>CM073452.1:32782500-35502500 GCA_037074485.1 Delonix regia | reverse complement strand
GTGAACTTTGATCCCTATCATGGGGTACGTAGGCCCTAGGCTCTTATCCTAAGTCAAGTCTGTCCTTTGTAAATATCTATTTGTTTGCTTTCGTTATTGTTGTTTTGTCCCCTCTATTTAACGGGCATGCATGTCGATAAAAGGGTAATTGAGATAAACTTAAAAGTCATATTCTATTTTAGCTGACTAGTTTAAGGTAATTGTCCTTATGGACGGGTGTTGTGGGGTGCCTAACACCTTCTCCACACTCAAATAGACTCTCGAACCCATCTTTGGTTATGTTGACCATGTTGCCTTTTTCTTTTTATTTTAAATTAGTTTTCCAAAGTTTTCCATTAAAAATTTTGGTGGCGACTCCAAATAAGTTGATTTTCAAGATCCATTTTGGGAATCAATTTAAACCCTTTTTATTTTATTCTGCCGAAAGGTCGGTTACAATAGTTTGACGACTCCACTAGGGACTATTCGAGAGTCAAGCCTATTTAATTAATCAGCTGAAATAATATGGCTTTCCGTTATCTTGATTACCCTTGCCATGTTTTGGCTTAATTATTTATTCTTCTTCGTTGTTTTAGTGTTTATTTATTTCTTGTGGTTGATTAGTCAGTTGAAATAATACAACTTCTTGTTATCTTGATTACCCTTGTGGTGTTTTGTTTGGTTTAATAGTTTATTCTTTTTTAGTGTTTCTTGTATATTTATCTCTTGTGGTCACATGATATGCCTGTATCTTCTTATGTATTTGCTATTTGTATTGGTGTATATCTTCCTCTTTAATGATACAACATGCTTAAAGTTCCTCATTTGCCATATAATTTCGTTAGTTTATTTGCAACACATATGCTAGATAGATAACATACGGAATAAAACCTTAGGGTAGACGGCTCCTATCTGTATTGTAAGTTCTTGGTTTCTCTTGCAATTTATCTATTCAACAGATGAGGGTTAAGTAAACTATAGGTTCAGAGGTTTGTACGCTCCCTTCACACACTTAGCACATTCACGTTGTACCTCACACACCTTTTAGGCTCTATACCCAAGTCCTCACTTGCCTTAGGTTAGTAGAGGTTTATATTGGTTTCCCTATGAAGCTTCTCGTTTCTAGAGATTACCATGAAGACCTCGCTCATGTTGTATCTCGTTATGTGAATTTGACTGGAGTGGGATTCTATCCTTTTTTAGTCAAATTCATGTCGCGTGATCCTCACTCTTATGAGTGGGGGCAATCTGGGAACCAGTAGTTCTCTAAGGTACTAGACCTATCCTCAAAACTATGCACATTAATTGACCAAACTTAATAGACAACCTTCCTAGAGTCTATCATCTTTAGGGTAACTTTTCCTTATTTAGGATTGACCCAATTAGGACACCAAGGGAGCATATTTCACTCTCGTTATGCATGTTATCATATCATTCATGGCATAGTTACATGTTTTTAAAATAATTTTTTTTAGTTGGTTTTAATTATCAAAATATCTCCATTTGATGCATTATTAACCTAAGAAATGAGCTAAGGTTGAAAATATGCTCTGTGTGGAAGTTTGGCCTGATGATGCATTAATGGAGTTGGGAACTTTTAAAATCAATAACTTTGGCAAAAACAATATATCAATGGATTATCTGGTTCACTTATCTGAGCCTCGCCATGTGAAGACCTACTTTTCCCTAGGTTGAGAGTTTTTATCTATTACTCACAATGAAGCAATAAGGCTCTTGATGATTAATAGTGAATAAAGTGCTAAATAATCTATTGATTAAAGAAGTTTATGTGCCTATTCCATTTTATTTCTAACCAATGGACTTGTTACAGCTTGAGTCGTCATTTTTATTGATTGGCATAAAGATATGATGGAATCATTGGACACCACACAACCTCAAGACACAAGCCCAACAGGAATAATCTCAACTAGGAAGAGAGTTAAAGTGAAGGTAGAAGTTGAATCAGTTGAAAGCTTAATTACTATGAGTAGGAAACTCAGAGAGGAGTAGCTTCGCTATTTTCAAAAAGATTATAAAGACATCTTAGATTTATTATTAGTCCCTATCCAGCTGGAGGCACTTGTAGTCCTAGCCCAACATTGGGACGATTCATTGAGATGCTTCACATTTCCAACTTTCCAGCTTATACCCACGTTAGAGGAATACAGAGGCTTGATGAAAATGCCTATTAACATAGACACTCCTATCTATTTGTACCCTAGATACCTCCCTTCCAAGCACGTGGTGGCTCAAATTCTGGGGGAGGAACCTACACGAGTACAGTTATGCCACTCTGGGGCAACAGAAAGTTTATCCAAGAAATATTTAGAGAAAAGGTTGGAGGCATTAGCTGAGAAAGGAAATTGGGTTGTTTTCAGAATAGTCCTTGCCTTGGCAGTATATGGGTTAGTATTATTTCCATCGGCAGTGGGGGTAGTTGATCTGGCAGTGGTAAGTGTCTTATGGATGGTAGAAAATCATCGGGTGAACCCAGTGCCAGTGCTTTTAGTAGAAACATTTCTAACATCGAGTTTCTGCCATAGAGAGAATAAAGGAAAATTGAAGTGTTGTTTGTCGTTGTTGAACATATGGTGGGTTAATCATGTCTATGGCAGGGAATACCAACTCGATATGAGATTTGACACCATCCATCACCTGATTCGAGATTATCCACGCCGTGAAGGGTCAATTCCACTACAAGCAAGAATGAACCGTGATAAGTGGATCAAAAAGATAGAAGAGCTTGAAGATACCACCGTTTGGTGGAAACTCTCTTAGTGGGAAAGTGAGGATATCATTTACTACTGCGGGAACTTCCCTAACGTTCCCCTTATGGGTGCCGGAGGATGCATTAACTATAACCCTGCAATCGCACATTGCCAATTTGCATACAAACAGGACATCCCGTCTGAAGAGGCTGTGCAAAGAGTCAATTTCTATTACGGTGATCCGTTGAAGGCAGAAATGACCCATAAGATAAGAGATGCATGGAATCATGTGGTGTGTAAAGGGAGGTTCAAGCTAGGAAAGCGCGTCATGGCAACTACAAAAGGATATGAGGCTTGGCTCAAGGAGAGGACTGATGGGACCCATCCACCCCTGGGGCCTCACAATCCCTTGTTGAGTAACAACCTACAGGAGGTTAATGAGTGTCTGGCTAACCAATTAGAGGGTAAAAAGGCTGAGCAACAAAGTTTAGAGGAATTAAGCAAGAGGCACTTGGAAAGCCTAGCCAAGTCACAAGAAGACCAAAGAGCAAAAAGAAAAAAAGAGTCAGAAATGAATACCGAGCTGAAGAGATTGAAGGAGGAAAATGATAAATTAAAAGACACAGTAAGGAGGGTTCAAATACGAGCTGAAGAAAGCAACAAGAAGGCCCTTAATTATCAAACTTGATTGTTAAAGGCTGTTAAAGAAAAGGATGTCATGATGAAGGAGGTGGAGGAACTAAAGTCTCCTAATGACCTCCAACGAGAAATCGAAATCCTTGCCAAATGGTTGGAAGAAAAAACAAGGGAGGTGGCTAGTGTCAAGAGTGATAATGCAATAGCAGTACAAAACTTAATTGAACAGCTCAACCATCAAGCTGAAAAGGCTCGGTTATGGGAGACTCGCCATGAAGAGTAAGTGATTGAGAAGGAAATGTGGCTAGAGCGCTTCAAAAGGATAATTCTATTTGCCAATGATGCCATTCCTAAATTCACATATGCGTATAGACAAGCTGAAGGGCATGCCATCCCCACAAAGACTCCTACAGCTATAACTGAATTTTTCACCTTGTGTCATAACCTTATGGAGGATCTGAACATGTTGATGAAATATTAGATGAATGAGAAAGGGAGATGACTTTCATATTTTGTAATATGAATTCATAGGCTGGGTCACTTTTTGATGTATAACCTCAAATCAAGTAATGTCATCAAACATTTTGTTCTTAGTAAAATGCACGACTTCTTCTTTGGGTTATCAGATATGTTCATTACTCATCTGTGGAATGTCAGAAATCATGCGAAGAAAGAATAGGTTGTGTGGTGCAAAACAAACCTGTGCATATGGACATTAAACATCCCTTGCGTTAGCCATTAACTTTGATTCATTGAGTGATACAATATGTACCCTCAAGGATTTAAGGGTCCAAGATTCCTATGCCCTTTATGCCAAGTCAACTTATTAACAAATAGAAATAAAAACATAAGATAAAAATCTAAGTGACTACTTTATTATTAAGGTCTGTCATTTCTTTTTTCAAAATGTAGGTAAGAAGCCAACATTGCCTGAGGGGGAAAGAATTCGTCTAACCAAGCTCAGCCGTCAAGCCAAACATATCTGACCCGGGCACGTGTCAGAGCTATGTCTGCCAAAAATAATTGATCAGAGTCTAAGCAATGGTTAGAAGTCAAAGTGGGAGCATTGAAAGATCAAATGGGGACCATGCAGGCTCAAATGCTAGAAATTATGAAGTTATTGCAGAATATGAACTTAAGTGTAGCTACGAACAATATTTTGCCGAATGCCACTAACACCATGAATATGGATCATGGGGTCCCTAATTCAAGTAGTGAGATACTGGGAGTAACTTCAGGTAATCCCTCAGCCATAAGAGTGCCAGAACCGACACAGAGGCCTGCAATATTAAGTCGACCCCCAAATCCCCCGACTTTAGGAATGGAAGGACAAGGTATCAGAAATGGAATCAGGGGGCACTTTCACCTGTAATCTCCCAGGAGGAGAACCGGCTGTTGCATTCACTGGTCCTACCCAACCTACCGCTAATACCTACCTCAAGGTGAAAGAGGATAATGAAAAGAAAGACTGGGAAGAAGATATAGCGTAGGTGAAGGACAAGCTGCAAGCTTTACAGGGGCCGACTAACTGGAAGTCTGTGGAATTGGAGGAGTTATGCTTAGCCCTGGAAGTACCAATTCCTAAAAAATTTAAAGTACTTGAGTTCACTAAGTATGATGGTAGTGGAGATCCACACTATCATTTAAAGTCATACTACACCAAGAAGTCGGTATGGTCTAGGGATGAAAGGTTCCTTATAAACTTCTTCCATGAGAGCCTAACTAGCGCAGCATTACATTGGTTCATGAAACTAGATCACTTAAAACTAAAGAGGTGGAGAGATCTTACTGATGTGTTTATAAGGCAATATAGGTTCAACCGGGATATAGCTCCCACCCGAGAGCACTTAAAGGGGTTGAAAAAGAAAGGAATAGAGACCTTTAAGGAATACGCCCAAATGTGGAGAGCCACAGCAACTGAGGTTCAACCACCACTTATGGACTCAGAATTATGTTCCTATTTCATTCGTACCTTGGGGGACCTGTATCATAAAATCATGTTAGGGACCCATGTGAATGAGTTTACTGACCTTATCCAGGTTGGGGAAAGAATAGACATTGATGTGCGCGATGGATTGTTTGAAAATACATCTGTAGAAACCAGAAGGCCTATAAGCAATCAAAAGAAGGAAGGGGATGTCAGTAACGTCCACGCTGCATACCAACACCCTCGTCCCATGCATAATCAATATCCCCAAGCACCGTTTCATGGCTAGAACTCAGCCATGGCCTACCAGTTGTGAGGTCCAGCTATGAGCAGTCATATGAGTTACCCAACACCGCCACAATCCCATCTTGGACCGCAACCAATAATGGTCCAAAATAGAGGGTTTAGGCCTACTCAACAGCCTCACGATGATAGGTCATTACCTAACTTCAATGTCAGTTAATCTGAGCTGTTTCACGACTTGGTGGCAAAAAAGCTTATGGGCCCTAATCCTATTAAGCCACTTCAGCCACCATTCCCTAGGTGGTATGACTCCAACGCTACTTGTGAGTATCACATGGGAGCTACTGGGCACAATATTGACAGGTGTGATGCCTTCAATAGGCACGTTTTGGCGTTATTAGACAATAATCATATTGGCATAAGGGCAGGTGATGACACCAACATTGTCACCAACCCCTTGCCAAATCATGATAAAGGGAAATAAGTGTCTATGATAGACACAGAAGAGCCCAGCTCAAAAACTTAATAGATGTATCATGCACCATGCGACAGTTATATGAAAGCTTGAAGGACGCTAACTATATTTCCACTCCAGATAAGGAGAAGAACATACCTAGAAGGTTACAAAACAATTAATGTGAGTTTCATGAAGGAGAAGTGGGGCATAACATTAAAGACTGTGGGCAATTTAAGGAGTTAGCACAGAGAATGATGACGTTGGGAGTTCTGACCATCGAAAAGATTCAAGAACCCACTGAAGGGAACGTGTGTGTCACAGAGGAGGATGGTACCAAGACCAAGGGATTGGCTGGCCCCACAAAACCTAGGAACTCTTTCCTAGTGGTTAATAAGCCAGTCTACGAAGTTAAGAAGGTCATTCCTGCCCAAAGTAATTGTGACCTGCAAACTACAATAAAAGGATCTTTGCTTGTTATACCTACGCCAGTGCCCAGCAAAAATCCAACTGCTATCATCCATGTGCCATCTCTATTTTTGTATCAGAGCAATCACACTATACCATGGAATTATGGTCTAAAAATAGAATGCTCACATGATAATGAGGCATCAAGAGAAAGGCCGGTCACAGAAAGAGTGCATGCAGTGCAGAAATCATAGGAGGAATTACTCGTAGTGGTCGGGTGTACTCCAAGGACGTCAAAGGAACTCCAAACCCGAACCAGGAAGTAGGTGAAAGTTCAAACCTAAGAGAGGCCCCTAGGAAAGGAGAACGAGAGGAAGCAGAGGAGTTCTTGAAAATTATGAAGCAAAGCGAGTACGATGTGGTTGATCAACTGCAAAAAATGTCAACCCAAATTTCAATCTTGTCTCTCATAATGAATTCAGAGGCCCACCGAAAGGCGTTATAGAGCGTGTTAGATTAAGCCTATGTGCATCCTAACATTACTCCAGAAAAGGTGGTGAACATGATAAATGTAGTAAAAAACTCCACCTTGATCACTTTTTTTGAGGACGAGATACACCCCGCGCTGGCCTAAAAGCCCAAAGCTCTCCACATTACTTTGAAATGCTATGGGTATGTGATTACTAAAGTACTCATTGATGGAGGGTCAACCCTAAATGTTCTACCCTTATCCACTTTAGGGTAGTTACCGGTCGAAAAGTCATGTATTGAGTATAATGACATGGTGGTGAGGGCCTTTGACAGGACAAGGAGAGAAGTAATTGGAAAGATTGAGTTCCCTGTGGAAATTGGTCCAAACTTATTTACAGTCAAGTTTCAGGTCATGGACATCGATGCAGCACATACGATGCTCCTATGAAGACCTTGGATACATGCGGTTGGTGCAGTCCCATCAATCGTGCATGAAAGAATCAAGTACATTGATGAAGGGAAACTCATCACGATAAAAGGTGAAGAAGAGATAATCATTAGCAAACTAAGCATGGTGCCCTACATTGAGAATGTCGAACAGGTTATGGACAACTCTTACTAGAGTCTGGAGGTGTTAGAGGCTGGAAAATCTACAAAAGGTGCCAACCAAAACCCATTAGGAGTTGGGGAATCTACTAAGGATGTCAACCAAGTAGTGGCCAAGATCATGATGAATAATAGGTATCAAAAAAGAAAAGGATTGGGCGCTAATCTACAAGGCATAGGAGAACCAGTTGAGTTGCCCGAAAATCTAGGACGATAAGGGTTAGGATATGAGCTATCTATGGAAATTCGTGGGACGCGACGGACGGAGTGTAAGCTGAGAGGAAACATGGAAATATCCCACATTCGAGAAACATTTCCTGTTGCTACTGAGATAATACACCCGAGTGACCCAGTAGTAATGGCAAGAGAAGAAGAAAGAGATCACACAAAAGCCATGTGGATCCAGTTGGACGAACTAGGAGAAGCACTTAACAATTGGGAATCTGAAGTGTTGTCGGATGTCATGTCATTAGAGTAATATTTTGAATATCATTTCAAGAGTTTTGTAATAGCTAACAATTTGAATTTTATTTTGAATATCGAATGGATGTAGCAATTTCAATCTTTTTGCCGAAATCTTATTTATATCCTGTCATTTCGTATTTATTCTTCCCTTCTCTACCCACTTTCCAAGGAGTTTGAATCCTTGGAACTCTTGTCTGAAGCAGAAGCACCTGGGCACTGTTTGAATGAGCCATATGTTGTTTTGGATACAAATGACTTAGAAACTAATAATAATGATGAGTTATCTTGAACCTTCACTAAAATAATAAAATCTTCGAAAAAGGGAATCACTCCGCATAAAGAAATCACCGAAGTAATTAATATGGGGATCGAGAATGACAAAAAGGAGTTAAAAATAGTGGATAATCCAGAAAAGGAAGAAATAATCAATTTGTTTAAGGAATATATGGAAGTGTTTACGTGGTTGTACCAAGATATGCCGGGAATAGATCTTGAAATTGCTACCCACAAAATACCTTTGTACCTTAATGTGGCGCCCAAGAAACAAAAATTAAGAAGAATGAGCCCAGAAATGTCCTTCAAAATCAAGGAGGAAGTAATGAAGCAATGGGAGGCCAATTTTCTAGAAGTTGCTAAACACTATCAACGGGTCGCAAACATAGTCCCCGTAACAAAGAAAGATGGGCGAGTGAGAATGTGCATTGATTATAGAGACTTAAATTGATTTTCAAGATCCATTTTGGTTTTCAAGTTGCTAAATTGGTTTTCCAAAGTTTTCCATTAAAAATTTTGGTGACGACTCCAAATAAATTGATTTTCAAGATCTATTTTGGGAATCAATTTAAACCCTTTTTATTTTATTCCACCGAAAGGTCGATTACGACAATGAGTAAAGAAAAACTGATTATGATGAGTTTCATATGCAGATGACTCTTAGACTTTAACTTCTTCCAATGTTAATAGACAATATTTTGGCTATTTTGTAATCATTTGAATTGACATGATAGGGTTTTATATTATGAATATTTTTGTAATCAACACAATAATCATTTGTAATATTTAGATTATAAATTTATATATATATAGACATACACACATGAATTATTTGAGTATAGACAGACACATAATAATCATTTGTAATATTTAAGAAGCATGCATAAATTATTGGAATGCGCTTATGTAAATTTAATTTAGATCACTTGCAGTAACTATTACTTTATGTCATAACCAATCTTTTGGCAGAGAGAATAAAAAGTGGTTTAAATTTATTCCCAAAATGAATCTTGAAAATCAATTTATTGGAATCACCACCAAAATTTTTAACGGAAAACCAATTTAAAACAAAAAGGAAAAGGCAAAGTGGTCTGCAAAAATAGAGATGAGTTTGAGAGTCTATTTAAGTGTGAGGAATGTGTTAGGCACCCCACAACACCCGTCCATAAGGATGGTTATCTTAAACTAGTCAACTGAAATAGAATATGACCTTAAATTTATCTCAATTACCCTTTTATTGACATGGATGTTTATTAAACAAGGAAGACAAAAACAACAATAATGAAAAAAAAACAAATAGATATTTACAAAGGACAGACTTAACCTAAGATGAAAAGCCTAGGGCCTACATATCCTGTAATAGGAATCAAAGTCCACATAGTTCGACCAAAAAGGCATGTCAATTGGTTGATGAGTTGCAATTTTTGTAATGAGAACAGGAGGGTTCAAATTAAACAGATTTTTGTAAACAAAACAGGATTGGAATTTGATTTGTGTGTTTTAATTTACAACGACCTGATTAATCTAACTCTCTTGATCTCTTCATTTTTCCTCTTTTTAATTTTTGTTTATTTTTGAAATTTTAATCTTTATTTTGAAATTTAAATGAAATGATAATGGAAAAAGATTTTAGGATTTTTGGGAGTTTATATTGTTTGGAATTAAAGTGAAATTATAATGAAAAATATATTTTTGAATTTTTGAATTTATTTATTATTTTTTTGGATTTTTGAAATTAGAATTTATTGTTGAAATTAAAATGAAATTATAATGGAAAACCATTTTTTAGGATTTTTAAATTATGTTTTTTTTTTTTTGTTTTAATTCTGAAAATGAGATCGTAATGAAGAAAGAATTTTCTAGGATTTTAATTATGAATAACTGGTAAAATAAACCCTTTTTTTTTAGTATTTTAGAATTTATTTCATCTTTGTATTTTTTAAGATGGGCATTAAATTTCAAAACTTGAGGAGACTAAAGATCCTACGCAGCCTCTACTAATTTATTCACAAGCACCTAAGGAAATTTAAGATCTCACAAAGCCTCAACTAGTTAACTTTTAAGTACGTGAGGAGATTAACAATCTCATACGGTAACCCAAAATATGGAAAGAATTACTTAGGGATTTCTTGGGATTTTTATTTTTTGATTTTTGACTTTGAAATCACATGTTAACTTTCAAAGCCTAAGAATATTAATGATTTCACGCGACTTCCATCAGTTAGTCTTAAAGTGTCTAAAAGGGACCTATATTCCATGGGGCAACTAAAAACAAAATAATAAGAGTTTAGTTATCTTAATTTAAATTGGAGCTTTTGGTTGGAATCACATTATGAAAGAACACAATACCCAACCCGAATATATATATATACATATATCAAACGAAAACTGATGAAAAATGAGAGGAGTATTGAAACTCACGTCATTTACATGCAACTTTAGCTTCACGCTCTTCACTCCATCCAATCATCTTCTTCGTCCTTCGCTCTGTTCTTTCACAGTTCAGCCTCAGAAGCTAACTTAATCGCTTAGTTCGCATAGTGAAAAGTTGTGGCCTATAACAGAGCACTCCTATCTCTCCACACAAATCACCAGTTGCTGCCTCTCCCACCACATGCTCTATCCCATTTTTCATAACTAGCAGCTCAACAGCTCCAGTCACTAGAATATAGAAAATCTGTGGGCTCTTCATTTTGCAAGATGATATCTTCCTTTGGAGGAAAATACTCAGCTTTCATCTCTGAGACCTCCACGAAACAAATGAACCTTGTCCACCAAAGAGTAGAAAAGATAATGAGAAATGCTTGATTTGATAGCTTTAAGAAGAGAGTCAAGTGTCTCTTGCTGTTGTAACCCCTCTGAGTCTGTTCTGAACTTCAGACACAAATGTGCAAGCATCTGGTCTTGTAGACGACCAGGCAGTTGGTTCCTCCAAGCAAAGCCTATGTCCATTGTTGCCCAAAGAAGTTCCCCACTGTTGCTCCTATCCACATCTTTTGGATCATGACACAACAATAAGATAATAGAAGCATTCTTCGGAGGCACCTTGCAGTTGAAACCGAAGGCCACCCTTTTACTTGAGACTCTTCTAGTACAACATAACCCGAAAACAGAAGTAACAGATGTGGCAAAACCGATTCACCGAGACAACAGAGGTTGGCAATGCAAACGTCTCCAAGAAGCCACCGAGAAGGTGTTTGTAGCTCTGCAAGGCTCCAAAGCACTTGCCATGCTTATTCAGTAAGGCTATGAGGAGTCCTCCAAAGTTTGATCTTGTAAGTAAGAACTTCAGAAGGAGGAAATGCATGAATCCATTGTTCAAAGGGAGCTGTAGCTTTGTTTCGCTCTCAGAACTCGGATTGCTGCTCTTGGTTGAACCTCGGCCTTCATGCATTCTTCCTTGGGCAACCTTAACGTGCTCAGAACTAGAAGTCTTTTACTCTCTTGAGAATGCACGAAATAGGGAGGTCATGTTTCTTTTCATCCTTCACTCCTTCCTCCCGCAACGTTCTCTTCCAGCTCTCGCTTAAGCCTCCATTTTTTTTTACGTAAAAACCGATGGAACCATGCATGCCCCTCTCCTTCACGAGCTCGTGCTTCAGGGTGATGGTTGTGCTAGAGGAAAAGATGATCCAGAGGGCCTCATCTTAGATCATGGCATACCGGAGAGTACCTAGAGTTGGGTTCGCTAGGTCTGAGTCAGAGGAGCCAGCCTTGATGTCGCTCTAGCTGCCTTCTTCGCCCATGGCGTCGCGGCCAACGCAGTCCACGAGCTTCTGCGAGTTTGCTGCCCAGCTCGGGTCGTACTGCCAGCAGACGTTGACGAGGTTTCAGGCAAGACAGTTCATGCTCTATTATTTTCCGGAGTTGGCAAGGAGTTGTCGCCGGGAAAGAAACACGTAGATTCCCCTTGGTGCATCATCAACCACAGCTTCAAGGTAAGGGTGCTGGTCTGGCCAGTTGAGGTCGAAGGGAGCTCAAAATAGCAGGGAAAGAAGGAACCCCCAAGAGCAGTCCCATCAAATTCCTGGTTCCTCCTTTTCTCTCACGACTTTCCCTTTCTCTGTTTCTTTTCAGTGCTGCTGCTTTTTCAGACTGCCCTGCACCCATGCACGAAGAGCCAACCTTCGTGTCCTCTCTCTTCCTTATTTTTCTGTTTTTATATTAAAGACTAGAACTCCCTCGTGATGCTGGCGGGAACACAGTATTACGGGGGTTGCAATGGCATGAGCATGTGTTAGTTTTGTAATCACTTGGGAGTGAGTGTCTGACATGCATTCAGTATGGGTTTTGCATGGGAGTTGCTGTGGCATGGGTGTAGTATGCGTAAGGTATAGGGTTCCACATGGGAGTGTATGGGTTCTTACATTTTTTTTTTTTTTTTGTGCAGTTTTCTCTTTTTCAATTGTTTAATTTTTTTTATTTTTAATCTTTTTATTTTGTTTTTCATATTCCTTATTTCTATTTTGTGACTCACCCATTTTATATTTTCTTAATTAATTAATTAATTAATTAATCATTAATTTTTTATTCTTATTTAATTTGGGTTGGGGTGTTCATACTATTGCATATTTTATTGTATTTATTTTGGATCATTGCGTGAAAATTAGTGCTAGGGCAATGCCCTTTGCCTTGCACTCTTACGAAGAATCCCAGTTTGATGGGGGTGACTATTATAGGTAATGGTTTAAAATAAATTCTCTAATACCTTGAACTTGACTTCCATCTATAGCATATTATATATAGTCATGACAACATTAGTACCAAAAATATAGTAGCATATACAAATCGTTACGAATTTATAAGAGAATTTAAAGATATTTATAAATCTAGAAATTATAATATAAACAATGATTAGATAACTTTATTTATAAGAGAATTTATAAGAGGAGTATCAGCCGGTATCTACTTACAATGTATAATTTAACTAATGTAGCAAATATAGACCGGCGTAAATCACCTAATGTCCTAGTCGGCCATAAAAATAAAATAAAATAAAATATTTCAGCTCAATAGCATAATTCAATTGTGAACTACTATAATTTAAAATCTCAATAATACTCTTCTTCAAATTCTCTTGGTGTTTTTTTTTTTTTTTGGACCTAATTGTGACTGAAGGGCTAATTCTTTTCATGCCCTTTGCCCTGCACTCTTATGAATTATCATAGTTTGATGGAGTAACTATTTCAGATAACGGTTTAAAATAAATTCTCTAATAACTTAAACTTTACCTTCTATCTTTAACATATTACCTGTTGTAGTCATGACACCGTTATTAACAAAAATATAGTAGCATATACAAATCATTAAAAATTTATAAGAGAATTTGAAGATTTTTTAAACCAAAAAATCTAGAAATCATAATGTAAAAAATAATTAAATTACAGAGGAGTATCAGCCAGTATCTACATACAATTTATTATTTTACTAATAAAAATGGAGTCCAAGATTCTGTCTATGCAACTCAATTCTTTCTATTTTCTAGTGACTTAAATATATTTTTTGTTTCTTTAATACTCTAAAAATTTAAAAATTTTATTTTGACTGAGTTAAATTATTCCTCCACATTTGAAAAATAATAATCAATTCCATTCGTTTTAGTTTTTACTCTATGAAAACAGAAAATGATGTCATTGTGTTTAAGTCAAATACGTTAATTTGATTAAGGCCAGACAAAAAAAAGGATTGCATAAATGTGATTGAGTTAAAAAAATAAGTTGATGACAAATAACAAATGAGGTCACACAACGGATTTAAGAAATTGAATTAGGGAAGGAAGAGTAATCAATTAAAACCAAATTAAATATTTTTACAATGCTAGAGTGACTAAAAATGCGTCTAAGCTGTTAAAAACTGAGAATTTCATTTCAACGTGCTCAACTTTTATTAATTAATAAATACTATTAATTCAATTATTAGTCAACCAATGAGACCAATAGACGAAAATAAGATTGAATTGAAATTATATGCAGTTTCTTACACTTTTGTTATGCTGTTTTTCAATTAGAATATGATAAATATTGAATCAACTAATGATAATATATAATCTAATTTAAAATAAAATAATTATCTGCAACAACTATACATGTGTTATGATATTATTCGATAATCGAACACTTATTATTTTATAATTGAAAATTAACACAGTAAAGATATAAGTTACTTTATATAAATTTTTTCCTAATAAGTTTGCTTACCATTACAGTATATGTTGTGCACGTTTTGTGCCGTTATATGACGCACCTATCTTGATTAAAAATGTCTTGGAAAAAAAGGGATTTTTCAACTTTTCATTATTTTCGAATAATTTTTTTTAATCCCTAGTATCAAAGAGATTGAACTGGGAGCAACAATGACCATTTGAGAAATCTTCAACAAACATCAAGGATCGTTGAATAATCGTTGGACCCAAAAGAGCCTAGTGGTCCATAGAGTGTCCAAATCAAAAATCTGTATTTGGTAAAGGGAAAAAAAAAAAAAAAAACAAAGAACCTCGATTTTTTTTTTTTAAGAGAAAAGAGAAACACTATTGATTTTGCAATATTTATTTTAAATTATTTTATTAATAATAAATTGCAGTCATATTTACTATTCATATATCTAAATCTTTAGATTTTTGTTCAATAGTCCAAAATAATATAATCAAGCTGGAATTGGATACTTTTGACATCCGTGGAAATTCGATACTCCATTGCACACTCCTCCATTGGCCTCTCAAAAATTTATGGCTGCTATGCTTTGAAATATATATATATATTAAGAAAACTATATTTATCGACTTTTATCTCTTGGATGTAATGAAAACGCTTGATCATGCACCAAAACAAGCCTAAAAGAAGAAAAACCTTACTAAAATGTCTGAGCTTTGACATGGAAAAAAGAAAATTAAAAAGGGACGATTTAGAATTTAACTTTTTGAGCTTAGTATTATATACAAAAATTATAATTTTTAAAATACTAGCTAGCCAAAAGTATTATACTGACATGTTTAATATGTACTTTTTTCATTATGTTAAAAACTCACTCGAAAATAAATTAGGCCTGACTTCATAAACAGAAATAACTAATTAGAATTAATTTAATTTTTATCGATCAAAAAAAAATGAAAAGATAATTAGGTTTGGAACACTTGACATGCAATGACAGGATACAAAAATTTATACTGAAATTTGATTGGCTACTATCAAAAAGAGTTGACTATTTGAAATTACCATTTTGCCCTCATAATTTCAATATAAACGCCAATGGTCCTTCCCTCATTTTCTACCTACCAAATTGCCTTGTCTCTCACTCTCTCTCAATTCATTTTGCCTCTCTTCCACTCCTGCCATTTTTTAACCCCACTTTTTGCATTCCTTTCTTTTTTGGGTCTCCCAGCACGACGATTTAAAGCAAAGTGCATATAATTTATTTATTTGTCTTGATAATGTTTATTTTCTTTAACTATTTTGTGTGGGAAAATTTTGTTTCCCTCTATTGTCAGTTAAATTTTCACTCAAAAGAAAATGGAATGTAATATAATTTTTTGTCATGGAGTTTTAATTTTGTTCTAAGAGCAGTATATAATTTTGCCAAATATTAGTTTTGCTTTCTACACACATATGTGAAGGAGGAAAAATAAACAGCATAGAATTTGCTAAAATAGATTAAATAATGTCAAATTAACATTTCAGAAATGTAAATGATGGCTAAATTGATCAATGATCTAAATTCACAATTATCTACAGCCTATTAGAGTTAATGCATATCAATGGAGTTCTATTTTCTTTTTATACTTAGGAGGTCTAAAGTTTGTAAGAAAATTAGTAAAGAACGTCTTTTTTTAAACCAAGAATATAAAATATTGTTACCTTATTGTACTTTGACCTAAACTAGAATTTAGCAACAACTTCCTTACGTGATTTTAAAATATAATAGAATATTAATCTTTTGAGAGAAATTGAAATATTACTAGATTTAAATAGAATTAAATCAATTATTTTCAAGTAACGAAAATATCAAATTTAGATAAATATTAATATTCATTAAAAATTGAAATGTGGTCATGTTTATTTATGTATGCATGGAGTAAAATAAGTGAGGCCTCCCAGTGAGAGAAAATTTCTCTAGACAGAGAAGCTCTTGCGCATGCAAGTTCTGTTGCCTCAGCTTCCTTGTCTATTTCGAAAATGGAACACCTCCCATAGCTGACATTATAAGAGATTCTCTAGTAAGATTTAGAATCATTAGATCCAAATCCAATAGTTTCATATTCAATAGATATAAAAAAATTTTAAAATATAAAAGTAAAATATACTAAAATTTTAAATTTTTTATATAAAATCATATTTTATTGAAAAATAGAATGATTTCTAGTATCTTACAATTTATTTTACACATCTCACAATATAATTCAGAAAGACTAGATCGCCTACAATAGAACTTAAAATTTTAATATATCTTAGTTTTAAATTTTAAATTTTCATATCTGTTAAATTTGGAGCCATTGGATTTAAATTTAATATATATAAAAAATTTTAAAATATAATAAAATTTAAAATTTTTTATATAAAATAATATTTTATTAAAAAATAGAATGATTTCTAATATCTTACTATTTATTTTACACATTTTACAATATAATTCAAAAAAATTAGATTGCCTTTAATAAAATTTAAGACTTTAATATATCTTATTTTTATATTTTAAAATTCTTTTATATCTATTAAATTTAGAGTTATTAAATTCAGATATTACTTGATAATCTCCAATAGCGTCGACTACTAGGAGCCGATCCATTCTCGTCTATTTTTGCTTCGTCCTTGTTGCCCAGACTACACGTTGTATCCACTTTCCCACGACAACCCTTAAGCTCCGCAACGCCACTAAGCTTTCATCGTCTGCCACGCCTCTATTGCAAGTGCGGTGGATCATCATTTCATGATTCCCTTATCAACCCCCTCTGCATGGCTGTACCATAACCGCGTTCGTAGTCTTACCACAATATGCATTTCTTCCTTCCTTGTGCGCTAATCCTCCCTGGTTATGCAACCTTTCCTCCTCTCATTCTCGATCTATGTCTATTAACACCCTTGGTCTTGTCTTCTTCCTCCTTTTTGGCATTGCATTTTGCTAGATCAAGCTTCTGCAACTTTGTCCAAAAGTTCTCCTCCTCTGCAAAAGTTTCATAGATAGACAGAAGAACCTAACTACCGGTTACCAGTGGTCTGAAAGCAGCTTGACGAGACCTGATTCCTCAGAATCCTCGGTTGACT
Source organism: Delonix regia (assembly GCA_037074485.1). NCBI lineage: Eukaryota > Viridiplantae > Streptophyta > Magnoliopsida > Fabales > Fabaceae > Delonix > Delonix regia. The sequence continues at coordinate 35,485,076 of CM073452.1, read as the reverse complement.
ACGACTTAGGAAATGGCTCCTTTTGGCTAGTGGACGAGAATATCATCCCAGTTCACAGAATGGATCATGCTCTTCAACGCTCGTGGCATCTTCAAGGTGGCTTTGAAGTGCTTGGTAGAGACAGGAATGTGTACATCATTAAGTTGCAGAACTTCGAAGATCAGAGATTCATACTAGAGAATGGTCCGTGGTCAATCATGAGCAAGCTCCTATTCATGGAAAAGTAGAGACATAATATACTACTGAAGGAAAACACAGTGTACCGTGTCTCACTGTAGGTGCAGTTCTAGGGTCTTCCGTTAGAGTATCACAATGAAAAGGTTGCTAAGGTTCTTGGTCATCTGGTTATCGAGTCTACGGACATCGAAGAAGGTTTATTATTTTCTAGTAAACTTCAATTTATTAGAGTACAATGCTTACTAGATCACTCTCTTCCTCTCTTGATGGCCATCAAGATCAAACTTGGCAATGGATGGAAAATTTAGATTAAGTGAATATAAGAGATGAAGGGAATAAAGGAACATAAATAAATATTTAGAGTAGGAGACTTACATTGATCTCCTAATTATGGAAGCTTATCAAACTTTGGCTGGGATCACTGATCGATGAGATACCCACAGTATATTGAGTGTATCTCAGGTTTTCACAACTTAAATTCTCTCTCAAATGCGACTGCAGAATACTCGTAGGTATTCTACTCAGAGCATCTCAAGTCTCTCTCTTTTTGGTGAGTTATACGATCGTATAGTAGTCTAGCCCCTATTTATAAAAGGCTAGCTAGGCTTAGGGTTTAGTAGTAATTCTTATAATTACTATTTTACCGTTATTTAATGAGCACCCTTTATGGGTGGACTCGGTATAATATTTTAATAGATTAATATCCTAGATATTATATGATATTCTACCATCTCCTACTCACACATAATGGGAGTATTCATATGCTCTAAACCCAATAAACATATTCTCGATAAATCAAGAAAACATTTTCTCTTTATAATCTGCAGTCGTTCATACAAGGAAAGTAGGTTGTGCGACTAGCATACTATAAGAGCATCAATGCTATATATCAGTTACAAATATATAGCCTATCGTAAAAAACGCACCTGTATGTAGATCATAAAGTATGCATGCACCCTAAATCATAAGAATCACATTCAAATATCTCTCAATAATCTCATTTATCATAATATCTTGTAATCACCATCATGACACACAAGTCATAACTGGTATACCGATGAATACAAAATAATGAGATTTTCTTTATGATCTTCCTCTTCTCACGATCCTATCAACATAAACTTAGTGCGCTTTTCTAGACATATCCTGCCAAACTGAATCATTACTCATAGTCCTTAGGCAATACGCTAAGATAGCAAACACCAAGTTGTATCTCAACTACCTGATTAGAGTCCAAGGGTATAAATATAGAGCCAACATAAAGGCTCAAAAGTTTCACACAATCATGAGTTAAGATTGCACTCATATTAACCTAGATGGTCGGCATTTGCACACATGGTATGAAACATGTGTTATAGCATTCTTCCTTTTCCCGTGTAGTCTATGTCTATTTCACAAATAATGTTGTACAGATGATGTTTTAGACACCTAAAATTGAGTTCCTAGATCTACACAATATCTTGAACTCACATCTGGCAACTAAGGTAGACTAGAAATGATGAACTTATTTCATCAAATTAATTTTATTGACCCTATGTGATGTCAAACGACTTATATGATTTTAAGTATAATTGCTCTCAAATTATCCTCCTGATAATTTCTCTTTAAATTTTGTATAATTTCTCTTTAAATCTTGTCTCATCTCTAATGTCACAAAGACATTGAGGCGGTTACCTGTGTGAGAAGGCTAACCCTTTTGTGTACCCGACATACTCAATAATAAATAAGAATGTACATAACATTCAAATAGTGACATGTAAGCATGGAAATCAAACTTTATTGATTATCAAAGAATATCAAAATCTCTGTCTATGAGCAATGCGAAAAATAAAAATACAAATGAAGTATGCTAAATTCTATGCAATCCTAAAGACCTAACGTGTCTCACAAACACATCTCTAGAAATAAGCTTGGTTAGCGGATCTGTCAACATCTCATGTGTAGACACATACTTCACATTCATAGTCTTGCATGCAACCATGTCCTTCACATAGTGATATTTGATATCTATGTGTTTGGTTTGCAATGGAACTTTGGATCCTTGGTGTATGCAATCGCAGCCTCACTGTTGCAGTACACTAACACTAGTTTAGTGTTTTTTACTTTGCATAACAGTTGATCTACGAACCTCTTCAACCAAATAGCCTCCTAGACTATTGAAGATAGGGCCACAAACTCAGCCTCCATTGTGTACAAGGATACACAGGATTGTTTCTTACTACTCCATGATATGGCACCATCATTAAGTAAGAAAACGTATCCTGAGGTAGACTTTTGCTCATCTAAGTCCCTTCCATTATTAGCATCAATGTATCCTTCCAATCATAGATCTTTGCCACCTTAATAGTAGAGCGCATAATCAGTAGTCCCCTTTAAATATCTTAAGATCCTTTTTATAGCTTCTCAATGTTTAGGGCCCGGGTTGGTTTGATATCTACTCACCAAGCCAACTGCTTGACAAATATCGGGTCTAGTACACATCATTGCGTACATTAGACAACTAATCACATTCCTACATGGAGTTTGACTCATACTCTCTCTTTCCATGGTAGTCTTAAGACGCATTTCGACACTCAAGGTTTGATTTGTGCTAATAGGAGTGTCAGCAAGGTTACAACTTTCCATACTAAAACATTCCAAAACTCTTTTGATGTAATTCTCTTGAGAGAGATACAAGAGTTTCTTAGAAGGATTTCTTAAAATCTTAACTCTAAGAATGTATGCAGTTTCAACCATATCTTTCATTTTAAAGCAAGATGACAACCAGGTCTTTACCTCGTTGATCAGCTCCATATCATTTCTAGCTATAAGTATGTGATCAACATATAATGTCATAATCACATACTTGTCCTTAGATCTTTTGGTATGTACACAGTTGTCTTCACTCATCATAGTGAAACCACTAGAGATAACTACATTGTGAAAACAAATATACCACTGCCTTGAAGATTGCTTAAGGTCATAGATAGACTTTAAAAGTCTACAAATTTTTTCTTTTTGGCCCTCCTTAATGAAACCGTTAGGTTATTCCATATAAATCTCTTCATTTAATTCTCCATTGAGAAAGATAGTCTATACATCAATTTGATGTAATTCAAGATCTAGACAAGCCACTATAGCTAAAAGAAAGTGAACAAAGGTAAATCGTACAGAAGGAGAAAAAGTCTCCTCATAATCAATTCCTTCTTGCTGTGTATACCCCTTTACTACTAGTCAATCCTTAAATTTTTTTAATTGTACCATCGGCTCTTTTCTTGATTTTGAGAACCCACTTGTTCCCATTTGCCTTGCGTCCCTTTAAAAGATCAACAAGTTCTCAAATACTGTTGACTTTCACAAACTCCATTTCTTCTTCCATAGCCTTAGTCCATTTATCCTTATGAGGGGATAAGACAGCCTCTTTCAAATTTCTTGTTCATCTTCATTTTGCAGGAGCATTGTAAAAAGTTCATCACCATCAATCTTATATCATCGACAAGGAGTCTTTTTACGTGAACCACATCTCAGTTGTGATTCATTGAATGTTGATTGTTTCCATTTAGATCAATATTTCTCCTACTCGAATCAAGAATGTTAGTCTCACTCCCACTTAGAATGAGATCTATTTGGTCACTCCCACTTGGACCAATTGGCTCAAGAATACTTTCATTCGCATCAAATGATTAAGAAGGTTGCTAATGAGAAACTAATTCATCATCTGCTATAATCCTCCCACTCGAATAAAGTGGTCATAGTGCGTTCGGATGCTCTATCTTAAATAAAGATAGGCCTTGACCTACCTCACCCTTCTTAAGATATTCTTTCTCTAAGAATGTGACATCTCTAGATTTAAATTTAGTCACGTTCCTACTGTCTTGTTGACCTGTAAACACATAACCTTTTGAGGTTTCTAAGTATCTAATAAAGATACCTTTCTTTCCTCTCAGGCCTAATTTCCCATACTTATGAAAGGAATTATGTGTATAAGCAACACATCCCCAAGGTTTTATAACACTCAGGTCAAGCTTTCGCCCAATCCATAACTCATATGGAGTGGTTACAACTGATTTCATAGGCACATGGTTAAGAACGTAGGCTGTTGACATTAATGCATCACCCCAATAGGTGATTAGCAAATTAGCCTGTGCCATCATGGACCTAACCATCTCAAGGAGCATTCTATTGCTTCTTTTCACAACACCATTTTGTTGTGGAGTACTTGGAATAGTCAACTGATGAACTATCCCTTTCTCATCACATAATTCATTGAATTAAATGGACAAATGTTTTTGGCCTTGATCAATTTGAAGAGCCTTAATCTTCTTATCTAATTGATTCTCAACAAGTTTATATAGTTTTTGAAGTAGTTCAATGCTTCTGACTTATGAGAAATCAAATAGACATAACAAAAACAAGTATAATCATCCATGAATGAGATGAAATAATTTGCTCCATGCCAAGCCCTGACATTTATAGGTCCGCAGATGTCAGAATGAACTAACTACAGTGGAAAATCGGCTCTAATTGCTTTACCGAAGGGTTTTCTTGTAAATTTTCCTACTAGACAAGATTCACAAGTAGACAAATCTACTCGTTCAATACTAGAAAGCAAACCCCTTTTTGCTAATCGTTGCATTCTCTGTTGGCCAATATGACCAAGTCTAGCATGCCATATATTTATATTGTGATTATAATCATACATAGAGGCAAACATGGAAAAACTAACATTATTATTGATGTAAGATTCGTCATCCAAATCCATAGAAATAAAACCTCCAGTTACATAACCAAAACCATAAAAAAATTGAGTCATTACTCAATTTAACATAATTGTCATGGAAATACAAATCATAGCCTAGCCTAAGTAAAACCAAAACTAAAATAATATTCCGACTATCATAACCGACCTTTCGGCGAGAAGGAATAAAAAGTGTTTAAATTGATTCTCAAGCTCGGTTAGGGTGACTAGGGGTCTCTTCTTTGCAATTAAGAAGACAAAGAATGCCTCTATCCTTGGCATAGCTTGTTCATGGAACATACGCTACCATTACTGATTCTTTTTTTCTAAAAAAAAAAAAAAAAAAAGAAACTGAGGCTTTGAGATTATGTTGCCTTCAAATTTCACCATTTTCCTCATCAATTGAAAATTTTCAAAGGAATTGCTTGACTTTTGGCTTTTATGGTTCCCGATCATTAAAAATGGAACAGTATAGCAAGAAGATGGGGCATTAACAACTTTAAAGAAATGAAAGGGTCCACCAAAACATATGAATATGGCATGGATATTGTTAAATACCATATGGCTCAATGATGCAATTAGCTAGTACTTCAGCTATACAAAATAGTATTGACCGAACAAGCATCACCTGATGAAGAAATCATATGAGATGACGTTATTATTATCTTGAACATTCACTTGGTCAAATAAGGAACTAAGTATGAAGACTTTCCAATTTTCCATATCCTTTCTCAATTTGCTTTAGATGACAATGCATTCCCTCCACAGAGCCCAAGTGCTCAAAATGGGGTTCATAATTATAATTTGGTTCATGCTATTAGAAGCTGGATGCGGTTGGAGGAAAGGTCCTACCATTGTTAAAGTCAGTCATGTGGGAGTTTGGGTGGAAGGCAATCAAGGTAACCTTTAGCTTTAAGAATGACAAACTCATAGTAACTTGAGATAGATTCGTGGGTGTTGGTGGCTTTTGGGAAGATCTAAATCCCAAAACTTAGTGGGGGTGTGATGGAGGGCGGGAATTACTTAGCCAAAATATGAAGTGGCCTGGGAAGCTAGGGATCAATCACATGGGATTTCATTTCATCATTGGCAGCTTGATCATAACTCAAGTCAAAATTTCCATTATAGGTGACCAAAAGAGATCCCCTTTTTCCAAATTCCTATATTTTCTGTGCAAACCATCATAAGTATGCATGAATGCAACTTTCTTTTATTTTAACAATGATTTAGTAAATTGATCACAATGAGGTTGTAATGCATTTTTTGACACAAAAATGGTTTTTCTTAAAACTTTCATTCTTCAGGACGCTTACTGCTTCACTGGGAGAAAGGAGATGACAGGTAGCTCATGAAAGAATTGGAATCTTACACAACTACCACTGAGAAAAATTTAATAATTGAAATAATTTTGTAGGCCTGGGAACCTGTTTGGAAAGGTCATATCACAAGCTCTTTCATCATTGGTTACTTTCGTTTCTTTTCATATTGATTAGGTCATATTGATCTTAGTGTGAAGTGTGCTAAAAGGAAATCTCCCACCCTTTCTAAGAGCCTATTACCTCAAAGGGAGATAGACGACTATTAGCTAGTTTTTAAGATAGTATTAAAATGTGGGTTCATTTTATAATCCATGTTAAAATAATGTCTAACTCAATAGCTAAAGGTCATGATCTAAAAAGGGTCGCCTATGTTAAATCAAAATTAGGATGTTGAACACTGCCTCTGGTGTTATTACTCCTCGTAAGGTTCAGTGACTTACATGGTTAACTACTGCAAAAGGGACATAATGATCTTCAATTAGTTAATGGACCCTTAATTCTAATCTGATATATGTATTCCTCAGGGGACTTGTTGATCCACAGGAATATATGGTTTACTACATATCCCTCAGGGAGCTTATTGATCCACAGGGGATATGTATTGGGTAATCAATTTGGTAGAGGATGAATTCTTACGTAATTGATGCCTGAAGTCTCAATCAAAGGATTGATGCCTAAAGTCTCAATCAAAGGATTAATAAATTTTGCTAATGTATCATATATAGGCATGATTATTTTAGCTTAAATGTCATTGGCATTCCTTTGATACTAGCATCTTGGAGTGGAAGAACATTCTATATATGTTCTTTAAAAGGTTTCCTTTGATGGTTAAGTCATGAGAAATATGTATCTTGCCCATGATTAAAGGCTATTTCAAAACTTTCACCATGACACAACGTCCATTTGAGGGCATAATAATCATTGCTTAGATTTAAGGGACATGAATATGATTACTTCATCATCAAGCTTGACCATAATTCTTAAAAAAGCTTCCTTCCCTTCAGGAGACTTACTTGTTGCACAGAGGGAAGGTAGCAACTACTACTTTGAGAGAAAGGAGTATCTACATGAGTAGTAGTGATATATTTATTTCCAACCAAGTGATGCATGCATCAATTAACTAATCCCTTTCGAGTAAATAACTTTTGAACAAGGGATTAAAATGTTCTTAATGGTTTCCTTTTAACCAAGCACCTCTAAAGGCAATTGTGTTGAGAATAATGCAAGAATTTGATCATTTAGACTTTGGGAACTTTTACAAGTAGCAGTTGGACATTTTGCATATTGTTCCCTATTACTCACCAAGAGCCTTATTAATTCATTGGGAATAATAGGTTTAGCTCTCAACCTATGAAAGAGGCCCTCACGTGGGCGAGGCTTAAATAGGTGAGCCAAATAATCCATTGGTATATTGTTTTCACAAAAGTTATTGATTTTCAAAGGTTCCTAACCCCATTGATACATCATTAGGCCAAACTTCCCATGTGAGAAAAGCCTTCAATTTTAGCTTATTTCGTTTAGCTAATGGTGTATCGAATAGAGATGTTGTGATAATTGAAACCACATAAAAATTTTAAGAACATATAATCATGCCATGAATGATGTGATAACATACAAAATGAGAGTGAAATATGCTCCCTTGGCATCCTAACTCAAGTCAACCCTAAATGGAGAGATGTTACCCTAAAGATGGTAGACTCTAGAAAGGTTGTTTATTAGTTCAATCTATTACTGTGCACGGTTCTGAGGGTAAGTCTAACACCTTAGAGGATTACTGGTTTCCAGATTGTCCTCACTTAAAAGAATGAGGATCTTGTGACATGAATTAGACTCAAAGAGGACAGAATCCCACTCTAGTCAAATCCATATAACGAGTTACAACCTGAGCAAGGTCTTCATGGTAATCTCTGAAAGCAAGAAGCTTCACAGGAAAATCAATACAAACCTCCACTAACCTAAGGCAAGCGAGGACCCGGGTAGAGACAATTTGAAATTAAACATAAATGATGGGAGACAATTAAATAAACTCAAAACCCAAAAAAATAAAATTAGCAAATTAGAATAATTATAATAAATCAAAGCAAAATTATAAACAATAATAATAAAATATATATAACAAAAAAAAATAGAAAATTAAAAAATAATAATTAATAATTAATTAATAATTATTATTATGGTAATAGAAATAAAAAAATAATCATAAAATAACTAGCATGAAATAGGAAAAGGGGTTGTACTCTCAAGATGCAAGAAAAAGCAAAAAAAAAAAAAAAAAGGAAAAGCATTGTTGGGCAAAGATGGATGTAGCCTTCATAGGAAAAGGTAGAGCGTGAACCTATGACCGAAGAGATACAGGAGAGAGATTGAGGAAGAAAGAAGAAACAAAAACAAAAGAGAGAAGAAGCTGTGGGAAAGGAAAGATATGCGAATGAAGTAGTCGAGAAGAAGAGAGACTCAGTGAGGAGAAGAGACAGAAAGAGATGGAAAGATGATGGGAGTTTCTATTCTGAGTGAGAAAGGTGAGTTCGAAGGGATAAGATAGAAACTTAAAAGAAGTGAACAAAGAAGAGACGAAATGACCCTGTTCTGAAGGACCAAAAATAGAGAGGGGGTGTGAAGTTGATGGGTTTTGGTGTGGCCAAAATCTGGTGAGAGTGAGGGGCTACCGATGAGGTCTTGAAAGTGGTGCAAGTGGTGGGGGTAGAAGAAAACAAAGAAGAACGAACAGATAAGAGGAGAAGATAAGAATTAAAGGTAAACCTCCTCTTGTTAGCCTTTCTTCTTACTTCTGTTTCGCGTTTTCCCTCTTACTTGCTACCATCTTACTGCTCTATTTTCTTTTCTGTACTGCTATTCACTCTTATGCTATGTCCTTTTCAATTATTGCTGAATCTAACAGTCATCTTATGCTTTTGGTTGCTATCGAGTAGTATTGATTTGTTGCATTTCAATGCGTTACTCTACTGCATTTCTGCACTAGTTTCTATTGTGTTTTTGTGCTGGTTTCTGCTATATTTCTGCATTGATTTGAGCTATATTTTTGCACTGATTCGAGCTGTATTTTTGCAATGGTTTGAGCCATATTTCTACACTGGTTTGGGCCGCATTTCTGCACTAATTACACTAATTTGTGTTCTGTTTCTGCTCAAATTAGTGGTGTTGCTACTATATAATCTCTGGTTGTTGACAGAAACAACACTAATATCATGGTAGTTTATTCATTTGCAGTTTATGGTCTTATGCTAAAGTGCCGTTCAGTTTTGTTAAATAATTTTGGTTCCGTTTCTATTCATTTTTTTTCGGTTGAAATCTTCCTTATTTCATACGTAAAGTAGAGCTCATTTTGCAGTATACTTGTTACAGTCCACTGCTTATTTAGCATAAAAACTATCTATAATGTGTTGTCTGCTTTGTTAAAGCATTTTGATGCATGTTATCTCCAATTTTCTATTATAAATTCACATTGTAAGTTGTTGTATATCCCTCATGTCATTGATGCCATAGTGTTCATAAATTTTTTTGCAGTTCCCTTGTGAATAATGGACACAAATTTTAATGTAATTAGTGGTATGTTTTTATTTGTTTTGTTACCCTGTCCATATCCTTGGCTACCAAGACTTTTGAAATGGTTATGCCACCATATTTACATGTTTATAGACTGCATGTGTTTTCTTTTGTGCTAATAAATCCGAGTTAACACATGTTCATTCAGGTCCTATACTTTGGTACCAATTCCTACACATTATTCCCCATTTGTTTGTTTAGTTCTTTTATTATTCAAAATTTGGCCAAAGTGGTATGGTTTATTTATCTATTCTGACATCTAAATGGAGTTGAGAATGCGATGGTTGGAAAGCTTGAAGGTTGGGGCCTAGTTACTCTAGAGCTAAGAGCCAGGAATAATATAGGAAAAGGAGTATGAAGCTAATAAGGTCGAGCTTTTGGTAAGATCAAGTTCTAAAATATTTTTTATTTAATATATATATTTTTTATGATTGGTTGTAAATAGTATGCCATGATAAACATTTAACTGAGCACCAATATACATGAACGTTTGTGCGTGTTTGATTAAATACTCATACACACAAAAACCAATGCATGGTTTTATTGATGATGCCATGTGAGGTCCAACGCTTCCATAGGCATCTTCATTCCAATATTGTCATATGAGGTTTAACACTCCCATAGGCAACCTAGGTAAATAATTCCGATATGCATTTTGTTGTTATCATGTGAGATCTTTAATCTCCATAGACCCTAAAAATTAGTACATACCTATTTAAAAATAAATAAATGATAATAATCCAAAATAGATATTTTAATTAAATATTTTCTATTATTACTAAATGATTAAATAGGTGTTTTATAAAAATTAAAGTGTCGTATAGGACTAGGGTCCCCTAGGCTTAAGGAAATTGATTTTGTTAAAAATAAGGCTTCAACAATTCCAATTTTAGAATTCATAAAAATGTATGAAAAATAAAGTCGTGTCATCATCGCGTGAGAATATTGTCTTCCTCGAGTGCTTGAGATCATGTGAGATTTTAATCTCCTTAGATCCTGAAAATTAGTACATATTTGTTTAACAATAATAATAATAGTAACAAAAATAAATACTTTAATTAAATATTTTCCATTATTTATGAAATCATCGTGTGAGAATATTGTTCTCCTTGAATGTTTGGGATCGTGTGAAATTTTAATCTCCTTAGATTCTGAAAACTAGTATATATTTGTTTAAAAAAATAATGAAATAATGTAAAGATAAATACTTTAATTAAATATTTTCTAACATTTATGAAATCATCGCGTGAGAATATTGTTCTCTTTTAGTGCTTGAGATCATATGAGATTTTAGTCTCTTTAGATCCCGAAAATTAGTACATGCCTGTTTAAAATAATGATAACAATAATGATAATAATGCAAAAATAAATATCTTAATTAAATATTGTTTTTATCACATTATTTACAAGATGATTAAGTTCGTTCTTTATAATAATTTCATTTAAATTTCAAAATAAAGATTAAAATTCCAAAAATAAACGAAAATTAAAAAGAGAAAAAATGAAAAGGCAAAGAGAGCTAGATTAATCAGGTTGTGGTAAATTAAAACACACAAACCAAATCTCAATTCCTTTTGTTTACAAAAATCTATTTAATTTAAACCCTCCTATTCTCATCACAAAATTTACAAATCAACAACCAATAAACACACCTTTGTGGTCGAACAACGTGGACTTTGATCCCCATCATAGGGTATGTAGGCCCTAGGTTTTCATCCTAGGTCAAGTCTTTCCTTTGTAAATATCTAGTCGTTTGCTTCCATTATTGTCATTTTCGTCTTCACTGTTTAACGGGCATGCATGTCAATGAAGGGTAATTGAGATAAATTTAAGGCCATATTCTATTTCATTTGACTAGTTTAAGGTAACTGTCCTTATGGATGGATGTTGTGGGGTGCCTAACACCTTCCCACACTTAAATAGACTCCCGAACCTATATCTGGTTTCACAGACCATATTGCTTTTTTCTTTTTGTTTTAAATTGGTTTTCCAAAGTTTTCCATTAAAAATTTTGGTGGCGACTCCAAATAAATTGATTTTCAAGATTCACTTTTGGGAATCATTTATGTTTTAATAATCCCGTCGAAAGGTCGGTTACTACAGTTTGGCAACTCCACTGGGGATATTTCAAGAGTCAAGCCTATTTAATTAGTCAATTGAAATAATATGGCTTTCTATTATCTTGATTACCCTTGTCGTGTTTTTTTTGGTTTAATTTTTCTTTAGTGTTTTCTTGTTTATTTATCTCTTGTGGTCGCATGATATGCCTGTATGTTCTTATGTATTTGCTATTTATTTTTGCTATTTGTATAGGTGTATATCTTCCTTATTTGCCATATAATTTTGTTAGTTTATTTGTAATACATATGCCAGGATAAATAACATGCGAAATAAAACCTTAGCGTAGACAACCCCTGTTTGTATTGTAAGCCCTTAGCTTCTTTTGCAATTTAGCTGTTTGACAAATGAAGGTTGACTAAACTATTAGTTTAAAGGTTTATATGCTCCCTTCGCATTTTAAGCACGATGACATTCTAGCTCACACACTTTTGGGCTCTATACCCTGGTCCTCACTTGCCTTAAGTTAGTAGAGGTTTATATTGGTTTTCCTGTGAAGCTTCTCGCCTCCAGATATTACCATGAAGACCTCACTCAGGTTGTACCTCGCTATATGGATTTGATTGGAGTGGGATTTTGTCCTCTTTTAGTCTAATTCATGTCGCAAGATCCTCACTCTTTTGAATGGGGGCAATCTGAAGACCAGTAATGCTCTAAGATGCTAGACCTACCCTTAAAACTATGCACCTTAATAGACAACCTTCCTAAGGCCTATCCTCTTTAGGGTACCATTCCCACATGTAGGGTTGACCTGAGTTAGGACACTGATGGAGCATATTACACTCTCATTTTGCATGTTGACACATCATTCATGGCATGATTACATTTAAAAAAAAAAAACTTTTATAGGGTATTGAATTATCACAACATTTCCATTCGATGCGTTATTAGCCAAACGAAATGAGCTAAAATTGAAAGTTTCATCAGTGCAGGAAGGTTGGCCTAATAGTGTGTCAATGGAGTTGGAAGCTTTTGAAAATCAATAATTTTTGTGAAAATATTATATAAATAGATTATCTAGCTCACTTATTTAAGCCTCGCCCATGTGAGGAACTATTTCTCCTTAGGTTAAGAGTTATATCTATTATTCCTAATGGATCAATAAGGCTCTTGGCGATTAATAGTGAATTAAGTGACAAGTAATCTATTGATTAAATAAGTTATGTGCTCATTTCATTTTGTTTCTAACCAACGGACTTGTTATAGTGAATTATCATTTTCATTAATTGGAATAAAGATATGAAGGACTCATCGGACACCACACAACCACAAGACAAGAGCCCAATAGGAATAGCCTCGACTAAGAAGAGAGTTAAAGTGAAGGTAGAAGCTGAATCAGTAGAGAGCTTAATCATTATGGGTGGGAAACTGATAGGGGAGCAGCTCCGCCATTTTTGAAAGGATTATGGAGACATCTTGAATTTGCTATCAGTCCCTATCCAGCCTGATGCACTTGTAGCCTTAGCCCAACATTGGGATCATTCATTAAGATGCTTCACATTTCTAACTTTCCAGCTTGCACCTGCGTTGGAAGAATACGGGGGATTGATGAAAATGCCTATTACCAAAGACACCCCCGTCTACTTGTACCCTGGGCATCTCCCTTCCAAGCGTGTCATAGCCCAGATTCTGGGGGAGGAACCTACATGAGTACAATTATGCCGCTCTGGTGCAATAGAAGGATTATCTAGGAAATATTTAGAGAAAAGGTTTGAAGCTTTAGCTCAGAAGGGGAACTGAGTTGTTTTCAGAAGAGTGCTTGCTTTGGCAGTATATGGGTTAGTATTATTCCCATCAACAGTGGGCGTAGTTGATCTGGCAGCAGTAAGTATCTTGTGGATGGTAGAAAATCACCATGTGAATCCAGTACCAGCGCTTCTAGTGGAAACGTTTTTTACATTAAGTTTCTGCCATAGAGAAAAAAAAAAAGTTGAAGTGTTGTTTGCCACTGTTGAATATATGGTGGGTCAATCATGTTTATGTTAGGGAAAATCAACTCAGTATGAGATTTGACACCATCCATCACCCGATCCGAGATTATCCCCATTGCAAAGGATCAATTCCACTACAAGCAAAAATGAGTCGCGATCAATGGATCAAGAAAATAGAAGAACTTGAAGATACCACCATTTGGTGGAAGCTCTCTTGATGGGAAAATGAGGATATTATTTACTGCTGTAGAAATTTCCCTAACGTTCCTCTTATGGGTGCCCAAGGATGCATTAATTATAACCCCGCGGTCGCACATTGCCAATTTGCATACGAGCAGGACATCCCGTCTGAAGAGGCTGTGTGAAGAGTCAACTTCTACTATAGTGATCCTCTGAAGGTGGAAATGATCTATCAGATAAGGGATGCATGGAGCCATGTAATATGTAAAGGGAGGTTTGATTTAGGGAAGCGCATTGTAACAACCACGAAAGGATATGAGGCTTGGCTCAAGAAAAGGACCAGTGGGACCCATCCACCCCTGGCATCTCGTAACCCCTTATTGAGTAACGACCTATAGGAGGTTAATGAATGTTTAGCCAAACAATTAGAAGATAAAACGGCTGAGCTACAAAACTTGGAGGAAGTAAGCAAAAAACACTTGGAAAACTTATCCAAGTCACAAGAAGATGAGAGAGCGAAAAGAAGAAAAAAGTTAAAGATGAACATCAAGTTGAGAAGATTGAAAGAGGAAAATGACAAGTTGAAAAACACCGTAAGGAGGATTTAAAAACGGGCTGAAGAAAACAACAAGAAGGCCCTCTATTATCAAGCTCGATTATTAAAAGCTGTTAAGGAAAAGGACGCTATGATGAGGTAGGTAAAAGAACTTAAGTCTCCTAGTGATCTCTGATGAGAAATTGATGTACTCGTCAAACGGCTGGAAGAAAAGATGAGAGAGGTGACTAGTGTCATGAGTGATAATGCGATAGCCATACAAAACTTAATTGAACAGCTCAACCATTAGGCAAAAAAGACTCAATCGTGGGAGGCTTGCCATGAAGAGTAAGTGATCGAGAAAGAAATGTGGCTAGAGCGTTTCAAAAGAATGATTCTATTTGTCAATGATGTCATTCCTGAATTCATTTACGCATATAAGCAAGCTAAAGGGCACACTATCCCTACGAAGACTCCTATGGCTGTAACTGAATTTCTCACTTTGTGTCATAACCTTATGGAGGATTTGAAGATGTTGATGAAATTTAAGATGAGTAAAAGGCAGAGACAATTTCAGTATTTTGTAAAGTGAACTCATAGGCTGGGTCACTTTGATGTATGACGTCATCAAACATTCTATTTTTAGTAAAATGCACGGTCTCTTCTTTTGGCTATCAAATATGTTCGTTACTGCATATATGGAATATCAGAAATCATGCAAGAAAGTAGGTTGTGTGGTGCAAAATAGACCTACGCATATGGATATTAATGTCCCTTATGTTAGCTATTAACTTTAATTCATTGAGTGTTACAATACGTACCCTCAAAGATTTAAAGGTCTGTGGTTCTTATACCCTTTATGCCAAGTCGATGTATTGAAAAATTAGAAACCTAGGTAACTATTTTATTATTAAAGTCCATTGTTTTTTTTAAAAAAAAAAAAAAGCAAGTAAGAAGCCAATATTGCCCGAGGGGGAAAGAATTTGTCTAACTAAGCTCAGCCATCAAGAAGAACGTATTTAACCCGGGCGTGTTCTAGAGATATGGCCACCAAAAATAGCTGATCAGAGACTAAGCAGTGATTAGAAGCCGAAGTGGGAGCCATGAAGGATCAAATGGGGACAATGCAGTCTCAAATGTTAGAAATGATGAAGCTGTTGCAAAATATGAGTTCGAGTGTGGTTGCGAATAATGTTCCACCAAAGCCCACTAATGTAGACCATGGCACCCCTAATACAAGTGTTAAAATACCAAGAGTAACTTCGGGCAGTCCTTCTACCACCAGAGTACCAAAACCGACACAAAGGCCTACGGTAGTAAGTCGACCACCAAATCCCTCGACTTCAGGGGCGAAAGGACAGGGGTATCAAGAATGGAACCAAGGGGGTGTTTTCACCTATGACCTTCCAGGAGGGGAACCGGCTATCGGGATCATTGGTCCTGCTCAGCCCGCTGCCAATACTGGCCTCAAAATGAAAGAGGGCAATGAGAGAAAGATTAAGAAGAAGATATAGCAGAGGTTAAGGACAGGCTTCGAGCTCTGTAGAGGCCGACTAACTGGAAGTCAGTAGAGTTGGAGGAGTTATGTTTAGCCCTAGAGGTACCCATCCCTAAAAAATTTAAAGTGCCTAAGTTCACCAAGTATAATGGTAGTGGAGATCCACACTATCATCTAAAGTCATATTGCACCAAAATGTCAGTATGGTCTAGGGATGAAAGGTTCCTTATAAACTTCTTCCACGAGAGCTTGACCGGCGCAGCATTGCATTGGTTCATGAAATTGGATCACTCTAAACTAAAGAAGTGGAGAGATCTTACTGATGTGTTCATGAGGCAATACAAGTTCAACCTGGATACGGCTCCTACACGAAAGCACTTAAAAAGGTTGAAGAAGAAAGGAATGGAGACCTGTAAAGAATACGCCCAAAGATGGAGAGCTACAGCTGCTGAGGTTCAACCACCACTTCTGGACTTAGAATTATGTTCCTATTTTATTCATACACTGGGGGACCCGTATCGTAAGATAATGCTGGGAACACATGTGAATGAATTTGCCGACCTTATCCAGGTTAGAGAAAGAATAGATGCTGATGTACGCGATGGGTTGTTTAAAGGTACCTTCACGGAAACCAGGAGACCTATAAGCAATCGAAAGAAGGAAGGGGATGTTAGTCACATCCACGCTACATTCCAACACCTCGCCCTATGCATGGTCAATATCCCTAAGTGCCATTTCGCGGTCAGAAGCCAGCCATGTCTTACCAGCCGTGAGGTCCAGCTATAAGCAATTACATAAGTTACCCAACACCACCACAATCCCATCCTGGGCCGTAACAACTAGCAGCCCAAAATAGAAGGTTTAGGCCTATGCAACAGTCTTGCGATGATAGGCCATTACCTAACTTCAATGTCAGTTGATCTGAGCTTTTGCATGACTTAGTGGCAAAAACGCTTATAGGCCTTAAGCCTGTTAAGCCACTTCAGCAACCATTCCTTGAGTGGTATGACTCCAATGCCACTTGTGAGTACCATATGGGAGCTACAGGGCACAACATTGACAAATGTTATGCCTTCAGGAAGCACATTTTGGCATTATTAGACAACAATCATATTGGCATAAAGGTGGGTAACAACCCCAACATCATCACCAACCCCTTGCCAAATCACGATAAAGGAAGGCAAGTGTCCATGATAGATTGGGAGGATTTTAGCTTAAAAAACTTGACAGATGTATCGTGCACCATGCGACAGTTATATGAAAGCTTGAAGGATGCAGACTATGTCCCCATTTAGGATGGGGAGTGGAATGGGCTCAGAAGGTCGCAGAACAGTTACTACAAATTTCATGAAGGAGAAGTGGGCCACGACATTGAAGATTGTGAGTAGTTTAAGGAATTAACATAGAGGATGATGATGCACGAAGTTCTGACCATCGAAAGAACTTGAGAACCCACTGAGGGGAATGTGTGCGTCACAGAGAAAGATGGTGCCCAGACCAAGGGATCGTCTGACCCTACGAGGCCCAGGAACTCCTTCCTAGTGGTTGATAAGTCACTCTACAAAGTTAAGGGGGTCACACCAGCCCAAAGCAATCGTGACCCGCGAGGTACAACGCAAGGATCCTTACTTGTCATACCCACATCGGTGCCTGTCAAAAGTCCAACTGCCACTATTTATGTGCCATCTCCATTTCTGTATCAGAGCGATCATGCTGTGCCATGGAATTACGGGTTAAAAATAGAATGCTCTCATGACAATGAGACATCAAAAAAAATGCCATCACGAAAAAAGGTCATTTAGAAATTATAGGAGGAATTACTCGCAATGGTCGGGTATACTCCAAAGATGTAAAAGGAACTCCGAACCCAAACCTGGAAGTAGGAGAAAGCTCGAACCTCAAGGAAACCCCTAGGAAGGGGGGACGAGAGGAGACGAAAGAGTTTTTAAAAATTATGAAACAGAGCGAATATGATGTGGTCGATCAACTGCGAAAAACCCCGACCCAAATTTCTATTTTGACCCTAATAATGAATTTAAAAGCTCACCGAAAGGTTGGTTACGACACCGACGAATTTGAGGCGCATAAAGGACATTATGTAAGATCAGGTCTCGACCACCACACATGACTAACTTTCATGTTCCGATCCCTTTGATAGCAAGTTTAGTGTTATTGCCCACATAAATCCAAAATGCTCTATAAAGAACTTGTCGGAAGTCAACAAAGGCATCACGGTCACGCGTTATATGGTTTATGGCTCCTGAGTCTACAATCCACACAGCACAAGATTCAGTAAGCATAATTGAGCTAGAAATGCAAAGTTCACTAGCATAAGTAGTGTAGGTTACCTTTTTGAAAGACTCAAGGCAATCACTCGCATAGTGTCCCTTCTTTTAGTAATTAAAGCACTTAACTTTTTCCATATTCAACTTTCGCTGCTTCTTTTTTACCTTGCTAATTAGTCTTTGGCATTTTCTTAGGTTGAGTTGGTTCTTTGTTCTTTCCCTAACTCTTTCTCATTGAACCATGTCTTTCACCTGAAGTTGCCATGTGCAACTCAGGTATCAGTTTGGCTGATTCAAGCCTTTCTTCCTCGAGTCAAGGTGTCTCTAAACATCTTCTAAAGTCATGATTATGTAATATGAGTCAGATGCATCTTCATATAATCCCATGAACTAGGCAAAGAGCGAATGATAGCTTGGATCTACTACTCATCTGTTAAGACATTTCCAGCATCTTTTAGCTCAATGATCATATTTGACATTAGCCTCAGATGTTTCCTCATTGAATGTTCTAGTCGTTTCTTATATGAGTCAAATTTGATTGTTAGAGAACGCAATCTGGATACAGACGTAGTTCCAAATCCTGTTCTCAAAGCATTCCAAAGCCCCATAGTGCTTTGGTGGTCCTTAAACTCCCTTAGGATGTCATCATCTATAGTGCTTAACAACATAATGCGAGCAGTGGAGTTCTTCTTCTTCCAAGTATCATAAGTTTCACGGTCCCGCCTATGCTAGGCCGTGTTTCCAGCTTCTAGCTCTTCTATAACATTATTGAGAGTCTCAAGAGCCTCTTGCTATTCTAAGAGATAATGGACTTTTGTACTCCAAATCTCATAATTATCGCCATTTAACTTTAACCCCATGTTAAGCTCAGCAACAATACTTTTAGAAATCGTAGTCATTCTTTACATAAAAAGAAAGATGGACTTGAATCAAGATCAGACAATTAAAAACACACAAGATTTAATGTTCACCATGCTTACAAATTATGACACTAAGTATCATATGATTAAGCTAATTAACCCATGCATAACTTGGATTTGAAAGAGCACAAAGTGCCGATTATCGTTCTAAGATTATATACAAGATGTAAATCAACGAAATCAAAACATAACTAAGTGTCCTAATTATGCTACAAACAAATTGTAAATCATGATTTTTCAAATGCTAAACAAATTAACATTCGTAACTAATGTGTTAAACTAATCAACACATTAATAGATCAATTATATAATGTTAAACTAATTAATATTCATTAAATAAACATGTTAAACTAATTAACATATTTAAATGCATAATGTTAAGCTAATTAACATTATATGTCTAAATTTTCTATTGGAAGAAAATAAAAAAAAAATGTTAAACTAATTAACATAATGACAAGTAATCACATATTATTTTATTGAAATTTATTAGGATATAAAAAATTAATTTTTCACCAAAAATTAATTGGATTTATTTGGGGTCAAAATATAGATACGCAATTTATATTTTTGAACATATCTAAATGTTCATTAATTAGAGATTGAACAATTAAGCCTTTATTTATTATTTTGGATGGGCCATATGCCCAATTAAAAAAAACAAGGCCCAATTCAAAAAAAAACTCTCTGAAAGTCCTAGATCTTCTGTAAAATTTTTGAAGGCCCAAAACAAAAAAAATTTTAGCAATGAACCCAAATCAAACCCTATAAGCCCATTAAAAAAATTAAGGTTTCAAATCTTAAAAAATCAAGGGTTTCTAAAAAATATTTTTGTTTTAAACTTTTGAATTTTTGAAATTATTTTGTTTGAATTTAAAAATGCCACATATCTTATCGTCTTCCTCCCTCCTTCTTCCCTCTCTGTCGCCACCTTCCCTCTGTAGCTTACCCACCGTGGCTCGCTGGCCAGGAGAGTGTTAGAGGCTGCTGGTGGTAGGAATTCAACATCGCTAGCAGCCATTACTGCCAGCAACATTGTCAGAGAAAGACATATCTCTCAGTGTGGGGTTGAAATTCCTAAGCTCCTTTATAGCATCTTTGCCGGCGATGAGGCAGCAGAGGTGGTTGGTATAGTGTCTGCCACCACTACAACGTCATCCACGGTCATTGCCGTCAGCAACGAGCCCCTTTTTCTTTCTCTTTCGACGGCAACAAAGCAGGAGAAAAACACCTCCTTTTTTTTTGTTTGAAGTCTCCGAGGGTGCCGGTGACGTGGTCGCCTGTAGTTCCCTGCTGTCGAGGAGTGCCGACAATCACTATTGCCGATGACATGTATGAGAAGGAGGCAGTAGCGTTGTGAAGCTCATCGACTGGGAAAAAATTGATTTTTTTTTTTTAACCATAGATCTCAAAGGGTGCCGACGACATGGTCACTGGCAGTTATCGGCTGTTGGGGAGTGCCGATGACCACTATCGCCGGCGACTATGAAGAAAATTAGAAGTTGCTGGTGAATTTCTTGGATGATGAATAAAGATGCTTCTTTGAAAAAATTCATTCAAAAATATTTTTTTTAATTAAAATAGCCCCAAATAAAAAATCTGATCTAAATAAAATATATAATTGTTCAGAAAACTAGCCTAAAAGCTTTGATACCAATGAACGAAATAAATGAACATAAATATAGATTTAGATTATGAGACTTACATTGATCTCTTAATTGCAAAAGTTTATTGAACTTTGACTGGGATCACTTATCGATGAGATACCCCCAATGTATTGAGTGTATCTCAGGTTTTCAGAGCCTAAATCCCCTCTCAAATGCGACTGCAGAATACTCGCAAGTATTCTACTCAGAGCGTCTTAAGTCTCACTCTTTTTGGTGAGTTATACGATCGTATAGTAGTCTAGCCCCTATTTATAGAAGGCTAGCTAAGGTTAGGGTTTAGTAGTAATTCTTATAATTACTATTTTACCCTTATTTAATGAGAACCCCTTATAGGAGGACTCGATTTAATATCTTAACAGATCAATACCCTAGATATTATACGATATTCTAACATGAGAGTATTCTAGAGATGCAAGCAATGTTGCTGGATTGGACACATTACGAGAGATTGTGACTGGGATGCTGAAAAAGTATTAAAAGCACAGGAAGTAAGTCGACTAAAAGATAAACTCAAGGTTGACTTCATTCATGATCTACGCTAATCTCTAGTTCATGAAAAAGGAGAGGTCCTTCCACTGCACCATAAAAGTAAGATGGCAGAAGAGCAAAGAGGGAGGTTATTATTACGTATATGGCAAGGATATGGAAGACCCTGAGGACGACATTTCCTGCTTTTGACAGCCACAAAACATTGTCAGTGCAAACATTGATTCCTTCTCCTCTAATTCATCTAACGACTTTGATCCTTCCAATCCCTCCTTTCCACAAGAATAGGAGTTGGAAGCCACCGATTAGGAAAAACCACCATGCATGACAATAATTGGAATCCCCCGTTCCATGAGGTTAATCAGACTAACAATTACTCCCACCAAATGAGATGGCAATAAGAAGGTTTCCCTTGTTCAATGGAACAAATAACCAATGTTTTTTTATGCCAATGTGGACTTTAATTTGTAGAATGAGAACCTCGAGGACAAAAACATTGAAGTGGACAATTGGGACCTTGTATTGATTCTCCTACTTGGACAAATGTAATTTGTATGAAAAGCTACCCATGGTAGTAATAAATTCATAAGTTACATATTAGTTCAATTGATTATTACTATTAAAACTGATATGGTAACAAATGCAAATATAGTCGAAAATTAAGGCAAACATAACTTGTATAAAATGCAAACCATGGTAGTAACATTCAGTATCTAAGGCGAGCGCAACCATTTTTTTTTTTTGTTTTCTTTCCTATGCAAGAAAGGTTTTCCATATTAAGCTATAAAATGGCTTTTTCCACCTCCTTATTTCACCAGTGTGGATGATGAAAGGTATAGATAATGGGCTATAAATGTTGAAGATTTAGATGCAAGGAGAAATACTAACATTTTAGGTTTATCCAAAATATATATAAATATATATATGACTTATTCATATCAAGAACATATTTTTTTTAGAATTTGTTTCTCTCTTACAAAATGGGATGAAGTTTTAGAATGAGAAAGCAGAACATAAGATAAGAAAAACATTGAGACTTGATGTGAAATTAGGATTGGAATGACAGTTTTTAAAATTGTTAAGTCTATAGTAATTTTGTCTATTGAAAAATCATAAAATGAAATTAAGTCATTCAAGATAATTACAAAATTTAAAATTTCTTTTAGTAATTAATTGCATTTACTAATCCTAGAAATTTTCCCTTAATTTATCTATTTAAGCAAATTTTATGGTATTGTATATTTTTTTCTACACATTATGTACGTAGAAAACCAAACTAATATTTGGCAAAATTATTGACTACTCTCGTGACAAAACAAAACTCCATGACAAAAAATTATATTACACTCCATTTTCTTTTGAGTGAAAAGTTAACTGATAAAAGAAGGAAGCAAAATTTTCCTACATAAAAGAGTTAAATAAAATTAAAATTATCAAGACAAATTAATATATATATATATATATATATATATATATGCAGATACTTTGCTTTAAATATTTATATCAACATTCTTGGGACTACAAATATATATATACACACACATACATACATATATATAATGCAAAAAGTGGGGTTAAGTACTAATTTGCCCCACCCAAAATTATGATGGCAAGAGTGGAAGAGGAAGCAAAATTAGGTAGGTAGAATATTGAGGGAAGGACCATTGGGTTTTATACTGAAATTATGAAAATAAAATGGTAATTTCAAATGGTTAACTCCTTTTGAAAGTAGCCAATCAGATTTCATTATAATTTTCCGTGTCCCATTGCAAAGCAGGTGTTTCTAAGCTAATTTTCTTTATATTTTACTTTTTAATCGCTCAAAATCAAATTAATCTTCATCTTTTATCTTTTGTTCAGAATGACAAGTCTAAATTATTTTTGAGTGCATTTTTAATATAATACAAAGAGTGTGTGTGTGTGTGTTTACATATATAAATATATATATATATATATATATATATATATATATATATATATTAAAGACCATCCATAAATTTTTGAAAGGCTAATGGAGTAGTGTGCAATGTAGTATCGAATTTTCGTGAATGCCAAGAGTATCCAATTCCAGCGATATTGTATTATTTTGGGTTATTGAACAAAATTTTGATAAATTATATTTACGAATACTAAATATTATTGCAATCATTATTAATAAAAATTTAAGTCATTAAAATTTTACTCAACAATTCAAAATAAATATTGCAAAATTTGTAGCAACGACAGCTAATGCATTGATCTCTGGTCATGAAGTGAATTTTTATGTTAGTGTGTGTGACAAGTGACAACTAAATGCCAAAAAAAAATTTTCTTTTTAATCTTTTCCCTTTTCAACTGGGAAAAAGAAACAGATTCGAGGTTCTTTGTTTCTTTTTTTTTTTCTTTCTCGTTTGTTGACCAGATACGGGTTTTTCAGTTAGATAGTCTCTGGACCATTAGGCCTTTTGGGTCAAAGATTATTCAACGAATCTTAAATGTTTGGCCCATAGTGCTCAAACCGTCACTATTGCTACTTTTGCAATCTCGGGATTTTAATGAATTTTGATATGATACTTTGGAAAAAAAAGAAAAAGAAATCATTTGTAAATAATAAAAAGTTGAGAGATCTTTTTTTTTTTTAAGTCATAATTAATTCAATTTAATTCTTAAGTTTTGAGATAAATAATATAACTAATTATTTTTATTTGTAAGATTATACATAGAGAAGTTATAAATATAAATGATTTGTTGTATTGATATAAATTATTTAAATAAGAGGTATTAATTTTTATTTGTTACTAAAATGTCAAATAATTGCAAAATGAATTATTGAAAAATATAAAAAAGGAAGTGGAGATTAAAAATTTATTAGCAAAGAATAAATCTGTAGTTTGTAGAGCTAAAAACCATGTTCAAGTTCAACCAATTATTAACTGAGGGAGATAGAAGTTGAGATAGGCAGCTTGCTATTTAGGCTTCCCATTTTACAATAATTTCTGCCATCTTTACCGTCAGTATGTTTACTTTTCACAACTCAATCTTTTTGGTCTGCAAAATAAAAGTATATAAAAAAAGAGAAAAACGACAAAAGAAACGGTACCAGAGAGAGACACATGTAAATACTTTCAATGTATGGTATAGTTACACTCTAGGAGATTCTCTACTAAAATCTAAAATTATTATATTTAGATTTAATGTCTTCATATTTAATAGATATAAAAAAATTTAAAATTTAAAAATAAGATATATTAAAATTTTAAATTTTACTATAAATGATTCCGTCTTTTTAAATTATATTGTAAGATGTATAAAATAAATTGTAAGATATTAAAAATTATTTTATTTTTTAATAATAAAATATTATAATAAAAAATATTATTTTAAAATTTTTTTATATTTGTTAAAAATATTCAATCTTTCTGAATTATACTGTGAGATGTGTAAAATAAATTGTAAAATACTAAAAATTATTTTATTTTTTAATAATAAAATATTATTTTAAAAATATTTATTTTTAGATTTTAAAAAAATTTTCTTATCTCTTAAAAATATTCAATCTTTCTAAATTATATTGTGAGATGTATAAAATAAATTATAAGATACTAAAAATTATTTTTTTAATAACATAATATTATTTTTAAAAATATTTATTTTTAGATTTTAAAATTTTTTTATATCTATTAAATCTAGAGTCATTGAATCTAAATCCAATGCCTCCAAATCTTATTGGAGACGATCCATCTTCAATAGTGTAACGATCTGCCACAAACCGCTACAATTAGTTTTAAAAAGAAATTCAAAAATGCATTTCTGAAATAAAATTTGGCAGTACAATAAATAGAGCATTTAATTCTCCAATGATAGGCTAGCGATCAAAAGGCCAAATTATGACTAATTAAGATTAGTATTAATATTAGAACTATTAATATAGGCTAGCTCAATTGAGGACCAGCCCAGCCCACGCGAGGCTTATCCAAGTGGGCTGGTGCTCGTTTAACTCACCTTAATTTAGGGGGTTAAAATGTTGAATCCAACTCATCAGTTAAGTTGAATAAGGTGACTCTTTTAACCCATGAAAAATATAAAAAATTGTAAAATTAAAAAATCCAAAATAAGAGTACCTCCTCATCAAGCAAAATATATAATTTTAATACTAAAAATCCATTCATGTTATCTATTGTTGATCAAATATTGAAAATTTAAAAACAAAACAAGAATAAAAGTTAATTGAGACTATGAAATATTAAACCTTTGACATAATAAATTCAATATAATCTCTTAAGTGACCCAGTTCATTAACCTACTAAACTAGCTCATTTAACCTATGAGTTAAGTAGGTTGAGTTAGTTTAACCCAAATATATTAAATGAGTTAAAAATTTCAACAAAATCCTCTAAAATGGTGGGTTAAACGAGCTCAATTCAATAGATCATATCCATTTTGACATCTCTATATAAGATGGAAAATCTACAATCATATATTTAAAAAATTAAAATAGGAAAGACCTTTTAGTTTTCACTCAGATAAAATTTTCTGATTTTTCATTTAAATTTTGTTCCCCTTCTATATGAGTTTAATTGTGTCTCAACCAATCAAAATTCAAGTTTGTCAAGTGCAACATTTTGACATATATATGAATGCAAATTGGACATAATTAAATAGTCCAATGCCGTGTGACATGACTTATACCTCTCAACATAAACTCAGAAAATTGTTAACTATTTGATTCAAGACTTGTTGTTGATTGCGAATCATTAAGACTGTAAGTTTGAGAGAGTTTCTTAATAAAGCTTAAGATCTTTCCATCCAATTGATAATACTCTGTTCTGTGTAAGTAATATTTTCAATTTGATTCCCTAATAGTTAGTTTTTTTTTTTCTTTTGATCCATGGGCAAAGAGAAAAGATTAAGGATTCTAATTACAATAAATGGTAGAGTTGAAATTAAAGTTAAAAGGGAATTGGGGAATGAGGTTAGGGATTACTGTCCCATCAAGCATTCCAAGATGAACATTTTCGAAAGAATTTAGGAGCCATAGTTAAGTAAAAAGAAGCATTAGGTTGGTATTTGACAGTGTGCACCCTTCTTGCTACGAGATTCAAAGAATAGCTTGACGGATAAAATTTAGACTTGCCAGAGATGAATGTGTCCCTTGATCCACCACCCGGTGCCAAGGTTGAACTAGGTTTCAGTCGAAATGAATAGGAAGAGTTAGTCTTCACTTTTTATTCTTTTTCAACTTGCGACAGCTGCAAATTATAATGATCCATCCTTCCGAAGGGGCAAGCGGGGAAGGCAATATTGAAGCTGATTTGGCCCGGGTTAATGAGGAATCTTGCACATTCTATGACGCATCATAGAGGTTAACCAGATAATTGATTTTCTTAACTGTGATTTCCACATCAATTTTCTTGTTATTATGAACCACTTGATTCTTGGAGAACCAAATTATATATAAGCTAACACAAATCTAGTTCGTAAGCCACTCTATATTTAATAAGTTCAAATTATATGTTAAGAACCAATCATGCAACCATTGAATGATGTCTCGATTTTCCAATTCATCAACCTTAAGGTCAATGGGGGAAGCAAACTAGGGGACCCTAGAAAATGAGTAATCCATGAAGATATGATTAATAGGTTCTGGAGCTAGATTTTAGAATGGGCGCATATTCTCATAATGCAAATGATATTTAATTAGAATCTTATATGCTGGCAGCGATTTCGTTACCAATCTCCAGATAAAGGTAATGATTCTGAAAGGAAGATGCAATCTCTATATATTCCTCCAGGCATATAAGTTAGAATTGACAGTATACTAGATTTCTTGCATCAATATCGTATATCCTTCTTTAACTATGTAAAAGCCTCTTTTACTGCCATGCCAAACTAAAGTATCTTGAGCTTTAATGTGGGAGATATCTAGAGCAAGGATATTATTAAAGTTGCCAGGATATATTACTTTCAGAAGTTGAACATTCAATTTATGCTATTGATGAAGAATAAAGTCAGATACCTTTGATATGTGGTTATTCTGACCTGACTGTATGTGCCAACATAAGTGGTGGTTGATGTGAATGGAATTACCATCACCAATTTGCCATTTGAGCTTGGAACAAAAAAGAGGTTCAGATTTGCGAATGTCTTTCCACATCTAGGAAGAATTGGATTTTTGAATCAAAAGTCCTTGGATTATCATTCTTCATGTATTTGCCTTTAAGAATGTAAACTAAGGAAGAAGGAGTCTGATCTTGTGAGAAAACTCGCCAGACTTGTTTAGCTAAGAGAGCTTTATTAAAAAGATGAGTCTGTCAAAATCCCAAGCCATCTTTATACTTATTTTGACACAACTGATTCCAGCCGAGCATGTGCATACATGGTTTATTATTTTTGAATCCTCTAAAAAAAATTGGTGACCAAAGAGTCAATTCCCTTACATATTCTTTTACGAAGTTCAAAGTAAGAGAGATGATAGGTTAAGCTAGAATTAATTACTGAGTTAATCAGGTAATTCTGCCAAGTAAGAAAGTATTAGACTTCTAGGATTGAAGTTTCTTCTCAATTGTTTCTAATTAGCTGTCTCTTCCTAAGTCAACCCACGTCCTTAAGTATATACCAAGTCTTCCAGAAAATTTAATCTTGAAGATACTTGAGAAGAATTTGTTTTTAATAGATGAAGGGTGGTGTTAGGACTAAAAACCATATTAGATTTACTCATATTTATACTGAGTCCCAACAAATCACAAAAAGATTGCAAGATATTATTGGCAGTGTTATAAAATGTAATGTGTTGATGTTGAAGGCCTAGGCTTGAGCATATACTTTAAGTGTACATTATATTGTATTTTTGAAATAATAGGCATGTAAATTTTAATATATGTGCATGAATCAAGGGTGATCACGACCTAAACTACCTGGTCATTTCGAGTTGAGTCAAGTTTGGTCATAGTCACGCCTAGGGCAAAGAATTAGATCTATCATACAAGACTTAATCTTAGGCCTTACTGAGTCAAAGACCAAAGTATTCGTTCAACCTGACCCTCTTATATATTCTCTTTTTCTAATAAAATTAATAATTATTTTAAGAGAAATAGCTAATTTTTTTTAATCAATGTTGAATGTAAATGATTTTTATTAATATAGATACTTCATTTATTAAATATAAACTAAAATTTTTTTTTAAAAGAATCTCAATTTAAATTTATAAATTTAAAAATAAAAATAAAAAGTTTGGATGACCCGACCTTGCCCAATTTAAATCCTAGAACTCAGCCAAAAAATATAGCCTAATGAAAACCTTAGGCTAGGCTATGGATTGGACACCATTCAATATTCAATAAAAGAAAATGATGCTGCTCATTAAGTCTAGAATTCCAATTTTGACCAACACAATATGAATTGCACATCAAATTCCAAATCTGCTGCTCCTTTAACCTGGAATATGCGAAAACATAAAATTAGAGAGTCTAAATTGAAGGATAGAACCTTGATATGGCTCTTCAATAGTTTACTTGACTTATGCTGCGTACTCGGAACTCAAAGTCACCTCGACAACTCCTGAAGTGCATCTTCACAGCGCCTAAATTATTCAAGTCCATGGCCGCTCTGTGAACCATGAAACTAGGTTGATTCGGATTCAATGCATTTAGGGAGAAATGCTTAAATATAATGATTGAGATGAAAGGAAATGTATGATTTGAGAGTTCAAATTAATCTTAATAATTGCATATAGTCAAAAAGCCTTTTTTGACTGTGTGACTTTTAAGGTGTAATCTAATAGCTCAAATGATTACGTGTGATCTCCAAAGTTTAATTTAATGGCACAAATAAAAAGTACTATGCGAGGTTTGAAGTGGGCACCAAATGAGAAGAGTGCAGAGTGAAAAAGGGAGTACCGTCACTGAAACTTTTTGTTGTAACTTCAATAAAAAGCATAAAAACACAGAACTTGTACATCCAACTGACGAAACGATAGAATTTGAAAGCTCAAGGGAGGTTGAAAAATGCTTTGAGAATGGAGATGGTCGATACCCAAGCAAGAGGGAAGTTGTCACAAGTTGGGGAAGAAAGAAGCAAGCCAAGTGGAGCACAATGGGGTATAGAAGACTACAGATCAATGGGAGAGAGAGGGGAAAAGACATAGGGATGGAATGGGGAGAAAGATCTGAACAGGGGAACAACGGTTTGAGGAAGAAAGCTCAAGGAAGGTTTGCACTTTCAGAAAACACAAGAATGGCGGAGCTGAAACTTACTCATGGAAAAATGAGAAGAATGTGCCTCACGAGAAGAAGAAAGTAGCAGCAAAAATGGAGGAAATATGGAAGGAAGAAGGACTCTCTTCTCTGATTATGTAGCCATGTAGAAGAAACTACGCAAGGGGGAAATGAAAGAGACAGAAAAATGGAAGAATTATTGAGGGGGGTTCAGTTTCATCGCAGATTAAAGGGTTAAAAGGTTGGGATTTCTTGCGCCTGGATTTGGTGTTGTCCAGCATCCCGTGCTGTAATTTTTTATAACTAAAGAAGTGACTGAATGCGATTATTTTATAATTTAAAAAGTGTTACAGTATCTATTTTGTATCCTACCAGATCCAGATTTGGTTTTCTTTTGATTTAGAACAGCAGAAAATGAGAAGACAAAGGTGACAGTGGCGCAATTTTTTCCTTTCACATGAGCAAAATGGATGTGGGAAACAATTTTGGAAGTAGGGATTCAAGCGGTCGACAAAGGGAAGTATTGCCCTTAGCCATTATGCCAGCTATATATCTCAAATAATTCTTCCACTGCTTCTATTATTATTTTATAGTTAATTTGTTTTTCCATTTCCTTTTCTCTTTATACTTTTCTTCCTTATCCAACTCACAAAATTACTCAATTAAGCTTTATACAATCTTTATATATTTTGTTTAAATTTTAAATCTTCAAGGTATGACTGAAAAATTTAGACATTATTGTCTTTCTCTTTTTTTGACCAACCCGACCCGACTTAAAATATTTGACTTGATTCATCAAATCTTTTAATCAATATATAGACTTAATATCATAATGATCCTAGCTGAAAATATAATCCATGCAAACAGAGAGTGCTGTTATTTCCTCTAGGGGGTTTTAAGTGCACTGTGATTTATATTATGTAAGGTCCAAATCAAGTAATTTTATGTAACCATGAAAGCCAATTATGAGAATGGAGCACATGTGAGAAAATGATTTAGGTATATAATATATTACCTTCATCTTAGAGTAACCTCTAAAAGTGTTCATAAATGATGTTCAAGTTAAATATTTGGTCCATGAAAATCCCATCATAGAGAATTTTGTAAACAACATTACTTAAATATGACTATTAATGGCATGGGACACTGTTGGTAAGCTAGGTGGACAAACTCCCAAATAAGATCCTATTATTTCATTGAAACCAAGATAGCTATGGTATGCTTCAACATCAAAAGGACCATCATAGACTACATTTCATTATACAATGGAATCCCAAAATCACAGCCCCACACCCAAATGCTAGCATCAGTCATTCCATGGAGCTTCAATATTCTGTTCACCATTTAGGCTAGAGACGGGATCTTTGTTACAGTAGGTGCTGTATGTATTTTAAGTCGTTAGATCATCAATGATTGCATGCAGTCATTTTCATCTAACGGTTTAAAACGTAAACAGCACATACTGTAACAGTAGGAGATCCCTTTTTTTTTAGACTATCAGCAATGAATCAGACCACTAAACAAATATGACACCAAGGAAACTTAAATTGAAAAGAAATTTTCAACCAGATACATAAGTACTGCATGCACATCTCTTAATTCTCTTCATTCAGTCTTCTCAGTTGGAGCTTCTGTGTCCACCTTCTCGTCACTTTTCTCAGCTTGACCTTCTTTCTCATCTTCCTTTTTCTCAGCAGATGGAGTTTCTGAACCAGTTTTCTCTTTAGCTTCAGGCTCATCATCGGCTACCTTCTTCTTCTCTTCTTCTTCTTCTTGAACACTCTCTTCTTTCTCCATCACCTCGGTCTCAGACGCAGGCTCTGCAACATTGTCTTTGGTTTCCTCAACAACTGCTGGCTCGGCTGCCTCCTCCTCCATCTGTGTCTGATCTTCTTTCACTTCCTCAACCTTTACTTCTTCTTCTTCTACGTTTTCATCCTTTGGTTCTGCTTCAACCTCGGCTTTGCCTTCTGGAGCTGCTGCTGCTGCTTCTTCTTCTTCTTCTTCCTTTGGTTGCTCAGAGGCTGCAGAATTATCAGTTGCTGCTGCTTCTTCTGGTGCCTTGACCACTTCTTCTGTGGTCTCCTGTACCTTCAATGGAGCTTCGTTTATGTCCTCCTGAAGAGCAGTTTTTGCTGATGCAACCTGCAACTCACAAATCGCAGAGGCAAAGATGTATATATATTACGTGAAGAATCAAATCAAATTCTGTCAAATTATTTTATAGTTAGGTCTCTACACTAGTGAAAAATTTTACTTTGATCTATCATTGAACCTCTGTCAATGGACTTCAAATTTTATGTACTAACATGGCCAATTTTTTGTGCCATCTTCGAAACTGGAAATATAATTCATGATAAGAAAAAAAAATGTAAAAACAAACGATCAAGTGAAATACGCTCAATAAAATATTTTTTAGTCTTTTATTTATCACCAAATTATAATTTTGGTCTTTTACTCATTGTAATACCAAAAATAATAATTACTCATTAGAAAATATGACATTTGGTCCCTCACTTTTAAAAAAAATATCAAATTTAATCTATTAAATTTAGAATCTAAGGTTTAGACAATGGATTAAATCTAATATTTTTTTAAAAAATGAAATACTAAATGTAATATTTTTTAATAAATGAGAAATCATTTTTAGTATTACAAAAAGTAAGGGATTAAAATGATATTTTTATAAAAAATAAAGGACCAAAAAGACATTTTTCTCTAAATACACTACCTAAAATAACATAAATAATATATATATATATATATATATATATAGAGAGAGAGAGAGAGAGAGAGAGAGAGAGAGAGAGAGAAAGAATTAATATAGTACATGGTTGGCTTCCCCAGCATAAGTGACATAACCACAATGAGTAAATCAAAATCTTACTCAATTTTAAACTTCCAAAATTAATTTTTAATTAAGAAAAAAAACCTTACATCAGTAAAAGCTTAAGGTGGTAAACTGATCATTAAAAAAACACATTTCAGCTTTCCATTGATTCTTTCAATGAGAAGCAGAGAGTAGGAATGCCCTCAGGTAACTGGAGGGGTCTTTTTCTCATGTAACATACTATGATCTAATGACTTTATACTTAAAAGATTTAAAAATATTTTTAAATTTAAAAATAATTTTTTAAAAAAATAAGATATATTAATATTGTATAAAAAAATTGAACAATATTTAATATTTTACATTCTATTTTATATATCTTACAATATAATTTCGTCTTTTTTGTTTAATAACATATCATCATGAATAAAAAGATATAAAATATGAATATTTCATTTTTAAAAATTATTTAGCTTTTTATATATTTTTAAAAAAATTTAAGCTATTAAAATCTGAAACATTTAGAGATCTATTCTCAAGAAGTAAATCCTCAAATAGGAAAAGCAAAAGAGGAAAAAAAGAAAAGTGGGAAAGGTTTACCTCAACAGTGGCCATTAGTCTATGAAACTGATATGAATGAGAAAAATTGAACAGCCAAAAGTGGGAAAGGTGCAGAAGAAAGTGATTAAGCAAGCTTGAGATGAAATGGAAGGAGCATTTGCAAGGGTATATATAGAGAGGAAGAGGTCTCAAGTTGATGATAGAAAACAATAAAGAGAAAATGGAGGGAACATGGAGAATCTTGGGATTTGACACCTCATTGATTCACTGAATGTTTAGGGAATGAGTATGTTTGGCAATAATGGTGGCAAAGGCTTGGAGATTGATGAAGATATAGTGTAATTTTCTTTTAATGGGTGTTTTAGATCTCTAGCTATTGAGGAAGCTCAATAATGGAGGATGATCTTTTTCATTAAAGATGTCATCTTCTTTTGCTTGTGGCTTTTGTGCTTTGTGCAGTCGGCTCGAGAGACCATATTTACCATTTCATATTTACCATTTCATCGTCATAAACTCAAGTTCAACGGTCAATATTAATTATAATAGAAAATCTAGCTATTTACATTTAAAGTTAAATTATCTAAATCGATAATTTTTAAGTAAATTTTTTGGTATAACTATAAAAATAATTATAATGGTGTAATCACTATGTAGCACATTAGGAGAATATACATAGTAATAATGTGTCAAAATATGTTTGATTATATGACAATTTAAAATAATTTATTGTATTTATATTTTGACCCTATTATTTTTAGATATTATTTATTAACCCAAAATTTTTTTGAATTTTTCAATTTACTTCCTTTAACTTTTTATTTTTCAATAACTTAAAAAATATTACTTTATAAATTTGTTAACTCATACATGTACTTTATTTTTTTTCAATAACTCTCCAAATTTTTAATTTTATTCTTATTTTTAATTTATAAGCTAATGTTTTATGGGATTACTAAAAAGACAAAAAATAAAGGGATAAATTGAAAATTTTTTAAAAATTTTTGGGTTCATAAATAAAATCTATAAATTATGAGTTAAACTATAAATACAACAAGTTATGTTAAAATGATATACAATCAGTATATTTTGATATGTCATTATCACGTGTCTTTTTATTATTGTGTCACATGATGATTGGACTAGTACTATCAATTTTGTAATTACACTAAAGATGTAACCTGACTTTTAAAATATAAAATTGATATTTTTAAAAATGTTAATTTGATTATTACAGATAATTTAAAAACTTAATTCAATAATCCAAAATGTTTTATTGTAGAAAATTGCAGAAAATTCCTATTTTAGGAGATCCACACGTCTTCTTGTGACGTGAAATTTGGTTTAATAATATGGAAATAAATTTACTAAAAAAATAACAAACATGGTATGACAAAATAGGATTCAGATTCTCTACATTTAAGAATTTAAATTTATTATATTTAATAAAATCTTGACCATTAAATTTTTATCTAATAATTTATATTTCAATAAATATAAAATAGCTTTTAACAACTTTTTAAATTTTAAATCATTAAACTTTTATCGAATAGTTTGAATTTTATTAAATTCACATGCATTTAAATTTTTAAATTCACCAAATTAACTTCCAACAAAATATTTGGTTAAATATTTGATTGATATGTGGGATAAGATGTCTTTATCATGATGAAACTTTCCAAGTTTATTTTATCTTGGCAAAGAATAAAATGAAAGAACATTTGACCATTTTTTTCAGAATTTTTATCTGCATGCTTCTCTTAAAATTTTGATTGACCTTTTTAAGCATACTTTTTCCTTAGTATAATTAAAATTTTAAATTCTATTTTGTATAAGATTAATTATAAAAATAGGGTGAAATATTTTATACATTCATGGTTGCATTGAAACAATTAATCATTACATTGCAAATTATGAGAAAAAAAAAATATGGCCATGATATATTAAAATATGTTAATTAATTACTAACCAGTTATATTTATATTTAAAACTTATTTTTTTTATACTATTTACATTACCTATTTGTTACAAGAATTTCTAAAATATTAATTTATAAATTTGTTAACTCATCTATGTACATATTTTATTTTTCCAATAGCCCCCTAAATGCCTAATCCCATTTATATGCAAATATTTTTTGGGGTTAGTAAGAAAATAAAGAGAGTAAAAAAGAATAAGTTGACAAATTTCAAAAGCTATTGAATTCATAAACAGAATCTAAAAAATGTTAGAGCAATGCAATAAATAATTTCAAGTTAGTATTTAAGCAATATATATTGAGGCTTCCACTTCATGTGTTACATAATGATTATATCTATACTATCACTTCTGAAGATATATTAAAAATTTTGCTTCAAAATAAATAATTCAAGTAGTATAATAATTTTATTTAGTTGATCAAATAAACAATAGATATATTTGAGGGGCCAAATTGACAAAGCAATTTTCACAGAGTGGAGAAATATTCTGTCTATTAACTTTTAAATTGATGAGCAAAAGTAAAAATAACTAATATTATTAACTTTTAAAAATTTATATTAAATTAATAAGTAATGAGACTAACTGCCTGTAGATTTTCTCCAGTTTCTTAAAAAAATTAATAGTGCCAATTTAGTAAAAGGAAAACAAAAAACATAAATACATACATATATATAGTTAAACTGAAAAATGAATAATAAATATCAAACTAGTTTAAGATTCTCAAAATTGATATATTGTGCCAATTCCATAAAGAAAAAAATATGATATATACCATATTTTTACACATTATATATTTCTATCTCTATAAAATAAAAATTGTGCAAATCATATAATTGATGCTATCCAAATTGCGTAGATTTAATGATTTGCATTGAAAAATAAAAAATTGAAACTAATAATTTCTAGTTGTCTAAATTAATAAAATGTAAAATTTTGATTCAACAACTTACATTATACAAATTATAAGCAAACAGTGCGTAACTTAACCTTTAAATCACAATAACTTTGAATTCATTTCTAATTGATAAGAGTCAATTTCATAAAATTACCCATCCTAGTAAACAATAAGCATTCTCTTTTTTATACTATATCTCAATATTAAGTCTAATCTTTAAACCACATAATTAATTAATTTGAAATCAGACATTATCGAACTCAATATTAAGAATAACCTTTTTAATATTGTACTCTCTATACACAAGACAGAGATTAAATACAAGACATTACTTAAAGGACACACATGACCTTACTTAAAAGACACTGAGCTCTTTGCCACTCAAATCAACAATCGTCGATAAATAACAAGCATTCTCAATTTACAAGCAAAATCCCGCTTGAAATCTAGCCACCAACTACAATTACATTGGGATCTAATTGTTGGGATTTATTATCAATCATCATATATTAAAAATGACTGTAAATGATTATAATTTTCATATAAATTATAACTACATCAATTGTAGAATCTAAATCAATCTCACTTAGAGTTAAAATCCTAGAGTTAGGATATGATACTGTATGTCATCGGATGTTGTGTATTATAAACTGTTTGGTCCAAATAATTAATGACAATTGTATAATATTATTGTAAGTCCAAATATTCATAACGCACTATATTAACACTGATCCCAACTTATCCCTTAATTTATATAAGAAAGCTTGTCAGGAAAATCTGGTTCACATGATCTTCACTGCACTGCCTTTTTTTCTTGGATCCCAAACAATGGAAAGAAGGCACCGTACGGAAGCAGGCACCAGATTGTGCCTCCAGATTTGCGTTATGGGCTTTCACGCAAACAACAAACCGTCGTTGTGGTCGGTGGTCGGTGGGGTCGGTCCATATGGTGGAGCCCACACAGGTGGCAAATCAACTGTGGTGCATTTCTTCCAATGAATGTCTGACACGTGGAAAGCAATCACCGACCACGTGGTCGTGTGTGGTTGTTCTTTCTCTGATGTGATCAGCTCTGATTGAATACAAAATATGAAGGACAAATCACAAAGTGGATGAATCATGCCACCATTGACAGCCTAGAGCTTAGGCTTTTGAAGATTTTCTTTTTTTTTTTTAATTATTATTAGTCAGATTCTCTTTTTTTTTTTAATCATTTATATTAAATTAATAATATTATTTGATAACTTATATTTAAAATTCGAATATTAGAAATGGTAATTTTTTAAAATTTAATTTGATAAAAAATTAATTTTAAAATTTAATTCAGTAGTCATGAATAATTTTATAGTATCGGTTGAAAATGACTGTATCAAGTAATTCATTTTATTGTTTTGAAGTAAAATTTTATTTTGATATCATTTTCTAATTTAGCTTCTTGTAAGTTTTTTATATAATCCATTATAATGTCATCATTTTAATTTAGTAGATATTTTTTTAATTTGATTCATCACAAATAAATTTATTATCAATATTATCTTTAAAAGAATATGTTAATTTCAACAACAACAAAAAAGAAGACATTATTAATGATAAATTTATCTGTGAATAATTAAGTTAAAAAATTTTATAAAGAAATTAAAATAAAAAAATTAATAGTTGACAAACTAAAATAATATTTAAGTCTATTTAAGTCTTTTTTTTTAATTTTATTGTACTAAATTAAGAAATATTGAGGAACCAAAATATAGTGTAATTAAGAAATATGAAATATATTACTTGTTAAGGATCAAATTATGAAAAATTATAAAAAAACTAAATTAGGAAATATTGAAGAACCAAAATAAAGTTTAATTCGTTCTTTTTCTAACCATAGCTACAGGAGGGGGATCTTGAGGGTTTATAGGTGCTTTCTGTCTTAGGTCTTGTGGAGGAGAAAGAGGTGGAGATTCCAAAGGTGATCGGGGTCCTTGAAAGGAAACTCCTTGGGATGGTTTGGTATAGGAAGGCAAGGCAAAAAACTTTTTTAGGAAAGCTCTGGGTGGTCTTACTGGTGGTCGAGGAGTTCATCTTGGGGGTTGTGATGTAGGTCTAGGCATGGCTTTATGAAAGATTTGGTGGGTCATCTTGAAGTGATTGGCATAATCAGCTTCAGATGGATAAGGTGAATAGGATGGTGAAGGGAAATACTAGGTTTGGTAAACTGGTGGTGAAATGAATGAATCATAGACTGAGGGTGTAAAGGTTGGTATTGGTGGTGTAGAGGTTACGATGGGTGTCAAAGAAGGTGGAGGTGGCTTGGATCTCTGATCTCTTTCAATCGGGGCTAGTTGATCTTTCAGATACTTGATTTCAGTTTCTTTTTTAGAAAACTCAGGAGCAAAGTAATTGTGGGTGATGAACTATCTAAGTTCTTGGTCGGTAGTATGAATTTTTTGCTGGGTTTCTTTACCGAGGCTTTCAATTTGCTGAGAGAGGGTGTCTACCCTCTAGTGAGTCTGATGATGAGATTGAGAGATGCGAATAAGCTTTGAATCAATTGTCTAGAGGACATGATTCTGGGCTGAAGCATTTTTTGTGTGCTAGTTAAGTACTTCCTCAGAGGGATAAATCGGCTAAGGACTTCTAAATACAAAAATTCTGTTGGAAGTGACACAAGGCCGAGACGAAACTCTGCGCTCATCTATCTGGCACTCCAGAGGAGGAAACAACTCATCATACGACGGTTCTGTAGGATGCACCATCATACGAGGAATGGGATTTGCCAGTGAGGCTCCCATCAGTTCAGGCTTGCAAAATGCAGGTGGAGGTGCAAAGTGAGGAGAAACATCAGTAGGAGTCTCTTGTGGATCTTTGTAACAGCCAGCTTTCTTCAAAAACTCAATAAGGATCTCTTCATGAGAAGGTGCAGTCACAGGATTAGGAAGAGTCCAAGGCTTCCAATCAGGATCTCTGTCTTTCCGGAAGGGTTGATAAGGACAGAAAGGTCTACAATTAGTCCCACGATAGGTGGGTTCACAATAGTAAAGTGGTAATAGGCCAAGTGATCTTATTAGCAAGTGAAATCACTTAATCATGCTTAAAAGTAAGCAAACAAATGTCGACAACTTTGATGTTGTGTTATCTCAAAGGATGCATGAATGATAGCCAATATTATAAAACAAACATGTTTTTAATCTCTAATTTTGTTAAAATTAGAGAGCATTTGGACAAAAAATATTGGGTCATGTATAGTCACCTTTCTTGAAGGTAATATTGACTACATGTAGTCTCTATTTGACTTTTATACAAAGCTGTTAGTCAAGTTTCGCAAAAGGAAATAAAATTTCCAAGGCGCAAAAGGCCCCAAACAGTTATTTTTAATTAAGTTTACAGAGAAGAAAATTCTTTGAATAGTTGGCAATATCCTATAAGGCTGAATTGACTTTAAACTATCTTCTTTGTCCTTTGCATGGAGCCCAAAACAAGTTTCACAATATTCAAAGGTTCCAAAGTCAATGAAAAATTATGGAATTTAGGCCTAAAATTAAACCAAATCAACTTTGGCAATTTGTTTAAGTGTCAAACTTTGAATGAGTTTTCCAAAATGTTATTATAAGTTTAAAAATTCTATCTGTACTAAAAGTTATGTCTATTTGGAGTTAAGTTGCCCGTTTAGGCATATACTTGGGCTTTCAACAATTAATCTAACCCAATTATATAACTGCAATAATTTATGTCACCTATGATAGATGATTATATTGCCCAAAAGGTTCAAAATAATTAAAATAATAATTTTCATAATTAAATTCATGAAATCCACATGTAAATTGGTCTTAAAATTAAATTCAGCATAATAAAGAATTTATAAAGGAATAACTTCTCCAATAAATTATTTGATATATCAAACTAAACAACCATTGAGAGTGTGAAAATTATATGATACTAGAATATAAAAATTTTCAGCTCAAAAATTGGATAGTACATATCGTAAATTCAATATGGAATACCATGAAATTTAGGAACTCATATTTCTGGTTTTTAAAAAATTCAAAAAAAAAAATACCATTAATTATAAAATAAAAAATAATGTGGGAGTCAAAATTTTAGGCCAAAATGAGCCTTATAGGTAGGTCTACACGCCACCACGCATTAGGAGCCAAGAATGGGCTTCATGAGAAGGTATTGTTCATCGTCTCCTACATTTTATAGATCTTGAAACAGGTTTTCTTGACCCGATTTGAACCCAATATGAAACCCTAACAATTTTGAAGTTTATAGGGCAAATTTGGTATCAAAACACTCAAAATTTTGTGATCCACAAAAACCCTAATAAGATTTTTAGCAAAACACCTCCAACTTTCAAAATTTTGGATCAAACTATTTGGGTTTTTTTTTTTTTTTTGAGGTTTGAACCTTCTAATGGTGGCCAAGAATTTTTTTTAATTATATGGCATGTTTTAGATAACAATTTGTTCTTTATCTCTTAACATATGAAACCCCTAAACTAATTTCAAATAAAACTTTCGATATTTGAGCAAATTTGATTTGAAAAATGAGGTGTTTTTCATCGTTGCATGTTTGAATGCTTTAGGGCATGATTTTGGCATTACTACGTTCGAAATTTCATGGTAGATAAAATCTCTAATCATATTTTGAAATAGCCTGTGAACATTTGAGTGAATTTCATTCAAAAATTGAGGTGTCTACATGCCTGCAGTTTTCTTTTTCTTTTCTTTTTTATGTCCTTGGTTCCAGAAGGGAGAAATTTTAATGTCAAAGAAAAATGACAGTAATATATACTGATGAAGATGCCATATTGATATAAAAATAACATATGTTATATTCTAGATCAAAATCATTAAGATTGATATCAATCCTATGTGTTAAGGTAAAAAATTATAAGATAAAGATCACCACACAAAATTAATTAATATGGAAATATATAGAAATAATTAGAATAGAGATAATCAAATAAATTACAGAAGGCTGTAATACCAATTGTTGGAAAAAAATTAGGAAATTATAAGGAACACAAATAAATAATTAATGAGAAAGAAAACTTATTTGGAATGTAGATCATCATTATAGCCATAAATTTTGTAGTAGAGATAGCAACCAACATTATCCAAAAAACCTCTTTTGCATACTCAGTAAAAAATTTAGAGGACTTTAAATAGTTATAAAATAAATTTATCGTGAGTCATCTGAATTAGAGAGTTAACACATGTTTAGAAAACATTGGATTTTAAATAAATAAAATACTTCTTTTATTTTAAATGATAACTCCCTACTTCCTCAACTGCTATGATTCTATATTTAAAAATTAGATATCATAATTTATAAATTGACTTATAAAAAGTCCTCCTCTTATCCTCCTAGTCAGCAATCTAATTGGATAACTACTGATAAAATTTGGGCTGCAAGTTGGGGCCCAACCTCTACGTAATGGGTTTGTGGGTAATCCAACTTATTACTGATTACCCACAATTAACTCAAACCTAATATATTCTTGGTTTATGTCAAAATTGGTTACTTAATTAATTAACCTATAAACTGAAATAATAATAATTTAATGTTAATCCACAATATTTTAAAAATATTTCAACATGGCTTTGTTATTATCTCCTTCCTTTTCTTACGTGCTTATGCTAAGAATTTTATTGGCTTGTTTGGTTAGTAGAATTGTGTTAGAAAGAGAATGAGAATAAGAATGATAAAGGGAGAGTAAGCATATATGTTTGGTTGTACATGGAATGGAATAGAAAAGAGACTATCATACTTTGTTTGATTTGATGAATCAATTATGGAATGGAAAAGAGAAAGATCAAAGTTACCATATTACTCCTAAATAAAAAAATTATTGTTATAATATATATATATATTTAAAAATATAATAATTATTAAATTTTAAAAGTAGAAAAGACATATTCTATACAAATTAAAGAATATAGAATAAATAAAATTATAGTAAAAAATATATAGCTTTTTAGATTATATATATATATAATATTTTTTTTCTTTTTATTGTATATTATATATTAAAATATTTGAAAATTTTGAAATTAGCATATTAGACGTAGCAAAAGAAAGCAGCAGGTGGGTGGAGGGCTTTTATTTAGCTACCAATTTGTTCTGATGGGTTGGTGCGACATTAAATTTCAGACAAGACATTATATGTGACAGCCATCATATGTCGAAGGAAAGATGGTATAACATGAGTTAAGGATCACAATGGATTCATTACTTACCCTTAAAGGTTATATGTCCTCGACTGATTGGTAAATTACCTGTGATCTGTGTGCCCATAATATGTTCGTTCCGTAATAGTCCTTTCTTGGAATAGTTTTACATTATATATTATTTCCATCTTTTTGTGCTAACATATAAAAAATGGTTTCAAACCTTCACTTAGTATTTCATCATGAAATAGTGTTGTTGTCTCGTGCTCCTGATACTCTGTTTATGGTATGAGCTTCATAGTTTGTGTGTGTATGATTGGGATAATTTGTTAAGCAAAGGCTAATTATAATTAAAATAAATTAAAAAAATGAGTGGCGGATGCCCTTGGAAAGTAAAACAAGGAAAAAAAATTAAATGTTAATTTGTCATCCTAAAAATAAAAGTAATAGCAAGGTGGTTTGAATATATTTAAAATATATATATATATATATATAATATTTTTAACGTATTCATGATATTATATAAAACTTTTGTAGCAATCCTTTAAACAACATAGGATAGCTTGAGAAAAAATGTTACAACAAATTTTACTAGTTTTAAGTTTAAATCTTCATACTATCAGTTTTCCCAAAATAAAATATTAATAAAAAAATTATATATAAAACATGTCCAATGATAAATGAAAATAAAAGATGGGTCAGTGGAGGTGGCGTGGCCTAACTTTCACGGAGACAAATGTTTCATCTTATTAAAACCATATTCCCAAAATAATATTTGAATTGAAATTAAATATAAAATTTGTTATAAAAAAGATGGAATTTTCAAAAGAACGGACTAACTCAACATGTCAACTCGTCCAATTCTAAGTCAGCTCGCTGATTTAACTAAATTCTTAATCAAAGGAACATTACCCAATAGTTAATGATTCTTTTTTTTATCTAGATGGTTCATGATATTTATAATAATAATTTCTACATTCATTTCAAAATAGTTTATTTGCCCATGCATTATGCAAGCTAAAAGAAACTAAGTTTGTTTTGCAATGTACCTAAATATTTTAGTCCATTTAGATATAAGAAAAGTAGTGCAAGTACATGTTAAAATAGACTTTTCTCCTACTCAATTCTCCAATTGTTTGAAGGAGGCAAATTCAACATAGTGCCCTGGAATTCTTAAGAAGGGGTTGTTTTCCTCTATTATAGACATCATGAGAAGAAATAATTAATTGGGA
This sequence comes from Delonix regia, assembly GCA_037074485.1. NCBI lineage: Eukaryota > Viridiplantae > Streptophyta > Magnoliopsida > Fabales > Fabaceae > Delonix > Delonix regia. The sequence goes on along the minus strand of CM073452.1, from coordinate 35,441,834 downwards.
ATTTTGATTAAATTAATTAATTCATGTGAATGAAGATGAGGTTTTTTGGATTTTTGAATATGTGTTCATTTAGATGCGCATGAATGAACTAAATTTATTGAAGGCACTTATTGATTAGTAAATTGAAATTAATTAACTACATATAGATTTTGTTAAAAAATATTTGATTGAATTTAATTGTCTTAATTATTATCTATGATAGTTTTATAAATACACTACAAAGTCCATTTTATCCTTAAATTTTGTTGAAATTATACACGCATCTCTTCTATTTTTCACAATTACACTTTGGTCCAATTTAAAATTTTATGATTAAAATATTCTCCTTAAAAAATAAATAAATAAGTATTTTAGATCAAAAAGTTATGTATAAATATTGATGAAAACATATAAAATAAATCCGTGTAAGCATAAATTGGATGGTGTTATCATGGTCTCACATGGTAGGGAATAATTCTAAACGTCTACAAACTACAAGGACTGATTGAAAAAAAAAAAAAAAAAACCTATGAGAACCAAATTAAAAACAAGTGTAAATTATACGAACCAAAAGATTAATTTTTCAACAAAAATTTTTATGAATGTCAATGAAAATATATAAAAAAAGATATATCTGTGTAATTTGCTTTAATTTTATCTATTTTTTACATTTCTTCCAATCAATATACTGCAATTGCATTGTTTATAGTAATTTGGCAACTCCAATTTCAAACCCTTATTATTATTTTTTTTTTATCCAATGCAATTTCAAAACTTTTACCAGAAAAAGTAGCATTCCTCAATGATAGTGACCCTCACTCTCTCTCTCTTCCTCTATTTCGGATCGCCACATGACCTTTTCCCATCTCTTTCTCTCTCTCTCTCTCCTCATAATTTTGAACCACACAAACAAGCCATTTTCCCTCTGTTTTTCCTCTGTTTTTTGCTCTGTTTCTTCCCTTCCTCTGTCATCTTGCCTCTGTTTTCGAAACACACATACACACATTCCCTCTCTTTTCTTTTGTTTTAGGCCGAACATTATTGATTTCTTGTGACTGTTGATGAGTTAGCTTGTGTTGAAGCTGTTTGAAGGTTCAAGAAAATGGGGTTCGATGAAGAGAAAGAAGGAAATGCAGGGGAAAATGAAGAATATGATAAGAGTGAAGGTGAGAATTTGAGCAGCAAAGTGAGTGAATCTTCTGTGTATGCGACTGAGGATGAGGATGACGAAGATCATGGAGCCAAAATAGAGCTGGGTCCTCAGTGCACTCTCAAAGAACAGCTTGAGAAAGACAAGGTTTGCATTCCACTCAATCTGTAGACAATTACACTTTCTTCTGGTGAACATTACAAAATTTTCAATTTAGTCCACCATTGTTTTTGCCTTTATCAATCAATTTATTTCCTCCACTTTTTAATCAAGTCAGTTTAATTGCTTACCTATTATTTATCATTATGGGGTGAAGTGGCTATATTTATTGTGTAAAAACATATGTCTGGATCTATAGCAAGAGATGGAATAACACTTAATGAAATAATTAATATGAAATGCACCAATGTTTAGAAGTTCTTTTAGGGTTGAATAGCAAAGGAGAAATTCAAAGACTTTCCCTTACTATCCAAATTTTTTTTTTGGGTCTCTCCAAAATAGGGGTTTGGGGTGCAATTGAATGACAATTTTGTGTAATTACTATAATTTCTTCTTTAACTAAAGGTTTATTATAATAGCATTCTATTTATAAAAGCAATATTGTAAAAATAATATGATTTTTTCCTGAGAAAGATAAGGTTTGCCTTCCATTCAAATCTAACACTTTCTTTGTTGAAATATTGCAAAAATTATGTCTCTTAATTTTGTCCATCAATATTTTTTCTATAATCAATCAATAATTCATTTCCTCCATTTGTTAATTTAACATTAATTTAATTGAATTGCTTAGAGGTGAAATGCCCATATTTATTGTCTAAAATTGTAAAAGGCCTATCAATTTAGTTATTTTTCCTTATGTCACTCTAAATATGATCACTTCAATTATTTGGAGGCGAAATTGACAAGACCAAATTGAGATTTATTTTTTTTTTTAGGTTATTTCCAAGGAGAAGTGTAATTTTTCTTCTCTATGGAGCATGTGTGCTTAAAATGAGTAAAATCCAATTTTGGTTTTTTATCTTTGACCTTAAGATTAGTTTAGTCCTTAAAAGATAAAAAATATGAAAATAATTCTCTAAAGATAAAAAAGTGAACCGATTTGAACCCTTGAGAGGACCATTTGATCTTTCAATGACTATTATTTTATGAATAAATGCATCCTTAAAGGACCATTTTGATATATATTTTTTATCTTTTTAGAATCAAACTATTCTTAAAACAAAAACGAAAAATCAAAATTATATTTTTCTATTAAAAAACCATAGTCGTGTCATGTCCAATTTAATACATTTTATCTTTTGAGGGTCAAACTACTTTTGAAACCAAATGAAATTGACCAAAATTATATTTTTTTCTTAAAACAACAAAGTTGTATCATGTCAAATACTAGGACGCAACACTTCAAATTATATCTAAATACTACATATCATGTTGTGCATCTATGCACATTGCTTTACTATTGATTCTATTTTGTTTGGGTGTTGGGAAATAGGATGATGAGAGTCTGAGGAGATGGAAGGAACAACTTCTTGGGAGTGTGGATATAAATGATGTTGGAGGTATTGTTTCTCTTGCCTGCTAAACCTTATTCGAAATTGTCATTAGATGTTTTTTTGAAAAATAAAATAAAATTTTGAACCCTCATTTTCGTGTTAAGATCAATTTGGTCTTTCAAAAAAAGTAGAAAGTATCAAAATGATTCTAAAAAAATGAAACACTTTACGAAATAAATACCATCTGAATATCAATTTGGTCTTTTAAAGAGACTAAATTAGTTCACCTTTTTTTATTATTGGAGGACCATTTTGATATTTTACATGACTAAATTTATATGTTGGCTAAAAGCAGTAGACTAAAATTTATAAAAATCTTGTATTTAGTTATTGTTATTTTTTCACTATTACATTCAGGTAACTTGTTAAACTAATGAATAATGACTGTATTCAAGAGGATAAAGAGGATAACCATTCATATTGCCTTCTTCCTTCCTTGGTAATTCTTAGGTGACATAATTATTACAATATAATCCATCAGAACTTCAAAATTGTGGAAGCAAATTCTCTTGACCTTGCCATTGGAAGTCTAAAAATTTGCAAGTAATAAAGAAAAAATATTAGTTTGGTTTCTACCTACGATGAATTGTCATTTTAGTTTCTCACTTTTTTTATTTTTCAAAATAGTCTTTCACATATTAAAAGTTATTACTTTTAATCTCCAATTTAGAGATTATTACTACATGTAGTTCTTTTGATCTCCAATTTTTGACCCACATGGATGGGTCAAAAATGACAATTTCTAATAATGGGAGATCATTTTAAGAAATAAAATAACTAAATGACCAAAATAACAATTCAATAATAAGTTAAAGACCATTATAGTATGTAAGACAGATCTAAACTATGATTTTAAAGGGACAAAAATCTTTGTACTAAATGAGGACAAATTTTTATAAATTAAATAATCAAATAAAAAATATGAGATAAAATTACATATAAAAATTAAAATTTTAAAGATCCAAAAGGAACAACCATCTCCCCTCCAACCTCCATTGGATCCATCCTTGATAGTATTATTCTCGCAAGTAATATCAAAAAAGTAAATTGTCATGGCATTCCCTTGGATCCATACCCACATGATCTCAATCTCAATATCTAAATCAATTTTAATTTTCCATTAGTGATTTCTTTGACTGTTCATCTCTCATCTATCCATGTGTCAATTAACTTGATGTTAGTACTTGAATTCAGAGAGTCTGGATCCTATAGTGAAAATTACAAGTCTGTCAATCATCTCTTCTGGTAGAGATGACATTGTTCTTCCTATCCCTGAAGATGGCAATCTAGAAGGCTTATGGTTCACTCTCAAAGAAGGAAGCCAGTACCGTTTAAAATTCACCTTCCAAGTGAGCAATAATATTGTGTCTGGCCTTAAGTACACCAATACTGTATGGAAGACTGGTCTCAAAGGTAAGTATTTTTTATTATAATTTATTTTCCCTCTCACTAATTTCCATTGTTAATTTTGGTCCTCACTGTTTAATTCATTCTCAATTTAGTCTCCCAATAATCTGAATATTAGCACATTTAGTCCCTAAATCTTGACTAAATTAGACTAAATGTATTAGCATTCAAATTGGTGAAGGGTCAAATTGAAAACGAAGAATGAAAAATTATTTAGAGACCAAATTGAGACTTCATTGATAAATAAGAAATCAAAATAGTGTTTTATACATGTTATTTTACATCTTATGGTGTTTTGAATATCATGACACAAAATACCAAAGTAGATGATAATATGATATTTAAAATACTCGTACTTGGCATAACAATTAGAAACTATCAAAGAAGGAAAACAAGCAGTATCTTATAAAAGTTGACAAAGCTAAAGAAAGTCGATGTTTGATACGAACGCAAATCTAGTGTTGTGCAACAAAAATGGTATAATTTTTTGAACCAAAAAAATGACTATGCACAGTCATTTTAAAACTATAAAAAAGTCACAACTTCTATTATACAGTAAGAGATCTGGATCCGTTAGATACCACCTAAAATGGTATCATTGTATGACATTTATATATTACATGACAATCATCATCTTAAATATCAGTGTATGTACCAAACACAAATATTCAAGATTTTAAGGTTTGGTATATCACACCTAATGTGCAAGAGCAAATTCTTACAATGAGTCTTGTTTGTTTTAGTGGATACCACGAAAGAGATGATTGGAACTTTTAGCCCTCAGGCAGAGCCTTACACACACGAGATGGCAGAAGAAACTACTCCCTCTGGAATGTTTGCAAGAGGAACTTACACTGCAAAATCGAAGGTAAGGTTAACACTTAAAGTTGATCAATTTGGATCTGATCATGTTTTGGCAAGAATATAAAGTCATGTTTGATTACAGTGGATCATTGGATGAAAATCTAATAGTTTAGATTTATATTAAATTAATATTACCACATGCAGTTATATTTTTTATCTATAAATCTAAACTATTGAATTTTCATACAACAGTCTACCATAATCAAACATGACATTATGTTTCTACCAAAACACGAGGAGATCTAAATTAAATTTATTGGTCATGGCTTCTAATAAATGGTAACTTTTAAGACTTTGATATGATACTTGCTTACGATTGAAACTGCAACAGCGCTGCACATTATAATTTTATGACTCGCCATTCATGTCTTTAATTTTCAACATATCTTCATTTTATTCAATTTAGCAAAAGAGAAAATGGTGAGAGATATTTTGAAGTTCTTCTTTCTTCTTTATCCAAAGTATTATTTTGTATGGCTTTAATCTATGATATATACATCTAAAAGATACATAATACAAGCATTATATTATGGCCTGTACGTAGTAGTAAAGAGATTTATATCTTTAAAAGAAGATTCTTTGGCAGTACAACCTTGCACTTTGTCTAAACTTAATTCTTTTTTTTTTTTTTGATATTATCTCCTAATATTCGATTTGACCCTTAAAGTCATAGCACTAACTATTTCGAAATTAGGCATTATTGGACCCAATGTTAGGGGTAGACCTCCTAACATTGCATTCTCCATAAGTAAGACAAAGATCAAACTCGGAATCTTACTTAAGGAATACCAAGCTCCTTGCCACTTAAGTCAACAATCGTTGGCTCTAGGCTTAATTCTTAGTACTATGAAAGAATTACTTTGTGCATGTTTCTTTTGCAGTTTGTTGATGATGATAACAAGTGCCATTTGGAGATAAACTATACTTTTGATATCAGGAAGGGTTGGGCTTGAACATATATAGATGGTGAACTTCCCAATCAACTTCTCTTTAAGAAACTTAGATTCTTAGGTTTTAAACTTCAGCTTGTACTCAATGTTCTTGATATATAGTATTGACTCAGAGAAAGCTTCTTTGGTAATTGTTCTAATAAAAGTGCTCAGTTTGGTTTGTTGTTTATGCCATTCTAAATCAAGAGACGTGGTAATTATGAATTAGAATAATCTGCTGTAGATACATCAATCGCAAATTTTCCTATAAAATGTGAGTCAATAGATTTTGATCCAATAAATCATATTTTACTCTATTTTTTACTTTTAAAAATATGTAATAAAATATAAGTCATTAAATCAAAATATAATGGCAGTAATTATGAATGGTGGACTAAAGTATGTTTGGATTGAAAAGAGGTGAAGGAAAGGAAAAGAAAAGGAAATTTTTGTTTGGCTTTTTTTTTAATTTAAATCTAGATTTAATTAAAAAAAATTATTTTCATTCATTTTCCAGAATTCAAACATATTCTAGAGAACAAAAAAACAGACTGGGGTACAATTTTTGTTATCAATTAGTTCTTCAATAAAGTTATAGTGTGTAGAAAATTTTTTAAAAAAATCCAATCATGTTATGCTGAGTTATAAAAAACATATACATATATACAAAAATCATACATTTATTGTATTATTATTTAATAATCCAATTTGTTAAGACCAGTTATAAAAATTATATACATATACCAAAAAAAAAACCCATACATTCGTTATGTTATTATTAAAATATTATAAAATTTTTCAATTGTAAATAAAATATTGATAACAAGATATAAAAAATTATATATAAATTTTTAGTTCTCATAGTTTCACTTAATTTGTAATTTAGTCCTTATAGTTTAAAAGTTTGTAATCAAATCCTTATAGTTAAAATAATTTTTAATTTAGTCCTTATCATTATATTTTGAGCGATATTTTGCCCCATATATATGTGTGTGTGAAAATTAATTTTATTTTATTATTTATACTTACCTATTTTATTAGCATAAATCATATATATTCAGAGTATTAAGATAACATATAATTAATTACGTCAGCAATATTTAATAGAATATAAATATTAAGAACTAAATAAAAACATTTATAAACTATAAGGATCTAATTACAAATTTTAAATGATAAGAACTAAATTAAAAATTGAATGTATAATTTTTCCCAATTTTTTAATTTGCTTTTCTTCATTTCATTCTATTATTCTCAATTCAAGCATATCCTTAATTCAAGTGTGTGTGTTTGTGTTTTTTTTTATTCAATTTGTGTTTATCTCTCTCCAAAATTGATAAAAAAATTTGATGGAGATTATCCAAATGTAGTCATTATAGCTCAGGCCCACACCTATGTGGAAATAAAGAAAAACAAATCATAGCATGACAACAAGAGACAGCACAGCTCCTAGCATTAACAAGAAAATTATAAACAATATTACAGTTTTATATATAGAAATACAGTTTTATCTCTCAAAACTATTCCAAATAATACTAAATTGAACTACAGTTGTTAAAATGAATTTGGCCCAATTCAGTCCTACAATGAGGTGGATTGGGCTTGCATTTCAGTAGCCCAAACAGGAACATAGGCCTGTCCCATCTCAGCCCATGGATTCAGCTAGGCAAGCCCAAAAGGTCAAGAAAAAATATGTTTAAAGGAAATACTACTTTAGTGACTAGTGAACTCAATAAGGATTAATTGGTAGTATGTTTTTTGTGTTTTTAATATATTTTAATACATAGACCAATAATTGATTCCCAAGGAAGTTCATAAGTGAATTGTGTTATTGTTGTGGATTTTAAATGAAGAGAATTACTTTGAAACAGATATGCCACAAGTAATTTCAAATTAGTTAATTTATTTGCATGTTGCATGGGTCATAGGATTAAAAATTTGTTTTATTATGTGTTAATACATTTTAAATTAATAGTATTTGAAAATTTTATGATTTAAGAGACAATTAATTAATTTATTAATTAATTATTTTTATTTTTTTAGTTGACTATGAACAATTTATACAAATTAAGGAATTTATTATTTTTTATTGATTATAAAGAATTAATGTAGTTCAAAAAATTTTTAATACATATACGGTAAAGGTAAAAAGTCATCTCTAAAGGTTTATTTAATGGAACATTCTCGTCAATTAACTAAACTCTCGCATTAAAAAGAGCTTACTTTATTTGTATATAACAGATGTTGTGCAGGTATAAATCGAAAATGGATATAAAAATATGATATATTGTGTTTATGAACATTATGTTTGATAGTTTGATATGGTGAGATTAAATGAATTTATACTTTACAGTTTATCATTTTTTATTTATTTTTTAAAATTATTTATTTTGGATACAATGAGTATTCTATATGGATAATTAAATATAGTGAAATTTAATATGATTTATTGCAGAAATTTTTACAAAATAACTGCTAGAGCCCATTTGATGTCCAAGCCCATTTGGTAAAAGTGTCTAACCCACCAGCCCAAAGGCTAGATGCTTCTAGTACTTGCAATAATAATCCAGATGCTAAATAGTAGAATGATATCTTTTATATATATATATATATATTCCAAATCTAAAATTAATAAATAAGTTTTTGGGTTATAAAATTTTGAATCCAAAACATCATTGGATCAATTTAACTCCATTTTGTCAATTGATTAGTATTTTTTTTAACAATAGATAAATAATTTTGATTTATCCAAATGAGAAAAAAAAAAAAACTCTTGATTGTAGGTAATTTTCAAAATTTTAAACTTCCATATTTATTCAGTTTTCATGCATTATTTGGAGATTATTTTTGTTAATTTCTCTCCTTCTTTGGGATTTATGCTAGTTATCAATTATGAGTTTAATTGTATATTAGCAGTTAATATATAGGCTGGGATGTATGTTGTTAGTTGAGTAGGCATATTGATCGTATTTTATTTTTGTAGAAATTAAATTATATTCTTTATCCTTTTAGTTTAATATTTTATAATTAAGTCTCTTAAGTTTACAAAAACTTTTAATTTAGAGCCCGTCATTCTAATTATGTCAATATTTTGTTTATATATGAGTTAATTTTACTTTATCATTTATTTTTATTTTTATTTTTATTATAAATCATACATATTTATAGTATTAAATTAGTATATAATTAGTTATATTAGCACAATTTAATATACTAGTAATTATAAAAATTCAATTACAAATTTTTAAACTATAAGATTCCAAAATTGAATAAATTATAGGAACAAAAGTACATTATCCCTTTATTTTTGTTCCTAATATATTTTAGCACAATGACATATTGATTCTAATTGTTTGTTTTAAACATCCTATGCATAATTGATTACACTGATGTAATTATTATATAACACTGAAAGGAAGATATGTAATAATGACATATCAAATTATGCTAACATATAGCAATACAAAATAACTTGTTTTGTTTATATTTTGACCCCGTTATTTTTAGATTTTATTTATGAACCCAAAATTCTTTTTAAATTTGTCAATTTATTTAATCTACCTTTTATTTTTTAGTAACCCACTCAAAAATATTAGGTTATAACTTTTTTAACTTACCTCTATATTTTATTTACTTTTTAATAACTTCACAATTCTATAATTTTATTCTTATTTCTTATTTATGTACTAATATTTTATAAAGTTACTAAAAAACAAAAGGTATAAGGTAAATTGAAAAATTTTTTGAAAAGCTTTAGGTTCACTAAAAAAATCTAAAAATATTGGGGTTAAAATATAAATGTAACAACTTATTTTTTGTTGGTATACAATTAACATATCTTAATATATCATTGCCACATGTCTTCTTCTTCATGTATTACATATTGATTTCACTAATGTAACTAATTTTATAATTACATTAAAGATAACACCTTAATTTAATTAACCAAATGACTCATAAATTCACGACTAAAAATATTTGGATATAATATTAAGACACAAAACAATTGAAAAAACATAATAAGTCCCACAAATTACCTATAAAAACCTAAAATTTTGGATTGTGAGACTTATCAATGCTCTTCAATATGTATCTTGTAACAGCTTAAAAAAAATTACTACTTATCCATAGTTAAAACTTTATGTGAGTCAAGTAAGAAAAAAATTAGTTATTATTAGAAAACTTTTAATAGTTAGGAATCTCCTTTATGTTTTAAAATTTAATGTATATTTAATTTCCACTTTTACAAGTTCAGATTAATCCAGGAACTTTTTGTATATATATACTTTAGTATAGTTTATCATTCATAATGTTCCTGGTAAGGAGACATTCTTGCTCTTACCCAAATTTAAGATTTAGAATATATTAATCTCAGGTTGAGGTACAAGAAAATATAGTAACCTTACTTTCTAGTTACCATTTAGACAATATAATCCTGTCATAGATATCAAGATTTATGGGATGAATCGTTTTGCCAAAAAACTCATAGAATCTAAAATTAGTTATTTAGGCTACATAGCCTACCATAATCTTACATGTATAAGGTCCATAAGGGTACTATTTAATTTTATTTTAGTGTATTATTTTGCTTGTTCAATTAAATGGGATTTCATTGCTAATATGTATATAATATGTAAAAATTTATTGTATAAGATTGTTCAATATTCTTAAAAGACTAATTCCCAAAAGAAAAATATAAAATACATATCAAAATAATGCTATTAAATATTTTATCTTAATCAAAATGTATAGAAAAAAAAATTCACAAAAAATATACTATATTTTTAGTTCTTCAAAAAAATAGTAATAATAATAATAACAACATCAATAATAATATTAATTGGCTTAAGAGAAATCAATTCTGACAATTCTTAGATTTAACATATCTAAAGTCAGTGTACTAAACCTTAAAGCAATCTATGGTCATTAAATATTTTATCTAATTATAAACTCATACTAAACAATTTACATAAAACATACATTTTATTTATTAATACAAATAACTTCATAATAGTCACGTAATACAAACATATAATACATACTATATTTATAATAAAAGTACAAACAACAAATAATATCATATATTTACAGTCTATCACATGATTTTTTTTCTTTTATTTTTATTGAAACTTTCATCTAAAAAATGCTAATAAACTTATGTGATATTATAAATCTCAGTCATGTGCCTTATTCAAAATATATAAATATTATTATCATACATACTGTAAGAATTAGGAGTATTAATCTAGGCTATGTAACTTAATGTATTTTTTTTTTTTTTTTGTAACCACAATCTCATATTTGTGACTGAAATATATTAATAATGCAGTTCTAAATAAGTATATAAAGAATAAGAGTATTGATTACCTCTTATCATGCTTTATATAAAAGTTTTTAAGTTATTATCCAAATTAGTATTTGATACTATGTAAATAATATCTAAACACGTTTTTGCCAACATTTTACTATTCAAATAGTATGTAATGTTAAAACTATAATTTTATCTTTGACAATATTTTTATTTTAATTTTAGCCCTTGATAAAATGTTAAAATTATAATTTCTACCCAAATATTATTTTCTACTTTTATTTTAGTCATTATACCTTGTCGACACTCCAGCCAACAATTTTATAAAAATTTAAAACTATAATTTTGTCTTAGATAATATTCTTTTTCTTTTCATTTTAGCCCCTAAAACGTTAAAATAATCATTTCTACCACATACATTATTTTTTCCTATCTTTTTGGTCCTTAAAATTATATTTTTAATACCATTTTCTTGGCACATTAAATTTTTATAGGCCAACTAATAATTATAGGTCACCTTGCCATAATTAACTTTCACTTAATTGGAACCTCATATATATTTAATATATTCATAATAAATTTATATTTTTAATTAAGATAAAGTTAAAAATACTCTGATGTTACATATCTATAGCTAGATTATGAGTATTTAATTTGGAATTAGACTATAACAAGTAAATATGGAATTTATATTCTGAACGATAGGGGACTTGATGAGAAATTAGATGGTTTGGAGGTTACTGAACTTTGTCACTTTTATATACTTTCTATTTATTTTATTTACATTTATAAGATATATGAAATTGATTTATGGGGAGAAACCTTGCTCAATACATCAAAGCTCAAAACAAGGATGAATATAGGATTAGATTTTAAGAAGGCGAAAGTCTTCAAATCAAATATTTGAATTATAGGAGACAAATTCTTACAATCTAAGATATACAAACTCTTATAAATTAAATAATTAAATAAAAAATATAAGATAAAATCACCTATAAAAGTTAAAATTTTAAAATTCTAAGGGTTGTGACCTTCCTCTTGGGCACCCTTGGATCCATCTTTGGCTCAAAGCAATAATTAATTAACTTACATCAGGGGTTACATATACGTAATCTCAAGTTTAAGAGTGTCTATTATCAAAACTTGAAGCTCAAGAAATTATTTATTCATAATCTAAAATTAAAACAAATACTGTGCAATTCAGTCTAAAAGAAATGAATTGTGCATTATGCTCACACTAGTTAGTTACTCCATCAAACTATTGTTTGTGGGTTCTTTGCCTGTCTTTAATGTGTTTTAAGTGTGTCCTACTTAAGTTTTTTTTTTTTTTCCTCTCTTTTATTTGCATAATAAATTAGTTTTACAATTTATAGAGACTGATAAATTCTCATTGAACTTCCTCGCACATAAGTTTTAATTTGTTAACATAATGAATTGTATATGTGATTATCTCCTCAATAAGCTCATTTATTTTCTTGTTAATGTAATAATTTGTTTGGTTATTATCTCTCAATAAGTTCATCTTATTTCTTTGTTGACATAGTACTGTTCTTTAAGGCAAAAATCTACTTTTAGTCCCTTAATTTTTCTTGAGGTTTTACTTTCATCATTTAACTTCATTTAGTTCTAATTTGGTACTTTAAATTTCACTTACATCTTTAAACTTTATTTGATTATGGTTTTTCCTTTCATTTTTCATCCCCTATATTCATTTGATTCCAATTTAATTCCTTAACTTTGTCTTAAGTTTCACTTTTGGTCTTTAATTTTATTTTATTCTAATTGGATCTTAATTCTCGAAAACTACTCAAAAAGTTGTTCAGCTTTCATTTTTCCTTTTTTCCATGTATCTATTGATATGCAAAATGTCTATGAATTCTAGTAATTATTATTTTGAAACTCAATCCTTGTTTTATTCTTCTAGAGATTAAATTGATCGGGTTCTATTTTTTTAATTTTGGTATTCCTTACTCAATTTATTTTTTAGTAACCTTAACTTTTAATTCATGAAAAGTCTAAATATTTAAAACATTTTAATTTAATGGGGTTAGAGAGCAAAAATAAAAATTTGAGAAATTTTTAAAAATTAAGGGCAAAACTGAAACAAAATAAAATTAAGGGATAAGAGTAAAACCTAAAATATAATCCAAGGACCAAATTAAAACCAAATGAATTTAAGGGAAAATTAAAACATAAAATTGAAGGAAAAAATTAGAACCAAATATAGTTAAAGGAAGAAAATGAAACTTAAAGTAAAGTTAATGCACTAAATTAAAATAAATAAAGTTAAAGGATGAAAGTGAAATTCTAAATAAAAATAAGGGACCAAAAATGTATCTCTTGCCTTTCTTTAAATTTACTTTCATTTTAATTTGTGCCTTTAGTTGTCTCAATTTTCTATTTTGGTGTTTTTATTTGTGCACCAAGTACTCAAGCTCACCATCCCCTAATTTTAAATGTTGATGATTCTCATATAGAGAGCTTGATCCATCTTCCACAGTGTAGTTTATCATTCAAATAAAGTGTAGCTTTATCATGTTGCACTCTATAAGATTGGATTGTTTAAATTTATATAATGCAAGTTATTTTTATTATATAAATTTATATATTTAACTATAGTCAATCGCTCTTGATATAATTTAGTATGGTAATACTAATTTTATTCCTCTTAATCAAATTGGAATAATTGTATTAACTATATATTAAAATTATTTAAATTTTACTTTTTTACTGTTATTCCGCACATATAACATATGTCCCCAAATTAGTTCTTTATAGAATTTTTTAAATTTATTTTTTATGGATAAGATATTTTTAATTTGATCCTTCATTGTCTTCTCAATTTAGTTATCTATATATGTACATTTCTCCATTTCATCCATCACAAATAAAATTGTTATCAATAATGTCATCAAAAAATAAGTTGATTTAAAAAATATGAACTAAACTCATAGGAATATTTCTCAATCTGGTCCCTTACATATAAGATATTTTTCAGTTTGATCTCTCATATAATTATCTTTTCAATTTAATTCTTCACTTATGTACATTCCTCCATTTAAACCATCACAAATAAAATTATTATCAATAATATCTTCAAAAAAATAAGTTAATTTGAAAAACTACGAACTCATATAAATTTTTCTCTATTTGTTTCTTTACATATAAGATATTTTTTAATTTGATCCCTCATAAAATTGTCTTCATAATTTAGTCCCTTGTGTACATTTTTTTTCATTTGATCCCTAACAAATAAAATTGTTATCAATAATATCCTAAAAAAATAAGTTAATTAAAAAACATGACATTATTGATAATGATTTTATTTGTGAGAAACTAAATTGAGAAATATCCATAGGTGAGGGACTAAACTAAGAATTATTTTATTTGTGAGGGATCATATTGAAAAATAAATTCTATGAGGGATTAAATTAAAAAATATTTTATATTTGAGGACCAAAATGAGGTTTTCTCATTTATTCTTTATTTCAAATTTTAATTTTTTTTTATTCCATCTTAAATGTGTATCGATATATTAGTATAAATGTATATACATACCAAAAAAAAAAAATCAAATTCCTTATCTTTGAACATTTTGATGAATATATTTTTTTTAAGTAAAAGCCATTTTTATCATAATAATTAAAATTTATCCTATCTAGTGAGATAATGTATCATTAAAAATAAATAGTACTATTTTATGCAACATAATCACTTATATAATGTTGCACTAAATGCTATATAGTATTAAAAATCATATCAGGCCTTATCCTATTGAAAACTGTTTAATTTTTATTAAAATTTTAACTATATGATAAAAATTTAACAGTTGAAATCATTTTAAATACCATAAATTTGATAAAAGTACTATATTAGTCCTTGACTTTTACACTTTGTAATAATTTGGTCCTCACAAATATACAGTGATAAATCAGTCTCTCAAAAATCATATTTTATGCAAAATCATTCTCTTGTTAATTAAAACGAGATACTGATTTTATATAAATTAAAATTTATAAGAGATTAATTTGGTATAAATTTGAATTTATGAAAGATTAGTTTTGTACAAATTTAAATTTATAAGAAACTAATTTGTTATAATTAATTTATAAAAAATTAATTTATCATAAAGTAAAAAAATGTAAGACTAATTTTGTACTTTTTCTCCCATAAATTTAAACTCTCAAATAGGGTGAGAATCTAATTACAGAATGGGAATAATAGACTCTAAGCAATGTAGGCTTCCCAAAGTGCAGTATATGGTACTTCATTATCATTCTTCTTCTTCATCTTTTTCTGGAATATAATGAATTCCCAGTCTCTTGAAGTTAAAGGTCAGCATGGAAGTGCCATATTCTTCCAAGAAAGGACGCGTAAAAGATAGAAAGACCCACCAAATCCAATGGGCAATAGAATCAGCTTGATAAGGCTATCCCACCTTCTTCCCTCTCATTGAAAACAACCTCACACCTTCTCATATCTCCAATTCAATCCTATGCTGTTTTGACTTGGAAAGTAGAATGCAATTCTTGTAATTTAGACCTTTAGGTAAAATTTACTGGGTTTTAAAATTTATTAGAAATTTTGAAATAGACTGCAATTTTGACTTGAATTGTAAAAGACAGGTCACATGATCTGAATTGTTAGACGTGATTTATCGATTTTGATTTCTAATTTTAATTGCACAGAGTTAGACTTGCATAATTATTTTAATATGGTTTGTCAAATTGTGAAAATTTATTATATATACATAAAGTAAATTTTTGAAAATTTCTTTTACCAATAAAAAGACTCTGTTGAACAAATTCTCAGCTTTTTATACAATAATTTATTATCTTTCCTATACATGCATCAACAATATATTAAAATGCATAAATTCTTTGTAGTTAATGAAAAAATAATGAAGTGATTAATTAATAAATTAATTAATTGGAAATTTCTCAAATTGTCATAATTTTTTCAAAGTGAATGAAAAAATTAATGAATTAATTAACCACAATTTAAATTAAAAGTCTTTGAAGTTTGGACAATTTTTGAAGCCAACAAGAAAAATAATGAATTAATTAATTAATTATTTCTTAAATTTTTTAATAAAAAATTATAAATATAACTTGACATAGTTCAAAATAAAAAAAAATAATATATAATTAAAATACATTTTTAAATAATATAATTAATTACCGTCACTTATTTTTCGTTAATTTTACATAATAAATTTTATAAATATTTTTTTTACTATTTATATATATTATTAATTTAAAATATATTGACACATAATAAAATTAATTAATTTTCTATAATACACGGCAAATAAATAAATTTGAATTCTTTCTCACCCATTGGTACAAGCACACACACTTCTTGACTGGTAGTTTTCCTATTACTTCCCTTTCAACAAAACTGAACACCCTATTTCTAGACCTTCCTGCAATCTTTTCCTTACAATCTCTCTCACAGTACCATTACTTTTGCTTTAATTTCACTGAAGGCTAAATTTTTTGTACTTTTCCCAGAGTGATGATGATCACTTTTCTTCGTATTATACATTACTTTCCCATGCGAAGAAAACAATTTATCTAAGCTTAGCTTATTATTTTTAAACAATTAAATTGATTGAGAAAAAAGTCACCCACATAATTTTTGAGTTTCCAAATTTGAATTTTTATGAGCTCGCTAGCTATTAACACCATCACAATTAGATCACGCTCAACTTGGATTCTCATTTTTTTTTTTATGGGAATATAAAGTTATGTATTAGATTATAGTACATCATTGAATAAAAATTAAATAGTTTAATTTATATTAAATTAATATAATTTTTTATTAATAAATTTAAATTATTAACTTTTTATCTAACAATACATTATAATTAACTATGGTTTCATGTTTTCAAAATATGACTAAATTTGAATTAAATTACACTTGATTTAATTTGTGCATATAATTATTATATGTTGATTAAATTTATTTTTTTTAATAAACTAAACCTATAAAAAATAATCACATCATGTGCATACAAAGAAAAGGACATGTTGAATTTAGTGAAGTTTTTTGTGTTGTAATTGGTTAAGATTAAGACATTGACATTGCCATTGCACCTAGTTTTTTGGTAAAAGACGAAAGCTATGAAGGTATGAATAATTAAGTAACATGTAATTAATTAATTAATTAATGTTTTCTTATAAAAAAATTAATTAATGTTTAAATTTATCTTAACATTTGTTTTCCTTGACTTGACTGCAGAGTCCCCACAAGCTTCACATAGCTATCACTTTCTTGAATTAACTGTCTCCCATTAACAAATCTTTTACCAAAACTAAGGTTTTCACTAATCAAGCTTGATCAAGATGATTAGCAAAGATAATGATCTCAAACTCAAATTTAAGTAAGAATAGATATTATGAATTATGATATAATAATAAATAAATAAATAAGATTATTAGGGAAGTTTAGTGGGTGTTCTTGCTACTGATTAATTTGTGAGCAAAAAGTTTTGCCTTAGCTGTGAAACACCTAAATTTAAGAAAATTTAAAATGGAATAAAAAATTATTATGATTTTTTATTTATCATCTAATTTTTAATTTAATTATTTATTAATTTTTATTTTAAATTTAATTTCTTATTAATATGAACGTTAGTGTACTTAGTTCAAATTTAATCAAAATTTAAGGGCTAAATGTCTAAATTTTCAAATTATTAAAGAACTCAAAAAAAATAATATTCCAATAAATGAGGCACTATATTGAGAATAAAAATTAATAAGAAACTAAATTAAAAATAAATTAAAAAGTAATAAGTCAAATTAAAAATAAATTAATAAGTGAATGATAAATTTAAAACTATATATATATATATATATATATATATAATGACAAGTGCATTATATACTTGAAAATAGATTTACATAAAATTAACATTTTCCAATTAGTCTCAAACAAAAGTAATGCGTGCGTGTTGTGAGTTGTAATAATATATATGTGTGGATGCATTAATCACTTGACAAAATTTAGTAAAATTTTTGTTGCGTCAACAATTTTTATACATGATATAATTGTAATATTATTATTATTTTAATAAATAATATTATAATTACATCTTTATATTATAACTATACAATATTACACCTAAAATTTATAATATTCATAACATGAGAAAGAGACACATATATAATATATAATTATATTTTTTGCCACTTATACCTGTATATTTCATTAAAGTCAAAACTTTCATACGAAAGGCGAAAGGATGTGTCTTCCACTACTCACTCTTTTTCCTTACCTAACTTTTTTTTTTTAATTTTATTTTTAAAATCATTTGTCAGCACTTTAATGTGTACTTATTTTGTTCCGTTGTTCATTCATTCGTACACGAACTCGTAATAATTAATAATAATAATCTATTTTAATTCCAATTGCGCACCAATTGCGTTCGCTTTAACCGTTGTTATATATATATATATATATATATGGAGTAAAATATATTTTTTGATCTCTTTTCTTATCTCTCAATTATCTCATTCCTCACTTATTAAAATATTTAAAATAATTTTTTAATTATTAAAAAATACTACATTTAATCCCTAACTCTTTTAAGTAATATCAAATTTAGTTCATTAAATTTAAAATTTAAGATTTAATAGATGAGCTAAATTTATCAATTTTTTCAAAAGTGAGAAATAAAGTATAATAATTTTTAATAAATAAAAAATTATTTTAAATATTTTAATGAGTAAGGGATTAAAATACTATGATAAATGTAGGAAAAAAAACATATTATATATATTTATAATATTTCGTTAAAATGTCAATTATAATTTTGATAATGGTACTAATAACATTAAAAAAGGGTTACAACAAAATCATTGAAATGTATATACCAACTAAAAAAGTGTCGGCACAAAAAAAAGAGAAAAAAAAATCTAAACAAAATAGAAAATGGAAAATAGTGTCGGCGAGGGGTACAAAGACGTCGTTGTGTCGGAGAGTAACATATATACCGTATATGCAAGGTGTTAGACGTAGAATATATATATATATATATATATTACTTTAATTATGATTTCAAATAACTATAATTTAATTATTAATTTTAAGATATAATGTGTTACTCCTTAGGCTATCACAAACAAACAAAATTTTGCATATCAATTTTTTTCTCTTGTACAATTGCCCCACTTTTATATTCTTTGAATAAAAATATTTTTATAAATTAATTTGAAATGATATATAATTTTTTTGACAAAAAATATATCTAATTATTTTATGATAATTAAAAATAAAATATTATATTTTAAAATTAAATTATAATACAGAGCATACATAGTTTTAAAAATAATATTGGACGTAAATATGACAAATTTAAATCTCATACTATACAACAAAAGATGTTGTAATATTATTAAATTATAAAAATAACCGTATATGATTATAAGGTCATTTTTTTGTGAAATATTATACGGTCATTTTTTAAGTTAAGAGTATTATTTTTTATACAATTATAAAATTAATTATACTAATATTATTAGTATGTACCATGCTTGAAAAAAAACATGTGATAATAGCAAATAAAAAATTATTAAATATATATCATTTTAAAATAATTTGTTATATTTATATTTTAACTACGATATTTTTTTATTTTATTTATAAAACTAAAGCTTTTAAAAATATTTTAAATTTATTTCCTCTACTTTTTATTTTTTAAGTAGCCCTATAAAAATAATTCTTAAATTAAAAATAAAAATAAAATTAAGGAGTTGTACGATTATAAAAGAAATAAAGAAATTTTAGGAATAAATTGACATATGAACTAATATTTCTATAAAAATTATTGAAAAAAAATATAGAGAGGGTAAATTAAAATTTTTTTAAAAAATGTTGGTTCATAAATAATATCTAAAACTAATGACATTAAAATATAAATATAACAAATTATTTTAAATTGATATATAATCTACATAATATAATATGTCATTATTATATGTTATTCTTTTAGTGTGTTATATATAGTAATTATATTGATATAACTAAATTTTATAGTTGCATCAAAAAAATTATCATAAAATTTTTTAACTTATTATTATATTATAAATTATAATATATGTCATTATTAAAATTAACAGAAGTCTTCCGTAGGCACCAAGATAACATTAGAAAATTTGAATCAGAAAACGACGGGGAAAAAAGTCGTATCGTGGATATGAGGTGGTATATGCACTAGACGATGATTTCACAGTTGGCAATGGGCTTCATGTGGGCGCGAGCAACTAATGGCACAGCCCATATAATCTCATGGTGGGACCCACATGCCTAATCTAACTCATTTTTGTATGATAATATTAAGGCATAAGATTTATATAAAATCAACTAATAAACAATAATCATTAAATTTATTTTATTTTTATGTAAATATTAAAACTTTAATTATTCACATGAATTTTAATTTCGTTTAATCGTCAGTGCATCTAACGTTCAAAATTGTTTTTGCAGAATTTATCTTTGATGCTTATCAAATATTAAATTCTTAATATCATTGTCATTTGTATTTTATTACAAAAATTATTTTATACGAATAAAATATTATTTTAATCTTTTATTTATCAGTTTAATTTTAATTTTATCTTTTATTTATAAATTTAATCTCAATTTTATCTTTATGACTAAAGTATATTTAATTCAAATTTAATTGAGATTAAATGACTTAATATATTAACCTTCATATTAACTATAAAAGCTAAATTGAAATTGAATTAATAAATAAAGAAATAAATTAATGCTAAATTTATAAGTAATTAATCAAAATAATATTTTATTCAACTTTTATTTTCATTTTTTTTACTAGTACTCTATATTGTTTTTATATAAATCACGCATGATAATTTAATTATATCCTAAATTTTGAATAAAAATCTTTTACCTATCAAATGAATAACATACCAGAAATAACTTATATGTATTTTTTATATATTTTTTTTATTTTTAATTAAATCATAATAAGTATATAATTTTTCAATGACATGTATATGATTATTATATATAACTGTATAATTTTTAAATTAAATTCTATTTATTATGTTATTATTAATTAATTATAGATTTATCATATTTTAATAAAATAAAATTTATAACAATTATATAATTAACTATACGCAAATATAATCCTAAAATAAATCTAATTTTTTTCCTGTACAATAGAATTTATTAAATATTTCCGTTCTCTTATTTCGAACGATTTGAACTTTCCCACTTGGGGAGTTATGCACAAATTATCATGCAGGAGTTTGAAACTACTTTTTTTTAAAAAAAAAAAATTATTATGTAAACATATCAGTTACACTTTTAATTAAATTACTTTTTGTTTATTATTAGTTTGATCTATTACTTATTTTTACTAATTCTTCTAGGTATTAAAGTCAATAAATTTATCTCATACATGTTTATTTATATAATTTAATTTTCAACGCGATCAATAATACAGGTAGCATCCTGTTGCCGAGGTTCTATAACTTTGTTGAACTCTAGATTTTCTTTTCTTTTTTCTATAATTAGAGCATTTTTTAATTTTATTCAAATTATTTTTAACCATTCAGTAATTTTAAAACCAAAATTTTAATTTTTTTTCTTAATTAGTTTTTTGGGTTTTATCAAGTAAATTTAATTGTCATTTCAAATAAAAAAAAACTTTAAAAACTTGATTTAAAAATTATGAGTTGAAGTTTAAATTATTCAAAAGAAAGTAACCGAATTGAATAACCAATAATAAAAGAAAATGAACTTAATGGAGAAACGTACCAAATTGTTGTATCATTTTTACACCTTGTAACAATTTAGTCTTTTACAAATATATGTTACAAATTAGTTTATTAGGAATTCTATTTTATACAATATCAGTTTTTCATTAATCTAAACAAATGAGTTGTTTTTGTATAAATTTAAATTTGTGAATGATTATATTTGTACAAATTTAACATCATAAGGGACTGATTTGTTATTATGAATTTGTGAGAGACTAAATTATTACAAAATGTAAAAATAGATGACTAATTTTATAGGTTTCTTGAAAGTAATGTAATTAATTATGATAACTGATTTTATGCATTTTTCTGTTATACATAGGACAAATAACTTCATTTTATTAAAAACAAAATCTTAAAATTTTAGAACCACTTAAGTATCAATTTGTTTTTTTTTAACTGTAGTTATATACTTACCAAATGATCTTATTTTTTAAATATGGATTCTTCAATTATAATAGACTAGATATATAATTGATTAATAATCAAAATCAGCAAATTCATTCAAAAAATAAATAAAATTTGAGACAAATTAGTTGGTGAATGATTGATAAAATTTAAATGAATAAATATAACAATATATAGGATAGGACATCAAGATAGAATATTTCTTGGAATAATTTTGTCTCTGTGAATGATTGTGAATCATACAAAGTCAGAAGTCTATTCATATTCATATAACTAGAATAATATATATATATATATACATGATATTATTTTTGTATAAATTAAAACTTATTAATATATACTATATTTGTAATACATATAGTTTTAAAAAAAATATCATCTTGATACTTTCAAAAAATATAATAAAAATGAGTAAATCACCATTTAAGTCTCTCACCTATTATTCAATTTTCAATTTAGTCCTTATAATTTAGTTAAGATTAAAGAACTGAATGAGCTAACTTTAATATTAATAAGATACTAAATTTTGAATAAAATAATAAGAGATAAATTAAATTAAAAATTAAAATTAGTAAGGGACTAAATTACCAATAATACATAAAGTACAAATCATAACAATTAATACTAAGAAACAGTAGAAAAAGTAAAAACATGTTTTTTGACATATAAATTAGGATTTTGTTAACCTAGTTAAGAATCATTTATCATTATTCATAATAAATTAACCTTAATTAAGAAAATTTATTTGCAAATATTTATTATTGGTAATGAGTATAATATATAATTTTAAACTAATTTTATTAATTAAAGATAATTTATTACATGTAACAAAGACTTCTTAACCAATGTCCTAAAGACACTTTGTTAGTAAAACCCTATAAATTATCATTGATCATTCATTATGAAAAACATAACTCTAATTTAAATCACCAAACCTAATTGAAGCTAATTAAATTATGTTTGGTGATTGGAGCAAGGAACATGATTAATTATATAGCGTCCCGAGATGATAAATTGCCGAGAAAGAGAAATAGGTTAGGGTGGTGGCAATGGTATTGGTGGGGTAGAGTGCAAGGTTGGTGTCCCAAGGATTAAAGAAGTAATTATTTGAAAATTGAAATTAAAAAAAAAAAAAAAAAAAACCTTCCCTACCATTTAACACGCAAACTCATGTTGAAATATTTATTCTATTCACACATATTCCAAAATTACTAGATCTCGAAGAAGCTATTTAGGGTTTTGTCATTGGGTTTTGTTAATTAGTCCTTTTAAAATGTTAGTTAAGAAGTATTTATTGTTCTCATTGAAAGTAATAATGGTTATTTTTTTTATTATTTTTATGACATTTAATTAATGATTTGTTTTGTTTTGTTTTTATGATAATAATATCTTTTATTTTTTTCAAAAGGCTTAATTAAATTTTTTTAAAAAAATATAATTAATTTCTAATAAATTTTTATATATTCATACTTTTAAATAATATATTTATATTACATTTTAATATCTCATGAAACTTCATTTAAAAAATATTAGTTTTAAAATAAACAAAAATTATTTTCCAAAAAAATTAAGGATAATATAAAAATTATTGGAGATTCATTATAAATATTTTTAAATAAAAGAGATTGATTATTTCTTTTAAAAATGATCAATGATAATGTTGTCATAAAAACATAACTGAAGAAACAATTAATTAAATATCATGAAAATTATTGAAAAAGCAACAATTATTGTTATAATAAGGACAGTAAATACTCGTTAAGGACACTGATTAGCAAAATCCATAAAAATATATCAAGTAGATTTTTAAAAGGTTAAACTGTATTTTTTTGTAGAGAAATTAAAATATTTGAATATATTTTTTTTTACATTGAAAGACCAAATTAAAAAATGAAATGAAGAGAAAAATGAAACTTGATATAAATTTACAGGAATAAATTGGAACGAAATAAAACTAAAGGTTGAAAGTGATTTTTGAGGTAAAATTAAAGACCATATTAAAATTAAATAAAATGAAATAATGAAAGTGAAACTACAAGTAAAATTAAGGTACTAAAAATGTATTTTTTTTAAATTGTTTAAATTTCATTGTTGAATAAAGAGTTGTAAAATATACTCACCTATTAAGTTCTTATTGGAAAAATTGATAACTAAACAAATATTTGCTATACCTCTGAAGCAGTTTAAGAAAATTTAGTATAACTATCATTTATATTTTAACAAATAAATCATTCTCACTTAAAATTAATAGTCTAATTCAATAATGATGTAAATATAGATTACTTGCCATTTACCAACATATCAAAATCAAGTGCGCAATATTACTTAAGTAGTCAAAATGAACTTCACAAACACAAAGAAAGTACACAATTTTTTTTTAAATTATGTATTACTATTATTTATATTTTGAAAATTAAATAATTTCAATATAAAATTCAATATAATATAAACTTAATTAATAAAAGTATAAAATTGGTTGTCACATTTACACTTCGTAACAATTTAGTTATTTACAAATTAATGATAATAAATCAGTCACTTGCAAATTTAATTTTGTACAAAATTAGTTCCTCCATTTAGATTAATAATGGACCAATTTTTCATAAAATAAGAATTTTGAGATATTAATTTGTTATAATTAATTTTTAAGAAATTAAATTATCATAAAATATAAAAATAGAACTGATCTGATACTTTTTCACAAGATTAAATTACATAAATTTGACTCAAATAAATGAATAAATAACCACACCAAATACGGCAAGAGCTAAGAAAAATGAATTAAAATCCGTATGTTTGAAAGGAAATTTTGTTTCTATTTTAAAGTATATTTTATTTGTCCCCAAGAAAGAACCACCCTCCTCAAGTTAAAAAGGCAAAGCACTACAGTGTCTCTCACCGGCACAAGGCATCATCCATCCATCCACCACGAACACTTTATATCTCTTCATCTCCAGCTGGTACCTTCCCCACTACTTTCTTTACCCTCTTCTCCATTCCCCCACCTTTATATACTCCTCCTTCATTCTCATTCCTCGCCTTCCACACTCGCCATTTCTCTCTGAATTCCTCTGCTTCAGGTCAGCGTGCATCCTTCTGTGTCTCTTGCTTCTTGTAGCCATTACTAGATGATGCCATTGATGGGTTTTCGTGGTTCAGTCCCAAATTTGGGTTTTGTTTCTTGGTTTTTTTTTTTTTTTCTAGAGTTTCTGAATCTGCTTGTCTAGATCTTTGTCTCATCTGGGGTTGCTGTATAATGGGTTACTGAGTGCTTGACTGTCTAACTGATGCTAATTTGACTTGGGTTTCCCGAGAAACTTTCTGGGAAAACGAGCTTGTAACGGGTTCGATTTGCGTAATGGGGAATTAAAATAAGCATTATGCTATGGTTTCTTGGGGGTTCTGACTAGAACTTTGCCATTCTTCGGAATCTCACAAGCTGATTTTAGTCTTTCATTTCTCTCTTTCT
Organism: Delonix regia; assembly: GCA_037074485.1. Classification (NCBI taxonomy): domain Eukaryota; kingdom Viridiplantae; phylum Streptophyta; class Magnoliopsida; order Fabales; family Fabaceae; genus Delonix; species Delonix regia. The sequence goes on along the minus strand of CM073452.1, from coordinate 35,415,974 downwards.
CTCTCGCCTTTGTTGCATCTGGGTCAATAGAGCTAAGAAAATGGAGCACATTTGAAATCTTCTTTGCTTTCATTGGATCTGCATTCGCATCACTTTTTTTCTTTTTCTTAGCATTGCATTTGCATCTCCTTGCTCAAGTTCAATTTATTCTCTTAGATCTTTTTTCACTCAGCTAAAATCTTCTTCATAACTTCTTATCTTCTTTGTCTCTGTTAACTTCTGTAAGATCTGGTTTCAGCCATTTTATTAGTCTCCCTAGATGTTAGTAAAACGAAAGAATACTCTCCAGTGTTCTGTAAAGAATGAAACAGGGAGAGCTGAAAAGAAAAAAATTGAGGGTCTGTACACTGTAATGCATTTTGGAGATTGGATTTGAACTTGGATTAAATTGAAGTTGATTTTAGTTAATCCTTGCATCATTCAAAATTTTGGTCTAGGTCAATTTTTAATTTGGTCTTGCATAGATTATCCTTTCAATTTAGCCCTTTGATGATTAAAATGTCTGCAATCTTGCCTTTCCATTCCATTTTCATCCAAATTGAACACCAATTTGGGCATTATTTGTTTAATATTGATTCACATCTCTGATTTGCCATCCAAGTAACATTCTAGACCTCTTTTCTTACAGGAATTTGGAGAGACTAATCATATTGTCAATATGGAATTTTCCATGATTTTCACATTTAGCACTACTCTGCTGCTTCTCTTCTCATCAGCCTTTGGCAAAACTGCTACTCCTGCCGCATTGAGCCCAACACCGACACCGGCACCAGCACCAGCACCAGACTATGTGAACCTCACTGACCTTCTTACCGTTGCCGGTCCATTCCACACCTTCCTCGGCTACCTCCAATCCACCAAAGTCCTTGACACCTTCCAAAACCAAGCCAACAACACAGAAGAAGGAATCACCATGTTTGTGCCCAAGGACAGTGCGTTCTCATCCCTCAAGAAGCCTTCACTTTCCAAACTCACACCAGAGCAGCTCAAGCAAGTCATTCTCTTCCATGCCTTGCCTCATTTCTATGCCCTAGCTGACTTCAAGAACCTTAGCCAAATCAGCTCAACCCCAACATTTGCAGGTGGTGATTACACTTTGAACTTCACTGATGATTCTGGAACTGTCCATATCAACTCTGGATGGTCCAAGACAAAAGTGACTAGTGCAGTGCATGCCACTGACCCTGTAGCTATATACCAAGTTGATAAGGTCCTTCTTCCAGAGGCCATTTTTGGGACTGATATTCCTCCAACCCCAGCTCCTTCACCAGCTCCAGAGATAGCACCAGCTGCAGATTCACCAGATGCAAAAACTGCAGATGGCAAGTCTGCTCATGCAACTTCTCCATCATCTTCTTCACCTGATAAGTCCTCTTCTCACAGGATCTTCTTCAGTTTGGGCATTTGGGGCAACTTTGTTCTGGCAATTTCCAGTGTGGTGATGGTGGTGTTGTTGTGATGGGAAGGCATTCATTGAATCTTTAATTTATAAATTTTATGTTTGTATATCTGGATTACTTGGTGCTGTTTGCTGCTTTGATCTGAATCCATATATTTTTTTTGGTTGAACATATGCGTTATGTATGAGAATGCGATTTTCTGTTCTGATATTAATTTCTTTAATCTTATTAGTGGATGTCATGTTATTTATATGCGGCAACAGCTGTACCTATTAACCTTTATTGAGATTATTGTGATGATGAATAATTTGTACTACTGTCAATTATATGTTATTACATAATTTATTTCATGATTAAGTCCATCTAATACAATTTTGAGCTATGATATAGTTGGATCTTAATTTTTAGTAAATGACAATAGTATTTAAATTTTTAGTATCACATAAATACAATAATATTTTTCACAAACATACAATTTAAAATGACATAGTTTTCTAAAGTATCAAGGAATTGACATATCATGTCTCTCATTTACTCGTTAATTTTCAATAATTTGGTTCTTTATTGATTTTTATTCTTAATCTAACCTTTTGTTTATTAGTCTATTATCAATATGGTCTCAATACTAACATAAAAATTAACACATTTATCTCAAATTTCGTTTAAGATTTGATGGATTAAATGTGTTAATTTTAAAATTAATGAGGGATCAAATTGAGAATAGACTAATAAGTAAAAGATTGAATTGCTTACAAAAATTAATAAAACTAAATCAAAATTTAATTATTAAATAAAAAATTAAAATAATATTTTATACCATCCAAAAGCATAGAGGTATACACCCCTTCTTGACTTCAAAATTTTCAACTTTATATGTAATTTTTTTTATTTTTTATTTCATTCTTTGTCTAAAAAAAGTTTGTCCTTCTTAAATTATAAAAATTTAACTCATTTGATTCAAATACTTTCACCTTCTTTAAAATTAAATCTTAAATGAATTCCTACCTATTGACTTTTGTGAAGAATTTTGGTAAAGGGAAGTGTTAGGGGATGGATTTATTGGATCTTTAGTTTAAAATTTTTGTGTATCTGGATTACTGGGTGCAATTAGCTGGTCTGATTTGAATCCATATTCTTTTGGTTTAAACATATGCATCATGGAATTATATATGTATGATAATATGACTTTCCATGATGATATTAATTTTCTTAATGTGAAGAGCACGTGGTTGTCACGTGATCAATATGCGGCGACAGCTGTGCCATGGTTACCAACCTTTGTAAAGTTGATTTATTTAGTGGTAAAGTAATTGAGACAACTGGCCCTAATGAAGTACACAAGGAACACTCTGGCACCATGAGCCTACCTAACACCTTTGCAATTTCTAAATTCCTGTTTCAGTTAATTTCAAGGAGGTTCCAGAGAAACCCTAGTTTACAACAATGTATTGGGATATTTTTCCTTTCTTATTTTTTTAAAATTCATGAATAATTTTGTTGTAGTTTACAATGTTGCCTCATAAGATTCATTTCTCATAGTTCTTCATTTCAACTTTTTTTTAGTTTATTTTTAATTTAATATTTTATTTGTTAATATATTTTTATTTTAGTCTCTTACTAATTTAAATACTAGTATATTTAGTCTAAATTTAACTAAAATTGAGGGACTACATGTGTTTACTTTTAGTGAAAAATCAAATTAAAAATGTATTGATAAGTGATTGACTAAATTAAGAATAAAAAGTAATATAGAACTAAATTAAAAATTAACAAGGAAAACGTATTTTTATTTCCTCACTTATTGAAATGTCTAAAAGAATCATTCACTTATTGAAAAATGTCAAATTGGATCATCCACTTTTTTAAAAAAATACAAAATTTAGTCTCTTAAATTTAAGATTTTGGGTTTGATAGAGCAAATAAATTTGGTAATCTTTTAAAAATTAAAAGAAAAAGTGTGTCATTTTTCAATAAAATAAGAGACTATTTTAGATATTTTAATATGTAAGAGACTAAAAAAATAATTTTACAACAAATAGGGACCAAAAGTATAGTTTTTTCAAAAATCAACTAATAAATAAAAGTTCAAAATAATATTCTACTCGCCATTTTATATTTTATTTATACAATCGTATGTCTCAATGCAATACCTGAACTTATTTAGATTTAACCTTCTGCGTTTCCACGTGGAATGTTTGAATTTGCCCAATTAATTAGCAGTGTTATTTGGTGGTTAAGTTTTCTTAAATATATTTCTTTTATTAGTGTCTAAAGCCTGAGAGAGTACCCTCCACGCAAGACTAGACATTCTTTTGAATTAAACATTTATATAATATTTTAAAATTTGAAATTCTAGACATTCTAGAAGTACCATCACCAATATTATTGTTTTAATATTATACCTTATTGTCATTTTTCTCAACCAAAAAAAAAAAATAGTTTGGCATCTAGAAAATCAAATTGCTTATATGATAAGCAAAATGTACTCAACTTTTAATGAACAAAAAAAAATAGATATTCCCTTTTAACTATGAATTTGTAAATACTCCCTCTCATTTTTTAAAATTAGATAACACTCCCTTTACCATTTTGGATTTTAACCATTCTCTCCATTTTTTTTAACAAGAAAAGTACAAATTAGTTCTTCACTTTTATATTTTATGATAATTTGATCCCTCACAAATTTAAATTTATACATAGTCAGTCCCTTTATTTGAATCAATGAGGGATTAATTTTGTATAAAATAAAATTTTTTAAAAGACTTATTTGTCACAAGTATTTGTGAGATACTAAATTATTATAAAATATAAAAGTAGGATACTAATTCGGTACTTCTTTCTTTTTTAAGTATATTAAGAAAAAGTTTAACTTCTATTATGTTGTTTGGTCTATGGTGCATTTTCATTTACCTAAAAATAGCAAATGGCAAAGTTTGAGGTATCATATTATTAAATAACCAAAAAATGGAAGAAAGGATTTAAATTCTAAAAAAAAATAGGTAAGGAAATTTTTGTCTAAGTTAAAGACATTACAAATAAAAAGAGACTAATTATATTTCCCCAATTTTGTAAATGTTTGTAAAAGCGCTTTCTTCTTCTCTATTTGTCTAACCAAATTTGCCTATTGCATTTAATAACTAAATGCAAAAAATTTAATTTTAGTCCCAAACTTGACTTTAAACAACAAATTTTACAAATCGATTTAAATCCTTATAGCCGAACAATATTTTTTAGCTTTTATTTTTGATATAATTATAAAATTTGTACTAGTGCAATTATTACGTGACATACTTAGGAGAAGACATGTGACAATTACATGTCAAAATATGCTGATTATATACTAATTTAAAATAATTTTTAGTATTTATATTTATCTCCAATTTTTTTGATTTTATTCATGAACCAAAAAATTATTAAAAAGTTTTCAATTTATCTCTCTACTTTTTATTTTTTTAGTGACCCTACAAAATATTGGTTCATAAATTGAAAGTAAGAATAAAATTATGAAGTGTAGAGTTATTGAAAAATAAATAAAATACAAGACTGAGTTAACAATATTATAAACTAATATTTTCATGTAGGGTTACTGAAAAATATAAAATAGAGGAAATAAATTGAAAAAATTAAAAAAAAAAGATTGAATTTATAAATAAAATCTAAAAATAATGAGATCAAAATATAAATATAACAAATTATACTAAGTTAGCATATGAGCATTATAATATGACATATCATTATAGTTGCGTCCAAAAATTTACCAATTTCTTATTTTATTGAAAAAAAAATCTCAGATATTCTCTTTCCCTGTCTTAACATGACATTGGATTTCCTCAATTTAGCTATCAAAACAGATCTAATCCATCAAAGGACCACAAGAAAAAGATTGAGAAAACCATGATTGCAAGTCTTCACTCTCCAGTGTCATCTTGGAGGAGAAGTTAGCCTTATTTCTTTTACTTCTATTACACAGATTTGTACAAAGAGGAATGGCTTAAAGAGCTTGCATGTGAGCGGTTAGAGGATGGACCACCATTGGAGCTTTATGTATTGCTTTCTTTATCACATTTGAGTGAGCCATGAACTCTCATTATATCACAAGCTTAATAATGAATCAAGCTTGATGTGTCTTGCTTGCTTGCAAACTCAAGACTTTAGTCACTTATGCCTTCCTCTACATTTTTAGGCGAATTGAATGTTTTGGTATACCTAAATGTAATATTATTTTTTTTATTTTAGAATAAGTATGAATGAATATAAATGTTCTCTTTAATTTTTTTTAAATTATATTTTTGGTCCTTATAGTTTCCTTTAAAAAAAAGTAAAATTAAAACTAATTTCACAAAAGCTTAAATTTGTATAAAATTAATTCATTTGCAACAAATCAGCCACTCGAATTGTATACAATAATTATTTTTTAAACAGGCTTTTGAAGCCTCTGGAATTGTAGGACTGTTAGTTTCTTTTCAATTCATGCAGTTAGATTGATATGGAGTGTGAAATTTGGTGGGATTGAGTGGCAAACAAAAGAGAATGTGCCATTTGAAAACTCCATGGATTTGAGGTAGTCAACAGTGTTAACAAAAAAACTAAAAGATGATGATTTAAATATTTAAATTGATAGTTCAAGATTATTAGAGTTTAAGGTTTAAAGTTTCGTGGAATAAATTATGTTTTTGATATTTTTATTAAGAATAGACATTCAAATTTTCTTTTTAAATGTTTGATACTGTATTTAGATTCACGTCATTAATTATTATTGCTGACTTGTAGAATATTTATTATTTTGAACTCGTGACTTGTTACTTTTGTGTTTTTTTTTATTTTTTAGCATTTTGCCCCATTGTTTATCAAATAAAAAAAAGAGTAGACACTTTCATCTTACCTAAAATTAAATAATTATTATTATAATAAAATATATACAACAATTTTTTTTAAGTGTTTTTAATAATTCAAAGAATAATGCATGGGTCATGGTACTCCACAGATTGTCACAAAAGTGTGTGAGAGAATAAAAATAAAAATAAGAAAAGAAAAGAAGAGCTACATAAATATGTTTGATTGCATATAAAAAAAATACCTAAAAAATTTGTTTGGTATGATAATTCAAGAAAGAAAGGGAAAGGATTGGTTAGAAAATTACCATTTTACCCCTCTTATATTAACTTCATAAAATGAGAATGCAAATACCTCACTTTAATACAATTCTTAATCACAAGCAAACATTTGTGGAAGAAGTTATATAATTTATTATCAAACTTTGGTGTTTGCACTCTAAACTTATACACTTTACTTGGATTATTTGTAGAAACATATTTAGAATTTAATTTTAAAGAAATAAAAATCTTTAAATTAATGTTTTAAATAAAAAAGGATAAATTCTCACAATCTAATAAGGATAAACTCTTATAAAATAAAGAATTCAACAAAGAAGATACAATAAAATTATATATAAAAGTCAAAATTTTAAAAATGACAGGGAAGACGATTTCCCTCCTTTAGATCCATTCGTGATTACTAACTTCTTATCCTACACGTTTGCTAAAAAGGAATAGTCAATATTTAGTGATATTAACTTTTTTTCTTTTTAAAATTGCATTGCACTAAACCAGGCTTAGGCCTTATAGACCAAAAACGAAGATATTTTAAATTGACATTAGGCCTAATAATAAGTGTTATTGTTAAAGTAAATATGATTATATAGGTCATCCTAAAGAAGTTTGTTCATTAAGTAAAGAAATATAATATATATCTTTTTGTCGACTTTGAATTACCTTCTTTGAACATACTAAATTTAAAATCTTTAACAAATAGAAAAAGTTAGATATTTAAGATTATTTGTCAAAGGAGTTTAGCAAACATTGCTTTAAAATACCCCTTATCCATAATGTCAAAAAAATTAAATAGGAAAATTTATATTTTCAATCTCTATAATTTTAATCAATTTTTAATTTAGTCTATAAAATCTAAAAATTTATAATGATATATTTATAGTTTATAAATATTTTAATTGAATCCCCACAGTTAAAATTTTATTTATATTTTATTAATTTAACTAATTATATAATATCTCAATACTTTTTATATTTATAATTTAGGCTAATAACACAAGTAAAAATAAATTATGAAGTACACTTAACTCACGTAAAGTATTAATAAAAATATAATAATAAAACTAAAATAAAAATAATTTAAACTATGAGAATTTAATTATAAAATTTTAACGTATAAGAATTATATTAAAAATAAAATAAAATTATAAAAAATAAAAATTCAATTTTTTAAATAAAAAATAAAAAAATAAATTACAAATTTAAATTAATGTTGTTAACATTATAATTTAATTCAATAAAATATCTAATTCTACAATTTTAGATAATAATTTTATATTAAATTATAAATAAAATTAAAATGAGTGCTAATTCAATCAAACTCATTTCCGAGTCGTATAAACCCAACAAAATTGATGAGTTTGACCATGTTAGCCGAGTTGGGCAATTTGCTCACTTCCCCATTTTAATTCAATAAAACTACGAGGGTTTTGCGTCGTGAAAAACTTCCGTTCTTTCTTCAGAGTGCTTCCTTCCACAAGATGGTTCCCATACGACGGCAGTAGTGATTGGCGCACAGCAGTTTGACGGCAACACGATACCTTCTTCATTCTTCCGGCGGTGACGACGGCAGCGGTGCTTGGCTTCTACCAGGTTCTCTTTCTCTGTTCTCTCTCTCTTCTATATAGAGTACTTGTCCGATCTTCTCTCGGCTGTACCCACTGTTGTTTTCCCCTTGTTTTCGTTTAGTTCAGAGCATTGTAGGAACAGGATTACATTTGGGTACAGAACAAATTTGATTTTAGGAATCTGTTGGTTTCTATTTTCTGGCTCTGCAAAGTTCTTTGTTTCTCTGGGAAATATCTATTCTACTCTTTTTTTTTCCTTCTCTAAATTTTTTGTTTTTTAATTTATGGTGAATAGCTGCCAAAACAAAACATTACGTGTATGATTAGTTCTTGGAGAGCTTCGTCACTTCTCGGAAATCCTCCGGTTTGCATTTTTGGGTTGCTTAGACAATTCACAATGAATATCTCTGTTTCATTCTACCATGGTGTTTCGCTTAGCTGAGTAGTCGATAAAGGATCAGTTTTGGTAATTTATCTATTTTTCCTGTTTTGATGTCCTGGTGTTATACTTTTCTAGTTGAATTGCCGTATGCTTTCCTGTTCCTTTTGTAATACTTCGATCGTTATTATCATCATTGTCTATATATTCTGAGCTTGACGCTGGGAAATTTCTAAATGTGGAAGGAGAGAGGTGCAATTGTGCTTACAGATTGTTGAAAACACATGTATGATAGGCTAATTTTTTTCGTGGCAATTATTATGAGCTCAATCACAAGATATCTGCACAATCACAAGATTTTGTGGCAATTATTAAATTTGCACAGTTTTTTCTTGACCCCATACCTCTGATTAGATTTCTGCACAATCACAAGAAGATAAAAAAACATATATAAGTACGAGACAGAGAAAAAACTCCAAATCATTCTTCAAATTATTCAAGGATCAAAATTCATTCGCTGCAACCAATTACCACGGAAGAAAAACAGTTGACCAATTTCCTGTAACCAATTAACAAATACACAAATTCACAGGAAATACACAATTCATTGCCTCTGAAAGAAAATCACAATAGACACGCACCGCACCCTTTCGTGCTCCTCCCTGCGTCCAAGCCTGAAGAATAGCCCGGAGCTCTGTGCAGCAAAGAGAGGAAGACGCTTGAAGCAAAACGTGCAGCGTCCAGAGCACCTTCAGAGAAGAAACCAAAACCCTTGAGGCAACTCTCTGGTTAGTACTCAGAACTCGAATGTGGGCTAAATAAGTTACACCATTTGCATTGTGTCTGAACCAAATGCGCTTGTGGATGGAAATCAAAGCCTGAGAACAGAGAACCATAGTTTTTCTTTTTTTTCCTTTCATTATTTTGTATCTGTATGAAATCCTCTGGCTGCACGGCTTTGACTTCACCAATATACTAGTTAAAGAGAATGGAAGATCTGAAAAGTTGTTGTCTGCTTTTAAAAGGGAAAACTGTGTCAATTCTTTTGCAAAATATCTTTGTTGATTATTTTGTACTTTGCTGTGAGTTAAAATTAATTGAGTTGGAGGCTCCGTTGACTGAAGATTGGCAATGCAGTAAGTATCTGCAATTGCTTCTAGAATTTCTGAAGTCCTATATATGAGAAAATGACCAGATGAGAGATTTTTATTTTTTATTTTTTTTATTTTTTGGGATGAGAGGTGGAACTAGGCCATAGAATTTTAGTGGCTTTGTAAGTCTATTCTAAGCAGTAAGATAAGTCTAAACACTATAGTAAATCTATGGAATAGCAAAACAAGATAAGTCTAAAATTTAGTAGACTAGATTTTGGGTTATAATGTTCAAACACATTGAAATGGGAACCTAAAAGGAGTTTTTTTGTCTATTACTTCATCATGCTTCAGCATTTAAGCTTTTTTTTTTTCGTAAAGGGTGAATTTAAGTCTGAAATAAATCTTTTGTCTATTGCTTTATTATGTTTTCCACTTATTGAATGTTGATAAGCATGGATAGGTATTTGGTTTTCGTGATAGGGATTATTAAATTAGTTTAGCACATGACTCTGGTGTATCACAAACATCTATGATGAGACCACCACATAAACTCAAGACATTCTATCTCCAATGCCAAACAAACCTTTGGCAGTTTCCTTTATAGGAATTAACAATCTTTGTCCATCTTGGTTCAACTGTGGGTTTTAATTTTGTTGGGATTCTGAGGAAAAGAAAAACAAAAAATTTAATGGGAAAGGAAACAATTCATCAATAAAAGAAGAGGTTTTGGATTTTCATGGTTCTGTTGAATGCAAGCCTTGTTTCTTCTATACATGTGGTTATATGTTATAAATTCGAAAAGAATTAGTTGAAAACATGGGAAAGAAAAAAATGATGAACGTTGATGTAAAACCCTTAATGCTTTTTTAGGAAGAAAATATTTCTTTCATTTTCAATACCAAGTTCATTGTCTAGGACTCAAAGATGGCACAGATGCACAATTATGTTTTTGCATCACAATTTCCCAAATTGAGGAAACATATGGGAAAAGGCTAGAGAAGGTTTTTGCATTTTTGGCATAGCCTGCTTCTAGTAATTATTTTTTTTAAAATTTTTTTTAGTCATCACAACTATGTAGGCTTATGTAAAATTGTTGGTTATTCTAGGTGAGAAATACAATTTTTTAATTGAAATTTCCTATTTGAAATTTAGTAGGAAGTTTGATTTTGTATCTACCTTTATTCATCAATCATCACTTCCCTATTTGAAATTTAATAGAAAGTTTGATTGATTGTGATGCAGCACTTTAATCATGAATCATAATATATGTGCAACTTTGGATTCATGACATAGTTCTGGTTCACTATGGCAGTGTACTTAAACATTAATAACTTTGTGTATTTTTATCTAAAGTTTTGTTGAACAGAGTAACCTAGTTATGTGTTCTTTGCGTATGATGTAATTCCAGATAATTGCTTCAGAAGATGGCGAAAGACCAGCCAGTATCTTTGGAAGATGCAGTTTTGAAACTGCAACTGTCCCTTCTTGAAGGCATTCAAAATGAGGACCAGTTGTTTGCAGCTGGATCTTTAATGTCCAGGAGTGACTATGAAGATGTTGTGACTGAACGATCCATCACAAACATATGCGGTTATCCACTCTGCTGCAATCATTTGCCATCTGATTGCCCCCGGAAGGGTAGATATCGAATTTCTTTGAAGGAGCACAAGGTTTATGATTTAAATGAGACATACATGTATTGTTCTTCCAGCTGTGTTGTTAATAGCAAAGCTTTTGCTGGAAGCTTGCAAGAAAAGAGATGCTCAATTTTAAATCCAGAGAGACTCAATGAGATTCTTAAGTTGTTTGATAATATGAGTCTGGGACCAGACAAGAAAATGGGAAAGCATGAAGAATTAGGTTTGTCTGACTTGAAAATTCAGGAGAAAACAGAAATTAGCACTGGGGAGGTGTCTCTGGAGCAGTGGACTGGTCCATCAAATGCTATTGAAGGTTATGTGCCAAAACAAAGAGAAAATAATAGCAAGGGTTCCTCTCGGAAGAATCTTAAAAAAGGTTAGAATTTCATGGCATTTTTGGTTCTCTTTAGATGCTCTGAATAATCAGATGGATAATCTTTTCTTGCAAGTGTCTCATTTGTTGTATTATGTCCAATTTTACGCATATGGATTGATAGATGACTTTGGAGCTGAAGACCTAATCATTCCTAAATTTCTGAAAATGGAGGGATAGAATTACTAATTTTTTATGTTCTTTTCTGAGAAAGTGAGCTTTGCTTGTGCATTGCAGGGTCCAAATGTAGTCATGGCAAGTTACATGGGGACAAAAATTTGATTATCAATGAGGTGGACTTCTCGAGTACTATAATTACTCAAGATGAGTACAGTGTATCTAAAGTGCCATTGGGTCGAACAGAGACAAATTCAGATTTTAAAATTAAACCAACAGAAGTGAATCACCAATATCTGGAAAATCAATTTGCAAATCTGGAATCGTCATCTCTTTCCTTGAAGATTGATTCTGAGGGGAAATTGGAGCAGCCAAAAGGAGGGAGTAATAAAATTGTCGGGAAAGATGGTCATGAAATTCAGGAACTGTCTTCATCATTTGAAAGTGGTTTAAATATAAGTATTTTAGATGCAGACAAGGGGTCAAAAATCAAGGAAGTAGCTGAGTCTTCTGAAGCAATGCTCAAATCATTTATTAAACAATCAATCAAACGGGGTGTTGAGCACCATGTCTCCATATCAGAAAGACAACGTGAAGTGGAACAGAATGAATCTGGGGAAAAATCAATGCAACGAAATGGGGAAAGGAGTAGAGTTGCCACTAATGGTGATGCTTATGCTTCCAATTTAGATGCTGCTAATGCTGAGGAGAAAGGAACTAGGTTGAACAAGAATAAACTCAAGTCCTCCCTTAAAACATCACGTGGGAAGAAACTAAATCGTTCTGTTACCTGGGCTGATGAGAAACTTGACAGATCAGGGAGTAAAAATCTTTGTGAGAATAAGGAAATGGTTGATATGAAAAAAGAGTCTGAAGTAGTAGGTAGTACAGGTATTGCTGATGATGAAGCTGTTTTACCTCATGCCTCAGCAGAAGCCTATGCAATTGCTTTGAGCCAGGCATCAGAAGCAGTCGCATCTGGAGGATCTGCTGCCACTGATGCTGGTAATTTCTGTCTTATTTTTATAGGTTTTTCATGTAGACTTTATGGCTTACTTTTAATGAGGTCCTTGTCTTTCCATATATTTTGTTCAGTTTCTGAAGCTGGTAACACTATCTTGCCAAGTTCTCGTGATCTTGGTGAAGAAGGGATGACCGAGCATGCTGAGACACTAGAAAAGGACTTGGTTACTCTGAAATGGCCTAGAAAGCCTGGAATTTCAGATATTGATTTGTTTGATTCAGAAGATTCATGGTATGACCCTCCACCAGAGGGTTTCAGTTTGACTGTAAGTCTTGTCAAAATTTCTAAAAATATACAAGTTGCCTATATTTTCAAGATATATTTGTTTATATGATTGTTAATGCTGATATAACTTATTTCTTTCAGTTGTCAACTTTTGCAACAATGTGGAATGCGCTATTTTCATGGATAACATCATCTTCTTTGGCATATATATATGGAAGGGATGAAAGCTTTCATGAGGAATATCTAACAGTTAATGGGAGAGAGTATCCCTGTAAAAGTGTCTTGGCTGATGGTCGGTCTTCTGAAATAAAACAAGCTCTTGCCAGTTGTCTTGGTCGAGCTTTACCTGGACTTGTCGCCGATCTTAGGTTGCCAACACCAATATCTACCTTGGAGAATGGGATGGTAGGGTATTGAAATGTGATTATGGTGTATTATAGTTGAGTATGAAAATGAAATTTGAAGCAGCTTAATTTATGGAAATTTTGTAACATGGTGCCTTTTGTATGTACCTGAATATACCTTTATTGAGTGCTAATTAGGTAATAAAGTGATCTGTAGTGCATTTACGGTACCAGCATGAACGTCATTTTTGGTTCTGGTAAATGGACAACAGTTTCCCAGATGTAGGACTGAAAAGGAGCTTGTTTATATTGGCAATGTGGAGGGTTCTGAGGTTCCCAAATTACTGTTATATTTTTAAATTGGATGAAATGAGTTTAAGGCTTGGAATTTAAGATTAGGAGAGCTGATGTGGCTTTGAGGCTATGGATGACTGAATTTCTGCGAACAGGTTGCTGGAATCCCCTGGCAGCAAGGCATTTTGTGGTTTTTCTATGGATTGTATTTAAGATTTTACTCAGTAAACTTGAGGAAAATAGTGTAATTGTAGGTTGTTGGAAAGTAGGGGGTCTTGTTTAGGCTGGCTAGCAGAGAGAGGAGAAGAATTGTTACCTACTGACAATAACTAAATAAGTATGGATAGCAGTGTGAAAAAAAGGGAAGAAAAAGCAAGCAACAAAGTGAAAAACATTATTCACAAGGTTTAATAAATGTATGGCTCAAATTCTCATTAGGTTAACATTTTGTCTCTTGTTTTTGGTGTAATAGTGAAGGAACTTGAATTTCTTCTTTGACATTACTAGGGCTTTTCTTTGATTCCTTGACTGATTTTTATGTTGATGTAAACTTGAATTAGGGTTAAATTATGGAATTTGAGAATGTATGGTTGATTATTTGGGTTTTAAAATATTTTATTACTGGTTTGATTAGGAACTTATTCCCTATGTGGATTAGGATTGCTTGAATTTGAGTTTTGGATTTCTTGTCCTAGAGTGATAAAGAGTTACTTGTATTGCCCATGCGATGCTAATGTTTTAATGGATTTTAATGTTGTCATGGAATTGATCAATATTAAGCATTTTCAGTCCTTGTTCCTTTGGCTTGCTTCTTTGCCCTCTGAATTAGTTAATCATATATCTGGGTTGTTAGGTGGATAAAAATCCTCTCTTTAGGGAGCAAGAGGAAAGGTAAACATTGTATTAGAGTTTAAAAAAAAAAAAAATTCTGCATAAATCACTAATGATGAGCTTCAACCATCTGAGTCTTGTCAGGATTGCGATATTATCTTTGGCCCAGTTTGGATGGTATGTTGAAGACGAGGGTTTATCATGTCTCTATTTATTGCTGTTAGCTTTTGTATTCATTTTGTTGGAGCTATTGCTGTGTGTCTTTTGATGCATTAGGAGGAATTATTTAGGAAATAACTTTAAATACAATCATTTGTTTATTGATAGAAACTAGCCATTATTTAGTCCTATGACTTGTTTGTGAATGTGTTATATTTGATTATGTCCTCATTTCCTTCTTTTAGGCTCGCTTGCTGGATACGATGTCATTTATGGATGCACTTCCGGCATTCAGAATGAGACAATGGCAAGTGGTTGGTCTTTTGTTCATTGATGCATTGTCTGTTGGTAGAATACCTGCTCTTATCACGTACATGACAGATAGGAGGGTCTATTTTCACAAGGTGAGATCCCTTATAACACTTGCTATGCATCAATTCTTTATTCAATGTTGTTCTCCTCCCATATGCCTTTTTTTTTTTTTTTTTTTCTCTTTTATCTAGCTCATTTTATATGTCAAACAAATGATAGAGGCAGAGTGGGTAGTTGCGTAGAACCATGATGATATCCTTAGTTCTATGAGAAGATTTTTCATTATGGTGTGATCAAATGATGAATGACTTAACAGCGGAATGGGTCTGAATGTCTCTGATCCCTCTATTCATGATAATTAGTAAGTACATTTTACATATCTAACTGGAAGAGCGGTATGTGCTCCCCAGATTTCCTCTTACTGAAATCTGATGCATCCAGAATTAACTTTAAAATCATAATTTTTTTTCCTTTATTGTGAATTGGTATTTTGTAAAAAAAAAATGTCTTAGCTCATCTTATGGCTTGCCTTTTAAGTTCTATTGCTTACTGTGATTGCTTTGGTACATCTTTTATGGTTTGTGTAAGTTTTGTCGTTTCTTTCCTTTTTCCAAACTTATCAGATAACAGGTATTTCATCAACCATTTCCTTGGAGAACATAAATCATGAAAATGAATCAAATAAATTATTCTAAAGTTTGTTCCAAAGTTTACCTACTTCAATTTGCAGTCCATCTAGCAGCACTATGCTGATTTCTTAAGAAGTTAGACCTTTAGGTGAGCAGGGATTGTCATGAACACAAATTTATGGCTTGTCCTTGTTACATTACCAGTAACTTCCCGCCAATTTTGGTCTAGTGTGTGTGTCTTTTTTTTTTTTTTTTTAAATTATTATTTTGGGGGTTTTTTGGAAGCGCTTTACTGAGAAAACTGGAATCTAAGGCCAATATTTGGATTGAGGATAAGGGAAGGGATGATAATTTAGATTAGATATTCTCTTTGATTTAGATTCAAATTTAACATTTTTTTCCTTTAAAATATGTTTTGATTGAAATGAGAAAGGAAAACAAAGTTTATTTAAATCTCAATTGTAGAAATTGTCTAAACAAAAAGTTCTCTTCTATTTTCTTTTCTATTCTTCTCAATCCTAGCATACACTAAAGATTAAACGATGTATTTTTGTGGAGCATTATCTAGTATTTGAATTCACACACTTTTGATAAATTTTTGTTAATTACTGTTACGTTGTTGACTTGGTGAAACAGGTGTTGGATGGTACCCAAATAGGTATGGAAGAGTATGAGTATTTAAAGGATCTCATAATACCTCTTGGCCGAGCACCTCAATTTTCTGCACAAAGTGGAGCGTAATACATAACTTTCATCTTGAATCATCAGCTGTGATTTATCAATCACACTCGGATTTCTAATTGATGTGACCCTCTTTGTGGAAATTTTGTTGGTACATGTAATGGAAAATGCTACCTTCCAAGCATTAAAGGTTACAAAAAAAATCTGTTAATAGACATTAGACAACACTTGGACAGTTTGATGCCTAGGGTCCAGCAAGAGGGGAAAGCCTGTCTGTTGTGAAAGGTCGTTGCTTTTCATGTGCAGAGAAAAATGGCAGTTTATACCTGTCTGCTTGTAATCCATAGTGGATACGTGGAATTTACTCACAGACTCTAATGTCATTTTGAAGATTAGGACCAAATGTCCGTCAACGAAAAATTAGTAAAGATGGGTTTTTTTGTTTGGCCCAAAATATAGTTTCACTTGCTCAAGAATATATGGAAATGAATATGCTGTAGTTCCTTTTCATTGCTCCCTTTGGATTGAGAAATTGGTTAAACATAGATTTTTAGATTAAAATATATGACTGTATGCAGTTAATGTTGAAATCTTTTATCATATTTAAATTTAATTTCAATGGTTAAATTTATACAATTTTTTTCATATTAACTGTTGGATTAGTTCTTTAAAATTGACCAAAAAAAAAAAAAAACAATTTTGCAGTGTTCATGGAAAAAAAAAATTTAGTTAAACAGCATATATGTTGTCTAATATGTGATCCGATTTCAATAATCTACTCCAATACGGGCAAAGTTGATGAATTTTAAATACAAACCATTAAATCTTATAATTATTTTAATACAGACATTGGATATAAATATATATATATATATATATATATATATATATCTTCATTTAGCGCTCTTGATTTCTTAAATAATATAAAATAGTAATGTCTAAAAATTAGACAAAATTCAATTTTTAAAAATTTTTTTAGGTGTTTTTATGCTTTACTCTTTACTCATTTGGAATATTATTAAGTTTTTTTTATTCAGTTTCAGTTCAATATTATATTTTTTATTTGCTTTTTATGTACTTTAAGTGTCTAATATTCACAAGTATTAACATTAGGTAGAGGTTTCAACATTCGAGTAGCACTCGTAACAATTCACACCTTCACCTTCACTTCAATTCATTTTTACTTTATGTGAGTTTTGGACATTTTTCAAAGACTTTGATTATTTGGAAGTTTCAC
The DNA here is from genome assembly GCA_037074485.1 of Delonix regia. Taxonomy (NCBI): domain Eukaryota; kingdom Viridiplantae; phylum Streptophyta; class Magnoliopsida; order Fabales; family Fabaceae; genus Delonix; species Delonix regia. Next base: position 35,398,559 of record CM073452.1, on the reverse strand, counting down.
AGCTTATGTCTTTATTTTATTTTTGAGTATAATAATTTATAAACTTTTTATTTATTCCTTCATTTTTTTGTTGATCCCTAATACTTTCATTTTCTTTTTTTTTTTGGGTTCATGTTGCATGTCCGCACCTTACTCTATAATATTGCACATTTTATTTATGAGGATTAGTTATTATAATATTTTTATTATATTATTAGTCAATATTTATCTATATTGTGATAATAATTTTTGAAAAATAAGTATGATTGGTTTAGCTATTTAATTTTGCTTTTTTTTTTTTTTACTTAAGTTCATTTTTTGATATTATTGTTGGAAAAATGAGTGTATTTACGCTATATTATTTGATGTTTGATGATGTTAATTCAAAATATATTTTAATCATATAGACTATTTAACTAGATATTAAATCTTTTTTAATATAATATATTTGTGATAAAAATTTTTAATATAACAAATATCTTAATTTTTTGGCCCGTCTTTTTATTTTATAGTTCCGCACCAAGAGAATGTTGACATATTAAAATACTTTATTTTTCGTTGCAATCTGTTTAAAACAGAGACCCCCAAGTAAGGTCCAACAGTAGTTTAAGCTTAAGCCTGGTTTGGATATCAAATATGATAAAATTTAGATTGTTCAATGTAAATTTGGTGATTTAAATTTTAAAAAATGGTTAAAAATTATTTAATATATATTAAATTTTAAACTATTGAATAAATATTTAATGAATCAATCTCCTCGAATGTAAGGAATTTAAATTTTTACGGTCTAATTCAAGTTTGGGGCCAAGGTCCATAGTTCAGTAATGGGACTGAGTTTAGGGTTTGGGTTTGAGTCCTACTTGGTATACCCTATTCTTGGTATAACCTAATACAAGGAGAAAAATATAATGTTGATTATTTATTTTAGAATTTAATCTTATTTTGGTCTTTTACATATTATAAGTCATAAAATGATTTTTTATTTTTAAACTTAGTTTCATTTTGATTTTTCATAAAATCTCAAAATAATCTTTTACTTTTTTAAACTTTCCAAATGAAATTAACTTTAAAAGTGAAGGACGATTTTGAGTCATATTTTAAAAGAAAAGTATTATTTTGCAACTTTAAGTTAGTAGAAGACTAAATTGTAACTATATATAAAAGTAGAGAACTGTTTTGAAACGTACAATTTGTAAAATACTAAAATGAGTTTAAGATCAAATGCCTAACTTAAAAAGGAATCATAAGAAGAACTTGAAATTTCACTAAAACGTCAAGTAGTAAAAAATTTTAAATTTTTATAATAATTAGATGATTAAATTATTTTAAAAATTAAAAATTATTATATTAGTTATATTAAGTATTTCAAACGCTCTCTAAAATTACATTTCTTTCTAAAAGTACATCATTTAAGCACATTATAAAACAATATTAAATCTTTCACACATGCTTACGCATACATTAACGTATTAAACACGAGCTTTGAAGCTTTACATTTTTTATTGATATAAAGTAGCCTCCCATTTTAATCACATTTCAATTTCATATATAGGGGTATTCATTGAAGTTTTCATGAGCTTTGATTTTCGATTCTATTTTTTTTTTAAAGATTTTAGAAATTGACATTCCATGTAAAATAATGGTTTGATTTAATTTTTTTATTAAAATTAGACGTCATTTTTTGTGCACTTACAATTTTAAGTGCACTTAGTTATAAGATAGGAACGTAATTATAATATTATTAATATATAAAAAATAATAATATTACAATTATGTCTCTACTAGTGAATTTAAAATTGTGAGTACACTAAACATTTTATTTTATTATAAATTTCAATTGTAAAGGATGCAACAAATCATTATTAACATTATTTTCAATTTAGGTGACTTCTTAGTCAACAAATTATAACTTAGTTTGACATCTTTCAAGTACTTGAAATTCATTATAATTTTTTAATCTTTTTGCATTGATCTACCTCACCCAATCAACCTAACTCAACTTAGTTGTTTTGAGTTGAATTATGCATACTGTCTAGGATAAGATTGGGGTGAATATGTAAAACCTGGCTCACGTCCAATGCATTGGCACAACATATATATATATATATATATATATATATATATATAATTTTTTTGCTTTTTCTTGTATATTTTTGTTTTCTAATAAAATTATTGACATTTTAAAAGAAAAAGTTACTTTTTTATTTGTTAAATATAAATAATTTGTATTAATTTAAAATATCTCATTTATCATATATAAACCAAAATATTTTCTCTTTTACAAACAAAAAAAATCCCAAATTTAAATTTGCAAATAAATAAAGAAAATAAAAATGAAACTAGATAACATGCCCTGGTCCACTTGGCTAGTTATATATTGGGTCTGATCGAGCTAGCTCCCAGGATCTAGTCATTTTTGGTAGCCCTATATAAACTATGGACTAAGCCACAAGTTGAGGTCAAACTTAGCTCTACCTGAGATTTATTCATCTCTACCTTCTGTTCTCAAAATTTTGTGCTTCTTTGGCCCAAAAACAAAAAATATAATAATTTGAACTGAAATTATGGTTCAAGCAAACATACCATACCACCAATTTTCTCAAGGTTTAGAGTAAAGGAAAGTCCCAAATTAAAAAAATATTATTATATGTGTACCATTTATAAAAAGTTATTTAATTCTTAAACTATTTTGATTTTTGAACTTTTTAAATTTAAAAACTCAATTCTAGAGAATAAAAGTTGTCTGTGATCCACCAACAAGCTTGGAATATTAATAACTAAAATAAACAAAATCAATTTTAGTTAAAGTGACCCTAAAGATTATGTTGATTCACTTGTTAAAGATGTCATAATTGCACTTGTACAATACTAACCCAATAAACAAAAATTATTTGAGAACAATAAAGTGAAATTCTTTAACTTCGTTTTTCAAGTGCTTAATTTCATTTGAAAATTTTCTCGATTAGATAATTAATCATTAGAAAGGAATCATTACTTTTTTGTATTATTTTCATATATATCAATTATAGCTGTCCAAAGAGAAAAAGGGTAAGAATGAGTATACTCAGTGAAAGAAAAATAACCCACCACCAAACATAGCCTTAATTAATTCTCAAATTTGAGTTTTGTTAACTTAAAAAAACTCAAATATTACATAATATTTCACTCATATGAATCTAATAATCTACCTAATGCGATTGAAGTTGATAATTATAATCACTCCTAGTGAGATGTAGCATAAAACTATAGAGTATAATTATCTTGACATTATAATTGTCACATTGAATTGAATTTTGAAGTAATTTTAATCGTCAACTCAAGTTTTTAAAAATTAGTAATTTTAATTTTTAAATTAAATACATGTCATCAAATATTGTAATTATTTTAAAAATGAACTGTTGAATATAGATAACAAATGATTTGAATTCTTATAAGGATGTGCTTAAACACAATATATTTAAATATTTTCTTTTGCATTGCAATGACCTACACACGAGTTAAACAAATTTAGGGTTTAGATTTTATAACTACTGAGAACTTAAAGATTTAACGACTTAGATTTAATTTTGTGATTGTGTATGGTCATAATTTGTTATACAATTATATCTATAATATCAGTAAAGAATCTAAATCACAAGCTTAGTTGATTTAATTAAGGATTTAATGTCTAATTTAGGTTTAGAGCCAAGGTTTAGAATTTGGAAATGGAATAAGGGTGAGGCTAGGGTTTGGATCCTACATAATCTAACCAAATACAAGTCTAATTACTAAAAGGGAATTAAAAGAAGAGCATGGAATTTCGAAAAAGTCAAGTACTTAAATTTTAGTAATAATTACATGATTAAATCATTTAAATTTAAAAAAATTTAATTAGTTATATTCCGTGTTAAAGTATTTCAAATGAGAAATGTAATAAATTGATCCTTCACTTTTACACTTTATGAAAAATTGGTTCCTTATAAACTAATTGTGATAAATTAGTTTCTCATAAATTTTATTTTATATTAAACTAGTCCCACATTAATATAAACGGATGGATCGTTTTTGTACAAATTTAAATTTTTTAGGGATTACTTTTGTTTAAATTTGAATTTGTGAATAATTAATTTGTGAGGGATCAAATTTTTACAAAATACAAAACTGAAGGATCAATTATGTTATTTTCTCTATTTCATACGCTCTCTGACATGACATTTCTTTCTAAAACTACATCATTTAAGCACATTATAAAACTGTTAAATTCATTCACTCATGCATATACATACATTTAACATGATATCAAACCTTAGCTTTGACAAAAGTAAGAGCTCCAATAATACTCCTATAGCAAGTGATATAAAGTGGCCTCCCAATTTAATCATGTTTTAATTTCTTTGTGTATTCCTAGCAGTTGTAGTGAGCATTGTTTTTTTAGTTTTAATATTTTTTTTTTCTAAAAAATGAGACAAGTATCAAATTAGTCTTCCACTTTTACACTTTATGACAATTTAGTCCCCTACAAATTAATTGTGACAAATTAATTTTTAAGAAATCCTATTTTATGCAAAATTAATCATTCATTAATTCAAATAGAAAGATTTATTTTGTATAAATTTAAATTTGTGAGAAATTAATTTATTATAATTAATTTATAAAAAACCAAATTTGATATGAGTACAAAATAATAGGGACCAATTTTATACTTTTTCCTCCGGACAATATTTATGTTAATTGTTTATTTAATGGCCTTCCCATGACCCTTTTAGCAATTAACATTCCACGTAATATAATGATTTAATTTAATTTTTTTCTACTGTTATTGTAAATTTCACTTGTAACAAATGCAAAAAGTTATTATTATTGTTATCATTAATTTGACATCTTTGTCAACAAATTATAATTTAGTTTGACATCCTTCAAATATCTGAAATTCATTACAAATTTTCCACCCGTTTTCTCACTCTCTCTCAAATTTTGGTGCCTCTTTGGTGAAAAAAGACAAAAGAAAAAAAAAATTGAACCATAAAAAAATACATATGATGAAAATCAAGTCTATATTAACCCTTCAACTACAAAAACAGCTTTTTTTTTTGGTTGCCAATGCACAGAAATAACTTTAATTATATGTAATACCAACAAAAAGCAAAAAGACAGAGAAAAAGGGATTCCAAAAATATAAGTCAAGTGCAAGAAACCATAAGGACAACAGAAGAAAACACATAGATATAAAGTGATGTGAAGTGGCCTCCCAATTTAATCATGTTTCCATTTCTTTGTGACATTCATTGGAGTTTTAATGAACTTTGGTTTTAAATTCTAATTTTTTTCCTAAAATTTTCGTTGTGCACTTTGTTTGTGTAATGACACTTTCCTCTGTCCATTTTAGCAATTGACATTCCATTATATCTAAACTAAGGAGAAAACTATAAAATTAGCCTCTCACTTTTACACTTTATAACAATTTTGTCCCTCACAAATTAATTGTGATAAATTAGTGTCTTACAAATTTAAATTTATATAAAATTAATCATTCTATTTGTATTAGTAAGTGATTGATTTGACATAAAATAAAATTTTTGAGGGATCAAATTGTCATAAAGTGTTAAAGTGATAAACCAATTAATTTTTGTTTTTGTAAAATAAGGGTTTAGTTTAAATTTTTTTACAATTATTATAAATTTCACTTGTAAAAAATGCAATTATTATTATTATTATTATTATTTGTAATTAATTTGACTTCTTGGTCAACAACATAAAATGTAATTTACCTTTGTTCAGATATTTGAGATTCATTGCAATTTTCCCACCTATTTTTTCACTTTCTGCTCTTAATATTTTGTGCTTCTTTGGTGGAAAAAGAAAAACAAAAATTTGAACTGATTTTCATTAATAAAAATACAAATGACAGAAAATAAAGTCTATAGTCTATATTAACCCTTCAACTATAGATGCAATTTTTTTTTTTACTATTTTCACCAATGCACAGAAACAAATTTGATTATATGTAATACCAACAAAAAGCAAAAAGACAGGGAACTAGAAAACAAAATATAATATAGCCAAAAAATATTATCGACTTATTACTTAATTTTACTTTAATCATTAACTTATTTTATTATTTAAAATGATTGAACTGATAAAAATTGTTATTTTTAACCTTCCACTTTTAAAATTGTTGTCAATGATAATCTCTTAAATTAAATCACATTAATCTATTTGAATATAATTATTATATAATAATAAATAAAAAAATAAAATCAGTGAAGTGGCAAACAAATTATGTTAGAGATAATTTTAAATCATAAAATTAATGAAAGACTAAAATAATAATTTAATAATAAATTAATGATAAAATTAATGTTGTTCCTGTAATATAACAAAGGACGGGAGAAGAAAACAAGTGGAATAAGAGGAGGCGTTGCCTCCACGACAAACAACGAGTTGAAGACGAGGGGTCTGCCGTGTGCGTGTTTCAATTTTATCATTTGACAGCGGAAGTGAAAGCAAAGCCTTCCTTCTTGGCGGTTTCTGTCGCCCACGCATTTTTTCCCATTTCGCTTATCGCCCAGTACTCTCTCTCCCTCGCTCTTTCCTTTTCTTTCCATGTTTGCTTGAGTTTGGGAGTCTGGAAGGTACTTCTTTACGTTTCTTCTCTGAAATCTCTATCTCTCTTTTTTTTTTTTTTTTCTTAATCAGGGATTTGACTGTTTTGCTGGGTTTCTTTCAATTTTGTTTTTGGTCTTGTCGATTTTGCTTGAGCGTGCGTTGTGTAAAGCTACTGTTGGATCAGCCTTGTTGACTAGAGACACATGATTTGTTGAATCTATATGTCTAATGTGCTTGTGTAGTTGGTTTATTATATACTTGAATTGTAGTTTATCTTCTTTTCAATGTATTGTTATTGAGTTTCGCTCTTACTTGCTAAGAATACTTTCATATCCATTTAAAATTGTAATTGTATATTGTGGCTCAGTGTTCCTCCAAGTGTTTGGTATTTTGCTCCAACCAAGTTGAAGATGTCTAGTTTTGTGGGTGTCCTTGTTTCTGATCAATGGCTTCAGAGCCAGTTCACTCAAGTTCAACTTCGAACTCTTAAATCAAAAGTAAGTGTCTTTTCTGTTCTTAATTGAAATTTGTGTTGGCTTATTTTGCATCAGTTTATTTGTTCCCTCGGGAGAAAACAATTTACTTGGTAGCGTGGAAATTATGGGCTGACATGACTTATTATGTTCTTGTAGTTTGTATCGGTAAAGACTCCATCAGGACGAGTCACTGTGGGAGATTTGCCACCTGTTTTTAAGAAATTAAATGCATTCAATGAATTGTTCGATGAGGATGAGATTAAGGGTATCTTAAGGGAGTCATATCAGAACATGGATGAAGAAATTGGTTTTGAGTCCTTCCTTCGGGTGAGTTCTTTTGAAAAGTTGAGGCTTTTGGCTTCTTTCCTCAACTGTACATCTGTTCCTTATATCCTTCCTAAGGATGAACTGTGTGCCTCCTTTCAGTGAAAATAATCAGAAATTTTAGACTGTTGAAAAAAAAAACTGCCATTTGATCAATTGGCCTCGTTGAGACGAATCCAGCTTACACAGAAGTGGATATCTATTTATGTGTGCGTTTTTATATCTATTTTATTTTAATTACTTATATGTAGATTCTGTGTATATTGGACGAAGCAGCTAATAATTAACTGGCAGGCATATTTAAACTTGCAAGCCCGAGTTGTGGAGAAATCTGGCAGTTCAAAAAATTCTTCTTCATTTTTAAAGGCGACCACAACTACTGTTCATCATGCTATCAATGAATCTGAGAAAGCTTCCTATGTTGCGCATATTAACAGTTATTTGGCAGAAGATAAATTTATGAAGCAGTTTCTTCCAATTGATCCATCAACAAATGCTTTGTTTGATCTTGCAAAAGATGGAGTTCTCCTATGGTAGATGTGCAGGATCCCAGTTAATAATTATGAGCTCTTTTTCTTTTCTCTAAGTTTATTACTATCGATTGCTAATGGTTATGTTTGTTGTTAATTGTTCCCCACAGCAAGCTTATAAATGTCGCTGTTCCTGGTACCATAGATGAGCGAGCTATTAACACAAAAAAGGTTCTTAATCCATGGGAGAGAAATGAAAATCACACCCTTTGCCTCAATTCTGCTAAGGCTATTGGGTGCACAGTGGTCAATATTGGTACACAGGACTTAGTTGAAGCTAGGGTAAGTTCATATATATATATATATATATATATATATATATATATCCTCTTCTCCCCTCCCTTCATTTTTGCTTTTGTGGTTTGACTCAATTTTCTTGGGGGTCTAACTTAATCTATTTGCTTATTTTGTAGCCACATCTGGTACTTGGTCTCATTTCACAAATAATTAAGGTAGATTACTGTAATTTGTACCTTTATGTATTTGCATGTTATGGATTAGGAGATGAGTTCATCATTCATTAGGAAGACTGGAATTTCTTTTTTTTTTTTTTACACTAACTATTGTGTCTGCCTTTCTATACGCTGGCAACACCAGATTCAACTGTTAGCTGATCTCAATCTGAAGAAAACTCCCCAACTTATGGAATTAGTGGAAGACAGCGAGGTGATAGATTGATTTCATGTTTTTCCTCTGATATGTAATTTACCAGTGTGATGGTTCTCTGTCTTTTTTATTATTTATTTTAAATTAAGTGAATTATATTATACCTTCTATCAGATTATAAAATTATTGGCAGGATGTGGAGGAGCTTATAGGTTTACCACCTGAAAAAGTTCTATTGAAATGGATGAATTTTCACTTGAAGAAAGCTGGATATGAGAAGCAGGTCACAAACTTCTCTTCAGATGTAAAGGTGAGTAAATTTGAACGTATATGTAGAGAAATCCTTTTGGCTGAATCCTGGACCTTTGTGTCAAAACATAAGGATGACAAACAAAATAGGGAATTAATATTTACTCTTTTAAACCATTTTTCTTTTACCTAATAAAAGGCCTGTACTTTGATACGTTTCTTTACAAATGGTGAAAAAATTTGGACCTTATCACTGTGTTCTACTGGCCATGCCAACCATCTGGTAGTTTTCAAGGAAAAGATTCTCTGTGTCATGGTAAAACATGCTAATTGCTGAGTAGTTCTATGACTAGCCTTTGATGGATATAGATGGCAAGTTATACATAAACAGATTATATACAGTTGTAACCTGTAAGTTGAGCAAGCCTATTATGTCTGATGATGTCAATTATTTTAGGATGGAGAGGCTTATGCTTATTTGCTTAATGCTCTTGCTCCGGAACATTCAGGCCCTGCTTCCTTGGCCACAAAAGACCCAACAGAAAGAGCAAACATGGTTCTTGAGCAGGCTGAGAAATTAGATTGCAAGAGATACCTCAGTCCTAAGGACATTGTGGAGGGTTCACCTAACCTTAATCTTGCATTTGTTGCTCAAATATTTCAGCATAGGTATGGTTTCTTTTAGGAGCTTGCTGATGTTTTAATTGTTTTCTCCTAGTGTTGCAGTATATTTTCAAATTTTTTTTTTTATATTCCGGGCTGTTTGTTGCCTTTTCTGAACATGGGGTTGGAAAGGGGTGTATTGGTAGGGCTTCTCTCTTATGGTATAATGTAATCACATTATATTTTGTATTTTATTATCTTTCATGATTAATTTGCCAAAATACAACAATGTGCAATGCGGCATAGCAGATTAGTTATATTTATATTATAATAAGTGACTATGTAACAAAGCAGATTTTCACTTTATCCAAATTTGTGCTTGTACTTTTGTAGGAATGGCCTTACAGTTGATACCAAGAAAGTGTCCTTTGCTGAGATGATGACTGATGATGCACAGACATCTCGGGAAGAAAGATGCTTCAGATTGTGGATTAACAGTCTTGGAATCGCTACTTATGTCAATAATGTTTTTGAGGATGTCAGAAATGGGTAAGTTTTCACTTCTCTTGTTTCTTCTTTTGCTTCTTCCTTCTGCTTTTTGTATTTTTGCCTCCAGTTATTTCTTTTAAATCTTGAATTTTACCTTTCGATCATTGGTTATTTTTCTCAATTTCCTTTTGTGCAGATGGGTTCTATTAGAAGTTCTTGATAAGGTTTCACCTCAATCTGTCAATTGGAAGCAGGCAACAAAGCCTCCTATAAAGATGCCATTTCGAAAAGTTGAGAACTGCAACCAAGTTATAAAGATTGGGAAGGACCTAAATTTGTCTTTGGTGAATGTTGCTGGTAATGATATTGTACAAGGGAATAAGAAGCTCATAATAGGTGAGTCTTGATGTTTCTTTTTGGATAAATAATTTTTTCAACATTACTTTCAAAGTTGATATTGTAACTTTTGCTTGAATTCTTCTTTATTCTCATCAATAGTATATATGATGGATTGGTGCACTGTTTTATCATTCCTCTTTGTCTCTTATTCTAATTCATTCAGCCAACTGAAGGTAACCAATAGGGAATTTATGTCCTGATCAAGGTAGTCAAAGGTGAAAAGCAACCTAAAGTCTTCAGCTGATGTAGGACAACCAGAGAGAGAAGGAAAGATTAAGGAGAAAGGGGGAAGAAGTTGAGAAGAAGAGAGAGGAGGAAGAGAATTAGGTTAACTCAATAGTTTTATTCAATCAAAAATAGTTTGATTAAAATGAAATACCTAGATCTATTTATGGATAACCCTGAAGGGCTCTATGAAGAGGCCCATTACAAAGAAATGGAATAAACAACTAAAATACTTAAACTAAAACCAATAAAAAAGGATCATTAAAAGCCTACCAAAAATATTTAAATTTAAAATAATCCTAATTCCTAGATTGTCCTAAATAACTATAATTTAGACAAATAATAAAATCTCTATGCTTATCCTTAATAAATAAATTACAATTAAAAAAAAATCAATTATCTTTTATCCCATTCTCCATTACCAGGCCTCTAAAGGCGCATGCCTGAGTGAAGCAAGGCATGGTTATTGGAAAATTTCTTTATAAACAAAAATAAATAAATAAATGTTAATTTGTAATTTGACATATAAAACATAATAATGTCAATTCATGAGGCATAATAATCATCAAATGCACTAATTAAGTCACTAAATCATTATTCAAGGATAATTATCTTTAAGTCATAACTTATAATAATATTAAGTGCAATTATAAAGTCATTAATCCAATTGTCAAAGTAAAGTTAAGTAATTAACGTTACAACTCAAAAGATGTAGTATTACTTGCCATGGCAGCCAAGCCATTAACAAAATACCAAAGATAAAATGCACTCAAGGGTGGGCTAGGCTTCTAGGGGTGAGTTTTATAGTTTCCTATTTTATACTGACTGTTCTAAAACATTTGGGATGAGCTGCCTCAATCCACTCAGACATCCAAATAGAAGCCAGGCACTTAAGGTGCTCACCTTGACAGCTGCAAAAAGTGCCCAAGGTGCAGCCAGGTGAGCGCCTGGCTGAAGTGAGTACCTCTGTTGGTGTGAGAGGCATTGGGCTTGTTTAGTGCCTCACCTGAGCACCTCCAGTGCTGAGGCAAGTGTCTTTAACATCACTGGTCCTGATTTGTGATAAAGGATCAATGAAAACTTAGATATTTCACAACAAACAGAAATATTAGCAGTGTACTGTCTATGCTGTGGAATGATTTTTCAGTTAGTCATTTGATAGGTGCAGTAATGATGAAAGGGCAGATTAATTTTAGAATAGGAAATGGTACAGAGGAAATGCCAGAACGATTTTACTCAATATATTTCACCCCTACATCTTATTGCATCCTCCTATTTATACTCGATTAACTGATTCTCAATCAGTTTATTCTGTTACAATCGTGTAACTGTTCATAACTAACACTACAACTACTAACTATCAGTATTACCCCGTATCACTGAATAGAGCAAGAATCTCACTCTACTTGAGAAGGTAGTTTACTTTGAGGAGGACAAAAACTCCACTGATATCAATCAAAAACTTAATACATGCCTCCTACTATCTGCTACAGAAGATATGAAGACTTGTACAATTAACTAGGTAGTTATCATACCACTAAATCCTGAAATTGAGGAAATTAAGATAGTGGGCTAGTGGGTAACCAGTTCAGAATGTGTAAGACAACAGGGGTAGATTTAAACTGCTAAAACTGCTAAAGAAACTACCCTACACAACCATATTAACCCCTTCCATAACCTGTAATGCAATAGCTGCCCTCTGCTCCTTTGGGTCACATGTTTTCCATCTTTTTCTTGAATGTGTACGCAGGGGTATTGTGTCATCATTATACAATGAATTTGAGTGGACAACATATGCATAACTGGTTTAGCAGTCTGGAACATGCCATTGGTATATATCCTAATAGTGGGGTGTGATATCGTATTGGATAAGATACTGCAATTGGTGCACCAAGGGAGCAAACTTTCTTGTATGATGTTGTTAGAACTTGTACGATAATAGAGTCAATAATTTTCCCCTTAGGATTTTTCTAGTGAAGTTTGGCGTATGAGCTGTAGTTGAGACTCCAGGAGGAAATGCCAATAGCATAAGAATATGACATGTCTGCTTCAGCAATTGAGATGATAAACCTGCATTTGTACTGGTGATTAGTTGGAAATTCTATTTGCTTTGATGAGACATTAAATGTGCTCAAAGACAGCTGCTATTTTTTCATTTGTTTGGGCTGGTCCCATGCTTTTATAGGGATGACTTTGATTCCTCAAGTCCAGTTTCACAGAATGATGTTGTACTCTTATTCTTGGGGAGTGAGAAGTTACTGGAATAGATATCATGGTCATGGATGCTTTAAACATGTCTATCGGGAATATTTATAGCATATATAATAAAACTGACTGCTTATATATATTAGTTGCTTATTGGTTTTATTACTCACTATGAGGCTTTTACATACGTAACATATATATATATAAACCGCTATTTTACATATTTTTGGAAAACTTATCTCCAATTCTTACCCTCCCACAGCATATTTGTGGCAGTTGATGAGGTTTAGCATGCTTAAACTTCTGAAAAACTTGAGATCACACTCCCAAGGTAAAGAGATTACAGATGCTGATATTCTGAAGTGGGCAAACGATAAAGTAAAGAGAGCAGGAAGAACTTCCCAAATTGAGAGTTTCAAGGTAACTAAGCTAATGCTGACTGTTTTGTCCCAAAAAAAAAGAAAGCTAATGCTGATTGGTTATTAATATTTTAATAACTTAATTTTTGTGTCAGCTCTAGCACTTGATAGATCATATTGGTCAGTCACACACACAAACACACACACACACACACACACACACACACACACACACACACACACACATATATATACACAATTTTAAAAGTACAGATTTTTCTGAATTAGAAATTAGTTGTCCGTTAAGTGGGTAATGCTGCAGTAATGGTGGTCCAATTTCATGCTATTTGGCAACATATTTTGAAATTGGGATTTGTATGGCATTAGTATTCTATCAAGAAGTTCTTGGTTTAACACGCAGGCCAATTTTTCCTTGAACTTTATTATTCAGTTTAGGTTTAAATTTCTAACCACTTAAGAATACAGATATTTGGAAATGTTGGCGATGTTTTTTGAAAGATGTATTGTGTATGACTATGTTTATTAGGTGGCTCCAAGAAATTAGAATCTGTAAACTGACTATCAAGATTTTTGTGCGTTTCTTTTTTTTTTTTTTTTTCTTATCATTTTTTGTGTGTACCATTTCTACTCCTTAGTTTTTATTGATCTAAAAAATTAGTAACCTGACTCTTGGTGGACACTTTTGCTGCACGTTTTGTAAGAGAGAAATGACAAACACTTTATCAATATAAGATTGAGTTCAAGCTTAGAAGATTGAGACTGTTTGAGGTATACTCAGAGACACAACTTTCTGGCCGAGTCACTCAAATGTCTTAAAATTTGAGTATGGCTAGCTTAATTTTAAATTGACAAAATATGCAGATCAATCCATCTTTTTTTGTCAGACTCATTATTGAGAAGTAGGCTGCTTTAATATTAGACTTCAAACAGAGTTTTGATTATATTTTTTTTATCGGTGATATTGATTTCAATTCCTCATTTCCTCCATCAGGATAAGAATCTCTCCAGTGGGATTTTCTTCCTTGAGCTTCTGAGTGCTGTGGAGCCTAGGGTGGTCAACTGGAGTCTTGTTACTAAGGGGGAGACTGGTAGGTGAAATGTGTAATTTGGTCAATAAGTTGTGGGTATTACCTTCTAGTTATTCTGTTGATCGTTTTATTGGATAATGTACTTTCTTACAAGCAACAATTTAAAAAGTTTCTTATTATTCTGTTATTTGTGTTGCAGAGGAAGATAAGAAGTTGAATGCAACATATATAATCAGTGTTGCCCGAAAACTTGGGTGTTCCATTTTCCTGTTACCTGAGGACATCATGGAGGTATTGTTGTTATTGTTGAACTTCAGCTTAATAAAATAATACTATAATTGTAATTATAACATGGGTGCTATATACATATATCCGGTGGAAATGATAATCAGCTTGTGTAAATTTTTAACTACTAAAAGTTGCATTTCCTGTTGTTAGTGTTTATGATATTTGGCTTTAAGTTTTCAAATATAGCTATCCTCCAAGCTCTTTACATTTATACTTGAGACAGGTTTTTTTTTTTTGGGTACATGATCAAAACTAAGTTGCTACAAAACTGAAAAATGTTAATTAGACCGTTTTGTTGCTGTTACAGAAATACTGTGTTGTATTAGTGCTTGCCATCTGAATTCAAATAAATCAAACCTAGATCAACATTCTTCATTGGATTTAGTTATTTGGCTTGATCTTAGCTTATTTTGCATTTAACCTTGACAGGCCAACCAGAAGATGATACTTATTTTGACTGCTAGCATCATGTATTGGAGCTTGCAGCAACCAGAAGATAATAGCATTCCAGAAATTTCGGTTGATGATGAAAACAATACAAATTTGGCTAATGAGGTATCCAATTTAGCCATTGATGAAATTGTGTCAGAGATAACTGACACCCATTTGGAATCAACAGAATAAAATATACATTCTTCTTCATTGAACAATAGGAAGATGCCAACCAATTCGCTCCATGCTCTTAGCGCAAAGGAAGTAACTTATTTTTTATATTTTAGAAAATCACACAAAACTACAGAAGAAGAATCCTGTAATTTTTCCTTTTAATTAGAGTTTTTGGTTTCTAGGTTCATTCTTTGATGGACATAACATGAATTTTTTCCCAATAATGATGGGAGAAAAGGCATTGTTTTATCCATTTTATAGCAAGATTACTCCATACATGCAGACACAATTAAAATTAGATGAACCAATGATTGCCATGTACTTTTGTTAGAGTTTTCTAGCAGTTGTCCTATCTGGGACTCAAGTACACAGACAGCCTTCCCATGAATTTGAAGTAGATATTGTAGCCATTGTTTTCTTCCAGTTGCATCTTTTTTTATTTTATCTAGTTTCTTTTCTTGTGCTTTGCGTAGCATTTTCTTTTGAACAAATATGCATATAAATATTTGTGAATTGCTGTGTGTGGGAACTGGAGAATAGGGAGGTGAGATGCACAAAAATAGTCAATATTCAAACTAGAACATTGGCACAAAAGTAGTACTGAATAATATTTTACTGTTGCCATTTATATTTTGCCATGTACTTTAGTTTGAAGTCATGGCTGAGTTGAGTCTTAAATTTTAAGAAAAAGTTTTTATTTTTAAAATATAAATGACAGTAGTACTCAATTTTTCGATATTATTGGAATACAAACAATTTGGATCTAAGGTTGGTTTCTACCATTGCCTTGATGAAGTGTTAATTGAAGGGGGATTTAATATCTCTCTCATCCATTTCTCGCCAGAAATGTATACAAAGAGCAAAATCATTCTCCAGGATCGACGATCAGTACATCTAAGTCATCAATTATAACCGGAGAATGTTACATTATTGCTCATAATTGGTTTGTGTAAAATTTTATTTTAGTTTTTCACTTAATTTTAATTTAGTCTCTTATTGATTTTTAACATCAATTTGATTCTTCACTTATGATTTCAATTTTAATTTAATTCATTATTTATTAATTCATTCTTAATTTGGTCTGTGACTAACATAAATATAAGCATATTTAGTCTAAATAGAATTGAGACTAAGTGATTATACGTATTAACTTTTATATTAGTAAGTGATCAAATTGATAATTAAAATTAATAAAAAAATGAATTGAGACTGAACTTACAAAAATTAGAAATTAGTAAAAGATCAAATTAAGATTTATTTCATAAGTGAGAGACCAATGTTTTATTCTTATTGATTTAATTTACTGTTTAGGCTGAAGTCCATGATGGTGCTGATGGAAGTTAGCCGTCTGTGCTTCACATTTTTGTAGTCTGATTGAAATAGCCGACTCGTTAGATGCTTCTCAAGCTGATCTTGGTATTGAGTTGTTGAAAGCTCAACTTCTCATATATATATATATTTTTTTTTTTAATTTTTGAACTTGACAATAGAGGCTTCATCAAAATACCAGTTGGATAGTTTTTAGTACCAAAATTACTGGAATGGAGAAATCTGTTCTTGATGTGGCTTCAGATAACAAGTCAGGCTTCTTTGCCAAAGGGCTTCCTTGATGGCTTTTGATCACAATCATGGATTCTGCCCCATCGTTATGATGGTCGAACCTTCCAGCATGAGCAAGTGTTGACCTTATTGTCTTTCATAAAAAACAAAAAGATTTTTACCCTTTGTTTAAGGCAACCTTTCATGGTGGATCTAAAGCCTTTAGCGTCAAAAGCACCCAAAGAAATGAGGTATCTCTTGAATTGGATTCAATACATTTAGGGAAAATGTAAAAATTTAGCAGTTGAAATTAAAAAATATATATTATCTGACAATTCAAGTTAATTTTGATTTATTTGTATATGGTTTTTAAAGATAAAGAAATTGTGTAATCTAACAGTACATAATTCCCTTAAGAGAACTATATCAAATCCATATTCGGTTTTCATTCAAATCAGGACGTGCCTCACACACCATCATGCATCTTAATACAATGGTAGCTCTTCCAATAATATTACTTGTCTGTTCAGATTGTAGTTGAGCTAAAGTGATTTTAAGTCAACTTTATTTTTTAAATTAAAATTGGTTAAACATGATTTTATAATATTATAATTTATGTTTTTTAATTTTTATTGGAAAATGAATTTGTGCTATTTATATAATCCGTTTAATACAAAAGCAATTTCTATTTACTTCTATGCAATTGAAGGTTTGGAGGATAAAATTAATTTTTTAAAAAATTAAACATTAAATCAAACAAATTATTTGCACAATAAATTCTCATTTAGATGTGCAAACAAATTTTTAAAATTTTCAAACATTAAACCAAAGACATACTATATTATGCATTTTGTGAAGGAAATCATGGGATTGAAATATATAGAACAGACCTTGACTAAGGCTTTACAGGGACTACATTTGAATGAGATGCAAACCCTAAGTTTGGATGTGCTTAAAATTAAGAAGAGGTAGAGAAAATGAGAGAAAGTGAAAAGAGAAAAAGTAAATTTCATGTACGCTTTTATTCTTTATGTAACTCTAATTTTGAAGATACATTATAAATTCCACATGGAATTATCTTTTAGCCATGTTTCTATTTTTCCTTCCTCTTAGTTTTTGCCTGAATCCCCTTCGTCTTTTCTTCACTCCCTTTAAGATTTTAATAGCATAGACATCCATAACTCTTGCTCTCTCTCTCTCTCTCTCTCTCTCTTTCACCAATTCAGTGAGTTGCAATTTTCATCTCTCCATTTTTTTTAAAAATTAATTTTTGACAAGTATTTTTTTCTTTAAAAAATAAAATATATATAATTTTTTTTTATCTTCTTTCATAGAAAAAATTAAACAACTTATAACGTTTGAAGTTATTGAGTTCCACAAATCTTAGTCTTTTTTTGAATAAGATGATAATAGAAGAAGACAGTTTTTTTTTTTTTCTTTTCAAACCATAGCAAATATTAACTTTTTTTTTTTTTTTTTTATAAAAACAAAATGCACAAACTAACCTATTGTACTAACATTTTTATTTTCTGGAATACATATTATTACCATTTTAGTATATAATCTGGTGCAGAGTTAATATGCGAAAAAGACGCATCTTAATAGAGAATTAGGCTGAGAGGTATGGAACATAACAGCTTCTAATGTGAAAATCTATTTAGTTATTCTCTGTTCAATATAACGACATCTTGTATCGAGAATATTCTTGTTGTTTTTGTTCTTTTTTAAAAAATACTTATATTTAAGAAATAATTGTGGAAATTACTACTTACTAAAATTTAAAAACTGAAAAACAAAAAAGAAGAAAATTGTGTACCAAAACATGTCATACACCCAACTATCAAGGGTGATCGGTATGGAAAATGAAATACATCCCCTCTGTAAGCCGAATAACTATGACAAGTTATAAGGTTATGGAATAGAAGTAGATAAAGGCTTAGATTACATTTGGGGTCAATCCACAATTATCATAAGTTGTATCCAATAATCCATCACTAAAAGATTCTTAACATGATTTTTGTATGAAAATTTTGACAAAATAACTTTCAAAATATGAATTGTCCATAAATTTTACAATAAAAAACTTATATATAATAAAAAAGAGAGTTCTACTTTCGTCAAAAAGATAAACAAAAAAATTTACACAAAATAATATAAAATTAAAGTCTCTGTATGTGATAATAGAAGCTTTTAAAATATAAATTTATAAAAATTTATCTAATGGTTACAAGTTTATTTAAAAACTTGATCCTCTATGATTAAAATAAGAGCACATACTATTAATATATGGAGATCCATTTGGCTCATTTGAGTAGGTAAAGAATTTTGAGAACCTTAGAGGCACATGTGACTCCTACCTTCGCATTATTGTAAATCCCAATTTGGCTTTCTTCGAAAGAGTCATTTTCTTTTATGTCATTATTGTCAATAAACTTAACAAGAAAGTTATATACCAGACTAGTGCTTTACTAAAAAGGTTAAGATAGGTTCAACCTAGTAAGAGAAATTTATATAGGAAGACTAGACTAATGAAATTTAGACAAGTATTAGATTAGTAAAGCTAAGTTAGATTGAAGTAAGTAGAGTTATTTCTATTTGGTGTAGCATTGTGTTTTTCTTTGTATTGTAGTTACTCCTAAAGTATATAGGCAAGATCCCGCCATGTTTTCGATGTTGATGAATGTTTGGTTTTTTATTATGTTAAGAGTGAATCTCTTATTTACATTTTATATCAAGTTATCTATTGTAAATATTTTGAGAGATTCATATTTTAAAATAGATTTTGTCAAAATTTCTACATAATATGTAAAATGATTCTTTAGTTATATTCATTTATATATAGTAGTAGGATCATTTGTTTAAATTTGTTATTTAGTTCTATTGTTGGGTCTTTAAATCTATGTTGGTTAAGTTTACAATAATGAGATTTATCTTGTTTCATATGTTAATTATCTCTCCATTGTTGGGGTTGTGACTTAAATTAGTGTTAATAGCGACCTAAAAACGTTAAGATGGTTCACCTTAGCATGAGAAATTTAAATAAAGTGACTAAATTATTAAAATTTGGACAAGTACTAAGAGTGGAGAACTTGAACTACATAATGAGTTTACAAGAATATGGGTAAATGAGGATAGCAACAAATTGGGAATGACTAAATTAAACAACCTAAAACAAGATAGATTAAAGTAGACAAGATCATCAAGTTAGACTTTAAAAAATTGGACTAGAAAATGTTTAAGCTTATATTTTAATCGTACTTTTTTATTTAGATTTTTATCTATATTTTTTGAGCTAGAATATTAGGCTAATCAAACCTTTTTTAATCATATTTAAATCAATTTATTATTTAAAATTTGAGATAAATAATATAAATAATTATTATTATTATATGAAAAATTATATATAGAGAAATTATAAATATAAATAAATTATTCTATTGATATAAATCATTTAAATAAGAGGTATTAAGTTTTATTTTTTATTAAAATATCCCATTATACTAAATTTTTTTTAAATAATAAGTTTGTTCTTATTAAAAAAAATTCATTTAGACTTTTTGAACTTGAGTTAGACTTTAAAAAAACTTGAGTCAAGTCTAGTTTACAAATTAAGGTTTTTTAATTAATTTTTTTGTTCAAACTTTATTTTTTTGAACCAAACTCATCAAGTAAACTTTTTAACTCATGATTAGTGGCTCATTTGCTTGTTAGAAAGGTTGAGAATGATCTTTGATGAAATAGAATTTTAAGATCATGTAGCGTATTTGGTAAATTTTTCTAAAAAAGAGTGGGCATCAGAATGAAGATTAATCATATTATCATAATATCTTTATTATACAAAATTAAAATATTTATTATTTATTTTTAAATTGGTAAAAAAACCTTTTAATTTTATGTTTTTCGATCAGATCCCTCGGCCTCACACCTCGGTCAACTTAGATCCCTGTGAACTTCACACCTCTGGTGTACCTTAGACATCACGAGCTCAGATGACACCGAGGATGAGATGAAGGCGACAAATAGAGATGGTCGAGAAATATACGAGAGGACGAAGAGAGAGATCGGGCGGAGAAAAAGGAAGGAGAAATATCGCGATCAGCGCTAGAGGACGGATCGACGGCTAGAGGAAGGAGGAAGGACAACATCGTTGACTCAGACGACATTGGAGGATAGATCGACGGTAACAGATAGAGATGATAGAGAGACTGAACAGAGAAAGAGGGGTATATCAGATGGGTAGGATAGTAATTTTGCAACTTATTCTTGGGAATGAGCCTATTTCCCTCCGTGGAAGGAGGTATTGCCTAATCCCATATACGTGGGAATGGGGTTTCCCGAAGTAATGTCATTCCTGGAGAAAAAATCAACCAAACTCCCTTGCCTTATTTCTTGGAATCAAACATAACCCAGGTCTAAATTAACGTAAGCAATAAAGTGATATGGCTGATAATTAAGCTAAGTAGTTGGTTGATTAAAATAAGCTATGTAATTAAGAAGGACCAAACTAAAGTAGGAGCAAAGAGCAAAGTTACAGTTAATCATGGGAAACTTTTTGCAGGTATTAGTTACCTGTTAATCCGGATTTGGTGCTGTAATAATATTTATGCTGTACCATTTAAACCATTGGATTTATAAAGACTACACACGGTCATTATAATTTATTCACATCTAGCGACCATATCTATGTTGTACAGCATTAGATCTCATCTCACCATAGTCCCCTAAGTATATATTCTTTCCTTGAATGATTCACATTTTTCGTTTAACTTTAAATACAAAACAAAATTTGGTTTCTTTCCGGCATTTCTTCTATTTTCAAATTTACTTTGTTTAAAATGGCAAAAATGTGGATTCCCTTCTGTTTTAAACCACTAGAAACGTCTTTGCCAATTTAATACCTCACGCAAAAACCCAAAAATGCAATTCGGATTTTATTTTGAAAATATAGAAACAAAAAAGAAAAAAAATGGAAGAGATCAAACATGGGAAACTATGTCGAATTTTTTAACTAAACATATAATAAATTGCTAATCTCGTTTTACCTAGAAAATTAAAATTAACTTTTCCTATCTTCTCTTTCCACAAAATTCTCCAACTTATCGTCATATAATTTTAACTAAATTGCATGGACTTTTATTCCAACCATATGGCGTCTATAATTATAAATATAAATTTTTCTTTTATTTATTTACTTTTTTTTTTCTCCTTCTCCTGCATGTGATTGATATGGGTAACAATAATATTAGAGCCATACTCATCTTACATAATTAATTTATAGTAATCATACTTTAAAGACAAATACTATAATGTATGGTTGTCAAACTCGTAAATTTATTATTTGAATTTATGAATTTACGATAAAAAAAATGAGTTAACTTGTGTGTAGATTCGGATATACTCGCGTGTTGACTTATCAAATTTATTTAGTTAATGATTTTATCAATTGAAAAACATGTCAATTCACTTGTAATAAGTAACATAAGAATTTAAATTTAGGACCACATGAGATATAAACAAACTTCTTTTCTAAGAAGTCATTGTAATCTACTTTATCACTAGTTTAAATATATATAAAATAATAAAAGTACATTAAATAAGTGCTTATTAAAATAAAAATTATTTAGTTGAATATATTGAATGATTATTTATATATAACTTTATTAAAATATAAGTAAAATATACTTTTGGTCCCTCACTTATCATAAAATTATCATTTTGGTCCCTTGAAATGTCTAAAATAGTCTCACACCTATTGGAAAATGTCAAGTATGCTCATCCAATTTTCAAAAAAAATATTTGATTTAGTTTCCTAAATTTAGGGTTTAAGATTTGATAAGAGACTAAATTTAATAATTTTTTATAAAGTGAGAGACCAAGTGTGGTTATCTTTATTTTAGACATTTTAATGAGTAAGAAACTAAAATAATAATTTTATAATAAGTAAATGATAAAAAATATGATTTTTTCTATAAAATGTTTGAAAACTATGCATATGACTTTTGTATTGACATAAATATAGACAATGTCAAAGGCTTGATAAAATTCTTAAAAAAGTTATTTTTATGAAATGAATCTAAAATATAATAAATTAGTTTCCAACATTTCAAATTTCAATGATCAATATAAAATAATAAATGAAAATAAATATTTTAATATAAATAATAAGATATGTATCTAAGAAAGTAAAAAATACAAACAATTATAATGATTAATGGAATTGAGCGGGGTCCAATTTGAAAATCATTCTCTATTTTCCTTTAGATTGTGCAGTAGCACAATCGACAACCACTCAAGAGTATTTTCTTAAAAGAAATAAATTTAGTAAAGATTTTTATATATTTATCATCTAAATTTTAATTAACTCGTACAAAAATATATATAATTTGATTTAGAAAAAATAAAACCATTATCTATACACGTCATCGTATTATTAAAAATTGTGAAAAGTACTAAATCGATTATTTATTTTTATACTTTATGATAATTTAGTCCCTCATTGTAATGTCTTCACTTATATGTTATTTGTGAGTGATATGTTAAGATAATTGTTTACGTTTGGAAAAGTTAAACTTTAAAATTTCTTTTTAAGACTTATATTCCAACCAGTATTCTTTTGATTTGGAAATACTTATGGCTAAATATTAATTCATATATAGAAGGATCTAGAAGTATGTAAAGAGATAACAATTATACAAACACATATTCATTGCATTTCCTTAATTACAATGTACACCTTCGATCATTTTTACATATTTTATTATTATAGTCTCAAAAACTAATTGTTTTACTATTGCTCTCTTCTTAGCCTTGGGACCCTACCTCAGCTGTTTGCCCAAACTACTAGGAAATGTATTCATTAAAAAGTATGATTTAAACAAATCTCACTGGTTATCGTGACAAACTTGAACATGTTCACATAATAGTACAAGAAAGTGTTGCAAATATATTGATATTAAGAGCAATAATTACACAAAAGGATGCAAATCAATGAATTCAAAAATAATGCATGTCACATCATTGACAACCACATCTTTAGCTTACTAAAAAACATACTTAAAGGTGCTGTTATGAAGACCATAACACTACACATGTACTAATCGAGTAAAAAGAAGGAGTTTAGTTAACATTTTATCTTGGCTAACTACGTGTGTGCTGTCACTCCTCTTCTATCTTTAGAGCTTAATCTTCTTCCAAGGTTATAAGGCTATTTAGAGTCTTAACAAAAACATATTTGAATCTATAAATATGCAGACTACACTAATCCCATGATTTTCATATTGTTATCAACAAAAGCCTCTTAAATATTTCTATTGGCCCCTATAATTATCTGAAAACCATCAAATTACATGAGTAATCATTTCTCATAAGTAATAATTCTTATAATATTCTAATAATACAAAACTATACTTCAATCTTCATGATTACAAATTCCCTAGATAAATAACTATAGCTTTTGCTTCTAAAACTTTGCTATCTACTTACTGAAAGAAAAACCATATTTACCCTATTACAAAAATCCTCAAAATCTCCGGATTTATTCTTTCAATTATTTATAATAGCTAGAAAAATTTGGGCAATAAACTAGTTGATTTTCTGTTTAAACCAAACAATTTTCAAATATTGTGCATATTAGTCCTATTTTCAGACTCAAATTTGTTTCTACTTAGTTTATTATGGGGTAAACCATATCCATTCAACTTGAAATTCGACAGAGAGCTTCCCATATTCTTTTTAAGTTTCAGTTAAAATTTTAGTCTGAAACTCCAGCTTTTGATCCTTGAAACAAACCATTTTTAAAGAGTGCCTGATACTATCACTGCCTGATAGTGCAGGTACAATTTAAAATCAAAATTCCTAGCAGTCGTGTTCGAAATAGCTACAAATTTTCCAGATGATAAACATGTTGGGATGTTTCACACCAAATCTCAACTTAATTGGAGTTCATTTACTAGTTCAACTAACCAAATTTCTAAAAGAGTGTAAACTATGTCTTGAATGGTTTTTGCTACATATTGCCTTTGATCTAACTAGTTTTGCTGATGATAACCTGTCTATTTTCATACATATTTTATTTCTCAAGTCTACATACTTCTTTTCCTTCATGCTATACAAAATGCTATTGCCTATCCAAACTTTATTGAATATTTACATAGCCTCTGTCGTGAAATCCATGTCTCTTTTTCTAGATTTTTGAATTAGCATGTAAATCTCTCCTGTAGGCTACATTTTTTCTAAACAAAATTTTCATGGGACTACTTTACACTTCTTAACAGAATTTATCAAGCCTTCTGTAACCTCCTAGTTCTATACTTTCATTTATTTTTTTTAATTTGATTTATCCAACCATGTTTCCTGTTCTTATTTATGACCATCATAGTTCCAACCATCTTTTACCACTCACTCCTTCAACTTGTCTTCCTAAATCTTGCCACTACACTCTTCCATCTCAACCTGTTGTGAAAAATTCTATCTATTTAAGTTAGTCATACACATGTTATTTCTCTAACTGCCACCACACATTATTATGTGTTGTTAAGCTTTCTTAGCTTAGCGTTCGTTGGTAGAAGAACATTATCCTTAAAAAATATTTCACCATATACGAATTTCTTCCAACATTAAATAGACTTATTTGAGATAAAATTTAAGAATAGAACTAGTAAGAAAAAAATTGTTATGGCAAATTTTCCTAGGATTAAACAAACTCTCTTGAGATAAAATTCAAGAACAAAACTAGCAAAAAAAAAAAATTGTATAGCACGATGTAACCCAGATAGGTGGACTATATTTATAGGGATTTGAAAACAAGTGATTAATTATTGTAGGTGATGTGGAATTTAGGAAATAATAAGGAAGTTACAATTAAACAATGTGAGATTAAACTTTAAATCCTAAACTCTAAACAATGTAAGACTGATTGTTTTGAAATACACCTTAAGCACCCAACATGTTTTACTATATTTGTCAGATTCAGACACTGCCACTAATCCCATATTACTCTTTTCACGTGTTGCTTCTTAGGTTAGCTTAGTGTGCTTTTATTTGGTGTGCTATAACATTAGCCCTCCATATATCATGCCATCTTCCTGCCATTTGTTATATCTTGTAGTTTATTTACTATTGATTGTCAAATGCCTCTTCCTTGTTCGTTATACGAATTCCTATGGTATTAGTTCCCTTCCACCGAATTATGTATTTATTCTTTTGGTACTTTTTTTTATTTACAATTATATTATAATTCATAGTATCTATTAATATTATAATTCGAACTCAAAACTATTCAGATAAACATAAAGAATCATACTGTTAGGCTACTTTTACTATGCTCCCTATTTTGGTACTAGTCATGTGCTTTTAAGTACATAATTAAATAATTAACTTATTATTTCCATAGGCAAAATTTTTTTTAGAAATAAACAAACTTTTTAAAGAAAAAACACAAGAACAAAACTAATAAAAGAAAAAATTGTTTAGTACAATGTAACCCATATAAGTAAACTATATTTATAGGATTTTAGAAATAAATTACTAATTATTTTAGACAATGTGAAACTTAGAAAATGTTAAGTAAGTTACAATTATGCAATGTAAGACTAACTATTTTGAAATGCACCATACACACCCGACACGTTTTACTATATTTTTCAAATTCTAATTTTGCCACTAATCCTATATTACTCCTTCCACTTGTTGCTTCCTAGGTTAGTTTAGTGTCCTTTTATTTAGTGTGCTACCACATTATCTCTCCTATTCCACACCATCTTGCTGCCATCTTTTATATCTTGTAGTTTATTTACTATCAATTGTCAAATGCCTCTTCCTTGTTCGTTATACTGATTGCTATGATTTTAGTTCCCTTCCACTGAATTATGTATATCTTCCTATGGTAATTTTTTTTGTTTATTGTTATATCATAATTTATAATATTTGTATATTTGTTCATACTAAGATTTAAGTTTAAGACCACTTAGATAAATATAAAGAATCTTACTATTGGATTATTCTTGTTATGTTTTGTATTATGGTACTAGTCATATGCTTTTTATAAATAGATAGTACATAATTAAATAATTAACTTATTGTTTTTTACAGTAATTCCTTTGACTTTCCGTTTTCTTCCTAACGTGTTGTCACTGTGTGATATTGCCATCTTTCTAGTGTCAATATTGTTATTATCATTCTATAGTTTGCCATCATTCTAATGTCAATATTGTCATTATCATTCTAGGGTTAAGACACTTGTTAAGGTGTATTTATAGCTCTCGTAATACTTGTTGCTTTTTCACTACATTTTATGGTATTTAAATAATGGTTTCTTTAGTATTATTTTTATGACAATAATATTCTTTATTTTTTTTCAAAAGACATAATTAATATATTTTTAAAAAATTTATAAGTAATTTCTAATAAATGATGACATTGGTTAATGTGCATTTATTGCCCCACTCACAATAATAATTATTGCTTTTTCACTACATTTCTTGGTATTTAAATAATAGTTCCTTTAGTATTAATTTTATGACAATAATGCCCTTTAATTTTTTTTTAAAGATGTAATTAATATTTTTTTAAAAAATTTATAATTAATTTCTAATAAATTTTTATATATTCATACTTCTAAATATTATCTCTATATTATTCTTTAATATCTCATGAAACTTTATTTTTAAAAAATTAGTTTTAAAATAAAAAGAAGTTATTTTTAAAACAATTAAGTAATTTTTAAAACAATTAAGTTATTTTTAAAAAAATTAAGGTTAATATAAAAATACTATTTAGACGTATGGAGATATAAAACTTGTTAGAGATTGATTATAAATTTTTTAAAATAAAAGAGATTGATTAATTCTTTTTTAAAAAATAAAGGATAATATTGTTATAAAAACAAAACTAAAGAAACAGTTAATTAGAAGTTATGAAAAGTTGTGAGAAAGTAATAATTATTGGTATTAGTGAGGACAATAAATGTTTTTTAACTAGTACTTGAAGGTACGGGTAAAAGCTCTGAGTAGCAAATGCCATCATTCTTTGGTTAATTTCACGGTGTCATATTCTCTTCCTAGCTTTGGCATTAAATGTTAAAACCAAATAGGATCACGAGGTGTTTACCGGAGATTCTCCGATATTAAGTATAGATTATTAGATAAAAATTTAATAATTTATATTCAAAAATAAAATAAAATTTTAAAATTACGTGTGGTTATTAATTACTATGCTAGGTCATTGATAAAAAATTTAAACCGTTAAACTTTTATTTAATGACCTCTATATTTTATTGAAAATTCCCAATTAACATATGTTAGGGGAGGAGATCTGCCTTGGATGTTAAACTAATATATATGCCACTTCATTTAATATCTTAAATTCCAACTTTGACACCTAAAGCTCTCCCATTTATAGCTACGTGTCCGTGTTCTTCCTTTCTTCTTTCAACAAGAGTTAGATTTTCCTTTAATTTCAGGTTTATATTTATTTTTAATGTTTCATAAAATATTTATATTTGAACATAAATTATTAAGCCAATATTTATTTTTATATAGTACTTTAGCTACTGTTTCATAATTTTAGTAGCTATATAGGTCATTTAGCAAGGGTTATATTTTCTAAGGAATTATCTTAGATTTTTAATTTACATTTAGGAATCATTAGGAAATATTGTAAGATCATTTTAACTTTATAAAT
This sequence comes from Delonix regia, assembly GCA_037074485.1. Lineage (NCBI taxonomy): Eukaryota > Viridiplantae > Streptophyta > Magnoliopsida > Fabales > Fabaceae > Delonix > Delonix regia. The sequence goes on along the minus strand of CM073452.1, from coordinate 35,370,369 downwards.
ACATCATTTAATGCTCATAATCTAATTTGTTAAGTTATTTTCTCATTTATAGAATTCTATTTGGGACTCCATATTTTCAACTCCTTGGTATTATTCCTATAATTAAATTATTCTTACAAAGCCATAGAAATTAACTAATAAGAAAATGCCAATTAAAAATTATTTTCTTAATTATATGCTTCACCTGAATTTCTTATAAGCTACTAAAATTTTCAAATATTTCATAATAAACCTCTTTTTGCATCATGAGATACTCTAAAATGTATATTTAACCTCTAAAAATTGTGTATCACATTTTTTATGCAATTACCTGAAGTTACTAGCTTTTTTTTACTCCTATATTAGTTTAATCCATATTATTGATTCATCCTTCTAACTTTATCTCATTATTTCATTAATTTCCCCTAAATTTTCCTTAAAGAAATTCCTAATATAATTTTAGGATGTTATACTTATAAATTAATTATGACAAATCGATTCTTTCAAAATCTTATTTTATGCAAAATCAGTCTCTAATTAATTCAAATGAATGGATTGATTTTGCACAAATTTAAATTTGTAAGAGACTAATTTTGTACAAATTTAAATTTATGAAGAACTAATTTATCACAATTAATTTGTGAGAGACTATATTATCACAAAGTGTACAAGCGAGAAACCAATTATATATTTTTTTCATTAAAAATTTATATATTTATTATATTTAAATTAAAAAAATGTCCAACAATATAAAAAGAAATGCATATTAATTTTTTTAGTTTGAAAAGAACTTGACCAAATGCTACAAAAAAAAATTTTTGGGACTGAAGATAATACAGAATTATAAAATAAATACTTTTTTGAAATTAAATCGGTAAGAAATCATTACCGTTATTTTCAAAATAAAGATTAATTATTAGACGGTTAACGAAGGTCGATTTGTACTGTACGGAATTTCCCTCCAAGCGCTTTCACGCTGTCACTCACACATACCGTGTGCTCCGAAATGGAAAAAAACTGAATGTGATGCGTCCGATGCACTTCCTCCTCATTCTTTTTCCACCCCCACCCCCTCACTTCCCTCCAATAAATCAATAAATGCCTTCGCTAGGGTTCATATCAATGAGGTTTTCGATGAAGTAGAAGAGACAATCGAGCTGTTTCATTCCAATCTTTCATAGTTTTTTACGTGAGTTTTACTTTATCGTTCTTCCTTTTTCACCTTAACTTGTGTTTTTTATTTTTGTCTATATTAAACATCGACACACTTTGTTTGTCGTCCGGCAAAACTTGTAGAAAGAAAAGTTAAACAAAATGAGGTTAGCATTTCGTGTGTGCATTTGTTTTTGTTTTAAAATGTAAAGATGTTGGAGTTGATTGTGTGTTGGCGTGGATGGTGTATGGCGTAGCGAGGAAAAAGGTATCGTGTCTACCCATTTGCTTTGCACAATGATGCTGAGGTAAAGCTGTGGAAATTATGGGTGGGGCTTCGGAGTGTTGGGTTGAAAATGGGCTTTTTTTTCTTTTCTTGGAAAGGGAGAAATTGGAAAATTTTTGCAGCAATGAGCTTTAATGCAAAACCACTAGTGTATTTTTGTCATTAGTTGGTTTAGTAAAGGACAAATGAGACGGAAATGGTTATCTTATTTGCTTGACGGACAAACAAAATTGTTTTGTATGTGGTTTTGTGTTTCCTTGGATATGATTTTTCTGGGTTTTTGAAACAGTAATTGGAGCGAAGTGGTCAAACAGTTAATCCGATAGATAGAGACCTGCTTTATAATTTAATTTTTCCATCTCTTCCCAATTTATTATCGATATATATATATTTTTTAATCTCTTACTTTTCTGGATTACTATTCTACAATCTACAGCACCTTTATAAAATATTTTTTCTCATAATTCTTTTTTTTTTCTATCGTAGCATGGTATACTTCTCTAATGTCGAGTTTGTACGTGCAAACTGCATTGTTTACTTGTTTTGTATATTATTATGAATACATGATTGAAAGTTTGTTTTCGGGGGGGGGGGGGGGGGGGGTGTTTCTTGTCCACGTTCGAATTGTTTGACTGTCTGTGAAGCAGGACAAAAATAATGATATCACATGGGGACAGTGTGACATAGGAAACTGTTCCACTATTAAGATACAATCGTGTGGCAATATATAAATATAGTTGAATATTTTTTTCATTTCTCTTTCCCATTTCCCTCTGTGGAATCCCTATCTTTCTAATATACTACTTGATACAACTCTGCTATATCACTTTTTCAAGAACATATCGTCGTTGATTAAGTGTGTGTCTTACCAGCATCAAAGACAAAATATTGAACATATTCAAAATTGTATTTGCATGTGTTTAGGGATGTGCTTTTGCGTGTTGCACGTATATAGGGTGTTATATGACTCTAGAGTTGTGTCCCTGCAGCCATGAACAATTAAAACTTATATGATTCTTATTATACAGGCTACTTTTGGATATCCAATGGCATCATCAGACGAAGAGGGTGAGATTGTCCCAGGCTGTGTTAATAATTATTATTTTATTAATGATAAGAACAAGCCTGTTTCATTTTCTACTTTGCCATTACTATGGAGCATGGTTGAGATCAAATGTGATTTGGAAACAAAAGTATACTTGCGTGGCACATCTGATGGTGGCCTTCAGGAGATTTTTAAACAAATCATAGCATGGAAATTTGAGCTTTCCGATGTGCAGCCTGAGATTTCAGTGCTTTCAAAAGAAAAATGTTGGATAACCCTCGGAAGACCAAGAAAGAACTTTGAAAATACAATTAGGACAGTCTTGGTCACAGTATATTGGCTACATTTTGTGAGAAGGAACCCAGAGGAATCTAGAATGTCTGTTTGGAGAAACATACTAAAGATCTTTAGGTATGCATTTTCTATTGTCATTTCCAGATGTCTGATCTCCCATCTACCTTCTTGATTCATTGATGACGTCTATTTTGCAGCTCATTTGATGTTAAACCTTCTGAGAATGACATCCAAAATCATGTGTCATTGATTAGAGAGGCTGCTCAAAGGGACAAGGATTTAGCAAAATCTGAGGTTCTTTTTCTGCTTTTGAAGTCAGTAACTAGTTTTTTAATGAGAAACACCAGTGGGATTAAAATTATTAGGTTTATGTAAAACAATTTAGCATATATTATTTATTCTGTTCTCCATCCCCCATCCTTTCTTAATAACTGTCTTAGCTTCTTAAGGTCTTATAAAATCAATTTGATTATTGGAAATGTCTAGTTCTTATGTTAATTGTCATTGCTGGCATCAAATAACCAGTTGTCTTATAGCTGTAGCTACTCTGCTAAATATTACAACCAGCAGCAATAATCTTTTCAAGTAATGTGTTTGATGTGACCAACAAAATATCAAAATGGTGCACTGAGAGAATGGCTTGCAATTGAGCGTTAGATTGATCAACCTACAAAATTGGTGATTGTTTCCCTTTTTCATTTATCAAATTAATTAAAAGGTGTAACTCTAGTTTCAACTTGAAATCTTTGCTTGCATAGATTGAAGAAAGCTTTTTAATGTCTAGCATAGCATAGCTAGTTTTTTTTTCCATTTTTCTTACGTAATGTCTGGTTTGATTATAACTTGTATGGTTGACATTCTCTCCACATAAAGATGAATGATTTGGCATCTAGATGACCTATTCGCTAAATTGTTGCTTTGCATTCTGTCTTTTCTAATTACTAGCTAGTTGATGAACTCCTTTATTTTTGCTTAATTTGAGCCTAATCTTTCTGAATATATTTTAACTTTAACTTTGTTTACTAAATTTTATTGACTGTAATATACAGTTTCTGCTTGCTTTTATAAAAAATCTGTCGTCTAATGAAGTCTTCAACGAGGTCAGTGTTAAACTATCATTTGTAGAATCTATTTCAAGTTAATTTTTGCTGACGACTGTTGTTTGATTTAGTAGGATGTTCACACTACAAAGAGATCAAAGTTTATAGTTCCTTCAGACGATGCAGATGATTCTGATGATGAAGAATTCAATGCAGATGAAAACCATTATGTTGGATCTCATGATACTGTTTGTGCTATTTGTGATAATGGTGGTGAAATACTGCCGTATGTCCTTATCATATCATGCCTACGATATAAAGACATACTTCCCTTCTATTACTTATCCTTAATGTTTAACAATTAGACCTTGTTATCTCTTCCTTAATTTCCTTTTATTGATGTAGTTGTGAAGGGAAATGCCTGAGATCATTCCATGCAACCATAGATGCTGGTTTAGATACTTTTTGTGAATCTCTTGGTTACTCTAGTACTCAAGTTAATGCAAGTACTCTGTCTCAAATATTCAGTGTACCATGTTTTTCAATAATTTGAATTGTCTGCTGCTGATGAAATCAATTCTTGTTTTTGCAGGCCATTCCAAACTTTTTCTGTGCCAACTGTAAGTACATGCAGCATCAGTGCTTTGCTTGTGGCAAATTGGGTTCTTCTGATGAGTCTTCTAATGCAGAGGTATATTTCAGATCTAGCTTTCATTTGTAATGTATCTTGTCTTTCCACTCTGGGAAAATTTTATACGAATAACATCCAAGGATTGATATCATTCATTTTTCATTCTTCACAAGTGTTCTTTTTCTCTTTTTCTGGTTAGGCAGTATCCATTAAGAAATTTATTATAATTTTCTGCACAATTAGGTTATTAAAAATGCTGTTTCATTTGTTTGTGACTCTTTGATATTGGAACCATAAGCTAATAATTTCTCGATGGATTTATACCATCCAATGGATTATTTGAATAATACTCGCTCTACGTAGCAAAAAATAGCTATCCTTTTGTGAGATTGGAGATTTTACTCTGGTGAAGGAATAAGTCAGATGAAGTTATGGGTGTCCAAAGAGTCATGGCTTTTAAGACTTAGTCAAATGATTCTCGTGTGAGTCTGTTTGAATTAGAAATACTTGCATATCTTTAATCTTTTATTTTGCTACCACTTCTTACTCATTTCACATGGCTTGGAGATGTTCATATTCTTTTTTCCTTGGTATCTCGAATCAATATTTTTAATGATGTTGAAAGAGTAAAACATTATTTTGCTCCCTCAATTATGAGTCTAATCTCAATTTGATCCTTCATTGATTTCCAATCTCAATTTGGTTCATCGCCAATATGAATGTTAGTATATTTAGTCCAAATTTGATCGAGAAGAACTAAATGTACTAATTTTCATATTAGTAAGGGACCAAATTAAAAATTAACTGATAAGTAAAAGACCAAGTGTTTTACTCGATGTTGAAATTATATTTACTTGTTTTTTGCCATACAGATTTGTATAACGTAAAAACAGAGTACTTTGTTTGTTTGTAGGTTTTCCCCTGCATTATTCCAAATTGTGGCCATTACTACCATCCAGAATGTGTTGCAAAATTATTGTCCTTTGGAGTTGATATTGAACAAGAGGAAATAAGAAAGAGAGTTGCTGCTGGGAAAACACTTATTTGTCCTCTTCATAAATGTCTCTTGTGTAGGAAAGGTGAAGATAAGAATGTTCATGACTTGCAGTTTGCAATTTGCAGACGCTGCCCTAAGGCTTACCACAGGAAATGCTTACCCAGGTAGTTCTTCACCACCTCCTCTCTTTTGCCTCTAAATGTTTTTATTTTTTCAGTTACAGATAAACATGTAAAAGCTATTGTCAGTGATTGTTGAAAAGAAATCTAATGATCTGCTTTGAATTCCTGTCTATGTATATTTACTTTCTTTCTTCAGGGAGATTGCCTTTCAACCTGATTATGATAATGGTATTGACCAAAGAGCTTGGGATGGTCTACTTGACCACCAAATTTTGATATACTGCATGTAAGTTGTTATGATAGTAGTATTGCAAAATCTGAATTGTGAATGCATGTCTCGGTTTTATATGTCACATGCCTTACGCTATCTAGTTTTCTACTCATTGTTGTTAAGGGATCATGAGATAGTTAGGGAACATGGGACTCCTGTTAGAAATCATCTGGTATTTCCTGGTATGGAAGGAGAAAATAAGAAATGCTCTTACAGCTTACTATCAGGCAAAGAGAAGGCTACGTCATCAAGTCCAAGTTTTGAAGATATTACTGCTAGAAGAACATTGGTAAATATAAAATTGCCAAAACAGTTAACAAAGGCAAATAGTAGCATTCAAAGTGGGGCTTCTGCCGAAATTTTTGATAAAAGATGTTGCAGACAAGAAATGAGTGTCTCAACCAGATCAATTAGGTTTGATGCAGCCAGAAAATCTTTGAAGGATGAGAAGAGATCTATCTCTGATAAATTTTTTCAAACAGCTGAAAATAAGTCATCTTTGAAAAACAATAACTTCTCTTGTAGTTCAAGATTACATCCAGATAGGTCTACACAGCAAGAGTTGCCCAGTGGAAGAATTGATAAAACAACGCTGGAAAAACCTGTTGTGAAAAAAGTCAAAACTTCACATCAGTTTGTCGACTCTGATATTGAAGAAAGGTATTTTGTTGCAATGTCATACTTTTGTGCTTTATTGAATTAAATTAACAAAAAGAGGTTGATTTTCAAGTTCAGCTATTTGCATTGGGGCATTACTGGTTCGGATCTTACTTAATTGCTATGCAGAATTTTGTCTTTGATAGAACAATCTACATCTGCATTTAACGAGGAAGAATTCAAAAGGAGCCAACAAGTCTTGGCCACAAATTCATGTTTCTCGGAAACTGCATTAGATAAGAATCTTACGGAAGGAAAAGTAGAGAGTTCAGTTAAGGTATATCTTAATTTTCCCATCTGCCAGCACATATCCTATGGAATCTGAGCAGTGCACGTTAAACTAACTAATGGGCTATCGTTCTGACTTTCCTGCAGGCTATTCAAACAGCCTTACTAAAGTTAGAAGAAGGAGGCAGTATTGAGGATGCAAAAGCTATTTGTGAGCCAGGGATCCTTCATCAAATTTTTGTTTGGCAGGTTTAAGCAAGATTTTTCAATTTACTTTTTCTTACTTCTAAAGCATGACTTTTGAATCTTAATTTACTTCATTGTGTCAACTTTTTATTTATGTTCATTGGAAGTTACTTATGTTGCCTATAAACGTCCTTTAGTAAAGCATGGCGACTATCAAGTGCTTTTCATTTTGAATTTATTATAATATACATGTTAGAACGTTTTATTTCTATATAAGGTAGTGTGATGTAGAACAATCAGAGAGAAGGGAAAAAGGTAGGGAAGAAAGGGGAGAAATTGAGAGAGAGAGAGAGAGAGAGAAGATGGAGAAGTAAAAAACCTTAGGTTAACACAATAATAACTTTATTCAAACAAAAAGTCTACCCAACGACATAATACTTAGGGCTATATATAGATAATATTGACACAACGAAATAAAATTAGGACTCTATTAAGATGCTCGTTACAATGAAACAAAATAAAATAGTGAAATACTAAACTAAAGCCTAAAAAGGAGTAATTTAAAGCCTAATAAAAATATTTAAATTTAGAATAATTCTAATTCTTAAATTTATTCTAAATAATTAAATTATAAATTAATAAAACTTCTAGGTTTATTTTTAATAACTAAATTACAATCATATAATAAATTATTTCCTTAGCCATTCTTCATCATTCTCCTTTGGCCGGAGAAAACTCATCCTCGAATTTTAGAGTATGGAAGTAGTAAATAAATCAGTCTTGACGCTTGAGATTAGACAATGAACATTGGGATTAAAAATTGAGAGCAGAAGCAATTTTGGATTCTTCAATAGATTAGAAATAACAAAGTCAATTTGCCATAACTTATTTTGATGAACTTGGATGTGATCTTCTAATTGTATCAAAGTCTCATGAATCTTACATCTTTAATATGTTTCCTATTTTTATTCATGAACTATTATATTATCATCATATGGATAATCAAATACATTCCACTATAATAACATTGGGATCCTCTTTGTTTACTTCTATTGCGTCACCATAATATGAAAATTTATATTCTCTATTGCCGTGGTCAAGGTTGTCTTCTTCTCTAGCTAAATCCTCAAGAATATTTTTGCCATAGATTTTGAGAATAACACTCATGATTTCATCAAAACGACGGTCCACATTTTCTCTAAGATCTTCGGTGCTATTTTGATTATTTTTCTCCATGGTAACATGTAATGTAATAATTTTTTTGCTCTAAAAGGCTTACTTGGAGCAATTGAGGAGTTAAATTGTAGCAAAAATATCCCAGAATTTCCCCAAAGTTGCAAGAGATTGTCGGATCAACGGGATGAGCAATCGAGCGAAAAGAGGTGAGAAACACTGAAAATGGCTTTCTGCTGCGTGCAGATGTGTGGGGCATGTGAAGCCCACACACAACACACCTTCTGTTGGTGTGTGACAGTGCATGGGGGAGCTGCGAGTGACCTAATTTTGGGATCTGGCTGGGTTTTGCCTTAATCGTCTACTGGTGGGTTGGTTTGGTAATTGGATGGCAGGAATTGGGTGTTTCTGGACAGACAATTGTGGGTTTGTGTTTTCCAGCGAGTTTTTAGCAAAGGGTACGTGGCTGGTACGAAAAGGACTTAGTCTCTTAAAAGGGTGGAGAAGAAATGGGAGAAGTTGGGAGAGAGAAAGAGGGGGGAGGAAAAAACCCTCGTTTTCACAAAGTAGTATTATTGGATCAATCAAAATAGTACTCAATGACGTAACATACAGGGATATTTATCAATAGCCTTAATACAACGAAAATAAACTAGGGCTCAATTAAGAGGCTTATTGGAAACAATAAACAAACTAGTAAAATACTAAAGTCTAACAAAAGGATGATTAAAATCCTAATAAAGATATTTAAATTCAATATAATTTTCATTCCTTTTATCCTAAATAATTCAATTTTAAACAAATAATACAACTTCTAGGTTTATACTTAACAATTAAATTACAAACATATAATAAATGATACCCTAGGTTAACAAAATATTCTTTATTCAATCAAATTAGTTTGCTTGATAACATAATAGCGGGGGCAATTAATAGTTAGCCTTGACACAATGAAATAAAAATAGCTTACTTTTAAGAGGCCCATTACAAAGAAACAGAATAAAGATGTAAAATACTAAACTAAATCATAAAAAAGGATAATTAAAAGACTAACAAAATATTTAAATTTAAGATAATTCTAATTTCAAGGTTTATCCTAAATAATTAAATTACAAATAATATATTTAAGTTTATTTCTAATAGCTAAATTACAAATAAATAAAAAAATTATTTCTTATCACGTTCTCCATTACTTTCCTTTGGATGGGAAATACTCGTCCTTGACTTTTGAAGTATGAAAGTAGTAGAAAATTTCATCTAGTGCTTAAGGTCTAATAACCAAGGTTGTCAAATTCGCAATTCTAGATAGACTTATGAGGGTGGTATAGACTTGTAATGTAAAATTGTAAGAGTTTACCTCTATTAATAAATAGTTATTTGTAAATGACCAAATTGAAAAAAATCCATAGGTGAGGGACTCAATTGAGAAGTATTTTATTTAAGGGACCAAAATGAGAAATAAATTTTATAAGGAAACAAGTTAATAAATAACCTATTAGTGAGAGACCAAAAGAGAATTTATTCATTTGGCCAAAATAAAATTTAAACTATAAAAAAATATGAAATTATTAATAATGATATTATTTATGAAGGATGAAATTGAAAAATATTCATATGAGGGACTAAATTGAAAATAAATTCTTTGAAGGACTAAGTTAAAATAATATATTGCCAGTGAGGGATTAAAATGAAAAAAAAATTTTAAGTGATTAAGTTATAAAAATACCCTACAAAAGAGAAATAAAAAAAAGGTTTTACTTATTTGGCCAAATAAAAATGATGACTTGTTTATATATAACTTGTCTCACTTATATATTAAACATTTATCATAGCCTAGTAATTAGATGTTGGTTATCTCTCTAGGCACGCAGGTTCGAGTTTGGTGAAGTGCATTTTGTTGGAATAAGAAATTTTGAAGGAGAGCCAAAGTACTAACTTGACCTCACATCCTCAGGATCTTCTATGTCAACTTTTTCTATTGCGTCACTGACAAGTGAAAATTCATATTCAACATTGCTTTGGTTAAGATTGTCCTTCTATTTAGCTAAATCCTCTAGATTTTTACTAAAGAGTTGGATATTTTTCCATTTAATACCACTCATGAGTTCATCAAAACGGCAATCTATATGTTTTTTAATTTCTTCCAGGATATTTTGGGAGTTTTGGATATTTTGTTTCGTGGCAATTTGAACAAAGGCGATTTCTTTCCTCTAAAAGACTTACATGGCTCCATTTAGGAGCCAAAAATAGTAGAAATTCCCCAAATATAGTTGCTGATTGTAAGATGTGTCTTGGGCGGAACGAAATGAGAATTTGGGTGAAGAAGGCCATAAATGCGAAGATCATTACTAGCATGTGGGGCACATGAAGCCCACGCTCAAAAGCTTTTGCCGGTGTGTGTGGTGGTTGTCGGTGACCAAGTTTTAGGATTTGGCTTGTTTTTGCCTTGTAGGTCTACTGGTGGGCTTGATTTGGTGATTGAGTGGTTGGAGGTGGTGTTTTGGATGGACAAATGCGGGTTTGTGTTTTTTGACAAGTTTTTGGCAAGGGTGCATGGTTAGAACGAAAAGAACCAGGCTTTAATGCCAATTGATGTAAAACAATCAAAGAGAGAAGGGGAAAAGGTTGAGAAGAAAGGGGAGAAATTGAGAAAAAGAGAGAAAGAAGTAGGAGAAAATCCAAGGTTAACTCAATAATAACTCTACTCAATCAAAATAGTTTGCCTAATAACATAATACCCAAGGCTATATTTATAGCTAACCTTGACACAATGATATAAAACTAGGGCTTTAGGCCCATTAGAAAGAAACAAAATTTAGTAATGTCCTTGTATTTAGATCGTTTCTGGAAAGTAATAGTGGATGGTACTTAAAATATAGGAAATGTTGCTTGTGCTTTTCTTTAGAAGTAAATCACAGAATTTAAAGTTTATATATATGCAGGGTGTTGTGTCGAGATTTCAGCATTTTACTATGTAACGGTGATGACCCATAGATTGGGTACATCGCCTAAATTGTTGTCAGTCACTAACATGCTTAATTGTTTATTGAACATTAGTTTAAGATCAATTGTGAAATGTTATAATGTAATATTTAGTTAGAACTTGCCCTTTATCTCATTTATGCATAAGCTGGATTGTAATTGTTATATAATCAATAATTTTGTGCCCTTTTTGGAAAAGCTAATTAAAAACGTTTTAAAATCAATATTTTTATAGTTCCATTTTTGGAGTTTCATTTTTGAATCCATCTTTCTATTGTATAGCTTTTCAGAATAATCTCATTTACTCTTAGCTTTCACCATTTTCATTCTTTCCTCTTAATTCTATTTAGTGATATTTGTGTTTTCATTTAAAATAACGAACAGTTTTCTGAACTCAACACACATTGCTAAACTGTTAAAAGAAATAGGTTGTGCTTATTTTATACCTCTCCAGCTGCAGTGGATGGGCATATTCTATTTCTCATCGTCTTCTTGTATTTATTTAAATGAAGGGAGAGCCAATGTTCATGAGTTTGATAAAGATATTTATCTGTTATCTTTTATGCCTAAAAAAATCTATTTCATGAGAATGCAGGTGCAACCTTTCCTGTATTGAATACCATGTGCTGTATGGATTATGGAAGTTGGAAAAGCTTAGTTGTTTGTATTAGAGATACCAATGACTGCATATTTATTGAAACCATTAAAGGCTTTTCGTATAGATAATTGTAATTCTGATTATTGATTCACCTACAGAGACATCTCAAGGTCTTTCTGGCACCTTTTCTTCATTGCAAGAGATATACTTCTTTTGGTCGCCATTTCACCAAAATAGATAAGCTTAAGGAGGTAAATACTAAAGTTTTTGACAAAGTGATTGTCAGAATGATAATTCATTGTTGTTAATTGTTATCCCTATTCATTATTCTTCTTAGGTTCTTTTGCTTGAGCTTGAAACATAAATAGACTCCAAGATTTATGCTTTTGGTGTGAACCAAGTTTTAGTCATTTTGCTTGTCTTCTTATTTGGCTTGCTTCACCATGGTCATGCACAAGTATAGTGGTTACCCATAGGTCAGTACCATTTTACAGTGGTTATATTATTGATATAATTCTACTTGTTTGAAACAATTTAGAGGGCTTTTCTGGATAAAAACAACTCAACATAAGGTTAGAGATGCTTAACTTTAGATAAGGCTGTTTGCCCTTGCTCTGAGGCACGATTAAGTTTAGCCTGTTATGAAATTTGTAGTTTGGAATTTGAATGCTGACATCATTGTTTACAGTCAATCACATAGTCGTTACTGGCTTGCTATGCAATGGTGCACACGGCATTGCGCATTGCAGCATTTTAGTGCTGCACTAATATTATACATTTAATCCAATTTAATGATAATATATGACTAAAACAATTAATATTTATGAAAAACTTAACTAATTCCAATTTTCAACAGTCATACAAAATTTAATTATATTGAGCAGAAAATATGTATCAAACTCTTAAATCATAAACATGTCAAAGTTGAAGGAGTTTAAGAGTTCAGAGAAATGAGAAAAGGCTTACTTTCCATGTAATGGGTCTAATGGCCAGACAACCCAAATGGTACAGAGAATTTAAACAAGAGAGAGAGAGAGAGAGAGAGAGAGAGAGAGAGAGAGAGAGGGAGGGAGGGAGGGAGGAGGAAGTATGAGAAGTTAACAAAGGAATAATAGAGCTGAATTAATATTTTGATCATATATTCATGTAGAGCATGTGGTGCATCATGCGCCATGCTGCTCCATTTTAATTATTGCAGCACAATTGCTGTGTGGTATAACACTATTTGGTGCTAAACCATTTGCCATTAGCATCTATGTTGCTAAAGATGGCTTTCATGGCTTCTGTCATATAAATAAAGCTAATATAATGAGCTTTTTATGCAGGTTGTTGATAGGCTCCATTGGTATGTGCAAAGTGGTGATACGGTATGTTGTTGTCCTTTATGGTTCATTATTTGGGTACCAATATACTACTGGATATTAACGTTTTTTTCCGTCACTACGTAATTGGTATTGTTATAGTGAAACGTATCACAATAATCCTTGTATGCAATTTGAGTAGCATTGCGATCTGGAGCTCATTAGTTTGTAGTTTAAATTTCTAGTAATTTTTTGCTCTATTTCCACGCTAATAATCAGGTATGTTTTTCTGAGGATCTTCGCCCTGTTTCTAGTCATGATTTCTATTTATTTCTTAGAAAACTTGAAATGCATGGAGTCTTGTTGGAATTGTATCATATACACATTCTTCTAAAGCTGTTAGACTCAATATTGTTGTCAATGTGTATCAAGTCAATACCAATTAACTTTTGTGGAGACCTGTAGATTCAGGTTGCTTATTAGAATAAGAATATGAAATTAAGATCTTGATCCAACATTCGTGAAAGTTTTTAAGCTGATTAGGATTTGTTATGAAGGATGACTAATTCAATTTATTGGAATTATTACATTTTGGACAATTTTAGTATCAGTTGTCCAAATGTTTAACTGAATTTGTGTCGTCCTTGCAATTATGTGGTATACTTGGCAGGTAGTAGACTTTTGCTGTGGTTCTAATGACTTCAGTTGTCTGATGAAATCAAAGCTTGAGCAGACGGGGAAACTCTGCTCATTTAAAAATTATGATATCTTCCAAGCCAAGGTGTGTCTTCTGTTCTATTGGTTCCTTTCCATCCTAACTTCTCCCGAAAAATGATAATCGCTAATTTGTTGTTGACATTTTGTGTAAGTATGGTTGTTTTTTCTGTCATTTAGTTTGTCAGATTCATACATTTGAGGTCACTCCTAAGCTTTTGTGAAGTTGATGGCTGGGACTACATAAATTCGTGGCTTCCGCGCATATATTGTGGAAATAATTTCTCATGGAATATACAAATCCATATCTTGAATGTTTGTGAAAAGTTTGAGTTGTTTACATGTCTTCACTTTGTTGGAATGGTAAATGACAGAAGGCAAATGAATGTTGAATTATTTGGAATGCTACAACTAGGGGACTACGGTGGACATTGATGCATAAATTAACGACTCATTGCTGGGTGTACAATCTTTGAACCTGGACATGGCTATCTAATTCTTGCTCGTTTACTTAATAAGCCGATACCTAAATGTTTGCAAAAAATTTCCTCTAATTTTCGTGTTGGCCTGTCTAGTACTCGTCTACAATGTACTAGCTGTTGCTTTAGCTTTTGGCTGCTCCCTGCTTCAAATTCAAACCTGCAAGATTCTTGCGTTGTTTAATTTATTCTTCCCGTAGATTTGTTATCTTCACTGCTTTCCTTTCCTTGTCACATATCATTATCTTTTTGCTAAGAGAGTCCTGATGCTTGTAGAATGATTTCAGTTTTGAAAAGAGAGATTGGATGAGTGTCAATGTGGAAGAATTGCCCGATGGTTCTCAACTGGTGAGACAGTAAAGTTTTTGCTTGCAAGTTTATATTTGCTTGATTACCCTTAATCCCTTATGTTTACTATCTCTGTTAATTTTAATTTTCTCTTCCTCTCACTGTTGCTACATGAGTAGATCATGGGGCTAAATCCTCCTTTTGGGGTCAAAGGTTCTCTTGCTAACAAATTCATTACCAAGGCTCTTACTTTTAAACCAAAGCTCCTTATACTTATTGTGCCGAAAGTAACTAAGCGGTTAGTATTTCTCCTTTTTGTTTATTTTTAACAATTTCAGCTGTAGTGATTTGAAAAGTAAAAAAAAAAAAAAAATGATGTTTTTGTTTGTCTTTCCTTTGCCAGACTTGACAGAAAGAAAGATGGATATAATTTAATTTGGGAGGACAATGAAGCGCTTTCAGGAAAGGTTTGTTGGCAAAAATTTTCGGGGGGTTTTAAATTTTAGAAAAATCATACTTTCTGTCTTTGAAATATTGCAAAAATCTTAATTTGGTTCTCCAAAAGTGTAAGTCATAATTGTGTCCCCAATAATTTTTCTCGAACCAATTTAGTCTTTCCATTTATTAAAATGAGGTGAATCTGAGATTTGTGATCTATCCTCACATATTGCTTATGTAGTACCAAATTCATGAATTTTATGCAAATTTACCTTGGCATTGTTGACTTTTCTGGACTCTAAGCACCACCACATAAGCATTTTGTTAAGACAGTTCAGCAACGCAAAGAATTTTACGTCAGTATAACAATCAGGCTAAATTTATTGGGGGATGAAATTGAGACTTACATGACCTAATTGAATTTTATATTCTTTCAATGACAAAAAGAGTAGTTTAATATAATTTTTAGTTATTAGAATTTAGTGGCATTTGAAGTAACCAATTGCATTTCTCCTTCAGTCATTTTATCTGCCTGGATCTGTTGACACAAAAGATAAGCAAATGGAAGACTGGAACCTGAAGCCTCCACCGCTCTATCTTTGGAGTCGCCCCGACTGGACTACCCGGCACACGGAAATAGCTCTAAGGCAAGGCCACATCAAGGAGCAAGATGCAATGCATGTGACAGGATATCATGTACAGAACTATCTTATGGAGGAGAACCATGATTGTTATCAGGATTACTCTGGCTTGCATGCACCTAATGATATCTGCACGATATTGGATGGTATTCCAGAAGATAACGGAGATGCCATACCTGAGGAAGGTTTGAGTACTCCAGCGAAGCTGATGAAGATACTGTTTCCTCATTGTGCAGGAGACAATACCGTGGTTTTTAAACCCAGAATGCGTGATGATGGGTTACCTTCTGAAGCTGAGATGTATGTAGATATGGAATTATCATCTTCATAAATTGGCTGCACTATATTCGTATTTTGTTGGGTGTAAAACCAATCTCATGAAAATTATAAACTTGGTACTGGAATGTCAAATTCATAGTGTAAATATTATATTAACTACTGTTTTCCTGTGGTAATATAAGTTTGACATTTAGGAAGATTTCATACTTAATGTATTAGCTAAAAGATTGGATAGAGTTACTTTTTGGCTCTTGTAGCTCATGTTGATTACATGCTTATGGCCTGCTGGGGCATCATCCTCTTATGCGCAACAACTCTTATGCATTCTTGTCGCATCTAACATGAATGATTTTGGTGAGATGATTTGTGTTCTTGGAACTCAATACCATTATAATAGGTCTCATGGTGCTTTAATTTTGTCTTAAAGAACTTTTGTTTATAAAGTGTTTAAGAAATTCAATATGCATTGTTGTTCTTTTTGTGGGACATCTACTCAAATAGTTGAGAGGTTATCCATCTTGAATGTAACTAGGAGATGATTGAAATAGAAAAAATTTCATATGCTCGTACTATTAAGTTTCTTCAAGTATACACTTGCCATGACGTAGCCTTCATTAGTTTGTTTGGTATATACTTCAATAATCTTATATTGAAAGGAGCACTCGAAGACAAAAATTTAGTTCGTCAATTCCCTGGCCCCTTGTTTTTGTTCTTAGCTAAAACTAAATTTCCTGTGAATAAGGCAATGAATAAAATTTCCTTTTTTTTGCTACTCTCAAGTGTTTGGTTTCGACTCATGAGTTAAAAGTGGACGAATTTTGCTTGCTCGAAAAATGTGCCTGTAGTTATTTTGGACAATTTTTCTAATTGGATTCATGCCAAAATCACATATTCCAAGGGCATAACATATTATGTTACCTTTATATGTGGCTTTCCTGAGGTAACACAGCATTCAATCCTACGGAACTGGATCCAAAACACTGCAGACAGGATGAATGCCCCTGGGATTCTTGTTGGAAAAAGATTACTTTAGCAATTGCACAACTATGCCAGGAGCAAATGATTTTCACAATCTTTAGAGTAATAGCCATCTCATTGACATTCTGCCTAAAGGGCAATAGTATTCTTGGACCAATAAGAGGAGGGATTTGGTGAATGTAAGGGAGTGATTGGATAAAGCTCTATACATTACTCTCTAGTTGCAATATTTTCCTTGTACTATTTTATCCATCCTTCCAATATCAGCTTTCAATCACTCGCCCACTATTCTTCATTCTCAACAACTTACGAAAGCATAAACCAGTCAGATTTGAGCTTCTTTGGCTCAAGTTCCAACAATGCAGGGTCATCATCAAACAATCCTGGTCCCTAAAAGGTCAGGGATCCCCTAGTTTCATACTTTTGAAGAAGCTGCAATCTACCATGGCAACTCTCCAGTCATGGAGTCATCAAGTAATTGGTAGCATACCCAAGGAAAAAAGCTGCCTTTACTGAGCTTGAGAGCTTACAACAATATCCTGCTAGTCCAAAAATTGCTTCAACTGAAAAATCTATCACCAAAAAAAAAAAATTAGAATTCTTTTATGACTGTGAGGAGATTATTTGGGCTCAATAAGCTGGTCAAACTTATTTAGAGAGACAAAAACACAATAGACTTTCATATCTTGGCAACTAAAAGGCAAGCTGCAAACATCATCTCTCAGCTGAAAAATAAGCAAGGTGAGTGAGTAGATGATCAAAATCAACTCAATTACACGGCTAGCAATTACTTTCAAGCATATACACAGGTTAACATTCTTGTAACTTACTAGATATCTTAGAATTTCTCCATTCTTTGGATATTCCTACTTTGCTAGATGTACATATAGATTATCTCAATCAAGACTCATTGATGATGACATTAAAAAAGTTGCGTTTGATTTGGATGCAGATAATGCTCCAAGGCTTGATCTTTTTTACGCAAAATTCTATCAAACATTTTGGGACATTGTAGGCCAAAATATTATAAAGATGATTGACTCTTTCATCTCAAGGGGGTTCTTTCAAAAAGGCCTCAACAAAACAAATATAGTCTTAACTCCCAAAATGAATCAATTGCAATCTTTCGAGGATTTTAGGCCTATCAGCCTTTGTAATGCGTACAATATTTATCTAAGCTCCTTTGTAACAGACTAAGATGCATCCTAGATGATTACATAGCCTCAAATCAAAGCAATTTTATAAGGGTCGAAACATAATAGACCATATTCTTCTTACATTGAAGATAATGTACCAAATTCAACACTCAAATGGCAAAAACCAAAGATGGTGTGCTATAAAACTTGATAGCTCTGACGATTTTGATTGTGTTTCCTGGAGCTTTTTACAAGCAATCCTCACAAGAGTGAGATTTTCGAGCAAATGGATCCAAATGCTAATGCCATTTCTACCATGAGCTACCACTATTCCAAAACCACTCTTACAGTTTAAGGTCTCCAACAAAGTGACGCCTTTTCCCTTATCTTCTACTTTTTCCTAATGTAATTTCCTTTATAATTTTTGCAAAAGAAAAGTCTCATCTTTGGAAAGGAATTAAAATTTTCTGCTCAACTACATCCATCTCTCATCATATGGATGTGAATGACACCGTCCTTTTTCTTTTTTTTTTAATAAGCTAACACTATAATGTGTAATTCTGTTAGAGATACCCTTTCCATTTTTAGGCAAGACTCTGGTTTGAATATCATTTTTACAAAATCTCTTATGGTTTTTAGCCTGAATACCTAATTTTCAAAGTCAAATATGCTATTAGACTAAGTAAATATTTGAATGCATGGATTGACAGTGGAAGGTATATGAATCATATCTACAAAAATCTAGTAAATAAGATAGACAAAAAGTTGTTGTCTTGAAATCAAAACTTCTCTCTCAATTATGAAGACTTATGTTGATCTGGTCTGTTCTTATTAACCAATTCTCATGTATTCAGTTACTGAAAAAATATTGTGCTGAAATTGACTCCAACTTTGCCAATTTTTTCTGGGCTATAATAAAGAAAATCCATGTATTCACTTGAGTGGTTAGGAAAAGATTTGTAGAGTTAAGTAGAAGGATGGCTTGGGAATTAGGCCTGCCCATTCCTTTAACATCTTTTTATTACCTAAACAAATTTTGAAGGTCGTTGACACTAAAATTAGCTGCTTTTTCGCTAACATAATGGAGAAGCAAATATGGGATGCCTAATAAAATAGGATCCTTAAGCAAAAGAACTAAGTGCTTTCTGGATTTGGAGTAGCATCCTCAAAGCCCGACACCAAATCACAGGTAACTTGCGGTGGCAAGTGGGTTTAAGTAATTTTATTTCGTTGAATCACTGCCTTTGGTGGCCAATGCAGTCAAGTCAATTTTGGCCTGAAGCCAAGTTCTCAAACCTTATTCTACACCAATCAAATAAATGGAATGAACCACTCATCAAACAATTCTACTTAGAGGATATTGCAAGCCAAATTCTAGCAATCTCATTCTCCATAACTAGGCTATAAGACTTACCGGTTAAAACAGGCAATAGAAAATATCATTAGATTATAAAGATGGATGCAAAAAATTGAGGGCAAAAACTTGTAGACATGTTTTGGTGGATTTCTTAAAACGGAATGCTTTGCGGAAAACCATATTATCTTTTAGAATCCTCCTCTTTGCTTGTTTTCATAGTCAAAGCCTTCCCATTGGAGACCTATATTGACAACATTACTTTCAAGTGGAATCTATTTGTTATTTTTGTCATGAAGCCTCTGAATCTTTGAATTATGTGTTCATTTCTTGTTCGTTTGCTAGAGCCCTCTGGTTTGTGTCTCCCTTTTCGCTACACATAAACAAGTTGCAAGTACAAGATGTAATCACTATTTATGCACTCGACTTCACAAAGGTAGAGGAAATATGGAACAAATTGAGCCTTACACTAACTCGTTGAAATTAAAAAAAAAAAAAAAGATAAAGAAAGAAAGAAGTCCTACATTAGGAACTTGAAGGAAGAGATAAGGTTATATAAGTATTGAAGTTAGCCCACTAAATTGCCTTAAGCATTTTGGATAAAAACTTGATTATCAACACTTATAAATAACCCAACAACTTTCATACTCTAACTTGGATCAAAGCCTATCATTTCTAACATGGTACAAAGCCCAATGGCTTCACAACCCATGAAAGATCCAACATCTAAGGTACAAGATTTAAAAAAAATGGAGCAAATTTTCTGGCAAGTTGGGTTGCTTGTCACAAGTCAAATCCATAAATAATGAAGTTTTGATGCCCAAAACCTGAAACATAATAAGAAAGGCTCAATGAAGAGGGCTAGGCAACATGACCTAAGGCCCAAGACTTGAAGCCCAAGAGGGAAGGCTCAATGAAAGCTCAAACGACCTGTGACCTTTAAGGTTCAAAGGAGTATAAGTCCAGGCAACACAAAATAGAGATATGAGGCCTTTAAGACTCAAAAGAAACACAATCCTAGGATAAAAATGAAGGCATGAAGGCAAGTCACAACTAGGTCAGGCCAATTGAACTTGAGGGGAAGTGTTAAAATAGAAAAAATATATAAAGAAAAATGTCCTACATCGGTAAGTTAAAGGAAAAAGAAGGCCATATAATTATTGAAGTTAGCCCACCAAATTGCCTTAGGCATTTAAGATACAAGCTTAACTATCAATACTTATAAATGATCTAACAACTCTTCCACTATAACTTAGACCAAAGCCCATAATTCACAACATAGTATCAGAGCCCAATGGTTTCACAACCTATGAAAGATCAAACATCCAAGGTCCAAGATAAAAAAGGAAAAAGAAAAAAGAAAATATGAGACAAATTTTCTGATAAGTTGGGCTAACAATCACAAGCCAAACCCATAAATGATGAAAAATCTAAAGCCCAAGAACTGAAGCCAAATGAAGAAGGATCAATGAGGAGACCCAGACAACTTGTGGCCTTTAAAGTTCAAAGGAATACAAGCTTAGGAAACCAAATCTCTATGACTCAAAAGGAGTACAAGCCCAGGCAACTAGAAACAAATGAGGAGACCCGAGGCCTTTAAGACTAAAAAAGAACATAAGCCCAAGATAAAAATAAAGGTATGAAAGTAAGTCACAACTGAGTCAAGCCAATTGGACTTAAGGGGAGTATTGAAATAAAAAAGATAAAGAAAGAATAAAGTCCTACATTGACAAGTTGAAGGAAGAAAGAAAGTCATATAAATATTGAAATTAGCCCACCAAATTGTCTTAGGCATTTTGGATGAAGGCTTAACTATCAACACTTATAAATGACCCAACAACTCTCACATTTTAACTTAGACCAATGCTCATAATTTACAACATAACTACATCCTTCTCACTCAATACATCATATGGAATATTAGAAACAAAATCATTCACAAAGGTGAAAACCTAGACCCAACTAAGGCTATTCATTAGATCAAATTGATTGTTGGTGAAAATGCCATTGTCAAATCCAATAAGCCATGACTTTCTCTTCATCAAAATCTGCTTAATCCTAAGTCCTCAACAGGGTCTCCCTTCATGTTCAATTAAGCTATTATCTCGACAAGGAAAAAACACAAGAGAACAACCATTTCAAAATAATATTATCTATTAGGTATAATTACGAACAAGTTAGACTAAAAGGTTTAGTTAACTAGAAGCATTGGAACTCACCACTGTTATTTCTAAAAGCACTGAGGGATGCCTTCTGTTGTTGGATCTGTGAGCAGGATAGTTAGCTTAAATTAAACTACAAGACATTGACTCTTACATTAAACCAACAATGGGACTCTTTATTTCAATGGTTTGCAAATCATTTCATTACTGTAATTATGAACTAATATTTGAAGCTTTTGGCTTATCCATTAAAAAAGAAAAAAAGAAAAATCTTATATTGGATCATTCAATAGTTGTTTAGAAAATTTTGTTATATTTACAAGTCACTAGGATTGCATAATGAGTTACATGAATTTAACTCATTTGTATTTATTAATTATCTATTTTTTGTTGTAAAATGTCAAATAAACATTTATAGTTGTCTCATCTATGCATGTGTATGTCACTTATTACAAGGCCATTCATCAGTTTATATGGTTAAAGAAATTAATCTATAACATCTAGTTGCTACAATGACTCTAATGTGCTTCTTTCAAATCATAGGAATTCTAATTGTGCGAAATTGGTAATAAGTTCTATCAAATTCAATATTTTTGGTTAAGCTAACAAGTTCAATCTATTTTATTTTTAATTCAAACTTAAAACTTTGAAGGCATTTATAATTTTATTTTCTTTTTTTATCAAATTCAATATACTTGCCTTGCCGTTTCATTTCTAAATTTTTCGTTAAAATGTTAACTAATTATTTGACATTCTTGGTATTTGTATGTCGATGTGTTCATGTTTTGGATGATAATTGCTTAATGTTATCAAGTAGAAGATTGTTGAAATTTATGTTATCAACTAATTAACAAATTATGTTTTAATAATATCAAATAATTAAGTTGTATAGGCAAATCGATTGGCCCATAATAATTTGAATTATCCATGACTCTACTTCGAAAAGAAACCCTAACTCACTGGCTATTTTTTAAGTCCAGAAATCCTATCAAACTGACCATGGGCATTTTTGTCTTTGCACATGTGAATAATTTTCATGATCTGATTGTAAAAAATAGCAACAAACCATAAATTTTAACTATGGATAACATTTGCAGATAAATTTTTAATTATGGGCTTCTTTTCAAAATAAACAATTCTTAAACCACATGTGATTAAGAATAATTTACCTCTTATTCAACTTAAGTAGATAAAATTCAAGGACAAAAAAGAGAATTCAGGATATTCCACCAGTTGTAGAGCACCCAATATTAATAATTGTATATTTATTCCATTCTATTCTTCATTCCTATTTTTATTTTATAGAAGTCTTTTAAAATAAAATAGAAATATTTAAATTTTTGAAAATAATTTTAAAATTTAAAATCCTTCATAATAAATTCTCAAACAATCCATCCCATAAACAAGTTCTACCACTACCTGGGACTCAAACCTTGATCTAATCATAACTTAATAGCCTACTCAGTTTGAAAATTCTAGTCTAAAAAAAATATAACTTGAACCAAAAAATTCCATTTGAATAGTTCATTTTATAAAATGAAATGTTTGACTTGAATTCAAAAAAATCAAACCAATATTCTTTTAATAGAAAAAATATTTTAAAAAAATTTAGTATAACGTCACATATTAGTAAAAAAAATAAAAATTATACTTTTTATTTAAAGAATTTATACTAATATAATAACTTATTTAAAATTATAAATTTTTATATATAATCTTACACATAATAATAGATATTTGTTATGTTATTTATCCCAACTTTTAAGTAATAAATAAATTTAATTATAAATTGAAAAAGTTTACTTGACCCAAAAAAAAAACAAAAAATCTAAATAAAAATGCCTAAATAAAAAAAGTTGATAAAAAAAGAATTTAAACTTTTTTAACCCAATTTTTATGGGTTCGATTCAATATTTAATTCTATAATAATGTCTGCCCAAACCTTTCGCTTGTTCTGAACCTTAAACAACATTATATTATATCTTGACAAGTGATTGGTTGTACGAGCAATAAGCTTTATCATTTTGATCCGACCGGACAATCAGATCTTGATGATCTATTATAATTTTAATGCCATTAATTTAATCTTTAAAACTTTATAAACTAACATTTTGAAAATACATCATTTTAGTTCTTACCTTTCCACTTAGAATAAAAAAATAATAATAAATATAAACTTTTTATTAATTAAATTGATGATTCAGTATCTTTCACAGACCAACAATGTAATAGTTTATTCAACCATTTTTCTTAGCTAGCCTTTGTTCTGGTATTGCTCAAAACAAGAGAAAATCCCATTGATATATTTTTTCCTAATTTTAAAATTCTACATGTCAACACACAACCATAACGGAAGAAGCGCATATACTTCTAAATAAGAAACATGTGAGTATTATATACATATACTTGATACAATACATAAGTACGCACATTGAAATTTTTTTTTATAAAATATATTTTAAAATGTTATAATGATATTAAATCGGTACTAAAATATTTATAACTATTTTATATTAGTTGTGATGTTATTTTATATTTTATCTTTCATTTCATTATTTTTTTGTTATAATGTCACCAATTTATATTTGCTAATATATATATATATATATATACACACAAACACTCATATACCCATACTTATATCTTAAAATTTTTAAAATTGATATATCTTACCTTCCATATCATGTCATATCCGATCATTCTTAGACCATGACTAATAAATAAAATAGGGCAGTGAAATTCCGCAATGCCCCTCATTTGAATTGCATTATAAATTAGGAGTTCAAGATGTATCCACAGTATCTTTACACGTATCACCTACAAAGTAAAATCGTCTTTAAAAAAAAAAAACCCTGAAACTCCACACTCTGCTCCAGAGACAGCAGAACCTACTAGGAGGGTTTTTAATATTTCATGTTAACGTAGAGAAAAGAAATGTGCTATTTGTCATCCACTTTAAGGGAATTTAGGCGTCTCAGCCTCTGATCAAGTTCCTTCATCACTTGAGGTTCCTGCTTTTTCCTTTGCTTTGATATGGTGTTGGTTGTCATTGAACCTATCTTCTCAAACGCCACCTGCATACACAATTTCCATTAACAAAAGCTCTGATATGCTTCTGCTAACAGGACAAGCAATGCTTCTTTCCAAGTTGGAAAAAGAGAGCAGGGAAGAGGCCTCAGCTATAGTTGGTTTTTAATTTGGTCCCTCACTTATCAATCTAATCTCAATTTAGTCCTTCATTAATATACAAATCAATACATTTAGTCCCTTAGTCTTAACTAAATGGGAAGGGCCAAATTAAGAATGGAAATCAGTAAAGGACCAAAATGAGAATAAAATGATAAGTGTGGGGCCAAAATGATATGTTACTCGAACAGGAATCCTAAAGTCCAAAAATGATAAGGCACAACCTATGTCAAACTGTTAGGTTATCATGCATGCTTATAGTCCATTCCTGTCAATATATAAAGATATATATATATATATATATATTTATTTATTTATTTATTTTTCTCCAGGTATTTAGAGATCTTAGCTACTAGAGCAACTACAATTTCAAGCATTTGATCTGGGGAATGCCAATCACAACTGTGTTCCAGCCTTTCAGAGAGAAACTTGTTTGTAAGTTTCTTGCATTAACAGACGCTTATATCCTATTTCAGTACCATGGAAGAACACATCAAAAGGAATCATGAGGTAACACTAAAGAACATCAATGTTAATATGATTCAAATTTTAGCTATTTAGACACTTAAAAGTGTATTATTTTCGGAAAAATATATTTTTGGTCCCTCACAGGACAGGACAGGACACGACAAAATGTATATAGTATTCAAAAGCAATTTTTAATATCATATTGTATTTGATACAAGTTTCAGATAACGATCTGCCTGTGTGTTTTAGTATTGTTGCTTCACATATAATGGATAAGAAACTTACCGTCAGCAAATCATCAGGATCAAATAGGTGATGAGTGGTCCTCTGCAGAACATTGATTACATCGCCAACATGATGGGTTAGAAGCAACTCATCTTCCTTCATCTGCAATTTTAGGTTACAACAGTTCAAACATCCCTTCTTTCATTGCATACTCTGCCATATTTATGTGCAAGAATCAACAATCAAGAAACAACATAAGGGCTAAACTCATTACCTTAAAGATAGCCAAAGCCACATTAAATATAACCTTAGCCCCCTCGTAGAAAAGGACATCCCAAACTCGTAGAGTTGTCTGATTAAGAAACCCCAAAGAGAAGTGTCAATAGGAAGAAAACATTGAGCAAAGGAAAACTAAATTTACCCCAGAACCAAGGCCTGATTACAAAATTGAAATATGAGCTTTAAATTGCAACATAAAACCTCCCTCAACTATGGATCAAAATGAAAACGTTAAATCACATTTAAAATTAAACGCAAGAACATATCCTCTTATATCTGCATTTGCATTCCAACCCAACGCCAGTATGTGATAATTGTTTAAGCAAAGGAAACAATGTGTTATAGTTAGTTTTAATTGAAATTTAATGTCTTCATTTTAGTCCAAAGTTAAAGAAAGTGTTTTATTACATTTTAAAGTTTGAATGTTAATTCTGCAATCCAGCCTTGGTTCAAAGAGTTAAACTGTAATTTCCCATGGAACTATTCAATGCATAGCATATTGCAGCAGCAGCAGCAGCAGCATTCTAACCTCTGATGGCAAGCTCTTTGAAAAGAGGCAAAGGAACCACTCAGTGGCAACAAGGGAGACATCAAACTCCATAGTTTCCAGATGACTAGCTATCCTGCATTTTTCCTTTAATTAGATGATTCTAATTAGAAATTAAACAAGTTACAAACAATTATGTTATTGAATCAGAAAATACCTTGGGCACTTCTTAGCAAGTAAATCTTTAAACACTCTTTGTTCAACATGGCATCCTGATAAGTTGTTTGTGTAGCAGTCATTAACCAGGACATTTTCCAACAGGACAGCTAGCATCCAAAATGCATCCTCTTCTGTCTTCATGACAAGCAACAACAATGCTGCAACATAATTTAACCCCTGGACCAATAGCAATTTAAAGTAAGCAACAAAGAAAAATGCATCTCAGTTATGCATTTAGCGTTTGTGATTGATATGAGTAAAGTATTATTGAAAATTGTAGTCAATCAAATTTAGTAGGACACCAATGAATCCATGTTTAGTCACACAATGCGGTTAACTGGCAATAAGTGTTCCGATTGTCACTAATTTGTGAAAAGATTCAGCATCTATTCACGAAAAGAAAAAGAATAGGATAGAAGAAGCAACAATTGAAGTACACAACACCATTAGAAAGACATTCTCCTCATTAGAGAGTCAGTACATAGCACCAAGTATCAACTAATTAAAATATTTGTCTTCCAAACTGTAAGAACTAGCAGAAAAAACAATGTGTAAGAAAGGAAGGACATGAGAGCAGATTCACCTGACAATACCCGACATCAGAATCACGGAAAGAGTAGCCAACAAGAACACGCCTCAGAGCAGCATGCCCTTCTGGTGTGTCCAACCACGGGTGACCAGGGAAAGTTCGCGGTAAGTCCTGTGCATATGCAAAAGGACTGATTCTAAGAAGCAGAAGTTACATAACAACTATGAGTTATATTTTACACGCAGTTATGGTACCTTGATGATAGTCCCATCTAAAAAATCCAAAAAGTTCACAATGTTGCATTAAAAGCAATAACACCGCAAACACATGATAAAGGAAACATACAAAGGCCACGAACAAAGTTGATACCAATCTTCAAAATATACTGATGGCCGCACAAATTCTTAAGTCCTTCTGATATCAAATAGATGATAATCAGCATCTAGTCTGAGATACGTATGGTCTCAGCTGAATTCACATACTCAAAATCTTGTATGCCTATTTACATTGGCCCAGGCTAACGGATCCCATAATAATACGCGGTTAAAAATTGTAGTACACACAAAATTTTTTTCACTCGTATGGCTCTTTCTTAACTCATCGAGAAAGATGTTTAATCAAAAGAAATAGATGATAGCCCATTAGCCAGACCGATGGGTCCATCAAAATTTGCAGCAAAACGGGTCTTAACATCGTCACATGACAGGTAATGTAAATCAGAAAATTGTGATCACGAACAAAATCTTCACTCAGACGAAATTATGGTCCCAAAAGAGTGTAAAAGATCCACATATCTACAAATTCTTGCCATAGAAAAGGAAACCAAGCCAGAAGGGTCAAACCCCACAAAATAAATGTCTAGAACTAGAAACAAAAGCACATCCCAATTTTGTGATTACCAGAGTTGTCATCGGTACTCACATGATCTATCTGTCGAGTAGCTGCGGTGACCTTGCCCTCCACCGCCTTTGTTAGATCATCATAATAACTCTCAGGCACCGTAGACTTCTTCTTGGCCGCCCCTGACAAGGAAAACCAGACCTTAGGCCGAAGAACCGGCGGGATTCCTTGCCTAATTAACTTCTTCAGAGTGATAGCATTAGTGAGAGCAGAGAGTTTCAAGGAAGACTTAAGGGCAATACTGCTGCCTCCTTGGCCTATGTTACAATGCAAATACCAATTTGCACCTTTGCTAGCTTCCAATGCCCACCAAACCCGATTCCTTTCTCTTACCTTCTCCCTCACCTCGTTTAACACATTGACATCATCGACATTCCCTTCTACAGTGAACCCATAAAGGTCTTGGAACTTTACAGTGAGATTCGCTCTTCTGGAATGGATGCTAGGCCTCAGAATTGGTATCTGAGACTGGTATTCCAAGGCAAGGTCTATTTTGCTTTGAGTTCCATACATTTTCTTGGGGGAAACTGTGAGAAATCAAGAAAAAGATGGGCAGAGAAAGAGAGAGAGGGATTTAGGGAATGAGACAGAAACAGAATCGTCTCAGATTTGGAAAAGAAAAGACCTTGTCAAATAAGAAAATTCCACCGATCTGAATCCATGAAAAGACCTTGTCAAAGACCTGAATGAATGCTTGAGATAAGGATTGGGTAAAGAGAGGCTGCAAAAAATAAAACTTTTCCCTCTCTTAATAATGGGTCCAACAGGAAATGATGGCTTTCAAAATTTATGTAAAGAGAAGCACTAAATCACCCTCTTGCGCCATTACAAAGCTCGAAACAACTACATACTCTCTTGACCTCTAGCCTCCGCTACAAGTGAGGTCATCTATCGAAAGAAAATCCAAAACCAAATATAAACTCAAAAGAGAGATACTCAAAGTCAGATAAGACCCACGAGAACAAAACTCGCAAAGAAAAAGAATCAGTGAAAAAGATCAAAAGCAAAACCCAGGAACCATGTGCTTAATATCAATGCAATATACAGAAAGAAAAGAGGGATTACAAAGAAAGGTTTCAGAAAAGAAGAGTGAGATAGCAAAAGAATGGATTATAAGAGAGAGGATGATGGAGGAAACGACAAGAGGCAGACAAGAATATAAAAATCGTCCCAGTTTCAGGGGGCCATCAAAGCTCAGAACAATGACTAGAAGAAGGAGAAAATGGGTGGAGAATAGGGAATAGGCTTGGCTCCTGTACAATCAAGAAACGTTGGGGGTCAGACAAATTTCTGTGATTTGGTTTTGTGGGATAATCAAAAATCATAAAAAAAAAAAAAAAAAAAAAGAACGTTAGAGAAAAGATTCATCATGCTATCAGTAGCTAGTAGGTCAATGGTTTGATGTTGGAGAAATATCATATAGTAAATGACTAAAATGCCCTTTTATTCAAATTCATACAGTTTTGTTCTTTTGCCTGTGAATTCTGGCGAAAATGAATAATGATGCCCCTCTGTCTTTTTCCTAGCATTAGATTAAAATTATTGACTAAAGGAGAAAAATTGGGTCGAATGAATTTCTGTGAAGTTTCTATAAATAAATTAGTTAGTAATTTAAGAAACTAAAACTCAATTAAATTTGTTGGGCTTTTGTTTATTTGCCATCTCTTGTGCAAATAAGATTGGCTAATATTTTGATGATTAAATGATACTATATTTATTTATTTATCTATTAATTATGAATTGTTGAATCAATTTAGATTTTTATCATCATCAAGTAGGACGCTAGTGCAATATGGATATTATAAACATTTCTCATTAACTTTAAAATTTTACAATGTATTTTTCTAATATTCATTAAAAAATATTTATTTTATAATTAATATTTATAAGAAAAATATTATCTTAGTTTCTCACATTTTAATCTTATCTCAATTTCATCTTCATTTGCCCTATGATTCTTTACATTTTTTACTATTAAAAAAAATTAGTTCCTTCGTCAATATTTATATGCCAAATTAGCAGACAAAAAATTATTAATAAAATGAAAAAATTTTTAACATTAAAAAATATAAAAGATTATTTTAAAACTAGCCAAATGTAAATGACCAAATTAAAATAGAGTCAATATATAGTGATCAAAATAATTTTTTTATCTCTACAATTTATATCAATCAAAACATAAGGAACTTTGATAATGACTGAAATTAAAATAATTATATAGTTAATTTGTAGGTGTTGATAGAACGATTCATGCTTGGTTGGCTCTGTACATTCATATTATGAAACAGACTGCTAAGTTGAAATATGAAGAAGAGAATGCGTGTGGTAGGTGAATTAGAGGTATTTCATTATTCAAAGGTACATGTTATAAAGTCAAATACACAATTTCTATATAATTTTTTTATATTATCTTTCGATATTCAATTCTGTCCTTAAAGTCACAAAATTGATTAATTTATAATCGATATTATCAGAACATTGAATTTGAGAATTTGCTTAAGGAACGTCGACACTTTTGCGACTTAATACAACAACTATTGGTCTATATAAAATTACTCTAAAATAATATGTAGTTCAACTTTTTTTAAGGAATAATTCAAATTCTAATAAACATGCATAATCTCCATAACGTGCAGACAGTACACTAAACTAAGATTAAATTAAGAAAAAAATATTCTTAATATAAAAAAAAATATTTAACTAAACAAAACTAATGTCAATGAAAATATTTTATACTTCATGCAAAGACTAAGAATACTTTATATGTCACATGCTAGAAGCATTAAATAAGTGGAAACTTCCTTTTGCTATTTACATATAAAAATAAATTATGAAATCGTCAAAAGACAATTTATGTGATCTAAGACTCAATAAGACATTTCAAAATTTCTAGTTGTCAATATGTTAATTAATATGTTATTTCATGAAAGTAAAATATTATTTGGATCAGGTGATTCTTAATTTAATATCTTATTTGTTTTTATTTTTAATATGCTCTCTTATTTATTTTTATTTTTAATTTGGTCATTCACTTATCAGTGTAATCTAATTTTAATCACTTACTAATTGAGAAAAACATTAGATTAGTTTCTCACTTTTACATTTTATAACAATTTAGTTCCTTACTAATTAATTATAACAAATAAGTCTCGTAGAAATTTTATTTTATATTAAATCAGTTTATCATTAATCCAAACAACGACTGATTTTATATAAATTTAAATTTATAAAAAATTGATTTATCACAATAAATATGTAAAAGACCAAATAGTCCCAAAGTACAAAAATAAAAGATTAATTTTATACTTTTCTCTTCTTTAATTTCAAAGTTGATGAATTAAGCGTATAAATTTCACTAAATTGAGACCAAAAGTGACAATATATATATATATTGTAATGAGATAGTAAATTAAAAATAAAAATTAATTAAAAATTAAAATAAAAAATAAAAAAATAACATAATATATTAATCTAATTCATGACTTTGAAGCTCAATTTAGTTGACTAGTCTTTGTAATGATAAAGTTGAATAGGTAGAAGGTTGTATAATATAATTAGGCCATACACTTTTTTCAAAATCGGTGAAGCTTTTAGTACCTTTTAATTCAAGAAAATATTATTAAATGTTCACATATTATTATTAAGGTGCAAGATATGCAAAATTATTCTATGTGCAGTTAGCTTTTGAGTTTAAATGAAGTTTCCCTTACTCATAAAAACTAATATAATATATTTTCCAGCCAAAAAATATATATATGAAAAGCAATTAGCATTTAATTAAATAAAAATAAAATTAATTAATTATAAGTCGCTTAAGAAAAGGGAAATATTTTGCAATATATTTAAAGGTTGTGCTGTCTCAGCCACTTTGTGTTAAAAATTGAACAATCTTTCATTGTAGTGGAAGCCCTCAAATATCATATTTGTCACTTATTTTAATTTTAAAGTGCTGGCTTTTTTTTTTAAAAAAAATCATTTAATTAGTATTAGATTCTTTTGACCAATTTCATGGTAGGTCTTATAATTATTTAGGTTGTGCCTTCAAATCAAATCTTGATTAGGATATATCATTTTTTATTCTTCTAAAGATAAGGTTTTTTTTTAAAAAAGAAAAAACGAAAATCCTTTATATATTTAGAATTTTTTTACCAGGTATGATTAGTGGTAAAAAAATAATAATTTTTAGTTGCAAGAGGTTTATATAGTGTCACATATAAAATAAAAGAGATTTTTTATTTTCATATTCAATTGGTGAGGCAATTAAAATAGGTTTTTGCCTATGCTTTAAAGAGTAAATTATAATTGTGACATAAAATTAATAATTAAAATTTTAAATAGTTTCCATATCATTTGAACTTTAAATCTCTAGATCTTATAGAAAAAATGAAAATTTTAGTATTTTTTTTTTACTTTGAGAAAATTATAATTCTCATTTTAAATTTAATTTTTTCGTTTTTCTTATAATATTGAAATTACATGTAACTGGCTAATTAATGTGTAGAAACGTTGCATTATTCATCATCATATAATCATTTGAAATAATTTAAGTTACTCGAAATTGACCAAAAAAAAATTATTACATTTTTTACAACCTGCTTATAATTATAATTAAAATAATGATCAATTTCAATTTCTTTCATTTGGCATTACTAAATTACTGCTTAAGTATAAAAAATTTTGTAAACTTTTTTTCAATTTTGTAAAAATTTTGGTACATGAAAATATTAAATTTTTTTGCTTCCTCGTAACCAATTTTTTAGCTATTTAAGTACTCAAATTTTAAATTTTATATGTTGCATAAAACTTAAATAATATAGAGTGATTCATTTTTCGGTCAAACTCAAATGTTTAAAAAAAAAAATTGCAATATTTACCAGCCACATACAAAAATTATAAATTTGAATATATATATATATAACTGAATTATAAATTATTAAATTGATTAAAAAAGTGTTAGATTAACTCTATACTTTGCGATAATATAATTCCTTATAAATATATCATGATAAATTAATCTTATAAAAATTTTATTTTATGTAAAATTAAATTTTTATTAATTTAATTGATTTTTTATAAATTTAAATATTTAAATAATTAATTTTAAATAAATTTAAATTTATAAAAAAAATAATTTGTCATTATTAATGACGTAGTTATGGAGTTGATTTTGTACTTTTTGTTATAAATTGATAAAGAAGCCGTGGGCAATTCGGTCAAATCATTAAAAGGTAAAAACGCGTTTTTTGTTGACATTTGTTTTAAAAAAACTCGGAAGCTGTGTCCCAACGAATGATTGAGCGAGCTGGCCAACTGTGGGGCCCTCAATCACATCCTGAACTGCGTTCCCATCTTCAAACGTTTAGGACGAGAGCAATGCTAATTCACAAGCTTCCACTTTATTAATTAGGAAAATCATACTGTAATTAAAAAATAATAGTTGGTGTGGATTTGAAATGAGCGTTCAAATTTTAGGACAGTCAAGTGATAAAATAATTTAATCTCTTCAAAAATCGAAAAAAACTGTAATAATTATAGACAAATAAGATATTACTATTTACTTATCAATTAAATTTTAATTTAATTATTTAATAATTTTAATTTTTAATTTAATCATTAACTTGTCAATTTATTTCAATTTAATCCTTTATTAACTTTTGTTTTTTAATTTGGTCTTTCATTTGCTAATTTGATTTTTTTTATTGATTTTTATTTTAATTTGATCTTTCAATTATTATTTTATTTTTAAATATTTTTCATTAATTTTTATTTCTAATATAGTCTCTTGCTCATTAGAATTTTTTACTTTTAGTTTCTCACTAATTTGAATGCTAGCATATTTATTTTTACAAATTTAATTGAATATATTAATATCTAAATTAGTGAATGATCAAAAGTAGTAACATTTTAACTGTAAATGACCTAAATGAAAATAAAAATTAATGAATGAATATTAATTGTTGCATAGAATATATTCAATAACTAATAATACCATTAATAGAATGTTAATAATTTTTTTTTCATAAGAATTGACATATATTCAAAAGGATGGGTGCATAGGGGAAGAAATCAATATGTTTAATACATTATTTTGATGGGTTAAATTAAAAGTTTCAACTCATTTAATATAAATAAATTAATACTACTTAATTAATGAGTTAAATAAGCCAGTTAAGTAAATTTATAGGTTAACACACTTAATAGATTTTGTAAAATTTTTCTATAAAACTTTAATATTCTATAATTTTAAGTAGTTTTATTATTATTTCGTCATTAATTATCTAACATTTGAACATATGGATAAAAATAGATGAATTTTGATATTAAAATTAAATAATTTGTTTAATAATTAAAATTTATTTTAAGTTTTCTTCTTTTTAAATAAATTAAAATTAGTGCATAGGTAAACATAAAAAATTATTAGATGATTTTGACACACTTATATAATAAATTATATGATACACCAATTCTAATTAAATTATTTAAAAATAAAAATATACAAAAAAATAACTTAATTAAAACTTATATACATCATAAGTGATTATAAGTCAAACACTATGTTTTAATGCCAACTTCTCGAGAAAAGGAAATCGACAAGAAAGATAAGATATATATTTAAATATTTGTAGTTAGTATATTGTCCAAAAAATTTTGGTAATCTCACATTCACATTTATCAATCTCGTCATTGCAATAGATGAGATATTTAAATAATTTAAATCAAATTTTAAGTTGAAAAATAATAAATTAAAACTAAGAATGAATTGTTTTTACATTTTAGACAATCAGTGAAATTAAATGAAAATTAACAAGTGTTCAAAATTTCCTAAACTGTTAAAAATCTTACATAATACAATAAATTTAGCTTTTTGAAGTTTATGGACACCGTCATTGTAACTAATATGGTCTAGGGCAGTTGCACGAGTCTTAGTGTGGAAACGAAGCAGCAGATCTGTACCCACCAAAGCTTTCGCAGCTTTCCATGTGGACGTGTGTCCTTGTGCCGTGGGCCGGCTGACGTGGCCCCAACTCTTATTTTAGTGGCTTCGAGAGTCGAGTTAATCAAGCCGGCTCAGGCATTACAAACTTCGATGTGGTCCATCATTTTGATATTTATATATTACAACTAATTTTTTAAATATTATCCATCATTGTATCAAGAAAAAATATTATTTTAATTATCTATTTTTAAATTTTATTTTATTTTTTATAAATTTAAAATTTTAAAATAATTTTTTATTTTTTAAGATGTAATCTAAAATAATCATTTCTTAATTGATACTAAATTTAAAAAATAAATGATTAGTTTGAGTCAAGTCTTATAAAGTAAGAAAACATTGTAAGATTTTGAATTGGTGAAAGATTAAAATTAAGTTTAAAAGTAAAGGATAAAATAATAATTTTCTCTTAGCTAAACCACTAAATGCTAAAATATAAATTAACTAAGTTTAGAATAGGAAATGACATTCTAGTGCATATAGTTATTAGGCAAATGGGAGCATAGAAATTCAATCGAAAAGGTCTGTCTTCTAGACAAAGGAAAAAATAGGGTTTGGATTTTCAGCAATTCTAAAAGAACTGTTAATTGTTGGATCACTCATTTTTTGATATTTGAATTATTAAAATTTAAAACGCATGTGATTATTAAAATTAATCTGAACTATTAAATTATATATATATATATATATATATTTTTTAATATTAATCATTAGATCTAACATATTTTAAGAAATGTAAAAATTTTGAACCTAAAAAAATAGTATAAAACTTGAGAATCCATTAGAGAGTCGAGAGCATGATGCAAATGTAAAAGAGAAATAAATCGGCTACTATCACACCTAACAAACAAAATGAATGAGAGCACTTCAATGAGAATTAAAAATCTGTGAGAAAACTCATGAACTTGCAATCTGAAGAATTTTTTCATTGCCAAGGGCTTAGCGTTAGAATAGTAAGATATCATGATGCATAGA
Organism: Delonix regia; assembly: GCA_037074485.1. NCBI lineage: Eukaryota > Viridiplantae > Streptophyta > Magnoliopsida > Fabales > Fabaceae > Delonix > Delonix regia. The sequence continues at coordinate 35,334,696 of CM073452.1, read as the reverse complement.
ATTACATCTGTCAATAACAATTACATAAGCATCCTTAACATTAATCCCATTATTAGTATGTCGTGTTTAATCAATATACTTCTGATCTTTATAATTTTACATAATTCTTAATTTTAAAATTTTATTATTGAGTTTTTTGAGTTGAAATAATTTTAAATTTATTTCATGTCATTATATTTTTATCAAGGTTATATATATATATATATATATATATATATATATAAAAGAGTTAATTCCACTATTTTATTATTTTTTATAAGCATAAATCATAAATGTATTAATATAATATAAATAGTTAGTCATATCAACAAAATTTAATATTAAGGACTAAACTAAAATATTTGTAAACTGTATGTAAGGGCTTAATTACAAAATTTTAATCTATAGGGGCCAAATTAAAAATTGAATAAAACTTAGGGACTAAAAGTACAGTTTTTCCAAAAATATTTTTTAAAAAATTGAAAGAATTGTTAGAAAAATTTTAAATGTTAAATTTTATTACTACAATCAAAGCAAAACCTATCGATAAAGTCTTAAAATCAAATATATTTAATTACACTTGAAAGAAACTGAAAAAATAAAACTGAAGCAATATTGCAGCGCAAACAGATCCTTTCAAGGCAATGTGAGAGCGAGACTTAAGAATGTAAAGAATTATTACCCACATGTCCACACACATATATGTTATATATATATATATATATATATATATATATATATATATATATATATATACAGGACTTTGAACCTTTAAACAATATAACTAGTTAATTCCATGGTATTTGTAAGTATTGGTACAAACTTAAATTTAATAATATATTGTGGCATAAAGAAAACAAAATAAATTTAAAAAAATTATAAAATTGATTATGTGAGGTTAGAGGAAGAGAAGTAACAAGAATGTACTCATTGAAAGGGCATCATTATAAACCATTCATCCATATATTATTTTCTTATACTTTAATTTTGGATCATATTAAGTTATATTTATATTTTCTTATTAAAAAATTTAAGAATCAATTACTTAATTAATTTATTATTTTTTGTTGACCTAGAAAAATGTATGAATTTTGAAGAATTCCCAACTTATGAAGCAATTAATTAATTCATTATTTTTTTAATTCACTCTAAAGAATTCTCAAATTTTGAGAAATAATTTATTAATTTTTTCATTAACTACAAAAAAATTTCAAATTTAAGAGGTGGTTAAATAATTTATTTCATTATTTTTCTTATTGACTATGATGAATTTTTCTCATTAATTATAAAAAAATTACACACTTCAAAACATTTTTGATTCATGTATGAAAAAAGTAAAAAATTAATACATGAGAAGCTCAAAATTTATTCAATAGAACTTTCTCGTCAGTCAAATAAAACTCATATATTAAAGCAAGTCTCCTTTACTTATATATAATAAATTTTAAAGAGTTTTCAAAGTACCTAATTTTTAATGAATCAGTCAAACTTTTACTTGTAGTATGGTCTTTTAAATTAGCAAGTCTTTCATTATCTATTATGCAAGTCACCATATTCAAACACTCCAAATTAATTGATGGAGTCAAGAATCAAACAATTAAGAATAAGATTTAACCCAAAGAAAAATATGAATATACAAGTTGCACATAAGACAGTGATTAAGTTAGTAAAGCCTAGTTGTCGATATATGGTACGAAGCATTCCCTTGAAAGAGATTCTAGGGATTACAGTTTTTTACATAAAGTTTGCAAAAATGTTTTAAATTTCAAGTATACAATAAACATGGCAAGCATCGTGACAATTAAGGAATTAATGTGAAATTACTTGTATTCCCCATTTTTCTTACGTACCTTACTAAGAATTGGTTTCAATGGTTCAAAGTGGTTCAAAATTTATTTTTATTTTAATAAAAATAAATTCTTGATAACACATAAGAATTTATTAATATTTTAGAGCTTATATATATATATATATAGAATAGTACTTTATTGTAGAGAAAAAGTGAATATTTTCAATAGTTTACAATTTATTTTTCACATCTTCAGTTTATTTTTTCATGTATGATGGTATTCGGTTAATGTGTGAGTATATATATATATATATATATATATATATATATATAGCTTATAACAGTTCACAGTCTATTCCTCATATTTTAAATTTATTTTTAACAAAATAGCATTCTATATATATATATATATATATATATATATTTAAAAGAAGATTTAAAACATTAATAAATCTATCATTTTTTAAATAATAATTTTTACTAAAATAAGAAAAAATATTAAACCACTTTTGACCATTGGATTTGATCCCTTAGTTCAAGTGATTTACTAAAGAAACTCCAGTAGATCTAGACGCTAGTTAGAGAAATGACTAGCACAAAAAATGAAATAAATTTTGAATGTACAACCCTAATCACTATGTCAAGACTAATTGAGTAGTACGAGCATAAGTTAAATAAACAGGGCTTCTCAATTTAGATAAATAAATAGATAATACCAACCTTGAATGAACAAGTAAACAAACAAATAAATAAGTAGATAATACTAACAAAAAATAGTAATAAGTAATTAGATAAATAAAGTTGGGTTGGTAAAAAATTGTGCTTCTCCCCACCCTCAAGTATAGGTAAACTTAATACCTTCATTACTAGTCCAACAAAAACGGTAGAAAGTTATTTCTAGTCAAAGAGTCAGGTGATATATTCTGAGGCAAGACAAGTATTAAAGTGGATGATATCATATGTGAATTAACTACTAAATGTAAATATTTGGGTTTAAAATATTAAGATCGGGTTCGGTTGTATTACAAGTTCATAGAAATTTTTTCAGCAATTCAATGATGTAAACACAAACGAGATTTGTAGTGTATTTTTGTACAGTGAATAAATAATACTAATGATGCTTGCTTTTCTATTATACATTGTTTCCCTTTTATTAAGTGAAATTTTAGTTGATATTCCTGTACCTATGAGATATGCTCCTTGAATATGTTTCCATGCTTAAAACTTCTAGTTTTGCATGTCTTGAAATTTCGAGGGGTAGCACCATTCTTGATTACAAAATTTGTTGAATTATTTCTACTCATTAATGGTTAAATTCTTTTTGAAAGACTGTAAAACTTTCTAAAAAGTTTATATGTAATAGTATTTCAATCATGAACTTCCGAAATGAATCTATTGCATGCATGAAAGTTGAATGGAAACTATAAGACACATTTATAAACCTTGTAGGGCAATAGACATTAGCTAAAGTGAACCATGATCTAATCATCTCTTTGAAGTGATACACCATTTATTTGATTATATGTGAGCTGTAATGCTTATATCTAAGTTTTGAATTGTGCTAACTAATTTTGCTAGTCTTAAACTAATGTCTGTATTCTAATAATTCTATTGGATGTTTTTCGATTCTTTTACTTACAAATTGTTAATTTCAGTATTTATAAGATTGTTTCTCTATATATTATTTGGTACCTTTGAGTTGACATAAGTATGTTTATTATTGCTGACTAAATGAGTTCATTTTTCTACATTGGTTTGATTTAATACGCTTTAACTTAATATCTTATAAAGGAAAATAACATGGTTATTGAAAAACTCTATCTAATATAGTATGTCATTTTTATCACTCATTACTACTTTTACTATGTTTTTTGTCAAATAGTTGTGTTCATTTCAGTTTTTCATTTGAAGCTAAGCCCTACATTGGTTTACAAGGGTGATGTTAACTTTTTGTTGTATAAATAATGTATTATTTACGAACAGATATTGATTCGAGTGGTAAGAAGCTTGATACCTTTTAAGCAAGGTTTTAGGTTTTATCCTTACTTTATTTATAAAGAGTTCAATGCTAGGAAGGTTGTTTTCAATATTGGGTTTGACAATGCTCAATTCTGAATTAATCAATTCTGTACCTTTAAGAGTTGGATCGGATATTAAGAAATAGTATTAAAAAAAATACATTATCTATTATTTTGTTGACAATGAAGTTTCATTGTTATCTCAAGTTATTTGTTGTAAAAATTTTAAGTTCATATTTTAGGAGAGATTATCAAAATTTCTTGATTAGTTGTAATTCAACTCTTTAAAAATATAACTAAATCCTTTTTACTTATACTTGTCCATAAAGGGTTGTTTGTATATTAGTTCTAAATTTGTCATACTTCAATTTTACTCTTGTTATATCACTTTCTCTATATATATAGTGCAGTAGATTCAATTATAGAAGATTGATGTATATATAAAACTAGTAATTACATAAATAACAAAAATTCTTATCCGTATTCATATATAGAATTTACATCCTCATGAAGCAAAAGTTTAAGGACTTTAATTTTGTAAATAAGAAACGAAATTAATAACTCAAAAAGTCGACCAATTAAAACATATATGAACTTACATATGTAGTTACATATATCTTTTATCATATAGGTTGAAAATAGGACAGATTATAACTTACAAGCAAATATAGATTTGCAATTAATTAATGCTACCATAGTTAAAATATAATTATTATAAATCAGTTCGCAAGGCAGAATTTTATTCATAAAAATTTGTCTAAAATTTAGCATGCGATCTTGTCTATTTTAAACTAAGAATATTTAATGCTGCATGTGTAGCATTTTCTCCTTCTCATGTATAATTATTGATGCAATGATTTAGATTTTCAATAGTTAATGTAATTATAATTTATAAAAAAATTATAATCACACGCAATCATTTTTAATCTTTTAATCACCTGAGATTGTAAAAATAAAATTTAACTACTAGATCTTTATTTTCTTTACAGTCAGCAGATATCAATTGCAAGATCCTTAAGTTCTGCATCAAGATTTTTTTAAAAAAATTTTTTAAACTAAATTCAATTTCAATTTCATTGTCAATACTTAATAATGTACCAACTGCCACCGCAATAATATTTGCTGATAACAGACAATTGTCATTTTCAATGACAGATGTAGAAAGCAGTTTCTACAACAAATAGCTATGTGTTACTTTCTCCAAAGAAGATGCCAAATGCTGTCCTTCCTGCTTCAATTATCAGGCCAGTTCTTATAATCATTTTATAAATAAATTAATAAATAATATATATATACACACACACAATACTTGAATTAAAATTGATTATTCAAAAAAAGAATTCATTAGGTAAAATTGTTAAAAAATTTTTATACTTAGCTTCGAGTAATAATAAAATGTATCCTTCAAATCCTTTGGCACAAAAACTTTATTTTGGAGAAAGTTTGAACATGTCTTTGACTATAATATTAGAATATAAAATGAAACAACATATAATATGTAGAAATGGATAATATTTATACTCCTAAATTTCGAGACTTTTTATTTTTTATTTATTTAAGCATGTAGTTCAAACTTCTTTCGCATTTTCAGTTTTTTTTTAATAGTCATGCATATATATATATATATATATATATGTGTGTGTGTGTATATATATATATATATATGTACAAAGACGGACATAAGATTTGATTCTAAATAAAAAAAAAAAATCTTTGAATCAAATATTTAGATCAAATGAAACAAAGTTTTACAATTCAATAGAGACATACTCTTATAAAGTAAAGAATTAAATTAATAATATAAGATACAATTATATATAAAAATTAAAACTTTATAGATCTAGAAAGGCTCTCTTGGATTGGTCCCTGTATATGTATATTCCTTTTAAGTAAAAGCGTATAATCACCGCTTACAAAACTATAGCAAACCAAGTATAATATAAATTAAAATGTACGTATATAGGATTATTTTGTTGCGCTGAAGAGGGGCTAGAAACTGTGCTGATCCACATGCAAACTTTTTTATCATTCTTGGTGCTACAATAATTGTATTTTATTTTCTTTTTTCTCATATATCAGAGCCATTAAATTCTAAAAAAATATATATAGTATAAGTATTCATGAACTCACCTTTAAGGGAATTAAAACTTCTAATTTTTAAAAAATAATAGAATTTTTTTATGAAAAAAATGTTTAATTTTAAATTATACACGAATATCACTTAAAACAAAAATTATTTATGCTTTGGTATAATTTAAAATTTTTTAATTCTGATACCTCTTATAAAAATTTTAAGTAAAAAGTATATATATTTAAATTAAAAAAGTATTATTTAGACAAAAAATTTATAGTTGAACTAAAGTGTAGATTAACTTTTCTTTCAAAAGAAGTTTGTGTATAATTTTATAAATTTAAGAATTTACATTGTTTTAACTTTACTATAAACGAATCATATAATTTGTTTAATAGAAAAATTATTCATTTAGTCCCTCACTTATTATAAAATTTTTATTTTAATTTTTCACTCATTGGAAAAAATTACCAAATTTAGTCCATTTATTAAACTTTAAATCTTAAATTTAAGGGGACTAAATCAATTTTTTTCAAAAAAATAGGAGTCCAAATGTGATATTTTGCAATGAGTAGAAAATTATTTTAGATATTTTAATGAGTAAGGAACTAAAATAATAACTTTGTGATAAATGAAGGAAAAAAAAGATATTTTATTCTTTATTTAATTTTTTAAGCATATAAAAAGACAATAAACCAAAGAACATGGAAGGCCCCATTTGGCATTCAATGAAAGAGGCTCTTCCCAGATTAAAAAAACACATGCACACACCAACCTCTTTCATTTGGTACGAACACTAAGCCAAAGAAAATTCATAATTTAGTCTCTCTTTTCTTCTCCTGTAGATTTGGTTTAAGATCATAATGATAGTATAAGATGAAGTTGAAATAATTTTGTTTTACATAATACATGAAAATAGAATCAGGAGATTTCAGCTTATTAAGATTTGACTTGATGAAGATGACATAGTATATATTGTGTTCTGTTAGAAAAAAATGTCAACCTACAATACCCAAGAGAGATCTCAGAGTAGGCAACCACAAAAGAGAGAGAATTATTGTCGCAATTGAGATCATGGCTCACGTCATAGTAACTCATAGGGTTTTATTTTAATAATAATAATTAATTATAATATTAAAATAAAACCCTCAGATATACATTAAAATAGTTTCCTATTTTATTATTTAAATAAAGGAAACTTACTAACTTTCTCTTAGTAATTAACTTTTAATTAGCAATCTAATGAGATAATTACTAATATTCTTGGACTGTAGGTTGGGTTTCTGCCCAGTAGACTTGTGGATAATCCAACCCATCACTGATTACCCACAATGAATATAAACTCAATCAATTCTTAGTTAATCAATTATAATATTAATTGCTTAATTAGTCATAACAATAGATTAATCTAATAGCATAATTAATGCTAATCCATATATTATTAAAATGTTCTAACAATCTCCCACTTGGATAGCATTAGTTAAATTATTAGGTCAATCAATGAATACATAATTAAGTAATTAACATTAACATAAACATATAGATGTGTGTATATTTATAAACCATACAAAATTTAGAAATGAAACCACATATAAAGATCACTAAAACCGATATGGAAATAAGTGATATTAACATTGTCATAAATAAGTTTTAATATCTGAATAGAATGGAATACAAAATGGCATTTAAGTTGTCATATTACAATCCAAAAAGTCCCTTAAGAACTTAACTCAAATTCTCATTAAACCAAGACTATATTAAAATTTTCAACAACTTTTATATGAGTCATATGATTTTTGAAGACTCCTACGAGCAAGCCTTTGGTTAGTGAATCCACCAGCATATTTTCACCAGGAATGGGAACTAAATGAGTATGAGATTCAAAAACTTTTTCTCTGACAAATAGGAATTTAACATCAAAATGTTTAGTGCGACTAAAGTTCCTATGATTCTAAGAAAAGCTAATAGCAGACGAACTATCGCAGTATATGGTTAGAGGTCGTGATATAAAATTAACCAAATGTATACCAGATATCAGTTTCCTTAACCATATGGCTTGATAGGTAGCCTCATAACAAGCGATATACTTTGCCTCCATAGTTGAGATAATTGTTAATGATTGCTTACAACTTTTCCATGAGACAGCTCCTCTAGACATCATAAAGATTTATCCAGAAGTGGATCTACGATCATTCAAACAAGATGCATAGTTAGAATCTGAATAACCTACTATTTCAAGTGACTTTGATCTCCTAAAAGTAAGCATATGATGTTTTGCACCTTGGAGGTACCTCATAGCTTTCTTCACAGCCCTTCAATGATCAAGACTAGGATTACTCAAGTATCTACCAAGTACACTGATAGCAAAAACAATATCAGGTCGTGTGCATATCTAAGCATACATAAGGCCGCCAACAGCAGATGCATATAAAATCTTATTCATTGCAATTTTTGAATCATCATCTTTAGGACAAGATGATATAAACAACCTCTCACCCTTTTGTACACGTGCAGCACAAGGAGCGTAAGCATGAATGTTAAATTTCTTTAACACTCGATCTAAATAGGTTGCCTGAGATAAACTAAGAGTGTTACGAGATCTATCACAGTGAATTTGAATTCCTAAGATAAAATAGGCTTCACTAAGATCTTTCATGTCAAAGTGGCATGACAAAACATGTTTGATCTTATTCAACATAATCACTGAGTTACTGGCCAACAGTATGTCATCGACATATAGTACAAGTATCATTAAATTGTCTCTATCAAATTTTTAATAGATACATTGATCAACAATATTCTCTGTGAAACTAAATGAGGTGATTATCTGATCAAACTTCAAATACCATTGTCTATAGGCTTGTTTAAGTCTATAAATAGATTTATTCAATTTGCACACTAAGCGCTCTTTCCTTGCTTTAGTAAATCCATAAGGTTGTGTCATATAAACATCTTTAAGTAAATCACCGTTTAAAAATGTTGTTTTGACATCCATATGATAAAGTTTAAGATACAACTGTGCAACAAGAGCCATTACAATTCTGAAAGCATCTTTAGTAGATACTAGTGAGAAAGTTTATGTATAATCGATCCCTTCCTTCTGATTATAACGTTTAGCTACAAGTCTGACTTTGTATCTTTTAACTTCACCATTGGCCCCTCTCTTAGTTTTAAAAATCCATTTGCAACCAATAGGTTTGTAACTATATAGTAACTCAATCAATTCCCATACATGATTATGACACATGGAGGTCATCTCATTATTCATAGCCTCTAACCACTCAGATGAATGAGAACTTGACATAACCTCATCATAAGAAACTGGATATGTGCCATCAACAATGTTTGACTCAAATTCCTACAAGAACACTATGTAATCGTATGAAATGGCTGGTCTACAAATCCTCTATGATCATCTTAAATTAACGATTGGTTCTTCCACATTAACTGTAGGAGCTTTCATAATAGGATCAACTAGATTATCAATAAGAGTGTCATCTCTAATATCATGATCTACAGGTAGAGATGACAAAGATGGCATGGGTAAGATGGTATCCATATAATGCAGATTGATTACTCTAGGAACATCACTCATACTATTCAAGTCATCCTCAAAATAGAATGCTCTATCAGATTCAATAACTCTGGCAGTATGATTAGGACAATAAAATTTACATTATCTGTATCCTGAACAATACCCAATGAAGAATTTGCTATTAGTCTTGGAATCAAGTTTCTTGAGCTCCGAATTATAGGGTTTCACCTCTGCTCTACAACCCCATATGCAAAAGTGCCTTAAACTAGGCTTCTTACCAGTGAAAAGTTCATATGGGGTTTTTTCAACTAACTTACTTGGAACTTGATTCAGGATATAACCTACTGTCTTAAGGGCATCACCCCGTAGAAACTCTGGTAATAAAGAGTGATTGATCATGCTTCTGACCATGTCCATCAAGGTGCGATTACGCCTCTCAGCAACTCCATTTTGTTGTGGAGTACCAAACATAGTATATTGAGCTTCAATTCTTTACTCTTGTAATAATAGAGCAAAAGGTCCAGGGTTTCTGCTTGTTTTAGTATACCTCCCATAATATTCACCACCTTTATTTGATCTTACACTTTTAATTGCTTTTCCAGACTTTAATTCAATAGTAGGCTTAAATTTTTTAGAGGCATCAAATGAGTCAGATTTAATATACAACAGATCAAACCATCCAAATATAGAGAAGTCATCTATAAAGGTTATAAAATATCTGTAATTACCCATAGCAGCAGAAGTAATTGGTCCACTAATATCTATATGGATCAATTACAAAATAGTCTTAGATCTATCTGCCCATTTCCTTCTAACTTTAACGAAAAGTTTTCCCTTAATGCAATCAACACATAATTCAAAATAGTCATAACAAAAAAATAATTTAATAGCATAATTAATGTTAATCCAAATAATATTAAAATGTTCTAACATAAGAATTTGTGATTGGTAGGCCTAATTATACATTATTTATTCACTTCTATTATTAAATCAATTTCATATGATTATTATTATAATATAGAGTAAAATACCTTATTAGTTGCTCATTTATCATAGAAGTGTTATTTTAGTCTTTCACTTATTGAAATGTTTAAAATAGTCTTACATTCATTAGAAAATGTTACACCTAGTCCCCCATTTTTTTTTTCTTCAATACTATATTTAGTCTTTTAAATTTAGGGTTTGAGGTTTAATAGAGAAATTAAATTTGGTAATTTTTTCAAAAAATGAAAGACCAATGGTAACATTTTTCAATGAGTGAGAATTATTTTAGATATTTTAATAAGTGAGGGACCAAAATAGTAATTTTGTAATAAGTGAAGAACTAAAAGTATATTTTTATCTTTATATATATATATATATATATATATATATGAACTTTCCTACTCTGTGTTAGCTACATATTGTTGCATATGACCATACAAGACCATATTTTCTTTTATCTACAACAATAATAAATCTGTTTGTTTGGTTTGATGTTTGAATTTGTGATTTATAAACCTATTAAATAAATTTTATAAGATTATTATCATTACATATATATATATATATATATATATTCGCTTCAATTTTTCCTACTCTAGCTATATATGACCATATGACTACATTTTCTTTTTTTAACAAGATAAAAAAAAAAAAGGCTAATTCTAGTGATTAAATATTGAGATAGGTATCAGATTAATAGCAGCTGCAATATCAGAAGGACAAGTGTATCATAATATTTAATATTATGTATCATTATTTAATATCTTTTGTTTTTTCCGCAAAAGTGAAAAGTACTCATAAATTTTGTAATAGGCTCTATCAGTAAAAGAAAAAAAAAACTTATGCATTAATTATTGTTCTCTTTATATATATATATATATATAAAGTTGGATTAGCCATAAAGAGATAAATAGAGTGTTATAATATACGTGGTTAGTCAAATGAAAGCATATACAGAAATAACTTCAAAATTATAAGTCAACGTGTTTAAATGACAAATTTGAAACAAATAGTTTCTTCAAGAAAAAAAAAAAAAATTAGTTTATCACTTTTATACTTTGTACAATTTAATTTCTCATAAATATACCATGATAAATTATTTTTTTTAAACAAATTATTTTTGAAAAATCAGTCTTTAATTCATTTAAACGGAAAAATCAATTTTGTACAAATTTAAATTTTTAAAAAAATTAATTTGTCACAATTAATTTATAAAAGATTAATTTATCATAAAATATAAAAGTAGAAAACTAATTATATATATATATATATATATATATTCTGGTTGTTTCAATCTAGCAAACCGAAAGGAACAAATTGATATTTGTAGAGCAAATTGCAGCCAGAAAACATGGAAGGTGCATGTAACAAAAGAAAGAAAGTGCATATATATATATATATATATATATATATATAATACGTATGTATATAAAAGGAAGAAAATAGAGACTGACATTGTTCATTTTGTTTTCCTATATTTTATTTTTATTCTTAAACCCCCTCTCATTCCAAGAAAAAAAAAAAGACAAATTTTAAAGTAGAAGAGTTATTTGAAAATTAAGCGAAGGAGAGGGTAAGGATCCAAATTATATTTTTAGGGTAATGCATATTTTTAGTTAATATTTGTTCTATTAGGTCCGAAAGGGGTGCAAAAGAATATTTGATTTAATTGGCTCACTTAACAATATTTTTTTTGGGTGCTAATTTTCTTCTCAAATGATACACAGTTATAATATCTTTAAGGATACTTTGGTTTAATTAATACTTGTTAAATTATATAAATAAGGATAGGGGTGAAAGTATTTTACTAATCATAATTGGATCACTCAAATAGTTTGTTTGCACTAATTAATTATTTAAATAATATTAATGTAATTTTCAAATGACAAAATGATTTTTTTAGGCATGCATATGGTTTAATATACTCCTATATCAGCAATTCGGATCTTTTCCTGTTTTGGTGGAAACATATGGTTATGTTTGATTATAATGGACCGTCAAGATAAAAACTTAATGATATAAATTTATATTAAATTAATGCAACTGCATATAATTATATTTTTTGTCTATAATTTTAAAATATTGAATTTCTATCTAACAGTCTACTATAATTAAACTGGTCATATTTCCACTAAAACATAAAGTAATCTAAATTGCAATATCATGTAGGTAAATGGAGGAAAGAATATTTAATTTAATTGGTTCACTAAATTTTCTTTTTTGGCCAAATGTTAGATAATCCTTAAAGAAGTAATTGAGTTTCGTAGAAATGTATATTTTGGTTTAATACTTATTATATTATGCAAGTGTGGGTAGAAGTGAATATTTTTATATAATTGAATGACTCAAATATTTTTTTTATTAATTTAATATCTCAAATAATACTCATGCAGTCTTTGAAGCATGTTATAGTTACTATGCAAGAGAAGGAGAAATTATTTAATTTAATTCATATACTCAACTATTTTTTTTTCAATATTACTTATTAACTACCCGCATATTTCTCTATTTTAATATACCATCCCAAATAATACTGAAGTATTTTTGAAAAATCAAATGAATTTTTTAGTAACATATATTAGTTTAATACTCATTATATATATATATATATATATATATATATATATAGAAGAGCGTGAATTTGATTTAATTAGTTCTTATTTTCATATTATAAATTAGTTTACGTATATTTTGCTATTTAAAGTTTACATTTTACAAAAGTCATGTTGTCGTTGAGAGGGTGAATGTGTATTATGGTTGAATATATATTCGCTATTTAGTAATTATTTCTTATTTTCATATTATAAATAATTATTGTCTCTTCACTTGTCATTTCTATTGTCAGCTAATTCTTTTTTTTTTTCCTATATCTATTACTTGTTGATGCAAAACCCTAACCCTAAGGTTAAAGAACATAAAACATAAAACACATAATATGATAAGAACATAAAAAAGAACAAAATTCCCAACTTATTGAACCCTAAAAGACAAAATAAATAAAAACATAAATGATAGGTTAATTGAAAAATAAAAAAAAATTTGCCACGAGTAAGCACCTCGGTAAAAACACAATTCTTGTTGTAATACAAGAAAACAAACTATCCTCTTTAATAGATGGTTGGCAAGGTGAAAAAGAAAATTTAAAAGGTTCTTTGATTGAATAATATTCTCAACTTCCTTTATATGTAGAAGTTTAAGCTTCTTTTTATAGGTTTTAAGTTCATAAGAAAATCCTAAATTTGAATTGTTTCATTGGGCTTTTAATGAGTTGGCTTTTAATAAGTTGGATTAAATAAGCCCAAAACAACTTAAAACATTAAAAATAGAAACTTGAAATATAACTATACATATTTGGGCTTGCATCTATGCCAATAAGGTCAAGAATACTGATTATAATAAGCAAAAATGGTAAAATAATTAGTCCCAAAATAATTGGACCTTCACTTAGGCTGGGTTTAAATTAGATTAATGACTTAAATTTCCTTTTTTACTCCTAGTTCACTCAATTGGGTTTCTTCCTCATGCTTTAATAATCTTCCCACATAAATTTGGAGTAACTCTTTAAAATTTTTGCCTCGCATTCTTATAATTGGTCTTAGAGGTAAAGTTAGCTTATTTTTTATGCCTTTGTGTCTTTTGTCTTTTGGGCTCACATTAGTTGTCATAAGAAAATTTTTCTACTCCAATTCCCCTCAATATATACTAAATTGAAATTAAATTTATAAGTAAGGGAGCAAATTGAGGTTGAAAGTTAGTGAGTGATCATGTTGAAATTGAACTTATGAGTGAGGGACCACATTAAAAATAAACTTATATAAGAGACTAAAATAAGATTTTACTCCTTAATTATTTTATCATACTATGAAATGGGCTGCTCAGCCCACTTCATTCAATAGATTTGAGTTGCGGGTCATGGGGTGTATGGGCCTTATAAATGTTGATATTTTAACATTATGAAAAACAAGTATAATTATTTACTCAAAAAAAAAAAAAAAACAAGTATAATTATGCGTTTGAATTGAAATTGTACAAATTTAATTTTGGATTAACGTTAGTAACAAACTTTATTTTAGTTAAAAGTTAATTAGTTGCATGACAGTAATTTATATTTAAAATATTTTAGTTAAAATTTAGTTTTATCAAAAGTTTAATTCAGCCAACATAAATGTAAGTGTTTTTTCTTTATTAGCAGAGGTTTAAAAGACAAATATAATTTTAAAAAGAGTTCAATACCAAAAAAAGGAAACAATTTATAAAATAAACTCCCATTTTAATGTACAAATAACTTCTCAACAATGAACCAAATACATTATAATTAAGTGGGCTGCTACTTTTAAATTATTGATGAATTTATCATATCTTTTAATAAATTTATTTGTTTTAACATAGCCCACACTTCATAAAGAAGTATAATTCATTATATTATATAGCAAGTAAATTGCTAAAAAAATAAATAAAGGTGTCCAGAGTTTTATCTAAATAGATTTGCACGATGAAATTAATTAACTAATCCCAGTTACGTAATTAATATATATTAATGATGATGATGATAATAAATAAATAAATAAATACATACATACATATATATATATATATATATGATCCATGTCTAATTTACAAATATAATGTAGTTAAGAAGGAGCAAATAATAATAACAACAATAATATTGAATTAACAACTAACTCCCACTTCAATAATAAGTGCAATTCCTAATTAATTAATTAATATCGGTTACGTAGTTAACATCATATAGGAATAAAAAATGAACTAGATCATTTTGAATATACTAGAAAATAGAGCTAGACTTAATAACAGATTTGTACTCATACTAAGAGACTCAAAAATCTTATTATATATACATGAGAAACCATAGATCTCTGTTTCACATCTCATTGTGAGAGAAGGCTTCATTAAGTAAAGCTGTAGAGAAGAGAAAAATGCCTCAAAGGAATGACTTTGATCATTTTGATGATGAAACTGGAATTTGTTTTCCATTTGTGCTTAATTAAGAGGTATTATGGGATATGATGGAAGAAGAAGAAGGAAGAACATAGAAGAAGAACAGAAAGATCCAAGAAGAGAGTTCTTCAAAAAATCACCAAATTTTAAAAAATGATCAAGAACGTGATCATCATTCTAGTAATCCTTGTGAAGTTACGGATAATAGTCTTCTCTTTATGCTTATTCCTGTTCTTGAAATATTGGTCATTAATAAATTATTCCATAATAGAATAATACAAACTCATCAAATTAATTAATTAGTCATTAATTTGATGAGTTAATTAATTAATTAATTTAGATTTAAATGGGTTGTTAATTGTTTTTTCTAATGAAATTGACATAAAAAGAGAAACTGCCAAGAAGTCTTTGAAGAGAATATAGTTTGACTTTTAAAACAGACAGAAACTCTCTCTTCTTCTCTAATGTACATAAAATAAAAAAAGTTTTGATTCCTCTTTTGTGTTTATTATAAAAAAGTGATTGTAGTTCATCTCGTAATTTCAGTTTAAACTGCGTGGGATAATTAAGGAGGTATGAAAAAGTAATTGTAGTTTGTCTCGTAATTTTGGTGTAAACTATGTGAGGCAGTTAAGGAGGTATGAAAAAGTGATATTGTCACGTAGTTTGACAATATTAATATTTTGCTGCAGGCTGAAAAACTCCTTCGCCCTTAAACATCAATAGATTCCTAAGGAGAATACTACAAAAGTTGAAGAGAAAGATTGACGATATGGGAGGTCATAACATCAAAACCGAAACACAAAGGAAGCTCTTTAAAAGTGATATGAGTTCAAACCATAATCCCTATCCATATATATATATATATGGAAGGTCACACGCACATTCATTATAGAAAACATAGTTTGAAGATTACAAGCTTGGAAAGCTGGAAGGGAAGTTGGTTTAGTATAAGCACAAGACCTTTTTTTTCTGAAGGGAACATACAAAGCAAGAAGCCATACATTTCTAGATCAATCAAATAAGAAAAGTGTAACATATCCAAGAAAAAATAGTACAAAAGCACATTAGAGAGGCAAGAGTAAGAGGCTCTTATATGTAATCGAATGCCTTCTTTTACGTATCTAAAAGAACAAGAACATTATAATTTTAATTCCTTATATTTAGTCTTAAGACAACATTAGTCTTTTAAAGATAGTAAGTATAAATATGGTCTTTCGAAGATGAAGTTCTTCACCAAAATAAAGGTCCTCCAAATAACTCAATTTATTTTGTTCATTTTAAGAGAATTATTTCGATTCTTTTCATAATGACCAAATTGATAATTTGACTAAAAGTGAGATACTAAAATTATATTTTCTTCTAAATGATTATTGCATATAAGTGTGAGTCAAAGAGCTTCACAAAATAGATGACAATATTATTGAATTCTTTGAAAAAATATTATCTGATACTAATACGCTTATGTGATGATTGATTTGGAGTGTTAGTTTAATCAAACCATTCCGTCAATAAAAGACCTACCATTATGTATATGTGGCTTCCATTTTTGTTTCTGAATTATTTGATTGAATTGATATACTAGATCATTTGTCACATAAATATTTTTTGGAACTCTTTTTTTGTTGATGAGAAAATTAAAAGAAAAATGTCACAAAGAGAGATAATTTACAATAGACCTTAAGTTTTATTACCTTTACAGAAAATAAATTATGCAAATAATTAGCACTCTTGCGCATTTTCCAGCTATTCTTTAATATATAGAAAAGACAAGGATTTGAAAATTTATTATATGCAATTTATGTTGTTATAAATAACAAGCATATCAAACATGGAAGCCCAATTAATTCCATAAATGTTTGTAATTATAGAAGTGTGTTTTCAGGCTCCATAAATGTACCTTAAGGCATCATCACATGCGACACTCATAAAGTAACAATATTTTGCTTAATTATTTTATTTTTTTTAATTTAACACCACCGGTCATTTATTAATTTAGTTTTAATTTAATTCTTCACTAATTTTTAATATCAATTTAAAGCTTTTTTTTTTTTTTAATGAATTCAGTTTTAATTTAGTTTGTTACTAATATAAATAGTATAATATATTTAGTCTAAATTTAATTAAAACTAAATAATTAGATGTGTTAATATTTATATTAATAAAAAATTAAATTGATTCTAACTTTATATATAAAGAATTAAGTTGAAATTAAATTGATAAATTAGAAATCAAAACGGTGTTTTACGGAATAATTAATATTTCATATGCTTCAGGCAAGGCGATAAGATCGAATCTAGTCTCTTCTCAATGATCATTAACATATTAATTAAGTAAGAATATTATTATTTAGCTACTTGCTTGAAACAAATCAATTTACCAGACCAACAATGTTTTTATATTTTAATATATTATTATTGTCCCCAGCAATGAAGAGACATGTCAGTGCAAAAGATAATTGCTTCTGAAAAAAACAAATTGCTTTGAGCCTATCATTAATTTCCTAAACAATACATTCACAGAGGATTATTATATCTATATAAAGTAAGGGAGAAGAATAAATTGCTAGAAGAGACAGATATCAGACTTCGTCTAATATGAACCATATATTCATTAAGTTTATTTAAGATATTTATTAAAATACTGCAATATATATAGAATAATTCGAAAGTGAGACTTAGCTAAAGGATGGTTTTAGACCCTTAACTTCATATATGGTAAGTTTTATTTTAATATTATTATTTTTTAACTATGTTAGCTTTTTCTTTCTTTTATTATGGAATATAATTGCATAAAATCATTTAATATGAATGGTATTTATAGTTATATTGGCTCTGCTTGTTAACATTACTATTTTTATTAATGGAAGATGTTAAAGTGACTTTTAATTATGTCACAACGAATATTTTGACACTTAAATATTGGGATATAGATCAATGGTTTCAAATGTATTGCGTGAAAGATATTTTTAAAAGTACATTTTTAATGTTTTTAAAAAATATTGGATGAAGAGATATTAATATTTTAGATATATTTTTATATTGAATTGTATTTTTTTAAGGAAAAAATTGAATTATTTTTGATAATTTATAATTTATTCCCACATATTACGATCTTATCTCCTACTACGTTACAGTCCCGTGTGGCAAAACAGAGTGATTTGGGGCAATGGTTAAAGGTGCTCTGTTTTTATTTATTTATTGGTTTTAATCAAAATCTGTTTTTCCTTTTGTCAAGGGGAGAGTTATTTTCTTTTTTTTTTTTCACAAAAAAGTCTTATCACAACTTTTAAGAGCTCATAATTGTATTATTTTAAAATTATTGACTATTTATATGAAATGAAGGTTTATGTTTCACTATGTTAAAATATTTATTTTAAGTATTAAAAATAGAAATAATTTTTATTTTATTTAATATAACTTAAATTATATTTATATAAGTTTTTATTATATATTTGAATTATAAATTATATTTTTACTAACTATTTATTAATTGAAATAAATTTTTATAAATTTATGTTACGAGTCTACGTTACAAATTTGTAAATGTAATATTTTGTGATCACACATGTATTATGTGAAACATATTTATATTATAAAATTTAAATATTTAAAAATATATTACACAAAAAGATATTAATATTTTATAATTATATTCTATTGAAGGAAAAAAAATTAAACTATTTCTAATAATTTACTATCAATTTTACAAATATTATAGTCTATTTTTTAAAAAAATATTATTGTTTTGTATAAAAGAAGATGTAAAATATTAATATGTCTTTTATAATAAATTTTTTAGAAAATATTTAATTTTTATAAAAAATATTTCGTGTTACTCATTTTTTATTATTAAATGATATTTAATGGTTCTTATTCTTCTAGTGCTGGTGATAGAGTTGTCAAAACGGGTTCGTATAACCTACCTAAGAGATGGGTTGGATTGAAGGGTTTATTTGAGAACTTGTTTAATATACTTCTATCAACTCGACCTGTTTAACCCATGAGTTAAACGAGCCAGTTCGTAGGTTAAATGAGTTGCTTGTTTTTTTTTTTTTTTTTTAATTTTTCACTTATTCAGTCTAGCGCTACACCCCATGCACTTTTCTATATAAAAAAATTAACCCTAATGTATGTGTTGTGTTGTCTCTATTATTTTGTAATTTGCCAGATTTGAATATTTTACTCATAATCATATTCTTATTATTAATGAATCATTGAATTATTAAATTACTTTACTTGTTTTAATTCGTTTAAACTTATTTTTTATTTAATTTTTTTGTTTATTTATATTGATATAGAAATTGATTGATTAAACAAGACATGTGCTTAAAAAAAGTCACATTTGAATTTTTATAATTTTTTATTTTATTTTTACTTTTTTAATTTTTGATAGGTTAAATGGGTCAACTTATTTAACCCACCACCGTATGGTGGGTTAAACAGTCTGACTCTTTTAACCCACCAACTCAGGTGGGTCAGTTCAGGTGGGTTGGGTTGACCCACTTTGACAACTATAACTAGCGATTTATTTCTGAATATTAAATATAGTTTAGAAATATACTAATATTTGTCCCTTCCATCACTCTTGCAATAGAAGTTTTTGTCTCCTGCATTTCAACCCTTTGTGGCAAAATTAATGGAGTAAATTGGGGCAATGATTAAAGCTGCTTGCTTTTTTTGGTAATTAAAATTTATTTTTATTTTTGTTACTTGCAAGCGAAGAGTTATTTGTTTTCCACAAACAAATCAAAGATTAGGGACCAAAATAAATTTATTATAAAATCAATAGAATAAAGTAGTACTTTAGCCAAAATTATTAATAACATAAACATTATTAGTTTTTATCAGTTTATATTACTTATTTTAACTGACTAAGGCGGACGAGAGAAAAAAATCTAAAGTATGGGCTAATTTCAAATTAAGTGATGTCATATGTTTTCATGAACATTATGATATAATTATAATATAATTAATTATTACTTATTAACAACTAAAATACATTATTTCATTTATTTTAATAAATTCTTTACCATAATTAAATTAATTAATTATTACTTAAAAAATATTTTAATAAAATATTAGTTAACAATTAATGATTAATTACATCATAATTAAAAAATATGGTATTTCCGAGAATATAAAATCATCACTCTTCCAAATTAGCTATGTTATTCAACCTCGATCAATTAATTTTCTAAAACAATGCTGTTAGCTAGTCCTAAATGATTTCTGAAGTATTTTAATTTAGTAGTTATAATATTAATCTCTCATAGAAGGCTAGCTATAGTAACTTAATTAGGAGGAGACAGGGAGAAACTGAAAGCTAACAACACATACATAGAATACATACTAAGTATGATAATAAGAAAATAAAAATCTAAAATCAGCACCTCAGTTTTAAATCATTTCTTCATTTTTAGAAGTTAGGAATTACACCTCTAGAGACTTTATCTTTTAGCATTTCAGAATTTGGGGCTTACATTAGGGTTGAGACATTTTTCAGTCATATGTGCAAGAATTTTCTTTTCAGTATTTTAACTAAGAGATTATAACTTCTATAACAATGGAAGAATGTTATGTGGTAAAGGGTATCATTAAAGTGACATCTTCAATAAAAAAAGATGTATAGGAGTTTTTAAATGTTAAAGAATAAATCTTTAAAGGACTAATTTTCAAAATTTAAACTTTAATTTTTAAAAATTTTAAATATATAGTTGTTCGATTGTGCAATTTATTTAATGTAAAACATTAAATTAAATTTAAGACCTCAAAATTAAAGATTTTAACTATATGTATTCACTTAATTTAATTATGGATTAATTCTTTCAATAATAACGGTTAGATTGGCATATTTATTAAGATGTGCAAGAAATTTGTTTCAAATGAATTGGTACATGTACATTTTTTGAAAAAATATTGGCTCATCTTGATATATTTATGTGTCAACTAATTTGATATATCGATCCTTATAAAATTATTTTTTAATAGTTTCCATTCTTATTTTTAAATAATTTTATTAGAACTGATATATCAAATCAGCTGTCATATAAGTGTATTAAGATCAACTAATTTTTTTTTATTTTCCCCAAAATATTAGGCATAATATGAATAATGAATGAGTCTAATTCATGAATTTAAATAGAATGACAAATGTATGAACAAAATTTACAAAAGGTTTATTGTTTGGACCCTTTTTGGGGCTACAATGTTCCTCAATGGATGGGAAGCTAGCTAGTAACATAGAAGGGAGAAAAAGAGAGAATTAATTAATTATTAAAAAGCAATTAATTAAGTTGGTTAGGTCATTCAAAGAGGGTGTCATTAATAAAGCCTAAAACCAATTTGACTGGTGTTTTTGGGGAAAGACAAAACAAGAGAACAGAAGAGAAAGAACACCCCCAACGTGTGAAACAAAAAGGGCCATCTTTCTTGGCCCACCCCTCTTTGAAAATTACATATCTTTATATTAACAAGTCATCCCTAATGCTTGTCATCATCTTCTTGGGAACCACCTTCTTCTTCAGCTAGCCACTTCTCTCTCTCTCTCTCTCTCTCATATAAACACAAACACAGATCAGTGACTTCTAAGTACTCCTATGCCTTTGATTTTCTGGCATTTGAAGCTGGAGAGTCTGTGATTCTCATGATCTGAGTTCTGCGACGAAGGAGCAAGCAACCACACAAAGTTATGCAGTTGAAGAAGAAGAAGAAGAAGAAGAAGAAGAAGAAGAAGAAGATTAAGAGATGGTTTTGATTATGTTTGTTGTGAAGTTGGCTAAGAGATTTGGTTCTGAGGAAGAGGGACTCATACTTCTGGTGGAGAATTCACCAGTCAAAAAGGACTTAGAGGCGTACATGGGAAAGCCAGGCATTTCTTCACCTTCTTTAATTTTTCTTGTTTTTTATATTTATATGTCGCAAATTTCTTCTTATATGGGGGTTTCAATATATGAGGTTAATTAGTGATAGTATAGTTTTAACAGGCATTTTTAAACGAATTTTAGGGCACCATTAATGGTCATCAAAATAATTACCAATGAAATAAATTTTGGCTGGTTTTCCGAGTCTCTCCTTACATGTTCTCTCTCTCTATCTCTCTCTCTATCTATAATCATAGTTCATATTCATGAATAAGAACTGCCAATGGGATAAAATTATCAAGAACAATTAGGTATAATTTCTATGTATGTGTGTTATCTCAAGTTTTAGTGATAAACCTATCCCATTTTTTGAGAGGAAAAAACTATTTGGATCCCTAGCTTCCATGTCATGTTGATTCTTTACGAATTTATAATGTTAAAATAGTTTCTTAGAAAGCTTGAAATAATCAAAATAAGTTTTTCTGTTCATCAAATATTTTGTTTTAGTAGGGTTGTTTGAAGGATTATTTTAATAAT
This sequence comes from Delonix regia, assembly GCA_037074485.1. Classification (NCBI taxonomy): domain Eukaryota; kingdom Viridiplantae; phylum Streptophyta; class Magnoliopsida; order Fabales; family Fabaceae; genus Delonix; species Delonix regia. The sequence goes on along the minus strand of CM073452.1, from coordinate 35,311,962 downwards.
ATAAATTCGTGCAATGTTAAATTGATACTGATGCAAAAAGTAGGGGACTCTTTGTTTTCTTTGGATATTTTTACCATTTAGTATCATATGATTAATGATTTTTTTCCAAAACAATTTATTAATTTGTTATATTTTTATTAAATTGACACTGATACAAAGAGTTAGAGACCAATATAATTATTTTTTCTCATATGATTTGGGTTTTTTTTAACTTGTTATATTTTTATTTGAAAACTTAAAAGCAAATGTTCGGAGAACTCTACCTAAGTCAAATTAATCCTAGAAGTATTCATTATTTTGGTTTGAGTTTTGAACAATGACAAGAAAACTAAATACAAAAGGTTCTTTTCTCATACAAATTTTTCTCTGGTTTGAAAATTGCAATAAGTTGCTAAGAATAGTAATTTTGACTCTTCAACTTGCAAGTGATGTGGACCAAAACCTATCTAGGAAGTGGTAAAAGACACCCAACATTTTCTGCTAAAAAACCAAACTTCATTTTCATGATGTGCTGCTTCATTTTCCTGCATCAATTTGTAGGTAACACGCCAAATCAATCAATCAATGCAATAATAATTTATCATATCTTTGTAATTCTTCTCGCTACCAACTAATTAACCCTAATATTTTTCAAAACCGAAACCCACCTAACTCTCTGGCATGTGTAGAAGAAAATATATAATATAGTTTGTACCCATGTTTCGTGCTTATTTTTCTATTCACATTAGGTACGTACAGAGCTTAAACCCGTGAATTTGTTGTGAAAATCAAAGAATAATACAGCAATATGAAAAGTTATTTGTACCTTCTAAATTATTTGATTTTTGCTACATACCCTTCTATTAAATTTGGTGGGGCTGCATTGCCTTTGATATTTGACGTCGAAACTACTAGATTTGGGTTTTCTATATTTACTCGTAAATGTGTAAATCAAATTGTCAATATTAAAGAATTGTGTTAATTTAATAATTCACACTTAGACTTAGATACCAAATTAAATTAATTAATTGTTTAGTTATCTAAATCGGTTAAATAAAACAAAATGGATAAAATCTAAAAAGTTAATTTGATAATCTGTATCAAATAAGTTGCACGATTCAACAATGCTCACTACCTTTCAGAAAATGGAGGAAATTTAATTTCTGAAACTATTACCATGTCCCTCCATCTGGATTAAATTTCCTTTATTTCTTGGTAAATATGCAGATCGGACAATCAGTATTGAAGATTTGTATAGATTTAACAGTTCACATATAAAGTTGAATACCAAATTTAGTAATTTTTAGTTATTGAAATTGGTAAAATAAAAAACATAATCTAATAATCTGTTTCAAATGAATTGTACAATCCAATAGGGTACACTACGCTTAAGGAAATGGAGGAAATCCAATTTATGAAACTATTACCATGTTCTTGGTGCTAATAATATTCTTGAATTTCGCTTTTCACTTCAATCTTCAGCTTTAAATATACTTTAATTAATTTGATGTTACCTCGTTGATGGGATTCGTAGGGTATATGCCTTTCTTCTATCAAATTCGAAAAATATATTGACCTAATTCAAACACATTTGTCTTGACCTTCCGTTCTTGACGTAAACAAATTGTACATTTTATTGTATAATAGTTTTAATTAATTGACAACTTAAGCCATGTTTGATGGTAGAAATAAATATAGAGGCCAACAAAGCTCATCAATTTCAAGTGGGGTTTAATTAAATATCTAATTAGATGTACATAAGCGATTAATTAAATACTTACATATATATATATATATATATATTAGTGTTATTGATCTTTAACATCAAAACAAAATAATTAATTATCTGATAATCTCTTTATGGTTTAATGAAAGGAAAAAAAAAAAAAACTAAATTAGTTATCTATTTTTGCACTTTGTGATAATTTAGTCCCTCATAAATTAATTGTGACAAATTAATCTCTTACAAATTAAAATTTATATAAAATCAGTCATTCATAAATTTAAATTTATACAAAAGGATCTAAATTAATGAAAGACTAACTTTATATGAAATAAATTTTTGGAGATAATGATTTATCATGGTCAATTTGTTAGGAACCAAATTTTATAAAATGTAAAAGTGATGAACCAATTTAATACTTTTTTCTATAATAAAATTCTTAAGATTAACATAAAATATCAATGAAATATCGAGATTAGCTTGATCAACAATATATACATTTGTAAAAAGTTCCAATTTTATATACTAGGCGGGGACGTAGAACATAATTTCATGAGAGAAAGAAAAATAAATAAAAATAATCCTTTCAAATCGTTTCTCTTCCATCAAGTTGTGTGTAGGTGTCACATTTACATGAGACCATTTAATGGTGTATATTTTATATTTAGTTATCTTCTAATTAAAGTATGTTAAATATGGAAATTATTTTATTTTTAATACTGAATATTAATGTCGCATTAGGTTTTAGATTTTGGAGGCATAGTCAAATAATTTTCTTGTTTTGGGTGTAACGCGTGAGGAAGAGGCAACCCTTTTCAAAATTTCACGGCTTGCATTACGCCCGAGAAACACTTTGTTGACTGCGGTTTGTCTATTAATATTTTTATCGAAAAATATTATTTTAATCCTCAATTTATTATTAAATTATTATTTGGTCCTTTATTTATTGTATTTTTTAATATAGTTATTCATTGATAAGAAATTATTACTCTTAATCTCCACTTTTGAGATTAATTCACTATGTGTAATCTCTCTAGTTAAGCTTCTTTCACTTTGGATCTGAACATGATATAAAAAGTCCTTTGATATAATAAGTCCGACTTAAAAAATAAAATCCAACCTAAAAAGTTTGATTAAAAATGTGCGAAGTGTAAAATCAGTTAGACTCGGGTTTTTTTTAAAGTCTGACTTGATCATAAATCTAAATGAATATTTAATAAGAAAAATTTATTATTTTAAAAAAACTTAATATAACATGACATCTTGATAAAATATATAAAAATTAATACCTCTTATTTAAAAAATTTATGTTATTTACTTGTATTTACAATTTTTTTATATATAATCTTACAAGTAATAATAACAATTAGTTATATTATTTATATTAAGTTTTAAGAAACAAATTGATATGATTATGACTTAGAAAAGTCTGATTGGTTGGATAAATCTGACTTGAAAAATATGAATAAAACTCGGATATGAAAAACTTGATTAAAGTATGAGCTTGAACTTTTTTTCAACCCGAATTCAACTTTAACTTTTAAAAGTTTGGCACGATGGTTAATTTTCTTAAACTCATGTAGAATGATCAAAATGACAATTTAGTGATAAGTTATGGATTAAAGTGATATTTTAATTCCTCTATTCTTATTATATAATATTGTCTCTCTCATGCATTATTATCACTCTTGACAATTTTTGTTTTTTTCTTCCAAACGAGGAAGGTCCAATTCAATGTGCGTATTTGGGTCGCCATAATTAGCTCATTGTTAGAATTAGTTGATGAACAATTCAAATTTTAAAAACATGTGTAACTTATTTTTTTCTTCTTCAACATTTTTACACAGGTTTGATGAATTTGAAGGCGTCTTGTCCTCAATCATTTTTAAGTTAAAAACCAAAATAATGAATTTACCTTAATTAGTGATATAATTAACGAGTTAAATTGTATATTTGAGTAATACTTTACAAGTATAATTGAAGGTTGAAATTTTTAAATTTTAGATATTATACATAAGTTACACATCTTCAGATGATTTTAGTCAATGTTTAACAATTTGATCTGGTATATATTGTAAGAGTATAAAGAATATACTGATTTTTTTAAGCATTTAAAAATTTATTTATAAAAATATTTAAACCAGATATAAAGAAATTCCAACAACCCCATATTAATTGAGATATAAATTGCAAGTAAATTATAAAATTGATATTAAAGTAAAAAAAATTCTTGTTGTGAATATTACACTCATTAAATCAATAGGCTGCCTTTAACTCCAATTAGGAGATGGATTAGTTGTAAATTCAATTTTGGTGAGAGTGAAATGTATTTGACTAGAGGTAAATTAATTAGTGAGGTATATGCATATAAAATATCTTTATCACAACTGCAAAAATTTATATGAATTTTGTTAGAGAGAGCTCAATTTTGATATATTAACATTTTATTCTTAAATTATTTTTAAAACAATATATTTAGTTAAAAAAATTATAAATTTTAAACAATAAGAAAGAGAAAAAGTCATTTTAGTTCCTGACCTATCAATAAATTACTTTTTTTGGTCCCTTACTCACTTTATTTTTTTAAATGGTCTTCCACTATTTGAAAATCATTACTTTTGATTCTTTCATTTCAGTCAACGTGACTTTGTTTGAGGGACTACATATGGTAAGAGCATAAAAAATAGAGAATCAAAGTGATTACAATTTTCAATTCACATATGCTTATTTTGAGAAATAAAATAGGAAGATGACTAAAATAATAATTCAACGATAAGTTAAGAACCAAAATATTAATTTTTTTAATAAAAACCTCGACGTCTAAAAAGGTGATAGTATCACCTCATATAGGGCTACATGATCCATTCATGCCAATTGTTTAAACCTTGTGGTCTATTCTCAATGATTATAGGGATTGGGAATAATTAATTAAGAGTGTATATATTGAACGACAATAATTAATGTGTCGAAATTTTGAATCTGATTGATACTTGTTGAAGTGGGTTTTGTTTATCTTTGACAATTTGTTCCATCCCTTTCACACAAGTATTAACGTTAATTTCTTTTTTTCTCAATTCTTTCGCTGTCATGTGTGCACGTGTAGTTAGGTTTCTTAAACCCAAAGGTAATTAACTTAATCATTTCTTTATTTGAATGGCACTATTAAATTTATTCTTCCAAAGTATTGGTCTCAGATGGTGTTTGACCCATTCAAACAAAGAAGTTCAGGTGTCAAATGTTATAAATAAATAAACATGGTTGGAAAAATACATTTCATTTAGGTTTGATGTCTTACGTAATTTTGGGTCGACTTGATTTTTAAAATTAATTTTGATCAAACATAAATTTATATAATCGTAATTTATGTTTAAATATTTTCGTTTGAAAATTAATTTTTGTTATATACACAGTTTATCTAATGCAAAATTAAATTTTTTCTCACTTAAGTACAAACAAGGGTTCAGAGAGCAAAATTAATTTCGAAAAAAATCAAACATCAAATGAGATAAAAATATTTGCAAAACAAATTTTTGTTTAGGTGTGCAAATAAGTTTTTAAACCTTTTAAATGTTAAATCAAACACACTATTCGTTATTAAAGAAAACATTTTTTTTAACTTGAGGTTCATTAAAATGATTTGTTCACATGTAAATTTTTTTTTTTTTTTGAATGTTTGTCATGCTAAATATGAAAGTTTTCTCAACAATTTAAATTTTGTTTTGTTGTAGAACTCTTGGAAACGTAAGAAGTATAACAAGAATAAGAAAATTTGAAGGTATAAAGATAATTTTTATTCACTTGGATCATTCTTCCTTAATATATACTTATTTATACGAGTTCAGCCATAAACCTAAACTTACAAGTTACACTAATATAAATAAAAGTTTATGAAGAAATTAATTATTTGGTCTTATAATTTGTATCAATTTTCAATTTGTTACCTATAGTTTGTTTTATTTTTATCTTTGAATTACTCTCTACATATATTAAACTTTGAAAATTAGTCTTTGCCATTCTATTCCGTTATAATGTTGTCAAAGTGCTGATGGGGTGGTTGATGGAGCTGACGAATTTTATATGGAAGGAAATAGAGTAGGAGAAAAGTATTAGTTGAAACTTGAAATTGCAAGGACATGGAAATATGAGAATGAGATTGAGATGTGTAAAGAATGAATGAAGCTCACTCACATAATGGCCAATGATGAACAATCCGCCTATCAGATTTGCCAATCCCAATGCTATTTACTACAGCAACACAAGATCACAAAATTAACTCATATTACCAGCCAAAGTATCAGCTTGTCAATATAAATCACTGTAAAAATAAAGTTCAAGATGGTAATTCAAGCATTTAAGCTGATGATCTCCTAAAACCGGAAGCAACTATTTTGCTGCATTGTTGCTGGTAGCTACAGAACTTGTGTATCTGTTAGGATTGTGAATTCCCTTGTAAATATTTGAATTTAAAGTTACAATATGCTTCTCATATGAACCTAATTTTTCCTGATAGAGAGATAAATATTCAAGGTTAAATACAGTTATGTTAACTAGCAACAAGCGAACTTAATGGCAATTAAAGGGCTTTGGTTTGGTGGTGCTTGGCAAATTTGTGTTTTACTGGTAGTTCTAAAATACCAGAGAACGAATATTTTTTCCTTGGTAAAGCTGCATAGTACACTGCATGTTAACAAAGGAAAGATGAAGCCAAATGGAGTACTCTGAAGCTTGCTGAATTTGTACTTTGGACCTTAATCAAATTTTGAAGTACAACGTAGTGTATGTAATGTTGACAATTACAAAATGGAAACGAAATACTTGTTTTTGCCAAAAAACTAATAACTTTTTATTCTTTGTTTGGCCCGAAGACTACCCTCTTCGCAATAAACATACCTACATAAAGTATTAGAGTCATCTTTTTTGTTTTTGTTTAAATAATCTTTTTTAACTCCAAACTCAACCTTTCTGCATAGTCAACCCAAAATTGCTAAAGTGTCTTTATATTGTAAAATTTTATACCCATTTTAGGCTTCCATGTATCCTTTGTAGTGCCATCTTTAGTCAACGAAATGGTAGAGCCACTTAAGTCCTTGCAATTTATTAACCAAAGTATGCCTTAATGGATTATAATTTTTCTCATAACATTACATATCAAATCAAAACAATAACATTATATATTAAAACCAAACTATGTTAAATCAAAACCTCATTGTTCGAGACTGCACCAACTAGAGTCTAGAATACAAATACTAAATCAATTTCCGTAGGTTCAGCACGTCAAAAATCAATTAGTATCCAAAATACTAATACTAGCATTAATCAATACATATCAACTAGCGTTAATCATACCGCCTATGGCTTGTTTTCTTTTCTTGCACTTTCTGATTCATCTTGTTCTGTCTCTTCCTATTTTTTTTTGGTAAGTAGAAGGGACATGGAGGAAGTGTCAGTTTTTAACCGTTCTGGTCCATTTCTTCTTCCTATCATTAGTGGAATTTATTTTTCTATTTTTATTGGTGCATTCATTTGTATTTATTCTCTTACCATTGTAATAGTAATCATTGATGGTATAGTTTGCTTTTGACTCTACTATAAATATAGGTCCCTATGTTTAGAATATGATGACCTACAAAACTCATACACTAACTTTGAGAGTGGAAAACCAAGACGAACCCATATTTGGTTCCTACAATTTTGACAACTATGATATTTTTTATTTGATGCAATGAATGGAGGTATGATCTTTCTGTGTTATTTCTTTCATTGTGGACAAATTAACAAGTTTTTTTTTTGTGTGAAAGTTTTTACAGGAAGAACTTGAAAATTTGGGGTCAATTACATCAAGAAGATTGAACTAACAGATTTGGGTATCTTCTTCTCATCTCTAGCATTTAATCACTTTATATCAGTGGGTTTTACTTTTTTGCCTTTCACATAGCCATTCACTTCTTCTTCCTCTTCCTTCATTCTACAATATTTCATTTGGTTCTTCCTCCTCTCGTTCATCTCCACAACAATGTGATTTCAATATTTCTTTACCTAACCACTGCCTCTAATATTTTTGGAGTGGATGGCACAAAATTTCCATATTCATGAACAGAGGAAGCATATCATGCACGATGATTGCACGCTGTAAGAGGGGTAAGTTCCAGGTCATGCAGCCAAGTTCTCCGCCCAGAAACACACATCATCTACTCTTATCAGCCTTAAAATACGTAGTGTTTGTAATGTCGACAATTGCAAAATGGAAATGAAATATTTGTTCTTGTCAAAAAGCTGGTAGCTGTGTAATCTTTGTTTGGCCCCTAAAGACCCTCTTTGCAACAAACATACTTACACGAAGTATAAGAGCCATGTTTCTTGTTCATAATCTTTTTTGACTCCAAACTTATAACATTCAAGAATTTTTAAATCTATGTTAATTAAAAAAATATATTTGGATAATTTAAAAATATATATACGAGGCCCAATTAAGTGAAAATTAATTTTGGTAAAGTAACATATAATTATTAGTTGGATTGTAAGAATTTAATGTGCCAAGAAAATAGAACTAAAATAAAATTTTGAGGACTACATGAAAGGATAAAAAATATCTGGGGTAGAAATTATAATTTTTAGGGACTAAATTGAAGAGAAAAAATATTGTCTGAGATAAAATTATAGTTTTAACTTTTTATAAAAGGAAAAAAATGAAAAAGAAAGTGTCGGCAGAGAAATTATTGCATAAGGACCAAATTGAAAGAAAAAGTATTTGTTATGGTAGGAAATCTAATTTTAACAGGGACTAAAATAAAAAAAATATTATCAAGATAAAATATAATTTTAGCTATTAAATAGTAACAGTGGGGAAGTGCTAGTAAAAAATTCAGATTTTAAACTTATGCAAAATATAGTCTATATTTTTATTTTTTATATACTTGTTTAATAATTGATTTATTCGTCACAAAACTCAACTTTGTCACTATAATTAACCCAAAATTGTCGAACTTCCATGCATCCTCTGTGGTTCCATATTCAGTCAATGAGATAGTAGAGTCACCTAAGTCTCTGTAATTTATTAATCAAAATAAACCTTAATGAATTATAATTTTTCTTATAACTTTATATATCAAATCAATACTATAACATTATTTATTAAAAAAAAAACTATATTAGATCAAAACTTCATTGTTAGAGACCCCGCCAACTAGCGTTTAGAATACTCTTTCTTCGAGAGAATGTGTATTTTATACATAACATGAAACAAGACGTGATAGACGTTTTAGAAGCACTGTTTTGTGCAGCTAGAGAAGGGAATGTTTAGTTTGTGGTTCAAGTATCTAAAGCATATCCATAATTAATCGTGCTTAATTCAAAGTTATCGTGGAATATTTTCTTCTATGCAATTCAATATCATTAGGCTAAGGTTTTCAACCTCATCCATGGGCTTCGCTTCAAGAATTCATTACCATAAAGAATAACTTACAATGGACGAATCTTGCTACATGTGGCGGGCAAGTTGGCTCCATCATTATAACTTAACCTTACAAATGCAAAGAGAATCGCAATGGTTCAAGGTAAAGAAAAAACATGCCTTGTTTTGTCTTGCTTTTGGTTGCCGCACGATGCTTTCTTGTATGACTTAGTCTTCATGTCATAAGATGAACTAAAGCATCCTTGCTACTCACTCACGCACATGCTTTGAATTATTTGGAAACTGTAGTAGTGTAGTTGATCTTAAATTAATTAATTTGGTTTTTCTTTGTTTAAATAAATGCAGGAGGTGGAGAGCATGAATGGTACCTCCTGGATTTAAGAGACAGAAATCATGAAGGAATGCAACCTAATTACATATTCAAAGAGGGCCATAAAATATTAAGGAAGGAAGGAGAGAAATGAATCAAGGGAACAACTGCTTCTTATTCTTTTTGTTGGTGCTTTGATTATTACTATTATTGCTGTGGCTTTTTCTGTGCAAGGAGGAAACAATCTGAATTCCAGTTGTGTAATATTTTTGAAAGAAAAGTTATTTGTGCTTTTCATAGTCTCTGAGGCATTATCGTTATTTTCTTCTACAAAATTTGTGCTAATGTTTATGAAGATCCTTGCCTCACGCTAATGATTAGATTAACTTAATATATTGAACATTTAACAATTTTGATGTCTCAACTAAACCAATTAATTTTTAACATAATTGAGAATTTAAATATTTATTAGTTAATATATTTACTCAAAACTAATAAAGCATTTATATATTGTTAACGTAATGGAATAATATTTATACTTCACATAAATATTTAAGTTTTTTAACTCATTTTGGACACAAAAATATTTAATGATTATCTTATACTCAAATTTAAAAATTATTAATATTTGTTTGGTAACACGAAAAAAAATCAAGAATTGTCTTTTTTTTTTTTTTTGCTGGTTTGGGTATTTGCTAAAATTTGATATATTTATGGTTAGTAAATTAAGATATCTTTTTAGTTAATTTGTGGTCAAAATCAATTTGTACATTCCTTATTTCTTACTTACAATGATTATGAAATTAGGATTTCTCTTTAATTAACCTAAACTTATTTAATGTTTTTGTTTGAGACTTACCTATGTTGAATGAGTACTATTATATTATGGATAATGAATTATGAAGTTGCTTGAAATTTTATATGTTGATTCGAATGATAAGTATTAATTATGGATTATAAATTATGACATGATTATTTGTGTAGGAAGTTTTATGTGTTTATGTGATATAATTATATTTAATAACCATTTAATATTATGTTTATATAAATTTTTACGATTTTACATTACGAGTATATTTTTTTTTTATAAACTTACCTAAATTGCGAGTTTGATAACCTTGAGTAATTTGTGCATGCAAAAATTTCAGCTCATATATTCCCTTAATTTATTTCTATGCAATTAGTGACACGAAACTCTTTATCATTTGATTGTTTATGTAACAATTGAAAGTAGATAATGTCAAATCTTTGGAAGAAACTAAGCATGTATACCTAAAAGCCCATAAACGTAAAAAATAAAAACAAAAGGAAAACAAAAAAAAACAAAAACGTTGGAGGCCTGTGTAGTAGACCAAGTCTTGTGGTAACTAATAGCCAAGGATTCTCAAGGGATGTTCATTATCAAGATTTTATATTACAGAACTCTTCATTGACCATAATAATTTTTTATTTCGATATGAATTTGAGAAATTTTTTTAATACCAATTTATTTATTTATTTTTTTGGACAAGTGTTTAAAGTTTAACTTATGTCTACATAATGGACCACATTATGCCTACTCCACTCATAATCTGACATGATATTAGGCCCAATAATTTAGCTTAGACAAATATTAAGGCCAGATTCTATGACTGGGTCAAGTCCATTTCATTTATAGTAAGATACAATATTTTATACATTTCCTTTCCCTTAAAATAGTTTTATCGTAAACATTTTGTAAATTTTAGAAGCTAAGAGTCAAAGAAGTGCGAGTGCATACAGAATTTATTTCTTCTCTTTTTATCTTTTTTTTTTTGAATTAAACGTAGATGATTAGATTTTCCAAATCCTAATTCAACACATTTTAATTGATTTATGATACATTAAGATAAAAACACAAATTTTTTTGAATATTAATTGATTAATAAAGAATTTGTTACATCTATTAAATATTTATACGAGACTATAAAATAATTCAGAATTAAAAGAATTAAATATAAAGAAAAAAATTTAAAATAAGCAACACAATAAAATGATTTTAAAACATGTGAAATCCCTGGAGTTTGAACTCTACAACAACGTAAACGTGATTCATGAAGAGTGGCTAAATTATGAATTGAACACCAATATTTTTCTCGCGTCCATTATATGGTTCAATATCTAGCTAAGGCATAGGAATTGGGATAAGTGAAACCAATTTATTATTTCATAATCTAAAACGATAAAAGATGAAATTCATTCCTTATATATAAATGCTAAATCAAGTCCTACTCGATGTTAAACTTAATTATAATTTAAAAAGTTTATTCAGCCTAATAAATTTGATCTGAACAAATAAAACCCAAATAAAAAAAATCAATTAAAAAAGGATGTTTTATAAAATGCTAGATTCAGGTTTTTTTAAAACTTGACCCTATTTTAAAAAATTTGAATTAATATTTTTTTAACAAAAATAAACTTATTACTTAAAAAAAACTTACGTAGTGGTAAAGGAATAACAACTAATAACCTTTATCCCTTTTATCCAAATGATTTATGCTAATACAACAACTCATTTGTATATATAACTTTTTTATATATAATCTTAAAAGTAATAATAAAAATTAACTATGTTATTTATCTCAAATCTTATTAATAAATAAATTTGATCTTAACTTAAAAAACTTACTTGACTCAATAGATTCGATTTGAAAATATGGATAAAGACTCGAATAAAAATATCTAATTAAAATATAGGCTCAAGTTTCTTTTTAGTCCTAAATTTAAGTTCGATTTTTAACGGTTCACCTCTATGATCAAGTCTAATTGATGTGTAGTATTTTTATGAGTAAAGATTTAGGGTGAATACTTCATCTCGAGAGAAAGAAAACTCCATAGATAATAATAGATGCAAACAAATGAAAAAGAAATTCTGTAGAACTCGTTAGAACCATGAAAATCAAACAAAAAATTGCTTCCTTCTTATACTTGAATCATGGTAGAGACAGAGATGAAGGTGAAGAAATGGATTTGGTGAAGTTAAAAATTTGAATGCAAGTAAATTTGATAAAGTTGAAACCACTGAATGAAAATTTAATGATTTAAAATTTAAAAGTTTATTAAATTTTATTTAATATTTATTAATATCTAAACTATTTAAATAAACATTTAATGTTTAGATGACCTTAAATGTAATATGTTGAGGTGTCAGCCTTACTCAACATAATAAATTTAGATTCTCAATCTAAATTTGGTGAGGAAATCTGAAGTTGAACAAATTAAGGAGAATGACAAATATGGTGTAATGCGGATCCTATGCTTTTCTTTATTTACTTTATGGCTAGACTTACGTTTTGTCCTAGGCAAAATTATGTTTTGACCCACCTATACTTTTAAAATTATACTCTGACCCCAAATAATTCCTTGACAAGACCATAAAAGTCCTTTAGAACAGTCCCTCCTTCTATATTCCTAAAATTTCCCTTCCCAATCTAAACCGAAATCGTTTGTCATACTCAATCAAATGCATATACTAACATAATTAGTACGGATTTAGAATTTGATTTTAAGGAGGATGAAAGCCTTTAGATCAAATATTGAATTAAAGAAGATAAATTATTATAATTTAAGGGGCAAATTGTTATTAGATAAAGAATTAATTTAAGAATGTAAGATAAATTACATATAAAAGTTGGAATTTTAAAAATTCAACAAAGGTAATTGCACTCCCACGCCCCTTTTAGATCCATATTTGAAGGTAATGATATAGATATACTTTAACTCAAAATTCTCATATTCTAATTTTGCAAATTTAGGAAGAATTGTTTCCTTCATAAGTTTAGATTTATCACAAAAATGTCCGTATTTCAATATAACAAGTCAAGTTAAATTTTATTTTTCTGATTTTCTTGACAAATATTTAGGAAAGCAAATTTTAATTTCTATTTTTTTTTTCTTGAAAGATCGTATATATAAGGTCATCATAGACCCGAACATTTCTATTTAGGCTCAAAGTGAAAATGTTGAAAATTAGTCATCTTGTGATTGGTATTGGGTATGGAAGTTTCTGTTAAGGCCTAGATTTAGCCTAAATATGCACCTGTCGTTAACAATAAAATTTTTTTAGCCAAACATCACCAAATCCAATAAAAATAAGAGGTGAAATCTTTGGTGCACTTAGTTACAATATAGTCACATGATATTAAGATTATTATTTATTGAGTTAATATTTAAAATACAAAATTATATAGATTGACATGTAAATTAAAAAACAAAAAAAATACACTTTTGGTCCCTTACCTTTTGCCATTAGATCAATTTGGTCCCTGAAGGATGGAAAGTACTAAATTGGTCCTTCAAAGATTGCATTGTGATCACATTTGGTCCTTCTATTATGAGGTTGTTAAAATTAATCTGAGCTGGATCGTTTTTTGCTAATGCAACATGTTATCTGCTGAATTTATTTGTAGTTTGCCCCATCATTGAATAATTTGGTCCTTCATCTTGCCCTACTAGATCGAATTAGTCCCTTATTTTTCACAAATAGATCAATTTAGTCTTTTAATCTTTGGTATTAGATCAATTTGGTCATTTATCTTTTGACACTAGATCCATTTGATCTCTTATCAATCATCACTGGATCAATTTGGTCATTCATCTTTTGCTACTAAAACAATTTGGTTCCTAAAATTTTTTTAGCAAAATAAAGGTTGGTTCTTGGCAATAAAAATAAATAATTATAGTGCTAGTTTCAAAAGGATTTTAACGTTAGTTTAAAAAAAATGAATATCACTAGGATTTAGCAGGAACACATGATATATTATCAGCTATATTAACAAAAATACACATAATATTTAACTTGACCTGAAACTACAAAATACATATATCTAAGCATAATTTCTGAAATTGATGGATAATTCATTAGTTTTTTTTCTTAACCAACACGACATAATTATTTTCAATAATTTATTGATATTTAGCTTCTTTTATTAAATTTTATAATTATTTTCAATTAAGTATAATTCCCAAATATTTAGCTATTTATTTAGTTCATGTAACTTAAACTCCTAAAATATCGATAAGTTTTACTCTATTGCAAACATAATTATAACGCGAACAATTTGAACACTACTAATAAATTAAATTTCACTTATAAGCTCATACTATAATTATAATAAAATTTAAAAGCTTGCAATATTATAAAAAATGAATAATTTAAGATGATTCTATGTGATTATTTCTCTTTGCGTTATATAGATAGGATCTATGTAAATGTTTACATTTATAAAATTATATCATATAAAAATAATTCAAAATTATTGAAGATTTCAAAACAAATTATATTATGTTTAAAAGTTGAAAAAAGTACTCCTATTTGAAACGAAATTATATTATGCTTCAAAGTTTATTAAAGATATAAAAATATCTTAATAATTATTATGTAAATCATATAAGTAGAAGGAAATTATATTAGTTTTTGAAATATTGATTCCTATATAAAATAAAAATAATTATATTTCATAAAATTTAATAAAAGAACTAAAATATTAATAAGTAATTAAAAATAATTATATCGTGTTGGTTCATAAAGAAAACACAAATGAATGACCTATCAATTTGAAATCTGATGAGGTATGTGTATTTTATGGTTCTAGAACAAATATAAGTTGAATGCTATGATATGTGTGTGTATTTGTGTTAATGTAACAAATAATTTATTATACATTGCTATTAAGTCCTATTTATATTCTTATTTTATTTTAATCAACATAAAATTTTTTTTTGAAAGTGACAGCATAATTATTTTATCTTTATTGCTAAGGACCAACTTTGATCATGTTAAAATCTTTAAGGGACCAAATTGTTTTAGTGGCAAAAGATAGGGGACCAATTTGATCTAGTGGCTATAGGTGAGAGATTAAAGGAATTTAGTGTTAAAAGACAAGGGCCCAAATTGATTTAATGTTAAAAATTGATGGACCAAATTGATCTAATTGTAAAAGATAAGGGACTAAATCGATTTAGTAGTATAAGATGAGGGACCAAATTATTTAATGATGGACAAACTACTAATCCACCTCAACAAATAACGTGTTGCATCAATAAAAAAGGGTCTAGCTCATATTAATTTTAACGGTCTCATGATAAAAGGATCAAATGTGATCATGGTGCAATCTTTGAGGGGCAACTTTAGTACTTCCATCTTTCAAAGACTAAATTGATCTATGGCAAAAGGTGAGGGACCAAAAGTATATTTTTGTCTTTCAAAAACTCATATACAGTTAACATTTAGTAATTATCAAATTTATATGCACGCAACATTTGGTAAAATTTTGTTTAATTACATCGTGAGTATATCAATGTACTTAAAATTGTAAGTGTACCAAAGATGACAAAAAGAAAAAAAGAAATGAGAGTCCAAAATTGAAACTGAAGCTCAAGGCTTAAAGTTCAAGTCAAAACCCAAAAATTATAAAATGCTAAAAAAGAAAGATTTATACCCAATTTTATTCTTTCTGTAGTTTTTTTTTGAAACATTTCAAATTTTATTATAAATTCCTTTAGAAATTCTAGTATCTCTCCCAAACTGCATTTTAATTTTTTTTATATTATTGTTGCTTAATAATTATTTGAAATATTAACGAAGATTTTAAATGTAATGAATACCCCATTTGAAAGTAATTTCTTTAAAAATCATAATTTCGCAAATTTTCTCACATAACATTGTTTGATCAGTTTTCATTAATAGATAGTGAACTACATTTATAGATTTTTTTCATGTAGAAAAACTTTTTATTGCATTTTTTTTCATAAATTATCGAGGAAGAACAAATTGACCCTTTTTTATTTACTATTTTAAAAGAACCTTAATATCTATCACACAATATATATCCTCATGCTTTTTCTGAGTTTACATTATGAGTCCCTTCTTTTACAAGTATATGTCTAAATTCGCATGTTTTAAAACCTCACTCACACTGCCTTTGCCCACTACTTACTGCTTATCTTTTTACATATAATTTGAACAAAAGAAAATCCTTCAAAAGATACAAACAATGGGAAAATTTTTGTTCAACAAAATTTTTTTTTCTTTCCATTTTCCCATGAAGGACGAAGTCTTAGATAAATAAATTAAATTAGAAAGATTCAATATGTTGCTAATGAATTTTTAATAAGCTTCGACTATGCAGTTGATTAATTTTTTAATAAAATTATGACATGTAAAAAAATTATTTTAAAAGAACCAATAATATACCACTGATCAGTCGAAAATTAACTTGATCTCTGGATTCTTATGTAGTAAAAAGTGTAGCATTCTCGCCATGATCATAATACCATTATTGTGAGGCTTTCGTTCTCTCCTTCATGGTGTCTTCATTTATAAGGTTTTATGAATTCCTAATTGGGTTAAAATAGTAGTGAACAAAAAAAAAGGGGTTAAAATAGGTACATTCCCTTTCTTTATGTTTATAGTATTTAATTTCTATCAAGGAAAGATTGAGAATTATTCTTTGTCCCTAAAAGTATTACTCTTACCAATTTAGTATTTTAAGAAATGTAACATACTGCTAAATTTTTATCAACATCCATAATGGGGAATACACTTCTCTTTATATTTAGTAGCTTTTAATATTGATTTATTTTAAAACAATACCATATTTAAAAGAAAATTACTACGATTTAAAACTAAATTATATAAAACATTATTTTCTTCGCAAAAATTAATAGTATTTAATCAAAGAAATGAACATTATAGAAAAATATAAAATATATTAAAATCTTAAAACAATCACCCGTATAAAATCTTTCATAACATTTTCCTAAATACATGAATTGCACTTCTGGATGCAATACGTGAACCACATTTTCCTATATACATGAATCTCCTCATACAAGGCACCTAAACACATAATGAACTTGTACACTTAGCAAACTATAATACTTTTTTAGAAATTTCAAATTAATATTTCAACAATTAATGCTTACCTCCATCGCACACTTAGGCTCATAAAAAAATATTAGTTGGTTCTAATACGCTTATGTAGCAATTAATGTGATGTATCAATTTCAATTAATTTATTTTTTTGATAGTTCCTACTTTTTCTCTAAATGATTTGATTAGGACTGACATATCACATTAGCACACATATATAAGTGTGTTAGAATCAGTTAATATTTTTTTAAGCTTGTCATGTTCTGGTTTGGGGGAGACTTAGGCTTTGAAATCTAATTAGATTTGAATCAAAATAATGGCAGCATAATAGTAGTTCAATTGAACACATATGCTTAGTAAGCTCATTAAGTTCATAAAGAAAATTGTGTTTTGCTTCAGTTGAAATTGGTTTTCCTCCCCCTGTTCTTTGCTTATTCACGTTTTAAAGGGAGAAGGTAAGGGTGAAAATTCTATTTTACTCAGGGTTTATTCCCATTTTGCCCAAATTTCCTTCCTTCTTTTCTTTTTGGTCCATTGAAAATTATATTTTTCTCTAGATTTTATTTGATTTTGAGCGCCCGGGCCCCTCACCATTTATTTCTTTCACTTTAAACTTCTAAATTTTGGTTGTTACAAGTAAAAAAAATCTAATTACTCTAGCCCTAACATCATTAATCCATTCCAATTTAAATCTTGGTAAGTAAACTAACATCGTCACTATTTGCTAATTAATTTTGACAGGTTACATTAACAAGTCATTAATTATAGAATTAATTATAATTAATTAAAATTGTGTTTATTCATTGCTAATCCCATTATTTATATATAATTAACTTAACTATAAATATTTGTCGAGCAGATTTGGATTAAAACTATAAGCTATTTCTTCATTCATGCAACTCGATCTGGTGTACAGTAGAAACATATAAGAGCTACATGAATAAATGGTTGAACCTATAGACAGCTCAACCTAGCTAAGGCATGCATGGAAGAAAGAGTACTCCATGCTTTATTTCTTAGTTTTTACTTATTATTTATTTAATATATATATATATATATATATATTTTATGGGTTCTTCATATTGTTCGCTTTCTGTTCTGTGGTTTGATAGCTTCAGGCTAATCAGCAGCACCAGCAACGCCAGCCTCTGCAGCATCTCCGGCATCCCCAGCCGCCTCCTCCCCAGCCACCACGTCCTGGGCCGCCCCAGCCACCGGGTCTGCCACCACCCCAGCCTCCTCCGCCCCACTCGGTGGTTGTCTTGGGTTCTTGGGCTGCAGGATCATCAACTGCACGTACACATGGCTAACCATTAATATCTATATATGTATGCGATTACTATAAGGTTTCCTGATGGACATAAATTTGAAATGCAGTTGCGTCTCAATGTACAAAATTTCGGAATATAGAGTAGCACAAAATGTGGATGTATACTATGGATAATTTGTTAGATTCTTAAGAGTTATTAAGATCATGTATGTATATTTGTAAAGTTTTTGCTTTTGAGTATTTGGTTAGGCAAACTTTTATATCAAGTATATTCAAACTCAAGCATGCGACGATTCAATCTAAAGTATTCCTGAGTATTGGGAATCATTGCACAACTTGTACCTCTGAATGTATTGAAATCTCAATAAATCAAGAAAGGAAAACGAAATAGTCCAAACATAATTAAGAAAACATATTATAATTAACTTGTCATAATTAGTTATGACTATCATCACATTTGAAAAAGCTTGTCTGAGTCAATAAACTTAGTCCCAAAGAAAAACAAAACCCCCTCATATTTTGGCAGGAACATAATGTCAATTTTTATCATAATAGATAGTTGGATAGAATTTTAATAGTCTAAATTTATATTAAATTAATATAACCATATCCAGTTAAATTTTTTATTTGTAAATTTAGACTAATAAATTTTTATCTAACGATTTACCATAATTAAATATGATCTCATGTTCTCATCTAAACATAAAAGGATCTGGAGTGTATATTTTCTATTTGTAAATCTGGACTATTTAACTTCTATCCAACGGTCTATTTATAATTCTATAAGAATATATGAGGATTCAAATTGAAAGAATCTGAATCTAAAAAATAAAAATCGAATAAAAACAATCCGACTACAAAACTTACTTTGTAAAACGCGCCGCTTCAGGCTTTGTTAAAACGAATTGTTCCATATTTGGAACTTGCAAGTCAATATTGATTATGCAAGTTTTAATAGTATCACGAATACTATTACGTACCATTTGTCTCATCAATGGAAGACTGATCAGTTGCAACAGCAGAGACGAGCAACATGCCAAGGAAGAGGCACACAATAAAGGGCTTCATGTTCTTCATTCTTTAGTTTCAAACTTTACGAGTAAACTTGCAGAGGAGATCGATGAAGACTTCGTGCATTTCTCAGCTTCTATTTATAGCGGCCATGGAAGAGGAAGACAAGTCAAAAATGCAAAGAGCGAGTCTAATATATAACTACATAGGACAATCACAACTTAAATGGCTTTGTCTGTAAGTGAAGGCATTATCTTTCTCAGAGTTTCATGCTTTCTGAAGAAGAAGATGGATCCTTATCAAAAGTGTTTGACACATATATGGATTGAGGTAAGCATGACTTTTGAAATGGTGGCATCTGGCAAGTGTATTCGGTGTATATGGAAAATGGTTGCATCACAATGCACGCAAGATATTAATGCATGCATGCATGGCTTTGATGTTGAGTTGTGCAAATTCTTCTCTCTTGACTCAAAATTTTATCCAAAGAGATATTATATGTTATTTTAAACCAAATTGAAGTCAAAGTTGTATTTGCAAAGCTTATAGTGTATGTTTAGATTGACATTGGACTAATCTAATTTTGGGTCAACTTGATATTGAAAAATGATTTTGCATTACTATGATTTATAATTAGAAAATTTCATTTAAAAATTAATTTTTGTTATCTATATAGTTTATTCAACGTAAAAGCGATATTTTTATTTATTTATGAGCAAATGAAGATTCAAAGAGCAAACTTAATTTTGAAAAAAATCAAATGTCGAACCAAATGAAAATGTTTATAAGATAAACCTCTGTTTTTAAGTGTGTAAGCGGGCTTTTGAACTTTTCAAATGTTAAACCAATCAACCAATAAACTTGTTTAGCTTTGCTATACTCATACTTTGGTGAGCAAAAACATATATTCTTGGGTGTACATAGTATGGTTGAAGGATATATAGTGAATGGAAATGGAAGAGAATTATAAAGGTTTGATTAGGACATTTTTCATATTTGAGAGTTTCTTATATTATAAGTAGTTGGGGGAAAAATCTTTGATATGTTATTCTCCAAACTCGTTTTTAAGCTTTTATGTTTCTATAATTAAGTGCTGTTATTACATTGGTGGAGTTTGCAAGGATAAAATATTTATTATTTGTGTTTTTGTTATTTTTTAATATAAATATTTTAACATAGTTGCATATAAATATATAATATATCATTCAATATAGCCAACTAAATAATATTTATTTTATTCTTATTTTAATAAGTACATATTAATGTAATTTTATTATATATATATATATATATTTAAATTAGTAACAAAGTATATTATAATGGCCTCTTAAAAAAGAAGTTTGTCTATATCTACTTTGGTTTTGAGTTTAAATTTTGATTACAAACAATTGACATGTTATTTAATAAATAAAATCATAAACTAGGTTAAATCGATAAATCAACTCGTAAGTCTATTCGAGTTTGTACTAAATTTGACTGAGTTGACTCATTTCTTTTAGGTATAATTAATAATAAATTGGCAAGTTTGACAAGCATGTCTAAAAGCATAAAGAAAAAAAAAAGTTGCCAACTTTTTATACTTGAATCATTGTATAGAAAAAGAAGAAGGTGAACTAAGGAGGAGGACAACAATGGTGCGATGCAGATTTATGCGATTCTATAGTTACTTTAGGCGAGGCTTATGCTTTTTCTAAGGCGAAATCACGTTTTAACCTACCCAAAATTTTAAAATTATACAATGAACCCAAAGAATTCCTTAATTTATAAGTCCATAAAAGTCCTTTAGAAAGGTCCCTCTTTCTATATTCTTAAAATTTTCCTTACCCAATCCAAACTACACATGTTTGCAATACTCAATCGTGTCTTACTAATGACAGATATACTTCAACACAAAATTGTCGTTTTCTTATTTCACAAATTAAGGAAGAATTGTTTCCTAAGGTTCATATGCTTAGAGTTATCATAAAAATGTCCATGTATCAATATAACATGTCAAGGGAAATTTTATTTTTCTGATCTTACAAATAAAGAAAAGTTTAAATTTTTTTCTAAGATCGTAATCCGTAAATTTAGGGTCACCATTTACCTAAACAATTTTATTTAAACTCCAAGTGCAACCATATAGTTCGCTTCTCATCACCAACCATGGATACTATTGACCATTGCCCGCTCCCTATCTTTTCACATGTAAACAAAAGAAAAATGCTTCAAATTTAAATAAAATTGAAAGTTTTCATTCATAAACGAATCTTTGTTTATTAATAATTATAAAAACAATGTTCATTTTTCCCCATGAAAAACAATGTCTTAGATCAATAAATTAAATTAGAAAAAAGCATTATGTTGCTTACGATTTTTTAATAAACTTTGACTGTGGGGTTGATTGATTCTTTTTAGTAAAATTATTGCATGTAAACAAATTATTTCAAAAGAATCAATAATATACCCGAGTCAAAAATTAATTTGATCTCTAAATTCTTACGTAGTCAAAAAGTGTAGCATTCTCGCCATGATCATATATAATACCATTGTTGTGAGGCTTTCACTCTACTCTCTGTCCACATGGTGCTCTCTTCAAGGTTGTCAAATTTATAAGTTTAGAAAAATTGGTAAAGTAAAAATAGAATCATAACATGAAAATGTTAGCTTGTAAAAGTTTACCTAAATTAATAAATAATTATTAAAATATGTAATTATATAGTTGAAATACTATATGCAATAAATTTTTTTTTTTTAAATTATATTAAGCCAAACGAAAGTTATTCATGTCTTAATTTGTAATATTCTACTTAAATATTTTAGTATAGTCATATAATTAATCATTTAATATAATCAATTAAATAATATTTATTTATTTTTTATATTAATAAGTACAAATGCAATTATATATATATATATATATATATATAAACTAGTAATAAAGTAGATTATAATGACTCATATGTAGTTCTAAGTTTGAATTTTTATATTGTTGACTATAATATAGTTGAGATGTTTTTTAATAAATAAATTTATAAACTCGATAAATATCAAGTTCATTTGAATTTGTATTAAGAACGAGCTTACATTGAATTTACTCGATTTTCTTAAATATAATTATTAACTCGTAAACTTAAATAATAAGCTTAAGTTTGAAAACCATGGTTTTTATTTATAGGTTTTCACTTTCCTATTTTATGAATTGTTAATTTTCCTTGCTTTATGTTTATAGTGTTAAATCTCTAACATGGAAATACTAGATTTATACTTAGTCCCTAAAAGTATTCTTACCAATTTAGTCTTAAATGTTTTTAAAAAGACTAATAATTCTAGTCCTAACCCTAACATCATTAATCCATTTCAATTTCAATTTTGGTCAGTATAACATGTCGGTACTATTTGTAACTTTGAAAGGTTATATTATAAAGTCATTATACAACATATAGCTAGAATTAAACCAAATTCTACTTAACTATAATTTGGCCAGCAGATTTGGATTAAAACTATATGCTAATTCTTTTAATATTCATGCAACTCTCTCATCAGTTAGTACAATAGAAACATATAAGAGCTACATGAATACATGGTTGATCCTACACAGCTCAACCTAGCTAAGGCATTCATGGAAGATAGAGGAGTCCATGTTTTATTTCGTAGTTTTTAGCTATTATACATATATATATATATATATATATATATATATTATACTATATTATGCGTCCTTCATATCAGTTACTTTCAGTTCTGTGGTTTGATAGTTTCAGCAGCACCAGCAATACCCGCCTCTACAGCATCTCCGGCATCCTCCGCCACCCCGGCCGCCACCGTGTCCACCGCCTCCCCAGCCTCCACCGTGTCCTCCACCACCCCAGCCTCCACCGTGTCCTCCACCGCCCCAGCCACCGCCGTGTCCTCTTCCACCCCAGCCTCCATCGTGTCCTTCGCCACCCCAACTGGTGGTTGTCTTCGGTTCTTCGGCTGCAGAACCACCTGCACGTATAATGGCTAACCATTAATGTCTATATATGTATGCGATTTCTTAAAAGGTTTCCTGGAAAAGGAAAAACTGAATAGTCCCAAATATGACTAGAAAAACATATTATGATTTGGTTTGGCACAATTAGGTATGATTATATGTCTTAAAACATGAGCCAGCGTAAAATATGATTATTCCAAAGAGCAGAGATGGATACATGGACCCAGATGGTCAGTTTTTTAAAATTTTAATTTTTATATAAAATTTTATCTAATATTTTTTTATTTTTTAATTTATAAGAGCTCTTGTCCTTTGAATTTTAAGAATTTGTCTCCATTGATTTAAATTTATTATTGCAAGATTTCACTCTTTTTAAAATCAAATTCTCAGTCCGTCCCTACCAAAGAATCTAAACTTAAAATTCACAAATTTTAAAGTAGAAGAAATCGCACAGCTCGACCAGGAATTAGGTTTAATCATAACATATATAGTAAACATAGATTGGTTATGGAGGTATGAATAGTATCACTACTTCTATTACCTTTTGTCTCATCTTTGGAAGGCTGATCAGTTGCGACAGCAGAGATGAGTAACATCCCAAGGAAGAGACTCACAATAAAGAGCCTCATGTTCTTCATTCTTCTGTTTCGAAGTTTAGGAGTTAACTTGTAAAGGAGATCGATGAAGACTACGCATTTCTCTGTTTCTATTTAAAGTGGTAATGGAAGAAGACAAGTCAAATATGCAAAGAGTGAGTCTAAGTATATAACTATATAGGACAATCACAACTTAAATGGCTTTGTCCGTAAGCGAAAGGCATTACTTCTTAGGGTTTGCATGCTTGCTATAGAAGAAGGTTTGGCTGATTGCGAGAACATAGTGATCCTTATCAAAAGTGGTTGACACATATATGGATTGACGTAAGCAAGGCTTTTGAAATGGTGGCAAGTGGTAAGTGTCTTCGGTGAATATGGAAGACGGTTGCATCACAATGTAGGCAAGAAATTAATGCATGCATGGCCTTGATTTTGAGTAGTGCGTGTTCTTTTGACTCGAGTTTTATCCAAAGAGATATTATATTATAAAGAAAAATACCATTTTGGTATATGATGTATCATTGATTGTCGTTTTGGTCCATGGCTAATTTTATTTCCCAAAATGGTCTCCTACTAAATAGAATTTAACACTTTTAATCATCCTAGATGAGTTAATGAAGTTTAATATTTTGTTAAATTTTGCTGTTGTGACTATGCTACTTTAACCTTTTGAAAATATATACAATTTACACTAATAAAGAGATAAAAATAGATAATAGAATAACTTAATTCACAATTGGGGTAAACATAGGTCAGGTCGAGATTTTGTAAGACTTGGGATGCAACTCGGTTCAATAAGTGATTGGTTTAGGTTAGGTCAATATATTATTTTTTAAAATTTTATTTTAAAGAAAAAGATTTTTTATTAATTAAATTTTTTTATAAAAAATAGAAAAATTAAGATTTGAAATAAATAAAAAAATAAAATGAAAAAAAAATTAAGATTTGAAATGAAAAGTAATTAAAATTTAAAAAGAGTTGATATTTTAAAATTTTATTTTAAATAAAAGTAACTATAAATAAAATAAAATAAATATAAAAAATAAACATATAACACCAGGTTTGGTTGGGTTAAGTCTTGTATGAACTATGACATAGTCTAACCCAATTTAAATTACAAATTTTATTATTTCGATATGCTCTAACCTAATCTACTATGACAAAATATTGGTAAAAACATATTGATAGAGACTAAAAAAGTTATTTAAATCCTGAGGACTTAAGTATAAATTTTTAAACTATATGGACTAACCTAAAATTGAAATAAAACTATAAAAAAATAAAAAATATAATTTTTTTATCACCACATATAGGTTGGTGGCACGTGGCGATGCACATGATGTTTAAGTGGAAGTACGTAGTGTTGATGGCAATTCCAATTTCACTATTTAAATGTTCCAATTATAAAACTCTGAAGTTCGCGGTGTGTTTGTTATTATAAATATTTAGGTTTGAATTTTAAAGCCAATTTAATCTGAATATCGTTTTACTATACACAAACGTTACAATTATTAGTTGTCAAGGCTTGTGCATTACCTATCTACATAAATATGAATGTGATTTGATTCTTTATTTAATATTAATTTGTTTCGATTGAATTAGTTAAATTACTCTTTTGATTGGGAAAAAAGTCTTTTAAGTACTCTCTCTCAAGAGAGTCGAGGGGTTTTTCTAATACGGGTTTTCTCAATTTTTTTTCTAATTTTTTTGTTAATTTTAAAGAGAAATAAATATAAAATGAGTGTGTTTGAGTCCTGATTTTATAAATTTTTTGCTGTAAATTTGGAAAGAGGAAAAAAATAAAAGAGAGGACGAACAAAAACACAGACAAAAAAGGGTCTCATGTAAAAATTTTGTCTTCTATGTCATTGTCTCTCTAAAATTTTTAGAAAATTTACAGAAATTGACCAAGAAATTGAGAGGAAACATCCATTATGTGTGATATTGTCTCTTGCTTGCAACTGCTTCAAGTTGTGCCTAAATTAGACTTGGAGCCCAATTTTAGCGTGAATTTCATAAATTTGATTATGAAAAATATGTAAAATGTAACATACTAGAAAATTCCCTAGAAAAATTTCCTAGTAGAAATTAATTAAAAAAGAAAAAAAAAAGGAAACCTAAGGTTTAGCATCAGTTTTAGGTAAAATACCACCCATAGAATTACGACAAATCATATAATAAGGGAAATCATAATCAAAGAATAAAATGGGAAATAAAAACTCTTTCCACCGCCGCCGTGGCTGTCACCTCCACTCCCTCCTTTGCCACCACCACCATAGCCGCCTTCACTTCCTCCTTTTCCACCTCCACCACTACCACCACTCCCTCCTTTCCCGCCACCACCATAACTGCCTCCTCCACTTCCTCCATGGCCGCCACCTCCAATCCCTCCTTTGCCGCCACCGCCGTAGCTGCCTCCACTCCCTCCTTTTCCACCGCTGTTAGAACTGCCTCCTCCACTTCCTCCACCTCCATAACCACCTACACCAGTTGAAGAAGTATTATCCACATTTCCAGGTTCTGATTCTTCCGCAACACCTACTGTATCAAAAAAAAAAAAAAACATTCACACACACAATTGAACTTTGATCACAGAATAATGATTTAATGCAAAATCTTAATGATCTATATATATACATATATATATATATATATATATATATTTGTTCACGTTTTCATTTAACGACCACTTAATGTGAGAGAGGAAATCAAAGATTCTTAACCCCTTTCTAGTGTTATTTGGGTCCCAACAGCTTTAGAGCATCTTTTGCAGTACTCGTCTATCTGCTTTGGTCCTGCTGCATTATACCCATGTATATGTAAGTTATAAAAGTGTACAGCACAGTAAAATTTTAAAAATTTTATGATGAAAGCTGATAAAATAAAAATATAAACATTAATAGATTGCGACAATAATAATTTATTAGTCATGCAGCTGCGACACTCACGATTGTAGACCGCAATTAAAAATTCTACATACAAACTAAAGATATGAATGTTTGTACGTTCCTGAGATATGGCTTAATATGGTAATTATAATTCAACCAGTAAGCATATGAAAAAGTCATCGTAACTTATTTAATAATGTAATTGCATAATTTAAACCATGGTAGTACTAGTAACAGTAAGTGTAGGTTTAGGCTTCAAAGTTCAAACCTTGTAGCTCATCGTCCTTTGATGTCCCATGCCGTGCAGCTACCACATCTGAAATGAGAACCACTGAAACCAGGAAGCCGAAGAGAATGATGAAAGCCTTGATATTCATTTTGGTCATAGATTTTAGTTTAAGACTAGAGAGGGATGACAATCTAATGTGCTGTACGAGTTCTATTTATAGAGTGATATAAAGCACCGAATACAAAGAGAAGAGAAGTGGGTGATAATAAATGTAGTTGAGTGTCATCAAAATGGTGCAAGTTACAAAGCTTTGGCTGAGGGTGAAGATACTGGGAACGTTGTCTCCTGAGTTGACACACAGTCCATTGAACCATTGAAGAAAGACGTGTGTGTAGGTTTGAGCTGAGTAAGGCGTTGGGGATGATGGCAACTGGCATGCCAGTTTTGATAGCATGCAATGTGAATATAATATTGAGAGGGAAGCAATTAATGTTCAAAATATAGTAATGGTACTCCACACAGTTTTTTCGAAGAAATTATGCACCGGTGGCTTGTGCAGTTTGAGTAATACCGAACGTCAAATCGAATTATAAAATTTTACTGATTTCGATAACTCAAAGTTATTGAATTCGGTTTTTTAATATTAAATATAGAGTATTAAATTTGTGTATTTATTATCTCAAATGTCGAATTTGCACAGTTCTCAATATAGGAAATCCAAACTAACTCCACCCATGTGTTGGTGTTAAGGTTTTAATAGTGTTCACATAATAATTATAATTGTGATAGTAATATTCTTTTTAGCAAGGTGTGGTGGCGATTATTTAATGGCACAGGGTCAGGTGCGTGTTTAAGTCATAGTTAAAATATGTTGTTTGGGTAAAATGCTGTTAGATAAAAAAAAAACATTATAATTAATCTGACCAAGAATTATAGTGTTTGACAATTGATCTAATAGTGATCAAATTTTTATTTAGGAAGATTTTGTGGTTGTATCAAACACATACTTTTGTGTGGCCTACAATGGCTAAACTTTTTGGTTCTTAAAGGAATTTATGTGCAAATCCCCACAATCGTAATTATGACTGCAACAGAGTTGAAAACCTAGTCTAATTAAAAGCAACATTATATGTATAATTTTTTTTTATACTTTCTATTGGTATCCAATCCAACTCTTAAAAGTACAAAATCGATTAATCTAAAATTAGATATTGTCAAATTCAATATTAGGGGTACCCTTCTAACATCACACTTTTCATACACAAGGTAGTAATTGAATCCAAAACCTTATTTAAGGAGCATTGAATTTCTTGTCACTCAAGCTAACATATTTGTATAATTTTAACTTCATACAAAAAAAAAAAAAGGTCGTGAGTAGTTACACTACTTTTTACTATGATTTGCGCAATTTATGAGAAAGAAAATGAGATACAGAATAAATCATTTGCACTTGTATAGCTGTATCCAAAACTATATAGTTCTAATTTCATCATTTTCTTTCAATATTTATTTGAAGAAAAATAAAATGTAAAAGAGTGACAGGAGAGGAAAAAGGTAAAATGACAATAATTAGTACAATGTGGCTATGGAGCCTGAAGACAGTTGTGACAAGACAGGAGCAAGTCTTTATTTTCGTCTCAATTAAAAAGGCTAAGCTTCTTAAAATTGTTAAATTAAGCCACTTTTACTTTGAAAGTAAATGGATTTTAAAATGTTCATTTTATAAGAAAAAAATTGCATACGTACATGTAATGTTACATGTACTTGTAACCTACAATGACTATAGTAAGAAGTACTGATACTCCAAATTAGAAGGTGTACTTGTATAGGATAGGTATTTGATACGATGTTCAATATTATATACCTGTATGTGTATTGATGCACATAAAAAACCTTTTTTTTAGGATAAACTTCAAATATGTCAAAATAATATCAAATTAACACTAAAATATTTTGACCTATTTTTTCCAATTATGATATTTTTTAATCATTTTATTTTTCATTGTATTATTTTTTTTGTCTTATTTCAATAAATCCTAAATTTTTTTTATTTATTGTCTTCATTATCATAATCTTCTTTCTTCACATAAGACAATTGCTAAGAGATGGGAACAAATGCAAACTTTATTTGTTAGAATATATATATATATATATATATATAGACATACATACATATATGTATTCATATCTTAAAATTTTTAAAACTATTATATCTCATATATCTTATTATGTCATTCTAATACTCGATAATGGGAACAAATTCAAACTCTATTTGTTAGAATATATATATATATATATATATATATAGACATACATAGATATATGTATTCATATCTTAAAATTTTTAAAATTATTATATCTCACATATCTTATCATGTCATTCCAATACTTGTTACTCGTACTTACATTGATGCTTTTTAAGACTATACTTTTCTATATATCATTGCAATTGTAATTAGTGTTGCATCACAATACGGGCTTGGATTCCATGTATGTTCTTTCTCTCAATGTTCTCTTTTGTTGTCTTACATCATTCCATTTTTGCTGCCTCATCTTCTCACTTGGATTTTCTTTTCCTCTCGATCATCCTTTGTTTTTATGTGATCAAAACAAAGCAATCCTTCTTCCTTCTCTTTTGGCTAGGACTTCTTCTTCCTTTATCTCATCTCTCCTAAATGTCTTGGGTTCTTTCATCTTCTTTCTCTTCTTCTTCTTGTTATTCTTCTCTCACTCACTATGGTTCCTCCCTTCTTGTGCTCTCTCAACCTCTCACGGGCTCTTTTATTATGCTAACCCACACATTATTCTTTTGTTTGTGTTGTGAAGCAAGACATGGTCCCCTTTGATTTTTATGTATTTTTTGTGATATTCCTTAAATTTATATGCTAAATACCTTATTTAAATGGAAATTTCTTTTATGACTTAATGGATTGGAGGAGTAAGGAAATGCAATATGAGCAATAGTAAGTTTTAATAATTTATGGTATATTGAAAAAGGAAATTTAGAAAGAATGAATACAAAATGAGTTAGTATTAAAATTAAATTTGAGGCTAGAATATGACTAAATCTCATCTTATACATTCCTAACACATGGATTTGAATCATAGAGTTTGTAATCAAGATGTTCCAGAATTTTTCATCTTAATGGTGCCATGTGTCCCCTAATGAATTTATCAAAATGCCCCTAGCTCTTTCACTCTTCTCTCACATTGTTCTTAGACTAGCCACCATTTTTTTCTCTCAACCTAAGATTGTTGGTCATTTTACAATTTTGGTGTATTTTGATCTAAACTTGGTATATTTTCTTTCAAATCTTCATGGGGTTTCATTTTTACGACTAATTTCCATATATTCCCCTTTCATTTCTAGCATCCACATGGTTGAAAATAGCGAAGTTTTGATGAAACTTCATTTACACGATTTTTACGTGACTTCGAGCAAAATTTGTATGTTTCTCTTCAAATTTCCGTAGGACTTCAATTCCTTAGTATTTTTGGCCTTATCTTTCTTATTTACACCGATGGCACTGTTCATGCTCAAAAAGTGGAATTTAGAGCTCAATTTGATATGATCTCTTCTAATTGATTTGGTGCTTCATATCCTAGATAAAATTTAAACCTTTATCCCCTAAAGTCCATAATGAATTTCAAGTTTTAGCTTCAAAAATGAAAAAAAATCCAATTTGGCTATGTATGTTCATACTTGTAGGGTGATTAAATCTAAAGTTTTTGGGCTTTTCTAGCCTCATTGAACATCTAAAGAAGGATTATGGTCAATGGGAGTTTTCATTTTAAGTTGTAAGTGGATTGATAATTTTCTTGGATTTTCAGTGATGTCAAGGGAAGAAAAGATGAATGAAAAACCTTATTACAATTGATTAAGTGATCATAAGTGATAATATCAATTTAGTGACTAATTACGGAACTTGGTTGGTTGATCCCTCACGCCACATTAGCAAAATTGATAAACTCATGGACAAGGAATAAGGGCATAATAAAGCATATGAGAGAGGATTTAAGGTATTAAAATTGATTAAGGTCATGAATTAATTTGGACTAGGAGGATGACTAATCCAAAGCCATTGATGAACTTAAAGGTTAGTAGTTGTGGAGAATAAAGTTTAAGAATAGTCTTGTTGACTATGTCTTGAATTAGAGTTGGATAATTGAATGTTTAAATGCATTGAAGTTAATTTATTTAATGGTTTCCGAACCTACAGGTATTCCTACTTGGAATCAAGTTAAAGGTTTCATTGGCCTTATCAAAGTGATGTTTATTTAATAATTTGGATTTCGAAATGAGAAGTAAGAATGGCAAGTGAAACTAAGGATAACTATGGGATGTTGTGTTTGACAATCTAAGAGTTATAAATATTAAGGCATATGTTTACAGTTCAGAAGAAACTTACAAGTTAAATAAATAAATTGATAGAATTAGTCATACTATTCTTGTATAGTAGAGGTTAAAAGTGTGTTGCCTTATTTTATAGGTCCTTTAAACTAATCATAATTAAGTGAATTGTTAAAGGCTTTAGGAAGAGATTTGTGTGTTCCTCTCTTGGTGAGTAGATATTGCTAATTATGTTTGTTTTATATATTTTAATATCTTTATTTGGAAATTTGTGTGTTCTGTTTGCTTAGCTATTTTAGGGAGCAAATTTCCTCATATATTGTTTTCTTCTTAAGAATTTCTCTAAATGCTTTCACCACTTTAAAGTAATATGTTATACAACTTCTTTTAGTATTTGGTTCGACTTTGGAATTAAGCTTTACATCTCTAGATATTTTGTATTATGATTAACATTAATTATGAAATTTTGAATTAATCTAATTCTAATTTCTGAATGAACCTAACTCTGGACTCTCTAAACTATTCTAACTTTGGGCATTTTGAAAAGTCTATTTTATGAAGTATTCTAATTTTGTATTTATGAATAACTTTGATTATGTACTTCTAAAGAGTTTGATTATGTACTTTTTTTATCTAGTTCTAAACTATTTTGAAAAGTTTAATGATGTATTATTTCTGTAAAAATATTTTAGGAACTCATCTAGTCCATAACCTTACAGCTAATTAATAGTAGTAGATGTTAGTCATAGTGCACTATGATTTTGAATCCCTAGTAAGGGTGATACTAGCCCTATATGTTGGCCAACACATCTGATCTAATTAGATTATGATTATGCGATTGAGGCATACAACTAGTAATCTTATTATTTCAAGCTTGATGCTCGTGTTTGATATTTGTTTTGTTTTAACAGTACTATAGCTAGTAGGGGTGGTATTATCCCTGTGTGTCAGCTAACTCACTTAGATTATTTGACTGAGGTATATAGCCAAGATTCTTACACTACTAAAAAAACAATATAATGTGACTAAAACTTTACGATGATCAACGGAAGCCATCACAAAACTCAGCATCAACGATAGGCGTGACCAATGTCATAATGACTAGGCCATTATGATGGTCAATTAGCTGATTGTCATAAAAATAGAACCTGACGATGGGCAAATTATGCCCATAATGAAGAATAAGTGCCACAACAATGATCAACTATTAACCGTTGTTGTGGCAAAGCACAACGATGGTGAATAAGACCATCATTGTGGCATGGATAAGTTGACCTTAGATGAGGTTAACTAATTAGTCCAATGATAGTCTACACAACCTTTGTTGAGGTAGCAGAAAACAATGGTCAAGTTAATCATTGTTATGCCAATGATATATTGGTACTACAGCTCTCTCTCTAATTGTTGTTATGTTCTATCATAATGATAGTCAGGGAGTAATCATTGTAGTGGTAGCCAACGAAGAATAAACCACATGTGACGTCCACTAAGTGGTGTTGCGATGGTTAACTAAACCATCGTTGAGGTAGAATTCAATGATGGTCCAGTGGACTGTCGTTAGGCCCAAAGGAATGGACCTTGACTGAGGCCTACTATGGTGGGCTTTTCGCCACAACAATTATCCATTACTGGACCGACATTAAGTCAGGCCAAAATGACATAAGTTCAAGTTTTACCAAATTAGTGGACCTCAACCTTTCTAGTTTTACAACTATTAAAATTTAACTGTCATAAAACTCTACCCTAACAATGGTCAACATATGATCATTGTTAGGACATTTAAATCTGCATTTGAGATGCAGAACATCTTAGATGCAAAAAATACACTACCTTAGCTCACTGTGCTATGAGACTTTGGTTGCTCAAGCCACCGTTTGTCATCTGCCATTCACCAACCGTCCTTTACTCGTCCGGTAAGTCATCAGTCGCCATGAGTCTTTTGTCATTAGCCCTTTGCCTTGTTGCTTGATTTGTGCTAGCCTCCTCTTCTATTCAACCCAGCCATTGATGTCTGTGCTCCCTATCCACCGGTCATCATCCTCTGCCAAAATCATTCGTTCACCACTGCATATCATCATTGCGGGTAGCCCACTCATATAAGGCATGTAATTATGTAATAATTTTTCTTTACTTTATGTTGATTATTTTTTTCTATTATAATTAATGTTCTAAAAATTTTTGGAAAACTATGAATGCCACTGCATCTCTCATCCTCCTAATGATCCATTGATTATATATTTCTCCTTTTGTTAGATTTCTTGGGAAGGAGTTGAAATAGGAAAGACTTGAATTTTTTGTTTTGGGGCTCAACTATCTCCATTATCATGGTTTGATATTATTTTTTGTTTAAATCATTTGTGTAGTAAAATATTTAAATTACACAAACCTTTTTTTATTCCAAAAAATTTCACAAATAATTAATGTTTTGTAGATGTTGTAGGGCTAAATCAAAGACAAGATTGAAAAGCAACACAATTTTGTTATTTAAAGTATATTGTGCTTATATTTTAAATAATTGCATAGTCTTTAAAGATTATTATTGGGATTAAGATACCATAATGTTATGAAAATATTTAAGATATAAGTGAGAAAGACAAAAGACATATCTACAACCACTAATAAAAGAGCTACAAGAATTGTGGGATGTGGGGGTCAAAACATTTGATTTTTCCACTAATGAAATGTTCAAGTTGCATGCAGCTATCAAGTGGATGGTAAGTGATTTTTCAGGGCTCAGAACTTTATTTGGGTGGAATGTCCATACTGCGTTAGCTTGTCCCATTTGTAATTTTGACTTTATCCTTGTTTGCCTTCCATATAGTAGAAAGTGGTGTTTCATGGGTTTCATAACTAACCTTTCGGTGAGAAGAATAAAATAGGTTTAAATTGATTCCCAAAATGAATCTTGAAAATCAATTTACTGGAGTTACCACTAAAATTTTTAACAAAAAACGTTGAGAAACAAATTTTAAAGAAAAGAAAAGGAAAAGTGGTCTATGAAAATAGAGATGAGTTTGAAAGTCTATTTAAGTGTGAGGAGAGTGTTAGGCACCTCACGACACTCGTCCATAAGAACAGTTACCTTAAACTAGTTAGAGGAGATAGAATATATTCTTAAATATATCTTAATTACCCTTTTATTAACATCGATGCATGTTAAATAGAAAGGACAAAGACTACAAAATTGCAAGCAAACTAATAGGTATTTACAAAGGGTAAACTTAACCTATGATGAAAGCTTAGGGCCTATATACCCTGTGATAGGAATCAAAGTCCACGTAGTTCGACTAAAATGACATGTCTGTTAGGTGTTTTTATATTTTTGGGAAAAGACCATGATAATTGAAATTGAATAGATTTTCACAAACCAAACAGGACTGGAGTTTGATTGGTGTGTTTTAATTTGTGAAGTCGATTTAATATCACTTGCTCGTTCTTTTCATTTTTTAGTTTTGAAAATTTTAGATTTTTGGATTTTATTTTATGGTGTGTTTTAATTTAAGAAGTTGATTTAATATCACTTTCTCGCTCTTTTCATTTTTGAATTTTGAAATTTTTTTAGATCTTTGGATTTTATTTTAATTTTAAAAAATGCGCTTATAGCGAAAAAGTATTATTATTTTTATTACAAATAAAAGAAAAAATAAATCCCTCTTCAATTTAGAAATTATTCCATCTTTGTATTCTAAAAATAGATATTAACTTTCGAAATTTGAGAAGACTTATGATCTCATGTAGTCTCTACTATTTAACTTTTAAGTGCTTAAGGAGATCAACAATCTCACACGGTAACCCGAAATGCAAAAGAAGTTATTTGAGATTTCTTACTATTTTTATTTTTATGATTTTGATTTTGAAATTATATATTTACTTTCAAAGCCTAAGGAGATTAGTGATTTCACACGGTCTCTATTAGCTAGTTTTGAAATGTCTAAAGGGGATCTATATCCCACATGGCAACTAAAAATAAAATAATAAAAATTTAATTATCTTAATTTAAAATGGAGCTTTTGGTTGGAATCACATTAAGAAAGAACCCAATACCCAACCCAAATATATATACATACATATATATATATATATATCAAACAAAAATAGATAAAACTGAGAGAAGCATTGAAACTCACGTCATTCACATACAGCTAAAATCTGCTCTGGTGCACCTTTGCTGACACGATGTATTCTACCTTCACTGTCTATGTAAGTCAGAGCTGTCCGCTTATCAGTTGGATTGGATGGAAGGAAGTGAACCTCTTGAATACCAGCCCTTGCCTCTTTTGGATCACCCAACATCCCTACAATAGCAGCATCTATTGCATCTTGGTTTTCCATTTTGGAGGCACGAGCTGCCATAAGAACAATAGTATCTATATCAACTCCCTTTGCAAAACCTCAATAAGATTCTTGTTAACTGTTAACTTATTTAATGTCAAGGTTCCTGTTTTATCATTGCACAATACATCCATGCCTGCCATTTCTTCTATTGCTATCATTCTTTTAGTAATAGCACCCTATTGAGCTAAGCAATGTGATCCAATTGCCATTGTCACAGACAAAATAGTAGGCATGGCTATGGGAATTCCTCCAATAAGAAGCACAAATAAATTGTCAATTCCAGGACGATACCTTCGATGTTGAATTGGGTACATGACAATAATCTCTATTATCATTCCCACCACAATTGAACATATATAAGAATTTCCAATCAAGACCTTTTGAAAATGGCCCACTTAATTAGTTGTATCCACAAGATGAGCAGCCTTGCCAAAGAAGGTATGAACTCTTATGACAATAACAATTGCTTCTATTTCCCCCTGTTTGTATGTAGAGCCTAAATAAACACTGTCACCTGGTCCTTTCGTCACAGGAAGAGATTCACCTGTCAGAGCAGACTAATCAATCTTCAATGGATCACCATCAAGGAGTCAAGCATCAGCAGGAATTATATCTCCTAGTTTAACACTAATTATGTCATCAGGAACAAGAATACATGTATCCTCCTCAACCCATTCCCCATCTCGAAGGACCTTAGCTTTGGGTGCAAGACGTGCCATGAGAGCTGTAGCAGCATTGCCTGCATTGTTCTTCTCTATAAAACTTATTGTTGAATTGATAAGAAGGAGGTTTTCCTCCTCCGTTGACGAAAGCAACGGCCATCATCGCTGCAGCTTCCATGACCCAAGAGAGAGGATTCCACATGAATCCTATAAACTTCAAAACCTTACTTCCCTGCTTTTCCTCGAGTTTGTTGTACCCAAAGATGGCCAACTTCTCCTGAGAAGCCTCCATTGTGAGCCCATTTGAATAACACCTTAGTGTCTAAAAAACCTCCTCAAGTGGTACGTTTTCCAAGTCCAGAACTTCCTTCAACACCGCTTTCAAGGCTTTGTCTTTGTCAGCCATCCCAACCAGAACTGAATGTTAAGGTACTCTCTTATTCCTCAAATCTCTTCCTTATTACGGCTTTAGATGCTCAACTTTTCTTCATCTTCGTCTCTTATCTCTCATTTTTTTCTCTCTTGACTCTAGCTCACTGAGACGCTCTTTTATTCTTCCTCTCTCCATGAGCCTTTTCTCTTCGTTTCACTAGCTTCCTCTCTTTCTCATCTACTCCGTTCTCTTTTCCTTCTTACCTCATTGCCCGAGTTTTCTTCTAGTTCTTCCTTCTCTTCTTGTGTTCACTATCTCCACTTTTGGTTTATTCTTTCCTCTTTAGCTCTCTTACTCCTAAAGTCTCTAAAATCGTTTTTATCTCCTTATTTCTCTGATGTCACCTCCTCTGTTCTTCATACTTTAAAATAGAGCCATTCTTTTTGGCTTCTGTTTCTTCCCTTCATTTAACACACACGCCATTCTACTTTCATGCCCAAGCTAACTTAATCTCTTTATTCTTCTTCTCCCTTTGCTCCCCCCAGGTTGCCGTAACCGCCCTCATTATTTCAACCTCCATGGTTCCTGTTCGTTTGCTGCATCTTGTCTTTGTGTCTTAACTGAAGTTCTTTGCATTACAGTACCCTCCGACCAAATTAGCATGCATGGCAGAGCCAACAGAGAGACCAGAATCCTTCTTCCGAGTTGTCCTCTGGTTAGGAGGGAGCTTTCATGATCTCTGACCTTCAAAAAAAGAGGATGGACTTGGAGAGAGCATCTCTATAGTTGTGAGTGGCAAAACGAGGGTGGTGGTGATGGTGTATAGGGTGGTTGAAATGGGTAGGGAAGCCATGGCTATGAAGCCGAGTGGTAGAGAAGAGAGAAAGGAGGAAGAGGACAAGGGTGGTGGCGGTGGCGGAGGAGTAGAACGCTACCAGGGATGCGACGATGAAGACATTACACGTTGGTGTCATGGTTGGAGCCACTGGGGATGGCAGTATGGTCTACTGCGACATCACCCTCGGTGGGAAATCCGCCGGAGAAGCTGGAGTAGCCACTGTTGTAGCCGGAGTAGAAGTCGTCCTCTTGGTGGTTGGCGAAGAAGTGGTTAGAAGAAAAGTGGATGTTTAACTCTTTAACTGTTGACGTTGAAGGCATCGAAGGAAGACATCTTTACCAACTTTCTCTCTCCTCTGTGGTTCTGCCTCCTCCCTTAGCTCGCTCTCCCTTCCCTCCGGTTTCTTCCTTGCTCTCGGTCTCTTCCAGCTTTACTTGCCCCCTTGGCTCTTGCTACGTGGAACAGGTGCTTCAAAGACCCTTTCACTTCACTACGGGTTCCTCCCACTAGAGCTCTGCAAGAACGGCCTCCAAGTTCACCTTGGCTATTCTCCCTCCATCCCCTTTTGATTGAGGAAGCAGATTCTTTTTTTTTTACCCCCCATCTCGGCTTGTGTCTCTAT
The DNA here is from genome assembly GCA_037074485.1 of Delonix regia. Classification (NCBI taxonomy): domain Eukaryota; kingdom Viridiplantae; phylum Streptophyta; class Magnoliopsida; order Fabales; family Fabaceae; genus Delonix; species Delonix regia. The sequence goes on along the minus strand of CM073452.1, from coordinate 35,273,518 downwards.
CTCTTCAGTCTAATGCAGCATCAAGAGTTAGCCATATAGCTTTCCTAAATGGTGAAGTCTGCAGATTTGGAAAGGCTATGCACAGAGCCTGCAATGTCCTTTGCATATTTTAATGCTTGTTCTTTTCTAGACCCATGTTTTTCCTTTTCTCATAATATTATATTAGTATTTTTTTATGTTTTTCCTTATTTTTGATTTTTTTTATTTCGTTTTTCATATTTTATTTTTTATTTTGTTTTCATATTTCTTATTTTTTTTAATTCTCATTTATCTTATTTTATTTTTCTTCTTACATATTTGGCTTTTATTATTTTATATTTGATCTTTATTTGTTTTTCCTATTAGATTTTTAAAAAATTTTTTTACACCCGTTTTTATTTACTTAATTAATGAATTAACTAATTGATTAATTACTTAATCATTAATTTTTATTCTTATCTTATTTTGGGATGGGGTGTTCACAATGGGTCATCATCATTTTCTAGATCCAGGTTATAAATTTAGATTGGCTCAAAGTATATTTAATGGAAGATAAGAGAAAAGAAACCCTTTATAGCAATAGCTAGATCTGAAACTTTAATACAGCTTGAATATGTTGAAAACATATTTGAAAAAGATGTAGAGGATGAAAACTAAGGCAGAAGACCATGAGGATCTATTGCTGTAGGGTGTGATCCCCAACAATGGTGTATGAAGAGCATATTTTGTTCAATTTCCTTATTGGGAAAATTTATTACGCCACAACCTTAATGTCATGCACATTAGGAAAAATGTTTATGACAATGTGTTGTTCACTTTACTAAATGAGGCTATGAAATGAAAAAAACCATTTAAATGCATGGCAAGACTTACATGAGATGGGTATAAGGTCTAATCAGTGGTTAAATGATAATGGTAGATATCTTCCGGCTTTGTTCACTTTGACCAATGCGAATAAGGATATCTTTTTAAAGACTTTAAAGAATGTTACTATGCATGATGATTATTCTAGTAACATATTTAGATGCATTAATTTAAGACAATGTAAGGTTGGTGATTTAAAGACTCATGACTCACACATTCTTATGGTGCAACTTCTACTATTGGCAATAAGATGAACACTTCCTAGGCAATTGTGTAATAAAGTGATAAATGTAAATAGACTTGACCAACTCCAAGATAGAGTTGTTCTTATGTTGTGTCATTTGGAGATGATATTTCCACCATCACTCTTCACAATTATAGTGCATTTAATTGTACATTTAGTTAAAAAAGCTGAGCTTGGAGGTCTCATCCAATACCATTAGATGTACTCTATAGAGAGGTAATTCCAATGTATTTATTCTTGCTTTATAATTCCCTCTATGTCTCCTTTTTTACTTAATTAAAGTGCATTACAATTAACCAAATGTTGGAAAAATTGAAATACTTTGTACGGAATAGGGCACAATCAGAGGGATCAATAGCTAAGTATAGCTTGGCCTAAGATGTTTTAACTTTTTGCTCATATTATGATGGAGTGTAGACCATATTTAACTGACTAAGATGTGTTGAAGATGAACCTAATATGGGAGCATTTAATGTTGATTATGTGTTTCCATAAATTAGAAGACCGGTTGGTGGTTTTGAGTACTTTACCCTATCTTTTATGGAAAAGTTACAAGCACATTGTCATAGACCATTTCTCGAGTAAGTAAATTTAATTACTGGATAGTGAACAAAACCATAAAATCTAATTGTCCTAAATATATTTGATATGCAGCAAATTTAGAAACCATGTAAGGAGACAATTAAGAGGACGTACACGATCTTCTTTTGAGATAGATAAGAGGGTTCATCAGGAGTTTGCTAAGTGGTTTTCTTAACGTGCAATTACTTATACATCCTTGACAATTGATTTATATTGTGTATTTATCTAATTATATAGTTCATAATTTTTTTAATAAGAAATGATGTGAGTACATCCCATTCAATTGATATGAAGTTCTTTGTCATGGGTCCATTGGATAAAGCACGCTGTTGTAGTGCATACAATGTCAATAGATTTAAATTTTAAACAATGGAATGAGACCAGGAGTTAAAACTTAAAATTGTATAGTTTCTGGAACATTTGGTATAAGAAGCTATTTAAGTAGTACTGATAGTCAAATAAAGTTAAGAGGTGTACCATATTATAGGAAATTACTAGATATAATTGAATTAAATTATCATAGTCAGTTCACAGTTTTCTAGTTCAAATGCATATGGGCTAATACAACCACTACTAGTGGAATTGTAAAAGATGAATTGGGATTTACAAGTATCAATTTTTCACGATTAATACACATAGGTAATAGTGAAGATGATGAGCCATACATCCAAGCTTTAAAAGCTTAAATGATATATTATATGGAAGACGAGTTCAATAAAAATTGGTGTCTGGCTATACACATAAAGCCACGAGACTTGTATGGAATGAGTGATGAGGATGAGGATGTTGTTTATGCCAATGTGCATTCCATATACAACACTTGGAATAATTGTTCCCAGATGATGACAATAATTTATGCATGTCAAGGTTTGCATGTTCTATTTGTTATATATTTGATAGATTTTTCATATCATTGTAGTTTTGTTATATATGTTCTTAATTTGAACTAATGTTGCTTTTGGTTATTAATAAGAATTCTAAAGATGAAAATGTTCTTTAGGAATTCTAAATCAACCACCGTTGGTGGACAAGTTTCAACAAGCATTGGCACATTATTGCCCAACCCTGCCACTTCTAGTGATCAAGCATTGTCTTTGCCTCTAAGTGCCCCAACAGATGTCTCAAAGGAACAACCTACCTAACTAAGTACCATTGACAATGATGGGGAATAACAAGAAGAGCATGCATAGCCTACACTATGACAATATAGGAGAGGATGGACTATTGATGTCATTCCTAAGTTGACTAATTAATGAGATTCAATGCGATATTAGTTCTTGTATGTTCATACATTAAATTAAAAATTGTAAATGAGAATGGTCAAGTTAAAAGTAGGCACTTAATAATGCATGACGTGTGAACTCTTCTTAGGGGTGAAATGGTGATTGTACCATTCAACCCTAACAACTAACCCACTGGAGAATGAAGTGAATTGTTGGCTATCTTTCTTGGGAGCATTGCGAAAGACTTTAATAACTTACCCATTAGTTATCAAAAATGGAATTTGGTACCATATGAATACAAAAATGACATATTTAAATATCAAATATAGGTAATAATGCATTTGCTATCCAGTTTCCATATGAATTCAACAATTTCTTTATTGATTTTTTTATCATATATATATATATATATCTTATAGGCAAAGTTTGTTATTAAAGAGGTTCATAAGAAAATTATTCTTGTGTCCTAGGGATGCAAGTGGAAAGATTTTCACTTTTAGTTATTTTCATACATAGATGATGGAACAAAAATTAGAAATGAGTTAATTGTCTCAGTCCTAAAGGACATTCAATTAGAGCAATAGGTATCCTTTGTTGATTACCGACTTGACCCAAAAACTAAGGTACAATAAAACTATATTTTTTTACTAGTTTGTCTTCATGTTAATTTTTGATAATCTAATTAATATGCTTTAATAAATACAAGGCCACTATTACAAAAAATAAAGAAAATAGAAGGAAGTACATGATTCCACACATTGGTGGATCAATGAGTCTTGCATGAAAAAAGGCTGAGATGGTGAGTTTATATTAGTAAAAAGTAATACACTCAAATTTTGTATGACTGTTTGATATGTTACATTATGAAATCAAATGGAGGAGGAAGAGCACAGGGGTCCAATTTGCCAGGGATAGGTTTGGACCGCAATGCACAAGAGGGCCTATAGATCATTCATAAATAAGGACGATCCAGTTATTGGTATATGTTAATGAACTTTTTCATGTTATATTATTGATTTATGATTCAATCCTAATGGTTTAATGTTGACATGAGTTATTGTTATTTTATTTTAAACTAATATACAGGAAACGATAGCTGAGTTTAAGGTATTTGGCTCTTATACACAAGAAATTTCCTTGCGCGATTCATTAGCATTTGCTTTAGGGACTTTAGAACATTCTACATGAGTTTGAGGAATAAGAACAGGTGTTTGCCCTTCCCAAGTGTTTATACATCGTGCTAGTGGGATTTTGTCACCTGGACCATTCAACCATGAGTTGCAGAATGAAGTTGAGTTACTTAAAGCTAAAATGGCAAAAAAAAAAAAAAAACATAGAGAAATGCACAACAAAGAGCTCAAATTGCTGATATGGTAGTAGAACAATGACAAACAAATGCAATCATGTCTTTCTCCTCATAAATGTCTAGAGAGATTCGCCACCAGAGCTCACATCCATACTATCTCATGGGGTATTTCTCGAAACATTTATATTTTGTATAAGTCTTTTGTTGTAATGTTCTTTTGTCTTTATTAATCAATTTATTGCTTATCATAGTTTGTCTTCAATTTTTAGGTACTTAGTGAGTAATGCAGTGCAAACCCACCATCAAATCCATCACCAAGTCCTTATAGTAGGAATAATTAGTTAGTTATGATGAGTTGTTAGACTTTGTAACTATTCAGTATCTCATTATGTTTAGAGTTGATTATGGTATTATGTTAAACTTTGTATGTAATTATGTTTACAGTTGATTATCAAATAGGCCTTATTGGCTTTGAGCATTAGATTATGTTGTTGTGATTAGTGATTTATCATATTTACAGGATATTAATTCAAGAAAAAAAATTTGTCATAAAAAATTAAAGTAGAATTAAAACAAAATATATAAGCAATTGTTAAAACTGTACCATATAGAATACAATACCATCAATAATGGTTTAATTAAATCATTGCAAAAACGAGTCATTACAACAATTTTTGTTAACTGTCACAGTGGCATGTGATTGTCAGGGTTTGAAAAACTATCACAAAATAATGACATTGTGACACATTTTTTTACTGTCACAATGGTATGTGATTAAGACGGTTTGAAAAGTTGTTGCAAAACCATGACACTACAATGCTTATTTTGACCTTCACAATAACAAGTTTTTGTGATGACTTTAACGAGAGTTTCTTGACCGTCACAAGGACATGTCATTGCAACAACTTCTACACTGGTTAATAAAAAATGTTGTTGTTTCATTTGTGATGGTGGTTTCTACAATGTTTTTATTGACCGTCATAGATCCACTTTATGATGGTCAAAACCTTTGCAAAAGCCAATTTTTTTGTAGTGTGATTATTCTAAGGATGATGCTTGTGTCTGATATATGTTTTATTCTAGTAGCAATAGCCTTGAGCTAGCTTTGATTTTTAGAAATTCTATTAGTTTCATTGCATTTTCCTTGTATATCGCTTTGCATGGGTTTCATTTATGTTGAAATGTTGAATCTAATTCATTCTTCCATATTGTGTTTTGTCTTTTGACTGGGTTTCATGTGAATATTGATAAATAATCATTATTTATATTTTGTGAATAACTATTTGTTCATGTGAAAACTTCAAAGATAAATAATTACTTTATAAAAAGCTCTATCGTCCCGTTTGTTCCCTTCCTAATATAGTTAGTGATATTTGCTCACTACGTGTTTTCACTCATTTTTATTTTATTATAATGTTTTCATAGCATAGTGCTGACTCTAGATTTCCTCCACTATGTGGAGTCAAGTTAGATATCTGATGGTGAGCCCTTCATTATTTGCATAGGCAAGGTTGATCTTTATTGCTAATTATTATATTATTTTGTACTTTAGAAGCTCCTATTATCACAGGTAGTGTATTAGTGATTGCATGTAGTATCTAGGATTGTTTATTTGTATTAATTTATGAGAGTGAAGCTCTCTTACTTTCTAACTTACAAGTTTTTTGGAAGTCTATATTTTAAAGGAAACTCTACCAAAATTTCCACATAAAAGCCAAATAGTTAATATTATACTTATAGATTTGCGTAATTTAGTAATTGTCATTTGGTAGGTTTGTATTAAATTGTTTAGGTTGTCTAACTTATTCCAATTTATGGAGGCGGGGTTTACTTAATTTTCTATGCCAGTCACACTTCCTTAGTTAAGGTATGACCTTTTTTGTTTTTTAATTGATTTTTACATTTATTAATTTTCCTTCTATTATTTATGTTTTTTTTATATATTATATATTATTTTAACAAAAAGAGAGGTGTTTATAATTCCCCTAATCCAAGCTAACAACACCATCTTCTTTTGTCAAATGTGCCTGAACATTTCCTTATTCCATCGGATAAGATTATCCTTAAGGGCATAAATCATACACCAAGCATCTTCTAAGTCAATCTAGTGATCTTGTAGGAATGACTTAAATACCAAATGTTTAATCCATGCAGGCTTGAAATGGAAAGGTCATAATAAACGATGATATTCAAATATTTGAATAAAATAAAATGATAGTTGGATGTGTGTGTAAGTTGATGCAACAACCATTTCAAATTCTAACTAGCTAAATGATTGGAGATGCTAGCCCCATTAATAGCCATAACACGAGGAAGAAGGGATGATGAAGCAAGAGCTAAGGACTCACAACACATTGGTTAATTACCCCACAGGCTGTATACCCTCGATAGATTGTGATTTTCACTTAGGCTATATGTCCATGGCAAATGCATTTCTTTCCACGGTAGTCCTTCTTCGAATCAATTTTAAGAAAATTTTACATTGTTTTGAAGTAAATTGTAAGTGAATTGTATACATGGAAGATGATTGAAGATCAAAGCCATAAAAGATTTCTATAAGGGTTTCACTTACTTTCATACTAAAATCCTGAGTTTTTTAGAAGCAAGAAACTGTATGGAGACAAATTCGAGAAGGCTAGGCCTCATGATTTGGAGTCTAGGCCTCAAAATTTATTATTATTTTTTTAATACAAATTCTAGAAATATGGAGCCTAGGCCTCATGATTTGGAGTTCATGTCTCAAAATAGTTTTTTTTTTAATACAAATTCTAGAAACCTAAAGCCTAGGCCTCAAATTATAAAGCCTAGGCACCACAATTAGTGTAGGAAGCATAAACTTAAAAGAGATGGCAAAGAGGGAGAAGAGGACTTAAAATTTACACTGAAGAATAAAGAACTCTTCAACTTCTTTAGTCTTTCAAGGTGTTTCTATAACTTTTAATTTGATTAATAATATTAAAAATACGAAAAAAGAATGCATGAATAGATTTTTCCTTCCTACATTGATACAAATTAATCAAATCTTTCCATATATAGAAATTGAAATTTAACGGTGATTACATTATTTGAACCTTTGTATTGGCTCTCCATAGTTTCCCAATCTCCTTTGTGGCATTGGTCATGATTCTTGGATTTATGTATTTTTTTTTTTTTTTACTTACTCCTTGTTGAATGTAGAATAAGGCTTTTGCATCCTTTTGTACAAGTTTTTTTTTTTGTACTCCTTTTGCTTGGCTCCTAACCATGCATGTCTCCAATTCTATAGGAATAGCTTGTCCAAATTCTTCTTCTACTATTTGTCATAAATCTTGTGAGACAATAAAGTCTACATTTAGTTCTCCAAAATTATAAATTTTCCCTTCAAATATTGGAATTGAGGTTTGGGTATTACTGAATTGTTATTTGTTGGCGGTGAATCGTGTACAAATTCAAATTTGTACAAAATTAATCCCTCTATTTATATTAATTTAGTATACTAATTTTGCATAAAATAAAATTGTTAAGGGATAGATTTATCACAAATAATTTATAAGAAATTAAATTGTCACCAAATATAATAGTAGATAACTGATTTACTTTTCTTTATTTGGAATTGGTGAATGGATTTTTATTGCTCATCAAATTGCACTATAGGGCTCTGACTAACTCCAACTATAGGGTTAGAGTTTTGATCAGTTCAACTTTGCTAGAATTTTCTCTTCAACCACTTATGTTGTTCCAGTATTGCAAATTTTTTCCAAGATCTAGACATATCTTTTGTTAAAAAATAATAAAAAAGTCATCCTTCAAAATGGTTATTAATAGTTTCTGTTTAGTTTAAGGACTATTTTTGTTTAATGTTATATCTTTTAGAGACTATTTTAGTACTACAAATTTATAGAGAATCAAATTAACAGTGAGGTTGAAAATGAGAAACTACAATAGTATTTTTTTTTTCACAGAAAAATGTTAAGTTTGATGTATTTAGTGTATTTGTGTCTCCTTAAAAGTAATTTTACAAAGCAAAATGAGACTTTATTACTTGTGTATATGATCACTCCTTGCGTCCAATCATCGAGAGTAATGTAATTTTGTTTTACTCGTATGAAAATTTAGAGAGAAAAATATTATTTTAATCTCTGGTCTATTACTTAATTATTATTCAATTTTTTAATTCATTTTGTTTTTTAAAATAATTCATACTTATTAAAATTTGTTACTTTTAGTCCCTCTAAATAAAATGATGAAGTTGAAAAACAACTTATGACAACGATTTCAAAAATAAGAAACCCAAAGTAACAAATTTCAATAAGTAGAAGATTATTTTAAAAAATAAAATAAGTGAATTATACAATTTAGTAATAAGTTAACACCAAAACAATATTTTTCTTGAAGTTTGGAGGATCTTGCGGCTCTCCTCCTTCCTTCCTTGTTCTGGTGGCATTATTACAATTACAAGCATTTGAGCTATGAGGTACCTAAACGAGGAAAAGAGTCGAAGACAAAGCATTACTACAATGAAAAATCTGAGTGAATAAGTAATCCGTGGGTGTCCTTGTATTTGACCGCCAAGACTTTTGCCCATTGGTTCCTAAAATTAAATTTGTTTCCCTAATCTCTTAATGAATGTTTCCCATAAAAGAATGCCATTTTTTATAATTGAAATGGTAATAAGAATAATGTACTCTAATATCATTATTTAAGCTTTGATCACATGCATATTTTATTTTTAAATTTATTTCATACCTGATAAATTCAAAGTACTCATATCAAATTGACATCAAGACAAAAAGTGACGGGCAAAAAAATGTATTACTTTTACAAAAATAAAGAGAAAAGTATAAAATTTGTTTTTGATTTTTATACTTTGTAATAATTTGGTCCCTCATTAATAAGATTTTTATAGATTCAAATTTGTATTAATCTAGTTCTTAAAAAATTCAAATTTGTACAAAACCAACCTCTCTATTTAGATTAATAAGGAACTAATTTTATATAAAATATGACTTATGAAAGACTAATTTATTACATTTAATTTGTAAGATACCAAATTGTCATAAAGTTTAAAAGTAAAAACTAATTTAAAACTTTTATCTAAAAGTAAATATAATTTTTCCAAAATCTAAGCAAAAGGCCACAAAAACAAAAACACCAAGAGCTCCTTTTTTTTTAAAAAAATAAAATCTACCACCAATATAAACTCTAGACGAAGTAATTTGATCTACGCCAATTGATTTCTAGACGCCCATTGAATCACAAAAGTCGAGCATTGCACTTTGTCCTCCACTATCTTCCATTGAAACCAACTACCAATTTCTGAATCTTTTCCGTAAAATTCGATGAGAGTATACAATATATATATATATATATTATATTATATGACACAAGTGTTAAATTTAAATTTAAATTTGTTAAAAATATGGATAAAAATCACTCTTATAAATTGTTCAGACTTGGTACAGAAAATTGTTAGTCTGACTGTCTCTGACACCTATCAAACAACATAAAATTCATTATTGTAACAAACCTGAATAACACAATTCCTTTATTATTATAAATAAATAAATTTCAGACATGGCGTGGCCTCTTGCATTTCATGCCTTCAGAAAGTAAGACAGCTATAATCACATGCATGTTTCATGACATTATACCAAGTAACAGAGACCATGGTTTGAGACCATGGTTACTATAATTTCTACACTTTTTCTGATCCTAACTACCCTTTATAATTAGGAAAGCATGTTATATGATATGCATACTACTCCTATTAGTCTATAAAGACTTTTAGATGTGCAATTAAACATATGCAATTATATTGCAATTAAGAGTAGGAGGTTTAGGTTATGAGAATCCTAAAATACATTTGACATATAATTAGCATATCTATTTGATCCTAATCCTAAACTCATTTGATTGAATTTCTTTCTATACTTTCTATTATCTACCAATTTCTAATTTCTATATAATTCCAAGATCACGGATAGAGAATTTGATTTTAAGAGAGTGAAAATTTTTAATTTAAAAATTTGAACTTAGAAAGGCAAATTCTTATAATCCAAGAGGATGGACTCTTATAAATTAAAACACTAAATAAAAAATATAAGATAAAATTACATTTAAAAATTAAAATTTTAAAAATTTAAAAGGCACAATCAACCAACACAACCTTTGAATGGATCTTGCTTTATATACTTGAAGCAACCCCACAACATTTCATCGAGCACTTACAGTTCTACTTGATTCCCTATTCTCCTTCCATTCTTCGATTAGTCTTCCTCGTACGTCATCAAAATATAAATACTGAAATCAAAACATGAGCGTAGAAATTCTAGACGGCGCGACCATTGTGAGCTTCGGGGAAGACGAGGAAGCCTTCCATGCATCGGTGAGCGATCTATTTGCTGACCTAGACACGAGTCACTATTTGTGCAGTTCGACCATGACATGAATGGCAGAGTGGATCTGAGAGAGTTCAAAAAGGAGACCAAGAAGATGATGATGGCTATGGCTAATGGAATTGGGTTCATTCCACTTCAGATGGCTCTCGAGCCAGATAGCCTCCTCATGAAGGCTGTCCAGAGAGAGTCCATTACTCAAGTTGTTGCTTGATTTTTCAATTCATAAATTTACGCTTTTTTAAGATGGTCAAAAAACCATTGATTGTCTTATTTAAACTAGTGATTATCCACCCCAATTCTATATTTTGACAATCAATCATGCCACATATATCTCATTAGTTAAATTTATGAATATGAACATTATTGGGTGCAATGTGGCAGAATCAAAATTGATGAGCAATAACTGATGAATGTCAGGATATATATGATCGAATTCAATGGGCAACTTGTGTTTGTCGACCCGACTGAAATATTAAATCCAGTCATCCCAATCAGGATTTGGGAGCATTTAATGCGAGATTTCTACACATTCTTTCGTTAGTTAGCCTCTTCATTTTTCTTTAAATTTCTATTCTTGTTCCAAGATGATACTTACCGAAAGATATTTAAATAATTTTGAAATGATGAGAAATAAGATAAAAAATAATTAATTCCTTTTTTTCTTTAAATTCTTATAGAGTCTAATATTATTTTGATCTCATACTTATTAGTATAATCTCATTTTGATCCTGACTCAATTATTAATGAGTTTAGTCTTAATTTAATTACCTATTCATATAAATATTAGTATATTTAGTCTTAATGAAATTAATAAATTAAATATATTAACTTTTATATTAATAATTAAGTAAATAAAACTAAAGACTAAATTAAAATTGGAAATCTAATTAGTATTTTATTTCTTCGTCAAAGGATAGAGCCTCAGGAATAATCTATTGCATGGTTCTTAGGAGGCTTGAATAAAGAAATTGTTGATGCAGTGGAATTACAACTTTATGTAATATAGAAGAGGAGCAACTAAACTAGAAAGCTCACAATCTACTAGTTTCAATGCAACAAATTTAACATCTTCAATACCCAAAGAAGTCTCAAAGTGGAGTGAACGGTGAAAGAAAAAGACAAGTTCCAGTAATCATGCTGATTCATCCATACGAAAGGACAAAGTTGATGATGCAAAGAACTCAAAAGAAGAGTAGAGAAATTAAGTGTTTTAAATGTCTTGGTTTTGGACACATTGCTTTTGAATGTATAAATTGAAGAGTGATGATTATTTGAGGAGCACAAAGGGAAGTTGAAAGTGAAGATGAAACAGAAACTGAACAGAAAGATTATGAGCACACAATAGAGTATCTAGATGGAGGGGAGTTACTTGTAGTTCAACAAATTTTGAACTCCCAAGCTAAGGTAGAAGATGATCAACATAAGAACATATTTTATACTAAGTGTACTGTTAGTAGAAAGGTTTGTGGTGTTATTATTAATGGAGGTAGTTGTACTAATGTTGCTTCAACAATATTAGTGGAGAAATTAAACTTGAAGACCGCAAAGTACCCTCATCCGTACAAGCTGCAATGGTCGACCAAGGAGAAATTAAAGTCACTAAGCAAGTTTAGGTACCATTTTCTATTGGAAAGTCATAAATATGAAGTTGTATATGACGTGGTACAAATGAATGCCAGTCATTTGCTTCTGGGAAGACCTTGGCAATATGATAGTGAGCCATGCATGATGGGTTTAAAAACACTTATTCTATTACCAAGGATAGGAAGAAGATTACCTTAGCATCTCTTATTCCTTAACAAGTTCTAAAGGATTAACTAGAAAAGAAGGAAGAGAAATACCTCCACTGATTAAGAAGTTAGTAAAAGAATTCGCTGACTTGTTTCCAAATGAGATGCCAAAGGGATTACTGCCAATTAAAGGGATTGAACATCAAATTGATCTCATTCTAAGTGCTGCTTTACCCAGATTAGCTTACCAGTGTAATCCAAAGGAGGTGAAGGAGCTACAACAACAAGTAAATGAGTTACTGGATAAAGGCTTTGCGAGAGAGTCAATAAGCCCTTATTTAATGCCAAAGACGGATGGAACTATGAGGACGTGCGTAGATAACTGGGCCATAAACAAAATTACAGTGAAGTATTGATATCCTATCCCTAGGCTTGATGACATGCTTGATGAGCTACATGGCTCTACAATCTTTTCAAAGATTGATCTCCAGAGCAGGTATCATCAAATTCGAATGAAAGAAAGGGATGAGTGGAACACAACTTTTAAGATAAAGCATGGATTGTATGAATGGATAGTTATGCCATTTGGTTTGTCAAATGCCCTAAGCACCTTCATGCGTTTGATGAATCATGTCCAATAGAATTTTATTAGAGATTTTATTATGGTTTATTTTGATGACATTCTGATTTATAGCACGAGTTAGGAAGAACATGTAGAGCACCTGAGGAGGATCTTTGAAGTACTGTAAAAAGAGAAATTAATTGGCAATCTAAAAAAATTCCAATTTTGTTAAGACCGAGTTGTTTTTCTTGGGTTTGTGATTAGTTAGTGTTGATCTAAAGAAAGTTAGAGCTATCAAGGAGTGGTCGATTCTTACAAATATTTTTGATGTGAGAAGTTTCTGCAGATTAACATTCTTTAAAGAGAAGTTGTGTCAACACCAATTCTAGCACTCCCAAAGAGGGCATGAATCTTACTAGTTTTTCCAGTCCTAAATAAGTCCTTAATATTAGGCCTAATTTCGATAGATACAGATATAGATATAGATATAGATATAGGCCCAATACCCCTTCTCCTAGTTTTGTTAAATTATCTATATGGATATATGAACAAATAAATGTACAGACTTTTATTATATATAATTATACTATTATGTTTTAGATATTTTAATGTATTTTCATAATTCTAGCTTTATAGTAATATTAACTTAAATTTATAATAAATTTTATACTTTATAAGAAGGGTGTTACGTATATGATATCAGAGCAGGTTGATCCAATTAAAGGCCAGAGGGTTATGGCCATTATGATTGGTCTAGGTGAATTCCTAAAAATGTCGTAGGTTAAACCTTGTAGAGAGTTAATTTATAGATTGGAAATTACTAGTGTTTCCACAAGAACTAGCCTTGACTATTGAGTAGGCTGTTGCTACACACTAGATCTTACAATACCTAAAAAATCATAAGAAGGGAGACAAAGGAGAGAAATTGAACATCAAAGTGGCTAGTCTGAATTTATGAAAGCAAATCCACCCTCTTTTAATAGGGGAATATTATACTGAAAAGACTTAAACTTGGTTAAGAGAGATAGAGAAAACTTTCAATGTTTTAGGATTTATTAGTGAACCAAAAGTCATTTTCGCTACCTACAAATTATTAGGGGATGCTGAACATTGGTGGAATGAAACTAGACAACTATTGGAAAGTCGTGAAAGTCGTGGAAACCTAATATGTTGGAATATTTTCCAAGAAGTATTTCTCGAAAAATATTTTCTTGAGGAAACAAGAAATGAAAAAGAAGTTGAATATTTAAGATTAGTACAGGGAACATGACTTTTGAATAGTATTTGGTCAAACTCGAGGAATTATTAAAATTTTCCTTTTATCTACGATACAACCAAGATGATGCTTGGAAATGCATTAAGTTTGGATTATGGGCTTAATATTGAAATGAAAAAGGCCATCACACCATTGGCAATAAGAAATTATCCTGAGTTAGTGAAAAGATGTAAGGTGGTGGCTAAAAACCTAAAGGAAGTTGAGGCTAAAAGGATAAGATCGAATATGCGGAAAAGAAAAAGGGATTTCCACTCATTTCAAAGGAATGATAAAAATAAGAAAAAGCCTTATTTGGCAACCCAAGTTTATAAAAAATATGGAAGGCAACATTAGGGTAAGCTATGCTCTAATTGTTTATTGTAAATGTGGTCTAACAAGACATTTTGCCAAAGAATGCCCACAGTGGAAGGGGAAGAATTTTGAGGCTAATTTAAACCCCAAGCCACAACACTAACACTAAGGGTGAGTCTATGCCTTAAATAAAAAGGAAACTTATCAATCTTCTGAATTGATACTAGGTACGTGTATTATAAAAAATATTGAATTACCGGTATTGTTTGATTATGAAGCTACACATTCATCATTTATATCACTTGACTACATTAAAACTTTACAATTACCCATACTTTACCTTATAATCTTTTTGTTATCACTCCACTTGAGAAAGTTGAAACTTTTCATGCTTGTGTAAATTATCCCGTTCAAATAGGAGAACACACTTCTATTGGGAACCTTATTTGTGTACCCATGATTGACCTTATTGGATGTTAGCAAGTAATGTTGCCTTGAATTGTCAAACTATGTCTATATCTTTTCCAAATCCACCCTCTTTCTCAAAAGCCAATCTAGTAGTTGAGGAGGAAGATTTTAGGGAAATTGAATCTATCTTTCTAAACTATACTACTATTAAGCTAAAAGTAGCTATAGAAATTCCAAGCCTATAGGATGTCACCTTTAGAATTACAAGAATTGAAAAAGTAAATAAATGAGTTATTGGAAAAGAAATTCATTAGACCTAGTACATCACCTTGAGGTGCACTTGTACTTAGATTATGTATAGACTATAGGTAATTGATGATCTTATAGACCAACTTAGGGGAGCTACTATATTTTCAAATATTGATTTAAGGTTAGGATACCACCAAATTAGGGTCAAGGAATTTGATATTCCTAAAATTGCTTTTGGAACTAGATATGGCTATTATGAATTTGTAGTTATACCATTTGGACTTACCAATGCTCCAGCAATTTTCAGGATTATATGAATAAGATTTTTAGACCTTATTTAGGTTAATTTGTTGTAGTTTTCATTGATGATATTTTAATTTATTCTAAGAATAAGGATCGGCATGCTAAACATTTAAGGATAGTCTTACAAACTCTTAAGGATAAACAATTATATGCCAAATTAGAAAAATGTGAATTTTGGTTACCAGAGGTCAAATTCCTAAGCCACGTGATTGAGGCAGTCCTTAAATGGGAAAGACAAAAAAAGTCACAAAAATTAGGAGTTTCAACCTTAAAAGAAAAACTGGCATATGAGTTTAAATTTCGTCAAACTACAAGTAATTCTCTTTCATCTAGGTGTCCTCTTCTTATGTTGTTTCTCTTTCATCTTCACTTTCAACTTCCTCTTATAATTAGTTTGCATTCAACATAGTCGTGGCATTCAAATACCTTCTCTACTTGTTGCACCCACTCTATGTACTCTGAGCTAGTATCTTTGAATGGTGGAATCTTTGATGTTGTTTCCCAAGTCATGCTATTGCTTCCTTTGCCTATGTGCATCAATTTCATCTTCTGTTACTTTATCATGATTAGAATCAATGGAAGTTTGATGAGTACAATGTTGTGGAGTCAATCTTATGCTCTAAACGAATCAACTGCTCTCTCATTTTTTGTTGACTTTGTTGCTTGTCTGGGATCTTGTGTGTTTCAACAACTTATATATTAAGAAAGGTGAGAATAGTGGTGGACGTAGATGATAGTTGAGTAGTTGAAAAATACAATAGGTAAAAGATGAGTTGTAATACAGTGAAAATAAACTAAAGTGTAACCTATTTAATCCATATATGATGGGTACAACAATTTCTACAAGAAGCAAGTCAAATATTCAAGCATCAAAAGTCAATTCCAGACAAGAAACCAAAAACAGGTTCAATATGAAAAGGAATCAAAGCACTAACTTCATAGCGTTGGTAATCCTGTTTAGTCTCTAAATCACATCACCATGGAGAAGTATTTCTATAAGCAGTTGAACAACCCCAATTTGAACCATTTGAACATCCTTGAAACACACAAAATGACACACAGGCAAAGGCCTTATTCCTATTAACATTCCTTACCAAACATCATTTCAAAGACCAAGATTGTACAACAAGGCTAACTTCAAAGGGCCCTTCATTTGTCAAGCAAAACTCAGCAAGTTGAGAGACAACCGTGTTATGCACCATTTTTTTTTATATGTTTAGAATCTTCAAAATACAAGACAACATTGATCACCATGAGAAGAATTGGAAATACCATGGAGTTGAGCATTGCTCTCTCTCAAATGTTTTTCTAGACTAGACCTAAGACATCAATGCTACTGTCCTCTCAAACAAGCAGAGTGATGCTGATTGGTTCTTGTACCACCATACATCATTTCAAAGACCAAGATTGTACAACAAGGCTAACTTCAAAGGCCCATTCATATGTCAAGCAAAACTCAGAAAGTTGAGAAAAGAGATTAAACACCTTATTGTCAAAAAACAACATTGAGGAAAATTGCAATAACTAAGCAAGTAAAGATGAAAGCAAAGATTTATCATAATATACTAGCTTCCCCTCCAAAATGTCATTAATGCTTCCACCAAAATGATATTTCTATTAACGGGAAGATAGCTAATTTAACAGAATAATTTCTTTTGTCTGTTTAACAAATAAAATCATCTACAACAATCCATGTCTTATACAATACACTAAGAATATAAAATAAAATAAAAACTCTGGATGTTACAGAATATAAACAAGCTAATTCAATAATACAAAATACTAATTGACTAATTTGCAACAGTAGATTTAAGGCTTGAGAAATCAAACTAATGGACAACAATCCAACATTCATCCAAAGCACCATAAAGGTGTACTCAAAATTGGCTTAAATATGATATTACATTAAATTATAACTTAAAATTTTTTCAATCAAAGCAAGGTCTTTCTTCCGCTATACATCTCTTTACATGGAGTGGTCACCATAGTACAATGTTAAGTACAAAATGAAAGAAAGAGAGATTGCTGATGGAGGGAGAAGAGTTCGAAATTTAAGAATTCTAATATAAAGATGAGGAAGAGTAAAATGTAGAAGACAACAATGGATAACGAAATAGGTCATATTTGGGAAATGAGGTATGCAGGAAAAATAGAAGGCAAAGAAATAGTCAAGCAACACGCTTCATTTCCTGCAGCGAAGTAACCAAAAGAATAAAGAGACAGTAGAAGGAAGCAAAGTTGAAGCAAGAAACCTGAATGGCTTAGAAACAATAATAAAACGTGAAATTGGCATGGGCAGTGAATGTCTAACTCAAAATGCTTTGCCATTCATCATATGATAATCCATGAATATCTAAAACTCAGTCACATTCTAATGAGGCAAATAAAAATGTTTTGATCCCTTCACATTTTAATTCAAGAATTAATGTAATAGTCATGCACAAAAATGAATGTGAGAAACCAAATGAATGGATAAACTTGATTCACCATGAGAAGGATTTGGAGATAGTTTATTTGAAACAAAATGAAACAAGGACAATAGCAAACGAATTGTAAACAAAGAGGGCAGAAGGAATTTACTCTGGATTGACTTTTTAAGGTGTTACATTTGAAATTGATATAAAGAGAAATGGAATTTGGGATAGACTTATCACAACGATTTATTCCACAAACATTGCCACAATTATAATTCCAAGAGAACTAGACCTTATTGAGGACTTTTGTAGCTTGTAATGTAGCCAAGGGTTAATGATTCTGTTTTAAAAGAAAACATAATTGGCCCAAAAGTTATCTATTGACCCTTACCACCGTTTCTCCATTTTCTTCAACAGCCTATTTCTCAACATGCTTTTATACCAGTGTTCATCTACCAACAGAAGGATATAAATAGGTTGTAATGGGGCCAAAAAAAGGTAAGAAAGAAGTGGCTAAAGAAAGAAAGGATATAAAACCTCAAAGATTGATGTTGGGCCCCGATGAGAATCTTTCTTTTTTTCCTTCTGTGGTCCTTTTCATAATATAATGATTTGAACCCAATTAACTATTGAACTTCTTTTGTACATCTTCTGCTTTTTTTCTTCATTCTTTTTTCTGTTCACTTTTCACTTTTTTGCACTTCCTTTGCTTTTTATTTCACTTCTTGCTTTTGGCTTTTCTTTTTTCCTTGTTTTCCTTTTTCGGAACTTGAGAAATTTTTCCTCTGATTTTTTTTTTTTCACATCTTGCCTTTGGCTTTTCCTTTTTTTTATCTTTTGCTTTTTCTAAGCTTGTGGACTTTTTTCATGCTTTGTTTTTCTCCAGACTTCTGATATTTTTCCCCACTTGAGGACCATCTTAAAGTACAAAAGATTCTCATCTCTGCCCAGGTGTGAGAAAATAGGTACCAAAGAATTTAACAGCTCAAAAGGGGATAAGCAGCAGGTAATCATTGCTTTGGGATAGCAGAAAGAAGTTATCCTTTTTATGTTTAGTGCTTGAACATCTAGCACAAAAGCAAATTGAAAATCTACCCTCCCAAGGTTAAACATGAATTAGGAGTAATGAAAAACAAACACTTCTTCGAGGCTCAAATGGGTAGCTAGTCATAGTTTACTTCTCCACAATGTTTAGGATATCAAAAAATGCCTCAATTCATGAGCAAAGCTTATCATTGGAACATATTGGGGGCCTTACATGTTTGTAGATGCTTCAAGGAGAAACAACTATATACATGGGTGGAGTCAAGGTAATTGGACATTTACAGGCAACTAGGGGTGTTCGTTGCGAATCATATGAATATGAGATAGAAGGATGAACAACTACAACAAGGAAGTAATTACCAGAAGTGGTAAAGAGAAATCATATAATATAAGAGGAAATTTCATGCATGACTATTTTCATAATTGATGAGATAAAACATGTTGCAAGTCACAAAGACCAGGATCAAATCACTTTGGACTTCAGTCAAATACAAACTCTCAAAAGAAATTACTCCAGACCATGACTCTATGTCATATCTATTCAAAAATTGATCACATGTGAATGGCAAGAATGCCCATGCATGACAGAAACTTGTATGGTTCAGCAAGATAGATATTCAACAAGTACGGTACTAAGAGTGCAAAGAGATGATAGCAGAATAGTTGTCAATTGCAACAAAGATACTAATGTTTAGTTAAGAATATGATGTCTTCACCCCACATGATGAAAGTAGTAAAAGGGTAGTATTGTAAAAAAGAAACAAAACAAGAACAAATTTGAAACCAAATGCAATACCATCAAATTTTAACATATTGCCAGAACACAAGCATGCTAGAGGATTTTTATCATACCTCAACAGACTAGACCATTCTTTACTGGAGATATCGAGCTTCCTCTTCTATTAGCTTCTCTACACATTGAGTAAATAAACAAAACATGAGCAAATTTTAATCAAAACTTTCAGGTCCTCAAAGACATTTAAATTATTATGAAGAACAATTAAAATAACGTTATAAATAAGTTTAATATGTAAATGGTAGAGCTATAGAAGTGCAAACTTTCTCTAATACAAACATTTACTATTTAAAAGTTGGGAAAAGCTCAAAAGATAGAACTTTTACATAGAACAAAAAAGTTAAACCTCAAATGCTCTAATGACTCTATATGAATATAAAATGTGTTCTACAATATACAAAAGAAAATGGAAAATACAAAAAGCTATTTTAAAATTACTTAGATCTTTTTTGGAAAGATATTTGCATGCGTGCATGTGTGTGTGTGCATGTTTAAGAATTCATGTTCTGATTATTAATTTTTAAGGATATATATTAGATACAGAATATTATTTAATGATTTTGAGCTTATAAATTTTGGTGTAGTGAAACTAAGAGGGGAGTCTCACATGAATGTATGTGCATGAAATTTAAAAAGGAAAGAATAAATACAATTTTAAAAGATACTGAATAAATGAACTGTACTCTAGCAAAAGTCATTTGTATGCTTAGGAAACAACTATTGCCAAATATACCCAATTATTCCCAAAATGATCTATCAAAAGAATAGAAAATAAAAAAAACTCCATCGTATTATTATTTTGATTAATGATGATAAAAAGCTAAATGTCATAAACACACGAATAATGTTGCAGACATATATGCTCTATATATATGATACTAAATTTGACTTCTTATACTAAACTTGATAACAAAACCCTTCAAATGATATATTAAAAACTTGACCCTGTTTTGTTCTCATAAAAGTTGATGGCTCATGAGTGATGCAATAACATTTTCTTCTGAAATATATCTACATGAGTGACACCATTCCATGAAATAGGTCCAATATTTGAAATTTGATAATTCTACAAGAAAAAATAGTGTGTCAAACTATGAAAATCAAGAGATAATAATCATGAATATCTTCAATATACCATTAGAAACAGAGGAGCCCAAACTTTGCTGTAATGACTTATGTTGCATGTATTGAGCAAAATATTGTTATTAAATATTCAGTTCACATATCCAATAGTTGACAAAAAAAGAAAAAGAAAAGACTCACAAAAGAAAATTTAGCACTTAGAAGTGGAAGCATCTGAAACGTTGAGTGGCATAAAACTAGTGAAAAAGCATCTAAGTAGATCACTTCAGTTCTTGCCAGATCAGGTGTAACAAATATGTTACCAAATAATTAGGGGAAAACCTCAACATAAAGGCTATATTTCTGTAATTTATTTTGATGTAACATAGTATATAATGTATGTCAACATAAATATGCAACCTTTTATAGAATGATAATCCAGATAGAAGAGGAGATTAGAAAGAGGAAGAAGCTAATCTCTATTCTTACTAAAAAATTGAACAAAATTTTGATGTTCAATTAGCTCAAAAAGAAAAATCAATGAAAGCAAGATAATTGAACTAACAGCATTATAATAATCTTCCAAAATTGATGGAGGAAGAAATGAATTGATATAAATAGAAAAAGAAAGATTTGGTGCAATAAGAGATATAGAAATTTATAATTTTTTGCCATAAGAAAGAGGTCTACATGGAATTAGTTTTAATCAATGCAACATACAAAGCACCTCTTTCCTCATATAAATTTCTATTTATATCCATTAATTGTCTTACCTTTTTCCCCATGTATTTGTCAGCAATGAGCTCGAACCACCTCCAAAGCAGAGGATCCAAAGGAGGATAAAAGCTTCATCAGTCATCACACCCTTCAATGATATAACCTGCGATTCCATTGTCATAATTGATGAGATATGAAGAAAAACTTGAAGAGAGGAAATTGATACAAAGAATATTTATGATATAAATAATTGATGCAGTACCGACCCATCTAAAGTAAACTACGAGAATATAAATCTATTAATCAGTGAGGTACAAGTCAACATAAATAAAACCAAAAACAGCGAACAAGAAACTTATTGCTAAAGAAGTGGTTTCGAACATTTACTTTTGTAATGATCGCTTGAAACAATTTATCATCGGCTAATTGTTCCCGTCGGACGATTAAGCGTGCTTCATAGGCTACATCTTCACAAACCCAAAAAGTGGAAAGAGCTATTCTTCTTACCCAGAAGTAGCAGAAATAGAAGCAAAACAGCGATAGAAGCATATGAAACTGAAATTACAACATACCCAGAAGTCAGTGAAGCTACCGAAGCATGGAATTTGGATCCTCTAAAGTCTACCAAAGCAAGCAAAGAGCAAGAAGTTGAAGAAGAGAAAAAGAAGGAAGGGGCAAAAAAAGACGAAATTGAAGAAGAAAATTGTAATCAAGAAGTTGAAACTTCTCCTGTGTTTCTTCGCCACAAGTTCCACCACATCTCGAAAATCCAGAACTTTTAGAGGTTCGTGAAGAGAAACAGAAAGAGAAGGAACACGACGGAGATTTTTGTAGCAACGAACCAAAAAGCTTAGAACTTGTTTCGTCTTCCCCAATAATTTCTTACCATCAGAATCAGACGACAATGAAGAAGAATCAACAATAACTGTAACAGTCGAAACGTTAGCAGGAGATGCAACTGAGGAGTCAACCGTAAAGGAGGAAGAAGGTCCAAGAGAGATCTCACCACTGTCTTCATGTCTGCCATGGGAATCAGAGAAATAGGATGCTTCCTCACTCTGAAACAAACCCAGTTCTCACAGGCCTCGGTTAGCTTCTCGCATTCCTGTAAGGTCGGGAGGGTAAAGAGGGCGATCATCGACCAAAAAAAAACTACCGTTGGGAAGAGAGCCGTTGCAGAGAAAGGATGATTTTTAATTTATGTTATTTTTGTAATGTTTTTGTTTTGTTTTCAGAAAATATATTGAATTTTATTTTTGGCTAAAATTATTGATGATTTGAGATTTTTTAAACTTTAAATATTATATTTATATTATGTGATATGCATTTTGAAGAATTAAATTTCTTTTTTATTTTCTGTCATGATATTTGAATTATCTAATTTTTTTTGTCCAATATTTTTATAATTTTGATTAAGTATAAATTTTATTTGCAAAAATAAAATATCCAAAAAATTTATATATATAAATAATTATTTGCATATTAAAAATAAATATACTGCATTTAAATTCAAAAATGTTGTAGAACAATTTAAATTCATAAAAATGAAATTGATTAGATTAATTCTATAATATTAAACACATAAAATTTTAGTTTAATAATTTAAAATACTGATATTTTGAAGTATTAATTTAAGAATGGCAATTCTTGAAATACTAAGAATGATTTCCTTTTTCAAACAAGCGGAATGATTGCAATAATTTAGTTAATGGACAATACACCATAAGTAGAAATGTGATAAAATATGTACAAGTACAGACTACATAAATAAAAAAAGGATTGAGAGATATGAATGAAATTAGTTGTAAAGAAAATATTCTACAAATAAATTAAACGCTGATGATGTAATTTATAAGAAAATGGCTAAGAACAAATTTAACAAAATCAATAAGAAATGTACCATAAAACTTAACTAGTATGCAAGAATTGTACTCATAAAATTAATAAATAGTCATTCAAATATTTTACCAATGAAATTATTTACTAGCTTCACTATATATATATATATATATATCTCTTCTAGTAATTAGTTGCTTATATTTTATTTAATTTAAATCTCTATAAAAGATCTAAACGCTTTACTTAATCCATTTAAAAAATCTACCTCTCAATTTTAAGTTGCAAAAAATTATTATCCTCAATAGTATTGAGTATGTACTCCTTTATTTTCCTTCAAAGTGTATCCCCACTCAACAAAATGTTCTTTCATATTTCCTTTTTTTTTCTCTTTTTGTTTTTAAATTTATAAGCCAACATTATTACAATTATACCTAAAACTTAAATAAAAAAAGCATAAACAATAACAATATTATTTCAAGAACGACTGAAGCATATGTCATTTTAATTTAGAAGCAACAACGTGCATGAAACTATGGGATACAAGAAACAAAATTTTACAAATTAATTAAATTATCAACATGCAAATGAAATTTAGCTGAATAAATTCATTCACATTTGTCAAAAGCACAACTCCGAACAATGGAAAACAAACATCAAATAAAAAAAAATTATTGATAAGCAGTTGAGTTATCTATAATAGTTTCACTATCATTCTTTTTAAATTTAATAAAGGAGTCATGCATACTTTTATAGATTACACAACTGGATCAGTGTTCCATTGAAACCAATATTAGAAAATAGGGACGAATCCACTTGCAATCAAATAGAGAAGACCTACCCCCCTACCCAATTAGTTGTCCACTTTGATCCTAAGTACACTAGACTACATGAGAGAGTTATTTATATACATGAACTTAGTTTTCCCTCCCTCTAACTAAAAAACAAAACCGTAGTTTAGTGTTAAGGTTGAGTGGTTAATTATATATATATTTGATGGTTTCTTCAGGAGCCTTAGAAGCTGCAACTTGCAACGACCAGTCCCTGATTTAAGTAGGATATTAAGCCTTCTTTATCTGTAAGTTATCTTATTTTCCTTCAACTCTGTTTATAACAATTGAATTGTCAAATTTTTTTAGAGAAGTTGCTTTGGCAATTAAAATTGAGTTGCGTATATTTTAATGATTGTCTTATACAGTACATAATTACTTCTACTGACTATTATTTACGTTAATTTAATTACCTCAATTTCAGTTAGCTAAATGAATAGATCGATTCCTTTTAGTAAGCCTTCTAAAAGAATCACAACCATGTAAGAATATCTATCATTCAATTAACTTGTTATATACATTCAATTATTTGGATTCTAAGTGGGAGTAGTTTAGTGAGATGTTTATTTTGTAACAAATATAAAGAATATGACAACTTGATTTTCTATACTTAATGTTTAACTTTAAGAATATCTACATCAATTTGTCCTTTCTTCTTCTTTTACATCAAGTTGTATTGTATACTACATGACAAATCAGATAAACATTTTACCACCTTACCTTACTTGCAAACTATATGTTGTTGAATTTCTAAGTCAAGATGTTATTATTTTTTGATATTGTTGGTTACATCAAATAGGCAATAAATGAATGGCTTTTTATTACATATAATTCCCCTTGGCTAGTCACTTGCAAACAATTCATGGAATCAGAGGCGGATTTATAGAGGACCAGCGTATGTCATGGCCCATCAATGAATATATATATATATGTATGGATAAATTATTGAATGAGTACACCTCTTGTAGGAAACGAATGAAGGTTGTGCTGAGCTAAACTGAAGGAAGAAGGTCTATGCATTTGAAGCACTAGAAAATACCTTTGTGTGAAAGAGGGCAGAATTCCTTCCATGAGTCGGTTTAGTTTTGGTCAAAAAATTATTTCATAATTTAGACTAATATTTTTGGAATTAATGAAAATTCGTATATAGGCTGGAAACTAAAAATTGTAGCACTATTGATCCAAAGAGATATATTATAAAATTGTATTTTAGGTATAACAAAGCCAAGTACAGAAATTTAATTTGTCAACTGTCAAGATATGGTATCAGAGCATGGTTTGATTATAATAAAAGAAAATCATGTGCCTTAAATCCCTTATGTTAAATTATCCAAGTTCAGTTCCTGCGTGTTTAGTTATCTTTTTAATTGTTTGTTTTCATTTTTGTAAATGAATGCTATTAGTATAGTAGAACATCGAATATACTATATAGATGAAAGTAAATTACCAAAAAATTCATATATACCTATGAAAAACAAACCATTAATAGCTACACCATTTATTTTGGATGGAGAAGGAAATAGTACTTTTAATCAATTAAATTGGACAAATATGTTTTTAATCAAACATTTAGGATGCCTTATAGACCCAAATATACAAGAAGAATTAGATATATATGATTTAGATGGAACTATAGCTAGAGTCCCTAAAGAAGTCAGAAAATCATTAGAGAAAGAAAATTTAAATAATAGGGAAAAGATTATGTGAAATAACAAAACCAGTAAAACAAAAAATATATGAAATAAAACTAGAATTAGCAGATGTAAAGACATAATTAAGAATAATCAGAGAATATATAATATAAATAAGACAGGTTTTAAGAATTAAAAAACAAGATAATATAGTAGAAATAAAACAAGGAAATGAAATGAATATGAAGAAAGCTATCAGAGAAGTAATATTCGAAGCAAAAACAGAAAAACAAATAAGAGAACAACAAATTAATGGTAGTATACATGAAACAAGAATAATAGTATAAAGTTTACAAAAAAGACAAGAAATAATGAATAATAATTTATGGACAATATTTGATGAAATTATAAAATGAGAACCAAAAATAGAAAAAGAAAAAATAGTTTAACCATTAGAAGAAATAACTAAAAAAGATTATGAAATAATGGAATTAGCATGCTAAATAGGATCAGATTTCCGAAATTATTTAAATTTAATAAAACCAGAATTAGAGAACACAAAATTATAGCGATAAGACAGATAAATATGATGAATGTATTAGAAGAATTAGAACAAGATGAAATAGAAAAAAGAATGGGTAAAGAAAAAGAAAATTTAGAAGAAATTAGAAAACAATTAAGAAATATTACATTAGGATGTAATAAATTAATACAAAATGAAATAAATATGCAAAGTGAAATAACTTTAAGAAATTTAGGAAACTAAGAACCTCAAAATCCCCCAAATTTACAAAACCTAGCATATAATATTTAATAATACTTGAAGTAGTAGGATAACAAGAGATCAAGAATTAGAACAAGAAGAATTAAGACATAGAGAGCTATTAAGATTCCAAGATTTAACATATTTATATGAAACTACATATACATTAACATGAAATAGTAATTTCACACCAATACCATTAAAACAGTATGAAATAAGACAAGTACCAAATTTAGGAATATGGTTAAATTTAGATTGTAACCTAGTTAATGGAAAAAAAAAATAGAAGAATGGACTAAAGCCTAATTAATAGCCTTATTAACTCGAAATATAGAAACTAATGCAACAAATTTACTAGTAGAAGCAAGTTTCACTAGAATAGTATAAGACTGGTGGAAAAGTAAATCTGAAGAATTTATAGCAAATGCTATGAAAGTAATTGGACATTCAAATAGAAAAGAATTTTATGCTATATTATTAAGGCAATATGAACAATTGTTAAGAAACGAATTTGTAGGAAGAAGTTTAAGTGCCAATGAGACAACAAAAATAGATAGAGCAATAACAAAATTACATCAGATAAAAATATGTACATTAGATCCAAATGATTTAAATCAATATATATATATATATATATATGTGAATACAAAAAATATTATTATGAAGCATGACTACAAAATTATGAACCAAAAAAAAATTTTAGATGGAATTTTTTTATAGAAAATTACCAATTAATATAAGAAACACTAATAGATAATTAGAAAAAATTTAATGAAAGACAAGAATTAGTACCATTTATAGACACTACAGGAAGGAGAGAAAATTTTATAAGAGAATATTTATCCAATAGATGTAAGGAATCATGGAGAAATATTAAATATTATAAAACTAACAAATTAATATTAAAATCTAGTGAACTAGAAACACCTCATAGATGGGGTTGTAAAATAGAAAAAAGAAAAAGAAATATTCAAAACCATATAAGAAATATAAATTTAAAAGATACCCAAAAAATAAATTTAAAAGCTATTATAAACCTAGGAAATATATTAAGAAAGGAATAAAAACGAATTATAAGAAAAATCCTAGAATATGTCAGTGATATAATTATGGACAAATATGACATATATCTACAAAGTGTACTGAACCAAAGAATAAGAAAGTCATGAACATAATGAAAATAGTTGAAGATTTTGGATTAGAACCAATAGAATATAATGAAATATCATAAAATGAAATAACTAATTTAGATTTAGAAATATATAAAATGACTGTTGAAATAGAAAGTAGTTCAGAGAATAGTTTGAAAAATACAAAATATGATTATATAATGGAAGAAAATGAAATTAATATGATGCAAGGAGAATCAAGTAGGAATCACTTAGAAAATCAAGAACAAAAACAAGAATATGAACAATATGATGAACTTAGAAATATAGAAGAAGGTATAGTAGAAAGAAGAATGCAATTTAGTAAAAAATAATATGATAGAATAAGAGATAAAGAATTAGATAAAACTCCCCAAGATATAAGACAAGAAGGAATCATGACAAAAATAAGAAAAATAATAAAAGCCAAAGGAAAAGAAAAATATGCTTGTGTAGTATTACAAGAAAAAAAAAACACCTAATAGAAGCAACTCAAACAAAAGAAGTCTTAAGAATACCTTTAATAAATAAAATATTGATAGAACAAAAAATAGAAAAATTATCTATAAAAGATGAAATAACTAAAATTTATATACTAGGAGTACAATTATTAATAAAGGCTTATTTTATATCAGGACTAGATACACCAATTGAATTACTAATAACTGATAATAAAATAATAGATAACATACCAAAGAGTATTTTAGGAGCATTAAATGAGAATTTAATATACCAAAAAATAAAATTTACAGTTAATACAAATTTTGGAATATCAAGAGCAGAAATAAATATGAATAAAACATTAGTAATTTATCATAAACTAAAAGGAATACAGATGCCACTAAGAAGTAGAATAATAAGTATAACAGGAATGATAAAATTAGTGTTTTCGAATTAATATAAAATTTATAAAAGAAGTCATAAAAAAATTACTATAGAAAAAAAATTTTATGCTAGTATTAGAGGAATTAAAATTAGATCTAACAAAAATAACATTTCCAAGACTGCTACAATTAGAAGTAGATAATACTAGAGAAATAAGACCATATGAAAGTCCTAGAGGAATAGAATATAATAACAAATTAGGAAGAAGATATATTAGGATAAATACACCAACAGATATAAAACTAAAAATAAACTCTAGACCAATATCTAGATAAGGAATTTTAAGATTAAGAAGTCAAGAAAGTTATGAAGAAAATAGATTAGTTGAAATACCAATCACCTCAAACTTAGCAAAAAGAAATAAAAGAACGCCAGAAATAAATTTAATTGATAGAAATGAATATTATGTACTAGTAGAATTAAAACACGATGGAACATGAAAGGAAATAATAGCTTTAATATATCCAAATTATGAAAAGAGTATAATACAATTAGAATATATGGATAACAATATAAAAATAGGAGAGGAAGGAACAAAAACTAAGACAATAATTAGATTCAATAAAAGAGATATAATAAAATTAAAATTATGGGTAGAAACTAAGATAGGTAATACCCAAACACATAAATTAATGTTAGCACAAGATTTCTTAGAACAAGTGAAACCTTATAGAATTCAAGACAATATAATATTGATAAATATAGATCACCAAATAGTAATATTCGAAAAAATAAGGTTGATATAAATGAAATTTTATTACATATTGCTAAATTTCAATTATGAAAAATATCAATATAGAAAATATCATGTCATGGTAGATACAGGGGCAAATATAACATTGGCAAAATATAATATATTACCATCAGAATTATGGAAAAGGACAAACCTATTAGAATGAGTAGTGAAAGAAAAGAATTTCATATTATAGAATTATTAGTAAAAATATCCCAATACAAATAGGAGATTATGAATTAAAAATTTCAATATTATATCAATATAATGAATCTACCCCAGACATAATATTATGAATGGATTTCTTAAAATAATATATACCATTAAATTTTGCTCATAAAGCCTTAGTAATAACAACACCATGTAAACATGAAACATGGGCAATTAGGATATTTAATCCATATAATAGGACAGATACAATATTTGGGAAAAAGAGATTTAATAATGAAATACAATTTGTACCAAATGTTAGACCTATAGAAATAAAAGAAACAAAACTAGCTAAAACAAATATGGAAGTAAAAAACTATAGAACAAAGATTAATAGAAAATTATAATATGACAATCCATTAATACATTTAGAAAAATTGAAACCAGCAGCTAAAATAGAATTATTAGATTACAGTAAAGAAATGACTAGTAACCCTTACCCTTGGACTAAAAAAGATAAAAAAAGAATTCATAACACATATCAATGAGATGAAAAAATATGACTTAATATGATAAAGTAAATAAACTATTGCTCACCAGCTATGATGGTAAAAAAACATAGTGAAGAAAAAAGAAGAAAATCTAGAATGATTATTAATTATAAAAAATTAAATAAAATAGCAGTTAGAAATAGATATCCAATACTAAAAGTAGAATTATTATTTAATCTAATAAAAGGAAAACAAATATTCAGCAAATTTGATTGTAAACATGAATTTTTTTCAAATAAAGTTATAAGAAAATATTAAAAAATATACAACATTCACTACTTCTGAAGGACTATATGAATGGAATGTATTACCAATGAGATTTCATAATAGTCCTAGTATATTTCAAGAATATGTAATGAAATTATTAATACCAATTAAAGATTTTGTAGTTATATATATTGATGGCATATTAATATTTTCAAATAATGAAGAAGAACATGGGAATCATTTATTACAATTTATAGATTTAATAGAAACCAAAGGATTAAATATATCATTTAAGAAAGAAGAACTATGGAAAAACTAGAATAAAATTTTTGGGACATCATATTACCAAAAATGGAATAGAATTACAAGAACATATAAGTTAAAAAGCAGAAGAATTTCCTAAAATAACTACAAAGAAAGAACTTCAATCATTTCTAGGAATAGTAAACCAAGCTAGAAACTTTATTCCATATTTATTTGAATATACTGCAAAACTATGAAAATTAATAGAAGAAAAAACTAAATGGTAATGGAATGAAGAAACAAATAAGATAATAGAGAAAATTAAAAAACTGTGCAAGAATTTACCAAAATTGACAATACCAACCAAGGAACCAATAAAATGGATAATTTATACTAATGCCTCAGAAAAGTACTAGGGAGCAACACTATATCACGAAAATGAAGAAGGGATAAAAATAATTACCAGATATGCAAGTGGAAAATTTAATGAAAGCTATAGTAGATATCATTGTAATTGGAAAGAATTTTTAGCAATAGTAAAAGTAGTAGAAAAATTTGAACTACTAATAGTAAATTCTCATTTTATTATAAGAACAAATAATACTTAAGTAAAACATTGGTTAGACAGAGGTATAAGAACAACGAAGGTCTCAAATAAAATGTTAACAAAATGGCAATAAGATCTAGCTAATTATGATTATGAAGTTGAATATATTAAAGGAAAACATAATTTAATTGCTGATTATTTGAGCAGAGATGGAGCCAAATAAAGAAAAGACAAATAACAACCTAATAAAGGGGACCACTAGAATTGATACGAGTATGGAGCAAGTAATCGTGATGATAAATATTTTGGAATTGAATATAGGGCTATTGCAGACTCAGACAAATAGTTATATCAATAATCTCTCAAACTCCTTAAGTAATCTGAGTCAATCTATGAGTATCATAATTACCCACGTAAATGACTTAGAGAAACGATTTGCCCAAATAGAAAGACCAATAATTCTTGATAGCCTAACTCAAAGTCAAACTGATCCATTACCAAAAAAACCAAATAACGCCTTTTTTTCAAAATAATAAAAGCCCAAGAAAAAAATCCAACAAAGAAACCAAGAGTCCAGCTCAACCCAAAATGACCAACAACTCATTACTCCTTCCACACAAAAAAAAATCAAGCGTTTACATCAACACCACATTCATCCATTAATCCCATAATTCTATAACAATTCCAATATTTCAAACTTCTTATCAGTAAATTGAACCATATGAAAATCCCTATAGCAACCATCAAATATATCTCTCACTTTGCTCTCAACAAAGCCATCATCTACCCAGGCACCAATACAGAGAGATATATTTGATAGTAGCAGTAGGGATTTTCATATGGTTCAATTTACTGATAAGAAGTTTGAAATACTAGAATTGTTTTAGAATTTTAGGATTAATGGACAAATGTGATGTTGATGTAGAGGCTTGATTTTTATTCAGTGTGGAAGGAGTAATGAGTTGTTGGTCATTTTAGGTTGAGCTAGATTCTTGGTTTCCTTTTTGGATTTTTTTTGGGTTTTTATTATTTTAGAAAAAAGAGTTATTTGGTTTTTTTGGTAGTGGATCAGTTTAAGTTTGAGTTAGGCTATCAGGAATTATTAGTCTTTTTATTTAGGCAAATAGTTTCTCCAATTCATTTACGTGGGTAATTATGCTACCCAAAAATTGACTCTAATTACTTAGAGTTTAAGAGATTGTTGATATGACTATTCGTCTGAGCTTGCAATAGCCCTATATTCATTTTCAAAATATTTATCTTCATGATTACTTGCTCCATACTCGTATAAGTTCTAGTGGTCTCCCTTGTTGGGCTGTTATTTGTCCTTTCTTTATTCGGCTTTATCCCTGCTCAAATAATCAACAATTAAATTATTTTTTTCCTTTAATATATTCAACTTCATAATCATAATGAGCTAGATCTTATTGTCATTTTATTGATATTTTATTTGAGAACTTTGTTGTTGTTATTCCTTGTGAGCCATCAAGCATTTTGCCTTCCTTTTCCAATCTCTGTAAATCTTTGTATATAAATATTTCAAGAAATAAAATTCATTATTCATATATATCCTTGAGATCATCATCAAATCTTCACCATCATTAGTTGAAGATTAGAAGAAGAACAATATGGTATGGATTATATATATATATATATATATATATATTGCAGCCATGCTTCTTCATTGAATCAGCTTTCTAAGTTCCCTTAAGCCTTAATCATTTGATCATTTCTCATTAATTGTCACAATCAAAATCAGAAGTGTAATTGGTGTGAGGAACAAGAAAAACCCCTGCTCTTACAAGCCAACATTAAATGGAATATGCCTTACATAAGGATAGAAAGCATAATCAAACAATAAACTAGATTCTTTGAAATGAAAAAAAAAAAAAACCAATAAATTGAATTCTACCTTCATAAACCAGAATCAACCAAGTTACATATGGCCTAGTTTTTGGATATTTCAGCATAATCTCCCCTAAAAATAAAACCTCTCAAAATTTCTACAATAAACCTACTAGCCCAAAACCAATTGTATAGTGAGCTCGACTCTCCCAATTATCAAATATAGTTCAAAATACACAAAAGTGAGGGTTAGGGAAATCTTACATATGATTATCTAAGATACATCTACAACAATTATATAACAAGAAGTCAATGTTCACCAAGATATGCAAAAGATGTGGAAAAGAATAACCAGCCCTCCCAGAACAAGGCAAGGCTCACCAGTAGAGATCTATGCTCTATCTTCAGATCCTGAATGTTGATTTGCCCTTCAATTTGAAACAAAATGAAGTACACAGTATAGATAGCACACCAATAAGTAAGTTTAATCAAATAGTTAAGGAAATGAGCATTAGAAATTCACAACATCATACTTGGTAAAGGTACAGTCATGAAATAATGAATTTAATATAGTATATCGGTAAACAAATTTGAAAAGTCTATATTCCACAATTCAACTCAAAGCATGTGTAATCCATATGAAAAGTAATTAAAGATTACAAGTTAGTAAAAGAAATATGGAAAGATTTTCTTAGTTGAAAGCCGTAGTTAGGAAGGACCAATTTGGAATGTAGTATAATTGTTTGGAAATCACCTTTTGTCTATGGCACACAAGCATCGGGGGTAACTAACCTACACCATCCTTCCATCTATATGTAATGGCTATCACATGAGGCTAGTATCTCCTATCACCTTACTAATTGGGTTTTTCCAAAGTACGCCATGGACTACCAGATATGTTGTCAACCACTAGAGTTCTATATTAGCCCTCCCTAAAAGTACATAAATCTATTGTGCATGGGATCACACTAATCAATAACAACACTGTCAATACTGAAATCCAAGTGTTTCAGTTTAAATCTTAAACAAGTTGCTCTCATATCAATTTCTCATTCCCATACATGGTTTCATTAAAAGTAAATTTCAATCCTTTCAGCATAATCCTTGTAAATGAAGAGAAATCCTTGACTTCAAATGTTGGAATAGAATAAGAAAGCAAATAAAATGAGATTAAAAATGAGATAAGAATTTCATGAACCCAAAAAGAAATGTATGGATTATGTTAAATAAAGTGTTATCTGCTCTCCTATTAGTATACATTGACCCATAAGTTTATTTAATTTTTTACTTATTGACCCTACTCAAGTATATATATATATATAAACACACTCGCACACACTATAGTATTCAGATCTCCAGCATTATAAATTAATTACTAATGATTCCTAATTTAAATTCTGAAAGATGCCATCTAAGTGAATTGCTTCTCTTTCACACTAATGGGTAAACCCACACTCTGATACCCCATATCATTTTCATTTCAAATTTTTTTCCCTAGGAATTTGATTAATTCTCCTTCAAGGTAAATATAGGTCCCCAATACATATTGTGTACACCATGTTTGGCTAAAAGGATCTTATATAATCTTTGCGATTTAGAATATCCTTACAGAATCACCTTACATAGCACCCATAACTTATATAAGAAACCTAGCTCAAATTATTGAGATTTGTTGCTAAGTAATGTAAGATAGTGTAGATGTTATAGTGGGAAAACGATATGGTCCAAGGTAACCTATCACCCCCAAGTTTGGTCTTCCTTCTACAATACATAGAATTTAATAATGGCAAACATGGGACCTTGATAGAACGCCATTACTTAATGCCTCCTTACCTGAATCGTAGTTGTGGCACAAGGGGAAAAGGGAGCAAAACAAGGGGAAAACGTCAGAAAAACTTGGGGTGAGGGAAAACCGCAGCTGCTGCACCCAGACACTTGGTGCTCAGCAATTCGAACAACCCCCTTTCCCACACAGATTTTGACATTCAGCAGCAAGAAACACTTGCACAGCCGAGAACGTGACAGCTCGAGAGGAAAAGGAAGTCAAGGCAAAAATGCTCCCTGGCAATTGATGGCAGCGACAGAGGTCAAAATGTGGGGGAGGAAGCTCACGGGGAGGGTAAGAACAAGCAGGGTATATTTGTAATTTAATCAATGGGATTGACACATGTCGAGACTAAAACAAACAGATTTTTCCATTATGTTGATTTTGTATTTATATATGTATCATAAGTTTTTTAAAGTGTTTAAATTCTTTATAATTAATAAATAAATAATAAAGTCATAAATTTTTGTACCAATGGAAAAGTAAAAAAATTAAATAAATAAATAAATAATTAATTAATAGACTCTTAAATTAAAAAATTTTTGAATTATGAGAATATTTTAAGTAAAAAAAATAATATATTATTCTTTAAATTTTGATAATTCTTTAAAGTATTTGAAAAATAATAAATCAATTAACTGTATCTTAAAATTAAATTTTTTTTGAATTTAAGATATTTTTTAAGTTAAAGAGAAAAATAATAAATTAATTAATCAACTGTCTTTTAAATTTTCTAATAAGGGATTATTAATATAATTTGCATAATTCAAAATTGAAACCAAAAAAAATAATAAATGGTTGAATAATTTATGATGGTGTCCTCAATGAGTCCATTGTGATTATTTTTCTTTTACCAATCTCACATAACCAATTTAATAGACTTTTTTTAATTTATTATTTTTTATATCATAATATATAACTAAATTCAATTTTTAACTAACACTTGTAAATACTATTGATTTAAAATATATAGACATGTAGTAAAAAAAATTAATTTTCTATATAACCCATGTCACATAAGTAAATAAACTAATTTATTTGGTCATTTACACGTCCACATTAGCATTTACCATATAAATGATTCCTAGTATTCTATTTTCTTAAAATTCTTCATTTATTGAAAAATATTTTTTAAATATTCAACTAGATTTTAAATTACATACAATTCCACAATACATATTTTCTTATTTTCTTTTACGGGACCCTATGTTCATAAAATTCTAACTATGGTGCAGATTTTACGTGATGTGTCAAAAATACAGAGGCTTTTGTTTGCTGAGTGGTTATATCCTTTCCTTAAATTTCTTCATTTCATAATTTCATAATTTAATTTGCTAACTACATAATATATTATATATAAGTAAAGTAGGTTTTCTTTAATATAGATGTTCCATTGATAGATGAGAAGCCTCCATTGAGTAAACCATCAACTCCTCATATGAAGACTTTTTATATTTCTTCTTTGAAATGCATAAATTTTTTATAGTTAACAAGAAAAATAATAAAATCATTAATTTGTGTAAATTCTCTATTCTAATAATTTATTTATGTTAAATATATTTCTCTTTCATCTTTTTTTTTTCCTTTTGAATTTACTTTATTATCTGTTATTTCTTCTAATTAATATTTAAACCACCCTTCCTCTTTCAAGTAGATTGGTTCAATTTTTTTTTTTTTTGCCATATTGTACATTATTACTGGTTTAATTCTACTTTAGCTCAGTCCATATTTCATAGTTCGTTAAATTGCCTTCCTTATAACCATAACTTCCTAATGTAATATTGTTCTACTTTACAAAATAAAAATAGAGGAAATGGTAGATTAATGACTTACCTGAATGATTTTACTTAATTTTCCCTTGTGAATCTTGGAAGCTTCTTTTTTTTTTGGTTGTCGTCCTATCTCTACTAATTAGTTGATGCTTCTCCCTCTAGAAATTCAAGTAAGCACCAATTTAGATTGCCTGGGTCAAATAAAAAATTTGTATTTTTGATTGGCTCAAGCTAAGTTTTAGATTTACTCAAAACCTAACTTGACCTAACTTGTTTCGATATTAATTTTTATTTTATTTATTATTTATATAATTTATGTTTGTTTTATTTAAATATATATATTAGTTATGATTATTTTTTAAAACTTTCATTTTTAAATTTAATTATTTTCTAATTATAATATTAATTTTTTACTCATTCCATTCTCTATTTTAAACTTCTTCAATTTCTTCTTTAAAAAAATTTTTTTCTTAATAAAAAATTTCAAAATTAAATAATAAAAAAAGACTTGGCCCAACCTAATCATTAACTAGGCCAAACCAAATCTGAAGGTAAAAAAAGTAATCCCATTATATAATTGGGTTCAGGTCACAGATCTTATTAAAGCTCGTTTTAACCCGGCTCATAAAAACCCTTCTAGGAATCTTAGCTTTGAGTATGATGGTAATGGAGTATATCTAGAAGCAACCTACTTCCAAAATTCTCTGGTAACATATTTTATCTTGAACCTTGATGACACTTTAATTCTTGATATTTGTTCTGAATATTAGTGTATAGCTCTGTAAAATTGATTTAAAATTTAAATCTCTTGATTTTTTTTTAATTTGATGATGTAAAATATTTTTGGTGAAAATTTTTGTTCACTTCTTGCAATTTATTTTACATAGAGGCTATCTAATTCACATCCCGATAACTAACAACAATAGTTGCTAGTTATGATATACCTAAGTTTAAACCTAGACTAACAAGATTGATATTAACCCCCGTGTCAACCACCACACGTGAATATATTTTGAGTATTGCGAGCCTAATACTCTCATTTGATTACCACAGAGTTTTGTGTACAAATTTGTATTCTAATTTAGTTCCATATGGACTACTTTTGGCTCTAATTTACTCGAAGTTTCTTATCAATTATATTATTTTAGTTAGTCAATTTAATTGTTATATAAATGTTATTTATATTGCGCATCGGTTCAAAAGTAGTTCTTATTGGAACTGCACAATGGCATTCTAACTCCTTTAGTGTTTAATTATTTAATACAATAAATTATTTCTTCAAACACTCATGCTTGTGGTCACTTCTTAACACATTTTGTATTGTCTACTCAATAAGTGTAAAAAAACCTTCATTAATTATATGTTCCAAATAGTATTGCCAACTCAAAGTCCACTTCTACAACGTTGAAGTAATTAGCAATTCATTATTCAACCATATTTAAGCATAAATAATAAATTCAAGCATGAGTCAAATTAATCATTAGATAAACATACATTTTTTTATACATGTATAATAAAATTGCAAAAGAAAAGAATCAATAATCTAAGAATTCCAATAGTTAATCATAAAGAATTATATAATTAATATATATTATTTTTAATTTTAAAAAATTAAATTAATTTAATTCAATAATTTTTAACATTTTAATATATTTATTGACAATTTTGAAGGGGACTGAATATATGACAAGGGAGTTCCAACTAGGATAAATTTGATTGTGTGAATCTTTTTTTTTTTTTTCCTATTAATTTTCTATTGTAACTTTAAGGCATTTAAAATATGTTTCAAACACCTTAAAATATCTTTTAGGCAATGGAATATAAATTTCAGGGTAAGAAAACCTACATTGTCTTTATATTCAAACTTATCATTTTTCATTATCTAAAAGACTTTTTTTAAGTTTGTACTTAAGGCCTATATTTTTCTAATAAATTTCTTATGTCTACCTCTTTTCTTAAAAGTTTTTTAGTCAAAGTGTTTCAAGCACCTAATGTTAATTTTCAGGCACTAAAATCTTCTGACTATTATTTTTAACATTCTAATACCTGATTGTTGTGTTTAGGCACTGAATTCTTCTAACGATTATTTCTAACTTTCTAATACCTAATTGTTGTCTTCAAGCACTTGATTGCAATATTGGAAAAATAGTTTTATTTTTACAAAACTAACTCTAAAAATTATTTTTTATTTACCATAGCACCTATTCACCCCCTTTTGGTGCACTATCACATAAGGCTAGTTTTGGCTTGATTTTTAGGTGGAGGGATGTCTTTACAGTAACATTAGGAACCATTGATGGAACCCCCTAGCCCTGACTTATGGAAGCAGTTACACTGCGTGTTGTTATTAACTAGGTGAAGAGTCACCTGCAAAGGCTTGGAGTTACCAAATTGATGCTCAAGAACTGTTTCAAACTCTATCATTGATAGTTGTAAGAGTTTAATTCATAAGATTAGAACTGTCTCTTGCATGTAGATTTCGAGGCATGCAAATCAAGAGATTCACTAGCTAGCAAGATCCTCTATTTGTAATGCAAATCTCCAGATATGGGATCAATACCTACATCTATAGTTTCTTTGAATAAAATTATTGGTGATTCTTATTTAAAGAAAAAGAAAAAGATACTTAGTGGATTCCAATTCAGTTGAAAAGTTAGTTGGTAAATGGGAACATTGATGTTATGCCAGTAATGGTCCTTTCTAATTCATGATGGACATAAATATTGTCATGCATTTTAAAATATTTTTTAAACAAAGTAAATTTATGATTCTCTATATCCATATTAAATGGCATTGAAATAAAATTTTTAAAAGTATATTCTTCAACATGTAATTTATTTAATAAAAGGACGATATCAATATTATTCTTTAAAGCATTTTGGTCACATTTTGATATCATAAAAACATATTTTCAAAATAGAGGAAAGAGTCATAAATTGAACATCTTGAAAGAGAAGAAAGAATAATTTGCCATTTATTTAAATGATGGCCTAAGAGAAAGGGTCTTTTCTTAAAATACCCATTTATTGTTTGACAAAGTCCATTTTATTCAAACAAGTGACTACATTAAAATTTCATGTTATACATGTTATTTATTAAATAGTTATAAATTAATCTATACTCTACATGGAC
Organism: Delonix regia; assembly: GCA_037074485.1. NCBI lineage: Eukaryota > Viridiplantae > Streptophyta > Magnoliopsida > Fabales > Fabaceae > Delonix > Delonix regia. The sequence continues at coordinate 35,233,993 of CM073452.1, read as the reverse complement.
AATTATTGTATCAAATTTCAGCCATGTTAATAATATAAGTTCCCTAGTAGAACTTTCTTTGCAATTATGTTAGAGATGAAGGACTGTACAAATATATCTTTCAAACATTAATGATAGAATAGTGATCGAATCACATGAGTTTATAATTGTGAAAACAATATTAAAAAACTATGAAACAACATCACCCTAAGCTCCACATTCTCACATGGTACACCTTTGCTACAAATAAGAGTAACTCCATCTTTTGTTGCAGAAGTGCCATGGATGTTCTTGAAGGTGACATGACTTATCCTTACTTTTGAAGGAGTCTACAAGCATTGAAAGTGAACAAGAAAAAACAAGATTTAATGAGTGCACTAAATAGAAAATAGCATGAAAAAACTCTAGGAAGATGCTTGTTAAATATAAATTAATGAAATAATATGCAGTTTGTAAAATTATAATTTTGGTCAATTACTTTTGACCTTAAAATAAGTTTGATCTTCTAAAGATAAAACCTTCAAAAAGTAATAATCATATAAAGATGATAATGGTCTATCAAAGGGACTAACTCACTTTTTCATATTTAGAAGACCATTTTATTATTTTTCATCTTTGAAACACCATTTATTTTTCTCTTTCAATTTTGTTTACCATCAATGCAATTAATTAACTTACATATTTAGCAACAAAACCTTGTATTTAGAAGGAAGCATATTTGGAATCAAATTTCAATGTCTTTATTTAATTACCTATTTTGAACATTGATTATTTGGGCAGTACTCTTGATCTATAATAATTGGGTTGCCGACATTGACCATTATAATATGCTCATAATGCATTTTAGATGCAGTAGAAGCTATTTGGGTACCAGGCCATGTCTTGATCCTTAATCCATTGCTTGCGTTTATCAGAGTACAATTCCTAACTATAAATCCTTGTACAGGCTTTTCATTTGGATATCTTCTGAGGCTTCCAACACTAATGCCATGTCTTGGTCCATAAGTCACATTAAGCAAATTGACAAATTTGCTTCCATCACCCAAAGAAATGCAATCATCACCATTGCCAATGTTTGTATTGGTGATGTTGATTTCACTTGATCTTCTAATGTGAATTCCATCAGTGTTGGGACTAGTTGCTGGAGCTATGACAATGAAGTTTGAAAATTTAAGTTTCTTGCATCCAAAAACATTTACATGGAAACTCTTGCTATCTTCTGAAGTTATGTCCTGAATTACTACGTTGTTGGGAAAATTGAAACCCAAATTCTGAAACAAGAATTTACAAAACCAGAAAGTTAATTTGTAACAATTGATCATGAAACAACCTTGTTTAGATAAGTACTTATCCTACAAGAGCATACAAGAGCAAATCAAGTAAAATCCTACCAGTGTGTAATTAAAACGAAGAAAAAACATTTCGGTCCCCTACTTTTTCCATTTGTGTTAATTTGGTCCTCGTAAAATTGGTCCTTCAGAAGTCTTAAGAACAAGTTCCTCCATTAACACTATGTAGGTGTGGAACCATTTTGTTCTAGTGACTTCATGATTTTTTAGGGATCATTTTGATATTACGAATTTGTGGATGACCTACTTGATATTGGTGCAAAACATGGAGACCAAAATGGTTCTTTTATGATAATTAAAACTGAGAGATAGATATGTTATTCACCATGGAAAGCATTTTGCAATTTATATTTTTTGCATAATTATTTTGTTTCCAGGCTGTTTGGCCTTGGCTATCAAAAGTTCCTTTCCTAGACAAGGTGAAGAAGTCAAAATGCTGAAACTAAACCCATTGAATGTCTCCATTGAATTGGCTTGCGTCAGCAGGTGCTAGAATTATGCTATTAACATGAACCTTAATAGGAGCTTTGCAAGGACCTTTGTGAACACCCCATCCCTAATTACCTAATTATTTAATTAATTGATACACCAATTAATTAATAATTAAGCAAATAGGAAAAATTAAAAATGATAAAGCTTCAAGTGACATTCTCAATTGGGGACAATTTGAAATTAAAAATAAATAATGGGAGACAATTAAATAAATTCAAAAGCCAAAAATAAAACTAGTTAATTAAAATAATTATAATAAACCAAAGCAAAATTATAAAAAATAATATATATATATATATATAAGAAAATAAAAATAGAAAATAAAAAAATAAAAAAATTAATAATGATGATAATAGTAATAAAAATTAAAAAAAAAAAAGTAATAAGGCTGCCAGCAACATACTTTCATATGAAAAGCTGTAGGAAAAGGCTTAAAAAAAAAAAAAAAGCACTGTTGGGCATATTGATGCAACTTCAAAGGCTTCTGAACCGCTAGCTCCATCAGATATATAACCTGCTGCTCCAGCAGCAGCACCCTCCCCAGCCCAGGGGAAATACATCTATAAGTTTCAATGTGAGAGGAGAACCACCGGGGGGTACAAGTAGAGAGCTTGAGAGAGAGAGATAGCTAGGAGGAAAGGAGATAAAGTAAAAGGAAGATGCCAAGGATTGAAGGAAAGAAGAGAAAGAAGGAGCACTGAGGGAGGGCTGAACTGAGGAAGAGAGCAAAAGCACAGAGGAGAGAGAAAGCTCTGCCACCTCTGTTATCTCAATTGGAAAACAAAGGTGGAAAGGAAAAAAAACTAGGAGTTGGCTCCTTCAAAAGGTGCACGACGTAAAGCATCAATGACTTCTTTGACTACTACTAGAAAGGTGATTAAGAAACCTTAGCCAGTGAAAGAAGAAACATACCATGTTCTTATGGTGTGCTTACCTTTCACCTCCTCTGTCTCTCTGATGAAGGAAAAAGTACATTTTCTTGCAAATGACAAAGTGAGTCTGGGAGAAGAAGAAGCTATGTTGGAGTGTGAATATTTGTTCAAGAAGAGCCCAACCCCCAAGTCCAGAGCGTGCCAAATTATACATTGTGCATCGCCAAAAAGTCACATCCTTTAAAAGGTTCAAGTTGTTTACTACCTTTCCTATAATGGCCTTTTGGGGCATCTACATTCCATGGAAGTCACCCTTTCTCCAAGGAGCCTCTTGGTTTAAAGCATGTGTTGGATCGGTTCATAGCACTCAGAGGGAGTGGCATGCCTTCTCTATATCCAGGGTTTTGTAAAAAGAGCTACAAGAGTAGTTACGTGTGGTGCGACTTAAACGTGGACGAAACCGACGGAAAGTACAAAAAGAAGAGGAAGAGGAAGATTAAGAAGAGGGCTTTAATGGAGTGGACTTTGTTCCTCACCATCATGACTTTCCTAGATGAAAGAGAGCGTTTTCCATCACTATTGTTGGAGGCAATGTCAGGGCCACTATTGGAGGAGGCAGAGATGGAGCTGACACAACGGCACTTGCAGGCATCGAAGTCATTGTTGGCTAGGTTGAGGTATAGGAAGTCTGGGTCGTTGTTGAGGTCGAAGAAGGGAGACCGAGCCGAGGAGAAGGAGTAAGTCGAGAGAAGCCACGGACTGAGAGGAAAGAAGATAAGAAGCAGAGAAGCGATGGATCGAAGAGGAATAAAGACAACTACAGACCGAAGAGGAGGGAGAGACGCACCGTGAAGGAAGAGAGAGAGAGCAAAGGAGAGAGAAACTAAGGAGAAAGAAAAAGAAGAATGGAAGAGAAGGGTCACAGGTACAAAGAAGAGCACGAGCAAGAGTGCAGAAATAGTCATGGTAAGGTGAGCATTGGGGTACTGGATGCTTGTTCTTTGCTTCAGTTGATCTCCTTTTGGTTTAAGCTTACAACCTGATAATTTTTTAAAATCTATTTTATTTTCTTTATTTATTTATTTTATTATATATATATATATATATATATATATATATATATATGTCTTTATGTGTGTGTGTGTGTGTGTGTGTATATATATATATATAAAACAAGAGACGTTGCCTTAAGATGCATGAAAATGTATGAAAATGGGGTACGTGCATGAAGGCGACGTGGGGTCTCTTGTTTTCGTTTTGGATGCTTTTGTTTTCTTTTGTTTTGTTTTTTTTTGGTTTTTTAATAATTTATTTATTTATTTTTATTTTTTTGTTGACTTCATTTTATTTCTTATTTCTTTTACTATTTATTTTATTATTATTACGTATTTCATCATATTATATATATATATATATATATATACATACATACATACATACATACATATATATATATATATATATATATGTGTATGTGTGTATATCAAAAGGGGTATGTTGCCATATAGGTGAAAAATGCTTGAAAGAGGCTGGACGTGCATGGGATGCATGGCAAGACATGGGGGTCCTTTTTTTTGTTTATTTATTTTACTTTATTTTATTGCTCATTTGTTCCTTTTCAATGCCAGTGTTATTATCATCATTATTACCCTTATTATTATTATCTTGTCCTAATTTTTAACAGTACCATGTAAGAACACTAATCTCCTTAGACACTTAAACAAAAGCCACATGGGAATATTAATTTCCTTTGGTATTTAGACAAAAGCCATGTGAGAATATTAATCTCCTTAGGCATTTAGACAAAAGTCACGTGAGAACACTAGTCTCCTTAGGCACTTAGACAAAGGCTGCGTGAGACCTTAAATCTCTTCAGGCTCTTGTGAATAAATTAGTAAAGGCTGTATGGGATCTTTAGTCTCCTCATGCCTTAAAATTTAATGCCCATTGTTGTAACCGACCATTCGGTGAGATAAAATAAATAATGTTTAAAATTGATTCCCACAAACGAATCTTGAAAATTAATTTATTTGGAGTCGCCACCAAAATTTTTAACGGAAAACTTTGAAAAACCAATTTAAAACAAAAAGAAAAAGGCAATATGGTCTGCAAAATCATAGATGAGTTCGGGAGTCTATTTAAGTGAGGGGAAGGTGTTAGCCACCCCATAACACCCATCCATAAGGATGGTTACCTTAAACCAGTCAGCTAAAATAGAATATGACTTTTAAATTTATCTCACTTACCCTTTTATCGACATGCATACCCGTTACACAAAGGAGACAAAACAACAAGAATGAAATTAACCAATATGATACTTACAAAAGGGTGGACTTGACCTAGGATGAAAGCCTAGGACATGCGTACCCCGTGATAGGGATCAAAGTCCACGTAGTTCGACCAAAAAGGCGTGTCTATTGGTTGATGATTTGTAATTTTTGTGATGAGAACATGAGGATTTAAATTAAACAAATTTTTGTAAAAAAAAGGGGATTGAAATTTGGTTTGTGTGTTTTAATTTACGACAACCTGATTAATCTCACTTTCCTAATCTCTTCATTTTCTCTCTTTTTAATTTTTTGTTTATTTTTGGAATTTTAATCTTTATTTTAAAATTTAAATGAAATGATTATAAGATAAGATTTTTAGGATTTTTGGGAGTTTATATTTTTGGAATTGAAATGTTATTATAATGAAAGGAATATTTTTGAATTTTTGAATTTATTTATTTATTTTTCAAAATTGGAAATTATCGAAAATAAAATCAATATTCAGATTTTTGAATGTGTTTTTTTTTTTTTTGGGTTTTGGTTTTTACTTTTTTTTTTTATACTTTTTAAAATTGGAATTTATTTTTGAAATTAGAACAAAATTATAGGAAGGCCATTTTTGGAATTTTTGAATTTATATATTTTTCAGGTTTTTGGATTTCTCTAATCTTAAAAGTGGGATTATACTTAACATGATTTTTAATTAATCTATATATATATATATATATTATAATTCATTCTAAACTTTAAACTGTAATGGAAAATTATTTCTATGATTTTGAATTTATGATTTTTGTATATTTTCTTAAAATTAGAATTTATTTGAAACTTAAAGTAAATGAAAAATCTTCTTAGGATTTTTAGTTACATAATAAGTAGGACAAACTTTCTTATTTTTGACTAATTTATCCCAATATTTTAAATGTTAATTTTTGAAACATAAGGAGACTCAAGGTCTCATGTGGGAACCCAAATATAGGGGATAAAATATTTGAAAATTTTTCAGGATTTTGTTTTGATGGATTTTGAAATTAGAATTCTTTTAGTCTTATTTTTTATAAGATCAATTTTCCAAAGTCTACGGAGATCCAAGTCCCACATGGCATTAATTAAATTTTATAAAACATCAGCTTAATCATTTTGTAAACAATAGAAAATGCTTAGTTAAGATATTTATTTTGCATTATTATTATTATTGTTGTTATTATTTTTAAAACAAGTATGTATTAAATTTTGGGATTCATGGAAATTAAAATCTCACACGGCCCCAAGCATCCAAGGAGAACAATATTCTCACATGATGATTTCGTAAATAATAGAAAATATTTAATTAAAGTATTTATTTTTGCATTATTATTATTTTTGTGATTATTACTTTTAAAACAAGTATGTATTAAATTTCAGGGTCTATGGAGATTAAAATCTCACACAACCTCCAAGCATTCGAGGAGAAAAATATTCTCACACGATGATTTCATAAATAATAAAAAAATATTTAATTAAATTATTTATTTTTGCATTATTATTATTTTTGTCATTATTATTTTAAAACAAGTATGGGTTAAATTTCAGGGTTTATGGAGATTAAAATCTCACACAACCTCCAAGCATTTGAGGAGAAAAATATTCTCACACGATGATTTCATAAATAATAAAAAAATATTTAATTAAATTATTTATTGTTGCATTATTATTATTTTTGTCATTATTATTTTAAAACAAGTATGGGTTAAATTTTGGGGTCTATGGAGATTAAAATCTCACACAACTCCCGAGCATTTGAGGAGAAGAATATTTGCACATGATGCCTTCCTAAAAACTTCACTTGTAATGCCAAAAAAAAAAATGATAATGATAACAACGAAACAAAAAGAAAAATGAAAAAATGATATGCAGCTTACAACGTAACCTGGCACCAAATGCAGGACAAGTGCTAGTGTGCATGCAACTCAACCATGACATTGTTCCTACCGTAACACTGCTTCAACTTCTCATTTGAAGCATTGTGTTGACAGTTATGTGATTGGATAAGCCGACTTCCATGTCCATGCTATCAGCTTCTTCAAACCCTTCCCAGTCTGTGCCAACACCATAGCCTCTGGTGGTGCCAGTGGCGGCTCTGCCACATTCTTTGGAGGTGCCAGTACCTCATCCTTCTCACGTCGGCACTCTCTCTCCACCTTGGCTCTCTCGGCCTATCGTTGCTCCTTCTTCTCGCCACAGTCCTTGGCTTGGTCTCCCTGTTCTTTCTTTTCAACGCCTCTCCGCTTTTTATACTAGAAGTCTAATGGTCTCTTAAGTTATAACCACTAAAATGGAGGTGGTGCAGCCACAGTTGAGGGAGAAAGGCATAGTGTCACAGAAAGGGAAGGTGGCCTAATAGCTGTGGTGCTATTAGAATTTGAAAGCCATGAAGGAAGCATAGCTGATACAGAAGCAGTTGCATCTGCATGAACAAAGGCTCCATTGGAAGTAGCCATGAGGTTGGATGGGGAAGGACGTTCTTTCACCAGCTTCTCAGCAAAAGTCTCAAGTATATGATCGTACTTGGGGTTGTCAATTGGGGGTGGCAATGGCAGTGACCACATTGGTGTGGGTATGCATGGTGCCTCGTAAAACAAGCTCCTCAGCCATTTTCTGAGCTTCTCGCACTCTCTTTTTGTAGCGTTTTTTTTTAGGCTTTAGCTTTCAACAGAGAAGAACTCTGACACTCTTCTCTTTCTCTTTCTGGTTTGCCATGTCTTCTCCATCTCACCTTTCATTCTTTTCTATTCTAACTCCCCCTTCCCTTCAAGCTTTTTTCCTCTCGGCTTCTTCATGCCTTCCCTTTTGATCTGTCTATTCTCTATCTCCCTTCCCCCCACTCTTTGTCCCTTGATCTTTTCTCTTTAACTAATTTCTCTCCTCCCTTTTTCTCTCTCTACCAGCACTCTACTCGTACTCATCCCCCTATGGTTCCCCTCTAACATCGGAACTTATAGATGTATTTCCTTTAGGCTGGGGTTAGTGCTGCTCCAACAACAGCAGGTTCTGTATCTAACGGAGCCAACGTTTCAGAAGGCTTTGAGACTGCATCAGCCTGGTCAACATTGTTTCCCTCCTCAACTTTCCCTCTGCAGTTTCTTGCTTGCCACCCTCTTTTCCCATTTTCGTGATATTTGCAGCCTGATCATTTTTTTTTCTTTTTGATTTTTATTATTATTACTATGATTATTAAGTAATTTTTAGTTTTAGTTTTTTTTATTTCTTAATTTTCTATTTTGTTTTCTTATATATATATATATATATATTATTTTATTATAATTTTGCTTTGATTTATTTTAATTATTTTAATTAACTAATTTTATTTTTAAATTTTGAGTTTATTTAATTGTCCTCCATTATCTATTTTTAATTTCCAATTGTCCCCACTTGAGGATGTCAATTAAAGCTTTATCATTTTTAACTTTTCCTATTTGCTTAATTATTAATTAATTGGTGTGTCAATTAATTAAATAATTAAGTAATTTGGGATGGGGTGTTCACACCCATTGTCAAAAATACAAAAATAAAATAAATTCCAAAAATATATATTTAAAAAAAAAAAGGGGTTTATTTTCTCTGTTATTCAATATTAAAATCCTAAGAAATTCTTTCATCATTATGATCTCATTTTCAAAATTAAAACAAACATCCAAAAATCCAAAAAATATATAAATTCAAAAATCTGAAAAATGGTTTTATTTTCGTCCTAATTTCAATGATAAATTCCAATTTTGAAAATAAAAAAATAAATAAATTCACAAATTCAAAAATATTCCTTTCATTACAATTACATTTCAATTCCAAAAAAAAAAACCTCCCAAAAATCCTAAAAATTTTATCCCACATCATTTTATTTAAATTTCAAAATAAAGATTAAAATTCCAAAAATAAACAAACTCATTTTCAAAATTAAAACAAAAATCCAAAAATCCAAAAAAATATATAAATTTAAAAATCTGAAAAATGGTTTTATTTTCATCCTAATTTCAACAATAAATTCCATTTTTTAAAATAAAAAAAAAATTCAAAAGTTCAAAAATATTCCTTTCATTATAATTACATTTCAAAAAAAAAAAACATAAACTCCTAAAAGTCCTAAAAATCTTATCCCATAATCATTTCATTTAGATTTCAAAATAAAGATTAAAATTCCAAAAATAAACAAAAATTAAAAAAAGGAAAAATGAAGAGGTCAAGTGAACTAGATTAATCAGGTTGTTATGAATTAAAACACACAAATCAAATTCTAATCCTGTTTTATTTACGAAAATCTGTTTAATTTGAATTCTCCTGTTCTCATCATAAAAATAACAAAAAATTTAAGGCCATATTCTACTTTAGGTGACTAGTTTAAGGTAATTGTCCTTATGAATGAGTGTTATAGGGTGCCTAACACCTTCCCCACACTCAAATTGACTCCCGAATTCATCTATGATTTTGCAGACCATTTTGCCTTTTCCTTTTGTTTTAAAATGGTTTTCCAAAGTTTTTCATTAAAAATTTTGGTGATGACTCCAAGTAAATTGATTTTCAAGATTTGTTTTTGAGAATCAATTTAAACTCCTTTTTTATTCTATCTCGCTGAAAGGTCGGTTACAACAACCTTGAAGACTAATTTGTCTAAACTTGTATGTGGTACTAGGAATCAAAACTTGGCTTGCACTTGTTGATGCACATGCATCTTTCTATGCATTTGTCAAAGCCTTGAGAAAAAATATGCAAAAATGGATGAAAAAAATGTCAAGAGATCTTGGAACTACTATACTTTGATAGTATATTATACATCAACTATACATGTTCTTACTGAATTTATATCTCCATTGGGTAATGCTCCATATTTTCTTATATCAAAGGTTCTAGGTTGAGCTTTAGCATATAGAACTTGCAATAAGAACAAAGCAATAGTTGTGAAACCCAAATCCATGTCCAATTTGATCTTCTTCATTACTAACCTTTGCTTTCTAGCTAACTTTGGTTCAAGATGAATTGTGCAAGAAATAATGCAAACCCATTTGGTAGAAGAAAAGTATTTATGGTCATGAATTGCCATGGTATGTAAAATGGTGAACAAACTTTTGTTTTGTTTTATAGATTATAGATTGCCCTTTAAACAAGAACCAATGAACCATTTTTCTCAATTAAGTTTAAGTCAATAGCCTTAGGAATAAAATCAAAGCTTGTGTAAGCTTAAAGAAAAATCATAGCATGGTTGAGCTTCCATTCTGTTATTGACTTTTCATTTTGTTAACAACATTAGGAAATCAAAACAAGAACTTTAACTACTAATGACACAGAAAGTATTTAGAGGAGGAGAAAAATTAGGTTGTTGGTTAATTTTATGTTCTTATGGTTCCCCACTTGGTTAATGTTATTTTGGTGTAGATAATTTTGGTGTAGATAACAATTTTGTAACCAAAATTTAATCCTTTAACTAACTAAAATAAATATTGCAAAAGTTGAAAGAGCAAGAAAAAAGTTCCTACAAACTAAATAAAATAATTTCTGCATGGGGGAAAGGGCTTATATATAGAAAGAAACTAGGCATAATTTTTATTTCATAGAATTGTTTTTCAAGAACTTGCTTGCCTCTCCTGTGATATAACATTTTTTTTTTAAAGATATAATTATTTTCTTTGAAATTTTTATAATAGAAATAATGGACAACACCTATTGCATTGGTATAGTGAAATGTGGGGTGTTTATTACCAATGGATTGCCTAAGTACTTATAAATTTACATGATATGCTTTTATGATTTTTTAATTTGGTGTTCTTCGGTCATTGTTTTCTTTTAAGTAATATGTAGATGAATGAAATCCTATCAAAAGATGCAAATAAAAACCAATGAGCTCCAAAATCAAGGATAGAAATTTTATATGAGAATTTAAAGGTCGAGATGATAACGATTGGGATGTCATATAAAATGTCAATCGATGGATCTAGGCTTATTTGGAAACTTAAAAGATTTGGTTGAAAAAAAATGCTTCTATGACTTATTTGGAACTTTAAATTTCTTTAAAGATTAAAATAGTATTTTTGGCATATGAAATTTTAAGGATGAGAATGTTTACTCATACTTCAAATTTGGTGTTCCCTCCCTTTACTCTACAATTTGTAAAGAACAAAAATTAGTGTTATTTGAATTGTCATAATAGGCCAAGCCTTTGTTAACTCGCTCAATGTATTATTTTGGAGGGTTGAGTTTGCATATTTACTTGTAAACTCCTTTAGTATAACTAATTCAACCTGACCCATTTAAATGACAAATGGCTCAACACAAGAGATAATGGGCTAATTGGCTTTTTCTTATAACAAGATTTAAATACTCTCAATGGAAATTTTTTTGAGAATTTCATTATTTATTTTATATTGTTTAGGTTGTTTGATGAGACTTGAACTATTTATGTAATAATTTTAGTTTGATTATTGAAGTTTAAATGAGTTGTTTGAGTATAAAAATTTTAAATTTAATAATTGAGATATTTTTTATATTTCAGAAGATACCTTTTTGTTGTAATTAATTATATTTTTCTTTTTTGAATTATTTTTATTTTTCTACTATGACCCACTATGTAGTTTATGTTGAGATTTTCATTCTATTTAAATAAAATTAGTTAAATGGGTCTATTTATTTAACTCCCAACTAAGGTTGTTAAACTTACGAGTTTAGATAAAGTTGTAAAAAAGAGGTAAACTCATTTTGTAGACTTATAATGTAAAGTTGTAAAAATTTACCTCAATTAATAAATAGTTATCAAAATATGTAATTTTATAATTTAAATACTATATACATTAAAAAATTATTCAGATATAATTCAAATTATACCTAATCAAATAAAAAATATTCATATTTCATAAGTTGTAATATTCAACATGAATATTTTAAAATAGTCATACATAAATAATTATTCAATATAACTAATTAAATAATATTTATTTTATTTTATTTAATAAGTACATATTAAATGTAATTTTATTATTTTGATGTATATTCAAACTTATGATAAAAGAAATTGCAAAGGCTTCATGGAAAGAGGTTTGTCTATATCTTGTTTAGTTTTGAGTTCAAATTATTATGTTGTTAACTTTATAAGCTAGTGACACATTAAAATCGTAAACTTGATAAGTCAACTCGTGAGTTTACCTAAGTCTATACTTCAGTTCGAGTTTACATCGAATTAACTAGTTTTCTTTATATACAATCGTAAACTTGTAAACTTGGATAATAAACTCGCAAGTTTGACAACTATGCTCACAACTAATAGAGTCATTGCTTGCATTGAGACTTCTCAGTGTTATGAGAGAGAAAAAACACTTCCCTAATATTTTATTTATTTTTTTAAAACTTCTAGAGAAAAACATTACATTTTTATTGTTTTATATTCCATTTTATCAATTACCATCCATTCAAACTGCAATATTAGAGAATTTTCTTTAGTCTCATAACTAATTATCTAAATCTAAATATACATTTAGATAATTATGAAATATAGTTTCTCTTATTTTGTTATTTGAAATAGGAGTATTTCAAGGTGTAAACCAATAAAACTTATAAGTTATAGATGATAAATTGTATATAGTGAAATCTTTGGGTTAACTTTGATAAGGATTTGAAATAAACGAAGAGGAAGGGTGTTTTTGAAAAATGTCTGCAAGTGTAATACAAAATTAAGCTGGACAGAATTGTACTTTTGAATTCTTTTGTGGAAAAATTGTAATTACAATGTCTATAAGGTAGAAGTGGAACTGTAAATCTCAAAAGTTGAACACTCTTACAGCATCTTCTCCCACCATTTTCATAATATATCATGCAACTTTCACTAGATATATGCACTTGGCAAAGGTCAATTATTACGAATTTATGTTTTAAATTGTTGTTATGAGTTTACTTTTGTCTAAATTTATAAATTTGAGTACTTTAATTCTATCTATTGGGGTTTATATTTATAATTCTAATACCTACCCATTTTTAGCCATAATCATGGTGGAGGCTCTAGCATGTCTATATAGCACATGGATTTCACTGTTAATTAGGGCTTTAAAATATTGTGAATCAACATCCAAAGATCATTATTTTCTCAAGAAATATGATATTATCTTTATGTAAAATATTATTATAGTCTCTTATTCATTAATTTAGTTTCAATTTAGTTTATTATTAACAAAAATTAACTTATTTAACTCTTCAATTGTAAAGACTATATATATGTTAAAATAGAGGAAACAAATTAAAAATAGACAAGTAAATTAAAAATTAAAATAATATTTTATTCTACTATAGTTCAACTATAGTTCAATGGAAGAAAAACCAAGTTGAAATCCACAATGCCATGATAATCATGGTCAGACTGCACATAATGCAAAAGCTTGAAGTCCAAAGTGGGGTTTTTGTTGAATTGAGATAGCTTTGCTACTATATATAAATACAAATTTTGCCACTGGTACTCAAATTCATCATCGTTATAATTTACATTATTCTCATCCCCTTCATTTTTCTTCTATAGAGAAACTGACTTGCATTACATTATAAATGTCATACTCAATTGCTATTTCTGACGGCAATTAAAGATACAAACACTGATTTACATGAAATGTTCTAGTAGGTCTCATCCAATTAATGCTTGTGATACTACAAATACGAAAAGAAATGCATGCAACGTACATATGATATTAGTGATTTTTTCTTATTGTGATTTACTACACTTACTTTTATATTTTTAGTTTTAGGTCACTGGTTCCACAATAATTCTTCCATTTCCACCCCCACCACCACCTCCACTCCCTCCTTTGCCACCACCACCATAGCCGCCTTCACTTCCTCCGTTTCCACCTCCACCACTACCACCACTCCCTCCTTTCCCGCCACCACCATAACTGCCTCTTCCACTTCCTCCGTGGCTGCCACCTACACTCCCTCCTTTGCCGCCGCCACCCCGTAGCTGCCTGCACTCCCTCCTTTTCCACCGCTGCCAGAACTGCCTCCTCCACTTCGTCCACCTCCACCTCCATAACCACCTACACCAGTTGAAGAAGTATTATCCACATTTCCAGCTTCTGATTCTTCCGCAACACCTACTGTATCAAAAAAGAAAAAAAAAAACACACACACACACACACAATTGAACTTCGATCACAGAATAATGATTTAATGCAAAATCCTAATGACCTATATATATATATATATATATATATATATATATATATATTTGTTCACGTTTTCATTTAACGACCACTTAATGTGAGAGGAAATCAAAGAATCTTAGCCCCTTTCTGGTGTTATTTGGGTCCCAACAGCTTTAGAGCATCTTTTGCAGTACTCGTCTATCTGCTTTGGTCCTGCTGCATTAATTGCAGTACTCGAATTTGCATAGTTCTCAATATAGGAAATCCAAACTAACTCCACCCTTGTGTTTGTGTTAAGGTTTTAATAGTGTTCACGTAATAATTATAATTGTGATAGTAATATTCTTTTTAGCAAGGTGTAGTAGCGATTATTTAATGGCACAGGGTTAGGTGCGTGGTTAAGTCATAGTTAAAATATGTTGTTTGGGTAAAATGTTGTTAGATAAAAAAAACATTATAATTAATCTCACCAAGAATTATAGTGTCTGACAATTGATCTAATAGTGAGCAAATTTTTATTTAGGAAGATTTTGTGGTTGTATCAAACATACTTTTATGCGGCCTACAGTGGCTAAACTTTTTTGTTTCTTAAAGGAATTTATGTGCAATCCCCACAATCGTAATTATCATTGCAACATAGTTGAAAACCTAGTTTAATTAAAAGCAACATTATATGTATAATTTTTTTTATACTATCTATTGGTATCTGATCCAACTCTTAAAAGTATGGAACCAACTAATCCAAAATCAGGCATTGTCGAATCTAATATTGGGGGTAAACCTCTGAATGTTATACTCTCCATACGCAAGGTAGTGATCGAATCCGGAACCTTACTTAAGGGACATTGAGCTCCTTGCCACTTGAGCCAATATGTTTGTATAATTTAAACTTTATAGAAAAAAAAGGTCGTGAGTAGTGACACTACTTTTACTATGATTTGCATAATTTATGAGAAAGAAAATGAGATACAGAATAAATCATTTGCACTTGTATGGCTATATCCAAAACTATATAGTTCTTGATTTTATTATTTTCTTTCAAGATTTATTTGAAAAAAAAATAAAATGTAAAGAAGAGACAGGTGAGGAAAAGGTAAAATGGCAATAATTAGTACAATGTGGCTTTGGAGCCCAAAGACAATTGTGACAAGACAGGAACAAGTCTTTATTTCTGTCTCAATAAAAAAGACTAAGCTTCTTAAAATTGTTAAATTAAGCCATTTTTACTTTGGAGGTAAATGGATTTTAAAATGTTCATTTTATAAGAAAAAGATTGGATATGTACATGTAATGTTACATGTACTTGTAACCTACAATGACTATTGTAAGAAGTACTGATACTCTAAAATAGAAGGTGTACTTGTATAAGATATGTATTTGATACAATGCTCAATGTTATACACCTGTATGTGTATCGATGCACATAAAAAAGCTTTTTTTTAGGATATATTTCAAATATGCTGAAATAACATCAAATTAACATTGAAATATTTTTACGTTTTTTTTTCAGTTTTGATATTTTTTAATCATTTTATTTTTCATTGTATTATTTTTTTCTGTCTTATTTCAATAAATCGTAAAATTTTTTTATTTATTGTCTTCATTATCATAATCTTCTTTCTTCACATAAGACAATTGCTAAGAGATGGGAAGAAATTCAAACTCTATTTGTTAGAATATATATATATATATATATATATATAGACACACATAGATATACGTATCCACATCTTAAAATTTTAAAAACTACTATATCTCACATATCTTATCGTGTCATTTCAATACTCGATACTCGTACTTATATTGGTGCTTCTTAAGACTATACTTTTCTGTATATCATTGCAATCGTAATTAATGTTGCATTACAATATGGGCATGGATTCCCTATATGTTCTTTCTCTCAATGTTCTTTTTGGTTCTCTTACATCATTGCATTTTTGCTACCTCATCTTCTTGGATTTTCTTCTCCTTTTGACCATACTTTGTTTATATGTGATCAAGACAGAGCAATCCTTCTTCCTTCTCTTCTACCTAAGACTTCTTCTTCTTCCTTTATCACCTCTCTCCCAAATATTTTGGGTTCTTTCCTCTTCTTTCTTTTATTCTTCTTGTTCTTCCTCTCTCACTCACTATGGTTCTTCCCTTCTTGTGCTCTCTTAACCTCTCATGAGCTCTTATGTTATGCTACCCCACACTTTTTTTTTTTTTTTGCGTTGTGAAGCAAGACATGGTCCCCCTTTGATTTTTATGTATTTTTTGTGATATTCCTTAAATTTATATGCTAAATACCTAATTTAAATGGAAATTTCTTTTTATGACTTTATGGATTGGAGAAGTAAGGAAATGCAATATGAGCAATAGTAAGTTTTAATAATTTATGATATATTAAAAAAGTAAATTTAGAAAGAGTGAATACAAAAATGAGTTAGTATTAAAATTAAACTTGAGGCTGGAATAAGTGGCAAAGTCTCATCTTATACATTCCTAACACATGGATTTCAATCATAAAGTTTGTAATCAAGATGTTCAAGAATTTTTCATCCTGATGGTGCCAAGTGTCCCCTAATGAATTTATCAAAATGGCCCTAGCTCTTTCACTCTTATCTCGCATTGTTCTTGGACTAGCCACCATTTTTTCTTCATTTTTTCTCTTAGCCCAAGCTTGTTGGTCATTTTGCAATTTTAGTGCATTTTGATCTAAACTTGGTATATTTTCCTTCAAATCTTCATGGGGTTTCATTTTTATGACTAATTTCTTTCGATTCCCCTTTCATTTCCATCATCCACATGGTTGAAAGTAGCGAAGTTTTGATGAAGCTTCATTTGTGCAATTTTTATGTGATTTCAGCAAAAATTGTACATTTCTCTTGAAATTTCCATGGGGCTTCAATTCCTTAGTATTTTTTGCCTTCTCTCTCTTATTTGCACTGATCAATTTCACCAATTTGGCTCAAAATATAAAAAAAGACACCAAAATTTTTCACTGTTCATGCTCAAAAAGTGGAATTTGGAGCTCAATTTGATATTATATCGTCTAATTGATTTGGGGCTTCATATCCTAGATAAATCTTAAACCTTTCTCCCCTAAAGTCCATGATGAATTTCAAGTTTTAGCTCCAAAAATGAAAAAAATCCAATTTAGCTATGTGTGTTCATACTTGTAGGGTGATTAAATCTAAAGTTTTTGGGCTTCTTTAGCCTTATTAAATATCTAAGGAAGGATTATGGTTAACGGGAGTTTTCGTCTTAAGTTGTAAGTGGATTTGATAATTTTCGTGATTTTCTTGGATTCTTAGTGATGTCAAGCAAAGGAAAGATGAATGAAAAACTTTATTACAATTGATTAAGTGGTTATAGGTGATAATATCAATTTAGTGACTAATCATGGAACTTGGTTGGTTGATCCCTCATGCCACATTAGTGAAATTGATAAACTCATAGACAAGGAATAAAGGCATAATAAAGCATATGAGAGAGGATTTAAGATATTAAATATTGATTAAGGTCATGAATTAATTTGGGACTAGGAGGATGACTATTCCAAAGCCATTGATGAACTTGAATGTTAGTAGTTGTGGAGAATAAAGTTTAAGAATAGTCTTGTTGACTATGTCTTGAATTAGAGTTGGAGAATTGAATGTTTAAATGCATTGAAGCTCATTTATTTAGTGGTTTCCGAACCTACGGGTATTCATACTTGGAATCAAGTTAAGAGTGCTATTGGCCTTATTAAAGTGATGTTTATTTAATAATTTGGATTTTGAAATGAGAAGTAAGAATGACAAGTAGAACTAAGGATAACTATGGGATGTTGTGTTTGGCAATCTAAGTGTTATAAATATTAAGGCATATGTTTATAGTTCAGAAGCAACTTACTTGTCAAATAAATAAATTGATAGAATTAGTCATACTATTCTTGTATAGTAAAGGTTAAAAGTGTGTTGCCTTATTTTATAAGTCCTTTAAACTAATCATGATCAAGTGAATTGTTAAAGGCTTTAGGAAGAGGTTTGTGTGCTCCTCTCCTAGTGTGTAGATATTGCTAATTATGTTTGTTTTATATATTTTAATATCTTTGTTTGGAAATTTGTGCTTTTTGTTTGCTAAGCTATTTTAGGGAGCAAATTATCTCTATATTGTTTTCTTTTTAAGAATTCCTCTAAATGCTTTCACCACTTTAAAGTAATGTGTTATACAACTTCTTTTGGTATCTGGTTCGACTTTGGAATGAAGCTTTACATCTCTAGACATTTTGTATTCTAATTTACATTAATTATGAAATTTTGAATTAATCTAATTCTAATATCTGGATTCTCTAAACTATTCTAACTTTGGGCATTTTGAAAACTTTATTTTATGAAGTATTCTAATTTTGTATTTATGAAGAACTTTGATTATGTACTTTTGAAGAGTTTGATTATGTTTTTTTTTTTTATTTTCTTTAGGTTAAGAATTTTTTTTATTTTCTCTAATTTGTGTTTCTAATTTATTTGATTATATATATATATATATTTATCTAGTTATAAACTTTTTTGAAATGTTTAATAATGTATTATTTTTGTAAAAGTATTTTGGGAACTCATCCAGTCCAAAACCTTACAGCTAATTAATAGTAGTAGACACTAGCCATCTTGCACTATAATTTTAAACCCCTAGTAAGGGTGATACTAGCCCCATATGTTGGCCAACATATCTAATCTGATCTGATTATGATTATGCAATTGAGGTATACAACTAGTAATCTTTTTATTTCAAGCTTGATGGTCGTGTTTGATATCTGTTTTGTTTTAACAGTACTATAGCTAGTAGGGGTGGTATTAACCCTGTGTGTTAGCTAACTCACATGGATTATTTGATTGAGGTATACAACTAGGATTCTAACACTACAAAAAAAAAAAAAAATACAATGCGACGAAAACTTTATGGCGATCAATGGAGGCCATCAAAAAACTCAGCATTAACAATAGGCACGACTAACGTCATAAAGACTGGGCCATTATGATGGCCAATTAGCTGACTGTCATAAAAATATAACTTAACAATGGGCAAATTATGCCTGTCAAGAAGAATAAGTGCCATAATGACAATCAACTATTAACCGTTGTTGTGGCAAAGCACAATGGTGAACGAGACTGTCATTGTGGCATGGATAAGTTGACCTCAGATGAGGTCAACTAATTAGTCCAATGATAGTCTACACGACCTTTGTTGAGCCACCTGAAAACAATAGTCAAGTTGACCGTCGTTATGCCAATGATATATTGGTACTACAACACTCTCTCTAACTGTCGTTATGTTCTGCCATAATGATAGTCAGGGAGCAATTGTCATTGTGGTAGCCAATGCAGAATAGACCACATTAGAGATCCACTCAGTGTTATTGTGATGGTCAACTAGATCATTGTTAAGGCAGAATTCAATGATGGTCTAGTGGATTTTCGTTAGGCCCAAAAGAATGGACCTCAACTGAGGCCTACTTTAGTGGGCTCTCTGCCATAACAATGATCCATTACTAGATCGACATTAAGTCAGGCCAAAATGACATAAGTTCGAGTTCTACTAGATTAGTGGAACTCAACCTTTCTAGTTTTTCAACAATTAAATTTAACCATCATAAAACTCTGCCTTAACAATGGTCAACAGATGATTGTTGTTAGGGCATTTAAATCTTCAAAAAATACATTACCCTAGCTCACTGTACTACGAGACTCTGCTTGCTCAAGTCACCATTCGTCGTCTGCCATTCACCAACCGTCCTCTACTCGTCTGGTAAGTTGTCAGTCGCCTTCAGTCTTTTGCCATCAACCCACTGCCTTATTGCTTGATTTACATTGGCCTCCTCTTTTATTCTACCCAGCCATTGATGTTTGTGCTCCCTATCCACCAGTCATCATCCTCCACCAAAATTGTTCATTCACCATTGCATCTTGTCATCGCTGGTAGCCCCACTTATGTAAGGCATGTAATTTTGTAATAATTTTTCTTTACTTTATGTTGATGATTTTTTTTATTATAATTAATGTTCTAAAATTTTTTTGGAAAACCAGGAATGCCATTACACCTCTCATCCTCCTTATGATCTCTTGATTATAGATTTCACCTTTTGTTAGATTTCTTAGGAAAGTTTTGAAATAAGAAAGACTTGAATTTTTTGTTTTGGGGCTCAATTATCTCCATTATCATGGTTTGATATTATTTTTTGAATAAATCATTTGTGCAAAAAAATATTTAAATTACACAAACCCCTTTTTTATTCTAAAAAATTACTCAAATAATTAATGTTATGTACATGTTGTAGGGCTAAATCAAAGACAAGATTGAAAAATAGCACAATTTTGTTATTTAAAGTATATTGTGCTTATATTTTAAATAGTTGCATAGTTTACAAAGATTATTATTGGGATTAAGATACCATAATATTATGAAAATATTTAAGACATAAGTGAAAAAGACAAAAGACATATCTACAACTACTAATAAAATAGCAACAAGAATTGTGGGATGTGAGGGTTAAAACATTTAATTCTTCCACTAATGAGATGTTCAAGTTGCGTACAGCTATCATGTGGATGGTAAGTGATTTTCCAGGGTTTGAAACTTTATTTGGGTGGATTGTCTATATTGGGTTAGCTTGTCCCATTTGTAATTTTGACTCTATCCCCGTCTACCTTTCCTATAGTAAAGAGTGGTGTTTCATGGGTCATCATCATTTTCTAGGTCTAAGATATAAATTTAGATTGGCTTGAAGTAGATTTGATGGAAGAGAAGAGAAAAGAAATCCATTATAACAGTAGCTAGATCTGAAATTTTAATACAACTTGAATATGTTATGGTGCATTTGATTATACATTTAATTAAAAAAGCTAAGCTTGGAGGTTTCGTCCAATACCATTAGATGTACCCTATAGAGAGGTAATTCTAATGTATTTATTCTTGCTTTACAATTTCCTTTATGTCTCCTTTTTTACTTAATTAAAGTGCATTACAATTAATAGATAGTTGGAAAAATTGAAATACTTTGTACATAATAGGGCATAGTCAGAGGGATCAATAACTAAGTATAGCTTGGCCTAAGATGTTTTAACTATTTGCTTGAGATATTTGGATGGAGTGCATTCCATATTTAACTAACCAAGATGTGTTGATGATGAACCTAATGTGGGAGCATCTAATGTCAATTTTGTGTTTCCATAAATTAGAAGACTGGTTGGTGGTTTTGAGTACTTTACTCTATCTTTTATGTAAAAGTTACAAGCATATCGTCATGTGCTAACTAATTGGACCATTTCTCCAGAAAGTAAATTTTAATCACTGGATAGTGAACATAACCATAAAATCTAATTATCCTAAATATATTTGATATATAGCAAATTCTGATACCATGTAAGGAGACAATTAAGAGGACAAACACGATCTTCTTTTGAGATAGATAAGAGGGTTTATCAGGAGTTTGTTGAGTAGTTTTCTCAATGTGCAATTACTTAATACATCATTGACAATTGATTTATATTATGTATTTATCTAATTATATAGTTCATAATTTTTTTATAAGAAATGATGTGAGTACATCCGATTCAGTTGATATAAATTTCTTTGTCATGGTTCCATTGGATAAAGCACGCCGTTATAATGCATACAATGTCAATGGATTCAAATTTTAAACAATGGAAAGACACCAGGGGTTAAAAACTTAAAATTGTAGAGCTTTTGGAACATTGGGTACAAGAAGCTATTTAAGTAGTATTAATCGTCAAATAAGGTTCGGAGGTGTACCATATTATGAGAAATTATTAGATATAATTGAATTAAATTATCATGGTTAGTTTACAGTTTTCTTGTTCAAATGCATATAGGCTAATATAACCATTGCTAGTGGAATAGTAAAAGACGAATTGGGATTTATAGGTATCAATTTTTCATGATTAATACACATAGGTAATAATGAAGATGATGAATCATACATCCAAGCTTTAAAAGTTTAAATGGTATATTATATGGAAGATGAGTTCGATAAAAATTGGAGTATGGCTAAACACATAAAGCCATGAGACTTATACGAAATGGGTGATAAGGATGATGATGTTGTTTATGCAAGTGAGCCATTCCATATACAACACTTGGAACAATTGTTCCCAAATGATGATAATAATTTATGCATGTCAAGGTATACATATTCTATATATTATATATTGGATAGAATGTTCATATTATTGTAGTTTTGTTATATATGTTCTTAATTTGAACTAATGTTTCTTTTGGTCATTAATAGGAATTCTAAAGAAGAATAGGTTCTTTAGGAATTCTAAATCAGGCACCGTTGGTGGATGAGGTTCAATAAGCATTGACACATCATTGCCAAGCCCTGCCACTTTTAGTGATCAAGCATTGTCTTTGCCTCTAAGTACCTTAGTAGATGTCTCAAACGAACAACCTACCTAACTAAGTACCGTTGTCAATGATAGGGAATAGCAAGAAGAGCATGCATAGCCTGCACTACGACCTTATATGAGAGGATGGACTATGGATGTCATTGCTAAGTAGACTAATTAATAAGATTCAATGCGATATTGGTTCTTGTATGCTCATGCATTAAATAAAAAATTGCAAATGAGAATGGTCAACTTAAAAGTAGGCACTTATAGTGCATAACGTTTGAACTCTTCTGAGGGGTGAAATGGTCATTGTATCGTTCAACCCTAATAACCAACCCACTGGAGAATGAAGTGAATTATTGGCTATCTTTCTTAGGAGCATTGTGAAAGACTTTAATTACTTACCCATTAGTTATCAAAAATGGAAGTTGGTACCTCTTGAATACAAAAATGACATATTTAAATACCAAATATAGGTAATAATGAATTTGCTATCTAGTTTCCATATGAATTCAACAATTTCTTCATTGATTTTTATATCATTACACACACACACACACATATATATATATATATATATATATCTTGTAGGGAAAATTTGTTATAAAAGAGGTTCATAAGAAAATCATTTTTGTGTCTTAGGGATGCAAATGGAAATATTGTCACTTTCAGTTATTTACATACACAGATGATGGAATAAAAACCAGAGATGAGTTAATTGTCTCAGTCCTAGAGAACATTTAATTGGAGCAATGGGCATCCTTTGTTGATTACTAACTTAACTTGAAAACTAAGGTAAAATAAAACTATATTTTTTTACTAGTTTGTCTTTATGTTAATTTTTGATAATCTAATTAATATACTTTAATAAATACAAAGCCACTATTGCAAATAAATAAATAAATAAATAAATAAAATAGAAGGAAGTAAATCATTCCACACATTGGTGGATCAACGAATCTTGCAAGAAAAAAGGCTGAGATGGTGAGCTTATATTAGTTAAAAGTATTACACTCAAATTTTGTATGACTACTTGATATGTTAAATCAAATGTAAGAGGAATAACACAAGGGTCCAGTTTCCCAAGGAGAGGTCTGGACTGCAGTGCACAAGAGGGCTGATTGATCATTCATAAATGAGGATGATCCAATTATTGGTGTATGTTTATGAACTTTGTCATGTTATATTATTGATTTATGATTCATTCCAAATGGTTTAATGTTGACGTGAGTTATTGTTATTTTATTTTGAACTAATATATGGGAAAAGATAGTTGAGTTTGAGGCATCTAGCTCTTATACATAAGAAATTTCCTTGCATAATTCATTAGCACTGGCTTTAGGGACTCTGGAATATTCTGGATGAGTTTGAGGAATAAGAATGGGTGTTTGTCATTCCTAAGTGTTTAGACATCGTGTTAGTGGGATTTTGCCACCTGAACCATCCTACCATGAGCTACAGATTGAAGTTCCATTGCTTAGAGCTAAAATGGTAGAAAAAAACATAAGAGATGCAAAACAAAGAGTTCAAATTGCTAATATGGTAGCAAAACAATGACAAATAAACACAATCATGTCTTTTCTCCTCAGAAATGCCCAAAGTGATTCCCCACTATAGCTCACATCCATACTATCTCATGGGGTATTTCTT
Source organism: Delonix regia (assembly GCA_037074485.1). Classification (NCBI taxonomy): domain Eukaryota; kingdom Viridiplantae; phylum Streptophyta; class Magnoliopsida; order Fabales; family Fabaceae; genus Delonix; species Delonix regia. The sequence continues at coordinate 35,209,863 of CM073452.1, read as the reverse complement.
GAAACATTTATATTTTGTATAAGTCTTTTGTTGTAATTTTTTTCTTTATTATTCAATTTATTGCTTATCATAGTTTATCTTTAATTTTTAGGTACTTAATGAGCAATGTAGTGCAAACCCACCATCAAATCCATCGCCAAGTCCTTATAGTAGAAACGATTAGTTAGTTATGATGAGTTGTCTGACTTTGTAACTATTCAGTATCTCGTTATGTTTAGAGTTGATTATGGTATTATGTTAAACTTTGTATGTAATCATGTTTACAGTTGATTATCAAGTAACCCTTATTGGCTTTGAGTATTAGATTATGTTGTTATGATTGGTGACTTATCATATTTACAGGATATTCATTTAGGAAAAAAAATTGTCATAAAAAATTAAAGTAGAATTTTAAAAAAAAAATATAAACAATTGTTTAAAATGCACCATAAAGAATACAGTACCATCAATAACAGTTTAATTAAATTGTTGCAAAGACGAGTCATTATGACAGTTTTTGTTAACTGTCATAATGGCATGTGATTGTAAGGGTTCGAAAAATTGTCACAAAACCATGACATTATGACATATTTTTTTACCATTAGAATGGTATATGATTACGATGGTTAAAAAAGTTATTGCAAAACCATGACACTAAAATGCTTATTTTAACCTTTGTAATAACGTGTTTTTGTGATGACTTTAGCAAGAGTTCCTTAACCATCACAAGGACATATCATCGGAACAACTTCTACAATGGTTAATAAAAAATGTTGTTTCATTTATGATGGTGGTTTTTATGATGTTTTTATTGACCGTCATAGATCCACTTTATGATGGTCAAAACCTTTGCAAAAGCCATTAAAAACCTGCAAAAAAGCCATTTTTTTGTAATGTGATTATTCCAAGGATGATGCTTGTGTCTAATATATGTTTTATTCTAGTAGCACTGGCCTTGAGCTAACTTTGATTTTTAGATATTCTGTTAGTTTCATTGCATTTTCCCTGCATATCGCTTTGCATGGGTTTCATTTATGTTAAAATGTTGAATATGATTCATTCTTCCATATTATGTTTTGTCTTTTGATTGGGTTTCATGTGAATATTGATAAATACTCATTATTTATATTTTGTGAAGAACTATTTGTTCATATGAAAACTTCAAAGATAAATAATTGCTTTTTGAAAAGCTCTATCATCTTGTTTGTTTCCTTCCTAATATAGTTAGTGATATTTGCTTACTAAGTGTTTTCACTCATTTTTATTTTATTATAATGTTTTCATAACATAGTGTTAACTCTCAATTTCCTCCACTGTGTAGAGTTAAGTTAGAATCTAATGGTGAACCCTTCATTATCTACATGGGCAAGGTTGATCTTTATTGCTAATTACTATATTATTTTGTACTTTAGAAGCTCCTATTATCACAGGTAGTGTATTAGTGATTGCATGTAGTATCTAGGATTGTCTGTTTGTATTAATTTATGAATGCGGAGCTCTCTTACTTTCTAACTTACAAGTCTTTTAGGAAGTCCATATTTTAAAGGAAACTTTACCAAAATTTCCACACAAAAGCCAAATATTGAATATTGTACTTATAGATTGGCATAATTTAGTAGTTGTCATTTGGTAGGTTTGTATTAAACTATGTAGGTTGTCTAACTTATTCGAATTTATAGGGGTTTACTTAATTTTCTGGGCCAGTCACAATTCCTTAGTTAGGGGATCACATTTTTTTGTTTTTTAAATTGATTTTTGCATTTATGAATTTTCCTTTCTATTATTTATGTTTTTTTATATATTATATATTATTTTAACAAAAAGAAAGGTGTTCAAAATTCCCCTAATCCAAGCTAACAGCACCATCTTCTTTTGTCAAATGTGCTCGAACATTTCCTTATTCCACCAGATAAAATTATCCTTAAGGGCTTAAATCATACACCAAGTGTCTCCTAAGTCAATCAAGTGATCTTGAAGGAATGACTTAAATACCAAATGTTTAATCTAAACAGTCTGGAAATGGAAAGATTGCAATAAATGATGATATTCAAGTATTTGAATAAAATAGAATGACAGTTGGATGTGTGTGTGAGTTGATGCAACAACCATTTCACATTCTAACTACTAAATGATTGGAGATGCTAGCTTGATTAACAGCCATAACACGATGAAGGAGGGATGATGAAGCAAAAGCTAAGGACTCGCAACACATTGGTTACTTATCCTACAAGGCTGTATACCTTCGACAGATTGTGATTTTTACGTGGACTATATGTCCATGGCAAAGATTTCTGTAAGGGTTTCACTTACTTTCGTGCTAAAATCTTGAGTTTTTTAGAAGCAAGAAACTGTATGGAGACAAGTTCGAAAAGGCCAGGCCTCATGATTTGGAGTCTAAGCCTCAAAAATGTATTTTTTTTTTTTTAATGCAAATTTTAGAAACATGGAGCCTAGGCCTCATGATTTGGAGTTTATGTCTCAAAATTGTATTTTTGTTTAATACAAATTCTAGAAACCTAGAGCCTAGGCCTCAAATTATGAAGCCTAGGCACCACAATCAGTGTAAGAAGAATAAACTTGAAGTCTAGGTGCTAGCTCGTGAAGCTTAAGTGCCAGAACATGACTTAATTAATGGTAATTATAATTTTATTTTTGGGGCTCTATAAATAGCAAAAATAAAGATTTTGTAAAAAGATGGCAAAGAGAGAAAAGAGGACTTAAAATTTGCACTAAAGAATAAAGAATTCTTCAACTTCTTTAGTCTTTCAAGGTGTTTTTATAACTTTTAATTTGATTAATAATATTAAAAATACGAAAAAAGAATAGATTTTCCCTCCTACATTGATACAAATTATTCAAATCTTTCTATATATAGAAATTGAAATTTAACGGTGATTACATTATTTGAACCTTTGTATTGGCTCTCCATAGTTTCCCAATCTCCTTTGTGGCATTGGTCATGGTTCTTGGATTTATTTATTTATTTATTTTTTACTTACTCCTTGTTGAATATAGAATTAGGCTTTTGCATCCTTTTGTACAAGTTTTTTTTTTAACTCCTTTTGCTTGGCTCTGGACCATGCATGTCTCCAATTCTGTAGGAATAGCTTGTCAAAATTCTTCTTATACTATTTCTCATCAATCTTGTGAGATAATAAAGTCTACATTTAGTTCTCCAAAATTATAAATTTTCCCTTCAAATATTGGAATTGAAGTTTATGTATTATTGAAATTGTTATTTGTTGGCGATGAATTTTATACAAATTCAAATTTGTACAAAATTAATCCCTTTATTTAGATTAATTTAGTACATTAATTTTGTATAAAATAAAATTTTTAGGAGACTAATTTATCACAAATAATTTATAAGAAATCAAATTGTCACAAAATATAATAGTAGATAACTAGTTTACTTTTCTCTATTTGGAATTAGTGAATGGATTTTTATTGCTCGTCAAATTGCATTATAGGGCTCCGACTAACTCCTACTATAAGGTTAGAATTTTGATCTGTTCAACTTTGCTAGAATTTTCTCCTCAACCACTTTTGTTGTTCCAGTATTTCAAATTTTTTCCAAGATTTAGACATATCTTTTGTTCAAAAATAATAAAAAGGTCATCCTTCAAAATGGTTATTAATAGTTTTTGTTTAGCTTATTAAGGGACTATTTTTGTTTAATGTTATATTTTTAAGAGACTATTTTAGTACTGCAAATTTATAAAGAATCAAATTTAGAGGCTGAAAATGAGAAACTACAATAATATTCTTTTTCATAAAAAAATTTTAAGTTTGATGTATTTGATGTATATGTGTCTCCTTAAAAGTAATTTTAAAAAACAAAATGTGACTTTGTTACTTCTATATGTGATCACTTCTTGCATTCAATTATCGAGAGTAATGTTACTTTACCTGTGAAAATTTAGAGAGAAAAATATCATTTTAATCTCTGGTCTATTACTTACTTGTTATTTAATTCCCTTATTCATTTTATTTTTTAAAATAGTTCATACTTATTAGAATTTGTTATTTTTAGTCCCTCTACATGAAATAATGAGGTTGAGAGACTACTTATGATAATGATTTCAAAAATAGGAGACCCAAAATAACAAGTTTTAATAAGTAGAAGAATATTTTTAAAAAATAAAATGAGTGAATTATACAATTTAATAATAAGTTAACACCAAAACAATATTTTTCTCAAAGTCTGGAGGATCTTGCGGCCCTTCTCCTTCCTTCCTTTTTCTGGTGGCATTATTACAATTGCAAGCATTTGAGCTATGAGGTACCTAAAAGAGGAAAAGAGTCAAAGACAAAGCATTACTACAATAAAAAATCTGAGTGAATAAGTAATCTGTGGGTGCCCTTGTATTTGACTGCCAAGACTTTTGCCCATTGGTTCCTAAAATTAAATTTGTTTCCCTTATCTCTTAATGAATGTTTCCCATAAAAGAATGCCATTTTTATAATTGAAATGGAAATAAGAATAATGTACTCTAATATCATTAATTAAAGCTCTGATCACATGCATACTTGATAAATTTATTTCATACTTGATAAATTCAAAGTGCTCGTATCAAATTGACAAGGCAAAAAGTGACGAAAAAAAATTATATTATTTTTACCAAATTAAAGAGAAAAGTATAAATTTTTTTTTTATATTTTATAATAATTTGGTTCTTTACAAATTAATATGACAAATTAGTTCTTTACAAATTCAAATTTGTATTAAACCAATTTTTCAAAAATTCAAGTTTATACAAAACCAATCCCTCTATTTAAATTAACAAAAAATTAATTTTATATAAAATATGATTTATGAGATACTAATTTATCACATTTAATTTATAAGAGACCAAATTGTCATAAAGTATAAAAATATAAACTAATTTAAAACTTTTATCTAAAAGTAAATATAATTTTTCCAAAATCTAAGCAAAAGGCCAAAAGAACAAAAACACCAAGAGCTCTTTTGAAAAAAAAAAAAAAACCTACCACCAATATAAACTCTAGACGAAGGAATTCGAACTACGCCAATTGATTTCTAAACGCCCATTGAATCACGAAAGTCGAGCATTGCACTTTGTCCTCCACTGTCTTCCATTGAAATCCAACTACCAATTTCTGAATCTTTTCCGTAAAATTCGATGAGAGTATACATATTTTATATATATATATATATATATATATATATTATACTATATGACACAAGTCGTAAATTTAAATTTAAATTTGTTAAAAAAATGGATAAAAATCACTCTTATAAATTGTTCAGACTTAGTACAGAAAATTGTTAGTCTGACTGTCTCTGACACCTATCAAACAACATAAAATTCATTATTGTAACAAACCTGAATAACACAATTCCTTTATTATTATAAATAAATTTCAGACACGGCGTGGCCTCTTGCATTTCATGCCTTCAGAAAATAAGACAGTTGTAATCACATGCATGTTTCACGACATTATACCAAGTAACAGAGGCCATGGTTTGAGACCATGGTTACTATAATTTCTGCACCTTCTCCAATCTTAGCTATCCTTTATAAAAAGGCAAGTATGTTATATTATATGTACACTAATCCTATAAGTCTATAAAGACTTTTAGATGCACAATTTAATACATGCAATTGTACTATAATTAAGAATAGTGGATTTAAATTATGAGAACCCAAAAATATATTTGACATATAATTAGTATATCTATTTGATTAGTGATCTTAATCCTAATCAAATTTAGCTTCCGTTGCAAAATAGAAATAAATAAGTCTCCTAAATTCATCAAATTGAATTCCTTTCTATATTTTCGATTATTTATTAATTCTTAATTCCTATATAATTCAAGGATCCTGGATATAAAATTTGATTTTAAGGGAGTGAAAAGTTTTAATTTAAAGATTTGAATTCAGGAAGACAAATTCTTATAATCCAAAAGGACGGACTCTTATAAATTAAAACACTAAATAAAAAATATAAGGTAAAATTACATATAAAAATTTAAAAGGCACAACCAACCAACACACCCTTTGGATCGATCTTGCTATATATACTTGAAGCTTTTGAACCCAATCAACTATTGACCTTCTTTTGTACATCTTCTGCTTTTTTTCTTCATTCTTATTTCGTTCACTTTTCACTTTTTTGCACTTCCTTTGCTTTTTATTTCACTTCTTGCTTTTGGCTTTTCTTTTTTTCTTGTTTTACTTTTTCAGAACTTGAGGAATTGTTGCTCTGATTTTTTTTTTCACACCTTGCCTTTGGCTTTTCCTTTTTTTTATCTTTTGCTTTTCTAAACTTGTGGATTTTTTTCATCCTTTGTTTTTCTCCAGAATTCTGATCTTTTTCTCTCCTTGAGGACCATCTTAAAGTACAAAAGATTCTCATCTCTACCCAGGTGTGAGAAAACAGGTACCAAAGAATTTAACAGCTCACAAGGGGATAAGCAACGGGTAATCATTGCTTTGGGATAGCAGAAAGAAGTTATCCTTTTTATGTTTAGTGCTTGAACATCTAGCACAAAAGCAAATTGAAAATCTACCCTCCCAAGGTTAAACATGAATTAGGAGTAATGAAAAATAAACACTTCTTCGAGGCTCAAAGGGGTAGCTAGTCATAGTTTACTTCTCCATAGTGTTTAGGATATCAAAAAATGCCTCAATTCATCAGAAAAGCTTATCATTGGAACATATTGGGGGCCTTACATGTTTGTAGATGCTTCAAGGAGAAACAACTATATACATGGGTGGAGTCAAGGTGATTGGACATTTACAGGCAAACTAGGGGTGTTCGTTGCAAATCATATGAATATGAGATAGAAGGATGAACAACTACAAGAAGGAAGCCATTACCAAAAGTGGTAAAGAGAAATCATAAAATATAAGAGGAAAGTTCATGCATGACTATTTTCATAATTGATGAGATAAAACATGTTGCAAGTCACAAAGACCAAGATCAAATCACTTTGGACTTAGTGAAATACAAACTCTCAAAAGAAATTACTCCAGACCATGACTCTATGCCATATCTATTCAAAAATTGATCACATGTGAATGGCAAGGAAGCCATTACCAAAAGTGGTAAAGAGAAATCATAAAATATAAGAGGAAATTTCATGCATGACAATTTTCATAATTGATGAGATAAAACATGTTGCAAGTCACAAAGACCAAGATCAAATCACTTTGGACTTCAGTGAAATACAAACTCTCAAAAGAAATTACTCCAGACCATGACTCTATGCCATATCTATTCAAAAATTGATCACATGTGAATGGCAAGAATGCCCATGCATGACAGAAACTTGTATGGTTCAGCAAGATAGATATTCAACAAGTACAGTACTAAGAGTGCAAAGAGATGATAGCGGAATAGTTGTCAATTGCAACAAACATACTAATGTTTAGTTAAGAATATGATGTCTTCACCCCACATGATGAAAGTAGTAAAAGGGTAGTATTGTAAAAAAGAAACAAAACAACAACAAATTTGAAACCAAATGCAATACCATCAAATTTTAACATATTGCCAGAACACAAGCATGCTAGAGGATTTTTATCATACCTCAACAGACTAGACCATTCTTTACTGGAGATATCAAGCTTCCTCTTCTATTAGCTTCTCTACACATTGAGTAAATAAACAAAACATAAGCAAAATTTTATCAAAACTTTCGAGACCTCAAAGACATTTAAATTATTATGAAGAACAATTAAAATAATGTTATAAATAAGTTTAATATGTAAATGGTTGAGCTATAGAAGTGCAAACTTTCTCTAATACAAACATTTACTCTTTAAAATTTGGGAAAAGCTCAAAAGATAGAACTTTTACATAGAACAAAAAAGTTAAACCTCAAATGCTCTAATGACTCTATATGAATATAAAATGTGTTCTACAATGAAAAAAAGAAAATGGAAAATACCAAAAGCTATTTTAAAATTACTTAGATCTTTTTTGGAAAGATATTTGCATGCGTATATGTGTGCGTGTGCATGTTTAAGAATTCATGTTCTAATTATTAATTTTTAAGGATATATATTAGATACAGAATATTATTTAATGATTTTGAGCTAATAAATTTTGGTGTAGTGAAACTAAGAGGGGAGTCTCACATGAATGTATGTGCATGAAATTAAAAAAAGAAAGAAAATCACCTACCAAGGTATATAATTAAGATGGATGCTAGCATTGAACTCAATATAATTACAAGACATTGGTCATCAAAATAACCTAAACAAGATTAACATAAAAACAGAATTCCAGAGATTCTAAATATAGGTTTGTATTTATGACTACTAGTGAAGAAAATACAATTTTAAAAGATACTGAATAAATGAATGTTTATTGTACTCTTAGCAAAAGTCATTTGTATGCTTAGGAAACAACTTTTGCCAAATATACCCAATTATTCCCAAAATGATCTATCAAAAGAATAAAAAATAAAAAAACTCCATCGTATTATTATTTTGATTAATGATGATAACAAGCTAAGTGTCATAAACTCACGAATAATGTTGCAGACATATATGCTCTATATATATGATAATAAATTTGACTTCTTATCCTAAACTTGATAACAAAACCCTTCAAATGATATATTAAAAACTTGACCCTGTTTTGTTCTCATAGAAGTTGATGGCTCATGAGTGATGCAATAACATTTTCTTCTGAAATATATCTACAAGAGTGACACCATTCCATGAAAAAGGTCCAATATTTGAAATTTGATAATTCTACAAGAAAAAATAGTTTGTCAAACAATGAAAATCAAGAGATAATAATCATGAATATCTTCAATATACCATTAGAAACAGAGGAGCCCAAACTTTGCTGTAATGACTTATGTTGCATGTATTGAGCAAAATATTGTTATTAAATATTCAGTTCACATATCCAATAGTTGACGAAAAAAGAAAAAGAAAAAGAAAAGACTCACAAAAGAAAATATAGCACTTCGAAGTGGAAGCATCTGAAACGTTGAGTGGCATAAAACTAGTGAAAAAGCATCTAAGTAGATCACTTCAGTTCTTGCCAGATCAGGTGTAACAAATATGTTACCAAATAATTAGTGGAAAACCTCAACATAAAGGCTATATTTCTGTAATTTATTTTGATGTAACACAGTATATAATGTAAGTCAAGATAAATATGCAACCTTGTATAGAATGATAATCCAGATAAAAGAGGAGATTAGAAAGAGGAGGAAGCTAATCTCCATTCTTAGTAAAAAATTGAACAAAATTTTGATGTTCAATTAGCTCAAAAAGAAAAATCAATGAAAGCAAGATAATTGAACTAACAACATTATAATAATCTTCCAAAATTGATGGTGGAAGAAATGAATTGAGATAAATAGAAAAAGAAAGATTTGGTGCAATAAGAGATATAGAAATTTATAATTTTTTGCCATAAGAAAGAGGTCTACATGGAATTAATTTTAATCAATGCAACATACAAAGCACCTCTTTCCTCATATAAATTTCTATTTATATCCATTAATTGTCTTACCTTTTTCCCCATGTATTTGTCAGCAATGAGCTCGAACCACCTCCAAAGCAGAGGATCCAAAGGAGGACAAAAGCTTCATCAGTTATCACACCCTTCAATGGTATAACCTGCGATTCCATTGTCATAATTGATGAGATATGAAGAAAAACTTGAAGAGAGGAAATTGATACAAAGAATATTTATGATATAAATAATTGATGCAGTACCGACCCATCTAACGTAAACTACGAGAATATAAATCTATTAATCAGTGAGGTACAAGTCAACATAAATAAAACCAAGAACGGCGAACAAGAAACTTATTGCTAAAGAAGTGGTTTCGAACATTTACTTTTGTAATGATCGCTTGAAACAATTTATCATCCGCTAATTGTTCCCGTCGGACGATTAAGCGCGCTTCATAGGCTACATCTTCACAAACCCAAAAAGTGGAAAGAACTATTCTTCTTACCCAGAAGAAGCAGAAATAGAAGCAAAACAGCGATAGAAGCATATGAAACTGAAATTACAACATACCCAGAAGTCAGTGAAGCTACCGAGGCATGGAATTTGGATCCTCTAAAGTCTACCAAAGCAAGCAAAGAGCAAGAAGTTGAAGAAGAGAAAAAGAAGGAAGGGGCAAACAAAGACGAAATTGAAGAAGGAAATTGTAATCAGGAAGTTGAAACTTCTCCTGTGTTTCTTCGCTACAAGTTACACCACATCTCGAAAATCCAGAACTTTTAGAGGTCCATTAAGAGAAACAGAAAGAGAAGGAACACGACGGAGATTTTTGTAGCAACGAACCAAAAAGCTTAGAAATTGTTTCGTCTTCCCCAATAATTTCTTACCATCAGAATCAGACGACAATGAAGAAGAATCAACAATAACTCTAACAGTCGAAACCTCAGCAAGAGATGCAACTGAGGAGTCAACCGTAAAGGAGGAAGAAGGTCCAAGAGAGATCTCACCACTGTCTTCATGTCTGCCATGGGAATCAGAGGAACAGGATGCTTCCTCACTCTGAAACAAACCCAGTTCTCACAGGCCTTGGTTAGCTTCTCGCATTCCTGTTAGGTCGGGAAGGTAAAGAGTGCGATCATCGACCAAAAAAAAAACTGCCGTTGGGAAGAGAGTCGTTGGAGAGAAAGAATGATTTTTAATTTATGTTATTTTTGTAATGTTTTTATCTTGTTTTCAAAAAAATATATTGAATTTTATTTTTGGCTAAAATTATTGATGATATGAGATTTTTTAAACTTTAAATATTATATTTATTATGTGATATGCATTTTGAAGAATTAAATTTTTTTTTATTTTCTGTCATGATATTTGAATTATCTAATTTTTTTGTCCAATATTTTTATAATTTTGATTAAGTATAAATTTTATTTGCAAAAATAAAATATCCAAGAAATTGATATATATAAATAATTATTTGCATATTAAAAATAAATATACTGCATTTAAATTCAAAAATGTTGTAGAACAATTTAAATTCATAAAAACGAAATTGATTAGATTAATTCTATAATATTAAACACATAAAATTTTTGTTTAATAATTAAAAAATACTGATATTTTGAAGTATTAATTTAAGAATGACAATTCTTGAAATACTAAGAATGATTACCTTTTTCAAACTAACGGAATGATTGCAATAATTTAGTTAATGGACAATACACCATAATAAGAAATGTAATGAAATATGTACAAGTATAGACTACATAAATAAAAAAAGGATCGAGAGATATGAATGAAATTAGTTATAAGGAAAATATTATACAAATAAATTAAATGCCGATGATGTAATTTATAAGAAAAGGGCTAAGAACAATTTAACAAAATCAATAAGAATGTACCATAAAACTTAACTAGTATGCAGGAATTGTACTCATAAAATTAGTAAATAGTCATTCAAATATTTCACCAATGAAATTATTTACTAGCTTCACTATATATATATATATATATATGTCTCTCTCTCTTCTAGTAATTATTTAATTGTATTTTATTTAATTTAAATCTCTATAAAAGATCCAAACGCTTTACTTAATCCATTTAAAAAATCCACCTCTCAATTTTAAGTTGCAAAAAATTATTATCCTCAATAGTATTGGATATGTGCTCCTTTATTTTCCTTCAAAGTGTATCCCCACTCAACAAAATGTTCTTTCATATTTCCTTTTTTCTTCTCTGTGTTTTTGAATTTATAGGCCAACATTATTACAATTATACCTAAAAGTTAAATAAAAAAAGCATAAACATTAACAATATTATTTCAAGAACGACTTAAGCATATGTCATTTTAATTTAAAAGCAACAACGTGCATGAAACTATGGGATACAAGAAACAAAATTTTACAAATTAATTAAATTATCAACATGCAAATGAAATTTAGCTGAATAACTTCATTCACATTTGTCAAAGCACAACTCCGAACAATGGAAAACAAACATCAAAAAAATAAAATTATTGATAAGCAGTTGAGTAATTTATAATAGTTTTACTATCATTCCTTTTAAATTCAATAAAGGAGTCATGCATACTTTTATAGATTACACAACTGGATCAGAGTTCCATTGAAACCAATATTAGAAGATAGGGACGAATCCACTTGCAATCAAATAGAGGCAACCTACCCTTACCCAATTAGTTGTCCACTTTGATCCTAAGTACACTAGACTACATGAGAGAGTTATTTATATACATGAACTTAGTTTTCCCTCCCCCCCTATCTACCAAACAAAACCATAGTTTAGTGTTAAGGTTGAGTGGTTAATTATATATATACTTTGATGGTTTCTTCAGGAGCCTTAGAAGCTACAACTTGCATGGACCAGTCATTGATTTAAGTAGGATACTAAAAACCTTCTTTATCTGTAAGTTATCTTATTTTCCTTTAACTGTGTTTATAACAATTGAATTGTCAAATTGTTTTTAGAGAAGTTGCTTTGGCAATTAAAATTGAGTTGCGCATATTTTAATGATTGTCTTATACTATATGTAATTACTTCTACCGACTATTATTTACGTTAATTTAATTACCTTAGTTTCAGTCAACTAAATGAATAGATCGATTCCTTTTAGTAAGCCTTCTAAAAGAATCACAACCATGTAAGAATCTCTATCATTCAATTGACTTGTTATATACATTCAATTATTTGGATTCTAAGTGGGAGTAGTTTACTGGGATGTTTATTTTGTGACAAATATAAAGAATATGACAACTTGATTTTCTATACTTAATGTTTGACTTTAAGAATATCTACATCAATTTGTCCTTTCTTCTTCTTTTACATCAAGTTGTATTGTATACTACAAGACAAATCAGATAAACAATTTACCCCCTTACCATACTTGCAAACTATATGTTGTTGAATTTCTAAGTCAAGATGTTATTATTTTTTGATATTGTTGGTTACATCCAATAGGCAATAAAATGAATGGCATTTTATTACATATAATTCCCCTTGGCTAGTCACTTGCAAACAATTCATGGAATCAGAGGTGGATTTACAGGGGACCAATGTATGTCGTGGCCCATCAATGAATATATATATATATATATATATGGATAAATTATTGAATATGTACACCTCTTGTAAGAAACAAAGGAAGGTTGTACTGAACTAAACTGAAGGATGAAGGTCTGTGCATTTGAAGCACTAGAAAAGACTTTTGTATGAAAGAGGGCAGAATTCCTTCCATGAGTCGATTTAGTTTCAGTCAAAAAAATTATTTCATAATTTAGACTAATATTTTTGTAATTAATGAAAATTCGTATATAGGCTGGAAACCAAGAATTGCAGGACTATTGATCCAAAGAGATCTATTATAAATCTATATTCTTGGTATAACAAAGCCAAGTATAGAAATTTAATTTGTTAACTGTCAAGATATAGTATCAAAGCATAGTTTGATTATAATAGAGGAAAATTATGTACCTTAAATCCCTTATGTTAATTATCCATGTTCAAGTTTCTACGTGTTTAGTTATCTTTTTATTTGTTTATTTTCATTTTTGTAAATGGATGCTATTAGTAGAGTAGAACCTCGAATATACTATATAGATGAAAGTAAATTACCAAAAAATTCATATATACCTATGGAAAACGAACCACTAATAGCTACACCATTTATTTTGGATGAAGAAAGAAATAGTACTTTTAATCAATTAAACTAGATAAATATAATTCTAATCAAACATTTAGGATGCCTTATAGACCCAAATATACAAGAAGAATTAGATATATATGATTTAGATGGAACTATAGTTAGAGTCCCTAAAGAAGTCAAAAAATCATTAGAGAAAGAAAATTTAAATAATAGAATGAAAAGATTATGTGAAATAGCAAAACCAATAAAACAAAAAATATATGAAATAAAACTAGAATTAGCAAATGTAAAGATAGAATTAAGAATAATCAGAGAATATATAACACAAATAAGATAGGTTTTAAGAATTAAAAAACAAGACAATATAGTTGAAATAAAACAAGGAAATGAAATGAATATGATGAAAGCTATAAGAGAAGTAATAAGAAGAACAAATAAGAGAACAACAAATTAATGATAGTATACATGAAACAAGAATAATAGTAGAAAGATTACAAAAAAGACAAGAAATAATAAATAATAATTTATGGACAATATTTGATGAAATTATAAAATGAGAACCAAAAATAGAAAAAGAAAAAATAGTTTAACCATTAGAAGAAATAACTAAAAAAGATTATGAAATAATGGAATTAGCATGCTAAATAAGATCAGATTTCCCAAATTATTTAAATTTAATAAAACTAGAATTAGAGAAGACAAAAGTATAGCAATAAGACAGATAAATATGATGAATGTATTAGAAGAATTAGAACAAGATGAAATAGAAAAAAGAATGGGTAAAGAAGAATAAAATTTAGAAGAAATTAGAAAACAATTAGAAAATATGACATTAGGATATAATAAATTAATACAAAATGAAATAAATATGCAAAGTGAAATAACTTCAAGAAATTTAGGAAACTAAGAACCTCGAAATCCCCTAAATTTACATAACCCAACATATAATATTTAATAATACTTGAAGTAGTAGGATAACAAGAGATCAAGAATTAGAACAAGAAGAATTAAGACATAGAGAGCTATTAAGATTCCTAGATTTAACATATTTATATGAAACTAAATATACACCAACACGAAAGAGTAATTTCACACCAAGACCATTAAAACAATATGAACCAAGACAAATACCAAATTTAGGAATATGGTTAAATTTAAACTACAACCTAGTTAATGAAAAAAGAATAGAAGAATGGACTAAAGCCCAATTAATAGCCTTATTAACTCGAAATATAGAAACTAATGCAACAAATTTGCTAGTAAAAGCAAGTTTCATAGGAATAATACAAGACTAGTAGAAAAGCATATTAGAAGAATTTAGAGTAAATGCTATGATAGTAACTAGACATTTAAATAGAAAAGAATTTTATGCTATATTATTAAGACAATATGAACAATTGTTAAGAAACAAATTTGAAGGAAGAAGTGTACGTGCCAATGAGACAACAAAAATAGATAGAGCAATAACAAAATTACATTAGATAGAAATATGTACATTAGATCCAAATGATTTAAATCAATATATATATATATATATGTGTGTGTGTGTGTGTGTGTGTGTGTGTGTGTGTGTGAATACAAAAAATATTATTATGAAGAAAGACTACAAAATTATGAACCAAAAAAAATTTAGATGGAATTATTTTATAGAAAATTACCAATTAATATCATAAACATAATAGATAATTAAAAAAAAAAATTAATGAAAGACAAGAATTAGTACCATTTAAAGACACTATGGGAAGGAGAGATAATTTTATAAGAGAATATTTATCCAATAAATGTAAGGAATCATGGAGAAATATTAAATATTATAAAACTAACAAATTAATATTAAAATGTAGTGAACTAGAAACACCTCATAGATGGGGTTGTAAAGTAGAAAAAAAAATATAAAAAGAAAAAGAAATATTCAAAACCATATTAAAAAATATTAATTTAAAAGATATGCAAAAAATAAATTTAAAAGCTATTATAAACCTAGGAAATATATTAAGAAAGGAAGAAAAATGAATTATAAGAAAAATCCTAGAATATGTCAGTGATATAATTATGGACAAATATGACATATATCTACAAAGTGTACTAAACCAAAGAATAAGAAAGTCATGAACATAATGAAAATAGCTAAAGATTATGGATTAGAACTAATAGAATATAATGAAATAACTAATTCAGATTTAGAAATATATAAAATGACTATTGAAATAGAAAGTAGTTCAGAAAGTAGTTTGAAAAATACAAAATATGATTATATAGTGGAAGAAAATGAAATTAATATGATGCAAGGAGAATCAAGTAGGAACCAATTGGAAAATCAAGAACAAGAATAAGAATATGAACAATATGATGAACTTAGAAATACAGAAGAAGGTATAGTAGAAAGAAGAATGTAATTTAGTAAAAAAAAAAAAGGATAGAATAAGAGATAAAGAATTCGATAAAACTCCCCAAGATATAAGACAACAAGGAATCATGAGAAAAATAAGAAAAATAATAAAAGCCAAAGGAAAAGAAAAATATGCTTGTGTAGCATTACAGAAAAAAAACATCTTATAGAAGCAACTCAAACAAAAAAAGTCTTAAGAATACCTTTAATAAATAAACCATTGATAGAACAAGAAATAGAAAAATTATCTATAAAAGACGAAATAACTAAAATTTATATACCAAGAGTACAATTATTAATAAAGGCTTATTTTATATCAGGAATAGATACACCAATTGAATTACTAATAACTGATAATAAAATAGTAGATAACATACTAAATAGTATTTTAGGAGCATTAAATGGGAATTTAATATACCAAAAAATAAAATTTACAGTTAATACAAATTTTGGAATATCAAGAGCAGAAATAAATATGAATAAAACATTAGTAATTTATTATAAACTAAAAGGAATACCGATGCCACCATGAAGTAGAATAATAAGTATAATAGGAATGATAAAATTAGTGTTTTTGAATGAACATAAAATTTATAAAAGAAGTCATGGAAAAATTACTATAGAAAACAATTTTATGCTAGTATTAGAGGAATTAAAACTAGATCCAACAAAAATAACAATTCTAAGACAGCTACAATTAGAAGTACATAATACTAGAGAAATAAGACCATATGAAAGTTCTAGAAGAATAGAATATAATAACAAATTAGGAAGAAGATATATTAGGATAAATACACCAGCAGATATAAAAATAAATATAAATTCTAAACCAATATCTAGACAAGGAATTTTAAGATTAAGAAGTCAAGAAAGTTATGAAAGAAATACCAATCACCTCAAACTTAGCAAAAAGAAATAGAAGAATGCCATAAATAAATTTAATTGATAGAAATGAAAATTATGTACTAGTAGAATTAAAACACAAAGGAACATGGAAGGAAATAATAGTTTTAATAGATCCAAATTATGAAAAGAGTATAATACAATTATAATATATAGATAACAATATAAAAATAGGAGAGGAAGGAACAAAAACTAAAACAATAATTAGATTCAATAAAAGAGATATAATAAAATTAAAATTATGGGTAGAAACTGAGATAGGTAATACCCAAACACATAAATTAATATTAGCACAAGATTTCTTAGAACAAGTGAAACCTTATAGAATTCAAGACAATAGAATATTGATAAATATAGATCACCAAATAGTAATATTCAAAAAATTAAGGTTGATATAAATGAAATTTTATTACATATTGCTAAAATTCAATTATGAAAAATATCAATATAGGAAATATCATGTCATGATAGATACAGAAGCAAATATAACATTGGCAAAATATAATATATTACCATCAAAATTATGGAAAAGGACAAACCTATTAGAATGAGTAGTGAAAGAAAGGAATTTCATATTATAGAATTATCAGTAAAAATATCCCAGTACAAATAGAAGATTATGAATTAAAAATATCAATATTATATCAATATAATGAATCTACCCAAGACATAATATTATGAATGGATTTCTTAAAACAATATATACCATTAAATTTTGCTCATAAAGCCTTAGTAATAACAACACCATGTAAACATGAAACTTGGGCAATTAGGATATTTAATCCATATAATAGGACGGATACAATATTTGGGAAAAAGAGATTTGATAATGATATACAATTTTTACCAAATGTTAAACCTATAGAAATAAAAGAAACAAAACTAGCTAAAACAAACATGGAAGTAAAAAACTATAGAACAAAGATTAATAGAAAATTATAATATGACAATCCATTAATACATTGGGAAAAATCGAAACCAGCAGCTAAAATAGAATTATTAGATTACAGTAAAGAAATGACTAGTAAACCTTACCCTTGGACTAAAAAAGATAAAAAAAGAATTCATAACACATATCAATGAGATGAAAAAATATGACTTAATATGATAAAGTAAATAAACTATTGCTCACCAGCTATAATAGTAAAAAAAATAGTGAAGAAAGAAGAAGAAAATCTAGAATGGTTATTAATTATAAAAAATTAAATGAAATAACAGTTAGAAATAGATATCCAATACCAAAAGTAGAATTATTATTTAATCTAATAAAAAGAAAACAAATATTCAGCAAATTTGATTGTAAATATGAATTTTTTCAAATAAAGTTATAAGAAAATATTAAAACATATACAACATTTACTACTTTTGAAGGACTATATGAATGAAATGTATTACCAATGAGATTTCATAATAGTCCTATATTTCAAGAATATGTTATGAAATTATTAATACCAATTAGAAATTTTGCAGTTATATATATTGATGGCATATTAATATTTTCAAATAATGAAGAAGAATATGAGAATCATTTATTACAATTTATAGATTTAATAGAAACCAAATGATTAAATATATCATTTAAAAAAGAAGAACTACAAAAAAAACTAGAATAAAATTTTTGGGACATTATATTACCAAAATAGAATAGAATTACAGGAATATATAAGTTAAAAAGCAGAAGAATTTCCTAAAATAACTACAAAGAAAGAACTTCAATCATTTCTAGGAATAGTAAACCAAGCTAGAAACTTTATTCCATATTTATTTGAATATACTGCAAAAATATCAAAATTAATAGAAGAAAAAAACTAAATGGCAATGGAATGAAAAAACAAATAAGATAATAGGAAAAATTAAAAAAATGTGCAAGAATTTACCAAAATTGACAATACCAACCAAGGAACCAATAAAATGGATAATTTATACTAATGCCTCAGAAAACTACTGGGGAGCAACACTATATCACGAAAATGAAAAAGGGATAAAAATAATTATCAGATATGCAAGTGGAAAATTTAATGAAAGCCATAGTAGATATCATTGTAATTAGAAAGAATTTTTAGCAATAGTAAAAGTAGTAGAAAAATTTGAACTACTAATAGTCAATTCTCATTTTATTATAAGAACAAATAATACTTAAGTAAAACATTGGTTAGACAGAGGTATATGAGCAACAAAGGTCTCAAATAAAATGTTAATAAAATGGCAATATGATCTAGCTCATTATGATTATGAAGTTGAATATATTAAAGGAAAAAATAATTTAATTGCTAATTATTTAAGCAAGGATGGAGCCGAATAAAGAAAAGACAAATAACAACCCAATAAAAGAGACTCTTAGAATTGATACGAGTATGGAGCAAGTAATCGTGATGATAAATATTTTGGAATTGAATATAAGGCTATTGCAAGCTAAAAAAAAAATGGTCATATCAATAATCTGTCAAACTCCTTAAGTATTATGAGTCAATCTATAAGTATCATAATTACCCACGTAAATGACTTAGAGAAACGATTTGCCTAAATAGAAAGACCAATAATTCTTGATAGCCCAACTTAAAGTCAAACCGATCCATTACAAAAAAAACCAAATAACCATTTTTCCAGAATAATAAAAGCCCAAGAAAAAAATCCAACAAAGAAACCAAGAGTCTAGCTTAACCCAAAATGACCAACAACTCATTACTCCTTCCACACCAAATAAAAATCAAGCATCTACATCAACACCACATTCGTCCATTAATCCCATAATTCTATAACAATTCCAATATTTCAAACTTTTTATCAGTAAATTGAACCATATGAAAATCCCTATAGCAACCATCAAATATATCTCTCACTTTGCTCTCAACAAAGCCATCATCTACCCAAGCACCAATACAGAGATATATATTTGATGGTGGCAGTAGGGATTTTCATATGGTTCAATTTATTGATAAGAAGTTTAAAATATTGGAATTGTCCTAGAATTTTGGGATTAATGGATGAATGTGGTGTTAATGTAGAGGCTTGATTTTTATTTGGTGTGGAAGGAGTAATGAGTTGTTGGTCATTTTGGGTTGAGCTGGATTCTTGGTTTCCTTTTTGGATTTTTTCTTGGGCTTTTATTATTTTGAAAAAAAGGGTTATTTGGTTTTTCTAGTAGTGGATCAATTTAAGTAGGTGCTTTCCCTTGGATTATAGGCTTGACATTAGCACATTTAGCAATAACAGGAGCACCATTGAATGTGAGATAAATGTCACTAAGCTCCACATTCTCACATGGTACACCTCTGCGACAAATAAGAGTGACTCCATCTTTTGTTGCAGAAGTTCCATAGATGTTCTTGAAGGTGACATGACTTATCCTTACTTTCGAAGGAGTCTACAAACATTGAAAGTGAACAAGAAAAAACAAGATTTAATGAGTGCACTAAATAGAAAATAGCGTGAAAAAACTCTAGGAAGATGCTTGTTAAATATAAATTAATGAAATAATGTGTAGTTTTGTAAAAATGTCATTTTGGTCAATTACTTTTGACCTTAAAATAAGTTTGATCTTCTAAAGATAAAACCTTCAAAATGTAATAATCATATAAAGATCATAATGTCTATCAAAGCAACCAACTCACTTTTTCATATTTAGAAGACCATTTTATTACTTTTCATCTTTGAAGCACCATTTATTTTTCTCTTTCAATTTTGTTTACCATCAATGCAATTAATTAACTTACATATTTAGCAACAAAACCTTGTATTTAGAAGGAAGCATATTTGGAATCAAATCTCAATGTCTTTATTTAATTACCTATTTTGAACATTGATTATTTGTGCAGTACTCTTGATCTATAATAATTGGGTTGCCGACATTGACCATTATAATATGCTCATAATGTATTTAAGATGCAGTAAAAGCTATTTAGGTACCAAGCCATGTCTTGATCCTTAATCCATTGCTTGCGTTTATCATAGTACAATTCCTAACTGTAAATCCTTGTACAGGCTTTTCATTTGGATATCTTCCGAGGCTTCCAACAATAATGCCATGTCCTGGTCCATAAGTCACATTAAGCAAATTGACAAATCTGCTTCCATCACCTAAAAAAATGCAATCATCACCATTGCCAATGTTTGTATTAGTGATGTTGATTTCACTTGATCTTCTAATGTGAATTCCATCAGTGTTGGGACTAGTTGCTGGAGCTATGACAATGAAGTTTGAAAATTTAAGTTTCTTGCATCCAAAAACATTTACATGGAAACTTTTGCTATCTTCTGAAGTTATGTCCTGAATTACTGTGTTGTTGGAAAAATTGAAACCCAAATTCTGAAACAAGAATTTACAAAACCAGGAAGTCAATTTGTAGCAATTGACCATGAAACAACCTTGTTTAGATAAGTACTTATCCTACAAGAGCATACAAGAGCATATCAAGTAAAATCCTACCAGTGTATAATTAAAACGAAGAAAAAACATTTTGGTCCCCCACTTTTTCCATTTGTGTTAATTTGGTCCTTGTAAAATTGGTCCTTCAGAAGTCTTAAGAACAAGTTCCTCTATTAACACTATGTGGTGTAGAACCATTTTGTTCTAATGACTTCATGATTTTTTAGGGATTATTTTGATATTACGAATTTGTGGATGACCTACTTGATATTGATGCAAAATATGGAGACCAAAATGGTTCTTTTATGATAATTAAAACTGAGAGATAGATATGTTATTCACCATAGAAAGCATCTTGCAATTTATATTTCTTGCACAATTATTTTGTTTCCAAGCTGTTTGGCCTTGGCTATCAAAAGTTCCTCTCCCAGATAAGGTGAAGAAGTCAACATGCTGAAACTAAACCTATTGAGCATCTCTATTGAATTGGCTTGTGTAAGCAAGTGTTAGAATTATGCCATCAACATGAACCTCAATAGGAGCTTTGCAAGGACCTTTGTGAACACCCCAGCCCTGATTACCTAATTATTTAATTAATTGATACACCAATTAATTAAAAATTAAGCAAATAGGAAAAATTAAAAATGACAAAGCTTCAAGTGATATTCATAATTGGAGACAATTTGAAATTAAAAATAAATAATGGAAGACAATTAAATAAACTTAAAACCCAAAAATAAAACTAGTTAATTAAAATAATTATAATAAACCAAAGCAAAATTATAATATATATATATATATATATGAAAAAAAAAGTAGAAAATTAAAAACTCAAAAAAAAATTAATAATGATGGTAATAGTAATAAAATAAAAAAAAAAAGTAATACGACTGCCAGTAACATACTTTCACATGAAAAGCTGCAGGAAAAAGCTGAAAAAAAGAAAAAGCACTGTTAGGCAAACTGATGTAGCTTCAAAGCCTTCTGAACCGCTGGTTCCATCAGATACATAACCTGCTGCTCTAGTAGCAGCACCTACCCCAACCCTAGGGAAATACATCCATAAGTTTCGATGTGAGAGGAGAACCATTGAGGGGGGTACAAGTAGAGAGCTTGAGAAAGAGAGATAGCTAGGAAGAAAAGGGATGAAGTAAGGGGAAGATGCCAATGATTAAAGGAAAGAAGAGAAAGAAGAAGCACTGAGGGAGGGCTAAACTGAGGAAGAGAGCAAAAACGCGGAGGAGAGAGAAAGCTCTGCCACCTCTGTTATCTCAACTGGAAAACAAAGGTGGAAAGGAAAAAAAAAACTAGGAGTTGCCTCTTTCAAAAGGTGCACGACACGTAAAGCATCAATAGCTTCTTCGGCTACTACTGCAAAGGTGATTAAGAAACCTTGACCAGTGAAGGAAGAAACATACCATGTTCTTATGGTGTGCTTACCCTTAACCTCCTCCCTTATTGTGTCTCTCTGATGAAGGAAAAAGTACCTTTTCTTGCAAATGACAAAGTGAGTCTAGGAGAAGAAGAAGCTATGTTGGAGTGTGAATGTTTGTTCAAGAAGAGCCTAACCCCCAAATCCAGAGCGAGCCAAAATATACAGTGTGTACCGCTAAAAAGTCACATCCTTTAAAAGGTTCAAGTTGTTTACTACCTTTCCTGTAATGGCCTTTGGGGGCATCTGCATTCCATGGAAGTCACCCTTTTTCCAAGGAGCCTCTTGGTTTAAAGCATGTGTTGGATCGGTTCATAGCACTCAGAGGGAGTGGCATGCCTTCTCCATATACAGGGTCTTGTAAAAAGAGCTACAAGAGCGGTTACGTGTGGTGCGACTTAGACGTGGACAAAACTGACGGAAAGTACAAAAAGAAGAGGAAAAGGAAGATTAACAAAAGGGCTTTAATGGAGTGGACTTTGTTCCTCGCCATCATGACTTTCCTATATGAAAGAGAGTGTTTTCCATCACTATTGTTAGAGGCACTGTCGGGGCCACCATTGGAGGAGGCAAAGATGGAGCTGACACGACGGCACTTGCAGGCATCGAAGTCGTTACTGGCTAGGTTGAGGTATAGGAAGTACGGGTCGTTGTCGAGGTCGAAGAAGAGAGACCAAGCCGAGGAGAAGGAGTGAGCCGAGAGAAGCCACAAACCAAGAGGAAAGAAGAGAAGAAGCAGAGAAGCAACAGACCGAAGAGGAATAGAGACAACTACAGACCAAAGAGGAATAGAGACAACTACAGACCGAAGAGGAGAGACAGACGCACAGTGACGGAAGAGAGAGAGCAGAGGAGAGAGAAACTGAGGAGAAACAAGAAGAAGAATAGAAGAGAAAGGTCACATGTACGAAGAAGAGCATGAGCAAGGGCAGAAATAGTCATGGTAAGGTGAGCATTGGGGTACTGGATGCTTGTTCTTTGCTTTAGTTGATCTCCTTTTGGTTTAAACTTGCAATCTGATATATATTTTTTAATCTATTTTATTTTCTTTATTTATTTATTTTATTATATATATATATATATGTCTTTATGTATATATATATATATATATATATATATATATGTATATATAATAAGAGACGTTGCCTTAAGAAGCATGAAAATGCATGAAAATGTGGTACGTGCATGAAAACAACATGGGGTCTCTTGTTTTCATTTTGGATGCTTTTGTTTTGTTTTTTTAATAATTTATTTATTTATTTTTATTTTTTTGTTTACTTCATTTTATTTTTTTATTTCTTTTACTATTTATTTTATTCTTATTATGTATGTCATCATATTATATATATATATATATATATATGTGTGTGTGTGTGTGTGTATGTGTGTGTGTGTGTATATATCAAAAAGGGTATGTTGCCATATAAGGGAAAAATGCTTGAAAGAGGCTGGACGTGCATGGGATGCATGCAAGACATGGGGGTCCTTTTTTTTATTGTTTATTTATTTTACTTTATTTTATTGTTCATTTGTTCATTTTCAATGCTAGTGTTATTATCATCATTACTACCCTTATTATTATCTTATCCTAATTTTTAACAGTGTCACGTGAAAACACTAGTTCCTTAGGCACCTAAACAAAAGCCACGTGGGAATATTAATCTCCTTTGGTATTTAGACAAAAGCCATGTGAGAATATTAATCTCCTTAGGCATTTAGACAAAAGTAACATGAGAACACTAGTCTCCTTTAACACTTAGACAAAGGTCACGTGAGACCTTAAATCTCCTCAAGCTCTTGTGAATAAATTAGTAAAGGCTGCATGTGATCTTTAGTCTCTTTAGGCCTTAAAATTTAATGTCCATTGTCAAAAATACAAAAAAAAAATTCAAAAAATATATATATTTAAAAAAAAAAGGGTTTATTTTCTCTGTTATTCATAATTAAAATCCTAAGAAATTCTTTCTTCATTATGATCACATTTTCAAAATTAAAACAAACATCCAAAAATCCAAAAAATATATAAATTCAAAAATCTGAAAAATGACTTTATTTTCGTCCTAATTTCAACAATAAATTCTAATTTTGAAAATAAAAAAATAAATAAATTCAAAAATTCAAAAATATTCCTTTCATTATAATTACATTTCAATTCAAAAAAAAAAAAAAAACCTCCTAAAAATCCTAAAAATCTTATCCCATAATCATTTCATTTAAATTTCAAAACAAATATTAAAATTCCAAAAATAAACAAACTCATTTTCAAAATTAGAACAAAAATCCAAAAATCTAAAAAAATATATAAATTCAAAAATTTGAAAAATGGTTTTATTTTTGTCCTAATCTCAATGATAAATTCTAATTTTGAAAATAAAAAAATAAATAAATTCAAAAATTTGAAAATATTCCTTTCATTATAATTACATTTCAAAAAAAAAAAACATAAACTCCTAAAATTCTTATCCAATAATCATTTCATTTAGATTTCAAAATAAAGGTTAAAATTCCAAAAATAAACAAAAATTAAAAAGAGGAAAAATGAAGAGGTTAAGAGAGCTAGATTAATCAGGTTGTTGTGAATTAAAACACACAAATCAAATTTTAATCCCGTTTTGTTTATGAAAATTTGTTTAATTTGAACTCTCCTGATCTCATCATAAAAATTACAAAAAATTTAAGGTCATATTCTATTTTAATTGGCTAGTTTAAGATAACCGTCCTTATGGACAGGTGTTGTGGGGTGCCTAACACCTTCCCCACACTCAAATAGACTCCCAAACTCATATATGATTTCGCAGACCATTTTGTCTTTTCCTTTTGTTTTAAATTGGTTTTCCAAAGTTTTTTGTTAAAAATTTTAATAGTGACTTCAAGTAAATTGATTTACAAGATTTGTTTTTGAGAATCAATTTAAACTCCTTTTTTATTCTATCTTACCGAAAGGTCGATTACGACAACCTTGAAGATTAATTTGTCTTAACTTGTATGTGGCACTAGGAATCAAAACCTGGCTTGCACTTGTTGATGCACATGCATCTTTCTATGCATTTGTCAAAGCCTTAAGAAAAAATATACAAAAATGGATTAAAAAAATGTCAAGAGATATTGGAACTACTATACTTTGATAGTAGATTGTACATAACTATACATGTTTTTACTGAAGTTATATCTCCATTGGGTAATGCTCCATATTTTCTTATATCAAAGGTCCTAGGTTGAGCTTTAGCATATAGAACTTGCAATATGAACAAAGCAATTGTTGTGAAACCTAAATCCATGTCCAATTTGATCTTCTTAATTACTAGCCTTTGCTTTCTAGCTAACTTTGGTTCAAGATTAATTATACAGGAAATAATGCAAACCCATTTGGTAGAAGAAGAGTATTTATACTCATGAATTGCCATGGTATGTAAAATGGTAAACAAACTTTTGTTTTGTTTTATAGATTATAGATTCCCATTTAAACAAGAACCAATGAACCATTATTCTTAATTAAGTTTAAGTCAATAGCCTTAGGAATAAAACCAAAGCTTATGTAAGCCTAAAGAAAAATCATAGCATGGTTGAGCTTCCATTCTGTTATTGATTGTTCGTTTTGTTAACAACATTAGGAAATCAAAACAAGAACTTTAACTACTAATGACACACAAAGTGTTTAGAGGAGGAGAGAAATTAAGTTGTTAATTAATTTTATGTTCTTATGGTTCCCCACTTGGTTAATGTTATTTGGGTGTAGATAACAATTTTGTAACCAAAATTTAATCCTTTAACTGACTAAAATAAATATTGCAAAAGTTGAAAGAGCAAGATAAAAGTTCCTACAAACTAAATAAAATAATTTTTGCATGGGGGAAAGGGCTTATATATAGAAAGAAACTAGGCATAATTTTTATTTC
Organism: Delonix regia; assembly: GCA_037074485.1. Taxonomy (NCBI): domain Eukaryota; kingdom Viridiplantae; phylum Streptophyta; class Magnoliopsida; order Fabales; family Fabaceae; genus Delonix; species Delonix regia. The sequence goes on along the minus strand of CM073452.1, from coordinate 35,183,295 downwards.
ATAGAATTGTTTTTCAAGAATAACTTGCTTGTCTCTCCTGTGATGTACCATTTTTTTTAAAGACATAATTATTTTCTTTGAAATTTTTATAATAGAAATAATGGACAACACCTATTGCACTAGTATAGTGAAATGTGAGGTGTTTATTACCAATGGATTGCCTAAGTACTTATAAATTTACATGATATGCTTTTATGATTTTTTAATTTGGTGTTCTTCGGTCATCGTTTTCTTTTAAGTAATATGTAGATGAATGAAATCCTATCAAAAGAGGCAAATTAAAACCAATGAGTTCCAAAATTAGGGATAGAAATTTTATATGAGAATTTAAAGGTCGAGATGATAATGACTGGGATGTCATATAAAATGTTAATCGATGGATCTAGGCTTATTTAGAAATTTAAAAGATTTAGTTGAAAAAAAAATGCTTCTATGACTAATTTGGAACTTTAAATTTCTTTAAATATTAAAATAGTATTTTTGGCATATGAAAATTTAAGGATGAGAATGTTCACTCATGTTTCAAATTTGGTGTTCCCTCCCTTTACTCTGCAATTTGTAAAGAACAAAAATTAGTGTTATTTGAATTGTCATAATAGGCCAAGACTTTGTTAACTTGTTCAATTATTTTGGAGGGTTGAGTTTGCATATTTACTTGTAAACTCATTTAGTATGACTAATTCAACCTGTCCCATTTAAATGACAAATGGGTCAACACAAGAGATAATGGGCTAATTGGCTTTTTCTTATAACAAGATTTAAATGGATTTTTTTTTTTAGAATTTCATTATTTATTTTTTTGACCCATTTATTTTTTTTGATTTAAATACTCCCTGTATGTTCTTTCTCTCAATGTTCTTTTTTGTTTTCATACATCATTCCATTTTTGCTGCCTCATCTTCTCACTTGGATTTTCCTCTCCTTTTGACCATACTTTGTTTCTATGTGATCAAAACAGAGCAATCCTTCTTCCTTTTCTTCTGCCTAGGACTTCTTCTTCTTCCTTTATCTCTTCTCTCCCAAATGTCTTAGGTTCTTTCCTCTTCTTTCTCTTCTTCTTCTTGTTCTTCCTCTCTCACTCACTATGGTTCTTCTCTTCTTGTGCTCTCTCAACCTCTCACGGGCTCTTCTATTATGCTAGCCCACACATTTTTTTTTGGTTTGCGTTATGAAGCAAGACATGGTCCCCCTTTGATTTTTATGTATTTTTTGTGATATTCCTTAAATTTATATGCTAAATACCTAATTTAAATGGGAATTTTTTTTTTTATGACTTTATGGATTGAAGGAGTAAGGAAATGCAATAAAAGCAACAGTAAGTTATAATAATTTATGGTATATTAAAAAAGTAAATTTAGAAAGAGTGAATATAAGTTAGCATTAAAATTAAACTTGAGGCTGGAATAAGTGACAAAGTCTCATCTTATACATTCCTAACACATGGATTTCAATCATAAAGTTTGTAATCAAGATGTTCCAAAATTTTTCATCCTGTGGTGCTAAGTGTCCCCTAATGAATTTATCAAAATGGCCCTAGCTCTTTCACTCTTCTCTCACATTGTTCTTGGACTAGCCACCATTTTTTCTTCATTTTTTCTCTTAGCCCAAGCTTGTTGGTCATTTTGCAATTTCGATGCATTTTGATCAAAACTTGGTATATTTTCCTTCAAATCTTCATGGGGTTTCATTATTATGACTAATTTCCTTGGATTCCCCATTCATTTCCATCATCCATATGGTTGAAAATAGTGAAGTTTTGATGAAGCTTCATTCGTGCAATTTTTATGTGATTTTGAGTAAAAATTGTACGTTTCTCTTCAAATTTCCATAGGGCTTCAATTCCTTAGTATTTTTTACCTTCTCTCTCTTATTTACACCGATCAATTTCACCAATTTGGCTCAAAATATTTTAAAAAAACCTTAAATTTTGGCACTGTTCATGCTCAAAAAGTGGAAGTTGGAGCTCAATTTGATATGATATCGTGTAATTGATTTGGGGCTTCATATCCTAGATAAATTTTAAACCTTTCTCCCCTAAAGTCCATGATGAATTTCAAGTTTTAGCTCTAAAAGTGAAAAAAATCCAATTTAGCTATGTGTGTTCATACTTGTAGGTGATTAAATCTAAAGTTTTTGGGCTTCTTTAGCCTTATTAAATATCTAAGGAAGGATTATGGTTAACAGGAGTTTTTGTCTTAAGTTGTAAGTGGATTTGATAATTTTCTTGATTTTCTTGGATTTTCAGTGATGTCAAGCAAAGGAAAGATGAATGAAAAACCTTATTACAATTGATTAAGTGGTCATAGGTGATAATATCAATTTAGCGACTAATTATGGAACTTGGTTGGTTGATCCCTCATGCCACATTAGTGAAATTGATAAACTCATGGACAAGGAATAAAGGCATAATAAAGCATATGAGAGAGGATTTAAGATATTAAATATTGATTAAGGTCATGAATTAATTTGGGACTAGGAGGATGATTATTCCAAAGCCATTGATGAACTTAAATGTTAGTAGTTGTGGAGACTAAAGTTTAAGGATAGTCTTGTTGACTATGTCTTGAATTAGAGTTGGATAATTGAATGTTTAAATGCATTGAAGTTAATTTATTTAGTGGTTTACGAACCTACAGGTATTTGTACTTGGAATCAAGTTAAGAGTGCCATTGACCTTATTAAAGTGATGTTTATTTAATAATTTGGATTTCGAAATGAGAAGTAAGAATGGCAAGTGGAACTATGGATAACTATAGGATGTTGTGTTTGGCAATGTAACAGTTATAAATATTAAGGCATATGTTTACAGTTTAGAAGCAACTTACTAGTTAAATAAATAAATTGATAGATTTAGTCATACTATTCTTGTATAGTAGAGGTTAAAAGTGTGTTGCCTTATTTTATAAGTCCTTTAAACTAATCATGATCAAGTGAATTGTTAAAGGCTTTAGGAAGAGGTTTGTGTGCTACTCTCCTAGTAAGTAGATATTGCTAATTATACTTGTTTTCTATATTTTAATATCTTTGTTTGGAAATTTGTGTTTTTTGTTTGCTCAGCTATTTTAGGGAGCAAATTATCTCTATATTGTTTTCTTCTTAAGAATTCCTCTAAATGCTTTCACCACTTTAAAGTAATGTGTTATACAACTTCTTTTGGTATCTGGTTCGACTTTGGAATTAAGCTTTACATCTCTAGATATTTTGTATTCTAATTTACATTAGTTATGAAATTTTGAATTAATCTAATTCTAATATCTGGATTCTCTAAACTATTCTAACTTTGGGCATTTTGAAAACTCTATTTTATGAAGTATTCTAATTTTGTATTTATGAAGAACTTTGATTATGTACTTCTGAAAAGTTTGATTATGTATTTTTTTTTAATTTCTTTAGGTTAAGAATTTTTTTTAATTTCTCTAATTTGTGTTTCTAAATTTATTTGATTATATATATATATATATATATATTTATCTAGTTATAAACTTTTTTGAAATGTTTAATGATGTATTATTTTTGTAAAAGTATTTTAAGAACTCATCTAGTCTAGAACCTTGCAGCTAATTAACAGTAGTAGACGTTAGCCATAATACATTATGATTTTATACCCCTAGTAAGGGTGACACTAGCCCCATATGTTGGCTAACACATCTAATTTGATCTGATTATGATTATGCAACCAAGGCTTACAACTAGTAATCTTATTATTTCAAGCTTGATGACCGTGTTTGATATCTGTTTTGTTTTAACACTACTATAGCTAGTAGGGGTGGTATTAACCCTGTGTGTCAACTAACTCACATGGATTACTTGATTGAGGTATACAACTAGGATTCTAACACTACAAAAAAAAAAAAAAACAATACAATGCGATGAAAACTTTATGGTGATCAATGGAGGCCATCATAAAACTCAGCATCAAGAATGGGCACAACTAACGTCGTAAAGACTTAGCCATTATAATGGTCAATTAGCTAATTGTCATAAAAATAGAACTTAACGATGGGTAAATTACGCCTGTCATGAAGAATAAGTGCCATAATGACTGTCAACTATTAACCGTTGTTGTGGCAAAGCATAACAATAGTGAACGAGATCGTCATTGTGGCATGGATAAATCGATCTCAGATGAGGTCAACTAATTAGTCCAATGATAGTCTACACGACCTTCATTGAGCCAATAGAAAACAATGGTCAAGTTGACCGTCGTTATGCCAATGATATATTGGTACTACAACACTCTCTCTAACTGTCGTTATGTTCTGCCATAATGATAGTCAGGGAGCAACTGTCATTGTGGTAGCCAATGAAGAATAGGCCACATTTGAGATCCACTCAATGGTATTGCGATGGTCAACTAGACCATTGTTAAGGCAGAATTCAATGATGGCCCAGTGGATTGTCGTTAGGTCCAAAAGAATGGACCTCGACTGAGGCCTACTCTAGTGGGCTCTCTGCCATAACAATGATCTATTACTAGACCGACATTAAGTTAGGCTAAAATGACATAAGTTTGAATTCTACTAGATTAGTGGACCTTAACCTTTCTAGTTTTACAATAGTTAAATTTAACCATCATAAAACTCTGCCCTAACAATGGTCAACAGATGATCGTTGCTAGCTTACTGTACTGCGAAACTCTGCTTGCTCAAGTCACTGTTCATCATCTACCATTCACCAACCGTCCTCTGCTCGTCTAGTAAGTTGTCAGTCGCCTTGAGTCTTTTGCCATCAACCTCTGCCTTATTACTTAATTTACATTGGCCTCCTCTTTTATTCTACCCAGCCATTGATGTTTGTGCTCCCTATCCACCGGTCATCATCTTTCGCCAAAATTGTTCATTCACCACTGCATCTTGTCATTGCTGGTAGCCCCACTTATGTAAGGCATGTAACTTTGTAATAATTTTTCTTTACTTTATGTTGATGATTTTTTTTATTATAATTAATGTTTTAAAAACTTTTTGGAAAACTAGGAATGCCATTACACCTTTCATCCTCCTGATGATCTCTTGATTATAGATTTCACCTTTTGTTAGATTTCTTAGGAAGGAGTTGAAATAAAAAGGACTTGAATTTTTTGTTTTGGGGCTCAATTATCTCCATTATCATGGTTTGATATTATTTTTTGAATAAATCATTTATGTAGAAAAATATTTAAATTACACAAACCCTTTTTTTATTCTAAAAAATTACACAAATAATTAATGTTTTATACATGTTGTAGGGCTAAATCAAAGACAAGATGGAAAAGTAGCACAATTTTATTATTTAAAGTATATTGTGCTTATATTTTAAATAGTTGCATAGTCTACAAAGATTGTTATTGGGATTAAGATACCATAATATTATGAAAATATTTAAGACATAAGTGAAAAAGACAAAAGACATATCTACAACCACTAATAAAAGAGCAACAAGAATTGTGGGATGTGAGGGTTAAAACATTTAATTCTTCCACTAATGAGATTTTCAAGTTGTGTACAGCTATCATGTGGATGGTAAGTGATTTTCCAGGGTTTGAAACTTTATCTGGGTGGAATGTCTATATTGGGTTAGCTTGTCCCATTTGTAATTTTGATTCCGTCACCGTCTGCCTTTCCTTTAGTAGAAAGTGGTGTTTCATAGGTCATCGTCATTTTCTAGGTCTAAGATATAAATTTAAAGTGGCTTGAAGTAGATTTGATGGAAGAGAAGAGAAAAGAAATCCCCTATAGCAGTAGCTAGATATGAAATTTTAATACAACTTGAATATGTTATGGTGCATTTGATTGTACATTTAGTTGAAAAAGCTGAGCTTGGAGGTTTCGTCCAATACCATTAGATGTACCCTATAGAGAGGTGATTCTAATGTATTTATTCTTTCTTTACAATTTCCTTTATGTCTCATTTTTTACTTAATTAAAGTGCATTACAATTAATAAATAGTTGGAAAAATTGAAATACTTTGGACGGAATAGGGCACAGTCGGAGGGATCAAAGTTAAGTATAGCTTGGCCTAAGATGTTTTAACTATTTGCTCGAGATATTTGGATGGAGTGCAAACCGTATTTAACCGACCAAGATGTGTTGATGATGACCCTAATGTGGGAGCATCTAATGTCAATTATGTGTTTCCATAAATTAGAAAACCGGTTGGTGGTTTTGAGTACTTTACTCTATCTTTTATGTAAAAGTTACAAGCACATCGTCATATGCTGACTAATTGGACCATTTCTCCAATAAGTAAATTTTAATTACTAGATAGTGAACAAAACCATAAAATCTAATTATCCTAAATATATTTGATATGTAGCAAATTCAGAGACCATGTAAGGAGACAATTAAAAGGAGATACACGATCTTCTTTTGAGATAGATAAGAGGGTTCATCAGGAGTTTGTTAAGTAGTTTTCTCAACGTGCAATTACTTAATACATCATTGACAATAGATTTATATTATGTATTTATCTAATTATATAGTTCATAGTTTTTTTTATAAGAAATGATGTGAGTACGTCCCATTCAGTTGATATAAAGTTCTTTGTCATGGGTCCATTGGATAAAGCACGTCGTTATAATGCATACAAAATCAATGGATTCAAATTTTAAACAATGGAATGACACCAGGGTTTAAAAACTTAAAATTGTAGAGTTTTTGGAACATTAGGTACAAGAAGCTATTTAAGTAGTATTGATAGTCAAATAAGGTTTAGAGGTGTACCATATTATGGGAAATTATTAGATATAATTGAATTAAATTATTATGGCCAGTTCACAGTTTTCTTGTTCAAATGCATATAGGCGAATACAACCATTGCTAGCAGAATTGCAAAAGATGAATTGGGATTTACAGGTATCAATTTTTTATGATTAATACACATAGGTAATAATGACGATGATGAGTCATACATCTAAGCTTTATAAGCTTAAATGGTATATTATTTGGAAGATGAGTTTGATAAAAATTGGAGTCTGGCTAAACACATAAAGCCACGAGACTTATACGAAATAGGTGATGAGGATGAGGATGTTGTTTATGCCAGTGAGCCATTCCATATACAACACTTGGAACAATTGTTCCCAAACGATGATAATAATTTATGCATGTCAAGGTATACATGTTCTATATATTATATATTGGATAGATTTTTCATATTATTGTAGTTTTGTTATATATGTTCTTAATTTGAACTAATGTTGCTTTTTTGGTCATTAATAGGAATTCTAAAGAAGAAGATGTTCTTTAGGAATTCTAAATAAGCCACCGTTGGTGGATGAGGTTCAACAAGCATTGGCACATCATTGCCCAACCCTACCACTTCTAGTGATCAAGCACTATCTTTGCCTCTAAGTACCTTAGTAGATGTCTCAAACAAACAACCTACCTATCTAAGTACCATTGACAATGATAGGGAATAGCAAGAAGAGTATGCATAGCCTGCACTACAACCATATAAGAGAGGTTGGACTATTGATGTCATTGCTAAGTTAACTAATTAATAAGATTCAATGTGATATTAGTTCTTGTATGCTTATGCATTAACTAAAAAATTGTAAATGAGAATGGTCAACTTAAAAGTAGGCAGTTATAATGCATGACATTTGAACTCTTCTGAGGGGTGAAATCGTGATTGTACCGTTTAACCCTAATAACCAACCCACTGGAGAATGAGGTAAATTATTGGCTATCTTTCTTAGGAGCATTGTGAAAGACTTTAATTACTTACCCATTAGTTATCAAAAATGGAAGTTAGTACCTCTTGAATACAAAAATGACATATTTAAATTCCAAATATAGGTAATAATGCATTCGCTATCTAGTTTCCATATGAATTCAACAATTTCTTCATTGATTTTTATATCATTACATATATATATATATATATATATATATCTTATAGGGAAAATTTGTTATAAAAGAAGTTCATAAGAAAATCATTTTTATGTCCTAGGGATGCAAATGGAAATATTTTCACTTTCAATTATTTACGTACACAGATGATGGAATAAAAACGAGAGATGAGTTAATTGTCTCAGTCTTAGAGGACATTTAATTGGAGCAATGGGCATCCTTTGTTATTACTGACTTAACCCAAAAACTAAGGTATAATAAAACTATATTTTTTTACTAGTTTGTCTTCATGTTAATTTTTGATAATTTAATTAATATGCTTTAATAAGTACAAGGCCACTATTGCAAAACAAAAACAAAAAATAGAAGGAAGTAAATCATTCCACACATTGGTGGATCAACAAGTCTTGCAAGAAAAAAGGCTAAAATGGTGAGCTTATATTAGTTAAAAGTATTACACTCCAATTTTGTATGACTCTTTGATATGTTACATTATGAAAATCAAATGTAGGAGGAAGAACACAGGGGTCCAATTTCCCAGGGAGAGGTTTGGACCGTAGTGCACAAGAGGGCCAATAGATCATTCATAAATGAGGATGATCCAGTTATTAGTGTATGTTTATGAACTTTGTCATGTTATATTATTGATTTATGATTCATTCCAAATGGTTTAATGTTGACGTGAGTTATTGTTATTTTATTTTGAACTAATATATAGGGAAAGATAGTTGAGTTTGAGGCATCTAGCTCTTGTACACAAGAAATTTCCTTACACGATTCATTAGCACTGGCTTTAGGGACTCTGGAATATTCTGGATGAGTTTGAGGAATAAGAATAGGTGTTTGCCCTTCCTAAGTGTTTAGACATCGCTTTAGTGGGATTTTGCCACCTGAACCATCCTACCATGAGCTGCAGATTGAAGTTGCATTACTTAGAGCTAAAATGGCAAAAAAAAAAAAAAAAGAGATGCACAACAAAAAGTTCAAATTGCTAATATGGTAGTAGAACAATGACAAACAAATGCAATCATGTCTTTTCTCCTCATAAATGTCCAAAGAGATTCACTACCATAGCTCACATCCATACTATCTCGTGGGGTATTTCTTGAAACATTTATATTTTGTATAAGTCTTTTGTTGTAATGTTTTTTGTCTTTATTATTCAATTTATTGCTTATCATAGTTTGTCTTTAATTTTTAGGTACTTAGTGAGCAATGTAGTGCAAACCCACCATTAAATCCATCGCCAAGTCCTTATAGTAGGAACAATTAGTTAGTTATGATGAGTTGTCCAACTTTGTAACTATTCAATATCTCATTATGTTTAGAGTTAATTATGGTATTATGTTAAACTTTGTATGTAATTATGTTTACAGTTGATTATCGAGTAAGCCTTGTTGGCTTTGAGTATTAGATTATGTTGTGATTGGTGATTTATCATATTTACAGGATATTGATTTAGGAAAAAAAATTGTCATAAAAAATTAAAGTAGAACAAAAAAAAAACATATAAGCAATTGTTTAAAATGCACCATAAAGAATACAGTACCATCAATAATAGTTTAATTAAACTATTGCAAAAACGAGTCATTATGATAGTTTTTGTTAACTGTCATAATGGCATGTGATTGTAAGGGTTCGAAAAACTGTCACAAACCATGACATTATGACATATTTTTTTACCATCACAATGGTATGTGATTACAACGGTCAAAAACGTTGTTGCAAAACCATGACACTAAAATGCTTATTTTGACCTTTATAATAACGTGTTTTTGTGATGACTTTAGCAAGAGTTTCTTAATCATCACAAGGACATGTCATCGAAACAACTTCTACAATGGTTAATAAAAAATGTTGTTTCATTTATGATGGTGGTTTTTGCGATGTTTTTATTGTCTGTCATAGATCCACATTACGATGGTCAAAACCTTTGCAAAAACCATTACAAACCTGCAAAAAAGCCATTTTTTTGTAATGTGATTATTCCAAGGATGATGCTTGTGTCTGATTTATGTTTTATTCTAGTAGGACTAGCTTTAAGCAAGCTTTGATTTTTAGATATTCTATTAGTTTCATTGCATTTTCCCTGCATATCGCTTTGCATGGGTTTCATTTATGTTAAAATGTTGAATATGATTCATTCTTCCATATTATGTTTTGTCTTTTGATTGGGTTTCATGTGAATATTGATAAATACTCATTATTTATATTTTGTGAAGAACTATTTGTTCATATGAAAACTTCAAAGATAAATAATTGCTTTTTGAAAGCTCTATCATCTCGTTTGTTTCCTTCCTAATATAGTTAGTGATATTTGCTTACTAAGTGTTTTCACTCATTTTTATTTTATTATAATGTTTTCATAACATAGTGTTGACTCTTAATTTCCTCCACTGTGTAGAGTTAAGTTAGAATCTAATGGTGAACCCTTCATTATCTACATGGGCAAGGTTGATCTTTATTGCTAATTACTATATTATTTTGTACTGTAGAAGCTCCTATTATCACAGGTAGTGTATTAATGATTGCATGTAGTATCTAGGATTGTCTGTTTGTATTAATTTATGAAAGCGGAGCTCTCTTACTTTCTAACTTACAAGTCTTTTAGGAAGTCCATATTTTAAAGGAAACTTTACCAAAATTTCCACACAAAAGCCAAATAATGAATATTGTACTTATAGTTTGGCATAATTTAGTAGTTGTCATTTGGTAGGTTTGTATTAAACTATGTAGGTTGTCTAACTTATTCGAATTTATAGGGGTTTACTTAATTTTCTGTGCCAGTCATAATTCCTTAGTTAGGGGATCACATTTTTTTGTTTTTTAAATTGATTTTTGCATTTATGAATTTTCCTTTCTATTATTTATGTTTTTTTTTATATTATTTTAACAAAAAGAAAGGTGTTCACAATTCCCCTAATCCACACTAACTGCACCATCTTCTTTTGTCAAACACCGGATAAGATTATCCTTAAGGGCTTAAATCATACACCAAGCGTCTCCTAAGTCAATCAAGTGATCTTGAAGGAATGACTTAAATACTAAATGTTTAATCTAAGCAGCCTGGAAATGGAAAGATCGTAATAAATGATGATATTCAAATATTTGAATAAAATAGAATGACAGTTGGATGTGTGTGTGAGTTGATGCAACAACCATTTCACATTCTAACTAACTAAATGATTAGAGATGCTAGCTTGATTACTAGCCATAACACAATGATGAAGGGATGATGAAGCAAAAGCTAAGGACTCGCAACACATTGGTTAGTTACCCTACAAGGCTGTATACCCTTGACAAATTGTGATTTTTACGTGGACTATATGTCCATGGCAAAGATTTCTGTAAGGGTTTCACTTACTTTCGTGCTAAAATCTTGAGTTTTTGAGAAGCAAGAAACTATATGGAGACAAGTTCGAGAAGTCTAGGCCTCATGATTTGGAGTCTAAGCTTCAAAAATGCATTTTTTTTAATGCAAATTCTAGAAACATAAAGCCTAGGCCTCATGATTTGGAGTTTATGTCTCAAAATTGTATTTTTGTTTAATACAAATTCTAGAAACCTAGAGCCTTGGCACCACAATTAGTGTAGGAAGAATAAACTTGAAGTCTAAGTGCTAGCTTGTGGAGCTTAAGTGCCAGAACATGACTTAATTAATGGCAATTATAATTTTATTTTTGGGGCCCTATAAATAGCGAAAATAAATATTTTGTAAAAAAGATGGCAAAGAGAGAAAAGAGGACTTAAAATTTGCACTAAAGAATAAAGAATTCTTCAACTTCTAGAGTCTTTCAAGGCATTTTTATAACTTTTAATTTGACTAATAATATAAAAAATACGAAAAAAGAATAGATTTTCCCTCCTACATTGATACAAATTATTCAAATCTTTCTATATATAGAAATTGAAATTTAACGGTGATTACATTATTTGAACCTTTGTATTGGCTCTCCATAGTTTCCCAATCTCCTTTGTGGCATTGGTCATGGTTCTTGGATTTATTTATTTATTTATTTTTTACTTACTCCTTGTTGAATGTAGAATTAGGCTTTTGCATCCTTTTGTACAAGTTGTTTTGGTACTCCTTTTGCTTGGCTCCTGACCATGCATGTCTCCAATTTTGTAGGAATAGCTTGTCGAAATTCTTCTTCTACTATTTGTCATAAATCTTGTGAGATAATAAAGTCTACATTTAGTTCTCCAAAATTATAAATTTTCCCTTCAAATATTGGATTTGAGGTTTGTGTATTACTGAAATTGTTATTTGTTGGCGGTGAATTTTATATAAATTCAAATTTGTACAAAATTAATCCCTTTATTTAAATTAATTTAGTACACTAATTTTGTATAAAATAACATTTTTAGGACACTAATATATCACATAATTTATAAGAAATCAAATTGTCACAAAATATAATAGTAGATAACTAGTTTACTTTTCTCTATTTGGAATTGGTGAATGGATTTTTATTGCTCGTCAAATTGCATTATAGGGCTCCGACTAACTCCTACTATAAGGTTAGAATTTTGATCGGTTCAACTTTGCTAGAATTTTCTCCTCAACCACTTATGTTGTTCCAGTATTTCAAATTTTTTCCAAGATTTAGACATATCTTTTGTTCAAAAATAATAAAAAGTTCATCCTTCAAAATGGTTATTAATAGTTTTTGTTTAGCTTATTAAGGGACTATTTTTGTTTAATGTTATGTTTTTAAGAGACTATTTTAGTACTGCAAATTTATAAAGAATCAAATTTAGAGGCTCAAAATGAGAAACTACAATAATATTTTTTTTCATAAAAAAATTTTAAGTTTGATGTATTTGATGTATTTGTGTCTCCTTAAAAGTAATTTAAAAAAACAAAATGTGACTTTGTTACTTCTATATATGATCACTTCTTGCATTCAATCATCGAGAGTAATGTTACTTTACCTGTGAAAATTTAGAGAGAAAAATGTCATTTTAATCTTTGGTCTATTACTTACTGGTTATTTAATTCCCTTATTTATTTTATTTTTTAAAATAATTCATACTTATTAGAATTTGTTACTTTTAATCCCTCTACATAAAATAATGAAGTTAAGAGACTACTTATGATAACGATTTCAAAAATTGGAAACCCAAAATAACAAGTTTTAATAAGTAGAAGATTATTTTTCAAAAAATAAAATGAGTGAATTATACAATTTAATAATAAGTTAACACCAAAACAATATTTTTCTCAAAGTCTGGAGGATCTTACGACCCTCCTTCTTCCTTCCTTCCTTTTCCTGGTGGCATTATTACAATTGCAAGCATTTGAGCTATGAGGTACCTAAAAGAGGAAAAGAGTCGAAGACAAAGCATTACTACAATGAAAAATCTGAGTGAATAAGTAATCCATGGGTGCCCTTGTATTTGACTGCCAAGACTTTTGCCCATTGGTTCCTAAAATTAAATTTGTTTCCCTAATCTCTTAATGAATGTTTCCCATAAAAGAATGCCATTTTTATAATTGAAATGGAAATAAGAATAATGTACTCTAATATCATTAATTAAAGCTTTGATCACATGCATATTTTATTTTTAAATTTATTTCATACTTGATAAATTCAAAGTACTCATATCAAATTGACAAGACAAAAAGTGACAGACAAAAATTATATTGTTTTTACAAAAATAAAGAGAAAAGCATAAAATTTATTTCTTATTTTTATACTTTGTAATAATTTGGTTCTTCACAAATTAATATGACAAATCAGTTCCTTACAAATTCAAATTTGTATTTAATCAATTTTTCAAAAATTCAAGTTTGTACAAAACTAGCCCCTCTATTTAGATTAATAAGGAACTAATTTTATATAAAATATGACTTATTAGAAACTAATTTATCACATTTAATTTATAAGAGACTAAATTGTCATAAAGTATAAAAGTATAAATTAATTTAAAACTTTTATCTAAAAGTAAATATAATTTTTCCAAAATCTAGGCAAAAGGCCACAAAAACAAAAACACCAAGAGCTCTTTTGACAAAAAAAAAAAAAAAATCTACCACCAATATAAACTCTAGACGAAGGAATATGAACTACGCCAATTGATTTCTAGACGCCCATTGAATCACAGAAGTCGAGCATTGCACTTTGTCCTCCACTATCTTCCATTGAAATCCAACTACCAATTTCTGAATCTTTTCCGTAAAATTCGATGAGAGTATGTATATATATATATATATATAATATGACACAATTCGTAAATTTAAATTTAAATTTGTTAAAAATATGGATAAAAATCGCTCTTATAAATTGTTTAGACTTGGTACAGAAAATTGTTAGTCTGACTGTCTCTGACACCGATCAAACAACATAAAATTCATTATTGTAACAAACCTGAATAACACAATTCCTTTATTATTATAAATAAATAAATTTCAGACATGGCGTGGCCTCTTGCATTTCATGCCTTCAGAAAATAAGACAGCTGTAATCACATGCATGTTTCACGACATTATACCAAGTAACAGAACTATGGTTACTATAATTTCTGCACCTTTTCTGATCCTAGCTATCCTTTATAAGAAGGCAAGCATGTTATATGATATGTATACTAATCTTATTAGTCTATAGAGACTTTTAGATGTGCAATTTAATATATGCAATTGTACTGCACTTAAGAATAGTGGATTTAGGTTATGAGAACCCAAAAATATATTTGACCTATAATTAATATATCTATTTGATTAGTGATTCCAATCCTAATCAAATTTAACTTCTGTTGCAAAGAAGAAATCAATAAGTCTCCTATATTCATCTGATTGAATTCCTTTCTTTATTTTCGATTATCTATCAATTCCTAATTCCTATATAATTCGAGGATCACAACTATAAAATTTGATTTTAAGAGAGTGAAAATTTATAATTTAAAGATTTGAATTCAAAAAGACAAATTTTTATAATATAAAAGGATGGACTCTTATAAATTAAAATACCAAATAAAAAATATAAGATAAAATAACGTATAAAAATTTAAAAGGCACAACCAACCAATACACCCTTTGGATCGATCTTGCTATATATACTTGAAGTAACCCCACAACATTTCATCGAGCACATACATTTCTACTTGATTCCCTATTCTCCTTCCATTTTTGGATTAGTCTTCCTCGTACGTCGTCAAAATATAAATACTGAAATCAAAACATGAGCGTAGAAATTCTAGACGGTGCAACCATTGTGAGCTTCATGGAAGACGAGGAAGCCTTCCATGCATCGGTGAGTGATCTGTTTGCTGAGCTAGACACAGACAAGGATGGCCTTCTTTCGTACGAAGAGATGATGAAGGAGCTGAAGAGGTTGAGGGTGTTTGAGACCCACTTTGGGATCGACATGAAGACTGAACTAGAAGAGCTTGCTCGGGTTTACGAGTCACTGTTTGTGCAGTTCGACCATGACTTGAATGGCAGAGTGGATTTGAGGGAGTTCAAAGAGGAGACCAAGAAGATGATGATGGCTATGGCTCATGGAATTGGGTTCATTCCACTTCAGATGGCTCTCGAACCAAATAGCCTCCTCATGAAGGCTGTCCAGAGAGAGTCCATGACTCAAGTTGTTGCTTGATTTCTCAATTCATAAATTTACACTTTTTTTCCTTTTAATTTTTGACTCTTTATGTCTTCTATTTTCATTGATCTTCTTTTCATCCAATTAGAGCTTTTAATTTTATACTTTCAATCCAGAGAAGTTTTGATGTATTGTGATTTTATTTTCATGATGGTCCATTAATGCAATATTAATTGTACGTTTTAGTTTCATTTTAATAGATAATTTTAGACTGTTGATCTCATTAGATTTTAATTTAATAATATATATGTCCATCTAAATATATACATGCTCTCATACAAAAACAAAGTAGTTTATAAGAACTATATTTATTATCGGCTGGTTATTTAGGAAAGGTTAAATTATTTTTTTGGGCATATAAAGTTCTTTAACTTTTCAATATAATTTGATAGTTCATATGAAATTTTAATATTTGTAATTTAGTTTTTGTTAAATTAAAAATATCTAGAATATATAAAAAACAAAACAGTGTCCAAAAATATTTATCTACCTCAATGTTCTTCTGGTGACATTTATTCCCACTATATTTACTGTAGGGTTTATGACAAATCTCTCATAAATTACTCTAAACACTAAAAATTTATAGATAACTTTTGGAAAACTCTTGGAAATCTCTTTAAAATCCTTTTAAATGAGGAAAATAGAAATTATGAGAGGAGACGGAGATTCTAATTTTTCTATATTTTTTAAATATTTATTTATAGCAAGAATTTATACAAATACAATTTTTAATGAAATGTTGCATTTTATCAAAAATTTATATCTCTTCATACTTTAAATGACAAGTTACGACCATTAAAAAATATAGATGTTTAAAATGTATTAAAACTTATTTTCTCTTTAATTTTTTTAATTTAATATGTGATGTAGACAATTTTATATATAAGCTTTAAAACCTTTAAATTTATCTAATGTAGGATTTAAAAATCTATCGCCACAACTAGACGCTCTTTAACTTAAGTTTTTCATTTTTACTATTAAATTTTAATTAATATACTGTTTACCTTTTTCAACCCAATTATCTAATAAATTATTTATTGGCTGGCCAATTTTTGGTTGTACAAAGTCAATATCATAACGTGATGTCTTCGGGAGTCCAAAGGGCACATCAGTCCTTAATTAGCTTGACACTGAGCTTGACACTTTGCTTACAAACATGTATGGGATCAAGTGTTAGTCATCAAGTTTATACAAAGAACTAACATAACAACAAGCAATTCAAGTTGTTTTAAATAGAATAACTTCAACACGACGTATTAATGGTTTATATGTCTCTTTTTAGACCACTTGATCTTCATTATTAGCATCCCTCCAAGAAGCTTATGAATAGCGACTCCAAAACGAGAGCTCTGACAAATCTGAGACAAGACAACTAAATGCCATTATAATACAAATTTGGATTATTTCGATAATAGCTGTGTACATAAAAATTGATCGTACATAATTATTTTTATGTTATATATAACTGTACATAATTATTTTTTAGACACAACACATTTGATAACAACAGAGAAAATACAATAAACATATAAAGAATTTTAATCAAAACAAATACATATGACACATAAATTTAACATTACTATTTCAAAATACACATCATCTACTAAATATTGAGATTTCATTCAAAATTGCAAGATAATAATTAACTTATACGTGAAGACAGAAAGTGAAAATGATTAAAGAAGAGGTTAGGTGAAAGAAGGTTAGGAGGGTAATTAATTATGTCAATAAATATATAATATATTATAATCAAAATTAAGACATAGAACATATGAAATTAATAAATATATAAAAAAAATGCTTGAAATGAGCAGAGAAACGCTTAAGGGAAAATTATACGGGGCAATTATGATAATTAGTGACCTTGAGAACAAATATTTGTCTTCCAAAAACGATTTTCTATATATGCTCCTACACCTTAAGAGAATATATAACTCCAAAATAGAATAAAAAAAATTATAAAATAGATCTTTTAAAAAAAAATAATAATTAGCAACTTCTCATTAAGATTGGCCAAGCCTAACAGGCCATCAAAGGATCCATTGCCACGTGTCCACATGCATTATTGACAATTGAACCTCGTTTGTCTATATTGTAATGGAAAGGGTCAAACAGGCAAGCCTTAGTGAAATTATTCTATACTTGTTTGCTATTAAATTTTTTCACTGAAAGCAAATTATATAAAGAAACTTCTTTTAAGGATTCGCTATAAAAACTTCAAATTTACCATGTCTTTATTGGCAAAAGTAAATAACCACAATTTATTCTTAATTTTGGCTCACTATTTATTTGTGAGATTTTTGTTCATTGAAACTGTTAGTTATGAGAAAATTATTTATCCAATTTAACAACAAAAAAAAAAAGGTGGGTTTGGATTATTTCTTATATGAATTACAAAAATAGGAAGGATTTTAACCTGCTGGATTGTTTGGGCCATTTGATCATAAATTTAATGACCCTAAATTTAACATGTAAAAAAGATTTTAAAAAATAATTTAATTATTATAAAAAATTTTAATATATTTTTTATTTTTTTATACAAAATGGTATCATAATTTAAAATATTAATATGTTCTATAATAAATTTTTTTAAAAAATAATATTTATTAAAGTTAAAAATTTTTATGTCCACAATATATATAGACAGCAAGTGATCCAAAATAAAAAATAAAACATATGAACCGAAAGCAAGTAAGATTTTCCTTCTGCTTTAAAGATGCCATTGTCGTCCTTATAATTCAAGTTTGATATGTTTGTTAAATGCTACTATATATTAACAGAAAAAGAAAATGCAATAAATAATCAATCTGGTTGATGAAAATATTAAGTCATATTTGATTATAGTAGATTGTTAAATAAAAATTTAATGATATAAATTTATAAATAAAAAAATATAATTATATGTGATTATATTAATTTAATAAAAATATAAACTATTAAATTTTTATTTATTTGTTTATCATAATCAAACGTAATTTTATATTTATACTTTTATTTACAAGGAGATCCAAATTGATGTAATAGCACATCAAATATAATTTATTATTAATTTACTGTAAACGTTCAATTCTCACACTAATCATCATGACCTGACAGAACCATACTTGAGGAAGAAACCTCCCAATTGTTTCATGTTCTGTTTATGGTTGCTAATAGCTAGCTACTCTCTCACACACATGCTTTATTATACAAAATACACTTCACTACCACAACATAATTAAGCAACATATATAGATATTTCAGGCAAGTGAGGTGCCTTAGTTGCGAGGCTCAGTCTCAGTGTGTGCATCAACAGCTTCGCCAGCATAAGAGCAGCATCTGCAACCTCCTCCATATCTTCCACCACAGCATCCATAGCGGCAATGTCCGCCTCGATAGCCGCCGCCATGGCCCGGATAACCACCGCCATAGCCACCGTGGCCGGGATACCCACCACCATAGCCGCCACGGCCTGGATTACCTCTGCCATGGCCGCCATGGCCTGGGTAACCACCGCCATTGTGGTCACCTCCATAACCATATTTGGCGTCATTTACCATTCCATGTTCCTCTGCCGTTACCTCACCTGCAATAATAAAACAAGAAATACAATAATGGTTCATTCCTAATCTTTGGTGATCTGTGAATGAAAATAAATAAAATCTTTGGACAAGTGACATGTTCTTTGAAGCCATGGTACTATGAAATTTCATGTGTAGTTGAACAAGTAAAAATTGCCAAAAAAAATTATTGATTTTTTATTTTCTAATCAATTAGTTTAACGTTTAATATGTTTAAAAGCCTATTTTACATCTAAACCAAAATTTATTTTGTAAATATAGTTGTTTGATTTGATATTTAATATTTTTTAATATCAATTTTTTTTTAAGTTCTCATATGCATAAAAATAAAAAAATCATTATTTTGTATTGAATGAATTGTATATGTAATAAAAATAAATTTTCAAATAAAAATTTACAAAATATAAATAATGATGATAAAAATCACATTTGATTAAAATTAACTTTAAAAATTACATTAATTCAATACCAATCCAAATATAAATTAGGCTCAATAATGCTAAAAACTGGCACATGTTTAGCAACATTATTATCACATATGAGATATCAACTAAAATAATGACATCCTATATCTTTTGGCATCCTAACTTACACAGAACAATTTAAATATTAACATTAAACACTGACATTATATACACACATATAACATCCAAAAATTTAGGACGAGGCTAATGGTATACCAAACTAACTCTTATTTCTTTCTAAAATTTGTGCAGAATAATAAATATATTCCCATTTAATAAAATGAAGACGGCTCCAACTCACCATTTTTCTGATCAGAGGAAGACTCAGCCAAGTCCCTAGCTGTTACATCAGAGGAGAGAAGGAGTACAATAGCAAAGACAGCAACGAGAAGAAATGCTGACTTGGAAGCCATCGAAGAGTTTTGTGGTTTATACGAACACCCCAAAACAAAAGGATATAGAAGATGGTGTTTGAAAGAGTATAACAATGTACCCTATATATATAGGGTACCCTATGGGCCTAGCCAAAGAGAGGAAGGGCCTAGATGCAGGAGGAAGGGCCTAGATGCAGGTTATAGTTAGAGAAGTAACCCTATATATATAGGGTACCCTATGGGCTAGCCGAAGAGAGGAAGGGCCTAGATGTAGGTGGTAGTTAGGGAAGTAGCTTTCGCATTTATTATAGCTACTTGTTAAATTCCAAGCTGATATTCTAATCTTTATTTCCAATTTGGGCGACAATGAAAGGATTGGCTAAGTCAAAGGCATTAGTGTTTATGACATTGAGACACGTCTCAGATCTTCATCATCTAATATTCCTCATAATAAAGCAATCAAATGATAAATCTTATTGAGAAACAATTAGTAGTCTAAACTCTAACCTTTAATACATCCTTAATTATTCATTTCAACTGATATTTTAAAGTAGTACTATTTTTTAAGTTTTGTATCTTTAAGACATTAATTAAACATTATTTATTGTACCAGCTATGTAATAATAATAAAAAAGTTAATTAACAAAATTTTATTGTTTTTCTTATTAATAATTTTCTATTAATAAGTATAATAAATGATTCTTAATTAATAAAATTAATCAAAAAATATTTATAATTATCATTAATGGGTGTCACTAAATGACCATAAACAAATGAATTAGTCAATAAAAATTTATTTTTATTGTTGATAAATATGATAAATAATACTTAACCAATGTTTTAAACGAAGGACATTAGCAAAAGTCTTACTTTTTAAGCAAAATATTCTTTTTAGCTTTTTCTTATTTCTTGAAAGCTGATCAATGCAAACTCACCGAACTCCATAAATGAAGATAAGATGGTCAAAAGACCATTAATTGTCTAGTGATTATGACCAATCTAAACTAGTGATGTTCTAGCCCACCCCAATTCGCCCACCCCAATTCTATATTTTGGCAATCAATTTTGCCACATATATCTCATTAGTTAAATTTACGAATATGAACATTATTGGGTGCAATGTGGCAGAACCATAATTGATGAGCAATAACTGATGAATGTCAGGATATATATGATCCAATTCAATGAGCAACTTGTGTACGTCGACCCGACTGAAATATAAATCCAGTCATCTCAATCAGGATTTGGGAGCATTTAATGTGGAGATTTCTACACATTCTTTCCAAATATAAGTTAGCCTCTTCATTTTTCTTTAAATTTCTATTCTTGTCCCAAGATGATACTTACCAAAAAGATATTTAAATATTTATTTCTTTTTTTCTTTAAATTCTTATAGAGAGCCTAATATTATTTTGATCTCATACTTATTAGTATAATCTCATTTTGATCTTGACTTAATTATTAATGAGTTCAGTTTTAATTTAATTACCGTTAATATGAATATTAATATATTTAGTCTAAATTTAATTAAAATAAATAAATTACATATATTAACTTTTATATTAGTGATTAACTAAATTAACAGATTCTTCAAGCGCTGTTTGAGAGAGAAGTGGAAAAATAGTCGGAGGTTAGTGAATTTTTTTTTTCCCTATTTTATCTTTTCGTTCTTTCAAATCTGGTTTAAAATATGAACGCTTATCAACAAGGACAAACCAATATGTGGCCGACACAATAATGTTCGTTGTTGGGATATGATCATTTAATGAAAATTAATTTCTAATTAAGTTTGTATATTTTTGGCTATATAGAAACCTATTTTTTAAGTTCTATATTCAATCTCTGAAATTGGATAGCCAGATATTTTAGCCTGTACTTCGAACCATTACTTGATGTTAATGAATAAATATTGAGTTGCCTTTATCGATCTTATCTTTTGAAGAATGATAATTTTAGTTTATTGATTGAAGAAGTTTTCTTGCGCCATTGAGTTTGAATCCTGATTCAGTCATGTACTAGAAGAACTTCATAAAACTATTCCAATAAATCAATAAATCATTTTAAAAGTTTAGGTCGTAATAATTAAATATAGTAAATACATATTTTATTTGATGTTTCTAACAAAAGCAATGAAAGAGTAATTTTTTTATATATTTTCTAAATTTGCTGAATATATCTTACATCAATATTTATAGACCTAAACTCTTCTTAGCAAATTAATACACGTGACTCATACTCTATTTTATCAACTCAACCAAATCTAACTTATAACAACTTAACTAATATATAGCTAAGCAAGTATAGTATACTCTATCAACCCCCCATAAACGTAGAGGTGGTAGATTTTGTATACTCTCTAACTCTAAGTTTATTCTTGAGATCAATGAACTTGGTTTTAGCTAAAGCCTTTGTAAAATTATCAACAACTTGCTCTTTACTGGAAACATGCTAAACAATCAAACTTTTAGTTGCTACCTTTTCCTTAAGAAAAAAGATATCAAGCTCCATATGCTTAGTTCGATTGTGTAACACTGGATTACAAGACAATAAGACAACACTCAAGTTTTTATTCTAAACACCCATTTACACCCAATTGGTTGTCGTTCATTAGGCAAGTGTGTCAAAGTCCAAGTATTGTTTTTAATTAGTGCCTTATATTCATCCGTCATAACCTGCTTCCAATTAGGATTTGCTAAAGGTTTATGATGTATATTTGGCAATGTCTTGGCTAGAAAAACCTTAGGCTTAAAAATGCCTGATTTAGACCTAATCACCATGGAATGAGAAGAAGACTGTTGTTGCTTTATAGTAGCTGAAATACCAACCTAATTAGACACAAGTGAAACATTTTGAACATGTTCATCAGACACTGTATGATTAGAGTCATCATCTATAGATGTTACAGCAGAGATAACACCTGTATTGGGTACAACTATATGCAATTCTGTAGTAGGAACAATGTTAGTAGAAAGAACAATATGAGATGTTATTTTGGGTTTTTGACTGAACAAGGGGAACGTGAGCAAAAGGTAAAGACAAAGATTGAGGTAAAACAGAAAAGGCAACTTTATGCTTAAAAGGAAAAATGGATTTATTGAATATTACATCACGAGAGATATAATGGATTGACATTTGTAGCCTTTATGTTGCAAACTATATCCTAGAAATGTGCACTCATCAAATCTAAAAGTTTACTCTTGTTGTATGGATGAAGAAATGGATAACAAAAACAAAAACAAAATTTTAAATGAGAATAATCAGGTGCTTTATGAAACAATCTCTGAAACGGAGTATGCAACTGAATAGCTAGTGAAGGTAATCTATTTATCAAGTATGTTGCAGTAAAAATCCATCTTCCCAATAGGTTAGAGTCAATTTAGCATAGGAAAGCAATATTAGACTAGTTTCTACTATATGTCTATGTTTCCTTCCCACTGTACCATTATGTTGATGAGAATAGGGACAAGTGAATCTATGAGTAATGCCACAACTAGTAAGAAAAGGAGTGAAGCTTTAAAACTCCCCTCCTGAGTCATACTGAAATGGTTTTGAAGCAAATGAAAATAGTTAAGGATTAGATTTCTTCTTCAAAGGATAAAGCCATGTAAAATGTGAAAAGGCATCTACAAGTGAATGTAATACAAAGAACCAGTTGAAGATAAAAATGGTGCTGGTCCCATGCATCAGAATAAATAAATTCTAATGGATTATTGTATTAAGAGATGGAGGAGAAGGTAATTTCTTGGCTTACCATGATAGCACGCAACACAGAAAATCAAGACATCTTTATTATTGAAATTAAGATTACAAGACTTTAAAATTCAAGTAACAATGGAAAAATTAGTATGACTTAATCTTAGATGCCAAAGGGAAAGATTATTCAATACATCTATAGAAATTGGATTCAAAGACACATTGTTATTAGACCATCAGCTCTCACTTTGCTCTCTAAGAGCACTTCCTTGGTGACCTGTGATTTGACACAACAGAAATTAAGATGAAATTCAAAATAAACTCCATTATCCTTAGGAAATTGTGAGACACTAATAAGATTTTTTGGAATATAAGGCAGATGCAACAATTTTTTAAGTAATAAAGGAGATGAATTAGTTAAAACAAAATTATGCCCATAACAATTGATTTTCATACATGTACCATTTCCCACATGAACTAACTCAGATCCATTGTACTGCTTGCTATTTATGATATTATCCTTATATGGTGTCACATGGTTACTTGTTCCAAAATCTAGAAATCATGTAGGATCATAGAAATATTCTAGAGTTGGTGAAGAAACATTTCCAGTGGCATGTGATTGCACATTCTAACGATTAGGGGTAGGCTGAGTCATAGTCAAATGAGGTGAAGGTTTGTCATAACCGACCTTTCAGTGGAGAGAATAAAGAGTGTTTAAATTAACTCCCAAAATGAATCTTGAAAATCAACTTATTGGAGTTGCCACCAAAATTTTTAATGGAAAACTTTGGAAAACTAATTTAAAATAAGAAAGAAAAAGGAAAAATGGTCTACGAAAATAGAGATGGGTTTAAACTCTATTTGAGTGTAGAGAAGGTGTTAGGCACCCCACAACACTAGTCCATAAGGACAATTACCCTAAAATAGTAAGCTGAAACAGAATATGACCTTAAATTCATTTCAATTACCCTTGATTGAGTACATGCCCGTTAAATAGAGAAGATAAAACGACAATAATGGAAGCAAACGAATAGTATTTACAAAGGATGAACTTGACCTAGAATGAAAGCC
Organism: Delonix regia; assembly: GCA_037074485.1. Lineage (NCBI taxonomy): Eukaryota > Viridiplantae > Streptophyta > Magnoliopsida > Fabales > Fabaceae > Delonix > Delonix regia. The sequence continues at coordinate 35,158,699 of CM073452.1, read as the reverse complement.
TAGGGTCTATGTACCCTGTGATAAGAATCAAAGTCTATATAGTTTGACCAAAATGGCGTATCTATTGGTGGGTGGTTTTTAATTTTTGTAATGAGAATAGAAGGGTTTAAATTAAAAAGATTTTTGTAAACAAAATGGGATTGGAATTTGATTTGTGTTTTTTAATTTACAACAATCTGATTAATCTAGCTCACCTGATCTCTTCATTTTCTCTCTTTTTAATTTTTTTTGTTTAGTTTTGTATTTCAAATCTTTATTTTGAAATTTAAATGAAATGATTATGAGATGGGATTTTTCGGATTTTTGGGAGTTTATGTTTTTTGGAATTGAAATGTAATTATAATGAAAGGAGTATTTTTGAATTTTTGAGTTTTTTTTTTTCGATTTTCAAAATTGGAATTTATCATTAAAATTAGGATGAAAATAAAATCATTTTTCAAATTTTTGAATTTATGTATTTTTTGGATTTTTAAAATTAGAATTTATTGTTGAAATTAGAACGAAATTATAACGGAAAGCCAATTTTTAGAATTTTTGAATTTATATATATTTTGGTGTTTTGGATTTTTCTAATTTTGAAAATGAGATTATGATTAACAAGACTTTTAATTAATATATATATATATATATATATATATTAGAATTTATACTGAATTTTAAACTATAATGGAAAAATATTTTTTATGATTTTTGAATTTATGATTTTTGTATATATTTTTTTAAAATTAGAATTTATTTGAAACTTAAAGTAAAACTAAAATGAAAAATATTCTTAGGATTTTTAGTTACATAATAGGTAGGACAAACCTTCCTATTTTTTAATTAATTCATCCCAATATTTTAAATACTAATTTTTGAAAACAGAGGAGACTTAATGTCTCACACGGTCTCTACTAATTAACTTTTGGGTGCCAGAGGAGATGAGCGATCTCATGCAGGAACCCAAAATTATGGAATAAAATATTTGGGATTACTTTGGATTTTATTTTCACATTTTTTTAATGATTTTGAAAATAGAATTCTTTTAGTCTTGTTTTAATAGGATCAATTCCCTAAAGCCTACGGAAACCCCAAGTCCCACATGACATTTTTAATTAATTAAATTTTATAAAACACCAACTTAATTATTTTGTAAATAACAGAAATATTTAATTAAATTATTTATTCTTGCATTATATATATTTTTTTACAAGTATTTACTAATTTTTAATGTCTGTGGAGATTAAAACCTCACACGACCTTGAGCATTCAAGAAGAATAATATTCTCACGATGATTTTCTTAAAACTTTCCTTGGAATACCAAAATAATAATAATAATAATAATGATAATATTAATACACCAAAAAGGAAAAAAAAGAAGAAGGATGGAAGCTAACTTGCAGAATGTGAATAGCTCCCTGTTCACCATGCAAAATAACCCAAGACTCTTTTATCGTGGCTCTGCTTCACACCAATGGATTTCCTCTCTCATGGCAGCACCTCCCGCAATGTCTCCTTCCTGGCGGCCCTCTCTCTTCTCAATCCATTTCTCTCTTTTTCCTCTCCTTCTCCTCTTCCACTTCTTCCTTTTTTAGTTTCTCTCTCCTCTTCTTCGCTACCCTTGACCTCTACATCATCATCTTTGTCTTCATCATCGTCTTCATCCTCTCCGTTCTCTTTTGCCTCGCCGCCTACACCATTTTCAGGACCCTTCTTTGGGTTACTCTTATTGTTAGAATTGTTGTCATGTCCACCTCTATCCTTAGATGACAAGTCCTCTTCACCCTCACCAAATCCACCATCTCCATCATCCTCATCACCTTCATCTTCATTGCCATCTTCCTCCTCCACATCAACTTGCTTCTCTTGGCTTTGGGTGTTAGACTCTCCATTTATTCCTGGCATGTTTGTGCTTAACATTTTGACGAGATCCGGGCCTAAAAGTTGGGTTTTGATGAGAACTGAGAATAGCAAAGTCACCCAAGCTTCATGTTAGCGCGCCATAATTTAGCGTAACCATCATCAAACTGTGATTAGCCTCTATTTTCTGCTCCCAATAGTTACCAAGAAGGAAGATCAAAAGACCGACAAGCTGGATCTAAGGGTTTTGAACTCTAAAACCTCATAAAATGCCCCGTTCATTCTAGATCGTCTGATCTTAATTGTAGAAACACAAAGCATCAAAGTATAGAAATATCAGAGGTTACTAGAGCTGAGAGTGTTTCTGGAGGCGAAAGCAAGCTGCCACCAATGAAGAATTCAATCGTGGCCTCAGGGAAGCTTGATGGGTTGTCTTATAGATCGAAGAAGGAAGAGGAATTGAAGGCCCCCAAATGCAAGGTTCACTAAAATCAGAGAACAAAGAACTCGTTGCTTGTTTGGTTTCGAGAATGGGAAAATCTAATAAGACTCAAAAGTAATGGCTTTAACTATTACTTATGTCAGAATATGATAGTGATGAAGACAATGGGAGAAAAGCACCGGCCAACGAATTTCAAACAAGGAAAGTTGGTCAAGTATACATGCCTGCTTTTTTTTTTTTGTGCGTCCAGTTTGAAGTATTGGTTCCAGTTTCAGTGGGTAGAGAGACAACAAATTATCGAGAAGGGGGTTTCTGTTGTCACGATGACAAAAATCTAGGTGCTAATCCTCCGTTTCGACCCTTACCCATGGTTAAAGATGAAAATGCTGAGGGGATTCCAACTCGCACAAGGATTCTGACGAAAGTTAGGCTTAATAGTGGTTAGATGGATGAAAAGGATACAGTACACAACACCATAGCTATGGTCATTAAATCACTAAAGCCTCCATTTTCGAGTTCATTCAATCACCGATTTGTACGAGATGATGAAGACTATTTTGAGGGAGCAATTAACAGAGAAAAGGCTAATGAAGAAGACTGTGGGGACAAAGAGAACACAACATCAACCAAGGTTGATAATGGTGCTATTGGGAAGACGGAAGGAGGAAGGAATTAGAAAATAGCATTTGGTGGTAGGGAAAATTCAGTTGTTGTTATTTGTTTTCCACTGGGCCTTTAAATTCTAATGGGGCTTAAGGTGAATATAGTGAAATTTTAGTAATGTTAGACATAGATGGTCTTAGCACAAAAGCGATGTTTTTAGTGACTTTATTGGCATCTTATGCACGCTTCCTATCTTTTCCGTTTCCAGCCTTTTTCTTTTTCTCCTTCCAGCTTTGCTCTGCCTTTCTCCTATCAAGCTTTACCCAACAGTCCTCTCTTCCAGCTTTCATCTGCAGCTTAAAAGTAATGGGTTGCAAGCTATTTTCCCCATTCCGTGCTAGTTGTAGCTTTATGACTATTTTTTTTTTTTATTACTATTACTATTATTGTTAATCAATTTTTATTTTTTAATTTTCTATTTTTGTTTTGTTATATATATTTTTTATTTTTTATAATTTTACTTTGATTTATCATAATTATTTTAATTAGCTAATTTTATTTTTGGGTTTTGAGTTTATTTAATTATCTCCCATTATTTATTTTCAATTTTCAATTATTCCCAATTGAGAATGTCACTTGAAGCTTTGTCATTTTTAATTTTTCCTATTTACTTAATTATTAATAATTGGTGCATCAATTAATTAAATAATTAGATAATTAGAGCTAGGGTGTTCACAAGGTTGCATAGTCATCTGATTTGTCTGAGAAAAATGATGTTGAAGTGGTGCATAATGATGATGAGAATACAATTGATTACCACTTGGAGCATAATTTTGATTATATCTATAAAAGCATTTGATGAGCATTAAGTTGAACAAAAGGCAGGCTTGGACCAAGCAGTTCCATCTGGGTCGATTACCCATTCTATGGCCAAGAAAATTCGGGTCATGGTTGTCCAGCAACTCAAAGTAGAATCAAACCATTTAGGTTCTAAGCCTAACTTTTATATGGAACCCAAGTTCAAGTGGGATGATTTGATCATGTGTTATAATGAATGAATTGTGAAAAAGTCAATCATGCATGTGATGAAAGTTGAAACAAGTATTGACTAAAGTCTAAGTTAGATAAGTTAGGTAAGCTACATTGGATTAAAAGTCTATGTTAGGTGTATTTCTATACGTGTTTATTTCAAATTAGGTGAGAACTAGGTGAATCTTAAACTTATGCCATGAGGGTTGTTCTTGACAATAAATACAAAACTTATCAATGAGAAATGCAACTTTGAATGCTTTGAAAATTGGCTTAGCCTTTTATATACTAATTTCTTATACTAAGTTTTCTAAACTTAGTGGTAAAATTATCTTAGATTCTTATTAGTCTCCTTCTTCTATTCTTGAGTGTAGCATGCAAACTTATCATTCGAGATTGCTAGTTGTTTAGTTTTTTCTTTTTTATTTATTTGTGTTTTGGGATTGTTTAATCTGAATTTCCTTAAAACACATCATTTTGGTATCAAAACTCCGGTTGAGAGTGGGTAAAGAGATACTTATTGGCTAGAGAGAGAAACATGTGAGAAAAGTGTTTAGAGTGAGATATGGTTGAAAACAACGCTACTAATGTTCCGAAAGGGCTTTCTTTGGACAAGCTCAAATTATGGGCATACAACAAAGTCAACAAGAAATGAAAGAACAGTTGATTTGTTTAAAGCAAGTAATCACAAGATTGACTCTTCAATAACCTCTACAGTGACGTAATCATCAAACTTCCATTAATTCTGATCATGACATAGAAATGGAAGATGAAACTAATGCATATAGACAAAAGAGGTAGTAGCGTGACTTGGGAAACAACGTCAAATTGAATATTCCACCATTCAAAAGCACTAGCTCACCAAAGGAGTAATTAGAGTAGGTACAACAAGTGGAGAAGGTATTCGAGTGCCACGACTATATAAAAGTTTAAAAAATGCAAACTAGTTGCCATTGAATTTATCAATTATGCAAATTTATAGTGGGAGAATTTGAAAGCACAACAAAGGAGAGATGGAGAAGAGGAGATTAAGAGTTAGGGGCTTATGAAGAGACTTATGCAAAAACGCTTTGTTCTTTACTATTACAAGCAGGAGTTATACATCCGGTTTCAAACTCTTAGACAAGGGGCACTATATGTTGAAGATTACGTTAAAGAGTTTGAAATGTTGATGATGGGATGTGAGATACAAGAGCCTTAAGAATAATCGATTGTAAGGTTCTTGGGAGGCTTAAATAAGGAAATTGTTGATGCAGTGAAATTACAATAATTAAACTTGCTACTAAGGTGGAAAGGCAACGTAGAAAAGGAGCAATTGAATTAGGAAGCTTATGATATACTAGTTTCAAGGCAACAAACTTAACCTCTTCAACACCTAAAGATGTCTCAAAGTGGAATGAACAACAAAAGGAAAAGACAAGTTCTAGTAACCATGTTGATTCATCCAGAGGAAAGGACAACGTCAATGATGTAATGAACTTAAAGAGGAGCAGAGAAATTAAGTGCTTTGAATGTCTTGGTTTTGGACACATTGCTTCTGAATGTCTAAATGATTGTTTGAGAAGCACAAGAGGAGGTTCAAAGTGAAGATGAAAGAGAAACTAAACAAGAAAATGATGAACGCACTGTAAAGTATTTAGATGAAGGAGAGTTAGTTGTAGTTCAATGAACTTTAAACTCCTAAGCTAAGGTAGAAGATGATCAACGTGAGAACATATTCTACACTAGGTGTACTATTGTAGTGTCTTTACCTCTACTGAATGAAAAGTTAGTAAAAGAATTTGCTGATTTGTTTCCAGATGAAATACCAAAGCGATTACTGCTAATTAGAAGGATTGAACATTAAATTAATCTCATTCTAGGTGCTGCTTTACCTAGACTAGCTTACTAGTGTAATCCAGTAGAGGTGAAGGAGCTATAACGTGAAGTAAATGAGTTACTGGATAAAGGCTTTATGAAAGAGTCAATAAGCCCTTGTTCAGTGCTATCTTTGTTAATACCAAAGAAGGATGGAACTATGAGGATGTGTGTAAATAGCTAGGCCATAAACAAAATTAGAGTGAAGTATCAGTATCCTATCCCCAGGCTTAAAGACATGCTTAATGAGCTACATAGCTCCAAAGATTAATCTCAAGAGCGAGTATCATCAAATTTGAATGAAGGAAAGGGATGAGTGGAAGATAGATTTCAAGACAAAGCATGGATTGTATGAATGGATGGTTATGCCATTTGGTTTGTCAAATGCCCCAAGCACCTTCATACATTTGATGAATCATATCCTATATAATTTTATTAGAGATTTTGTTATAGTTTATTTTGATGACGTTTTAATTATAGTAAGGGTCAAGAAGAACATGTTACCTGAGGAAGGTCTTCGAAGTACTGTGAAAAGAGAAATTAATTGACAATCTCAAAAAGTGTCAATTATGCCAAGACTGAGTTGTTCTTAGGTTTGTGATTAGTCAAGATGGAGTTGAAGTTGATCCAGAGAAAGTTAGAGCTATCAAGGAGTGGCCTATTCCTACAAACATTTCTGAGGTAAGAAGTTTCCACGAATTAGCATCCTTTTATAGAATATTTACACAAAATTATAGTACTATTCTAGCATTTTTGACTAATTGCATCAAAAGGGGTGGTAACTTTAAGTACAGTGAGGCATACCAATGAACTTTTGAAATCCTTAAACAGAAGTTGTATTCAACACCAATTCTAGTATTCCATGATTTCTTTAAAAAATTTTGAGATTGAATGTGATGCATTTGATGTAGGAATTAGAGTAGTTCTTATATAGGAGAAGCACCCCGTTGCCTATTTCAGTAAGAAGTTGAATGGAACAACTTTGAACTATTCGAGTTTTATGCATTAGTTAGAGCCTTACAAAATTAGGAACATTACTTGTTACCCAAGGAGTTTGTTATTCATACAAACTATGAGTCATTGCAATATTTAAAGGGTTAGACTAAGTTAAGTGAGAGACATACTAAATGGGTGAAGTTTATGAGGCTTTCCCCTACATCCTGAAATATAAAAAAGGAGTAGCTAATGTGATTGCAGATGCCTTGTCTCGAAGGCATGCTTTAATCTCATTAATGAATGTCAAGTTCATAGGATTCAAATTGCTGAATGGTCAATATGTAGAAGATCCTGATTTTTCTAATATATAATTGGCATGTGAAAAGAATGCTACTGATAGCTTTTATAAGCATGAGGGATTCTTATTCAAAGGTTCCAAACTTTGTTTTCCCAATTGCTCTGTCAGATAATTACTGGTAAGAAAAGCTCATGAGGAGGTTTAGCAGGATACTTTGGAGAAAAGAAGACCTTAGAAATGATCAAGGAACACTTCCATTGGCTAAAGATGATCAAAGATGTGCATCGAGTAGTGGAAAGATGTGCAACTTGCAAGAAAGCAAAAAACAAGGAGGAGGCTGCATATGGTTTGTATATACCATTACCAGTTCTTGATCAACCATGGGTTAACTTGAACATGGATTTTGTGCTTGGTAGCATATCAATTTTTAAAGATTTCACATTTTATTCCATGTTACAAAACAAATGATGCTTCTTATATAACAGATTTGTTCTTTCAGGAAATTGTGAGATTACATGGGATTCCAAAGAGCATTGTGTCAGACTAAGATGCCAAGTTTATGAGTTGTTTCTGGAAAACATTGTGAAAAAAGCTTAGGACAAGATTACTTTTCAGCAAAACTTGTCATCCTCAAACTTAGGAAGTAGTCAATAGAACATTTTCTTCCTTACTTAGAGCTATTGTTGGTAAACATATGAAGAATCGAAATGAATGTATGTCATTTGTTGAGTTTACATACAACAAAAATGTTAATTCTCTTTTTGAAGTGGTTTATGGGTTTAATCCTGTCACACTGCTTGATCTAGTATTGCCACTGTAACATCTCTAATTTAATGATTTTTAATATAAGCTAAATTACTTAGGAGAGATTAAAAAGAATTAAACAAGAATAAATATGCCCAGTTGGGCTCGTCTTTAAATACCCTACACCCTAACCATTTTCTTTACACCATTCCCTACATTCCTCCCATATCCATTTCACTCACTTTCACCTCTCCACTCTATACTTAGATCAACAAGGAAGGAAGCAAGAAGGAAGGGAGCAATTTTTGGAAAATAAAGGATCCAGGTAACATGATTTAGCATATTCTAGTTTCTTTCTCTTCTTTTCTTTTTTCTTCTTGAATGGTCTTTATGTATTTTGTTATTTATGCACTATAATTGTCTATTTCAACTTTATATGATGGGGTGACAATAATTGAGATTAAACTATTCTTGTACACTATGCACTTATTGATAGTAGGAAAAATGGAGTTATTGCACTTCTTGGGTCACAACTTGAATTCTAAGATTAATGGCAAGCAGTGCCACCTATATAGTCTTAAGAATTCATGAGAGGACAAGAATGTATCCTTGCTAGGAATGTCTTGAATTTAATTAAAACTATAGGGATTCCTAGCTATCATAACAACATCAGTGCTTAGAGGATTACAAAAGAAATTTATAGTTCTCTCTCAAACTAATCCAATCTTGACCATATGGTGACTTGGGTGACATATTAATATAAATATTATATTACCTAACTTTGTCTTGGGGGATGCTCAGCACGCCTATCAGTTATGTGTCATACGTTGGGTTCATAAGACTCGAATAACCCAGATATGACTTCCTAATATCTAATAGTTGAGGACATTGTCTGTTTGCCATATGTATTTGCAAATACATATTTGTATTTGCCATATGTTTGCAAATACATCCACACATATTTCATAAAGATAATGATTTATAATCATTATATTTTATGGATATTTCAAGCATCATATATGCTTTTTTCATGTTCCTCACCACTCTATTAATGACGTTTTTAGATGGAGAATTACCAAATTTCTTTTGAAGTCCGTGTGAAATGAGTATTTGTCTTACTAATTAAGAAACACTTGTTATTAATATTATCTTTGTAAGATGTGATATGGCTTTACATGCCATACCACTTATGTTCGTGTCACAAAATGACATAAATCTTATAAGTTTTTCAAGTCATAAATAAGTCATTAATATTAGGTCTAATTTTGACAGATACAGATATAAATATATAGATATAGGTCTAATACCCCTTTTGTTAAATTATCTATACGGATATAACAAATGGATGTATGGACTTTTATTATTTATAATTATACTATTATGTTTTAGATATTCTAATGCATTTTCATAATTCTTGCTTCATAGTAATATTAATTGAAATTATAATAAATTTTATAATTTGTAAGAAGGATTTTATAGCTACCCTCAAGTGACAAATTATACATGGATGGAAAAAAAAAAAAAAAGGCTACAACTCTACATGAAAATATGAAGTGGTGGATTGAAAAAAAGAATACAACTTATGAAGAAGCAACAAACAAGGGAAGGAAGCATCTTCAGAAAGGAAAAAAGAATGCAACTTATGAAGAAGCAACAAACAAGGGAAGGAAGCATCTTTAGAAGGAGAGGTTTCCCAACAAACAAAAGTCAAAACTGATGCCTAAGGCAAATGGTCCATTCAAGATTTTAGAAAAAAATAAATGACAATGCTTACAAGGTTGATTTACCAAGAGAATGCAATATTTTAGTCACATTCAATGTAAGAGATTTGACGCCATACTTGGATGATCATGAAGACTTGGATTTAAGGACAAATCCTTTTAAACCCAGAGAGAATGATGAGCATCAAGTTGAACAAGAGGCTACCTTAGGCCAAGGATTTCCATCTGGGCCGATTACCCATTCTATGACCAAGAAGATTTAGGTCGTGGTTGTCCAGCAACAATTAGACCATTTCAAGTCCAAACCCAACTTCTATATGGAGCCCAAGTTCAAATAGGGCAATTTGATCATGTGCTATAATGAACGAATTATGGAAATGTCAATCAAACATGTGATAAAAGTTAAAATAAGTATTGGCTAAAAAGTAAACTATATTCCTTGAAAGTCTAAGTTAGATAAGTTAGGTAAGCTACATTAGATTAAAAGTCTATATTATGTGTATTTCAATGCATGTTTTTTTCAAATTAGGTGAAAATTAGGTGAATCTTTAAACTTATGCTTTGTTCTTGGCAATAAATATAGAACTTGTCAATAAGAAATGCAACTTTGAATGTTTTGAAAATTCGCTAAGCCTATGCTAATTTCTTATCTAAATTTGCAAATTAAATTTAATATTCTTGAGTGTAACATGCAAACTTATCATTTTATTCTCTTTCATTTATAAGTATTTTAAGATTGTTCGATCTGAACTTCTTTAAAGCACATCAAAGCACATCAGCGCCTTGCTCTATTACATACTTGACAAATTATACCATATTGACCTCTTTGATAACCTTTGCCAAACCTTCCTCAATTCTCTTGAATTATTCGATTTAGCTATATTATCTTTTTCATTAGACTTTTCACGGTTAACCAATCAAGTGAGCATACCTTCATAAATAGAAGAGAACAACCATGATAGTCTTGCTTCTCCCAAAGAAAAAAAATCTGCTAAAACTATGTCACGAAGAATATTTGCTAGGCACAGGATAAGATGGCTTAATGAACTTCTTGAATCCATGACTATGTATCACAGCAAGGACTTGTTATCACCACAGTTGATAGTTGCGATTATCAAGTTTAATTGATATCAGATGAGTAAAATTAACAGTAGCGATTTTTAATTATGTAGACAACATGCTTGTAGACATTGTGATTGGTAATGAAGTTTCCATAGCAACTAACACATGATTAAATCGCCCAACTTAAATTAGTAAAGCAACATTAGTATAGCTACCTCTATTAATAATCAATAATGACACAACAAACCTTTAGTACACCTAGTATAAAAGATGTTTTCATGTTAACCATCTTCTACCTTGGCATGTGAGTTTAAATTTTGTCTTTTATCTTCACTTTCAACTTCCTTTTGTACTTCTTGAAGCACTTAATTTATTTGCTCCTTTTTTTAGTTTTTTACATCATTAACCTCATCCTTTTCCCAAGATGAATTAGCATGGTTACTTGAGACATCTTGGTGTTGAATAGGTTAAGTTTGTTGCCTTGAAACTAATAGACCGTCAACTTCCTGGTTTATTTGTACCTCTTTTACATTGCTTTTCCACCCTAATACCAATTAAACAGCTTACCACTAACAGTCCCAAAAAGAAAAGCCTAAAGCTAGATGCAACTAAGTAAGGAGCACGACATTATCTTGTGTGTTTCAGCAACTTATATATTAAGAAAGGTGAGAATAGTGGTGGACGTAGGTGATAGTTGAGTAGTTGAAAAATACAACAGATAAAAGATGGGTTGTAATACAATGAAAATAAACTAAAGAGTAATCTATTTAATCCATAAATGATGGGTAATTGCCCATGATGAATCAACAATTTCTACAAGAAGCAAGTCAAACATTCAAGCATCAAAAGTCAAATCCAGACAAGAAACCAAAAACATAACTTCATGACGTTGGTAATCCTGTTTAGTCTCTAAATCACGTCACCATGGAGAAGTATTTCCATAAGCAGTTGAACAACCCCAATTTGAACCATTTGAACATCCTTGAAACATTACATGATTACCAAAAAAAAAATAGCTCATCATCTACTTTGTGTATGATAAAACACATATTTTAACATATTGTTTGACTAAATCTAAATTTAGAATAAACTTATGCATATTAAATCTAAAAAGAGCCTAAATCACCTGGTCATTAAATTAATCATATTAAATAGGATAAAATTACCTATAGACAGCTCTTCTTAAAAGTGGTCACTCCTCACATTTTCGACAAGTAGTAAATTAACCATTCAATCATCAAAACTGAATTTATAGAGAGAGGAAGAATAATGCAAGAAAATAAAAATAAAAATAAAGACATTTACTACTCTCAAAATGCATGTAGATCTCAACAATTTTACCATATAGCAAATCAACCATTAAAAAAAATCAATTCCAGAAAAGAACAAAAGACAAGGATTAAAACTATAGAAGAGCATTATGGCATTAATGTACTTACCGCGGAGGTAATCTTCCACTAATGACTTCCCATTGCTAAAGTAATCTAAAGTCAATTTCAAACCAGCACGTTGATAGATCTCAAAGCAACACAAAATGACACATAGGCGAAGGCCTTATTCTTATTAACCTTCTTTACCAAACATCAGAAAAACAAGAAAATTTCAGTAAGTAAGAAAGTAAAGATGAAGGCGGAGATTTGTCACAATAGACTAGCTTCCCCTCTTAATCCCAAAGTCAAATGATGTCGACGCTGAAACTAACACTAATCTTACATATATGCCATGAGTCCTTGACAAATATCATGTGTAGAAAATCGTAATGGGTAGAAAATTCAATGCCATTGGGTCCAGATATAATTTCATTGGGAATGACAAGGCACGTGACAAATGTAGTAAATCAACAGTTTCACAAATACGTTGCATGAAGTAAGATTACTCACAAATCAAAATTACACTACTTTATTTAATATACTAGAAAGGCAACCGTGTTATGCACCATTTTTTTTTTATATGTCTAGAATCTTCAAAATACAAGACAACATTGATCACCATGAAGAAGAATTGGAAATACCAAGGAGTAGAGCATTGCTCTCTCATATGTTTTCCTAGACTAAACCTAAGATTTTGAACAACATTGATTCGACAGACATCAACGCTACTGTCCTCTCAAACATCTCAAACATGCACAGTGATGCTGATTGGTTCCTGCACCACCATACATCATTTCAAAGACCAAGATTGTACAACAAGGCTAACTTCAAAGGGCCATTCATATGTCAAGCAAAACTCAGCAAGTTGAGAAAAGAGATTAGACACCTTATTGTCAAAAAACAACATTGAGGAAAATTTCAATAAGTAAGAAAGTAAAGATGAAAGCGGAGATTTATCACAATATACAACATTCCCCTCCAAAATTTCATTAATGCTTCCACCAAAATGATATTTCTATTAATTTAACAGGAAGATTGCTAATTTAACAGAATAATTTCTTTTGTCTATTTAACCAATAAAATCATCTACAACAATCCATGTCTAATACAATACACTAAGAATATAAATTAAAAAAAAAAAACTCTTGATTTACAGAATATAAACAAGCTAATTCAATAATACACAATACTAATTGACTAATTTGCAATAGTAGATTTAAGGCTTGAGAAATCAAACTAATGGACAACAATCCAACATTCATCCAAAGCACCATAAAGGTGTACTCAAAATTGGCTTAAATATGATATTACATTAAATTATAACTTAAAATTTTTTCAACCAAAGCAGGGCCTTTCTTCCGCTATACATCTCTTTACATGGAGTGGTGACCATAGTACAATGTTAAATACAAAATGAAAGAAAGAGAGATTGCTGATGGAGGGAGAAGAGTTCGAAATTTAAGAATTCTAATATAAAGATGAGGAAGAGCAAAATGTAGAAGACAACAATGGATAATGAAATAGGTCATATTTGGGAAATGAGGTATGCGGGAAAAATAGAAGGCAAAGAAATAGTCAAGCAACACGCTTCATTTCCTGCAGCAAAGTAACCAAAAGAATAAAGAGACAGTAGAAGGAAGCAAAGTTGAACCAAGAAACTTGAATGGCTTAGAAACAATAATAAAACATGAAATTGGCATGGGCAGTGAATGTCTAACTCAAAATGCTTTGCCATTCATCATATGATAATCCATGAATATCTAAAGCTCAGTCACATTCTGAAGGATTTTTAATGAGGCAAATAAAAATGTTTTGATCCCTTCACATTTTAATTCAAGAATTAATGTAATAGTCATGCACAAAAATGAATGTGAGAAACCAAATGAATGGATAAACTTGATTCACCATGAGAAGGATTTGGAGATAGTTTATTTGAAACAAAAAGAAACAAGGACAATAGCAAACAAATTGTAAACAAAGAGGGCACAGGGAATTTACTTTGGATTGACTTTTTAAGGTGTTACATTTGAAATTGATATAAAGAGAAATGGACTTTTGGGATAGAGTTATCACAAAGATCTATTCCACAAACATTGCCACAATTATAATTCCAGGAGAGATAGACCTTATTGAGGACTTTTGTAGCTTGTAATGTGGCCAAGGGTTAATGATTCTATTTTAAAAGAAAACGTAATTGGCCCAAAAGTTATCTATTGACCCTTACCACCCTTTCTCCATTTTCTTCAACATCCTATTTCTCAACATGCTTTTATACCAGTGTTCATCTACCAACAGAAGGATATAAATAGGTTGTAATGGGGCCAAATAAAGGTAAGAAAGAAGTGGCTAAAGAAAGAAAGGATATAAAACCTCAAAGATTGATGTTGGGCCCCGATGAGAATCTTTCTTTTTCCTTGTGTGGTCCTTTTCAGAATATAATGATTTTAACCCAATCAACTATTGAACTTCTTTTGTACATCTCCTTTTTTTCTTCATTCTTTTTTCTGTTCACTTTTCACTTTTTTGCACTTCCTTTGCTTTTTATTTCACTTCTTGCTTTTGGCTTTTCTTTTGTTTGTTGTTTTCCTTTTTCTGAACTTGAGGAATTTTTCCTCTGATTTTTTTTTTTTCACATCTTGCCTTTGGCTTTTCCTTTTTTTTATCATTTACTTTTTCTAAACTTGTGGATTTTTTTCTTCCTTTGTTTTTTTCCAGAAATCTGATCTTTTTCCCTCCTTGAGGACCATCTTAAAGTACAAAAGATTCTCATCTCTAACCAGGTGTGAGAAAGCAGGTACCAAAGAATTTAACAGCTCGAAAGGGGATAAGCAACGGGTAATCATTGCTTTGTGATTGCAAAAAGAAGTTATCCATTTTATGTTTAGTACTTGAACACCTAGCACAAAAGCAAATTGAAAATCTATCCTCCCAAGGTTATACATGAATTAGGAGTAATGATAAACAAACACTTCTTCAAGGCTCAAAGGGGTAGCTAGTCATAGTTTACTTCTCCATAGTGTTTAGGATATCAAAAAATGCCTCAATTCATCAGAAAAGCATATCATTGGAACATATTGGGGGCCTTACATGTTTGTAGATGCTTCAAGGAGAAAACAACTATATACATGGGTGGAGTCAAGGTAATTGGACATTTACAGGCAAACTAGGGGTGTTCGTTGCGAATCATATGAATGAGATAGAAGGATGAACAACTACAAAAAGGAAGCCATTACCAGCAGTGGTAAAGAGAAATCATATAATATAAGAGGAAATTTCATGCATGACAATTTTCATAATTGATGAGATAAAACATGTTACAAGTCACAAAGACCACGATCAAATCACTTTGGACTTCAGTGAAATACAAACTCTCAAAAGAAATAACTCCAGACCATGACTCTATGCTATATCTATTCAAAAATTGATCACATGTGAATGGCAAGAATGCCCATGCATGACAGAAACTTGTATGGTTCAGCAAGATAGATATTCAACAAGTACAGTACTAAGTGCAAAGAGATGATAGCGGAATAGTTGTCAATTGCAACAAACATACTAATGTTTAGTTAAGAATATAATGTCTTCACTCCACATGATCAAAGTAGTAAAAGGGTAGTATTGTAAAAAAGAAACAAAACAACAACAAATTTGAAACCAAATGCAATACCATCAAATTTTAGCATATTGCCAGAACACAAGCATGCTAGAGGATTTTTATCATACCTCAACAGACCAGACCATTCTTTACTGGAGATATCGAGCTTCCTCTTTTATTAGCTTCCCTACACATTGAGTAAATAAACAAAACATGAGCAAATTTTAATCAAAACTTTCGAGACCTCAAAGACATTTAAATTATTATGAAGAACAATTTAAATAATGTTATAAATAAGTTTAATATTGGTAAATGGTTGAGCTATAGAAGTGTAAACTTTCTCTAATAAAAACATTTACTTTTTAAAAATTGGGAAAAGCTCAAAAGATAGAACTTTTACATAGAACAAAAAAGTTAAACCTCAAATGCTCTAATGACTCTATATGAATATAAAATGTGTTTTACAATGTACAAAAGAAAATGGAAAATACAAAAAGCTATTTTAAAATTACTTAGATCCTTTTTGGAGAGATATTTGCATGCATGCATGTGTACGTGTGTGTGTGTTTAAGAATTCATGTTCTGATTATTAATTTTTAAGGATATATATTAGATACAGAATATTATTTAATGATTTTGAGCTAATAAATTTTGGTGTAGTGAAACTAAGGGGGGAGTCTCACATGAATGTATGTGCATGAAATTAAAAAAAGAAAGAAAATCACCTACCAAGGTATATAATTAAGATGGATGCTACAATTGAACTCAATATAATTACAAGACATTGGTCATCAAAATAACCTAAACAAGATTAACATAAAAACAGAATTCGAGAGATTCTAAATATAGGTTTGTATTTATGACTACTAGTGAAGAAAATACAATTTTAAAAGATACTGAATAAATGAACGTTTATTGTACTCTTAGCAAAAGTCATTTGTATGCTTATGAAACAACTATTGCCAAATATACCCAATTATTCCCAAAATGATCTATCAAAAGAATAGAAAATAAAAAAACTCCATCATATTATTATTTTGATTAATGATGATAACAAGCTAAGTGTCATAAACACACGAATAATGTTGCAGACTTATATGCTCTATAAATATGATACTAAATTTGATTTCTTATCCTAAACTTGATACCAAAACCCTTCAAATGATATAATAAAAACTTGACCCTGTTTTGTTCTCATAAAAGTTGATGGCTCATGAGTGATGCAATAACATTTTCTTCTGAAATATATCTACAAGAGTAATACCATTACATAAAATAGGTGCAATATTTGAAATTTGATAATTCTACAAGAAAAATTAGTGTGTCAAACAATGAAAATCAAGAGATAATAATCATGAATATCTTCAATATACCATTAGAGACAGAGGAGCCCAAACTTTGCTGTAATGACTTATATTGCATGTATTGAGCAAAATATTGTTATTAACTTTCCCTAATTATATGGTTATTCTTAAATATTCAGTTCACATATCCAATAGTTGATGAAAAAAGAAAAAGAAAAAGAAAAGACTCACAAAAGAAAATTTAGCACTTAGAAGTGGAGGCATACGTTGAGTGGCATAAAACTAGTGAAAAAGCATCTAAGTAGATCACTTCAGTTCCTGCCAGATCAGGTGTAACAAATATGTTACCAAATAATTAGGGGAAAACCTCATCATAAAGGCTATATTTCTGTAATTTATTTTGATGTTCTAACACAGTATATAATGTAAGTCAAGATAAATATGCAACCTTGTATAGAATGATAATCCAGAAAGAAGAGGAGATTAGAAAGAGGAGGAAGCTAATCTCCATTCTTAGTAAAAAATTGAACAAAATTTTGATGTTCAATTAGCTCATAAAGAAAAATCAACGAAAGCAAGATAATTGAACTAACAGCATTATAATATCCTTCCAAAATTAATGGAGGAAGAAATGAATTGATATAAATAGAAAAAGAAAGATTTGGTGCAATAAGAGATATAGAAATTTATAATTTTTTGCCATAAGAAAGAGGTCCACATGGAATTAATTTTAATCAATGCAACGTACAAAGCACCTCTTTCCTCATATAAATTTCTATTTATATCAATTAATTGTCTTACCTTTTTCCCATGTATTTGTAAGCAATGTGAACCACCTCCAAAGCAGAGGATCCAAAGGAGGACAAAAGCTTCATCAGTCATCACACGCTTCAATGGTATAACCAGCGATTCCATTGTCATAATTGATGAGATATGAAGAAAAACTTGAAGAGAGGAAATTGATACAAAGAATATTTATGATATAAGTAATTGATGCAGTACTGACCCATCTAAAGTAAACTACAAGAATATAAATCTATTAATCAGTGAGGTACAAGTCAACATAAATAAAACCAAGAACAGCGAACAAGAAACTTATTGCTAAAGAAGTGGCTTCGAACATTTACTTTTGTAATGATCGCTTGAAACAATTTATCATCCGCTAATTGTTCCCGTCGGACGACTAAGCGCGCTTCAAAGGCTACATCTTCACAAACCCAAAAAAGTGGACAGAGCTATTCTTCTTACCCATAAGAAGCAGAAATAGAAGCAAAACAGCAATAGAAGCTTATGAAACTGAAATTACAACATACCCAGAAGTCAGTGAAGCTACCGAAGCATGGAATTTGGATCCTCTGAAGTTTACCAAAGCAAGCAAAGAGCAAGAAGTTGAAGAAGAGAAAAAGAAGGAAAGGACAAAAAAACACGAAATTGAAGAAGGAAATTGCAATCAGGAAATTGAAACTTCTCCTGTGTTTCTTCGCCACAAGTTCCACCACATCTCGAAAATCCAGAACTTGTAGAGGTTCATGAAGAGAAACAGAAAGAGAAGGAAAACGACGGAGATTTTTGTAGCAATGAACCAAAAAGCTTAGAACTTGTTTCGTCTTCCCCAGTAATTTCTTACCATCAAAATCAGACGACAATGAAGAAGAATCAACAATAACTGTAACAGTCGAAACGTCAGCAGGAGATGCAACTGAGGAGTCAACCGTAAAGGAGGAAGAAGGTCCAGGAGAGATCCCACCACTGTCTTCATGTCTGCCATGGGACTCAGAGGAATAGGATGCTTCTCACTCTGTAACAACCCCATTTCTCACAGGCCTCGGTTAGCTTCTCGCATTCCTGTAAGGTCGGGATGGTCAAGAGTGCGATCATCGACCTAAAAAAAAAACTGCCGTTGGGAAGAGAGCCGTTGCAGAGAAAGAATGATTTTTAATTTATGTTATTTTTGTAATGTTTTTGTTTTGTTTTCAGAAAATATATTGAATTTTATTTTGGCTAAAATTATTGATGATTTGTGATTTTTTTAACTTTAAATATTATATTTATATTATGTGATATGCATTTTGAAGAATTAAATTTCTTTTTTATTTTCTGTCATGATATTTGAATTATCTAATTTTTTGGTCGAATAATTTTATAATTTTGATTAAGTTTAAATTTTTTTTGCAAAAATAAAATATCCAAAAAAATTATATATATAAATTATTTTTTGCATATTAAAAGTAAATATACTGCATTTAAATTCAAAAATGTTGTAGAAAAATTTAAATTCATAAAAATGAAATTGATTAGATTAATTCTATAATATTAAACACATAAAATTTTAGTTTAATAATTAAAAAATACTGATATTTTGAAGTATTAATTTAAGAATGACAATTCTTGAAATACTAAGAATGATGACCTTTTTCAAACTAACGGAATGATTGCAATAATTTAGTTAATGGACAATACACCATAAGTAAAAATGTGATGAAATATGTATAAGTACAGACTATACAAAGACAAAAAGGATTAAGAGATATAAATGAAATTAGTTATAAGGAAAATATTCTAAAAATTTTCACATATTCCATCAAAGCAATCATTCCGTTTTTATTTGTAGAAAATTAATTAATTGATTAGAATATCCAATTGTTACAAATTTTCACATATTCCATCAAAGCAAATCCATATAAAAAGGAAGGTGATAAGTTTGAAGTTGCAAATCTTAGTTACACGCCCTGTTTTTGCACCTTAAAAGAAATTAATGGGCATGCGGCCATTCATATACAATACCTTAATTATATAGATAAAATAAATTAAGTAAATAAAATCTATTTTTGTAGATTTATTCATTAATTCTTAAAAAGATATATTTCTAACAAATATACATGAACTTTTTTATTTAATTATCGCAATTGACTCACTATATATATATTTGAAATAAATAAAGACTATACTTAATATTATCTTCCACAAAAAGTTGCTCGTATATTTAATATTTTCATGGGCTTGGTTTGTAGTGTGCATTGCCCATTTTTTCTTTGCTGAAGTGTATATTGCAGGGCAAGTGGCGAGGAAGATTATTTATCCCTAGCTCTAACGGAGCTCACCTAATATGAAGACCTAGAAACCTAGTCCTGCCCTTGCATGTTTGGCTAAAATAAAAGAAAATGAGCGATGTGCTTTTTTAATGATTACAAGGTTTGCAAACCAAGCCAAGCTAGCTATCAAGTCACAATACACACACACACACAGATATATATATATATATATATATATATATATATATAATATTTTATTTTATTTTACTAAAAATATTTGGAAGTAAAAGCATCTCTTCCTTCTCGCAGTCTCGTTCACTTCTGCCTTTCTTGCTTCTGGGATTTAGAATTTGGGATCTGTCATCTTTGTCGACTACATGTCATCATGATCATTGAACTCTCTCACTATCCTCTATTGCTAGGAATGGGATCAAGATCTGTCATTTTCATATCTCTCCCTATTGATCTCTTACTTGCTTGCCTTGCCTAATTTATCTCTCACCACACAGTGTGCATGCCAACGAAAGCTCTAATGTCAATCCTATATCTCAACTCTTGCTTTCTCACTCTAGAGTCTACCCTCTCACTCTTGATCAGTTACTGGTCCATGTACCCTCGCTATGGCCTGATTATCTATTGAATCTTGCAAGGGCAAGCCAAAACATGGTCTAAAATATTGACTTTATTATATTACTGAGTCAAGTTTTAGGTTTGAGAGAAACACAAGCTTTGAATATACCTACTTGGCTCATAGTTCTTTAAGTGATGTCATTTTACATATAATTTATTTCTTTTGCCAACATTTTAGTAAATTATACATATCATTTATTATTTTTGATAAAATAATATTTTTTTAATTTTTAAAAATATACACTTTAATCAATTTTTTTACCAAAATATCTTTCAACTAGTAAAATACATATTTTTTTTAGAAGAGATAGAAGATAATCTATTTAGTAGCTTAAATACCCTCATCACGATTAGTGTACTTAATCAGATTATATCTATGCAAATAAAAATAAAAGACTAGTGTTTGTTTTTCATTTATTGAAAAAAGTATTAAAATTAATGAATGACATTTTAGTAGAAAAATTAATATTAGACCAATGTATAATAACCTTTTCTTTTATGATATGTGTACATTGTGAATATGTATAATTTAACAAATCTCATTGAAGTTTGTATAATTAATTTATAAAAGTTATAAAAGCATATCTTTTTATAACATTTTGATGTATTTGAATTTTAAACATCATAGTATTCTTTGAAAGGAAAAGAAAAAAAATACTTATATCGCTAAGCAACATTGTATTTCCCCATCAAATTATTTAACTCACTTACATCAGTCTAGATACACTAATAGAGATCATTTGTTATGTCATTTATGCTTCAACTTTCAATCCAAATTCACTGAAGTTTTGGCAGAAACATGAGATCATGTTTAACAAAGGTGGATTATTATATAAAAATTCAATAGTCCAAATTTACATATTAAGAAATAAGATTGCCTGTGGCCATATTAATTTCATACATATTTGGCTCATTCAATTTTCATCCAACAATCTACCTTTACTAAAGATGACCTCATGTTCATGCCAAAACTTGAGGGGATCTGAATTGATTACCTTTCATCTATGCAGCACTAAAGTGAATTTTAATGAATTTGAATCCAACTCTATAGTAAGGTGCTACTCAAGGCCAAAAAAGTAAGAAAAGCAAAAAAAAAAAACAACATAGATTACATTTGGATCCTGCCCCATTTTATCTTACTTGCATCTAGAACTATAGATTTAGTTTTATCTTTTTCACATAATATGCTATGGCATCTAAATTCAATCTTGTTCATGGGATAAAAAAATTAAGTGATTACCTAGAATAGCAAGCACTATCTAATTGACTAAAAAGCTAAACAGATAAGCCAACATTATTACAATTATACCTGAAAGTTAAATAAAAAAAGCATAAACAATAACAATATTATTTCAAGAACGACTTAAGCATATGTCATTTGAATTTAGAAGCAACAACGTGCATGAAAGTATGGGATACATGAAACAAAATTTTACAAATTAATTGAATTATCAACATGCAAATGAAATTTAGTTGAATAACTTCATTCACATTGGTCAAAGCACAACTTTGAACAATGGAAAACAAACATCAAATAAAATAAAATTATTGATAAGCAGTTAAGTTATTTATAATTTTTCATTATCATTCCTTTTAAATTCAATAAAGGAGTCATGCATACTTTTGTAGATTACACAACTGGATCAGTGTTCCATTGAAACCAATATTAGTAGATAGGGATGAATCCACTTGCAATCAAGTAGAGGCGGCCTACCCCTACCCAATTAGTCGTCCACTTTGATCCTAAGTACACTAGACTACATGAGAGAGTTATTTATATACATGAACTTAGTTTTCCCTCCCCCCTAACTAAAAAACAAAACCGTAGTTTAGTGTTAAGGTTGAGTGGTAAATTATATATATACTTTGATGGTTTCTTCAGGAGCCTTAGAAGCTACAACTTGCAAGGACCAGTCCTTGATTTAAGTAGGATACTAAACCTTCTTTATTTGTAAGTTATCTTATTTTCCTTCAACTGTGTTTATAACAACTAAATTGTCAAATTGTTTTTAGAAAAGTCGCTTTGGCAATGAAAATTGAGTTGTGCATATTTTAATGATTGTCTCATACAGTATGTAATTACTTCTGTTGACTATTATTTGCTTTAATTTAATGACCTTGGTTTCAGTTAGTTGAATGAATAGATCGATTCCTTTTAGTAAGCCTTCTAAAAGAATCACAACCATGTAAGAATCTCTATCATTCAATTGACTTGTTATATACATTCAATTATTTGGATTCTAAGTGGGAGTAGTTTATTGGGATGTTTATTTTGTGGCAAATCTAAAGAATATGACAACTTGATTTTCTATACTTAATGTTTAACTTTAAGAATATCTATAGCAATTTGTCCTTTCTTCTTCTTTTACATCAAGTTGTATTGTATACTACAAGACAAATCAGATAAACAATTTACCACCTTACCATACTTGCAAATTATATGTTGTTGAATTTCAAAGTCAAGATGTTATTCTTTTTTGATATTGTTGGTTACATCAAATAGGTTATAAATGAATGACTTTTTATTACATATAATTCCCCTTGGCTAGTCACTTGCAAACAATTTATGAAATCAAAGGTGGATTTACAGGTGAACCAGTGTATGTCGTGGCCCCTCAATGAATATATATATATATATATATATGTATGTATATGGATAAATTATTGAATAAGTACACCTATTACAGGAAATGAAAAAAGGTTGTGTTGAGCTAAATTGAAGAAGGAAGGTATGTGCATTTGAAGCATTAGAAAAAACCTTTGCATGAACGAGGGTAAAATGCCTTCCATGACTCGGTTTAGTTTTGGTCAAAAAATTATTCTATAATTTAGACTAATATTTTTGTAATTAATGAAAATTCATATATAGGCTGGAAACCAAGAATTGCAGGACTACTGGTCCAAAAAGATCTATTATAAATCTGTATTCTTGATATAACAAAGTTAAGTATGAAAATTTAATTTGTCGACTGTCAAGATATGGTATCAGAGTATGGTTTGATTATAATGGAGGAAAATTATGAACCTTAATCCACTATGTTAAATTATCCAAGTTCAAGTTTATGTGCATTTAGTCATCTTTTTATTTGTTTATTTTCACTTTTGTAAATGGATGCTATCAGTAGAGTAGAACCTTGAATATACTATATAGATGAAAGTCAATTATCAAAAAGTTCATATATAGCTATAGAAAACAAACCACTAATAGCTACACCATTTATTTTGGATAGAGAAGGAAATAATACTTTTAATCAATTAAACTAGACAAATATGTTCTTAATGAAACATTTAGGATGCCTTATAGACCTAAATATACAAGAAGAATTAGATATATATGATTTAGATGGAACTATAGCTAAAGTCCCTACAGAAGTCAAGAAATCATTAGATAAAGAAAATTTAAATAATCAGATGAGAAGATTATGTGAAATAGCTAAACCAATAGAACCAAAAATATATAAAATAAAACTAGAATTAATAGATGTAAAGATAGAATTAAGAATAATTAGAGAATATATGACACAAATAAGGCAGGTTTTAAACATAAAAAAACAAGACAATATAGTAGAAATAAAACAAGATATTGAAATAAATATGAAAAAAAGCTATAAGAGAAGTAATATCCAAAGCAAAAAACAAAAGAACAAATAGGAGAACAACAAATTAATGATAGTATACATGAAACAAGAATAACAGTAGAAAGATTACAAAAAGGACAAGAAATAATAAATAATAATTTATTGACCATATTTGATGAAATTATAAAACAAGAACAAAAATAGAACAAGAAAAAATAGTTTAACCGTAAATAACCAAAAAAAATTATGAAATAATAGAATTAGCATACTATATAGGATTAGATTTACCAAATTATTTAAATTTAATAAAACCAGAATTAGAGAAGACAAAAGTATAACATTAAGACAGACAAATATGATGAATGTATTAGAAGAATTAGAATAGGATGAAATAGATAAAAGAATTGGTCAAAAAGAATAAAATTTAAAAGAAATTAGAAAACAATTAGGAAATATGACATTAGGAATGAATTAAAACAAATTGAAATAAATATACAAAGTGAAATAACTTCAAGAAATTCAGGAAACCAAGAACCTCAAAATCCCCCAAATTTACAAAACCCAACATATAATTTTAATAATACTGGAAGTAGTAGGATAACAAGAGAACAAGAATTAGAACAAGAAGAATTAAGACATAGA
This sequence comes from Delonix regia, assembly GCA_037074485.1. Taxonomy (NCBI): domain Eukaryota; kingdom Viridiplantae; phylum Streptophyta; class Magnoliopsida; order Fabales; family Fabaceae; genus Delonix; species Delonix regia. Next base: position 35,134,016 of record CM073452.1, on the reverse strand, counting down.
GAACCATTAAGATCCCAAGATTTAACAAATTTATATGAAACTACATATACATCAACATGAAATAGTAATTTCACACCAACACCATTAAAACAATTTGAAACAAGACATATACCAAATTCAGGAATATGGTTAAATTTAGACTGTTACCTAGTTAATGAAAAAAGAATAGAAGAATGAACTAAAGACCAATTAATAGCCTTATTAACTTGAAATATAGAAACTAATGTTGCAAATTTACTAGTAGAAGCAAGTTTCACAAGAATAGTACAAGATTGGTGGAAAAGTAAATCAGAAGAATTTAGACCAAATGCTAGGACAGTAACCAAACATTCAAATAGAAAAGAATTTTATGCTATATTATTGAGACAATATGAACAATTGTTAAGAAACGAATTTGTAGGAAGAAGTGTAGGTATCAATGAGACAACAAAAACAGATAGAGCAATAACAAAATTACATCAAATAGAAAATTATGAAGCAAGACTACAAAATTATGAACAACAAAAATTTTACATGGAATTATTTTATAGAAAATTACCAATTAATTTTATAGAAAATTACCAATATTTTATAGAAAATTTTATATGGAATTATTTTATAGAAAATTACCAAAATTATAAGAATAGTAACCAAGCTAGAAACTTTATTTTACATTTATTTAAATATACTACACAAATATCAAAATTAACAAGAGAATAAACTAAATGGCAATGGGATGAAAAAACAAATAAGATAATAGAGAAAATTAAAAACTATGCAAGAATTTACCAAAATTGACAATACCAACCAAGGAACCAATAAAATGGATAACTGATACTGATGCCTTAAAAAATTACTGGGGTGCAGCATTGTATCACAAAAATGAAGAAGGAACAGGAATAATTACCAAATATGCAAGTGAAAAATTTAATGAAAACCATCGTAGATATCATTCTAATTGGAAAGAATTTTTAGCAATAGTAAAAGTAGTAGAAAAATTTGAACTACTAATTATCAATTCTCATTTTATTTTAAGAACAAATAATACTTAAGTAAAACACTAGTTAAACAGAGGTATAAGAACAACAAATCTCTCAAATAAAATGGCAATAAGATCTAGCATATTATGATTATGAAGTTGAATATATTAAAGGAAAAAATAATTTAATTGTTGATTATTTGAGTAGGGATGGAGTCAAATAAAGAAAAGACAAATAACATCCCAATAAGGGAGACCATTAGAACTGATACGAGTATGGAGCAAGTAATTATGAAGATAAATATTTTGGAAATGAATATGGGGCTATTGTAGGCTCTGATGAATAGTCATATCAATAATCTCTTAAGCTCCATAAGTAATCTGGGTCAATCTATAGGTAGCATAATTACCCATGTAAATGACTTAGAGAAACAATTTGCCCAAATAGAAAGACCAATAATTCCCGATAGCCCAACTCAAAGTCAAATCGATCCATTACCAAAAAACCAAGTAACCCCCTTTTTTGAAATAATAAAAGCCCAAGAAAAAATCCAAAAAAGAAACCATGAGTCCAACTCAACCCAAAATGACCAACAACTAATTACTCCTTCCACACCAAATAAAAATCAAGCCTCTACATCAACACCACATTCGTCCATTAATCCCAAAATTCTATAACAATTCCAGTATTTCAAACTTCTTACTAGTAAATTGAACCATATAAAAATCCCTACTGCAACCATCAAATATATCTCTCACTTTGTTCTCAACAAAGCCATCATCTACCCAGGCATTACTACAGAGAGATATATTTGATGGTGGCAGTAAGGATTTTCATATGGTTCAATTTACTGATAAGAAATTTGAAATACTGGAATTGTTCTAGAATTTTGTGATTAATGGACGAATGTGGTGTTGATGTAGAGGCTTGATTTTTATTCAGTGTGTGGAGGGAGTAATGAGCTATTGGTCATTTTGGGTTGAATTGGATTCTTGGTTTCTTTTTTGGATTTTTTCTTGGGCTTTTATTATTTCAAGAAAAGGGGTTTTTTGGTTTTTTGGTAGTGGATCGGTTTGACTTTGAGTTGGGCTATCAGGAATTATTAGTCATTCTATTTGGGTAAATCATTTCTCCAAGTTATTTACGTGGATAATTATGCTACACACAGATTGGCTCAGATTACTTAGAGTTTAAGAGATTATTAATATGACTATTCATCTGAGTCTGCTATAGCCCTATATTCATTTCCAAAATATTTATTTTCATGATTACTTGCTCCATACTCGTATCAATTATAGTGGTCTCCCTTGTTAGGCTATTATTTGTCTTTTCTTTATTTGATTTCATCCCTGCTTAAATAATCAGTAATTAAATTATTTTTTCCTTTAATATATTCAACTTCTTAATCATAATGAGCTAGATCTTATTGTCATTTTATTAATATTTTATTTGAGAGCTTTGTTGTTCTTATTCCTTGTGAGCCATCAAGTGTTTTGCCTTCCTTTTCCAGTCTCTGTAAATCTTTGTATCTAAATATTTCAAGAAATAAAATCCATTATTTATATATATATATATATCCTTGAGATCATCATTAAGTCATCACCATCATTGGTTGAAGATTAGAAGAAGAACAATAAGGTGTGGATCATATATATATATATATATATATTATAGCCACGCTTCTTGATTGAATTAGCTTTTTAAGTTTCCTTCAGCCTTGATCATTTGAACATTTCTCATTAATTGTCACAATCAAAATCAGAAGTGTGATCGGTGTAAGGAACAAGAACAATCCCCACTTGTGCAAGCCAACATTAAATGGAATATGCCTTACACAAGGATAGAAAGCACAATCAGACAATAAAATGAATTCTTTGATACAAAAAAAAAAAAAAAACGAATAAATTGAATTCTACCTTCATAAACTAGAATCAACTAAGTTACATATGGCCTAGTTTCTGGATATTTTAGCATAATCTCCCCTAAAAATAAAGCCTATAAAAAATTCTATAATATACCTGCCACCCCAAAACCAATTATATAGTGAGCTTAACTTTCCCAATGATCAAATATAGTTCAAAATACACAAAAGTGGGGGTTGGGGAAATCCTACGTGTGATTATCTAAGATACATCTACAACAATTATATAACTAGAAGTTGATGTTCACCAAGATATACAAAAGATTTCAAAAGGAATAACCAACCTTCCCAGAACAAGGCAAGGCTCACCAGTGGAGATCTATGCCCTATCTTCAGATCCTAAATGTTGATCTACCCTTCAATTCGAAACAAAATGAAGTACACTGTATAGATAACACACTAATAAGTAAGTTAATCAAATAGTTAAGGAAATAAGCATTAGAAATTCACAACATCATACTTGGTAAAGGTATAGTCATGAAATAATGAATTTAATAGAGTATACTAGTAAACAAAATTTGAAAAGTCTATATTCCACAATTCAACTCAAAGCATGTGTAATCCATATGAAAAGTAATTTAAGATTACAAGTAAGTAAAAGAAATATGGAAAGATTTTCTTAGTTAAAAGTCGTAGTTAGGAAGGACTAATTGGGAATGTAGTATAATTGTTGTGGAAATCACCGTTTGTCTATAGCACACAGCCATTGGGGGTAACTGACCTACACCATCCTTCCATCCATGTGTGATGGCTATCACACGAGGCTAGTATCTCTTGTCACATGGGATCACATTGATTAGTAACAACACTATCAATATTGAAATCCAAGTGTTTCAATTTAAATCTTAAACAAGTTGCTCTTATATCAATTTCTCATTCCCATGCATGGTTTCATTAAAAGTGAATTTCAATTCTTTCAGAATAATCCTTGTAAATGAAGAGAAATCTTTGACTTCAAAATTTTGAATGAATAAGAAAGAAAATAAAATGAGATTAAAAATGAGATAAGAATTTCATGAACCCGAAAAGAAATGTATGGATTATGTTAAATAAAGTAAGTGTGTTATCTGCTCACTTAATAGTAACATTGACCCATAAATTGATTTAATTTTTTACTTATTGACCTTACTCAAGTATGTGTATATATATATATACACACACACACACACTATAGTATTTAGATCTCCAGCATTATAAATTAATTACTAATTGAATATCACCAATTTCTCAAACCCTTTTTCTTAGTGCCAACATGTGAAATAGAAAAATTACCAATTTTTCCTTATTCATTAAATTCTTAACCTAATTTCGGTTAAATTGTTTTGTAAGATTAGATTGCTCAACCAACCTAGTCAAATTAGTTTTTCAGCTCAGAGCACCGTAAAAGAAATCTAAGAACAAATCACTTAACAATTTAAGGTTTTTAAAATTTGATAAAGAAGTCTGCCTAACTTTACTGTGAAAATCTGAGAAGATATTAGCCTTACTATGAACAACATTCATTAGAACTAATTATTTCTAATTTAAATTCTTAGGGATGCCACATAAGTAAATCGATTCTCTTTAACATTAAGTAGAATGGTAAACGCACACCTGGTACCCCATATCATTTTCATATCAAAATTTCTTAGGAATTTTATTAGTTCTCCTCCCAGGTAAATATAGGTCCCTAATACGCATTGTGTACACCAAGTGTGGCAAAAAGGATGTTATAAAATCTTTGCCATTTAGAATATCCCAAAATATCATCCTACATGGAACCCACACACTTTTACAGCATACTCACCTCAAACTATTGCGATTTGCTACCAAGTAATATAAGATAGTGTAGATGTTATATTGGGAGAACGAGACAGTCCAAGGTCACCTATCACCCTAATGTGAAAATGTGGCGGTGTGACTGAGCCAATCCAAATGACCTCTAGGGTCATGGTCCCCTAAAGGAAGTTTCAACACCCGCCTGCCTACTCTCTAGTTCTTTCTTCCTTTTTTTGATGGCGGGATTCTCCTCTACGTCCCGCATCTCGATCATAAGGGCACAATCTAACGCAGTTGAGAAGGAAGGGAAACTGTACGTATGTGGGGCCAACACCCAAAATAGTGGCTTGAGTAATCCCATCACGAATTGTTTGATTTGACATCTCTCAATCAAAACCAAATTTGGTGCATAGTGAGAGAGCTGTGTGAATTAGATTTCATATTCTGATACTGTCGTACCAGGGAGTTGTTTTAATACCTCAAACTCTTGAGCCTTGGCATCCCGCATGCTTTGCGAAAAAAATTGACCTATAAATAGCATCCAAAATTCATCCCATTGCATGGTAGGTAACTCATTTGATCTCTCTCTTAATATTGATTGAAACCACAAATGGACCACATCGTGTAATTGAAATTCAACGAATTCTATTGATTTGGCGCTTCAACAACCCAATGCCTTATTTATTTTTTCCATGTACTCAATGGACAGATGAGGATCCTCTTTATTATCAGATCCGGTGAAAGTGGGTGGTTTCAACTTTAGGAATTGGAGTATGGTCACCCCTGCATCTCCACCGAGCTGGGAATCCCTTACTGTGGCATGAACTGGAAGTTTATAAGTCTCTTGGACCAGTGGAACCTCCTCTGGTTCTATTGGGGGTGCCTTCCTAGGGCATCTAGCAGCCCTAGCACCTCTGCCTCGGCCCCTAGGTCGGCCTTGTGCTGGTGAATCAGCTGGTTGAGCGGATACACTTTGATGCATTCATTACATCTCTCACTAACTTCTTAAACTCTTTTTCTTAGTGCCAACATGTGAAGAAGAAAAATTACCAAGTTTCGCTTACTTGCTAAATTCTAAAACCCAATTTCAGTTAAATTGTTTTGTGGGCTTAAATTACTCAACGCACCAAGCTGAATTAGTTCTAAAGGTTAGAGCACTGTAAATAAATTTTAAGAACCAAGTCACTGAACAAGTTAAGGTCATTAAAATTTGATAGGAAAGTCTTCCTAATTTTCTTGTGAAAATCTGACAAGATATTAGCCTCACTATGAAGAACATTCATTAGAACTAATGATTCCTAATTTATGAAAGATGCTATCTAAGTGAATTGCTTCTCTTTCACACTAATGGGTAAACCCACACTCTGGTACCCCATATCATTTTCATTTCAAATTTTTTTCTCTAGGAATTTGATTAATTCTCCTTCGAGGTAAATATATGTCCTAATACACATTGTGTACACCATGTTTGGCTAAAAGGATCTTACACAATCTTTGTGATTTAGCATATCCTTACAGAATCACCTTACATAGCACCCATAACTTTTACACGATACCTAACTCAAATTGTTGAGATTTGCTGCCAAGTAATGTAAGATAGTGTAGATGTTATAGTGGGAAAACGACACGGTCCAAGGTAATTTATCACCCCCAATGTTGGTCTTCGTTCTACAGTACACAGAATTTAATGATGGCAGACATAGGACCTTGACGGAACGCCATTAATTAATGCCTCCTTACCTGAATCGCAGTTGTGGCATAAGGGGAAAAGGGAGCAAAACAAGGGGAAAATGTCAGAAAAGCTTGGAGGTGAGGGAAAACCGCAGCTACTGCACCCAGACACCCGATGCTCAGTAGTTCGAACAACCCCTTTACCACACAGATTTCGACGTTCGTAGCAAGAAACACTTGCACAGTCGAGAACGTGACAGCTCGAGAGGAAAAGGAAGTCAAGGCGAAAATGCTCCCTGGCGATTGATGGCAGCGACAGAGGTCAAAATGCGGGGGAGGAAGCTTACGGGGAGGGTAAGAATAAGCGGGGTATATTTGTAGTTTAATCAATAGGATTGATACATGTCGAGACTAAAACAAACAGGTTTTTCCAATATGTTGATCTTTTATTTTTCATATATGTATCATAAATTTTTTAAAATGTTTAAATTCTTTATAATTAATAAATAAATAATAAAGTCATAAATTTTTGTAAATTTTTTGTACTAAATGGAAAAGTAAAAAAAATTTAATAATTAATAGATTAATTAACAAACTCTTAAATTATAAATTTTTTGAATTATGAGAATTTTTTTAAGTAAGCGAAAAATTAATATATTATTCTTTAAATTTTGAAAATTCTTTAAAGTATCTAAAAAATAATAAATCAATTAACTGTCTTTTAAAATAAAAAATTTTTGAATTTAAGATATTTTTTAAGTTAAAAAATAATAATAAATTAATTAATCAATTATTTTTTAAATTTTCTAATAAGGGATTATTAATATAATTTGACATAATTCAAAATTGAAACAAAAGAAAATAATAAATAGTTAAATAATTTATGATAGTGTCCTCAATGAGTCCATTGTAATTATATCTCCCTTACTAATCTCATATAACCAATTTAATAGACTTTTTTTAATTTATTATTATTTTTATATCACAATATATTACTAAATTCAATTTTTAACTAACACTTGTAAATACAATTGATTTAAAATATATAAACATGAAGTAAAACAAATTAATTTTCTCTGTAACCTATGTCACATAAGTATATAAACTAATCTATTTGGTCATTTACACATCCACATTAGCATTTACCATATAAATGATTCCTAGTATTCTATTTTCATAAAATTCTTCATCTATTGAAAAATATTTTCCAAATATTCAACTAGATTTTAAATTACATACAATTCCACAATACATATTTTCTTATTTTCTTTTATGGGATCCGATGTTCATAAAATTCTAACTATGGTGCATATTTTACGTGATGTGTCAAAAATACCGCGGCTTTTACTTGCTGAGTAGTTATATCCTTTCCCTAAATTTCATCGTTTCATAACTTCATAATTTAATTTGCTAACTACATAATCTATTATATATAAGTAAATTAGACTTTCTTTAATATAGAAGTTCCATTGACAAATGAGAAGCCTCTATTGAATAAACTTTCAACTATTCATACGATGATTTTTCATATTTTTTTTATATGTATAAAAAATTATTTGAAATGCATAAATTTTTTTGTAATCAATAAGAAAAATAATAAAGTCATTAATTTGTGTAAATTCTTTATTCTAATAATTTACTTATGTTAAATAAATTTCTCTTTCATCTTTTTTTTTTTCCTTTTGAATTTACTTTATTATCTGTTATTTCTTCTAATTAATATTTAAACCATCCTTCCGCTTTCTAGTAGATTGGTTCAATTTTAATCTTTTTTTCCAAATTGCACATTATTACTGGTTTAATTCTACTTCAGCTCAGTCCATATTTCATAGTCCGTTAAATTGCCTTCCTTATAACCATAACTTCCTAATGTAATATTGTTCTACTTTACAAAATAAAAATAGAGGAAATGGTACATTAATCGCTTACCTAAATGATTTTACTTAATTCTCCCTTGTGAATCTTGGAGGCTTCCTTTTTGTTGTTGTCGTCCTATCTCTACTAATTAGTTAATGCTTCTCCTTCTAGAAATTCAGGTAAGCACCAATTTAGATGTCCTGGGTCAAATGAAAAATTTGTATTTTTGATTGGCCCAAGCTAAGTTTTAGATTTTTTCAAAACCTAACTTGACCTTACTTGTTTCAATATTAATTTATTTTATTTATTATTTATATAATTTATCTTTGTTTTATTTAAATAAATATTAGTTATGATTTTTTTTAAACTTTAATTTTTAAATTTAATTATTTTCTAATTATAATACTAATTTTATACTCATTCCATTCTCTATTTTAAACTTTCTCAATTTCTTTTTAAAAAAAATTATTAAAATTAAATAATAAAAAAAGACTTGGCCCAACCAGGTCATTAACCAAGCCAAACCAAATCGCAAGATAAAAAAAGTAACCCCATTATATAATTGGGTCGGTCTTAGATCTTATTAAAACTCGTCTCAACTCGGCTCATGAAACCCTACTAGGAATCTTAACTTTGAGTTTGATGGTAATGGAGTATATCTAAGAGCAATCAACTTCCAAAACTCTCTGGTAACATATTTTATCTGAACCTTGATGACACTTTAATTCTTGATATTTGTTCTGAATATTAGTGTATAGCTCTGTAAAATTGATTTAAAATTTAAATCTCAATTTTTTTTTTAATTTTATGATGTATAAAATTTTTGGTAAAAATTTTTGTTCACTTGCAATTTATTTTATATAGAGGCTATCTAATTCACAACCCTATAACTAACAACAATAGTTGCTAGTTATGATATACCTAAGTTTAAACCTAGACTAACAAGATTGTTATTAACCCTATGTCAACCACCAAATGTGAATATATTTTGATTATTGCGAGCCTAATACTCTCATTTGATTACCATGGAGTTTTGTGTACAAATTTGTATTCTAATTTAGTTCCAGATGGACTACTTTTGACTCTAATTTATTTGGAAGTTTCTTATCAATTATATTATTTTAGTTACTCAATTTAATTGTTATGTAAATGTTATTCATATTGCGCATTAATATTAATGCTTTGCATCGGTTCAAAAGTAGTTCTTATTGGAACTGCACAATGGTATTCTAACTCTTTTAGTGTTTAATTATTTAATACAATAAACTATTTCTTCAGACACTTATGCTTGTGGTCACTTCTTAACATAGTTTGTATTGTCTACTCAAAGAGTGTCAAAATACCTTTATTAATTATATGTTCCAAATAGTATTGCCAACTGAAAGTCCACTTCTACAACGTTGAACTAATTAGCAATTCATTATTTAACCATTTATGCATAAATAATAAATTCAAGCGTAAGTCAAATTAATCATTAGATAAACATACATTTTTTATACATGTATAATAAAATTGCAAAAGAAAAGAATCAATAATCTAATAATTCCAATAGTTAATCATAAAGAATTATATAATTAATATTATTATTTTTAATTTTAAAAATATTAACTTAATTTAATTCAATAATTTTTAACATATTAATATATTTATTGACAATTTTGAAGGGGATTGAATATATGACAAGGGAGTTTCAACTAGGATAAATTTGATTGTGTGAATCTTCTTCTTCTTCTTTTCTCTATTAATTTTCTGTCATAACTTTAAGACATTTAAAATATGTTTCAAACACCTTAAAATATCTTTTAGGCAATGGAATATAAACTTCAGGGTAAGAAAACTTACGTTGTCTTTGTATTCAACTTATCATTTTTCATTATCTAAAAGAATTTTTTTAAGTTTGTACTCAAGGCCTATATTTTTCTAATAAACTTCTTATATCTACCTATTTCTAAATCTTTCTTTAAAAGTCTTTTAGTTGAAGTGTTTTAAGCACCTAAAGTTAATTTTTAAGCACTAAAATCTTCCGACTATTTTTTTAACATTCCGATACTTGATTGTTGTGTTCAGGCATTGAATTCTTATGACGATTATTTCTAACTTTCCAATACCTAATTGTTGTCTTGAAGCACTTGATTGCAATATTGGAAAAACATTTTTATTTCTGCAAAATTAACTTTAAAAATTATTTTTTATTTACCAGAGCATCTATTCCCCACCTTTTTGTGCATTATCACATAAGGCTAGTTTTGGCTTGATTTTTAGGTAGAGGAACAGAGATGTCTTTACAGCAATATTAGGAACCATTGATGGAAACCCCTAGCCTTGACTTATGAAGCAGTAACATTGCATGTTGTTATTAACTATGTGAAGGGTCACCTGCAAAGGCTTGGAGTTATCCAAACTGACACTCAAGAACTGATTCAAGCTCTATCATTGATGGTTGTAAGAATTTAATCCATAAGATTAGAACTGTAGTATGATTGATGATTGTAAGAGTTTAATCCATAAGATTAGAACTGTCTCTTGCATGTGGATTTCAAGGCATGCAAATCAAGAGATTCACCAGCTAGCAAGATCCTCTATTTGTAACGCAAACCTTCAGTTATGGGATCAGTACCTACATCTACAGTTTCTTTGAATAAAATTATTGGTGATTCTTAATTTAAAAAAAAAGAAGAAGAAGATACTTAGTAGATTCCAATTCAGTTGAAAAGTTAGTTGGTAATAGGGAACATTACTGTTATGCCAGTGTTGGTCCTTTCTAATTCATGATGGACATAAATATTGTCATGCATTTTAAAATATTTTTTAAACAAAGTAAATTTATGATTCTCTATATCCATATTAAATGGCATTGAAATTTTTTTAAAAAAATATATTCTTCAACAAGTAATTTATTTAATAAACGGCCGATATCAATATTATTCGTCAGAGTATTTTGGTCACATTTTGATATTATAAAAACATATTTTCAAAATAGAAAAAAGAGTTGTGTAAATTGAACATCTCGAAAGAGAAGAATGAATAGTTTGCCATTTATTTAAATGATGGCCTAAGAGAAAGGGCCTTTTCTTAAAATACCCATTTATTGTTTAACAAAGTACATTTTATTTAAATGAGTGACTACGTTAAAATTTCATGTTATACATGTTATTTATTAAATAGTTATAAATTAATCTATACTCTACATGGACAATTACTGTATCAAATTTCAGCCATGTTAATAATATAAGTTCCCTAGTAGAAACTTCTTTGCAATTATATTAAAGATGAAGGAATGTACAAATATATCTTTCGAACGTTAATGACAGAATAGTGATTGAATCATATGAGTTTATGATTGTGAAAATGATATTAAAGAACTATGAAACAACATCACCCTAAGAAATCATACAGTATAAGTAGGTGCTTTCCCTTGGATTATGGGTTTGACATTAGTACATTTAGCAATAACAGGAGCACCATTGAATGTGAGATCAATGTCACTGAGCTGCACATTCTCACATGGTACACTACTGCTACAAATAAGAGTGACTCCATCTTTTGTTACAGAAGTCCCATGGATCTTCTTGAAAGTGACATGATTTATCCTTACTTTTGAAGGAGTCTACAAGCATTGAAAGTGAACGAGAAAAAACAAGATATAATGAGTGCATTAAATAGAAAATAACATGAAAAAACTCTAGGAAGATGCTTGTTAAATATAAATTAATGAAATAATGTGCATTTTTGTAAAAATGTAATTTTGGTCCATTACTTTTGAACTTAAAATAAGTTTGATCTTCTAAAGATAAAACCTTCAAAAAGTAATAACCATCTAAAGATCAAAATGGTCTATCAAAGGGACCATATTTATTCACTTTTTCATAATTAGAAGACCATTTTATTACTTTTCATCTTTGGAGCACCATTTATTTTCTCTTTCAATTTTGTTTAACATCAATGAAATTAATTAACTTACATATTTAGCAACAAAACCTTGTATTTAGACGAAAGCATATTTGGAACCAAATTTCAATGTCTTTATTTAATTACCTGTTTTGAACATTGATTATTTGGGCAGTACTCTTGATCTATAATAATTGGGTTCCTGACATTGACCATTAGAATATGCTCATAATGCATTTCAGACGCAGTAGAAGCTACTAGGGTACCAGGCCATGTCTTGATCCTTAATCCATTGCTTGTGTTTATCAGAGTACAATTCCTAACTGTAAATCCTTGCACAGGCTCTTCATTTGGATATCTTCCGAGGCTTCCAACACTAATGCCATGTCCAGGTCCACAAGTTACATTAAGCAAATTGACAAATCTACTTCCGTCACCCAAAGAAATGCAATCATCACCAGTGCCATTGTTTGTATTGGTGATGTTGATTTCACTTGATCTTCCAATGTGAATTCCATCAGTGTTGGGACTAGTTTCTAGAGCTGTGACAATGAAGTTTGAAAATTTAAGTTTCTTGCATCTGAAAACATTTACATGGAAACTCTTGCTATCTTTTGAAGTTATATCCTGAATTACTGCATTGTTGAGAAAATTGAAACCAAAATTCTGAAACAAGAATTTACAAAACCAGGAGGACAATTTGTTAGCAACTGATCATGAAACAACCATGTTAAGTACTTATCCTGAAAGAGCACATCAAGTAAATTCTATCAGTCTATAATTAAAACGAAGAAAAAACATTCGGTCCCCCTCTTTTTCCATTTGTGTTAATTTGGTCCTCGTAAAAATGGTCCTTCAGAAGTCTTAAGAACAAGTTTCTCCATTAACACTATATAGGTGTGGAACCATTTTGTTTTGACTTCATGATTTCTGAGTGACCATTTTGATATTACGAATTCGTGGAGGATCAACTTGATAATGATGCAAAACATGGGAGACCAAAATGGTTCTTTTATGATAATTAAAATTAAGAGATAGATATGTTATTCACCATGGAAAGCATCTTGCAATTTATATTTTTTGCACAATTGTTTTGTTTCCAGGCTGTTTGGCCTTGGCCATCAAAAGTTCCTTTCCCAGACAAGGTGAAGAAGTTAACATGCTGAAATTGAACCCATTGAGCATTTCCATTGAATTGGCTTGGGTCAGCAGGTGCTAGGATTACGCCATCAACATGAACCTCAATGGGAGCTTTGCAAGGACCTTGAAGATTAATTTGTCTCAACTTATATGTGGTATTAGGAATCAAAACCTGGCTTGCACTTGTTGATGCACATGCTTCTTTCCATGCATTTGTCAAAGCCTTGAGAAAAAATATGCAAAAATGGATGAAAAAAATGTCAAGAGATCTTGGAACTGCTATACTTTCATAGTATATTATACATGAACTGTACATATTCTTACCGAAGTTATATCTCCATTGGGTAATGCTCCATATTTTCTTATATCAAAGGTCCTAGGTTGAGCTTTAGCACATAGAACTTGCAATAAGAACAAAGCAATAGTTGTGAAACCTAAATCCACGTCCAGTTTGATCTTCTTAATTACTAGCCTTTGCTTTCTAGCTAACTTTGGTTCAAGATGAATTGTGCAGGAAATAATGCAAACCCATTTGATAGAAGAAGAGTATTTATGCTCATGAATTGCCATGGTTTGTAAAACGGTGAACAAACTTTTGTTTTGTTTTATAGATTATAGATTGCCCTTTAAACAAGAACCAATGAACCATTATTCTCAATTAAGTTTAAGTAGAATAGCCCTACGAATAAAACCGAAGCTTGTGTAACTTTAAAGAAAAATCGTAGCGTGGTTGAGTCTCCATTCTATTATTGGCTTTTCATTTTGTTAACAACATTAGGAAATCAAAATATGCACTTTAACTACCGATGACACAAAAAGTGTTTAGAGGAGGAGAGAAATTAGGCTGCTGATTAATTTTATGTTTTTATGGTTCGCCACTTGGTTAATGTTATTTTGGTGTAGAGAACAATTTTGTAACCAAAATTTAATCCTCTAACTGACAAAAATAAATATTGCAAAAGTTGAAAGAGCAAGATAAAAGTTCCTACAAACTAAATAAAATAATTTCTGCACGGGGGAAAGGGCTTATATATAGAAAGAAACTAGGCACAATTTTTAATTCATAGAATTGTTATTCAAGAAGAAATTGCTTGTCTCTCCTGTGATGTACCGTTTTTTTTAAGATATGATTATTTTCTTTGAAATTTTTATAATACGAATAATGGACAACACCTATTACACTGGTATAGAGAAATGTGGGGGGTTTATTACCAATGGATTGCCTGAGTACTGATAAATTTACATGATATGCTTTTATGATTTTTTTTCTTTGGTGTTCTTCGATCATCGTTTTCTTATAAGTAATATGTAGATGAATGAAATCCTATCAAATGATGCAAATAAAAAGCAATGAGTTCCGAAATCAGGGATATAAATTTTATATGACAATTTAAAGGTCAAGATGATAGTGACTGGGAGGTCATATAAGAGTCTATCAATGGATCTAGGCTTGTTTGGAAAATTAAGAATTTAATTGAAAAAAAAATGCTTCTATGACTTATTTGGAACTTTAAATTTAATTTAAAGATTAAAATAGTATTTTTGGCATATGAAATTCTAAAGATGAGAATGTTCACTCATACTTTGAATTTGGTGTTCCCTCCCTTTACTCTTCAATTTGTAAAAAATAAAAATTAGTGTTATTTGTACTGTCGAAATAGGCCAAGTCTTAGTTAACTTATTTAATGTATTATTTTGGTGGGTTGAGTTTGCATATTCACATGCAAACTCATTTAGCATAACCAATTCAATCTAACCTATTTAAATCACATGTGGGTCAACACACGAGATAATGGGCCAATTGGCTTTTTTTTTTATTATTATTATAATAACTAGCTCTTAAAACAAGATTTAAATACTCTCAATGAAAAAGATTTTAAGAATTTCATTATTTACTTTATATTGTTTTGGTTGTCTGATGAGACTTGAACTATATATATAATAATTTTAGTTTGATTATTGAAGTTTAAATATGTTGTTTGAGTATTAAAATTTTAAATTTAATAATTGAGATAATTTTTTATATTTCAGAAGATGCTTTTTGTTGTAATTAATTATATTTTTCTACTATGACCCACTAAGTAGGTTATATTGAGATTTTTACTACTCAACCCCCAACTAATAGAGTCATTGCCCACATTGACACTTCTAAGTGTTATGAGGGAGAGAAACCACTTCCCTAATATTTTTATTTCTTTTTTTAAAACTTCTAGAATAGAGGAAAAAGATTACATTTTTATTGTTTTCTGTTCCATTATATCAATTACCATCCATTCAAACTGCAGTATTAGAGAATTTTCTTAGTCTCATAACTAATTATCTAAATCTAAATATACTTTTAGATAATTATGAAATATAGTTTCTCTTATTTTGTTATTTGAAATAGGAGTATTTCAAGGTGTAAACCAATATAACTTATAAGATATAGATGATAAATTATATATAGTGAAATCTTTGGGTTAACTTTGATAAAGAATTTGAAATAAACGAAGAGGAAGGGTGTTTTTGAAAAATCTCTGCAAGTGCAATACACTATTAAGCTGGACAGAATTGTACTTTTTGAATTCTTTTATGGCAAAATTGTAATTACGATATCTATAAAGTAGAAGTGGAACCGTAATTCTCAGAAGCTGAACACTCTTACAGCATCTTCTTCCGCCATTTTCATAATATATCATGCAACTTTCACATGACATATGCACTTAGCTATGGTAAATTATTACGAATTTATGTTATGAATTGTTGTTATGAGTTACTTTTGCCTAAAGTTATAAATTTGACAACTTTAATTCTATCTATTGGGACACATTTATAATTCTAATACCTACCCATTTTTAGCCATAATCATGATTGAAGCTCTAACATATATATATATATATATAGGACATGGATTTCACTGTTAATTAGGGCTTTAAAATATTGTAAATCGACATCCAAAGATCATTATTTTCTCAAGAAATATTATATTATATTTAAGTAAAATATTATTATAGTCTCTTATTCATTAATTTAGTTTCAATTTAGTTCATTATTAACAAAAATTAACTTATTTAACTCTTCAATCTTAATTTGATAAATACTATATATATATATATGTTAAAATTGAGGGAACAAATTAAAAATAGACAAATAAATTAAAAATTAAAACAATATTTTGTTCTACTATAGTTCAATGGAAGAAAAACCAAGTTGAAATCCACAATGCCATGATAATCATGGTCAGACTGCACATAATGCAAAAGTTTGAAGTCCAAAGTGGGGTTTTTGTTGAATTGAAATAGTTTTGCTACTATATATAAATACATATTTTGCCACTCGTACTCAAATTCATCATCATTATAATTTACATTATTCTCATCCCATTCATTTTTCTTCTATAGAGAAACTGACTTGCATTACATTATAAATATCATACTCAATTGCTATTTCCGACAGCAATTAAAGATACAGGCACTGATTTACTTGAAATATTCTAGTTGTTCTCATCCAATTAAAGCTTGTGATATGACAAATACGAAAAGAAATGCATGCATATATATATATATATATATATATATATATATATATATTATGTTAGTGATTTTTTCTTATTTTGATTTGCTACACTTACTTTTATATTTTTAGTTTTAGTTCACTGGTTCCACAATAACTCTTCCATTTCCACCCTCACCACCACCTCCACTCCCTCCTTTCGCACCACTTCCATAACTGCCTCTTCCTCCGCCTCCGCTTCCGCCGCTTCCGCCGCTTCCGCCGCTTCCACCACCACCACTGCCGCGTCCGCTCCCTCCCTTTCCTCCACCACCATAGCCACCACCGCCGCTGCTACCTCCACTAACACCAGGGCCACTGCCCCCACTTCCTCCTTTGCCACCACCACCATAGCCGCCTCCGCTTCCTCCTTTCCCTCCTCCACCACTACTGCCACCACTCCCTCCTTTTCCGCTACCGTAGCCACCTCCTCCACTACCTCCTTTACTACCCACCTCCACTTCCGCTTCCACTGCTTCCTCCTCCACTTCCTCCTTTGCCGCCACCACCGTAGCTGCCTCCACTTCCTCCTTTTCCACCTCCCCCACTACTGCCACCGCTGCCTCCCTTTCCGCTGCCGCCGTGGCTGCCACCTCCACTACCTCCTTTACAGCCACCTCCACTTCCCCCTTTGCCGCCGCCACCATAGCCGCCTCCACTTCCTCCTTTTCCATCTCCACCACTACTGCCACCGCGGCCTCCCTTTCCACCGCCGCCGTGGCTGTCACCTCCACTCCCTCCTTTGCCACCACCACCATAGCCGCCTTCACTTCCTCCTTTTCCACCTCCACCACTACCACCACTCCCTCCTTTCCCGCCACCACCATAACTGCCTCCTCCACTTCCTCCATGGCCGCCACCTCCAATCCCTCCTTTGCCGCCACCGCCGTAGCTGCCTCCACACCCTCCTTTTCCACCGCTGTTAGAACTGCCTCCTCCACTTCCTCCACCTCCATAACCACCTACACCAGTTGAAGATGTATTATCCACATTTCCAGCTTCTGATTCTTCCGCAACACCTACTGTATCAAAAAAAAAAAAAAAAAAACACGCACACACACAATTGAACTTTGATCACAGAATAATGATTTAATGCAAAATCCTAATGATCTATATATATACATATATATATTTGTTCACGTTTTCATTTAACCACCACTTAATGTGAGAGAGGAAATCAAAGATTCTTAACCCCTTTCTAGTGTTATTTGGGTCCCAACAGCTTTAGAGCATCTTTTGCAGTACTCGTCTACCTGTTTTGGTCCTGCTGCATTATACTCATGTATATGTAAGTTATAAAAGTGTACAGCACAGTAAAATTTTAAAAATTTTGTTATGATGAAAACTGATAAAATAAAAATATAAACATTAATAGATTGCGACAATAATAATTTATTAGTCATGCAGCTGCGAGACTCACGATTGCAGACCGCAATTAAAAATTCTACATACAAACTAAAGATATGAATGTTTGTACGTTCCTGAGATATGGCTTGATATGGTAATTATAATTCAACCAGTAAGCATATGAAAAAGTCATCGTAACTTATTTAATAATGTAATTGCATAATTTAAACCATGGTAGTACTAGTAACAGTAAGTGTAGGTTTAGGCTTCAAAGTTCAAACCTTGTAGCTCATCGTCCTTTGATGTCCCATGCCGTGCAGCTACCACATCTGAAATGAGAACCACTGAAACCAGGAAGCCAAAGAGAATGATGAAAGCCTTGATATTCATTTTGGTCATAGATTTTAGTTTAAGACTAGAGAGGGATGACAATCTAATGTGCTGTACGAGTTCTATTTATAGAGTGATATAAAGCACCGAATACAAAGAGAAGAAGTGGGTGATAATAAATGTAGTTGAGTGTCATCAAAATGGTGCAAGTTACAAAGCTTTGGCTGAGGGTGAAGATACTGGGAACGTTGTCTCCTGAGTTGACACACAGTCCATTGAACCATTGAAGAAAGACGTGTGTGTAGGTTTGAGCTGAGTAAGGCATTGGGGATGATGGCAACTGGCATGCCAGTTTGGATAGCATGCAATGTGAATATAACATTGAGAGGGAAGCAATTAATGTTCAAAATATAGTAATGGTACTCCACAGAGTTTTTTCGAAGAAATTATGCACTGGTGGCTTGTGCAGTTCGATTAATACCGAACGTCAAATCGAATTATAAAATTTTACTGATTTCGATAACTCAAAGTTATTGAATTCGGTTTTTTAATATTTAATATAGATTATTAAATTTTTGAATTTATTATCTCAAATGTCGAATTTGCACAGTTCTCAATATTGGCAATCCAAACTAACTCCACCCTTGGGTTTGTGTTAAGGTTTTAATAGTGTTCACTTAATAATTATAATTGCGAGAGTAATATTCTTTTTAGCAATGTGTGGTAGCGATTATTTAATGGCATAGGGTCAGGTGCGTTGTTAAGTCATAGTTAAAATATGTTGTTTGGGTAAAATGCTGTTAGGTGGAAAAAAAGAAAAACGTTGTAATTAATCTGACCAAGAATTCTAGTGTTTGACAATTGATCTAATAGTGAGCAAATTTTTATTTAGGAAGATTTTGTGGTTGTTCAAACACATACTTTTATGCGGCCTACAATGGCTAAACTTTTTTGTTTCTTAAGGAATTTACGTGGAATCCTCACAACCGTAATTATGATTGCAACATAGTTGAAAACCTAGTCTAATTAAAAGCAAAATTATATGTATAATTTTAACTTCATAGAAAAAAGAAGTCATGAGTAGTGACACTAATTTTTACTATGATTTGCGTAATTTATGAGAAAGAAAATGAAGTACAGAATAAATCATTTGTAGTTGTATGGCTATATCCAAAACTATATAGTTCTGATTTTATCATTTTTGAAAAGAATAAAATAATGAACACTTTCATAGATAATTCAGGGTAGGCGACTTACATACTTCTCCTAATTGCAGAAGCTGATCGAACTCTGGCTAGGATCACTAATCAAATGAGATACCCACAGTGTTTTGGGTGTATTTCAGGTTTTCACAACCTAAATTTCCTTTTGAATGCGACTGCAGAATGCTTTGCAGATATTTCTCTTCAAGTGTCTTAAGTCTCTAGACTATTCTCTTGCTATATCAATCTTTTTTTTTTTTTTTTAATCTTATAATAGTCTAGCGCCTTTTATAAAAGGTTAGCTAGGGTTAGGGTTTAGTAATTCTTGAAATTATTATTTTACCCTTACTTAATGAGCACCCTTTATGGGTGGACATTGTTTAATATCTTAACAAATTTAAATCCTAGATATTATACGATATTCTAACAATTTTCTTCCTAGATTTATTTGAAAAAAATAAAATGCAAAGAGAGATTGGCGAGGAAAAAGGTAAAATGGCAATAATTAGTACAATGTGGCTATGGAGCCCGAAGACAGTTGTGACAAGACAAGAATGAGTCTTTATTTCCATTTCAACGAAAAAAGACTAAGCTTCTTAAAATTGTTAAATTAAACCAATGCTATTGGTCACTTTTATTTTAGATGTAAATGGATTTTAAAATGTTCATTTTCTAAGAAAAAAATTGGATATGTACATGTAATGTTACATGTACTTGTAACCTACAATAACTATAGTAAGAAGTAATGATACTAAAAAATATGAGGTGTACCAGTATGAGATAGGTGTTTGATACGATGTTGCTCAATGTTACACGCCTGCATGTGTATTGATGCATATAAACAAGCTTTTTTGTTTAGGATATATTTCAAATATGTTGAAATAATATCAAATAAGCACTGAAATATTTTTACCTATTTTTTTTAGTTGTGACATTTTTTAATCATTTTATTTTTTGTTGTATTTTTTTTTAATCTTATTTCAATAAATCCTAAAGATTTTTTATTTATTGTCTTCATTATCATAATCTTCTTTCTTCACATAAGACAATTGCCAAGAGATGGGAAAAAAATTCAAACTCATCACAATCATAATTAATGTTGCATCACAATATAGGCTTGGATTCTCTCTATGTTCTTTCTCTCAATGTTTCCTTTTGTTCTCTTGCATCATTCCATTTTTGCTGCCTCATCTCCTCACTTGGATTTTCTTCTCCTCTTGACCATGCTTTATTTCTATGTGATCAAAATAGAGCAATCCTTCTTCTTTCTCTTATACTTAGGACTTATTCTTCTTCTTCCTTTATCTCCTCTCTCCTAAACGTATTCTTCCCTGTTTGGGTTCTTTCCTCTTCTTCCTCTTCCTATTCTTGTTCTTCCTCTCTCACTCATGATGGTTCTTCCCTTCTCGTGCTCTCTCAACCTCTCACGGGCTCTTCTGTTATGCCATCCCACACACTATTCTTTTGTTTGAGCTGTGAAGCAAGATGTGGTCCCCTTTTTTATTTTTATGTAATATTCATTAAATTTATATGCTAAATACCTTATTTAAATGGGAATGTCCTTTTATGACTTTATGGATAAATGCAATCTAGGCAATAGTAAATTTTAATAATTTATTGTATATCGAAAAAGGAAATTTAAAAAGACTAAATGCAAAATGAGTTAGTATTAAAATTAAATTTAAGGCTGGAACAAGTGACTAAGTCTCATCTTGTACATTCCTAACACATGGATTTGAATCATAGTATTTGTAATCAACATGTTCTAGAATTTTTCATCTTAATGGTGCCAAGTATCTCCTATTGAATTATCAAAATGCCCCTAGCTCTTTCACTCTTCTATCGCATTGTTCTTGAACTACCCACCATTTTTTCTTCAATTTTTCTCTCAATCCAAGCTTATTGTTCATTTTGCAATTTTGGTGCATTTGATCTAAACGTGACATATTTTCCTTCAAATCTTCATGGGGTTTCATTTTTACAACTAATTTCCATCGATTCCCCTTTCATTTCCAACATCCACATGGTCGTAAATAGTGAAGTTTTGATGAAGCTTCATTTATGCAAGTTCTACGTGATTTCGAGCAAAATTCATATGTTGCTCTTAAAATTTCCATAGGGCTTCAATTCCTTAGTGATTTTTAGCCTTCTCTCTCTTATTTACACCAATTAATTTCACTAATTTAGCTCAAATTTTGGCACTGTTCATGCTCAAAAAGTAGAATTTGGAGCTCAATTCGATATGATCTCATCTAATTAATTTGGGGCTTCATATCCTAGATAAATCTTAAACTTTTCTCCCCTAGAATCCATGATGAATTTCAAGTTTTAACTCTAAAAATGAAAAAGAAAAAAATTTCAATTTGGCTATGAGTGTTCATACTTGTAAGGTGATTAAATCTGAAGTTTTTGGGCTTCTCTAGCCTCATTAAACATAAGGCCAATGGGAGTTTTCGTTTTGAGTTGTAAGTGGATTTGATAATTTTCTTGATTTTCTTGGATTTTTAGTGATGTCAAGGGAAGAAAAGATGAATGGAAAACCTTAATACAATTCATTAAGTGGTCATAGATGATAATATCAATTTAGTGACTAGTTATGGAACTTCGTTTGTTGATCCCTCATGCCACATTAGTGAAATTGATAAACTCATGGACAAGAAATAAGGGCATAATAAAGCATATGAGAGAGGATTTAAGGTATTAAATATTGATTAAGGTCATGAATTAATTTGGGACTAGGAGGATGATTATTCCAAAGCCATTAATGAACTTAAAGGTTAGTAGTTGAGGAGAATAAAGTTTAAGAATAGTCTTGTTGATTGTGTCTTGAATTAGAGTCGGATAATTGAATGTTTAAATGCATTGAAGTTAATTTAATTAGTGGTTTACAAACCTATGGGTATTCCTACTTGGAATCAAGTTATGAGTGCCATTGGCCTTATTAAAGTGATATTTATTTTAGAATTTAGATTTCGAAATCAGAAGTAAGAATGGCAAATAAAACTAATGTTAACTATGGAATGTTGTGTTTAGCAATCTAAAAGTTATAAATATTAAGGCATATGTTTACTGTTCAGAAGCAACTTACTAGTTAAATAAATAAATTGATAGAATTAGTCATATTATTTTTGTATAATAGAGGTTAAAAGTGTGTTTCCTTATTGTGAACACCCCATCTCTAGTTACTTAATCATTTAATTAATGGATTCACTAATTAATTAATAATTAAGCAAATGAGGAAAATAAAAAGGACAGAGGCTCAAATGACATTTTAAAGTAAAAGCAATTTAAAATATAAAATGAATAATGGGAGAATTTAAGAAAAAAGAAAAAACCAAAATTTGAAAATAAGAATTAATTAATAATAATAATAACAAATCAAAATAAAAAAAATCATAAAAGACACAAAAATAGAGAAAAATCTAAAAGTAAATACTAAAGGTAATGATGACAAAAATTAAAAAATAAAAAATAAAAAAATATAATAAAAGGGGGTTAAATTAAAAGTAATCACAAAACCTATATAATACAGCACATATTGGCAGAACATAATGATTCGAGTTCATTTTGACAGTGGCTGCAAGTGGATGCTTCTCTGCCAACGCTATGGCCGCCTATTCTTGCAAGTTGTCGTAGCTCTGGGGAAGTGACAGATAGCACAGTGAAGTTAATGATGGTAGTGGAGGCAGTATGAAGAAGATAAAGAGAGGATGAGGTGAAGAGAGAAAGGAGGGGAGTCTGAGAGTTGCTGTGAGGGGGAGAAACCGAGAATTGAGGTCTGAAGTTGCTGTGAGAAACCGAGAACTGGAGTCTAAGAGTTGTTGTGAGGGGGAGAAACTAAGAATTGAGGTCTGAGAGTTGCTGTAAGAAACCGAGAAGTGAGGTCTGAGAGTTGCTGTGAGAAACCGAGAACTGAGGGAGGTTTGAGAGTTGCTAGGAGAAACCAAGATCTGAGTGAGGTCTGAGAGTTGCTGTGAGAAACCGAGAAAGAAGGAAGCTGAGCTGAAGGCCGCAAAATCACCAGCCGAAGAGACATACCATTGCTTAGCCTTCTTTTCGTTGATGCCTTAGGTGACACTACTGAAACCAATTCCTCTGTTCACACGCGCTAAAACAGAGGTAAACAGAGGCAAATAGCCTGAGCTAAGAGTAGTTATGAAGGAGAAAAGAGAGAGGGACGTTGGCGTTGCTCTTGCTCTCTTGTGGTTTTCCGTTAAAAGGTAGTTGATAAAGGATCTGACATTGGCAAGAAACCACTGCTAAGCTTTGGTAATCTTATTCATTTATCTGCTTGCTCCTTACCTACGTGCTGGCATGCTTCTACGTTCTTCACTCTCAGCTAATGCTTGCTTTCCTTTTCCATCAGGATCATATACATTATATGTGTGTCTATATATATATAGGTATATATATATATATATATATAGGAAGACGTATATATATATATAGGGTGTGTATATAGATATATATATATATATATGTGTGCACGTATATGATATGGGGAGTCTTGATCTTTCCTGAGGCATGTTTGTTCTCTCCTTCCATCATTGTATACATATATATATATGTGTGTGTGTGTGTGTGTGTATAGATGTATGAAGATGTATATATATATATATATATATATTGAAAACTGCTGCAGATTTTTCTCTGGTGCCGTGGAGGAGAGTGAAAGAGAAAGAATATAGGCTTCCCTGCTTTCTTGAAGCTTGCTCTCTTCTTACATATATATTATATATGTGTTTATACATATATATATATATATGTATATGGATGTATATATATATATATATATATACGTGTGGGTATATGAATACATGCTTCCTAAAGCTCTCTACCTCTCATACCATACCTCCATATATATCACATATGTGTTTATATATATATGTGTGTGTGTGGGAATATATATAGGCTTCCTCGTTTTCTTGAAGGTTGCTCTCTTCTTACATCTATATTATATATGTGTTTATACATATACAGGTGTATATATATATATATATATATGTATATGGATGTATATATATATATATATATATATGCGTGTGGGTATATGAGTTCATGCTTCCTGAAGCTCTCTGTCTCTCATACCATATTTACATATATATCACATATGTGTTTATATATATACATATATATATATATATATATATGTATGTAGATGTATATATATATACGTGTGGGAATATATAGATATATGCTTTCCTATTTTCCTAAAGCTTGCTCTCCTTTTCTATCATGCTCATATGTACTATTACAAGTGTCTATATATATATATATATATATATATGTATGTATATATATAGATGCATATAGGTGTATATATATTACTATTATCTTTGTGAATGCGAGATTAATTGTTGGCTTTATAAACAAAGTTCTAAGAAAGTCATCGAGTGAGAATATTATTCTCCTGGGGTGTTTGGGGGATTGTGTGAGATTCTGATCTCCTTAAATCCCAGAAAAAAAAAAAAATTTAATACATGCTTGCTATAAATAATAATAATACAAAAAAATATAATAATAATAATTAAATATTTATCTTAATTAAATATTCCCCATTATTTATGAAAATCATGTGTGAGAATATTGTTCTTCTCGAGTGATTGGGATCATGTGAGATTTTAATCTCTTTAGATCCCTAAAATTAGTATACATTTGTTTAAAGATAATAATAATTAAATATTTACTTTAATTTACAAAAATCATCGAGTGAGAATATTGTTCTCCTCAGGTGATTGGGATCATGTGAGATTTTAATCTCCTTAGATCTCTAAAATTAGTATACATTTGTTTAAAAATAATAACAATTAAGTATTTACTCTAATTCACGAAAATCACCGAGTGAGAATATTTTTCTCCTCGGATGATTGGGATCATGTGAGATTTTAATCTCCTTAGATCCCTAAAAATTAGTACATAGTTTTTTTTTTAAAAAAGGTAACAATAATTAAGTATTTACTTTAATTAAATATTTTCCATTATCTACAAAATTATTGTGTGAGAATATTGTTCTCCTCGAATGCTTAGGGTCATGTGAGATTTGAGTCTTCTTAGATCCCCGAAAATAGTACATACTCATTTTAAAATAGTGATAACAATAATGATAATGATGCAAAAATAAATATCTTAATTAATTTTCTTTTTTCACAAAATGGTTAATTTCATTCTTTATAATCATTTCATTTAAATTTCAAAATAAAGATTAAGATCCCAAAATCAAACAAAATCAAAAACATGAAGAGGTTGGGAGGGCTAGATTAATCAGGTTGTTGTGAATTAAACTAAATCCCAATTTCGTCTCATTTATCACAAAATTTACGAACCATCAAACAATAAACATGCCTTTTTGGTCGAACTACGTGGACTTTGATCCTTATCATAAGGTACGTAGGCCCTAGGCTCTTATCATAGGTCAAGTCTGTCCTTTGTAAATATCTATTTGTTTGCTTTCGTTATTGCTGTTTTGTCTCCTCTGTTTAATGGGTATGCATGTCGATAAAAGGGTAATTGAGATAAACTTAAAAGTCATATTCTATTTTAGCTAACTGGTTTAAGGTAACTGTCCTTATGGATGGGTGTTGTGAGGTGCCTAACACTTTCCCCACACTCAAATAGACTTCAAAACCCATCTTTGGTTGTGTAGACCATGTTGCCTTTTTCTTTTTATTTTAAATTAGTTTTCCAAAGTTTTCCGTTAAAAATTTTGGTGGCGACTCCAAATAAATTGATTTTCAAGATTCATTTTTGGGAATCAATTTAAACACTTTTTATTTTATTCCGCCAAAAGGTCGGTTACGACACTTATTTTATAGGTCTTTTAAACTAATCATGGTCAAGTGAATTGTTAAAGGCTTTAGGAATAGGTTTGTGTGCTCCTCTCTTGGTGAGTAGATATTGCTAATTATACTTGTTTTCTGTATTTTAATATCTTTATTTGGAAATTTGTGCGTTTTATTCGCTCAACTATTTTAAGAAGTAGATTTCCTCATATATATTGTTTTCTTCTCAAGAATTTCTTTGAATGCTTTCACCACTTTAAGGTAACGTGTTATACAACTTCTTTTGGTATCTAATTCGACTTTGGAATTTAGATTTACATCTCTAGATATTTTGGATTCTGATTTACATTAATTATGAAATTTTAAATTAATCTAATTATAATTTCTGAATGGACCTAACTTTGGATTCTCTAAACTATTCTAACTTTGGGCATTCTAAAAACTCTATACTTACGAAGTATTCTAATTTTATATTTGTGAAGAACTTTGATTATGTACTTCTGAAGAGTTTGATTATGTATTTTTTAATTTCTTTAGGTTAAGAATATTTTAATTTCTCTAATTTGTGATTCTAAATTTGTTTGATTATATATTTGTCTATTTATTTATCTAGTTCTAAACTTTTCTAAAATGTTTAATTATGAATTATTTCTATAAAAGAATTTTGGGAACTCATCCAGTCTAGAACCTTGCAGCTAATTAACAGTAGTAGATGTTAGCCATAGTGCACTATGATTTTGAACCTCTAGTAAGGGCGATACTAGCCCTATATATTGGCCAACACATCTAATATGATCTCATTCTGATTATGTGATTGAGGCATATAACTAGTAGTCCAATTATTTCAAGCTTGATGCTTGTGTTTGATATCTATCTTGTTTTAATAGTACTATAGCTAGTAGGAGTGACACTAGCCTTGTGTCAGCCAACACACGTGGATTATTTAACAGAGGTATACAACCAAGATTTTGACACTACCAAAAAAAAAACTATACATTGCAACAAAAACTTTACAATGATCAATAGAGGCTGTCATAAAACTTAGCATCAACAGTGAGCATAACCAACATCGTAAAGATTAGGCCATTACGATGGTCAATTAACTGACCGTCATAAAAATAGAACCTAACGGTGGGCAAATAACACCCATCATGAGGAATAAGTGCCACAACGACAGTTAACTATTAACCGTTGTTATGGCAAAGCACAAAGATGGTCAACGAGACCATCATTGTGGCATGGATAAGTTGACCTAAGATGAGGTCAACTAATTAGTCCAATACAGTCAGAGTTGACCGTCGTTATGCCAATGATATATTGGTACTATGATGCTCTCTCTAACTGTCATTGTGTTCTGCCATAATGATAGTCAAGAAGCAACCAACATTGTGGTAGCCAATGAAATATGGACCTCATTCAAGGTCCATTCAGTGGCATTGCGATGGCCAACTAGATCGTTATTGAGGCGAAATTCAACAATGGTCCAGTGGACTATCGTTAGGCCCAAAGGAATGGACCTCAATTGAGGCCTATTTTGGTGGGCTCTCTGCCACAACAACGATCCTTTATTGGACTGATGTTAAGTTAAGTCATAATGACATAAGTTTGAGTTCTACCAGATTAGTGGACCTCGACCTTTCTACTTTTACAACAGTTAAATTTAATTATCATAAAACTTTGCCCTAACGATGGTCGATAGATGATCATCATTAGGGCATTTAAATCTGCATCAGAGATGCAAAACATCTCAGATGCTAAAAATACAATCCCCTAGCTCACTGCACTGTAAGACTCTACTTGCTCAAGTTACCATTTGTCGTTTGCCATTCACCGACCGTCCTTCGCTTGTTTGGAAAGTCGTCTGTTGCTTTGAGTCATTCGCTATCAGCCCTCTGCCTTGTTGCTTGATTTGCATCGGTCTCCTCTTTTATTCTACCCAAGCTTTGATGTTTGTGCTCCATGTCCATTGGTCATCGCCCTCTACCAAGATCGTTTGTCTACCACTGCATCTCATCGTTGCTGGCAACCCTACTCATGTAAGGCATGTAATTTTGTAGTAATTTTTTCTTACTTTATGTTGATGATTTTTTTTTATTATAATTAACGTTCTAAATATTTTTTAGAAAACTATGAATGCCACTACACTTCTCATCTTCCTGATGACCCCATGATTATAGAATTCACCTTTTGTTAGATTTCTTGGGAATGAGTTGAAATAGGAAAGACATGAATTTTTTGTGTTGGGGCTCAATGATCTCCAGTATCATGGTTTGATTTTTTTATATAAATCATTTATGTAGAAAAATATTTAAATTACACAAACCTTTTTTTTATTCTAAATAATTGCATAAAAAATTAATGTTCTGAACATGTTGTAAGGTGAAATCAAAGACAAGATTGAAAAACAACACAATTTTGTTGTTTAAAGTATATTGTGCTTATATTTTAAATAGTTGCATAGTCTTTAAGATTATTATTGGGATTAAGATACCAGAATGTTATGAAAATATTTAAGATATAAGTGAAAAAGACAAAAGACATATCTACAACCACTAATAGAATAACTACAAGAATTATGGGATGTGGGGGTTGAAATATTTGATTCTTCTACTAATGAGATGTTCAAGTTATGTATAGCTATCATGTGGATGGTAAGTGATTTTTCAAGGCTCAGAACTTTATCTGGGTAGAATGTCCATACTAGGTTAGCTTGCCCCACTTATAATTTTGACTCTATCCCCATCTATCTTCCTTATAGTGGAAAGTGGTGTTTCATGGGTCATCGTCATTTTCTAGGTCCAGTATATAAATTTAGATTGTCTCAAAGTAGATTTGATGGAAGAGAAAAGAAAAAAAATCCCCTATAGCAGTAGCTAGATCATAAATTTTAATACACTTTGAATATGTTGAGAATATATTTGGAAAAGATGTAGAGGATGAAAATTGAGGAAGAAGACCTTGAGGATCTATTGCTGTAGGTGTGATCCCCAACAATGGTGTATAAAGAGCTTATTTTTTTTCTATTTCCTTAATGGGAAAATTTATTACACCCCAAACTTAATGTCATGGACATTAGGAAAAATGTTTATGATGAGGCTAGGAAATGAAAAAACTACTTAAATGCACGGTAAGACATACATGAGATGGGCATAAGGTCTAATATGTGGCTAAATGATAATGGTAGATATCTTCGAGCTTTGTTTACTTTAACCAATGCAAATAAGGATATTTTTTTTAAGACTTTAAAGAATGTTACTGTGCTTGATAGTTATCATAACCAGACGTATTAATTTAAGGCAGTCTATGTCAGCGATATAAAGACTCATGACTCACACATTCTTATGGAGCAACTTTTACTATTGGCAATTAAATGAACACTTCTTAAGCACGGGTCAACTATTTTGATTGACTTATGTTTATTCTTCAGGCAATTGTATAATAGAGTGATAAATATACATGAACTTGACTAACTCAAAGATATAGTTGTTCTTATGTTGTGTCATTTGGAGATGATATTTTCGCCATCACTCTTCATAGTTATGGTGAATTTGATTGTATATTTATTTAAAAAAGCTAAGCTTAGAGGTCTCGTCCAATACTATTGGATGTACCTTATAGAGAGGTAATGTCCAATGTATTTATTCTTGCTTTACAATTTCCTCTGTGTCTCCTTTTTAACTTAATTGAAGTGGATTACAATTAACAAATAATTGGAAAATTGAAGTACTTTGTATGGAATAGGGTACACCTGGAGCAATCAATAGGTAAGTGTAGCTTGGCCCAATATGTTTTAACCTTTTGCTAAGATATTTGGATGGAGTGGAGACTGTATTTAACCGACTAAGACATGTTAATGATGAACTTAATGTGGCAGCATCTAACGCCAATTCTATGTTTCCAAAAATTGGAAGACCAATTGGTTGTTTTAAGTACTTTGCTTTATCTTCTATGGAAAAGTTACAAGCACATCATCATGTGCTGACTAGTTAGACCATTTCTCTTGTAAGTAAATCCTAATTACTGGATAGTGAACAAAACCACAAAATCTAATTGTCCAAAATATATTTGCTATGTAGCAAATTTAGAGACCATGTAAGGAGAAAATTAAGAGGACATACATGATCTTCTTTTGAGATAGATAAAAGGGTCCATCGGGAGTTTGTTGAGTGGTTTTCTCAATGTGCAATTACTTATACATCCTTGGCAATTGATTTATATTATGTATTTATCTAACTATATGGTTCATAATTTTTGTTATAAGAAATTATGTGAGTACATCCCATTCAATTGATATGAAGTTCTTTATAATGGGTCCAATGGATAAAGCATGCCGTTATAATGCATACAATGTCAATGAATTCAAATTTTGTACAATGGAATGAGACCAAGGTTAAAAACTCAAAATTGTAAAGCTTTTGGAACATTTGATACAATAAGCTATTTAAGTAGTAGGGATAGTCCAATGAGGTTCGTAAGTGTACCATATTATAGGAAATTATTAGATATAATTGAATTAAATTATCATGGTTAGTTCATAATTTTCTTATTCAAATGCATATGGGCTAATATAACCATTGCTAGCAGAATTGTAAAAGATGAATTAGGATTTACAAGTATTAATTTTTCATAATTAATATACATTGGTAATAATGAAGATGACGAGCCATACATCCGAGCTCCAGAAGTTCAAATGGTATATTACATGGAAGATAGGTACGATAAAAATTAGAGTATGACTATACACATAAAGCCATGAGATGGCATGGGTGATGAGGATGAAGATGTTGTTTATGCTAGTGAGCTATTCCACATACAACACTTGGAATAATTGTTCCCAGATGATGATAATAATTTATGCATGTCAAGGTTTACATGTTCTATTTATTATATATTGTTAGATTTTTCATATTATTGTGGTTTTGTAATATATGTTCTTAATTTGAACTAATGTTGCTTTTGGTCATTAAGAGGAATTCTAAAGATGAAGAGGTTCTTTAGGAATTCTAAATTAGCCACCACCGGTGGACGAGGTTCACCAAACATTAGCACTTCATTGCTTAGCCCTGCCACTTTTATGATCAAGCACTACCTTTGCCTCCAAGTACCCCAGCAAATGTCTCAAAGGAACAACCTACCCAACTAGGTACCGCTAACAATCTAAGGGAATAGCAAGAAGAGCATGCATGTCCTACACTATGACCACATAGGAGTGGATGGACTATTGATGTCATTAGTAAGTAGACTAATTAATGAGATTCAATGCAATATTGGTTCTTATATGTTCATGCATTAACTTAAAAATTGTAAATGAAAATGGTCAACCTAAAAGTAAGCATTTAATAGTGCATGATGTTTGAACTCTTCTGAGGGGTGAAAGGGCGATTGTACTATCCAACCCCAACAACCAATCCACTGGAGAATGAGGTGAATTGTTGGTTATCTTAGAAGCATTGTTAAAGACTTTAATAACTTACCCATTAGTTATTAAAAATGGAAGTTGGTTCCTCTTAAATACAAAAATGACATATTTAAATACCAAATACATGTAATAATGCATTCGTTATCTAATTTTCATATGAATTCAATAATTTTTTTATTGATTTTTATATTATATACATATATATATATATATATATCATGTAGGCAAAGTTCGTTATTAAAAAGGTTCAAAAAAAAAAAATATTCTTGTGTTCTAGGGATACAAGTGAAGAGATTTTTGTTCTCGGTTATTTACATACATAGATGATAGAACGAAAATGAGAGACAAGTTAATTGTCTTGGTCCTAAAGGACATTCAATTGGAGCAATGGACATCCTTTGTCGATGATCGACTTGACCTAAAAGCTAAGGTACAATAAAACTATATTTTATTTTACTAGTTTGTCTTCATGTTAATTTTTGATAACTTAATTAATATGTTTTGGTCAAATACAAGGACACTATTGTAAAAAATAAAGAAAATAGAAGGAAGTAAACAATTCTACACATTGGTGGATCAAAGAGTCTTGCAAGAAAAAAAGTTGTGATGATGAGTTTATATAAGTAAAATGTATTTCACTTAAATGTTATATGATTGTTTGATATGTTACATTATAAAAATCAAATGTTGGAGGAACAGCAAAGGGGTCCAGTTTCCCGGGGAGAGGTTTAGACCACAGTACACAAGAGGGCCGATGGATCATTCATAAATAAGGATGCTCCAGTTATTGTTGTATGTTTATGAACTTTGTCATCTTATATTATTGATTTATTATTCATTCCAAATGGTTTAATGTTGACATGAGTTATTGTTATTTTATTTTCAGCCAATATATAGGAAAAGATAGTTGAGTTTAAGGCATCCAACTCTTATATGTAAGAAATTTCCTTGCAATATTCATTACCACTGGCTTTAGGGACTTTGGAACCTCTTTGGTGAGTTCGAGGAATAGGAAGAGGTGTTTGCCCTTTCCAAGTGTTTGGACATCGTGCTAGTGGATTTTGTCACTTGGACCATCCTACCATAAGCTACAAAATGAAGTTGCATCACTTAGAGTTAAAATGGTAGAAAGAAATATAAGAGATGCACAATAAAGAGCTCAAATTGCTGATATGGTAGTAGAATAAGGACAAAGAAATGCAATCATGTCTTTTCTCCTAAAAAATGTCCAAGGAGATTCGCCACCAAAGCTTACATCCATACTATCTCGTGGGGTATTTCTCTAAATATTTATCTTTTATAAAACTTTTGTTGTAATGTTCTTTTGTCTTTATTATTCAATTTATTACTTATCATAGTTTGTCTTCAATTTTTAGGTACTTAGTGAACAATGCAGTGTAAACCCACCATCAAATCCATTGTCATGTCCTTATAGTAGAAACAATTAGTTAGTTATGATGAGTTGTTAGACTTTGTAATTATTCAATATCTCATTATGTTTAGATTTGATCATAGTTTTATGTTAAACTTTGTATGTAATTATGTTTATAGTTGATTACCAATTAGGCCTTCTTGGCTTTGAGTATTAGATTATGTTGTTGTGATTGGTGATTTATCATATTTACAGGATATTGATTCAGGAAAAAAATTGTCATAAAAAATTAAAGTAGAATTAAAGAAAAAAACATATCAACAATTGTTTAAACTACACCATAGAGAATATAGTACCATCAACAACGGTTTAATTAAATTGTCACAAAGACGAGTCATTACGACATTTTTTGTTAACTGTCACAGTGGCATATGATTGCGAGGGTCAGAAAAACTATCATAAAACCATGACATTGTGACACATTATTTGACCATCATAATGGCATGTGATTGTGACAGTTTGAAAAGTTGTTCCAAAACCATGACATTACAAGAGTTTTTATTACATCGTTGTGAACACCCCACCCAAACTAACAATAATAATAATTATGGTAATAATAATAAATAAAATTAAAAATTCAAAAAAAAATTAATTAATTAATTTAAACAAAATTGCAAAAAAGCAAAAAAATAGAAGTAATATGAAAAAAAAAACAAATATAAGAAACAAAAATATTAAAAAGAAAAATTCAAAATATATGTTTGAAGAAGAGACATGGTAATCATCTTGTAAAGAAATAAAATGAATAGGACCAAATACAAAAAGGAGGAAAAGGCCACCTAATTAAAATAAAATTGCAAAACACTCTAACTTGCTCACACTCACACACTCTCACATGCTCACTTGCTCTCACCCACGCTCACACTCACACACCCTCACTTGCTCACACTCACACACTCCCACTTGCTTACATACATACACTCCCACTCCCACATGCATACACTCATGCACACACATACATTACTAAGGAACAAAAGGACAAGGAGGGCAGAAAAGCAAGAGGGAGCTGGTTTTTCAGAGGAGAGCAGAAAGTGGAGCAGCTTGTGCAGAAAAAGAGAGGTTAGCTGGAGCATAAATAAAATAGGACCACAGCTGGAGCAGAAGGTGGAGTGGCTTCGAAATGGCGGAAAAAGCAGAAAAGAGGAGGAAACCGTGAGCAGTGAGTGGAGTGGCTGGAAGTTGCAGAAAAAGCAAGAAAAGAGGGGAGACCGTGCCAAAAAAGAGAGGTTAGCTAGAGCATAAATAGAAGGGGACCTCGGCTAGAGAAGGGGGAGGGAGGTGGCCGAGAAAAAGAAAGTGTGGCTGGAGAAGGGAGAGAGCAACGTGGCCAAGAAAGAGAAAGCGGGGCTGGAGAAGAAAAAAAAAAGGTGGCTGAGAAGAGGACCTCGGCTGAAGAAGAGAAGGAAAACGTGGTTGAGAAGAGGACCTTGGCTGGAGAAGAGGGGGAGTGAAGTCTGGAGGCAGCAACTCAGAAGAGGGTGAGAACAAGAAACTGAGACGCAACTCAGAAGAGGGTGAGAGCAGAAAACCGAGAAGCAACTCAGAAGAGGGGGAGAGCAGAAAACCGAGAAGCGACTCAGAAGTGGGTGAGAGCAGAAAACCGAAAAGAGAAGTAGAAACTGAAGGAGGGGACCAGAAAACCGAGAAGCAGAAGCAGAAACTGGGAGAGAGCAGAAAATCGAGAAGTAGAAACTGAAGGAGGGGAACAGAAAACTAAAAAGAGAAGCAGAAACTGAGGGAGAGAGCAGAAAACCGAGAAGCAGAACCGAGAACACAACCAGCTGAGCCAAAGCTACCATGACAGCCGAGGAAACCAGAAAATTCATTTCGCTGTTCTGACCAACGTGAACAGGGGCAAACAGTGGAGAATCATTTGAGCTAAAGAGTAACAGTGAAGGAGAGAAGAGAAAGGAATCTGGCAGTGCCTTCTGGTGGTTCTCTGTTGAAGGTATAACGATAAGGATATATAGATATATTGGAGACTACTGCACGTTTTTTTTCTGGCGCTGTGAAGGAGAATGAGGGAGCATGATATACATATATATGTGCATGTATACATATAAGGATATATATATATATATTGACTGCTGCATGTGTTTTTTTTCTGGCGCTGAGAAGGAGAATAAGAGAGCATGATATACATATATAGGTGAATGTATACGTATAAGGATATATATATATATATTGATTGCTGCATGTGTTTTTTTTTCTGGCACTGTGAAGGAGAATGAGAGAGCATGATATACATATATATGTGAAGGTATACGTATAAGGATATATATATATATATATATATATTGAAGACTGCATGTTCTCTTCCTGGTGCCGTGAAGGAGAGTGTTCACTGATTCATGGTATCTAGTTTGTTCTGTTTAGTTTTAAATATGTTTAGGATTTGATTTAATGCATGGGAATATGTTCAAAGGTATTCGTATACTAGTGTGATGAATGCAATATTGTTTCGATGCTTAAACTGTGTAATAAAACGTTAGCATGGTATCTAGTTTATTTAAAAAAAATAAGTAAGTAAAAAAATAAATAAATAAATATGAATAATAATCAAATATTAATCTTAAATTAAATATTTTTATGAAATTATCGCGTGAGAGTTTTGCTCTCCTCGATTGCATGGGGTTATGTGAGATTTCAATCTCCTTAAACCCCTAAATTTGGTACACATTGGGTTAAAAAATAAATAAATAAATAGATAAATAAATAAATAAATAAATATGAATAATAATTAAATATTAATCTTAAATTAAATATTTTTATGAAATTATCGCGTGAGAGTTTTGCTCTCCTCGATTGTATGGGGAAATGTGAGATTTCAATCTCCTTAAACCCCTAAATTTGGTACACATTAGGTTAAAAAATAAATAAATAAATAGATAAATAAATAAATAAATATGAATAATAATTAAATATTAATCTTAAATTAAATATTTTTATGAAATTATCGCGTGAGAGTTTTGCTCTCCTCGATTGTATGGGGTTATGTGAGATTTCAATCTCCTTAAACCCCTAAGTTTGATACACATTAGTTTAAAAAATAAATAAATAAATAATATAAATAATAATTAAACATTAATCTTAAATTAAATATTTTTTATGAAATTATTACGTGAGAGTTTTGCTTTCCTCGATTGAAGGGGGTTATGTGAGATTTCAATCTCCTTAAACCCCTAAGTTTAATACACATTGGTTTTAAAGAAAAAATAAAAAAGTAAAATAAATAAATAAAAAATATAAAAAATAATTAAATGTTAATCTTGAATTAAATATTTTTATGAAATTATTACGTGAGAGTTTTTCTCTCCCCGAATACCTGGGGTCGTGTGAGATTTTAATCTCCTTAAACCCTTGAATTTGGTACACATTGGTTAAAAATATATATATAAATAAATAAAAATAAAATATATAACTAAATATTTGCTTCAATTAAATAATTTCCATTATTTATGAAATTATCATGTGAGAATGTTGTTCTCCTCGATTGCATGGGATTATATGAGATTTTAATTTTTTCTTAGATCCCAAAAATCAATACGTAGGGTTTTTTTGTAAGGAAAAAAATATAATAATAAGAGTAATACAAAAATAAACGCTTTAACGTTCTCCATCGTTTGAAAAATTATCAAGTGAGAATATAGTTCTCTTTGAATACTTGGGGTCGTGAGAGATTTTAATCTCCATAAACCCTAAAAATCGATACGTAATTGTTTTAGAATAATAGTAACAATAATGATAATAACTAAGAAATAAATATGTTAATTAAATTCATTTTACAAAATGATTAAATTCAACCTTTATAATATTTTCATTTAAATTTCAAAAATAAGGATTAAAATTCCAAAAATAAATAAAAAAAATTAAAAAGAAAAATGGAGAGATCAAGAGAGCCAGACTAATCAAATTATCGTAAATCAAGACACACAAACCAAATCTCAATTTCGTTTTGTTTATGTAAATCTGTTTAATTTAGACTCTCTTATTCTCATCGTAAAATTTACAAATAATCAACCAATAAACATGCCATTTGGTCGAACTATGTGGACTTTGATCCCAATCTCAGGGTACGTAGGCCCTAGGTTTTCATCCTAGGTCAAGTCCGCCCTTTGTAAACATCCATCTGTTTGCTTTCATTCTTGCTGTTTTGTCTCCTCTGTTTAACAGGCTTGCATGTCGATAAAAGGGTAACTGAGGTAAATTTAAAAGCCATATTCTATTTCAGCTGACTGGTTTAAGGTAACCGTCCTCATGGACGGGTGTTGTGGGGTGCCTAACACCTTCCCCACACTCAAATAGACTCCCGAACTCATCTTTGATTTCGCAGACCATGTTGCCTTTTTCTTCTTTATTTAAATGGGTTTTCCAAAATTTTTCGTTAAAAATTTTGGTGGCGACTCCAAATAAATTAATTTTCAAGACTCGTTATTGGGAATCAATGCATTACACTTTTTATTTTATTTCGCCAAAAGGTCGGTTACGACAATCGTAATGGCATTTTAACCTTCAAACGTGTTTTTGTGGCGACATTAATGAGAGTTTTTAGTGACTGTCATAGATCCACTTTACAATGATCAAAACCCACGCAAAAGCCATTAAAAAACTTGTACAAAAGCTATTTTTTCGTAGTGTGATTATTTCAAGGATGATGCTTGTGTCTTATATATGTTTTATTTTTAAAAACCTATATATTGATTTGCATGGGTTTCATTTATGTTGAAATGTTGAATCTAATTCATTCTTCCATATTGTGTTTTGTATTTTGACTGGGTTTCATGTGAATATTGATAAATACTCATTATTTATATTTTTTGAATAACTATTTGTTCATGTGAAAACTTCAAAGATAAATAATTGCTCTATGAAA
This sequence comes from Delonix regia, assembly GCA_037074485.1. Classification (NCBI taxonomy): domain Eukaryota; kingdom Viridiplantae; phylum Streptophyta; class Magnoliopsida; order Fabales; family Fabaceae; genus Delonix; species Delonix regia. The sequence goes on along the minus strand of CM073452.1, from coordinate 35,095,909 downwards.
AGCTCTATCATTTTGTTTGTTCCCTTCCTAATATAGTTAGTGATATTTGCTCACTAAGTGTTTTCACTCATTCCTATTTTATTATAATGTTTTCATAGCTAGTACTGACTTTAGATTTCCTCCACTATGTAGAGTCAAGTTAGATATCTGATGGGGAGCCCTTTATTATGTGCATGGGCAAGGTTGATCTTTATTGCTAATTACTATATTATTTTATACTTTAGAAGCTCCTATTATCACAAGTAGTGTATTAGTGATCGCATGTAGTATCTAGGATTGTCTTTTTGTATTAATTTATGAGAGTCGAGCTCTTATGGTTTTTAACTTATAGGTTTTTTGGGAAGTCCATAGTTTAGAGAAACCTCTACCAAAATTTCCACACAAAACCCAAATAGTGAATATTATGCTTATAGATTGGCGTAATTTAGTAATTGTCATTTGGTAGGTTTGTGTTAAACTGCTTAGGTTGTCTAACTTATTCTAATTTATGGAGGCGAGGTTTACTTAATTTTTTATGCCAATCACACTTTCTTAGTTAGGGGTATGACATTTTTTTTAATTGATTTTTTAATTTATTAATTTTCCTTTCCACTATTTTATGTTATTTTTTATATATTATATATTATTTTAACAAAAAGAGAGGTGTTCACAATTCCCCTAATCCAAGTTAACAACACCATCTTTTTTTGTCAAATGTGGCTGAACATTTCCTTATTCCAACAGATAAAATTATCCTTACGAGCCTAACTCATACACCAAGCATCTCTTAAGTCAATCAAGTGATCTTGAAGGCATGACTTAAATACCAAATGTTTAATCCAAGCAACCTTGAAATGCAAAGGTCATAATAAATGACGATATTCAAATATTTGAATAAAATAGAATGACAGTTGGATGTGTGTGTGAGTTGATGCAACAACCATTTCATGTTATAACTAGCCAAATGATTAGAGATGTTAGCCCTATTAATAGCCATACAACAAGGAAGGAAGGATGATGAAGCAAGAGCTAAGGACACACAACACATTGGTTAGTTAACCCAAAGGGCTGTATTTTGTCACACCCCAATATCCTGAGCATAACCAATACAGATAATGGACAAGCCCGTCTTTGTTAGCCTAACAAATTGATTGCTTAACCGAATTGAAAATCATACATCATGGAAATTCATTACCAAGCAGATTTACATTCATATAAAATTTGTAGAAATTTCGGTAGAGTCTTCTCTATAATTGAGACATCCTAAAATTGCTATAAATATCTACCAAAACAATAATATCTATAAAAGAGAGCTTAATTCTCAATTCAATCCAGCGACAACTACATTACACAGTAGAGGAATGGAGAATCTACTTGTGGTCATACATATTCATTTACAATTATTTACATCTTTAACTAATTACATTGTTATTAAAAACAAAACCCCAACAAAATAGGGAAATTAAATCATTAGTAGTACCAATAGGGCTCCTCTAGCTCTCCTGGTTAGCAAACTACTTTGTTTGATTGCCTGAAATTCAGTAAAACATAAACGAGTAGCATTCTAGTAATAAAAAAATATAATACCCTTTAAATAGGTTAGTTCTTTGTAAATAATCATTTAAAACCTTAACATATTAAGTGATAAACATGCAATAACGGTCATGGATTCCTTCCATGGAAATTAAATCGGTCAAGGGTACATAGCCCTTGGAAATCACATTTAACGGTCAAGGATCCACAGCCCTCAAAGAATCTTTCTTGTTGGTCAAGGGGACTTAGCCCTTGGATATTTTTATCATTAGTAAAAGGAACTTAGCCCTTGGATACTTTTATCAAATAGTCAAGGGAACTCTGCCCTTGGGTTCTTGTTAAAAGACATGTAAAAACCTTCCTTTTTACTCAAAATACGGTTAGCTCAGAACCTAGATTAAAAGGAGGATTATCAAAGACATCAAGCATCGATCATAGACTTATGGCCCATGCAGTTTAATCATCTTTCAAGAGCACACAACTCTTAGGGTAAATCACTATCGGTCGATGATATGTATCCCTCGGGTTATTCACTATTGGTCGAGAGTACACAACCCTTGGGGTAAATCACCCATATGGTCGTGAGTCGCAAGCTTAGCTAAAGCATCTGTCATATAGTAGTCCTCCCTAAATCTAAGGAACTACCATACATAAGTTTTCTTCTTTCAATATCAAACTTATCAAAATGAAACTTTTGCAATCTCTAGTAAAACAATACCCTTTTCTATACAATCATTTCTTTTTATAGTTTTTGCATGGATATCACGTACAAGTCATAAATCATAATTCATTTGAAAGACTAACAAGTCTAACAAATTATGCTACCATATAACAATACAATGGTAATCATATGGTTAGAAGAGCTAACACTTACTTGGTGGGTGAAGTACTCTAAAACAACCTTGGCTCATTTTCCCTTGGTTACAAGAAAATTTACCAATAATCCTTATATCACCAAATACAATTTTCTCAATTCTCATCACTTACATACATCAATTTAGGCTCATAATAATGCCTCTTAACAATTTCATACATGGAAAAGATTTACCAAAAGTAACCAAAACATCTAAAATTTCTCATAATAACCCATAACATTAATTCATCACATAATTCTTTCTTCTATTTAGTTCATCATATTTCCATTTACCACTTTCATATCCAACTTCCTTATCATTACTAAAAAAAAAAGCCTTAGCTCATATTCCTTGATTTCCACCACATCACTTACTCAGTTTTTTCGTCAATTTACATTCACTGCCTTATAAACTTCCTAAATTTTCACTTTAGTCCCAAATTCTCATGCTTTCACCTTTAACCCAAGTTAAACCATGAAGAACAATAGGGTTTCATGTCATACACATTAAAAATGTGCCTATAAGACCAATTTAAACCCATTAAACTCTAGAATTCCATAATTTTCAATAAAACCCCAAAATCTCAAAATTTTTTGGTTTAATCCCTACCAGAACAAAGCTAAAAACCTTGCCTAAAAACATACTTCCAAGGCTGAAATTCAATGGAAATGGGCCAAAAAATCTTCTCCTAACATCATTTTCATGAAAAAATAATCAAAAATCATAAAAATTTGCTTAAAAAATCTCTCTTTCTTGGCTGTCACGAAACCCACTGGAAAACCAAAGCTATCGTCGACAACTGCAGGTCATGACGGTTTGGAATGCATCGCTAGTAAGGGATGATGTTGACCGAAGGTGGTGGTATGGCTAACCGTGGTGGTGGAAGCAGAAATAGTGAGAAAGAGATGAGCTTCTAGAAAGAAGAAAATGCGACAAGAAGGAAGAAGACGATAAGCAGGGGCAATTTCATAATTTCACACCAGGGAGGACACATGTCACCACCAAAAATTTTCTAAGGGAGGAAGGAGTTGCATCTCGAACCCAGGACATCAAACTTCCATTGCCTTGCCTTACTACTAAGCCAAAGTTCACATCTGATTAATAATGCACACCACAAATTTTATACTCTCACTTTTGCTAAGAACAAAATTTTTTACATCAAACTTGGCAATTGTTATAGTATACCCTCAACAGATTGTGATTTTCACATGGGTTATATGTCCATAGAAATGCATTTCTTTCCACGATAGTGCTTCACCAAATTAGTTTTAAGAAAATTTTGCATTGTTTTGAAGTAAATTGTAGGTGAATTGCATACATGGAAGATGATTGAAGATCAAAAGCATGAAAGATTTCTGTAAGGGTTTCACTTACTTTCATGCTAAAATCCTTAGTTTTGGAAAAGCAAGAAACTGTACAGAGACAAGTTCAAGAAGCCTAGGCCTCATGATTTGGAGTTTAGGCCTAAAAAGTGTACTTTTTTTAATACAAATTCTAGAAACCTGGAGCTTAGGCCTCAAATTATGAAGCCTAGGCACCACAATCAGTGTAAGAAGCATAAACTTTAGGTGCTAGCTCATGATGATTAAGTGCCAGAACACGACTTAATTAATGGCATTTATAATTTTATTTTTTTGGGCTCTATAAATAACAAAAATAAAGATTTTGTCAAAAAGATGGCAAAGAGAAAAAAGAGGACTTAAATTTTGCACTGAAAAATAAAGAATTCTTCAACTTCTTTAGTCTTTCAAGGTATTTCTATAACTTTTAATTTGATTAATAATATTAAAAATACAAAAAAAGAATGCATAAATTGATTTTCCTTCCTTCATCAATACAAATTATTTAAATCTTTCTATGTATAGAAATTGAAATTTAATGATGATTACATTATTTGAACCTTTGTATTGGCACTCCATAGTTCCCCAATCTCCTTTGTGGCATTGGTCATGATTATTGGATTTATGTATTTTTTTTTTAACTTACTCCTCGTTGAATGTAGAATAAGGCTTTGGCATCCTTTTGTACAAGTTTTTTTTGTTTTCCTTTTGCTTGGCTCATGACCATGCATGTCTCCAATTCTATAGGAAAAGCTAGTCGAAATTCTTCTTCTACTATTTGTCATAAATCTTGTGAGATAATAAAGTCTACATTTAGTTCTCCAAAATTATAAATTTTCCCTTCAAATATTGGAATTGAGGTTTGGGTATAACTAAAATTGTTATTTGTTGGAGGTGAATTTTGTACAAATTCAAATTTGTATAAAATTAATCCTTCTATTTAGATTAATTAATTAGAGACTAAATTTGCATAAAATAAAATATTTAAGAAACATATTTGTTACCAATAATTTATAAGAAATCAAATTGTCACCAAATATAATAGTAGATAACTGATTTACTTTTCTTTATTTGGAATTGGTGAATGGATTTTTATTGCTGGTCAAATTGCATTATAGGGCTCCGTCTAACTCCTACAATAGGGTTAGAATTTCAATTGATTCAACTTTGCTACAATTTTCTCTTCAACTACTTATGTTGTTGCAGTATTTCAAATTTTTTCCAGGATTTAAATATATCTTTTGTTCCAAAATAATGAGAAAGTCATCCTTCAAAATGGTTATTAAAAGCTTATGTTTAGCTTATTAAGGGACTATTTTTGTTTAATGTTAAAGTTCTAAGAGACCATTTTAGTACTACAAATTTATAGAGAATCAAATTGACATTGAGACATAAAATGAGAAAGTATGATAGTATTTTTTTTTTTCACAGAAAAATGTTAAGTTTGATGCATTTGATGTATTTATGTCCCCTTAAAAATAATTTTATAAAAACAAAATGTTACTTTATTACTTGTGTATATGATCACTCCTAGCGTTCAATCATCGAAAGTAATGTTACTTTACCTGTATGAAAATTTAGAGAGAAAAATGTCATTTTAATGTTTAATCTATTACTTAATTGTTATTCTATTCTCTGATTCATTTTATTTTCTAAAATAGTTCATACTTATTATAGAATTTGTTACTTTTAGTCCCTTTACATAAAATAATGAGGTTTATCTTGTGAGACTACTTATGAAAACAATTTAAAAAATAAGAAACCTAAAGTGACAAGTTTTAACCATTTTAAATGATAAAATAAGTAAATTATACAATTTAATAATAAGTTAACACCAAAACAATGTTTTTCTCAAAGTTTGGAGGATCTTGGGCCCCTCCTCCTCCTTCCTTTTTCTTGTGGCATTATTACAATTGCAAGCAATTGAGCTATGACATACCTAAAAGAGGAAAAGAGTCAAAGACAAAGCATTACTACAATAAAAAAATCTGAGTGAATAAGTAATCCGTGGGTGTCCTTGTATTTGACTGCCAAGACTTTTGCCCATTGGTTCCTAAAATTAAATTTGTTTCCCTAATCTCTTAATTGTTTCCCATAAAAGAATGCCATTTTTTATAATTGAAATGGCAATAAGAATAATGTACCCTAATATCATTAATTAAAGCTATGATCACATGCATATTTTATTTTTAAATTTATTTCATACCTAATAAATTCAAAGTACTCATATCAAATTGACATCAAGACAAAAAGTGACGGACAAAAATTATATTATTTTTACAAAAATAAAGAGAAAAGTATAAAATTTGTTTCTTATTTTTATATTTTATAATAATTTGATCCCTCATAAATTAATTTGACAAATTAATTTCTTACAAATTCAATTTAGTATTAAACCAATTCTTCAAAATTTCAAGTTTATACAAAACCAGTTCCTTTATTTAAATTAATGAGAAACTAATTTTATATAAAATATGACTTATGATAGACTAATTTATCAAATTTAATTTGTATGAGTCTAAATTGTCACAAAGTGTAAAAGTATAAATTAATTTAAAACTTTTATCTAAAAGTAAATATAAGTTTTCCAAAATCTAAGCAAAAGGCCACGAAAACAAAAACACCAAGAGCTCTTTAAAAAAAAAAAATCTACTACCAATATAAACTCTAGACGAAGGAATTCGAACTACGCCAATTGATTTCTAGACGCCCATTGAATCACAAAAGTCGAGCATTGCACTTTGTCTTCCACTATCTTCCATTGAAATCCAACTACCAATTTCTGAATCTTTTCCAAAAAATTCGATGAGAGTATACATATTATATATATATATATTCTATTATATGAAACAAGTGTTAAATTTAAATTTAAATTTGTTAAAAATATGGATAAAAATCGCTCTTATAAATTGTTCAGACTTGCTACAGAAAATTGTTACTCTGACTGTCGCTGACACCTATCAAACAACATAAAATTCATTATTGTAACAAACCTGAATAACACAATTCCTTTATTATTATAAATAAATAAATAAATAAATTTCAGACATGGCGTGGCCTCTTGCATTTCATGCCTTCAGAAAATAAGACAGCTACAATCACATGCATGTTTCACGACATTACACCAAGTAACAGAGATCATGGTTTGAGACCATGGTTACTATAATTTCTACTCCTTCTCTGATCCTAACTACCCTTTCTAAATAGCAAGCATGTTATATGATATGTACACTAATGCTATTAGTTTATAGAGACTTTTAGATGCACAATTAAACATATGTAATCCTACTCCAATTGAGACTAGGAAATTTAGGTTATAAGAACTCTAACATACATTTGACATATAATTAGTATATCTATTTGATTATTGATCTCAATCCTAATTAAATCCAACTTCCACCGGGAAGAAGAAATCAATAAATTTCCTAAATTCATTAGATTGAATCCATTTCTATATTTTCCATCATCTACCAATTTTTAATTCCTATATAATTCGAGGACCACAGATATAGAATTTAATTTCAAGGGATTAAAAAAATTTAATTTAAAGATTTGAATTCAAAAAAACAAATTCTTATGATTCAAGAGGACATACTCTTATAAATTAAAATATTAAATAAAAAATGTAAAATAAAATTAAATATAAAAATTAAAATTTTAAAAATTTAAAAGGCACAATCAACCAACACACCCTTTGGATCCACCTTGCCATATATACTTGAAGTAATCCCATACCTTTCATTGAGCACTTACAGTTCTACGTGATTCTCTATTCTCCTTCCATTCTTCGATTAATCTTCCTTGTACGTCGTCAAAATATAAATACTGAAATCAAAACATGAGCGTAGAAATTCTAGACGGTGCGACCATTTTGAGCTTCATGGAAGACGAGGAAGCCTTCCATGCATCGGTGAGCGATCTGTTTGCTAAGCTAGACACAGACAAGGATGGCCTTCTTTCGTACGGAGAGATGATGAAGGAGCTGAAGAGGCTGAGGGTGTTTGAGACCCACTTTGGGATCAACATGAAGACCGAACCAGAAGAGCTTGCTCAGGTTTACGAGTCACTATTTGTGCAGTTCGACCATGACTTGAAAGTTGTTGCTTGATTTCTCAATTCATAAATTTACGCTTTTTTCCTTTTAATTTTTGACTCTTTATGTCTTCTATCTTCATTGATCTTCTTTTCATCCAATTAGAGCTTCTAATTTTATACTTTCAATCCAGAGAAGTTTTGATGTATTGTGATTTTATTTTCATGATGGTCCATTAATGCAATATTAATAGTTCGTTTTAGTTTCATTTTAATATATAATTTTAGACAGTTGATCTCATTAGATTTTAATTTAATAATATATATGTCCATCTAAATATATACATGCTCCCGTACCAAAACAAAGTAGTTTATAAGAACTATTTTTATTATCGGCTTGTTATTGAGGAAAGGTTAAATTATTTTTTTGGGCATATAAAGTTCTTTAACTTTTCAATATAATTTGGTAGTTCATATGAATTTTAATATTTGTAATTTAATTTTTGTTAAATGAAAAATATCTAGAATATATAGAAAACAAAATAATGTCTAAAAACATTTATTTACCACAATGTCCTTAAGGTGAATTTGCCTCCACTATGTTTATTGTAGAGTTTATGACAAATCTCCAATAGAAATTATCCTGAGCATTAAAAATTTATAGATGACTTTTGGAAATCTATTTGAAAACCTTTTGAATGAACAAAATAGAAATTATGAGTGGAGAGGAGGATTTTAATTTTTCTATATTTTCTAAATACTTATTTATAGTAAGAATCTATACCAATACAATTTTTCATGAAATGTTGTATTCTTTTAAAAATTTATATCCCTTCATACTTTAAATGAAAAGTTACTATTAGAAAATATAAACGTTTAAAATTCATTAATACTTATCTTCTCTTTAAATTTAATATGTGATGTAGACAATTATATATGAGTTTTAAAACCTTTAAATTTATCTAACGTGGGACTTAAAAATCTATCACCACAACCAAATACTCTTTAACTTAAATTTTTCATTTTTACTATTAAATTTTAATTAATATACTGTTTACCTTTTTCAGTCCAATTATCTAATAAATTATTTATTGGCTGGCCAATTTTTCGTTGTATGAAGTCAATATCATAACGTGATGTCTTCATGAGTCCAAAGGACACGTAAGTCCTTAATTAGCTTGACACTCCGTTTACAAACATGTATGGGATCAAGTGTTAGTCATCGAGTTTATACAAAGAACTAACATAACAACAAGCAATTCAAGTTGTTTTAAATAGAATAACTTCAACATGACAAATTACTATAATTAGATGGTTTATATGTCTCTTTCTGGATCACTTGATCTTCGTTTTCAGCATCCCTCCAAGAAGCTTATGAATAACAACTCCAGAACGAGAGCTCTGCCAAATCTGAGACAAGACAACTAAATGCCATTATAATACAAATTTGGATTATTTTGATAATAATTATGTGTATAAAAATTGACTGTACACAATTATTTTTATGTTATATTTAATTGTACACATTCATTTTTTACACACAACACATGTTATAACAATAGAGAATATAGAGTTGTTAAAATACTATTAAACCTCTCTGTTCTTTTGTCACTATACTCGTACTTTTCTCATACGTGATCCCTTCTTGCCTACACAAATGATCTCCTGAGCTTCAAAACAAGGGTTATATATAAACATAAATTACAGAAAATACAATAAACATATAAAGAATTTTAATCAAAACAAATACATATGACAATAAATTTAACATTACTAATTCAAAATACACATCATCTACTAAATATTGAGATTTCGTTCAAAATTTCAAGATAATAATTAACTTATACGTGAAGACAGAAAGTGAAAATGATTAAAGAAGAGGTTAGGTGAAAGAAGGTTAGGAGGGTAATTAATTATGTCAATAAATATATAATATATTATAATCAAAATTAAGACATAGAACATATGAAATTAATAAATATATATATAAAAAAAAGGTTGAAATGAGTAGAGAAACGCTTAAGTGAAAATTATAAGGGCCAATTATGATAATTAGTGATCTTGAGAATAAATATTTGTCTTCAAAAGACAGTTTTCTATTTATGCTCCTACACCGTAAGAGAATATATAACTCCAAAATAGAATACAAAAAAGTTATAAAATTGATTTTTTTTTTTTTTTTTTTTAAAAAGCAACTTCTCGTTAAGATTGGCCAAGCCTAACAGGCCATCAAAGGATCCATTGCCACATGTCCACATGCATTATTGGCAATTGAACCTCGTTTGTCTATATTGTAATGGAAAGGGTTAAAGGGGCAAGCCCTTGTGAAATTATTCTATACTTGTTTGCTATTAAATTTTTTTCACTAAAAGCAAATTATATAAAGAAACTTCTTTTAAGGATTCGCTATAAAAACTTCCAATTTACCATGTCTTTATTGGAAAATAAATAACCACAATTTATTCTTAATTTTGGCTCACTTTTTATTTGTGAGATTTTTGTTCATTGAAACTGTTATTTATGAGAAAATTATCTATCCAATTTTTTTTAAAAAAAAGGTGGGTTTGGATTATTTCTTATATGAATTACAAAAATGGGAAGGATTTTAACCTGCTGGATTGTTTGGGCCATTTGATGATAAATTTAATGACCCTAAATTTAACATGTAAAAAGGATTTTAAAAAATAATTTAATTTTGATAAATATTAATTCTTTCAAAAAATTAATTATTATAAAACATGTTGATATTTTTTATTTTGTTATACAAAATGGTATCATAATTTAAAATATTAATATGTTCTATAATCAATTTTTCTTAAAAAAATAATATTTATTAAAGTTAAAATTTTTTATGTCCACTATATATATAGACAGCAAGTGATCCAAAATAAAAAAATAAAACATATGGACAGAAAACAAGTAAGATTTTCCTTCTGCTTTAAAGATGCTATTGTCGTCCTTATAATTTCAAGTTTGATATGTTAGTTAAATGCTACTATATATTAATAGAAAAAGAAAATGCAATAACTAATCTGGCTAATGGGGAATATTAAGTCTTATGGTGGATTGTTAGATAGAAGTTCAATAGTCTATAATAGATAAAAAATATAATTGTATGTGATTATATTAATTTAATAAAAATTTAAACTATTAAATTTTTATCTAATTATCCATCATAATCAAACGTAACCTTTTATGAGGAGATCCAAATTGATACAATAGCACTTCAAACATAACTTGTTACTAATTTACTGTGATCACTCAATTCTCACACTAATCATCACGACATGACAGAACCATACATGAGGAAGAAACCTCCCAATTATTTCATCTTCTGTTTATGGTTGCTAATAGCTAGCTACTCTCTCACAGACATGCTTTATTATACAAAATACAATTCACCACCACAACATAATTAAGCTGCATATATAAATATTTCAAACAAGTGAGGAGCCTTAGTTGCGATTTTCAGTCTTAGTGTGTGCATCAACAGCTTCACCAGCATAAGAGCAGCATCTGCAACCTCCTCCATATCTTCCACCACAGCACCCATAGCGGCAATATCCGCCCCGATAGCCGTTGCCATGGCCCGGGTAACCACCGCCATAGCCACCATGGCTGGGATACCCTCCACCATAGCCGCCACGGCCTGGATTACCTCCGCCATGGCCTGGGTAATCACCGCCATTGTGATCACCTCCAGGGTAACCTCCATAACCATATTTGGCATCATTTACCATTCCATCTTCCTCTGTCATTACCTCACCTACAATAATAAAACAAGAAATACAATAATGGTTCATTCCTAATCTTTGTGAATGAACATAAATAAAATCTTTGGACAAGTGACATGTTCTTTGAAGCCATGGTACCATGAAATTTCATTTGTAGTTAAACAAGTAAAAATTGTTAAAGAAAATGATTGATTTCTATTTTCTAATTAATAGTGTGTTTAGTTTAATGTTTAATAAGTTTAAAAACTTATTTTACATCTAAACGAAAATTTGTCTTACAAATATAGTCGTTTGATTTAGTATTTAAGTTTTTTTTCAATATCAATTTTGCTTTTGAAATTCTCGTTTGCACAAAAATAAAAAATAATTATTTTGTATTGGATGAATTGTATATATAATAAAAATAAATTTTCAAATAAAAATTTACAAATATAAATAACGATGATATAAAATCACATTTGATCAAAATCAATTTTAAAAATTACTTTAATTCAACACCAATTCAATTATAAATTAGGCTTAGTAATGCTAAAAACTGGCACATGTTTAGCAACATTATTATAACATATGAGATATCAACTAAAATAACGACATCCTATATCTTTTGGCATCCTAACTTACACAGAACAATTTAAATATTAACATTAAACACTGACATTATACACACACATATAACATCCAAAAATTTAGGATGAAGCTAATGGTATACCAAACCAACTCTTATTTTTTTCTAAACTTCGCGCAGAATAATAAATATATTCCCATTTAATATAATGAAGACGGCTCCAACTCACCATTTTTCGGATCAGAGGAAGACTCAGCCAAGTCCCTTGCTGTTACCTCAGAGGAGAGAAGGAGTACAATAGCAAAGACAGCAACGAGAAGAAAGGCTAACTTGGAAGCCATTGAAGAGTTTTGTGGTTTATACGAACAGCCCACAACAAAAGGATATAGAAGATGGTGTTTGAAAGAGTATAACTATGTACCCTATATATATAGGTTACCCTATGGGCCTAGCCAAAGAGAGCAGGGGCCTAGATGTAGGTGGTAGTTAGGGAAGTAGCATTTATTATTAGCCTTATCTTAGCTACTTGTTAAATTCCAATCTGATATTCTAATCTTTATTTCCAATTTGAGCGACAATAGAAGGATTGGCTAAGTCAAAGGCATTAGTGTTTATGACATTGACACACGTCTCAAATCTCCTTCATCTAATATTCCTCATAATAAACCAATCAAATGATCAATCTTATTGAGAAACAATTAGTAGTCTAAACTCTAACCATTAATACATCCTTAATTATTCATTTCAACTGTTATTTTAAAGTAGTATTATTTTTTAAGTTTTGTATCTTTAAGACATTAATTAAACATTATTTATTGTACCAGCTATGTAATAATAATAAAAAAGTTAATTAACAAATTCTATTGTTTTCTTATTAATAATTTTTTATTAATAAGTGCAATAAATGATTCTTAATTAATAAAATTAGTCAAAAAATTATATATAATTATCATTAATGGGTGTCACTAAATGACCATAAACAAATGAATTAGTCAATAAAAATTTATTTTAATTGTTGATAAATATGATAAATAATTCTTTACCGATGTTTTAAACAAAAGTCATTAGCAAAAGTCTTACTTTTTAAGCAAAATATTCTTTTTAGCTATTTCTTATTTTTTGAAAGCTGATCAATGCAAACTCACCGGACTCCAAACATGAAGATAGGATGGTCAAAAAACCATTAATTGTCTGATTTAAACTAGTGATTATGACCAATCTAAACTAGTGATGTTCTAGCCCTCCCCAATTCTATATTTTGACAATCAATCATGCCACATATATCTCATTAGTTAAATTTATGAATATGAACATTATTGGGTGCAATGTGGCGGAACCAAAATTGATGAGCAATAACTGATGAATGTCAGGATCTATATGATCGAATTCAGTGGGCAACTTGTGTTTGTCGACCCGATTGAAATATTAAATCCAGTCATCTCAATCAGGATTTGGGAGCATTTAATGCGAGATTTCTACGCATTCTTTGAAAATATAAGTTAGACTCTTCATTTTTCTTTAAATTTCTATTCTTGTTCCAAGATGATACTTACCAATAGATATTTAAATAATTTCGAAATGATGAGAAATACGATAAAAAAATATTAATTCCTTTTTTTCTTTAAATTCTATAAAGAGTCTAATATTATTTTGATAACATACTTATTAATATAATCTCATTTTGATCCTGACTCAGTTATTAATAAGTTCAGTCTTAATTTAATTACCTATTAATATAAATATTAGTATATTTAGTCTAAATTTAATTGAAATTAATAAATCAAATATATTAACTTTTATATTAGTGATTAACTAAATTAAAACTAAAGACTAAATTATAATTGGAAACCTGATTAGTATTTTACTCTTCTTTTAGATATCTAAACTCTAAACAGATTCTTCAAGGCCTATTTGAGAGAGAAGTGGAAAAATAGCAGGAGGTTTATAGTGAATTGTTTTTCCCTATTTTATCTTTTCGTTCTTTCAAATGTGGTTTAAAATATGAATGCTTTTCAACAAGGACAAACCAATATGTGGCCGAGACAATAATGTTGGTTGTTGGGATATCATCATTTAATGAAAATTAATTTCTAAATAAGTTTGTATATTTTTGGCTATATAGAAACCTATATTTTAAGTTCTATATTCAATCTCTGAAATTGGATTGCCAGATATTTTGGCTTGTATACTTCGAACCATTTCTTGATGTTAATGACCAAATATTGAGTTGCCTTTATGGATCTTATCTTTTGAAGAATGATAATTTTAGTTTATTGATTGAAGAAGTTTTATTGCGCCATTGAGTTTGAATCCTGATTCAGTCATGTACTAAAAGAACTTCTAAAACTATTCCAATAAATCAATAAATCATTTTAAAAGTTTAGGTTGTAATAATTAAATATAGTAAATACATATTTTATTTGATGTTTCCAACAAAAGCAATGAAAGAGTAATTTTTTTCTTTTTCCTAAAAAGATTCACCATATTATGATTGTTAAATTATATAAAAGAAATTTGTAAATACCATTACTATAAGGCTTAATATTTGGAATTAAAATAATTTTAATAATAGGTCTATGACCAAGTGGTCAAATTAGACCGTGATATCCTTAACTCCTTGCATTTCTTAATTAACATTGAGGTTTAACATAACATGTATCTATATTTTGTCCCTACTTAATCTTCAAATTTGGGTGTGAAGAGGTAAAAATTATAATAAAATTAAACCTTGATTAACAATTTAAACTTCATTGTGTTGAAACGCGATTTATTTTTAACAGTGATAACATGTGATCCTTAGTACTTAAAACATAAAGTGAAGCTCAAGATTGTAATAGCAATGAAATAGATCAAGAGCCTCTAAACTAAATCTATTAGAAAAATGAGCATTTAATTTTTAGATAATTAAATATACGCAATGGTGGATCATTTTCTCTTTTTTCATTTCTATTTTTCTACTAAAAAAATTCTATTAAGTAGACTAGTCATTTACATGTTCATAAATGAATCAAAAAGAGGGGGTGCAAAGGACTGTTGTGTCCCTAGGATTTTTAAAATTTTGACTTTTATATATAATTTTATCTTATATTTTTTATTTGGTTATTTAATTTATAAGAACTTGTCCCCTTTGGATTGTAATAATTTGCATCTTGTGGATCAAATTTTTAATTTAAAGACTTTCATCCCCCTTAAAATCAAACCCTATATCCATCCCTATGCATGCTAAGTTTGCCTCTCGTCAAGTTCACTTGAGTCTACCTAATTTATGTCGATTTGGAATTGACACATTTTTCATGTACTAAAACATAAACTCCACAAATTTAGCAAGTTGACTTGCATTTGCATCCACATGGATAATCTTTGTTGAGTGAATGTTTCTTATCAAAGTCTTTAAGGTGGTCACACACTTCACACGTGGACTCTAAATTTGCCAGCAACAATGAAATGATACCATTATGTAATAATAATCTTAGCATAAGGAGAAAATTTACTTCAAAATTTATATATGTATTTTCATACCTTTTTACTCAGTCTTATCATGTATTTTCAATATTGTTTTCTATTTTATGCCTATTTTGGAAATAATTTCTTCTGGATGGGAATAAGTGTAAATAGGAAAATTCCAATGCAGAACTCCTGATTTTTACTTCTAAGTACCTTGATCATGCTTTTGTATTCAATAGCTACGATAATAATTTTCAAGTATTTAGAGCTATTCTGGATCGTTTAGAACGCAAAAGTTTGGTTTCTATAGTTAGGAGTGAAGGATATCAGAATGCCATGTAGACTGAATAAAAGAAACTGTTAACTGTAAACAAAGAAGATCATTGCATATATTTTCTAAATTAGCATAATACATCTTACATCAGTATTTGTAGACCTAAACTCTTCTTAGCAAATTAATACACGTGACACATACTCTGTTTTAACAAGTCAAACAAATCTAACAACTTAACTAATATACAGCTAAGCAAGTACAGTATACATTATCTGCCCCCTATAAATGTATAGGTGGAAGAATTTGTAAACTGTCCAACTCTAAGTTTATTCCTGAGATCAATGAACTTGGTTTTAGCTAAAGCCTTTGTAAAAGTATCAACAACTTGCTTTTACCGGAAACATATTGAACAATCTGACTTTTAGTTGTTACCTTTTCCTTGACAAAAAAGATATCAAGCTCCATATGCTTAGTTTGATTGTGCAACACCGGATTACGAGACAATAAGATAGCACTCAAGTTATCACAGTAGATTATTGGTGATTTATGAATCAAAGGAAACCTTAATTCTGAAAAAGAGAATGAAGCCAAGTAATTTCTATAGTTACATATGCCAAACGAGCAATTATACAAGTACCTTATGTGGAACATCTATCATCTACGTCACTGCCCCAATCTGCATCAGCAAAGCCTTTTAAAACCATATTAATGCATTTTGTCAAGTGAAGGCCATAAGTTATAGTTCCATTCAAATACCTCAAGATCCTTTTGACTGCCCTCTAATGTTTTTCTTGAGGATTGGACAAAAACTGACACACCTTATTCACACTAAATGATATTTTTATTCATGTAATAGTAACATACTACAATGCACCTACAATAGACCAATACAAATGACAATCAACAACTCCACTTGTACAATATTTCATAAGTTTTAAACTAGATACCATAGGAGTAGACAATCCTTTTGCTCCTTCCATTTTAGCCTTTTTTAAAAGATCTCAAATGTTCTTTTACTGTGACAATATAATTCCAACTCCTGTAGGATTTTTAGTAACTTTAATACCCAAGAAATAGTTTAGTTCTCCCAAATTTTTCAAGCCAAAACAATCATGCAAACTCTATTTCAATTGTTGTATCAATTGTTATGAATTTCTTGTATTTAAAATATCATCCACATACACTAAAACATATGTACAACTTGAACCATACATATAAATGAACAGAGAAGGATTGCATTTACTAGGTACAAACCCAAATTTTTGAAGAGTAAACTTAAGCTTCTCAAACCAAGCTCTAGAAGCTTGTTTAAGACCATGGATTTGTTTAGTTAGTTTGCACACCAATGACCTGTCATTATCTTTGAAACCAGGTGGTTGCTGCATGAACACCTCTTCTTCAAGACTTCCATGAAGGAAAGCATTATTGACATGAACCTGAAAAATTTTCCATTATGTGAAAGAGCAAGAGTAAGTAATGTTCTAATGGTAGCTGGTATGATAACAAGTGAAAAAGTCTCATTAAAATCGCAGACCATTTATTAAAGAAACCCTTTGGCAACTAGACAAGCTTTATATCTATTGAGAGACCCATCTAAATTCTTTTTTACTCTAAACACCCATTTACACCCAATTGGTTGTCGTTCATTAGGCAAGTGTGTCAAAGTCCAAGTATTGTTTTTAATTAGTGCCTTATATTTATCAGCCATAGCCTGCTTCCAATCAAGATTTACTAAAGCTTCACAATGTGTACTTGGCAATGTCTTGGCTAGAAAAACCTTAGGCTTAAAAATGCTTGATTTAGACTTGGTCATCATGGAATGAGAAGAAGATTGTTGTTGCTTTATAGTAGCAAAAGTACCAACCAGATTAGACATAAGTGAAACATTTTGAACATGTTCATCAGACACTATATGATTAGTCATCATTTATAGATGTTACAGCAGAGATAACACCTGTATTAGGTACAACTGTTTGCAATTCTGCAGTAGGAACAATGTTAGTAGAAGGAACAATATGAGATGATACAGGTAAATCATTGTTTTGGGTTTTTGACTGAATAAGGGGAATGTGAGCAAAAGGTAAAGACAAAGATTGAGGTAACATAGAAAAAGCAACTTTCTACTTAAAAGGAAAAATTGACTCATTGAATATTTCATCATGAGAGATATAAATTCTACCAGTACTAGATAGACATTTATAGCCTTTATGTTGCAAACTATATCATAGAAATGTGCACTCATTAGATCTAAAAGAAACTTTATTGTTGTTGTATGGATGAAGAAATGGATAACAAAACCAACCAAAAATTTTTAAATAAGAATAATTAGGTGCTTTATAAAACAATCTCTAAAATGGAGTATCCAACTGAATAGCTACTAAAGGTAATCTATTTATGAAGAATGTTACAGTAAAAAATGCATCTTCCTAATAGGTTAAAGGCAATCTAGCATAGGAAAGCAATGTTAGACCCATTTCTACATATGTCTATGTTTCCTTTCCATTGTACCATTCTATTGATGAGAATAGGGACAAGTGAATCTATGAGTAATGCCACAACTGGTAAGAGAAGGAGTGAAGCTTCGAAACTCCCTTCTTGAGTCAGATTGAAATGCTTTAATTTTAGTATTAAATTGTAACTCTGCCATGGTTTTGAAGTGAATGAAAACAATTAAGGCATCAGATTTCTTCTTCAAAGGAT
This sequence comes from Delonix regia, assembly GCA_037074485.1. Lineage (NCBI taxonomy): Eukaryota > Viridiplantae > Streptophyta > Magnoliopsida > Fabales > Fabaceae > Delonix > Delonix regia. Next base: position 35,077,454 of record CM073452.1, on the reverse strand, counting down.
AAAGCCATGTAAAACATGAAAAGACATCTACAAATGCAATGTAATACAAAGAACTAGTTGAAGATAAAAATGGTATTGGTCCCCATGCATAAGAATAAATCAATTATAATGGATTATTGTATTGATTAAGAGATGAAGGATAAGGTAATTTCTTGGCTTACCATAATAGCATGTCGCATAGAAAAACAAGGCATCTTTAGTATTAAAATGAAGATTACATTACTTTAAAATTTGAGTAACAATGGAAAAATTAGGATGACCTAATCTTAGATGCCAAAGAGTCAAAATTATTCAATACATCTGTAGAAACTAGATTCAAAGATACATTGTTATTGGACATTGCTAAACTATTGCTAGGATTTGATCGTAATTGAACATTCAGAATAGAAGAATATAATGATGAAGGAATGGATGAAGAGTAAAGCTTGAGCTTTTTAAAACAATAAAGACCATCAGCTCTCACTTTGCTCTCTAAAAGCACCTCCTTAGTGACTTGTGATTTAACACAACAGAAATTAGGATAGAATTCAAAATAAACTCCATTATCCTTAGCAAATTGTGAGACACTAATAAGATTTTTGGTAATATAAGGCATATGCAATAAGTTTTTAAGTAATAAATGAGATGAATTAGTTGAAACAAAATTATGCCCATATCAATTGATTTTTAGACCTGTACCATTTCCTACATGAACCTGCTCAGATCCATTATATTGCTTGCTATTTACGATAATAACCTCATATGGTGTCATATGGTTACTTGCTCCAGAATCTAGAAACTAGGTAAGATCATAGAAATATTTTGGAGTTGGTAAAGAAACATTCCTAGTAGCATTGATTGCACATTCTGATGATCAAGAGTAGGCTAAGTCATAGTCAAATGAGCTAAAGGTTGCATAGTCATATGATTTGTCTGAGAAAAATGATGTTGAGGTGGTGCATAATGATGATGAGAATACAATTGATTACCACTTAGAGTATAATTCTGATCATACTTATAAAAGAAATTGATAGGCATCAAGTTGAACTAGAGGTTGACTTAGGTTATGGAGTTCCATCAAGGCTGATTACCTATTTTATGGCCAAAACGATTCAGGCCATGGCTAACCAATAACTCAAAGTGGAATTAAACTATTTAGGGTCCAAGCCTAACTTCTATATGGAGTCCAACTTCAAGTGAGGTAATTTAGTCATATGTTATAATGAATGAATTGTGAAAAAGTCAATCATGTATGTAATGAAAATTGAAATAAGTATTGGCTAGCTATGTTTCCTTGAAAGTCTAAGTTAGGTAAGTTAGGTGAGCTACATTGGATTGAAAGTTTATGTTTAGTGTATTTCTATGCATGTTTATTCCAAATTAGGTGAGAATTAGGTGAATCTTAAACTTATGCCATGAGGGTTGTTCTTAGTTATAAATATAGAACTTATCAATGAGAAATGCAACCTTGAATGCTATGAAAATTAGCTTAGCCTCTTATATGTGAATTTCTTATCTAAGTTTTCTAAACTTAGTGGCAAAATTATCCTCGATTCTTATCACTCTCCCTCTTTTTTTCTAGAGAGTGGCGTGCAAACTTATCATTTGATATTGCTAGTTATTCTATTTTTTCTTTTTCATTTATTTGTGTTTTGATATTGTTTAATTTGAACTTCCTTAAAGCACATCATTTTGGTATCAGAACTTCGATTGAGAGTGGGTAGAGAGAGAAACACTTGCTGGCCAGAGAGAGAAACATATGAGAAGAGTGTTTAGAGTGAAATATAGCTAAAAACAAGGCTACCAATGTTCCAATAGGGCTTTATTTAGAACAAGCTCAAATTATGGGCATACAACAAAGTCAACAAAAAATGAAAGAATAGTTTATTTGTCTAGAGTAGGCAATTGCAAGATTGACTGTTCAACAACCTCGACAGCGATGTAATCATCGAACTTTCATTAATTATGATCGTGGCAAAGAAACAGAAGATAAAGCTGATGCACATAAATAAAGGAGGTAGCAGAGTGACTTAGGATATAACATCAAATTAGAGATTTCACTATTCAAAGGTACTAGCTCACCAGATGAGTACTTAGAGTGGGTGCAATGAGTGGAGAAGGTGTTCAAGTGTCATGACTATTTATAAGTTAAAAAATGCAAATTAGTTGCCCTTGAATTTATCGATTATGCAAATCTATGGTGGGGGACTTTGAAAGCACAATGAAGGAGAAATGGAGAAAAAGAGATTAGAAGAGACTCATGTAAAAATGCTTTGTTCTTGACTATTACAAGTAGGAACTATACATCTGATTGCAAACTCTTAGATAAGGGGCATTGTGTGTTGAATATTATATTAAAGAGTTTGAAATGTTAATGATGGGATATGAGATACAAGAGCTTTAAGAATAATCTATTGTAAGGTTCTTGGGAGGCTTGAATATGGAAATTGTTGATGCAGTGGAATTATAACCTTATGTAATACTTGAGGATGTAATTAAGCTTGCTGTTAAGGTGAAAAGGCAATATAGAAGAAGAGTAACTAAACTTGGAAGCTCACAATCTACTAGTTTCAAGGCAACAAGCTTAACCTCTTTAACACCCAAAGATGTCTCAAAATGGAATGAATGGTGAAAGGAAAAGTCAAGTTCCAATAACCATGTTGATTTATCCAAAGGAAAGGACAAGATTAATGATACAAAGAACTTAAAGAGGAGCAGATTAAGTGCTTCAAATGTCTTGGTTTTGGACACATTGCTTCTAAATGTCCAAATTGAAGAGTGATGATTGTTTGAGGAGCACAAGGCGAAGTTGAAAGTAAAGATGAAACAAAAACTGAATAGGAAGATGATAAGCACACTATAGAGTATCTAGATGAATGAGAGTTACTTGTAGTTTAATGAATTTTGAACTCCTAAGCTAAGGTAGAAGATGATCAATGTGAGAACATATTCCATACTAGGTGTATTGTTAGTAGAAAGGTTTGTGGTGTTATTATTGATAGATGTAGCTCTACTAATGTTGCTTCAACAACATTAATGGAGAAATTAAACTTGAAGACCATAAAGCACCCTCATCCATACAAGCTGCAATGGTTGAATGACTAAGGAGAAATTAAAGTCACTAAGCAAGTTCAAGTTCAGGTACCATTTTCTAGTGGAAAGTCATACAAATCTGAAGTAGTATGTGATGTGGTACAAATGAATGCCGATCATTTGTTTCTGGGAAGACCTTGGCAATAAGATAGTAGAGCTATGCATGAAGGGTTTAAAAACACCTATTCTATTACCAAGGATGGGGAGAAGATTACCTTAGCACCTCTTAGTCCTCAACAAGTTCTAAAAGATCAGCTAACAAAGAATGAAGAGAAAAAGGATAGCTTATTTGCAATTAAAGGAGAAGTTAAGAGCTTTACATTCAACTAATCCAATGTTAATGCTAATAGTGAAGGAAGCTATGCCAACAAAGGTAGTGAATATACCTTCACTGATTGAGAAGTTAGTAAAAGAATTTGCTAACTTGTTTCCAAATGGGATGCCGAAGGGATTACTGCCAATTAGAGGGATTGAGCCTCAAATTGATCTCATTCCAAGTGCTGCTTTACCCAGACCAACTTACCAGTATAATCTAAAGGAGGCGAAGAAGGTACAATATCAAGTAAATGAGTTACTGGATAAAGGCTTTATGAGAGTTAATGAGCTCTAGTTCAGTGCCAAAGATGGATGGAACTATAAGGATGTGCGTAGACAGCTGGGCCATAAACAAAATCATAGTGAAGTATTAGTATCCTATTCCCAGGCTTGATGACATGCTTAATGAGCTACATGGCACAACAATCTTTTCAAAGATTGATCTCTTGAGCAGGTATCATCAAATTTGAATGAAAGAAGGGGATGAGTGAAAGACAACTTTCAAGACAAAGCATGGGTTGTATGAATGGATGGTTATGCCATTTGGTTTGTCAAATACCCTAAGCACCTTCATGCGTTTGATGAATCATGTCCTACAAAATTTTATTGGAGATTTTGCTATTGTTTATATCTATGACATTCTGATTTATAGCAGGAGTTAGAAAGAATATGTAAAGCACATAAGGAAGGTTATTGAAGTACTGTAAAAAGAGAAATTAATTGGTGATTTCAAAAATTCCAATTCTGTTAAGACCGAGTTATTTTTCTTGGGTTTGTGATTAGTTAGCATTAAGTTAAAGTTAATCTAAAGAAAGTTAGAACTATCAAAGAGTGGCCTATTCCTAAAAATATTTTTATGAGAGAAGTTTCCATGGATTAACATCCTTTTATAGAAGATTTGTGCATAATTTTAGTACTATTCTAGCGTCTTTGACTAATTGCATTAAAGGGGGTGGTGACTTTAAGTAGAGTGAAGCGGACCAATGAAGTTTTGAAATCATAAAGAGAAGTTATGTTTAGCACTAATTCTAGCACTCCTTGATTTCTCTAAAACTTTTAAGATTGAGTGTGACGTATCTGGTGTAGGAATTAGAGCAATTCTTATGCATGAGAAGTATCCCGTTGCCTACTTCAGTAAAAAGTTGAACAGAGCAACTTTGAATTATTCAACTTATGACAAAGAGTTTTATGCATTGTTCAGAGCCTTATAGAGTTGGGAACATTACTTTTTACCCAAGGACTTTGTTATTAACACAAACCATGAGTCATTGAAATATTTGAAGGGTCAAACTAAGTTAAGCAAGAGACATGCTAAATAGGTGAAGTTTTTGAAGGCTTTTCCCTACATCATCAAATATAAAAAAGGAGCAGCTAATGCAATTGTAGATGCCTTGTCTCGACGACATGCTTTAATCTCATTGATGAATGTCAAGTTGATGGGATTCAAATTATTGAAGGGCCAATATGTAGAAGATCTTGATTTTTCTGATATATACTTGGCATGTGAAAAGAGTTTTATTGACGGTTTCTATAAGTATAAGGGATTCTTATTCAAAGGTTCCAGACTTTGTATTTTCAATTGCTCTGTTAGAGAATTATTGGTAAAAGAAGCTCATGGGGCAGATTTGGTATGACACTTTGGCGAGAAGAGACCTTAGAGATGATCAAGGAACACTTCTATTGGCCAAGGATGATCAAAGATGTGCATCAAGTAGTGGAAATATGTGCAACTTGCAAGAAAGCAAAGAGCAAGGAGGTTGCACATGGTTTGTATATGCCATTACCAGTTCTTGATCAACCATAAGTTAACTTGAGCATGGATTTTATGCTTGGGTTACCGAGAACTCAAAGGGGCAAAGATTCAGTTATAGTGGTGGTAGATCAATTTTTGAAGATGTCACATTTTATTCTGTCATAAAACTAATTATGCCTCTTCTATAGTAGATTTGTTTTTCTGGGAAATTGTGAGATCACATGGAATTCCAAATAGCTTTATGGTAGACTGAGATGCCAAGTTTTTGATTTATTTTTGGAAAAGATTATGGAAAAAGCTTAGGACAAGATTACTTTTCAGTACAACTTGTCATCCTCAAACTGATGGGCAAACTTAAGTTGTCAATAAAACACTTTCTTCCTTACATGAAAAATTGGAATGAATACTTGCCATTTGTTCAATTTGCATACAACAAAAGTGTTCATGGTACTACTAAACATTCTCCTTTCAAAGTGGTTTATAAGTTTAATCCTATCACACCACTAGATCTAGTACCGCTACTATAACATCCCTAATTTATTGATTTTTAATATAAGTTAAATTATTTAACGGAGATTAGAAAGAATTAAACAAGAATAAATATGGCCAGTTGAATCATTTAAAGAAAACAACCTATAGCTTAGTTTTAAGGTATATGGGCAAAATGATCATTTTGAAAAATGCTAAGCGCAATATTGTAAATTTACAAGGCCAAGGGCAAAATGGTTATTTTGAAAAATGCCAACGGGCACAAGGAGGGGCTTATGGCATTACCTTAACTTATGGGACCCACACAACAATAAAATATTACATATCTTTGGGACTCACACTATAATAAAATATCATATATCCGTTGGGCCCACTATAATTATATCTTAGATAATTATGATTTAAGATTGAATCACAACCGTTGGATTAAAATATGTAGTTAAATCCTAGCCATTGATTTCTCTTTAAATACCCTACACCTTACCTCTTTTCTTCACACCATTCTCTACATTCCTCCTTTACCCATTTCACTCACTTTCACCTTTCCATTCCACACTTAGATCAAGAAGAAAGGAGGTAACAAGGAAGGGAGTAATTTTAGGAGAATTACAAGAAAGGAGAGCGTATCCAAGTAACATGATTTAGCATATTCTAATTTCTCTTCTTCTTTTTTCCTTTTTCTTCTTGAATGGTCTTCATGGTAATCCCTTTTTGGCTTATGGTCATTTATCATGAAATTTTGTTACCATAACCTTCTCTGAGCTCATTCACAGTCTAAGAAAGGTAAAATTAGATGAGACTGAGGCTAGGTAGATATTTTGAAATAACTAGAAAAATATTGTCTAAGCCATAACTAGTTGAGGATAAGAATTTTGATGTGTGAATTCTCTTGTGCATTATGTATCCTTACATGAATATTTTATTATTTATGCACTATAATTGCCTATTTTATTGTGCATTTCAACTTTATATGATGGGGTGACAATATGAATGTTTGAGAAGAGAACTACTCTTTGTGAGATTAAATCCTGTACACTATGTACTTATTGATAGTTTGGAATCCTATTTGATAATGACTGGCTATGTTGCCTTAATATATATTGTGAACCATTAGTAATGGTTGGCTATGCCGCCTTAATATATGTTATGAACCCTATGAGTTTTTTAGCAAGACATTATATCCTATTAATCCAGTAACTTATGGCAAGTTATACCACCTAAATGATAAAAGGAAAAATGGTGTTATTACACTTCTAGGGCCATAACTTGAATTCTAAGATCAATGGCAGGTAGTGCCGCCTATATGGTCTTAAGAATTCAGGAGAGGACAAGAATATATCTTTGCTGGGAACATATTGAATTTAATTAACACTAAAGGGATTCTTAACTGCCATAAGAACATTAGTGCTCAAAAGATTACAAAAGAAATCTTGATAGTTCTCTCTCAAACTAATCCAATCTTATCATATGGTGGCTTGGGTGACATATTAATATAAAGATTATATTACCTAACTTTATCCTAGGTACTCGTTGGGGGACATCTTAGATAAAGGTGGGGTCGTGCCTGCCGGTTAGGTGTTATACACTGGGGTTCATGAGACTCAATCACCTGGGTATGACAATCATATATTAGGCATCATGAGACTCGAATAACTTAGATATGACTTCCCAATGCCTGATGGTTGAGGACATTATCTACCTCAGTTTGCCATATGTTTGCAAATGCATATTTGTATGTTATGATACTTGACATTCACAAATATTTCATAAACATCATAATTTATAGTCATATTATATTCCATGGATATTTCTAGTATCATATATACTTTTTTATGTTACTAAGAAACTATTCTCACCACTCTATTAATGATGTTTTTAGATGGAGAATTACCAAATATCTCTTGAAGTCCATGCAAAATAAGTATTTGTCCTACCACTTGGGAAGCATTTGTTATAAAGATTGTCTTTGCAAGATGTGATATGACCTTACACGCCATACTACTAATGTTCGTGTCACAAGAGGGCATGAATCTTATTAGTTGTTCAAGCCCTAAATAAGTCATTAATATTAAGCCTAATTTTAATAGATACAGATATAGATATAGATATAGATACTGATATAGATATAGGTTTAATACTCCTACTCCTAATTTTGTTAAATTATCTATATGGATGTACAGACTTTTATTATCTATAATTATACTATTGTGTTTTAGATATTCTAATGTATTTTCATAATTTTCGCTTCATAATAATATTAACTGAAATTTATAATAAATTTTATACTTTGTAAGAAGGGTGTTATACATATGATATCAGAGCAAGTCAATCCGATTAGAGGTCTGAGGGTTATGGCCACTATGATTGAGCTAGGTGAATTCCTAAAAATGTTGTAGGTTAGACCTTGCAGAAAGTTAGTTTATAGATTAGAAATTACTAGTGTTTCCTTACCTGTAGGCTAATTAACATAGAATGGATACTCCTTGAAGTTGTGGTGTTTCTCCTTTCTATTATTGAGACTGATCCCCTTAATAATATCTATTCATGTATCCAGGTAAAGCATGGCAACTTGTTGGAACCATTCAATTGAATCTTTGCAAGAACTGGCCCTGACTATTTAGGAGTAGGCTGTTGCTACTCACTAGATCTTGCAATACCTACAAAATCATAACAACGGTGGACAAAGGAGAGAAATTGAACATCAAAATGGCTGGTTTGAATTTATGAAAGCAAATCCACCATTCTTTAATGGGGAATATTATCCTAAAAAGGTTGAAGCTTGGTTAAGAGAGATAGAGAAAACTTTCTATGTTTTAGGATTTACTGGTGAACCAAAAGTCATTTTCGCTACTTATAAATTATTAGGGATGCTGAACATTGGTGGAATGAAACTATGCGACTATTGGAAAGTTGTGGAACCTTGACATCTTGGAATATTTTCAAGGAAGTATTTCTCGAAAAATACTTTCCTAAGGAAATAAGAAATGAAAAAGAAGTTGAATACTTAAGATTAGTATATTGGAACATGACTTTTGAACAGTATTTGGCTAAACTCGAGGAATTATCAAAATTCTCCTCTTATCTATGATACAACCAAGATGATGCTTGGAAATGCAAAAAGTTGGAGTCTGGGCTTAATATTGAAATGAAAAAGGCCATCACACCATTAGCAATAAGAAATTATCCTGAGTTAATGAACATATGTAGGATGGCGGCTAAAAACCTAAAGGAAGCTGAGTGTGAAAGGATAAGATCGAATATGTGGAAAAGGAAGAGGTATTTTCACACATTTCAAAGAAATGATAAAAATGGGAAAGAGCCTTCTAACCCTAAAAGTTTAGGAACCCAAGTTTATAAAAAATGTGGAAGGCACATTTTGTCTGAGCATGCCTACAATGGAAGGAGAAGAATCTTGAGGCCAATCTAAACCCCAAGCTACAACACCAAGGGCGAGTCTATGCCTTAAATAAAAAGGAAATTTATTAGTCTTCTGAATTGATACTAGGTACATGCATTATCAAAAATATTGAATTACTAGTATTGTTTGATTTTGGAGCTACACATTCATTTATATCACTTGACTGTATTAAAACTTTACAATTACCCATATCAACTTTACCTTATAATCATTCTGTTATCATTCCCACTAAGAAAGTTCAAACTTTTCATGCTTGTGTAAATTGTTCCATTCAAATAGGAGAACACACTTCTGTTGTGAACCTTATTTGTCTACCCATGATTGACCTTCTTGTTATTCTTGGAATGGATTGGATGTCAGCAAGTAAGATTGTCTTGAATTGTCAAACTAAGTCCATATTTTTCCAAATCCACCCTCTTTCCCAAAAGCCAATCCACTAGTTGAGGAGGAAAATTTTAGGGAAGCTGAATCTATCTTTCTAAACTTTACTACTAAGAAGCTAAAAGTAACTAAAATCCTTATAGTAAATGAATTTCCTGAGGTTTTTCCTGTAGAAATTCCAGGCCTACCCCCAGAAAGGGAAATACAATTCTCCATAGATCTAGTACCTGGAACTGGACCTATCTCCATTGCTCCACATAGGTTATCACCTTTAGAATTACAAGAATTGAAAAAGCAAATAAATGAGTTATTGGAAAAGAAATTCATTAGACCTAGTACATCACCTTGGGGCGAACCTGTACTTAGATTGTGTATAGACTATAGGCAATTGAATAAGGTAACAATTAAAAATAAATATCCTCTCCCTAGGATTGATGATCTTATAGACCAAATTAAGAGAGCTACTATATTTTCAAAGATTGATTTAAGGTCAAGATACCACCAAAGTAGAGTCAAGAAATCTGATATTCCTAAAATTGCTTTTAGAACTAGATATGACCATTATGAGTTTGTAGTTATGCCATTTGGACTTACCAAGGCTCTAGCAATTTTCAGGATTATATGAATAAGATTTTTAGACCTTATTTAGATTAATTTGTTGTAGTTTTCATTGATGATATTTTAATTTATTCTAAGAATAAGGATCAACATGCTAAATATTTAAGGATAATCTTACAAACTCTTATGGATAAACAATTATATGCCAAATTGGAAAAATGTGAATTTTGGTTACCAGAGGAAATTCCTATGCCACATGATTGAGGCAGTCCTTAAGTGGGAAAGACCAAAAACAGTCACAAAAATTAGGAGTTTCCTTAGACTAGCTGGATATTATCGTAGATTTGTTCAAGGATTTTCTCAAATTGCCTCACCTTTGACTAAGTCAACTAGAAAATAGATCCCATTTGTATGGACCCAAGAGTGTGAAAGGAGCTTCTAAACCTTAAAAGAAAAACTAACTACAACCCCTATATTAACCATACTAGATCTTTTAGGACATTTCAAAAATTTTATAGTGATGCTTCCAAGAAAGGATTAGGATGTGTGTTGATGTAAGATAGAAAGGTGGTAGCTTATGCATCATGACCATTGAGACCTCATGAAGAAAACTATCTTACTCATGACTTAGAACTAGCAGCCATAGTTTTTGCCGTAAAGATTTGGAGACATTATCTATATGGTGCCACTTTTGATATTTATAATTACCATAAAAGTCTAAAGTACATATTTGATCAGAAGGAGCTTAACATGAGACAAAGAAAATGGATGGAATTATTAAAAGATTATGATTTTAAACTTATATACCATCCAGGAAAGGCAAATGCTATGGCTGATGCTTTAAGTAGGATATCCTTACATGTTCTGATTCTAATGGTACATGAAATGAAATTAATAAACGAAATTAGCAATTTAGGAATTTCTTTCACCAAAACCGTTGGAGGATTTAGATTAAATAAGCTTGAAATCTCAAGTGAATTCATAAACCAACTTAAGGAACTCAAGAATTAGATCAAGCCTTACAAAATAAAATAGGAAAAATAGGATTTTCCAAAACACCAGATGGAATCATAAAATGTCAAGAACGGTGGTGTGTTCCTACAAATAAAGAGCTTGAAAGGACAATTCTATAAGAAGGCCACAAGAGTAAATACACCATTCTTCCAGGATCCACAAAGACGTATCATGATCTAAAGAAATTATACTGGTGGCTAGGAATAAGAAAAGATATAGCTAAATTTGTATTAGTGTGCCAAAAAGTCAAAATAGAACACCAAAGCCCATGTGGGTTATTACAGCCTTTAGAAATCCCTGAATAAAAAAGGGAAAACATATCAATGTATTTTGTGATTGGATTACCTAGAACTGCATCGAGATATGATTTTATTTGGGTAATTGTAAATAGACTAACTAAATAAGCACATTTCTTGCCTATAAAAATCTCTTATTCTTTAGATAAGTTAGCTCAATTGTATATAATAGAAATAGTTAAGTTACATGGAGTACCAACCAATATTATTTCTTATAGAGATCCCAGGTTTTCTTCTAGGTTTTGGGGATCCTTTCAGAAGGCTTTTGGAACAAGATTAGTCCTAAGTACTACCTATCATCCTCAAACAAATGGCCAAACTAAAAGGACCATTCAAACCGTAGAAGATATGCTTAGAGCCTGTATATTAGACAAAAAAGGAAATTGGGATCAATATTTACCATTAGCAAAGTTTGCATATAATAATTATTATCATTCTAGTATAGGAATGGCACCTTATGAAGCATTGTATGGAAGAAAATGTAGGTCAGCATTACGCTGGTATGAGGTTAGAGAAAAAACTTTATTAGGACCTGATCTAGTGCAAGAAACCTCAAAACAAATTAAGAAGATAAGGCAAAAGTTACTTGTTGCTTATAATAGGCAAAAGAGTTACACTTATTTAAAAAGAAAACACATAGAATTTAAAGAAGGAGATCATGTTTTCCTTAAAGTAACTTCTACTACTGGCATTGGTTGAGCTATTAAAACTAAGATATTACACTTGAGAAATCTTGGCCCTTATGAGGTTCTGAAAAGAGTAGGACTAGTTGCTTATTAGTTAGCCTTACCACCATACTTATCAAACTTGCATGGTGTATTTCATGTATCCCTACTACGAAAATACATTCCTAACCCTTCACATATTTTAGAAGAAATTGTGCAGCTCGAGGAAAATCTAACATATTCGGTAAAGCCTATATCAATATTAGGGACCAATAAAAAACAACTAAAGAAAAAGGCAATCCCCTTAGTGAAAGTGGCATTGGAAGGATTGACTTTTGAAGAAACCACATGGGAGAAAGAAGAGGATATGAGACAAAGATATCCAGAATTATTTAATTAAGGTGAAAATTTACAAATTTTGAGGACAAAATTTTTCTTTAGTGAAGGATAAATGCAACATCCCTAATTTAATGATTTATAATATAAGCTAAACTATTTAGGGGGGATTAGAAAGAATTAAACAAGAATAAATATGGCCAGTTGAATCATTTAAAGAAAACAACCTATAGCTTAATTTTAAGGCATAGGGGCAAAACGGTCATTTTGAAAAATACTAAAGGCAAAATGGTAAATTTGTAAGGCTAAGGGCAAAACGGTCAGATGTCTATAGGGCCCATCATAATTATATCTTAGATAATTATGATTTGAGATTGAATCACAACCGTTGGATTAAAATATGTATTTAAATCCTAGCTATCAGTTTCTCTTTAAATACCCTACACCTTACCTCTTTTCTTCACACCATTCCCTACATTCCTCCTATACCCATTTCACTCACTTTCACCTCTCCATTCCACACTTAGATCAATAAGGAAGGAAGCAAGAAGGAAGGGAGTAATTTTAGGAGAATTACAAGAAAGGAAAGTGTATGCAGGTAACATAATTTAACATATTCTAGTTTCTCTTCTTCTCTTTTCCTTTTTCTTCTTGAATGGTCTTCATGGTTATCCCTTTTTGGGTTTTGGTCATTTATCTTGAAATTTTGTTACCATGACCTTCCATGAGCCCATTCAAGGTTTAAAAAGGGTAGAATTAAAGAAGACTAAGGCTAGGGTAGATATTTTGAAATATCTAGGGAAATATTGCAAAAGCCATAACAAGTTTAAGATAAGAATTTTGACATGTAAATTTTCTTGTACATTATGTATCCTTACATGAATATTTTGTTATTTATGCACTATAATTGACTATTTTATTATGCATTTCACTTTGTATGATAGGGTGACAATATGATTGTTTGAAAAGAGAACTACTCCTTGTGAGATTAAATTATTCCTATACACTATGTACTTATTGATAGTTTGGAATCCTATTTGATAATGGTTGGTTATGCCACCATAATATATATTGTGAACCTTTAATAATGGCTAGCTATGTCATCTCAATACATATTGTGAACCATTAGTAATGGCTGACTATCCCACCTTAATATATGTTATGAACCCTATGAGTTCCTTTACATGACATTATATCCTATTAATCCTGCAATATATGGCAACTTATACTGCCTAAGTGATAACAACAAAAATGGTGTTATTACACTTCTTGAGCCACAACTTAAATTCTAAGATAAATGACAAGTTGTACTGCCTATATGATATTAAGAATTCAAGAAAGGATAAGAATGTATCTTTGCTGGAAACGTCAAGAATTTAATTGACATTAAAGGAATTCCTAACTACTAAAAGAACATTAGTGCTTAGAGGATTACAAAAGGATCATATTTCATGTTAATGAAAAACTATTTTCACCACTCTATTAATGATGTTTTTAGATGGAGAATTACCAAATTTCTTTTGAAATCTGTGCAAAATGAGTATTTGTCCCACCAATTGGAAAGTGCTTGTTATTAAGATTTTCTTTGTAAGATGTGATATGGCCTTGCACGCCATACCACTTATATTCGTATCACAAAAGGGCATGAATCTTACTAGTTTTTCAAGTCTTGAATAAGTCCTTAATATTAGGCCTAATTTCGACAAATACATATATAGATATAGATATAGGCCTAATACCGCTTCTCCCAGTTTTGTTAAATTATTTATATGGATGTATCAACAAATGGATATACGGACTTTTATTATCTATAATTATACTATTATGTTTGAGATTTTCTAATTTTTTTTTATAATTCTTGCTTCATAGTAATATTAAATTTCTATAATAAATTTTATACTTTGTAAGAATAGTGTTACAACTACCCTCAAGTGACAGATTATGCATGAATCGAAAGAAGAATGCTAAAATAATTAAAGCTATACTTGAAAATGTGACATGGCAAATTGAAAAGAAGAATGCAGCTTATAAAAAAGTAGCAAACAATGGAAGGAAGCAAGTTCATTTCATGTTGGGTGATCTTGTTTTGGATTCATCTTTAGAAGGAGAGGTTTCCCAACAAACGGAAGTTAGAAAAAGTACAAATTAATTAACTAACTATTTCTTAAATTTTATAATAAGAAAATATAAATATAATTTGACATGTGCACAAAATTAAAGCAAGAGAAAATGATATATGATTGAATGGTTTATTCAACAATTTGGATCAATCAGTCATTGTCATATATTATTCAAAATCAGAAGTAGAGTCAAATGTGATTCCATCAATTTTTGATATTTTTTATTTCTTCAAAAAGAGTAGTAATCATTTATGCTTTGTACGTCAATTTTTTTTTTTTTTTCAATGATAGTGCCTTCTCAATGACCTATAAATTTAAAATACATTAGCATATAATAAAATAAACTATTTTTTTAAAAATAAAATAGTTTTATCATTAAAGTTGAGGACAATAGTAAAAGATAAAAATAATGTTGGAAACAAAATTAATGAACAATAATAACATAAACAGTAATAAATTCAAAGTGTGTAATAAAAATAATATGAAAAAGAAAATGACAGAAGTACCTATTATCAATGCATCAAGTTAGAGGGATTATTCCTTCTCATTTATTATTATTATTATTATTATTATTATTATTATTATTATTATCATTTGGTTATTTTAACTTTGTGCTTCTCTTCCAACTTTTTCCTTTTTTAATTTTCCTTTTCTTGATTTGTTGAAAGGTTAAGGATTTATTGTCTAAGCATTAGGAAAGATGTAATAGGATACTGGAAAAGTTATATCATGAACAGTAAAAATAATAATAAATGAAGTAAAATAATTTTGGAAGGAAGTCGATAATGAATAATAATTCTTGCTTATAATTATTGTCTATATATATATATATATATATATGCCGAGAAGTGAAGGCTAGTCTAATCTAAGGTAAAATTTACAAATCAACATTTTGTACTTTGAATTCTCTTACGTCCTATTTGGCATCAAGAATTAAGCTTTGAATTAAAGTAAATTCTTTTGTATGATTTATTTTCGAGAATTAGACTTCTAATTCCATGCATCACTAAGATGTAATTAAAAACTAATTAATAAAGGTCATTACTAATTTTTATCATGAACCTTAAAAATTGTAATTCTAAAACTTATAATTGGAGTACGAGGTGTTCATGAACCTAGTGAGGCCCGTCAATCTAATGAAAATTAGGCCACATTAGACTAGGTCCAAAAGAAAAAGTTGCAATTTTATCAAGTTATGGCCTAGCCCAAATCTTCAAACTTCATGTGGAGTCGAGTTTGGCATTGACCTATGGCCCAACTGAGGGTTTTAAAGGAGACACAAATTGTGACTTGATCTCAGAACTGAGTACATAATTGGGTTGGATTAAATCGATCAGGTCCTTGAATTTTAAACCCAAAATTAGCCCGCGAGCCATTTGGCATAGCTCGAGAACCATGCCCCCAAGTGCAAATATTGTGGGACGTTCCCTATTTTTTATAAAAAAATTATTTTTAAAATATAAAAAATATTGTGATATAAAATTAATATTTTATATTAAATTTTAATTTACTCAATCTTATAAAATATTTGAAATTACATATTTATTCAGTTTATTGATAAAATAAACATTCATCTAAAAATAAAATTGAATAGACCGCACGATTCAGATCAAACTTTCAATAAAATGGCTAGCATATTTTCTCTATGCTTCTGAACACCGGTGGACGAGTTCAGATTCCCAGGGCCAACCATAGTATTTGAATTTATGAGATAGAGAATATAACAATTAAAAAACAAAAAGGTCTTAGAAAGGCAAACAAATTCACACTCACTCTCTTGTGTAATGCTTCTCTTTAATTGCATGATCCGGTTGGCTGGTAGGCTTGATGTTACCAAGGTTTTAAGAAATAATTTTTTAAAAAATTGATATTTAGTCAAATATTTGTAATAGACTTGATTATTGATATTAGGTTAAAATTTGTTATAAAATTAATTTATTTTAAAAGATAGATAATGTCATTATATATTTTATGAATAATTTTATATCAAAATTAAAATTTAGTTTATAAATATTTTAAAGAAATTTAATAATCTTAAATTTATATAATTTTTTTAATTTAAATTAAAAATTATATAATAGAATTGAATCTAACAGTCATCTTTTAGGCATTGGAGAATTTCTCTGGAAAGTATTTGGTGTGAGAATTTACTGTGCCCAACTGTGCACAGTAAGTAATTTCAATTATTACATTAATTATTTTGTAGCAAAATTTGATGGTTAATATTGACTATTATTAAAAATCTAATAATTTGCATGGAAAATTAAGTTACTAAAATTAATATTTTTTATTCATCAAAATTAATAAAAAATAAATATTTTAATTTAATAATCAAAATTCATCCACAAATAAATTGAACCGGAGAATATACAATAATATTGTTATCTGCACACTATTTGGTCTAGTATGAAAAACAAAAGTATGAAGAAAAAGAGTGGAAGCATTGAATCACTACGGTAAATTGAAGAGAAAAAGCGAAAAACCCGGAGAATAATTTGTCTTATATATCTAGTTAGTAGCCAAGGTGATGAGCATGCCATGTGACTCTTGATAAAATATTAATTATTTTTATTATCCTTACATAACAGTTGATTTAATGTATCAGTTTCAATAAAATTATTTTATTTTTATCTTTTTCTATAAATAATTTTATTAAAACTTACGTATCAAATTAATTGTCACACAAATACACCACAACTCACTAATATATTTTTTTAGTGAGATCAAGGAAGAAGGAGAAACATAATCTGTGGGTTTGGTTGTTTTTGAAAGTCCTATTATAAAAGTAGGGTAGTCCCCTCATTTGGACCATACTGCATTCCAATTTCCGCACGCGGTTTGACTTTGATGATTCCAATTTAAACTTTTTCATATTTATAAAAAAGTACATAAATCTATTAATATTTTAAAAAATTATAATTATTCAAATTAAACTTAATAATTATATACGACTAAAATTTAACTTTGTACTATCTAAAATTTTTAATTTAATAATTTAAATATAAAGAATTAGATCCAAATCACGGTGATTCCCCAACTTTGCCAACTGATTCTTCAGAGCCCACTGACTCGCTCATATCTGACTCTACCCCACTTCCCAATTCTCTTCGCCGTCAAGCTCCTCCTACCCCCTTCTTCTTTTTTCTTACTTTCTTCTTCCTTAACACTCCCAACTATTGCACCCCTCCACCCCCATTCACGGCCTGGTGAGCGACACGAATTTGTCAAACATTAGACATTGAATAAAATCTGTATCTAAATTTCATCCCTAAATTTGTGTTCTCTTGTAGTAGTGAGACATCATGTTGGAACAAAATTTACCCATAGAGCTTATGGCACAAATATGTCACCCTTATGCTCTATCCCTTCCTTTCAATTTCTCATACTCTCTCTAAAGAATTACAATTTTAATCTCAGAACAGTTTATAGACAATGAACAAAAGAATACAAGGATTTATATGTATTATTGCAAACTCAAAGGCAAAGCATTGAAATATAAATAAACCCTAGCCTCTTCATCATTGTTAGTCTTAATTACAATAGTCACATAAACAACTTATGTAAAGAACATTAATTAGTGACTGAAATGGATCAATTTTTTTTTTTTGAAATCTTCAAAGTTAGTGGCAAACTTAAATCGATCACTATAATCCATCGCTAATTTGATTATTTAGTGACAAATTTGTGATAGAATTTAAAACATTTAAAAATCTATTAGTTTGTGATGAATTAGTGACAGAATCGTATATATGTATTTAGTTCAATTCATTTATATTTTATAAATATAATTTATTTAAAATTTTTTTAAATAAACTAAGAAATATTTAATCATGAAATTTTTAGAAGCAATATATTAATATTTTAAGTTCACTAAAGATAATTAATTGTCAAATGTTTATCTTAGACATTTTAATCTTGAAAGATTTAAAAGCAATATAATAATATTTTAATCTAATTCTTCTCTAAGTCTCTTCCCTCGATTTATCCTTCACATTCATGCGTCCTCTCATCTCCTTCGTTTGAAATGCAAGGTAAATCCCAACCCTAACTCATGTTTTGATCTTTGTGGCCATCCAGCGAAAAGTTATTAGTATAGTTAGTGTTAGTTTTCTTTCAGTAATTGCTTACTCTCCTGTCTCCACCTAACAAAAAATTAGGGGTTTTAAAATCTTGATGCTCTTTTGGGGTCATAGTAGATCATTGATTAGTAAAGTATGCTATCAATGTCGAACTTGCTTTATTGGCATATGTCACTGCACATTTACTACTATTTCTGTAACCCTAAGCTAAATTTTATAGAACCTTTGTGAACATTGGTGGTTAGTGTGCTCATTATTATTTTATTTATCGCTCCACACCTCATAGCTTTAAAACCATAGTGTATTAAACTATAATATATAGATCCATCTTCTTCTTTACCATTAGATCTGCCAAGGCATTTTATTTTTGCAAAATCATGTTTGATAACTTTTAAAAGGTATATATATTCTACTATCTACTATATATATTCACATTAATTTATTTTTTGCCAACCATTTATTATCTTTGTCGTTCTGTTTTTTTCTTTGAAGACGAAATCATTTTCGTTACTTGAAGTAAGTAATTAGACAAAATGCAATAAAGTGCATTTATAATAAGAACTTCATCACAAGTATATTTTAAATTTATAGATGTTGAATTCACAAAATAAAGGCATGGTTCTAACAAATTAATTGATTTTTGGGTGTTACGAACTTAAGATAATGAGTCTTCTAATTAGAACGCTAGTTCCATCTGAATGGAATCTTACTCCTTAATGTGTAATAATATTATTTTAGTATATAAAACTGTGAGTCAAATCCAAATAGTTTTTTCTACTTTATTCATTTTTACCACTTCATTAGAGTATACATGTTATCTGTCTAGTAAACATAATAACTACAACATTATTTGATCTTCTAGCTTCTCACAAAGAAAGAGCATACACACACTTGATGAATGAAGAAGATGTTAAGAATCAGAAGTAGCTCAAGATATTTAAGTAAGCATGTATTTTGATCAAATATAAACTTTCATTCTTGCACAATTTTAAGTAGCTCAATATTGAGCAAAAAAAAAAAAAATAGTTTGTCAATGGGTTAAGAACTTTATGTTTCAAATCTTTGCCAATGCATTAACCTTAAAGAGGCAAAGCTGCATGGATTAAATAGTCATGATTGTCATGTGTTTATGGAATGGTTACTTCCTACGGCCTTGAGTGCCTTCCCAAAAGCAATTTGGAATCCCTTAACTTAGCTTAGTAAGTTCTTTAGGGACCTTTGCTCCACTACATTAAGGGTGGAGTAACTAGAGTTATTGAAGCAAAACATTATCTTAACATTATGCAAATTAGGAAAGATATTTCCCCTGGCTTTTTTGACTCAAAGGAACATCTACTTATCCATTTAACGTATGAATCTAAGATTGGCATACCAGCTCAGTATTGGTGGATGTACCCATTTGAGAGGTAATCTTAACTTATATGTGTCCTATATACCTATCTATTTGTGTACATTTAACCCTCCACTTCTTGTATAGGTTTCTCTATACCTTAAAGAGGAAAGTAAAGAACAAAGCATGTATGGAAGGCTCTATATGCAAGGCCTACATAATTGAAGAGACAAGTATGATCCATTTATTTTTGCACAGTAAGTAACGCATGCGCATTATACACCTTACCCCGTAAATTGTGATAGGGTTGATTGGCTAGCCATTACCAAAGTTAACGCTAAGGCCACAATTGATGCTTTAAAAACAATTGAAATTGAATTTAATACACATTCCAAGGTGGTGAATACAAGTTGTATTACCTATGGTTATCAAATAATGATGAACCCCAGACACTGCAAGACAATGAGGGTGGCTATGAAGAGATCAATCCCATCTTGGAATCAAAATGACGCTGAGAGTGAATATGATATAGACAATGAATATGATTCAAAGAGTGATTTTGAGTCAAATTCTCAATCATCTTATGAAGATGATAATGCAAATGTCTCTACCTCCAATGCGTAGTTTTATAGCACGTATATAGGTGGTAGTCTAAAGGTCTTTGTTATAGCATATTTGTGCCTATATATCGTTAAATGTAACTATGATTTTGCCTTCATGAATTGTATGAGTTTTGTTTCATGTTTATATGGCTTTATCAATTATATGCATGTTTCTAAAATTCAGTTTATGCATTTGTAGATGGTAAGTCGTTACTCCAAACAAGGACAAGGATGGTTTACAACTTTCATGCAGCATGGGTTATTTGATGGGTCATCTTCTACTCTAATCGTCCAAGTTATAGGTAGTCCAAGCATTCCATTTGCCTCTCCTCCTGACATTGCCTTAGCCTCACCAAGTAGGCCTCACCAAGTAGGGTACCTTCAGGCTCTCTAGCTTTCTTTGCTGATGTTTTGGGTGTGACTCCTACTTCTTTGCCACACTAGACTAATCAATCACAAGGGACTTCCCCCTAGTGGCACACAACCTTCTACCTTACCATGGGGCTGCAATCCTATTAAGGGTCAGATATGGATATATCCTAATAAACATACATAAGTTTTAACCTTCTTGCATGTCATTTTTCTTTCATTTTTTTGTTGAACATATCAGGATAATCATGCAATAAATTGTGAAAATTACATAGGTTCAATTGTACCATGGATATTGTTAGAAGGAAAATTTGATTATACTTATTACACTTAGGGTACAACTCCTTAAGGTCAAGAAAATGCGGTTAAATGAATGGACAGTATGTGTTTCCATTCTCCCCTTCTATTTTACATGTATGCTTATACTTTATTCATATGATTAATTACTTATTACATTTTATTTAATGTTTGTAGAAATGATTGATAATCTCATATAAGGGAAATGTTACACATGGGTGGTAGCATTCTTGTTTTCAAGCATAAGAGGAAGCTAATAAGTACTTTTACTTTTGCATATTCCTTGTATCAAATACTATCACCTATTAATCAACTTTATATATTCATCAATGACAACCACAAGCTAAGAACCTTGGTAGGGAACCCACTTTGTTTGAGCTATTTATGAAAACATATCATGACGAGAAAAGTGGGGAATTTGTAGATCACGGTAGAAGTATATGAGGGTATATGTCTTTATAGTGATTTGTTTTCTTTCTTATTATGTCCCTATTGTAATTCTTTTAATATTTTCACTATTTTGTAGGCTGATTATATGAGGTTAAAGTCGTCCTGATTTTCTTAGGGGTCAATTGATATTAATCATAATGTTGATTCTAATGAGGAAGCTACACTTTTGTTGGGAAGTTGTAGGTGGTAAAAATATAAAAGGTAGAATTTTTTAAGTGAGATTTGAGGCACCTGACATTGGTGGATCCAATTCAACTCTAACATCGACTCTTCAGATAGAACTCCTCCCTAGCTTCGAGGACAAGTTACAAAGACGTATTAAGATTGCAACAACCCAGGAGATAACAAGAACTCAAGCAAACTATTTATGAGCAAAACCATTTGATTATATCTCTAAAATGCCAACTTAGTAGGATGATGACTCATATTTAATTAGATAGCATAGATGAAGATTTAGAGCCAAATGATGATGCACAAGACCAGGATCCCCCCATTTATGTCTTCACTTTTCTTGACATTGTTTTTAACTTTATATTTCTAACAGACATGGAGTATTTCACAGTTTAGACTATTTTATTATGTACTTTATTGAAGTGTTTCATGTTATTGAGTGCTCTCATTTGTAAGTTTAAATTCGTAGAAGATATTGTGATACAATATTGATTGTTGATCAATGTTAACTTAATTATTTTTTTCATGGTCCATTTATGAGGCCATCCATTTCCATATGCGTGGTTTCTTTCTTATTGCTCTAAATGCTAAATAATGGTAATGGAAAAAATGATTTTCATTTTTTCATCAACATTTATGAACATTGTTATACCTAATTAGCCTAATTGTAATAATAAAAATATCTATTTCAAAGTCAAATTTCATAGTACTCTGGAAATTATTTGTTACCTAGGTAGCTAGCTCTACAGCAACATCAATGATCATTATTAGCACAGATATAATAATATGTTAAAATTTAAAATAAAATGCGATGCAATATGTATTTGGCTCCTGAGGAGGCAGAGTTCCACGTGGTTCTTGAAGAAGTGTCAATGCTAAAATATAAAAGGAGAAGTGTCAATGCTAAAATATAAACGGTAAAAAGAGAAAGAATTCAACACACAAATAGTAGTTCAGATCACCTTTGATCCTAGTCCCTAGTTTATGTAGCTAGGAATTTCACTAACTAAAATGTTGATCAATTACAATGGTCAACCTCACAACACTCTACATAGTCTCACGACTGGCAACCTACAACAAGGCTCAACCATATGGCTTTTACACCAACACCCTAGTAGGAAATTATCCCATAGGTTCATCGTGTCAATTTGTCAAAACTTGAAACTCCAAATCACATTTTTATACAGAGTCCTTTTTTAAGAGCCTTATGGTTTGCATCACCTCTTTCGCTTTTCAAGATCAATATATTATTGGTTGGTTGGAGAATCTTGCCATCTTAGAATTTCACACTAATTACATTCTAATCACTTTATATGTTATAACATAGTTGAGTTTGCATATAACTAAAGTGTTCATGATACTACTAAGCATTCTTCTTTTGAAGTGGTTTATTTAACTGTATAAATTTTGTGAAAGAATGTTTGTAGGAATAGATCAATCTTTGAAAAGATTGTAGATGTAGCTCATCAAGCATAATCAAGCCTAGCGATAGGATACTAATACTAGCTTCTCATGTTAATCATGCATGTGAGTTTAAACTTTGTCAAACTATAAGTAACTCTCTTTCATCTTCTTATGTTATTTCTCTTTCATCTTCACTTTCAACTTCCTCTTGTAGTTAGTTTGCACTCAGCGTGGCATTCAAATACCTTCTCTACTTGTTGCACCCACTCTATATACTCTGAGCAATGTTGTTTCCCAAGACATGCTACTGCTTCCTTTGTCTATGTGCATCAATTTCATCTTTTGTTTCTTTATCATGATTAGAATCAATAGAAGTTTGATGATTGCATTGTTGTGGAGTCAATCTTATGCTCTAAACGAATCAACTGTTCTCTCATTTTTTGTTGACTTTGTTGCTTGTATGTTTCAACAACTTATATATTAAGAAAGGTGAGAATAGTGGTGGACGTAGATGATAGTTGAGTAGTTGAAAAACACAAGAGATAAAAGATGAGTTGTAATACAATGAAAATAAACTAAAGAGTAACCTATTTAATCCATAAATGATGGGTACAACAATTTGTACAAGAAGCAAGTCAAATATTCAAGCATCAAAAGTCAAATCCATACAAGAAACCAAAAACAGGTTCAATATGAAAAGGAATCAAAGCATTAACTTCATGGCGTTGGTAATCCTGTTTAGTCTCTAAATCATGTCACCATAGAGAAGTATTTCTATAAACAATTGAACAACCCCAATTTGAACCATTTGAACATCCATTACAAGATTATCATAAAAGTAGCTCATCATCCTAAACCAACCGTGCTTTATATCTCTCTAGTGATCAGTTTTATACTTAACTGAGAAGACCCACTTTATACTTAACTGAGAAGACCCACTTACACCCTACGGGTTTTTTTCCTTTTGGTAATTGGACCAACTCCCACGTCTTGTTTTTCTCTAATGCTTCAATCTCAATTTTCACGGCTTGCCTCCATTCCTCCTTGGCCAGTGCCTCAGATAAATTATTTGGAATGACAATGGAATTTAAGTTTGGAAGAAAGTTTTTGTGAATTGGATAAAACTTGTTAAATGACACAAAGTGAGAAAGAAGATATAATAGGTACTTTGTACATTCTCTAATTCCTTTCCTAATGGCAAAGTTATAATTTATGCTTACCTTAGTTTCAGAACTACCAGACATAGGTGCAAAGATTAGGGCTTGCACAAGTTCAGGAGCTACAGCTTCCCTTCTAGTGTACACCTGCAAATACCTTACATTATCAAGATTGGTGTTATCCTTAACAACCGATTCAGTGTGGGGACTAGCCAAAGTGAGTGTAGGATCATTAGAAGTGTCAGGACTGGATTCAGGACCAGGTGGATTTTCAGAAGTGGTAGGGTTGGACTTGGGAAGGTCAAGAAAAGACAAAATATTAAGAAAAGATGCTTCTTTATCTTTTGTAGTAGTGTGCTCCCCCTAAAGATAAGGGCTCGAAAAGTAAGGAAGATGTTCTGCAAAAGAAACATCAACAGAAACAAAGAACTTCTTCGTAATAGGATGATAACATTTGTAACCTTTTTTAGTAGAGGAATATCCTAAGAAGATGCATTTAAAGGCTCTTGGATCTAACTTCCCTGTGTTATGAATATGGACAAAAGCAGTGCACCCAAATATACGAGGTGTAAGGCCATTGGTAATTCTGAGATCTGGATAAAATTGAGAGAGAACCTCCATAGGAGTTTTATTGTCAAGAACACGAGAGGGTAATCTGTTTATAATGTATGTAGCAGTAAGGACAACTTCCCCCAAAAAGGATTTAAGCATGTTTGTGTGAAATAGATAGGCACGAGTCATAGATAAGATATGCCCATTTTTTTGCTTAGCTATTCCATTTTGTTGTGGAGTATATACACAGGATGATTCATGAATGATTCCTTCCTTTTGGAGGTAGGAAGACAGTGTATGATTAAAGTAATCTCTCGCATTATCAGACCTAATCCTTTTAATTTTAACCCCAAACTGATTTTGAATCATGCTATGGAAATTAGAAAATAGTGTACTCACATCTGACTTATTTTTTAAGAGAAAGATCCAAGAAACCCTAGTGCAATCATCGATGAAAGAAACAAACCATTTAGCACTAGAGATATTAGGAATAGGAGATGGTCCCCAAATATCGCTGTGAACAAGAGTGAAGGGAGAAGAGCTTCTTGTATGACTGATGGGAAAGGAAACTCGGTTGTGTTTTGCTATTTCACAAGTATCACAATGAAAATTGGCAAGATTAATTTTATTAAACAAAGAAGAAAACATAATTTTCAAAGTTCCAAAGGAGGGGTGACCAAAACGACAATGATAAAGCCAAATTTTATTCTCAGGATCTAGTAAATGAAGACATGGATATGGGAATCTTCATATCATTAGCAATTGTAGGTGGCATAAGATAGTAAAGTCCATCTTGTTCCTTAGCAAGCCCAATCCTCTTCCCCGTATCCTGGTCCTGAAAAATACATAAAGTAGAAAAGAATGTTACTTAACAATTCAAATCTTGTGTGAGCTTTTTTATGGATATAAGATTTGTGGATAGCTTAGGAACATGAAGAACATTTTTAAGAACAAAGGAGGGAGATATTTGGATATTCCTTAGGCCTGCTACGGTAACAAGTGAACCATTTGCAACCAATATTTTCCTATTGCTACGGCATGGGATGTAAGTTTTAAAATGATCAGCAGAATAGGTCATGGGATCTGTTGCTCCTGAATCAAAGATCCAAGAGTCCTAGATTGATTTATCTGAGACATTTAACCAATAGGAGTGATAAAGATTACCTGAATGAGCTAGAGAGCAAGTACTGGCATTACTAGGAGGTTTCTCTAAGGTCTCCAACAGGTTGCGTAGTCTTTTAATTTCATTGTTGCTGAATCCTTCATGGCTTGAAGGTTGGTCTTGATTAGGTTGCATCAAATGGGCTTGCCCTTGAGCTCTTGCTGATCCACTTTTCATATTTTTTCCATGTAATTTCCAACAATACTCCTTGGTATGTTGCGATTTTTTGCAATAGGTACACCATAAATTATCACGATCCTGTGTCTTACCTTTCTTGTCTTCTCTGAGTTGTTCGAGTGTCAGACTTTGATGTCTGCCACCATTAAGGATCATGGCAGACCCTTCAATAGGTGGACAACTAAGCATTACACCTCTACGAGTCTCCTTAGCTTGAATAATTGAAATAGTGTGGTTAAGAGATGGTAGTTCATCCTTTCCAAGAAGTTGGATTCTGACTTGATCAAATTCAACATTGAGTCCTGCAAGGAAATCATAAACATGATTCTCTTCAATAAAATTTTTCAGCATGGTTGCATCTTCTACACCTGTAATGGTCCATTTCTTGCCAAATGTTTATCAACATGTTAGCATATTCTGTTACAAATTTATTTCCTTGTCGAATCCCTACAGCTTTAATCTTGAGCTCATACACCAAAGCAGCATCCTTAGCCTTGGAATAAGTCTGCTTAACAGTCTCCCATATCTCCTTAGCAGTGATAAGAAACATGCATGTATCACTTATCTCTAGATTCATGGAATTCCAGAGCCACGCAATTATCATGGAATCCTCCTCATCCCATGCCTCATAGTGCTTCTCACTTTTCAAGGGACCAGTTCCCAAAATATGGCTTAACTTTCCCTTTCCTTCAATATGGTCTAGACAAGTTGTGACCATTTGAGATAGTTTCTACCATTCAACCGATAATTGGGATGTAGGTTCTGTAAATCCCCAACTACATTGAAATTTTCAATCATATGGGTTTTGGAAGATACAGTGACCTCAGATATTTCTAGGGATATAATAAGTCAAAAAAATAGTAGAAAAGGGAAGGGTTGCTTAAGGACACCTGAAAGAAAAATTCAACGTGCAAAATAGGGCTTAGGTTACAGCTAAGACAAGGTGTTTTATGGTGTCAAACTTGAAGGTTATGGTTAAAAAACAATTGAGAAAGTCTTTAACTCCTTGATGGCTAACTTTGATTGACCAAAGGATGGTTGATACTCTTCTTCATGAAAAATGCGAAATTTAAGAGATCAATTGAAGAAAGAAGTCAATCATGAAAATACGGCCTTTTCAACAAACGAAGTCAATAAGGCTAAGTCAATTACCAGACAATCTTACACAAGAAAAAGAGAGTTCTCCAACAACAAATTCAGATTATACAAACCCAAGTCACAATGATGAAGTTGCTGAAGGTGGAGTGTTTTAACAAGGAGCTTGGACTCAGGAAGGATTTTGGCAGAAGGACTCAAAAACGACTATGCATCAGTGGTTAACCGAGAAAGTGCCAGAAAGAGGATTTCGAGCTCCGGAAAGTTGAGATGAGATGGAACAGGTTCTCCACGTGCCTTCACGCGCCGGCATGTGATACAGTGCGTAGAATGCTTCGTCGGTGCGTGAAGCTCACACGCAGTATTTTCGACCACCGGAAAAAAGGGATAAGCCAACCGGAACCTTCTGTGTTCCTTTGTGCCGACAGTGAGATAAAAATAGCCACCAAAAATATCACACTAGTTTCTCCAAAAGGATGAACCAAGAAAAAATTGGCAGTGAGATACCCAGAAACGAGCCAAGAGCTCTGATACCATGTAGTGAAGGGAAAGAACTTGTATTTCACCTTATTGAATCACATAGACAACATGGATATTTATATACAAAATCTACACCTAGAAATGAGGCTAATAAATACAATAGTTGAACTACTAACTACTAGTTGGACTAATAAATATAAGAGTGAGACTAATAAATATGGTAGTTGACAATATGTGGATATGCTGCAACAAGGAAAATTGCAATAACTAAGCAAGTAAAGATGAAAGCGGAGATTTATCACAATATACTAGCTTCCCTTCCAAAATTTCATTAATGCTTCCACCAAAATGATATTTCTATTAATTTAACACAAAGATTGCTAATTTAACAGAATAATTTCTTTTGTTTGTTTAACTAATAAAATCATCTACAACAATCCATATCTTATACAATACACTAAGAATATAAAATAAAATAAAAACTCTGGATATTACAAAATATAAACAAGCTAATTCAATAATACACAATACTAATTGACTAATTTGCAGCAATAGATTTAAGGCTTCAGAAATCAAACTAATGGACAACAATCCAACATTCATCCAAAGCACCATAAAGGTGTACCCAAAATTGGCTTAAATATGATATTACATTAAATTATAACTTAAAATTTTTTCAATCAAAGCAAGGCCTTTCTTCCACTATACATCTCTTTACATGGAGTGGTCACTATAGTACAATGTTAAATACAAAATGAAAGAAAGAGAGATTGCTGATGGAGGGAGAAGAGTTCGAAATTTAAGAATTCTAATATAAAGATGAGGAAAAGCAAAATGTAGAAGACAACAATAGATAATGAAATAGGTCATATTTGGGAAATGAGGTATGCGGGAAAAATATAAGGCAAAGAAATAGTCAAGCAACACGCTTCATTTTCTGCAGCAAAGTAACCAAAAGAGAAGTAGAAGGAAGCAAAGTTGAAGCAAGAAACTTGAATGGCTTAGAAACAATAATAAAACATGAAATTGGCATGGGCAGTGAATGTCTAACTCAAAATACTTTGCCGTTCATCATATGATAATCCATGAATATCTAAAACTCAGTCACATTCTGAAGGATTTCTAATAAGGCAAATAAAAATGTTTTGATCCCTTCACATTTTAATTCAAGAATTAATGTAATAGTCATGCACAAAAATGAATGTGAGAAACCAAATAGATGCATAAACTTGATTCACCATGAGAAGGATTTCGAGATAGTTTATTTGAAACAAAAAGAAACAAGGACAATAGCAAACGAATTGTAAACAAAGAAGGCAGAAGGAATTTACTCTGGATTGACTTTTTAAGGTGTTACATTTGAAATTGATATAAAGAGAAATGGACATTTAGGATAGACTTAACACAATGATCAATTCCACAAACATTGCCACAATTATAATTCCAAGAGAACTAGACCTTATTGAGGACTTTTGTAGCTTGTAATGTAGCCAAGGGTTAATGATTCTGTTTTAAAAGAAAATGTAATTGGCCCAAAAGTTATCTATTGACCCTTACCACCCTTTCTCCATTTTCTTCAACAGCTTATTTCTCAACATGCTTTTATACTAGTGTTCATCTACCAACAAAAGGATATAAATAGGTTGTAATGGGGCCAAAAAAAGGTAAGAAAGAAGTGGCTATAGAAAGAAAGGATATAAAACCTCAAAGATTGATGTTGGGCCCCGATGAGAATCTTTCTTTTTTTCCTTTTGTAGTCCTTTTCATAATATAATGATTTGAACCCAATCAACTATTGAACTTCTTTTGTACATCTCCTCCTTTTTTTCTTCATTCTTTTTTCGTTCACTTTTCACTTTTTTGCACTTCCTTTGCTTTTTATTTCACTTCTTGCTTTTGGCTTTTCCTTTTTTCTTGTTTTACTTTTTTAGAACTTGAGGAATTTTTCCTCTGATTTTTTTTTTTCACAACTTGCCTTTGGCTTTTCCTTTTTTGATCTTTTGCTTTTTCTAAATTAGTGGATTTTTTTCATCCTTTGTTTTTCTCCAAAATTTTGATCTTTTTCTCTCCTTGAGGACCATCTTAAAGTACAAAAGATTCACATCTCTACCCAGGTGTAAGAAAACAGGTACCAAAGAATTTAACAGCTCACAAGGGGATAAGCAACGGGTAATCATTGCTATGGGATAGTAGAAAGAAGTTATCCTTTTTATGTTTAGTGCTTGAACATCTAGCACAAAAGCAAATTGAAAATCTACCCTCCTAAGGTTAAACATGAATTAGGAGTAATGAAAAATAAACACTTCGTCGAGGCTCAAAGGGGTAGCTAGTCATAGTTTACTTCTCCATAATGTTTAGGATATCAAAAATGCCTCAATTCATCAGAAAAGCTTATCATTGGAACATATTGGGGGCCTTACATGTTTGTAGATGCTTCAAGGAGAAACAACTATATACATGGGTGGAGTCAAGGTGATTGGACATTTACAGGCAAACTAGGGGTGTTCGTTGCGAATCATATGAATATGAGATAGAAGGATGAACAACAACAATAAGGAAGCCATTACCAGAAGTGGTAAAGAGAAATCATAAAATATAAGAAGAAATTTCATGCATGATTATTTTCATAATTGATGAGATAAAACATGTTGCAAGTCACAAAGACCAAGATCAAATCACTTTGGACTTCAGTGAAGTACAAACTCTTGAAAGAAATTACTCCAGACCATGACTCTATGCCATATCTATTCAAAAATTGATCACATGTGAATGGCAAGAATGCCCATGTATGACAGAAACTTGTATGGTTTAGCAAGATAGATATTCAACAAGTACAGTACTAAGAGTGCAAAGAGATTATAGTGGAATAGTTGTCAATTGCAACAAAGATACTAATGTTTAGTTAAGAATATGACGTCTTCACCCCACATGATGAAAGTAGTAAAAGGGTAGTATCGTAAAAAAGAAACAAAACAACAACAAATTTGAAACCAAATGCAATACCATCAAATTTTAACATATTGCCAGAACACAAGCATGCTAGAGGAATTTTATCATACCTCAACAGACTAGACCATTCTTTACTGCAGATATCGAGCTTCCTCTTTTATTAGCTTCTCTACACATTGAGTAAATAAACAAAACATGAGCAAATTTTAATCAAAACTTTTGAGTCCTCAAAGACATTTAAATTATTATGAAGAAGAATTAAAATAATGTTATAAATAAGTTTAATATGTAAATGGTTGAGCTATAGAAGTGTAAATTTTCTCTAATAAAAACATTTACTCTTTAAAAATTGGGAAAAGCTCAAAAGATAGAACTTTTACATAGAACAAAAAAGTTAAACCTCAAATGCTCTAATGACTCTATATGAATATAAAATGTGTTTTACAATGTACGAAAGAAAATGGAAAATACAAAAAGCTATTTTAAAATTACTTAGATCTTTTTTGGAGAGATATTTGCATGCATGCATGTGTACGTGTGTGTGTGTTTAAGAATTCATGTTCTGATTATTAATTTTTAAGGATATATATTAGATACAGAATATTATTTAATGATTTTGAGCTAATAAATTTTGGTGTAGTGAAACTAAGGGGGGAGTCTCACATGAATGTATGTGCATGAAATTAAAAAAAGAAAGAAAATCACCTACCAAGGTATATAATTAAGATGGATGCTACAATTGAACTCAATATAATTACAAGACATTGGTCATCAAAATAACCTAAACAAGATTAACATAAAAACAGAATTCGAGAGATTCTAAATATAGGTTTGTATTTATGACTACTAGTGAAGAAAATACAATTTTAAAAGATACTGAATAAATGAACGTTTATTGTACTCTTAGCAAAAGTCATTTGTATGCTTATGAAACAACTATTGCCAAATATACCCAATTATTCCCAAAATGATCTATAAAAAGAATAGAAAATAAAAAAACTCCATCGTATTATTTTTTTGCTTAATGATGATAACAAGCTAAGTGTCATAAACACACGAATAATGTTGCAGACATATATGCTCTATATATATGATACTAAATTTGACTTCTTATCCTAAACTTGATAACAAAACCCTTCAAATGATATATTAAAAACTTGACCCTCTTTTGTTCTCATAAAAGTTGATGGCTCATGAGTGATGCAATAACATTTTCTTCTGAAATATATCTACAAGAGTGACACCATTACATGAAATAGGTCCAATATTTGAAATTTGATAATTCTACAAGAAAAAATAGTGTGTTAAATAATGAAAATCAAGAGATAATAATCATGAATATCTTCAATATACCATTAGGAACAGAGGAGCCCAAACTTTGCTGTAATGACTTATGTTGCATGTATTGAGCAAAATATTGTTATTAAATATTCAGTTCACATATCCAAAAGTTGACAAAAAAAGAAAAAGAAAAAGAAAAAGAAAAGACTCACAAAAGAAAATTTAGCAATTAGAAGTGGAAGCATCTGAAACGTTGAGTGGCATAAAACTAGTGAAAAAGCATCTAAGTAGATCACTTCAGTTCTTGCCAGATCAGGTGTAACAAATATGTTACCAAATAATTAGTCGAAAACCACAACATAAAGGCTATATTTCTGTAATTTATTTTGATGTAACACAGTATATAATGTAAGTCAAGATAAATATGCAACCTTGTATAGAATGATAATCCAGATAGAAGAGGAGATTAGAAAGAGGAGGAAGCTAATCTCCATTCTTAGTAAAAAATTGAACAAAATTTTGATGTTCAATTAGCTCAAAAAGAAAAATCAATGAAAGCAAGATAATTGAACTAACAGCATTATAATATTCTTCCAAAATTGATGGAGGAAGAAATGAATTGATTTAAATAGAAAAAGAAAGATTTGGTGCAGTAAGAGATATAGAAATTTATTATTTTTTGCCATAAGAAAGAGGTCTACATGGAATTAATTTTAATCAATGCAACATACAAAGCACCTCTTTCCTCATATAAATTTCTATTTATATCCATTAATTGTCTTACCTTTTTCCCCATGTATTTGTCAGCAATGAGCACGAACCACCTCCAAAGCAGAGGATCCAAAGGAGGACAAAGTTTCATCAGTCATCACACCCTTCAATGGTATAACCTGCGATTCCATTGTCATAATTGATGAAGAAAAACTTGAAGGGAGGAAATTGATACAAAGAATATTTATGATATAAATAATTGATGCAGTACCGACCCATCTAAAGTAAACTACGAGAATATAAATCTATTAATCAGTGAGGTGCAAGTCAACATAAATAAAACCAAGAACAGCGAACAAGAAACTTATTGCCAAAGAAGTGGTTTCGAACATTTACTTTTGTAATGATCGCTAGAAACAATTTATCATCGGCTAATTGTTCCCGCGGAAGATTAAGCGCGCTTCATAGGCTACATCTTCACAAACCCAACAAGTGGAAAGAGCTATTCTTCTTACCCAGAAGAAGCAGAAATAGAAGCAAAACAGCGATAGAAGCATATGAAACTGAAATTACAACATACCCAGAAGTCAGTGAAGCTACCGAAGCATGGAATTTGGATCCTCTAAAGTCTACCAAAGCAAGCAAAGAGCAAGAAGTTGAAGAAGAGAAAAAGAAGGAAGGGGCAAAAAAAGACGAAATTGAAGAAGGAAATTGCAATCAGGGAGTTGAAACTTCTCCTGTGTTTCTTCGCCACAAGTTCCACCACATCTCGAAAATCCAGAACTTTTAGAGGTTCATGAAGAGAAACAGAAAGAGAAGGGACACGACGGAGATTTTTGTAGCAACGAACCAAAAAGCTTAGAACTTGTTTCGTCCTCCCCAATAATTTCTTACCATCAGAATCAGACGACAATGAAGAAGAATCAACAATAACTGCAACAGTCGAAACGTCAGCAGGAGATGCAACTGAGGAGTCAACCGTAAAGGAGGAAGAAGGTCCAAGAGAGATCCCACCACTGTCTTCATGTCTGCCATGGGACTCAGACGAATAGGATGCTTCCTCACTCTGAAACAAACCCATTTCTCACAGGCCGCGGTCAGCTTCTCGCATTCCTGTAAGGTCGGGAAGGTAAAGGTGCGACCATCGACCAAAAAAAAATTGCCGTTGGGAAGAGAGCCGTTGCAGAGAAAGAATGATTTTTAATTTATGTTATTTTTGTAATGTTTTTGTTTTGTTTTCAGAAAATATATTGAATTTTATTTTTGGCTAAATTTATCGATGATTTGAGATTTTTTTAACTTTAAATATTATATTTATAATATGTGATATGCATTTTGAAGAATTAAATTTCTTTTTTTATTTTCTGTCATGATATTTGAATTATCTAATTTTTTTGTCCAATATTTTTATAATTTTGATTAAGTATAAATTTTATTTGCAAAAATAAATATCCAAAAAAATTATATATATAAATAATTATTTGCATATTAAAAATAAATATACTGCATTTAAATTCAAAAATGTTGTAGAAAAATTTAAATTCATAAAAACGAAATTGATTAGATTAATTCTATAATATTAAACATATAAAATTTTAGTTTAATAATTTAAAAATACTGATATTTTGAAGTATTAATTTAAGAATGACAATTTTTAAAATACTAAGAATGAGTACCTTTTTCAAACTAACGGAATGATTGTAATAATTTAGTTAATGGACAATACACCATAATAAGAAATGTGATGAAATATGTACAAGTACAAACTACATAAATAAAAAAAGGATTGAGAGATATGAATGAAATTAGTTATAAGGAAAATATTCTACAAATAAATTAAACGCCGATGATGTAATTTATAAGAAAAGGGCTAAGAACAAATTTAACAAAATCAATAAGAATGTACCATAAAACTTAACTAGTATGCAAGAATTGTACTAATAAAATTAGTAAATAGTCATTCAAATATTTCACCAATGAAATTATTTACTAGCTTCACTATATATATATAGATATATCTCTTCTAGTAATTATTTACTTATATTTTATTTAATTTAAATATCTATAAAAGATCCAAATGCTTTACTTAATCCATTTAAAAAATCTACCTCTCATTTTTAAGTTGCAAAAAAATTATTATCCTCAATTGTATTGGGTATGTACTCCTTTATTTTCCTTCAAAGTGTATCCCCACTCAACAAAATGTTCTTTCATATTTCCTTTTTTTTTTTTCTCTTTTTGTTTTTGAATTTATAAGCCAACATTATTACAATTATACCTAAAACTTAAATAAAAAAAGCATAAACAATAACAATATTATTTCAAGAACAACTTAAGCATATGTCATTTTAATTTAGAAGCAACAACGTGCATGAAACTATGGGATACAAGAAACAAAATTTTACAAATTAATTAAATTATCCACATGCAAATGAAATTTAGCTTAATAACTTCATTCACATTTGTCAAAGCACAACTCCGAACAATGGAAAACAAACATCAAATAAAATAAAATTATTGATAAGCAATTGAGTTATCTATAATAGTTTCACTATCATTCCTTTTAAATTCAATAAAGGAGTCATACATACTTTTATAGATTACACAACTGGATCAATGTTCCATTGAAACCAATATTAGAGGATAGGGACGAATCCACTTGCAATCAAATAGAGGCGACCTACCCCTACCCAATTAGTCGTCCACTTTGATCCTAAGTACACTATACTACATCAGAGAGTTATTTATATACATGAACTTAGTTCTCCCTCCCCCCTAACTAAAAAACAAAACCATAGTTTAGTGTTAAGGTTGAGTGGTTAATTATATATACACTTTGATGGTTTCTTCAGGAGCCTTAGAAGCTGCAACTTGCAAGGACCAGTCCCTGATTTAATAAGTAGGATACTAAACCTTCTTTATCTGTAAGTTATCTTATTTTCCTTCAACTGTGTATATAATAGTTGAATTGTCAAATTTCTTTTAGAGAAGTTGCTTTGGCAATTAAAATTGAGTTGCGCATATTTTAATGATTGTCTTATACAATACGTAATTACTTCTACTGACTATTATTTACTTTAATTTAATTACCTCAATTTCAATCAACTAAATGAATAGATCAATTCCTTTTAGTAAGCCTTCTAAAAGAATTGCTACCATGTAAGAATCTCTATCATTCAATTGACTTGTTATATACGTTCAATTATTTGGATTCTAAATGGGAGTAGTTTACTGGGATGTTTATTTTGTGACAAATATAAAGAATATGACAACTTGATTTTCTATACTTAATGTTTAACTTTAAGAATATCTACATCAATTTGTCCTTTCATCTTCTTTTACATCAAGTTGTATTGTATACTACAAGACAAATGAGATAAACATTTTACCACCTTAACATACTTGCAAACTATATGTTGTTGAATTTCTAACTCAAGATGTTATTATTTTTTGATATTGTTGGTTACATCAAATAGGCGATAAATAAATGGCTTTTTATTACATATAATTCCCCTTGGCTAGCCACTTGCAAACAATTCATGGAATCAGAGGTGGATTTACAGGACCAACGTATGCCATGGCCCATCAATGAATATATATATATATATATATGTGTGTGTGTGTGTGTGTGTATGTGTGTGTGTGTATGGATAAATTATTTAATAAGTACATCTCCTGTAGGAGACAAAGGAAGGTTGTGTTGAGCTAAACCGAAGGAGGAAGGTCTGTGCAT
The DNA here is from genome assembly GCA_037074485.1 of Delonix regia. Lineage (NCBI taxonomy): Eukaryota > Viridiplantae > Streptophyta > Magnoliopsida > Fabales > Fabaceae > Delonix > Delonix regia. Next base: position 35,041,038 of record CM073452.1, on the reverse strand, counting down.
TTAAAGCACTAGAAAAGACTTTTGTATGAAAGAGGGCAAAGTTCCTTCCATAAGTCGGTTTAGTTTTGGTCAAAAAATTATTTCATAATTTAGACTAATATTTTTGTAATTAATGAAAATTTGTATATAGGTTGGAAACCAAGAATTACAAGACTATTGATCCAAAGAAATCTATTATAAATCTGTATTTTTGGTATAACAAAGCCAAGTATAGAAATTTAATTTGTCGACTATCAAGATATGGTATCAAAACATAGTTTAATTATAATAGAGGAAAATTATGTACCTTAAATCCCATATGTTAGATTATCCATGTTCAAGTTTCTGCATGTTTAGTTATCTTTTTATTTGTTTATTTTCATTTTTGTAAATGGATGCTATTAGTAGGGTTGAACCTCAAATATACTATATAGATGAAAGTTAATTACCAAAAAATTCATATATACCTATGGAAAACGAAACACTAATAGCTACACCATTTATTTTGGATAGAGAAGGAAATAGTACTTTTAATCAATTAAACTAGATAAATATGTTTTTAATCAAACATTTAGGATGCCTTATAGACCCAAATATATAAGAAGAATTAGATATATATGATTTAGATGGAACTATAGCTAGAGTCCCTAAAGAAGTCAGAAAATCATTAGAGAAAGAAAATTTAAATAATAGGATGAAAAGATTATGTGAGATAGCAAAACCAGTAAAACAAAAAATATATGAAATAAAACTAGTATTAGCAAATGTAAAGACAAAATTAAGAATAATCAGAGAATATATAACACAAATAAGATAGGTTTTAAGAATTAAAAAACAAGACAATATAGTAGAAATAAAACAAGGAAATGAAATGAATATGATGAAAGCTATAAGAGAAGTAACATTCGAAGCAAAAATAGAACAACAAATTAATGATAGTATACATGAAACAAGAATAATAGTAGAAAGACTACAAAAAAAGACAAGAAATAATAAATAATAATTTATGGACAATATTTGATGAAATTATAAAATAAGAACCAAAAATAGAAAAGGAAAAAATAGTTTAACCATTAGAAGAAATAACTAAAAAAGATTATGAAATAAGGGAATTAGCATGCTAAATAGGATCAGATTTCCCAAATTATTTAAATTTAATAAAACTAGAATTAGAGATGACAAAAGTATAGCGATAAGACAAATAAATATGATGAATGCATTAGAAAAATTAGAACAAGATGAAATAGAAAAAAGAATGGGTAAAGAAGAAGAAAATTTAGAAGAAATTAGAAAACAATTAGGAAATATGACATTAGGATATAATAAATTAATACAAAATGAAATAAATATGCAAAGTGAAATAACTTCAAGAAATTCAGGAAACTAAAAACCTCGAAATCCCCCAAATTTACAAAACCTAGCATATAATATTTAATAATACTAAGAGTAGTAGGATAACAAGAGATCAAGAATTAGAACAAGATGAATTAAAACATAGAGAGCTATTAAGATTCTTAGATTTAACATATTTATATGAAACTACATATACACCAACACCAAAGAGTAATTTCACACCAAGACCATTAAAACAATATGAACCAAGACAAATACCAAATTTAGGAATATAATTAAATTTAGACTGTAATCTAGTTAATGAAAAAAGAATAGAAGAATGGACTAAAGCCCAATTAACTGCCTTATTAACTCGAAATATAGAAACTAATGCAACAAATTTACTAGTAAAAGCAAGTTTCATAGGAATAATACAAGATTGGTGGAAAAGCAAATCAGAAGAATTTAGAGCAAATGCTATGACAGTAACCAGACATTCAAATAGAAAAGAATTTTATGCTATATTATTAAGACAATATGAAAAATTGTTAAGAAATGAATTTGTAGGAAGAAGTGTAAGTGCCAATGAGACAACAAAAATAGATAGAGCAATAACAAAATTACATCAAATAGAAATATGTACATTAGATCCAAATGATTTAAATCAATATATATATATATATGTGTGTGTGTGTGTGTGTGTGTGTGTGTGTGTGTGTGAATACAAGAAATATTATTATGAAGCAAGACTACAAAATTATGAACAAAAAAATTTTAGATGGAATTATTTTATAGAAAATTACCAATTAATATTAGAAACATAATAGATAATTATTAAAAAAATTAATGAAAGACAAGAATTAGTACCATTTATAAACACTATGGGAAGGAGAGATAATTTTATAAGAGAATATTTATCCAATAGATGTAAGCAATAACGAAGAAATATTAAATATTATAAAACTAACAAATTAATATTAAAATGTAGTGAACTAGAAACATCTCATAGATGGGGTTGTAAAGTAGAAAAAAGAAAATATAAAAAGAAAAAGAAATATTCAAAACCATATAAGAAATATAAATTTAAAAGATATCCAAAAAATAAATTTAAAAGCTATTATAAACCTAGGAAATATATTAAGAAAGGAAGAAAAATGAATTATAAGAAAAATCCTAGAATATGTCAGTGATATAATTATGGACAAATATGACATATATCTACAAAGTGTACTAAACCAAAGAATAAGAAAGTCATGAACATAATGAAAATAGCTGAAGATTATGGATTAGAACCAATATAATATAATGAAATATCATAAAATGAAATAACTAATTCAGATTTAGAAATATATAAAATGACTATTGAAATAAAAAGTAGTTCAGAAAGTAGTTCAAAAAATACAGAATATAATTATATAGTGGAAGAAAATGGAATTAATATGATGCAAGGAGAATCAAGTAGGAATCAATTAGAAAATCAAGAATAAGAACAAGAATATGAACAATATGATGAACTTAAAAATACAGAGAAGGTATAGTAGAAAGAAGAATGCAATTTAGTAAAAAAAATATGATAGAATAAGAGATAAAGAATTAGATAAAACTCCCCAAGATATAAGACAACAAGGAATCATGACAAAAATAAGAAAATCATAAAAGCCAAAGGAAAAGAAAAATATGCTTGTGTAGTATTATAGAAAAAGAACACCTCATAGAAGCAACTCAAACAAAAGAAGTCTTAAGAATACCTTTAATAAGAAAAACATTGATAGAACAAGAAATAGAAAAATTATCTATAAAAGGTGAAATAACTAAAATTTATATACCATGAGTACAATTATTAATAAAGGTATATTTTATATCAGGGATAAATACACCAATTGAATTACTAATAACTGATAATAATATAATAGATAACATATCAAATAGTATTTTAGGAGCATTAAATGGGAATTTAATATACAAAAAAATAAAATTTACAGTTAATACAAATTTTGGAATATAAGAGCAGAAATAAATATGAATAAAACATTAGTAATTTATTATAAACTAAAAGGAATACAGATGCCACCATGAAGTAGAATAATAAGTATAACATGAATGATAAAATTAGTGTTTTCGAACGAACATAAAATTTATAAAAGAAGTCATGGAAAAATTACTATAGAAAAAAATTTATGCTAGTATTAGAGGAATTAAAATTAGATCCAACAAAAATAACAATTCCAAGACAGCTACAATTAGAAGTACATAATACTAGAGAAATAAGACCATATGAAAGTCCTAGAAGAATATAATATAATAACAAATTAGGAAGAAAATATATTAGGATAAATACACTAACAGATATAAAAATAAATATAAATTCTGGACCAATATCTAGACAAGGAATTTTAAGATTAAGAAGTCAAGAAAGTTATGAAGGAAATAGATTAGTTGAAATACCAATCACCTCAAACTTAGCAAAAAGAAATAGAAGAACGCCATAAATAAATTTAATTGATAGAAATGAGTATTATGTACTAGTAGAATTAAAACACGAAGGAACATGGAAGGAAATAATAGCTTTCATAGATCCAAATTATGAACAGAGTATAATACAATTAGAATATACGGATAACAATATAAAAATAAGAAAGGAAGGAACAAAAACTAAGATAATAAATAGATTCAATAAAAGAGATATAATACAATTAAAATTATGGGTAGAAATTGAAATAGGTAATACCCAAACACATAAATTAATGTTAGCAAAAGATTTCTTAGAACAAGTGAAAACTTATAGAATTCAAGACAAAAGAATATTGATAAATATAGATCACCAAATAGTAATATTCGAAAAAATAAGGTTGATATAAATGAAATTTTATTACATATTGCTAAAATTCAATTATGAAAAATACCAATATAGAAAATATCATGTCATGGTAGATACAGGAGCAAATATAACATTGGCAAAATATAATATATTACCATCAGAATTATGGAAAAGGACAAACCTATTAGAATGAGTAGTGAAAGAAAGGAATTTCATATTATAGAATTATCAGTAAAAATATGCTAGTACAAATAGGAGATTATGAATTAAAAATATCAATATTATATCAATATAATGAATCTACCCCAGACATAATATTATGAATGGATTTCTTAAAACAATATATACCATTAAATTTTGCTCATAAAGCCTTAGTAATAACAATACTATGTAAACATGAAACTTGGGCAATTAGGATATTTAATCCATATAATAGGACAAATACAATATTTGGGAAAAAGAGATTTGATAATGAAATACAATTTGTACCAAATGTTAGACCTATAGAAATAAAAGAAACAAAACTAGCTAAAACAAATATGGAAGTGAAAAACTATAGAACAAAGATTAATAGAAAATTATAATATGACAATCCATTAATACATTGGGAAAAATTGAAACCAGCAGCTAAAATAGAATTATTAGATTACAATAAAGAAATGATTAGTAAACCTTACCCTTGGACTAAAAAAGATAAAAAAGAATTCATAACGCATATCAATGAGATGAAAAAATATGACTTAATATGATAAAGTAAATAAACTATTGCTCATCAGCTATGATAGTAAAAAAACATAGTGAAGAAAGAAGAAGAAAATCTAGAATGGTTATTAATTATAAAAAATTAAATGAAATAGTAGTATAGATATCCAATACTAAAAGTAGAATTATTATTTAATCTAATAAAGGGAAAACAAATATTCGACAAATTTGATTGTAAATATGAATTTTTTCAAATAAAGTTATAAGAAAATATTAAAAAATATACAACATTCACTACTTCTGAAGGACTATATGAATGAAATGTATTACCAATGAGATTACATAATAGTCCTAGTATATTTCAAGAATATGTTATGAAATTATTAATACCAATTAGAGATTTTGCAGTTATATATATTGATGGCATATTAATATTTTCAAACAGTGAAGAAGCACATGTGAATCATATATAACAATTTATAAATTTAATAGAAACCAAAGGATTAAATATATCACTTAAAAAAGAAGAACTACGAAAAAACTAGAATAAAATTTTTGGGACATTATATTACCAAAAATGGAATAGAATTACAAGAATATATAAGTTAAAAAGCAGAAGAATTTCCTAAAATAACTACAAAGAAAGAACTTCAATCATTTCTAGGAATAGTAAACCAAGCTAGAAACTTTATTTCATATTTATTTGAATATACTGCAAAAATATCAAAATTAGCAGAAGAAAAAACTAAATGGCAATGGAATGACAAAAACAAATAAGATAATAGAGAAAATTAAAAAATTGTGCAAGAATTTACCAAAATTGACAATACAAACCAAGGAACCAATAAAATGGATAATTTATACTAATGCCTTAGAAAACTACTAAGGAGCAACACTATATCATGAAAATGAAAAAGGGATAAAAATAATTATCAGATATGCAAGTGGAAAATTTAATGAAAGTCATAGTAGATATCATTGTAATTGGAAAGAATTTTTAGCAATAGTAAAAGTAGTAGAAAAATTTGAACTACTAATAGTAAATTCTCATTTTATTATATGAACAAATAATACTTAAGTAAAACATTGGTTAGACAGAGGTATAAGAACAACGAAGGTCTCAAATAAAATGTTAATAAAATGGCAATAAGATCTAGCTCATTATGATTATGAAGTTGAATATATTAAAGGAAAACATAATTTAATTGTTGATTATTTGAGCAGGGATGGAGTCGAATAAAGAAAAGACAAATAACAACCCAATAAAGGGGATCACTAGAATTGATATGAGTATGGAGCAAGTAATCGTGATGATAAATATTTTGGAATTGAATATAGGGCTATTGCAGGCTTAGACAAATAGTCATATAAATAATCTCTCAAACTCCTTAAGTAATCTGAGTCAATCTATGGGTATCATAATTACCCACGTAAATGACGTAGAGAAACGATTTGCCCAAATAGAAAGACCAATAATTCTTGATAGCCCAACTCAAAGTCAAACCGATCCATTACCAAAAAAACCAAATAACCCCTTTTTCCGAAATAATAAAAGCCCAAGAAAAAAATCTAACAAAGAAACCAAGAGTCCAGCTCAACCCAAAATGACCAACAACTTATTACTTCTTCCATACCAAATAAAAATCAAGCATCTACATCAACACCACATTCGTCCATTAATCCCAAAATTCTATAACAATTCCAATATTTCAAACTTCTTATAAGTAAATTGAACCATATGAAAATCCCTATAGCAACCATCAATTATATCTTTCACTTTGCTCTCGACAAAGCCATCATCTACCCAAGCACTAATACAGAGAGATATATTTGATGGTGGCAGTAGGGATCTTCATATGGTTTAATTTATTGATAAGAAGTTTGAAATACTGGAATTGTTATAGAATTTTGGGATTAATGGACGAATGTGGTGTTGATGTAGAAGCTTGATTTTTATTCAGTATGGAAGAAGTAATGAGTTGTTGGTCTTTTTGGGTTGAGCTGGATTCTTGGTTTCTTTTTTGGATTTTTTCTTAGGCTTTTATTATTTCAGAAAAAAAGGTTATTTGGTTTTTTTGGTAGTGGACCAGTTTAAGTTTGAGTTGGGCTATCAGGAATTATTGGTCTTTTTATTTAGGCAAATTGTTTCTCCAAGTCATTTACATGGGTAATTATACTACTCATAGATTGACTCAAATTACTTAGAGTTTAAGAGATTATTGACATGACTATTCATCTGAGCCTGCAATAGCCTTATATTCATTTTCATAATATTTATCTTCATGATTACTTGCTCCACACTCGTATAAGTTCTAGTGGTCTCCCGTGTTGGGCTGTTGTTTATCTTTTCTTTATTCGGCTTTATCCCTGCTCAAATAATCAACAATTAAATTATTTTTTCCTTTAATATATTCAACTTCATAATTATAATAAGCTAGATCTTATTGTCATTTTATTGATATTTTATTTGAGAACTTTGTTGTTCTTATTCCTTGTGAGCCATCAAGCATTTTGCCTTCCTTTTCCAACCTCTGTAAATCTTTGTATCTAAATATTTCAAGAAATAAAATTCATTGTTCATATATATCCTTGAGATCATCATCAAGTCTTCACCATCATTAATTAAAGATTAGAAGAAGAATAATAAGGTATGGTATATATATATATATATATTGTAGCCACGCTTCTTCATTGAATCAGCTTTCTAAGTATCCTTAAGCCTTACTCATTTGAACATTTCTCATTAATTGTCACAATCAAAATCAGAAGTGTAATTGGTGTGAAGAACAAGAAAAACCCCTGCTTTTACAAGCCAACATTAAATGGTATATGCCTTACATAAGGATAGAAAGCATAATCAAACAATAAACTAGATTCTTTGAAACGAAAAAAAACAACCAATAAACTGAATTCTACCTTCATAAACCAAAATCAACTAAGTTACATATGTCCTAGTTTCTGGATATTTCAGCATAATCTCCCCTAAAAATAAAACCTCTCAAAATTTCTACAATAAACCTACTAGCCCAAAACCAATTGTATAGTGAGCTTGGCTCTCCCAATTATCAAATATAGTTCAAAATACACAAAAGGGAGGGTTGGGGAAATCCTACCTGTAATTATCTAAGATACATCTACAACAATTATATAACAAGAAGTTGATGTTCACCAAGATATACAAAAGATGTGAAAAGGAATAACTAGCCCTCCCAGAACAAGGCAAGGCTCACCAGTAGAGATCTATGCCCTATCTTCAGATCCTGAATGTTGATTTGCCCTTCAGTTTGAAACAAAATGAAGTACACTATATAGATAACACACCAATAAGTAAGTTTAATCAAATAGTTAAGGAAATGAGCATTAGAAATTCACAATGTCATGCTTGGTAAAGGTACAATCATGAAATAATGAATTTAATACAATATATCGGTAAACAAATTTGAAAAGTCTATATTCCACAATTCAACTCAAAGCATGTGTAATCCATATGAAAAGTAATTAAAGATTACAAATTAGTAAAAGAAATATGGAAAGATTTTCTTAGTTGAAAGTCATAGTTAGGAAGGACCAATTTGGAATGTAGTATAATCGTTGTGGAAATCACCTTTTGTCTATGGCACACAAGCATAAGGGGTAACTAACCTACATCATCCTTCCATTTACATGTAATGGCTATCACATGAGGCTAGTATCTCCTATCAACTTACTAATTGGGTTTTTCCATAGTACACCATGGCCTACCAGATCTGTTGTTAGCTACTAGAGTTCTAAATTAGCCCTCCCTAAAAGTACATAAATCTATTGTGCATAGGATCACACTGATCAATAACAACACTGCCAATACTGAAATCCATGTGTTTCAGTTTAAATCTTAAACAAGTTGCTCTCATATCAATTTCTCATTCCCATACATGGTTTCATTAAAAGTAAATTTCAATCCTTTCAGAATAATCCTTGTAAATGAAGAGAAATCCTTGACTTCAAATTTTGGAATAGAATAAGAAAGAAAATAAAATGAGATAAGAATTTCATGAACCCAAAAAGAAATGTATGGATTATGTTAAATAAAGTGTGTTATCTGCTCTCCTGTTAGTATACATTGACCCATAAGTTGATTTAATTTTTTACTTATTGACCCTACTCAAGTGTGTGTATATATATATATATATATATATAAACACACTATATATATATATATATATATATATATATATATATATATATATAAACACACTCGCACACACTATAGTATTCAGATCTCCAGCATTATAAATTAATCACTAATGATTCCTAATTTAAATTCTGAAAGATGCCATCTAAGTGAATTGCTTCTCTTTCACACTAATGGGTAAACCCACACTCTGATACCCCATATCATTTTCATTTCAAATTTTTTTCCCTAGGAATTTGATTAATTCTCCTTCGAGGTAAATATAGGTCCCCAATACATATTGTTTACACCATGTTTGGCTAGAAGGATCTTATACAATCTTTGCCATTTAGAATATCCTTACAGAATCACCTTACATAGCACCCATAACTTTTATAAGATACCTAGCTCAAATTATTGAGATTTGTTGCCAAGTAATGTAAGATAGTGTAGATGTTATAGTGGGAAAACGATACGGTCCAAGGTAACCTATCACCCCCAATTTTGGTCTTCCTTCTACAGTACACAGAATTTAATAATGGCAAACATGGGACCTTGATAGAACGCCATTACTTAATGCCTCCTTACCTGAATCGCAGTTGTGGCACAAGGGGCAAAAAAGAGCAAAACAAGGGGAAAACGTCGGCAAAACTTGGGGTGAGGGAAAACCGCAGCTGCTGCACCCAGACACTTGGTGCTCAGCAATTCGAATAGCCCCCTTTCCCACACAGATTTCGACATTCAGCAGCAAGAAACGCTCACACAGCCGAGAACGTGACAGCTCGAGAGGAAAAGGAAGTCAAGGCGAAGATGCTCCTTGGCAATTGATGGCAGCGATAGAGGTCAAAATGCGGGGGAGGAAGCTCACGGGGAGGGTAAGAATAAGTGGGGTATATTTGTAATTTAATCAATGGGATTGACACGTGTCGAGACTAAAACAAACAGATTTTTCCAATATGTTGATTTTGTATTTTTTATATATGTATCATAAGTTTTTTAAAGTGTTTAAATTCTTTATAATTAATAAATAAATAATAAAGTCATAAATTTTTGTACCAATGGAAAAGTAAAAAAATTAAATAATTAATAAATTAATAAATAGACTCTTAAATTAAAAATTTTTTGAATTATGAGAATTTTTTTAAGTAAAAAAAATTAATATATTATTCTTTAAATTTTTAGAATTATTTAAAGTATTTGAAAATAATAAATCAATTAACTGTATCTTAAAATTAAAATTTTTTTGAATTTAAGATATTTTTTTAAGTTAAAGAGAAAAAAATAAATTAATTAATCAATTGTCATTTAAATTTTCTAATAAGGGATTATTAATATAATTTGACATAATTCAAAATTGAAACAAAAGAAAATAATAAATAGTTGAATAATTTATGATGGTGTTCTCAATAAGTCCATTGTGATTATTTTTCTCTTACCAATATCACATAACCAATTTAATAGACTTTCTTTAATTTTTTATTTTTTATATCACAATATATTACTAAATTCAATTTTTAACTAACACTTGTAAATACTATTGATTTAAAATATATAGACATGTAGTAAAAAAAATTAATTTTCTATATAACCCATGTCACATAAGTAAATAAACTAATTTATTTGGTAATTTACTCGTCCACATTAGCATTTACCATATAAATGATTCCTAGTATTCTATTTTCTTAAAATTCTTAATTTATTGAAAAATATTTTTTTAAATATTCAACTAGATTTTAAATTACATACAATTCCACAATACATATTTTCTTATTTCCTTTTACGGGACCCTATGTTCATAAAATTCTAACTATGGTGCATATTTTACGTGATGTGTCAAAAATACAGAGGCTTTTGCTTGCTGAGTAGTTATATCCTTTCCTTAGATTTCTTCATTTCATAATTTCATAATTTAATTTGCTAACTACATAATATATTATATATAAGTAAAGTAGGCTTTCTTTAATATGGATGTTCCATTGATAGATGAGAAGCCTCCATTGAGTAAATCCTCAACTCCTTATATGATGACTTTTTATATTTCTCTTATATGTATAAAAATTCTTTGAAATGCATAAATTTTTCATAGTCAACAAGAAAAATAATAAAGTCATTAATTTGTGTAAATTCTTTATTCTAATAATTTACTTATGTTAAATATATTTCTCTTTCATCTTTTTTTTCCTTTTCAATTTACTTTATTATCTGTTATTTCTTCTAATTAATATTTAAACCACCCTTCCTCTTTCTAGTAGATTGGTTCAAATTTTTCTTTTGCCATATTGCACATTATTACTGGTTTAATTCTACTTCAGCTCAGTCCATATTTCATAGTTCGTTAAATTGCCTTCCTTATAACCATAACTTCCTAATGTAATATTGTTCTACTTTACAAAATAAAAATAGAGGAAATGGTAGATTAATGACTTACCTGAATGATTTTACTTAATTTTCCGTTGTGAATCTTGGAGGCTTCTTTTTTTGGGTTGTCGTCCTATCTCTACTAATTAGTTGATGCTTCTCCCTCAGGAAATTCAGGTAAGCACCAATTTAGATGGCCTGGGTCAAATAAAAAAATTGTATTTTTGATTGGCTCAAGCTAAGTTTTAGATTTACTCAAAACCTAACTTGACATGACTTGTTTCGATATTAATTTTTATTTTATTTATTATTTATATAATTTATCTTTGTTTTATTTAAATTTATATTAGTTATGATTATTTTTTAAAACTTTCATTTTTAAATTTAATTATTTTATAATTATAATATTAATTTTATACTCATTCCATTCTCTATTTTAAACTTCTTCAATTTCTTCTTAAAAAATTTTTTTTTTCTCAAAAAGAAATTTCAAAATTAAATAATAAAAAAGGACTTGGCCCAACCTAATCATTAACTAGGTCAAACCAAATCTCAAGGTAAAAAAAGTAAACCCATTATATAATTGGGTTAGGTCACAGATCTTATTAAAGCTCATCTTAACCCGGCTCATAAAAACCCTACTAGGAATCTTAGCTTTGAGTATGATGGTAATGGAGTATATCTAGAACAAACCAACTTCCAAAACTCTCTAGTAACATATTTTATCTTGAACCTTGATGACACTTTAATTCTTGATATTTGTTTTGAATATTAGTGTATAGCTCTGTAAAATTGATTTAAAATTTAAATCTCTTGATTTTTTTTTTAATTTGATGATGTAAAAAATTTTTGGTGAAAATTTTTGTTCACTTCTTGCAATTTATTTTACATAGAGGCTATCTAATTCACATCCCTATAACTAACAACAATATTTGCTAGTTATGATATACCTAAGTTTAAACCTAGACTAACAAGATTGATATTAAGCCTGTGTCAACCACCACATGTGAATATTTTTTTATTATTGCGAACCTAATACTCTCATTTGATTACCACGGAGTTTTGTATAAAAATTTGTATTCTAATTTAGTTCCATATGGACTACTTTTGGCTCTGATTTACTCGAAGTTTCTTATCAATTATATTATTTTAGTTACTCAATTTAATTGTTATATAAATGTTATTTATATTGCACATTAATATTAATGCTTTGCATCGGTTCAAAAGTAGTTCTTATTGGAACTGCACAATGGCATTCTAACTCCTTTAGTGTTTAATTATTTAATACAATAAATTATTTCTTCAGACACTTATGCTTGTGGTCACTTCTTAACACATTTTGCATTGTCTACTCAATAAGTGTAAAAAAACCATCATTAATTATATGTTCCAAATAGTATTGCCAACTCAAAGTCCACTTCTACAATGTTGAAGTAATTAGAAATTCATTATTCAACCATATTTATGCATAAATAATAAATTCAAGCATGAGTCAAATTAATCATTAGATAAACATGCATTTTTTTATACATGTATAATAAAATTGCAAAAGAAAAGAATCAATAATCTAAGAATTCCAATAGTTAATCATAAAGAATTATATAATTAATATATATTATTTTTAATTTAAAAAAATTAAATTAATTTAATTCAATAATTTTTAACATATTAATTTATTTATTGACAATTTTGAAAGGGACTGAATATATGACAAGGGAGTCCTAATTAGGATAAATTTGATTGTGTGAATTTATTTTATTCCTATTAATTTTTTGTCGTAACTTTAAGGCATTTAAAATATGTTTCAAACACCTTAAAATATCTTTTAGGCAATGAAATATAAATTTCAGGGTAAGAAAACCTACATTGTCATTATATTCAAACTTATCGTTTTTCATTATCTAAAAGATTTTTTTTAAGTTTGCTCTCAAGGCTTATATTTTTCTAATAAATTTCTTATGTCTACCTCTTTCTAAGTCTTTTCTTAAAAGTTTTTTAGTCAAAGTGTTTCAAGCACCTAATGTTAATTTTCAGACACTAAGATCTTCTTACTATTATTTTTAACATTCTAATACCTGATTGTTGTGTTTAGGCACTGAATTCTTCTAACGAGTATTTCTAACTTTCCGATACCTAATTGTTGTCTTCAAGCACTTGATTGCAATATTGGAAAAATAGTTTTATTTTTACAAAACTAACTCTAAAAATTATTTTTTATTTACCATAGCACCTATTCACCCCCTTTTGGTGCACTATCACATAAGGCTAGTTTTAGCTTGATTTTTAAGTGGAGGAACGGAGATGTCTTTACAGTAACATTAGGAACCATTGATGGAACCTCCTAGCCTTGACTTATGGAAGTAGTTGCACTGTGTGTTGTTATTAACTAGGCGAAGGGTCACCTGCAAAGGCTTGGAGTTACCAAACTGATGCTCAGGAATTGATTCAAACTCTATTATTGATGGTTGTGAGAGTTTAATTCATAACATTAGAACTGTCTCTTACATGTGGATTTCGACGCATGCAAATCAAGAGATTCACCAGCTAGCAAGATCCTCTATTTGTAGTGCAAATCTCCAGATATCGGATCAGTACCTACATCTATAGTTTCTTTGAATAAAATTATTGGTGATTCTTATTTAAAGAAAAAGAAAAAGATACTTAGTAGATTCCAATTCAGTTGAAAAGTTAGTTGGTAAATGGGAACATTGATGTTATGCCAGTACTGGTCCTTTTTAATTCATGATGGACATAAATATTGTCATGCATTTTAAAATATTTTATAAACAAAGTAAATTTATGATTCTCTATATCTATATTAAATGGCATTGAAATAAAATTTTTAAAAATATATTCTTCAACAAGTAATTTATTTAATAAAAGGACGATATCAATATTATTCTTTAGAGCATTTTGGTCACGTTTTGATATCATAAAAACATATTTTCAAAATAGAGGAAAGAGTCATAAATTGAACATCTCGAAAGAGAAGAAAGAATAATTTTCCATTTATTTAAATGATGGCCTAAGAGAAAGGGCCTTTTCTTAAAATACCCATTTATTGTTTAACAAAGTCCATTTTATTCAAACAAGTGACTACGTTAAAATTTCATGTCATATATGTTATTTATTAAATAGTTATAAATTAATCTATGCTCCACATGGACAATTATTGTATCAAATTTCATCCATTTTAATAATATAAGTTCCCTGGTAGAACTTTCTTTGCAATTATATTAGAGATGAAGGAATGTACAAATATATCTTTCAAACATTAATGACAGAATAGTGATTGAATCACATGAGTTTATAATTGTGAAAACAATATTAAAGAACTATGAAACAACATCACCCTAAGAAATCATGCATACAAGTAGGTGCTTTCCCTTGGATTATAGGCTTGACATTAGCACATTTAGCAATAACAGGAGTACCATTGAATGTGAGATCAATGTCACTAAACTCCACATTCTCACATGGTACACCTCTGCTACAAATAAGAGTGACTCCATCTTTTGTTGCAGAAGTGCCATGGATGTTCTTGAAGGTGACATGACTTATCCTTACTTTTGAAGGAGTCTACAAGCATTGAAATTGATCGAGAGAAAACAAGATTTAATGAGTGCACTAAATAGAAACTAGGATGAAAAAACTCTAGGAAGATGCTTGTTAAATATAAATTAATGAAATAATGTGCAGTTTTATGAAAATGTAATTTTGGTCAATTACTTTTGACCTTAAAATAAGTTTGATCTTTTAAAGATCAAACCTTCAAAAAGTAATAATCACATAAAGATCATAATGGTCTATCAAAGGGACCAACTCACTTTTTCATATTTAGAAGACCATTTGATTACTTTTAATCTTTGAAGCACCATTTATTTTTCTCTTTCAATTTTGTTTACCATTAATGCAATTAATTAACTTACATATTTAGCAACAAAACCTTGTATTTAGAAGGAAGCATATTTGGAATCAAATTTCAATGTCTTCATTTAATTACCTGTTTTGAACATTGATTATTTGGGCAGTACCCTTGATCTATAATAATTGGGTTGCTGACATTGACTTTTATAATATGCTCATAATGCATTTCAAAAGCAGTAGAAGCTATTTGGGTACCAGGCCATGTCTTGATCCTTAATCCATTACTTGCGTTTATCAGAGTATAATTCCTAACTGTAAATCCTTGTACAGGCTTTTCATTTGGATATCTTCTTAGGGTTCCAACACTAATGCCATGTCCTAGTCCATAAGTCACATTAAGCAAATTGGCTTCCATCACCCAAAGAAATGCAATCATCACCATTGCCAATGTTTGTATTGGTGATGTTGATTTCACTTCATCTTCTAATGTGAATTCCATCAGTGTTGGGACTAGTTGCTGGAGCTGTGACAATGAAGTTTGAAAATTTAAGTTTCTTGCATCCAAAAACATTTACATGGAAACTCTTGCTGTCTTTCGAAGTTATGTCCTGAATTACTGCGTTGTTAAGAAAATTGAAACCCAAATTCTGAAACAAGAATTTACAAAACCAGGAAGTCAATTTGTAGCAATTGATCATGAAACAACCTTGTTTAGATAAGTACTTATCCAAGAGCATACAAGAGCATATCAAGTAAAATCCTACCAGTGTATAATTAAAATGAAGAAAAAACATTTCGATCCCCCACTTTTTCCATTTGTGTTAATTTGGTCCTTCAGAAGTCTTAAGAACAAGTTCCTCCATTAACACTATATAGGTGTGGAACCACCTTGATACTGATGTAAAACATGGAGACCAAAATGGTTCTTTTATGATAATTAAAACTGAGAGATAAATATGTTATTCACCATGGAAAGCATCTTGCACAATTATTTTGTTTCCAGGCTGTTTGGCGTTGGCTATCAAAAGTTCCTCTCCCAGACAAGGTGAAGAAGTCAACATGCTGAAACTAAACCCATTGAGCATCTCCATTGAATTGGCTTGCGTCAGCAGGTGCTAGAATTATACCATCAACATGAACCTTAATAGGAGCTTTGCAAGGACCTTTGTGAATACCCTATCCCTAATTACTTAATTATTTAATTAATTGATACACCAATTAATTAATAATTAAGCAAATAGGAAAAATTAAAAATGACAAAGCTTTAAGTGACATTCTCAATTGGAGACAATTTAAAATTGAAAATAAATAATAAGAGACAATTAAATAAATTCAAAACCTAAAAATAAAATTAGTTAATTAAAATAATTATAATAAACTGAAGAAAAATTATAAAAAATAAAAAAAATAGATATATATATATAAGAAAACAAAAATTAAAACTTAAAAACTCAAAGAAAAATATTAATTAATAATGATGGTAATAGTAATAAAAATTATTTAAAAAAAGTAATAAGACTGCCAACAACATACTTTCATGTGAAAAGCTGCAGGAAAAAGCTAAAAAAAATAAAAATACTGTTGGGCAAACTAATGCAGCTTTAAAGCCTTCTGAACCACTAGCTCCATCAGATACATAACCTGTTACTCCAGCAGCAGCACTCACCCCAGCCCAAGGGAAATACATCCATAAGTTTCAATGTGAGAGGGGAACCACGGGGAAGGGGGGTATAAGTAGAGAGCTTGAGAGAGAGAGATAGCTAGGAAGAAAATAGATGAAGTAAGGGGAAGATGCCAATGATTGAAGGAAAGAAGAGAAAGAAGGAGCACTGAGGGAGGGCTGAACTGAGGAAGAAAGCAAAAGCGCAGAAGAGAGAGAAACCTCCGCCACCTCTGTCATCTCAACTGGAAAACAAAGGTGGAAAGGGAAAACAACTAGGAGTTGCCTTATTTAAAAGGTGCATGACGTAAAGCATCAATGGCTTCTTTGGCTACTACTGGAAAGGTGATTAAGAAACCTTGGCTAGTGAAGGAAGAAACATACCATGTTCTTACGGTGCGCTTACCCTTCACCTCCTCCCTTATTGTGTCTCTCTGATGAAGGGTAAAGTACTTTTTCTTACAAATGACAAAGTGAGTCTAGGAGAAGAAGAAGCTATGTTGGAGGGTGAATGTTTGTTCAAGAAGAGCCTAACCCTCAAGTCCAGAGTGTGCCAAAATATACAGTGTGCACTTCCAAAAAGTCACATCCTTTAAAAGGTTCAAGTTGTTTACTACCTCTCCCGTAATGGCCTTTTGGAGCATCCACATTCCATGGAAGTCACCCTTTCTCTAATGAGCCTCTTGGTTTAAAGCATGTGTTGGATCGGTTCATAGCACTCTGAGGGAGAGGCATGCCTTCTCTATATCCAGGGTCTTGTAAAAAGAGCTACAAGAGCGGTTACGTGTGGTGCGACTTAAACGTGGATGAAATCGACGGAAAGTACAAAAAGAAGAGGAAGAGGAAGATTAACAAGAGGGCTTTAATGTAGTGGACTTTGTTCCTCACCATCATGACTTGCCTGGATGAAAGAGAGCATTTTCCATCACTATTGTTGGAGGCACTGTTTGGGCCACCATTGGAGGAGGCAGAGATGGAGCTGACATGGCGGCACTTGCAAGCATCAAAGTCGTTGCCGGCTAGGTTGAGGTATCGGAAGTCTGGGCCATTGTCGAGGTTGAAAAAGGGAGACCGAGCCGAGGAGAAGGAGTGAGTCGAGAGAAACCACGGACTGAGAGGAAAGAAGAGAAGAAGTAGAGAAACGACAGACCGAAGAGAAGAGAGAGGCGCACCGTGAGGGAAGAGAAAGAGAGCAGAGGAGAGAGAAATTGAGGAGAAAGAATAAGAAGAATATAAGAGAAGGGTCATGGGTACGAAGAAGAGCATGAGCAAGGGTGCATAAATAGTCATGGTAAGGTGAGCGTTGGGGTACTGTATGCTTGTTCTTTGCTTCAGTTGATCTCCTTTTGGTTTAAGCTTGCAATTTGATATTTTTTTTAATCTATTTTATTTTCTTTATTTATTTGTTTTATTATATATATATATAAAACAAGAGACATTGCCTTAAGATGCATGAAAATGCATGAAAATGGGGTACGTGCATGAAGGCGACGCGGGGTCTCTTGTTTTCGTTTTGGATGCTTTTGTTTTGTTTTGTTTTTTTAATAATTTATTTATTTATTTTTATTTTTTGGTTTACTTCATTTTATTTCTTATTTCTTTTACTATTTATTTTATTCTTATTATGTATTTCATCATATTATATATATATATATATCTGTGTGTATGTGTGTATCAAGACATGGGGGTCCTTTTTTTTTTGTTTATTTATTTTACTTTATTTTATTGTTCATTTGTTCCTTTTCAATGCTAGTGTTATTATTATCATTACTACCTTTATTATTATCTTGTCCTAATTTTTAATAGTGTCACATGAGAACACTGATCTCCTTAGGCACTTAAACAAAAGCCACGTAAGAATATTAATCTGCTTTAGTATTTAGACAAAAGCCACGTGAGAATATTAATCTCCTTAGGTATTTAGACAAAAGTCATGTGAGAACACTAGTCTCTTTAGACATTTAGACAAAGGCCGTGTGAGACTTTAAATCTCCTCAGACTCTTGTGAATAAGTTAGTAGAGACTGCGTGGGATCTTTAATATCCTCAAGCCTTAAAATTTAATGCCCATTGTCAAAAATACAAAAATAAAATAAATTCCAAAAATATATATTTAAAAAAAAGGGGATTTATTTTCTTTGTTATTCATAATTAAAATCCTAAGAAATTCTTTCTTCATTATGATCTCATTTTCAAAATTAAAACAAACATCCAAAAGTCCAAAAAATATATAAATTCAAAAATCTGAAAAATATTTTTATTTTCATCCTAATTTCAATGATAAATTCCAATTTTGAAAAAAAAAAAAAAGTAAATTCCAAAATTCAAAAGTATTCCTTTCATTATAATTACATTTCAATTCCAAAAACAAAACCTCCCAAAAATCCTAAAAATCTTATCCCATAATCATTTCATTTAAATTTCAAAATAAAGATTAAAATTTCAAAAATAAACAAACTCATTTTCAAAATTAAAACAAAAATCCAAAAAAAAATATAAATTCAAAAATCTGAAAAATGGTTTTATTTTCGTCCTAATTTCAACGATAAATACCAATTTTGAAAATTAAAAAAATAAATAAATTCAAAAATTCAAAAATATTTCTTTCATTATAATTACATTTAAAAAAAACACAAACTCCCAAAAATCCTAAAAATCTTATCCCATAATCATTTCATTTAGATTTCAAAATAAAGATTAAAATTCCAAAAATAAACAAAAATTAAAAAGAGGAAAAATGAAGAGGTCAAGAGAACTAGATTAATCAGGTTGTTGTGAATTAAAATACACAAATCAAATTTCAATCTCGTTTTGTTTACGAAAATCTGTTTAATTTGAACTCTTCTGTTCTCATCACAAAAATTACAAAAAATTTAAGGCCATATTCTATTTTAGTTGATTAGTTTAAGGTAACCGTCCTTATAGACGGGTGTTGTGGGGTGCCTAACACCTTCCCTACTCTCAAATTGACTCCTAAATTCATCTATGATTTTGCAGACCATTTTCCTTTTGCTTTTGTTTTAAATTGGCTTTCCAAAGTTTTTCGTTAAAAATTTTGGTGGTAACTCTAAGTAAATTGATTATCAAGATTTGTTTTTGAGAATTAATTTAAACTCCTTTTTTATTCTATCTCACCAAAAGGTCGATTACGACAACCTTGAAGATTAATTTGTCTTAACTTGTATGTGGTACTAGGAATCAAAACTTGGCTTGCACTTGTTAATACACATGCATCTTTCTATGCATTTGTCAAAGCCTTGAGATAAAATATGCAAAAAATGGATGAAAAAAAATGTCAAGAGATCTTGGAACTGTTATACTTTGATAGTATATTATACATGAACTATACATGTTCTTACTGAAGTTATATCTCCATTGGGTAATGCTCCATATTTTCTTATATCAAAGGTCTTAGGTTGAGCTTTAGCATATAGAACTTGCAATAAGAACAAAGCAATAGTTGTGAAACCCAAATCCATGTCCAATTTGATCTTCTTAATTACTAGCCTTTGCTTTCTAGCTAACTTTGGTTCAAGATGAATTGTGCAGGAAATAATGCAAACCCATTTGGTAGAAGAAAAGTATTTATACTCATGAATTGCCATGGTATGTAAAATGATGAACAAACTTTTGTTTTGTTTTATAGATTATATATTGCCCTTTAAACAAGAACCAATGAACCATTATTCTCAATTAAGTTTAAGTCAATAGCCTTAGGAATAAAACCAAAGCTTGTGTAAGCCTAAAGAAAAATCATAGCATGGTTGAGCTTCCATTCTATTATTGACTTTCATTTTGTTAACAACATTAGGAAATCAAAACAAGAACTTTAACTACTAATGACACAAAAAGTGTTTAGAGGAGAAGAGAAATTAGGTTGTTGATTAATTTTATGTTCTTATGGTTCCCCACTTGGTTAATGTTATTTTGGTGTAGATAACAATTTTGTAACCAAAATTTAATCCTTTAACTGACTAAAATAAATATTTCAAGAGTTGAAAGAGCGAGATAAAAGTTCCTACAAACTAAATAAAATAATTTCTGCATGGGGGAAAGGGCTTATATATAGGAAGAAACTAGGCTTAATTTTTATTTTATAGAATTGTTTTTAAAGAAGAACTTGCTTGTCTCTCCTGTGATGTACCATTTTTTTTTAAAGATATAATTATTTTCTTTGAAATTTTTATAATAGAAATAATGGACAACACCTATTGCACTGGTATAGTGAAATGTGGGGTGTTTATTACCAATGGATTGCTTAAGTACTTATAAATTTACATGATATGCTTTTATGATTTTTTAATTTGGTGTTCTTCGGTCTTCATTTTCTTTTAAGTAATATGTAGATGAATGAAATCCTATCAAAAGACACAAATAAAAACCAATGAGTTTCAAAATTAGGGATAGAAATTTTATATGACAATTTAAAGGTTGAGATGATAACGACTGGGATGTCATATAAAATGTCAGTCGATGGATCTAGGCTTATTTGGAAACTTTAAAGATTTAGTTGAAAAAAATGCTTCTATGACTTATTTGGAACTTTAAATTTACTTTAAAGATTAAAATAGTATTTTTGGCACATGAAATTTTAAGGATGAGAATGTTCACTCATACTTCAAATTTGGTGTTCCCTCCCTTTACTCTGCAATTTGTAAAGAACAAAAATTAGTGTTATTTGAATTGTCATAATAGGCCATGCCTTTGTTAACTCGCTCAATGTATTATTTTAGAGGGTTGAGTTTGCATATTTACTTGTAAACTCATTTAGTATAACTAATTCAACCTGACCCATTTAAATGACAAATGGGTCAACATAAGAGATAATGGACCAATTGGCTTTTTCTTATAACAAGATTTAAATACTCTCAATGGAAATTTTTTTGAGAATTTCATTATTTATTTTATATTGTTTGGGTTGTCTGATGAGACTTGAACTATTTATGTAATAATTTTAGTTTGATTATTGAAGTTTAAATGAGTTGTTTGAGTATAAAAAATTTTAAATTTAATAATTGAGATATTTTTTATATTTCAGAAGATACCTTTTGTTGTAATTAATTATATTTTTCTTTTTTGAATTATTTTTAATTTTCTACTACGACCCACTATGTAGTTTATGTTCTGATTTTCATTCTATTTAAATAAAATTAGTTAAATGGGTCAATTTATTTAACTCACAACCAAAGTTGTTAAACTTACGAGTTTAGATAAACTTGTAAAAAAGAAGTAAACTCATAACGTAGACTCGTAACGTAAAGTCGTAAGAGCTTACCTTGATTAATAAATAGTTATCAAAATATGTAATTTTATAATTTAAATACTATATACGTTAAAAAATTATTCAGATATGATTCAAATTATACCTAATCAAATAAAAGCTATTCATATTTCATAAGTTGTAATATTCAACATGAATATTTTAAGATTGTCATACATAAATAATTATTCAATATAACTAATTAAATATATTTATTTTATTTTTTTAATAAGTACATATTAAATGTAATTTTATTATTTTTTATGCATATTCAAACTTGTGATAAAAGAAATTGCAAAGGCTTCATGGAAAGAGGTTTGTCTATATCTTGTTTAGTTTTGAGTTTAAATTATTATGTTGTTAACTTTATAAGCTAGTGACACATGAAAATCGTAAACTTGGTAGACTTGTAAGTCAACTCGCGAGTTTATATAAGTTTGTATTTAAGTCTGAGTTTACATCGAATTAACTAATTTTCTTTATATACAATTGTAAACTCGTAAACTTGGATAATAAACTCGTGCGTTTGATAACTATGCTTACAACTAATAGTCTCATTGCCCACATTGACACTTCTAAGTGTTATGAGGGAAAAAACACTTCCTTAAATTTTTATTTATTTTTTTAAAACTTCTAGAGAAAAAAATCACATTTTTATTGTTTTATATTCCATTTTATCAATTACCATCCATTCAAACTGCAGTATTAGAGAATTTTCTTTAGTCTCATAACTAATTATCTAAATCTAAATATACATTTAGATAATTATGAAAGATAGTTTCTCTTATTTTGTTATTTGAAATAGGAGTACTTCAAGGTGTAAACCAATATAACTTATAAGTTATAGATGATAAATTGTATATAGTGAAATCTTTAGGTTAACTTTGATAAAGAATTTGAAATAAACGAAGAGGAAGGATGTTTTTGAAAAATGTCTGCAAGTGTAATACAATATTAAGCTGGACAGAATTGTACTTTTGAATTCTTTTATGGCAAAATTGTAATTACAATATCTATAAGGTCGAAGTGGAACCGTAATTCTCAGAAGTTGAACACTCTTACAGCATCTTCTCCCACCATTTTCATAATATATGATGCAACTTTCACTTGATATATGCACTTGGCAAAGGTCATTTATTACGAATTTATGTTTTAAATTGTTGTTATGAGTTTACTTTTGTCTAAATTTATAAATTTGACAACTTTAATTCTATCTATTGGGGTTTACATTTATAATTCTAATACTTACCCATTTTTAGCCATAATCATGGTTGAGGCTCTAGCATGTATATATAGCACATGGATTTCACTGTTAATTAGGGCTTTAAAATATTGTAAATCGACATCCAAAGATCATTATTTTCTCAAGAAATATGATATTATCTTTAAGTAAAACAATATTATAGTCTCTTATTCATTACTTTAGTTTTAATTTAGTTTATTATTAACAAAAATTAACTTATTTAACTCTTCAATCTTAATTTGATAAAGACTATATATATGTTAAAATTGAGGAAACAAATTAAAGATAGACAAATAAATTAAAAATTAAAATAATATTTTATTCTACTATAGTTCAACTATAGTTCAATGGAAGAAAAACAAAGTTGAAATCCACAATGCCATGATAATCATGGTCAGACTGCACATAATGCAAAAGCTTGAAGTCCAAAGTGGGGTTTTTGTTGAATTGAAATAGCTTTGCTACTATATATAAATACAAATTTTGCCACTCGTACTCAAATTCATCATCATTATAATTTACATTATTCTTATCCCCTTCATTTTTCTTCTATAGAGAAACTAACTTGCATTACATTATAAATGTCATACTCAATTGCTATTTTTGACGGCAATTGAAGTACAAACACTGATTTACATGAAATGTTCTAGTAGTTCTCATCCAATTAAAGCTTGTGATATTACAAATACGAAAAGAAATGCATGCAACGTACATATGATATTAGTGATTTTTTCTTATTGTGATTTTATCGTAACCGACCTTTCGGTGGAATAAAATAAAAGCGTTTAAATTGATTCCCAAAAACGAATCTTGAAAATCAATTTATTTGGAGTCGCCACCAAAATTTTTTAACGGAAAACTTTAGAAAACCAATTTAAATAAAAAAAGAAAAAGGCAACATGGTCTGCGAAATCAGAGATGAGTTCGGGAGTTTATTTGAGTGTGAGGAAGGTGTTAGGCACCCCACAACACCCGTCCCTGTGGACGGTTACCTTAAATTAGTCAATTGAAATAGAATATGGCCTTAAATTTATCTCAATTACCCTTTATTAACATGCATGCCCATTAAACAGAGAAGGCAAAAACGACAATAGTGGAAACAAACAGATAGATATTTACAAAGGGCAGACTTGACCTAGGATGAAAACCTAGGGCCTACGTACCCAGTGATTGGGATCAAAGTCCACGTAGTTCGACCAAATGACATGTTTATTGGTTGATAATTTGTGAATTTTGTAGTGAGTACAGGAGGGTTTCAATTAAATGGATTTTTGTAAACAAAATGTAATTGGGATTTGGTTCGTGTGTTTTAATTTACGACAACCTAATTAATCTAGCTCTCTTGGCCTCTTCATTTTTTCTTTTTTAAAATTTTTGTTTTTGGAATTTTAATCTTTATTTTTGAAATTTAAATAAAATGAAATAATTATAAAGAACGAATTCGATCACATAAAGAAAAGAATTTATTTAATTAAGACACTTATTTTTGTAATATTGTTATTATTGTTTTTATTATTTTATAACGAATATGTGTTGATTTTGGGGATCTGCACCAGCCACGCTCCTCCTTTTCTCTAGCCGAGGTTCTGCTCTTGGCCACGTTGCTCCTCCTCTTCTCCAGTCGAGGTTCTGCTTTCGGCCACGTTGCTCCTCCTCTTCTCCTGTCGAGGTCCTGCTCTCAGCCACGTTGCTCCTCCTCTTCTCCAGCCAAGGTTCCCTTTATTTATGCTCCAGCCAACCTCCTTTTTAGCCACGGTCTCCCCTCTTTTCCTGCTTTTTTTGCAACTTCCAGCCACTCCACTCTCTGCTCACGGTCTTCTCCTCTTTTCTGCTTTTTCTGCAATTTCCAGCCACTCCACTCTCTGCTCCAACCAACCTCTCTCCTTTTTCTGCACAAGCTGCTCCACTTTCTGCTCTCCTCTAAAAAACCAGCTCCCTCTTGCTTTTCTGCCCTCCTTGTCCTTTTGTTCCTTAGTAATGTGTGTGTGTGCATGAGTGTATGCATGTGGGAGTGGGAGTGTATGTATGTAAGCAAGTGGGAGTGTGTGAGTGTGAGCAAGTGAGCATGTGAGAGTGTGTGAGTGTGAGCAAGTGAGAGTGTGTGAGAGCAAGTGAGCAAGTTTTGCAATTTTATTTTAATTAGGTGGCCTTTTCCTCCTTTTTGTATTTAGACAAATTTATTAACCCTATTCATTTTATTTCTTTACAAGATGATTACCATGTCTCTGCTTCAAACATATATTTTGAATTTTTCCTTTTAATATTTTTGGTTTTTATATTTGGTTTTTTTTCCATATTACTTCTATTTTTTTTTTTTTTTTGCTTTTTGCAATTTTGTTTTAATTAATTAATTTTTTTGAATTTTTAATTTTATTTATTATCATTACCATAATTATTATTATTGTTAGTTTAGGTGGGGTGTTCACAGATTTGCTACACTTACTGTTATATTTTTAGTTTTAGGTCACTGGTTCCACAATAATTCTTCCATTTCCACCCCCACCACCACCTCTACTCCCTCCTTTGCCACCACCACTATAGCCGCCTTCACTTCCTCCGTTTCCACCTCCACCACTACCACCATTCCCTCCTTTCCTACCACCACCATAACTGCCTCTTCCACTTCCTCCGTGGCTGCCACCTACACTCCCTCCTTTGCCGCCACCACCCCGTAGCTGCCTGCACTCCCTCCTTTTCCACCGTTGCCAGAACTACCTCCTACACTTCCTCCACCTCCATAACCACCTACACCAGTTGAAGAAGTATTATCCACATTTCCAGCTTCTGATTCTTCCACAACACCTACTGTATCAAAAAAAAAAAAAAACACACACACACACACACACAATTGAACTTTGATCACAGAATAATGATTTAATGCAAAATCCTAATGACCTATATATATATATATATATATATTTGCTCACGTTTTCATTTAACGACTACTTAATGTGAGAGAGGAAATCAAAGAATCTTAGCCCGTTTCTGGTGTTATTTGGGTCCCAACAGCTTTAGAGCATCTTTTGCAGTACTCGTCTATCTACTTTGGTCCTGCTGCATTAATTGCAGTACTCAAATTTGCACAATTCTCAATATAGGAAATCCAAACTAACTCCACCCTTGTGTTTGTGTTAAGGTTTTAATAGTGTTCACGTAATAATTATAATTGTGATAGTAATTCTTTTTAACAAGGTGTAGTAGCAATTATTTAATGGCACAGGATTAGGTGCGTGGTTAAGTCATAGTTAAAATATGTTGTTTGGGTAAAATGTTGTTATATAAAAAAAACATTATAATTAATCTCACCAAGAATTATAGTGTCTGACAATTGATCTAATAGTGAGCAAATTTTTATTTAGGAAGATTTTGGGGTTGTATCAAACACAAACTTTTATGTGGCTTACAGTGGCTAAACTTATTTGTTTCTTAAAGGAATTTATGTGCAATCCCCACAATCATAATTATCATTGCAACATAGTTGAAAACCTAGTTTAATTAAAAGCAACATTATATGTATAATTTTTTTTATACTATCTATTGGTATCCGGTCCAACTCTTAAAAGTATAGAACCAACTAATCCAAAATCAGGCATTGTCAGATCCAATATTGGGGGTAGACCTCTGAATGTTATACTTTCCATACGCAAGGTAGTGATCAAATCTGAAACCTTACTTAAGGGATACTAAGCTCCTTGCCACTTGAGCCAATATGTTTGTATAATTTTAACTTTACTAAAAAAAAAAAGGTCGTGAGTAGTGACACTACTTTTTACTATGATTTGCATAATTTATGAGAAAGAAAATGAGATACAGAATAAATCAGTTGCACTTGTATGGCTATATCCAAAACTATATAGTTTTGATTTTATTATTTTCTTTCAAGATTTATTTGAAAAAAAATAAAATGTAAAGAGAGAGACAAGCGAGGAAAAGGTAAAATGGCAATAATTAGTACAATGTGGCTATGGAGCCTAAAGACAATTGTGACAAGACAGGAGCAAGTCTTTATTTCCATCTCAATGAAAAAGACTAAGCTTCTTAAAATTGTCAAATTAAGCCACTTTTACTTTGGAGGTAAATGGATTTTAAAATGTTCATTTTATAAGAAAAAGATTCTATATGTACATGTAATGTTACATGTACTTGTAACCTACAATGACTATTGTAAGAAGTACTGATACTCCAAAATAGAAGGTGTACTTGTATAAAATATGTATTTGATACAATGCTCAATGTTATACACCTGTATGTGTATCGATGCACATAAAAAAGCTTTTTTTTAGGATATATTTCAAATATGCTGAAATAACATCAAATTAACATTGAAATATTTTTACCATTTTTTTTCTATTGTGATATTTTTTAATCATTTTATTTTTCATTGTATTATTTTTTTCCTGTCTTATTTCAATAAATCGTAAAAAAATTTTATTTATTGTCTTCATTATCATAATCTTCTTTCTTCACATAAGACAATTGCTAAAAGATGGGAAGAAATTCAAACTCTATTTGTTAGAATATATATATATATATATATATAGACATACATAGATATACGTATCCATATCTTAAAATTTTAAAAATTACTATATCTCACATATCTTATTATGTCATTTCAACACTCAATACTCAAACTTATATTGGTGCTTCTTAAGACTATACTTTTCTGTATATCATTGCAATCGTAATTAATGTTGCATTACAATATGGGCATGGATTCCCTATATGTTCTTTCTCTCAATGTTCTTTTTGGTTCTTTAACATCATTGCATTTTTGCTACCTCATCTTCTTACTTGGATTTTCTTCTCCTTTTGACCATACTTTGTTTATATGCGATCAATACAGAGCAATCCTTCTTCCTTCTCTTCTGCCTAGGACTTCTTCTTCTTCCTTTATCTCCTCTCTCCCAAATATCTTGGGTTCTTTCCTCTTCTTTCTTTTCTTCTTCTTGTTCTTCCTCTCTCACTCACTATGGTTCTTCCCTTCTTGTGCTCTCTCAACCTCTCATGAGCTCTTCTGTTATGCTAGCCTATTATTCTTTTGTTTGTGTTGTGAAGCAAGACATGGTCCCCCTTTGATTTTTATGTATTTTTTGTGATATTCCTTAAATTTATATGCTAAATACCTAATTTAAATGGAAATTTCTTTTTATGACTTTATGGATTAGAGGAGTAAGGAAATGCAATATGAGCAACAGTAAGTTTTAATAATTTATGGTATATTAAAAAAGTAAATTTAGAAAGAGTGAATACAAAATGAGTTAGTATTAAAATTAAACTTAAGGCTGGAATAAGTGACAAAGTCTCATCTTATACATTCCTATCACATGGATTTCAATCATAAAGTTTGTAATCAAGATGTTCAAGAATTTTTCATCCTGATGGTGCCAAGTGTCCCCTAATGAATTTATCAAAATGGCCCTAGCTCTTTCACTCTTTTCTCGCATTGTTCTTGGACTAGCCACCATATTTTCTTCATTTTTTCTCTTAGCCCAAGCTTGTTGGTCCTTTTGCAATTTTAGTGCATTTTGATCTAAACTTGGTATATTTTCCTTCAAATCTTCATGGGGTTTCATTTTTATGACTAATTTCCTTCGATTCCCCTTTCATTTCCATCATCCACATGGTCAAAAGTAGCGAAGTTTTGATGAAGCTTCATTTGTGCAATTTTTATGTGATTTCAAGCAAAAATTGTACGTTTCTCTTGAAATTTCCATAGGGCTTCAATTCCTTAGTATTTTTTGCCTTCTTTCTCTTATTTACATTGATTAATTTCACCAATTTGGCTCAAAATATAAAAAAAGACCCCAAATTTTGGCACTGTTCATGCTCAAAAAGTGGAAGTTGGAGCTCAATTTGATATGATATCGTCTAATTGATTTGGGGCTTCATATCCTAGATAAATTTTAAACCTTTCTCCCCTAAAGTCCATTATGAATTTCAAGTTTTAGCTTCGAAAATGAAAAAAATCCAATTTAGCTATCTGTGTTCATACTTGTAGGGTGATTAAATCTAAAGTTTTTGGGCTTCTTTAGCCTTATTAAATATCTAAGGAAAGATTATGGTTAATGGGAGTTTTCATCTTAAGTAGTAAGTGGATCTGATAATTTTCTTGATTTTCTTGGATTTTCAATGATGTCAAGCAAAGGAAAGATGAATGAAAAACCTTATTACAATTGATTAAGTGGTTATAGGTGATAATATCAATTTAGTGACTAATTATGGAACTTGGTTGGTTGATCCCTCACGCCACATTAGTGAAATTGATAAACTCATAGACAAGGAATAAGGGCATAATAAAGCATATGAGAGAGGATTTAAGATAATAAATATTGATTAAGGTTATGAATTAATTTGGGACTAGGAGGATGACTATTCCAAAGCCATTGATGAACTTAAATGTTAGTAGTTGTGGAGAATAAAGTTTAAGAATAGTCTTGTTGACTATATCTTGAATTAGAGTTGGATAATTGAATGTTTAAATGCATTGAAGTTAATTTATTTAGTGGTTTACGAACCTACGGGTATTCATACTTGGAATCAAGTTAAGAGTGCTATTGGCCTTATTAAAGTGATGTTTATTTAATAATTTGGATTTTGAAATGAGAAGTAAAAATGACAAGTAGAACTAAGGATAACTATGGGATGTTGTGTTTGGCAATCTAAGTGTTATAAATATTAAGGCATATGTTTACAGTTCAGAAGCAACTTACTTGTTAAATAAATAAATTGATAGAATTAGTCATACTATTCTTGTACAGTAGAGGTTAAAAGTGTGTTGCCTTATTTTATAAGTCCTTTAAACTAATCATGATCAAGTGAATTGTTAAAGGCTTTAGGAAGAGGTTTGTGTGCTCCTCTCCCAGTGTGTAGATAATGCTAATTATGCTTGTTTTATATATTTTAATATCTTTGTTTGGAAATTTGTGCTTTTTGTTTGCTAAGCTATTTTAGGGAGCAAATTATCTCTATATTGTTTTCTTCTTAAGAATTCCTCTAAATGCTTTCACCACTTTAAAGTAATGTGTTATACAACTTCTTTTGGTATATGGTTCGACTTTGGAATGAAGCTGTACATCTCTAGATATTTTGTATTCTAATTTACATTAATTATGAAATTGTGAATTAATCTAATTCTAATATCTGGATTCTCTAAACTATTCTAACTTTGGGCATTCTGAAAACTCTATTTTATGAAGTATTCTAATTTTTGTATTTATGAAGAACTTTGATTATGTACTTTTGAAGAGTTTGATTATGTATTTTTTTAATTTTCTTTAGGTTAAGAATTTTTTTTATTTTTCTCTAATTTTTGTTTCTAAATTTATTTGATTATATATATATATATATATATATTTATCTAGTTATAAACTTTTCTGAAATGTTTAATAATGTATTATTTTTGTAAAAGTATTTTGGGAACTCATCCAATCCAGAACCTTGCAGCTAATTAATAGTATTAGACGTTAGCCATAGTGCACTATGATTTTAAACCCCTAGTAAGGGTGATACTAGCCCCATATGTTGGCCAACATGTCTAATATGATCTGATTATGATTATGCAACTGAGGCATACAACTAGTAATCTTATTATTTCAAGCTTGATGGTCGTGTTTGATATTTGTTTTGTTTTAATAGTACTACAGCTAGTATGGGTGGTATTAACCCTATGTGTTAGCTAACTCACATGGATTATTTGATTGAGGTATACAGCTAGGATTCTAACACTATAAAAAAAAAAAAATACAATGCGATGAAAACTTTATGGCGATCAACGGAGGCCATCACAAAACTCAACATCAACAATGGGCACGACTAACATTATAAAGACTAGGCCATTATGATGGTCAATTAGCTGACTGTCATAAAAATATAACTTAACGATGGGCAAATTTTGCCTGTCATGAAGAATAAGTGCCATAATGACAGTTAACTATTAACCATTGTTGTGGCAAAGCACAATGGTGAACGAGACCGTCATTATGGCATGGATAAGTTGACCTCAGATGAGGTCAACTAATTAGTCCAATGATAGTCTACACGACCTTTGTTGAGCCAACAGAAAACAATGGTCAAGTTGATCGTCGTTACGCCAATGATTTATTGGTACTACAACACTCTCTCTAACTGTCGTTATGTTCTGACATAATGATAGTCAATGAGCAATTGTCATTGTGGTAGCTAATGAAGAATAGACCACATTTGAGATCCACTTAGTGGTATTGCGATGGTCAACTAGACCATTGTTAAGGCAGAATTCAATGATGGTCTAGTGGATTGTCGTTAGGCCCAAAAGAATAGACCTTGACTGAGGCCTACTCTAGTGGGCTCTCTGCCATAACAATGATCCATTACTAGACCGACATTAAGTCAGGCCAAAATGACATAAGTTTGAGTTCTACTAGATTAATGGACCTCAACCTTTCTAGTTTTACAACAGTTAAATTTAACCATCATAAAACTCTGCCTTAACAATGGTCAACAGATGATCGTTGTTAGGGCATTTAAATCTTCAAAAAATACATTACCCTAGCTCATTGTACTACGAGACTCTGCTTGCTCAAGTCACCATTCGTCGTCTGCCATTCACCAATTGTCTTGTACTCATCTGGTAAGTTGTCAGTCGCCTTCAGTCTTTTGCCATCAACCCTTTGTCTTATTGCTTGATTTACATTGGCCTCCTCTTTTATTCTACCCAGCCATTGATGTTTGTGCTCCCTATCCACCAGTCATCATCCTTTACCAAAATTGTTCATTCACCACTGCATCTTGTCATTGCTGGTAGCCCCACTTATGTATGGCATGTAATTTTGTAATAATTTTTCTTTACTTTATGTTGATGATTTTTTTTATTATAATTAATGTTCTAAAATTTTTTGGAAAACCAGGAATGCCATTACACCTCTCATCCTCCTGATGATCTCTTGATTATAGATTTCACCTTTTGTTAGATTTCTTTCGAAGGAGTTGAAATAAGAAAGACTTGAATTTTTCATTTTGGGGCTCAATTAGCTCCATTATCATGGTTTGATATTATTTTTTGAATAAATCATTTGTGCAAAAAAATATTTAAATTACACAAACCCCTTTTTTATTCTAAAAAATTACACAAATAATTAATGTTCCGTACATGTTGTAGGGCTAAATCAAAGACAAGATTGAAAAACAACACAATTTTGTTATTTAAAGTATATTGTGCTTATATTTTAAATAGTTGCATAGTTTACAAAGATTATTATTGGGATTAAGATACCATAATATTATGAAAATATTTAAGACATAAGTGAAAAAGACAAAAGACATATCTACAACTACTAATAAAAGAACAACAAGAATTGTGGGATGTGAGGGTTAAAACATTTAATTCTTCCACTAATGAGATGTTCAAGTTGCGTACAGCTATCATGTGGATAGTAAGTGATTTTCTAGGGTTTGAAACTTTATTTTAGTGGATTGTCTATATTGGGTTAGCTTGTCCCATTTGTAATTTTGACTCTATCCCCGTTTGCCTTTCCTATAATAGAAAGTGGTGTTTCATGGGTCATCATCATTTTCTAGGTCCAAGATATAAATTTAGATTGGCTTGAAGTAGATTTGATGGAAGAGAAGAGAAAAGAAATCCCCTATAGCAGTAGCTAGATCTGAAATTTTAATACAACTTGAATATGTTCTGGTGCATTTGATTATACATTTAGTTGAAAAAGCTGAGCTTGGAGGTTTCGTCCAATACCATTAGATGTACCCTATAGAGAGGTAATTTTAATGTATTTATTCCTGCTTTACAATTTCCTTTATGTCTCCTTTTTGACTTAATTAAAGTGCATTACAATTAACAGATAGTTGGAAAAATTGAAATACTTTGTACAGAATAGGGCATAGTCAGAGGGATCAATAGCTAAGTATAGCTTGGCCTAAGATGTTTTAACTATTTGCTCGAGATATTTGGATGGAGTACAAACCGTGTTTAACTGACCAAGATGTGTTGATGATGAACCTAAAGTGGGAGCATCTAATGTCAATTTTGTGTTTCCATAAATTAGAAGACCATTCGGTGGTTTTGAGTACTTTACTCTATCTTTCATGTAAAAGTTACAAGCACAATGTCATGTGCTGACTAATTAGACCATTTCTCCAGTAAGTATATTTTAATTACTAGATAGTGAACATAACTATAAAATCTAATTATCCTAAATATATTTGATATATAGCAAATTCAGAGACCATGTAAAAAGACAATTAAGAGGACATACATGATCTTCTTTTGAGATAGATAAGAGGGTTCTTCAGGAGTTTGTTGAGTAGTTTTCTCAATGTGCAATTACTTAATACATCCTTGACAATTGATTTATATTATGTATTTATCTAATTATATAGTTCATAATTTTTTTATAAGAAATGATGTAAGTACATCCTATTCAGTTGATATAAAGTTCTTTGTCATGGTTCCATTGGATAAAGCACGTCGTTATAATGCATACAACGTCAATGGATTCAAATTTTAAACAATGGAATGACACTAGGGGTTAAAAACTTAAAATTGTAGAGTTTTTGGAACATTGGGTATAAGAAGCTATTTAAGTAGTATTAATAGTCAAATAAGGTTCAGAGGTGTACCATATTATGGGAAATTATTAGATATAATTGAATTAAATTATCATGGTTAGTTCATAGTTTTCTTGTTCAAATGCATATAGGCTAATATAACCATTGCTAGCGGAATAGCAAAAGATGAATTGGGATTTATAGGTATCAATTTTTCATGATTAATACATATAGGTAATAATGAAGATGATGAATCATATATCCAAGCTTTAGAAGCTTAAATGGTATATTATATGGAAGATGAGTTCGATAAAAATTGGAGTTTGGCTAAACATATAAAGCCGCGAGACTTATACGAAATGGGTGATGAGGATGATGATGTTGTTTATGCGAGTGAGTCATTCCATATACAACACTTGGAACAATTGTTCCCAAATGATGATAATAATTTATGCATGTCAAGGTATACATGTTCTATATATTATATATTGGATAGATTTTTCATATTATTGTAGTTTTGTTATATATGTTCTTAATTTGAACTAATGTTGCTTATGGTCATTAATAGGAATTCTAAAGAAGAATAGATTCTTTAGGAATTCTAAATCAGGCACCGTTGGTGGATGAGGTTCAACAAGCATTGACACATCATTGCCAAGCCCTGCCACTTTTAGTGATTAAGCATTGTCTTTGCCTCTAAGTACCTTAGTGGATGTCTCAAACAAACAACCTACCTAACTAAGTACCGTTGACAATGATAGGGAATAGCAAGAAGAGCATGCATAGCCTGCACTACGACCTTATATA
The DNA here is from genome assembly GCA_037074485.1 of Delonix regia. Classification (NCBI taxonomy): domain Eukaryota; kingdom Viridiplantae; phylum Streptophyta; class Magnoliopsida; order Fabales; family Fabaceae; genus Delonix; species Delonix regia. Next base: position 35,006,321 of record CM073452.1, on the reverse strand, counting down.
AGAGGATGGACTATGGATGTCATTGCTAAGTAGACTAATTAATAAGATTCAATGCGATATTGGTTCTTGTATGCTCATGCATTAAATAAAAAATTTTAAATGAGAATGGTCAACTTAAAAGTAGGCACTTATAATGCATGACGTTTGAACTCTTTTGAGGGGTGAAATGGTCATTGTATCGTTTAACCCTAATAACCAACCCACTGGAGAATGAAGTGAATTATTGGCTATCTTTCTTAGGAGCATTGTGAAAGACTTTAATTACTTACCCATTAGTTATCAAAAATGGAAGTTGGTACCTCTTGAATACAAAAATGACGTATTTAAATACCAAATATAGGTAATAATGCATTTGCTATCTAGTTTCCATATGAATTCAACAATTTCTTCATTGATTTTTATATCATTACATATATATATATAATATATATATATCTATATATATATCTTGTAAGGAAAATATGTTATAAAAGAGGTTCATAAGAAAATCATTTTTGTGTCTTAGGGATGCAAATGGAAATATTGTCACTTTCAATTATTTACATACACAGATGATGGAATAAAAATGAGAGATGAGTTAATTGTCTCAATCCTAAAGGACATTTAATTGGAGCAATGGGCATCCTTTGTTGATTACTAACTTAACTTGAAAACTAAGGTAAAATAAAACTATATTTTTTTACTAGTTTGTCTTCATGTTAATTTTTGATAATCTAATTAATATGCTTTAATAAATACAAGGCCACTATTGCAAAAAAATAAATAAATAAAATAGAAGGAAGTAAATCATTCTACACATTGGTGGATCAACGAGTCTTGCAAGAAAAAAGGCTGAGATGGTGAGCTTATATTAGTTAAAAGTATTACACTCAAATTTTGTATGACTATTTGATGTGTTACATTATGAAAATCAAATGTAGGAGGAATAACACAAGGGTCCAGTTTCCCAGGGAGAGGTTTGAACTACAGTGCACAAGAGGGCCGATAGATCATTCATAAATGAGGATGATCCAGTTATTGGTGTATGTTTATGAACTTTGTCATGTTATATTATTGATTTATGATTCATTCCAAATGGTTTAATGTTGACGTGAGTTATTGTTATTTTATTTTGAACTAATATATAGGAAAAGATAGTTGAGTTTGAGGCATCTAACTCTTGTACATAAGAAATTTCCTTGAACGATTCATTAGCACTAGCTTTAGGGACTCTGGAATATTCTGGACGAGTTTGAGGAACAGGAATGGGTGTTTGCCATTCCTAAGTGTTTAAACATCGTGTTAGTGGGATTTTGCCACCTGAACTATTCTACCATGAACTACAGATTGAAGTTCCATTGCTTAGAGCTAAAATGGTAGAAAAAAACATAAGAGATGCACAACAAAGAGTTTAAATTGCTAATATGGTAGCAGAACAATGACAAATAAATACAATCATGTCTTTTCTCCTTTGAAATGTCCAAAGTGATTCGCCACTATAGCTCACATCCATACTATCTCATGGGGTATTTCTTGAAACATTTATATTTTGTATAAGTCTTTTGTTGTAATTTTTTTTGTCTTTATTATTCAATTTATTGCTTATCATAATTTATCTTTAATTTTTAGGTACTTAATGAACAATGTAGTGCAAACCCGCCATCAAATCCATCGCCAAGTCCTTATAGTAGAAACAATTAGTTAGTTATGATGAGTTGTCCGACTCTATAACTATTCAGTATCTCATTATGTTTAGAGTTGATTATGGTATTATGTTAAACTTTGTATGTAATCATGTTTACAGTTGATTATCAAGTAGGCCTTATTGGCTATGAGTATTAGATTATGTTGTTGTGATTGGTGATTTATCATATTTACAGGATATTGATTTAGGAAAAAAAATTGTCATAAAAAATTAAAGTAGAATAAAAAAAAACATATAAGCAATTGTTTAAAATGCACCATGAAGAATACAGTACCATCAATAACAGTTTAATTAAACTGTTGCAAAGACGAGTCATTATGACAGTTTTTGTTAACTGTCATAGTGGCATGTGATTGTAAGGGTCTGAAAAACTGTCATAAAACCATGACATTATGACATATTTTTTTACCGTCGCAATGGTATATGATTACAACAATTAAAAAAGTTGTTGCAAAGCCATGACACTAAAATGTTTATTTTGACCTTTGTAATAACATGTTTTGTGATGACTTTAGCAAGAGTTCCTTGACCATCACAAGGACATTTCATTGGAACAACTTTTACAATGGTTAATAAAAAATGTTGTTTCATTTATGATGATGGTTTCTATGATGTTTTTATTGACTGTCATAGATCCACTTTACGATGGTCAAAACCTTTGCAAAAGCCATTAAAAACCTGCAAAAAAGCCATTTTTTTATAATGTGATTATTCCAAGGATGATGTTTGTGTCTAATTTATGTTTTATTCCAGTAGCACTGGCCTTGAGCTAACTTTGATTTTTAGATATTCTGTTAGTTTCATTGCATTTTCCTTGCATATCGCTTTGCCTGGGTTTCATTTATGTTAAAATGTTGAATATGATTCATTCTTCCATATTGTGTTTTGTCTTTTGATTGGGTTTCATGTGAATATTGATAAATACTCATTATTTATATTTTGTGAAGAACTATTTGTTCATGTGAAAACTTCATAGATAAATAATTGCTTTATGAAAAGTTCTATCGTCTTGTTTGTTCCCTTTCTAATATAGTTAGTGATATTTGCTCACTAAGTATTTTCAGTCATTTTTATTTTATTATAATGTTTTCATAACATAGTGTTGACTCTCGATTTCCTCCACTGTGTAGAGTCAAGTTAGAATATGATGGTGAACCCTTCATTATCTACATGGGCAAGGTTGATCTTTATTGCTAATTACTATATTATTTTGTACTTTAGAAGCTCCTATTATCACAGGTAGTGTATTAGTGATTGCATGTAGTATCTAGGATTGTCTATTTGTATTAATTTATGAAAGCGGAGCTCCCTTACTTTCTAACTTACAAGTTTTTTTGGAAGTCCATATTTTAAAGGAAACTTTACCAAAATTTCCACACAAAAGCCAAATAGTGAATATTGTACTTATAGATTGGCGTAATTTAGTAATTGTCATTTGGTAGGTTTGTATTAAACTGTGTAAGTTGTCTAACTTATTCGAATTTATAGGGGTTTACTTAATTTTCTGTGCCAATCACACTTCCTTAGTTAAAGGATCACATTTTTTTTTAATTGATTTTTGCATTTATTAATTTTCCTTTCTATTATTTATGTTTTTTTATATATTATATATTATTTTAACAAAAAGAAAGGTGTTCAAAATTCCCCTAATCCAAGCTAACAGCACCATCTTCTTTTGTCAAATGTGCTCGAACATTTCCTTATTCCACCAGATAAGATTATCCTTAAGGGCTTAAATCATACACCAAGCGTCTCCTATGTCAATCAAGTGATCTTGAAGGAATGACTTAAATACCAAATGTTTAATCCAAGCAGTTTGGAAATGGAAAGATCGCAATAAATGATGATATTCAAGTATTTGAATAAAATAGAATGACAGTTGGATGTATGTGTGAGTTGATGCAACAACCATTTCACATTCTAACTAAGTATATGATTGGAGATGCTAGCTTGATTAACAGCCATAACATGATGATGGAGGGATGATGAAGCAAAAGCTAAGGACTCACAACACATTGGTTAGTTACCCTACAAGGCTATATAGCTTCGACAGATTGTGATTTTTACGTGGACTATATGTCCATGGCAAAGATTTCTGTAAGGGTTTCACTTACTTTCGTGCTAAAATCTTAAGTTTTTTAGAAGCAAGAAACTGTATGGAGACAAGTTCGAAAAGGCTAGGCCTCATGATTTGAAGTCTAAGCCTCAAAAATGTTTTTTTTTTTTAATGCAAATTCTAGAAACATAGAGCCTAGGCCTCATGATTTGGAGTTTATGTCTCAAAATTGTATTGTTGTTTAATACAAATTCTAGAAACCTAGAGCCTAGGCCTCAAATTATGAAGCCTAGGCACCACAATCAGTGTAGGAAGAATAAACTTGAAGTTTAGGTGCTAGCTCATGAAGCTTAAGTGCCAGAACATGACTTAATTAATGGTAATTATAATTTTATTTTTGGGGCTCTATAAATAGCAAAAATAAAGATTTTGTAACAAAGATGGCAAAGAGAGAAAAGAGGACTTAAAATTTGCACTAAAGAATAAAGAATTCTTCAACTTCTTTAGTCTTTCAAGGTGTTTTTATAACTTTTAATTTGATTAATAATATTAAAAATACGAAAAAAGAATAGATTTTCCCTCCCACATTGATACAAATTATTCAAATCTTTCTATATATAGAAATTGAAATTTAACGGTGATTACATTATTTAAACCTTTGTATTGGCTCTTTATAGTTTCCCAATCTCCTTTGTGGCATTGGTCATGGTTCTTGGATTTATTTATTTATTGATTTTTTACTTACTCCTTGTTGAATGTAGAATTAGGCTTTCGCATCCTTTTGTACAAGTTTTTTTTTGTACTCCTTTTGCTTGGCTCCTGACCATGCATGTCTCCAATTCTGTCAGAATAGCTTGTCAAAATTCTTCTTCTACTATTTGTCATAAATCTTGTGAGATAATAAAGTCTACATTTAGTTCTCCAAAATTATAAATTTTCCCTTCAAATATTGGAATTGAGGTTTGTGTATTATTGAAATTGTTATTTGTTGGCAGTGAATTTTATACAAATTCAAATTTGTACAAAATTAATCCCTCTATTTAGATTAATTTACTACACTAATTTTGTATAAAATAAAATTTTTAGGAGACTAATTTATCACAAATAATTTATAAGAAATCAAATTGTCACAAAATATAATAGTAGATAACTAGTTTACTTTTCTCTATTTGGAATTGGTGAATGGATTTTTATTGCTCGTCAAATTGCATTATAGGGCTCCGACTAACTCCTACTATAAGGTTAGAATTTTGATCGGTTCAACTTTGCTAGAATTTTCTCCTCAACCACTTATGTTGTTCCAGTATTTCAATTTTTTTCCAAGATTTAGACATATCTTTTGTTCAAAAATAATAAAAAGGTCATCCTTCAAAATGGTTATTAATAGTTTTTGTTTAGCTTATTAAGGGACTATTTTTGTTTAATGTTATATTTTTAAGAGACTATTTTAGTACTACAAATTTATAAAGAATCAAATTTAGAGGCTGAAAATGAGAAACTACAATAGTATTTTTTTTCATAAAAAAATTTTAAGTTTGATGTATTTGATGTATTTGTGTCTCCTTAAAAGTAATTTAAAAAAACAAAATGTGACTTTATTACTTCTATATATGATCACTTCTTGCATTCAATCATTGAAAGTAATGTTACTTTACCTGTGAAAATTTAAAGAGAAAAATGTCATTTTAATCTCTGGTATATTACTTACTTATTTTTTAATTCCCTTATTCATTTTATTTTTTAAAATAGTTCATACATATTAGAATTTGTTACTTTTAGTCCCTCTACATAAAATAATGAGGTTGAGAAACTACTTATGATAACAATTTTAAAAATAGGAAACCCAAAATAACAAGTTTTAATAAGTAGAAGACTATTTTAAAAAATAAAATAAAATGAGTGAATTATACAATTTAATAATAAGTTAGCACCAAAACAATATTTTTCTCAAAGTTTGGAGGATCTTGCGGCCCTCCTCCTTCCTTCCTCTTTTTCTGGTGGCATTATTACAATTGCAAGCATTTGAGCTATGAGGTACCTAAAAGAGGAAAAGAGTCAAAGACAAAGCATTACTACAATGAAAAATCTGAGTGAATAAGTAATCTGTGGGTGCCCTTGTATTTGATTGCCAAGACTTTTGCCCATTGGTTCCTAAAATTAAATTTGTTTCCCTAATCTCTTAATGAATGTTTCCCATAAAAGAATGCCATTTTTATAATTGAAATGGAAATAAGAATAATGTACTCTAATATCATTAATTAAAGCTCTGATCACATGCATATTTTATTTTTAAATTTATTTTATACTTGATAAATTCAAAGTACTCATATCAAATTGACAAGACAAAAAGTGACAGAAAAAAATTATATTATTTTTACAAAATTAAAGAGAAAAATATAAAATTTATTTCTTATTTTTATATTTTATAATAATTTGGTCCTTTACAAATTAATATGACAAATTAGTTCATTACAAATTCAAATTTGTATTAAACCAATTTTTCAAAAATTCAAGTTTGTACAAAACTAGTCCCTCTATTTAAATTAATAAAGAATTAATTTTATATAAAATATAATTTATGAGATACTAATTTATCACATTTAATTTATAAGAGACCAAACTGTCATAAAGTATAAAAGTATAAACTAATTTAAAACTTTTATCTAAAAGTATATATAATTTTTCCAAAATTTAAGCAAAAGGCCAGAAAAACAAAAACACCAAGAGCTCTTTCAAAAAAAAAAAAATCTACCACCAATATAAGCTCTAGACGAAGGAATTCGAACTACGCCAATTGATTTCTAGACGCCCATTGAATCACAAAAGTCGAGCATTGCACTTTGTCCTCCACTATCTTCCATTGAAATCCAACTACCAATTTCTAAATCTTTTCTGTAAAATTCGATGAGAGTATACATATTATATATATATATATATATATATATATATATATTATATGACACAAGTCGTAAATTTAAATTTAAATTTGTTAAAAAAATGGATAAAAATCGCTCTTATAAATTGTTCAGACTTGGTACAGAAAATTGTTAGTCTGACTGTCTCTGACACCTATCAAACAACATAAAATTCATTATTGTAACAAACCTGAATAACACAATTCCTTTATTATTATAAATAAATTTTAGACATGGCGTGGCCTCTTGCATTTCATGCCTTCAGAAAATAAGACAGCTATAATCACATGCATGTTTCACGACATTATACCAAGTAACAGAGACCATGGTTACTATAATTTCTGCACCTTCTCTAATCCTAGCTATCCTTTGTAAAAAGGCAAGCATGTTATATTATATGTACACTAATCCTATTAGTCTATAAAGACTTTTAGATGCGCAATTTAATACATGCAATTGTACTGTAATTGATAATAGTGGATTTAAATTATGAGAACCCAAAAATATATTTGACATATAATTAGTATATCTATTTGACTAGTGATCTCAATCCTAATCAAATTTAACTTCTGTTGCAAAAAAGAAATAAATAAGTCTCCTAAATTCATCAAATTGAATTCCTTTCTATATTTTTGATTATTTATTAATTCCTAATTCCTATATAATTTGAGGATCATGAATATAGAATTTGATTTTAAGGGAGTGAAAAATTTTAATTCAAAGATTTGAATTCAGGAAGACAAATTCTTATAATCTAAAAGGACAAACTCTTATAAATTTAAAAACACTAAATTAAAAATATAAAATAAAATTACATATAAAAATTTAAAAGACACAACTAACCAACACAACCTTTGGATCGATCTTGCTATATGTACTTGAAGCAACCGCACACCATGTCATCGAGCACTTACATTTCTACTTGATTCCTTATTCTCCTTCCATTTTTGGATTAGTCTTCCTCGTACGTCGTCAAAATATAAATACTGAAGTCAAAACATGAGCGTAGAAATTCTAGACGGTGTGACCATTGTGAGCTTCGTGGAAGACGAGGAAGCCTTCCATGCATCGGTGAGCGATCAGTTTGCTGAGCTAGACACAGACAAGGATGGCCTTCTTTCATACGGAGGGATGATAAAGGAGCTGAAGAGGCTGAGGATGTTTGAGACCCACTTTGGGATCGACATGAAGACCGAACCAGAAGAGCTTGCTTGGGTTTACGAGTCACTGTTTGTGTAGTTCGACCATGACTTGAAAGTTGTTGCTTGATTTCTCAATTCATAAATTTACGCTTTTTTTCCTTTTAATTTTTGACTCTTTATGTCTTCTATTTTCATTGATCTTCTTTTCATCCAATTAGAGCTTCTAATTTTATACTTTCAATCCAGAGAAGTTTTGATGTATTGTGATTTTATTTTCATGATGGTCCATTAATGCAATATTAATAGTACGTTTTAGTTTCATGTTAATATATAATTTTAGACTGTTGATCTCATTAGATTTTAATTTAATAATATATATGTCCATCTAAATATATATATATATATATATGCTCTCATACAAAAACAAAGTAGTTTATAAGAACTATATTTATTATCAGCTTGTTATTTAGGAAAGGTTAAATTATTTTTTTGGGCATATAAAGTTCTTTAACTTTTCAATATAATTTGATAGTTCATATGAAATTTTAATATTTGTAATTTAATTTTTGTTAAATTAAAAATATCTAGAATATATAGAAAACAAAACAGTGTCCAAAAATATTTATCTACCTCCATGTTCTTATGGTGATATTTATTCTCACTATGTTTACTGCAGGGTTTATGACAAATATCTCATAGAAGTTATCCTAAACACCAAAAATTTATAGATAACTTTTGGAAAACTCTTGGATATCTCTTTAAAAACCTTTTAAATGAGGAATATAGAAATTATGAGAGGAGACAAAGATTTTAATTTTTCTATATTTTCTAAACATTTATTTATAGCAAGAATCTATACGAATACAACTTTTTATGAAATGTTGTATTTTATTGAAAATTTATATCCCTTCATACTTTAAATGAAAAGTTACGACCATTAAAAGATATAAATGTTTAAAATGTATTAAAAATTATTTTTTATTTAATTTTTTAATTTAATATGTGATGTAGACAATTATATATATGAGCTTTAAAACCTTTAAATTTATCTAATGTGGAACTGAAAAATCTATCACCACAATTAGATGCTTTTTAACTTAAGTTTTTCATTTTTACTATTAAATTTTAATTAATATACTGTTTACCTTTTTCAGTCCAATTATCTAATAAATTATTTATTAGCTGGCCAATTTTTGGTTGTACGAAGTCAATATCATAATGTGATGTCTTAAGAGTCCAAAGGGCACATCAGACCTTAATTAGCTTGACACTGTGCTTGACACTTCGCTCACAAATAGGTATGGGATCAAGTGTTAGTCCTCGAGTTTATACAAAGAACTAACATAACAACAAGCAATTCAAGTTGTTTTAAACAGAATAACTTCAACCCGACATATTACTATAATTAGATAGTTTATATGTCTCTTTTTAGACCACTTGATCTTCATTATCAGCATCCCTCCAAGAAGCTTATGAATAGTGACTCCAAAACGAGAGCTCTGACAAATCTGAGACAAGACAACTAAATGCCATTATAATACAAATTTGGATTATTTTGATAATAACTATTTACATAAAAATTTATCGTACATAATTAATTTTATGTTATATATAACTGTACACAATCATGTTTTATACACAACATATGTTATAATAGCAGAGAATACATACCTGTTAAAATACTATTAAAGCTCTCTATTCTTTTGTCACTATATTCGTACTTTTCTCATACGTGATACCTTCTTACCTACACAAATGACCTCCTAAGCCTCCAAACAAGGGGTATGTATAAACAAAAATTACAAAAAATACAATAAACATATAAAGAATTTTAATCAAAACGAATACATATGACACATAAATTTAACATTACTATTTCAAAATACACATCATCTACTAAATAGTGAGATTTCATTCAAAATTGCAGGATAATAATTAACTTATGCGTGAAGACAGAAAGTGAAAATGATTAAAGAAGAGGTTAGGTGAAAGAAGGTTAGGAGGGTAATTAATTATGTCAATAAATATATAATATATTATAATCAAAATTAAGACATAGAACATATGAAATTAATAAATATATAAAAAAAATGGTTGAAATCAGTAGAGAAATGCTTAGGGGAAAATTATACGGGGTAATTATGATAATTAGTGATCTTGAGAACAAATATTTGTCTTCAAAAAACAATTTTCTATATATGCTCCTACACCTTAAGAGAATATATAACTCCAAAATAGAATAAAAAAAAGTTATAAAATAGATCTTTTTTTAAAAAAATTAATTAGCAACTTCTCATTAAGATTGGCCAAGCCTGACAGGCCATCAAAGGATCCATTGCCACGTGTCCACATCCATTATTGACAATTGAACCTCGTTTGTCTATATTGTAATGGCAGGGTCAAACGGGCAAGCCTCAGTGAAATTATTCTATACTTGTTTGCTATTAAAATTTTTTCACTAAAAGCAAATTATATAAAGAAATTTCTTTTAAGGATTCGCTATAAAAACTTCCAATTTACCATGTCTTTATTGGGAAAGTAAATAACTACAATTTATTCTTAATCTTGGCTCACTTTTTATTTGTGAGATTTTTGTTCATTGAAACTGTTATTTATGAGAAAATTATCTATCCAATTTATAAAAAAAAAAAAAAAAAGTGGGTTTGGATTATTTCTTATATGAATTATAAAAAATAGGAAGGATTTTAACCTGCTGGATTGTTTGGGCCATTTGATGATAAATTTAATGACCCTAAATTTAACATGTAAAAAATATTTTAAAAAATAATTTAATTATGATAAATTTAATTCTTTCAAAAAATTAATTATCATAAAAAATGCTAATATATTTTTTTAATTGTTTATACAAAATAGTATCATAATTTAAAATATTAATATGTTCTATAATAACCTTTTTTTAAAAAAAATAATATTTATTAAAGTTAAAAAATTTTATGTCCACAAAATATATAGACAGCAAGTGATCCAAAATAAAAAATAAAACGTATGGACAGAAAGCAAGTAAGATTTTCCTTCTGCTTTAAAGATGCCATTGTCGTCCTTATAATTTCAAGTTTGATATGTTAGTTAAATGCTACTATATATTAACAAAAAAAGAAAATGGAATAAATAATCTGGCTGTTGGGAATATTAAGTCATGTTTGATTATGGTAAATTGTTAGATAGAAATTTAATGATATAAATTTACAAATAAAAAATATAATTATATGTGATTATATTAATTTAATAAAAATATAAACTATTAAATTTTTATCTACCTACCTATCTAATCAAATGTGATTTCATATTTATATTTATATTTATATTTATGAGGAGATCTAAATTGATGTAATAGAACATCAAACATAATTTATTATTAATTTACTGTAAACATTCAATTCTCACACTAATCATCATGACCTGAGAGAACCATACTTGAAGAAGAAACCTCCATCTTCTGTTTATGGTTGCTAATAGCTAGCTACTCTCTCAAACACATGCTTTATTATACAAAATACACTTCACTACCACAACATAAATAAGCAGCATATATAGATATTTCAGGCAAGTGAGGTGCCTTAGTTGCGAGGCTCAGTCTCAGTGTGTGCATCAACAGCTTCGCCAGCATAAGAGCAGCATCTGCAACCTCCTCCATATCTTCCACCACAGCATCCATAGCGGCAATATCCACCTCGATAGCCGCCGCCATGGCCTGGATAACCACCGCCATAGCCACCGTGGCCGGGATACCCACCACCATAGCCGCCACGGCCTGGATTACCTCTGCCATGGCCGCCATGGCCTGGGTAACCACCGCCATTGTGGTCACCTCCATAACCATATTTGGCGTCATTTACCATTCCATGTTCCTCTGCCATTACCTCACCTGCAATAATAAAACAAGAAATACAATAATGGTTCATTCCTAATCTTTGGTGATCTATGAATGAACATAAATAAAATCTTCGGACAAGTGACATGTTCTTTGAAGCCATGGTACCATGAAATTTCATGTGTAGTTAAACAAGTAAAAATTGTCAAAGAAAATGATTGATTTCTATTTTCTAATTTGTTTAGTTTAACATTTAATAAGTTTAAAAGCTTATTTTACATTTAAACCAAAATTTATTTTGTAAATATAGTGGTTTGATTTGACATTTAATATTTTTTAATATTAATTGCTTTTGAAACTCTAATCTACATAAAAATAAAAATAAAAATAATGAATTGTATATGTAATAAAAATAAATTATTAAATAAAAATTTACAAATATAAATAATGATGATAAAAATCAAGTTTGATTAAAATTAATTTTAAAATTATATTAATTCAACACCAATCCAAATATAAATTAGGCTTAATAATGCTAAAAACTGGCACATGTTTAGCAACATTATTATAACATATGAGATATCAACTAAAATAATGACATCCTATATGTTTTGGCATCCTAACTTACACAGAATAATTTAAATATTAACATTAAACACTGACATTATACACACACATATAACATCCAAAAATTTAGGATGAAGCTAATGGTATACCAAACTAACTCTTATTTCTTTCTAAAATTTGTGCAGGATAATAAATATATTCCCATTTAATAAAATGAAGACGGCTCCAACTCACCATTTTTCGGATCAGAGGAAGACTCAGCCAAGTCCCTAGCTGTTGCCTCAGAGGAGAGAAGGAGTACAATAGCAAAGACAGCAACGAGAAGAAAGGCTGACTTGGAAGCCATTGAAGAGTTTTTGTGGTTTATACGAACACCCCAAAACAAAAGGATATAGAAGATGGTGTTTGAAAGAGTATAACAATGTACCCTATATATATAGGGTACCCTATGGGCCTAGCCAAAGAGAGGAAGGGCCTAGATGTAGGGGTAGTTAGGGAAGTAGCTGTCGCATTTATTATTAGCCGCATCTTAGCTACTTGTTAAATTCCAAGCTGATTTTTTTAATCTTTATTTCCAATTTGGGCGACAATGAAAGGATTTGGCTAAGTCAACGTCTCAAATCTTCATCATCTAATATTCCTCATAATAAAGCAAATGATGAATCTTATTGAGAAATCCTTAATTATTCATTTCAACTGAATATTTTTTTATCGTATTTCTCATCATTTTGAAATTATTTAAATATCTTTTGAAGTATCATCTTGGAACAAGAAATTTAAAGAAAATGAAGAGGCATTAAATGCTCCCAATTCCTGATTGAGATGACTGGATTTAATATAGTCGGGTCGACAAACACAAGTTGCCCATTGAATTCGATCATATATATCCTGACATTCATCAGTTATTGCTCATCAATTTTGGTTTCTGCCACATTGCACCCAATAATGTTCATATTCATAAATTTAACATGATTCATTGTCAAAATAGATTGGTCATAATCACTAGTCAATGGTTTTTTTACCATCTTATCTTCATTTATGGAGTTCAGTGAGTTTGCATTGATCAGCTTTCAAAAAATAAGAAATAGCTAAAAAGAATATTTTTAAGCGAATTATTTATCATATTTATTTTTTTTTTACTAATTCATTTGTTTATGGTCATTTAGTGACACTCATTAATGATAATTATAAATATTTTCTGACTAATTTTATTAATTAAGAATCATTTATTGCACTTATTAATAAAAAAAATTACTAATAAGAAAAACAATAAAATTTGTTAATTAAATTTTTTATTTTTCTATAAATTCTTATAGAGTCTAATATTATTTTGATCTTATACTTATTAGACTCAATTATTAATGAGTTATTAATTTAATTACCTGTTCATATGAATATTTTTAGTCTAAATTTAATGAAATTAATAAATTAAATATATTAACTTTTATATTAATGATTAACTAAATTAAAACTAAAGTCTAAATTAAAATTGAAAATCTAATTAGTATTTTACTCTTCTTTTAGATATCTAAACTCTAAACAGATTCTTCAAGGCCCATCTGAGAGAGAAGTGGAAAAAAAGTAGGAGGTTTATAGTGAATTTTAAGGACAAACCAATATGTGGCCGAGACAATAATGTTGGTTGTTGGGATATCATCATTTAATGAAAATTAATTTCTAAATAAGTTTGTATATTTTTTGCTATATAGAAACCTATATTGTAAGTTCTATATTCAATCTTTGAAATTGTATAGCCAGATATTTTGGCTTGTACTTCGAACCATTGCTTGATGTTAATATTGAGTTGCCTTTTTTATTGATTGTTTTCTTGCGCCATTGAGTTTGAATCCTGATTCAGTCATGTGTTCACTTACGTCTACCTAATGTGTGTCGATTTGGAATTGACACATTTTTCATGTACTAAAACATAAACTCCACAAATTTAGCAAGTTGACTCGCATTTGCATCCACATGGATAATCTTTGTTGAGTGAATGTTTCTTATAAGGTGGTCACACGCTTCACACGTGGACTCTAAATTTGCCAGCAACAATGAAATGATATCATTATGTAAAGCAAGTACAATATAACTCTCATAATTAGCATTTTTTAAAGATCTCAAATGTACTTTTGCTATGACAACATAATTCCAGCTCATGAACAGAGAAGGATTGCATTTACTAGGTACAAACCCAAATTTTTGAAAAGAAAACCTAAGCTTATCAAACCAAGCTCTAAGAGCTTGTTTATAACCATGGGTTGCTTTGTTTAGTTTGCACACCAATGACTATCATTATCTTTGAAACCAGGTGGTTGCTGCATGAACACCTCTCCTTCAAGACTTCCATGAAGGAAAGCATTATTGACATCAACCTGCAAGTTTTCCATTATGTGAAAGAGCAAGAGTAAGTAATGTTTTGGTTTGATAATAGGTGAAAAAGTCTCATTAAAATCACTGACCATTTGTTGAAGAAATCCTTTAGTAACCAAACAAGCTTTATATCTATTTAGAGACCCATCTGAATTCTTTTCTACTTTAAACACCCATTTACACCTAATTGGTTGTCATCCATTAGGCAAGTGTGTCAAAGTCCAAGTATTGTTTTTAATTAGAGCTTGCTTCCAATCATAATTTTTCTAAAGCTTCACGATGCGTACTTGGCAATGTCTTGGCTAGAAAAACCTTAGGCTTAAAAATGCCTGATTTAGACCTGGTCACTATAGAATGAGAAGAAGACTGTTGTTGCTTTATAGTAGTAGAAGTACCAACCTGATTAGACACAAGTGAAACATTTTGACCATGTTCATCAGACACTATATGATTAGTTATCATTTATAGATGTTACAGCAGAGATAACACCTGTATTGGGTACAACTGTTTGCAATTCTGCAGTAGGAACAATGTTAGTAGAAGGAACAGTATGAGATGATACAGGTAAATCATTGTTTTAGGTTTTTTACTGAACAAGGGGAATGCGATCAGAAGGTAAAGATAAAGACTGAAGTAAAACAGAAAAAGCAACTTTCTGCTTAAAAGGAAAAATGGACTCATTGAATATTTCATCACGAGAGATATAAATTCTACCAGTATTGGATAGACAATTGTAGCTTTTATGTTGCAAACTATATCCTAGAAATGTGCACTCATCAGATCTAAAAGAAAGTTTATTCTTGTTGTATGGATGAAGAAATGGATAACATGACCAACAAAAAATTTTAAAATTGCTTTATGAAACAATCTCTGAAATGGAGTATCCAACTGAATAGCTACTAAAGGTAATCTATTTATCAAGTATGTTGCAGTAAAAAATGCATCTTCCTAATAGGTTAAAGGCAATCCAGCATAGGAAAGCAATGTTAGACCCATTTCTACTATATGTCTATGTTTCCTTTCCACTGTACCATTCTGTTGATGAGAATAGGGACAAGTGAATCTATGAGTAATACCACAACTGGAAAGAAAAAGAGTGAAGCTTCGAAACTCCCCTCCTGAGTCAGGCTGAAATGCTTTAATTTTGGTATTAAACTATAACTCTGCCAAGGTTTTGAAGCAAATGAAAACAATTAAGGCATCAGATTTCTTCTTGGTGCTGGTCCCATGCATTAGAATAAATCAATTCTAATGGATTATTGTATTGATTAAGGTAATTTCTTGGCTTACCATGACAACATGCAACACAAAAAAATAAGGCATCTTTATTATTGAAATGAAGATTACATGACTTTAAAATTTGAGTAACAATTTAAAAATTAGGATGACCTAATCTTAAACTTTGCTCTCTAAGAGAACCTCAGGAAGCTCACGATTTACTAGTTTCAAGGCAACAAACTTAACCTCTTCAACACCTAAAGATATCTCAAAGTGGAATGAACGATGAAAGGAAAAGACAAGTTCCAGTAACCATGCTGATTCATCCAGACGAAAGGACAAGGTTGACGATGCAAAGAACTCAAAGAAGAGTAGAGAAATTAAGTGCTTCAAATGTATTGGTTTTGGACACATTGCTTCTGAATGTCCATATTGAAGAGTGATGATTATTTGAGGAGCACAAGGTGAAGTTGAAAGTGAAGAAGAAACAAAAACTGAACAGAAAGATGATGAGCACACAATAGAGTATCTAGATGGAGAGGAGTTACTTGTAGTTCAACAAATTTTGAACTCCCAAGCTAAGGTAGAAGATGATCAACATAAGAACATATTTTATACTAGGTGTACTGTTAATAGAAAGGTTTGTGGTGTTATTATTAATGAAGGTAGTTGTACTAATGTTGCTTCAACAAATATTAGTGAAGAAATTAAACTTGAAGACCACAAAGCACCCTCATCCGTACAAACTGCAATGGTTGAACGACCAAGGAGAAATTAAAGTCACTAAACAAGTTCATGTACTATTTTCTATTGGAAAGTCATAAAAATATGAGTATGTGATGTGGTACAAATGAATGCCGATCATTTGCTTCTGGGAAGACCTTGGTAATATGATAGTAGAGTCATACATGATGGGTTTAAAAACACCTATTCTATTACCAAGGCTAGGAAGAAAATTACATTAGCACCTCGTATTCCTTAACAAGTTCTAAAGGAGTAACTAGAAAAGAAGGAAGAGAAAAAAGAGAGCTTATTTGCAACTAAATGAGAAGTTAAAAGCTTTGCGTTTAACTAATCTAATATTAATGCTAATAGTGAAAGAAGCTATGCCAATAGAGGTAGTGTCTACATCTCCACTGATTGAGAAGTTAGTAAAAGAATTCGCTGACTTGTTTACAGATGAGATGCCAAAGGGATTACTACCAATAAGAGGGACTGAACATCAAATTGATCTTATTCCAAGTGCTGCTTTACCCAGATTAGCTTACCAATGTAATCCAAAGGAGGTGAAGGAGCTATAACAACAAGTAAAAGAGTTACTAGATAAAGGCTTTGTGAGAGAGTCAATAAGCCCTTGTTTAATGCCAAAGACAGATGGAACTATGAGGATGTGCGTAGATAGCTAGGCCATAAACAGTGAAGTATTGGTATCCTATCCCTAAACTTGATGACATGCTTGATGAGCTACATAACTCTACAATCTTTTCAAAGATTGATCTTAAGAGCGGGTATCATCAGATTCGAATGAAGAAAGGGGATGAGTGGAAGACAACATTCAAAGATAAAGCGTGGGTTGTATGAAGGGATAGTTATGCCATTTGATTTTCAAATACCCCAAGCACCTTTCATGCATTTGATGAATCATGTCCTATGGAATTTTATTAGAGATTTTATTGTGGTTTATTTTGATGGCATTTTGATTTATAGCACGAGTTAGGAAGGTACTACTAAACATTCTCCTGAAGTGATCTATAGGTTTAATCCTATCACACAGGTTTACTACTATAACATCCCTAATTTAATGATTTTTAGTATAAGCTAAATTATTTATGGGAGATTAGAAATAATTAAACAAGAATAAATATGGCCAATTGAATCATATAGCTTAGTTTTAAGGTATAAGGATAAAACGGTCATTTTGAAAAAATGCCAAAGGTAAAATGGCAAATTCCCAAAGAGAGACATGTGGTATTACCTTAACTTATGGAACCCACACTACAAAATATTAGATATCCGTGGGGCTTACACCATAATAAAATATCATATACCTATGGGCCCACCATAATTATATCTTAGATAGTTATGATTTTCAAATTGAATTATAACCATTGGATTAAAATATATAGTTAAATCCTAGCTGAAAATTTCTCTTTAAATATCCAACACCTTACCTCTTTTCCTCACACCATTCTTTACATTCCTCCTATACCTATTTCACTCACTTTTACCTCTCCACTCCACACTTAGATCAAGAAAGAAGGAAGCAAGAAGGAAGGGAGCAATTTTAGGAAAATTACAAAAAAAAGAGCATATCCAGATAACATAATTTAGCATATTCTAGTTTCTCTTCTGCTCTTTTCCTTTTTGTTATTGAATGGTCTTCATAGTAATCCTTTTTTGGCTTATGGTCATTTATCTTGAAATTTTTTTAGCATGACCATCCATGAGCCCATTCAAGGTCTAAGAAGGGTAGAATTAGAGAAGAATGAGGCTAGGTAGATATTTTGAAATATCTATAAAATATTGTGTAAGCCATATGTGTAAATTTTTTTATGCATTATGTATCCTTACATGAATGTTTTATTATTTATGCATTATAATTTCCTATTTTATTGTGCATTTCAACTTTTGTATGATTGGGTGACAATATGAATGTTTAAGAAGAGAACTATTCTTTGTGAGATTAAGTCCTGTACATTGTGTACTTATTGATAATTTGGAATCCTATTTGGCAATGACTGGTTATGCCGCTTGTGAACCTTTAATAATGGCTAGCTATGTCGCCTTAATATATATTGTGAGCCATTAGTAATAGCTGGCTATGCCACCTTAATATGTATTGTGAACCCTATGAGTTCCTTAACAAGACATTATATCCCATTACTCCTGTAATTTATAGTAAGTTATACCGCCTAAATAATAACAGGAAAAATGATGTTATTATACTTCTTAGGCCACAACTTAAATTCTAAGATTAGTGGTAGGCAGTGCCGCCTATATAGTCTTAAGAATTCAGAAGAGGACAAGAATATATCTTTGCTGGGAACATCTCGAATTTAATTGACACTAAAGGGATTCCTAACTGCCTGCCATAAGTACATCAGTGCTTAGAGAATTACAAAAGAAATCTTGATAATTCTCTCTCAAACTAATTCAATCTTGACCACATGGTGGGTTGAGTGACATATTAATATAAAGATTATATTACCCAGGTAGGGTTGCGCCTGCCGATCAGGTATCATACGCTGGGGTTCGTGAGACTTGATCACTTGGTATGATAGTCATATGCTGAGCTTCATGAGACTTGAATAACTCAAATATGATTTCCCAATGCTTAACACATTGTTTACCTCAGTTTGTCATATGTTTGCAAATGCATATTTGTATGTAATATTTGACATTCACACATATTTCATAAAGATCATAATTTATAGTAATATTATATTCTATAGATATTTTGAGTATCATATATGCTTTTTCATGTTACTGAGAAACTATTCTCACCACTCTATTAATGATGTTTGTAAATGGAGAATTACCAAATTTCTCTTGAAGTCCATGCAAAATGAGTATTTGTCTTACCAATGGGAAGCGCTTGTTATTAAGATTGTCTTTGCAAGATATGATATGGCCTTACACTCCATATCACTTATGTTCGTGTCATAAGAGGGCATGAATCTTACTAGTTTTTCAAGTCCTTAATATTAAGCCTAATTTCGATAAATACATATATAGATATAGTCCCAATACCCCTTCTCCTAGTTTTGTCTTCTCCTAATTTTTGTTAAATTATCTACAGACTTTTATTATATATAATTATACTATTATATTTTAGATATTCTAATGTATTTTCATAATTCTTGCTTTATAGTAATATTAACTTAAATTTATAATAAATTTTATACTTTATAAGAAGGTTGTTACATATATGATATTAGAACAAGTCAATCCAATTCGAGGCCCAAGGGTTATGGCCACTATGATTAATCTAGGTGAATTCCTAAAAATGTTGTAGGTTAGACCTTGTAGAGAGTTAGTTTATAGATTGGAAATTACTAGTGTTTCCTTACCTATAGGCTAATTAACATAGAATGGATACTCCTTAAAGTTGTGGTGTTTCTCCTTTCTATTATTGAGACTGATCCCCTTGTTCATGTATCCAAGAAAAGCATGGCAACTCGTTGAAACCCTTCAGTTGAATCTCCACAAGAACTAGCGCTGACTATTCAGGAATAGGCTGTTGCTATACACTAGATCCTGCAATACCTAAAAAATCATAACAAGGGGGATAAAGGAGAGAAATTGAACATCAAAATGGCTAGTATGAATTTATGAAAGCAAATTCACCCTCCTTTAATAGGGAAATATTATCATCAAAATGGCTTGAATTTATGAAAGCAAATCCACCCTCCTTTAATAGAGAAATATTAGCTTAAGCTTGGTTAAGAGAGATAGAGAAAACTTTAGGATTTACTGGTGAACCAAAAGTCATTTTCGCTACCTACAAATTATTAGGGGATGTTGAACATTAGTGAAATGAGACTAGACAACTATTGGAAAGTCGTGAAACCCTAATATCTTGGAATATTTTCCAAGAAGTATTTTGAGGAAATAAGAAATGAAAAAGAAGTTGAACATTTAAGATTAGTAAAGGGAACATGACTTTTGAACAGTATTTGGCCAAACTCAAGGAATTATCAAAATCCTCCTTTTATCTACGATACAACCAAGATGATGCCTGGAAATGCAAAATGTTGGATTATGGGCTTAACATTGAAATGAAAAAAGGCCATTACACCATTAGCAATAAAAAATTATCCTGAGTTAGTAAAATGATGTAGGGTGGTGGCTAAAAACCTGAAGGAAGTTGAGGTTAAAAGGATAAGATTGAATATGTGAAAAAGGAAGAGGGATTTCCACTCATTTCAAAGGAATGATAAAAATGAGAAAAAGCCTTCTTTGGCAACCCAAGTTTATAAAAAATATGGAAGGCAACATAAGGGTAAGCTATGCTCTAATTGTTTATTAAAACTTTACTTACCCATATCAACTTTACCTTATAATCTTTCACTCCCACAGAGAAAGTTGAAACTTTTCATGCTTGTGTAAATTATCCATTCAAATAGGAGAACACACCTCTATTGTGAATATAACCTTCTTGTTATTCTTGGAATGGATTGGATGTCATAACGTTGCCTTGAATTGTCAAACTAAGTCTATATCTTTTCCAAATCCACCCTCTTTCTCAAAAGCCAATCTCTATATCTTTTTCAAATCCACCCTCTTTCTCAAAAGCCAATCTAGTAGTTGAGTTTCTAAACTCTACTACTACTAAGCTAGAAGTAGCTAATAGTAAATGAGTTTCCTGAGGTTTTCCTATAAAAATTCCAGGCCTACCCCCAAAAAGGAAAATAGAATTCACAGATCTAGTACCTGGAACTGACCTATCTCCATCTAGATATGGCCATTATAAGTTTGTAGTTATACCATTTGGACTTACCAATGCTCTAGCAATTTTCAGGATTATATTAATAGGATTTTTAGACCTTATTTAGGTTAATTTGTTGTAGTTTTCATTGATGATATTTTAATTTATTCTAAGAATAAGGATCAACATGCTAAACATTTAAGGATAGTCAAAGATAAACAATTATATGCCAGATTAGAAAAATATGAATTTTGGTTACTAGAGGTCAAATTCCTAGGCCACGTGATTGAGGCAATCCGAGAAAGACCAAAAACAGTTGTCAAAAAAAAACATTGAGGAAAATTTAAGTAAGAAAGTAAAGATGAAAGTGGAGATTTTTCACAATAGACTAGCTTCCCCCTCTTAATTTACTAAAATTCCCAAAGTCAAATGATGTCAAAGCTGAAACTAACACTAATCTTACAAGATGATTAAGTATATGCCATGAGTCCTTGACAAATATAATGTGTAGAAAATTGCAATGGGTACAAAATTCAATGCCATTGGGTCCAGATATAATTTCATTGGGATGTAGTAAACCAACGGTTTCACAAATATGTTGCATGAAGTAAGATTACCCACAAATCAAAATTACACTACTTTATTTAATATACTAGAAAGGCAACCATGTTATGCACCATTTTTTTTTTTTTTTATGTTTAGAATCTTCAAAATACAAGACAACATTGATCACCATGAAGAAGAATTGGAAATTCCATGGAGTTGAGCATTGCTCTTGCTCAAATGTTTTTCTAGACTAGACCTAAGATTTTAGAACAACATTGATTCTACAGACATCAACGCTAATGTCCTCTCAAACATGCAGAGTGATGCTGATTGGTTCTTGTACCACCATACATCATTTCAAAGACCAAGATTGTACAACAAGGCTAACTTCAAAGGCCCATTCATATGTCAAGCAAAACTCAGCAAGTTGAGAAAACAGATTAAACACCTTATTGTCAAAAAACAACATTGAGGAAAATTGCAATAGCTAAGCAAGTAAAGATGAAAGTGGAGATTTATCACAATATACTAGCTTCCCCTCCAAAATTTCATTAATGCTTCCACCAAAATGATATTTCTATTAATTTAACAGGAAGATAGCTAATTTAACAGAATAATTTCTTTTGTCTGTTTAACCAATAAAATCATCTACAACAATCGGTCTTATACAATACACTAAGAATATAAAATAAAATCAAAACTCTGGATATTACAAAATATAAACAAGCTAATTCAATAATACAAAATACTAATTGACTAATTTGCAACAGTAGATTTAAGGCTTGAGAAATCAAACTAATGGACAAAAATCCAACATTCATCCAAAGCACCATAAAGGTGTACTCAAAATTGGCTTAAATATGATATTACATTAAATTATAACTTAAAATTTTTTCAATCAAAGCAAGGCCTTTCTTCCGCTATACATCTCTTTACATGGAGTGGTGACCATAGTACAATGTTAAATACAAAATGAAAGAAAGAGAGATTGCTGATGGAGGGAGAAGAGTTCGAAATTTAAGAATTCTAATATAAAGATGAGGAAGAGCAAAATGTAGAAGACAACAATGGATAATGAAATAGGTCATATTTGGGAAATGAGGTATGCGGGAAAAATAGAAGGCAAAGAAATGGTCAAGCAACACTCTTCATTTCCTGCAGCGAAGTAACCAAAAGAATAAAGAGACAGTAGAAGGAAGCAAAGTTGAAGCAAGAAACTTGAATGGCTTAGAAACAATAATAAAACATGAAATTGGCATGGGCAGTGAATGTCTAACTCAAAATGCTTTGCCATTCATCATATGATAATCCATGAATATCTAAAACTCAGTCACATTCTGAAGGATTTCTAATGAGGCAAATAAAAATGTTTTGATCCCTTCACATTTTAATTCAAGAATTAATGTAATAGTCATGCACAAAAATGAATGTGAGAAACCAAATGAATGGATAAACTTGATTCACCATGAGAAGGATTTGGAGATAGTTTATTTGAAACGAAAATAAACAAGGACAATAGCAAACGAATTGTAAACAAAGAGGGCAGAAGGAATTTACTCTGGATTGACTTTTTAAGGTGTTACATTTGAAATTGATATACAGAGAAATGGACATTTGGGATAGACTTAACACAATGATCTATTCCACAAACATTGCCACAATTATAATTCCAAGAGAACTAGACCTTCTTGAGGACTTTTGTAGCTTGTAATGTGGCCAAGGGTTAATGATTCTGTTTTAAAAGAAAACGTAATTGGCCCAAAAGTTATCTATTGACCCTTACAACCCTTTCTCCATTTTCTTCAATAGCCTATTTCTCAACATGCTTTTTATACCAGTGTTCATCTACCAACAGAAGCATATAAATAGGTTGTAATGGGGCCAAAAAAAAGGTAAGAAAGAAGTGGCTAAAGAAAGAAAGGATATAAAACCTCAAAGATTGATGTTGGGCCCCGATGAGAATCTTTCTTTTTTTCCTTTTGTGGTCCTTTTCATAATATAATGATTTGAACCCAATCAACTATTGAACTTCTTTTGTACATCTTCTGCTTTTTTTCTTCATTCTTTTTTCGTTCACTTTTCACTTTTTTGCACTTCCTTTGCTTTTTATTTCACTTCTTGCTTTTGGCTTTTCTTTTTTTCTTGTTTTACTTTTTCAGAACTTGAGGAATTTTTGCTCTGATTTTTTTTTTCACATCTTGCCTTTGGCTTTTCCTTTTTTGTATCTTTTGCTTTTCTAAACTTGTGGATTTTTTTTCATCCTTTGTTTTTCTCCAGAATTCTGATCTTTTTCTCTCCTTGAGGACCATCTTAAAGTACAAAAGATTCTCATCTCTACCCAGGTGTGAGAAAACAGGTACCAAAGAATTTAACAGCTCACAAGGGGATAAGCAACGGGTAATCATTGCTTTGGGATAGCAGAAAGAAGTTATCCTTTTTATGTTTAGTGCTTGAACATCTAGCACAAAAGCAAATTGAAAATCTACCCTCCCAAGGTTAAACATGAATTAGGAGTAATGAAAAATAAACACTTCTTCGAGGCTCAAAGGGGTAGCTAGTCATAGTTTACTTCTCCATAGTGTTTAGGATATCAAAAAATGCCTCAATTCATCAGAAAAGCTTATCATTGGAACATATTGGGGGCCTTACATGTTTGTAGATGCTTCAAGGAGAAACAACTATATACATGGGTGGAGTCAAGGCGATTGGACATTTACAGGCAAACTAGGGGTGTTCGTTGCCAATCATATGAATATGAGATAGAAGGATGAACAACTGCAACAAGGAAGCCATTACCAGAAGTGGTAAAGAGAAATCATAAAATATAAGAGGAAATTTCATGCATGACTATTTTCATAATTGATGAGATAAAACATGTTGCAAGTCACAAAGACCAAGATCAAATCACTTGGACTTTAGTGAAATACAAACTCTCAAAAGAAATTACTCCAGACCATGACTCTATGCCATATCTATTCAAAAATTGATCACATGTGAATGGCAAGAATGCCCATGCATGACAGAAACTTGTATGGTTCAGCAAGATAGATATTCAACAAGTACAGTACTAAGAGTGCAAAGAGATGATAGCGGAATAGTTGTCAATTGCAACAAACATACTAATGTTTAGTTAAGAATATGATGTCTTCACCCCACATGATGAAAGTAGTAAAAGGGTAGTATTGTAAAAAAGAAACAAAACAACAACAAATTTGAAACCAAATGCAATACCATCAAATTTTAACATATTGCCAGAACATAAGCATGCTAGAGGATTTTTATCATACCTCAACAGACTAGACCATTCTTTACTGGAGATATCGAGCTTCCTCTTCTATTAGCTTCTCTACACATTGAGTAAATAAACAAAACATAAGCAAATTTTAATCAAAACTTTCGAGTCCTCAAAGACATTTAAATTATTATGAAGAACAATTAAAATAATGTTATAAATAAGTTTAATATGTAAATGGTTGAGCTATAGAAGTGCAAACTTTCTCTAATACAAACATTTACTCTTTAAAATTTGGGAAAAGCTCAAAAGATAGAACTTTTACATAGAACAAAAATGTTAAAACTCAAATGCTCTAATGACTCTATATGAATATAAAATGTGTTCTACAATGAAAAAAAGAAAATGGAAAATACAAAAAGCTATTTTAAAATTACTTAGATCTTTTTTGGAAAGATATTTGCATGCGTGCATGTGTGCGTGTGCATGTTTAAGAATTCATGTTCTAATTATTAATTTTTAAGGATATATATTAGATACAGAATATTATTAAATGATTTTGAGCTAATAAATTTTGGTGTAGTGAAACTAAGAAGGGAGTCTCACATGAATGTATGTGCATGAAATTTAAAAAAGAAAGAAAATCACCTACCAAGGTATATAATTAAGATGGATGCTAGCATTGAATTCAATATAATTACAAGACATTGGTCATCAAAATAACCTAAACAAGATTAACATAAAAACAGAATTCGAGAGATTCTAAATATAGGTTCGTATTTATGACTACTAGTGAAGAAAATACAATTTTAAAAGATACTGAATAAATGAACGTTTATTGTACTCTTAGCAAAAGTCATTTGTATGCTTAGGAAACAACTATTGCCAATTATACCCAATTATTCCCAAAATGATCTATCAAAAGAATAAAAAATAAAAAAACTCCATCGTATTATTATTTTGATTAATGATGATAACAAGCTAAGTGTGATAAACTCACGAATAATGTTGCAGACATATATGCTCTATATATATGATACTAAATTTGACTTCTTATCCTAAACTTGATAACAAAACCCTTCAAATGATATATTAAAAACCTGACCCTCTTTTGTTCTCATAAAAGTTGATGGCTCATGAGTGATGCAATAACATTTTCTTCGGAAATATATCTACAAGAGTGACACCATTCCATGAAAAAGGTCCAATATTTGAAATTTGATAATTCTACAAGAAAAAATAGTGTCAAACAATGAAAATCAAGAGATAATAATCATGAAATATCTTCAATATACCATTAGAAACAGAGGAGCCCAAACTTTGCTGTAATGACTTATGTTGCATGTATTGAGCAAAATATTGTTATTAAATATTCAGTTCACATATCCAATAGTTGACAAAAAAAGAAAAAGAAAAAGAAAAGACTCACAAAAGAAAATTTAGCACTTAGAAGTGGAAGCATCTGAAACGTTGAGTGGCATAAAACTAGTGAAAAAGCATCTAAGTAGATCACTTCAGTTCTTGCCAGATCAGGTGTAACAAATATGTTACCAAATAATTAGTGGAAAACCTCAACATAAAGGCTATATTTCTGTAATTTATTTTGATGTAACACAGTATATAATGTAAGTCAAGATAAATATGCAACCTTGTATAGAATGATAATCTAGATAAAAGAGGAGATTAGAAAGAGGAGGAAGCTAATCTCCATTCTTACTAAAAAATTGAACAAAATTTTGATGTTCAATTAGCTCAAAAAGAAAAATCAATGAAAGCAAGATAATTGAACTAACAGCATTATAATAATCTTCCAAAATTGATGGAGGAAGAAATGAATCGAGATAAATAGAAAAAGAAAGATTTGGTGCAATAAGAGATATAGAAATTTATAATTTTTTGCCATAAGAAAGAGATCTACATGGAATTAATTTTAATCAATGCAACATACAAAGCACCTCTTTCCTCATATAAATTTCTATTTATATCCATTAATTGTCTTACCTTTTTTCCCATGTATTTGTCAGCAATGAGCTCGAACCACCTCCAAAGCAGAGGATCCAAAGGTAGACAAAAGCTTCATCAGTCATCACACCCTTCAATGGTATAACCTGCGATTCCATTGTCATAATTGATGAGATATGAAGAAAAACTTGAAGAGAGGAAATTGATACAAAGAATATTTATGATATAAATAATTGATGCAGTACCGACCCATCTAAAGTAAACTACGAGAATATAAATCTATTAATCAGTGAGGTACAAGTCAACATAAATAAAACCAAGAACGGCGAACAAGAAACTTATTGCTAAAGAAGTGGTTTCGAACATTTACTTTTGTAATGAAACAATTTATGATCGGCTAATTGTTCCCGTCGGATGATTAAGCGCGCTTCATAGGCTACATCTTCACAAACCCAAAAAGTGGAAAGGACTAGTCTTCTTACCCAGAAGAAGCAGAAATAGAAGCAAAACAGCGATAGAAGCATATGAAACTGAAATTACAACATACCCAGAAGTCAGTGAAGCTACTGAGGCATGGAATTTGGATCCTCTAAAGTCTACCAAAGCAAGCAAAGAGCAAGAAGTTGAAGAAGAGAAAAAGAAGGAAGGGGCAAAAAAAGACGAAATTGAAGAAGGAAATTGTAATCAGGAAGTTGAAACTTCTCCTGTGTTTCTTCGCCACAAGTTCCACCACATCTCGTAAATCCAGAACTTTTAGAGGTTCATTAAGAGAAACAGAAAAAGAAGGAACACGACGGAGATTTTTGTAGCAACGAACCAAAAAGCTTAGAACTTGTTTCGTCTTCCCCAATAATTTCTTGCCATCAGAATCAAACGACAATGAAGAAGAATCAACAATAACTGTAACAGTCGAAACGTCAGCAGGAGATGCAACTGAGGAGTCAACCGTAAAGGAGGAAGAAGGTCCAAGAGAGATCTCACCACTGTCTTCATGTTTGCCATGGGAATCAGAGGAATAGGATGCTTCCTCACTCTGAAACAAACCCAGTTCTCACAGGCCTCGGTTAGCTTCTCGCATTCTTGTAAGGTCAGGAAGGTAAAGAGTGCGATCATCGACCAAAAAGAAAACTGCCGTTGGGAAGAGAGCCGTTGCAGAGAGAGAATGATTTTTAATTTATGTTATTTTTGTAATGTTTTTATTTTGTTTTCAAAAAATATATTGAATTCTATTTTTGGCTAAAATTATTGATGATTTGAGATTTTTTTAACTTTAAATATTATATTTATATTATGTGATATGCATTTTGAAGAATTAAATTTCTTTTTTATTTTCTGTCATGATATTTGAATTATCTAATTTTTTTGTCCAATATTTTTATAATTTTGATTAAGTATAAATTTTATTTGCAAAAAAAAATATCCAAAAAATTTATCTATATAAATAATTATTTGCATATTAAAAATAAATATACTGCATTTAAATTCAAAAATGTTGTAGAACAATTTAAATTCATAAAAACGGAATTGATTAGATTAATTCTATAATATTAAACACATAAAATTTTTGTTTAATAATTAAAAAATACTGATATTTTAAAGTATTAATTTAAGAATGACAATTCTTGAAATACTAAGAATGATTACCTTTTTCAAACTAACGGAATGATTGCAATAATTTAGTTAATGGACAATACACCATAATAAGAAATGTGATGAAGTATGTACAAGTACAGGCTACAAAAATAAAAAAAAAAGATTGAGAGATATGAATGAAATTAGTTACGAGGAAAATATTCTACAAATAAATTAAACGCCGATGATGTAATTTATAAGAAAAGGACTAAGAACAAATTTAACAAAATCAATAAGAATGTACCATAAAACTTAACTAGTATGCAAGAATTGTACCCATAAAATTAGTAAATAGTCATTCAAATATTTCACCAATGAAATTATTTACTAGCCTGACTATATATATATATATATATGTCTCTCTCTCTTCTAGTAATTATTTACTCATATTTTATTTAATTTAAATCTCTATAAAAGATCCAAACGCTTTACTTAATCCATTTAAAAAATCCACCTCTCAATTTTAAGTTGCAAAAAATTATTATCTTCAATAGTATTGGGTATGTACTCCTTTATTTTCCTTCAAAGTGTATCCCCAATCAACAAAATGTTCTTTCATATTTACTTTTTTCTTCTCTTTGTGTTTTTGAATTTATAAGCCAACATTATTACAATTATACCTAAAAGTTAAATAAAAAAAGCATAAACATTAACAATATTATTTCAAGAATGACTTAAGCATATGTCATTTTAATTTAGAAGCAACAACGTGCATGAAACTATGGGATACAAGAAACAAAATTTTACAAATTAATTAAATTATCAACATGCAAATGAAATTTAGTTGAATAACTTCATTCACATTTGTCAAAGCACAACTCCGAACAATGGAAAACAAACATCAAATAAAATAAAATTATTGATAAGCAGTTGAGTTATTTATAATAGTTTCACTATCATTCCTTTTAAATTCAATAAAGGAGTCATACATACTTCTATAGATTACACAACTGAATCAGTGTTCCATTAAAACCAATATTAGAGGATAGGGACGAATCCACTTGCAATCGAATAAAGGCAACCTACCCTTACCCAATTAGTTGTCCACTTTGATCCTAAGTACACTAGACTACATGAGAGAGTTATTTAGATACATAAACTTAGTTTTCCCTCCCCCCTAACCATAAAACAAAACCATAGTTCAGTGTTAAGGTTGAGTGGTTAATTATATATATACTTTGATGGTTTCTTCAGGAGCCTTAGAAGCTGCAACTTGCAAGGATCAGCCCTTGATTTAAGTAGGATACTAAACCTTCTTTATCTGTAAGTTATCTTATTTTCCTTCAACTATGTTTATAACAATTGAATTGTCAAATTGTTTTTAAAGAAGTTGCTTTGGCAATTAAAATTGAGTTGCGCATATTTTAATGATTGTCTTATACTGTATGTAATTACTTCTACTTACTATTATTTACGTTAATTTAATTACCTCAATTTCAATAAGCTAAATGAATAGATCAATTCCTTTTAGTAAGCCTTCTAAAAGAATCACAACCATGTAAGAATCTCTATCATTCAATTGACTTGTTATATACATTCAATTATTTGGATTCTAAGTGGGAGTAGTTTACTGGGATGTTTATTTTGTGACAAATATAAAGAATATGACAACTTGATTTTCTATACTTAATGTTTGACTTTAAGAATATCTACATCAATTTGTCCTTTCTTCTTCTTTTATATCAAGTTGTATTGTATACTACAAGACAAATCAGATAAACATTTTACCACCTTACCATACTTGCAAACTATATGTTGTTGAATTTCTAAGTCAAGATGTTATTATTTTTTTATATTGTTGGTTACATCAAATAGGCAATAAATGAATGGCTTTTTTATTACATATAATTCCCCTTGGCTAGTCACTTGCAAACAATTCATGGAATCAGAGATGGATTTTCAGGGGACCAACGTATGTCGTGGCCCATCAATGAATATATATATATATATATATATGGATAAATTATTGAATAAGTACACCTCTTGTAGGAAACAAAGGAAGGTTGTGTTGAGTTAAACTGAAGGATGAAGGTCTGTGCATTTGAAGTACTAGAAAAAACTTTTGTATGAAAGAGGGCAGAGTTCCTTCCATGAGTTGGTTTAGTTTTGGTCAAAAACTTATTTCATAATTTAGACTAATATTTTTGTAATTAATGAAAATTCATATATAGGCTGGAAACCAAGAATTGCAAGACTATTGATCCAAAGAGATATATTATAAATCTATATTTTTGGTATAACAAAGCCAAGTATAGAAATTTAATTTGTCAACTGTCAAGATATAGTATCAAAGCATAGTTTGATTATAATAGAGGAAAATTATGTACCTTAAATCCCCTATGTTAAATTATCCAAGTTCAAGTTTCTACGTGTTTAGTTATCTTTTTATTTGTTTATTTTCATTTTTGTAAATGGATGCTATTAGAACCACTAATAGTTACACCATTTATTTTGGATGGAGAAGGAAATAGTACTTTTAATCAATTAAACTGGATAAATATATTTCTAATCAAACATTTAGGATGCCTTATAGACCCAAATATACAAGAAGAATTAGATATGTATGATTTAGATGGAACTATAGCTAGAGTCCCTAAAGAAGTCAGAAAATCATTAGAGAAAGAAAATTTAAATAATAGGATGAAAAGATTATGTGAAATAGCAAAACCAATAAAACAAAAAATATATGAAATAAAACTAGAATTAGCAGATGTAAAGACAGAATTAAGAATAATCAGAGAATATATAACACAAATAAGATAGGTTTTAAGAATTGAAAAACAAGACAATATAGTAGAAATAAAACAAGGAAATGAAATGAATATGATGAAAGCTATAAGAGAAGTAATATTCGAAGCAAAAATAGAAGAACAAATAAGAGAACAACAAATTAATGATAGTATACATGAAACAAGAATAATAGTAGAAAGATAACAAAAAAGACAAGAAATAATAAATAATAATTTATGGACAATATTTGATGAAATTATAAAATGAGAACCAAAAATAGAAAAAGAAAAAAATAGTTTAACCATTAGTAGAAATAACTAAAAAAGATTATGAAATAATGGAATTAGCATGCAAAATAGGATTAGATTTCCCAAATTATTTAAATTTAATAAAACTAGAATTAGAGAAGACAAAAGTATAGTGATAAGATAGATAAATATGATGAATGTATTAGAAGAATTAGAACAAGATGAAATAGAAAAAAGAATGGGTAAAGAAGAATAAAATTTAGAAGAAATTACAAAACAATTAGAAAATATGACAGGATATAATAAATTAATACAAAATGAAATAAATATGCAAAGTGAAATAACTTCAAGAAATTCAGGAAACTAAGAACCTCGAAATCCCCTAAATTTACAAAACCCTGCATATAATATTCAATAATACTTGAAGTAGTAGGATAACAAGAGATCAAGAATTAGAACAAGAAGAATTAAGACACAGAGAGCTATTAAGATTCCTATATTTAACATATTTATATGAAACTACATATACACCAACACGAAAGAGTAATTTCACACCAAGACCATTAAAAAAATATGAACCAAGACAAATACCAAATTTAGGAATATGGTTAAATTTAGACTGTAACCTAGTTAATGAAAAAAGAATAGAAGAATAGACTAAAGTCCAATTAATAGCCTTATTGACTCGAAATATAGAAACTAATGCAACAAGTTTACTAGTAAAAGCAAGTTTCATAAGAATAATACAAGACTCGTAGAAAAATATATTAGAAGAAATTAGAGCAAATGTTATGACAGTAACCAGACATTTAAATAGAAAAGAATTTTATGCTATATTATTAAGATGATATGAACAATTGTTAAGAAACAAATTTGTAGGAAGAAGTGTACGTGCCAATAAGACAACAAAAATAGATAGAGCAATAACAAAATTACATCAGATAGAAATATGTACATTAGATCCAAATGATTTAAATCAATATATATATATATATATATGTGTGTGTGTGTGTGTGTGTGTGTGTGAATAAAAAAAATATTATTATGAAGCAAGACTACAAAATTATGAACAAAAAAAAATTTAGATGGAATTATTTTATAGAAAATTACCAATTAATATTAGAAACATAATAGATAATTATAAAAAAAAAATTAATGAAAGACAAGAATTAGTACCATTTATAGACATTATGGGAAGGAGAGATAATTTTATAAGAGAATATTTATCCAATAGATGTAAGGAATCATGGAGAAATATTAAATATTATAAAACTAACAAATTAATATTAAAATGTAGTGAACTAGAAACACCTCATAGATGGGGTTGTAAAGTAGAAAAAAGAAAATATAAAAAGAAAAAGAAATATTCAAAACCATATTAAAAATATAAATTTAAAAGATATCCAAAAAATAAATTTAAAAGCTATTATAAACCTAGGAAATATATTAAGAAAGGAAGACAAATGAATTATAAGAAAAATCCTAGAATATGTCAGTGATATAATTATGGACAAATATGACATATATCTACAAAGTGTTCTAAACCAAAGAATAAGAAAGTCATGAACATAATGAAAATAGCTGAAGATTATGGATTAGAACTAATAGAATATAATGAAATATCATACAATGAAATAACTAATTCAGATTTAAAAATATATGAAATGACTATTGAAATAGAAAGTAGTTCGAAAAATACAGAATATGATTATATAGTGGAAGAAAATGAAATTAATATGATGCAAGGAGAATCAAGTAGGAACCAATTAGAAAATCAAGAACAAGAATAAGAATATGAACAATATGATGAACTTAGAAATACAGAAGAAGGTATAGTAGAAAGAAGAATGCAATTTAGGAAAAAAAAATGATAGATAAAGAGATAAAGAATTAGATAAAACTCCCCAAGATATAAAACAACAAGGAATCATGACAAAAATAAGAAAAATAATAAAAGCCAAAGGAAAAGAAAAATATGTTTGTCTAGTATTACAGAAAAAAAACACCTTATAGAAGAAACTCAAACAAAAGAAGTCTTAAGAATACCTTTAATAAATAAAACATTGATAGAACAAGAAATAGAAAAATTAACTATAAAAGACGAAATAACTAAAATTTATATACCAGGAGTACAATTATTAATAAAGGTATATTTTATATCAGGAATAGATACACCAATTGAATTACTAACAACTGATAATAAAATAATAGATAACATACCAAATAGTATTTTAGGAGCATTAAATGGGAATTTAATATACCAAAAAATAAAATTTATAGTTAATACAAAGTTTTGGAATATCAAGAGCAGAAATAAATATGAATAAAACATTAGTAATTTATTATAAACTAAAAGGAATATAGATGGCACCATGAAGTAGAATAATAAGTATGACAGGAATGATAAAATTAGTGTTTTCAAATAAATATAAAATTTATAAAAGAAGTCATGGAAAAATTACTATAGAAAAAAATTTTATGCTAGTATTAGAGGAATTAAAACTAGATCCAACAAAAATAACAATTCCAAGACAGCTACAATTAAAAGTACATAATAGTAGAGAAATAAGACCATATGAAAGTTCTAGAAGAATAGAATATAATAACAAATTAGGAAGAAGATATATTAGGATAAATACACTAACAGATATAAAAATAAATATAAATTCTAAACCAATATCTAGACAAGGAATTTTAAGATTAAGAAGTCAAGAAAGTTATGAAGGAAATACCAATCACCTCAAACTTAGCAAAAAGAAATAGAAGAACGCCATAAATAAATTTAATTGATAGAAATGAATATTATGTACTAGTAGAATTAAAACACGAAGGAACATGGAAGGAAATAATTGTTTTAATAGAACCAAATTATGAAAAGAGTATAATACAATTATAATATATAGATAACAATATAAAAATAGGAGAGGAAGGAACAAAAACTAAAATAATAATTAGATTCAATAAAAGAGGTATAATAAAATTAAAATTATGGGTAGAAACTGAGATAGGTAATACCCAAACACATAAATTACTATTAGCACAAGATTTCTTAGAACAAGTGAAACCTTATAGAATTCAAGACAATAGAATATTGATAAATATAGATCAACAAATAGTAATATTCAAAAAATTAATGTTGATATAAATGAAATTTTATTACATATTGCTAAAATTCAATTATGAAAAATATCAATATAGAAAATATCATGTCATGATAGATACAGGAGCAAATATAACATTGGCAAAATATAATATATTACCATCAGAATTATGGAAAAGGACAAACCTATTAGAATAAGTAGTGAAAGAAAGGAATTTCATATTATAGAATTATCAATAAAAATATCCCAGTACAAATAGAAGATTATGAATTAAAAATATCAATATTATATCAATATAATGAATCTACCCTAGACATAATATTATGAATGGATTTCTTAAAAAGATATATACCATTAAATTTTGCTCATAAAGCCTTAGTAATAACAACATCATGTAAACATGAAACTTGGGCAATTAGGATATTTAATCCATATAATAGGACGGATGCAATATTTGGGAAAAAGAGATTTGATAATGAAATACAATTTGTACAAAATGTTAGACCTATAGAAATAAAAGAAACAAAACTAGCTAAAACAAATATGGAAGTAAAAAACTATAGAACAAAGATTAATGGAAAATTATAATATGACAATCCATTAATACATTGGGAAAAATCGAAACCAATAGCTAAAATAGAATTATTAGATTACAGTAAAGAAATGACTAGTAAACCTTACCCTTGGACTAAAAAAAATAAAAAAAGAATTCATAACACATATCAATGAGATAAAAAAATATGACTTAATATGATAAAGTAAATAAATTATTGCTCACCAGCTATGATAGTTAAAAAAATAGTGAAGAAAGAAGAAGAAAATCTAGAATGGTTATTAATTATAAAAAATTAAATGAAATAGCAGTTAGAAATAGATATCCAATACCAAAAGTAGAATTATTATTTAATCCAACAAAAGGAAAACAAATATTCGGCAAATTTGATTGTAAATATGAATTTTTTCAAATAAAGTTATAAGAAAATATTTAAAAATATACAATATTCACTACTTTTGAAGGACTATACGAATGGAATGTATTACCAATGAGATTTCATAATAGTCCTATATTTCAAGAATATGTTATGAAATTATTAATACCAATTAGAGATTTTGAAATTATATATATTGATGGCATATTAATATTTTCAAATAATGAAGAAGAATATAAGAATCATTTATTACAATTTATAGATTTAATAGAAACCAAATGATTAAATATATCACTTAAAAAAGAAGAACTACAAAAAAAAATAGAATAAAATTTTTGGGACATTATATTACCAAAATGGAATAGAATTATAAGAATATATATGTTAAAAAGCAGAAGAATTTCCTAAAATAACTACAAAGAAAGAACTTCAATCATTTCTAGGAATAGTAAACCAACCTAGAAACTTTATTCCATATTTATTTGAATATACTGCAAAAATATCAAAATTAACAGAAGAAAAAAACTAAATGGCAATGGAATGAAAAAACAAATAAGATAATAGAGAAAATTAAAAAGCTGTGCAAGAATTTACCAAAATTGACAATACCAACCAAGGAGCCAATAAAATGGATAATTTATACTAATGCCTCAGAAAACTACTAGGGAGCAACACTATATCACGAAAATGAAGAAGGGATAAAAATAATTATCAGATATGCAAGTGGAAAATTTAATGAAAGCCATAGTAGATATCATTGTAATTGGAAAGAAGTTTTAGCAATAGTAAAAGTAGTAGAAAAATTTGAACTACTAATAGTCAATTCTCATTTTATTATAAGAACAAATAATACTTAAGTAAAACATTGGTTAGACAGAGGTATATGAACAACAAAGGTCTCAAATAAAATGTTAATAAAATGGCAATATGATCTAGCTCATTATGATTATGAAGTTGAATATATTAAAGGAAAAAATAATTTAATTGCTAATTATTTAAGCAGGGATGGAGTCGAATAAAGAAAAGATAAATAACAACCCAATAAAGGGGACTACTAGAATTGATACGATTATGAAGCAAGTAATCGTGATGATAAATATTTTGGAATTGAATATAGGGCTATTGCAAGCTCAAAAAAATAGTCATATCAATAATCTCTCAAACTCTTTAAGTATTCTGAGTCAATCTATAGGTATCATAATTACCCACGTAAATGACTTAGAGAAATGATTTGCCTAAATAGAAAGACCAATAATTCTTGACAGCCCAACTTAAAGTCAAACCGATCCATTACAAAAAAAAACTAAATAACCCATTTTTTTGAGAATAATAAAAGCCCAAGAAAAAAATCCAACAAAGAAACCAATAGTGTAGCTTAACCCAAAATGACCAATAACTCATTACTCCTTCCACACAAAATAAAAATCAAGCATCTACATCAACACCACATTCATCCATTAATCCCATAATTCTATAACAATTCCAATATTTCAAACTTCTTATAAGTAAATTGAACCATATGAAAATCCCTATAGCAACCATCAAATATATCTCTCACTTTACTCTCAACAAAGTCATCATCTACCCAGGCACCAATACAGAGAGATATATTTGATGGTGGTAGTAAGGATTTTCATATGGTTCAATTTACTAATAAGAAGTTTGAAATATTGGAATTGTCCTAAAATTTTGGAATTAATGGATGTATGTGGTGTTAATGTAGAGGCTTGATTTTTATTTGGTGTGGAAGGAGTAATGAGTTGTTGGTCATTTTGGGTTCAGCTGGATTCTTGGTTTCCTTTTTGGATTTTTTCTTGGGCTTTTATTATTTCAGAAAAAAAAAAGGTTATTTGGTTTTTTTGGTAGTGGATCAGTTTAAGTAGGTGATTTCCCTTGGATTATAGGCTTGACATTAGCACATTTAGCAATAATAGGAGCACCATTGAATGTGAGATAAATGTCACTAAGCTCCACATTCTCACGAGGTACACCTCTGCAACAAATAAGAGTGACTCCATCTTTTGTTGCAGAAGTGCCATGGATGTTCTTGAAGGTGACATGACTTATCCTTACTTTCAAAGGAGTCTACAAACATTGAAAGTGAACGAGAAAAAACAAGTTTTAATGAGTGCACTAAATAGAAAATAGCGTGAAAAAACTCTAGGAAGATGCTTGTTAAATATAAATTAATGAAATAATGTGTAGTTTTGTAAAAATGTAATTTTGGTCAATTACTTTTGACCTTAAAATAAGTTTGATCTTCTAAAGATAAAACCTTCAAAAAGTAATAATCATATAAAGATCATAATGGTCTATCAAAGGGACCAACTCAGTTTTCATATTTAGAAGACCATTTTATTACTTTTCATCTTTGAAGCACCATTTATTTTTCTCTTTCAATTTTGTTTACCATCAATGCAATTAATTAACTTACATATTTAGCAACAAAACCTTGTATTTAGAAGGAAGCATATTTGGAATCAAATTTCAATGTCTTTATTTAATTACCTGTTTTAAACATTGATTATTTGGGCAATACTCTTGATCTATAATAATTGGGTTGCTGACATTGACCATTATAATATGCTCATAATGCATTTAAGACGCAGTAGAAGCTATTTGGGTACCAAGCCATGTCTTGATCCTTAATCCATTGCTTGCGTTTATCATAGTACAATTCCTAACTATAAATCCTTGTATAGGCTTTTCATTTGGATATCTTCCGAGGCTTCCAACAATAATGCCATGTCTTGGTCCATAAGTCACATTAAGCAAATTGACAAATATGCTTCCATCACCTAAAAAAATGCAATAATCACCATTGCCAATGTTTGTATTGGTGATGTTGATTTCACTTGGTCTTCTAATGTGAATTCCATCAGTGTTGGTACTAGTTGCTGAAGTAGTGACAATGAAGTTTGAAAATATAAGTTTCTTGCATCCAAAAACATTTACATGGAAACTCTTGCTGTCTTCCGAAGTTATGTCCTGAATTACTGCGTTGTTGGGAAAATTGAAACCCAAATTCTGAAACAAGAATTTACAAAACTAGGAAGTCAATTTGTAGCAATTGATCATGAAACAACCTTGTTTAGATAAGTACTTATCCTACAAGAGCATACAAGAGCAAATCAAGTAAAATCCTACCAGTGTATAATTAAAACGAAGAAAAAACATTTTGGTCCCCCACTTTTTCCATTTGTGTTAATTTGGTCCTTCAAAAGTCTTAAGAACAAGTTCCTCTATTAACACTATGTAGGTGTAGAACCATTTTGTTTTAATGACTTCATGATTTTTGAGGGATGGTTTTGATATTACAAATTTGTGGATGACCTACTTAATATTGATGCAAAATAAGGAGACCAAAATGGTTCTTTTATGATAATTAAAATTGAAAGATAGATATGTTATTCACAATAGAAAGCATCTTGCAATTTATATTTCTTGCACAA
The DNA here is from genome assembly GCA_037074485.1 of Delonix regia. NCBI lineage: Eukaryota > Viridiplantae > Streptophyta > Magnoliopsida > Fabales > Fabaceae > Delonix > Delonix regia. Next base: position 34,967,277 of record CM073452.1, on the reverse strand, counting down.
TTATTTTGTTTCCAAGCTGTTTGGCCTTGGCTATCAAAAGTTCCTCTCCCAGACAAGGTGAAGAAGTCAACATGCTGAAACTAAACCCATTGAGCATCTCCATTGAATTGGCTTGTGTAAGCAGGTGTTAGAATTATGCCATCAACATGAACCTCAATAGGAGCTTTGCAAGGACCTTTGTGAATACCCCAGCCCTGATTACCTAATTATTTAATTAATTGATACACCAATTAATTAATAATTAAGCAAATAAGAAAAATTAAAAATGACAAAGCTTCAAGTGATATTCATAATTGGGGACAATTTGAAATTAAAAATAAATAATGAGAGACAATTAAATAAACCCAAAAATAAAACTAGTTAATTAAAATAATTATAATAAACCAAAGCAAAATTATAATATATATATATATATAAGAAAACAAAAATAGAAAATTAAAAACTCAAAAAAATAATAATTAATAATGATGGTAATAGTAATAAAATTAAAAAAAAAAAGGTAATAAGGCTGCCAGCAACATACTTTCACATGAAAAGCTGCAGGAAAAAGCTGAAAAAAAAAAAAAGCACTGTTGGGCAGATTAATGCAGCTTCAAAACCTTCTGAACCGCTGGTTCCATCAGATACATAACCTGCTGCTCTAGTAGCAACACCTACCCCAGCCCTAGGGAAATACATCCATAAGTTTCGATGTGAAAGGGGAACCACTGAGGGGGGTACAAGTAGAAAGCTTGAGAGAGAGAGATAGCTAGGAAGAAAAAAGATGAAGTAAGAGGAAGATGCGAATGATTGAAGAAAAGAAGAGAAAGAAGGAGCACTGAGGGAGGGCTAAACCGAGGAAGAGAGCAAAAGCGCGAAGGAGAGAGAAAGCTCCGCCACCTTTGTTATCTCAATTGGAAAACAAAGGTGGAAAGGAAAAAAAAACTAGGAGTTGCCTCTTTCAAAAGGTGCACAACGTAAAACATCAACGGCTTCTTCGGCTACTACTAGAAAGGTGATTAAGAAACCTTGGCCAGTGAAGGAAGAAACATACCATGTTCTTATGGTGTGCTTACCCTTCACCTCCTCCCTTATTGTGTGTCTCTGATGAAGGAAAAAGTACCTTTTCTTGCAAATGACAAAGTGAGTCTAGGAGAAGAAAAAACTATTTTGGAGTGTGAATGTTTGTTCAAGAAGAGCCCAACCCCCAAAACTAGAGCATGCCAAAATATACAGTGTGCACCGCCAAAAAGTCACATCCTTTAAAAGGTTCAAGTTGTTTACTACCTTTCTTGTAATGGCCTTTTGAGGCATCCACATTCCATGGAAGTCACCCTTTTTCCAAGGAGCCTCTTGGTTTAAAGCATATGTTGGATTGGTTCATAGCACTCAGAGGGAGTGGCATGCCTTCTCTATATACAGGGTCTTGTAAAAAGAGCTACAAGAGATGTTACATGTGGTGCGACTTAGACGTGGACAAAATCAACGGAAAGTACAAAAAGAAGAGGAAGAGGAAGATTAACAAGAGGGCTTTAATGGAGTGGACTTTGTTCCTTGCCATCATGACTTTCCTAGATGAAAGAGAGTGTTTTCCATCACTATTGTTGGAGGCACTGTCAGGGCCATCAATGGAGGAGGCAAAGATGGAGCTGACACGGCGGCACTTGTAGGCATCGAAGTCGTTGCTGGCTAGGTTGAGGTATAGGAAGTCTGTGTCGTTGTTAAGGTTGAAGAAGGGAGACCAAGCCGAGGAGAAGGAGTGGGCTGAGAGAAGCCACGGACTAAGAGGAAAGAAGAGAAGAAGCAGAGAAGTGACGGACCGAAGAGGAATAGTGACAACTACAGACCGAAGAGGAATAGGGACAACTACAGATCGAAAAGGAATAGAGACAACTACAGACCGAAGAGGAGAGAGAGGCGCATAGTGAAGGAAGAGAGAGAGCAGAGGAGAGAGAAACTAAGGAGAAAGAAGAAGAAGAATAGAAGGGAAAGGTCACGTGTACGAAGAAGAGCATAAGCAAGGGTGTAGAAATAGTCATGGTAAGGTGAGCATTGGGGTACTGGATGCTTGTTCTTTGCTTTAGTTGATCTCCTTTTGGTTTAAGCTTACAACCTGATATATATTTTTTAATCTATTTTATTTTTTTTATTTATTTATTTTATTATGTATATATAATAAAAGATGTTGCCTTAAGATGCATGAAAATGCATGAAAATGGGGTATGTGCATGAAGGCGACATGGGGTCTCTTGTTTTCATTTTGTTTTCTTTTGTTTTCTTTTGTTTTTTTAATAATTTATTTATTTATTTTTATTTTTTTGTTTACTTCATTTTATTTTTTTATTTCTTTTACTATTTATTTTATTCTTATTATGTATGTCATCATATTATGTATATATATATATATATATATATATATATGTATGTGTGTGTGTGTATCAAAAGGGGTATGCTACCATATAGGTGAAAAATGCTCGAAAGAGGCTGGACCTGCATGGGATGCATGGCAAGACATAGGGGTCCTTTTTTTTTTTGTTTATTTATTTCACTTTATTTTATTGTTCATTTGTTCCTTTTCAATGCTAGTGTTATTGTCATCATTACTACCCTTATTATTATCTTGTCCTAATTTTTAACAATGTCACGTGAGAACACTAGTTCCTTAGGCACTTAAACAAAAGCCACATGGGATTATTAATCTCCTTTGGTATTTAGACAAAAGCCACGTGAGAATTAATCTCCTTAGGTATTTAGACAAAAGTCACGTGAGAACACTAGTCTCCTTAAGCACTTAGACAAAGGCCACGTGAGACCTTAAATCTCCTTAGGCTCTTGTGAATAAATTAGTAAAGGTTGCGTGGAATCTTTAGTCTCCTCAGGCTTTAAAATTTAATGTCCATTGTCAAACATACAAAAATAAAATAAATTCAAAAAATATATATTTAAAAAAAAGGGTTTATTTTCTCTGTTATTCATAATTAAAATCCTAAGAAATTCTTTCTTCATTATGATCATATTTTCAAAATTAAAACAAACATCCAAAAATCCAAAAAATATATAAATTCAAAAATCTGAAAAATGGCTTTATTTTCATCCTAATTTCAACGATAAATTCCAATTTTGAAAATTAAAAAAATAAATAAATTCAAAAATTCAAAAATATTCCTTTCATTATAATTACATTTCAATTGCAAAAAAAAAAAACTCCCAAAAATCCTAAAAATCTTATCCCATAATCATTTTATTTAAATTTCAAAATAAAGATTAAAATTCCAAAAATAAACAAACTCATTTTCAAAATTAAAAAAAAAATCCAAAAATCTAAAAATATATATAAATTCAAAAATCTGAAAAATGGTTTTATTTTTGTCCTAATTTCAATGATAAATTCCAATTTTGAAAATAATAAATAAATAAATTCAAATTTTCAAAAATATTCCTTTCATTATAATTACATTTCAAAAAAAAAAAAACTCCTAAAATTCTTATCCCATAATCATTTCATTTAGATTTCAAAATAAAGATTAAAATTCTAAAAATAAACAAAAATTAAAAAGAGGAAAAATGAAGAGGTCAAGAGTGTTAGATTAATCAGGTTGTTGTGAATTAAAACACACAAATCAAATTTTAATCCCGTTTTGTTTACGAAATTTTATTTAATTTGAACTCTCCTGTTCTCATCACAAAAATTACAAAAAATTTAAGGTCATATTCTATTTTAATTGACTAGTTTAAGATAACCATCCTTATGGATAGGTGTTGTGGGGTGCCTAATGCCTTTCCCACACTCAAATAGACTCCCAAACTCATCTATGATTTCGCAGACCATTTTGCCTTTTCCTTTTGTTTTAAATTGATTTTCCAAAGTTTTTCGTTAAAAATTTTAGTGGTGACTCCAAGTAAATTGATTTTCAAGATTTGTTTTTGAGAATCAATTTAAACTCCTTTTTTATTCTATGTCGCCGAAAGGTCGGTTACGACAACCTTGAAGATTAATTTGTCTTAACTTGTATGTGCTACTAGGAATCAAAACTTGGCTTGCACTTGTTGGTGCACATGCATCTTTCTATGCATTTGTCAAAGCCTTAAGAAAAAATATACAAAAATGGATAAAAAAAATGTCAAGAGATATTGGAACTGCTATACTTTGATAGCATATTATACATGAACTGTACATGTTCTTACTGAAGTTATATCTCCATTGGGTAATGCTCCATATTTCTTATATCAAAGGTCCTAGGTTGAGCTTTAGCATAAAGAACTTGCAATAAGAACAAAGCAATAGTTGTGAAACCCAAATCCATGTCCAATTTGATCTTCTTAATTACTAGCCTTTACTTTCTAGCTAACCTTAGTTCAAGATTAATTATGTAGGAAATAATGCAAACCCATTTGGTAGAAGAAGAGCATTTATACTCATGAATTGCCATGGTATGTAAAATGGTAAACAAACTTTTGTTTTGTTTTATAGATTATAGATTGCCCTTTAAACAAGAACCAATGAACCATTATTCTCAATTAAGTTTAAGTCAATAGCCTTAGGAATAAAACCAAAGCTTGTGTAAGCCTAAAGAAAAATCATAGCATGGTTGAGCTTCCATTCTGTTATTGACTGTTCGTTTTGTTAACAACATTAGGAAATCAAAACAAGAACTTTAACTACTAATGACACACAAAGTGTTTAGAGGAGGAGAGAAATTAGGTTGTTGATTAATTTTATGTTCTTATGGTTCCCCACTTGGTTAATGTTATTTTAGTGTAGATAACAATTTTGTAACCAAAATTTAATCCTTTAACTGACTAAAATAAATATTGCAAAAGTTGAAAGAGTAAGATAAAAGTTCCCACAAACTAAATAAAATAATTTTTGCATGGGGGAAAAGGCTTATATATAGAAAGAAACTAGGCATAATTTTTATTTCATAGAATTGTTTTTCAAGAATAACTTGCTTGTCTCTCTTGTGATGTACCATTTTTTTTAAAGATATAATTATTTTCTTTGAAATTTTTATAATAGAAATAATGGACAATACCTATTGCATTGGTATAGTGGGGTGTTTATTACCAATGGATTGCCTAAGTACTTATAAATTTACATGATATGCTTTTATGATTTTTTAATTTGGTGTTCTTCGGTCATCATTTTCTTTTAAGTAATATGTAGATGAATGAAATCCTATCAAAAGACGCAAATTAAAACCAATGAGCTCCAAAATCAGGGATAGAAATTTTATATGAGATTTTAAAGGTTGAGTTGATAACGACTGGGATGTCATATAAAATGTTAATTGATGGATCTAGGCTTATTTGGAAATTTAAAAGATTTAGTTGAAAAAAAATGCTTCTATGACTAATTTGGAACTTTAAATTTCTTTAAAGATTAAAATAGTGTTTTTGGCATATGAAATTTTAAGGATGAGAATGTTCACTCATACTTCAAATTTGGTGTTCCTTCCCTTTACTCTGCAATTTGTAAAGAACAAAAATTAGTGTTATTTGAATTGTCATAATAGGTTAAGACTTTGTTAACTTGCTCAATGTATCATTTTGAAGGGTTGAGTTTGCATATTTACTTGTAAACTCATTTAGTATAACTAATTCAACCTGACCCATTTAAATGACAAATGGGTCAACATAAGAGATAATAGGCTAATTGGCTTTTTCTTTTAACAAGATTTAACTACTCTCAATGGATTTTTTTTTCGAGAATTTCATTATTTATTTTTTTGACCCATTTATTTTTTTTGATTTAAATACTCCCTGTATGTTCTTTCTCTCAATGTTCTTTTTTGTTTTCTTACATCATTCCATTTTTGCTGCCTCATCTTCTCACTTGGATTTTCCTCTCCTTTTGACCATACTTTGTTTCTATGTGATCAAAACAGAGCAATCCTTCTTCCTTTTCTTCTGCCTAGGACTTCTTCTTCTTCCTTTATCTCTTCTCTCCCAAATGTCATGGGTTCTTTCCTCTTCTTTCTCTTCTTTTTCTTGTTCTTCCTCTCTCACTCACTATGGTTCTTCCCTTCTTGTGTTCTCTCAACCTCTCACGGGCTCTTCTATTATGCTAGCCCACACATTATTTTTTTGTTTGTGTTGTGAAGCAAGACATGGTCCCCATTTGATTTTCATGTATTTTTTGTGATATTCCTTAAATTTATATGCTAAATACCTAATTTAAATGGAAAATTTTTTTAATGACTTTATGGATTGGAGGAGTAAGGAAATGCAATAAGAGCAATAGTAAGTTATAATAATTTATGGTATATTAAAAAATTAAATTTAGAAAGAGTGAATATAAAATGATTTAGTATTAAAATTAAACTTAAGGCTGGAATAAGTGACAAAGTCTCATCTTATACATTCCTAATACATGGATTTCAATCATAAAGTTTGTAATCAAGATGTTCCAGAATTTTTCATCTTGTGGTGCCAAGTGTCCCCTAATGAATTTATCAAAATGGCCCTAGCTCTTTCACTCTTCTCTCACATTGTTCTTGGACTAGCTACCATTTTTTCTTCATTTTTTCTCTTAGCCTAAGCTTGTTGGTCATTTTGCAATTTTGGTGCATTTTGATCAAACTTGGTATATTTTTGTCACACCCCAACTCCCGGAGTGTGATCGGCATAGAAAATGAGACTAGCCCGCCTCTGTAAGCCTAACAAGTTGGTTCTTAACTAAATTACAATCATACATAGCAAACATTCATAACTACGCAGATTTACATTCAAATCAAATTTGTAGAAATTTCGGCAGAGTCTCCTCTATAACTGAGACCTCCCGAGGTTTCTACAAACATCTTCCCAAAACAATATTATGCATAAAAGAGAGCTCAGCTCTCAATTCAGTCAGAGACAACCACAACACAGGGGAATGGGGAATCTACCTGTGGTCATACATAACATTTACATCTATTTACATATATCAATTAAAACAAAATCTCAACAAAATGGAGAAACAAAATGCCAACAGGGCTCCTCTAGCCCTCTTGATCAGCAAACTGCTCAGGATGGCTACTTAAAATTCATTAAAACATAAACGAGTAGCATTTCCAGTAATGAATCAATTTATGATTTAAGCCTTTATACTTTAAACCATAACAAGCAATAATATGCACTTACACTTAATGAACAGTTTAAATGATTTTCATGGTCAAGGATCCATAACCTTCAGAGAATCTTTTCCATCAATTAACATCAAACTATCAAGGGAACTCAGCCCTTGAATACTTGTTAAAGGTAGGTAAAAACCTTCCTTTTATTTAAAATACCGTTGGCTTAGGACCTAGATTCTAGGGAGGACTATCAGACATAAAGTATCGGCCATGAACTCGTGGCCTATGCAGTTTAATCATCTGTCAAGAGCACACAGCATCTCGGGTTAAATCACTCATACGGTCAAGAGCACACAGCATCTCGGGGTAAATCACCCATAAGGTCGAGAGCACACAGCATCTCGGGGTAAATCACCCATACGGTCGAGGGTATGTATCCCTCAGATTATTCATATCGATCGAGAGCACACAACATCTCGGGGTAAATCACCAACACGGTCGTGAGTCACAAGCTCACGCTAAAGTCATCCGTCTTATCTTGTCCTCCCTAAATCTAAGGACTTGCCATTTATAAATTTTTCCTTTTTCAATATCAATTCTTTAGTAACACATTCCTTCTTTTATTCAAACCTCTCTTTTACAAATTTTACATGAACATCACATATCAATCATAATTCATAGGTCATATGCAAGGCTAACAAGTCTAACAAGTTGCTACCATAATTACAAGGGTAATTATAAAGTGGGGAAAGCTACCGCTTACTTGGTGGCTGACGTGTGCTACAATCACCTTATCTCGGTCTCTCTTGATTATAAATTCGATTTCACCCACAATCCCTATAACATAAGAATATACTTTCCTCAATTCCCATTACTAAATACATCAATTTAGGTTGATTATAATGCCTTAACAAAGCCATAAAACAACCAAAATCCTATCTCATTACTTTATTACATATTTTCTTTACTTCTTCATATTGCTATTTCCAATTTGATATTCCATTCCATTATCATTACTCAAAACAAGCCTTAGACCAAATTCTTAATTCCATCCCCTCACTTTTTCCCAGAATTTTCGTCAATTTACACTCACTGCCTTAAAAACTTTATGAAGTTTCACTTTAGTCCCCCATTTCATACTTTTTCCTTCCATCCATGAAGAACACTAAGGTTTCATGACATACACTGTAAAAGTGTTCTTATAAGACCAATTTAAACCCATTCAACTGCAGAATTGCACCATTTTTTGAAAACCCCAAAATTTCAAAACTTTTTAGTTTAGTCCCTGTCAAAATAACTCGAAAAAAAACTTAGCTAAAATCATGCTTCCAAAGCTCAAATTCAATGGAAAGGGGCCAAAAATAATTCTCCTAGCATCATTCTCATGAAAAAAAACCACTTAAAACTCACCAAAATCAAGAAAACGTCGTTACACAACTATGCCACTAAACCCACCAGAAAAAATGGTTGTTGCCGACCAACGGCAAGCGGTGGCCACTCAGAAACCTTCACCGGTGATGGAGGGAGGTGGCCAGAGGTTGAATGTGACGGTGGACGAAGCAAAAAGTAGAAATCTGAAGGGAGGAAGGAGTTACATTTTTCTGCAGAAATTTGGAAGAGAAGCATGTAGAAGAAGGTTATAGTGAAGGGTATAATGGTAATTTTGCTGGGGAAGGTGACACATGTCAGCACCACAAAAATGCTAAGGGATGAGGGAGCTACATCTCAAACCCACACCCCTTTGGTTCCGAATAACTTGCCTTACTACTGAGCCAAGGCTCACATCTGATAAGTATTACACATTACAAATACTTATTCCTCATTCTTGCCAATTTTAAAAAAAATTTGCATGAACTTAGTAAACTTAGCAAGTGTTACAATTTTCCTTCAAATCTTCATGGGGTTTCATTATTATGACTAATTTCCTTTGATTCCCCTTTCATTTCCATCATCCATATGGTTGAAAGTAGTGAAGTTTTGATTAAGCTTTATTCGTGCAATTTTTATGTGATTTCGAGCAAAAATTGTACGTTTCTCTTCAAATTTCCATAGGGCTTTAATTCCTTAGTATTTTTTGCCTTCTTTCTCTTATTTACATCGATCAATTTCACCAATTTGGCTCAAAATATTAAAAAAAAACCCTAAAATTTGGCACTGTTCATGCTCAAAAAGTGGAAGTTGGAGCTCAATTTGATATGATATCATCTAATTGATTTTGGGCTTCATATCCTAGATAAATTTTAAACCTTTCTCCCTTAAAGTCCATGATGAATTTCAAGTTTTAGCTCTAAAAGTGAAAAAAATCCAATTTAGCTATGTGTGTTCATACTTGTAGGGTGATTAAATCTAAATTTTTTAGGCTTCTTTAGCCTTATTAAATATCTAAGGAAGGAACATGAGTTTTCATCTTAAGTTGTAAGTGGATTTGATAATTTTCTTGATTTTCTTGGATTTTCAATGATGTCAAGCAAAGGAAAGATGAATGAAAAACCTTATTACAATTGATTAAGTGGTCATAGGTGATAATATCAATTTAGTGACTAATTATGGAACTTGGTTGGTTGATCCCTCATGCCATATTAGTGAAATTGATAAACTCATGGACAAGGAATAAGGGTATAATAAAGCATATAAGAGAGGATTTAAGATATTAAATATTGATTAAGGTCATGAATTAATTTGGGACTAAGAGGATGATTATTCCAAAGCCATTGATGAACTTAAATGTTAGTAGTTGTGGAGACTAAAATTTAAGAATAGTCTTGTTGACTATGTCTTGAATTAGAGTTGGATAATTGAATGTTTAAATGCATTGAAGTTAATTTATTTAGTGGTTTAAGAACCTACAGGTATTTATACTTGGAATCAAGTTAAGAGTGCCATTGGCCTTATTAAAGTGATGTTTATTTAATAATTTGGATTTCGAAATGAGAAGTAAGATGGCAAGTGGAACTAAAGATAACTATAGGATGTTGTGTTTGGCAATGTAAGAATTATAAATATTAAGGCATATGTTTATAGTTTAGAAGCAACTTACTAGTTAAATAAATAAATTGATTGATTTAGTCATACTATTCTTGTATAGTAGAGGTTAAAAGTGTGTTGCCTTATTTTATAAGTCCTTTAAACTAATCATTATCAAGTGAATTGTTAAAGGCTTTAGGAAGAGGTTTGTGTGCTCCTCTCCCAGTAAGTAGATATTGCTAATTATGCTTGTTTTCTATATTTTAATATCTTTGTTTGGAAATTTGTGCTTTTTGTTTGCTAAGCTATTTTAGGTAGCAGATTATCTCTATATTGTTTTCTTCTTAAGAATTCCTCTAAATGCTTTCACCACTTTAAAGTAATGTGTTATACAACTTCTTTTGGTATCTGGTTCGACTTTGGAATGAAGCTTTACATCTCTAGATATTTTGTATTCTAATTTACATTAATTATGAAATTTTGAATTAATCTAATTCTAATATCTGGATTCTCTAAATTATTCTAACTTTGGGCATTCTAAAATTCTATTTTATGAAGTATTTTAATTTTGTATTTATGAAGAACTTTGATTATGTACTTCTGAAAAGTTTGATTATGTATTTTTTTTAATTTCTTTAGGTTAAGAATTTTTTTAATTTCTCTAATTTGTGTTTCTAAATTTATTTGATTATATATATATATATTTATATATATTTATCTAGTTATAAACTTTTTTGAAATGTTTAATGATGTATTATTTTTGTAAAAGTATTTTGGGTACTCATCTAGTCCAGAACCTTGCAGCTAATTAACAGTAGTAAATGTTACCCATAATGCACTATGATTTTATACCCCTAGTAAGGGTGATACTAGCCCCATATGTTGGCTAACACATCTAATTTGATCTAATTATGATTATGCAACCAAGGCTTACAACTAGTAATCTTATTATTTCAAGCTTGATGGCCGTGTTTGAAATCTGTTTTGTTTTAATAGTACTATAGCTAATAGGGGTGGTATTAACACTGTGTGTCAGCTAACTCACATGGATTACTTGATTAAGGTATACAGCTAGGATTCTAACACTACAAAAAAAAAAACACACAATACAATGCAATGAAAACTTTATGGTGATCAACGGAGGCCATCACAAAACTCAGCATCAACAATGGGCACGACTAACGTCATAAAGACTTGGCCATTATGATGGTCAATTAGCTAACTGTCATAAAAATAGAACTTAACGATGGGTAAATTACGCGTGTCATAAAGAATAAGTGTCATAATGACTGTCAACTATTAACTGTTGTTGTGGCAAAGCACAACAATGGTGAACGATACCATCATTGCGGCATGGATAAGTCGACCTTAGATGAGGTCAACTAATTAGTCCAATGATAGTCTACACGACTTTCATTGAGCCAACAGAAAACAATGGTCAAGTTGACTATCGTTATGCCAATGATATATTGGTACTACAACACTCTCTAACTGTCGTTATGTTCTGCCATAATGATAGTCAGGGAGCAATCGTCATTGTGGTAGCTAATGAAGAATAGACTACATTTGAGATCCACTCAATGGTATTGCGATGGTCAACTAGACCATTTTTAAGGCAGAATTCAATGATGGCCCAGTAGATTGTCATTAGGTCCAAAAGAATGGACCTCAACTGAGGCCTACTCTAGTGGGCTCTCTGCCATAACAATGATCCATTACTAAACTGACATTAAGTTAGGCCAAAATAACATAAGTTTGAGTTTTACTAGATTAGTGGACCTTAACCTTTCTAGTTTTACAATAGTTAAATTTAACCACCATAAAACTCTGCCCTAACAATGGTCAATAGATGATCGTTGGTAGCTCACTGTACTGCGAAACTCTACTTGCTCAAGTCACCATTCATCGTCTACCATTCACCAACCGTCCTCTGCTCGTCTAGTAAGTTGTCAGTCGCCTTGAGTCTTTTGCCGTCAACCTCTGCCTTATTGCTTAATTTACATTGGCCTCCTCTTTTATTCTACCCAGCCATTGATGTTTGTGCTCCCTATCCACCGGTCATCATCCTTCGCCAAAATTGTTCATTCACCACTGCATCTTGTCATTGCTAGTAGCGCCACATATGTAAGGCATGTAATTTTGTAATAATTTTTCTTTACTTTATGTTGATGATTTTTTTATTATAATTAATGTTTTAAAAACTTTTTAGAAAACTAGGAATGCCATTACTCCTCTCATCCTCCTGATGATCTCTTAATTATAGATTTCACCTTTTGTTAGATTTCTTAGGAAGGAGTTGAAATAAGAAAGACTTGAATTTTTTGTTTTGGGGCTCAATTATCTCCATTATCATGGTTTGATATTATTTTTTGAATAAATCATTTGTGCAGAAAAATATTTAAATTACAACCATAAAATCAAATTATCCTAAATATATTTGATATGTAGCGAATTCATAGACCATGTAAGGAGACAATTAAAAGGAGATACACAATATTTTTTTGAGATAGATAAGAGGGTTCATCAGGAGTTTGTTGAGTAGTTTTCTCAACATGCAATTACTTAATACATCATTGACAATTAATTTATATTATGTATTTATCTAATTATATAGTTCATAGTTTTTTAATAAGAAATGATGTGAGTACATCCCATTTAGTTGATATAAAGTTCTTTGTCATGGGTCCATTGGATAAAGCACGTTGTTATAATGCATACAACGTCAATGGATTTAAATTTTAAACAATGGAATGACACCAGGGGTTAAAAACTTAAAATTATAGAGTTTTTGGAACATTGGGTACAAGAAGCTATTTAAGTAGTATTGATAGTCAAATAAGGTTCAAAGGTGTACCATATTATGGGAAATTATTAGATATAATTAAAATAAATTATCATGGCCAGTTCACAGTTTTCTTGTTCAAATGCATATAGGCTAATACAACCATTGCTAATGGAATTGCAAAAGATGAATTGGGATTTACAGGTATCAATTTTTCATGATTAATACATATAGGTAATAATGACGATGATGAGTCATACATCCAAGCTTTAGAAGCTTAAATGGTATATTATTTAGAAGATGAGTTCGATAAAAATTGGAGTCTGGCTAAACACATAAAGCCATAAGACTTATACGAAATGGGTGATGAGGATGAGGATGTTGTTTATGCTAGTGAGCCATTCTATATACAACACTTGGAACAATTGTTCCCAAATGATGATAATAATTTATGCATGTCAAGGTATACATGTTCTATATATTATATATTGGATAGATTTTTCATATTATTGTAGTTTTGTTATATATGTTCTTAATTTGAACTAATGTTGCTTTTGGTCATTAATAGGAATTCTAAAGAAGAAGAGGTTCTTTAGGAATTCTAAATAAGCCACCGTTGGTGGATGAGGTTCAATAAGCATTGGCACATCATTGCCCAACCCTGCCATTTCTAGTGATCAAGCACTATCTTTGCGTCTAAGTACCTTAGTAGATGTCTCAAACAAACAACCTACCTAACTAAGTACCATTGACAATGATAAGGAATAGCAAGAAAAGCATGCATAGCCTGCACTACAACCATATAAGAGAGGATGGACTATTGAAGTCATTGCTAAGTTGACTAATTAATAAGATTCAATGCGATATTGGTTCTTGTATGCTCATGCAGTAACTAAAAAATTGTAAATGAGAATGGTCAACTTAAAAGTAGGCACTTATAGTGCATGACGTTTGAACTCTTCTGAGGGGTGAAATGGTGATTGTATCATTCAACCCTAATAACTAACCCACTGGAGAATAAGGTGAATTATTGGCTATCTTTCTTAGGAGCATTGTGAAAGACTTTAATTACTTACCCATTAGTTATCAAAAATGGAAGTTGGTACCTTTTGAATACAAAACTGACATATTTAAATGCCAAATATAGGTAATAATGAATTCAACAATTTCTTCATTGATTTTTATACCATTACATATATATATATATATATATATTGTAGGGAAAATTTGTTATAAAAGAGGTTCATAAGAAAATCATTTTTATGTCTTGGGGGTGCAAATGGAAATATTTTCACTTGCAAATATTTACATACACAGATGATGGAATAAAAACGAGAGATGAGTTAATTGTCTCAGTATTAGAGGACATTTAATTGGAGCAATGGGCATCTTTTGTTATTATTGACTTAACCCGAAAACTAAGGTATAATAAAACTATATTTTTTTACTAGTTTGTCTTCATGTTAATTTTTGATAATTTAATTAATATGCTTTAATAAGTACAAGGCCACTATTGCAATACAAAAAAAAAAAAATAGATGGAAGTAAATCATTCCACACATTGGTGGATCAATAAGTCTTGTAAGAAAAAAGGCTAAAATGGTGAGCTTATATTAGTTAAAAGTATTACACTCAAATTTTGTATGACTCTTTGATATGTTACATTATGAAAATCAAATGTAGGGGGAAGAACACAGGGGTCTAGTTTCCCAGGGAGAGGTTTAGACCGCAGTGCACAAGAAGGCCGACAGATCATTCATAAATGAGAATGATCCAGTTATTAGTGTATGTTTATGAACTTTTTCATATTATATTATTGATTTATGATTCATTCCAAATGGTTTAATGTTGACGTGAGTTATTGTTATTTTATTTTGAACTAATATATAGGAAAAAATAGTTAAGTTTAAGGCATCTAGCTCTTGTACACAAGAAATTTCCTTACATGATTCATTAGCACGAGCTTTAGGGACTCTGGAATATTCTGGATGAGTTTGAGGAATAGGAATGGGTGTTTGCCCTTCCTAAGTGTTTAGACGTCATGTTAGTGGGATTTTGCCACTTGAACCATCTTACCATGAGCTGCAGATTGAAGTTGCATTACTTAGAGCTAAAATGGCAGAAAAAAACATAAGAGATGCACAACAAAAAGTTCAAATTGCTAATATGGTAGCAGAACAATGACAAACAAATGCAATCATGTCTTTTCTCCTCAAAAATGTCCAAAGAGATTCGCCACCATAGCTCACATCCATACTATCTCGTGGGGTATTTCTTGAAACATTTATATTTTGTATAAGTCTTTTGTTGTAATGTTTTTTGTCTTTATTATTCAATTTATTGCTTATCATAGTTTGTCTTTAATTTTTAGGTACTTAGTGAGCAATGTAGTGCAAACCAACCATCAAATCCATCGCCAAGTCCTTATAGTAGGAACAATTAGTTAGTTATGATGAGTTGTCCGACTTTGTAACTATTCAGTATCTCATTATGTTTAGAGTTAATTATGGTATTATGTTAAACTTTGTATGTAATTATGTTTACAGTTGATTATCAAGTAAGCCATATTGGCTTTGAGTATTAGATTATGTTGTTGTGATTGGTGATTTATCATATTTACAGGATATTGATTTAGGAAAAAAATTGTCATAAAAAATTAAAGTAGAATTAAAAAAAACATATAAGCAATTGTTTAAAATGCACCATAAAGAATATAGTACCATCAATAACAGTTTAATTAAACTGTTGCAAAGACGAGTCATTATGATAGTTTTTGTTAACTGTCATAGTGGCATATGATTGTGAGGGTCAGAAAAACTATCACAAACCATGACATTATGACATATTTTTTTAACATCGCAATGGTATGTGATTACGACGGTCAAAAAAGTTGTTGCAAAACCATGACACTAAAATGCTTATTTTGACCTTTGTAATAACGTGTTTTTGTGATGACTTTAGCAAGAGTTTCTTAACCATCACAAGGACATGTCATCAGAACAACTTCTACAATGGTTAATAAAAAATGTTGTTTCATTTATGATGGTGGTTTTGCGATGTTTTTATTGTCTGTCATAGATCCACTTTACGATGGTCAAAACCTTTGCAAAAGCCATTAAAAACCTGCAAAAAAGCCATTTTTTTGTAATGTGATTATTCCAAGGATGATGCTTGTGTCTGATTTATGTTTTATTCTAGTAGCACTAGCCTTAAGCAAGCTTTGATTTTTAGATATTCTGTTAGTTTCATTGCATTTTCCCTGCATATCGCTTTGCATGGGTTTCATTTATGTTAAAATGTTGAATATGATTCATTCTTCCATATTATGTTTTGTCTTTTGATTGGGTTTCATGTGAATATTGATAAATACTCATTATTTATATTTTGTGAAGAACTATTTGTTCATGTGAAAACTTCAAAGATAAATAATTGCTTTTTGAAAAGCTCTATCATCTCGTTTGTTTCCTTCCTAATATAGTTAGTGATATTTGCTCACTAAGTGTTTTCACTTATTTTTATTTTATTATAATGTTGTCATAACATAGTGTTGACTTTCGATTTCCTCTACTGTGTAGAGTTAAGTTAGAATCTAATGGTGAACCCTTCATTATCTACATGGGCAAGGTTGATCTTTATTGCTAATTACTATA
Source organism: Delonix regia (assembly GCA_037074485.1). Lineage (NCBI taxonomy): Eukaryota > Viridiplantae > Streptophyta > Magnoliopsida > Fabales > Fabaceae > Delonix > Delonix regia. The sequence goes on along the minus strand of CM073452.1, from coordinate 34,950,850 downwards.
TTATTTTGTACTTTAGAAGCTCCTATTATCACAGGTAGTGTATTAGTGATTGCATTTAGTATCTAGGATTGTCTGTTTGTATTAATTTATGAAAGTGGAGCTCTCTTACTTTCTGACTTACAAGTTTTTTAGGAAGTCCATATTTTAAAGGAAACTTTACCATAATTTCCACACAAAAGCCAAATAGTGAATATTGTACTTATAGATTGGCGTAATTTAGTAATTGTCATTTGGTAGGTTTGTATTAAACTATGTAGGTTGTCTAACTTATTCGAATTTATAAGGGTTTACTTAATTTTTTGTGCCAGTCACAATTCCTTAGTTAGGGGATCACATTTTTTGTTTTTTTAATTGATTTTTGCATTTATTAATTTTCCTTTCTATTATTTATGTTTTTTTAATATATTATTTTAACAAAAAGAGAGGTGTTCACAATTCCCCTAATCCACGCTAATAGCACCATCTTCTTTTGTCAAACACCAGATAAGATTATCCTTAAGGGCTTAAATCATACACCAAGCGTCTCCTAAGTCAATCAAGTGATCTTGAAGGAATGACTTAAATACTAAATGTTTAATCTAAGCAGCCTGGAAATGGAAAGATCATAATAAATGATGATATTCAAATATTTGAATAAAATAGAATGACAGTTGGATGTGTGCATGAGTTGATGCAACAACCATTTCACATTCTAACTAACTAAATGATTGGAGATGCTAGCTTGATTAATAGCCGTAACACAATGATGGAGGGATGATGAAGCAAAAGCTAAGGACTCGTAACAAATTGGTTAGTTACCCTACGAGGCTGTATACCCTTGACAGATTGTGATTTTTACGTGGACTATATGTCTATGGCAAAGATTTCTGTAAGGGTTTCATTTACTTTCATGCTAAAATCTTGAGTTTTTGAGAAGCAAGAAAATGTATGGAGACAAGTTCAAGAAGGCTAGGCCTCATGATTTGGAGTCTAAGCCTCAAAAATGTATTTTTTTTAATGCAAATTCTAGAAACATAGAGCCTAGGCCTCATGATTTGGAGTTTATGTCTCAAAATTGTAATTTTGTTTAATACAAATTCTAGAAACCTAGAGCCTAGGCACCACAATTAGTGTAAGAAGAATAAACTTGAAGTCTAAGTGACTAGCTCGTGAAGCTTAAGTGCCAGAACATGACTTAATTAATGGCAATTATAATTTTATTTGTAGGGCTCTATAAATAGCGAAAATAAAGATTTTGTAAAAAAGATGGCAAAGAGAGAAAAGAGGACGTAAAATTTGCACTAAAGAATAAAGAATTCTTCAACTTCTTTAGTCTTTCAAGGCATTTTTATAATTTTGAATTTGACTAATAATATAAAAAAAATACGAAAAAAGAATAGATTTTCCCTCCTACATTGATACAAATTATTCAAATCTTTCTATATATAGAAATTGAAATTTAACGGTGATTACATTATTTGAACCTTTGTATTGGCTCTCCATAGTTTCCCAATCTCCTTTGTGGCATTGGTCATGGTTCTTGGATTTATTTATTTATTTATTTTTTACTTACTCCTTGTTGAATGTAGAATTAGGCTTTTGCATCCTTTTGTACAAGTTTTTTTGGTACTCTTTTTGCTTGGCTCTTGACCATGCATGTCTCCAATTTTGTAGGAATAGCTTGTCGAAATTCTTCTTCTACTATTTGTCATAAATCTTGTGAGATAATAAAGTCTACATTTAGTTCTCCAAAATTATAAATTTTCCCTTCAAATATTGGATTTGAGGTTTGTGTATTACTAAAATTGTTATTTGTTGGTGGGAAATTTTATATAAATTCAAATTTGTACAAAATTAATCCCTCTATTTAGATTAATTTAGTACACTAACTTTGTATAAAATAAAATTTTTAGGAGACTAATTTATCACAAATAATTTATAAGAAATCAAATTGTCACAAAATATAATCATCGATAACTAGTTTACTTTTCTCTATTTGGAATTGGTGAATGGATTTTTATTGCTCGTCAAATTGCATTATAGGGCTCCGACTAACTCCAACTATAAGGTTAGAATTTTGATCGGTTCAACTTTGCTAGAATTTTCTCCTCAACCACTTATGTTGTTCCAGTATTTCAAATTTTTTCCAAGATTTAGACATATCTTTTGTTCAAAAATAATAAAAAAATCATCCTTCAAAATGGTTATTAATAGTTTTTGTTTAGCTTATTAAGGGACTATTTTTGTTTAATGTTATATTTTTAAGAGACTATTTTAGTACTGCAAATTTATGAAGAATCAAATTTAGAGGCTGAAAATGAGAAATTACAATAATATTTTTTTTCATAAAAATTTTTTAAGTTTGATGTATTTGATGTATTTGTGTCTCCTTAAAAGTAATTTAAAAAAACAAAATGTGACTTTGTTACTTCTATATATGATCACTTCTTGCATTCAATCATCGAGAGTAATGTTACTTTACCTGTGAAAATTTACAGAGAAAAATGTCATTTTAATCTCTGGTCTATTACTTACTTGTTATTTAATTCCCTTATTCATTTTATTTTTTTAAAATAGTTCATACTTATTAGAATTTGTTACTTTTAGTCCCTCTACATAAAATATTGAAGTTGAGAGACTACTTATGATAACGATTTCAAAAATAGGAAACCCAAAATAACAAGTTTTAATAAGTAGAAGACTATTTTTAAAAAAATAAAATGAGTGAATTATACAATTCAATAATAAGTTAACACCAAAACAATATTTTTCTCAAAGTCTGGAGTATCTTGCGGCCCTCCTCCTTCCTTCCTTTTTCTGGTGGCATTATTACAATTGCAAGCATTTGAGCTATGAGGTACCTAAAAGAGGAAAAGAGTCAAAGACAAAGCATTACTACAATGAAAAATCTGAGTGAATAAGTAATCCATGGGTGCCCTTGTATTTGACTGCCAAGACTTTTGCCCATTGGTTCCTAAAATTAAATTTGTTTCCCTAATCTCTTAATGAATGTTTCCCATAAAAGAATGCCATTTTTATAATTGAAATGGAAATAAGAATAATGTACTCTAATATCATTAATTAAAGCTCTGATCACATGCATATTTTATTTTTAAATTTATTTCATACTTGATAAATTCAAAGTACTCATATCAAATTGACAAGACAAAAAGTGACAGGCAAAAATTATACTGTTTATACAAAAATAAAGAGAAAAGTATAAAATTTATTTCTTCTTTTTATATTTTGTAATAATTTGGTTTTGCACAAATTAATATGACAAATCAGTTTCTTACAAATTCAAATTTGTGTTAAACCAATTTTTCAAAAATTCAAGTTTGTACAAAACCAGCCCCTCTATTTAAATTAATAAAGAACTAATTTTATATAAAATATGACTTATGAGAGACTAATTTATCACATTTAATTTATAAGAGACTAAATTGTCATAAAGTATAAAAGTATAAACTAATTTAAAACTTTTATCTAAAAGTAAATATAATTTTTCCAAAATCTAGGCAAAAGGCCACAAAAACAAAAACACCAAGAGCTCTTTTGAAAAAAAAAAAAAATCTACCACCAATATAAACTCTAGACGAAGGAATTTGAACTACGCCAATTGATTTCTAGACGCCCATTGAATCACAGAAGTCGAGCATTGCACTTTGTCCTCCACTATCTTCCATTGAAATCCAACTACCAATTTCTGAATCTTTTTCGTAAAATTCAATGAGAGTATACATATTATATATATATATATATACATATATATATATATATATTATATGACACTTGTCGTAATTTTAAATTTAAATTTGTTAAAAATATAGATAAAAATCGCTCTTATAAATTGTTCAGACTTGGTACAGAAAATTGTTAGTCTGACTATCTCTGACACCTATCAAACAACATAAAATTCATTATTGTAACAAACCTGAATAACACAATTCCTTTATTATTATAAATAAATAAATTTCAGACATGGCGTGGCCTCTTGCATTTCATGCCTTCAGAAAATAAGACAGCTGTAATCACATGCATGTTTCACGACATTATACCAAGTAACAGAGACCATGGTTTAAGACCGTGGTTACTATAATTTCTACACCTTTTCTGATCCTAGCTATCCTTTATAAAATGACAAGCATGTTATATGATATGTATACTAATCCTATAAGTCTATAGAGATTTTTAGATGTGCAATTTAATATATGCAATTGTATTGCACTTGAGAATAGTGGATTTAGGTTATGAGAATCCAAAAATATATTTGACCTATAATTAGTATATCTATTTGATTAGTGATTCCAATCCTAATCAAATTTAACTTCCACTGCAAAGAAGAAATCAATAAGTCTTCTATATTCATCTAATTGAATTCCTTTCTTTATTTTCGATTATCTATCAATTCCTAATTCCTATATAATTTAAGGATCACAAATATAAAATTTGATTTTAAGGGAGTGAAAGTTTATAATTTAAAGATTTGAATTCAAAAAGACAAATTTTTATAATCTAAGAGAATAGACTCTTATAAATTAAAATATCAAATAAAAAATATAAGATAAAATTACGTATAAAAATTTAAAAGGCACAACCAACCAACACACCCTTTGGATCGATCTTGCTATATATACTTGAAGTAACCCCACACCATTTCATCGAGCACATACATTTCTACTTGATTCCCTATTCTCCTTCCATTTTTGGATTAGTCTTCCTCGTACGTCGTCAAAATATAAATACTGAAATCAAAACATGAGCGTAGAAATTCTAGACGGTGCAACCATTGTGAGCTTCGTGGAAGACGAGGAAGCCTTCCATGCATCGGTGAGTGATCTGTTTGCTGAGCTAGACACAGACAAGGATGGCCTTCTTTCGTACGGAGAGATGATGAAGGAGTTGAAGAGGCTGAGGGTGTTTGAGACCCACTTTGGGATCGACATGAAGACCGAACCAAAAGAGCTTGCTCGGGTTTACGAGTCACTGTTTGTGCAGTTCGACCATGACTTGAATGGCAGAGTGGATCTGAGGGAGTTCAAAGAGGAGACGAAGAAGATGATGATGGCTATGGCTCATGGAATTGGGTTCGTTCCACTTCAGATGGCTCTCGAACTAGATAGCCTCCTCATGAAGGCTGTCCAGAGAGAGTCCATGACTCAAGTTATTGCTTGATTTCTCAATTCATAAATTTACGCTTTTTTTCCTTTTAATTTTTGACTCTTTATGTCTTCTATTTTGACTGATCTTCTTTTCATCCAATTAGAGGTTTTAATTTTATACTTTCAATCCAGAGAAGTTTTGATGTATTGTGATTTTATTTTCATGATGATCCATTAATGCAATATTAATTGTACGTTTTAGTTTCATTTTAATATATAATTTTAGACTGTTGATCTCATTAGATTTTAATTTAATAATATATATGTCCATCTAAATATATACATGCTCTCATACAAAAACAAAGTAGTTTATAAGAACTATATTTATTATCTGCTTGTTATTTAGGAAAGGTTAAATTATTTTTTTGGGCATATAAAGTTCTTTAACTTTTCAATATAATTTGATAGTTCATATGAAATTTTAATATTTGTAATTTAATTTTTGTTAAATTAAAAATATCTAGAATATATAGAAAACAAAAGAGTGTCCAAAAATATTTATCTACCTCAATGTTCTTATGGTGATATTTATTCCCATTATGTTTACTGTAGGGTTTATGACAAATCTCTCATAAGTTACTCTAAACACTAAAAATTTATAGATAACTTTTGGAAAACTCTTGGAAATCCCTTTAAAAACCTTTTAAATGAGGAAAATAGAAATTATGAGAGGAGATGAAGATTCTAATTTTTCTAAATATTTATTTATAGCAAGAATCTATACGAATACAATTTTTAATGAAATGTTGTATTTTATCGAAAATTTATATCCCTTCATACTTTAAATGACAAGTTAAGACCATTAAAAAATATAAACGTTTAAAATGTATTAAAACTTATTTTCTCTTTAATTTTATAATTTAATATGTGATGTAGACAATTATATATATAAGCTTTAAACCCTTTAAATTAATCTAATGTAGGACTTAAGAATCTATTGTCACAACTAGATGCTCTTTAACTTAAGTTTTTTATTTTTACTATTATCTAATACATTTTTGCTATTAACTGTTTACCTTTTTCAGCCCAATTATCTAATAAATAATTTATTAGCTGGCCAATTTTTGGTTGTACGAAGTCAATATCATAACATGATGTCTTCAGGAGTCCAAAGGGCACATCAGTCCTTAATTAGCTTGACACTGTGCTTGACACTTCGCTTACAAACATGTATGGGATCAAGTGTTAGTCATCAAGTTTATACAAAGAACTAACATAACAACTAGCAATTCAAGTTGTTTTAAACAGAATAACTTCAACACGACGTATTACTATAATTAGATGGTTTATATATCTCTTTCTAGACCACTTGATCTTCATTATTAGCATCCCTCCAAGAAGCTTATGAATATCGACTCCAAAATGAGAGCTCTGACAAATCTGAGACAAGACAACTAAATGCCATTATAATACAAATTTGGATTATTTCGATAATAGCTGTGTACATAAAAATTGATCGTACATAATTATTTTTATGTTATATATAACTATACATAATTATTTTTTAGACACAACACATTTGATAACAGTAGAGAATACATACCTGTTAAAATATTGTTAAAGCTCTCCCTTCTTTTGTCACTATACTCGTACTTTTCTCATACATGATACCTTCATGCTTACACAAATGATCTCCTGAGCCTCCAAACAAGGGGTATGTATAAACAAAAATTACAAAAAATACAATAAACATATAAAGAATTTTAATCAAAACAAATACATATGAGACATAAATTTAACATTACTATTTCAAAATACACATCATCTACTAAATATTGAGATTTCATTCAAAATTGCAGGATAATAATTAACTTATACGTGAAGACAGAAAGTGAAAATGATTAAAGAAGAGGTTAGGTGAAAGAAGGTTAGGAGGGTAAATAATTATGTCAATAAATATATAATATATTATAATCAAAATTAAGACATAGAACATATGAAATTAATAAATATATAAAAAAAATGGTTGAAATGAGCAGAGAAACGCTTAAGGGAAAATTATACGGGGCAATTATGATAATTAGTGATCTTGAGAACAAATATTTGTCTTCCAAAAACAATTTTCTATATATGCTCCTACACCTTAAGAGAATATATAACTCCAAAATAGAATAAAAAAAAAGTTATAAAATAGATCTTTTTTAAAAAAAATTAATTAGCAACTTCTCATTAAGATTGGCCAAGCCTAACGGGCCATCAAAGGATCCATTGCCACGTGTCCACATGCATTATTGACAATTGAACCTCGTTTGTCTATATTGTAATGGAAAGGGTCAAACGGGCAAGCCTTAGTGAAATTATTCTATACTTGTTTGCTATTAAATTTTTTTCACTAAAAGCAAATTATATAAAGAAACTTCGGTTAAGGATTCGCTATAAAAACTTCCAATTTACCATGTCTTTATTGGAAAAGTAAATAACCACAATTTATTCTTAATTTTGGCTCACTATTTATTTGTGAGATTTTTGTTCATTGAAACTGTTATTTATGAGAAAATTATCTATCCAATTTAAAAAAAAAAAAAAAGGTGGGTTTGGATTATTTCTTATATGAATTACAAAAATAGGAAGGATTTTAACCTGCTGGATTGTTTGGGCCATTTGATGATAAATTTAATGACCCTAAATTTAACATGTAAAAAAGATTTTAAAAAATAATTTAATTATTTCAAAAAATTAATTATTATAAAAAAATTTAATATATTTTTTATTTTTTTATACAAAATGTTATCATAATTTAAAATATTAATATGTTCTATAATAACTTTTTTTCAAAAAATAATATTTATTAAAGTTAAAAATTTTTATGTCCACAATATATATAGACAACAAGTGATCCAAAATAAAAAATAAAACATATGGACCGAAAGCAAGTAAGATTTTCCTTCTGCTTTAAAGATGCCATTGTCGTCCTTATAATTCAAGTTTGATATGTTAGTTAAATGCTACTATATATTAACAAAAAAAAAATGCAATAAATAATCTCACTGATAAAAATATTAAGTCATATTTAATTATGATAAATTATTAGATAAAAATTTAATAATATAAATTTATAAATAAAAAATATAATTGCATGTGATTATATTAATTTAATAAAAATATAAACTATTAAATTTTTATTTATTTATCTATCATAATCAAACGTAATTTTATATTTATATTTATATTTATAGTTATGAGAACATCCAAATTGATGTAATAGCACATCAAATATAATTTATTACTAATTTACTGTAAACGTTCAATTCTCACACTAATCATCATGCCCTGACAGAACCATACTTGAGGAAGAAACCTCCCAATTGTTTCATCTTCTGTTTATGGTTGCTAATAGCTAGCTACTCTGTCACACACATGCTTTATTATACAAAATACACTTCACTACCACAACATAATTAAGCAGCATATATAGATATTTCAGGCAAGTGAGGTGCCTTAGTTGCGAGGCTCAGTCTCAGTGTGTGCATCAACAGCTTCGCCAGCATAAGAGCAGCATCTGCAACCTCCTCCATATCTTCCACCACAGCATCCATAGCGGCAATATCCGCCTCGATAGCCGCCGCCATGGCCCGGATAACCACTGCCATAGCCACCGTGGCCGGGATACCCACCACCATAGCCGCCACGGCCTGGATTACCTCTGCCATGGCCGCCATGGCCTGGGTAACCACCGCCATTGTGGTCACCTCCATAACCATATTTGGCGTCATTTACCATTCCATGTTCCTCTGCCGTTACCTCACCTGCAATAATAAAACAAGAAATGCAATAATGGTTCATTCCTAATCCTTGGTGATCTATGAATGAAAATAAATAAAATCTTTGGACAAGTGACATGTTCTTTGAAGCCATGGTACCATGAAATTTCAAGTGTAGTTAAATAAGTAAAAATTGCCAAAAAAAATTATTGATTTTTATTTTCTAATCAATTAATTTAACATTTAATAAGTTTAAAAGCTTATTTTACATCTAAACAAAAATTTATTTTATAAATATAGTCGTTTGATTTGATATTTAATATTTTTTAATATCAATTGTTTTGGAAATTCTCATTCGCGTAAAAATAAAAAAATAATTATTTTATATTAAATAAATTGTATATATAATAAAAATAAATTTTTAAATAAAAATTTACAAATATAAATAATGATGATAAAAATAACTTTTGATTAAAATTAACTTTAAAAATTATATTAATTCAATACCAATTCAAATATAAATTAGGCTCAATAATGCTAAAAACTGGCACATGTTTAGCAACATTATTATAACATATAAGATATCAACTAAAATAATGACATCCTATATCTTTTGGCATCCTAACTTACACAGAACAATTTAAATATTAACATTAAACACTGACATTATATACACATATAACATCCAAAAATTTAGGACGAGGCTAATGGTATACCAAACTAACTCTTATTTCTTTCTAAAATTTGTGCAGAATAATACATATATTCCCATTTAATAAAATGAAGAGGGCTCCAACTCACCATTTTTCTGATCAGTGGAAGACTCAGCCAAGTCCCTAGCTGTTACCTCAGAGGAGAGAAGGAGTACAATAGCAAAGACAGCAACGAGAAGAAAAGCTCACTTGGAAGCCATCGAAGAGTTTTGTGGTTTATACGAACACTCCAAAACAAAGGATATAGAAGATGGTGTTTGAAAGAGCATAACAATGTACCCTATATATATAGGGTACCCTATGGGCCTAGCCAAAAAGAGGAAGGGCCTAGATGCAGGTGGTAGTTAGAGAAGTAACGCTATATATATAGGGTACCCTATGGGCCTAGCCGAAGAGAGCAAGGGCCTAGATGTAGGTCGTAGTTAGGGAAGTAGCTTTCGCATTTATTATTAGCCGTATCTTAGCTACTTGTTAAATTCCAAGCTGATATTCTAATCTTTATTTCCAATTTGGGCGACAATGAAAGGATTGGCTAAGTCAAAGGCATTAGTGTTTATGACATTGACACACGTCTCAAATCTTCATCATCTAATATTCCTCATAATAAAGCAATCAAATGATGAATCTTATTGAGAAACAATTAGTAGTCTAAACTCTAACCTTTAATACATCTTTAATTATTCATTTCAACTTATATTTTAAAGTAGTACTATTTTTTAAGTTTTGTATCTTTAAGACATTAATTAAACATTATTTATTGTACCAGCTATGTAATAATAATAAAAAAAGTTAATTAACAAAATTTTATTGTTTTTCTTATTAATAATTTTTTATTAATAAGTGTAATAAATGATTCTTAATTAATAAAATTAATCAAAAAATATTTATAATTATCATTAATGGGTATCACTAAATGACCATAAACAAATGAATTAGTCAATAAAAATTTATTTTTATTGTTGATAAATATGATAAATAATTCTTAACCAATGTTTTAAACAAAGGACATTAGCAAAAGTCTTACTTTTTAAGCAAAATATTCTTTTTAGCTTTTTCTTATTTCTTGAAAGCTGATCAATGCAAACTCACCGAACTCCATAAATGAAGATAAGATGGTCAAAAGACCATTAATTGTCTTATTTAAACTAGTGATTATGGCCAATCTAAACTAATGATGTTCTAGCCCATCCCAATTCTATATTTTGACAATCAATTATGCCACATATATCTCATTAGTTAAATTTATGAATATGAACATTATTGGGTGCAATGTGGCAGAACCATAATTGATGAGCAATAACTGATGAATGTCAGGATATATATGATCGAATTCAATGAGCAACTTGTGTTTGTTGACCCGACTGAAATATTAAATCCAGTCATCTCAATCAGGATTTGGGAGCATTTAATGTGAGATTTTCCAAATATAAGTTAGCCTCTTCATTTTTCTTTAAATTTCTATAGTTCCATGATGATACTTACCAAAAGATGTTTAAATAATTTCGAAATGATGAGAAATACGATAAAAAAATATTTATTTCTTTTTTTCTTTAAATTGTTATAGAGAGCCTTATATTATTTTGATCTCATATTTATTAATATAATCTCATTTTGATCTTGACTTAATTATTAATGAGTTCAGTTTTAATTTAATTACCGTTAATATGAATATTAGTATATTTAGTCTAAATTTAATTAAATTAACAAAATTAAATACATTAACTTTTATATTAGTGATTAACTAAATTAAAATTAGAAAACTAATTAGTATTTTACTCTTCTTTTAGATATCTAAACTCAAAACAGATTCTTCAAGCGCTGTTTGAGAGAGAAGTGGAAAATAGTCGGAGGTTTATAGTGAATTTTTTTTTTCCCTATTTTATCTTTTCGTTCTTTCAAATCTGGTTTAAAATATGAACCCTTATCAACAAGGACAAACCAATATGTGGCCGACACAATAATGTTCGTTGTTGGGATATGATCATTTAATGAAAATTAATTTCTAATTAAGTTTGTATATTTTTGGCTATATAGAAACCTATTTTTTAAGTTCTATATTCAATCCCTGAAATTGGATTGAATAAATATTGAGTTGCCTTTATCGATCTTATCTTTTGAAGAATGATAATTTTAGTTTATTGATTGAAGAAGTTTTCTTGCGCCATTGAGTTTGAATCCTGATTCAGTCATGTACTAGAAGAACTTCTAAAACTATTCCAATAAATCAATAAATCATTTTAAAAGTTTAGGTCGTAATAATTAAATATAGTAAATACATATTTTATTTGATGTTTCTAACAAAAGCAATGAAAGAGTAATTTTTTTCTTTTTCCTGAAAAGATTCACCATATTATGATTGTTAACAAAATTAAACCTTGATTAACAATTTAAACTTCATTGTGTTGAAATGCGATTTATTTTTAACAACGATAACATGTGATTCTTGGTACTTAAAACAAAAAGTGCAGCTCCAGATTGTAATAGCAATGAAATAGATCAAAAGCCTCTTAACTAAATCTATTAGGAAAATGAGCAATTAATTTTTAGATAATTAAATCTACTTAATGGTGGATCCTTTTCTCTTTTTTCATTTCTATCGTTTTGCAAAAAAAAAAAATTCTATTAAGTAGACCTGTCATATGCACGTTCGAATGAATCCAAAGAGGGGTTGCAAAGGACAGTTGTGCCCTTTGGATTTTCAAAATTTTGACTTTTATATATAATTTTATCTTATATTTTTTATTTAGCTATTTGATTTATAAGAACTTGTCCCCCATGGATTGTAATAGTTTGCCTCTTGTGGTTCAAAATTTTGATTTAAATACTTTCATCTTCCTTAAAATCAAACCCTATATATCCATCCCTATGCATGTTGAGTTTACCGCTCGTCAAGTTAACTTGAGTCTACCTAATTTATGTCGATTTGGAGTTGACACATTTTTCATGTACTAAAACATAAACTCCACAAATCTAGCAAGTTCAATCGCATTTGCATCCACATGGATAATCTTTGTTGAGTGAATGTTTCAATGTCTTTAAGGTGGTCACACACTTCACATGTGGACTTTAAATTTGCCAGCAACAATGAAATGATATCATTATGTAATAATAATCTTAGCATAAGGGGAAAAATTACTTCAAAATTTATATATGTATTTTCATACCTTTTTACTCAGACTTATCATGTATTTTCAATATTTTTTTCCCTATTTTATGCCTATTTTGGAAATAATTTGCTTTTGGATAGGACTAAGTGTAAATAGGAAAATTTTGATGCAAAACTCCTGATTTTTACTTTTAAGTACCTTGATCATGCTTTTGTATTCAATAGCTATGATAAGAATTTTCAAGTATTTAGAGCTATTCTGGATCGTTTAGAATGCAAAAGTTTGGTTTCGATAGTTAGGAGTGAAGGATATCATAATGCCAATGTAGACTGAATAAAAGAAACTGTTAACTGTAAACAAAGATGATCATTGCATATATTTTCTAAATTAGCTGAATATATCTTACATCAATATTTATAGACCTAAACTCTTCTTAGCAAATTAATACACGTGACTCATACTCTATTTTATCAACTCAACCAAATCTAACAACTTATAACAACTTAACTAATATATAGCTAAGCAAGTATAGTATACTCTATCAACCCCCCGTAAACGTAGAGGTCGAAGATTTTGTATACTCTCTAACTCTAAGTTTATTCTCGAGATCAATGAACTTGTTTTAGCTAAAGCCTTTGTAAAAATATCAACAACTTGCTCTTTATTGGAACATGCTGAACAATTAAACTTTTAGTTGCTACCTTTTCCTTAAGAAAAAAAGATATCAAGCTCCATATGCTTAGTTTGATTGTGCAACACTGGATTACAAGACAATAAGACAACACTCAAGTTTTTACTTTAAACACCCATTTACACCCAATTGGTTGTCGTCCATTAGGCAAGTGTGTCAAAGTCCAAGTATTGTTTTTAATTAGTGCCTTATATTCATCTGTCATAACCTGCTTCCAATTAGGATTTGCTAAAGGTTTATGATGTGTATTTGGCAATGTCTTGGCTAGAAAAACCTTAGACTTAAAAATGCCTGATTTAGACCTAGTCACCATGGAATGAGAAGAAGACTGTTGTTGCCAACCTAATTAGACACAAGTGAAACATTTTGAACATGTTCATCAGACACTATATGATTAGAGTCATCATCTATAGATGTTACAGCAGAGATAACACCTGTATTGGGTACAACTGTTTGCAATTCTGTAGTAGGAACAATGTTAGTAGAAGGAACAGTATGAGATGATATAGGTAAATCATTGTTTTGGGTTTTTGACTGAACAAGGGTATGAGATGATATAGGTAAATCATTGTTTTGGGTTTTTGACTGAACAAGGGGAATGTGGGCAAAAGGTAAAGACAAAGATTGAGGTAAAACAGAAAAAGCAACTTTATGCTTAAAAGGAAAAATGGATTTATTGAATATTACATTACGAGATATATAATTGATTGACATTTGTAGCCTTTATGTTGCAAACTATATCCTAGAAATGTGCACTCATCAAATCTAAAAGAAAGTTTATTCTTGTTGTATCAATGAAGAAATGGATAACAAAAACAAAAACAAAATATTAAATGAGAATAATCAGGTGCTTTATGAAACAATCTCTAAAACAGAGTATGCAACTGAATAGCTAGTGAAGGTAATCTATTTATCAAGTATGTTGCAGTAAATGTTAAAGGATAAAGCCATGTAAAATGTGAAAAGGCATCTACAAATGAATGTAATACAAAGAACCAGTTGAAGATAAAAATGGTGCTGGTCCCCATGCATCAAAATAAATAAATTCTAAAGGATTAGATTTCTTCTTCAAAGGATAAAGCCATGTAAAATGTGAAAAGGCATCTACAAATGAATGTAATACAAAGAACCAGTTGAAGATAAAAATGGTGCTGGTCCCCATGCATCAGAATAAATAAATTCTAATTGATTATTGTATTAAGAGATGGAGGAGAAGGTAATTCCTTGACTTACCATGATAGCACGCAACACAAAAAACAAGACATCTTTATTATTGAAATGAAGATTACATGACTTTAAAATTCAAGTAACAAAGGAAAAATTAGTATGACTTAATCTTAGATGCCAAAGGGAAAGATTATTCAACATCTATAGAAATTGGATTCAAAGACACATTGTTATTAGACCATCATCTCTCACTTTGCTCTCTAAGAGCACCTCCTTGGTGACCTGTGATTTGGCACAACAGAAATTAAGATGGAATTCAAAATAAACTCCATTATCCTTAGCAAATTGTGAGACACTAATAAGATTTTTTGGAATATAAGGCACATGCAACAATTTTTTAAGTAATAAAGGAGATGAATTAGTTGAAACAAAATTATGCCCATAACAATTGATTTTCATACCTGTACCATTTCCTACATGAACTAGCTTAGATCCATTGTACTGCTTGCTATTTATGATATTATCTTCATATGGTGTCACATGGTTACTTGTTCCAAAATCTAGAAATCAGGTAGGATCATAGAAATATTCTAGAGTTGGTGAAGAAACATTCCCCGTGGCATGTGATTGCACATTCTAATGATTAAGAGTAGGCTAAGTTATAGTCAAATGAGGTGAAGGTTTGTCATAACCGACCTTTCAATGGAGAGAATAAAGAGTGTTTAAATTGACTCCCAAAATGAATCTTGAAAATCAACTTATTGGAGTCGCCACTAAAAAAACCAATTTAAAATAAGAAAGAAAAAGGAAAAATGGTATATGAAAATGTAGATGGGTTCGGACTCTATTTGAGTGTGGGGAAGGTGTTAGGCATCCCACAACACTAGTCCATAAGGACAGTTACCCTAAACTAGTAAGCTGAAATAGAATATGACCTTAAATTCATCTCAATTACCTTTGATTGACATACATGCCCGTTAAACAGAGAAGACAAAACGACAATAATGGAAGCAAACAAATAGTATTTACAAAGGATGAACTTGACTTAGGATGAAAGCCTAGAGCCTATGTACCCCGTGATACGGATCAAAGTCCATATAGTTTGACCAAAATGGCGTATCTATTGGTGGGTGGTTTTTAATTTTTGTAATGAGAATAGAAGAGTTTAAGTTAAAAAGATTTTTGCAAACAAAATGAGATTGAAATTTGGTTTGTGTGTTTTAATTTATAATAACCTGATTAATCTAGCTCTCCTAATCTCTTCATTTTCTCTCTTTTTAATTTTTTTGTTTAGTTTTGTATTTCAAATCTTTATTTTGAAATTTAAATGAAATGATTATGAGATGAGATTCTTAGGATTTTTGGAAGTTTATGTTTTTTGGAATTGAAATGTAATTATAATGAAAGAAATATTTTTGAATTTTTTATTTTTTTTTTATTTTCAAAATTGGAATTTATCATTGAAATTAGGATGAAAATAAAATTATTTTGCAGATTTTTGAATTTATGTATTTTTTGGATTTTTGGAGTTTTAAAATTAGAATTTATTGTTGAAATTAGAATGAAATTATAACGGAAAGCCAATTTTCAGAATTTTTGAATTTATATATTTTTTGGTGTTTTGGATTTTTCTAACTTTGAAAATGAGATTATGATTAACAGGACTTTTAATTAATATATATATATATATATATATTAGAATTTATTCTAAAGTTTAAACTATAATGGAAAAATATTTTTTATGATTTTTGAATTTATGATTTTTGTATATATATTTTTAAAATTAGAATTTATTTGAAACTTAAAGTAAAACTAAAATGAAAAATATTCTTAGGATTTTTAGTTACATAATAAGTAGGACAAACCTTCCTATTTTTTAATTAATTCATCCCAATATTTTAAATATTAAGTTTTGAAAATAGAGGGGACTTAATGTCTCACATGGTCTCTACTAATTAACCTTTGGGTGCCTGAGCAGACAAGCGATATCATGCAGGAACCCAAAACTATGGAATAAAATATTTGGGATTACTCGGGATTTTATTTTCACATTTTTTTAAGGATTTTGAAATTATAATTCTTTTAGTCTTGTTTTAATAGAATCAATTCCCCAAAGCCTACGAAAACCCCAGGTCCCACATGACATTTTTAATTAATTAAATTTTATAAAACACCAACTTAATCATTTTGTAAATAATAGAAATATTTAATTAAATTATTTATTCTTGCATTATATATATATATATATATTTACAAATATGTACTAATTTTCAATGTCTGTGGAGAGTAAAACCTCACACGACCTTGAGCATTCAAGAAAAATAATATTCTCACACGATGATTTTCTTAGAACTTTCCTTGGAATACCAAAATAATAATAATAATAATATTAATATTAATACATCAAAAAGGCAAAAAAAAAAGAAAAAGATGGAAGCTAACTTGCAAAATGTGAATAGCTCCCTGTTCACCATGCAAAATAACCCAAGACTCTCTTATCGTGGCTTTGCTTCGCACCGATGGATTTCCTCCTTCGACAGCCCTCTCCTCCCAACTTCTCATGGCAGCACCTCTGACAACGTCTCCTTCTCGGCGGCCCTCTCTCTTCTTAATCCGTTTCTCTCTTTTTCCTCTCCTTCTCCTCTTTTACTTCTTCCTTTTTTAGTTTTCTCTCCTCTTCTTCACTGCCCTTAACCTCTTCATCATCATCTTTGTCTTCATCATCGTTTTCATCCTCTCCATTCTTTTTTGCCTCGCCACCTACACCATTTTCAGGACCCTTCTTTGGGTTACTCTTATTGTTAGAATTGTTGTCGTGTCCACCTCTATCCTCAGATGACAAGTCCTCTTCACCCTCACCAAATCCACCATCTACATCATCCTCATCACCTTCATCTTCATTGCCATCTTCCTCCTCCACATCAACTTGCTTCTCTTGGCTTTGGGTGTTAGACTCTCCATTTATTCCTAGCATTTTTATGCTTAACATCTTGACGAGATCCGGGCCTAAAAGTTAGGTTTTGACGAGAACTGAGAATAGCAAAGTCACCGAAGCTTCATGTTAGTGCGCCATAATTTAGCGTAACCATCAACAAGCTGGATCAGAGGGTTTTGAACTCTAAAACCTCATAAAACAAGCAATATATGCCCCATTCATTCTAGATTGTATGATCCTAATTGTAGAAACACATAGCATCAAAGTATAGAAATATTAGAGGTTACTAGAGTTAAGAGTGTTTCTGGAGGCGAAAGGCAAGCTGCCACCAATGAAGAATTCAACCGTGGCCTTTAGGGAAGCTTGATGGGTTGTCTTATAGATCGAAGAAGGAAGAGGAAAATTTTTTAAGGCCCCCAAATGCAAGGTTCACTAAAATCAGAGAACAAGAACTCGTTGCTTGTTTGGTTTCGAGAATGGAAAAATCTAATAAGACTCAAAAGTAATGGCTTTAACTATTACTTATGTCAAAATAAGATAGTGATGAAGACAATGGGAGAAAAGCACCTGCCAATGAATTTCAAACAAGGAAAGTTGGTCAAGTATACATGCCCGCTTTTTTTTTTTGTGCGTCCAATTTGAAGTATTGGTTCCAGTTTCAGTGGGTAGAGAGACAACAAATTATCGAGAAGGGGTTTCTGTTGTCATGATGACAAAAATCTAGGTGCTAATCCTCCGTTTCGACCCTTACCCATGGTTAAAGATGAAAAGCTGAGGGGATTCCAACTCGCACAAGGATTCTGACAAAAGTTAGTCTTAATAGTGGTTAGATGGATGAAAAGGATACAACACACAACACCATAGCTATGGTCATTAAATCGTTAAAGCCTCCATTTTTGAGTTCATTCAATCACCGATTTGTATGAGATGATGAAGACTATTTTGAGGGAGTAGTTAACAAAGAAAAGGCTAATGAAGAAGATTGTGGGGACAAAGAGAACACAACATCAACCAAGGTTGATAATGGTGCAATTGGGAAGACGGAAGGTGGAAGGAATTAGAAAATAGCATTTGGTGGTAGGGAAAAATTCAGTTGTTATTTCTTTTCCACTGGGGCCTCTGAATTCTAATGGGGCTCAAGGTGAATATAGTGAAATTTTAGTAATGTTAGACATAGATGGTCTTAGCACAGAAGCGATGTTTTTAGTAACTTTATTGGCATCTTGTGCACGCTTGTCTTTTCCCTTTCCAGCTTTTTTCTTTTTCTCCTTCCAGCTTTGCTCTGCCTTTCTCCTATCAAGCTTTGCCCAATAGTCCTCTCTTCCAGCTTTCATCTGCAGCTTAAAAGTAATGGGTTGCAGGCTATTTTCCCCATTCCATGCTAGTTGTAGCTTTATGACTTTTGTTTTATTTTTATTACTATTACTATTATTGTCAATTAATTTTTATTTTTTTATTTTCTATTTTTGTTTTGTTATATATATTTTTTATTTTTTATAATTTTACTTTGATTTATCATATTTATTTTAATTAGCTAATTTTATTTTTGGGTTTTGAGTTTATTTAATTATCTCCCATTATTTATTTTCAATTTCCAATTATTCTCAATTGAGAATGTCACTTGAAGCTTTGTTATTTTTAATTTTTCCTATTTGCTTAATTATTAATTAATTGGTGCATCAATTAATTAAATAATTAGGTAATTAGAGCTGGGGTGTTCACAAGGTTGCATAGTCATCTGATTTGTCTGAGAAAAATGATGTTAAAGTGGTGCATAATGACGATGAGAATAAAATTGATTACCACTTGGAGCATAATTTTGATTATATCTATAAAAGCAATTGACGAGCATTAAGTTGAACAAAAGGCAGAATTGGACCAAGGAGTTCCATCTGGGTCGATTACCCATTCTATGGCCAAGAAGATTCAGGTCATGGTTATCCAGGAACTCAAAGTAGAATCAAACCATTTAGGTTCCAAGCCTAACTTCTATATGGAACCCAAGTTCAAGTGGAATAATTTGATCATGTGTTATAATGAATGAATTGTAAAAAAGTCAATCATGCATGTGATGAAAGTTAAAAAAAGTATTGGCTAAAGTCTAAGTTAGGTGAGCTATATTTCCTTGAAAGTCTAAGTTAGATAAGTTAGGTAAGCTACATTGGATTGAAAGTTTATGTTAGATGTATTTCTATACATGTTTATTCCAAATTAGGTGAGAACTAGGAGAATAAACTTATGCCATGAGGGTTGTTCTTGGCAACAAATACAGAACTTATTAATGAGAAACGCAGCTTTTGAATACTTTGAAAATTGGCTTAGCCTCTTATATACTAATTTCTTATATAAGTTTTCTAAACTTAGTAGCGAAATTATCTTCGATTCCTATTAGTCTCCCTCTTCTATTCTTGAGTGTAGCATGCAAACTTATCATTCGAGATTGCTAGTTGTTCAGTTTTTTCTTTTTCATTTATTTGTGTTTTGAGATTGTTCAATCTGAACTTCCTTAAAGCACATCATTTTGGTATCAGAACTCTGGTTGATAGTGGATAAGGAGAGAACACTTAATGGCTAGAGAGAGAAACATGTGAGAAAAGTGTTTAGAGTGAGATATGGTTGAAAACAATGCTATTAATGTTCCAAAAAGGCTTTCTTTGGACAAGCTCAAATTATGGGCATACAACAAAGTCAACAAGAAATGAGAGAGTAGTTGATTTGTTTAAAGCAGGTAATCACAAGATTGACTTTTCAATAACCTCTACAGTGACGTAATCATCGAACTTTCATTGATTCTAATCATGACATAGAAATGGAAGGTGAAACTAATGCACATAGACAAAAGAGGTAGTAGTGTGACTTGGGAAACAACATCAAATTGAATATTCCACCATTCAAAAGTACTAGCTCAGTAGAGGAGTAATTAGAGTGGGTACAACAAGTAGAGAAGGTGTTCGAGTGCCACGACTATTCTGAAGTTAAAAAAATGCAAACTAGTTGCCATTGAATTTATTAATTATGCAAATTTATGGTGGGAGAATTTGAAAGCACAACAAAGGAGAGATGCAGAAGAGGAGATTAGGAGTTAGGGGCTTATGAAGAGACTTATGCAAAAACGCTTTGTTCCTTACTATTACAAGTAGGAGCTATACATCTGGTTGCAAACTCTTAGACAAGGGGCACTATATGTTGAAGATTATGTTAAAGAGTTTGAAATGTTGATGATGGGATGTGTGATACAAGAGCCTTAAGAATAATCTCTTGTAAGGTTCTTGGGAGGCTTGAATAAGGAAATTGTTGTTGCAGTGGAATTACAACTTTATGTAACACTTGAGGATGTAATTAAACTTGCTACTAAGGTGGAAAGGCAACATAAAAGAGGAGCAATTGAATTAGGAAGCTTATTATATACCAGTTTCAAGGCAACAAACTTAATCTCTTTAACACCCAAAGATGTCTCAAAGTGAAATGAACAACGAAAGGAAAGACAAGTTCTAGTAACCATGTTGATTCATCTAGAGGAAAGGACAAGGTCGATGATGCAATGAACTCAAAGAGGAGCAGAGAAATTAAGTGCTTTGAATGTCTTGGTTTTGGACACATTGCTTCTGAATGTCTAAATGGAAAAGTGATGATTGTTTGAGGAGCACAAGAGGAGGTTGAAAGTGAAGACCACAAAGCACCTTTATCCGTACAAGTTACAATGGTTGAATGACCAAAGAGAAGTCACTAAGCAAGTTTAGGTATCATTTTCAATTGGAAAGTCATACAAAGATAAAGTAGTATATGATGTGGTACCAATGAATGTCGGTCATTTGCTTCTAAGAAGGACTTGGCAATATAATAGTAGAGTTGTGTATGATGAGTTTAAAAACACCTATTCTATTACCAAGGATTGGAAGAAGATTCTCTTAGCACCTTTTAGTCCTCAATAAGTTCTAAAAGACTAGCTAGCAAAGAAGGAAGAGAAAAAGGAAAACTTATTTACAACTAAAGAAAAAGTTAAGAAAGCTTTGCGTTTAACTAATCCATTATTGATGCTAATAGTGAAGGAAGTTATGCCAATAGAGGTAGTGTCTATACCTCCACTAATTGAAAAGTTAGTAAAAGAATTTTCTGATTTGTTTCCAAATGAAATACCAAAGCGATTACTACCAATTAGAGGGATTGAACATTAAATTAATTTCATTCTATGTGCTACTTTACCCAGACTAGCTTACCAGTGTAATCCAGTAGAGGTGAAGGAGTTATAACGTGAAGTAAATAAGTTACTGGACAAAGGCTTTTTGAAAAAGTCAATGAACCCTTGTTCAATGCTATCTTTGTTAATGCCAAAGAATGATGGAATTATGAGGATGTGTATAAATAGCTAGGCCATAAACAAAATCACAGTAAAGTATCGGTATCCTATCCCCAGGCTTAAAATGCTTAATGAGCTACATGGCTCCACAATCTTTTCAAAGATTAATCTCAAGAGCGGGTATCATCAAATTCGAATGAAGGAAGGGGATGAATGGAAGATAGATTTCAAGATGAAGCATGGATTGTATGAATGGATGGTTATGCCATTTGGTTTGTCAAATGCCCCAAGCACCTTCATACATTTGATGAATCATATCCTATATAATTTTATTAAAGATTTTGTTGTAATTTATTTTGATGACATTTTGATTATAGCCAAGGTCAAGAACAACATGTCACCTGAGAAATTAATTGGCAATCTCAAAAAGTGTCAATTCTACCAAGATTGAGTTATTTTTCTTGGGTTCGTGATTAGTTAAGATGGAGTTAAAGTTGATCCAAAGAAAGTTAGAGCTATCAAATAGTGACCTATTCCTACAAACATTTCTGAGGTAAGAAGTTTCCACGGATTAACATCCTTTTATAGAATATTTGCACAAAATTATAGTACTATTCTAGCATCTTTGACTAATTGCATCAAAGGGGTGGTAACTTTAAGTACAGTAAGGCATACCAATGAACTTTTGAAATCATTAAAGAGAAGTTGTATTCAACACCAATTTTAGTACTCCATGATTTCTTTAAAAATTTTGAGATTGAATGTGATGCATTTGATGTAGGAATTAGAGCAGTTCTTATACAAGAGAAGCACCCCGTTGCCTATTTCAGTAAGAAGTTGAATGGATCAACTTTGAACTATTCAAGTTTTATGCATTAGTTAGAGTCTTACAAAATTAGGAACATTACTTGTTACCCAAGGAGTGAAGTTTCTGGAGGCTTTCCCCTAAATCATAAAATATAAAAAAGGAGTAGCTAATATGATTGCAGATGCCTTGTCTTGAAGGCATGCTTTAATCTCATTAATGAATGTTAAGTTGATGGGATTTGAATTGCTGAATGGTCCATATGTAGAAGATCCTGATTTTTCTAATATATAATTGGCATGTGAAAAGAATGTTATTGACAGCTTTTATAAGCATGAAGGATTCTTATTCAAAGGTTCCAGACTTTGTATTCCCAATTGCTTTGTCAGACTAGTAAGAAAAGCTCATGGGGAGGTTTAGCAAGACACTTTGGTGAAAAAAAGACCTTAGAAATGATCAAGGAACACTTCTATTGGCTAAAGATGATCAAAGATGTGCATCGAGTAGTGGAAAGATGTGCAACTTGCAAGAAAGCAAAGAACAAGGAGGTTGCACATGGTTTGTATATACCATTACCAGTTGTTGATCAATCATGGGTTAACTTGAACATAGATTTTGTGCTTGGGTTACCGAGAACTCAAAAAGGCAAAGATTCAGTTATAGTGGTAGCAGATCAACTTTTAAAGATTTCACATTTTATTCCCTGTCACAAAACTAATGATGCTTATCATATAGTAGATTTGTTCTTTCAAGAAATTGTGAGATTACATGGGATTCCAAAGAGCACTTTGTCAGACTAAGATGCCAAGTTTATGAGTTGTTTCTGGAAAACATTGTGGAAAAAGCTTAGGATAAGATTACTTTTTAGCACAATTTGTCATCCTCAAACTTATGGGAACTGAAGTAGTCAATAAAACATTTTCTTCCTTACTTAAAGCTATTGTTGGTAAGCATATAAAGAATCAGAATAAATGTTTGTCATTGTTGAGTTTACATACAACAAAAATGTTAATTCTCCTTTTGAAGTGGTTTATGGGTTTAATCCTATCATACCACTTGATCTAGTATTGCCACTGTAACATCTCTAATTTAATGATTTTTAATATAAGCTAAATTACTTAGGGGAGATTAGCAAGAATAAATATGCCCAGTTGAATCATTTAAAGATAGCTTAATTTTAAGGAATAGGGGCAAAATGGTCATTTTGAGAAATGTTAAGGGCAAAATGTTAAATTTATAAGGCCAAGGGCAAAATGATCTTTTTGAAAAGATGCCAAGGGTAAAATGAAAAATTCATAAGGAGGGACATGTGGCATTACCTTATGAGGCCTACACTACAATAAAATATTAGATATCCGTAAGGTTCACACCATAATAAAATATTAAATATCTGTAGGGCCCACCATAATTATATCTTAGATATTATGATTTGAGATTTAATCACAACTGTTGGATTAAAATATGTAGTTAAATCCTAACTATCAATTTGTCATTAAATACCCTACATCCTAACCATTTTTTTTACACCATTCCCTACATTCCTCCCATACCCATTTCACTCACTTTCACCTCTCCACTCTATACTTAGATCAACAAGGAAAGAAGCAAGAAGGAAGGGAGCAATTTTTAGAGAATTACAAAAAAGGAAAGTGTATCCAGGTAACATAATTTAACATATTCTAGTTTCTTTTCTTTTCTTTTATTTTTGGAGAATTACAAAAAAGGAAAATGTATCCAGGTAATATGATTTAGCATATTCTAGTTTCTTTTCTTTTCTTTTCCTTTTTCTTTTTGAATGGTCTTTATGGTAATTCATTTTTGGCTTATGATCATTTATCTTGAAATTTTGTTACCATGACCTTCCATGAGCCTATTATGAGCTTATTCTAAGGACAGTAGAATTAGAGAAAATTGAAACTAGGTAGATATTTTGAAATATCTAGAGAAATATTGTGTAAGTCATAACAAGTTTAGGATAAAAATTTTGACGTGTGAATTTTCTTGTGCATTATGTATCATTACATAAATATTTTGTTATTTATAAACTATAATTGCCGATTTCAACTTTGTATGATGAGGTGACAATAACTACTCTTTGTGAAATTAAACTATTCTTGTACACCATGCACTTATTGATAGTTTGGAATCCTATTTGATAATGACTGGCTATACTACCTTAATATATATTTTGAACCTTTGATAATGGCTGGCTTTGCCACTTTAATATATGTTGTGAACCCTATGAGTTCCTTAGCAAGGCATTATATCCCATTAATCTTATAATTTATGGTAGTTTATACTGCCTAAATGATAACAAGAAAAATGAAATTATTGCACTTCTTGGGCCACAACTTGAATTCTAAGATTAATGGCAAGCAATGCCACCTATATAGTCTTAAGAATTCAAGAGATGACAAGAATATATCTTTGCTAGGAATGTCTTGAATTTAATTGACACTATAGGAATTCCTAATTGTCATAACAACATCAGTGCTAAGAGGATTACAAAAGAAATTTATAGTTCTCTCTCAAACTAATACAATCTTGACCATATGGTGGCTTGGGTGACTAATATAAAGATTATATTACCTGACTTTGTCTTGGGTACCCATTGGGGGATACCACAGCTAAAGGTGAGGTCACACCTATCGGTCATGTCATACGCTGGGGTTCATGAGACTCGAATAATCCAGATATGACTTCCTTATATCTAATAGTTGAGGACATTGTCTGTTTGCCATATGTTTGCAAATACATATTTGTATGTTATGATATCATACATCCACACATATTTCATAAAGATAATAATTTATAGTCATATTATATTCCATAGATATTTCGAGCATCATATATACTTTTTTCATATTCCTGAGAAATTATTCTCACCACTCTATTAATGATGTTTTTAGATGGAGAATTACCTTTCTCTTGAAGTCCGTATGAAATGAGTATTTGTTCTACCAATTAAGAAACACTTGTTATTAATATCATCTTTGTAAGATGTGATATAACCTTACATGCCATACCACTTATGTTCGTGTCACAAAATGGCATGAATCTTGTTTTTCAAGTCATGAATAAGTCCTTAATATTAAGTCTAATTTTAACAGATACAGATATAGATATAGGTCTAATACCCTTTTTGTTAAATTATCTATATGGATATAACAAATGGATGTATGAACTTTTATTATCTATAATTATACTATTATGTTTTAGATATTCTAATGTATTTTTCATAATTCTCGCTTCATAGTAATATTAATCGAAATTATAATAAATTTTATAATTTGTAAGAAGGATTTTATAGCTACCCTCAAGTGACAAATTATGCATTGATGGAAAAAAAAAAGGCTAAAATAATTAAAACTCTATATGAAAATGTGAAGCGGTGGATTGAAAAAAAGAATGCAACTTATGAAGAAGCAACAAACAAGGGAAGGAAGCATCTTCAAAAGGAAAAAAGAATGCTAACCTATGAAGAGGCAACAAACAAGGGAAGGAAGCATCTTCAGAAGGAGAGGTTTCCCAATAAACAGAAGTCAAAACCGATGCCCAGGGCAAAAGGTCCATTCAAGATTTTAGAGAAAATAAATGACAATGCTTACAAGGTTGATTTATCAAGAGAATGCAATATTTCAGCCACATTCAATGTAAGAGATTTGATGCCATACTTGAATGATCATGAAGACTTGGATTTAAAGACAAATTCTTTTAAACCCAGAGAGAATGATGAGTATCAAGTTAAACGACATGCTACCTTAGGCCAAGGATTTCCATCTGGGCTAATTACCCATTCTATGGCCAAGAAGATTTAGGTCGTGGTTGTCCAGCAACTCAAAGTGGAATTAAACCATTTCAAGTCCAACCACAACTTCTATATGGAGCCCAAGTTCAAATAGGGCAATTTGATCATGTGCTATAATGAATAAATTATGAAAATGTCAATTATGCATGTGATAAAAATTAAAATAAGTATTGGCTAAAGTCTAAGTTGGATAAACTATATTTTCTTGAAAGTCTAAGTTAGATAAGTTAGGTAAGCTACATTGGATTGAAAGTCTATGTTATGTGTATTTCAATGCATGTTTTTTCCAAATTATGTGAGAATTAGGTGAATCTTAAACTTATGCTATAAGGTTGTTCTTGGCAATAAATACAGAACTTATCAATAAGAAATGCAACCTTGAATGCTTTGAAAATTCGCTAAGCCTATACTAATTTCTTATATAAGTTTTTTAAACTTAGTGGCAAAATTATCCCCAATTCTTATCACTCTCAGTGTGACAAATTAAACCTAATATTCTTGAGTGTGGCATATAAACTTATCATTTTACTCTATTTTTTTTTTCATTTATAAATGTTTTAAGATTGTTCAATCTGAACTTCCTTAAAGCACATCAGCAATGTGCACTATGCCTTGCTCTATTACATACTTGGCAAATTATACCATATTGGCCTCCTTGATAACCTCTGTCAAACCTTCCTCAATTCTCTTGAATTATTCGGTTTATTTTTGCCGCTATATTATCTTTTTCTTTTTGCTAAGAACTTACTACATTAACAGTGATACTTTCTATAGTAATAGACTATTGATTATGCTTAATTCTAATTTCCTAAGCTAACAAAGATTCAAGCTCACTTAAGGTATATTGTTCTTTGTAAGTATTAACTAAAGTGACTATGAGTCATATGCTTTTGGTAATCCTTCTAAAATAATTTTTGTATGTTCTATTACTGGACTTCCAATTAAAGCCAGTGCATCTACTAATGCCTTAATCTTGAGTAAGTATTCGGTAATGGTGCAATTTCCTGTGTTTCTTAACTCCATCTTATACTGGTGAGTTTTAGCTCGTGTATGAGAAGAAAAGAATTCATGAATTCAAGACCAAGCTTCATTAGACTTTTCACTGTTAACTAATCAAGTGAGCATACCTTCATAAATAGAAGAGAGCAACCATTGAAGGAAGGCTGCTAATTGAAGAGATCTTAGCTATGGTATGCGATGACTCTTTAAAGGATAATTTGTATGCCATACTCAAAAATACTATGTTTGATTTGCCATACTTAAGAAAAGACGAGGGAGAGTGATAAGAATCGGGGATAATTTCGCCTTAGAAAACTTAGATAAGAAATTCACATAAGGCTAAGTCAAATTTTCGAGCATTCAAGGTTGCATTTCTCATTAACAAGTTCTATATTTATATCTAAGAACAACCTTCATGACATAAGTCTAAGATTCACCTACTTACCTAATTTGAAAAAACATGCATAGAAATACACCTAACCTAGACTTTTAATCCAATGTAACTTACCTAACTAAGACTAAACTAACAATCAGAATAATTATTTTAACTTTCATCACATGCATTGTTAACTTTTCACATTGCATGATTAAATTGCCCAACTTAAATTAGTAAAGCAACATTAGTACAACTACATCTATCAATAATAACACAATGGTACACCTAATATAAAAGATGTTCTCATGTTAACCATCTTCAACCTTGGCATGTGAGTTTAAATTTTGTCTTTTATCTTCACTTTCAACTTCCTTTTGTACTTCTTGAACAATCATCACTCCTCGATTTAGACATTCAAAAGCAATGTGTCCAAAACTAAGATATTTGAAGCACTTAATTTCTTTGCTCCTTTTTTGAGTTTTTTACATCATTAATCTCATCCTTTGTTGCCTTGAAACTAATAGACCATCAACTTCCTGATTTATTTGTACCTCTTTTACGTTGCCTTTCCACCCTAATACCAATTGAACAGCTTACCGCTAACAGTCCCAAAAAGTAAAGCCTAAAGCTAGATGCAACTAAGGAGCACAACAGTATCTTCTGTGTTTCAGCAACTTATATATTAAGAAAGGTGAGAATAATGGTGGACGTAGATGATAGTTGAGTAGTTGAAAAATACAACAGATAAAAGATGGGTTGTAATACAATGAAAATAAACTAAAGTAATCCATAAATGATGGGTAATTGCCCATGATGAATCAACAATTTCTACAAGAAGCAAGTCAAACATTCAAGCATCAAAAGTCAAATCCAGACAAGAAACCAAAAACTTAACTTCATGGCGTTGGTAATCCTGTTTAGTCTCCAAATCACGTCACCATGGAGAAGTATTTCCATATGCAGTTGAACAACCCCAATTTGAACCATTTGAACATCCTTGAAACATTACAAGATTACCAAAAAAAAAAAATAGCTCATCATCTACTTTGTGTATGATAAAACACATATTTTAACATATTGTTTGACTAAATCTAAATTTAGAATAAACTTATGCATATTAAATCTAAAAAGAGCCCAAATCAGCTGGTCACTAAATTAATCATATTAAATAGGATAAAATTACCTATAGACAGCTCTTCTTAAAAGTGGTCACTCCTCATATTTTCGACAAGTAGTAAATTAACCATTCAATCATCAAAACTGAATTTCTAAAGAGAGGAAGAATAATGCAAGAAAATAAAAATAAAAATAAAGACATTTACTACTCTCAAAATGCATGTAGATCTCAACAATTTTACCATATAGCAAATCAACCATTAAAAAAAATCAATTCCAGAAAAGAACAAAAGCAAGGATTAAAACTATAGAAGAGCATTATGGCATTAATGTACTTACCACGGAGGTAATCTTCCACTAATGACTTCCCATTGCCAAAGTAATCTAAAGTCAATTTCAAACCAGCATGTTGATATATCTCAAAGCAACACAAAATGACACACAGGCAAAGGCCTTATTCTTATTAACATTCTTTACCAAACATCAGAAAAACAAGAAAATTTAAGTAAGTAAGAAAGTAAAGAGGAAGGCGGAGATTTGTCACAATAGACTAGCTTCCCCTCTTAATTCCCAAAGTCAAATGATGTCGACGCTGAAACTAACACTAATCTTACATATATGCCATGAGTCCTTGACAAATATCATGTGTAGAAAATCGCGATGGGTAGAAAATTCAATGCCATTGGGTCCAGATATAATTTCATTGGGAATGACAAGGCAAGTGACAAATGTAGTAAATCAATAGTTTCACAAATACGTTGCATGAAGTAAGATTACTCACAAATCAAAATTACACTATATTTAATATACTAGAAAGGCAACCGTGTTATGCACCATTTTTTTTTTTATATGTTTAGAATCTTCAAAATACAAGACAACATTGATCACCATGAAGAAGAATTGGAAATACCAAGGAGTTGAGCATTGCTCTCTCATATGTTTTCTAGACTAGACCTAAGATTTTAGAACAACATTGATTCGACAGACATTAACGCTACTGTCCTTTCAAACATGCACAGTGATGTTGATTGGTTCTTGCACCACCATACATCATTTCAAAGACCAAGATTGTACAACAAGGCTAACTTCAAAGGGCCATTCATATGTCAAGCAAAACTCAGCAAGTTGAGAAAAGAGATTAAACACCTTATTGTCAAAAAACAACATTGAGGAAAATTTCAGTAAGTAAGAAAGTAAAGATGAAAGCGGAGATTTATCACAATATACAACATTCCCCTCTAAAATTTCATTAATGCTTCCACTAAAATGATATTTCTATTAATTTAACGGGAAGATTGCTAATTTAACAGAATAATTTCTTTTGTCTATTTAACCAATAACATCATCTACAACAATCCATGTCTAATACAATACACTAAGAATATAAATTAAAAAAATATTACAGAATATAAACAAGCTAATCCAATAATACACAATACTAATTGACTAATTTGCAGCAGTAGATTTAAGGCTTGAGAAATCAAACTAATGGACAACAATCCAACATTCATCCAAAGCACCATAAAGGTGTACTCAAAATTGGCTTAAATATGATATTACATTAAATTATAACTTAAAATTTTTTCAATCAAAGCAAGGCCTTTCTCCCACTATACATCTCTTTACATGGAGTGGTCACCATAGTACAATGTTAAATACAAAAAGAAAAAAAGAGAGATTGCCGGTGGAGGGAGAAGAGTTCAAAATTTAAGAATTCTAATATAAAGATGAGGAAGAGCAAAATGTAGAAGACAACAATGGATAATGAAATAGGTCACATTTGGGATATGTGGTATGCGGGAAATATAAAAGGCAAAAGAAATAGTCAAGCAACGCTCTTCATTTCCTGCAGCGAAGTAACCAAAAGAATAAAGAGACAGTAGAAGGAAGCAAAGTTGAAGCAAGAAGCTTGAATGGCTTAGAAACAATAATAAAACATGAATTTGGCATGGGCAGTGAATGTCTAACCCAAAATGCTTTGCCATTCATCATATGACAATCCGTGAATATCGTCACATTCTGAAGGATTTCTAATGAGGCAAATAAAAATGTTTTGATCCCTTCACATTTTAATTCAAGAATTAATGTAATAGTCATGCACAAAAATGAATGTGAGAAACCAAATGAATGGATAAACTTGATTCACCATGAAAAGGATTTGGAGATAGTTTTTTTGAAACAAAAAGAAACAAGGACAAAATAGCAAACGAATTGTAAACAAAGAGGGCACAGGGAATTTACTTTGGATTGACTTTTTAAGGTGTTACATTTGAAATTGATATAAAGAGAAATGGACTTTTGGGATAGAGTTATCACAACTATCTATTCCACAAACATTGCCACAATTATAATTCCAAGAGAGATAGACCTTATTGAGGACTTTTGTAGCTTGTAATGTGGCCAAGGATTAATGATTCTATTTTAAAAGAAAACGTAGTTGGCCCAAAAGTTATCTATTGACCCTTACCACCCTTTCTCCATTTTCTTCAACATCCTATTTCTCAACATGCTTTTATACCAGTGTTCATCAACCAACAGAAGGATATAAATAGGTTGCAATGGGGCCAAATAAAGGTAAGAAAGAAGTGGCTAAAGAAAGAAAGGATATAACGCCTCAAAGATTGATGTTGGGCCCCGATGA
The DNA here is from genome assembly GCA_037074485.1 of Delonix regia. Classification (NCBI taxonomy): domain Eukaryota; kingdom Viridiplantae; phylum Streptophyta; class Magnoliopsida; order Fabales; family Fabaceae; genus Delonix; species Delonix regia. The sequence continues at coordinate 34,919,353 of CM073452.1, read as the reverse complement.
GAATCTTTCTTTTTCCTTTTGTGGTCCTTTTCAGAATATAACGATTTTAACCCAATCAACTATTGAACTTCTTTTGTACATCTCCTTTTTTTCTTCATTCTTTTTTCTGTTCACTTTTCACTTTATTGCACTTCCTTTGCTTTTTATTTCACTTCTTGCTTTTGGCTTTTCTTTTTTTGTTGTTTTCCTTTTTCAAAACTTGCGGTATTTTTCCTCTGATTTTTTTTTCCACATCTTGCCTTTGGCCTTTCCTTTTTTTTATCATTTGCTTTTTCTAAACTTGTGAATTTTTTTCTTCCTTTGTTTTCTTCCAGAATTCTGATCTTTTTCCCTCCTTGAGGACCATCTTAAAGTACAAAAGATTCTCATCTCTACCCAGGTGTGAGAAAGCAGGTACCAAAGAATTTAACAGCTCAAAAGGGGATAAGCAACGGGTAATCATTGCTTTGTGATTGCAGAAAGAAGTTATCCATTTTATGTTTAGTACTTGAACACTTAGCACAAAAGCAAATTGAAAATCTACCCTCCCAAGGTTAAACATGAATTAGGAGTAATGATAAACAAACACTTCTTCAAGGCTCAAAGGGGTAGCTAGTCATAGTTTACTTCTCCATAGTGTTTAGGATATCAAAAAATGCCTCAATTCGTCAGAAAAGCTTATCATTGGAACATATTAGGGGCCTTACATGTTTGTAGATGCTTCAAGGAGAAAACAACTATATACATGGGTGGAGTCAAGGTAATTGGACATTTACAGGCAAACTAGGGGTGTTCGTTGCGAATCATATGAATATGATTCTAGTGAAATACAGCCAAGATCAAATCACTTTGGACTTTAGTGAAATACAAACTCTCAAAAGAAATTACTCCAGACCATGACTCTATGCCATATCTATTCAAAAATTGATCACATGTGAATGGCAAGAATGCCCATGCATGACAGAAACTTGTATGGTTCAGCAAGATAGATATTCAACAAGTACAGTACTAAGAGTGCAAAGAGATATAGCGGAATAGTTGTCAATTGCAACAAACATACTAATGTTTAGTTAAGAATATAATGTCTTCACTCCACATGATCAAAGTAGTAAAAGGGTAGTATTGTAAAAAAGAAACAAAACAACAACAAATTTGAAACCAAATGCAATACCATCAAATTTTAACATATTGCCAGAACACAAGCATGCTAGAGGATTTTTATCATACCTCAACAGACTAGACCATTCTTTACTGGAGATATCGAGCTTCCTCTTTTATTAGCTTCCCTACACATTGAGTAAATAAACAAAACATGAGCAAATTTTAATCAAAACTTTCGAGACCTCAAAGACATTTAAATTATTATGAAGAACAATTTAAATAATGTTATAAATAAGTTTAATATTGGTAAATGGTTGAGCTATAGAAGTGCAAACTTTCTCTAATAAAAACATTTACTCTTTAAAAATTGGGAAAAGCTCAAAAGATAGAACTTTTACATAGAACAAAAAAGTTAAACCTCAAATGCTCTAATGACTCTATATGAATATAAAATGTGTTTTACAATGTACAAAAGAAAATGGAAAATACAAAAAGCTATTTTAAAATTACTTAGATCATTTTTGGAGAGATATTTGCATGCATGCATGTGTATGTGTGTGTGTGTTTAAGAATTCATGTTCTGATTATTAATTTTTAAGGATATATATTAGATACAGAATATTATTTAATGATTTTGAGCTAATAAATTTTGGTGTAGTGAAACTAAGAGGGGAGTCTCACATGAATGTATGTGCATGAAATTAAAAAAAGAAAGAAAATCACCTACCAAGGTATATAATTAAGAGGGATGCTAGCATTGAACTCAATATAATCATTGGTCATCAAAATAACCTAAACAAGATTAACTTAAAAACAGAATTCCAGAGATTCTAAATATAGGTTTGTATTTATGACTTCTAGTGAAGAAAATACAATTTTAAAAGATACTGAATAAATGAACGTTTATTGTACTCTTAGCAAAAGTCATTTGTATGCTTATGAAACAACTATTGCCAAATATACCCAATTATTCCCGAAATGATCTATCAAAAGAATAAAAAATAAAAAAACTCCATTATATTATTATTTTGATTAATGATGATAACAAGCTAAGTGTCATAAACACACGAATAATGTTGCAGACATATATGCTCTATAAATATGATACTAAATTTGACTTCTTATCCTAAACTTGATACCAAAACCCTTCAAATGATATATTAAAAACTTGACCCTGTTTTGTTCTCATAAAAGTTGATGGCTCATGAGTGATGCAATAACATTTTCTTCTGAAATATATCTACAAGAGTAACACCATTACATAAAATAGGTGCAATATTTGAAATTTGATAATTCTACAAGAAAAATTAGTGTGTCAAACAATGAAAATCAAGACATAATAATCATGAATATCTTCAATATACCATTAGAGACAGAGGAGCCCAAACTTTGCTGTAATGACTTATATTGCATGTATTGAGCAAAATATTGTTATTAACTTTCCCTAATTATATGGTTATTCTTAAATATTCAGTTCACATATCCAATAGTTGACAAAAAAAGAAAAAGAAAAAGAAAAGACTCACAAAAGAAAATTTAGCACTTAGAAGTGGAAGCATATGAAACGTTGTGTGGCATAAAACTAGTGAAAAAGCATCAAAGTAGATCACTTCAGTTCCTGCCAGATCAGGTGTAACAAATATGTTACCAAATAATTAGGGGAAAACCTCATCATAAAGGCTATATTTCTGTAATTTATTTTGATGTTCTAACACAGTATATAATGTAAGTCAAGATAAATATGCAACCTTGTATAGAATGATAATCCAGATAGAAGAGGAGATTAGAAAGAGGAGGAAGCTAATCTCCATTCTTACTAAAAAATTGAACAAAATTTTGATGTTCAATTAGCTCATAAAGAAAAATCAATGAAAGCAAGATAATTGAACTAACAGCATTATAATATCCTTCCAAAATTAATGGAGGAAGAAATGAATTGATATAAATAGAAAAAGAAAGATTTGGTGCAATAAGAGATATAGAAATTTATAATTTTTTGCCATAAGAAAGAGGTCTACATGGAATTAATTTTAATCAATGCAACATACAAAGCACCTCTTTCCTCATATAAATTTCTATTTATATCAATTAATTGTCTTACCTTTTTCCCCATGTATTTGTAAGCAATGAGCTCGAACCACCTCCAAAGCAGAGGATCTAAAGGAGGACAAAAGCTTCATCAGTCATCACACCGTTCTATGGTATAACCAGCGATTCCATTGTCATAATTGATGAGATATGAAGAAAAACTTGAAGAGAGGAAATTGATACAAAGAATATTTATGATATAAATAATTGATGCAGTACCGACCCATCTAAAGTAAACTACAAGAATATAAATCTATTAATCAGTGAGGTACAAGTCAACATAAATAAAACCAAGAACAGCAAACAAGAAACTTATTGCTAAAGAAGTGGTTTCGAACATTTACATTTGTAATGATCGCTTGAAACAATTTATCATCGGCTAATTGTTCCCGTCGGACGACTAAGCGCGCTTCAAAGGCTACATCTTCACAAACCCAAAAAGTGGACAGAGCTATTCTTCTTACCCAGAAGAAGCAGAAATAGAAGCAAAACAGCAATAGAAGCTTATGAAACTGAAATTACAACATACCCAGAAGTCAGTGAAGCTACCGAAGCATGGAATTTGGATCCTCGGAAGTTTACCAAAGCAAGCAAAGAGCAAGAAGTTGAAGAAGAGAAAAAGAAGGAAGGGGCAAAAAAAGACGAAATTGAAGAAGGAAATTGCAATCAGGAAGTTGAAACTTCTCCTGTGTTTCTTCGCCACAAGTTCCACCACATCTCGAAAATCCAGAACTTGTAGAGGTTCATGAAGAGAAACAGAAAGAGAAGGAAAACGACGGAGATTTTTGTAGCAATGAACCAAAAAGCTTAGAACTTGTTTCGTCTTCCCCAGTAATTTCTTACCATCAGAATCAGACGACAATGAAGAAGAATCAACAATAACTGTAACAGTCGAAACGTCAGCAGGAGATGCAACTGAGGAGTCAACCGTGAAGGAGGAAGAAGGTCCAAGAGAGATCCCACCACTGTCTTCATGTCTGCCATGGGACTCAGAGGAATAGGATGCTTCTCACTCTGTAACAATCCCATTTCTCACAGGCCTCGGTTAGCTTCTCGCATTCCTGTAAGGTCGGGAAGGTCAAGAGTGCGATCATCGACCAAAAAAAAAAACTGCCGTTGGGAAGAGAGCCGTTGCAGAGAAAGAATGATTTTTAATTTATGTTATTTTTTTAATGTTTTTGTTTTGTTTTAAGAAAATATATTGAATTTTATTTTTGGCTAAAATTATTGATGATTTGAGATTTTTTTTAACTTTAAATATTATATTTATATTATGTGATATGCATTTTGAAGAATTAAATTTCTTTTTTATTTTCTGTCATGATATTTGAATTATCTAATTTTTTGGTTGAATAATTTTATAATTTTGATTAAGTATAAATTTTATTTGCAAAAATAAAATATCCAAAAAAATTTTATATATAAATAATTTTTTGCATATTAAAAAGAAATATACTGCATTTAAATTCAAAAATGTTGTAGTACAATTTAAATTCATAAAAAAGAAATTGATTAGATTAATTCTATAATATTAAACACATAAAATTTTTGTTTAATAATTAAAAAATACTGATATTTTGAAGTATTAATTTAAGAATGACAATTCTTGAAATACTAAGAATGATGACCTTTTTCAAACTAACGGAATGATTGCAATAATTTAGTTAACGGACAATACACCATAAGTAGAAATGTGATGAAATATGTATAAGTACAGACTATATAAATACAAAAAGGATTGAGAGATATAAATGAAATTAGTTATAAGGAAAATATTCTAAAAATTTTCACATATTCCATCAAAGCAATCATTCCGTTTTTATTTGTAGAAAATCAATTAATTGATTAGAATATCCAATTGTTACAAATTTTTACATATTCCATCAAAGCAAAGCAAATCCATATAAAAAGGAAGGTGATAAGTTTGAAGTTGCAAATCTTAGTTACAAGCCCTGTATTTGCACCTTAGAAGAAATTACTGGGCATGCGGCCATTCATATACAATACCTTAATTATATAGATAAAATAAATTAAGTAAATAAAATCTATTTTTGTAGATTTATCCATTAATTCTTAAAAAGATATATTTCTAACAAATATACATGAACTTTTTTATTTAATTATCGCAATTGACTTACTATATATATATTTGAAATAAATAAAGACTATACTTAATATTATCTTCCACAAAAAGTTGCTTGTTTATTTAATATTTTCATGGGCTTGGTTTGTAATGTGCATTTGCCCATTTTTTCTTTGCTGAAGTGTATATTGCATGGCAAGTGGCGAGGAAGATTACTTATCCCTAGCTCTAACGGAGCTCACCTAATATGAAGAACTAGAAACCTAGTCCAGCCCTTGCATGTTTGGCTAAAATAAAAGAAAATGAGCCATGTGTTTTTTTAATGATTACAAGGTTTGCATACCAAGCCAAGCTAGCTATCAAGTCAGAATATATATATATATACACACACACACACACACACACACATATATATATATATATATATATATATATTTATATATAATATTTTATTTTATTTTACTAAAAATATTTGGAAGTAAAACCATCTCTTCCTTCTCGCAGTCTCGTTCGCTTCTGCCTTTCTTGCTTCTGGGATTTAGAATTTGGGATCTATCATCTTTGTCAACTTCATGTCATCATGTTCATCAAACTCTCTCACTCTCCTCTGTTGCTAGGAATGGGATCAGGATCTGTGTTCTTCATATCTCTCCCTATTGATCTCTTACTTCCTTGCCTTGCCTAAGTTATCTCTCACTTCACAGTGTGCATGCCAACGAAAGCTCTAATGTTAATCCTGTATCTCAACTCTTGCTTTATCACTCTAAAGTCTACCCTCTCACTCTTGATCAGTTACTGGTCCATGTACCCTCACTATGGCCTGATTATTTATTGAATCTTGCAAGGGCAAGCCAAAACATGTTCTAAAATATTGACTTCATTATATTACTGAGTCAAGTTTTAGGTTTGAGAGAAACATAACCTTCGAATATACCTACTTGGCTTATAGTTCTTTAAGTGATGTCATTTTACGTATAATTTATTTCTTTTTCCAACATTTTAGTAAATTATACATATCATTTATTATTTTTGATAAAATAATATTTTTTAATTTTAAAAAATAACACTTTAATCAATTTTCTTGCTAAAATATCTTCCAGCTAGTCAAATACATATTTTTTCAAAAGAGATAGAAGATAATCTATTTAGTAGCTTAAGTACCCTCATCACGATTAGTGTTCTTAATCAAATTATATCCAAATATATGCAAATAAAAATAAAAGAGTAGTGTTTTAATTTCATTTATTGAAAAAAGTATTTAAATTAATGAATGATATTTTAGTAGAAAAATTAATATTAGACCAACGTATAATAACCTTTTCTTTTTTGATATGTGTACATTGTGAATATGTATAATTTAACAAATCTTATTAAGTTTGTATAATTAATTTATAAAAGTTATAAAAGCATATCTTTTTATAACAATTTGATGTATTTGAATTTTAAATATCATAGTATTCTTTGAAAGGGGAAGAAAAAATACTTATATCGCTAAACAACATTGTATTTCCCCATCAAATGATTTAACTCACTCACATTAGTCTAGATACACTAATAGAGATCATTCGTTATGTCATTCATGCATTAACTTTCAATCCAACTTCACTAAAATTTTGACAGAAACATGAAATCATGTTTAACAAAGGTGGATTATTAGATGATAATTCAATGATCCAAATTTATATATTAAAAAATAAGATTGCATGTGGCCATATTAATTTCACACATATATGGATCATTCAATTTTCATCCAACAAGCCACCTTTACTAAAAATGACCTCATGTTCATGCCAAAACATAAGGGGATATGAATTGATTACCTTTCGGCAGCGCTAAAGTAAATTTTAATGAATTTGAATCCAACTCTATAGTAAAGGGCTACTCAAGGCCAAAAAAGTAAGAAAAGCAAAAAGAACATAGATTACATATGGATCCTACCCCATTTTATCTTACCTGCATCTAGAACTATAGATTTAGTTTTATCTTTTTTTCCCATAATATGCTACGACATCTAAATTTAATCTTGTTCATAGGATAAAAAAAATTAAGAGATTACCTAGAATAGCAAACACTATCTAATTGACTAAAAAGCTAAATAGATAAGCCAACATTATTACAATCACACCTGAAAGTTAAATAAAAGAAGCATAAACAATAACAATATTATTTCAAGAACGAATGAAGCATGTCATTTGAATTTAAAAGCAAAAGCATCCATGAAACTATGGGATACATGAAACAAAATTTTACAAATTAATTAAATTATCAACATGCAAATGAAATTTAGCTGAATAACTTCATTCACATTAGTCAAAGCACAACTACGAACAATGGAAAACAAACATCAAATAAAATAAAATTATTGATAAGTAGTTGAGTTATCTACAATTTTTCACTATCATTCCTTTTAAATTCAATAAAGGAGTCATGCATACTTTTATAGATTACATAATTGGATCAGTGTTCCATTGAAACCAATATTAGATAGGGACAAATCCACTTGCTATCAAATAGAGGCGACCTACCCCTACTTAATTAGTCACCCACTTTGATCCAAAGTAAACTAGACTACATGAGAGAGTTATTTATGTACATGAACTTAGTTTTCCCTCCCCCCCTAAATAAAAAACAAAACCATAGTTTAGTGTTAAGGTTGAGTGGTTAATTAACTTTGATGGTTTCTTCAGAAGCCTTAGAAGCTAAAACTTGCAAGGACTAGTCCCTGATTTAAGTAGGATACTAAACCTTCTTTATCTGTAAGTTATCTTATTTTCCTTCAACTGTGTTTATAACAACTAAATTGTCAAAATTTTTTAGAGAAGTTGCTTTGGCAATGAAAATTAAGTTGTGCATATTTTAATGATTGTCTTATACAGTACATAATTACTTATGCTGACTATTATTTGCTTTAATTTAATGACTTCAGTTTCAGTCAACTAAATGAACAAATTGATTTCTTTTAGTAAGCCTTCTAAAAGAATCACAACCATGTAAGAATCTCTATCACTTAATTGACTTGTTATATAAATTCAATTATTTGGATTTTATTGGGATGTTTAATTGTGGCAAATCTAAAGAATATGACAACTTGATTTTCTATACTTACTGTTTGACTTTAAGAATATTTGCAACAATTTGTGCTTTTATCTTTTTATACATCAAGTAGTATTGTATACTACAAGACAAATCAGATAAACATTTTACCACCTTACTATACTTGCAAACTATATGTTGTTGAATTTCTAAGTCAAGATGTTATTATTTTTTGATATTGTTGGTTACATCAAATAGGCGATAAATGAATGGCTTTTTATTATAGATAATTCCCCTTGGCTAGTCACTTGCAAATATTTCATGGAATTAGAGGTGGATTTACAGGGGACCAATGTATGTCGTGGCCCATCAATGAATATATATATATATGAATAAATTATTGAAAAGTACACCTGCTGTAAAAAACGAAGGAAGGTTGTGCTAAGCTAAACTGAAGGACACTACATGAAAGAGGGCAGAGTTCCTTCCATGAATCGGTTTAGTTTTGGTCAAAACATTATTTCATAATTTAGATTAATATTTTTGTAATTAATAAAAATTCGTATATAGGCTGGAAACCAAGAATTACAATACTGCTGGTTTAAAGAGATATGTTATAGATTTGTATTCTTGGTATAACAAAGTCAATTATAGAATTTTAATTTGCCAATTGTCAAGATATGGTACCAGAGCATGGTTTGATTATAATGGAGGAAAATTATGTACCTTAAATCCCCTATGTTAAATTATCCAAGTTCAAGTTTCTACATGTTTAGTTATCCTTTTATTTGTTTATTTTCATTTTTGTAAATAGATGCTATCAGTAGAGTAGAACCTCAAATATACTGTATAGATGAAAGTAAATTACCAAAAAGTTCATATATACCTATAGAAAACAAACCACTAATAGCTACACCATTTATTTTGAATGGAGAAGGAAATAGTACTTTTAATTAATTAAACTGGACAAATATGTTTTTAATCAAACATTTAGAATGCCTTATAGACCCAAATATACAAGAAGAATTAGATGTATATGATTTAAATGAAACTATAGCTAGAGTGCCTAAAGAAGTCAGAAAATCATTAGATAGAGAAAATTTAAATAATAGGATGAGAAAATTATGTGAAATAGCAAAACCAGTAGAACAAAAAATATATGAAATAAAACTAGAATTAGCAAATGTAAAGACAGAATTAAGAATAATCAAAGAATATATGACACAAATAAAACAGGTTTTAAAAATTAAAAAACAAGACAATATAGTAGTAATTAAACAAGGAAATGAAATGAATATGATGAAAGCTATAAAAGAAGTAATATTCGAAGCAAAAACATAAGAACAAATAAGAGAACAACAAATTAATGATAGTATACATGAAACAAGAATAATAGTAGAAAGATTACAAAAAGGACAAGAAATAATAAATAATAATTTATGGACAATATTTGATGAAATTATAAAGTGAGAACCAAAAACAGAAAAAGAAAAATAGTTTAATCACTAGAAGAAATAACTCAAAAAAGATTATAAAATAATGGAATTAGCATGCTAAATAGGATCAGATTTACCAAATTATTTAAATTTAATAAAACCAAAATTAGAGAAGACAAAAGTATAGCGATAAGACAGATAAATATAATGAATGTATTAGAAAAATTAGAACAAGATGAAATAGAAAAAAGAATGGGTAAAGAAGAAGAAAATTTAAAAGAAATTAGAAAACAATGAGGAAATATGACAATAGGATATAATGAATTAATACAAAATAAAATAAATATGCAAAGTGAAATAACTTCAACAAATTGAGGAAACCAAGAATCTCCAAATCTCCCAAATTTACAAAGCCTAGCATATCATATTTAATAATACTAGAGGTAGTAGGATAACAAGGGAACAAGAATTAGAACAAGAAGCATTAAGACATAAAGAGTCATTAAGACCCCAAGATTTAACATATTTATATGAAACTACATATACACCAACATTAAATAGTAATTTCACAGCAACACCATTAAAACAATATGAAACAAGATAAATACCAAATTCAAGAATATGGTTAAATTTAGACTGTAACCTAGTTAATGAAAAAAGAATAGAAGAATGGACTAAAACCCAATTAATAGCCTTATTAACTCGAAATATAGAAACTAGTCCGACAAATTTACTAGTAGAAGTAAGTTTCACAAGAATAGTACAAGATTGGTGGAAAAGTAAATAAGAAGAATTTAGAGCAAATGCTGGGACAATAACCAAACATTCAAATAGATCTTATGCTATATTATTAGGACAATATAAACAATTGTTAAGAAATGAATTTGTAGGAAGAAGTATAGGTGCCAATGAGACAACAAAAATAGATAGAGTAATAACAAAATTACATCAAATAAAAAAATATACAATAGATCCAAATGATTTAAATCAATATATATGTAAATACAAAAAATATTATTATGAAGCAAGACTACAAAATTATGAATAACAAAATTTTATATGGAAATATTTTATAGAAAATTACCAATTACTATTAGAAACACTAATAGATAATTATAAAAAAAAATTAGTGAAAGACAAGAATTAGTACAATTTATAAACACTATGGGAAGGAGAGAAAATTTTCTAAGAGAATAGTTATCCAATAGATGTAAGGAAGCATGGAGAAACATTAAATATTATAAAACTAACAAATTAATATTAAAATGTAGTGAACTAGAAACACCTCATAGATGGGGTTGTAAAGTAGAAAAAAGAAAATATAAAAAGAAAAAGAAATATTCAAAACCATATAAGAAATATAAATTTAAAAGATATCCAAAAAATAAATTTAAAAGCCATTATAAACCTAGGAAATATATTAAGAAAGGAAGAAAAATAAATTATAACAAAAATCCTAGAAAATGTCAATGTTATAATTATGGACAAATATGACATATATCTACAGAGTGTACTAAACCAAAGAATAAGAAAGTCATGAATATAATGAAAATAACTAAAGATTATTGATTAGAACCAATAGAATATAATGAAATATCAGAAAAGAAAATAACTAATTCAGATTTAGAAATATATAAAATAACTATTGAAACAGAAAGTAGTTCAGAAAATACAAAATATGATTATATAGTGGAACAAAATGAAATTAATATGATGCAAGGAGAATCAAGTAGGAATCAATTAGAAAATCAATAACAGGAACAAGAATATGAACAACATGATGAACTTAGAAATACAAAAGAAGGTATAGTAGAAAAAGAATGCAGTTTAGTAAAAAATAATATGATAGAATAAGAGATGAAAAATTAGATTTAACTCCCCTAAGATATAAGACAACAAGGAATCATGACAAAAATAAGAAAAATAATAAAAGCCAAAGGAAAAGAAAAATATACTTGTGTAGTATTACAAAAAAAACACCCAATAAAAGCAACTCAAACAGAAGGAGTCTTAAGAATATCCTTAATAAATAAAACATTGATAGAACAAAAAATAGAAAAATTATCTATAAAAGACGAAATAACTAAAATTTATATACTAGGAGTACAATTATTAATAAAGGCTTATTTTAGATCAGGAATAGATACGCCAATTGAATTACTAATAATTGATAATAAAATAATAGATAGCATACCAAATAGTACTTTAGGAGCATTAAATGGGAATTTTATATACCAAAAATTAAAATTTAGAGTTAATACAAATTCTAGAATATCAAGAGCAGAAATAAATATGAATAAAACATTAGTCATTAATCATAAACTAAAAGGAATATAGATGCCACCAGGAAGTAGAATAATAAGTATAACAGGAATGATAAGATTAGTGTTTTCCAAAAGACATAAAATTGATAAAAGAAATCATGGAAAAATTACTATAGAAAAAAAAATTTATGCTAGTATTAAAAGAATTAAAATTAGATCCAACAAAAATAACAATTCCAAGACAGCTACAATTGGAAGTAGATAATACTAGAAAAATAAGACCATATGAAAGTCCTAGAAGAATAGAATATAATAACAATTTAGGAAGAAGATATATTAGGATAAATACACCAACAGATATAAATATAAATATAAATTCTAGACCAATATCTAGACAAGGAATTTTAAGATCAAGAAGTCAAGAAAGTTATGAAGGAAATAGATTAGTTGAAATACCAATCACCTCAAGCTTAACAAAAAGAAATAGAAGAATGCCGTAAATAAATTTAACTGATAAAAATAAATATTATGTACTAGTAGAATTAAAAGAAGAAGGAAAATGGAAGGAAATAATAGCTTTCATAAATCCAAATTATGAAAAGAGTATAACACAATTAGAATATATGGATAACAATATAAAAATAGGAGAGGAAGGAACAAAAACTAAGACAATAATTAGATTCTATAAAAGAGATATAATAAAAGTAAAATTATGGGTAGAAATTGAGATAGATAATACCCAAACACATAAATTAATGTTAGCACAAGATTTCTTAGAACAAGTGAAACCATATAGAATTCAAGACAATAGAATATTGATAAATATAGATAACCAAATAGTAATATTCAAAAAAATAAGGTTGATATAAATGAAATTTGATTACATATTGCTAAAATTCAATTATGAAAAATATCAATCTAGAAAATATCATGTCATAGTAGATACAGGAGCAAATATAACACAAGCAAAATATAATATATTACCATCAGAATTATGGAAAAGGACAAACTTATTAGAATGAGTAGTGAAGGAAAGGAACTTCATATTATAGAATTATTGGAAAAAATATCCCAATAGAAATAAGAGATTATGAATTAAAAATATAAATATTATATTAATATAATGAATCTACCCCAGACATAATATTATGAATGGATTTCTTAGAACAATATATACCATTAAATTTTGCTTGTAAAGCCTTAGTAATAACAACACTATGTAAACATGAAACTTGGGCAATTAGGATATTTAATCCATATAATAGGATAGATATAATATTTGGGAAAAAGAGATTTGATAATGAAATACAATTTGTACTAAATGTTAGACCTATAGAAATAAAAGAAACAAAACTAGCTATAACAAATATGGAAGTAAAAAACTATAGAACAAAGATTAATAGAAAATTATAATACGACAATCCATTAATACATTGGGAAAAATTGAAACCAGCAGCTAAAGTAGAATTATTAGATTACAATAAAGAAATGACTAGAAACCTTACCCTTGGACTAAAAAAGATAAAAAAGAATTCATAATGCATATCAATGAGATGAAAAGTATGACTTAATACAAGAAAGTAAATCAAACTATTCTCACAAGCTATGATAGTAATAAAACATAGTGAAGAAAAAAGATGAAAAATCTAGAATGGTTATTAATTATAAAAAAATTAAATGAAATAGCAGTTAGAAATAGATATCCAATGCCAAAAATAAAATTATTATTTAATCTAATAAAAGGAAAACAAATATTCAACAAATTTGATAGTAAATCATGATTTTATTAAATAAAGTTAGAAGAAAATAGTAAAAAATATACAACATTCACTACTTCTTAAGGACTATATGAATGAAATGTATTACTAATGGGATTTTATAATAGTCCTAGTATATTTCAAGGATATGTTATGAAATTATTAATACCAATTAGAAATTTTGCAGATATATATATTTATGACATATTAATATTTTCAAATAATGAAGAAGAACATGATAATCATTTATTACAATTTATAGATTTAATAGAAACCAAAGGATTAAATATATCACTTAAAGAAGTAGAACTACAAAAAAACTAGAATAGAATTTTTGGTACATTATATTACCAAAAATGAAATAGAATTACAAGAACATATAAGTGAAAAAATAGAAGAATTTCCTAAAATGACTACAAAGAAAGAACTTCAATCATTTATAGGAATAGTAAACCAAGCTAGAAACTTTATTCCACATTTATTTGAATATACTGCAAAAATATCAAAACTAGTAGGAGAAAAAACTAAATGACAATGGGATGAAAAAACAAATAAGATAATAGAGAAAATTAAAAAACTGTGCAAGAATTTACCAAAATTGACAATACTAACCAAGGAATCAATAAAATGGATAATTTACATTGATGCCTCAAAAAATTATTGGGGACCAATACTATATCATGAAAATGAAGAAAGGATAGAAATAATTACCAAATATGTAAGTGGAAAATTTAATAAAAGCCATAGTAGATATCATTCTAATTGGAAAGAATTTTTAGCAATAGTAAAAGTAGTAGAAAAATTTGAACTACTAATAGTAAATTCTCATTTTATTATAAGAACAAATAATACATAAGTAAAACACTGGTTAGACAAAGGTATAAGAACAACAAAGGTCTTAAATAAAATGTTAATAAAATGGCAATAACATCTAGCTCATTATGATTATGAAGTTGAATATATTAAAGGAAAAATAATTTAATTACTGATTATGAAGTTGAATATATTAAAGGAAAAAATGGTCAACCCAAAATGATTAACAACTCATTACTCTTTCCACTCAAAATAAAAATCAAGCCTCTACATCAACACCACATTCGTCCATTAATATGAAATTCTATAACAATTCCAGTATTTCAAACTTCTTATTAGTAAATTGAACCATATGAAAATCCCTACTGCAACCATCAAATATATCTTTCACTTTACTCTCAACAAAGCCATCATCTACCTAGGCACCAATATAGAGAGATATATTTGATGGTGCTAGTAGGGATTTTCATATGGTTCAATTTATTGATAAGAAGTTTGAAATATTGGAATTGTTATAAAATTTTGGGATTAATGGACGAATGTGGTATTGATGTAGAGGCTTGATTTTTATTCAATGTGGAAGGAATAATGAGCTGTTAGTCATTTTGGGGGAATTGGATTCTTGGTTTCTTTTTTGATTTTTTCTTAGGCTTTTATTATTTAAAAAAAAGGGGTATTTGGTTTTTTTGGTAGTGGATCAATTTGACTTTGAGTTGGGCTATTAGGAATTATTGGTCTTTCTATTTGGGCAAATTATTTCTCTAAGTCATTTACATGGGTAATTATGCTACCTAAGGCTGAGCAGGAACCCAGAATACCCGGCCCGGCTCGGCCTATTAGGCCAAGTTAAAGCAATGGCAACAAAGGGCAGCTGAACCCAAAGAGCTCTTACCGCCGGATTGGGCTGGGTTTCGGGTAAACTATCTCGCCAAATTACCCGGGCCGGCCCAGTGGTCATATATATATATATATATATTAATAATTATTAATAATTAATAATTTAATATGGCAGAAGTAGATAATATTTGTGTTCTGTTTGTGGCTCACATGTTCATTCATTTCAGACTTCAGAGTTCTATTCTTCAAGTTTAGTTTCCTTGCCCTAGCGTCCTTCCACGGCGTTGATTGTCGCCGGCAATCGTCTGTCTCTAGTCGGTCGTTCATTCACCGGCGTTCACCTACGTTGTCTGTCGCTGATTGTTGGTCCTTCACCAATTATTGATTCGTCTATTTCGCATCTGTCGATCCAAACCAGGTAGGTATGACTTATTTCAAGTTATTTTTTGGCCAAATGATGACTTCACTGGGAAATCGAAGGTTTATTATTTATTGTTTCCATTGCTGGTTTTATTTAGAGCCTTTATTTTCTTGCATAATATTATTCTATCGGAGGGAGGCAGGCACTATGTACATTAAGCAAAAAAATGTAATTTTGAGCTGCTGACTGGCTGTGGCTGATGGCTGTGCGATAATGTGTTACTGTTAATGTTAAGTTGTCAGGTTGAAGTTGATTTATCTGTTTAACGGTTGATCTATCTGGTTAATTTTCCTGTTGATCTGTCTAGTTGAAGTTGTTTCTTATTTTTTGTGCATGAAAATAAATTATAGGTAATATATTTTAACTTAATCAATTGCATGATTTGTTTCTGAAAATTGTATATGCTAATTATCATGAATTTTAACCTATATACTTATCCTTATATAAATGATAATGAAGATGAGAATGCCAACTTAAAAAAGACTTTATTGGTTACATTTAAACTATTGTTCATTTAAACTATTGTGCAGAAGACTTCAGCTAGAATTTTTTTGATGTAAAAAGTTTATCTTAAGTTTAAGAAATTATACTTTCAATTCTTTTATCACTTTACTTTTCTTTGGTAGAGTTTAGGAATGGCTGAAAACAATCTGGGGTCTTCTATGCCTTCTGAGAACAACCCTGCAGCTCCTATACTATCTGAACACACCCATGTGCCTTCAAAAGTAGCCACTACTGCTGGCTCAGTTGTAGCCCTTAGTCCTTCAACTGTTGTGGCTTCAAAGAGAAAGGGCTCAACCCTCAAGTCTTCTGTGTGGGAACATTTTGTAAAACTTTCATTGGAAGAGACTAATGGGGATGTTAGGGCTACATGCAAATATTGTACTGCCTCTTATGCTTGTGACCCAAACAAGCATGGCACTAATTCCTTAAAGAAGCACTTGCTTAGATGCCAAAAGTATCCCAATAGGGCCCAAGAAAAGAAACAGTCTATGTTGGCATTGCTTGAACCTTTAAGTGGAGCCCAACAGAAAAATCTAGTCCCTCACACCTTCAATGCAGATGAATGTCGTAAAGCTCTAGCTGAATTTGTGATTTCTGATGAGATGCCTTTTCGTGTGGTAGAAGGGCATGGGTTTCGAAAGTATAGCAACCATTTAGAGCCTAGATTCCAAGTTCCTTCTAGATTTACGGTTGCTCAAGATTGTTATAAGATGTTTGTTGAGGAGTCTAAGAAGGTCAAAACACTTCTTAAAAAATCTTGTATGCACGTTTCACTCACTACAGACACTTGGACATCAATTCAAAATTTCAACTATATGTGTCTTACAGAACATTTTATTAATGAAAATTAGAAGTTGCAGAAGTGCATCTTGAACTTCTGCATAATAGAAAATCATAGAGGGGACACTTTAGGGAAGGCAATTAAGAAGTGTCTACTAGGATGGGGGATTGATAAAATGTTCACACTAACCGTAGACAATGCAAGTTCCAATGACACTGCCGTAAATTACTTGAAAAAATGTTTGAAGAATTGGAATGGATTAGTGTGTGATGGGGATTTTTTGCATGTAAGATGTTGTGCACACATTCTCAACTTAGTTGTCAATGACAGCTTAAAGGACATGAATGCCTCAATATCTGCTATTCGCAATGCTGTAAGATATGTAAGGTCTTCTCCTACAAGGCTTAAAAGATTCAAAGAATTTGTTGAAAAGGAAAAGATTGAGTCTAAGAGCCTTGTGTGTTTGGACATTGCCACTAGATAGAACTCTACTTACCTGAAGTTGGATCATGCTCTTAAATTCCAAAAGGTGTTTGGAGGATGAAGATGAACAATATACAACTTTCTTTGCAGAAGATAGTCATCGGATTGGTCCCCATACTGTTGTAGATTGGAGTAATGCTGGTGTATTTGTTGAGTTCTTGCAAGTATTCTACAGTGTGACCCTCAAAATTTTTGGCTCACTGTATGTAACATCAAATGCATTCTTCCATAATCTCGTTCTTGTTCAAGCTATGTTGCAAGTAAGCTATAATTATGTAGATCCTCTCATTGTAGAAATGGCAAGAAAAATAAGAGGTAAGTTTGATAAATATTGGGGAAGCCAGAGAACTTGAACCCCTTGTTAATTGTAGGCGTTGTGCTGGATCCTCGGTTCAAGCTTGCCTACGTAAATTCCACTCTTAACGACATGTATCTTGACCCAAATATATGTGAAGCTATGAAGATGAAGGTGAAAGATACCCTGTATCGTTTGTATGCACAATATTCTGAGGGTGTTCCTAGTGTTGTGCCCCAGCCATCTAAACATATTAGTGGTCGTAGTTCAAACGAATCTTTGGATGCTGGGGGTGTACTAATGCCTTCATTCATGTCTGCAGGACCGATGGATAAATGACGACTAAGCCAAAGGAGTAGAGGGGATTCAGATACAAAAACAGAGTTGGAGAAATATCTTGAGTCAGAAATGCTTGATGTTTACAATGGCTTTGATGTTTTGGCTTGGTGGAGAGACAATTCTTCGAAATATAAAATTCCATCGTTGATTGCACGTGATGTGTTAGCCAAGTCGGTCTCCACTGTAGCATCTGAGTCTGTTTTTAGCACTGGGGGTCGTGTTCTTGATACTTTTAGGAGTTCATTATCTCCTAGGATGACTGAGGCACTAATTTGCACTCAGAATTGGCTAAATCCTGCGAATTTCAACATTGAAGAGCGAGATTTTGACTAATGTGATGAATTTGATACTATTGCAGCTGGTAGGTTTCTCTTTTTTTTTTTACATATATGTCTTCTCTAACACCTATACTGATATTGCTATGTTGTTCTCATTATGTTTTACAGATGTTTTAGGACGTTTAAGCGGATCCGGTGGTGGAGTTGGAAGTATTACCACTAACATGAATGTTGATTGACCATGTGTTTTATTCGTATGCCATTATATGTAAGATTAAGAAATTTAGAAGTGGTTAAACTTCAATATATTTGTAATTCTTTTCTAATGTTCTTTGCATTTATTTTATTAACTAATTCCTAATTATGGATTTTAAGGGTATGAATTATCTAATTGTCTTATTATTGTGAATTTTAGATGACGAGGAGATGGGTGAAACATCATACCTAGACCAGTAAGGAAGTTTAGATATGGTACAGCTTGAGTAAGAAGCAATTGAGGATGAAATATCGTTTTATCTTGTTGTAAACATTTGAATTTTATACTATGTAAATTTGGGTTAATACATTAGTGTGGTGGATAAATGTTATTTGATCATGTAATTGAATTTTTGAGTTGGTTTTATAATGACCTATTTGAGGATGATGCTAAATTGCTAATGGGAAGTTAATCTTTTGTTGACAAGCATGATGCTAAGATCATTCTGTAAGTCAATCCCAACTATTTAAGCTTTCAATATGTTCTACTTGTATTTAGATCATTATATTAGTTAACTCTTCTTCATTTGTAATGGTAAGATGATGTTTGAAGAAAACTTGATAATTATCATTTAGCATTTAGACCCACTCTTATATGGCTATGCTTTTCAGGCAATTCTAGGTTGTCAATGGAGGCAGCTAGCATTTTCATTTAGTGTTTGAGTAAGAGTACCGAATGTTACAAGCAATGGGTGAGCTATGTTGTCCATAAATGATATAAAAGTAGAGATTTTGTATTGTGAGAAACTAGCCATGTATATATATAAATAATAGGGTTTTCTTTTCCCTATACTTAGCAATGTTTGTATTTCTTTTGTAGCTCATTACCAATACAGAACTGGAAGAATTGCCTCTCTTTATTCCCTTGCATTATTTTGAAGGTTACTTAATTTACACAAGTTTACTTTTTGCTTGATACAGTTCTAACAAATCAGAATAGTTCATTGCCTATGTGAGATCCTATGTAAATTGGTCATTGGTTCAATTCACTTAAAGTCGACTTCACAGAAAGTGGACTAATAATTTCAGTTTGATTTTTTTATTTTTTGGTAGACCCTAAAGAACAAGAAGTAAAATGCATAGAATTTGCTTTATCTCTAGCAGAGAAAGTTCAACTTGCTATAGATTGCTTGCCTAAATCTTCAGATAAAATGGCTTTATTTTGTTTTTCACTTTCACAGGTTGCAAAAAGATTTATAGCTGCTGTTGGCAGATCTACAAAACCTCCACACCATATGGCATTCTTTATTGACTCCAAACAATGTGAAGTTGATTTCCATGAACACTCAAAAGGAGTGGACTTTCTCTTTATTGTATTATGCCATTCAGATATTTCCTTCTAACATATGATAATTGATAACTCTTAGGCTTAGGATCTTGTGGATTAGGCATTCTGTACTATGGTAGCAATGGTCAAGTTGTGGAAAATCATGGGTTTTGATCCCTGATTCATATTAACCCTTGATTGTTTGATAATTAGGTATCGTTGCTTTCCCTAAAAAAAGTCTATTTTTCATGTTCACTGGATGTTAGTGATTATGTAATGATTTTGAATTTATAATACTTGGATACTATATCATATTCTTGAACAGTGACGTGTTGTTGATTGTACAGATATTACAATGCATATTAGAATGTGTTGGGCAGTTTGCATGAGTTCCAGGATTGATGACTAGAGTACATTCACCAAATAATGTCACTGGTGGATTGCAATTATGGGAAATATTAGATATTAATCACAAAAAACTGGCACTAATTATTTGCAGGGCTGCAACTAAAGTTTGAAAACACCATTTCTGCCCCTTCTAAGTTTTTCAATGTCTTTGCATGATATAAAAAAAGCTGTTCAATATTGTTATTCATCAACTACTAAGGAACTCAATATTTTCGTGACAACAAAACTATAGGTACATGCTTTAAGTTACATACTTGATTTCAGATTTACACTTAGAAACAAAGGCTTAGATGTATTATACACACACACACACATATGTATATATGTATGTATATGTATATATATATACACACACACATACACACTATTAGGACTCAGGTCGTTGAAGATAGATTGATCTATATACCTCATGAAGTGCTGGTATAAAGTTTATGTTCTTGTTTCTCTTGCATATTTGTGTTCGTGGAACTTCTAGAAATTCATAAAGATGTCCAATGTCCAATTTGCCTTGGTAAAGTTTTTGTTTGATCTTCTTAGATGACATAATTGGGTAGTAAAAATTGTGTGATTTGCTTTTGTTGTAGTCAGATTATATCCAGAGCTACAAGATAGGACTTAAGAGTTAGGATTACTTTCCTGCCACTAAATTCTATGTGTCATTGCACTCATTTTGGAACTTAGAAATGTTGCTTTCTCAAATAGTGATATCAAGGCAAATAATTAATATTTCTGTCAAGACTGTAATGTCATTGTTACTGATGCTTTATTCTATAGGAAAGATTTTTTCACTCGTCACATATTTTGTTTATGCCATTTGCGATTATATGTTATTTTAATTGTGCAAAGTACTACTATATGCAGAATGTGCTTTTTTATCTCTCTTATTTGATCCACTTCCTATTGGTTTTTTTTTTTTTTTTCGAATTTGATTTAATTCAAGAATCAATAAATTCTTAATTTTTTTTCCTCATACTTGATACATTTATTCATTTGTTGATAAATTTGTCTACATGCTTCCAGTTTACATTCGGTAAACTTAATTACCGATCTTGTTGTCTGAAGTCTCTGTTTTTGTACTTAGGATCTCATTGACAAAACAGGCCATGCCCTAAGCCAATGGATATACTTGGGCGGTGTTAAAGCTTTTGCTGATGGGTCGTTGGGTTCCTGTAGTGCATTATTATATGAGGTAAGAACAGGGCTTTCAAAATCTTCTATATACAACTTCCATAGGCTAAGAATATGCATTTATTAATGTAACCACCTCTAGAGATGGAAATTTAGCACTTGGCTTAACCCTGCACAATAAATCATGTAGTATGAGATTTCTTACCATGGTAATTCAAATTTTGTAGCCATATCTCATTGAGCCTGATAACTATGGCCTACAAGTGACAGAACATGAAGTTCTTCTCAATATGACCTTGGAGTCAAATTTATCTGGTCTTTAGGTGCTTTATTATTTTTGTTACAACAAATTGTTATTATCAATCTATATGAAAGCTTAGTTACCAGCTGGAAGGTTTCCTCTTAATTTGTTTCAGGTTGCAATTCATGCTATAGGGGATAAAGCAAATGACCTCATCTTGGACTTGTATAGTTTAGTTGCTTGTACAAATGGAATTAGAGATCGAAGATTCAGGGTATTATTTTCACTCAACTGTGGAAAATTGTCAATAATTTTGTATTTTAGTCATTGCAAGTTGAGGGGTCAAAAGCTTTAACTTAACTGATATTTGTTTTAATATACTCATTGTGAACCAACTAAAACTTTGCTTTCAGATTGAACATGCCTAACATTTGGCATTGGGAACTCCAGGACGATTTGGCAAACAAAGGGTTGTTGCATCCATGCAGGTTTCTCAATTCTCATAACAATTATCTTGTAAAATTTTTGGTTTTTTATGGCATGATCTGCATACTTGAGTAACTGATTTGTTTTTCAATTTTCTAACAATGTTCCTCTCTTTCTATATGCTATCCAATTTTGCTATTTCTTTTGGAAGTGTACCTTACATGCCAAAAGTCATTATTGTTTATGGAAATGCACTCCATTGAAGTTAAACGGTTTAATCAACGACCTATACTTTCCAAATCTGCAACTAGATTCACTCCATAAAGCTACGCTTCTTGCAGCTTTTGACCAACAACAAGTGCTGCTTCTTGAGATTATAAATCACATATGGTTGTTCTTTTGTACGAGAAAAGTGATATTTCAAAATGCTAAAGTTTAGCACTTGCAAGAAACCTTTTTTTTTTTTTTTTATCACTCAGTGTACCCTGAAATTGTCATTGCTTTGTTTCTTTTAACCATTTGGCCTATTTTTGTCCTGACCTTAGGGTGACTTAATATGAACCTTGCATATAGATTATGCTCTCCCCAATGGTTGTATATGTTAACAAGATATGTAATCATTTCCATTTGTCAATAATCAACAGCCAAATCACTTATTGGATGATGCTGAATCTGTTGGTAGAAAGCTTGGTGAGGATAGGGCTGAAAAGGAGACATTTATTTAAGTCACTATTAGATGGCAATGCATTAGTGGCATTTGGTATTGGTTGGCCTGGATGGCCCGGTTTACCCGGACCGGCCCGGCTGGCCCGACGATTTCTAGGTCTATTTCGAGCCAAGCCAGGCCCAAGATTAGAAAAATAGACCCTGTAACTATTTCGGGTTAGGTCTCGGGTTGAATTCATACCCAACTTGACCCGGTCCATGCTTAGCCCTAGTATATACTATGTTAGTGATTTTATATTTTTAGTTTTAGTTCACTGGTTCCACGATCATTCTTCCATTTTCACCCCCACCACCACCTCCACTCCCTCCTTTCGCACCACTTCCATAACTGCCTCCGCCTCCGTTCCACCGCTTCCACCACCACCACCGCTGCTGCTGCCTCCACGACCACCATGGCCAGTGCCCCCACTTCCTCCTTTCCCTCCTCCACCACTATTGCCACCACTCCGTCCTTTTCCGCCACCGCCGTAGCCGCCTCCTCCACTACCTCCTCCTCCAGTCCCTCCTCTGCCGCCACCACCGTAGCTGCCTCCACTTCCTCCTTTTCCACCTCCCCCACTACTGCCACAACTGCCTCCCTTTCCGCTGCCGCCGTGGCTGCCACCTCCACTCTCCCCTTTGCCGCCGCCACCATAGCGGCCTCCACTTCCTCCTTTTCCACCTCCACCACTACTGCCACCGCTGCCTCCCTTTCCACTGCCGCCGAGGCTGCCACCTCCACTCCGTCCTTTGCCACCACCACCATAGCCGCCTTCACTTCCTCCTTTTCCACCTCCACCACTACCACCACTCCCTCCTTTCCCGCCACCACCATAACTGCCTCCTCCACTTCCTCCGTGGCCACCACCCCCACTCCCTCCTTCGCCGCCACCGCCGTAGCTGCCTTCACTCCCTCCTTTTCCCCCGCTGCCAGAACTGCCTCCTCCACTTCCTCCACCTCCATAACCAGCTTCACCAGTTGTATGAGTATTATCCACATTTCCAGCTTCTGATTCTTCCGCAACACCTACTGTATCGAAAAAAAAAACAAAACACACTCACACACACACAATTGAACTTTGATCACAGAATAATGATTTAATGCAAAATCCTAACGACCTCTATATATATATATATATATATATATATATGTTTGTTCACGTTTTCATTTAACGACCACTTGATGTGAGAGGAAATCAAAGAATCTTAACCCCTTTCTTTGGGTCCCAACAGCTTTAGAGCATCTTTTGCAGTACTCGTCTATCTGCTTTGGTCCTGCTGCATTATACCCATGTATATGTAAGTTATAAAAGTGTACAGCACAGTAAAATTTTAAAAATTTTGTTATGATGAAAACTGATAAAATAATAATATAAACATTAATAGATTGCGACAATAATAATTTATTAGTTATGCAGCTGCGAGACTCACGATTGCAGACCGCAATTAAAAATTCTACATACAAACTAAAGATATGAATGTTTGTACGCTCCTGAGATATGGCTTAACATGGTAATTATAATTCATCCAGTAAGCAAATGAAATATTCATCGTAACTTTTTTAATAATTTAATTGCATAACTTAAACCATGGTAGTACTAGTAAAAAGTAAGTGTAGGTTTAGGCTTCAAAGTTCAAACCTTATAGCTCATCGTCCTTTGATGGCCCATGCCGTGCAGCCACCACATCAGAAATGAGAACCACAGAAACCAGGAAGCCAAAGAGATTGATGAAAGCATTGATATTCATTTTGGTCATAGATTTTAGTTTAAGACTAGAGAGAGATGACAATCTAATGTGCTGTACGAGTTCTATTTATAGAGTGATATAAAGCACCGAATACAAAGAGAAGAGAAGTGGGTGATAATAAATGTAGTTGAGTGTTGGGGATGAGGGCAACTGGCATGTCAGGTTGGATAGCATGCATTGTGAATATTATATTGAGAGGGAAGCAATTAATGTTCAAAATATGGTAATGGTACTCCACAGTTTTAGCCAAAGAAATTATGTACTGGTGGCTTGTGCAGTTTGAGTAATACTGAACGTCAAATCGACTGCTAAAATTTTACTGATTTCGATAACTCAAATTTATTGAATTCGGTTTTTTAATATCAAATATAAATTATTAAATTCGTCCATTTATTATATCAAATGTCGAATTTGCACAGTTCTCAATATAGGAAATCCAAACTAACTCCACCCTTGTGTTTATGTTAAGGTTTTAATAGTGTTCACTTAATAATTATAATTGTGATAGTAATATTCTTTTTGGCAAGGTGTGGTAGCGATTATTTAATGGCATAGGGTGAGGTGCGTTGTTAAGTCTTAGTTAAAATATGTTGTTTGGGTAAAATGGTGTCAGGTTAAAAAAAAAAACGTTGTAATTAATCTGACCAAGAATTCTAGTGTTTGACAATTGATCTAATAGTGAGCAAATTTTTATTTAGGAAGATTTTGTGGCTGTTCAAATTGCGGCCTACAATGGCTAAACTTTTTTTGTTTCTTAAGGAATTTACGTGCAATCCTCACAATCGTAATTATGGTTGCAACATAATTGAAAGCCTAGTCTAATTAAAAGCAACATTATATGTGTAATTTTAACTTTATAGAAAAAAAAAGTCGTGAGCAGTGACACTATTTTTTAATATGATTTGTGTAATTTATGAGAAAGAAAATGAAATACAGAATAAATCATTTCAGTTGTATGGCTGTATCCAAAGTGTGTAGTTCTGATTTTATCATTTTTGAAATGAATAAAATAATAAACACATTCATAGATAATTCAGGATAGGAGACTTACATACTTCTCCTGATTGCGGAAGCTAATCGAACTCTAATTGAGATCACTAATCAAATGAGATACCCATAGTGTATAAGGCGTATCTCGAGTTTTTACAGTTTAAATTTCCTCTCGAATGCAACTGTATAATACATTGCAGGTATTCCTCTTAGAGTATCTTAAGTCTCTAGATTATTCGCTGAGTATATCAATCTCTATCTTTTTTTATCATATAATAGTCTAACCTCTTTTATAAAATGCTAGTTAGGGTTAGGGTTTAGTAGTATTTCCTAAAATTGCTATTTTACCCTTATTTAATAAGCACCCCTTATTGGTGGACACTATATAATATCTTAACAGATTTAAACCCTTGATATTATACGATATTCTAACAATTTTCTTTCCAAATTTATTTGAAAAAAAGTAAAATGCAAAGAGAGAGATAGGAGAGGAAAAAGGTAAAATGGCAATAATTAGTACAACATGGCTATGGAGCCTAAAGACAGTTGTGACAAGACAAGAACAAGTCTTTATTTCCATCTCAACGAAAAAAGACTAAGCTTTTTAAAATTGTTAAATTAAACCAATGCCATTGGTCACTTTTATTTTGGATGTAAATGGATTTTAAAATGTTCATTTTATAAGAAAAAATTGGATATGTACATATAATGTTACATGTACTTGTAACCTACAATAACTAAAGTAAGAAGTACTGATACTCCAAAATATGAGGTATACCTGTACGGGATATGTATGTGATATGATGCTGCTCAATGTTACACACTTGCATGTGTATTGATGTGTATAAAAAAGCTTTTTCGTTTAAGATATATTTCAAATATGCTTAAATAACATCAAATAAGCATTGAAATATTTTTACATATTTTTTTTAGTTGTGACATTTTTTAATCCAAAATAATATAGTAATTAGCAATAAAGATCAACCTTGCCCATGTAGATAATGAAGGGCTCACCATCTGATATCTAACTTAACTCTCCATAGCGGAGGAAATATAAAGTCAGCACTATGCTATGAAAACATTATAATAAAGTAGGAATGAGTGAAAACACTTAGTAAGCAAACATCACAACTACATTAGGAAGGAAACAAATAGAACAATAAAACTTTTCATAAAGCAATTATTTATCTTTGAAGTTTTCACATGAACAAATAGTTATTCACAAAATATAAATAATGAGTATTTATCAATATTCACATGAAACCTAGTTAAAATACAAAACAAAATATGGAAGGATGAATCGGATTCAACATTTCAACAGCAATGAAACCCATTTAAAGCAATATACAAGTTTTTAAAAATAGAACATATATCAGGCAAGAGCATCATCCTTGAAAAAATCACACTATAAACAAATGGCTTTTAAATAGGTTTTTTAATGGTTTTTGTTAGGGTTTTAACCGTTGTAAAGTGGATCTATAACAGTTAATAAAAACTCTCATTAAAGTTGTCACAACTTTAGAACCTCCTATTATCACAAGTAGTTTATTAGCAATTGCATGTAGTATCTAGGATTGTCTATTTGTATTAATTTATAAGAGCAAAGCTCTCATGCTTTCTAACTTACAGGTTTTTTAGAAAGTCCATATTTTCCACACAAAAGCCAAATAGTGAATATTATGCTTGTAGATTGGCGTAATTTAGTAATTGTCATTTGATAAGTTTATGTTAAACTGTTTAGGTCGTCTGACTTATCCTTATTTATGGAGACGAGGTTTACTTAATTTTCTGTGCCAGTCACAATTTCTTAGTTAGAGGTATGACATTTTTTTAATTGATTTTTGAATTTATTAATTTTCCTTTCTATTATTTTATGTTCTTTTTTATATATTATGTATTATTTTAACAAAAAGAGAGGTGTTCACGATTCCCCTAATCCAAGTTGACAGAACCATCTTCTTTTGTCAAATGTGGTTGAACATTTCCTTTTTCCACCCGATAAGATTATCCTTAAGGGCCTAACTCATACACCAAGCATCTCTTAAGTCAATCTAGTGATCTTGAAGGAATGACTTAAATACCAAATGTTTAATCCAAGTAGCCTTGAAATGGAATGGTCATAATAAATGATGATATTCAAATATTTGAATAAAATAGAATGATAGTTGGATGTGTGTGTGAGTTAATACAACAACCATTTTACGTTCTAACTAGCCAAATGATTGGAGATGCTAGCCCCATTAATAGCCATACAACAAGGAAGGAGGGATGTTAAAGCAAGAGCTAAGTACTCACAACACATTGGTTAGTTACCCCAAAGGGCTGTATGCCCTCAATTGATTGTGATTTTCGTGTGGGCTATATATCCATGGCAAATGCATTTCTTTCCATGATAGTCCTTCCGTGAATTAGTTTTAAGAAAATTTTGCATTGTTTTGAAGTAAATTGTAAGTGAATTACATACATAGAAGATGATTGAAGATAAAAAACATGAAAGATTTCTGTAAGGGTTTCACTTACTTTCATGCTAAAATCCTGAGTTTTGGAGAAGAAAGAAACTGTATGGAGACAAGTTCGAGAAGCCTAGGCCTCATGATTTGGAGTTTAAGCTCAAAAATGTATTTTTTTTAATACAAATTCTAGAAACATGGAGCCTAAGCCTCATGATTTGGAGTTTATCTCTCAAAATTTTATTTTATTTTTAATACAAATTCTAGAAACCTGAAGCCTAGGCACCACAATTAGTGTAGGAAGCATAAACTTGAAGTCCAGGCGCTAGCATGTGATGCTTAAGTTCCAGAACATGACTTAATTAATGGCATTTATAATTTTATTTTTTTGGACTTTATAAATAGCGAAAATAAAGATTTTGTCAAAAAGATAGCAAAGAGAGAAAAGAGGACTTAAAATTTGCACCAAAGAATAAAGAATCCCTCAACTTCTTTAGTCTTTCAAGGTGTTTCTATAACTTTTAATTTGATTAATAATATTAAAAATACAAAAAAAGAATGCATGAATTGATTTTCCTTCCTTCATCAATACAAATTATTCAAATCTTTCTATGTATAGAAATTGAAATTTAACGGTGATTACATTATTTGAACCTTTTTATTGGCTCTCCATAGTTTCTTAATCTCCTTTGTGGCATTGCTCAGGATTCTTGGATTTATGTTTTTTTTTTTAACTTACTCCTTGTTGAATGTAGAATAAGGCTTTTGTATCTTTTCATACAAGTTTTTTTGGTACTCCTTTTGCTTGGCTCCTGACCATGCATGTCACCAATTCTATAGGAATAGCTAGTCAGAAATTCTTTTTCTACTATTTGTCATAAATCTTGTGAGATAATAAAGTCTACATTTAGTTCTCCAAAATTATAAATTTTCCCTTCAAATATCGGAATTGAGGTTTGGGTATAACTGAAATTGTTACTTGTTGGAGGTGAATTTTGTACAAATTCAAATTTGTACAAAATTAATCCCTCTATTTAGATTAATTAATTAAATACTAATTTTACATAAAATAAATTTTTAAGAAACTAATTCGTCACAAATAATTTATAAAAAATCAAATTGTCACCAAATATAATAGTAGATAACCGATTTACTTTTCTCTATTTGGAATTGGTGAATGGATTTTTATTGTTTGTCAAATTGCATTATAGGGCTCCGACTAACTCCTACTATAGGGTTAAAATTTTGATCGGCTCAACTTTGTTGCAATTTTCTCTTTAACCACTTATGCTGTTCTAGTATTTCAAATTTTTTCCAATATCTAGACATATCTTTTGTTAAAAAATAATAAGAAAGTCATCCTTCAAAATGGTTATTAATAGCTCATGTTTAGCTTATTAAGGGACTATTTTTGTTTAATGTTAAAGTTCTATGAGACCATTTTAGTACCACAAATTTATAGAAAAACAAATTGATGCTGAGACATAGAATGAGAAGGTATGATAGTATTTTTTTTCCACAGAAAATGTTAAGATTGATGCATTTGATGTATTTGTGTCTCCTTAAAAGTAATTTTAATAAAAATAAAATGTGACTTTATTACTTGTTTATATGATCACTCCTTGCATTCAATCATCGAAAGTAATGTTACTATGCCCGTATGAAAATTTAGAGAGAAATATGTTATTTTAATCTCTGATATATTACTTAATTGTTATTCTATCCTTTTATTCATTTTATTTTCTAAAATAGTTCATACTTATTATAGAATTTGTTACTTTAGTCCTTCTACATAAAATAATGAGGTTTATCTTAAGAGACAACTTATGATGACGATTTAAAAAATAAGAAACCCAAAGTGACAAGTTTTTACTATTTTAAATGATAAAATAAGTAAATTATACGATTTAGTAATAAGTTAACACCAAAACAATGTTTTTCTCTAAGTTTGGAGGATCTTGGGGCCCTCCTCCTTCCTTCTTTTTTCTGGTGGCATTATTACAATTGCAAGCATTTGAGCTATGAGGTACCTAAAAGAGGAAAAGAGTCAAAGACAAAGCATTACTACAATGAAAAATCTTAGTGAATAAGTAATCCGTGGGTGTCCTTGTATTTGACTGCCAAGACTTTTGCCCATTGGTTCCTAAAATTAAATTTGTTTCCCTAATCTCTTAATGAATGTTTCCCATAAAAGAATGCCATTTTTTATAATTGAAATGGTAATAAGAATAATGTCCTCTAATATCATTAATTAAAGCTCTCATCACATGCATATTTTATTTTTAAATTTATTTCATACCTGATAAATTCAAAGTACTCATATCAAATTGACATCAAGACAAAGAGTGATGGACAAAAATTATATTATTTTACAAAAATAAAGAAAAGTATAAAATTTATTTCTTATTTTTATATTTTGTAATAATTTGGTCTCTCGCAAATTAATTTGACAAATCAATTTCTTACAAATTAAAATTTGTATTAAACTAGTTTATTCAAAAATTCAAATTTGTATAAAATTAACCCCTCTATTTAGATTAATGAAAAACAAATTTTATATAAAATATAACTTATGAGAGACTAATTTATCACATTTAATTTGTAAGAGACCAACTTGTCATAAAGTGTAAAAGTATAAACTAATTTAAAAAATTTATCTAAAATTAAATATAATTTTTCCAAAATCTAAGCAAAAGGCCACAAAAACAAGAACACCAAGAGCTCTTTTTTTTTTTTTTTAAAAGAAAAAAAAATCTACCACCAATATAAACTCTAGACGAAGGAATTTGAACTACGCCAATCGATTTCTAGACGCCCATTGAATCACAAAAGTCGAGCATTGCACTTTGTCTTCCACTATCTTCCATTGAAATCCAACTACCAATTTCTGAATCTTTTCCGTAAAATTCGATGAGAGTATACATATTATATATATATATATATATTATATTATATGATATGACATAAGTGTTAAATTTAAATTAAAATTTGTTAAAAATATGGATAAAAATCGCTCTTATAAATTGTTCAGACTTGGTACAGAAAATTGTTACTCTGACTGTCTCTGACACCTATCAAACAACATAAAATTCATTATTGTTACAAACACAATTCCTTTATTATTATAAATACATTTTAGACACGGCGTGGCATCTTGCATTACATGCCTCTAGAAAATAAGACAGCTATAATCACATGCATGTTTCACGACATTATACCAAGTAACAGAGACCATAGTTTGAGACCATGGTTACTATAATTTCTACAACTTCTCTTATCCTAACTACCCTTTATAAGCAGCAGGCATGTTACATAATATGTACACTAATCCTATTAGTCTATAAAGACTTTTAGATGCACAATTAAACATAAGTAATTGTACGACAATTGAGAGTAGGAGATTTAAGTTATTAAAACCCTAAAATACATTTGAAATATAATTAGTATATCTATTTGATCAATGATCTCAATCCAATCAAATCCAACGTTCGCTGCAAAGAAGAAATCAATAAGTCTCCTAAATTCATCCGATTGAATTCTTTTCTATATTTTTCATCATCTACCAATTCCTAATTCCTATATAATTTGAGGACCACGGATATAGAATTTGATTTTAAGAGTTTAAAATTTTTTAATTTAAATATTTGAACTCAAGTAGAGAAATTCTTATAATCCAAAAGGACAGACTTATACAAAATTAAAACACTAAACAAAAAATACAAAATAAAATTATATATAAAAATTAAAATTTAAAAAATTTGAAAAGGACAATCAACCAACACACCCTTTGGATCCATCTTGCAATATATACTTGAAGCAACCCCACACTATTTCATCGAGCACTTACAGTTCTACTTGATTCCCTATTCTCCTTGCATTCTTCGATTAGTCTTCCTCGTACGTCGCCAAAATATAAATACTGAAATCAGAACATGTGCGTAGAAATTCTAGACGGTGCGACCATTGTGAGCTTCGTGGAAGACGAGGAAGCCTTCCATGCATCGGTGAACGATCTGTTTGCTGAGCTAGACACAGACAAGGATGGCCTTCTTTCGTACGGAGAGATGATGAAGGAGCTGAAGAGGCTGAGGGTGTTTGAGACCCACTTTAGGATCGACATGAAGACCGAACCAGAAGAGCTTGCTCGGGTTTACGAGTCACTGTTTGTGTTGTTCGACCATGACTTGAATGGTAGAGTGGATCTGAGAGAGTTCAAAGAGGAGACGAAGAAGATGATGATGGCTATGGCTCATGGAATTGGGTTCGTTCCACTTCAGATGGCTCTCGAACCAGGTAGCCTCCTCATGAAGGCTGTCCAGAGAGAGTCCATTACTCGAGTTGTTGCTTGATTTCTCAATTCATAAATTTACGCTTTTTTTCCTTTTAATTTTTGACTCTCTATGTCTTCTATTTTCATCGATCTTCCTGTCATCCAATTAGAGCTTTTAATTTTATACTTTCAATCCAGAGAAGTTTTGATGTATTGTGATATTATTTTCATGATGGTCCATTAATGCAATATTAATAGTACATTTTAGTTTCATTTTAATATATAATTTTAGACTGTTGATCTCATTAGATTTTAATTTAATAATATATATGTCCATTTAATATACATGCTCTCATACCAAAACAAAGTAGTTTATAAGAACTATTTTTATTATTGGCTTGTTATTTAGGAAAGGTTAAATTATTTATTTGGGCCTATAAAGTTCTTTAACTTTTCAATATAATTTGGTAGTTCATATGAATTTTAATTTTTGTAATTTAATTTTTGTTAAATGAAAAATATCCAAAATATATAAAAAACAAAAACAGTATCCAAAAACATTTATCTACCGCAATGTTCTTGAGGTGATATATGTTTTCACTATATTTATTGCAGGGTTTATAACAAATTTCTCATAATAGTTATCCTAAGCACGAAAAATTTACAGATAATTTTTGGCAATCTCTTTAAAAACCTTTTGAATGAACAAGATAGAAATTATGAGAGGGGAGGAAGATTCTAATTTTTCTATATTTTCTAAATACTTATTTATAACAAGAATCTATATAAATACAACTTTTTATGAAATTTTGTATTCTTTTGAAAATTTATATCCCTTCATACTTTAAATGAAAATTTATGACCATTAGAAAATATAAGTGTTTAAAATTTATTAACACTTATTTTCTCTTTAATTTTTTAATTTAATATGTGATGTAAACAATTTTATATATGAGTTTAAAAACCTTTAAATTTATCTAATGTGGGACTTAAAAATCTATTGCTATAACTATATACTCTTTAACTTAAGTTTTTCATTTTTGCTATTAAATTTTAATTAATATACTGTTTACCTTTTTCAGTCCAATTATATAATAAATTATTTATTGGCTGGCCAATTTTTGGTTGTACGAAGTCAATATCATAACGTGATGTCATCATGAGTCTAAAGGGCACATTAGTGCTTAATTAGCTTGACACTTCGCTTACAAACATGTATGGGATCAAGTGTAAGTCATCAAGTTTATACAAAGAACTAACATAACAACAAGCAATTCAAGTTGTTTTAAACAGAATAACTTCAACTCGACAAATTACTAAAATTAGATGGTTTATATGGCTCATTCTAGACCACTTGATCTTTGTTATCAGCATCCCTCCAAGAAGCTTATGAATAACGACTCCAAAACGAGAGCTCTGCCAAATCTAAGACAAGACAACTAAATGCCATTATAATACAAATTTGATCATTTTGATAATAATTATGTGTATAAAAATTGATTGTACACAATTATTTTTATGTTATATATAACTATACACAATTATTATTTACACACAACACATGTTATAATAACAGAGAATATAGACCCGTTAAAATACTCTTAAAGCTCTCTCTCTTTTTGTCACTATACTCGTACTTTTTCATATGTGACTCCATTTTGCCTACACAAATGATCTTCTGAGCCTCGAAACAAAGGGTATGTATAAACATAAATTATAGAAAATACAATAAACATATAAAGAATTTTAATCAAAACAAATACATATGACACATAAATTTAACATTACTATTTCAAAATATACATCATCTACTAAATATTGAGATTTCATTCAAAATAGCAGGATAATAATTAATTTATACATGAAGACAGAAAGTGAAAATGATTAAAGAAGAGGTTAGGTGAAAGAAAGTTAGGAGGGTAATTAATTATGTCAATAAATATATAATATATTATAATCATAATTAAGACATAGAACATATGAAATTAATAAATATAGAAATGAGTAGAGAAATGCTTAAGTGAAAATTATGAGGGCCAATTATGATAATTAGTGATCTTGAGAACTAATATTTGTCTTCAAAGAACAATTTTCTATTTATGCTCCTACACCGTAAGAGAATATATAACTCCAAAATGGAATAAAAAAAAGTTATAAAATAGATCTTTTTTAAAAGAATAATAATAAGCAACTTCTCATTACGATTGGCCAAGCCTAACAGGCCATCAAAGGATCCATTGCCATGTGTCCACATTATTGACAATTGAACCTCGTTTGTCTATATTGTAATGGAAAGGGTCAAAGGGGCAAGCCTTAGTGAAATTATTCCATACTTGTTTGCTATTAATTTTTTTTTTTCACTAAAAGCAAATTATATAAAGAAACTTCTTTTAAGGATTCGCTATAAAAACTTCCAATTTACCATGTCTTTATTGGAAAAGTAAATAACCACAATTTATTCTTAATTTTGGCTCACTTTTTATTTAAGAGATTTTTGTTCATTGAAACTGTTACTTATGAGAAAATTATCTATCCAATTTTTTTTTAAAAAATAGGTGGGTTTGGATTATTTCTTATATGAATTACAAAAATTGGAAGGATTTTAACTTGCTAGATTGTTTGGGCCATTTTATGATAAATTTAATGACCCTAAATTTACCATGTAAAAAAGATTTTAAAAAATAATTTAATTTTGATAAATATTAATTCTTTCAAAAAATTAATTTTGTAAAACATGTTAATATTTTTTATTTTTTATACAAAATGGTATCATAATTTAAAACATTAATATGTTCTATAATAACTTTTTTTTAAAAATAATATTTATTAAAGTTAAAATTTTTATGTCCATATATATAGACAGCAAGTGATCCAAAATAAAAAATAAAACATATGGACAGAAAGCAAGTAAGATTTTCCTTCTGCTTTAAAGATGCCATTGTCGTCCTTATAATTTCAGGTTTGTTATGTTAGTTAAATGCTACTATATATTAACAGAAAAAGAAAATGCAATAACTAATCTGGCTTATAGAAATATTAAGTCATGTTTAATTATGGTGAATTGTTAGATAGAAGTTTAATGATCTATATTTACAAATAAAAAATATAATTATATGTGATTATATTAATTTAATAAAAATATAAACTATTAAATTTTTATTGAACTGTCCATTATAATCACTCATGACCTCATATTTATGAGGAGATCCAAATTGATGTAATAGCACATCAAACATAATTTATTATTAGTTTACTGTGAACATTCAATTCTCACACTAATCACCATGACATGAGAGAACCATACATGAGGAAGAAACCTCCCAATTATTTCATCTTCTGTTTATGGTTGCTAATAGCTAGCTACTCTCTCACACACATGCTTTATTATACAAAATACACTTCACTACCATAACATAATTAAGCAGCATAGATAGATATTTCAGGCAAGTGAGGTGCCTTAGTTGTGAGGCTCAGTCTCAGTCTCAGTCTCAGTATGTACATCAACAGCTTCACCAGCATAAGAGCAGCATCTGTAACTCCGCCATATCTTCTACCACAGCATCCATAACGGCAATATCCACCCCGATAGCTGCTGCCTTGGCCTGGGTAACCACTGCCATTGTGATCACCTCCAGGGTAACCTCCATATCCATATTTGGCATCATTTACCATTCCATGTTCCTTTGCCATTACCTCACCTGCAATAATAAAACAAGAAATACAATAATCGTTCATTCCTAATCTTTGGTGATTTGTGAATGAACATAAATAAAGTCTTTGGACAAGTGACATCTTCTTTAAAGCCATGGTACCATGAAATTTCACGTGTAGTTAAACAAGTAAAAATTGTTAAAGAAAATGATTGATTTCTATTTTCTAATCAATAGTGTGTTTAGTTTAACGTTGAATAAGTTTAAAAGCTTATCTTACATCTAAACAAAAATTTGCCTTACATCTAAACGAAAATTTGCCTTGCCAAACCTTCCTCGATTCTGTCCTCTACTTCGACAAAAATAACCTTCTCTTGAATTTTTCAGTTGATTTCTTCCATAATTAATAGTCATTGTATTATCTTTTTCTTTCTGCTCAGAACTTACTACATTAACAGTGATGCTTTCTGTAGTAATAGACTGTTGATTACGCTCAATTCTAATTTCCTAAGCTAACAAAAGAGATTCAAGCTCACTTAAGGTATATTGTTCTTTGTGAGTATTAAGCATGGTGACTAATGTGTCATATGCTTCTAGTAATCCTTCTAAAATAATTTCTGTATGTTCAGCAGCAGTTACTGGACTTCCAATTGAAACCAGTGCTTCTACTAATGCCTTAATCTTGAGTAAGTATTTAGTAATGGTGCAATTTCCCTTTCTCAGTTTTTCTTAACTCCATCTTGTACTGGTGAGTTTTAGCTCGTGTATGAGAAGAAAAGAATTCATGAATTCAAGACCAAGCTTCATGAGACTTTTCACAGTCAACCAGTCAAGTGAGCATACCTTTAGAAATAGAGGAGAGCAACCATGACAGTAATAGCTAGTCTTGCTTCTCCCAAAGAAAAAAAATCTGCTGAAACTATGTCACTAACACGATCACTGTCAGAAGAATATTTGCTAGGTACAGGATAAGATGGCTCAATGAACTTTTGTAATCCATGACCATGTATCGCAGCAAGGACTTGTTATCGCCACAGTAGATAGTTGTGATCATCAAGTTTAACTAATATCGGATGAGTAAAATTAATAGTAGCTCCTTTTTTATTCTGTAGACAACGTGCTTGTAAATGTTGTGATTGGTGATGAAGTTTCCATGGCCTCATTGAACCAAGCTCTGATACCATGAAGGATATTAGAATGCCAATGTAGATTGAAGAAAAGAAACTGTTAACTGTAAACAAAGAAGATCATTGCTTATATTTTCTAAATCAGCTGGATACATCTTACATCAGTATTTATAGACTTCCAACTCCTCTTAGCAAACTAATACAGGTGACTCATACTCTGTTTTAACAACTCAATCAGATCAAACAACTTATAATAACTTAACTAATACACAGCTAAGCAAGTACAGTATACTCTATCAAGGAGTAATAGTTAGAATTAATTTCTTAATTTAGTAATTCATTTGTGTTTGATTTTATGATTAATTTTAAATTTAATTTCTTATGTTTAATATAATGATTGTAAGTTATTATAAATAGTATTAAATTGAATTTTATGTTCTTTAGGACAAAAGTGTAAAATAAATGCTAATCTTAACATATAGTGAGTCATATGTATTATACAAACTAATGATAAAATATTGTATATAAGTAAAGTAAGCTCTTTTTAATATGAGAATTCTATTGAAGAAAAGTTAATACTCACTCGTGCAATAACTTTTTACCTTCCTGATATATGTTTTAAAAAGTTTTTGAAACATATAACTTTTTATAGTTAACGAGAAAAATTATGAAGTAATTGATTATAAATTAATTAACTACTTCTTAAATCAATAATTTTTTGAAGTCTAAGAATTTTTTAGAATTAACAAGAAAATTAATAAATTTTTCATAATCAATTACAAAAAATATGTAGTAATTAATTGGTGAATTAATTAACTGTTTTTTAAATCAATAATTCTTCAAAGTCAAAGAAATTTTTGGGGTGAACGATAAAATTAATGAATTAATTAATTGCATCTCAAATAGGTAATTCTTTGAAATTCAAACATTTTTTTAGAGTCAATGAAAAAAATTATAAATTAATTAACTAATTGTCTCTTAAATTTTATAATAAGAAAATATAAATATAATTTGACATGTGCCAAAAATAAAGCAAGAGATAAATATATATGATTGAATGGTTTATTCAACAATTTGAATAAATCAATCATTGTTATATGTTATTCAAAGTCAGAAGTAGATTCAAATATAGTTCTATCAATTTCTGTTATTTTTTATTTCTTCAAAAAGAGTAGTAATAAGATCTGCTTTGTATGTCAAATTTTTTTTTAATAATAGTACCTTCTCATTGAGCCCATAAATTTAAAATGTATTAGCATATAATAAAATAAACTATTTTTTCAAGAATAAAATACTTTTTATCATTAAAGTAGAGGACAATAGTAAAAGATAAAATAATGTTGGAAACAAAATTAATGAACAATAATAACATAAACAGTAATAAATTCAAAG
This sequence comes from Delonix regia, assembly GCA_037074485.1. Lineage (NCBI taxonomy): Eukaryota > Viridiplantae > Streptophyta > Magnoliopsida > Fabales > Fabaceae > Delonix > Delonix regia. Next base: position 34,880,803 of record CM073452.1, on the reverse strand, counting down.
TGTGTAATAAAAATAATTGGGAAAATAAAGTGACAGAAGTACCTATTATCAATGCATCAAGTTAGAGCGATGTCTTTTTTACTTTCGTTTTCAAAGATATACATTTTCAATGGATTATTCCGTCTCATTTTATTATTATTACTATTATTATTATTATTATTATTATTATTATTATTATTATTATTATTATTATTATCATTCGGTTATTTTAACTTTGTGCTTCTCTTCCAACTTTTTTCTTTTTTAATTTTCCTTTTCTGGATTTTGTTGAAAGGTTTAGGATTTAAGAAGTTAAATTGGTTTAGGATTTATTGTTTATGCGTTAGGAAAGATGTAATAGGATACTGGAAAAGTTATATCATGAATAGTAAAAATAATAATAAATGAAGAAAAAATTTTTGGAAGGAAGTTGATAATGAATAATAATTCTTGCTTATAATTATTGTCTAAATATATATATATATATATATATATATATGCCGTGAAGAGAAGGCTAGTGTAATCTAAGGTAAAATTTACAAATCAACATTTTGTACTTTAAATTCTCTTACGTCCTGTTTGGCATCAAGAATTGAACTTCAAATTAAAGTAAATTCTTTTGTATGATTTATCTTCTAGAATTAGATTTCTAATTCCATGCACCACGCCCATGTAATTTACTAATTTTTATCATGAACCTTAGAAATTGTAATTCTAAAAAATGGATTCTGATCTTCAGCATTCGGTGGTGCCAAATGCTCTGCGCTATGAAGATAATCTTGCCTGTTTGTTTAATCTCGCAACCAGAAACATGCCACGTCGCAAAACAAATTAAATGGAACACTGCATTTCTGCCTGTCTTTCAAAAATGGTCGAAACAAAACGCTACGTCGTTCTTTCCCTTTACCTGATGTCGTTTGGTTGGGCTTCTTCTGCAGGACGATTCTACTGGATTTGAGCTGCCCTCACTTCACTGGAATTCATAATCTTCATCCCCAATCTTCATCAATTGCACAAACCCATTCATGGCTTGACTGTTTGACTTAGATTATGAAAGCTTCTGGTTGGGACGTTAATGCGACTACGTCGTTCATGAATAGTGGCTGATTATGTGAGAAGATTTGGCAAGAAGAAGGAATTGGAGGCACACGTTGTTGGCAAAATGGAAGGAAAAATTGGAAGCATTACATTGCAGGGAAAAATGGAAGGAGAAATTAAAGGCATATGTTGCTACCGAATTAATTTGATTATATGGCAAGAGACAAATAATGTAAGTCATATTGTTGTTTAATGGATGCTTACTACCAGGAATGCAGTACTGATGCTAAACTGTTATTCAATTTTATGAGTTGTAGTTGCTATGATGAATATATAATTTGAATATTCTGATAATTATGGCTTACTTGTTTGTTTAAATAGAGAAGAGGGAAATTATGTAATTGAAATGAGCATAGGTGAAATAACTTAATAATAGTTCAAAAATACTGAAAAGACATAAAGTGGTAGGATAATAATCTCAATTGAATCATCCCACGATATAGTTAAAGATGAAGATGGGAGCAGCCAAGTGAGTTTTCTTTCATAAATTGTAAAGAAATGCATTATTCAACATATTTTTTTAAACCTCAATCCTTACTTGTTCTTGTTTTAACTTGCAATCCTAATCTTCTCCCTCATTTGTATACCCAACTTAGATTAATTGATTGGAAAGCTATTAAAATGAAATAATACAAACTAGAAAGCTGTTATAATATTTTGGAACTTCTTTTTCTATTCTGAATATTTCATATTTAACTTACTACCTGCAAATATATCTTAACTCAATATCCCTTACCAGTAAAGAGTAGAACATAAAAATATTGATTATCAAGCATACTCAACATAACTACTCTACATGTCATTATATGTTGATCCAATTTATATTTCGATAGGAGTATGCTTTTGGTTATGTTTTGATGCTTTGCTCACTAATATCAACAAGCAGACAATGATGATTTTTATTTCTTATTTTCTTGTGGGATTACTATTGAGAATATAGCGTATGAGAATTCTGAGGTATTTTGCCTAACTTAGCATACAAACTCATGCTTTCCCCGTGGAAAAGGAGGTTGGGGAAACACATGGAGCACATTCTCAAGCGGTTGAAAAGCATAGAGGAGACAAATTAACTATTAAAATGAAGACTTAGGTAAACCATTAGATGAGGTGAAAACTCAAAATATTGCCTGTGATGATTTAGACAATGGACAAGATGATATATCTTTCTGGAGAACTTAAATAATAGACTTAAAGTCTAATAGGAACCTAGAAATAACTCAAATAAATGAAGAGGCTGATGAATTCCCAATTGAAATTTGTTTGTACATGATTGTACCATTACAGTCATGTTGGTAATCTATTTTTTTTCTTTTTTTCCTTCTTTTTATAGGATGAGTCTGAAAAAAAAGATGCCATGAGAGATCACAAAGGCTTTATTGCTGGATGATCAAGAACAGTAAAAAACATGAGGACAAATGTATTAGCCATGAATTAGACGTAAATGATGTAAATTACATTGTTCTCAATGCAAGTGTTTACAAGATGTTATAGGCCAAAGCTTTGGAATTTGCAAGTCAGTGTACTCCTTGTACTTGAAAATCCAATGTACCTTAATATTTGAATGGAGTAATACATTACTTACTGCACCAATGCTATAAAGTCCTTTAGAACTTACAGTGCATTAGCTGCCAACAATGTGAACATTTCATATGCAATTTACAAGTCATTGTTGCAAAAATATTAAAGAAGCTAAAATGCTAGATATTGTGTTGGCCATTTAAACATGGATCATAACTAACGAACTTAGGTGCTTCAAGGGTGAACTCTATTGCATCAAGGGGCTCCCACAATATAGAAGATAAATATTATTACATAAAGTAGTTAACATCTAAATTTCATTTGTAATACATAAGGATCTGACCATCAAGAACTTAGTAAAACTAAATTGATTCTCAATTGCTTTGGGGTCAGCAAGAGCTACTAGAGGTGCAGAACATGATATTTGGTCTTGCTTCTGATTTACTGCTTTGTCATTCTACATGGAAGAAATGAAAAATCAACACTTATTCTTCACAAACTAGGAAGCCATGTTAAACATTGGTACAAGGAAAATATATATATACTACAACTTGTTAACTGTGTAGAAGTCTTCCGGTAGAAGTTCTTCTTTTTCTCTTAGATTGCAACTCTACCCAACTGATGAAGCACTTTTTTCTTTGTACTCTGGCTTTCTTCTTAATCCCTTGGACTTATGTGGGACCTTCAATTATTGACATTGTTATATTACCCAAATTGCCTTGCCCTAGCTGAACCTTAATTATTTGCTTACACAATTCATCTATAATTTTTTCAACATGTACATGCAATATTTCATAACTTGACACTTCAATTGCCAATTTTATCATTTCAAAGCATAGTTGCCTATAACGTCGTGTCATAGACAGTTTAGGACCTCCACCAACCTCTTTTTCCCTTACGTCATGGACAATACCACAACACGTATCTCTTCTCTATCTTTGTAAGACATATTGATTAGGAAGAACTTTAATATCCTTTGCCTCAAGCACCTTTAAGGCATGACTACAAAGTATTCCAAAGGTTTCAAATTTCTGACAAGTGCAAGAAATGGATGTGTAAATAAGGTTAAATGACGCTATCCACTCTCCCTCCTAACTGACCTTTATGATAACATACTAATTCACAAGTTAAGATTCATTTCTATCCTTTATGTAGGAAGCTAAGAATAAGTCAAACTCTTGCTGGAAAATGTCCAAAATTATTATGGTGTATAGTTGTGCAGCTTGTATTAGTAGAGGTGACTATTGGTACATAAACCTTGGTAATTTGTGTTGATCCTCATATTCATAAATCAACTCATTGTATTGTTTCTCCTCCATAACTCTTTCAAAGTGGTGGAAGAACTTGGTGATATCCCCATTAGGTTTAATGCAAACCTTAAAATCTAAATTTAAGCTTTCACTTAGTTGTGTGCTTTGCATCCCTAATGTGAAGGCTTTTTTCATATCACATGTTGCCCATTTCACCTTGATTGCATGCACTAACTTCACCTAGTTACTTTCACTAACATTAAATTCGGCCACTAACTTGCACCAGGCAGACTCAAATTGCACTTCTTGATCATAAAGTCTATCAAGAAGTAAGATCCTTTCTTCATCAAGGACTCGAGATGCTTGATCCCATTCTGCTTCAAGTGCTATGTATATAAACCATGCTTAGTCTCTGACATCACCTCACCTACAGTGATATATCCAAAATTAGATTTATCTAAAGTTGTCGATGGAATAAGAATTTACATGATAAGAATTAACATATCAATTATTTAGCTCACCTAAAGCTTTGCCCATGGCTTATTCTTGGTTGGTAAAAATAGTCTTAGGCCTTTTTTTTGCCTATGTTCTTTCAAGAATGTTTCAAATAGCCACTTGAATGATTCAACTATTTCATCATATAGTAGCCCCAAAAATCACTGCTCCTCGATAATGATTGAACCTTGAAAACAAGGCTAGAGGCTAGTTTGCTTTGTTGGTGCAATATGTTGTGTCCAAAGATATGACATCACCAAAATAACTATAGTTGAGCACCATTTTTTCATCTACCCAAAAATATTAGTTGTCTGTTCATCAGTATCCATCTGATATGCATGATAAAAGGACAGAGTCTTTAACAATTGTTGTTGGAAGTATTGCAAAAGACAACCATCTTCCCCATACATCATACTCCGTTGTCTTTTTTATTACAGATAATTTTGCGCATCTAATTGAGTAAACCCAAGATTTGCTCTTCCACCTGCATGTGTGCTCACTAGCTAAAATGATATCTTTTGTTGTCATCCTGAGGCTTTCGCCATTTCAATCTTATATGCTTGTACCTGGGATAATTTGTGCTGTGAGGCAACAAATGTGTGATCTCTAGAATTTGAAGAGGGTGATTATGTGCCTTGACGAACTCATGAATTACAAATTTTCCTTTCTTCACCACCAATGCAATTCTTGCTTTACACTCAGTACATGTCTCAGCTCTGGGGATGGTTGTCATAGAGTCCCTCTTATCTACCTTTTGATGACCTTTGTAGAAAACGAATTTGTAGGACGTAATGAAGTCATCTTTATTCTTGTTTGAATACTGTTTTTGAACTTCAAATCCAGCTTTTCCCCCATACTTAACCCAAAATTGCCAAGCTGCATCAAAGCTATCAAATGCCATACCTACCCTTGGCTTCCAATCAACCTCTCGTGATGTCATTTTTAATATACCTATTACATGACACAATATAGAGATTAAACAATAACAATGAAGACTGAATTTTTTAAAAAAGAAAAACTGAAATAAGATGCCACAATTTATTGAATGACAAAGCTTAACAATTAAAACCCAAAAAAGTAATGTTCCTGTATTCATTTTCACTCATGGAATCCCATCCAACATTTCTTTTCTTGATACATATATAAATATATCTTATCATTCCAAAAGATTATGTTTCTATGAAAAAAAATAAAACAAAACATGTTAATCCTATAAGCACATTGATATTTAGTCAAATTTTTGTAATAATTTTTTTGAGGGAGTAGACTTGATTTTATTATTGATATTAGGTTAAAAATTTATTATAAAATTAATTTATTTTAAAAGATAGATAATTTTATTATTTATTTTATGAATAATTTTATCTCAAAATAAAAATTTATTTTATAAATATTATAAATTAAATTTTTTTAAGAAAAAGAGAACTTTTAATTTTAGATGAATGTTTATCTTATCAATAAATTGAATAAATATGTTATTTCAAAAATTTTATAAGATTGAGTAAAATAAAATTTAATTCATAATATTAATTTTATATCAAAATATTTTATTTTTTAAATAATAAAAAAATAGAAAGAGGGAAACGTGCCAAATTTAATAATCTTAAACTTATATAATTTTTTTAATTTAAATTAAAAATTATTTAATAGATTTGAATCTAACAGTGTTAAGTCATCTTTTAGGTATTGGAGAATTTCTCTGGATGGTATTTGGCGTGATAAGATTGTTTACTGTGCACAGTAAGTAATTTCAACTATTAAATTAATTATTTTGCAGTAAAATTTGATGGTTAATATTGACTATTATAAAAAATCAAATAATTTGCATGGAAAATTAAGTTACTAAAATTAATACCCTTTATTTATCAAAGTTAATAAAAAAATAAATATTTTAATTTAATAATCAAAATTCATCTACAAATAAATTGAACCCGCAGAATATACAATAATATCGTTATCTACACACAATTGGTCTAGTATGAAAAACAAAAGTATGAAGAAAAAGAATGGAAGCATTGAATCACTAAACAAGGTAAATTGAAGAGATAAAGCGGAAAACCCGGAGGATAATAGTACCGAAGGTGAGAAGCATGTTATGTGACTTTGGAGAAAATATCAACTATATTTCGTATATTTATACGATAGTTGATTTAATGTATTAGATTTAATAAAATTATTATTTTAATAACTCTTACTTTTATTTATAAATATTTTTATTAAAATTAACATATTAAATTAGTTATCATATTATGTAAGTACTAACTAATATTTCTTAGTATAACCAAGAAAAAAGGAGAAATATAATATGTCGGTTTGGTATGATTGTTTTTGAAAGTCCTAATATAAAGTAGAGTAGTTCCTGGACCATCTCCACTCGGTTTGACTTCGATAATTTAAATTTAAATTTTTTATTTATTAAAAAATATATGAATGATAAATATTTAAAAAATATATAATAATTCATATTAAAGGTAAAAACTGATTAAAAATTTTAAAATTTAGCTTGGTATAAAAAATTTTTAAAATATAAAGAATTATACAATTTGAAAAATCCAAATCATTTATGTAGCGGTTAATTTAATGTATTAGTTTTAATAAAATTATTTTTCAATAACTTCTATTTCATTTCATTAAAATTAATATATTAAATTAACTATTAAATAACTGTGCCAAAATTATCCGCTAATTTTTTGTGAGTTTAGAGAAGGAAAAATATAATTTGTGGGTTTGGTTGTTTTTGAAGGTCCTAATATAAAAGTAGGGTAGTCCCCTCATTTGGACCATACTGCACTCCAATTTTCGCAGGCGGTTTGACTTTGATTTATATTTATTAAAAAGTATATAAATCTATTAATATTAAAAATTTATAATGGGTCAAATTTAAGTTAATAATTCTGTACGACTAAAATTTTTAAAATTTAAATTTGTACTATCTAAAATTTTTAATTTAATAATTTAAATATAAAGAATTAGATCCAAATCACGGTGATTCCCCAACTTTGCCAACGGATTCTTCAGAGCCCACTGACTCGCTCATATCTGACTCTTCCCCACTCATTTCTTCCAACAAAGGAATCCCTCTTAAGTTAAAAGGATTAAAAAGATTGAGTTAAAGACTAAATTGAATTTTAAATAAAATTTAAAAGATAAAAAATTGTTTTTGACCCCCATAAAAAGTAAATCCTTATTATCTTTTACGTCTTGTCCGGCTGCCACCAAAGGTGTGGGAACATGGTATTAGAGAAAATTGTGGAAAATAGTCTTTATGGTTTTGTTTTATTTTTAATTTGATCTTTATAGTTTAAAAATTTATAATTAATTCCATATAATCTAAATAACTTTTATTTTAGTCCCTAGACTTATATTTTGTCAATATTTTGTTACATATATGAGTTAATTTTACTTTGTTATATATTTTTATCACTTTATTAACATAGTTATATATATAGTTATAATAACCAAATGTGAGTAAAATAGTATCTTCATACCTTATTTATTAATTCAGTCTCAATTTAGTCATTTACTAATTTCTAAAATCAAATTTGATCTTTCACTTATGAGTTTGGTTTTAATCTTAATCCCTCACTTATGAATCTAGTCCTAATATGATCTTTCATTATGAGTCTAGTTTTAATCTAGTTTCTCACCTATAAGTCCAATATGAATATGGTCTCCTACTAATATAATAATTAAGATATTTAGTCATTCAGTCTCAACTATTTTTTAATTAAATATACTAATATTTATAATAGTGTTTAAATTGACACTGAACTCATAAATAAAGGACTAAATTAAAATTAAAAATCAATGATAGGCTAAATTGAATCTAGAGTCTGCATATTCAAACATTTATAAGTTGTATTCAATTACAAATTTTTTAAGTTACATTGTTATAGGAACTAAATTAATAATTAAACACAATGATAAGAATTAAAAGTAAAATTTTCTCAGTATAGTTTGATTTTCGACTTCCGAGCTCCAACAATTAAGCCAATTGATTTGAAGAAGCCCACTGACTCGCAAAAGATACCCATATTTCTACCAAAACTAGAATCCCCTAATTCAAAGTTCAAATTCAACTATAACCCACCTAATTATTTCAAATCATAATAGGGAGTCATGAGTCCAAAAGGTAATAATTAATGATGGTCCAAATGATATATTTCGTCTCTTTTTTATTTTTTAAATTTTATGGTTGTGTTTCATTTATAATAATAAAAGTTGAAATGTCATGAAGGTCGCAAAATTAAAAATATATTTGGTTTGATTTGAGTCTCAGAATTAAAAATCAATTCAGTAAGTTGATTTATTTGATTATATGTTAAGTCTTAATACCAATTCAATGGTCATAAATACTTCTAAATTATTTTTAAACCAGCGTTAATGATTTAATTCCATCATTTCTCTCCAGAGACTTTTAATGGTATCTGTTGAGAATTTAAAAAGAAAAAAAAAGGAACAGTTTGTAGACCTTCTTGTGTTTTTGTCGAAAATAAAAATTTATGAGATGTTAATTGATTAATTAAACTCTATACATTTAGGAGATGTTAACTAATTAATTAAACTCAAAAAGATTTCGTTGAATCCATTTAAACATATTTGATAGATTAAAATTAATTTTATATACACACCTTTATTTTCTTTTAACCTTTCAATATGTCTCCCTCCATTAATAAAAATTGCAACTGAAACCATTAATATCATTGCAATTATTTTCTGTTGTCTTACACTTTACTTAAATCTAGTTTAGTTAAACACACATTACAAAAAAAAAAAAACAAGAACTTAACGACAGAAACATAACCATGGTCAAAACAACCATGGATAAATCTAGAGCATTACTATAGTTACATTAATTATGGTTAAGCCAAAACTCTTACCAAGTTAATGGATAACCATGTTTAAAAAAAGCCTTAACCATGGTTAAATAATAACCATGGAAAAATAACTTGCCCTAACCACGGTTATTATATTAACAGTGGTAAGGGCAGGCTTAGCCACAGTTAGTAAGAACTGTGGCTAGGCTTTGATAGTCCAGTAATCCGTCTACATGTGGTCTATCCACGATTATATAATATAACTATGGCTAGGTTTAGGCCTAGCAATGGTTGATTTTAAACATCGCTAGATTTAGGTCTAGCCACAGTTGATTTTAAACACACACTTAGTATTAACATGGCTAAGACTTAACCCTAATCCCCAATTCTCTTTGCCATCAAACTCCCCCCACCCTTTCTTCTTTTTTCTTACTTTCTTTTTTCTTAACACTCCCAACAATCGTACCCTTCCACCCCCTTTCACGTCCTGGTGAGCTCGATACCAGCGAGGCATCAAAAGCTTTTCCATGCTGACTAGGTAAGCTCTTTTTACTTCCTCTCTTTTCTTTTTCTTCTTTATTCTTTGTAATTTTTTATTACATGACCTTGCCTGTTGCTAGTCACACACTTTTGCATCGCCTCCTGCTGCCATATATAATATAAATTCTCTCTCTCTCTCTCTAGCTAAAATTTAAACTAAAGCCTTGGTATATTGATCATTTTTTTTAGTTCAAGATAGTCATCAGTTTAGCATCTTTGTTCTTTACATAAGTTGTTTCTATGATGATTGTAATTAAAACCAATAATGATGAAGAGGCTAGGGATTATTTATATTTCAATGCTTTTTCTTGGAGTTCGCAATAATACATATAAATCCTTGTATTCTTTTGTTCATTGTCCATAAACTGTTCTGAGATTAAAATTGTAATTCTTTAGAGAGAGTATGAGAGATTGAGAGGAAGAAAAACATTAACAGTGATAACAAGGGATAGAGCACATGGGTGATATATTTGTTTGAAAAGAAGTATCGAACACTTGATGCCATAAGCTCAGTGATGATGAATTATATGGATAAATTTTGTTCCAACATGATGTCTCACTATAAGATAACACAAATTTAGGGATACAATTTAGACACGGATTTTATTCCATGTCTAATCTTTGACAAATCCATTCCAAAAATTTTATTTTTTAATTTTACAAAAATCTTTAGCACAAATTTTTAACATGGAATTATCCGTGTCAAAAAATTCGCACCTAATTCCATCTCAAATCCATCCCAAAAGCATTGTTTTATTTTCTTTTAAAAAAATAAGTTTTTGGGATGGAAAATAGGGATGAATTTTTCCCTACCAAAATGGTCATCCCTAATTTCATGTCAAAATGAGAATATGTTATTTCGGAATAATTAAACCTATTTAGGGATGGATTTTTGAGAGGGAAAATCCATCCCTAATTGTTTTTAGATTAATTTAAATAAATATATAAAATTTTTTTTCAGATTAATTCTTATAATATTTATTTTATTTTGCTCAAATAATATTTATATACATATAAAGAAATGCTAAATATATTATCTTCAATACTTATATTTTTAATATACTTTAGTCCTTTTCATTCAATTTTAATTGGTTATATAGTAAAAATGTAAAAACATTTGATATTTGAAAATAGTTAATAATTTGGAATGAATTTTCATGTTCAATGACATGTCCCTTATAGAATATATATATATATATATGCATGCATTCTACACTTACGTTGAATTAATCATGGAGCTTGAACATAAATAGGGTTAAGGATTTAGTGGTAATTTATGCATATTTAAGTGTAATTTAAAATATCATTACTTGAAAATTTGAAATTAGTGACACAAATTAGCGAAGGATTTAAATCTATAACTAAATTTTATTAATTAGTGATGAATTAATGACGACTGATGGAATGGATCAATTTTTTTTTTCAAATCTTCAAAGTTAGTGACAAACTTAAATCGATCATTGTAATCCATCACTAATTTGATTATTTAGTGAAAAATTTCTAATAGAATTTAAAACATTTAAAAATCTATGAGTTTGTGATGAATTAGTGACATACTCCTATATATGATTTAGTTTAATTCATTTATATTTTATAAATATGATTTATTTAAAATTTGTTTAAATAAACTAAGAAATATTTGATCGTGAAATTTTTTGAAGCAATATATTAATATTTTAAGTTCACTAAAAATAATAAATTAATTGTCAAATGTTTATCTTAGATATTTTAATCTTGGAAGATTTAAAAGCAATATAATAATATTTTAATAATAAAAGGTTTAAATATTCATAGAAAAATAATATCTAAACATTTAAAAAAAAACTATTGATTTTGAATATTCTTGAAGGGAATAATTTTAATATTGGTTAAGAAATAGATTATATATATATAAATATATATTGTATTATCTAATCTGAGCTATAGATTTACACCATCATTAATCCTTTTTTTTTATTCTTCTCTAAGTCTCTTCCCTTGATCATCCTTCACATTCACGCATCTTCTCATCTCCATTCGAAACGCAAGGCAAATCCCAACCCTAACTCATGTTCAGATCATTGTGACCATCCATCTTTGGCGAAAAGTGATTAGTATAGTTATTGTTAGTTTTCTTTCAGTAATTGCTCTCCTGTCTCCATCTAACAAAGAATTAGGGGTTTTAAAATCATGATGCACTTTTGGTGTCATAGTAGATCATTGATTAGTAAAGTCATGCTCTTTATCCTTATCAATGTCGAACTTGCATTATTGGCATATGTCACCACACATTGACTGATATTTTTGTAATCCCAAGCTAAATTTATAGAACCTTTGTGAACATTGGTGGTTAGTGGATCCTATGTGCTCATTATTATTTTATTTATCACTCCACACCTCAAAGCTTTAAAACCATAATGTATTAAACTATAATATATAGATCCATTTTCTTCTTTACCATCAGATTTGCTAAGGCATCATACTTTTGTAAAATCATGTTTAATAACTTTTAAAAGCTATATATATATTCTACTATATATATATATAGTAAGTTTCACATTAATTTATTTTTGTCCAACCATTTATTATCTTTGTTGTTCTATTTTTTTCTTTGAAGATGAAATCATTTTCGTTAGTTGAAGTAAGTAATTAGACAGGATGCAATATGTTCTTGTAAAGTGCATTTATAATAAGAACTTCATCACAGGTATATTTTAAATTTATGGATGTTGAATTCACAAAATAAAGGCATGTTTCTAATAAATTAATTGATTTTTGGGTGTTAAGAACTTAAGATAATCAGTTTCCTAATTAGAATGCTAGTTCTATCTAAATGGAATCGTACTCCTTTATGTGTAATAATATTATTTTAGTATATAAAATTGTGATTCCAATCCAAATAGTTTTTTCTACTTTATTCATTTTTACCACTTCATTAGAGTATACATGTTATTTGTCTAGTAAACAAAATAACTGCAACATTATTTGATCTTACTAGCTTCCCACAAGGAAAGAGCATACATACACTTGATGAACAAAGAAGATGTTGAGAATCAAAAGCAGTTCAAGATATTTAAGTAAGCATGTGTTTTGATTAAATATAAACTTTCATTCTTGCACAATTTTAAGTAGCTCAATATTGAGCAAAAAAGAGCAGTTTGTCTATGGGTTAAGAACTTAAAGATGCCTTGATGGGTATGCTTCAAATCTTTACCGATGTGTGGACCTTAAAGAGGTAATGCTGCATGGATTAAATAATCATGATTATCATGTGTTCATGGAACGGTTGCTTCTAATGGCCTTGAGTGCCTTCCCAAAAGCTATTTGAAATCCTTTAACTTAGCTTAGTCCGTTCTTCAGGGACCTTTGCTCCACTATATTAAGGGTGGAGCAACTCAAGTTATTAGAGAAAACCATTATCTTGACATTATGCAAATTAGAGAAGATATTTCCCCTGGCTTTTTTTACTCATTCGAACATCTACCTATCCATTTAACATATGAATATAAGGTTAATGGACTAGTTTAGTATTAGTGGATGTACCCATTTGAGAGGTAATCTTAACTTATATGTGTCCTATCCACCTATCTATTTGTGTATATTTGACCCTCCACTGCTTCTTGTATAGGTTTCCCCATGCCTTAAAGAGGAAAGTAAAGAACAAAGCTTATGTGAAAGGCTGTATATGCGAGGCCTACGTAATTGAAGAGATAGCTATTTTCTATTCACACTATTTTGAGCCACACATCCCCTCTAGAGAACAAGAGTGCCCAGAAATGATGATGGTGGAGAATCAGTCCTGCCACTAATTTCAATATTCAATTACCAGGTCACTCATATGGGGTATGCAAGTCTTGTTTTCTTGATAAGAATAAAATGGGTGCAGCCAAATTATATATGCTCATGAATTGTGATAAAATGCAATATTGCTTGAAGTAGGAGTTAGCCAACCTCACATAATTTTGTATTCCCTATAATTCATTTTCTATTACTAATTTAGCTTTGGCCTACAACATGTATGTCAAGGGATTAAATACATCAATGCTACACATCACTGATGTTGAGGTGGAACTACACATTGAATCTTAGTTCCCCTAATATTTCCATAACTATGTAAGGAGTTTGTCACTTACAACTTTAATCTCAACATACCAATAAATTTGTAGGTCTTTATTTTATAGGTTCACAATCCTGCAAACAATGTGAGGGATCCTTTCTTACAAGACATAGCTCGTGGGCCAAAGAGGAAAGTCCAAGTATGGCCTATTTATTTTATCAATGGTTATAAGTTCAACATAGATGCATTAAGCCTTCAAAAATCAATAGTCAACAATGTTGTTTGCGTAAGGAGAACTGACTATGGGCAGTTAGAAAGTGACTACTATAGAATATTGCAAAAAGTTGTGGAACTAGAATATATAGGGATACCACTAAAACTAATAGTGCTTTTTAAGTGTGATTGGTTTGATTCTATCCTTAATCATGTATGCGCATTAATGATCAATATGAAATTGTTGAAGTTCAAACATCAAGAAGATATAACAAGTATGCTCCATTTATTTTTGCATAATAAGCAATACATGTGTATTATACACCTTACCCTGTAAATCGTGATAGGGTTGATTGGCTAGCCATTACCAAAGTTAAGGCTAGGGCCACAATTAATGTTCCACAACAATTGAAATTGAATTTAAAACATATTTTAAGGTGGTGAACTACAAGTTGTATTACCTGTGGTTATCAATAATGATGAATTTTAGACACTGTAAGACAATGAAGGTGGTTATGAAGAAGTTAATCCTATCTTAAGCAACCAAAATGCCACTGAGAGTGAATATGATATAGATAATGAATATGATTTGGAGAGTGACTTTGAGTCAAATTCATAATCATCTGATAAAGATGATAGTGCAAATGCCTCTACCTCTAATGAGTAGTTTCATAACATATATAGTCTGAAGCTTTTTGTTAAAGCATATTTGTGCCTTTATATCATTAAATGTAATCGTGATTTTACCTTTATGAATTGCATGAGTTTTGTTTCATGTTTATATACTTTTATCATATATATGCATATGTTTCTAAAATTCACTTTATGCATTTGTAGATGGTAAGTTGTTACTCCAAATGAGGACAAAGGCAGTTTACAACTTTCATACAACATGAGTTATTTAATGGGTCATATTTTATTCTAATCATCCAAGCTACAGGTAGTCTAAGCATTCCATCTGCCTCTCCTCTTGACATTACCTCAGCCTCATCAAGTAGGGTACCTTCAAGCTCTCTAGCTTTCTCTCTTAATGTTCAAGGTGTGGCTCCTGCTTCTTCGCCACACCAGACTTATCAATCACAAGAACTTTCCCTCAGTGGCACATAGCCTCCTACCTTACCATGGGGCCATAGTCCTATTAATGGTCGGATATGGATTTATCTTGATAAACATACGTAAGTTTTAACCTTCTTACATGTTATTTTTCTTTCATTGTTTTTGAACATATCAGGGTAATCATGCAATAAATTGTGGAAATTACATAGGTTCAATCCTGTAATGGATATTGTTAGAGAATTGTCATCCATAATTAAAGGAAAATTTGATTATCCTTGTTACACTTAGGGTACAACTTCATTTGAGGTCAAGAAAATACGGTTAAATGAATGGATGGTATATGTGTCCATTCTCCCCTTTTATTTTACATTGTATGCTTATACTTTATTATTATAATTAATTACTGATTACATTTTATTTAATATTTGTAGAAACTTTACAAATGGCTTCCTCAGTATGATACAGAAATAAAGAATAACTAAAATAAAAGGTATAGAGAGTGGCTACAGCCAAGGATGTGTAGAGTTTGTGAAGACTTGGTCAAAGGTATTAAGCCGAAGTATATTCCAGATAATGTCATGAATGAATTAATCAGACAGTGATATAGTGACATGTGTAAAGAGAAGCGAGTGATCACCAAGAGAAATTGATAATCTCATATAAGGGAAATGTTGCACAAGGGTGGTAGCATTCTCGTTTTCGAGCATAAAATAAAGCTAGTAAGTACTTTTACTTTTGCGTATTCTTTCTATCAAATAAAATCACCTATTAATCAACTTTTTATATTCATCAATGACAACCACAAGCTAAAGAGCTTGACAGGGAACCCACTTTGTTTGAGTTGTTTATGAAAACATATCATGATGAGAAAAGTAAGGAATTTGTAGACCGCAGAGCAGTAAAAGTATATGTGAGCATATTGAAATGTCTTTATAGTGATTTGTTTTCTTTCTTATTATGAACCTATTATAATTCTTTTAATATTTTCATTGTTTTATAGGTTGATTATATGAGGTTAAATTCGTCTAGAACTTTTTAGGGGTCAATTGATACTAATCATAATGTTGATTCTACTGAGGAAGTTGCACTTTGGTTGGAAGCTGTAGGTGGTAAGAAAAAAAAAGGTAGAATTTTTAGAGTTGGATTTGAGGCAACTGACATTGGTGGATTTAGTTCAACTCCCACATTGACTCTTCTATCAGGACTCCTCCCTAGCTTCGAGGATGAGTTACAGAGATGTATTAAGATTGTTACAACTCGAGAGATAGCAAAACTTGAGCAAACTATTTCTGAGCAAAACCATTTGATTATATCTTTGAAATGCCAACTTAGTAGAATGATGACTCATATTTAGTTAGATAGCATAGATGAAGATTTTGATCCATATGATTATGCAAAAGACCAAGATCCCCCCATAGTTTAGGATATTGTATTCACTTTTTGTTACTTTCATTGTCTTTGGTTAACATTATGTCTTCACTTTTCTTGACATTATGTGTTTAACTTTACATTTCTAACAGACATGGAGTATTTCGCAATTTAGACTATTTTATGATATACTTTAGCAAATTGGAATGTTTGGTTTATTTCCTTGTTTGGTTTAGTTGCAATTGGTATTCCAGATGTTGAATTTCTTGAAATTTTTAGGTGGCTTATTTAATAAATTCCAACTATTGGCTCATTGGATGTGTATTGGACATTAGTTAGATTGAATACAATGGTTTGTTAATTTGAATTTAGGGACAGATTAGAGACAAATTACTATTTCAAATGGTCAATTAAGGACAAACTAAGATTGGAATATTTCACCCCTAAATTGCATATTGAGATAGATTTAGGATAGAAAAATGTCATAAAACTCGTAAATCTGATATGGATTTTTTTATCCTAAATAAGTGAATTCTAGGATAAGTATATGTTCCAAATATATTTTAACTTGAGATAGATTTGGCATAGATTTATATTTCTATCCTAAACAAGGAATTTGTTGTTCATATTTGTTTAAGACAAATTTCTTACTTTGGGACGGAAAATTTTATCCTTAAATTAGAGACAGATTTCTTTTCGTCCTTAAAAATTTGCAGTGCTTGAATCAAACATAGAATTTTTTTAGTCCAAAATTCCTTTTTTACACCATAGAAGATGAATTTTTTTAAATTAAAGACTAATTTTTTCATCGTTAATTACCTATTTTCTTGTAGTGACTTAATTTGCTATGATGTTGAACTATTAGAAATGTCATATATGTGTGCTTATTAGGTAGTGCCTTCCTCCCTGGAGTGTTTCATGTTATTGAGTGCTCTGATTTTGAAGTTTAAATTCATAGAAGATATTTATTGCATGTGTTTTAATTTTGTTAATAATTTTTGGATCAAGTGTTTAATTTATTTATATATAAAAATGCTTATGTAAGATCTTGTGATACAATATTGATTATTGATCAATGTTAACTTAATTATTTTTTCATGGTCCATTTGTGAGGCCATCCATTTCCATATGCGTGGTTTCTTTCTTATTGCTCTGAATACATCATTATGGTGTTGCTTATACTTAATTCTAGATAATGGTAGTGGAAAAAATGATTTACAATTTTCATTAACATTTGTGAAATAATTTTGATAAATCAAAATCTCCATTGATATACTTAATAAACCCCTTTGTAATAATAAAAATATCTATTTCAAAGTTAAATTTCATATTACTATGAAAATTATCTATTACCTAGTTAACTGGCTCTACAGAAACTTTAATGATGATTGTTAGCACTAATATAACAATATGTTAAAATTTAAAATAAAATGTGATGCAATATGTATTTGGCTCATGAGGAGGCAGAGTTCCACGTGGTTCTTGAAGAAGTGTTAGTGCTAAAATATAAAAGGTAAAGAAGAGAGAGAATCCAACACACAAAGATTTGTAGTGGTTTAGATCACCTTTGATCCTATGTCCACTCCCTAGCTTATGTAGTTAGGAATTTCACTAACTCAAATGTTGATCAATTACAATGGTCAACCTCACAACACTGTGCATAGTCTCATGACTTTTACACACTACCCTAACAACCCATAACAAGGCTCAACCACATGGCTTTTACACCAACACCCTAGTAACCCACAATGAGGCTTAGTCCTATAGACTTTTATAACATAACATATACCACTAGAATTATCCCAAATTCCAAAGAATTATAGTTGATAAGATAAGATGAAGTGAACTCTCTTATTCACACAGAACACACACTCTTTCACATAGAAAAGTAGGTGAACCATTAAGATACAATCACACAGACTAAGAAGCTCACAACTTGATTTCTATAAACGACTCTTGTTAACGGCTACTTCGTCAATTTGGTAAGCTTTTCAATTTATTTGCCGGTTATGGAAACTTCGGTGATGGTGCAATCACTAGCTATAATGATCATGGTATTAATATAGAGATTCTTCATATCAGGGAGTAATATGGAAAGTGAATATGTCCATTAATCTCTAAACTTTATAGTTCTTGGGCCTATTTGAGTATCTTTAATTGGGCTTGGCCACTTAACTGAATTTGTCAAACACACACATTAGTCTAGTTAGATAAGCTATTAATTTTTGACATAATCGTTAAATAATAGAATAATAAACATTTCAACAATGATGATAAGTCATAATCCATCTCTACACTTAATCATTGACAAAGCAAGGGAAATATGGCTCTAATCATGAACTTAGTAAATTGTTGACTTGGTTTGTCTTTCACTATTACTCTTTTATATATCTTCTTTTACTTTTACTTTAAATAGAAGATGCAATGAATTCTTTTTATCTTTTAAAAAATTAGTAGTTTTCTTTCTTTATTTTAATTTTTAATTGCAATTTTACCTGGAGAAGATTATAAGTGTAAATGTCTAAACTATATTTGAATTGTAGATATGTATGTTTAATGATTTGATTAGGTGCCTGGCCAACCCTAGTGTTTGGACATCATAAACATCATTATTGCAGGATGAGGTGACATAACTACAGGAGAAAATTGTGAAAAAGGAAGCATAAGAATCCCAAATTGCTTCAAAACAATCACAAATGGCTACACAACACGAACAAATGGTTGCTAAACATGCAATGTTACTTGAGAAACAATGGCTAATGGACACAACAATGACTTTTATCCAGTAATATTCTTGATTAAGTGCCACCTGAACTTGCCATGTAATGACCTAAGTAATTAGGATTATTAATGCAACTGATAGTATATTATTCTATTATGTGAATCAGTATAATGAGATTGAGGCTAGCTCAGTGGTCAGGCTCCAGACTGCATTTCCTTAGGACGTGGGTTCGAGACTGGGAAGCTAACCTCCATTGTTTTTTTTTTTTGGAGTTGCCACGTGTCCCCTCCCACAGTGAAAGGACGAAATTGCCCTTAGAGTTTTCCTTCTTCTTCCTCCCTCCTTCGTTTAGCCGAGATGCAGAAGAGAGAGAGAGACCTTCGCGGGTTGCAGCTGGGAGCCACCGTGGTCGTGCCTCCACCTCGCCTGAGCTGAGTTGCACCCTCGAGCACCACCGGCCAGTCACCGGCCACCTCTTGCCATCGTTCTAGTTGGAAAACCGCCACCTTCTTAGCGAAAACCACCGTGAAAACGTGAGCTTCCCTGGCCATTGGTGAGCTGTTTTCCCAGCGTGGCTTGGACGGGTTGTGTACCTCGCTTCTTGGCCGGCCATTCCCACCTGGATTCGAGCTCGGTTGGCTGCCATTGGAGCCATTTTTTCCGGCGAGACCGAGGAGCTCAAGCATTGGACATTTTGGGAGATTTGGTACGTTTTTACTGGTTTTCTCTTCAAATTGAGCTTAGAAGTAGCATTTTCGGCCCATAAACAATGAATTTGAGCTCTAAAACCATGGATTTTGGCTGCTTGTAAGAAGAATGACTGACAGAGACCAAAATGAAAATTTTCAAAAATTTTGGGTTCTTGAGAAAATGGAAAATTGTTGACTTGTAATTGGTTCATATTAACTCTAGATTAATACCTTTAAGTTGCTGGGCATGAGAACTAGGAAATTGTCTTGATTTGCATTAGAATGGAGGCTAGGGTTTGAAACAGGGACCAAAATGAAAAATTTAGAAAAAACATGTGGGGCAGAAGTGTAAAATTTCCACACGTTAAGGAATGAAAGATATAGAATTAAAGAGATGGGGGAGTTAGGTCCTAAATTAGGATAATGACCCGAAAGACGATTAATTCCTGCGTGAACGTCGGTACAGGTGGATCGTAAGGGCGATTCCGACACCCCAGGAGGGCAGCGTACCGCTTGAGTCAACCGGAGTTCAGGTGCGCAGATAGCACCCCGAAACTCTTATTATGCCTGGGTTGTTCTTGCTTTAATTGTTTCCTAAATATAAATAAATTCTTTGTGATTCTGCCTTACCGGATTGGGGGATTTAAAGCAAGGGACCTTCTGTATATGTTGAATGACTGTAACTACGGTATTGGACTTGTGATGTGATTAGAGGTGATTACTAGATAGTTATATTAGAAACACAGATAATTTCCGTATAATTTCATCTTTGTATACATGCTTGATGTAAATCCTTGATTTTTGGAGGATGACGAATGATAAGCCTTTGCGAGACGTAACTTGCGCTGTTGGTTAGTTACCCTCGAGGACTGAGTGTCCTCGCCTGTTGGTCAGTTACCCTCGAGGGCTGAGTGTCCTCGCCTGTTGGTTAGTTACCCTCGAGGATTGTGTATCTTCGCCTATTGGTTAGTTACCCTAGAGGACTGAGTATCCTCGCCTGTTGGTTAGTTATCCTCAAGGATTGTATATCCTTGCTTGTTGATTAGATGCCCTCGAGGATTGTGTACCCTCGCCTGTTGGTTCCTAGCAGTCTTTTTCCTGAATGCTTTTCACAAATTGATTGTTTATCTGAGAATGGTTGTTGACTTAATGTTTCAGAAAAGTGGGTTACTTAGCTCGACTGTTAAATTGCAAGCAAATGGATTTAAACACTGTTGCACTGTATTAAATCATTGATTTCGTTAAAGTTTCTGCTTATATATGAAATTGTTTACTGACTTGGGGTGCTATTTGCCGGAAAGTTTTTGGTCCCAGAGAGAGAGTTAGACGATCTTCTAGAGCCAGCAGAGCATTGACCGGGGAGCCACGTTGAGCCGCTTAGTTTGGGTGTGAGACGTGCCCTCTTGTTTAGATTATGAATTTGACATTTTCTTTTTGTGATGTATATATAGATTTAGATTGGTAGCCATTTCTGTATACGGGATTATTTTGTGACTACAGCTGAACCCGCCATGTTTTGTCTTATGTTGTAAATAGTGGATTGGGCTGGTGGGAGCGGAGCTCCCCTATTTATGTATTGCCTTGCAGGACCTTGTAGAAATTTCGGGACGTCTTATTTACTAGGGAGGTGCTGCCAAAATTTCTACAGGTGGCCTCGTTTTGTATTGAAATTTTCACCATATATATTAAGGCAAACGATATTCATAGGTATTGGAAATGCATGTTAACAATTGTCCCTCTCGCGTAGGCTTGCAGGTCATGGGAATTTTCTCGTGATCAGTGCCGGTCACACCCTAGGGAATTCGGGGCGTGACATGCCATATTTCAAGTTCAAGGGGTAATCGTCACTTTGTTCACCAATATGGTTGAATTAAAGAATATTTATATAATTTGATCTTTAACTTAATACTAACAACATGTTTTGTTTTATTTCAATTTTTGATTCCAAGTGATCAAGATAGTAGAAACCCAATTTTTCAACAAGCAAGTCCTTCCCAACATTCTAATTACATGAATGATTAGCAAACATGGACTTTAATTACATATATGTGTGTGTGTGTATCTGTGTAACTTCTTTTTTTGTTTAAGCACATGTATTTATATTTTCAATGCTTAGCTTATTAACGAGTATACATTGGTTTGGATGTTAGATAGTTGTTACTTTTGAATGGAAGGTGTTAGCATGTAGTTGTTGTTGAGAGATCAGCTATAACATAAAAAAAAAAAAAATAGATAAAACAAAATACTTATAAAATAGTAAAAAAAATAGTGTTTTAAAATGAATAATGGTCGTTATGACAAACTCTAATAATGGCTATACATAATCATCATTAATCAAAGGTTTAAATTTGCTAAACAACAATTTAGTGACCATCATTAGGTCAAGTTTAACCACAGTTAACCTATAACTGTCATTAAAGCATGATTAACGATGATTCCTTATGCTTGTAATCACATAAATGGTTTTAACAATGCTTAAAAATAATCGTCTTTAGACTAGTCCCCATGAATGACTCTACAATGGAAGATTTTATCATCATTAAACCTTTTTTATTTTTGTGGTGACAACTGTGTTTTACTTGCCTTTCCTATGAAAACATACAAAATTAAGGTTTCTTCTATGTAACACTTGAAAATTTTATACTAAACTAAGCATATATATTTTTTAGTGTAGGAAGCTTTATAAAACTGAGGCTAGCATAAGTTCGAACACCAAACCAAAACCTCATTAGGTTGCTCAAAAACAAAGGTTTGCATCGTGTAGTGCTTGGGAGTTTAGTTAAGCTGGAAATATCCACTAATTGTAGGCATCTAGGTTTTAGGAACCACAAGTTTGGAAAAGTGGCTTCAAATTCTCTTAGGTTCTTCTTAGTTAGTGAGGATAAAGCATAAACTCCATCTCATTTCCTATGTTAAGTGTTGCCTCTGTTTCCTATGAGCTATGAGGTATACATGTTGTTGTGGGAGTCTTTTTGGGCTTACAACTACCAAATTGATAGGGAACTAGATTAGTGTACATTGGACAGGATCTTAAAGATTCTCTTTACAAATATGGTATTTTCGTGAAGTAGACGGTAAGAGATAAATCTTAGTATCCATCCTTTAGGTGAGTAGATAACAATAATTATACAAAATTTTGTTCTACGCTATCACTTTGCAAAATATTCATTATTTGAAATTCTAGTGCATTGGTTAGACTTCCAGAGATTTAAAATCTCTGTTATTTCAACATACTTTGAATATTTGAAAATATTTGAACTTTTGATAAGTTTTATTGATATTTTTAAATTTCAAGGATTTGATTAATTTTTTAAATTTTTGAAGGTACTCTGATTCTATATTTGTGATGCAATCTGATTTTGTATTTCAGGAGACTATGATTCTATACTTTTAGATTATATGATTCTATATTTATGAAATTCTCTAATTTAGAATTTCTATATTCATCTTATTTTATGTTTATGAATTTCCTTGACTTTAGATTTATGTATATATTTGGTTCTAAATTTTTTAAAATGTTTGGTTATTTATTTGTGTCTATAAAATAATTTTGGGAATCCATCCAGTACAATACCCTACTACTAACAGTAGTAGAAATTAGTCATGTTGCACTATAATTCTAAACGCCAGCTAATAAAGGTGTTACTAGCCCTGCATGCCAGCCAATACACATGGATTTGATTTGATTCTATTTATCTAACTAAGGTATACTGATGATATTCTATTTATTTCGAACTTGATGCTCGTGTCTAATATCTACTCAATTTCGATAACACTAGCCTGGAGCTAGCTCTAGTTATTTGAAATTCTACTAGTTCTATTGGAAGTTTCCTACTTTATGTTCGATATTTATCTACAATATATTGAATTAAAAATTTTAATTCTTTTCTCAGATAGTGTTTTGTAATTTTGACTAGCCTTTACATGTATATTAATAACAATGATTATTTTGTATTCAATAAATTATTATTTATTCAAGTGAAATTTTCAAGGATGAATGACTAGTTGGTTAAAACTTCATTCCTAGTCAACCATGCATCATATAATTAGTATTATCTGTTTATTGAGTTCTTACTCACTCTCATTATTTAAATTATTTCAAATAGTAACGCATACCCAAATCCCCCTTTTATGGCTTAGGAATGTAGCTGGGATATTTTTTATGAGCCATGCATTGTTTGTAAGGGCAGTTTTTTTCTATTGTAATACTTTCTATTTTTGTATTTTAGTTTTTCCCCTCTTTATAATCGATGTTAGTGATGTCAGTTTTTTTTTCTTTTATATTTTTGTTGAAAGGAGAGCTCTCTTTCAATTTGTATGTCATATTACCTACTGTATAGTTCTTCGGATGTTCATAATTTTGGGAAGATTTTGCCAAAGTTTCTACAAAAGGTGTTATATATTGAGTTATATATATTATTATATATACACACACAGAGATATATTATGTATTAGAATCATCAATTAAATTCCTTTCATCTCCTTTATTGTTTGGTTTTAAATTTTATGTCTATCAGACTTATGGTGATGAGATTTACCTTAACCCTCATGCCAGTCACCATCTATTATTAAGGCTCTGATAAAGTGGTATTAGAGCTTGGTTCACTTGTGACTTGGGGAGCAAGCGTTCTTTGATGGAACCTCTATCATTATTATGAAACTTGAGCATAACCATGATTGAGGTGTCATTGGAGACCTTATAGGGTGTCTATGTCTACCTTTCTTTGTGTCCATTTTCTTGTAAATTTTTTAAAGTTGAATGAGTAAGGTATGTACTTGGAATGTGTGGTATCAGAGGTTAAAGTTCTCCTTATTCTTGGATGATTCCAAGTTTTAATCCTAAGCCTACTAATCTAGTATGGATTCAAGGATTCATAGTGTGCTCCATTAGCATTGGGTTTGTTATGTCATAGAGGCAGAAATTTACTTAATAGCATACAATGTGTTTTCGAAAATAGTGGTCGTATGTCTTCTTGCAAAATCTAGATTTTGAAACTTCCATGAAATTTTCCCTCTTGGATGTAGGATTGTAGCTAAAAAAGAAATCATTTCATAATGAGACGTAATGGGGATATGGAAGACATTAGTAATTGTAAGAAGAGAATGTAATTGCAACCAATATAGGCAATCTACTGAGAATGACCATTAGGTAAATAAACATATACTGGTTTAGAATGAACATTAAAATCATAAAAGAAATGTAAGTTAGAAGAGATATGACTAGTGGCACCAGTATCAAGTATCTAAGAACTAGAAACACTACTGTCAAGCGTTTGAAATACATGATTAGACTTGATACCTACAAAATCAGTGAACTGTGCATAGTTCACATGGGTTGTGGTTGCTTTCTTGCCTTTCATCAACTTAGAGTGCGACTATTGTACAATATTAGTAATAGTGGACTTCAAATAAGTGAATTTGAGACTAGGTGAATCCAGAGGAGTGTCGGGATTAACAACTC
Source organism: Delonix regia (assembly GCA_037074485.1). Classification (NCBI taxonomy): domain Eukaryota; kingdom Viridiplantae; phylum Streptophyta; class Magnoliopsida; order Fabales; family Fabaceae; genus Delonix; species Delonix regia. Next base: position 34,855,561 of record CM073452.1, on the reverse strand, counting down.
AAGTGTTCAGAATAGGTTTGTTTGTACTTGGCTTAAAAGTCTTTATACCATTTAGAGAATCCATTCTTCTTAAACTAATTCTCTATTGTATGTCCCTTATTATTATACTATGAGCAATATCTATCCTCCTTTTTAGAATTTTTTTTCTTCATATAGTGCTATTTGTTGGTCGTAGAAGATTAATAGGAAATATCATGTAAAGGAGCTAGGAGGATGCTATTGTCAATTAATTCAGGAGCTATAATAGCAATATACTTTTGTTTCTCAACACCAAGTAGCATTGAATAAGCCATATGTGAATACCCAATCCCTAATTACATAATTATTTAATTAATTCACCAATTGATTAGTAAATAAGCAAATGGGGAAATTAAAAATGATCAAGACTTAAATGACATTCGCAATTAGGGACAAGTTGAAATTGAAAATAAATAATGAGGGCGATTTTGAGATAAGCAAAATAAAAATCCAGAAATATGATAATTAATAATAATAAATCAAAGTAAAAATCACAAAAAATTGTAATAATAAAATTGGACAAACTAAAGCTAAAATATAAAATATAAAATAAAATGATTTAAAATAAAGAAAAAAAGGGAAAAGGAGGATGAACAAAAAATGGAAGTTTTAATACGTACATACATACATATATATATATATATATAACAACATGGATTAAAAGTCAAGGCTGAGGTATATTGAAGATCCCAAAATAAGTGAAAAGAAGAGACAAAGAGTAGAAAGGCAAAGTCTTGTGTATTATCATTTTATAGGAAGGATGCTACTCCCCCACCTTGCAAACCCAGAGAAAAACACCAAAATGGCAAGATGCTAGCTTCTTGATACTCACATCTGCTATGTCTAAAGGAAAGATAGCAGCAAAAGAGGATGAGTCAAACTTACTTTGCTTTTTACATGCAAAGCTTACACAGGAAGGAAGAAAGGACAACACCTACCTAAAATGGGCAGGGTAAGAAGTTAGAAGATAGCATGCAGTATGAAGAAAACCAAGGGATAAAGAGAGTGGCTCTATTTTTATTTTTTTTTACAAGAGAACAGATTGAGAAGACAAGGGGGGAAGCCATAGACCAAGAAGAAAAAAGGAAGAAGAAGGAGTGAGCCAAGAGACTAGGAGAGTGAGACGAGGAAGTCGAAGAGGGAGAACTTGGAGGGAAGCAAGGTTCCTCATGCTGAGTTCTAAAGAGAGAGCTCGGGCAACATGGAAACCAGAAGGGCAACGAGCTAAGGGAGAAGAAAAAAAAGGAAGGGGAATCAAAGCTAGAAGAGACCGAGAATAAGGAAGAAATCGAACATTAAAGTTTAGGGGGCTAAAAGTGGTAGAGGCAGTAAAAAGAAAAGGGGGCCGAAAGTGCAAAGAAAGGAAATGTAAAATGTGGGAAGAGCTAAAGAGAGGAGGAAGCTAAAACTATGATGAAGGTGCCGAGAAAGAGGTGGAAGAAGAAGAGAGAATAGAAAGAGGAGAGCATAAGTACTTCCTGTTTTAGATAAGGAAAATAGAGCATGATGAAGGTGTTGAGAAAGAGATGGAAGAAGAGGAGAGAAGGGGGAGACATGGGAGGTTGGGCTATAGCAGTGCATGGTGGCGCTAGTGTAGACCCAAATCCCCCACCACAGCGTCAGAAGGAAACTAAACAACTTTTCACATGCAGACTCCATCTTGCATTTTTGCTTATTGTTCCAAGTTTTCAGCCTATCTTCTAACCATCAATGTTGCCAGGCAACAGGGCGTGGAACATCCCAACAATGGGATGTGAGACATGCTGAGCAGAAGTTGAAAGTCCATTGCAAATGAATGGACTACCAATCAGGGTGTACATGCCTAAGATGATAGGGTGCATGGCAGTGGATAGCCAGGGACGATGCGCTACTGCCACGTCGACAGAGGGCTCATGAACAAGATGACCATAAGGATCAATGACTCACCCTTGATCGGTGCTAGAACCTACACCTGCGGCTTATGTGGGGTATCATGCATAGGATTACAGGGCATCTTAAACAAGTATGTCTTACCATTGGAAACAAGCCTCCTGGCTTTGGAAGTCAAGCATGGGGCATACATTTTAAGCCATCTTCGTATGTATTGATTTACAAATGAGTAGGTCTTTTAAAAACATTTTAGTTATTATTATTATTATTATTATTATTATTATTATTATGGCGTAATCACCGTGGACCTTCCTTTTCATGTGCAAGTCTATTCCTAATTCTTGATTATTCGTTGGAAGAGAGATTCCTTGGCCATGTCAATATTTATATTTATATAAAATATATGATTTGTCTCATAAAAAATAAAAACCCTAAGAAATCCTAAATAATTTCTTTTTCATTTTAAGTTACCGTGTGAGATTGTCGATCTTCTTAAGCACTCAAAAGTTAACTAGTGGAGGCCACGTGAGATCTTTGGTCTCCTCAGGTTTTGAAATTTAATATATGTTTTCAAAAATACTAAAAAAATTTCCAAAAATAAAAAATAGTAGTATATCTAGCTCATTATTTGTAATTTAAAAATCTTAAAAATACTTTTTCATAATAATTTCACTTTCAAAATGAAAATAAAATCCAAAGGTCAAAAATTATAATAAAAAGATAAACAAATTACACTTCCCACAAAAGTCTGATCAAATCCTAAATTTGTCTTGTTCATAAACTCCAACTTAGAACCGTCTATCTTGTTCCTTCCTAAAAAAATATACAAGAATAAAAATTATAAATAATTCCTCATTTCATATTTTTGCATGAGATCTCTAATCTCCTTAGGCTTTGAAAGTGGATATATAATTTCTAAATCAAACTCATAAAAATAAAATCGTAACAAATCTCAAATAACATCTTTTGCATTTCAGGTTACTGTGTGAGATTCTAAATCTCCTTAGGCACTTGCGAATAAATTAGTGGAGGTCGCGTGGGACCCTTAGTCTCTTTAGGCCTTGAAATTTAATGCCCATTTTCAAAATACAAAGATAAAATAAATTCCAAAAAGGGTTTATTTCACCTGTTACTCATAATTAAAAATCCCAAGAAATTCTTTCTTCATTATGATCTCATTTTCAAAATAAAAATAAAAATTAAAAAGTTCAAGAAAAATATAAATCCCAAAAAATGGTTTTTCATTATAATTTTGTTCCAATTTCAACAATCAATTCCAATTTTGAAAATCCAAAAAAATAAAAAAAAATTCAAAAATATTCCTTTCATTATAATTACATTTCAATTCCAAAAAATATATCCCATAATATTTCATTTAAATTTCAAAATAAAGATTAAAATTTTAAAAATAAACAAAAATCAAAAAGAGGAAAAATGAAAAGGTCAAGAGAGCTAGATTAATCAGGTTGTTGTAAATTAAAACACACAAATCAAATTCCAATCTCGTTTTGTTTATGAAAATCTATTTAATTTAAACTCTCCTGTTCTCATTACAAAAATTACAAATCATCAACCAACAGACACATCATTTTGGTCAAACTATGTGGACTTCAATCCCTATCACAGGATACATAGGCTCTAGGCTTTCAACCTAGGTTAAGTCTGCCCTTTATAAATATCTATTTATTTGCTTGCATTCTTGTTGCTTTTGTTTTCTCTGTTTAATGAGCATGCATGTTAGTAAAAGGGTAATTGATATAAATTTAAGGTCATATTCTACCTCATTTGACTAGTTTAAGGTAACCATCCTTTTGGACGCGTATTGTGAGGTGCCTAACACCTTTCCCAAACTCAAATAGACTCCCAAACCTATCTCTAGTTTCGCAGACTATGTTGCCTTTTTCTTTTTATTTTAAATTGGTTTTCCAAAGTTTTCTTTTAAAAATTTTAATGGCGACTCCTGTAAATTGATTTTTAAGATTCATTTTAAGAATCAATTTAAACCACTTTTTATTCCCCTCAACAAAAGATCAGTTACAACACCTTATCAAGGTTGGGTCATGGATCCATCGTAAGAATTTAGTGACAATTGTGGTCAAAGGAATCATTGAGACATATTAAAAAGACCATTAGTTTCTCTTTATTTTGTATTTTAAGTATAGTGCCATTAATACCACAGGAACACTTACCACACAAACAATGAGGCAATGACAGAACACAAGTAAGTTTGTCCCATAATTTGCTAAGTTTAGCAAGGTACATGGAGAGGAAGGCATTACCCTGTGTAGTAGATAGAAGCCCCCTCTTAATTTGATACTCTTGAGGACTATTTGACTGTATCCCACAATACTTTAGCAGAGGTGGCATAAACGAGAGATTTTTAAAGCTCTTTAGATAAAGAGTTCAAGATCCATGACACCACCGTGGCATTTGCTCGCACCCAGTCTTCATACTTATTGAAGTTCTTGACAGGTATGGTGGATGGTGCTAATGATAAAGCGAAGCTTGTGCTTGGCAGCAAGTGCCATGCATGGACTTATTCCAAGTTGGATAATTGTTGCCAGTAAAAGGAGCTGTAACATGAGCAGCCCCAAGATTATCAAATCCATACAGGGTGAATAGATCCAAAGCAACATGTTGACGACTGTTATCCTCTACCATTGAAATAAAACTAGAAACAATAGACAAAATAAAGCAGAGCACAGAACTTACTGCTCTTATACCATGTAAAATAATGGTATCATATTAATTGCATTCAATTCTATACAACAAATCTATGCCTCTTATATACACAAAGATGGCACGAAGAAAGCTAACTGTACATGCAAAGCTAACATGTCTAGTTCCTATTGCATTCATGTCTTATTCCTATAACAGCAAATTCCTAGCTCACATGTCTTGTTGCTAAGCTATGCGTGAATAGTTCATGTGAGTAAATACTCCTTCAATGGCCTACAGAAGCGAATATTCAAATTTGACTGTCCAATGTGGTTTAGACTAGAGTAACAAACTTCAGCCTTTCCCCAAAAACACCAAAGAAACAAAGAAATTCTTCCAAGAGGAGAAATAATTATTTGCTCTTTGTCTGTGTTTTCTAAAGCAAAATTATCAACCTAAAAAAATTTACTTTTTGTTTAACGTGTATTAATTGCAATTAGTTTTTTTTTTTTAATAATGACAACTCATAAATTGAACTTTAGATTTTTTTAATTAATTATTAATTAATAATATTTAATTGCCAAGGGATGGAGTTATTTTAGACAATATCATCCTGGCATATGAACTAATGCATCAAATCCAACATGCTAGGGGGGAAAAACTAGATGGTGTACATTGAAACATGACATTGCAAAAGCTTTTAATAGTATATCATGGAGTTTTCTCAGGGCTGTTTTAACTGTAATGAATTTTCCCTGTAATTGGATTTAGCTTATAATGCAATGTGTTTGCACTATTTCCTATTAGATTATCATCAATGACAACCCTACAAAAGTCTCTTTTACGAAATGTGGGCTTCAACAAGGAAATTCTTTATCTCCATATCTATTTATCCTTTGCATAAAAATCCTCTCTTGTTTGATTATTGAAAAGGAAAAGCATGGGGATTGGAAAGGAATCAAAATTGGGAGGTCAGCTCTACCTATATCTTATGTATGCAGATGATACCATCTTAATTTTTGAAGCTTCAATAGAGATATGTGTAAGAGTAAAATTGTAAAATAATTTTTCCACACTTTCAGGCCTCAATGTTAACTATGTAAAGTCTATCATGGTCTTTAGCCCCAACGTTCTTCACTGTTTTAAAAAACTAGTGGCAAAGCTGCTAAAAGTTCCGTATTTTGAGCGGCTTGGCAAATATCCAGGTACCCACGTTAATGTTGGTTGAAATAAAAATCAGATTTATCAAGACCTCATAAGGAAAATTGATATCAAGCTCCAACATTTGAAGTCAAGATTACTTTCACAAGCTGGTAGATTAACTCTCATCCATTCTGTTCTAAATTCGAGCTTGATCTATCATTTGTCCTATTTTCAGCTTCAAAAAAAATATTGTGCAAAAATTGAATCTAAAATATCTAACTTTTTGGGCTTTAACAATGATAAACCTAGAATGCACCTTATGAAATAGGAATTGATTTGTGCCCCAACCAGTGCAAGGGGTCTTGGTATTAGGCAAATTGCTCCTTTCAATCATAATCTCATGGCCAAGCAGGTTTGGAAAGTAACTGATCTTCTTTATTTGTTAGAGTGATAAGAACTAAATACTACAATTATGACTAGCCTGGTGTAGTTGCGTCAAGATCAAGCTCATCTTAAATGTGGTGCATTTTCTTGAAATCACAGGGCATTATTACTGAAAATTTAAAATGTAAGATAGGGAATGGCTCCTTAATCCCAATCAACCACTGTTTCATATGCCCAATGCAGTCAGGTCCCCTAATGGTATTGCTAGGGTGTCAAACCTTATTCTGCATAATTCACACAATTTGAGTACTCAACTTGTCACTTCCCTATATGATAGAAACACTGCATTGCAAATCCTCAACACTCTTACATCAACAACTGGACAACATGATGCTTTGATCTGGGCAGGTAATAGCCATGGCACATATAAAGTAAAGGATGGCTTTAAAAATTTAAGGAATGGGCAGACTTCAAGACGTTCTTCAGCCTTAACAAAATAGGCGGCCAAGCTCCCATATAGAATTTCGGTCTTTACTTGGCGATTATCTAAAGCCTTACCAGTTGGATAAATTCTTGAAAAACATCATGGTGGTATAGGTTCATCGTGTCAATTTGTCAAAAAGCTCTTGAAACTCCAAATCACATTTTTATACAGTGTCCTTTTCCAAGAGCCCTGTGGTTTGCATCACCTCTTTCCCTGAGAGTTGAACACTTTCAAGATCAAGACATTATTGGTTGGCTTGAGAAATGGTTTAATCAGTGAAAGGAGAATCTTGCCATCTTAGAATTTCACACTAATTACATTCTAATCACTTATGTTATTTGGTTTTATAGGAATAAGCTGATACATGAAGGAGTTCGTGCTGACGCATGGCAAGCTGTTAATAGGATAATCGTATGATCTTTGAAGTCAGAAATGCAAAAGTCTTCAATTCCAAAAAAACCTTAACTGCATCATGTTGAAAGAGATCTTCTCAGAACTGGTAATAGTTGTAACAATGTCGAAGCTCACATAGACAGTGAAGGGTGGTCGCTTATCATTTGTACTAAAAAAATTAAAGGTGGATTACGAGAGAACAAAGCTATCTTTGACATTTTTTACAATGCAAACCTGGTAAGAAGATAGGGCTTTATTAAAAGGGTTATTAAGTCCAAAGAAGTTTTAATGCTCACAGCCAGAGGATGTCTTCAATGGATTCAATAGCAAGAAGCCATTCCAGGTCCCACTACTCATGCGAATAAAGTAGTTTGTCTTTGACGATACTGGGAGGAACTCGTTTATTGGAGATTTCAGAATTCATACCATCTTCAAACTGTTGGTCACAATATTCACCACATTCTCAAGGTTTTCTCTAATTTCAGGATCCTCACCTTGCCTCACAATACAGCAAAAATCGAGGCATCTTCATATTTATGAACCTCTTGCTTCATGAATTTGTATAATTGTACTCTCTTGTAAAATTTTTTGTCTCCTTTAGCAAAAAAAAAAAAAAAAAAAAGAGATAGAAATTTTGAGAGAGAATGGAAAATGAGTATGCAAAACAAAGAAGCTTTAGGTTCCTTCTTTTCAAGTCTAATGCACAAGGGTTAGTTCAGGATTTGAAGAAAAAATTGGAAGAGCAAGATGGTAAATCCGAAAAAGCACCTTTTTGGTCAGATTTTTCAAGGGCAATTAGGTATTTAGTGGCTAAGTCATAGGCATTTGGGGAAAATATGGCAAAATAGGAGGATTAAATTGGAAAAGTGGAAAAGAAATAAAATAAAATATTTATAAAATTATAAATTTGTACCCAAGCATTTCCTTAAATATTTCTAAACTCAAAAATTTAGTTAACTCTTGTAAAATTTAATTATGTCTCCTATAATCTAAATTAATTAGTTTGAACTAAATAAATTATTATTGTTACGACAAAAAAAAAAAACTTATATGCAATATGTTATAGTGGTGGAGCTAGGACCCTGAGTCAGTGGTGGTGTAATTTTTATATTTGATTTTAAAAATTATATTTAAAAATTATTTTCTTAAATAATTTTTTTTAGAAAAATATAATTTTTGCCTCTTACTTTTGGCTAGAATATCAATTTGGTCCTCCAAAGATAAAAAGTATCATTTAGTACTCCAAAGATTAAAAAAAATGAACTGATTTGGTCATTTTGGAAGACCAAATTGATCTTTAAAGGACTATTATTTTTTCATTTTTGGAGGACCATTTTAATATTTTCCAACTTTGAAAGATCAAATTAATTTTAAGGCCAAAGTGAGGGACCAAAATTCTATTTATCTCAATATTCTTACCTTTAAATTTTTTAATTAAACTAAATGAGAATTTACTAACAATATCTTAACTTTCTCCTTCTTAAATTTAAAAATAATTTTGAATTTAAATAAGTATTGTACAATATATTACTCTCTGTATCAATATTAACTTCACTATATATTTGTGAGGATAATGGTATCCACTCACTAGTCTTGTTATGCATAACAAAGATACACTTAAAAAATATACATAACTTGACAATAACATGATATTTCAATAAACAACTCAAAGTAGTATTTTGAAGGAAGTAAAATTTAATAAGCATTAAAATTTATAAATATCAATTTGCTAAAAATATATATTTATAGAGCATCATAAATATTATTTCTTTCCAACATTTCTGAACGACATTTTTTAAGAAAAGTTGTCCAAGGTCTACTTAAAAATAATATATTGACATTTGAACTTAATTATATTTTATTTAATTATTGCAAATTGCTATTTATATAAATGTATCAAAAATTTACACATAAATTAAATAAAAAATCATATACATAATATATATGTAAGTCTAATAAATTTGAATTAAAATATCAAATAATAAAACAAATAACATTATCCAATTATAAAAAAATTATTAATTTCAGTGGATTCCACAAATAAAAATATATGAGGACATAAATTTTTAACTAAATGCATGGGGCTCGACCACTTATTCGTTATGTCTCTTTTAGTCTATTATCCAACCAAAACATAACAAGTTTATAATTTTTTTAATTATATTACGACATTTGCAGTGGCAGTGGCAGTGGCAGAGGCAAGGGGGGCAACCACATGCCATGACCCCCAAAATTTTGTATAATTTAGTTTTCAGCCCTATATTACAGGATAAAATTTAAATATTGTCCCAAGATTACTTAAAAGGAATATTGAATGAAGACTTTTGTAAATAAAATAAGATTCTACTTTTCCTTTGAACTTTTTTTATGGTGTTTTTATGCTATTTGCTCCTTTAGAGTCTTTTTAGGTTACTTCATTTAGCTATAGTTTAGCTATATCTCTTTTCTCGTGCTTTCTATTTATTTGATATCTCTAACATTCACTTTTTACTCTTTACTTAATCATAAGCACAGACACAATTTTATGTAAAGGTTTCCATATTTAATAGCACTTTTCATACTTTACTTTATATTCTTCAGTTCAGTTAATTTTTTTATGTTCGCGTCTTGCTCCTTGCTCTACTGTACTGCATATTTTGCCACATCTTTTTTCTTTCTTTCTTTCAGTACATTAGTTGATATATATATATATATATATATAATGGTTTTCTCCTATTACTTGTATTTCAATTTTATTATTAGCAAATATTTTATTTACATTCTGATGAGAAATTTTTTTTAAAAAATGAGTGTGTTTGGTATAGTTGTTTCATATTTTGTTTTGTACTGAAACCCATTCATAGATGTTAAAGTTGGAAATATGACTGCATCTACACCTTATATTGTTTGATTTCGATAATATTGACTCTTAGATATAATTGAGTAATGAATATTACTTAATTAAATATCAAATTGGCTTTATATAGTATATTAGTGGTATTTTTTTTAATATATCAAATATTTTAATTTGTCTTCAGCCCCTTTCTTGTTATGTTTCTAGCATCACATACAACTGTATACTTTTCAAGTTAAATCATACACTGTTATTAGTTTGAACTGAATAATTTGTTATTGTTATTGTCTCAATATTTTCCATAATCGTCCATCTTCTATGTTCATTATAGATTATTACAGCTAGGGATGGCAAAAGGTCATCAAATTTAGGAATTCCTATAAGGACTATCCCATTTGGGGACTTGCATTTAGGAAATTTTTTTCCGCGGAGATAGGGATGGGGGAAAGCTCTCCTCAAAGGAAGTTTAGAAATGGGGATGAGAATCATACCACCTGTCCCATATTCCCTATCCCCGTCAATTCTATATAAATTTTAAATATATATATATATACTAATTTTTGTAATTTTTGTATTTCACTTGTTATTTATATTATAATAATTAAAAGTAATTAAATCAATTTAATTTAAAAAATGATTACACTCATTAAATCTTATTCTTCCACTTCTTTGAGACATAGATGACATAATATTATTACTTTTAAAATACTTCAGAGCTACAATCACATTGCAATGGAAAATAGAAAGTGAATATTAGAAAAAATAATATTAATTATTTTTAAATTAAGATTAAGGACAAACATAGAAATTATAATTATTTAAATGGTTTTATTTTAAATTTAATTATCTTTCAGTTAATTTTTTTCATTATTAACTTACCTTATTAAGATTTATCTATTGTAAGTTATAGAACTTGTTGTTAAATTTGTTATTTGAATATTTGTAGTTTTAATGAACTTAATTAGAACTTGTTAGATAACATAAAGAAGGAGCATGAACTTTAAATCTAAATTATATATATATATATATATATTATTTTTTTAAAAAAAATTTATAGAAAATTTTGAAGTCTCTATAGGAATCCATTGGAATCCGCATCCCTATAAGGAATGGGGATAGGAGAAAAATCACCCCTAAGATAGGAAATGGGAATGGGGATCCCCCCCTCACAAAATTGACATCCCTAATTACAGTCACGTAAAAAAGGAAAACAACAAATAATTTATAAGATGGAAATGGGCAAAACTAGTGAATATTAAAAAGTATTTAGAAATTTAATTAGATATTTAACATAATTAAAGCATTGGAAATGATATTTTTACCAATGGAATAGATCTTGAAAGAATAAATGCCAATTTGTAAATCATAAGATAAAATTAAAAAATTACTATTCAAACAAAACAAAATAAACTAATTTTACTGTAAAACATATTTATGCATATGATAGAATCAAGATCAGAGGTTTTACTTGCAGCAGCAGTAGGGTTTTTGATTAAAAGCTCGAATAGTCATGAGGGAGGCTTGGAAGAGGGCTCTCGACTGAAGAATTTTAAAGCCTATTTTTCTGATAAAGACGCTCGGAAGCAAACGAGTGAAGGGTGCTTGACTTTTTGCTTGAGTACTCGTGGAGGTGAGGCACCAGAGTGAAGTTACCAGTAAGGTAGGATAGAGTTTTAAAAGTTGTGGGGGAGTTTTGGAGGAAGGCTACTGACTAAAGAGATCTTATCTATGGTATGCGGTGACTCTTTAAAGGGAGCTCATATAGTACAAGACCTTTTAGCAAGGAATACAAAAAAGATTAAAGTCATAGATACTAGGTGATGTGTTTCAAGGAAGTTTAGATTGAACAATCACAAAATGCAAATAAATGAAAAAGAATAAATAGAACAACTAGCAATCTCGAATGATAAATTTGTACGCCACACTCAAAAAAAGAAAAAGGAGAGTGATAAGAATCAAGGATAATTTTGCCACTAAGTTTAAAAAACTTATATGAGAAATTCACATATAAGAGGCTAGGCAAAATTTTAGAGCATTCAATATTGCATTTCTCATTAATAAGTTCTGTATTTATAGCCAAGAACAACCTTCATAGCATAAGTCCAAGATTCACCTAATTACTTACTTAATTTGGAAAAACATGCATAGAAATACACCTAACTTAGACTTTCAATCCAATGTAGCTTACCTAACTAAGACTAAACTAACAATCAGAATAATTATTTCAACTTTCATCACATGCATGACCAACTTTTCACATTGCATTATAACACATTAAAAAATTGCCCTACTTAAACTTGGACTCCATATAGAACTTGGGCTTGGATCCTAAATGGTCAGATTCCACTTTAGGTTATTGAATAAGCATGACATGAATTTTCTTAGTCATAAAACAAGTAATCAGCCCAGATGGAACTTCTTGGCCCAAGTCAGCCTCTTGTTCAACTTGATGCTAATCATTCTCCTTAGGTTCAAAAGGATTTTTTCTTAAATCCAAGTCTTCATTGTAATTGAAGTATGGCATCAAATCTTTTACATTGAATGTGGTAGAAACATTACAATCTCTTGGTAAATCAACCTTGTATGCATTATCATTTATTTTCTTTAGAATCTTGAATGGACCTTTTGCCTTGGGCATCACCTTTGACTTCCTTTTATTGGGAAACCTCTCCTTTCTAAGATAAATACACGCAAGACTCCTAGCATGAACCCATGGTTGATTAAGAATTGGTAATGGCATATAAAAACCATATGTTACCTCATTGCTTTTTGCTTTCTTGCAAGTTGCACATCTATCCACCACTCGATGTACATCATTGATCATCCTTGGCCAACGGAAGTGTTCTTTAATCATCTCTAACTTCTTCTTTTTGCTAAAGTGTCCTGCCAAACCTCCCCCATGAGTTTCTATTGCCAATAATTCTTTAATTGAGCAATTAGGAATACAAAGTTTGGCACCTTTGAATAAAAATCCTTCATGCTTATAGAAACCATCAGTAGCACTCTTTTCACATACCAAGTATATATAAGAAATATTAGGATCTTCTGCATATTGGCCCTTTATTAGTTTGTATCCCATTAACTTAGCATTCATTAATGAGATTAAAGCATGCCTTTGAGACAAGGCATTTGCAATCATATTAGTTGCTCATTTGATCACGTAGGGAAATGCCTCCCAAAACTCCATCCATTTAGCATGCCTCTTGCTTAATTTGGTCTACCCCTTTAAATACTTCAATGACTCGTTATCTGTGTAAATAACAAACTCCTTAGGTAACAAGTAGTGTTCCCAATTCCGTAAAGCTCTAATCAATGCATAAAACACATTATCATAAGTTGAATAATTTAGAGTTAATCCCTTGAACTCCTCACTGAAAAGGTAATAGGAAGCTTCTCTTAATTCCTATACCTGATGCATCACATTCAATCTTAAAAGTTTTAAAGAAATCAAGGAGTGTGAGAATTAGTACTAGACATAACGTCTCTTTAATGATTTTAAAACCTTGTTGGGCAGCCTCATTCCATTTAAAGTCACCACCCTTTTTTATGCAATTAGTCAATGGTGCAAGAATAGTACTAAAATTCCATACAAATCTTTTATAAAAGGATGTTAATTCGTGGAAACTTCTCACCTTAAAAATGTTTATAGGAATAAGCCATTCTTTAATAGCTCTAACTTTCTCCGAATCAACTTCAACTCTATGTTAACTAATCACAAACCCAAGAAAAATAACTTGGTCTTAGTAAAAATGGCACTTTTTGAGATTGCCAATTAATTTTTCTTTTTGAAGTACTTCAAAGACCTTCCTCAGGTGCTCTACATGTTCTTCCTGACCCTTGCTATAAATCAGAATGTCATCAAAATTAACCACAACAAATCTTCAATAAAATTTCATAGGATATGATTCATCAAACGCAGAAAGGTGCATGGGGCCTTTGATAAACCAAATGCAATAACCATTGATTCATACAACACATGCGTGTTCTTGAAAGCTATCTTCCACTCATCCTCTTCCTTCATTTGAATATGATGATACCTACTCTTGAGATCAATCTTTGAAAAGATTGTAGAGCCACGTAGCTTATCAAGCCTAGGGATAGGATGTTAATACTTCACTGTGATCTTGTTTATGGCCTGGTTGTCCACACATATTTTCATAGTTCTATCCTTCTTTGGTATTGACAAAGCTAGTACTAAACAAGGGCTCATTGACTTTCACACAAAGCCTTTATCTAGTAACTTATTTACTTGATATTTTAACTCCTTAGCCTCCTTTGTATTACATTGATAAGTTGGCCTATTAGGTAAAGTAGCACTTGGAATGAGATCAATTTGATACTCAATCCCTCTAATTAGTGGTAATCCCTATAGCATCTCATCTAGAAATAAGTCAATGAATTCTTTCACTAACTTCTTAATCAGTACAAGTATAGACACTACCTCTGTTGGCATAGCTTCCTTCACTATCAGCATTAATATAGGATTAATTGAATGTAAACTCCTTTTGTTGCAAATAAGTTTTCCTTTTTTTTTCCTTTGCTAGTTGATCTTTTAGATCTTGTTAAGGACTAAGAGGTGCTAAGACAATATTTCTCCAATTCTTGGTAACAGAATAGGTGCTTTTGAACCCATCATGCATGACTCTGCTATCATGTTGTGAAGGTCTTCCTAAAAGCAAATGACTAGCATTCATTGGTACCACATCACATACTACTTCATCTTTATATGACTTTCTAATAGAAAATGGTACTTGAACTTGCTTAGTGACTTAAATTTCTCCTTGGTCATTCAACCACTACAGCTTGTATGGGCGAGGGTGTTTTGTGGTCTTCAAGTTTAATTTCTCAACTAATGTTATTAAAACAACATTAGTACATGCTACCTTTATTAATAATGACATCACAAACCTTTCCACCAATCGTACATATAGTATGAAAGATGTTCTCATGTTAATCATCTTCTACCTTGGCTTGTGAGTTCAAATTTTGTCAAATTACAAGTAATTCTCCTTCATTTAGATACTTTACAATGTACTCATCCTATTCTTATGTTGTTTCTCTTTCATCTTCACTTTCAACCTCCTCTTGTACTTTTTGAACAATCATCACTCTTCAATTTATACATTTAAAAACAACGTATCCAAAACCAAGACATTTGAAGCACTTAATTTCCTTGCTCCTCCTTGAGTTCCTTACATCATTAACCTTATCCTCTCCCTAAGACGAATTAGCATGGTTACTTGAGTTCGTCTTTTCCTTTCGGCATTCATCCCACTCTTGGACATCTTTTGGTGTTAAAGAGGTTAAGTTTGTTGCCTTGAAACTAGTAAACCATGAACTTCTTAGTTTATTTGTACCTCTCTTACGTTGCCTTTCCACCCTAACAGTAAGCTTAATTTCATCCTCAAGTGTTACATAAGGTTATAATTCCATTGCATTAGCAATTTCCATATTCAAGCCTCTTAAGAACCTTGCAATAGATTATTCCTAAGGCTTTTGTATCTCACATCTCATCATTAACATTTCAAACTTTTTAACATAATCTTCAACACATATCACCCTTTGTCTAAAAGTTTGTAACCAGATGTACAACTCTTATAATTATTAGGAAGAAAGTGCTTTTACTTGAGTCTCTTTATAAGCCTCTAACTCCTTATCTCCTCTTTTCTATCTCTCCTTCATTGTGCTTTCAAATTATTCAATCTTAGATTTCCATAATCAATAACTTCAAGGGTAGTTAGTTTACATTCAGAATAGTTATGGCATTCAAACACCTTCTCTACTTGTTGCACCTACTCTAAGTACTCCTTTGGTGAGTTAGTACCTTTGAATGGTGGAATCTTCAATTTAATGTTGTTCCCCAAGTCATGCTACTACTTCCTTTGTTTATATGCATTAATTTCATCTTTTTTTCTTCATCAAGAACAGAATCAATGGAAGTTCAATGATTATGTTGTTGTTGAGGTTTTGAACAGTCAATCTTGTGATTGCTTGCTCTAAACGAATCAACTGCTCATTCATTTCTTATTGACTTTGTTGTATGCCTATAATTTGAGCTTGTCCCAAAGAAAGCCCTCTTAGAACATTGGTAGTGTTGTTCTCAGCTATATCTCACTCTAAACACTCTTCTAACGTGTTCCTCTCTTTAACAATAAGTGTTTCTCTCTTCACCCATTCGCAATCGAGGCTTTGATACCAAAAATGATGTGCTTCAAGAAAGTTTAGATTGAATAATCCTAAAATGTAAATAAATGAAAAAGAAGGCATAGAACAACTAGCAATCTCAAATGACAAGTTTGTACACTACACTTAAGAATACTAGGTTTGATTTGCCACACTCTAGAATAGAAGAAGGAGAGTGATAAGAATAAAGGATAATTTTGCCACTTAGTCTAGAAAACTTATGTGAGAAATTCGCTAAAAGGCTAGGCCAAATTTTAGAGCATTCGAGGTTGTAATTCTCATTGATCAATTTTGTATTTATAGCTAAAAACAACCCTCATGGCATAAGTCTAAGATTCACTCAATTACTCACCTAATTTGGAAAAACATGCATTGAATTACACCTAACTTAGACTTTCAATCTAATGTAGCTTACTTAACTTAAACTAAACTAATAATTAGAATACTTATTTTAACTTTCATCACATGCAAGGCTAACCTTGTACATTGCATTATAGCACATGATTAAATTGTCCTACTTAAACTTGAGCTCTGTATAGAATTGGGCTTTGAACCTAAATAGTCTTATTCCACTTTGGGTTATTGAATAAGTGTGGCATGAATTTTCTTAGCCAAAGAATGAGTAATCAGCCTAGATTGAACTGCTTGGCCTAAGTCTTCTTGTTCAACTTGATGCTCATCACTAGTCTTAAGAGCTCAGAGGCTTTGTTTGGCATCGTCAACATGCTAGGTGTGGAAAAGGAGGGGTCATTTAAAAAAGACATAAATGAACTTGATTAACCTAAGAAACTATCATACAATGAGATGGTGATGAATAATGATGCTAGTGATAATCTTTCTCCAGAAGAGATTATTTAGATGGTAGCAAAAGATTATGTTGTTGAGCATAATATTGTTTCTGAGGATGTCTCTTGACCTTTTGTTCCTAATCCTATAGTAAAGGTTATTCTTGAGGAGTATAAACAATGTTGTTGCCTTTGGAAGCTCTCCTTGTATATGAAGTAGCTAGAAAACGGATCAGCTTTAAGGTCATAGAATCTTGGGTATAGAGACAATGGACCTGGAATGTTGCAATTAAAGTTATGGATCTAGCAAAGGACTTTTTCTTTATTCGTTTTATTAAAAAGGCTGATTATAATTGGTGACCTTTTTCTAATTTTCTTAAATAGAGAAAAAAAAAATAGTAATCTAAGTTCGTGTTCCCGAGTTATCAGTGGAGTTAGGTAACAAGGATTTTCATTGACAGGCAGGATCCAAACTTGGTAATATGTTGGAAATATATGAATTAATGTCTTTCCAATCCAGGGGAAAGTATGCACAGTTATGTGTCAAGGTTGACCTTAGTAAATAGTTGGTGCCTATTATTACTGCACTTAGGAAAATGTACTTGGTAGAGTATAAGGGGATACATCTTATTTACTTCAATTGTGGAACTTATGGTCATAAAGTGGAGTAATGTTTTTTAGCCAAATCAAGTCAGATCCTAGGTCAAACTTCTAAGACAAGAAGTTTTGATGAAATTATGGCAATGGTAGAAGAAACGAATGTGGATAATGTGACAAAAATTGTTTTTATTTAAAAAGAATTGTAGGATTTCTTAAGGAATTTGATTAAAATGATGCGACAATTAAGGATTCGGTTCCCTTATATGAAAAAGTTCATAATTCTTCTCTCTCTAAGCATCTTGGCTTATGGATGATTATGAAGTGCCTAAAACATAATTATGTGGGTTTAAGATAACATTCTGATAGGAATGGGATGAGTAAGACTAATCTTGGAAATAATAAATCTTGTTTTTCTGTTTTAAACATTGACTTTGAGGTGGATAAGTCAATTATAGGAGATGAGCTAAATTCTCATAAATTAATTAATAGGGATTTGAAAATGGGTAATAATGTACCCAAAAAGGCCAATCCTAATAAAGCTGTTGTCAACAATCAAAATGAATCGACCCAACAAGTATGCCTGAAGACTGCTCTCAATTCAAGGAAGAATAGTGGGTAGTTAATGAATGCATGTCAACCCAATGATAATATCCAAAACAAAACCTAGTGGTAAATCCTTTTGTTGAAGTCATTGATGAGCTGAACTGTAAAAAGAAAGGGTTAGCCGCTGCCTATTCTAAATGGCATGATAATCCTGTTCAAAAAGAAAAGCTTGACTTTTTTATGACACATGTGCATGGTCTTGTTAACAAAACCATTGCTTTTTCTCAAAAGCTTTTCATGGCAATCTAGCAAGTGCTTATAATCCTCGTAACCCTGGTTCAGCAAGTGGGAGATTGGTAGTGGAACTAGGACATGTCTTTGGGGAAATGGTGATGGAAACTAATAACGCCATTGGGGCCTAAATTATACCTGCTCAAGATGTTTTAGGGGATGCCTTTCCACCCAGTCAAGATCACCATGTTTTGCTATTGCACCCTATCCTTTTTAAAATTTTCAATGAATTTATAGTTTGGAACTATAAAGGTGTTTCTAGAAAAGGATTTACTACTATAACTAGTGATTTGATATATAGATTTCATGCAAAATTTCTTTGCTTTTTGAAGACCCATGTGAGTGAGGAGAAATTTAATTTTGATGGTTAGCATAATCAGGACGGTGTGGGTTTCTTTAGTGGTATTTAGTGTTTATGGAAGCTTAATTCTTGGCAGGTTTAAATATTTTAGTCGCATCGCCAATTTGTCTACATGCAAATTGTTTTTTAAGAATTGTACCTTTGGTTCTTCATGGTGGTTTATGAGAGTTTGTAGTCTCTACCTCGAAGGGATTTGTAGGAAGGACTCAAGGAGATTATTGCCCAGACTTATGGCTATTAGTGTGTATGGGGTGATTTTAATTATATTATGTCTATTGATGACACTACTGGTACTTCTAATATGTCTTGTGACTTTATTTTGTTTCAGGACACTTTGCTTGATTGTAGCCTTTTATGATATTGGTTTTCAAAGGACACCTTTCACATGGCAATGTAATAATATCAGAAGAAAACTTAATCATTTTGTTGCTGATAGTCTTTGATATACTCTTTTTAATGTTGTTGTGGTTAAGTACCTCCCCAAGCTCAAGTCAAATCATATTCTAATTCTCATTGACTTTAGGGATAGTGACTTAGCTAATACTACTAAATGATGTTTTCGATTTTTAGTTTATTGGTTGGCACATGATAAGTTGTAGGATCTTCTTAGGAGGTCATGGTTGAAGGATAGGGATTTAGAGTCAAATATTATTTCCTTTGTAGAGGCAGCCAAGGACTAAAATAAAGATGTTTTTTTTTGGCAATATAATTAGAAAAAAGAATAAAATCATGTTGAGATTAGATGGTATAGGTGATGATCTTGGTTTCCAAACTAATAGGTTCTTGGAAAATCTCTGATTGCAATTATGAAAGGAATATGAGGCTTTGGCTACCCAAGAAGAAATTTATTGGAAGCAACTTTCTAGGTGCAATCGTAATACTGCTTACATCCATGGCATGGCTTCAGCTCAAAAGAGGAAAAATAGAATTTTAATGTTAAAAAATGATTATGGGTTTAGGTTGAAGACCAGAATGTTTTACAAAAAATGTGTATCCCTTTTACAAAAAGTTTTATGAAAGTGAGGGATTTTATGACCAACTCTCTAATTTTAGTATGTTTCCCAACTTGACAACGGTCAAGTTATTTTCTTTAGCTAAAAAGGTTACAAAAGAGGAAGTTAAAAAACTCTATTTGATATAGGGTTTAAAAGGCTCCTAGTCTTGACGACATTCCTGCAATGTTTTACCAAAGTAATTAGGAACATATGAAGAACTCTCTCTAGTTGATTATGTGGTATAGGTCATTTTTTAGCTATCTCTTATCCTTTAGTTAACTAACTTTTATCTCTCTAATTACAAAAGTTCCTTGTCCTCTAACCCTGAAGCAATATAGACCTATTGTTTTATGCAATGTGGTGTATAAGTTATTTACCAAAATTGTTGCCACTAAACTCAAGGAGCTTATGTCAAAGCTTATTAGGCCTAGTTAATGTAGTTTTGTGCCAAGGCGATAGAGTGCAAATAGTATTATTATTACTTAGGAAGTTATCCACGCTATGAGATCCAAGAAAGGAAATGTTGGTTTAATAGCCCTTAAGGTGGATTTTGAGATAGGCTTTCATGGAATTTTTATAAGAGACACTTCGTATGATATTGGGCATCCAAATAACATTAATAATCAGATCTGGTATAGTGTTACCTTTGCTGACATGTAACTGCTCTGGAATGGTCGTGATACAGATCATATTGTTCCCTTGAGGGGGATTCAACAAGAGGATCCTATCTCTCTGTATCTTTTTATTCTCTATATTAAGAGGTTAACCTAAATCATTACTTTAGTAGTTAACCATAAGATTTTGGATCTAATTTCTCTTAACAGAGGAGGCCCTTTGTTTTCTCATTTTTGCTTTGTAGATGATTTAATTTTATTTTCCACTGCATCTATGCAACAAGCTCATGTGATTAAAGAGACTCTAGAAATGTTATGTTGGAGCTTGGGTTAAAAGGTTAATAACTCTAAATTTAGTATTTCTTTTTTAGCAAATGTTCCTTAGGACCAAAGACAAAAGATTAGCCAATTCTTAGGCATAAATTTAACAGATAACTTGGGGAAATATTTAGGAGTTCCTTTATTCCATGGTAGATGTTCTCATAGTGAATTTTAGTATATTGTTGATAGAATGTTGAGTTATCTTAATGAGAGGAAGGCTAATTCCCTTTTTTTGGCTAATAAAATTACTCTGGATTAGTCAGCTCTTGCTTCTATTC
Source organism: Delonix regia (assembly GCA_037074485.1). Lineage (NCBI taxonomy): Eukaryota > Viridiplantae > Streptophyta > Magnoliopsida > Fabales > Fabaceae > Delonix > Delonix regia. Next base: position 34,834,808 of record CM073452.1, on the reverse strand, counting down.
CCACTTATGTGATGCTAACAACTAGAATTCCTCTTCAGGTTTATGATAATATTGATAAAATCTATAAGGATTTTCTTTGGAATGGTTCTACAAACAAGAGGAATATTCATTTGATCAATTGAGAGAAGATTTTCAAACCTAAGAAATTTAGTGGCTTGGGTTTTTAGGGAGCCTATGATATTAACCAAACTTTTTTTTTATACAGCAAGCTTAAGACCTTATTCATTGGAAGAAAGCTCTTTGGGTGAAGGTAGTTAATAGAAAATATGGTTGTTTTGATGAGATCATTTTAATTGTTCACCAACATAGTGCTGCCTCTAATCTCTGGCATGGAATTGTCAAATTTAGGCCTTTTTGTTGTAATCTTCTTTAATGCCCAAGGAATAGCAAGTTGATTCATTTATGGACTATTCATTGGGTGTTAAGAATTCATAAATGTAAAGATTTTGCTACTATTACCATTGATAATGATATCCATGATGAGTTAGTAGCTGATTATGTTCTTGATAATAGGGATTGAGATCATTTTGAGCTTTAACAGGCCATTCTTGTTAATTGCATGGACATTATTGCTACTTTAAGAATCTCCACCTTCGTCGAGGATGTTAATCTGGTGGCTTGCCTCCTAAATAACAATGGTATGTTCTCTTGTAAGTTAGTTTTTAAGACTTGTTTTGGAGCTAACTGGAATCTACAACATGGTTTATTTGGCAAAATCTAGAAAATTAGGTGTTCTTTAGCTTATTCGAGCATTTATCTGGCTTATTGTTAATGAGGTTATTCTCATGAATAGAGCTCATCATCATCAATCCCTGGTGCTTATCTGGTTTGTACTTTATATGACTTGGATGAGGAAACAATGCTCTACTCCATTCTTGATTGCGCCTTTGCAAGTTTAGTGTGAAAGAGCATTATGCCTAGCTCTCTCCATTGCCTTTTTTTCAAGACACCTTCTTTAAGGGCTAGATTCAAACCTCAATAAGAGAGCTCCTTTATTTAATAGGGTGATTTGGCCCTATTTGTTTCCATTATCTCTATAGAAATTTGGTACATGAGAAATAGAAGAATTTTCAAAAGAGTAAGTTTTAAGCTTGTTGGCGTCTTGAGGCACATTGCAGCTTTTGTTCTAGCTTGTTAATAGGACTATGAATGAATTCATTATTTAGCAAGTTCACTGGGTTCCTCCCCTTGATCACATCGTCAAGCTTAATACAGAGGGCTCTATTTTAGAATATGCCACTACTGCTTGTAATGGAGTTTTTAGGGATAAGTGAGGAAATCTATCAAAGGCTTTGGTATTAATCTCTTTAATTACACAATCACTAATGTTGAACTTTGTGGTCTTTTCCATGGGGTTAAAATGTGTTTTGAGGCTGGGTACTGGTCAGCCCATGTAGAGCATGTTCATTGATTGTGGTTTGAATGGTGTAGAACTTGCAAGATGATATCCATGGAAATTTCCATCTTGTTCGTGCTAATAGGTGTTGGTTAGATTTGGATTGGCCCATCTAAATTTCTCATATTTTCCAGAAAGCTAATTTCGCTATTGATATCTTTGTGAAACATAGACATAACCAATTTCCTTCATTTATGTATTTTGATTATGTTCCTATTTTGTCTCTTTAGTTATTGTTGCCAACTTGCATGGTATATGTTACCCTAGAGTTGTTCCTTCTTAGTTGTTTTTCCTTGGGCGTTTTGCCCCAATGTTCATTAAAAAAAAATATTTATGCACTTATTTGTGAAGATTGGAATATATTCGGTATCCATATTGATTTTAAATCCTGGTGAATGTAAGAATTTTATATGATCATCATTCATGTATAATTTTTTTTTTAAAAAAAAGATAAGTTTTCCTTTAAATGTAGTAAGAGATTTGCAATTTTAATAGGTTCTCCAAATATAGAGATATAAAAAAAGAATAAAATATTTTTTGGTCCCTCATTTATCATAAAATTATCATTTTAGTCTCTCAATTATTGAAATACCCAAAATGGTCCTCACTTATTGAAAAATGTCACATTGATCCTTACTTTTTTTAAAAAATACTAGATTTAGTTCATTAGATTTAGAGTTTAAAGTATGATAGAGAGCTTAAATTTGGTAATTTTCTAAAAAGTAGGAATTGAGATATTTTCTAATGAATGAGGGACTAAAAATAATAATTTTATAATACAAGTGTATTTTTCTTTATGAAAATGGTCCTTTAAAGATAAAAATATAAAAAAAAAAAAAGAAGATAATTTATGAATAAAATTAATTTACCTTTAGATAATCATTTTGATGCTTTCTATATTTAAAAGATTAAATTAATTTTATTGTAAAGATGAAATACAAAACATTTTTCTCTTAATTTAGTTAACTAAAAACAAAAATAAGATTTCTTTTACTCCTATATAATTGAAGATTTGAAAAACGAAAAAATTAGAAAAAATTATGAAGTCAAAACAAACAAAACTACCTATAAAGCATGCCCTCAATTACATAAAAACTTTTGAAGATTTGGGTCAAAATAAAATTGAACAGAAAGAGCGAAAAACCCGTAGGATCTTTTGTCTTATATGTCTCGTACCCCAAGGTGACTTTTGGGAAGAAAGAGAAAAATAGTCTGTGGGTTTGCTAGTTTTTGAAAGTCCTAACATAAAACTATGGCATTACTCTCACTCGGCCCATACTTCACTCCAATTTCCGTACCACCATGTTGGTGGCACCAACTTTGCCACCTCACTCTTCAAAGCCCACTGACTCTCGTACTGGTGCCGTATATTTGGATTTTTTTTTTATATTTAAATTTAAATAATTAATTTTTTATCAAATAATTCAAATTTATATCATTTTATATGCAGTTATAAAATTACTATAAAATTAATAATACATTAAAATATGTTGATTTTATATCAATTTCAAATAACTTATATTTATATTTTGATCCCAATTTTTTAGATTTATTCATGTACCAAAAAAAATTTTAAAAATTTTTAATTTACCACCTCTATTTTTATTTTTTGGCAACCCCACAAAATATTACTTCATCAAGTGCAAATAAGAATAAATTTAGGGAGTTGTGAAATTATTGGACAAATGAAAAAAATATAGAGGTGAGTTAACAAAGTTATGAACTAATATTTACATGTGAATTATTTAAAAATAAAAAGTTGATGGAGTAAATTGGAAAATAAAAAGAATTTTGAATTTATAAATAAAATATAAAAACAATTGGGTCAAAATATAAATATAACATTTTAAGTTAACATACAATTAATATACTATGACATATTTATTGTTATATATCTTTCTCTTATTATATCATGATGATTGTACCAGTGCAACCGTGCAACTAATTTTATAGTTAACCCAATAAATTTGCCTTCAAATTTTAACAAATATTAAACAATTTTTAACAATTATTCAAGTTTAAACTATTAAATTTTCATTTAATAGTCTAAATTTTATCAAATTTATAAATTCTCAAATGCAAAAAATTAATTTTCATGAATGAAAGTTTTAAATAGTTTATCAATATTAAATATAAATTCTTATGATTAAATCTACTGTCAAGAAATAAAAATCCATTTTATTATGCTCCCATCTTGCTCTGCCCTACTAATTTCTTCCAACAAAGGATTCCCTATATTTTTAAAGTTGAAACTCATACGATGAACGGGTGATTAGAAAATCGGAGGGAATGGGTAAATTTAATTGAAAAGTTAGTAAATTGTTCATAGTTTTTGTTCATTTGACTCTCAAAACTAACAATGAAAAAAAATGGATCAACTACGAACCAACACAAGTCAAAATCCCGTGGTAGTTTACCAAGTTTAGCTCTGTACAGCTTTCATGGTGACTTTTTAGTTTTTTATCCAACTCAAGAGTGATAATGAGATAGGATCCAATACTATACATAATAGATGTTATGCTTTTACCACCATTGGATGTAAATAAATTACAATGACTACTATCTTTGTAAAGCTAATGGTTTAAAAAGCATAGCACCAGACCAACATTCAAGTGCTAAACGTCCTAAAGAGATTTATAAGATTTAACCAACCTTACCCAATTTACTTTACATAAATTTATTATTTTAGCACCAAGTTACCAAGAATTTAATATATTTTTTAGTTCATCACTTATTATAAAACTGTTATTTTAGTTTCTTACTTATTTAAATGCTACAAATGATTATTTACTCATTAGAAATTGTTACACATGATTCATCAAAAAAAAAAAGAAAAAACTAAATTTAATCGCTTCAATTTAAGGCTTAAAGTTTAATAAAGGAATTAAATTTAGTAATTTTTTAAAATGTTGGAACTAAGTATGATGTTTTTCAATTAATAAAAGACTAAAATAATAATTTTTTTATTCTAAAGGAGTAAAAGTTTTCGAATTAAAGATTTGAACTAAGAAAGCAAATTATTACAATTCAAAGGGGCAAACTCTAATAAATTAAAGCACTAAATTAAAAAATATATATATATATATAGTATAAAATCACATATAAAAGTTGAAATTTTAAAAATTTAAAGGGACAATCGTCATTGCATCCTCCTCTAAATTTATCCCTAAATTAAACTACATATAGCACTTGACACTTGCTAACTTATATTTATACAAGATAGTTGGCATAAATGACTTTATTACTGCTAATTAGGGGCACATATTGATTGTAAAAGCAAAGGAAGAAGAGAGAAAGAATAGTTTGAAATGGCCAAAAATCAATTGGAAAATGAAGCATCTCAAGTAATATAAGGTTCTGGCATAAGTTTTGAAACTAACTCCAACTTTTCTAAAATTATGTTTTGACCTGCCACATATTTAATTTGTCAAAGTCAGTACCTAAAGATCTTTCAGATAAGTTCCTCTTCCTATATTATGAGAATTTGCTAGCTAGTGCCATCATCAAATGTATTGGTAACAATTTTATAACCTATATTGTAACATAAGATTGTCAAATTTACAAGTTTAGAAAAACTCGAAAGAAAGAAGTAAATTCGTAATGTAATATAAACTTGTAAGAGTTTACCTTGGTTAATGAATATTTATTAAAATATATAATTATATAGTGAAAATATTATACAAGAAAAAATTATTTAAATACAATTCAAATTATCTTAAGTCAAATGAAAGTTATTCATATTGCATAATCTATAGTATTTAACATAAATATTTTAATATAGTCATACATGAATAATTATTCGATAGAACAAGTAAATAATATTATTTTTATTTTTATTTTAATATGAACATATTTAATGTAAATTTATTATTTTTATGAGCATTTTAACTAATAATAAAATATATTATAATGGCTTCTTATAAAAATAGTATATTTATATCTCCTTATCCTTGATTTGAATTATGATGTTTATTAATTACAACCTAGTTAACACGTTTTTTAATAAATAAATTTTAAACTTTAATAAGTCAATTCTCAAACTTATCTAAATTTGTAATAATTGAGTTGACTCATTTTTTTAAATATAATCATAAATTTAAACAATAAACTTTCAAGTTAAAAAACATGTTATAACCTATTCTTAAAATGTCGATATTGACTATAAGGTGATAGTAAATTTAACAAGACGCCAAAAGGAGGGAGGGAAGGAGGGCAAGTGCCCCATTTTGTACCTTTTAATTATTTAAATTTTTTTAATTATAATATTATCTTCTATATTTAATTTGGTCTCTTAAATAATAAGAACTACCCCTTTCATTGTAAAAATTCACTTTCCACTGTTGAAATCCTAAAACTAAAAATTTTGTTGTCGTAAAATCAAATCCTAAATTTGTTTTTGACGTAAAATTGTAACATGTGTTTCTGAAAATTTAGACAATGTTAGTATTTTAAAATGATTTAAAAAATAAAGTTAAAGACTAAATTGTGTGTGTGTGTGTGTGTATATATATATTGATATACCAAACACAATTGTCCAAAGCATTGGGTCATCGATCGATCATCAATTAAGGTAAGTTTCACCAAGAAAAGAAATTCTGTAGTATCTTTTTCGTCTTGTTTGTCTGGCACCGAAAGTGGAGAACATGGTATTAGGGGAAATTATAATATATAATCATTGGATTTGCTTGTTTTGGAAAAATTATAATTTGAGTTCTTATACTTTCATTCAATTTTTAAAATATTACTTCTGATTTTAAAATTTGTAATTGTATCTTTACGATTTACAAATATTTTAAATTTTAATGATATAATTAACTATATATCATCTTAACATTTTGAATATGAATGATTTATGTGTATATATATATATATATATATATAATGAAACAAAATTAATTCTCATAAAAAGCAAAATTTTAGGAAAAATAAAATCATAGTAACTAAAATTAAAAAGTATTTAAATTTAAAAAATTCAATTACAAATTTGTAAATTAAAAAAATTAAATTAAAAATTCAGTAAAACTATATCAGCTAAAAGTAGAATTTTCTCTTTTCGATAAGTCCTAATATAAAGTAAAAAATTAGACCTAATATCTTAATGGTTTGACCTCCAAGCTCCAACAATTAAGCCAACTGATTTTCAGAAACCCACTGGCTCGCAAAAGATACGCTTCTACCAACTTTCATATACCTTAATTCAAAGTTCAAACTCAACCATAACCGACCTAGCCAAGTATTTTCAAATTTTCGTAGTGAGTCCAAAAGTCAACAGTTAATACAAGATAGATCTTATTATTGGGATGAGTTTTTAAAAATTGGGGTTAAATTGAAGTTTAAAAAAATCATGAGCCTGTAATTTAATTGAATTTTTATGATTAGACTTTCATTTATATTTTTTAGACTAAGTCAATAAATTTTTTTTTAAATCATAATTAAGTCAATTTATTATTTAATATTTGAGATAAATAATATAGTTAGTTGTTATTATTATTAATAAGATTGCTTATAAAGAATTATAAATATAAATGTGTTGTTATATTAATATAAATAATTTAAATAAGAAGTTATAGTTTTTATTTCTTTACCAATTTTGTTATTCACCAAGTTTTTATTTAAATAATAAATTTTTATATTAAAAATATTCACTTAGACTTTTCAAATTAAAGTTAGGCTTCAAAAAAATTGAAGCCCAACTTATTTTATAAATCAAACTTTTTTAATTAGACTTTTTCTTTTTATTTAAGTTAAATTTATCATGTCAATTGAATTTTTTAAGCTATGATTAGGTTTAATACAAGATAGATGTAGAATTTAATATGGCTTAATATATTATAGATCTAAGATTTAATATCGCTTAATACAGAATAAATCTATGATTTAATTTTTAGGGGATGAAAGTCTTTAAATTAAGATACACAAATTTTTATAATTTAATGAAATTAATATTTATCAACTAAAGAAACAAATCAACAATATAATAATAACATTACATATAAAAATTAAAATTTAAAAAATGTAAGGTACCGGTTGCACTTCCGCACTTCTCTTAAAATGCATCTATGAATTAGTACATAATGATGGTTTAAATTTTATACTGTCTCTTTCTCTTATTCCTTACATTTATGATTTTGTGTTTCATTTATAATAAAAAATTTAGATGTATTGCTGGTCAAAAAAATGATTTGGTTTGAATTTTAAAATTAAAAATAAAAAAGTAAGCTGATTGATTTCATTATAAGTTAAATATCCTAAAACCAATTATGCCACGGTAATTATAATGAATACTTATAGCCCTTTTTAAAGTCGGTCTTATAATGGTTTAATTCCATCATTTCTCTCCAGAGAATTCTAAGGGTCCATTGAAAACAAAAAGAAGGAACAGTTTGCATACCTTAAATTATTTTCTTTTTTGCTTCCTTGGAAAATATGAATTAAGGGAAATATGCAGCACGCACGTACAAACTATTTTTAACACGGAATAGGCTCAAATAAAATTTTTTATATTTTTACCATCAAGTTTTTATTTAATTTATAAAGTATATGGTTAATAAATAATAACATCACAATTATATAATTATTTTAATAATCATGTAATGAAAAATTTTTAATTTATAAATTGTATAACATAAAAATAATAAATATAATTTCTTTAAAATAAAATCATTAATATATATTACATTCAAAATTGTGATCGCATATGATGATGACGACACCTTTCCATAGTGATTTCCCATTTTAATATAGCCCCACCATTCCAACAGTCAAATACACAAGGAAACCGTCAAAAGTTAGTGGGTTTGTCTAGGAATTAAGAAACTAGGGACACAAGCCGAACCAACGGTCACAAAACATGCAACGTCGGTACTCGCGAAAAAGCACTTCGTGGCCTGCAAGGAAACTACGTATCATTGCTTTTGCTTCTACCTATGTGACCGACTACGTTTTACTATATAAGTTCCTATGATATCCTCAACCCTCTCATCTAACACAAACAAACTCGAACTCATTATTCCAATTTCCAAAACCTTTCTTCTTTATCACCGAGAAAGATGAGCGTTGAAATTCTAGACGGTGCGACCATTGTAAACTTTGTGGAAGACGAGGAGGCCTTCCACGAATCAGTGAGCGATCTGTTTGGTGAGCTAGACACAGACAAGGATGGCCTTCTTTCGTACGGAGAGATGATGAAGGAGCTGAAGAGGCTGAGGGTGTTTGAGACCCACTTTGGGATCGACATGAAGACCGAACCAGAAGAGCTTGCTCGGGTTTACGAGTCACTGTTCGTGCAGTTCGACCATGACTTGAATGGCAGAGTGGATCTGAGAGAGTTCAAAGAGGAGACGAAGAAGATGATGATGGCTATGGCTCATGGAATTGGATTCGTTCCACTTCAGATGGCTCTTGAACCAGATAGCCTCCTCATGAAGGCTGTCCAAAGAGAGTCCATCACTCAAGTTGCTGCTTGATTTCTCACTTCATAGATTTACACTTCACCATACATGGCAAATTATGTTCTTCGATCAGTTTTATTTTTCTCTCTTATACATCTTCTATTTTCATCTTCTTGTCAACTAAGTTGAGTTTTACTTTATATTTTCAGTCAAGAGAAACTTCTGGCCGGAATAAAAGTCCTGAGGAATTTGATGCAATGTGATTTGATTTTCATGATGGTCCAATTGATATTGGTAGTAAATTTTAGTTTTTATTTTAATATATTTTTTTAGAATTTTGATCTCATTATATTTTAATTTAATAATAGGTCCATATAAATACATGCTCTTATACAAAATAATATGGAAGAATATGCAGTTTTTTTCATCTTTATCATGCTTTTCATCAATTAAAATATAATAAGTATATAATTTCATAATTTAATAATATGTCCATATAAATACATACTCATACCTAAAAAGGCTATGAAAGTATCTATTTTTGCTGCGCTTAAAATATGATAAGTACTTAGTTTTACAATAATGGGCCAATTGGCTTTTTATTTTTCTTTTATTATTATGATAACTAGCTCTTAAAACAAGATTTAAATACTCTCAATGAAAATGATTTTAAGAATTTCATTATTTACTTTATATTGTTTTGGTTGTCTGATGAGACTTGATCTATTTATATAATAATTTTAGTTTGATTATTGAAGTTTAAATGAGTTGCTTGAGTATTAAAATTTTAAATTTAATAATTGAGATATTTTTTATATTTCAGAAGATACCTTTTGTTGTAATTAATTGTATTTTTCTTTGTTTACATATTTTTATTCTTCTACTATGACCCACTAAGTAGGTTATATTGAGATTTTCACTTTATTTAAATAAAATTACTTAACCCACAACTAATGGAGTCATTGCCTACATTGACACTTCTAAGTGTTATGAGGAAGAAAAATCACTTCCCTAATATTTTTATTTCTTTTTTTAAAACTTCTAGAATAGAGGGAATTTTCTTGTACATTATGAAATTAGCTCCAAATTTTCTTGGCATGTATGGCCACACTGCCAATCAGATGCACTTCAAATTTTGAAATTAGCTCCACTCACCTTGATCTAAATTATGGTGATTTTTTCAGAATTTTTTGAGCCTTGAAAATAGGAGTTTTTTTGAAATTTTTGAAAATTAAAGGCCTTAAAATAATGTGTAGATAAGGTATTTGACCTGAAAAATTTTATGTAAAGATTAGACATAATATGGAAGAATATGTTCAGTTCACTCTCCTTGATTATATGTAAATAAATTATAATCAATTTCTTTGCGTTAATTATTAGATTTTATTCCTAATTTAAGCACATGTGTTAAAAGGAATAGGTTATGTGTAGAAATTGTAATGACTTTAGTTCACATACACTTATTGATTATGTGCTTGCCTATCGTGGGCCCAATTATTGTGATATGTCTTTTATAAATTAATACCGTATTTGTCATTTAATTTCCTACATTTTTTGAATAATTTAATTACCATTATCAGGGATAAGTCTAAATATTGTGATAAGTCCACTAGAGAGAGCGTATGTAAGTATTATGTTGACAATGGATATGCCCTATCGGTGTGACATTGTCCATATAATTTTATGAATAAGGCCTATTTGTAGCTTGTCAACGACGATTTGCTAATTGATGTATTCATGGTTTCTCATATCCTATCGATATGGAGATTGTGGGTGCATTTTTGTGTCGTTTCTCTCGATAACATGTTTCCTTGGTGTGTATGAGTTTTCTTGATTTTTCATAGTTCGAGCTCTTAGGCAAGATATGATGAGTATTTTGTTACACAGTTGCTGAAGTTAAGTCTTGTTACGGAAACTTTGTTATATATATAATTATGTGTCTGGGACATAATTATATGTTTCCTATTTATTTTTTCCCTCAGCGTATCTGTTCTTGCAACTATTTATGGTGAAAACTCTGAACAAAATAGACTACGATAATTGGATTGAGTCCATTAATATGTATCTAGTGATCACCAAGGGAAGTTTAGGAATGAGAGAACCTAAGCTAGTAGATCTCACCGCTGAGCCTAGCACTGCTGACAAGGCTTACCATAAGCAGTAGTATGAGTCCAATAAGATTTGTTTGACTGTCATTAAGTATAGAATTAAGAAGACTATCAGACAAAGTATTCCTAAGAAGGACACCACAATTGAATATTTCAAAGTGGTTAGTAAGATATTTAAAAAGTTTGATAAGACTTAAAAGGGCCTATTATCTCTCTTTGCTAGATAACACTCACTATGACGAAGTGTCATGAGTGTGTGAGCACATGATGAAGCTTGTTAACTGCTACAACAAGCTGAAATCTTAGATGTGGACTTGGATGAGAGCAACTTAGTTTATAGAGTTCCATAATCCCTTTCTGCTGAATATGGGGTCTTGAGAACCACTTACAATTCCCAAGAGTTAGAGTGGTCAATTAATCATATGATGTTTAAAATGACTCAAGAGGAAGAATCAATAAAGAAGGTGAATTCTCATAATTAATGTACTATATTTCACATGATTCATCCAGCAAGGCTGGAAATGTGAAATTGAAAAGCAAAGAAAAGTGAAAGCAATGCCTATGGCAAGAAAATGTATAGACTCAAGAACAACAATAAGAATAATAAACCATCCTTGGATTGGAAGAAAGTTCGATTACAGTTAGCTATGTAGGCACTGTAATCACAGATGAAGACTTTCATGAGGATGTGCTGTGTGTGAATGACATCTTATTGGCCAATAACTCAGTGTGCTTATTAAATGAGACAAAGCAAATTTTGTCATGCCACTTTGATATGAAAGATTTAGGTGAATCTTTTTTTTTATTATGAGAATTCAAATTCACCGTGATAAATCTTGTGGCATTCTTGGTTTGTCTTAGGCAACCTATATTGAACAAGTGCTCAATAAATTTGATATGTATTCTTGCACTCCTTGTGCACTTGTGCAGGTGATAGGTTGCTTAAATCGTTATGTCCTAAATGATGAAGAGAGAACTTTGATGGGCAAAGTTCCATTTGAATCAATTATTAATAGCCTAATATATAGGCTCAAGTGTGCACATGTTTGAACATTGTTTTTTCCATGTTGGTGTGCTTGACAGATATATTTAAGTAATTCTGGGCATGATCATTAGAAAGCTACAGAGACAGTTATGATAATCCTAAACCCACTTCTAATTACATCTATACGATGTTTTTGAAGGAGTTGTTTTGTTGAGAAGTGTCAAATAGACATTTATAGCTGCCTTATATATATATATATATATATATATATAAGTGAAGAGTATGTCACTAGTTTTGTGATGGTCACTCTTTAAAGAATATGGTCAAGGAAATCAATTTCCGTCATGTGTATATTTTAAGTCTTGACCATTTTGTTGCGACATGACTTTATTATACGCTTTTTTCAAAGTTACAGGAATTTCAGTTGTATCAAATTTTGACAGTCAATTCCTATTTGTTGGAGAGAAGATCTGTATATCTCATACTCATTTTAGGTGATTTGTTTATCAACACAAACCCATTAGAGTTTTGGAAATATATGACTCTTAGGTATATTCGAATTTTGATGTGTTGTTTTAGTGAGAGTCTGAGTTGTGTTCTTAAGGAACACTTTGACATATTTTGACACTTATAACATTTGTTTCCCTATCGGATTCAATGTTTTGGTTATGCCAAAATTTTAGATATAATTCAGAATTGAAATTTTGTTGGCATTTATAACAATGCTTTCCTTATCGGATTTAATATCCTTGATCCATGTTTTCATTTCTGAATTTTTGTTATCTCAGACTCACATAGTTCACATTTGTAGTGAGCGTATGATGACTGATCTATTGACCAATACCTACCCATAAGAGTAATTCAAATTGTATAACTCATATGGGTCTTGTTGAATTTTGATGTAACCTTGATCTAGTAGGAGTATGAGTTGAGTCTTTAAAGGGCTCTTGTGGTGCAATTTAACACCAAATTTTAGAGTTAAGTCTTAAGGGGACTTTTACATTGTAATATGATGCTTCAAATGCCATTCTGTATTCCATTCTATTTAGATATTGAAACTAATTTATGACAATGTTAATATCACTTGTTTTCCTATTGGATTCAGTGATCTTTGTGTGTAGTTTCATTTCTGAATTTTGTATAGTTTATAGATATACACATATCCATGTGTTTATGTGAATATTAATTGCCTAATTATGTATTTTGTTTATTAACCTAATAATGTAATTAATGCTATCCAAGTGGGAGATTGTTAGAATATTTTAATATTATATGGATTAGCATTAATTATGCTATTAGATTAATTTCATGTTATAAGTAATTATAGCATTCAGTGATCTTTGTGTATAGTTTTACCACTGAATGTTGCATGGTTTATAAATATACACACATCTGTGTGTGTTTATGAGAATATTATTATACCTGATTAGTTATTCGTTTATTGATATAATAATTCAATTAATGCTATCCAAGTGGGAGATTGTTAGAATAATTTTAATATTTTATGGATTAGCATTAACTATTTTATTAGATTAGTACCTTATTAATTCTAATTAGGCAATTAATGTTATAATTTATAAACTGAGAATGAACTGGGTTTTATTTTAATATATGTGGATAATCGATGATGAGTTTGATTATCCACATATATTAAAATAAAACCTAGTTCATTCTCAGTTTATAAATTATAACATTAATTGCCTAATTAGAATTAATAAGATACTAATCTAATAAAATAGTTAATGCTAATCCATAAAATATTAAAATTATTCTAACAATCTCCCACTTGGATAGCATTAATTAAATTATTATATCAATAAACGAATAACTAATCAGGTATAATAATATTCTCATAAACACACACAGATGTGTGTATATTTATAAACCATACAACATTCAGTGGTAAAACTATACACAAAGATCACTGAATGCTATAATTACTTATAACATGAAATTAATCTAATAGCATAATTAATGCTAATCCATATAATATTAAAATATTCTAACAATCTCCCACTTGAATAGCATTAATTATATTATTAGGTTAATAAACAAAATACATAATTAGGCAATTAATATTCACATAAACACATGGATATGTGTATATCTATAAACCATACAAAATTCAGAAATGAAACTACACACAAAGATCACTGAATCCGATAGGGAAACAAGTGATATTAACATTGTCATAAATTAGTTTCAATATCTGAATAGAATGGAATACAGAATGACATTTGAAGCATCATATTACAATGCAAAAGTCCCCTTAGGACTTAACTCTAAAATTTGGTGTTAAATTGCACTACAAAAGCCCTTTAAGGACTCAACTCATACTCCCACTAGACCAAGGCTATATCAAAATTCAACAAGACCCATATGAGTTATACAATTTGAATTACTCTTATGGATAGGCATTGGTCAATAGATCCGTCATCATACGCTTACTACAAATGTGAACTATGTGAGTCTGAGATAACAAAAATTCAGAAATGAAATCATGGACCAAGGATATTAAATCCGATAAGGAAAGCATTGTTATAAATGCCAACAAAATTTCAATTCTGAATTATATCTAAAATTTTGGCATAACCAAAACATTGAATCCGATAGGGAAACAAATGTTATAAGTGTCAAAATATGTCAAAGTGTTCCTTAAGAACACAACTCAGACTCTCACTAAAACAACACATCAAAATTCAAATATACCCAAGAGTCATATATTTCCAAAACTCTAATGGGTTTGTGTTGATAAACGGATCACCTAAAATGAGTATGAGATATACAGATCTTCTTTCCAACAAACAGGAATTGACTGTCAAAATTTGATACAACTGAAATTCCTGTAACTTTGAGAGAAGCATATAATAGAGTCATGTCGCAATAAAATGGTCAAGATTTAAAATATACACTTGACGGAAATTGATTTTCTTGACCATATTCCTTAAAGAGTGACCATCACAAAACTAGCGACATACTCTTCACTTATATATATATATATATATATATATATAAGGCAGCTATAAATGTCCATTTGACACTTCTTAACAAAACAACTCTTTCAAAAACATCGTATAGATGTAATTAGAAGTGGGTTTAGGATCATCATAACTGTCTATATAGCTTTCTAATGATCATGCCCAGAATTACTTAAATATATCTGCCAAGCACACCAACATGGAAAAAACAATGTTCAAACGTGTGCACACTTGAGCCTATATATTAGGCTATTAATAATTGATTCAAATGGAACTTTGCCCATCAAAGTTCTCTCTTCATCATTTAGGACATAATGATTTAAGCAACCTATCACCTGCACAAGTGCACAAGGAGTGCAAGAATACATATCAAATTTATTGAGCACTTGTTCAATATAGGTTGTCAGAGACAAACCAAGAATGCCACAAGATCTATTACAGTGAATTTGAATTCTCAAAATAAAAAAAGATTCACCTAAAACTTTCATATCAAAGTGGCATGACAAAATCCGTTTTGTCTCATTTAATAAGCACACTGAGTTATTGGCTAATAGGATGTCATCCATACACAGCACATCCTCGTACAAGTCTTCATCTGAGATTACAGTGCCTACATAGCTAACTGTAATCGAACTTCCTTCCAATCCAAGGATGGTTTATTATTCTTATTGCTTTTCTTAAGTCCATACGGTTTCTTGCCATAGGCATTGCCTTCACTTTTCTTTCCTTTTCAATTTCATATTTCCAGCCTTGCTGGATGGACAGTGTGAAATATAGTTCACTAATTATAAGAATTCACCTTCTTTATTGATTCTTCCTCTTGGGTCATTTTAGAAATCATATGATTAATAAACCACTCTAACTCTTGGGAATTATAAGTGGTTCTCAAGACCCTATATTCAGCAGAAAGGGGTTAGAGAACTCTATAAACTAGGTTGCTCTCATCCAAGTCCACATCTAGGATTTCAGCTTGTTATAGCAGTTAACAAGCTTCATCATGCACTCTTGATACTTTCTCATAGTGAGTGTTATCTAACACAGAGAGATAATAGGCCCTTTTTTAAAGTCTTTTCAAACTTCTTAAATTTCTTACTGACCGCTTTGAAATATTCATTTGCGGTGTCCTTCTTAGGAATACTTTGTCTGATAGTCTTCTCAATCCTATACTTAATGACAGTCAAACAAATCTTGTTGGACTCATACCACTGCTTATGGTAAGCCTTGTCAGCAGCACTAGGCTCAACGGTGAGATCTGCTGGCTTAGGTTCTCTCATACCTAAACTTCCCTTGGTGATCACTAAATACATATCAATGGACTTAATCCAATTATCGTAGTCTATTTTGTTCAGAGTTTTCACCATAAATAGTTGCAAGAACAAAGACACTGAGGGGAAAAAACAAATAGGAAACATATAATTATGTCCCAGACACATAATTATATATATAACAAAGTTTCTGTAACAAGACTCAGCTTCAACAACTGTGTAACAAAATGCTCATCATGTCCTACCTAAGGGCTTAGACTATGATAAATCAAGAAAACTCATACATACCAGGGAAGCTCATTATTGAGAGAAACGACACAAAATGCACCCACAATTTTCATATCGATAGGATATAAGAAACCATGAATACATCAATCAGCAAATCGCCATTGACAAGCCACAAATAAGCCTTATTCACAAAATTATATTGACAATGTCACGCCGATAGGGCATGTCCATTATCAACATAATATTTAGATACACTATCTCTAGTAGACTTATCACAATATTCAGACTCATCCCTGATAATGGTAATTAAATTATTAAAAAAAATGTAGGAAATTAAATGACAAATATGGTATAAATTAATTTATAAAAGGCATATCACCATGATTGGGCCTACGATAGGCGAGCACACAATCAATAAGTGTATGTGAACCAAAGTCATTACAATTTCCACACACAACCTATTCCTTTTAACACATGTGCTTAAATTAGGAATAAAATCTAATAATTAACGTAAAGAAATTGATTATAATTTATTTACACATAATCAGGGAGAGTGAACTAAACATATTCTTCCATATTATGTCTAATCTTTGCATAAATATTTTCAAGTCAAATACCTTATCTACACATTTTTTAAGGCCCTTAATTTTTAAAAATTTCAAAAAACTCCTATTTTTAGGGCTCAAAAAATTTTGGAAAAATCACCATAATTTATATCAGGGTGAGTGGAGCTAATTTCAAAATTTGAAGTTCATCTGATCGGCGGTGTGGCCATACGCACCGGTGGTGTGCGTGGGCCTCGCCCACACGCACCTTCTTCAACCTCTAGCAGGTCGAATCGACCCACCGATTTTCTGCTCCTCAAACTTCAAAACTGGGATTGTTTTAATCTTTTCAGTTCAAAATTGGTTTGTTGGTTCGAGATGGGGCACATCGGTGACCCAAGTTGATAGTCGTGACTGTCTCTATTCGAATCACCGGCAACCACAACTACTTCAAATGGTGACAGGGAAAGAAAATTTCATGCCAAAGATGAGTTTCTTGCCGGCAATGGTGACTGAGGAAGGCGATGATCATTACAAAAAAAGAATAAAATTTTATAATCCTTAAAATGATTCTGATGAAGACGAGATCAAGAGAAAAGGATTAAATAAATTTTTTTTTTAATATTGTACAAGAAAATTCACTCATCAAAATTCTTATCCTGAGCTTGTTATGGCTTACACAATATTTCCCTAGATATTTCAAAATATTTATTTGACCTCAGTCTTCTCTAATTTGACCCTTCTTAGACCTTAAATGGGCTCATGGAAGGTCATGGTGACAAAATTTTAAGATAAATGACCATAGGCCAAAAGAGATTGGTTATATAATATTATGGTGTGTTCTAAACTTAATTATATTTTCACACCATAGCCAACCCTTTTTACCCTTACATTACCATGGAGACCATTCAAAAAGAAGAAGGAAAAGGAAGAAGAAAAACTAGAATATGCTAAATCATGTTACGAAGATGAGATTAGAGAAAGGAAGTTTAAAAAATTTTATAGTCCATTAAACCGTGGCTCTGATACCATTTGAAAACGGAACTAGAACATGTAATTAAACATGATCATAAATTGAGAGAATAAATAAATTGACAATCTGACCTGATGAAGATGACATCATTGATCTGAGTATTGGTTGAGTTTAATAAGTTCAACCCATAATGCCCAAGAGCGTTTCTCAGAGTGTCTTGACGGTAGAGAGAGAATGACAGATTTTGTTATATGAAAGCTAGGGCTTCAGTGTGTTATTTATAGGATTTTATTTAATAATATAATTAATCAATATTATTCAATAAAATCCTCCAGAATCTTTAAAACAATTTTAAATTTAATTAATCAATAAAAATTAAGCCCATAAAATCTCTCTCTGGATAACAATCTTAGATTAGTAATCTGACAGGATGATTACTAATACTCTTGGGCTGTGGGTTGAGTTTCTGCCCAGCAGACTTGTAGATAATCGAACTCATTACCGATTATCCACATATATTAAAATAAAATCCAGTCCATTCTCAGTTTATAAATTATAACATTAATTGCCTAATTAGAATTAATAAGGTATTAATCTAATAAAATAGTTAATGCTAATCCATAAAATATTAAAATTATTCCAACAAAAATTACATTTTTATTGTTTTCTATTCCATTATATCAATTACCTTCCATTCAAACTACGGTATTAGTGAATTTTCTTAGTCTCATAACTAATTATCTAAATCTAAATATACGTTTAGATAATTATGAAATATAGTCTCTCTTATTTTGTTATTTGAAATAGGAGTATTTCCAGGTGTAAACCAATATAACTTGAGTTATAGATGATAAATTATATATAGGGAAATCTTTGGGTTAACTTTGATAAAGAATTTGAAATAAGCGAAGAAGAAGGGTGTTTTTGAAAAATCTCTGCAAGTGCAATACAATATTAAGCTGGACAGAATTATACTTTTTGAATTCTTTTATGGCAAAATTATAATTACAATATCTATGAGGTAGAAGTGGAACCGTATTTCCCAGAAGCTGAACACTCTTACAGCATCTTCTCCTGCCATTTTCATAATATATCATGCAACTTTCACATGATATATGCACTTGGGAAAGGTCAATTATTACGAATTTATGTTATGAATTGTTGTTATGAGTTTACTTATGCCTAAATTTATAAATTTGACAACTTTAATTCTATCTATTGGGACACATATTTATAATTCTAATACCTACCCATTTTTAGCCATAATCATGATTGAGGCTTTAACATATATATATATAGGACATGAATTTCACTGTTAATTAGGGCTTTAAAATATTGTAAATCGACATCCAAAGATCATTATTTTCTCAAGAAATATGATATTATATCTAAGTAAAACATTATTATAGTCTCTTATTCATTAATTTAGTTTCAATTCAGTTCATTATTAACAAAAATTAACTTATTTAACTCTTCAATCTTAATTTGATACATACTAGATATATATGTTATAATTGAGGGAACAAATAAAAAATAGACAAATAAATTAAAAATTAAAATAATATTTTATTCTACTATAGTTCAATGGAAGAAAAACCAAGTTGTAATCCACAATGCCTTGATAATCATGGTCAGACTGCACATAATGCAAAAGCTTGAAGTCTAAAGTGGGGTTTTTGTTGAATTGAAATAGCTTTGCTTCGATATACATATATACATATTTTGCCACTCGTACTCAAATTCATCATCATTATAATTTACATTATTCTCATCCCTTTCATTTTTCTTCTATAGAGAAATTGACTTGCGTTACATTATAAATATCATACTCAATTGCTATTTCCGACAGCAATTAAAGATACAGGCACTGATTTACTTGAAATATTCTAGTAGTTCTCATCCAATTAAAGCTTGTGATATTACAAATGCGAAAAGAAATGCATCCTTATATATATATATATATATATATATATATATATATAGAGGATAGAAGCTGCGTACATATGATGTTAGTGATTTTTTCTTATTTTGATTTGCTACACTTACTTTTATATTTTTAGTTTTAGTTCACTGGTTCCACAATAATTCTTCCATTTCCATCCCACCACCGCCTCCACTCCCTCCTTTCGCACCACTTCCATAACTGCCTCCGCCTCCGTTCCGCCGCTTCCACCACCACCACCGCCGCGTCCGTTCCCTCCCTTTCCTCCACCACAATAGCCACCACCGCCGCTGCTACCTCCACAACCACCATGGCCACTGCCCCAACTTCCTCCTTTGCCACCACCACCATAGCCGCCTCCGCTTCCTCCTTTCCCTCCTCCACCACTACTGCCACCACTCCCTCCTTTTCCGCCACCGCCGTAGCCGCCTCCTCCACTACCTCCCTTACTACCACCTTCACTTCCGGCTCCACTGCTTCCTCCTCCACTCCCTCCTTTGCCGCCATCACCGTAGCTGCCTCCACTTCCTCCTTTTCCACCTCCCCCACTACTGCCACAACTGCCTCCCTTTCCGCTGCCGCCGTGGCTGCCACCTCCACTACCTCTTTATTGCCACCTCCACTTCCCCCTTTGCGGCCGCCACCATAGCCGCCTTCACTTCCTCCTTTTCCACCTCCACCACTACCACCACTCCCTCCTTTCCCGCCACCACCACAACTGCCTCCTCCACTTCCTCCGTGGCCGCCACCCCCACTCCCTCCTTTGCCGCCACCGCCGTAGTTGCCTCCACTCCCTCCTTTTCCACCGCTGCCAGAACTGCCTCCTCCACTTCCTCCACCTCCATAACCACCTACACCAGTTGTATAAGTATTATCCACATTTCCAGCATCTGATTCTTCCGCAACACCTACTGTATCAAAAAAAAAAAAAAAAAACACACTCACACACACACAATTGAACTGTGATCACAGAATAATGATTTAAGGCAAAATCCTAATGACCTATATATATATATATGTTTGTTCACGTTTTCATTTAACGACCACTTAATGTGAGAGAGGAAATCAAAGAATCTTAACCCCTTTCTGGTGTTATTTGGGTCACAACAGCTTTAGAGCATCTTTTGCAGTACTCGTCTATCTGCTTTGGTCCTGCTGCATTATACCCATGTATATGTAAGTTATAAAAGTGTACAGCACAGTAAAATTTTAAAAATTTTGTTATGATGAAAACTGATAAAATAATAATTTATTAGTCATGCAGCTGCGAGACTCACGATTGCAGACCGCAATTAAAAATTCTACATACAAACTAAAGATATGAATGTTTGTACGTTCCTGAGATATGGCTTAATATGGTAATTATAATTCACCCAGTAAGCAAATGAAAAATTCATCGTAACTTATTTAATAATGTAATTGCATAATTTAAACCACGGTAGTACTAGTAAACAGTAAGTGTAGGTTTAGGCTTCAAAGCTTAAACCTTATAGCTCATCGTACTTTGATGGCCCATGCCGTGCAGCCACCACATCAGAAATGAGAACCACAGAAACCAGGAAGCCAAAGAGAATGATGAAAGCATTGATATTCATTTTGGTCATAGATTTTAGTTTAAGACTAGAGAGGGATGACAATCTAATGTGCTGTACGAGTTCTATTTATAGAGTGATATAAAGCACCGAATACAAAGAGAAGAGAAATGGGTGATAATAGATGTAGTTGAGTGTCATCAAAATGGTGCAAGTTACAAAGTTTTGGCTGAGGGTGAAGATACTGGGAACGTTGTCTCCTGAGTTGACACACAGTCCATTGAACCATTGAAGAAAGACGTGTATGTAGGTTTGAGCTGAGTAAGGTATTGGGGATGAGGGCAACTGGCATGTCAGGTTGGATAGCATGCAATGTGAATATAATATTGAGAGGGAAGCAATTAATGTTCAAAATATAGTAATGGTACTCCACACAGTTTTAGCCAAAGAAATTATGTACTGGTGGCTTGTGCAGTTCGAGTAATACTGAACGTCAAATCGACTGATAAAATTTTACTGATTTCAATAACTCAAATTTATTGAATTCGGTTTTTTAATATCAAATATAGATTATTAAATTTGTGCATTTATTATATCAAATGTCGAATTTGCGCAGTTCTCAATATAGGAAATCCAAACTCACTCCACCCTTGTGTTTGTGTTAAGGTTTTAATAGTGTTCACTTAATAATTATAATTGTGATAGTAATATTCTTTTTAGCAAGGTGTGGTAGCGATTATTTAATGGCATAGGGTGAGGTGCGTTGTTAAGTCCTAGTTAAAATATGTTGTTTGGGTAAAATGGTATCAGGTTAAAAAAAAAAACGTTGTAATTAATCTGACCAAGAATTCTAGTGTTTGACAATTGATCTAATAGTGAGCAAATTTTTATTTAGGAAGATTTTGTGGTTGTTCAAACACATACTTTTATGCGGCCTACAATGGCTAAACATTTTGGTTTCTTAAGGAATTTACGTGCAATCCTCACAATCGTAATTATGATTGCAACATAGTTGAAAACCTAGTCTAATTAAAAGCAACATTATATGTATAATTTTAACTTTATAGAAAAGAAAAAGTCGTGAGTAGTGACTCTATTTTTTACTATGATTTGCGTAATTTATGAGAAAGAAAATGAAATACAGAATAAATCATTTGCAGTTGTATGGCTGTATCCAAAGCTGTGTAGTTCTAATTTTATCATTTTTGAAAGGAATAAAATAATAAACATATTCATAGATAATTCAAGGTAGGAGATTTACATACTTCTCCTAATTGCGGAAGCTGATCGAACTCTAGCTGAGATCACTAATCGAATGAGATAGCCACAGTGTATTAGATGTATCTCGAGTTTCGTAGCCTAAATCCCTTCTCGAATGCAATTGTAGAATACATCACAGGTATTCCTCTCAGAGTGTCTTAAGTCTCGAGATTACTCGCTCGGTATATCAATCTCTATCTTTTTTTATCATATAATAGTCTAGCCTCTTTTATAAAAGGCTAACTAGGGTTAAAATTTAGTAGTAATTCTTGAAATTACTATTTTACTCTTACTTAATGAGCACCCCTTATGGGTGGACACTATATAATATCTTAATAGATTTAAACCCTAGATATTATACGATATTCTAGCAATTTTCTTTCTAGATTTATTTGAAAAAAAATAAAATGCAAAGAGAGAGACAGGAGAGGAAAAAGGTAAAATGGCAATAATTAGTACAACATGGCTATGGAGCCTGAAGATAGTTGTGACAAGACAAGAATGAGTCTTTATTTCCATCTCAATGAAAAAAGACTCAGCTTCTTAAAATTGTTAAATTAAACCAATGCCATTGGTCACTTTTATTTTGGATGTAAATGGATTTTAAAATGTTCATTTTATAAGAAAAAAAATTGGATATGTAATGTTACATGTACTTGTAACCTACAATAACTATAGTAAGAAGTACTGATACTCCAAAATATGAGGTGTACCTATATGGGATATGCATTTGATATGATGCTACTCAATGTTACACATCTGCATGTGTATTGATGCATATAAAAAAGCTTTTTTGTTTAAGATATATTTCAAATATGCTTAAATAACATCAAATAAGCACTGAAATATTTTGACATATTTTTTTTAGTTGTGACATTTTTTAATCATTTTTTTTGTATTATTTTTTAATCTTATTTCAACAAATCCTAAAATTTTTTTATTTATTGTCTTCATTATCATAATCTTCTTTCTTGGATTTTCAGTGATGTCAAGGGAAAGAAAGATGAATGGAAACCTTTATTACAATTGATTAAGTGGTCATAGGTGATAATATCAATTTAATGACTATTTATGGAACTTGGTTGGTTGGTTGATGAATTTATAGGTTAGTAGTTGAGGAGAATAAAGTTTAAGAATAGTCTTGTTGACTGTGTCTTGAATTAGAGTTGGATAATTGAATGTTTAAATGCATTGAAGTTACTTTAATTAGTGGTTTATGAACCTATGGATATTCCTACTTGGAATCAAGTTAAGAGTGCCATTGGCCATGTTAATGTGATGTTTATTTAAGAATTTGGATTTTGAAATCAAAAGTAAGAATGACAAGTGGAACCCAGGATAACTATGGAACGTTGTGTTTGGCAATCTAAGAGTTATAAATATTAAGGCATAAGTTTACAGTTTAGAAGCAACTTACTAGTTAAATAAATAAATTGATAGAATTAGTCATACTATTTTTGTATAGTAGAGGTTAAAAATGTGTTGCCATATTTTATAGGTCCTTTAAATTAATCATGATTAAGTGAACTGTTAAAGGCTTTAGGAAGAGGTTTGTGTGCACCTCTCCCGGTAAGTAAATATTGCTAATTATGTTTGTTTTCTATATTTTAATATCTTTATTTGGAAATTTGTACATTTTGTTTGCTTAGCTATTTTAGGGAGTAGATTTCCTCATATAAATTGTTTTCTTCTTAAGAATTTCTCTGAATGCTTTCACTACTTTAAGGTAACGTATTATACAACTTCTTTTGGTATCTGATTTGACTTTGGAATTTAGATTTACATCTCTAGATATTTTGGATTCTGATTTACATTAATTATGAAATTTTGAATTAATCTAATTCTAATTTCTGAATGAACCTAACTTTGGATTATCAAAACTATTCTTACTTTGGGCACTCTAAAAACTCTACACTTATGAAGTATTCTAATTTTGTATTTGTGAAGAACTTTGATTATGCATTTTTTAATTTCTTTAGGTTAAGAATTTTTTAATTTCTCTAATTTGTGCTTTTAAATTTATTTGATTATATATTTGTTTATTTATTTATCTAGTTCTAAACTTTTCTAAAATGTTTAATTATGCATTATTTCTGTAAAAGAATTTTGGGAATTTATCCAGTCTAGAACCTTGCAACTAATTAACAATAGTAGACATTAGTCATAATGCACTATGATTTGAACTCTTAGTAAGGGTGATACTAGCCCTATGTGTTGGCTAGCACATCTAATCTGATATGATTCTGATTATGCGACTGAGGCATCTGATTATTTTAAGCTTGATGCTCGTGTTTGATATCTATTTTGTTTTAACAGTATTATAACTACTAGGAGTGACATTAGCCCTGTGTCAGCTAACATACAGGGATTATTTGACTGAGGTATACAACCAAGATTTTGACACTATAAAAAAAAACTATACATTACGATGAAAACTTTGCTGCAATCAATGGAGGCCATTACAAAACTCAGCATCAATGATGAGCATGACCAGCATTGTAAAAATTAGGCCATTATGATGGTAAATTAGCTTACTATCATAAAAATTGAACCTAATGATAGGCAAATAACGCCCATCATAAAGAATAAGTGCCACAACAATGGTCAACTATTAATTATTGTTATGGCAAAGCACAACAATGGTCAACAAGACCATCATTATGGCATGGATAAGTTGACCTCAGATGAGTTCAACTAATTAGTCCAATACAGTTAGAGTTGAGTGTCATTATGCTAATGATATGTTCATATTACGATGCTCTCCCTAACTGTCATTGTGTTTTTCCATAATGATAGTCAAGGAGCAATGTTGTTGTAGCAGCCAGTAAAGAATGGACTCCATTCAAGGACCACTTAGTGGTATTGCGATGGCCAACTAGATCATTGTTGAGGCAAAATTCAACGATGGTCCAGTGGACTATCATTAGGCCTAAAGGAATGGACCTTGATTGAGGCCTACTCTGGTGGGCTCTCTACCACAACAACAATCCTTTACTGGACTGACGTTAAGTCAAGTCATAATGACATAAGTTTAAGTTCTACTAGATTAGTGGACCTTGACCTTTCTAGTTTTACAACGATTAAATTTAACCATCATAAAAACTTTGCCCTAATGATGGTTAATAGATGATCATCATTAGGGCATTTAAATATGCATATGAGATGCAAAACATCTCATATGCAAAAAATACACCGCCTTAGCTCATTGCGCTACAAGACTTTACTTACTCAAGTTGTCATTTGTCGTGTGCCATTCACTAACCGTTCTTTGCTCATTTGGAAAGTCATCTATTGCCTTGAGTCTTTCGCTGTCAGCCCTCTGCCTTGTTACTTGATTTATGTCGGTCTCCTTTTTTATTCTACCTAGCCTTTAATGTTTGTGCTCCATGTCCATTGGTCATTGTCCTCTACCGAAATCATTCTTCTACCACTGTTTCTCGTCGTTGCTAGTAGCCCCACTCATGTAAGGCATGCAATTTTGTAGTAAGTTTTTTTTTTACTTTATGCTGATATTTTTTTATTATAATTAATGTTCTGAAAAATTTTTAGAAAACTATGAATGCCACTGCACCTCTTGTCCTCCTGATGATCCCTTGATTATAGATTTCACCTTTTGTTAGATTTCTTATGAAGGAGTTGAAATAAGAAAGACATGAATTTTTTGTGTTAGGGTTCAATTATCTCCATTATCATGGTTTGATATTATTTTTTGTATGAATCATTTATGCAGAAAAATATTTAAATTACACAAACCCTTTTTGCATTTTGAATAATTACACAAAATTAATGTTCTGAAAAGTAGCACAATTTTGTTGGTTAAAGCATATTGTGCATATATTTTAATTGGTTGCATAGTCTTGAAAGATTATTATTGGGATTAAGATACCAGAATGTTATGAAAATATTTAAGATATAAGTGAAAAAGACAAAAGACATATCTACAACCACTAATAGAAGAGCTACAAGAATTATGGAATGTGGGGGTTGAAACAATTGATTCTTCTACTAATGATATGTTTAAGTTATGTACAACTATCATGTGGATGGTAAGTGATTTTTCAGGGCTTAGAACTTTATCTGGGTGGAATGTCCATACGGGGTTAGCTTGCCCCACTTATAATTTCAACTTTATCCTTGTTTGTCTTCCTTATAGTAGAAAGTGGTGTTTCATAGGTCATTGTCATTTTCTAGGTCCAGTATATAAATTTAGATTGTCTCGAAGTAGATTTGATGGAAGAGAAAAGAAAAGAAACCCCTTATAGCATTAGCTAGATCAAAAATTTTAATACAGCTTGAATATGTCGAGAACATATTTGGAAAAAATGTAGAGGATGAAAACTAAGGAAGAAGATCTTGAAGATCTGTTGCTGTAGGGTGTGATCCCAACAATGGTGTATGAAGAGCATATTTTTTTCTATTTCCTTACTGGAAAATTTTATTATACCCCAAACTTAATGTCATGGACAATAGGAAAAATGTTTGTGATGAGGCTAGGAAATGAAAGACTATTTAAATGCATAGCAAGACATACAAGAGATGGGCATAAGGTTAGATTTGTGGCTAAATGATAATGGTAAATATCTTTTGGCTTTGTTTACTTTGACCAATGCGAATAAGGATATCTTTTTAAAGACTTCAAAGAATGTTACTGTGCTTGAAAGTTATTCTCGTAACATATCCAAACACATTAATTTTACGCAACCTAAGGTTGAAGGTATAAAGACTCATGACTCTCACATTCTTATAGAGAAACTTCTATTATTGGCAATTAAATGAACACTTTTTAAGCACGGGTCAACTATTTTGATTAACTTATGTTTATTCTTTAAGTAATTGTGTAATAGAGTGATAAATGTAATGAACTTGACTAACTCTAAGATAGAGTTGTTCTTATGTTATATCATTTGGAGATGATATTTCTGTCATCACTCTTCACAGTTATGGTACATTTGATTGTACATTTATTAAAAAAAGCTAACATTGGAGGTCTCGTCCAATACCGTTGGATGTACCTAATAGAAAGGTAATGTCTAATGTATTTATTCTTGCTTTACAATTTCCTCTATGCCTACTTTTTGACTTAATTAACGTGCATTACAATTAACAGATAATTGGGAAAATTAAAGTACTTTGTATGGAATAGGGTGCAATCAGAAGAATCAATAGCTAAGTGTAACTTGGCCCAATATGTTTTAACTTTTTGCTCGAGATATTTGGATAGAGTGGAGACTGTATTTAATTGACCAAGACATGTTAATGATGAACTTAATGTGGGAGTATCTAATGTCAATTCTATGTTTCCACAAATTGTAAGGCCGGTTGGTTATTTTGAGTACTTTACTCTATCTTTTATGAAAAAGTTACAAGCACATCATCATATGATGACTAATTAGACCATTTCTCCAGTAAGTAAATTTTAATTACTGGATAGTGAACAAAACCACTAATTGTCCTAAATATATTTGCTATGTAGCAAATTTAGAGACCATGTAAGGAGACAATTAAGAAGACATACATAATCTTTTTTTGAGATAGATAAAAGGGTCCATTGGGAGTTTGTTGAGTGGTTTTCTCAATGAGCAATTACTTATACATCCTTGGCAATTGATTTATACTATGTATTTATTTGATTATATGGTTCATAATTTTTTTTTATAAGAAATGATGTGAGTACATCCCATTCAATTGATATGAAGTTCTTTGTAATGGGTCCATTAGATAAAGCACGCCATTATAATGCATACAATGTCAATGGATTCAAATTTTGAACAATGAAATTAGACCAGGTTTAAAAACTCAAAATTATAGAGTTTTTGGAACATTTGGTACAAGCTATTTAAGTAGTAGTGATAGTCAAATGAGGTTCATAAGTGTACCATATTATTGGAAATTATTTGATATAATTGAATTAAATTATCATGGTCTGTTCACAATTTTCTTGTTTAAATGCATATGGGTTAATATAACCACTACTAACATAATTGTAAAAGATGAATTGGGATTTACAAGTATCACTTTTTCATGATTAATACACATAGTTAATAGTAAAGATGACGAGCCTTACATCCAAGCTCTAGAAGTTCAAATGGTATATTACATGGAAGATAAGTACGATAAAAATTAGAGTATGACTATACACATAAAGCCACAAGACGACATGGATGATGAGGATGAGGATGTTATTTATGCTAGTGAGCCATTCCATATACAACACTTGGAATAATTGTTCCCACATGATGATAATAATTTATGCATGTCAAGGTTCGCATGTTCTATTTATTATATATTTGATAGATTTTTCATATTATTGTAGTTTTGTAATATATATTCTTAATTTGAACTAATGTTGCTTTTGGTCATTAAGAGGAATTCTAAAGATGAAGAGGTTCTTTAGGAATTCTAAATTAGCCACCGCTGGTAGACGAGGTTCACCAAGCATTGACACTTCATTGCTCAGCTCCACCACTTCTAGTGATCAAGCACTGTCTTTGCCTCCAAGTACCCTAACAAATGTCTCAAAGGAACAACCTACGCAACCAAGTACCACTGACAAATTTAGGGAATAGCAAGACGAGCATGCATGGCCTACACTATGACCATGTAGGAGAGACTGGACTATTGATGTCATTGGTAAGTAAACTAATTAATGAGATTCAATGTGATATTGATTCTTGTATGTTCATGCATTAACTTAAAAATTGTAAATGAGAATGGTCGACCTAAAAGTAAGCATTTAATAGTGCATGATGTTTGAACTCTTCTAAGGGGTAAAAGGGCGATTGTACCATTCAACCCCAACAACCAACCCACTGGAGAATGCAGTGAATTATTGGCTATCTTTCTTGGGAGCATTGTGAAAGACTTTAATAACTTACCCATTAGTTATTAAAAATGGAAGTTGGTTCCTCTTGAATACAAAAATGACATATTTAAATACCAAATACAGGTAATCATGCATTCGCTATCTAATTTCTATATGAGTTCAATAATTTGTTTATTGATTTTACATCATATATATATATATATATATATATATCTTGTATGAAAAATTTGTTATTAAAAAGGTTCATAAGAAAAATATTCTTGTGTCCTAAGGATACAGGTGGAAAGATTTTCACTCTCAGTTATTTACATACATAGATGATGGAACAAAAATGAGAGAAGAGTAAATTGTCTTGGTCCTAGAGGACATTCAATTGGAGCAATAAACATCCTTTGTTGATTACCATCTTGACCCAAAAACTAAGTTATAATAAAAAAATTTTCTTTTACTAGTTTTTCTTCATGTTAAATTTTGATAACCTAATTAATATGCTTTGGTTAAGTACAAGGACTTTATTGTAAAAAATAAAGAAAATAGAAGGAAGTAAACAATTCCACACATTGGTGGATCGAAGAGTCTTGCAAGAAAAGAAGTTGAGATGGTGAGTTTATATTAGTAAAATATATTACACTCAAATGTTGTATGATTATTTGATATGTTACATTATGAAAATCAAATGTTAGAGGAATAGCATAGGGGTCTAGTTTCTCAAGGAGAGGTTTGGATCACAGTGCATAAGAGGGCTGATAGATCGATCATAAATGAGGATGCTCCAGTTATTGGTGTATGTTTATGAACTTTGTCATGTTATATTATTAATTTATTATTCATTCCAAATGGTTTAATGTTGACATGAGTTATTGTTCTTTTATTTTCAACCAATATATAGGAAAAGATAATTAAATTTGAGGCATTCGACTCTTGTATGTAAGAAATTTCCTTGCGAGATTCATTACCACTGGCTTTAAGGACTTTGGAACATTCTAGGCTAGTTCGAGGAATAGGAAGGGATGTTTGCCCTTCCCAAGTGTTTGGATGTTATGCTAGTGGATTTTGCCACTTGGACCATCCTACCATAAGCTACAAAATGAAGTTGCATCACTTAGAGCTAAAATGGTAGAAAGAAACATAAGAGATGCACAATAAAGAGCTCAAATTGTTGATATGGTAGTAGAATAACGACAAAGAAATGCAATCATGTCATTTTTCCTATAAAATGTCCAGGGAGATTCACCACTCGAGCTCACATCCATACTATCTCTTAGGTTATTTCTCTACATATTTTTATTTTGTATAAAACTTTTATTGTAATGTTCTTTTGTCTTTATTATTCAATTTATTACTTATCATAGTTTATCTTCAATTTTTAGGTACTTAGTGAGTAATGCAGTGCAAACCCACCATTAAATCCATTGCCGAGTCCTTATAATAGGAACAATTAGTTAGTTATGATGAGTTGTTAGACTTTGTAATTATTCAATATCTCATTATGTTTAGAGTTGATTATGGTTTTATGTTAAACTTTGTATGTAATTATGTTTATAGTTGATTACCAATTAGGCCTTATTGGCTTTAAGTATTATATTATGTTGTTGTGATTGGTGATTTATCATATTTACAAGATATTGATTTAGGGAAAAAATTGTCATAAAAAATTAAAGTAGAATTAAAAAAAACATATTAGCAATTGTTTAAACTACGCCATAAAGAATACAATACCATCAACAACGATTTAATTAAATTGTTGCAAAGACGAGTCATTACGACAATTTTTGTTAATTGTCATAGTGGCATATGATTGCGAGGATCAGAAAAATTGTCATAAGACCATGACATTATGACACTTTTTTTGACCGTCATAATGGTATGTGATTGCGACAGTCAAAAAAGTTGTTGCAAAACCATGCTATTACAGGAGTTTTTATTGTGTCGTAATGGTATTTTGACCTTCGAATGTGTTTTTGGGATGACTTTAACAAGAGTTTTTATTGACCGTCATAGATCCACTTTACAACGGTTAAAACCCTCATAAAAGCCATTAAAAAACCTACTCAAAAGCCATTTTTTTGTAGTGTGACTATTTCAAGGATGATGCTCATGCCTGATATATGTTCTATTTTTAAAAACCTGTATATTGCTTTGCATGGGTTTCATTTATGTTGAAATGTTGAATCCGATTCATTCTTCCATATTGTGTTTTATATTTTGATTGTGTTTCATGTGAATATTGATAAATACTAATTATTTATATTTTGTGAATAACTATTTGTTCATGTGAAAACTTTGAAGATAAATAATTGCTTTATGAAAAGCTCTATTGTTATATTTGTTCCCTTCCTAATATAGTTGTGATATTTGCTCACTAAGTGTTTTCACCCATTCCTATTTTATTATAATGTTTTCATCGCATAGTGCTGACTCTAGATTTCCTCCGTTGTGGAGAGTCAAGTTAGATATTAGATGGGAACCGTTCATTATCTGCATGGGCAAGGTTGATCTTTATTGCTAATTACTATATTATTTTGAACTTTAGAAGCTCCTATTATCACAAGTAGTTTATTAGTGATTGCATGTAGTATCTAGGATTGTCAATTTGTATTAATTTATACGAGCAGAGCTCTCATGCTTTCTAACTTACAGGTATTTTGGAAAGTCCATATTTTAGAGAAAACTCTATTAAAATTTCCACACAAAAGCCAAATAGTGAATATTATGATTGTTGATTGGCGTAATTTAGTAATTGTCA
The DNA here is from genome assembly GCA_037074485.1 of Delonix regia. Classification (NCBI taxonomy): domain Eukaryota; kingdom Viridiplantae; phylum Streptophyta; class Magnoliopsida; order Fabales; family Fabaceae; genus Delonix; species Delonix regia. Next base: position 34,802,636 of record CM073452.1, on the reverse strand, counting down.
TTTGGTAAGTTTATGTTAAACTGTTTAGGTTGTTTGACTTATTCCCATTTATGGAGATGAGGTTCACTTAATTTTTTGTGCTAGTCACACTTTCTTAGTTAGGGGTATGACATTTTTTTAAATTGTTTTTTGCATTTATTAATTTTCCTTTCTATTATTTTATGTTCTTTTTTATATATTATATATTATTTTAACAAAAAGAGAGGTGTTCACAATTCCCCTAATCCAAGCTGACAGAACCATCTTCTTTTGTCAAATGTGGTCCAACATTTCCTTTTTCCACCAGATAAGATTATCCTTAAGGGCCTAACTCATACACCAAGCATCTCTTAAGTCAATCTAGTGATCTTTAAGGAATGACTTAAATACCAAATGTTTAATCCACACAACCTTGAAATGGAATGGTCATAATAAATGATGATATTCAAATATTTGAATAAAATAGAATGACAATTGGATGTATGTGTGAGTTAATGCAATAGCCATTTTACGTTCTAACTAGCCAAATGATTGGAGATGCTAGCCCCATTAATAGCCATACAACAAGGAATGAGGGATGATGAAGCAAGAGTTAAGGACTCACAACACATTGGTTAGTTACCCTAAAGGGCTGTATACCCTCAATTGATTGTGATTTTCATGTAGGCTATATGTCCATGGCAAATGCATTTCTTTCCATGATAGTCCTTCCCTGAATTAGTTTTAAGAAAATTTTGCATTATTTTGAAGTAAATTGTAGGTGAATTACATAAATGGAAGATGATTGAAGATCAAAAGCATGAAAGATTTCTATAAGGGTTTCACTTACTTTCTTGCTAAAATATTGAGTTTTGGAGAAGAAAGAAATTGTATGGAGACAAGTTCGAGAAGCCTAGGCCTCATGATTTGGAGTTTAGGCCTCAAAAATGTATTTTTTTTAATACAAATTCTAGAAACATGGACCATAAGCCTCATGATTTGGAGTTTATGTCTTAAAATTGTATTTTATTTTTAATACAAATTCTAGAAACATAGAGCCTAGGCTTCAAATTATGAAGCCTAGGCACCACAATCAGTGTCAAAAGCATAAACTTGAAGTCTAGGCATTAGCTGATGATGCTTAAGTGCCAGAACATAACTTAATTATTAGCATTTATAATTTTATTTTTTTAGGCTATATAAATAGCGAAAATAAAGATTTTGTCAAAAAGATGACAAAGAGAGAAAAGAGGACTTAAAATTTGCACTAAATAATAAAGAATCCTTCAACTTCTTCAGTCTTTCAAGGTGTTTCTATAACTTTTAATTTAATTAATAATATTAAAAATACAAAAAAAGAATGCATGAATTGATTTTCCTTCCTTCATCAATACAAATTATTCAAATCTTTCTATGTGTAGAAATTGAAATTTAACAGTGATTACTTTATTTGAACCTTTGTATTGGCTCTCCATAGTTTCCCAATCTCCTTTGTGGCATTGGTCATGATTCTTTGATTTATGTATTGTTTTTTTTTTTTTTAAACTTACTCCTTGTTGAGTGTAGAATAAGGCTTTTGCAACCTTTCGTACAAGTTTTTTTTGTACTCCTTTTGCTTGGCTCGTGACCATGCATGTCTCCAATTCTATAGGAATAGCTAGTCAAAATTCTTCTTCTACCATTTGTCATAAATCTTGTGAGATAATGAAGTCTACATTTAGTTCTCCAAAATTATAAATTTTCCCTTCAAATATTGGAATTGAGGTTTGGGTATACCTAAAATTGTTATTTGCTAGAGGTGAATTTTGTACAAATTCAAATTTGTACAAAATTAATCCCTCTATTTAGATTAATTAATTAAATACTAATTTTACATAGAATAAAATTTTAAGAAACTGATTTGTCACAAATAATTTATAAGAAATCAAATTGTCACCAAATATAATAGTAGATAACCGATTTACTTTTCTCTATTTGGAATTGGTGAATGGATTTTTATTGTTTGTCAAATTGCATTATAGGGCTCCGACTAACTCCTACTGTAGGGTTAAAATTTTGATCGGCTCAACTTTGCTACAATTTTCTCTTTAACCACTTATGTTGTTCCAGTATTTCAAATTTTTTCCAAGATTTAGACATATCTTTTGTTCAAAATTAATAAGAAAGTCATCTTATTAATAGCTTATGTTTAGCTTATTATGGGACTATTTTTGTTTAATGTTAAAGTTCTAAGAGACCATTTTAATACTACAAATTTATAGAGTCAAATTGACGCTGAGACATAGAATGAGAAGGTATGATAGTATTTTTTTTTTCCCACAGAAAATGTTAAGATTGATGCATTTGATGTATTTGTGTCTCCTTAAAAGTAATTTAAAAAAAATAAAATGTGACTTTATTACTTGTTTATATGATCACTCCTTGCGTTCAATCATTGAAAGTAATGTTACCCGTATGAAAATTTAGAGAGAAATATGTTATTTTAATCTCTGATATATTACTTAATTGTTATTCTATTTTTTTATTCATTTTATTTTCTAAAATAGTTCATCTTGATTATAGAATTTGTTACTTTAGTCCCTCTACATAAAATAATGAGGTTTATCTTAAGAGACAACTTATGATAATGATTTAAAAAATAAGAAACCCAAAGTGAAAAGTTTTTACTATTTTAAATGATAAAATAAGTAAATTATACGATTTAGTAATAAGTTAACACCAAAACAATGTTTTTCTCTAAGTTTGGAGGATCTTGGGGCCCTCCTCCTTCCTTTTTCTGGTGGCATTATTAAAATTGCAAGCATTTGAGCTATGAGGTACCTAAAAGAGGAAAAGAGTCAAAGACAAAGCATTACTACAATGAAAAATCTTAGTGAATAAGTAATCCGTGGGTGTCCTTGTATTTGACTGCCAAGACTTTTGCCCATTGGTTCCTAAAATTAAATTTGTTTCCCTAATCTCTTAATGAATGTTTCCATAAAAGAATGCCATTTTTTATAATTGAAATGGTAATAAGAATAATGTCCTCTAATATCATTAATTAAAGCTCTCATCACATGCATATTTTATTTTTAAATTTATTTCATACTTGATAAATTCAAAGTACTCATATCAAATTGACATCAAGGCAAAAAGTGATGGACAAAAATTATATTATTTTACAAAAATAAAGAAAAGTATAAAATTTGTTTCTTATTTTTATATTTTTGTAATAATTTGGTCCCTCGCAAATTAATTTGACAAATCAGTTCCTTACAAATTCAAATTTATATTAAATTAGTTTATTTAAAAATTCTAGTTTATATAAAATCAACCCTTCTATTTAGATTAATGAGCAACTAATTTTATATAAAATATAACTTATGAGAGATTAATTTATCACATTTAATTTGTAAGAGACCAACTTGTCACAAAGTGTAAAAGTATAAACTAATTTAAAACTTTTATCAAGTAAATATAATTTTTCCAAAATCTAAGCAAAAGGCCACAAATACAAAAACACCAAGAGCTCTTTTGAAAAGAAAAAGAAAAATGTACCATCGACATAAACTCTAGACGAAGGAATTCGAACTACACCAATTGATTTCTAGACGCCCATTGAATCACAAAAGTTGAGCATTGCACTTTGTCTTCTACTATCTTCCATTGAAATCCAACTACCAATCTCTGAATCTTTTCCGTAAAATTCGAAGAGAGTATACATATTATATATATATATATATGACACAAGTGTTAAATTTAAATTTAAATTTGTTTAAAATATGGATAAAAATCGCTCTTATAAATTGTTCAGACTTGGTACAGAAAATTGTTACTCTGACTGTCTCTGACACCTATCAAACAACATAAATTTCATTATTGTTACTAACACAATTCCTTTATTATTATAAATAAATTTCAGACATGGCGTGGCCTCTTGCATTTCATGCCTCCAGAAAATAAGACAGCTATATTCACATGCATGTTTCACGACATTATACCAAGTAACAAAGACCATGGTTTGAGACCATGGTCACTATAATTTCTACAACTTCTCTTATCCTAACTACCCTTTATAAACAGCACACATGTTATATGATATGTACACTAATCCTATTAGTTTATAAAGACTTTTAGATGCGCAATTAAATATATGCAATTGTACTACAATTGAGAGTAGGGAATTTAAGTTATTAAAACCCTTAAATACATTTGACCTATAATTATTATATCTATTGGATCAATGATCTCAATCCTAATCAAATCCAACTTTTGCTGCAAAGAAGAAATCAATGAGTCTCCTAAATTCATCTCGTTGAATTCTTTTCTATATTTTCCATCATCTACCAATTCCTAATTCCTATATAATTTGAGGACCATGGATATAGAATCTGATTTTAAGGGTGTGAAAATTTTTAATTTAAATATTTGAACTCATGAAGACAAATTCTTATGATCCAAGATGATAGACTCTTATAAATTAAAATACTAAATAAAAAATATAAGATAAAATTACGTATAAAAATTAAAATTTTAAAAATTTGTCGTATAAATACTGAAATCAGAACATGTGCGTAGAAATTCTAGATGGTGCGACCATTGTGAGCTTCGTGGAAGACGAGGAAGCCTTCCATGCATCGGTGAGCGATCTGTTTGCTGAGCTAGACACAGACAAGGATGGCCTTCTTTCGTACGGAGAGATGATGAAGGAGCTGAAGAGGCTGAGGATGTTTGAGACCCACTTTAGGATCGACATGAAGACCGAACCAGAAGAGCTTGCTCGGGTTTACGAGTCACTGTTTGTGCAGTTCGACCATGACTTGAATGGCAAAGTGGATCTGAGAGAGTTCAAAGAGGAGACGAAGAAGATGATGATGGCTATGGCTCATGGAATTGGGTTCGTTCCACTTCAGATGGCTCTCAAACCAGGTAGCCTCCTTATGAAGGCTGTCCAGAGAGAGTCCATTACTCGAGTTGTTGCTTGATTTCTCAATTCATAAATTTATGCTTTTTTTTTTTTTTTTGACTCTTTATGTCTTCTATTTTCATCGATCTTCTTGTCATCCAATTAGAGTTTTTAATTTCATACTTTCAATGCAGAGAACTTTTGATGTATTGCGATATTATTTTCATGAAGGTCCATTTATGCAATATTAATAGTACGTTTTAGTTTCATTTTAATATATAATTTTAGACTGTTGATCTCATTAGATTTTAATTTAATAATATATATGTCCATCTAATATACATGCCCTCATACCAAAATAAAGTAGTATATAAGAACTATATTTATTATTGGCTTGTTATTTAGGAAAGGTTAAATTATTTTTTTGGGCCTATAAAGTTCTTTAACTTTTCGATATAATTTGGTAGTTCGTATGAATTTTAATATTTGTAATTTAGTTTTTGTTAAATGAAAAATATCCAAAATATATAGAAAACAAAAATAGTGTCAAAAAACATTTATCTACCACAATGTTTTTAAGGTTTATAACAAATTTCCCATAGAAGTTATCTTAAGCACTAAAAATTTATTGATGACTTTTGGAAATCTCTTTAAAAACCTTTTGAGTGAACAAGATAGAAATTATGAGAGGGGAGGAAGAATCTAATTTTTCTATATTTTTTAAATACTTATTTATAACGAGAATATATATGAATACAACCTTTTATAAACTGTTGTATTCTTTTAAAAATTTATATCTCTTCATACTTTAATTGAAAAGTTATGACCATTAGAACATATAAGCATTTAAAATTTATTAACACTTATTTTCTCTTCAATTTTTTAATTTAATATGTGATGTAAACAATTATATATATGAGCTTAAAAACCTTTAAATTTATCTAATGTGGGAGTTAAAAATATATCACCATAACTATATACTCTTAACTTAAGTTTTTCATTTTTACTATTAAATTTTAATTAATACAATGTTTACCTTTTTCAGTCCAATTATCTAATAAATTATTTATTGGCTGGCCAATTTTTGGTTGTACGAAGTCAATATCATAACGTGATGTCTTCGTGAGTCCAAAGGGCACATCAATCCTTAATTAGCTTGACACTTCGCTTACAAACATGTATGGGATCAAGTGTAAGTCATTGAGTTTATACAAAGAACTAACATAACAACAAGCAATTCAAGTTGTTTTAAACAGAATGACTTCAACACGACAAATTACTATAATTAGATCGTTTATATGGCTCTTTCTAGACCACTTGATCTTCGTTATCAGCATCCCTCCAAGAAGCTTATGAATAACGACTCTAAAACAAGAGCTTTGCCAAATCTGAGACACAACAACTAAATGCCGTTATAATACAAATTTGGATTATTTCAATAATAATTTTGTATATAGAAATTGATTGTACACAATTATTTTTATGTTATATATAACTGTACACAATTGTTTTTTTTTCACACAACACATGTTATAACAACAGAGAATATAGACCCATTAAAATACTATTACAGCTCTCTTTTCTTTTGTCACTATACTCATACTTTTTTCATACGTGATCCCTTCTTGCCTACAGAAATGATCTCCTAAGCCTCGAAACAAGGGGTATGTATAAACATAAATTATAGAAAATACAATAAACATAGAAAGAATTTAAATCAAAACAAATACATATGACACATAAATTTAACATTACTATTTCAAAATACACATCATCTACTAAATATTGAGATTTCATTCAAAATTGCAGGATAATAATTAACTTATACGTGAAGACAGAAAGTGAAAATGACTAAAGAAGAGATTAGGTGAAAGAAAGTTAGGAGGGTAATTAATTATGTCAATAAATATATAATATATTATAATCATAATTAAGACATAGAATATATGAAATTAATAAATATAGAAATGAGTAGAGAAACGCTTAAGTGAAAATTATAAGGGGCAATTATGATAATTAGTGATCTTGAGAACAAATATTTGTCTTCAAAAAACAATTTTCTATTTATGCTCCTACACTGTAAGAGAATATATAACTCCAAAATGGAATAAAAAAAAGTTATAAAATAGATTTTTTTATAAAAAAATAGTAATAAGCAACTTCTCATTAAGATTGGCCAAGCCTAACAGGCCATCAAAGGATCCATTGCCACGTGTCCACAGGCATTATTGACAATTGAACCTCTTCTGTCTATATTGTAATGGAATGGGTCAAAGGGGCAAGCCTTAGTGAAATTATTCCATACTTGTTTGCTATTAAATTTTTTTTTTCACTAAAAGCAAATTATATAAAGAAACTTCTTTTAAGGATTCGCTATAATGAAGGATTCGCTATAAAAACTTCCAATTTACCATGTCTTTATTGGAAAAGTAAATAACCACAATTTATTCTTAATTTTGGCTCACTTTTTATTTGAGAGATTTTTGTTCATTGAAACTGTTATTTATGAGAAAATTATCTATCCAATTTTTTAAAAAAAATAGGTGGGTTTGGATTATTTCTTATATGAATTACAAAAATAGGATTGATTTTAACCTGTTAGATTGTTCGGGCCATTTGATGATAAATTTAATGACCCTAAATTTAAAATGTAAAAAGGATTTTAAAAAATAATTTAATTTTGATAAATATTAATTCTTTCAAAAAATTAATTTCATAAAACATGTTAATATTTTTAATTTTTTATACAAAATGGTATCATAATTTAAAACACTAATATGTTCTATAATAACTTTTTTTAAAAAAATAATATTTATTAAAGTTAAAATTTTATGTCCACTGTATATATAGACAGCAAGTGATCCAAAATTAAAAAAAAAAACATATGGACAGAAAGCAAGTAAGATTTTCCTTCTGCTTTAAAGATGCCATTGTCGTCCTTATAATCTCAAGTTTGTTATGTTAGTTAAATGCTACTATATATTAACAAGAAAAGAAAATGCAATAACTAATTTGACTAATAGAAATATTAAGTCATATTTGATTACAGTGAATTGTTATATAGAAGTTCAATGATCTATATTTACAGATAAAAAATATAATTATATGTGATTATATTAATTTAATAAAAATCTAAACTATTAAATTTTTATTTAACTGTCTATTATAATCAATCGTGACCTTATATTTATGAGGGGATCCAAATTGATGTAATAACACATCAAACATAATTTATTGTTAATTTACTATGAACATTCAATTCTCACACTAATCATCATGACATGAGAGAACCATACATGAGGAAGAAACCTCCCAATTATTTCATTTTTTGTTTATGGTTGCTAATAGCTAGCTACTCTCTCACACACATGCTTTATTATACAAAATACACTTCACTACCACAACATAATTAAGCAGCATATATAGATATTTCAGGCAAGTGAGGTGCCTTAGTTGCAAGGGTTAGTCCCAGTATGTACATCAACAGCTTCACCAGCATAAGAGCAGCATCTGTAACCTTCGCCATATCTTCCACCAAAGTATCCATAGTAGCAATATCTGCCCCGATAGCCGCCGCCATGGCCCGGGTAACCACGGCGATTGTGGTCACCTCCAGGGTAACCTCCATAACCATATTTGCCATCATTTACCATTCCATGTTCCTCTGCCATTACCTCAACTGCAATAATAAAACAAGAAATACAATAATCATTCATTCCTAATCTTTGGTAATTTGTGAATGAACATAAATAAAATAGTTGGACAAGTGACATCTTCTTTGAAGCCATGGTACCATGAAATTACACGTGTAGTTAAACAAGTAAAAATTGTCAAAGAAAATGATTGATTTCTATTTTCTAATCAATAGTGTGTTTAGTTTAACGTTTAATAAGTTTAAAAGCTTATTTTACATCTAAACAAAAATTTGCCTTACATCTAACGAAAATTTTCCTTGCTAAACCTTCCTCGATTCTGTCCTCTACTACGACAAAAGTAACCTTCTCTTGAATTATTCGGTTGATTTCTTCCATAATTAATAGTTGCTGTATTATCTTTTTCTTTCTGGTCAGAACTTACTACATTAACAGTGATGCTTTCTGTAGTAATAGACTATTGATTACGCTCAATTTTAATTTCTTGAGCTAAAAAAAGAGATTCAAGCTCACTGAAGGTATACTGTTCTTTGTGAGTATTACGTATAGTGTGACTAATGTGTCATATGCTTCTAGTAATCCTTCTAAAATAATTTCTGTATGTTCAGCTTCAGTTACTGGACTTCCAATTGAAACCAGTGCTTCTACTAATGCCTTAATCTTGAGTAAGTATTTAGTAATGGTGCAATTTCCCTTTCTCAGTTTTTCTTAACTCCATCTTGTACTGGTGAGTTTTAGCTCGTGTATGAGAAGAAAAGAATTCATGAATTCAAGACCAAGCTTCATGAGACTTTTCACACTCAACCAGTCAAGTGAGCATACCTTCAGAAATAGAGGAGAGCAACCATGACAGTAATAGCTAGTCTTGCTTCTCCCAAAGAAAAAAAATCTGCTAAAACAATGTCACTAGGACGATCACTGTCAGAAGAATATTTGCTAGGCACAGGATAAGATGGCTCAATGAACTTTTGTAATCCATGACCATGTATCACAGCAAGGACTTGTTGTCGCCACAGTAGATAGTTGTGATCATCAAGTTTAACTAATATCGGATGAGTAAAATTAATAGTAGCTCCTTTTTTATTCTGTAGACAACGTGCTTGTAGACGTTGTGATTGGTGATGAAGTTTCCATGGCCACACTGAACCTAGTTCTAATACCATGAAGGATATCAGAATGCCAATGTAGATTGAAGAAAAGAAACTGTTAACTGTAAACAAAGAAGATCATTGCTTATATTTTCTAAATCAGCTGAATAAATCTTACATCAATATTTATAGACTTCCAACTCTTCTTAACAAACTAATACAGGTGACTCATACTCTGTTTTAACAACTCAATCAGATCAAACAACTTATAACAACTTAACTAATATACAGCTAAGCAAGTACAGTATACTCTATCAAGGAGTAATAGTTAGAATTAATTTCTTAATTTAGTAGTTCATTTGTGTTTGATTTTATGATTAATTTTGAATTTCTTATGTTTAATATAATGATTGTAAGTTATTATAAATAGTTTTAAATTGAATTTTTTGTTTTTTAGGACAAAAGTGTATAATATATACTAATCTTAACATATAGTGAGTCATATGTATTATACAGACTAACAATAAAATATTGTATATAAGTAAAGTATGTTCCTTTTAATATGAGAGTTCTATTGAAGAAAAGTTTTAGTTGATCGAACACTCAGCTTCTCCGCAATGACTTTTCACCTTCATGATATATGTATTAAAAAGTTTTTGAAGCATATAACTTTTTGTAGTTAACAAAAAAAATTATGAAGTAATTGATTAATGAATTAATTAAACGCTTCTTAAATCAAGAATTTTTTTAAGTCTAAGAATTTTTTAGAATTAACAAGTAAATTAATAAATTTGTCATAATCAACTAGAAAAAATATGAAGTAATTAATTGGTGAATTAATTAACTGCCTCTTAGATAAGTAATTCTTCAAAGTTAAAGAAATTTTTGCAGTGAACAATAAAATTAATGAACTAATTAACTATGTTTTAAATAGGTAATTCTTTGAAATTCAAACATTTTTTTAGAGTCAATTTAAAAAATTATAAATTAATTAACTAACTGTCTCTTAAATTTTATAATAAGAAAATATAAATATAATTTGACATGTGCCAAAATTAAAGCAAGAGAAAAAGATATATGATTGAATGGTTTATTTAATAATTTGGATAAATCAATCATTGTCATATATTATTCAAAGTCAGAAGTAGAGTCAAATGTAGTTCTATCAATTTCTGCTATTTTTTATTTCTTCAAAAAGAGTAGTAATCAGATCTGCTTTGTATGTCAAAATTTTTTTTAATGATAGTACCATCTCATTGAACCTATATTATTATTATCAATGCATCAAGTTAGAGCGATGTCTTTTTTACTTTCGTTTTCAAAGATACAGTTCAATGGATTATTCCGTCTCATTTATTTTATTATTATTATTATTATTTTTTATTATTATTATCATTATCATCATCATCATTTGGTTAGTTTAACTTTGTGCTTCTCCTCCAACTTTTTTCTTTTTTAATTTTCCTTTTCTGGATTTTGTTGAAAGGTTTAGGATTTAAGAAATTAAATTGGTTTAGGGTTTATTGTTTATGCATTAGGAAAGATGTAATAGGATACTGGAAAAGTTATTTCATGAATAGTAAAAATAATAATAAATGAAGAAAAATTTTTTGGAAGGAAGTTGATAATGAATAATAATTCTTGCTTATAATTATTGTCTATATATATATATATATATGCCATGAAGTGAAGGCTAGTGTAATCTAAGGTAAAATTTACAAATCAACATTTTGTACTTTGAATTATCTTATGTCCTGTTTGGCATCAAGAATTGAGCTTCAAATTAAAGTAAATTCTTTTGTATGATTTATCTTCTAGAATTAGATTTCTAATTCCATGCACCACTCCCATGTAATTTACTAATTCTTATCATGAACCTGAGAAATTAATCTCGCAACCAGAAACATGCCACGTCACAGAGCAAATTAAATGGAACACTACATTTCTGCCTGTGTCTTTCAAAAATGGTCGAAACAAAACGCTACGTCGTTCTTTCCCTTTACCTGATGTCGTTTGGTTGGGCTTCTTTTGCAAGACGATTCTACTGGATTTGAGCTACCCTCACTTCACTGGAATTCATAATGTTCATCCCCAATCTTTATCAATTGCACAAACCCATCCATGGCTTGACTGTTTGACTCAAATTATGAAAGCTTCATGTTGGGACGTTAATAGGACTACGTCGTTCGTGATTAGCGGCTGATTATATGAGAAGATTTGGCAAGAAGAAGGAATTGGAGGCACACGTTGTTGGCAAAATGGAAGGAGAAATTGGAAGCATTACATTGCAGGGAAAAATGGAAGGAGAAATTACAGGCATATGCCGCAGCCGAATTAATTTGATTATATGGCAATAGACAAATGATGTAAGTCATATTGTTGTTTAATGGATGCTTACCACCAGGAATGCATTATTGATGCTAAACTGTTATTCAATTTTATGAGTTTTAGCTGCTATGATTAATCTATAATTTGAATATTCTGATAAGTATGGCTTACTTGTTTGTTTAAATAAAGAAGAGGGAAATTATGTAATTGAAATGAGCATAGGTGAAATAACTTAATAATAGTTCAAAAATACTGGAAAGGCATAAAGTGGTAGGATAATAATCTCAATTGAATCATCCCACGATATAGTTAAAGATGAAGATGGGAGCAGCCAAGTGAGTTTTCTTTCATAAATTGTAAAGAAATGCATTATTCAACATATTTTTTTAAACCTCAATCCTTACTTGTTCTTGTTTTGACTTGCAATCTTAATCTTCTCCCTCATTTGTATACCCAATTCAAATTAATTGATTGGAAAGTTGTTAAAATGAAATAATACAAACTAGAGAGTTATTATAACATTTTGGAACTTCTTTTTCTATTCTGAACATTTCATATTTAACTTACTGCCGGCAAATATGTCTTAACTCAATATCCCTTACCAGTAAAGAGTAGAACATAAAAATATTGATTATCTAGCATACTCAACAAAACTACTCTACATGTCATTATATGTAGATCCAATTTATATTTGATAGGAGTATGCTTTTGGTTATGTTTTGATGCTTTGCTCACTAATATCAACAAGCAGACAATTATGATTTTTATTTCTTATTTTCTTGTGGGATTACTATTGAGAATATAGCATATGAGAATTCCGAGGTATTTTGCCTAAAGTAGCATACAAACTCATGCTTTCCCCATGGAAAAGGAGGTTGGGGAAACACATGGAGCACATTCTCAAGCTGTTGAAAAGCATAGAGGAGACAAATTAACTATTTAAAATGAAGATTTAGGTAAACCATTAGATGAGGTTAAAACTCAAAATATTGCCTGTGATGATTTAGACAATGGACTAGATGATATATCTTTCTGGACAACTTACTTAAAGTCTAATAGGAACATAGAAATAACTCAAATAAATGAAGAGGCTGATGAATTCCCAAGTGAAATTTGTTCTGTGAAATTTGTTTGTACATGATTGTACCATTACAGTCATGTTGGTAATCTATTTTTTTCTTTTCTTTTCCTTCTTTTTACAGGATGAGTATAAAAAAAAGGGTGCAATGAGAGATCACAAAGGCTTTATTGCTGGATGATCAAGAACGGTAAAAAACACAAGGACAAATGTATTAGCCATGAATTAGATGTAAATGATGTAAATTACATTGTTCTCAATGCAAGTGTTTACAAGATGATGTAGGCCAAAGCTTTGGCATTTACAAGTCAGTGTACTCCTTGTACTAGAAAATCCAATGTACCTTAATATTTGAATGGAGTAATACATCATTTACTGCGCCAATGCTATAAAGTCCTTTAGAACTTACAGTGCATTAGCTGCCAACAATGTGAACATTTCATATACAATTTACTAGTCATTGCTGCAAAAATATTAAAGAAGATAAAATGCTAGATATTGTGTTGGTCATTCAAACATGGATCATAACTAACGAACTTAGGTGCTTCAAGGGTGAACTTTATTGCATCAAGGGGCTCCCATAATATAAAGGATAAATATTATTACATAAAGTAGTAAACATATAAATTTCATTTGTAATACATGAGGATCTTACTATCAAGAACTTAGTAAAACTAAATTGATTCTCAATTGCTTCGGGGTCAGTAGAAGCTACTAGAGGTGCAGAACACAATATTTAGCCATGCTTCTGATTTACTACTTTGTCATTCTACATGGAAGAAACGAAAAATCAACACTTATTCTTCACAAACTGGGAAGCCAAGTTAAACATTGGTACAAGGAAAATATATATATACTGCAGTTTGTTAACTGCACAGATGTCTTTTGGTAGAAGTTCTTCTATTTCTCTTAGATTGCAACCCTACCCAACTCATGAAGCACTTTTTCCTTTGTAGTCTAGCTTTCTTCTTATTCCCTTGGTCTTGTGTGGGACCTTCAAATTATTGACGTTGTTATATTACCTAAATTGCCTTGCCCCAGGTGAACCTCGATTATTTGCTTGCACAATTCATCTATAATTTTTTCAACATGTAAATGCAATTTTTCACAACTTGACACTTTAGTTGCCAATTTTATCATTTTAGAGCATATTGCCTATAATGTCATGTCATAGATAGTTTAGGATCACCACCAGCCTCTTTTCCCCTCACGTCATGGACAATACCACAACACGTATCCCTTCTCCATCTTTGTGAGACATATTGATTAGGAAGAACTTTAATATCCTTTGCCTCAAACACCTTTAAGGCATGACTACAAAGTATTCCAAAAGTTTCAAATTTTTGACAAGTGCAAGAAACAGATGTCTGAATAAGATCAAATGACACTATTCACTCTCCTTCCTAACTGACCTTTATGATAACATACTAATACACAAGTTAAGATTCATTTCTATCATTTATGCAGGAAGCTAGGAATGAGTCAAACTCTTGCTAGAAAATGTCAAAAATTATTAGGGTGTATAGTTGTGTAGCTTGCATTAGTAGAGGCGAATGTTGGTACATAAACATTAGTAATTTTTGTCGAGCCTCATATTTATAAATCAACTCATTGTATCGTTTTTCCTTCACAACTCTTTCAAAGTGGTAGAAGAACTTGGTGATATCCTCATTAGGTTTCATGCAAACCTTAAAATCTCAATTTAAGCTTTCACTTAGTTGTGCACTTCGCATCCCCAATGTGAAGGCTTTTTTCATATGACATGCAGCCCATTTCACCTTGATTGCATGCATTGACTTCACTTAGTTACTTTCACTAACATTAAATTCAGACACTAACTTGCACTAGGCAAACTCAAACTGCACTTCTTGATCATATTCGTACACGTACCTTTTAAAGTCTGTCAAGAAGTGAGATCCTTTCTTCATCAAGTACCCGAGATGCTTGATCCCATTCTGCATCAAGTGCCATGTACATAAACCATGCTTAGTCTCTGGCATCACCTCACCTATAGTGATATATCCAAAATTAGATTTATCTAAAGTTGTCGACGGAATAAGAATTTACATGATAAGAATTAACATCAATTATTTAGCTCACTTAGAGCTTTGCCCATGGCTTAATCTTGGTTGGTAAAAATAGTCTTAGGCCTTTTTTGCCCATGTGCTTCCAAGAATGTTTCAAATAGCCACTTGAATGATTCAACTGTTTCATCATATAGTAATGCAACCCCAAAAATCACTACTCCTCGATAATGATTGAACCTTAAAAACAAGGCTAGAGGCTGGTTTGCTTTGTTGGTACAATATGTTGTGACCAAAAGATATGACCTCA
Source organism: Delonix regia (assembly GCA_037074485.1). Classification (NCBI taxonomy): domain Eukaryota; kingdom Viridiplantae; phylum Streptophyta; class Magnoliopsida; order Fabales; family Fabaceae; genus Delonix; species Delonix regia. The sequence goes on along the minus strand of CM073452.1, from coordinate 34,787,312 downwards.
CCAAAATAACTATAGTCGAGCACCATTTTTTCATCTGCCCAAAAAATATGTTATTTGTTCATCAGTATCCATCTAATATACATGATAAAATGACGAATTCTCTAACAATTGTCATTGGAAGTACTGCAATAGACAACTATCTTCCCCATACATCATACTCCGTTGTCTTTTTTTATTATAGATAATTTTTTGCATTTAACCAAGTAAACCCAAGATTTGCTCTTCCACCTGCATGTGTGCTCATTAGCTGAAATGATGCATTTTGTTGTAATCCTGAGGTTTCCACTATTTCAATCTCATATACTTGTACCTGGGATATTTTGCGTTGTCAGGCTAACAAATGTGTGATCTCTGGAATTTGAAAAGGGTGATTATGTGCCTCGACAAACTTATGAATTACAAATTTGCCTTTCTTCACCACCAAGGCAATTCTTACTTTACACTCAGTATGTGTCTTAGCTCTGGGGATGGTTGTCATAAAGTCTCTCTTATCTATCTTTCAACAACCTTCTTTGTAGCAAACAAATTTGTAGGCTGTAATCAAGCTATCTTTGTTCTTGTTTGACTACTATTTTTGAACTCCAAATCCATCTTTTCCCCTATACTCAACCCAAAATTGCCAAGCTGCATCAAACCTATCAAATGCCATACCTACCCTTGGCTTCCAATCAACCTCTCGTGATGTCATTTTTAATATACCTGTCACATGACACAATATAGATATTAAACAATAAAAATGAAGACTGAATTTTTAAAAAAGAAAAACTGAAATAAGATGCCACAATTTATTGAATGACGAAGCATAACAATTAAAACCCAAAAAAGTAATGTTCCTGTATTCATTTTCACTCATGGAATCCCATCCAACATTTCTTTTGTTGATACATATATAAATATATCTTATCATTCCAAAAGATTATGTTTCTATGAAAAAAATAAAACAAAGCATGTTAATCCTATAAGCACATTGATATTTAGTCAAATTTTTGTAATAAATTTTTTAAGGGAGTAGAGTTGATTTTATTATTGATATTAGGTTAAAAATTTATTATAAAATTAATTATTTTAAAAGAGACATAATGTTATTATTTATTTTATGAATATTTTTATCTCAAAATAAAAATTTATTTTATAAATATTATAAATTAAATTTTTTAAAGAAAAGGAGAACTTTTAATTTTAGATGAATGTTTATCTTATCAATAAATTGAATAAATATGTAATTTCAAATATTTTATAAGATTGAGTAAAATAAAATTTAATTTATAATATTAATTTTATATCAAAATATTTTATTGCTTAAATAATAAAAAAATAGAAAAAGGGAAACGTGCCAAATTTAATAATTTTAAATTTATATAATTTTTTAATTTAAATTAAAAATTATATAATAGATTTGAATCTAACAGTCTTAAGTCAACTTTCAGGTATTGGAGAATTTCTCTGGAAAGTATTTGGCGTGATAAGATTGTTTGCTGTGCCCAACTGTGCACAGTAAGTCATTTCAATTATTACATTAATTATTTTGTAGTAAAATTTGATGGTTAATATTGACTATTATAAAAAAATCAAATAATTTGCATGGAAAATTAAGTTACTAAAATCAATACCTTTTATTTATCAAAATTAATAAAAAAATATTTTAATTTAATAATCAAAATTCATCCACAAATAAATTGAACCCGCAGAATATACAATAATATCGTTATCTACACTCTATTTGGCCTAGTATGAAGAAAAAGAATGGAAGCATTGAATCACTAAACAAGGTAAATTGAAGAGATAAAGCGGGAAATCCGGAGGATAATAGTACCGAAGGTGAGAAGCATGTTATGTGACTTTAGTGAAAATATTAACCATTTTTCGTATATTTACATTATAGTTGATTTAATATATTAGTTTTAATAAAATTATTATTCTAATAACTCTTACTTTTATTTATAAATAATTTTTTAAAACTAATATATTAAATTAGTTACCACTTAAATATATAAATATAATCTGTTAGTTTGGATTGATCGTTTTCGAAAGTCCTAATATAAAAGTAGGGGTAGTTCCTTGACCATTCTGCACTCGGTTTACCTTCGAGAATTTAAATTTAAATTTTTTATATTCATTAAAAATTATATGAATGATAAATATTTAAAAATATATAATAATTCATATTAAAGGTAAAAACTGATTAAAAATTTTAAAATTTAACTTGGTATAAAAAATTTTAAATATAAAGAATTATACAATTTGAAAAATTCAAATCATTTATGTAGCGGTTGATTTAATATATTAGTTTTAATAAAAATTATTTTTCAATAACTTCTACTTTATTTCATTAAAATTAATATATCTAATTAACTATTAAATAAGTTTGCCAAAATTATCCGATAATTTTTTGTGAGTTCAGAGAAGAAAGGAAAAGTATAATTTGTGGGTTTGGTTGTTTTTGAAAGTCCTAATATAAAAGTAGGGTAGTCCCCTCATTTGGACCATACTGCACTCCAATTTTCGCTGCGGTTTGACTTTGATTTATACTTATTAAAAAGTATATAAATCTATTAATATTAAAAATTTATAATGGTTCAAATTTAAGTTAATAATTCTGTACGACTAAAATTTTTAAAATTTAACTTTGTACTATCTAAAATTTTTAATTTAATAATTTAAATATAAAGAATTAGATCCAAATCACGGTGATTCCCCAACTTTGCCAACTGATTCTTGAGAGCCCACTGGCTCGCTCATATCTGACTCTGCCCCACTCATTTCTTCCAACAAAGGAATCCCTCTTAAGTTAAAAGGATTAAAAAGATTAAGTTAAAGACTAAATTGAATTTTAAATAAAATTTAAAAGATAAAAAATTGTGTTTGACTACCATAAAAAGTAAATCTTATTATCTTTTACGTCTTGTCCGGCTGCCACCGAAGGTGTGGGAACATGGTATTAGAGAAAATTGTGGAAACTAATCTCTATAGTTTTGTTTTATTTTTAATTTGATCTTTATAGTTTAACAATTTATAATTAATTCCATATAATCTAAATAACTTTTAATTTAGTCCCTAGAATTATATTTTTGTCAATATTTTGTTACATATATGAGTTAATTTTACTTTGTTATCTATTTTTATCACTTTATTATCATAATTATATATATATATAGTTATAATAACCAAATGTGAGTAAAATACTATTTTAGTACCTTATTTATCAATTCAGTCTCAATTTGGTCATTTACTAATTTCTAATCTCAAATTTAATCTTTCACTTATGAGTTTTGTTTTAATTTTAATCCCTCACTTATGAGTCTAGTCCTAATATGATCTTTCATTATGAGTCTAGTTTTAATTTAGTTTCTCACCTATAAGTCCAATATCAATATGGTCTCCCATTAATATAATAACTAAGATATTTAGTCATTCAATCTCAACTATTTTTGAATTAAATATACTAACATGACACTAAACTCATAAGTAAAGGATTAAATTAAAATTAAAAATCAATGATAGGCCAAATTGAATCTAGAGTCTGCATATTCAAACATTTATAAGTTGTATTCAATTACAAATTTTTAAGTTACATTGTTATAGGGACTAACTTAATAATTGAACACAATGATCAGAATTGAAAGTAAATTTTCTCAATATAGTTTGACTTCCGACTTCCGAGCTCCAACAATTAAGCCAATTGATTTTCAGCAGCCCACTGACTCGCAAAAGATACACATATTTCTACCAACACTAGAATCCCCTAATTCAAAGTTCAAATTCAACTATAACCTACCTAATTATTCTCAAATCATAATAGGGAGTCATGAGTCCAAAAGGTAATAATTAATGATGGTCCAAATTATATATTTCGTCTCTTATTTATTTTTTCAATTTTATGATTGTGTTTCATTTGTAATAATAAAAGTTGAAATGTCATAAAGGTCGCAAAATAAATATATATTTGGTTTGATTTGAGTCTCAGAATTAAAAATCAATTCAGTAAGTTGATTTATTTGATTATAACTTAAGTCTTAATACCAATTCAATGGTCATAAATACTTCTAAATTATTTTTAAACCAGCATTAATGGTTTAATTCCATCATTTCTCTCCAGAGACCTTTAATGGTGTCCGTTGAGAATTAAAAAAAAAACAGTTTGTACACCTTCTTGTGTTTTTGTCGAAAATATAAATTTAGGAGATGTTAATTGATTAATTAAACTCTATAAATTTAGGAGATGTTAACTAATTAATTAAACTCAAAAAGATTTCGTTGAATCCATTTAAACATATTTGATAGATTAAATTTAATTTTGTATACACACCTTTATTTTCTTTTAACCATTCAATCTGTCTCCCTCCATCAATAAAAATTGCAACTGATACCATTGATATCATTGCAATTATTTTATGTTGTCTTACACGTTACTTAAATCTAGTTTAGTTAAACACACATTACAAAAAGAAACAAGAACTTAACGACAGAAACCTAACCATGGTCAAAACAACCATGGATAAATCTAGAGCATTACTATAGTTACATTAATTGTGGTGAAGCCACAACTCTTACCAAGTTAATGGATAATCATGTTTAAAAAAAGGCTTAACTATGGCTAAATAACTTGCCCTAACCACAGTTATTATATTAATAGTGGTAAGCAAGGTTGTCAAACTCGTGATTCTAGGTAGACTCGTGAGGGGGGATGTAGACTCGTAACGTAGAATCGTAAAAGTTTACTCTATTAATAAATTGAGAAAATTTATATGTAAGGGACTAAATTGATAAAAAAAATATTCTATGAGTAACTCAATTGAGAAGTATTTTATTTGAGGGACCAAAATAAGAAATAATTTTATAAGGAATCAAATTAATAAATAACCTATTAGTGAGAGACCAAAAGAGATTTTATTCATTTGGCCAAAATAAAATTCAAAGTTTCAAACTATAAAAAAATATAAAAGGGTATTATTAATAATGATGTTATTTGTGAAGGAACAAATTGAAAAATATTCATATGAGGGACTAAATTGAAAAGAAATTCTATGAAAGACTAAATTAAAATAATATCTTACTTGTGAGGGATTAAAATGAAAAATAAATTTTATAAAGGATTAACTTTAAAAAATACCCTACATGTGAGGGACCAAAAAAAGATTTTACTTATTTTGCTAAATTAAAATCAAGGCTTGTATATATATAGTGTTTGTAATATATATACTGAATATGCATCATGGCTTAGTGGTTAGCTACCTGACGCCCTGTTTCGACGCTTGGGGAAGTCATTTTTGACTTCTGAAGTAAGCTTTCCTCAACTCGCCCAACTCGGTGGTGACTCGCTGAGTCAATCAAGTTAGCCCGAGTCAAGACAGGTACTGATTTGGACACCGAGTCAACCAGTTTTCCACATATAAAAACATTAACTCGCCGAGTTAACAACCATGGTGGTAAGGACAGGCTTAGCCACAGTTAGTAACAACTGTGACTAGGTTTGGGCCTAGCAATGGTTGATTTTAAACATGGCTAGGTTTAGGTCTAGCCATAGTTGATTTTAAACACACAGTTAGTATTAACATGGCTAAGACTTAGCTTAGCCACGATTAGGCCCCATAAAATTAATCCTAATCCCCAATTCTCTTTGTCGTCAAACTCCCCACACCCCTTCTTCTTTTTCCTTACTTTCTTCTTCCTTAACACTCCCAATGATCGCACCCTTCCACCCTCTTTCACGCCCTGGTGAGCTCGACACCAGTGAGGCATCAAAAGCTTCTCCATGCTGGCGAGGTAAGCTCTTTTTACTCCCTCTCTTTTCTTTTTCTTCTTTATTCTTTGTAATTTTTTATTACATCACCTTGCCTCCTGTTGCAAGTCACACACTTTTGCATTGCCTCCTACTGCCATATATAATATAAATTCTCTTTCTCTCTCTCTAGCTAAAATTTAAACTGAAGCCTTGGTCTATTGATCATTTTTTCTAGTTCAAGATAGTCATCAGTTTAGCATCTTTGTTCTTTACATAAGTTGTTTCTATGATGATTGTAATTAAAACCAATAATGATGAAGAGGCTAGGGATTATTTATATTTCAATGCTTTGCCTTTAAATCTGCAATAATACATATAAATCCTTGTATTCTTTTGTTCACTTTCTATAAACTGTTCTAAGATTAAAATTGTAATTCTTTAGAGAGAGTATGAGATTGAAAGGAAGAGAAAACATAACAGTGATGACAAGGGATAGAGCACATGGGTGATATATTTGTTTGAAAAGAAGTCTCATACACTTGATGCCATAAGCTCTGTGATGACGAATGATATGGATAAATTTTGTTCCAACATGATGTCTCACTACAAGAGAACACAAATTTAGGGATGGAATTTAGACACGGATTTTATTCCATGTCTAATCATTGACAAATCCATTCAAAAAATTTTATTTTTTAATTTTACAAAAATCTTTAGCACAAAATTTTAACACGGAATTATTCATGTAAAAAAATTTGCACTTAATTCCATCCCAAAAGCATTGTTTTTTTTTTTTTTTAGAAAAACAAGTTTTTGGGACAGAAATTAGGGATGAATTTTTCCCTCTCAAAATGGTCATCCCTAATTTTATGTCAAATTCATGTTAAAATGAGAATATGTTATTCCAAAATAATTAAACCTATTTAAGGATGGATTTGTTAGAGGGAAAAATCCATCCCTAATTGTTTTTAGATTAATTTAAATAAATATATAATTTTTGTTTTTCATATTAATTCTTATAATATTTATTTTATTTTTCTCAAATAATATTTATATACATATAAATAAATGCTAAATATATTATCTTCAATACTTATATTTTTAATATACTTTAGTCCTTTTCATTCAATTTTAATTGGTTATATAGTAAAAATCTAAAAACACTTGATATTTGACAACAGTTAATAATTTGGAATGAATTTTCATGTTCAATGACATGTCCCTTATAGAATATATATATATATATATATATATATATATCTCTCTCTCTCTCTCTTTCTCTGCATGCATTCTACACTTACATTGAATTAATCATGGAACTTGAACATAAATAGGGTTAAGGATTTAGTGGTAATTTATGCAGATTTAAGCATAATTTAAAATATCACTACTAGAAAATTTGAAATTAGTGACAGATTTAAATCTGTAACTAAATTTTATTAATTAGTGACGAATTAATGACAACTGATGGAATGGATCAATTTTTTTTTTTAATCTTCAAAGTTAGTGACAAACTTAAATCGGTCACTATAATCCATCACTAATTTGATTATTTAGTGAAAAATTTCTAATAGAATTTAAAACATTTATAAATCTATTAGTTTCTGATGAATTAGTGACAAACTCCTATATATGTATTTAGTTTAATTCATGTATATTTTATAAATATAATTTATTTAAAATTTATTTAAATAAACTTAGAAATATTTGATCGTGAAATTTTTAGAAACAATATATTAATCTTTTAAGTTCACTAAAAATAATAAATTAATTGTCAAATGTTTATCTTAGATATATTAATCTTGGAAGATTTAAAAGTAATATAATAATATTTTAATAATAAAAGGTTTAAAATATTTATATAAAAATAATATCTAAAAATTTTTTAAAAAATTTATTGATTTTGAATATTCTTGAAGGGAATATTTGAATATTTTTTGACAAAATATTGGTTAAGAAATAGATTATATATATATATATATATTGTATTATCTAATCTGAGCCATTGATTTACACCATCATTAATCCTTTTTTCTAATTCTTCTCTAAGTCTCTTCCCTCGATCGTCCTTCACATTCACCTGTCTTCTCATCTCCTTTCATTCGAAACACAAGGCAAATCCCAACCCTAACTCATGTTCTGATCATTGTGACCATCCATCTTCGGCGAAAATTGATTAGTACAGTTAGTGTAAGTTTTCTTTTAGTAATTGCTCTCCTGTCTCCACCTAACAAAAAATTAGGGGTTTTAAAATCATGATGCTCTTTTCTGGTCGTAGTAGATCATTGATTAGTAGAGTCATGCTCTTTATCCCTATCAATGTTGAACTTGTATTACTAGCATATGTCACTACACACCGACTACTATTTCTGTAATCCTAAGCTAAATTTTATAAAACCTTTGTGAACATTAGTGATTAGTGGATCCCTTGTGCTCATTATTATTTTATTTATCATTCCACACCTCAAAGATTTAAGACCATAGTGTATTAAACTATAATATGTAAATCCATCTTCTTATTTACCATTATATCTGCCAAGGCATTATACTTTTGTAAAATCATGTTTGATAACTTTTAAAAGCTATATATATATATATATATATAGTAAGTTTCACATTAATTAATTTTTAGCGAACCATTTATTATCTTTGTTACGAAATCATTTTCGTTAGTTGAAGTAAGTTATTAGACAGGATGCAATATGTTCTTGTAGAGTGCATTTATAATAAGAACTTCATCACAGGTATATTTTAAATTTATAGATGTTGAATTCACAAAATAAAGGCATGTTTCTAATAAATTAATTGATTTTTAGGTGTTAAGAACTTAAGATAATGAGTTTTCTAATTAGAATGCTAGTTCCATCTAAATGGAATCTTACTCCTTTATGTGTAATAATATTATTTTAGTATATAAAACTGTGAGTCCAATCCAAATAGTTTTTTCTACTTTATTCATTTTTACCACTTCATTAGAGTATACATGTTATCTGTCTAGTAAACATAATAATTGCAACATTATTTTATGATTTAGCTTCTTACAAGGAGGGAGCATACACACAATTGATGAACGAATAAGATGTTGAGAATCAGAAGTAGTTCAAGATATTTAAGTAAGCATGTATGTTGATTAAATATAAACTTTGATTCTTGCACAATTTTAAATAGCTCAATATTAAGCAAAAAAGAGCAGTTTGTCAATGGGTTAAGAATTTAAATATGCTTGATGGGCATGCTTCAAATCTTTGGCGATGTGTGGACCTTAAAGAGACAAAGTTGCATGGACTAAATAGTCATGATTGTCATGTGTTCATGGAACGGTTGCTTCTTATGGCCTTGAGTGCCTTCCCAACAATAGTTTGGAATCCCTTAACTTATCTTAGTCAGTTCTTTAGGGACCTTTGCTCCACTATATTAAGGGTGGAACAACTTGAGTTATTGGAGAAAAACATTATCTTGACATTATGCAAATTAGGGAAGATATTTCCCATGGCTTTTTTGACTCAATGGAACATCTACCTATTCATTTAACAAATGAATCTAAGGTTGGCGGACCAGTTTAGTATCAGTAGATGTACCCATTTGAAAGGTAATCTTAACTTATATGTGCCCTATCCACCTATCTATTTGTGTACATTTGACCCTCCATTGCTTCTTGTATAGGTTTCTTCATACCTTAAAGAGGAAAGTAAAGAACAAAGCTTATGTGGAAGGCTATATATGCGAGGCCTACATATATCCAGGTCACTCATATAGGGTATGCAAGTCTTGTTTTCTTGATGAGAATGAAATGGGTGCGGCCAAATTATATATGCTAATGAATTATGATAAAATGCAACATTACTTGAAGTAAGAGTTAGCCAACCTCACATAATTTTGTATTCCCTATAATTCATTTTATATTACTAATTTAACTTCGGCCTACAACATGTATGTCGAGGGATTAACTACTTCAATGCCACATATCACTGATGTTAAGGTGGAACTACACATTGAATCTTAGTTCCCCTCATGGTTCCATAACTATGTAAGGAGTTTGTGACTTACAACTTTAATATCAACATACCAATAAATTTATAGGTCTTTATTTTATAGGGTCACAATCCTGCAAATAATGTGAAGGATCCTTTCTTACAAGACATAGCTCATGGGCCAAAAAGGAAAGTCCAAGTACGACCTATTTATTTTATGAATGGTTACAAGTTCAACATATATGCATTAAGCCTTAAAAAATCAATAGTCAACAGTGTTGTTTGCGTAAGAGGAACTGACTATAGGCAGTCAGAAAGTGACTACTATGGAATATTGCAAGAAGTTGTGGAACTAGAATATACAGGGATACCACTTAAACGAATAGTGCTTTTTAAGTGCGATTGGTTTGTTCTACCATTAATCATGGTATGTGCATTAATGATCAATATGAAATTGTTGAAGTTCAAGCATCAAGAAGATATAACAAGTATGCTACATTTATTTTTGCACAGTAAGCAACACATGTGTATTATACATCTTTCCCTATAAATTGTGATAGGGTTGATTGGCTAGCCATTGCCAAAGTTAAGGCTAGGGCCACAATTAATGCTCCACAACAACTAAAATTGAATTTAAAACATATTCCATGGTGGCAAACTACAAGTTGTATTACCTGTGGTTATTAATAATGATGAATTCTAGACACTGCAAGATAATGAGGGTGGTTATGAAGAAGTTGATCCCATCTTAAGTAACCAAAATGCCACTGAGAGTGAATATGATATAGATAATGAATATGATTTGGAGTGTGACTTTGAGTTAAATTTTCAATCATTTGATAAAGATGATAGTACAAATGCCTCTACCTCCAATGAGTAGTTTCATAGCACATATAGTCTGAACCTTTTTGTTAGAGCATATTTGTGCCTTTATATCGTTAAATGTAACTGTGATTTTGCCTTTATGAAATGCATGAGTTTTGTTTTATGTTTATATGCTTTTATCATTTATATGCATATGTTTCTAAAATTCACTTTATGCATTTGTAGATGGTAAGTTGTTACTTCAAATGAGGACAAGGACAGTTTACAACTTTCATGCAACATGGGTTATTTGATAGGTCATCTTCTACTCTAATCATCCAAGCTACAGGTAGTCCAAGCATTCCATCTGCCTCTCCTCCTGACATTACCTCAACCTCAACAAGTAGGGTACCTTCAAGCTCTCTAGCTTTCTCTCCTAATGTTCAGGGTGTTGCTCCTGCTTCTTCACCACACCAAACTTATCAATCATAAGAACTTCCCCCCAGTGGCACATAGCCTCCTACCTTACCATAGGGTCATGATCCTATTGATGGTCGGATATGGATTTATCCTGATAAACATGCGTAAGGTTTAACCTTCTTGCATGTCATTTTTCTTTCATTGTTTTTGAACATATCAGGGTCATCATGTAATAAATTATGGAAATTACATAGGTTCAATCCGGTAGTGGATATTGTTAAAGAATTTTCATCCATATAATTAAAGGAAAATTTGATTATCCTTGCTACACTTAGGGTACGACTCCATTTGAGGTCAAGAAAATGCAGTTAAATGAATGGACGGTATGTGTGTCGATTCTCCCCTTCTATTTTACATTGTATGCTATACTCTATTCTTATGATTAATTACTTACTACATTTTATTTAATGTTTATAGAAACTTTACAAATGACTTCCTCAGTATGATAAAGAAATAAAGAATAACTAGAATAAAAAGTATGGAGAGCAGCTACGAGCAATGATGTATAGAGTCCATGAGGACTTGGCCAAAGGTATTTGTAACACTTGCTAAATTATGATGTAAAATTTTGCTCTTAGGATAAGGGATAGTATAAATATTTGTGATATGTATTATTAATCAGATATGAGCTTTGGCTTAGTGGTAAAGCTTGGCATCTAGATGCAAGAAGGTATGGGTTTGAGATGCAACTCCCTCCTCCCTAAAAAAATTTTTTTAGTGATGACATGTGTCCTCCTGCCAAGCGAAAAGACTAAAATGCCCTTGAGAACTTTCTTCTTCTTCCCGTGAGTCTTCTTTTCCTTGGCAGAACCTTATCTTCTCTCTCCTCTATTGTCGGTCTCTACTATGTTCCTCTACCATGTTCAGCCACCACCACCTCCGGCTAGCTTGCTCCCTCACTAGCAACGCATTCTAGATGGCCACCTCCAATAGTTGCCGGCGATTACAGTACTTTTCTGTTGGGTTTTCACAAAGCCAAGACCATTGATTTTTCAGTGGATTTGGTGAGTTTTAATTAGTGTTTTTATGAACATAATGTTAGCTGAAGTATTTTCAGTCCTTTTCCATTGAATTTTAGCTTTGAAAGCATGATTTTAGGCTAGTTTTTTAGAGTTGTTCAAACAAGGACTAAACTAAAAAGTTTTGAAATTTTGGGGTTTTTAGAAAATGGTGAAATGCTACAATTTAATAGGTTTAAATTGGTCTTATAAGAACACTTTTAAGATGTATGACATGAAACCCTATTGTTCTTCATGGTTTCACTTAGGTTGAAGATAAAAGTATGGAATTTGGGACTAAAGTAAAAAGTTAGGAAGTTTTTAAGGCAATGAATGTAAATTGACAAAAAGTCTGGGAAAGTTAGGTGATGGAATGAAGGAGAATGAGCTAGGGTTTGTTCTTAGTAATGATAAGGTAAAGGAATAATTCCTTACTTTTCAAATGGCATAGGTAGCTCTTAGGGGTGAGACGGTTACCCAAGGGAAGGCATTGGGTTGCTGGTAATTGATGGCACTAGGTGCACAGATAGCACTCCCCAACACTTTTCATTATATATCTTACTTTTCATTATTTGTAAGCGTCTTATAATTACCAAGTTGATTTTGTCATGACTTTACTTTATGGTAAATCGCAATCGTGGGTAGATGAGAATCTTGACATGTTTAGATTACATTATAAATAGTTTGAACTTAAATTTTGAGAATCATCTTGTGTTCGGTTGTGAATGACAGCTGGTAAATCATTATTTCAAAATAAATGGATTTCATGCGTACTTGTTATATTCCACTACGAATGCTTATTTTAACTCCATACAATTGAAAGGACTAGTTAGGACACTAACTGCCAACAACAATACTGTTAGCCTTTAGTGCACCTAGGTAATTACCCAGCTAGCAGGGTTTATGATTGTGCTAGCCCCATGTGACCAGCATCACACAAGGACCAATGAATGATAAAGTTTTGTGAGTTATGACCTCATGCCTTATGGTTATTTGCCCTTGAGGATTGTGTGCCCTCACCTGTTGTGATTTGCCCTTGTAGCTATATGGCACTCTAGATTGATTCATAGTAGTCCTTCCCCAAAATGATACCTAGAAACTTATTAATTTTTGTGCAAGACATCTTAAATTCAATACTTTAATATATGCATTATCTAGCTAGTGGTTTATTTACAATGGTAGTTATTTGATATTTTAAATGTTATCCCATTTCATTCTACTATTGATCACGTTTTGAGTTCAATTTATATATGTAATTTCATTACTGATTTTTTTGAGGTGCTATTTGCCGAAAAAATTTTGCATTAGATAAGGAGACAGGTGACTTCCCAGAGAAAGTTGAGTAGTGATGGGAAGTCTACGGGTAAGCCTGCTTAGGGATTTGCTGGATCTATTTCTTTTTTATTATTTTGTTGTAAATGGCTCATTCTTTTTAAGATATATATAATTAGGGTGATAGCCATTGTTTTGTATTTTGAGTTGGTCTTGTGACCATAGTTGAAATTTTCTTATTGTTTTAATTGGATATATGCTACTGGATTGTGCTAGTGAGAGCGAAACTCTCCTATATGTATATGTTGCCTGACAAGATATTGTAGAAATTTTGAGATGTCCTATTTACTGGGGAGGTTCTGCCGAAATTTCTACAAATTTTTTGTTTTGTATTAAACACTTATTTCTATATATAGGCAAAGCTATTATGTATGTAGTGGAAATTACATAGTTTTTGGCATGGTATTGAATGTCCATCCAGTGTAGGCTTGCAGGTTTAGGGATTTTTCTCGTGTCTTGTGTCGATCCCACTCCATAGATTTTAAGGTGTGATAGTATTAAGCTGAAGTAGATTCCAAATAATGTCATGAATGAATTGATCAAACAATGATATAGTGACATGTATAAAGAGAAGCGAGTGATCACCAAGAGAAATAAATAATCTCAGATAGGGGAAATGTTGCACAAGGGTGGTTGCATTCTTGTTCCTGAGCATAAGAAGAAGCTAGTAAGTACTTTTACTTTTGTGTATTCTTTCTATCAAATAAAATCACCTATTAACCAACTTTATATATTCATTAATGACAACCACAAGCTAAGAAGCTTGGTAGGGAACCCACTTTGTTTAAGCTGGTTATGAAAACATATCATGATGAGAAAAGTATGGAATTTGTATACCACAGCACAGCAGAAGTATAAGTGAGTATATTGAAATGTCTTTATAGTGATTTGTTTTCTTTCTTATTATGACCCTATTGTAATTCTTTTACAGGCTAATTATATGAGGTTAAAGTCGTCTAGATTTTCTTAGGGGTCAATTTGGAAGACCAAATTGATCTTTAAAAGACTACTAGTTTTTGAAAATTTCATTTTTGGAGGACCATTTTAAAATTTTTCATCTATGGAAGATCAAATTGATTTTAAGGCTAAAGTGAAGGACCAAAATTGTATTTTTCTCAATATTCTTACCTTTAAATTTTTTAATCAAACTAAATGAGAATTTACTAACAATATCTTAACTTTCTCCTTCTTAAATTTAAAAATAATTTTAAAGTTAAATTAGTATTGTACAATATATTAATCTCCGTATTAATATTAACTTCACTAAATATTTGTGAGGATAATGGTTTCCACTCACTACTCTTGTTATGCATAACAAAGATACACTTAAAAAATATACATCACTTGACAATATCATGATATTTCAATAAACAACTCAAAGTAGTATTTTGAAGGAAGTAAAATCTAATAAGCATTAAAATTTATAAATATCAATTTGTTAAAAAAATATATTTATAGAGCATCATAAATATTATTTCTTTCCACCATTTCCATACGACATTTTTAAGAAAAGTTGTCCAAGGTCTACTTAAAAATAATTAACATTTGAAGTTAATTATATTCTATTTAGTTATTGTAAACTGCTATTTATATAAATGTATCAAATATTTACACATAAATTAAATAAAAAATCATATACATAATAGATATATATATATATATATATGTAAGTCTAATAAATTCAAATTAAAACAAATAATATGATCCAATTATAAAAAATTATTAATTTCAGTGGATTCAAAAAATAAAAATATATGAGGACATAAATTTTTAACTACATGCATGTGGCTCGGCCACTTATTCGTTATGTCTCTTTTAGTCTATTATCCAACCAAAACATGACAAGTTTATAATTTTTTTAATTATATTACGACATCTACAGTGGCAGTGGCAGAGCAAGGGGCAACCATATGCCATGACCCCCGAAATTTTGTATAATTTAGTTTTTAGCCCTATATTACATGATAAAATTTAAATATTGTCCCAATATTACTTAAAAGGAATATTGAATGAAGACTTTTTTAAATAAAATAAGATTCTACTTTTCCTTTGAACTTTTTTTATGGTGTTTTTATGCTATTTGCCCCTTTAGAATCTTTATAGGTTACTTCATTTGGCTTCAGTTTAGCTATATCTCTTTTCTCGTGCTTTCTATTTATTTGATATCTCTAACATTCACTTTTTACTCTTTACTTAATCATAAGCACAGACACAATTTTATGTAAAGGTTTCCATATTTAATAGCCCTTTTCATACTTTACTTTATATTCTTCAGTTCAGTTAATTTTTTTTATGTTTGCGTCTTGCACCTTGCTCTAATGTACACATATTTTGCCACATCTTTTTTTTTTTTCTTTCTTTCACTACATTAGTTGATGTATATATATATATATATATAATGGTTTTCTCCTATTACTTATATTTCTATTTTATTATTAGCAAATATTGTATTTACATTCTAATGAGAAATTTTTTAAAAAAAATGAGTGTGTTTGGTAGTTGTTTCATATTTTGTTTTGTACTGAAACCTATTCGTAGATGTTAAAGTTGGAAATATGACTGCATCTACACCTTATATTGTTTGATTTCGATAATATTGACTCTTAGATATAATTGAGTAATGAATATTGCTTAATTAAATATGAAATTGGCCTTTATATAGTATATTAGTGGTATTTTTTTAATATATCAAATATTTTAATTTGTCTTCAGCCCCTTTCTTGTTATATTTCTAGCTTCACATACAACTGTATACTTTTCAAGTTAAATCATATGTTGTTATTAGTTTGAACTTTGAACTGAATAATTTGTTATTGTTATCATCTCATAATATTTTTTATAATCGTCCATCTTCTATGTTCATTATAGATTATTACAGCTAGGGATAGTAAAAAGTTTTTAAATTTAGGGATTCCTATAGAGACTGTCCCATTTAGGGACTTGCATTTAGGAAATTTTTCTTCGTGGGGATGGGGATTGGGGAAAGCTCTCCTCAAAGGAAGTTTAGAGATGGGGATGAGGATGACACCACCTATCCCATAGTTCCCTATCTTTGCCAATTCTATATAAATGTTATATATATATATATATATATATACTATTTTTTGTAATTTTTGTATTTCAATTGTTATTTATATTATAATAATTAAAAGTTAAAAAAGAAATTTAATTTAAAAAATAATTCCACTCATTAAATCTTATTCTTCCACTTCTTTGAGACATAGATGACAAGATATTATTACTTTTAAAATACCTCAGAACTACAATCACATTGCATTGGAAAATAGAAAGTGAATATTAGAAAAAATAATATTAATTATTTTTAAATTAAGATTAAGGATAAACATAGAAATTATAATTATTTAAAAGGTTTTATTTTAAATTTAATTATCTTTTAGTTAATTTTTTTCATTATTAACTTACCTTATTAAGATTTATCAGTTGTAACTTATAAAACTTGTTATTTGAATATTTGTAGTTTTTATAAATTTAATTAGAACTTGTTAGATAACATAAAGAAAGAGCTTGAACTTTAAATCTAAATTTTATATATATATATATATATATATATATTAAATTTTTATAGAAAAGTTCAAAGTCCCTGTAGGAATCCATTGGAATCTGCATCCCTACGAGGAATGGGGATGGGGAAAAATCACCCCTAAGATAGGAAATGGGAATGGGGATCCCCACCCCTGCCTCACAAAATTGACATCCTTAATTACAGTCATGCAAAAAAGGAAAACAACAAATGATTATAAGATGGAAATGGGCAAAACTAGTGAATATTAAAAAGTATTTAGGAATTTAATTAGATATTTAACATAATTAAAACATTGGAAATGATATTTTTACTAATGGAATAGATCTTGAAAGAACATATGCCAATTTGTAAATCATAAGATAAAATTTAAAAAAATTACTATTCAAACCAAGCAAAATAAACTAATATTACTGTAAAACATATTTATACACATGATAAAATCAAGATCAAAGGTTTTACTTGTGAAACGGTAGGGTTTTTTATTAAAAGCTTGAATAGTCATGAGGGAGGCTTGGAAGAAGGCTCTCGACTGAAGAATTTTAAAGCCTATTTTTCCAATAAAGATGCCCATGAACAAACTAGTGAAGGGTGCTTGACTTTTTGCTTGAGTGCTCGCGGAGGTGAGGCATCAGAGTGAAGTCATTGGTAAGGTAGGATAGAGTTTTAAAAGTTATAGGGGAGTTTTGGAGGAAGGCTACTGACTAAAGAGATCTTAGCTATGGTATGCGGTGACTCTTTAAAAGGAGCTTAGATAGTACAAGACCTTTTAGCAAGGAATACAAAAAAGATTAAAGTCATAGAGACCAGTTGATGTGCTTTAAGGAAGTTTAGATTGAAAAATCCTAAAATACAAATAAATGAAAAAGAATAGATAGAACAACTAGCAATCTCAAATGATAAATTTGTATGCCACATTCAAGAAAAGAAAAGGGAGAGTGATAAGAATTAAAGATACTTTCACCACTAAGTTTAAAAAACTTAGATGAGAAATTCGCATATAAGAGGCTAGGCCAAATTTTAGAGCTTTCAATGTTGCATTTCTCATTGATAAGTTCTGTATTTATAGCCAAGAACAACCTTCATAGCATAAGTCTAAGATTCACCTAATTCCTTACCTAATTTGGAAAAACATACATAGAAATACAATAAACTTAGACTTTCAATCCAATGTAGCTTACCTAACTAAAACTAAACCAACAATAAGAATAATTATTTCAACTTTCATTGCATGCATGATCAATTTTTCACATTGCATTATAACACATTAAAAAATTGTCCTACTTAAACTTGGGCTCCATGTAGAAGTTGGGCTTAGATCCTAAATGGTTTGATTCCACTTTGGGTTGTTAAATAAGTATGACATGAATTTTCTTAGCCATTGAACAAGTAACCAGCCATGATGGAACTCCGTAGCCTAAGCCAGTGTCTTGTTCAGCTTGATGCTAATCATTCTCCTCGAGTTCAAAAGGATTTGTTCTTAAATCCAAGTCTTCATTATCATTGAAGTATGGCGTCAAATCTTTTACATTGAATGTGGCAGAAACATTACAATCTCTTAGTAAATCAACCTTGTATGCATTATCATTTATTTTCTCCAGAATCTTGAATGGACCTTTTGCCTTGGACATCACCTTTGACTTCCTTTTGTTGGGGAACCTTTCCTTCCTAAGATGAATCCATGCAATATCTCCTGGCATGAATTAAACCAGCTTCCTTACATTATTCGTTGCCTTTTTGTAAGTTGCATTTTTCTTTTCAATTTAATGTTCACATTTTCATATAGAACTTGAATCATTTCAGCTTTCTTCTTTCCATCCATGCATAATTAGTCACATGAGGGCAGTGGTACTAGATCAAGCAATGTGATAGAATTAAACCCGTAAACCACTTTAAAAGGAGAATGCTTATTAGTATCATGAACACTTTTGTTGTATGCAAACTCAACATATGGCAAGCATTCACCCATATTCTTCATATGCATATTAACAATAGCCTTAAGTAAGGAAGAAAGTGTTCTATTGACTACCTTAGTTTGCTTATCAGTTTAAGGAAGACAAGTTATGTAGAAAAGTAATCATGTCCTAACCTTTTTCCATAATGCTTTCCAGAAATAACTCAGAAACTTGGCATCTCGGTTTAACACAATGCTCTTTGGAGTGCCATGTAATCTCACAATTTCCTCAAAGAACAAATATTGCTATATGAGAAGCATCATCAATTTTGTGATAGGGAATAAAATATGTCATCTTTAAAAATCAATGCATCACTACCATAACTGAATCTTTACCCTTTTGAGTCCTTGGTAACCTAGCACAAAATCTATGCTTAAGTCAACCCATGGTTGATTAAGAATTGGTAATTGCATGTAAAAACCATATGCTACCTCATTGCTTTTTGTTTTCTTGCAAGTTACACATTTATCCACCACTCGATACACATCATTGATCATCCTTAACCAATGGAAGTATTCTTTGATTATCTCTAATGTCTTCTTTTACTAAAGTGTCCTGTTAAACCTGCCCCATGAGCTTCTATTACAAATAATTCTCTGATTAAGCAATTGGGAATATAAAGTTTGGCACCTTTGAATAAAAATCCATCATACTTATAGAAACCATCAGTAGCTCTCTTTCACATACCAAGTATATATAAGCAATATTAGGATCTTCTGTATATTAGCCTTTCATTAATTTGAATCCCATTAACTTAGCATTCGTTAATGAGATTAAAGCATGCTTTAAGACAAGGCATCTGCAACCACATTAGTTGCTTATTTGATCACGTAGGGAAATGCCTCCAAAAACTCCATCCATTTAGCATGCTTCTTGCTTAATTTGGTCTGCCCCTTTAAATACTTCAATGACTCGTTATCTGTGTAAATAACAAACTCCTTGGGTAACAAGTAGTGTTCCCAATTCCGTAAAGCTCTAATCAATGCATAAAACACATTGTCGTAAGTTGAATAATTTAGAGTTAATCTATTGAACTCCTCACTGAAAAGGCAATGGGAAGCTTCTCCTAATTCCTACAACTGATACATCACATTCAATCTCAAAAGTTTCAAAGAACTCAAGGAGTGTGAGAATTGATACTGGACATAACTTCTCTTTAATAATTTCAAAACTTTGTTGGGCAACCTCATTCCATTTAAAGTCACCACCCTTTTTTATGCAATTAGTCAATGGTGCAAGAATAGTAATAAAATTCTACATAAATCTTCTATAAAATGATACTAATTCATGGAAACTTCTCATCTAAAAAATGTTTGTAGGAATAGGCCACTCTTTGATAGCTCTAACTTTCTCCAGATCAACTTCAACTCTATGTTGACTAATCACAAACCTAAGAAAAATAACTCAGTCTTAGCAGAATTGGCACTTTTTGAGATTGCCAATTAATTTTTCTTTTTGCAGTACTTCAAAGACCCTCCTCAAATTCTTTTCATGTTCTTCCTGACCCTTGTTATAAATTAGAATGTCATCAAAATTAACCATAACAAAATCTTCAATAAAATTTCATAGGATATGATTCATCAAACGCATGAAGGTGCATGGGGCCTTTGACAAACCAAATGCAATAACCATCCATTCATATAATACATATGTGTCCTTGAAAGCTATCTTCTACTCATCCCCTTCCTTCATTTGAATATGATGATAACCGCTTTTGAAATCAATATTTGAAAAGATTGTAAAGCTATGTAGCTCATTAAGCATCATCAAGTCTAGGGATAGGATGTCGATACTTCACTGTGATCTTATTTATGGACCAGTTGTCTACACATATTCTCATAGTTCTATCCTTCTTTGGTACTGACAAAGCTAGTACTAAAAGAGGGCTTATTGACTCTCACACAAAGCCTTTATCTAGTAACTCATTTACATGATGTTGTAACTCTTTAGCCTCCTTTGTATTACACCGATAGGTTGGTCTATTGGGTAAAGTAGCACTTGGAATGAGATCAGTTTGATGCTAAATCCCTCTAATTGGTGGTAATCCCTATGGCATCTCCTCTGGAAATAAGTCAATGAATTCTTTCACTAACTTCTTAATCAGTGCAGGTATAGACACTACCTCTGTTGGCATAGCTTCCTTCACTATTAGCATTAATATAGGATTAATTGAACATAAACTCCTTTTGTTGATTGAATTCTTTCATTAACTTCTTAATCAGTGCAGGTATAGACACTACCTCTGTTGGCATAGCTTCCTTCACTATTAGCATTAATATAGGATTAATTGAACATAAACTCCTTTTGTTGCAAATAAGTTTTCCTTTTTTTTCCCTTTGCTAACTGATCTTTTAGATCTTGTTGAGGACTCAGTGGTGCTAAGACAATGTTTCTCCAATTCTTGGTAATAGAATAGGTGCTTTTAAACCCATCATGCACGACTCTATTATCATATTGCGAAGGTCTTCCCAAAAGCAAATGACTAGCATTCATGGGTACCACATCACATATTACTTCATCTTTATATGACTTTATAATAGAAAATGGTACTTGCACTTGCTTAATGACTTGAATTTCTCCTTGGTCATTCAACCATTGCAGTTGTTATAGGCAAGGGTGTTTTGTGGTCTTCAAGTTTAATTTCTTAACTAATGTTGTTGAAACAACATTAGTACAGCTACCTTTATTAATAATGACAACACAAACCTTTCCACCAATCGTACCCCTAGTATGAAAGATGTTCTCATGTTAATCATCTTCTACCTTAGCTTGTGAGTTCAAAGTTTGTCAAATTACAAGTAACTCCCCTTCATCTGGATACTCTACAGTGTGCTCATCCTATTTTTATGTTATTTCTCTTTCATCTTCACTTTCAACTTCCACTTGTACTCCTTGAATAATCATCACTCTTCGATTTAGACATTCAAAAACAATGTGTCCAAAACCAAGACATTTGAAGCACTTAATTTCCTTGCCTTTCTTTGAGTTCCTTACAGCATTAACCTTATCCTCTCCCTAAGACGAATCAGCATGGTTACTAAAGCTCATCTTTTTATTTCACCATTCATCCCACTTTGAGACATCTTTTGGTGATGAAGAGGTTAAGTTTGTTGCCTTGAAACTAGTGGACCATGAACTTCCTAGTTTATTTGTACCTCTTTCACGTTGCCTTTCCACCCAAATAGTAAGCTCAATTTCATCCTCAAGTGTTACATAAGGTTATAATTCCACTACATCAATAATTTCCTTATTCAAGTCTCTTAAGAACCTTGCAATAGATTGTTCCTAAGGCTCTTGTAACTCCCATCTCATCATTAACATTTCAAACTTTTTAACATAATCTTCAACACATATCACCCTTTGTCTAAAAGTTTACAACCAGATGTACAACTTATGTAATTGTCAGGAACAAAGTGCTTTTACATAAGTCTCCTCATAAGCCTTCAACTTCCAATCTCCTCTTCTCCATCTCTCCTTCATTATGCTTTCAAATTCTTCAATCTTAGATTTTCTTAATCAATAAATTCAAGTGTAGTTAGATTGCATTCAGAATAGTCGTGGCATTCAAAAACCTTCTCTACTTGTTGAACCCACTTTAAGTACTCCTTTAGTGAGTTAATACCTTTGGATAGTGGAATCTTCAATTTGATGTTATTTCCCAAGTCATGCTACTGTTTCCTTTGTCTATGTGCATCAATTTCATCTTCTATTTCTTCATCATGATCATAATCAATGGAAGTTTGATAATTATATTGTTGTGGAGGTTTTAAACAATCAATCTTGCGATTGCCTACTCTAAACGAATCAACTGCTCTTTCATTTCTTGTTGACTTTGTTGTATGCCCATAATTTGAGCTTATCTCAAAAAAAAACCCTCTTGGAACATTGGTAGTGTTATACTTAGCCATATCTCACTCTAAACACTCTTCCATGTGTTTCTCTCTCTGACAATAAGTGTTTCTCTCTCTACCCATTCACAATTGGGGCTTTGATAGCAAAAATGATGTACTTCAAGGAAGTTCAAATTGAATAATCCCAAAATGCAAATAAATGAAAAAGAAGGCATAGAACAATTAGCAATCTCAAATGACAAGTTTGTATGCCACACTTAAGAATGCTAGGTTTGATTTGCCATACTCTAGAATAGAAGAAGGAAAGTAATAAGAATCGGGAATAATTTTGCCACTAAGTTTAGGAAACTTATATGGGAAATTCGCATATAAGAGGCTAGGCTAAATTTTAAAGCATTTAAGACTGTATTTCTGATTGCTAAGTTCTGTATTTATAGCTAAGAACAACCCTCATGGCATAAGTCCAAGATTCACCTAATTACTCACCCAATTTGGAAAAACATGCATTAAATTACACTTAACTTAGACTTTCAATCCAGTGTAGCTTACATAGCTTAGACTAAACTAATAATCAAAATACTTATTTCAACTTTGATCACATGCAAGGCTAACCTTTTACATTGCATTATAGCACATGATTAAATTGCCCCACTTAAACTTAGGCTTTATATAGAATTGGGCTTAGACCCTAAATGGTCTGATTCCACTTTGGGTTGTTGAATAAGTGTGGCATGAATTTTCTTAGTCATAGAATAAGTAATCAGCCTAGATTGAACAGCTTGGCCCAAGTCAACCTCTTGTTCAACTTGATGCTCATCACTAGTTTTAATGGCTCAGAGGGCCTGGCATCGTTAGCATGCTAGGAGTGGAGAAGGATGGGTCATTTATAAAAGACATAAATGAACCTAATTAACCTAAGAAACCATCATGCAATGAGATGGTGATGAATAATGATGCTGGTAATAATCTTTCTCCAGAAGAGATTATTTAGATGGTAGCAAAAGATTATGTTGTTAAGCATAATATTGTTTATAAGGATGTCTCTTGACATTTTGTTCCTAATCCTATAGTGAAGGTTATTCTTGAGGAGTATGAACCATGTTGTTGCCCTTGGAAGCTCTCCTTGTATATAAAGTACTTGGGAAAACTTATCAGCTTTAAGGTCATAGAATCTTAGGCATAGAGATGATGGACCTGGAATGTTGCAGTTAAAGTTATAGATCTAGAAGAGGACTTTTTCCTTATTTGTTTCATTGAGAGGGCTAATTATAATTGGTGACCTCTCTTCTAACCTTCTTAAATAGAGAAAAAAATAGCGGTCTAAGTTCGTGTTCGCAAGTTATCAATGGAGTTAGGTAACAAGGATTTTCATTGATAGGTAGGATCCAAACTTGGTAATATGTTGGAAATATATGAATTAATGTCTTTCCAATCCAAGGGCAAGTATGCACGATTATGTGTCAAAGTTGACCATAGTAAATAGTTGGTGCCCACTATTACTGCACTTGGGAAAATGTACTTGGTAGAGTATAAGGGCTACATCTTATTTACTTTAGTTGTAGAACTTATGGTTATAAAGTGGAGGAATGGTTTTTAGCCAAATCAAGTTAGATCCTAGTCAAACTTCTAAAACAAGAAGTTTTGATGAAATTCTAGCGATGGTAGAAGAAACAATGTGGATAATGTGACGAAAACTGTTTTTATTTAAAAAGAATGGCAAGATTTCCTTAAGGAATCTAATTTAAATGGTGCGACAATTAAGGATTCGGTTCCCTTATATGAAAAAGCTCATGATTCTTCTCTCTCTAATCATCTTGGTTTATGGATGATTATGAAGTGCCTAAAACAGAATTATGTGGGTTCAAGATAACGGTCTGATAGGAATAGGATGAGTAAGACTAATCTTGGAAATAATAAATCTTATTTTTCTGTTTTGAACATTGACATTGAGGTGGATAAGTCAATTAAAGGAGATGAGCTAAATTCTCATAGGTTAATTAATGGGGATTTGAAAATAGGTAATAAGTACCCACAAAGGCTAATCCTAACAAAGCTGTTGTCAACAATCAAAATGAATTCACCCAACAAGTATGCTTGAAGACTACTCTCAAGGAAGAATAATGGGTAGTTAATGAATGCATGTCAACCCAATGATAATATCCAAAACAAAACCTAGTGGTAAATCCTTTTGTTGAAGTCATTGATGGGATGGACCACAAAAAGAAAGGGTTAGCTGCTCCTTGTAATAATGCTACTTAAGCCTATTCTAAATGGCATGATAGTCTTGTTAAAAAAGAAAAGCTTGACTTTTATTGTGACACATGTGCATGGTCTTGATAACAAAACCATTGCTTCTGCTCAAAAGCCTTTCGTGCCAGTTTAGCAAGTGCTTCATGACCCCAGTTCAACTAGTGGGAGATTGGTAATTGAACCAAGAGATGTTTTTGGGGAAATGGTGATGGAAACTAATAACACCATTTGGGTCCAAATTAGACCTACTCAAGATGTTTTGGAGGATGCCTTTCCTCCCAATCAAGATTAACATGTTTTGCTATTGCACCCTATCCTTTTTCAAATTTTCAATGAATTTATAGTTTGGAACTGTAAAGGTGTTTCTAGAAAAGGATTCATTACTATAATTAGTGATTTGATGTATAGATATCATGCAAATTTTCTTTGCTTATTGAAGACCCATGTAAGTGAGGAGAAATTTAATTTTGGTGGTTACCATAATCAGGACAGTGTGGGTTTCTCTAGTGCTATTTAGTGTTTATGGAAGCTTAATTCTTGGCAGGTTTAAATATTTTAGTCGCATCACCAATTTGTCTACATGCAAATTGCTTTTTAAGAACTGTAGCCTTTGGTTCTTCACGTTGGTTTATAAGAGTTCATAGTCTATACTTCAAAAGGATTTGTAGGAAGGACTAAAGAGATTACTACCCAGATTTATGGCTGTTAGTGTGCATGGGGTGATTTTAATTATATTATTTACTTTGTTTCAGGACACTTTACTTGATTGTAGCCTTTTATGATATTGGTTTTCAAAGGCCACCTTTCACATGGCAATGTAATAATATCAAAAGAAAACTTAATCGTTTTGTTGCTAATAGTCTTTGATATACTCTTTTTAATGTTGTTGTGGTTAAGTACCTCCCCAAGCTCAAGTCAAATCATATTCTAGTTCTCATTGGCTTTAGGGATAGTGACTTAGCTAATACTACCAGACGATCTTTTCGATTTTTAGCTTATTGGTTAGCACATGATATGTTGCAGGATCTTCTTAGGAGGTCATGTTTGATGGATAGGGATTTAAAGTCTAATATTATTTCCTTTGTAGAGGCAACCATGGACTAAAATAAAAATGTTTTTTTTGGCAATATAATTAGAAAAAAGAATAAAATCATGTTGAGATTAAATGGTATAGGCCATGATCTTGGTTTCCAAACTAATAGGTTCTTAGAAAATCTCTTATTGCAACTATGAAAGGAATACAAGGCTTTGGCTACCCAAGAAGAAATTTATTAGAAGCAACTTTCTAGGTGCAATTGTAATATTACTTACTTCCATGGTTTGGCTTCAGCTTGAAAGAGGAAAAATAGAATTTTAATGTTAAAAAATGATGATGGGTTTAGGTTGAAGACTAGAATGTTTTACAAAAAATATGTATCCCTTTTACAAGAAGGTTTATGAAAGTGAGGGATTTTATAACCAACTCTCTAATTTTAGTATGTTTCCCAACTTGACAGAGGTCAAGTTATTTTCTTTAGCTAAAGAGGTTACAAAAGAGGAAATTAAAATACTCTATTTGATATAGGGTCTAAAAGGCTCCTAGTCTTGATGACATTCCTATAATATTTTACTAAAGTAATTATGAATATGTGAAGAACTCTCAGTAGTTGATTATACGGTAAAGGTCTTTTCTGAGCCATCTCTTATCCTTTGGTTAACTAACTTTTATCTCTCTAATTACAAAAGTTCCTTGTCCTTAAACCCTAAAGCAATATAGACCTATTGTTTTATGCAATGTGGTGTATAAGTTATTTACCAAAATTGTTGCCACTAAACTCAAGGAGGTTATGTCAAAGCTTATTTGGCCTAGTCAATGTAGTTTTGTGCTAAGATGATAAAGTGCAAATAATATTATTATTACTCAGGAAGTTATCTATACTATGAGATCCAAGAAGGCAAATGTTGGTTTAATAGCCCTTAAGGTGGATTTTGAGATAGGCTTTCATGGGATTTTGTAAGAGACACTTTGTATGATATTGGCCATCCAAATAACATTAATAATCTGATATGGTGGAGTGTTACCTTTGCTGACATGTAACTGCTCTAGAATGGTTGTAATACAAGTCATATTGTTCCCTTGAAGGGGATTCAACAAGAGGATCCTATCTCTCTGTATCTTTTTATTCTTTGTATTAAGAGGTTAGCCTAAATCATTACTTTAATAGTTAACCAAAAGATTTGGGATCTAATTTCTCTTAACAAAGGGGGCCTTCTGCTTTCTCATTTTTTCTTTGTAGATGATTTAATTTCATTTTCCACTACGTCTATGCAACAAGCTCATGTGATTAAGGAGACTCTAGAAATGTTATATTCGAGCTTAGGTTAAAAGATTAATAACTCTAAATTTAGTATTTTGTTTTTAGCAAATGTTCCTTAAGACTGAAGACAAGAGATTAGCCAGTTATTAGGCATGAATTTAATAGACAACTTGACGAAATATCTAGCAGTTCCTTTATTCCATGGTAAATGTTCTCATAGTGAATTTTAGTATGTTGTTGACAGAATGATGAGTCATCTAAATGATTGGAAGGCTAATTCCCTTTTTTTGGCTGATAAAATTACTCTGGATCAATCAGCTCTTGCTTCTATTGCCACTTGTGTGATGCCAACAACTAGAATTCCTTTTCAAGTTTATGATCATATTGATAAAATCTATAAGGATTTTCTTTGGAATGGTTCTACAAACAAGAGGAAGATCCATTTGATCAATTGAGATAAGATTTTCAAACCTAAGAAATTTAGTGGCTTGGGTTTTTAGGGAGCCTGTGATATTAACCAAACTTTTTTTTTATACAGCAAGCTTAGGACCTTATTCATTGGAAGAAAGCTCTTTGGGTGAAGGTAGTTAATAGTAAATATGGCTGATCTGATGAGATCATTCTAATTGTTCACTAACACAGTGCAGCCTCTAATCTTTGGTGTGGAATTGTCAAATTTTGCCCTTTTATTGTAATCTTCTTTAGCGCCTATGGAATAGCAAGTTGATTCATTTTTGGACTAATCATTGCGTGTCAGGAGTTCATAAACTTAAAGATTTTGCTACTATTACCATTGATAATGATATCTGTGATGAGTTAGTAGCCGATTATATTCTTGATAATAGGGATTGAGATCATTTTGAACTTTAATAGGTCATTCTTGTTAATTGCATGGACATTATTGGTACTTTAAGAATCTCTACCTTGGTCGAGGATGTTAATCCGGTGGCTTGTCACCCAAATAACAATGGTATGTTCTCCTGTGAGTTAGCTTTTGAGACTTGTTTTAGAGCTAACTAGAATCTACAACATGATTTATTTGGAAAAATCTAGGAATTAGGTGTTCCCCGGTGTATTGGAGCATTTATCTGGCTTATTGTTAATGAGGCTATTCTCATGAATAGAGCTCATCATCATCAATCTCTAGGCTTCTTTGGTTTGTACTCTATATGGCTTGGATGAGGAAATAATGCTCTACTCCATTCTTGATTGCACCTTTACAAGTTTGGTGTGGAAGAGCATTATGCCTAGCTCTCTCCATTTGCCTTTTTTTCAAGACCGCCTCTTTAAGAGCTAGATTCAAACCTCAATAAGAGAGCTCCTTTATTTAATCGGATGATTTGGCCATATGTGTTTTCCATTATCTCTGTAGAAATTTGGTACATGAGAAATAGAAAAATTTTCAAAAGAGTAAGTTTTGAGCTTGTTGGCGTCTTGAGGTGCATTGCAGCTTTTGTTTTAGCTTGTTAACAAGACTATGAATGAATTCATTATTTAGCAAGTTCACTGGGTTCCTCCCCCTAATCACATCGTCAAGCTTAATACAGACAGCTCTGTTTTATAACATGGCACTGCTGCTTGTAGTGGAGTTTTTAGGGACAAGAGGGGCAGATTTATCAAGGGGTTTGGTGTTAATCTCTCTAATTGCATGATCACTAATGCTGAACTTTGTGGTCTCCTCCATAGGGTTAAAATGTGTTGTGAGGCTGGGTACTGGTCTGCCTATGTAGAGCATGTTCATTGATTGTGGTTTGAATGGTGCAGGACTTGCAACATGATATCCATGGAAATTTCCATCTTGTTCGTGCTATTAGGTGTTGGTTGGATTTGGATTGGTTTATCTAAATTTCTCATATCTTTCATAAAGCTAATTTCGCTATTGATACCTTTGCGAAACATGGACATAACCAAGTTCCTTCGTTTATGTATTTTGATTATGTTCCTATTTTGCCTCTTTAGTTATTGTTGTTGACTTGTAGAGTATATGTTACCCTAGAGTTGTTCCTTCATAGTTGTTTTTCCTTGGGCGTTTTGCCCCAATGTTCATAAGAAAAAAATATTTATGCACCTATTTGTGAAGATTGGAATATATTCGATATCCATATTGATTTTAAATCCTGGTGAATGTAAGAATTTTATATGATTGTCATTCATGTATAAAATTTTTTCAAAAAGATAAGTTTTCCTTTAAATGTAGTAAGAGATTTGCAATTTTAATAGGTTCTCCAAATATAGAGATAAAAAAAAGAATAAAATATTTTTTGGTCCCTCATTTTTTATAAAATTATCATTATAGTCTCTCAATTATTGAAATGCCCAAAATGGTCCTCCACTTATTGAAAAATATCACATTTGATCTTTGCTTTTTTAAAAGATACTAGATTTAATCCATTAGATTTAGAGTTTAAGCTATGATACAGAGCTTAAATTTGGTAATTTTCTAAAAAGTAGGAATTGAGACATTTTCTAATGAATGAGAAATTAAAATAATAATTTTATAATACAAATGTATTTTTCTTCATGAGAATGGTTCTTTAAAGATTAAAAAAAAAAAAGATCATTTACGAATTAAATTAATTTACCTTTTTAACTTTAGATAATCATTTTGATGCTTTCTATATTTAAAAGATTAAATTAATTTTATTGTAAAGATGAAATACAAAACATTTTTCTCTTAATTTAGTTAACTAAAAACAAAAATAAGATTTCTTTTACTTCTATATAATTGAAGATTTGGAAAACAAAAAAATTAGAAAAAATTATGAAGTCAAAACAAACAAAACTACCTATAAAGCGTGCCCTCAATTACATAAAAACTTTTGAAGATTTGGGTCAAAATAAAATTGAATAGAAAAAGCGAAAAACCCGTAGGATCTTTTGTCTTATATGTCTCGTACCAAGGTGACTTTTGGGAAGAAAGAGAAAAATAGTCTGTGGGTTTGCTTGTTTTTGAAAGTCCTAACATAAAAGTACGGTATTACTCTCACCCGGCCCATGCTTCACTCCAATTCCGTACCACCAAGTTGGTGGCACCAACTTTGCCGCCTGACTCTTCAAAGCCCACTGACTCTCTCGTACTGGTGGCCGTATATTTGGATTTTTTTATATTTAAATTTAAATAATTAATTTTTATCAAATAATTCAAATTTGTCATTTTTTATGCAGTTATATAATTACTATAAAATTAATAATATTTTAAAATATATTAATTTTATATCAATTTTAAATAACTTATATTTATATTTTAATCCCAATTTTTTAGATTTATTCATGAACCAAAAAACATTTTAAAAATTTTTAATTTACCTGCTCTGTATTTATATTTTAGTAATCCCACAAAATATTACTTCATAAAGTGCGAATAAGAATAAATTTAGGGAGCTGTGGAGATATTCAAAAAATAAAAAAAAATATAGATATGAGTTAATAAAGTTATGAACTAATATTTATGTGTGAATTATTTAAAAGTAAAATGTTGATGGAATAAATTGAAAAATAAAAAGAATTTTGAATTCATAAATAAAATATAAAAATAATTGGGTCAAAATATAAATATAACATTTTAAGTTGACATGCAATTAATATATTATAATATATTATTATCACTTGTCTTTCTCTTAATACACCATGCTTATTGTACAACTAAGTTTATAGTTACCCCAATAAAGTTGCCTTCAAATTTTAACAAATATTAAACAATTTTTGATAATTATTCAAGTTTAAACTACTAAATTTTCATTTAATAGTCTAAATTTTATCAAATTTATAAATTCTCAAATGCAAGAAATTAATTTTCATGAATGAAAGTTTTAAATAGTTTATCAATATTAAATATAAATTCTTTTGATTAAATCTGCCGTCAAGAAATAAAAATCCATATTAATATGCTCCCATCTTGCTCTGCCCCACTAATTTCTTCCAACAAAGGAATCCCTATATTTTTAAAGTTGGAACTCATACGATGAATGGGTGATTAGAAAATCGGAGGGAATGGGTCAATTTAATTGAAAAGTTAGTAAATTGTTCATAGTTTTTGTTCATTTGACTCTCAAAACTAACAATGAAAAAAAATGGATCAACTACGAACCAACACAAGTCAAAATCCCGTGGTAGTTTACCAAGTTTAGCTCTGTACAGCTTTTATGGTGACTTTTTAGTTTTTTTATCCAAATTAAGAGTGATAATGAGATAGGATCCAATACTATACAGTATAGATGTTATGCTTTTACCACCATTGGATGTAAATAAATTACAATGACTACTATCTTTGTAAAGCTAATGATTTAAAAAGCATAGCACCAGACCAACATTCAAGTGTTAAACATCCTAAAGAGATTTATTAGATTTAACCAACCTTACCCAATTTACTTTACATAAATTTATTATTTTAGCACAAAGTTACCAAGAATTAAATATATTTTTTAGTCTATCACTTATTATAAAATTGTTATTTTAGTTTCTTATTTACTTAAATGCCAAAAATGATTATTCACTTATTAGAAATTGTTACACTTGATTCATTAGAAGGTAAAAAAAAAAACTAAATTTAATTGCTTCAATTTAAGGCTTAAAGTTTAATAAAGGAATTAAATTTAATAATTTTTTAAAATGTTGGAACTAAGTGTGATATTTTTTAATTAATGAAAAACTAAAATGATAAATTTTTTAATTCTAAAGGAGCAAAAGTTTTTGAATCAAAGATTTGAACTAAGAAGACAAATTATTACAATTCAAAAGGGCAAACTCTAATAAATTAAAACATCAAATTAAAAATAATATAATATAAAATCACATATAAAAGTTTAAATTTTAAAAATTTAATGGGGCAATCATCATCGCATCCTCTTCTAAATTTATCCCAAAATTAAACTACGAATAGCACTTGACACTTGCTAACTTATATTTATACAAAATAGTTGGCATAAATGACTTTATTACTGCTAATTAGTGGCACATACTGATTGTAAAAGCAAAGGAAGAAGAGAGAAAGAATAGGTTGAAATGGCCAAAAATCAATCGGAAAATGAAGCATCTCAAGTAATATAAGGTTCTGGCATAATTTTTGAAACTAACTTCAACTTTTCTAAAATTATGTTTTGACCTGCCACATATTTAAATTGTCAAAGTCAGTCCCTAAAAATTTTTCAGATAAGTCCCTCTTCCTATATTATGAGAATGTGCTAACTAGTGCCATCAGCAAATGTGTTGGTAACAATTTTATAACCTCTTTGAAACCTAAGATTGTCAAATTTACAAGTTTAGACAAATTTGGAAGAAAGAAATAAATTCATAACGTAATGTAAACTTGTAAGAGTTTATCTCAATTAATGAATATTTATTAAAATATATAACTATATAGTGAAAATACTATACAATAAACAAATTATTCAAATACAATTCAAATTATCTTAAATCAAATGAAAGTTATTCATATTGCATAATCTATAGTATATAATATAAATATTTTAATATAATCATACATGAATAATTATTTGATAGAGCAACTAAATAATATTAATTTATTTTTATTTTAATATGAACATATTTAATGTAAATTTATTATTTTTATGTGTATTTAAACTAATAATAAAATATATTATAATGGCTTCTTGAAAAAATAGTTTGTTTATATCTCCTTATCCTTGATTTGAATTCTTTTGTTTATTAACTATAAACTAGTTAACATGTTTTTTAATAAATAAAATTTTAAACTTCGATAAGTCAACTCTCAAGCTTATCTAAATTTATAATAAATTCAAATTTATATTGAGTTGACTTATTTTCTTTAAATATAATTATAAATTTAAATAATAAACTTTCAAGTTCACAAACATGTTATAACCTATTCTTAAAATGTGGATATTGACTATAAGGTGACAGTAAATATAACAAGACGCCAAAAAGGAGGGAGGGAAGGAGGGCAAGTGCCCCATTTTGTACCTTTTAATTATTTAAATTTTTTTAATTATAATATTATCTTATATATTTAATTTGGTCTCTTAAATAATAAGAACTACCCCTTTCATTGTAAAAATTCACTTTCCACTGTTGAAATCCTAAAACTAAAAATTTTGTTGCCGTAAAATCAAATCCTAAATTTGTTTTTCACGTAAAATTGTAACACGTGTTTCTGAAAATTTAGACAATGTTAGTATTTTAAAATGATTTAAAAAATAAATTTAAAGACTAAATTATGTGTGTGTGTGTGTGTGTGTATATATATATATATATATATATATTGATATACCAAACACAATTGTCCAAAGCATTGGGTCATCGATCGATCATCAATTAAGGTAAGTTTCACCAAGAAAAGAAATTCTGTAGTATCTTTTTCGTCTTGTTCGTCTGGCACCGAAAGTGGAGAACATGGTATTAGGGGAAATTATAATATATAATCATTGGATTTTTCTTGTTTTGGAAAAATTATAATTTAGTTCTTATACTTTCATTCAATTTTTAAAATATTACTTCTGATTTTAAAATCTGTAATTGTATCTTTACGATTTAAAGATATTTTAAATTTTAATGATATAATTAACTATATATCATCTTAACATTTTGAATATGAATGATTTATGTGTGTGTGTATATATATATATATATATATATATATATATAATGAAACAAAATTAATTCTCATAAAAAGCAAAATACTAGGAAAAATAAAATCATAGTAACTAAAATTAAAAAGTATTTAAATTTTAAACATTCAATTACAAATTTGTAAATTAAAAATTCAGTAAAACTATATCAGCTAAAATTAGAATTTTCTCTTTTCGATAAGTCCTAATATAAAGTAAAAGATTAGACCTAATATCTTCATGGTTTGACCTCCAAGCTCCAACAAATAAGCCAACTGATTTTCAGAAGCCCACTGGCTCGCAAAAGATACGTTTCTACCAACTTTCATATATCTTAATTCAAAGTTCAAACTCAACCATAACCGACCTAGCCAAGTATTTTCAAATTTTCGTAGTGAGTCCAAAAGTTAACAGTAGATAGATCTTATTATTGGGATGAGTTTTTAAAAATTGGGGTTAAATTGAAGTTTAAAAAAATCATGAGCCTATAATTTAATTGAATTTTTATAATTAGACTTTTATTTATATTTTTCAAACTAAGTCAATAAAATTTTTTTAAAATCATAATTAAGTCAATTTATTATTTAATATTTGAGATAAATAATATAGTTAGTTGTTATTATTACTAATAAGATTGTATATCAAGAATTATAAATATAAATGTATTGTTGTATTGATATAAATAATTTAAATAAGAAGTACTAGTTTTTATTTCTTCAACAATTTTGCTATTCACCAAGTTTTTATTTAAATAATAAGTTTTTATATTAAAAATATTTACTCAGGCTTCTCAAACTTAGGTCAAGATTTAAAAAAATTTGAACCCAACTTATTTTACAAATTGAACTTTTCTAATTAGACTTTTTCTTTTTATTCAGGCTAAATTTATTAGGTCAATTAAGTTTTTTAAGCTATAATTAGGTTTAATACAAGACAGATGTAGAATTTAATATGGCTTAATATATTATAGATCTAAGATTTAATATTGCTTAATACAAAATAGATCTATGATTTAATTTTTAGGGGATGAAAGTCTTTAAATTAAGAGACACAAATTTTTATAATTTAATGAAATCAATATTTATCAATTAAAGAAACAAATCAACAATATAATAATAACATTACATATAAAAATTAAAATTTTTAAAATGTAAGGTATCGGTTGCACTTCCGCACTTCTCTTAAAATGCATCTATGAATTAGTACATAATGATGGTTTAAATTTTATACTGTCTCTTTTTCTTATTCCTTACATTTATGATTTTGTGTTTCATTTATAATAAAAAATTTAGATGTATTGCTGGTCAAAAAAATTATTTGGTTTGA
Source organism: Delonix regia (assembly GCA_037074485.1). NCBI lineage: Eukaryota > Viridiplantae > Streptophyta > Magnoliopsida > Fabales > Fabaceae > Delonix > Delonix regia. The sequence continues at coordinate 34,752,201 of CM073452.1, read as the reverse complement.
ATTTTAAAATTAAAAATAAAACAAGTAAGTTGATTGATTTCATTATAAGTTAAATATCCTAAAATCAATTATTCCACGGTAATTATAATGAATACTTATATCTCTTTTTAAAATAAGTCTTATAATGGTTTAATTCCATCATTTCTCTCCAGAGAATTCTAAGGGTCCATTGAAAACAAGAAGAAGGAACAGTTTCCATACCTTAAATTATTTTCTTTTTTTTTTCTCTTGGAAAATATGAATTAAGGGACATATGCAGCACGCACGTACAAACTACTTTTAACAATGAATAGGCTCAAATAAATTTTTTTATATTTTTACCATCAAGTTTTTATTTAATTTATAAAGTATATGGTTAATAAATAATAACATAAAAATTATATAATTTAATTAAAGATTATATAATTATTTTAATAATCATGTAATGAAAAATTTTTAATCTATAAATTGTATAACATAAAAATAATAAATATAATTTCTTTAACATAAAATCTTTGATATATACTACATTCAAAATTGTGATCGCATATGATCATGATGACACCTTTCCTTAATGATTTCCCATTTTAAATAGGCCCACCATTCCAACAGTCAAATACACAAGGAAACCGTCAAAGTTAGTGGGTTTGTCTAGGAATAAAGAAACTAGGGACACAAGCTGAACCAACGGTCACAAAACACGCAACGTCGGTACTCGCGAAAAAGCACTTCGTGGCCTACAAGGAAACTACGTATCATTGCTTTTGCTTCTACCTATGTGACCGACTTCGTTTTACTATATAAGTGCCCATGACATCCTCAACCCTCTCATCTAACACAAACAAACTCGAACTCATTATTCCAATTTCCAAAACCTTTCTTCTTTATCACCGAGAAAGATGAGCGTTGAAATTCTAGACGGTGCGACCATTGTGAACTTTGTGGAAGACGAGGAGGCCTTCCACGAATCAGTGAGCGATCTGTTTGGTGAGCTAGACACAGACAAGGATGGCCTTCTTTCGTACGGAGAGATGATGAAGGAGCTGAAGAGGCTGAGGGTGTTTGAGACCCACTTTGGGATCGACATGAAGATCGAACCAGAAGAGCTTGCTCGGGTTTACGAGTCACTGTTCGTGCAGTTCGACCATGACTTGAATGGCAGAGTGGATCTGAGAGAGTTCAAAGAGGAGACGAAGAAGATGATGATGGCTATGGCTCATGGAATTGGATTCGTTCCACTTCAGATGGCTCTTGAACCAGATAGCCTCCTCATGAAGGCTGTCCAAAGAGAGTCCATCACTCAAGTTGCTGCTTGATTTCTCACTTAACAGATTTACACTTGACCATACATGGCAAATTATGTTTTTCGATCAGTTTTATTTTTTTCTCTTATACATCTTCTATTTTCATCTTCTTGTTAACTAAGTTGAGTTTTACTTTATATTTTCAGTCAAGAGAAACTTCTGGCCGGAAAAAAAGTCCTGAGGAATTTGATGTAATGTGATTTGATTTTCATGATGGTCCAATTTATATTGGGAGTAAATTTTATTTTTTATTTTAATATATTTTTTTAGAATTTTGATCTCATTATATTTTTAATTAAATAATAGGTCCATATAAATACATGCTCGCATACAAAATAATATGGAAGAATATGCAGTTTTTTGCATCTTTATCATGCTTTTCATCAATTGAAATATAATAAGTATATAATTTTATAATTTAATAATATGTCCATATAAATACATACTCATACCGAAAAAAGCTATGGAAGTATCTATTTTTGCTGCGCTGAAAATATGATAAGTACTTAGTTTTACAATAATATCACTACACATGTATGATTATTACATATAACTATCTATTTTTCAAATAATAAATTTTTAAATAATAAAACAATCAATACAAAAATAAAAATTTTCTTAATCTTCGTATAAATGTCAATCATATGTATAAGACGAATTCTTATAATCAAATCAAGTTTCATTTATAATATAAGGTTCTTAAACCGGAACTTCCAACAAAACCACCGAAATTATATCCTTGGTTGAAAGTAAAATATAATTACAAATTTGGAATGCTTTATCATTAAAAAATTATAGTATTTCATGAATGTAAAATCAAAACATTTAAGGTATACAACATATAAGTCCAAAAATATAGAAACATTATAAATTGAAAACCCATAATCGGTGAAACTTAGAATTGTAAAATAAAGTAATCCATAAATTCATAACTTTCAAATATTCAAAAAATACACAATGATGTTTATAAATTTCATTAAATATATCCCAAAATATAAGGAAGTTCAAATAATAATATTTTTGTAAAGAGATAGCATAAAACAGAAATATATATATATATATATATATAAAACTAAGATTATTTACTCACCGCCAAAACACACACAACTTAGTTTCTTATTTTGTTTCCTCTACTATCCATTGGACACATTGCAATTTTTATGATCCTAAAAACAAAAAATATAACGTTAATATCCCTTGTTAGAAAACATCTCAGCTCCAATAAATTCCTAATGACTAGTTCCCTCACTAAATTGATTAACAAGTACCTAGTTGATAACAAATGGCTTCTGTCCCATATTACTTTCTTATTTAAAGTCATTAATATTTCCTTAAGTGATTTTAATTGTCATGACTAGCACATACATAATATACACTTAGAAAGATGCCTAGGGGTCCCAAATTGTCTAATGTTAAAATTTTCATTCATTTACTAATGGCCAAATACCAATATTTTGCATTTGGGAAAATACTTTAAGATTTTGGGTAAAGTCTTTATACCCCTAAGTTCAAATAATTTCTACCAATTACAGAATTAATTACCTTTAAGTACAAAATAAATACACATGTATTCCAAGATTTGGTTTCATGATTTGCTAATTGCTCCACTTTTATTTCCCATTTTGTGTTATTTGCTACATATAAACATTAAATCTCTTTATTTTATGAATGGAGCTAAACACCCTTGTCAAACATCATTATTTATTTTTATATAGCTCAGATTTTCTAAACATGCCCCAATTTGGTTAATTAGTCTTTTCTATATATCCCTAAGTTGTTGAATTTGATATAATAGCTTGAAAAAAGTAATTATCTGATGCCAATAGCCACTTCCACAAAACTTCCCTTCATTAGGCTTCCTTTTACAATAATGAAATTTAAGATAAATTAGAGAATAACTTTCAAAATAACTTACCACTCAAAACAAAAACTCCAATCAACCTCAATCCTTCTTCTTAAGGTCCAACGGCGCTGGAGGATTAAGAAGCTTTTGGATCTCTCCACTGTACGCACTCCAATTCATTGACCAAAACTTCAAATTTATAGAGAGGAAATGTTTGACCTATGACCAAAAACTCCCAAGAAATTTCACAGAACTCCAAATCATACTCCAATTTTGAGTTTGAGCTTCTTTTACATTACTTTGCACTGCAAAGAGCATTTCTAAATTTAAAGGCCAAAACGCACTATCAAGCACTAAGAGTAAGAGATAAATGCTCCAAATCCATACTAGAATTGAGGTCCTAATAGAATTTTGAGCAAAATCGATAAAATCTAGTTGAAATCGAAGAGAATTCGTGAAGGAAAAATGCCCAAACCTAATGTTGAAAATTTTGGGAATCTTCTGCACCTCCTCTTGGTGGCGGTGAACCAGAAAATGTTGGAGATGGTGAGGTAGCAGTGTCGCTCCTGATCGATGGTGAATCACGAGAGGAATGACGAGAAATTCTTCCTACTACAATGAAGATACCAACTCAGGATGAAGGGAACAAAAAAGCAGGCATGAAAGGAGAAGGAAAATTAAGGGCATTTTGTTTATTTCCCTGACACAAGTGGCATCAGTAAAAAAAGGTGAATTATTGCCTGAATGGCCATATTAGGATTCAAATTCGAACCCGTTGGTTTGTATGGGTAAGATTTAGCTACTTATACCAGTATAAATCTTAAATTTTATACTCCTTTATTCAATATATGAAGCTTCCAAATGTTTTTATTTTCTGTTGTCACAACTAACTTAAATTTTCATACTTGCCCCAAATGTATATAGTCTTTCATGCTCCTATTGATGTCAATATTTACTAAGAAATCCCCCAGTAAGATAAAATATAAAAAGGGAATTTCCATGAATGTTACAGTGATATTACATAAAGATAGGGTTGTCACATTTCTGTCAAATTTTGGATAACAGAAGCATTTAAAAAGGATTTAAAAAAATTAAGCTAAATACTAAATTGAATTTTAGATAAAAATAAGGGGTAAAATTTGTTATTGTTGATGTTATATTGATATACCAAACAAACTTGTCCAAACATTAGCTCATATTCTGAACGTCTACGGATTACCTGTATTTGAGATTTCTAAATACATAGATGAAAAGTGTTTAGATTTTAATAAATTATTAGAAACTTTTTAATCTTAAAAAAATGCTTAAATTTGGGCATAAAAATCTAATAATTCAGAAGAAATTAAATTCACTTGCCAAATGTAACAGCGAATCCAAGTCCGTCCTCAACCCAAATATGAAAGAGGGAAACCTGCAGTATCTTTCACGCCTTGTATGTGTGAAGAACAGGGTATTACAGGGGAGATTGTGTTGTGAAGGGTAATAAATGGATTTTGCTTGCTTTTGAGATTGACTTTTAGTCCAACCAAATTATTACAGAAAATAATGTTAATTGAATTAAATTATATAAATTTTTTCTATAATTTAATTGAACTAATATATTAAGCTATATAATTATGTTATTACTTATTAATTATTATTTTTCTTTGAACAAGTCCTAATAAAATAGAAGTTAGACCTAATTTCCTAATGGTTTGACTTCCAAGGTCGAACAGTTAATTAAGCCAACTGATTTTCAAAAGCCCACTGACTCGCAAAAGATATAAAGTGCTCTCAGCCCTATGTTTCTACCGACATTAACATCCCTTAATTCAAGGTTCCAAGTACCATGACCGACCTACAATTGAGTATTGTCAGATCTTTATAGGGTATAATGAGCAAAAAGTTAATACATAGGGATAGAAATTCTAAATTATTTTGTCTCTTATTATTCTTTTATTTTTATGATTAATTTTTTCATTTCTAATAAAAAATTTAAATGTGTTTTGAAGGTAACAAAAAAAATATATTTTATTCAGTTTAAGTTCAATAAAGTATATAAGTTGATTTGTTTCATTATAAGTTATATCTTAAAAGCAATCTAATTTTTAAGAATTTTTGGAAGGAGATAGCGCTAAGAATTTTATTTTATTTTTATTATTAAGAAGTAATTTTGTTTATAATAAAATCTTTATGAGACCTAATTAATCTAATAACAAAAAATAAGATATCAAAGTGATATAATAACGTGTTCCATAACAAAGCCTACTACTAATTCAAAGTAGTAAATCAAAGTCTAGTCAAAAAACAATTCATCTTATATTATTTTTAACATTTTTATGACGGAAAAATTAACTCTACTAATGAGTAAATATTTGAAAGAACAATTTAATACTTTTTTATTTTAGATACCCTAATAATAAATGACCATTTTTTCCTCAAATGTCCGTAACAATTTCATAACCTGCTTGTAACCTATTCTTAAAAGCTGGTAATGACTATGTTAGGCAACGGTACATTAACAAGAATAGATTTTACAGGATGCCAAAGGGTGGTGAGGAAGGGAGGGTAGTCGCCCCATTTGTACCATTTTAATTTTTTTTAATTTTATTTTTAATTGTAATATTATCTTAGGTATTTAATTTGCACTCTTAAGTAATAAGAATTGCTCCCTTGCGTTGTAACTTCTAAAATTGGCCTTTTATTGTTCAAATTCTAAAACAAAATGTTTTTGTCTTCATAAAATTAAGTCTTAAATTCGTCTATAATGCAGGGTTGCCACATATTTTTTGTCAAAATTTGGCCTATGTTAGTATTTTAAAAGGATTTTAAAAATTAAGTTAAAAACTAAATTTTAAAAATAAATCTAAGGGATAAAAGTTTGTTTTTTGTTGATGTTAAATATATTGATATACCAAACACAATTGTCCAGAGGATTGGGTCATCAATCAAGCTAAATCGACTACCAAGAATAGAAAACCTGTAGAAAATTTTATGTCATGTTTGTCTGGCACTGAAAGTGGGAAACATGGTATTAAGGGAGATTGTAATAAATAATCATTGGGTTTGCTTGTTTTGGGAAAATTATAATTTTAGTTATTATAATTTCATTTAAGTTTATAATGTCCCTATAATTTTAAAAATTTGTCATTGAGTTTTTCAGTTTGCCAATATTTTAAATTTTATTAATGTAATTAATTATATATTATATTTAACTTTCTGTATAATTAATGTTAATAAAATAGTTAAAAATAGATAGTGAAGTAAATTCAACTCACACATATAGCAGATATTGGCAATAATATAATGACAAGGACTAACTTAAAACATATTTGAAATTGAAAGATTTAATTATAAATTTTTAAACTATGAAAATTAAATTAAAACTTCAATAAAACTATATCGATCCCTAAAGTATAATTTTCTTGTAAGTCCTAATATAAAGTAAAAGATTAGTTCTAAGATCCTTATGGTTTGACTTCCAAGCTCCAACAATTAAGCCAACTGATTTTCAGAAGCCCACTGACTCGCAAAATATATGCACTGTGAGCCCTATGTTTCTACCAAACTTTCATATCTCTTAATTCAAAGTTCAAACTCAAGTATAACCCACCTAAGTGTTCTCAGATCTTTATACAGTGTGTCCTGAGTTCGAACGTTAATAGTTAATATATCACGATCAAGCTAGGATTTGATATTAAGGTGAATAAAAGTTTTTAAATTAAAGATTATAGTAAAAAAATAAATTTTTACGATTTAAAGAAGTTGATTTTTATTAATTAATAAAAATTAAATTAATAATATAATAAAATTATATATATAAATTAAAATTTTAAAATTTAAATGAGGTGATTGCACCTTCATATTTCCCATTAGATTCATTTCTGAGCTAATACATAATGATGGTTTAATTTTTATATTGTCTCTTTTTTCTTATTCTTTACTTTAATGATTTTGTGTTTCATTTATAATAAAAAACTTTAAATGTCTTGCAGGTCGAAAAAAACAATTGATTTGGTTTAAATTTTAAAATTAAAAATCAATAAAGTAAGTATAATTATTTAAAGGTAGTGAATCCTTCTATTTCATTTTTAAATCAGTGTTTTCTTTTTTGACATCTTTTAAATCAGTGTTATAATGGTTTACTTCCATCATTCCTCTCCAGAGACTTTTAAGGTTCCGTTGAAAACAAAAAGAAGGAACAGCTTCTATACCTTAAATTCTAGTTTTTTTGTGTGTGTAGAAAATATGAATATAGGTGATGTTAATTGAGTAATTAAAACTCAAAAAAATTCTCTGAATTCATATAAAGATATTTGATAAATCAAAATTAATTTTACTTACTGACCATTTTTTTTTACCTATATAAAGTCCCCCTCAATCTGTAAAAATTGCAATTGATACAATAATTTATTATTATAATTGCACTTATATTCTACCGTCTAATTATTAAACGTTAATTAAATCCAATTGAATTAAAAACAACAGTACGTTCTACATGTTTTCTTCCATCCAGTTAGGCATCCTGAGATTAGAGAGAAAGAGAATAGATATTCGTAAACTTACGAAGAAAATTGATATTTTGTTTAAGGGACATATGCAACATACATTTACAAACTATTTTTAATAAGGATTAGGCTCAAATAAAATTTCTTCTTTTTTTACTATTATATTTTTTTAATTAATATACAAAGTGTATGATTAATTAATAATAATATAAAAATATATATAATTTAATTCAAAAATTATATAATTATCTACAATAATCATACACTTTGATAGAATTTTAAAAAAATATATACTTATTATATTTTAATTCATGAGAAATTATAAATATGATTTCCTTAGTGATTGCCAATTATAATATAGCCACGAGCCCACGACTGCAACAGTCAAATACACAGGGAAACCATTAAAGATAGGGGGTTTGTGTAGGAATTAAGAAACAAGAGACAAAAGTTAAACCAACGGTCACAAACCATGGAACGTTGGCACTCGCAAGAAAGCACTTCGTGGCCTACAACGAAACTACGTCTCATAGCTTTTCGTTCTACCTATGGAACCCTCTATATTTTACTATATAACTGCCTGCAACATCCTCAACCTACTCATCAAACACAAACAAACTCGAATTCATTATTCAAATTCCCAAAACCATTCTTCTTTAATCTCCAAGAAGATGAGCGTAGAAATTCTAGACGGTGCGACCATTGTGAGCTTCGTGGAAGACCAGGAAGCCTTCCATGCATCAGTGAGCGATCTGTTTGGTGAGCTAGACACAGACAAGGATGGTCTTCTTTCGTACGGAGAGATGATGAAGGAGCTGAAGAGGCTGAGGGTGTTTGAGATCCACTTTGGGATCGACAAGAAGGCCGAACCAGAAGAGCTTGCTCGGGTTTACGAGTCACTGTTCGTGCAGTTCGACCATGACTTGAATGGCAGAGTGGATCTGAGAGAGTTCAAAGAGGAGACCAAGAAGATGATGATGGCTATGGCTCATGGAATTGGGTTCGTTCCACTTCAGATGGCTCTCGAACCAGACAGCCTCCTCATGAAGGCTGTCCAAAGAGAGTCCATCACTCAAGTTGCTGCTTGATCTCTCACTTTTCTCCTTCATTATACATGGCAATTTATTTCCTTGGATCAGTTTTACTTTTTCTTTTGACTCTACGTATCTTATATTTCAACTTCTTGTCGTTTGACTTGAGCGTTATATTTTTCGATCTAGGGAAAACTGATGTATTGTGATTTTGTTTGTCACGATGATTCCAATTCGATATTGATATGTTTAGCTTTTCATTTTCATATTTATTTTTTAATCGTTGATCTCATTATATTTAATTTAATTAACAATAAGTCCATATAAATGCATGCTCTCGTATAAAAATACTATTATTTTTTGGCTTGATATTAAGGAAAAGTTATAACTTATTCTTCTGGCTTCTAATTAATACACTCAAGTTAAGTTTTAACTTGTTTTGGAAAATTTTCATTTAGAACTAGTAAATACAATTAATTACTATAAAAAAATTTACATTTTGTAATTACTTCGAATGAATTTATATCTTTTTATAACTTTTCAATTGACAAAATTATCCTTAAATACTTTAATATCCTAGTTGCCAAAACAATTTAAATTTTTTTTCTTTCGAATAGAAGTCCCTTTGCTTCTTTAATCATAACGCTTAACTTCCTAAGACTACAAAACTCTTACCGCTTAGCTCGATACTCTTTTTTCTCTCTTACATAAAAAGGTGAAGGGTTGCCTTAATTGCAACACCTTATGTTGCTCCATATATGGCTACATTGTTTCATCCTTCTCCTCCTTCCTCACTTTCCTCTATGACTTTTGCTTCTTCTGGTTCCTTAGACAGCAATGCACAATAACGCAAGTGCAAATGTAGTGGATGTTTATCCTTCTCACTGATGTTTGTTCATATCATTAAGTAAGCTTGACATACGACGAACGACATCGACTACTCTCACCATTAGATCGTCTAATCAAATTAAGGCAAATGAGATTTGTAAAAAATGCAAACTATGTTAGTAATTAATCCATAAGTTATGAGTCTAACAAGTTAAGAATAAAAATTACCTGGTAAGAAATGTAAAAATATTTTGTAACTAGGTCGAACATATTTGTAAGAAACTTAAACTATAATAGTAATAAATCTATAAGTTACTTTTTAGTCAAACTAGTTAAGAATAAAAATTACCTAGTAAGAAATGTAAAAATATTCAATAATTAGGGCAAACATGATTTGTAAGTAATGCAAACCATGGTAGTAATAAATCTATAATTTACTTGTTAATCCAATCAATTAAGAATATAAATTATGTGGTGAGAAATGCAATAACATTATATAACTAGAACGAACATAATTTGTATAAAAAGCAAACCATATGGTAGTAATAAATTCATAAGTTACATATTAGTCCAACTTGTTATTACTAAAATTGATGTGGTAACAAATGCAAATATAGTTAACAACTAAGGTGAACTTGCATAAAACACAAATTATGGTAGTAATATTATAAGTAGTTATTTGTTAATCTAACCAAAATTATTATTAAAATGATATGGCAACATATGCAAAAACATTTGTTAGAAACACAAATTATTGTGGTATAATATAATTAGGTACTTGTGAGTTCAACTAAATTTAAAACTTAAAGTAATGTGGTAACAAACCCAATAGCATTCGATAACATCATTTTTGGGTTTGTTGCGAAGGTGTTGCTCTCCATCCATAATGTAGATATATTCATTGTACTTTATCAATTGTGTCATGCTAACATTAACTATAAGATCTAAGAATTCAAATGAATCAAATTGCAAGGTGTACTTCAATAGCATGTTCCTATGAGTGTCCTTAGTTGCATTAGTGAAATCCTTTTGTTAATCATTCAACCAATTGTTCAAACCCCTTTATAATGGAGCCCCTTATTTGAATCCCTAAAATCTCTCCACCCATGCAAATAACTCAAGTAGACTATAAATGAGACATGCTAAGTTTACAAGTTTGATTTAAGTTAGTTACCATTATGTCTCATCCATATTACTTTGCTTACTTTCATTTGTTACAATTCACATTTCCTACTATGGATGGTTCCTTAGCTGACAAGTGAATTTCACTATTTTTACTTGTGTAATACAGTCAATGAAACTTATTTTAACCATCCTTTTGACTCAACTATACTAAAAGGTAAAAGTATATTAGACTGTTTTTAACAATGCACTGATGTATAATTCATTTTATACAAATAAATTCTTGTAAACAAAGGACACCAATTTCAAATGCAAGATTCATCTTTGTGTTTATTACTACCTTGTTTGTTAATCTTACCTTCCTTGCTATCACTTGTTATGGTGAAAATTTGTTACCACTAATGCTTGCCAAATTTACAAGTATATTTTAATATTATTACATTTTTAATGTATTATACTGTGACTTTGTTTTTTTCTTTGTTTTCTTTCCTATCCAACAAAGGTTTTCTATATTAAGCTATAAAAATGGCTTTTCCCATCTCATGAGGAGAAAGTAAGATGAAAAAAAACATTAAGACTAGATGAGAAATTAGGAGTAGAATGACAGTTTTTAAAAATTATTAAATTTGAGAATAATTTTGTCAATTGAAAATTTATAAAATAAGATTAGGTCTTTTAGAGTAATTATAAAATTTAAGATCTTTTTTGTAATTAATTACATCTATTGGTTTTAAATGAAGATTTTCTCATTCGTTTTTTATTATTTAAAATTTTTTAGTTGAATCTATATAACTTTAAAAACTTTTTATTTAGTCCTCAATCTTAAACATCCATTAATTTAACTTCAATTATTGTGCCATTAATTTTTTTTGAGATTTTTAATTAACTCATAAATCATCTTTAGTATATAAGAAATACTTTATAATGTTCATTGTTGGCTTACTTAGATAGACTCATGTAAACTAAGCAAGTGAAGAGCAGTTTACATATTGGATTAAAAAATGAAGCATTTTATTACCCCAAAAGACACCCAACTCAACCCTGAACATAATCTAATTCTGAAGCTACCAAAAAGACCAAAGCCCAATCCAAATTTCGTAAGCCAAAAAATGACCCCAAAAAAAAAAATCTTATCCTTACTTTTTTTTTCTCTTTAATTATTTTGAAATATTAAACTCAATTATAAATTATATTTAAAACACTCTTTCAACGTTCCTACAAGCTTTTACAACCTCAAACACTCAGTAAGATTTTAACTAGATTCCTATAAACTTAAGAAACTCAAAATATAATAATTAGAAATTATAAACCTCACTAAGAAATCACAGTAGAAATCAGCTCAGTAGGAGTAGTTGTTTGACACTTGATAAATGCTTGTTGTTTGTACACTTTGTCTCTCTTTTGTGCAAATAACTCAAGTGAACTTTAAAATTTGACAATAAATTCATACACACTTTAAATTTGTACATATATATAACCTTGCTATTATTAAATCTATAATTAATCAACAAAAGGGTGACATATCAGATTAACTAAACTTCCTAAACTTTATTATTTGATGTAAATAACTCTCTTAAACTTTAAATTGAGTATAAATAATCCTCTTAAACTTGAGTCATGTTTAGATAATCCTTTTATGTATATTGTTTTTGTTACTGAAAGAATTGATGAACTAATATTGAGATTTGCTTACAATTTATCTCAAATTAAAATTTTCCATAATCAAATTCTACATAATAAAATATTATTTACACGTAATCTAAAATTGAAAAAGAGTCACGTGTCTTTACTACCCCGTGACATTATTCAGAGTTGACTGGCATGATCCGGAAATAATAGGGTGCAACGCATGCTATTTGGCTTATTAGAAATAAGTATACGTTTTTTAAGGGAAAAATTAGGCCTTGTATACATCGAATTTTATTTATCATTATTTTTTGCTTGGTCTAGCACTACTCATGTTTGAGGGAAAATTTAAGCCCGAAGCAGGTAAGAAAAATTTCTCATTTGGCTCCAATGGGTGGGCATTGCTATCTAGTGTAGGAAATCTTCTACCAGTACTGAGTTTAACATGATCTTTATCATTTGGAGGAATTGGGTTGTTTAAGGAAGCTAGGACTTGGAATAGAGAAAAGGAGTGAGGTTCATGAAATATAGCTAGATGGTAATCTGGATCTTTCTAGTTCATGAAATACTAAGTGAACTTCACGTGAATGATAGATTTCACTCATCTTACGATCTGTTTCTTTTTAAAATTGACAATAAATTAAAAGAAAATAAATCAAGAGAATTCAAATTCAGCGAGGAGGAGGTAAAAAAAAATTATTTTATGATGACCAAAACATCCTCTTCCATTGTAATTTTTGGCTTGAAAGTCACTCTCTGAGTGGTCCTTTCCCTTATTACACAATTGGTATGCTACGGTAAAATGTAATCTCAATGCTTGGAACATATTCTAAAATGCTTTTTGTACGGAAATAAGTATTTCATTGAGAATCAGGTTCCAAAAAACAAAATTAAAAGGAAAAATTGTATTTTTGTCCTCATAGTTTCAGTCAATTTTAAATTTAGTCCCTATAGTTGCAATAATGTAAGTATTTTATTAAATTTTGTTGATCTAACTTATTGATTACTGCCTTAATTCCATAAATATCTATGATTTAGCTAACAATAGAAGCAAAAGTAGATAATAAAGCTATATTGTCACATCCCCATTTTAAGCTTGACTGACAAAGATCTATGGACCAATTGCAGAACTCATCCACAAAATTTAAGAAAGTGGTTCCAATACTAAAGATATGTATATGTAAATTAAATGAATCAGTCTAAGAGCTCGTGTACAACTTTCACAAAGTCTCCCTTAAAATGGGGACCCCTTGAAACATCTACATCAGGAAATATGATATACAACTGAAATAGAGTTTCACTCTCACAAAATAACCAACCAAACATTAATGAAAACTTCTAACAGGGTGGGATCCTACTTGTGTACATGGGAGTAACTAAAGTATAAATAAAATCTTCACAAAAGAACAAAATATCATCACTTTTGCAAACAATGGAATGCTTACCAAACGGAAATCACTCGTAACTCTCAGACTCCACTACTATCTGAAATGATAAACAATAGGACTAAGTGAAAATACAATGAGTAAATAATAATAATTATGCAATGAAGGGACAGACTAAGTACTGTAGAGTTTTTCATAAAACAATTAGTTATCTATAAAATTTTCACATGAACAAATAGTTATTTGTAGAATACAAAATAATGAGAATTTAACAATGTACACCTATAAACTAGTCTAAAAATATATAAAATATAATTAGTGAAAATAAATCAGAATATATATTTTAACATAAATGAATCATATGTCAAGTAGCATAGTAGGGAACATCTAACAAAACCATTAAAGTAGCAGAAAATTAGAGCTAGCTCAAGGCTAGTATCAACAGAACAAATAACAAACACAAGCATCATGCTCAATATAATCAAAATATCGGCCTTATACTTAAGACAAAATATCATAATATTAGCATTATGCTCAGTCATATTAGAATAACATATCATAATATATTATAACTAATGTCTATTGTCATTAGCTAAGGGTACTGTTTAGGATGGATTCTTGAAAATAATACTAAAAAAAAAAAAAACACACACACACACACACACATACGCACAATCAACACAATTATTAGTTAATATCAAGTCTAATTCTGATCCAAACAACTTAGAAATTCAAATTTAGGGAAATTCAGAAAATGTAAAATTAGAATGATTCAGAAATATAGAGTTAGAATAATTCAGAAATGCTGAAGTAAATTAATCTAAAGATATAAAATGATAATAATCCATAATATAGAGTATAAACTTCAGAAAGCTAGAAAATTCAATCAAATGCTTGATCATATACAATACCAATAACTTTATGAAGATTCAAATTTCAAATTAGAATTTACAAAATGATGAAAATTATAAATCTCCAGAAGTCTATCCTAAGCACAAGGAATTTCAAATAGTGAATACTTTGCCCAAAGATAGCATGAAGTGAAATTTTCATAATTAGTGTTATCTACTCACTTGATGGATGGACCAGAGGTTGACCTTTACCATATCCTTCACAGAGATACTAGATTTGCAGAGATAATCTCTAAGACCCTATAATGCAAGGTAAAATAGTCTTAATGCTTTGAGTTTAAAATACTAATAATCCTTCCCTAAATACTTACTTACCCAAACCAAATCTTAACACCAATTAGATTACCATGTTAGATTAAAAAAAATAAAATAAAAGGATCACTTGTTTATTCTATGCCAATATTTGTACTCATTCATCTCTGTAATTGCATGTCTTGGTAATATCCAAATAGGCTCGGCCAAAATCTTCTTAAAATAAATTATTTTAGCATATAAATATTCT
This sequence comes from Delonix regia, assembly GCA_037074485.1. Classification (NCBI taxonomy): domain Eukaryota; kingdom Viridiplantae; phylum Streptophyta; class Magnoliopsida; order Fabales; family Fabaceae; genus Delonix; species Delonix regia. The sequence goes on along the minus strand of CM073452.1, from coordinate 34,737,183 downwards.
TATTCATCCAATATCTCTCTTGAAAGCCCAAAACTATTATTCCATTTTATTATGCCTTATAAACATTAGTTATTTAATTATTTAGTTACATACATATGTACTTAACTATTTGTATATATAACTTAAATTCCTATTAATGGTCCAAGAGTTCCACTTAATACTTTTAAATCCTTTTTGTTTTGTTTTTTTTTTACTTTTAATATTCAAAAATCCTAAAATAATATTTACCCTTGTCGATAATGGTAAGGTGTATCCCTAGCACACATTCTCTTATTTTGTTTTAGTTTATTTTCTTTTGAATATTTCTTTATTTAAAACTTAACATTAGACCAAAACCCTAAACATGAAACCTTCTTTTCTTTTTACATAATATACCAATAACAAGAGTGACCCTAATTCCCACTTACTTAAGTATTTTATTTTATTTAAGTTCTACATTGGAATCTAATTATCCAATATTTCATTAGCTAATTAGTTAATTATGCATATAGTTATATATGTATACCCATCTATTTATGTGTATGTGTGTGTGTATATATGTGTATGTATTAACTCTCCAAAAGAGAGTTAACTAGACCAAAATTTAGAACAAAATTGACTAGTTTTTAAAGCAAATTTAGTTGTTTTTGGATGTACCTTGGTCTCAAATTGTTATCCCCTAAAATTGCATTTAATCATCATTTTTATAACTCATCTAAATACTTTTGTGATGAATCAACAGGGAATTGAAGCTAGGTCATCCAAACAACAGAGGAAAAGAAAAAAAACTAACAATTAAAGCCATGGTCCAATGCCCAAGTACTAAAAACAGAGAGTTAGCACCTAGGTGCTAAATAAGTGATGCTTGGGTGGCCTAACTTAGAGATTGGAAGCCTTAGACAAAGGTCCAGTACCTAGGCATTAGAAATGCAGTGTCTGGGTATAAAAAATAGAGACCTAACACCCAAGTGTCTTAACTCCAATACCTTGGCACCAAAGTTCCATGTTGAATGGTCAAGGACAGAGGCCTAATGTCCAAGTGTTGTAAAGTATAAGAACATTAACGTATAGACACCACAATTCCAATGCTTGGGCACTAAAAGTATAGAGGTGGTACCCAAGCAACAGACAAGCAATGCCTGAACGTGCCATCAGAAAACCTAATTTTAATCATTAGGGTTTTTCAGGATAAGGACGTAATCTTGAGATAAGCTTAACTTCTAAGGGCTCTAAAGGCTATAAATAAGAGACCTAGGGGGTAATAAAGGACACACCAAGCAAAAGAGAGATCATTACTAAGTTAAGGAGTACAATCGAGTAGGGTTTGCAGTGGATTAGGAGAGAACATTATGTAAATGGGAGTAACATTGGGTTTGGGTCGTGCTTTCCTCATAGTTTTCTTTATTCTTCATCTATGTATTGTTTTCTTTATGATTTTTTTTTCAGAAACAATGCCAATGCTTGCCTAATTAGGTTAGCTCTAAGACTTTGACATAACCCTTTACACAAGATGTTTTAAGTTGACTTTTTGTTTATGATTTAGTGTTGATTTATGTTTGTTTATATTCATTTTGTGTTTTATGCATTCTAATAAGCCTAATCACCTTAGGATTTATCTAAGATATAATTTGACCTTAAAGGGATTTTAGAATTTATGACTTGAACGAGTCTGTCACTATTTGTTCATTAATATTTAATGCAATTTATAGTCATGATGACAAAACTTGACTGTCTATGATAATCACAAGTAGGGTCGAGTTTTACGGGGTTGTTGTCATAGCTAATTCCCATAAAAACATAAGGGGATAGGGGATTCAATCCAGGCTATATAGATTCGACAAAACTATATAGACAGTGAAATCTATAGGTTAACAACATAACTCAATCACTAATAAAGAACTTAACTATCACATGAAGACAACTCTAAAAGTAGTGAAGTCAGAATCATAGGTTAGTCATTGATTCAATCAAATACATTTGATTTATTTGTTTTGTTTAGCTTCATATTCATGCCATTCATCACACAATCCAATCGCTTGAGTTAAGAACTTATAATAAATAATCAATTGAAATTATGCCAGGTCATTGTGTGACTGACTTCTTATTCACTCTTTATTACTTGTTGATCCCGTGCATTTTTGTGGATTGCATTAAGCTGACAATAACACAAAAATGCTCACATAAATATTGGCTTAAGAATTGGACAATTTTGATCCTTGAAATATTTATGCCACTGCGATTTGGTTCAATAAAGTACTTTAAGTAGATATAAAGATTTTCTTTTAATTCTATGCTAATTGTCTTGTGTATATAGCAAAATAAATATTATTTAATATCAATATAGTCTTATAGCATGAGTTTGAAGAGTATTCTAATTATTTTGTGATTTAGAAAGCTAAAAAAAAAAAAAACCAATAATCTAACCAGCTACCAATAGTTGCTAGTACCATGTCCACTATGATTCTTTTTAATTAATCTCACTTCTTCATATATATATATATATATATATGTATATAAGACACTGGATTTTAGCAAACATCCATTCATTTGAAAGATCTTAACTATCTTTACAACTTTATGTGAAATGACCATTACCAAAATATAAAGTTTGAGGGCTCCAAAGTTGTTGAAAGTTAGGTGTTCATTTTCTTGAAGCTAAAATCTTTAATTCTTCCTTTCACAACCTGAACAAGAAATAAACCACATGAGTAGCTCAGAATTAGCTAGATAATTATCAAATTAACATAGATTAACACTAAAATAACCCAAAACCTAAGCTTCTAAAGATACATTTCCTAAACTAACAATATTAGCTCTAAATTAAACTAAAACTAATAAGATTACACAACGATAGAACATGAATATAACTTGAATAACTTTATTTTGTACAATTATAAAATTCATCAAGGAATCAAAACTCAAAAGTAATTTCACAAAAGGCTTGCCTAATCTTGCTTAATTTCACTGAAAATCGAACAAGGGGCATGGCCAAAGGGGTTTCACAATTTGAAGCCAAATCTTGAAATGGAATTCATTAATAAGAGGGGAAATAACATGTTTAACATCAGTAAGCAATGACACAAATCTATTTGAAGGATTCAAAATAATTTATTTAACATCAATTTCCTTTATTATTAACCCTAATGTTGTTGAAATGAAGGATTCAAAATCCAAAGCTAAAATCAAGAAATTAAGCACCAAAAATAGAGTGAAGTCAATGGATTACTCACCAAATGGAAGAGGCATAACATAATTTGAAGAAATCTCTCACTAATCGCTATCAGTTCCTTCTTTTTTGGAACCATAACATCAAGTGAGAGGAAAGAAGGGAACTCTATCAAATTAACAGCGAATTCCAGCCTACATTGTACAAGTGGTGGTTGAAAGGATGGCACAGTGACTCTCTTGGCTAGATTTGTGGTGAAAGATGGTTGAGAAGGGAGTGTTGTGAGATGAATGTTTGAGTAGAAGAGCAACACGAAGGAAGAGAAAGAGGGAAAAAGAAAAGAAAAGAAAAACCTTAAAAGAATGGGGCTTGGGGTATTTTGTAATTTCCTAGGCAAGGGACATATGTGAAAATTTGAAAAAGAATAAGAAAATTTCTCAACTACACATAGGGGGATTTTGAACCTGAGTTCCCTAGGATGCATGAGGTAAGACTTAACTACTTGTTCCAGCCTCAAATTCAATGTAGTGTTGATTTATTTAATATTTAGTCCTTTTAATTATCTTTCCAATTCCTTTTGAAGATTATTTTAAATTTGATTTATACCTTAACTGCATTCTCTTCCTCTTTCTATCTCACAAAACTAGTTTAAATTTTTTTCCCACTTAAACTAAACTATTAAATGTGAATATTCATGAGTTACATTATAGATTAGAAAAAGGATTTTTGAAAAAGAAAAATTTAGAATTATTGAAACTATTTTCATATCCTTACTCTTTCTTTGAAACATAAGAAAGTTCTTTAAGAGAGATTATAGAAGTTATTGTTTGTCAATCTAAAGGTGTTTGGGATAAATCGTAGAGGTGATTTGTTATATAACCTGCAACACACTTAATGGAGACAAATAGCACCTTAAGAAGAGTCTGATTTCCAAATGTTTTTAAGCACAATTCTTGTTTTTCCTATTTTCGACATATAATTTTCTCTAACATTCTTAAGGTAATATTTTTGTGAAATATGAAAATTTCCTAGGATTTTGTGTTCCAATGCTTGTCCACATTCAATCAAGATTGTTCATTTAAACCTGTACAATTAAGATTCTATCAATTCTCCGATGATCCATCAAAAACCAGTGGAACTTTAGTGAGTTCGATGATAACACAATGTTCATGGGTCTTCTTCCCATTCATTTGTTGAGAGAGGGCGCCGATTTTGGAGAAGTTTTCCAAGAATGTTACGGCTATGAAAAAGAAAACTGTCGGGATATTCCAACCAAAAGTATTTTGGAGAAGTTTACCAAGAAAACTTCTATCTTTTGGCGCTGATTTTAGAACCCCAATTTAGTTTTTACATGATTTAAATATGTAGAGTTGGAATTGGTTAATTTGTTGACAATTTCATTGTCCTCATTTATTCTTTCACGAATTTATCCTTCTCAGGTAGGATGCATATATATGATTTTTTAGCTCACATTCCTTAATTATTTAATTAACATGCTTCTTTCCTGGGGTGTATATAGCAAGGTAGAACAGCTTTCTTGCCCTGAGGATAGGACATAAGATTGGCTGGTGAGCCCCATTTTGCCCCGCAAGGGATGCGTCTTCTTTTTCTTTTTTCTTTTTATCCTTTTGTATAGTTTATTAAACCATGATTGAATTACTATAGGTTATTTTAGATGTGTCCCAAATGACCACATGTTTGGATATGGTGGATATGAGACAGAGCTTTCCATTATGTTTGGAATTGGACGACAAGTGTTCCGTAAATATTTCAACAGGTCCCTAGTTATTGGAGAAACTTTGCTAAGATTTCAATAGAAAATAGGACTTGAATATATAGTTGATCAGATGTCAAAGAAGTGACTATTCAATGTATGTCTTTCCTATGCTTAGTAATTATAATAATTGAACAATATTTGAATAGTGTTAGACTTGCAGAAGTTTCTCCTCATTATTTATGCCAGTCACAATCCAACTTTTCAGTGCCTGACATTTATTTTCAAAAACTATTTTTAAAACTAATTTCATAAATGATTAAAACTCTTTCCAAAAGCACAAAGACCAATTTTATTAGGGAAAACAAAAAAAGAAAACAATGCTCTTCCACACATATATCATTTTTGTTCCTTCCATCATGATTTGAAAGGCACCATACGTTTCATTGACCCCTGGCATGGATTATTTTGTAGTAGTTAATATCAAACGCGACTAAAATTGTTTGTCCTTAATGGTTTAAAGTAAATTATTTATTTAGTGTCTAAAAATTCACTCCTTTTTTAGTTTGGTCTTTTAAAAGTAAAATTTCTTAATTTAGTCTTTGAATGATAACTCTTCACTCATTTTGGTCTTCTAAAAAGAAAGCCGCACTTTGTTCATATATGGTTTACTAAATAAGTATATGAGGCCTTCTTTTCATTAGAAAAATATGATTTTGGTCCTTTACATATCATTTGATTATCAATTTGGTCTCTTACTAATGTTTAATTAAAATGAATTAATATTAATTAATGATTCAATTGATAATAAATTAATAAGAGAGAGATCAAATTAAGAATGACATCACTAATGGATTAAATTGGGAATGAACTAACAAGTGAGTGACAAAATTGAGAATAAAAATCAGTAAGAGATCAAATTGTGAATCAATTGACAAATAAGGAACTAAAATAGTATTTTATATTAGGGGATTATTTTGATTGGAACAAATATTTATAAAAAAAATTAAGAGATACTATCTTTGGAACATTAAATTAAGATAAACGAGATATTTAAAAAACTACATCAAATGACAATATCTGATCAAATGAAAGTAAAACTCTTTCTATGTCTAATTTATTTATTTATTATATTTGTCTTTACTAGACCAGTGACCTTTGGCAAGTAGAAAAGACATGGATTGTGTACGTCCTTGGTAGTTTATATTATACGTATATTTGTCCATATTTATTAGTTATAAAAGTTTTTTAAAAAATTTCTGTCATATTTATATATCAACATCTACTTATGAGATATACATTTAATTTGGATCTTATCTGACATGATTGGTGGTATTATTGACTTGGTTTTATTCCAATTTTAGGAAAAGTTTCAGAGTGAAATGAGGTGACACCTCAAATTTTGAAGGTGATGACCATCGTGATGAAACTCTAGAAAATATTATTACTGACCAAGAGATGTGAGTTTGGATGCTATAAATATAAGAGAATAAGAGAATGGAATAAAAATAAGAGAGAATAAGAGAGAATTGAGATGAAAAATGATAAAAGTATTCTCGTTCACTTGTATGCTTTATTTTTTGTGTATGACCTTATTTATAGGCATTTCGTTATAAAAGAAAACTTGATGAACATAAATAGATATTAATTTACATAGTAGTATAATACAAATTGATTATGAGCTTAAAAAAACCTAAAGAGTCACCTATGTATAAGAGAGGGTATTGAAAAGTCACGTTAAAAAAGATCCTTTGAAATCTTTGATAAAAGATATAGACATCCACATTATTAAATTATTTATAATATTTCTTATTGGATGTCAATTAACAAATAATGTGTCCCATTAAAACCTTACCAAGAAAAACTCAATGGGAAAAAATCTAGGGAAGGAAAAAGAGTACATAATATTTATGAGCTTATTGTAAGCTTTTTATTAAAAAACCTTATTAAGGAAAATCTAATGGGATAAAACCTTGACTAAGGAAAATGAGTAGTGCTTCGTTACTCCCCCAAATGACAACATCATTTAATGTCTTTGGATTGATGCTTCCCATTACTATTGACTAATTTCTCAAATGTGGCTACTAGTAATGTTATAGTGAACAAATATGCTAAATTATAACATGAGTAAACCTATTGCACATTGTCATTCTTCTTAAAATCATGATTAAACAAGAATTTTGATGAAATTTATTGTCATATCACCTTTAATATACCCTCCTTTTAGTTGATCTTTACATATTACATTATCTTCGTATAATATTGTTGAAAACTTTTTTCAAAAGCAAAACCACATATCTTATAAACATGTTGGGTCATTGACTTAAGTCAGTCTCCTAATCAATTCAACATGATATGAAGTAGTAGTTATAATTTGTTTTCTACAGCTTCATGACATAGTAGTATCCCAATATATAAATAAATAACTTGTTTGAAATCAAGCTTTATGAGTATCAAATAAAAATCTGCATATGCATAGCAAATTAGTGGAAGTCTAGAAAATACAAAAAAAATAATCAATATCAATAATTTTTTAAATATATCAATATATATACTTAATTTTATACCATTATCATCATATTAGAGAGGAACTAAATCTTTGCTAAGATGTAAAAAACTGTCATATTTAATTATATATTGTTAGCAAGAAATATTAAAGCCAAGTAGCATTGGGAGGAGTATTTTTGTTCACCTGCATAATTCACCTTTGGTACATAACTCTATTTATAGGCCTTTTATCATAAAAGACAATTTAATGTACATAAACAAATATTAATTTATATAATAGTGAAATACAAATTGGTTAGGAGTTAAAAAGAAACTAAAGAGTCACCCATAAACATGAAAAAGAGTCTTAAAAAAAGTCATTTTAAAAAAGAATTCTTCGAATCTTTATATAGGGGATATGGACATCATTAAATGATTTATAACATGGATTAAAATTTAATTATTTTATAATAAATATATTAAACTTAACTTTTAAATATTATTTTTCCAGATATTAAACTGGACGTACCTTTGTACTCTCGTGGGTGACAATGACTAAACACAGTTCAATGAAAAGAAGTTAGAGAATAAAAGCCACACAAATCTAATCCTCACAAGCGTTTTTATGAAATTTTCGTTTTTTGTCTTTTCTAACGATATTTGACTACATTGTTAGATATTTAGCAAAGAAGTGCAAAGTATATAAAACAAGATAGGAAGTTGCCAAAGGATTCTTCGAAAAATTGATTACCACTCACTCTCCATTGGTCGAAGGATATTTCTATAAGAAGAAACAAAATCACATGCTAAATATGAATATGCATACAATATGACAATTTAAATGATGAATAATATATACACTATAAGTTCTTTTATTGCAATCACTTATATTCTTTATTGAATTTATTAAAAAAAAATTGGCTAATCCGTGGACATGAGTTTGGGATGAAATATTCCCTGCCCATTCAGTGACAAATTTGTAAGAGAATATTATATCTTTATTTTAAGACGGAAATGGATGAGATTTTTCTCACATTCGTCCCTAATCAAAAATAGATTGGACACTAGCAAAATATTTTGATCCTCGTTTTCTTGTAGGGTTCGGTTCCAAGTTTCAAGATATTTCTTATAGTAATGGGAAAAGGACAAGGCCCATGTGGGTTCTTAGCTGATTTTCGATTTTCTGGTGCTAAAGATGGAGATGAAGCTTACTACCAAGAAAAGGATTCCGAACCAGCGTCTCAAGATAATGTCCTTTAGAATAAAAAGAAAAATTTGATCTCAAAATCCTTCAAAATAGTTTTTAAATTTAAGTTCTTGCATAGTAAATATATTATTAACTTATGATTAATGCATTTTTCTTTGGTGAGAAGCATTTATTTAAATCACAATGCACTGACAAAGATGGCATAGAACAAATTTATCAAAGGAAAAATTATATGTAGTTAAGAATCACAAGTTATGATAAACTATAAATTTTGAAATTTATTTTAAAAGATCTTAAGATCAAATCTTATTTAAGGTCCTGTATTGAGATCGTGGCCCTAAAGCCCCTTTATTATATATAAACGTAACAATGTAATTAACTGTAGATTCAAGCAGTCAAAGTATTGAGCAAAACTAATTCCTTACAAAGGATAATAAATGCGGAAAATCTCATAGTTAAATGAAAGAATGACATAAATCTGTCAATTCATAATTGATCTAAGTGATCACATAAAATCAAAATTTTAATTTTTACTGCATGTCGTCTTAAAATTAAATTTAATATTTTATATTATAGAAACTGCACAATCAAACAACAATCCTAATTAAATCTCCCATTTCCACTGTAGGATGGGGCCCTTTGATGACAAAGACCGCCATTATCAATGCTTCATATACACAAGCGTAATCTCGAGCATAAGGAAATAAAAAAAGAAGCCATGGACAACCCAACACTTGTGCTCCTAACATCCTTTCTCTGTGCTCTTATTCACATCTTCATCATCCTCACCAAACGAAGCTCTCACAAATCCCTCAAGCTCCCACCAGGCCCTCGTCCATATCCCATCATAGGAAACATCTTAGAACTTGGCTCCAACCCTCTCTCTTCCCTCACCCTCCGCTCCAAAATTCATGGACCCATCTTCACCGTCAAGCTAGGCAACAGAACCGCCATACACATCTCTTCTCCAGAAATCGCCAAAGCAGTCTATCACACCCACGACCAAGCCTTCTGCGACAGAACCTTCCCAGACAGTGCTCGAGCTCTCAACCATCACAAATTCTCCATAGGCTGGCTTCCCGTATCGCCCCAATGGAGAGCCCTAAGAAGAGCCTGTGCTACGAGAATATTTTCCTCTCGTCAGCTAGATTCCACGCAGATTCTCTGACACAGGTAGGTTCGAGACTTACTAGACTACGTCCACGAATATTGCAGAAAAGGTGAAGCAGTAGATCTTGCTGAGGCAGCCTTTACCACGGTGCTTAATGCCATGTCGAACATGTTGTTCTCTGTGGATTTTTGTGGCTATGGTTCACGGAGGTCTCAGGAGCATAAGGAGCTAGTGATATGGATTATGGATGAAGTTGGAAGGCCTAAAGTGGTCGATGTTTTTCCTGTTCTGAGCTATCTCGATCCCCAAGGGGCTCGTGCGAGGTTGAAAGCTTACTATGAGAAGCTGTACATGCTTTTTGATGGAATTATGGAAGGGAGATTGCGTTCGAGAGGTTCGAAAATGGAGTCCAGAGAGTGCATCGATGTGTTGGATTCGTTTCCCGATCTTCTCCAGGAAGAAAGTTCGCAATTGAACCGTCGATATGTTCTACATTTGTTCATAGTGAGTAACTCAGGATAGTATAGCTGATTTCATTGCAAAATATACTTTGATTGTTTTATCCATATATAAGTTGATAATTTAGTTATTAAATTAATAGGTTTAATTAACTTTGTAATGTGAAAATTAGTGTTTGGAGAGTGAATATTGAAAAATAATTAATCCATTGTATTTATTATTTTAAAATATAACTTGTACATTCATATTAATTTTTAGAGAGTAAAGTTAAATAGGTGTAAGAAGAAAAGTTTTCTTTTCTTTTCTTCTCTTATTTGACCTGGTCTGTTTCCTTCTCTAGGGAATAATGGCTCAGCTTGTTTGTGTGTTAGAATTAATTTGTACTATTCCGCTTTGTGTACATGTTAATAGAATTTCTTTGATATAGATATATTAATAGATTTTATTATTTGAAATTCTTAATTTGATGATTTTTACTGACCCCTTAAATAATCAATTCGCATACATGCCTAAAAATTTCTCATTAAAACCACATTACTGAGAACATGATTGAAGAGTCAACTTGGTATATATTTAATTTAAGCTTTATCTTAAAATTTAAAGGAATAGAACTTTATGCATTTTTTGAAATAATTAAACTGCATATATTAATTTCTTGAAAAATAAATATAAATTATAGAGCCAACCAGCATATAAAATTTGATATATTTTCCAAATAATCATACATATTAATATTGCTTGATTTTACCAGGATCTATTTGTGGCTGGGATCGACACAACTTCAAGCACACTGGAATGGGCAATGGCAGAGCTGATACGAAACCCAGAAAAAATGATTAAAACCAAAGATGAAGTTCAACAACTTCTTGGGAATAATGAGAATAAACTTGAAGAATCTCTAGTCTCAAACTTCCCATTCCTAGAAGCAGTAGTAAAGGAAACCCTACGCCTACACCCACCAGCTCCATTTCTAGTACCCCACAAGGCAAACTGTGATGTAGAGTTATGTGGCTTCTTAGTGCCCAAAACATGCACAGATTCTGGTGTATGTGTGGGCCATGGGAAGAGACCCTAGCCTTTGGGAAAACCCTAATTTGTTCGTCCCTGAAAGGCTTTTGGAAAGTGATATTGATTCTAAGGGTCATGACTTTGAGTTTATTCCTTTTGGTGCGGCCGGAGGGTCTGTCCTGGGTTGCCCTTAGCTTCTAGGGCACTTGCCTCTATGTTGGCCTCTCTTCTGTACCACTTTGATTGGAAGCTTCCAGATGGGCCGAAGCCAGAAGACATGAAATGAGTCAGAACTATGGGTTTACATTGCAGAAGTGTCAACCTCTGCGAGCTATTCCTGTGAAAGCATAGTTGTTAGAGAAGAAGGCAAATCCATGTGATATACTTGTTGATTAAATTCTTGTTAATATACCATTTGTCCATTTCATCCGATAAATAATGGAAGGATTAGACTTAGATATAATTTCTTACATTTTTTACATTTGTTATCAGATTTTTCAATTAATATTTTACAAGTGTATCAATTGTAATATAAAAAGTTAATAATTTGAGTTAAAAATTATACAATAATCTATAATAACAATGTCATAATATAATTAAAAAAGTATACATATTATATTCATTAAAAAATAATATGTTAAAGATATCAATAATTACATATAAATTTATTTCATAATGAAATAGTTTGAAGCCATTAGTAAAAGGTCTCTTTGTTGGCAAAAAATAAAAAAGAAAGAATTCACTTATTGCGCCCTAGAATAAGTCCAAGGTCTTACTAAAGTATAAATATTTTGGTTTTATAATCAAAGGTATTTTTGGCTGTAATTTAATTTAGATGAAGCCTTTTATGTTAATTTAGAGTGCATTTTAATCTTTTTTTTTTACAAAAAAAAACTGTTCTCTTCAAAAATTAGATATAGTTTAGTTCAAGATAATTACATCCAACCCCTTCCGCTAACAAATAAAATTTACTCATGCAAATATATTAATGAATGTCTATGGTTAAAATTAAATTTTTTGATGCCTTTATATATATATAATATAATATTTGTGAAAAAAATTCCGACGTGGCAAATTACTTTATTTCCGTGGTGAAAATATATGAAAGTCAGAAAAATATTGATAGATTGTGACTTCGGTGAAATTTGTAAAATAGAACCACTTCACTTAATTGACACTGTACGTCCTTGCCGACATCATGTTTCCGATTTTATCGTATTATGATCTCAAATATAATGAATACATTTAGATAAATAAAATAGAAAATGTGAGGAAAATAGTTTTGCAATATTACCCACTACTCTCGTCTCTCTCCTATCCTCACTTTCTTTTTCAAAATTCATCCATGGATCATCTCATCTTTTAGAAGAAATATGAGCATATATTTAATTATAATAGATCGTTAAATAAAATTTTAATAATTTATATTTATATTTTAAATTAATATAATCGCATAAAATTATATTTTTTATTTATAAATTTAGTCTATTAAATTTTAATTTAATGATTTACCATAATCAATACAAAGCCTCATGTTCTCATTCAAACACAAAAGAATTTGGATCACAGGCCTGTTAGCTTTTACTCTATATTCAAGAATATATTCTTTCAATTTTTTTAATTTTTTTACTGTTACAAAAAATAAAGGCATATTTGTCTCGACATGCCAATTTTTGTTGAAATCATATAATTATATAATAACTTACTCAATACAAATATCAAATACAAATATTCATAGTATTAGAAGCAATTCAAATCTCGTTATATTTTTAGTATAAATATAAAGTCATATTTAATCATCGTAGGTCGTTAGATTAAAATTCAATAGTTCAAATTTATATATATAAAATATAATTCAATGTAATTATATTAATAAAATATAAATTTAGCTATAAAATTTTCATCTAACAATCCACCATAATCAAATGTAATATCATATTTCCACCTATCCAGATTGCATCAAAAGATATAGCATGACAAAATCAAAGTACCCATTACAGTTAAACGCTTGTGATCTCAAATGTGGAAGTAAATAGTTCTTCTCCGTTATGGTCAAAAACTAGCTAACATATGCAGTTGTCCCCAAGAATCCATACAATTCCATTGCAAGTTGTCCCCATGTGCTCTTATTCTACCTTAGAGTAAGTGATCCCTACGAGTTAGTGCTCCGTCTCAAGGAGAAGTTCTCTCTTTATCTGATAGAAGTGAAAAAAAAAAAAAAAAAGAGCTACTTTCTTGGTCCAGTATTAATCCAGAAAAGTCTAAAAGGGAAGTGAATTAGGATTTTATAAACAATTTTGTACGTTGAAAATCAAATTTTGGGAGATGAAATTTCAGCTTCTAAAGTAAGGTTCCTATAAATTTGCAGGAAACACTTTACTAAAATTAGATTCCAGAGAAGGATATGGAGCAAAAATATATATTTTGCTATCTACAAATTTAAGTGATATTACTTTAAAAAGAAAGGCACTTTCAAAAAGACTAGTTCATGATAGACACCCCAAGTGGTTCAGAGATAAAAAATTGATCATACATCCACTTTTCAAGCCTTAGCAAGAGTTTTAACCAATGAACAACACAAATATAGAGTTTAAAATTGTAGGAATCCACTATACTGGCTTTAATTTACGTGACTCTAGATAGTTTTAATTGAGACAACCTTCTTTTGAGCTTAGTTACACTGAATTTTAATTTCACATAGAATAATCCAAGCTTGTAATATCAGCCACACAAACTTTTATATTCTCAAATTCGTTCAAGAATCCACTTTGGTTCCTTGAAACCATTCTCAAATACAAGTAGTGAAATACAAACAATTATAATATAGGCTCACAAATAGCACTAAATAAAATAGCTGAACAACTCAAAGTGTGTAATACAATTAAGAACATTGCACACTGGAAGCCGTAAGTATATAAGTGATTTGTAGCTTCTTTTCAACTTTCTCTATTCACTTCTCCAGATTCTTCAACGCAGCTCTTCTCTTCAAATACCCAATTACATTTTCCACCAATTCTACACAAGAAATAACTGTTACTCACTTCTCAAGAGCTCATTGGTTCTTTGCTTGGGTCATTAATTGCCATTCCATTTTTTGAGCTTCCACTATTCAAAAACCATACTTGTAGGACATCTTCTAGTGAAGGTTTAGTGAAAAAGAAGGATCAAAATTTCCGTTTTCTTGAATTCAAGATGTTGCAGATGTTTATAAGAGACATAGTTGCTTTTTCAAGCCACACATAAAACATGTTCATAGATTTAAGAGGCAAAGCCGATTTCTTTTTTGAAAAAGGAAAATCAAGATGGTAAATTTTTCCAAGACAGAGCCAACTGGAGATATTTTTATACAAAATGGTTGCAGGTTCCTTTTTCTTTAGCAGCAAGATTTCTGACTCGAATGATTATATGGTTGTAGATGTTTTTCATAAAATAAATAAATCCGCTTAACAACAAAACAAGGAGGTAGCAGCAACTTTTCATACTTGTGTGTGTAGTGTGCATGTTTTTGTACAGTAGTGACAACAGACTTTTGCAGAGCCAGTGGATCATCCTTAGAGCCATGGGACCTGAGTATGGATTTGATGTCCATGCTCTTTAAAAACATTTTTTAAACAAATTATCTCTTTCATGAGATTTGTTGTCCCGCGAATAGGGGTGTGCATAGAATGGGTTGAGTCAAGTAATTTTTTCAACTGGGGATTCGGCTGATGTTATATTGAACTATAATTTTTTGCCCTACACTTACCCCGACCCTAGTTAGACCCAATTATTAAATAGGCGAGATTGGGTCCCTTTTTTAAAAAAATTAAAATATATATTTATTATTGAAAATGATTTTTTTGAAAAAATGAAAAAAAAAATCAAGATTTAAAAGGAAACTAAATGAAATGAAAAAGAATTAATATTTTAAAATTTAGTTATAAATAAAATTTAGTTTAAATTAAATTAAAAATATATTATAAAAATAATAAAATAAAATAAATACATGCAGGGTTAAGTCTTATATCACCCCATAATCCAGTCTGACTTAGTTATTAGACCCGACCCGACCTATTCAAAAGACAAACTTTTTTATTTTACTCAGTCATAATCCAATGTAATGTAACCAGATTGACTAGATTGATTTAGTCTGTACTTACCCCTACTTGTGAAGGATTTATGGGCTATTGGACCATATATCGGAACTTCATAATAGAATTTGGCATTATATTTGAAACACTTTTGGGCCAAGATTCCAAGTTGGGCCATAAATATAACCCATTTTCATTTACATATTTTTATCATAAATTCTTCTGATTTTTTATATAATTAAAATACCACATTTTTTATTAACATTTAATTTTTATGGCAGATTATCTTTTCTTTTTTTGGGATCGATGGCAACTAGTTCTTAAATTGCATGGTCCTTCTACTTCGTATTTTCCAGAGAATTCATTATATCATTATTTGCAGTGTAATCAGATAATCATGATATTTATTCACTTTGTGTATCATATCCGACAACTTCTACGATTGCATAAGATTTTTAGACCGAACCAAAGAAAAACTAAATAATATTCCTGATCAAATAAGAATAAAAATACCAACAAAAATGGGATCTAGTAACTTTTTCATCTATCAAGATAAATAAATTGGAAGATTTATGGGGAATTCCCCAAAAAAGACAAATTTTTGAAAAATAATCATATAATTTTTTTGAAAAAAAAATGATAGCTTCCTAAATATTATTTTTAATTGAAATTAACAATAAATTCAAAGAGAAAAAAAGATTATACAATTTTAATTGAGAGAAAATGACTTCCCAATCATTTTCACTTGAGTATGGTGACCAGTGAAGCTTGATTCTAACTAGTTCTAACAATACTTGAAATGTATTAGTACACGACTAAAAGTATTACTCAATGTTACCTAGTTTTATCTAATTATATTTTTTGATAAAAAATAAAAAATAAAACACTCATTCGCACGGAAATAATAAAAGCAAAAATAACTTAAAAAAGAAACACCTCCCTCTATTAGTGTGTTGCACGTGCTTTTTTTTTTTTTTTAATCTTTCACACCATATGATAATCTTAATATTTCAACCTGGCTTATTCTTCCCACATGGAGACACTCTGAAATCATCATTTGGGATAACATGCCTCGGTAGGATAACATTAGTTTTTTTGTATAAAACATAACAATTATTTGGCTTGCGTTGCTTAGGGATTACCAGTGTCATCTCAAATATATTATTAATATTAAAATATTAAATGAAAGAAAAGGCTAGTAACCGAGTTGTACGACATCCCTTCCCAACTGGACCAGCAACTCACCAATAAATCATATATAAATATTCACTATATAAAACAATGACGTATAGGTGACCAAAAGCCAAAAAAATTGCCGTTGATATGTATTAATTATATTAAAATCACAATCAATTCTATAAAAATAATAACTATTATTAATTAAATTTATATTTAAAGGAATTAAACATGAAACATTTAAGTAATGAAATTCATCATTCATTGTAGACTGGATTCATAATATATCATTCGTCAGTTTACTCCAGTGCATGCAAGTTCCCAATCTACGTAGAAAATTTAATTTCAAATATCTAAAAATTTAATTTAAAATGTTTAGACAAATACAAAAAATTTTAAAATAATGTATCTATATAAACTGACAATGAATTTTTTTAAAATTTTAAAAACTTCAAATTATGAGATCCCCATATTGAAGTTGTATTATATGCACCTTTGCTAAAGCACACTAATATTGGCTTGGGCCCAACTCCCCATGCAGCATATTTCGCCATTATATGAGGTCCATCCAAAGTAAATAAATTAATATAGAGTAAAATATTATTTTGGTCCCCTTACTAATAAGTCAATCCTTAATTTGATCTTTTATTGATTTTTATTATCAATTTATTTTTTCATTAATTTCTCTTAATTAAATTTAGATTAAATGAGCTAACAGTTAAATTAGTAAGAAACTAAATTGAGAATGAATAGATAAGCTAGTGAGAGTCTAAAGTGAGACTAGACTAAGAAGAAAATGGACAAATTAAAAATCAATTGATAAGTAAGAGATAAAAATAATGTTTTACTCATATTCATATATATCCGTGCACCTGCACAAGGCATTCCAACATTGAGATTGAAGAATCCTTAGGCTAAATTCTATGGCTTCCTGTGCCGTCCCCAAAGTCACAGGCATTAACTAAAGTAATATAAAAAAGAAGCATCTTAAAGGACGGAGGAAGCAGAAACCAGAAAGGAATAGACATAACCCCAAGAACAAGCAAAGCTTTATAAAAGCCTATCAGCTGCAAGCCATGTGCAGAAAGTACATGCAAAAGCAACAACAAAAAGGGAAAAAAAGCACTCAAATGCATCTTTTTTTTTTATCTATAACTTTAACTTTCCAGGCTTCTATTCTTTTCTTTCTGATTTATTGGTACTCTTCCAGCTCTGCAAATCCTGCACCCAGATCATGATCTATCTTATTATTTAGCTAGCATGTGGTTTTTCATTAGATATTAAACGTAGCAGTTGTTGTAATCAACCTTTGAAAACTATTCAATATACTTAATATCAGTTGGGGTTTTTCTCTGTTCAAATATGTCCTTCCTCAAGCAATTTTCAGGGCGTACTAAACTTGTTACATTTAAAATTTTAATCTCATAGTACTCTTAAGAACTAAGATTGGTTGTTATGTAGAAATACTATCTCTTCTTATAAACTAGAAAAACTTATTTTCTAAATTCACCAAATTGATATGGGAGATATGCCTTTTAAGATCTCATAGAGAGAGATGACAAAAATTGACTCAAAAATACCCTTACAGTACTACTTGAAAGGATATCATGGATAATTTCATACTCATTTAAAACTATTAATAGATTAAACTAGTGTATGGATTTCCATTTGATAAAAAAAGCTAGCAGCTCCTATATATAATTAAACTTTTGAAAACTATTCAATCTACTAATATTGTGATTACAAGTGAGAATGTGCGTGACATTTTAATAGGGCTAGGAACAATCTATCTGAGAATTCGTAAAGAAGGTTTTATCTCCTGAACTTCGCTAAGTTGAGATGGGTTTAACAGGGGAATTGGTAAGGAGTGTGTTCTACAGAAATCGGTCCATTGATTCTCGTGAAAGCAAAGTGAGTAAGTCTTGCTGGATTCATTACAGCTTCTCCTTTTCCTTCTTTCTTTCTTTCTCCCTTTATGCATCAAACAGTTCTGTTACCTCAAATTTCTGGCTCAAACATTGTGTTCTTGTTTTTATTGGGTTAGTTTTGGCTCTAACTACAATTCACACTGTGATCCTTCAGTTTTGGAGGTAACTTCAATACCACTGAGCCAAAGCTGATTGTGTTCTTGTCAATGCTAGCAGGTGAGAAGTAATAATGGTGTGGAGAAGAAAAGGTGGGTGTTTGTGAAATCATACTTGTGTGGTGATGAGCTCAATTCAGTGCTTGCAGAGAAAGATTCGGCTTCGGTTAAGAGCTCTGAGGCGACTGTTACACAGCCTATACAGGAGGAGGCCTTGTCAGATGGAGGAGAGATCAGAAGTGGAAAAACTGTGGAGGATATTGTATCAGAGGAAAAAAGGCGAAATTCATACTCCAAATTGCTGAATGAAGAGGAAGCAGCTATTAGCATTCAGTCAGCATATAGAGCGTTTCTGGTTAGCTCACAATGCTTTGATTACATCATTTGGCACGCATTTAAGATATATCTCCTAATCTTCACATTAAATACCTTAAAGAGAGACATAGAATTTGACAAAAATTGCATATGAGAAAAGGATATGTTTGATCATGAAGCATTTATATATTTTTGAAAAAACTGTAGCTCCTTCATGTAATGCACCAAAAGATATAGAATTGGGCAAAATTGCATCAATATAGAGGAATGTTTTAGCACATATTTGTATGCTTACCTTTGAATTTGATTATATTCAGCTCAGCTCTGGGACTGCTTGGTAAGAGGGAAAACATGAGAAAGCTCAAAGTTGATATATTTTGCAACAAAGTCAATTTTCACCCTTCCTCCCTTTTACTCTTCCAGTTTTCACTCCCATGCAGTATACCCTTAGCTGTTTTAGAGACAAAAATGGCTAATATTGACCGAGAATTATGTTAAAATTTCCAAAAATATATTAGGGTCTTGAAATTTAAAAATAATGTGTTTTGAAATGCAGTCTGCAATTACAATTACAAAAATGGCTAATATTGACCGAGAATTATGTTAAAATTTCCACAAATATATCAGGGTCTTGAAAGAAATTTAAAAATAATGTGTTTTGAAATGCAGTCTGCAATTACAATTGCAGCTACAGTATTCCTATTGCACCAAGTTTCAGAACCATGTCAGACATGTGATTAAAGTCCACAATGCCTGTATTTCTCATCATTTTATTAATGCAACTACAAAACTACCGCAACGACAATTTAGAATATTAATCATCATAACATGATGTATACTTAATTTTCATGCAGTGCACAGAATCTTTGACTTCCAATCTGTTTGATTGCCTGAGAAATTGATAGTTGTTAGCATCACTGATATGCTGCATATTTTTTCAGTCTAGGCGTCAAAATGAAGGAATCAAATGGAAAAATGGTAAGGAGGAGCCCAATTTAGTGAAAGCAAGTCCAGATAGAAAGTCTATGGGCACATCAATTGAAGTTCAAACTGGGAACTCCACAGAAGTTTTCTCATTTGAAGGAGAAAAAATCAGTGTTTACCATCGATCTCAGCAGAGAGCCAAAACTCAAGTTATAAAGCAAAAGGTACCATATAATAATATATGGCACAAAGTTTTAGTCAAACAAAATGCTAAAAGAAATAACTTCAGAAAACAAAGACGAAAAGATTCTATGATCTTCACCAGTCATCTTATGTCTACAAGACTCTGTTGCGAGTCAGGAAGCACGTACACTTATAAAAGGAAACTATGTCAGTATTTATGTGTCAGACTTTCCCATCATATCACACAACACACAATGTTAGCAAAGAGAACAAAGGAGGCATTTGGTATACTGTCATCTTAAACTTTTATCACTCAAAATATTAGGTTGTTGTAGGACGATACCATTTTGGATGATATCTTAAAATTCTTTTAGTTTTGATCCTTTGTACAACAAATGTCAAATTATCATACCTAACATGGACATCTTAAAGACAACAGTATAATTCTATACTATGATATTCTAGATACAATGGCATGTGAGATATCATTGTACCAAATACCTCCTAATCTATACTATAAAGTTGCAGTCAGCGCATTTTAGCATGCTTTTAAGTGCAAGTATTTATAACATATTGTTGAGGAATCTGAAGATTCTGAATTCTGAACAAAATGTGATCCATCAAAATTGGGTTTAATTCATCATTAATAAAAATTCTGTGAAGCTGCATGATGACATCACATTATTTTCAGGAAGACTGGGACGATAGCACCGTGAGTAGCTATGTGTCAAAAATGAGGATGCAGAACAGAATGGAGGCAACAACCAGGAGGGAAAGAGCACTGGCTTATGCTTTCTCACAACAGGTAAAAGTTGAAGTTTACTTGACTAAACCAATAATTTGGTCCTGACATTGTTAAACCCATTGAGTGTTAATTCAAAGATTAGAGAGTGCATCAGTTTATCATTGAAAAAAACAAATTCATGGCATAATAATCCTACTGTCAAGTGCTCTGAGGATGCCTTAAAGACTAACTTGTATAACAAGCTTGTTAGTTTCAAAATTTAACTTGTGCATTCACTAAATTCAGTCACTAAAAACAAAATTCACCAAATAATCTAAGGGCCAAATTGTTGGTTTACTCAATCTACTTCATAACAGAAAAATTACTGGGCTGAAATAAAATCACCAACCTTATTTTCTGCAGCTGCGAATCTGTTCCAAGAGAAAATCAAACAAGTATAACAGCATGGAACCAAACATGAGCTGGAGCTGGCTGGAAAGGTGGATGGCAACTCGCCTTCCGGATACCGTATCAGTTGAAAGCCATGCTATGAAGCAGCATGATTTTCTTAGTATTAATCAGAGATTTGCTCTGAGGAAGAGATTTTTAGATGTAGCCAGGGAAGAAAAGGAGAGCTGTGGGTCAAATGAATTGCCCCTTCAATTTGATAACTATTCAGCAACTTCACAAGAATTTAAAGATCTTGACTTCAAACCAACAACAACAAAAACAAAGAATAGAAGAACAGTGTCAAGGAGGAAAACTGTACCAAGCTATCAATTCCCTGATGAGCATATCAAGGTTAGTATCTTTCACTAATACACAATGATTCCAAATCAGGCATAACATCAAACAATCCATGATCATGGGTTCTATACATTGATAATGTCTCGATCATGAAACCTGTACTAGAATGCATCAGTATGTTTCGTTGGGCATATTTCTGCAGATTAAAATTTTACTTTTTTCCTCTACGGATGAACCAATTCTTTACTTGGTCTTCTCCAAAATTTGCATTCTCATTTTGGTCCTTCATGTTTCAAATCTGTCCCAATTAGACTTTCCCTCGGGAAATAGCTAACTTTGCTAATGGATTAAGTGACATTTAATGACTTTACATCAGAAAAAGCATGCCATGTCGCTGGACTTGCTGGCAAAGTTAGCTGTTCACTGACAAATACACTAAATATGAATTTTGAAACACAAAAGACTAATGAGAATGACATTCTGTCAGGAATCAACTTGAAAATTAACTTATTTTTAAAGAATTAAAATAGGGTTTTAGTCTATTCTGCAAGTTTTTCCGTTGACCCCATTTGAGGTTCCACGCTGCTACAGGTAAGCAAAAGAGGTGGTTCAAGCAATGGTAGAAAGGATAACAGACAAAAGGAGAAGCAAACAGGAAGCAGAAGATCAGAAATGAAATTAAACACCCCAAAAGCTTCTAATGGATGACTCTTGGCATTAATACGTGCCAAGCAAAAGCTAACTTTATCCTCGGTATTGAGATGTAGCCTATGTTCTACATAAATAATTGGGTTTCTCTCGTAGATACTTGATTCCATAATGTTATGTGAACAATTCCCCTCCAGCATAATGATACAAGTGTGGCAAGTGCAACTATTTGATGGCCGAAGCTCCCAATCTTCTTATTTAGGTGCAAAATGCCATGGTAATATGAATGTTCCTACAAAATTGAAAATCTAACTATAAGGAAAGCAAATGAAACTTTAATCTTCTTAAAATTGATGAACCAAATCAATTATTTAGAAAAAAAAAAAAAAATCTCACGCTTCACATCTTCCATCTCAACTGTACCAATCTTTCTCCTTTTTTTTGTATTTTGATAATTTAAAAAAATATATATTTTGCCAAACTTTGTAAAAGAAAAATTGAAAAAACTATCATGTTGCATTATCATCTTATTTAGAAATGAGGTATGGAAGTAAATAGCCTATGATATTATAGAGTTTATCATTTCATTTTTGTATTTTAATGTATTTTTTAAAATAAATATTTATTTATATAAAAATATGAATTTTTATAAAATAACCGCATCATGCAAAGCAAGATGAGAGGTTCATGTTACTTGTCAGTCAAAGGGCTCCACCACCACGTTAGATGATTTTGTCCAATTATATTCTATGACAAAAAAAAAATTATGCACGAGTGGAAAAATCAGAGAGGGAAGCGAATGCCGCACTGTCTGGGGCATGCTCTAGCAGTGACTTTAACCCCTACATCAGTGGAAAGTGAATATATGTATGTGAGTATATAATATGATAATATATAACTAAGGACACCACTTACACCACTTACGTTAAGTAATTTTGTTCAATCGTGTTCTTAGCTCAAAAGAAAAAATTTAAGGCTAAAAGAATAAGACGGGGATCTGTGCATACCCTACCAATGAAAATTGGAATAAGCCATTCTTCTCTTGTCTTCTTTCTCGGGTCTTTCACTCTTCCAACTTTCTGTCATTCTTAGTTCCTGACATCCTTTACAGTATTGTTATATCACTAGCGCAGAAACTGGGAACAATGTTAGATTAAGGCTAATATTATGCGTTTATTGCTACAATTCATAGAGTAAGATACCTATCACACAATACAATTAAGAGATTTTTAAATAAATTCAATTTACAGAATGCAAATAAATCGACTTAATTAAAAATAAATATGTCAAAATTTCGCAATTAAATCTCACTAAAACATTATGCTTAATTTATTTATAACTCCATTCGTAATTGATTTAGTTTCAGTATTACTGTTTAAAAGCTCTTTCCAAATTCACATCCGTCCTTTTTTGGCAAATATTTTCATGGTGCACAGGTATGTTTACAAGGAAGTCAGTCCATCACATTATATAATTTTATTCAAATGAATATAAAGAAGTGAACTCACGTCCATTCGCCAGCTATTCTCCCTCGAGAAAACAAAATATATACTTGAGATTCAGGAACTGCACACTGCATCAAACATTGATATCTCTCAAATCATGTTTCTTACCAGTTTAGAAATGCAGACGATATAAACTTTAATAGAAGATCGAGAGCAGGATCACAAAAAGTCTTACAAGAACAATGCCCACTTCAATCTCTATGCACCATCATAGCCTAGTCATTATTAAATTAAGTTTCATGACTCTAAATGCAGTGAGAAAATTCCCAACAAGAAAAAAAAAACACTGCTGATTACAGCTGCAACTAAAACATGCAATTTTGTTGAACATTCAGGGCCCATGAATATACCCTATCTTCTTATGAAGTGTAAACAGTGCCTTCGTTCATATGAGGAGGAACAAACCAAACTGCTGGAAAACTCTGAGCAAAAGCGGTGCAGTAACATTAAGGAAACAAAGAACTATCAGAACTCAAAATCAATCATCTGAATATATCAATCAATAAGGGTACAAAAAACAGTAGTCAATCAATCCTATTTATGCTATAGGCAGCAAAATTGCAACCCAAATCAGACTCTAACGTCGCTAAAACTAGTAATGAAAGATATAGTTATCCAAGATATAGATAACCACTATCTAAACAAGTCCAAAATAGAACAAAATTTTGAATCCCAAATCAAGACCCTGATCAAATGATAACTCAATCAAATAAATTAAATGTAGTATCTGCATAGAAAAGCTATAGCACAGAAGCACTAGAATGAAATTGCAAAACACATGCTTGAAGATATGTTCTGCTCAAGATATAATAAACTAATGCCACTAGTCTGTCTGTCATCAGTTGCTATAATGACGAGTTAATCAGCTGCCACAAAACCATTGAGATGCTACCAACTTTATCAGTTGTCTTCAACAGAAGCAAACAGTAGCGAAGCATTTGTTCCTCCAAAACCAAAAGAATTTGACATAGCTACTCTTATCGGCATCTCCTTTGAAGCAGTCAAAGGCATGAAATTGTCATCGAATACAGGATCTGGCTTAGTTAGATTTAGAGTTAACGGAGCAATTCCCTGCAAAGAAACATCACAAGAACCACCATACTAGACTAAGCATAAAGCACTGGGCTAATATAAAGCACACAAGCAACATTGTCAAGAATGATTACATGGCGCACAGCCAAAACTGCAAAAATTGCTTCCACTGCTCCAGCAGCGCCTAACAGATGACCAATAGCCCCCTGAAATTAAATAGATGTATTAAAAGAAAGTTAGGACCTGGTCAGCATGCATTGGAAAAATAAGAATGATTAACATTCATTCTAACATTAAAAGAATAGTACAAAATGGCATCTCCACTCCCACGTATGAGACAGCTTTTGTTTGTCTAACAAGTAGATGAGACTCTGATTACTCAGTCAATCAAGTAAGACAAGCCTATAACTTGTTGGTCATAGCTTACAACCTCATATACGGTACGGTACCTTTGTCGAGGAGAAGGCCAAAGCACCTGAGGTTGCATGATCAGCAAATATGGTTTTAATAGCATTGGCTTCTATTGCATCACCCAAAAGCGTAGATGTAGCATGAGCATTTATGTAATTCACTTCAGAAGAATTAAGACCTGACTGCAATTCAATAAAAAAGCAGTTTTTAATAATAACTGAACATTCTAGACTATGTCAAGCCACAAACTCAGAGAAAATAGCACATTCAGACACGAGAGTTTAGCTCCTAATATTATGACCAAATTTCTACCAAATTCTAAAGTCCTTTCAAATAATAAGTACCAAAAGCATCAAAATATCCACTTTTTAAACAATAATTTTTAATAAATCCTCCATCTTAACACAGACGGGAAAATATCCCGTAACATAGCATAATATGGTATTCCCTGAACTTAATGATCTTGTAAAATATCTTAAATTAAGTATATCTCTACTCTGTATGTATCTGACACATAAAAGATTCATACGGAAGACAGAGATACAGATAGGAGAATAGCAGGGTGAACCCTCTGGATATGCAGTGGGACCAGATAGCCCATGTAATAATGAAAACTGCTCAGCCAACAAACAAAGAAAAAAATTGGATAATAAGTAAAAATTATTGCAGGATAGTGAAGGCAACCTGTCTCAAAGCATTTGTCATGGCCAAAATGGCACCTCTCCCATCGCTAGGTGGTTGAGTGATATGATATGCGTCACCTAACCAATATCATTACAGATGGAAGTCAACACTTCTGAAAATCATACCAGGGAGTAATTTCTAAACATCATGCAAAAAACTACCTGACATCCCATAGCCACGAACCTCCGCATAAATTTTTGCTCCTCGGTGTTTTGCATGCTCAAATTCCTTTCCATTAGGGGCATTATACAAATGAAACAATAAAGATCAAGATTATACATAAAGTAAAAATGAAATAGATGGGATAAAGATTACAGAATAATTCTTTTTAACCAACCTCCAAGATCAAGACACCAGAACCTTCACCTATCCTGGGTAAGAGTATGACTTTAGATCATGATGACAAATAAGGTAAACAAACAAGCTCCGTCCAATAATATAAAGGTAAAAATACATATATTAAACAAATGAATGTATTTATACTTACACAAACCCATCTCGGCCACTATCAAAGGGTCGTGAAGCTTCTTGTGGGGCCGAGTTATATTTTGTAGTCAAAGCCCGAGACCTAAAATTCTTCTCAAATATTATGACAAATAAATAACAGTGAAGAAAATGATAGAAAAGGCAGTTGACAGAGCAGACAATGTTCCACTCATAATTTAGTATAAATATTACCTGCAAAATCCTGCAATCGATAAAGCATCAATGCTTGCCTCAGTGCCTCCAGCCACCATAACATCAGCATCCCCAAATTGAATCATCCGCAATGCATCACCAATTGAATGAGCTCCAGTAGCACATGCAGTAACTGAGGCATGATTTGGTCCCTGTATCCAGGAATAAGCAGCCATCTCCATCAACTATTAACGATTATTATTGATATCAAAGGTTGTAACATAAATCATTATTCTAACAGCTCTGCAACAACAACCAGCATTTCCACATCAATTTGCCAAGAACTCATTCTAACATAACTTATATTGTTCAACCAGGGGAGGCGGTGTTTATTACCCAAATCATTAAACCTCATGTGCATATAATTTACGCATATACAAATCAACCATCATGTAAGATAATTTTATCTAGAAATCAGAAAGGCCATTGGTCCTCATCATGACAGCGTGTGACTATATATATGTGTGTGTGTGTGTGTGTGTGTGTGTGTGATGAATGACACTGTTTGTTGGAGAACAACACACAGACATGTTGTAGTTTTTATAATATCTTTTATTTATTTTTATCTAAAAGATGTTATGTTGTTTAGTTTTTCAGTACCTTAACTTATGTAATGATAGGAAAAGAACATTAAGGGATATATTATTAAATTAGGATTAAGGCTGAACATAAGAATTAGAAATTGTTTAATTAGTTTTATTTTGAATTTAATTATCCTTTTGTGAGCCTTTAATAATTTTCCTTTTGTTAGCCATGTTATATTTTAAATTTGTTTGTTATATAGGCTGTTTGGATTAGCTACTCTTTCAGCCTCTCCCATCCATATACTTATGTAGCTTGAATATATGGAATAATAATTATCAGAACGTGAGATCTCTGAATTTTTTCACTGTTAATTTTTATGATAAAAAGAAATTTACTATAAAATCTAAGACTACACCAATACAATTATATATTACTAAACAAGGTGATCCATATAGTATTATATATCATAATTTACAACTTGCATTTGTGCTACCTGAATCTTTAAGCTTCCCATTCAATGAGCTTCTCCAAAACAAAAACACAAGAAGCACCATCCTATGTAATAAGCACCTTGAAATAATATTTCCCAAAAAGTTTCCTCATATAGCAGGGTGTTAGCCTATATCATTCAAACTATTAAAGCACAAGTGTACAACTAAAAAGGAACTTATTTTAAATGGGGTGTCAGGTCTCTCATTCCATCCTCCTTATGGTTTTCTTTTCTCCTTTTTCTTATCAGCTGTGTCTAGTCTGTGCCTGAGCCAAAGAAAAAAAAAAAAAAGATTTTTATTCTGACACTGATAGACAAATGTCATCATTTTTCATGGCAGCCCCTTTTAACATGTATTTAACATGCCAACATGCCTAAATAGGCATAGAATGGCTTCATAGATCAAGGACCATGGAAGTGGTAAAAAAATTTAATTTCCAATTCAATTTCAGAAGAGGTCTACTTGGGCTCCCAATTAAAAATTAAGAATATCCCTCTCTTGACTCTTCTAGAAAATCCATATATCTAGAGAAGAGGCTATGTGAAAACACAGTTGACAGTCCAGACTCCAGTGCCTTAGGAGCTCATAGCTAAGTGCACTAAGAAGTATGATTGTTTAATGAAAACATACACACCTGGAATCCATATTTCATGCTCACATGACCTGATGCCATGTTGATCAATATCCGTGGGATGAAAAATGGACTAAGTCGACGGATACGCTGTATAAGGAAAATGAAAATAGATGAAGACAATGTTTAGATGACTTTATTTGAGTCACCATATTTCACTCTCACAACCGAAAGCACTTGAACCTCAAATAAGAAACTCTTCTAAACAAACTGACCTGCTCACAAATCATCTGTGCAGCATCCAAGACATCACTAATACTTCCAATTCCTCCGCCAATAGAGGCCCCCTGATTTTAAGTTGAAGAAAGAATACTGACCAGATTAATGACTAATATTACTTGGCATTGTTACTGATATCAAGTGTTGCTTACCGTTCTTTCCTTCTGTTCCTGTTCAGTAGGAAACCAGTTGGAATCTTTAAGAGCTTCACCAGCAGCGCATAACGCATAGGCTATAAACCTTGCAATTGATCTATGCTCCTACATAAAAATATCAATATTACAATGACATCAATAAGCACAACAGAAATTCAGATCCCACATGTATGAGCATTAGCATGGCAATATCACAGGGCATGAGAGAGCCAAAGAAATCTTGGACACAACAAATTTATCTAATTTCTTTTAGTATTACAGGTTACATTTCAAGTTAAGAAGAAAGGAACTTTCTCATTCTGACCATTAGAGAATACTACCAAGAGGTCCACAAGATTTCATAATTTCCATCAAAAATAACATGGCTTTTCTTACTAACAGAAAAATATAAACAATGTTCAACACATATCTTAGGAAGAATATATTATTGTGACTTATATTCTAGAATGTTCATTTTAGGATGTGGTATATATTGCATTAAGCATTCCCATCTGACAAACATCATGTGAGTAAGGAAATGCAGTAACACTGATTCATAAATATAGCCGCATGTATAGACATCCCAGTCACTGTGTGTATATGAGCATGCTTGTGATTTATTTTCAAACATTTGCTGTTTAATCTCCAGTGATAGCAGTGACTTCAGATTGGTAGAAATACAGATGTCATATTGGCCTCTAAGGTCATATGAGAATTATGCATAGCCTAAATGAGCTCCTGAAATTTCACAATTCTTGTCCCCAATTCGTTAACTGTTACTGCAAGAGCATCTAAACTGACAGTTGGTCAGAACAATTTAGAATTCCTCAGTAAAATTATAATTAAAAATCATCATGCATACTACATCAATTGAATATGATCAAACTAGAAAAACAAGCCAGGGTCATTCACTTGCCTTAGAATTGAGCCACTTTTCCTCATTGAATTCACCTGGGTTGGTTCCAGTTGGCACAGTTGCAGCAACTTTTGATGTCAACTGATCAAATGTATTCAATTGGGTTTCTCTATTGAAAGCATTCATTTTGAGATCTTCTAGACATAATGCCCTTATCCCACATTTCCCATCAATGAGGTGCTTCCATGTTGTTTCTACTCCACAACCAAGTGGAGTCACCATGCCCAAACCTGAAAGGCCATGAAATTTAGCACTACACTGACACTACAGCATAAAATTAATAAATTTGAATTTTGAGTAGCAGTAGTAGCTGAATATCCAACAAGGAAGTGAACAAAGATTGAATGATCTAGCGAAGCAAGGTGTTGCAAGAAAAGAAGAGATGTGGCAAGCAAATGGTGGAATTGAAAGAGTACCTTCAAAGCTACAACTCCCAATTTTCAGAACCAAAGTCCAATAGTGCAACTTGAGCATACAAATTTGTAATACGTATACGTGCAATTATTTTTAAAATTATAGAAATATTGATGAGCCATAAAAACATCAAGCTCATATTACCACTTCAAACTAAACTTCCTGTGTGAATTGTGTCCTAGAGTTTTTATATAAAGAAACAGAGCATAAGCAGAAAAAGCTTTCAGAACAATGAAATTTAATTGACAGACATAAACTAAAGATAACTAGACAAAAAGACATACCGGTAACAACTACTCTTCGGGAAGACACAACAGGAGGAGGAGCAAAAGCTCCACCACCACTAGATGGTAGAGAAAAGTTTCTACAAAACCAGAGGTGAGAGAGCATGAAAGATCTACGTGAAACACGCAATGCCATGTTCAATCAACCATATATATTCGTAGTTAATCTTTTATGAAGCTATATACTGGGACTCATCACCAAATTGACGGCCTGATAGGAAATCAACACAACTCCACAGGGCTGCAACCATACATAGTCTGCACAACAGCACTGCTAAGAGCTTATTTCTGCCTCCATACAACAGAAAAGAATCAGCATCACAATAAAATTTATCTTTTAAAAAATATCAAACTTTTTTCTATATAGATGAATAAAAATAAAATTTTAAATTTTAAAGAAAATGCAAAATGAAATTTAAAATATATACAAATTATCTTTAAATTGTTTTAGTAGTTATAATTGCCACCATGGACACCACAATACTTATCATTGTCAAAACTTCTATTATTACTATAGCAGATTATCAACATTGCCATGACTATTACTTCTCCAACTCAATTACCACACCACCAACCTTATTGTCATCACTGCCACCATCATGGTTACCATTTACCACTAACAAAAGCCACCACCCATCTTGCCTCTGCCACTAATTCAATGACCACCGTAGCCACTACTACTAAACCTTGAGGCCACCATTGTCCCTGCACTCACTACCATGATGATTACCCTTACCTTTGCATTCTGATAGCTAGCATAGCCAAAACATGCATTCAGGTCAACCTCAACCCATTTAACCTGTTTATTAGATAGATTTTGATTGCCAAAATGCAGCCCAATTACATGTGGGCTTATACAGCAACCTGTTCAGCCTGCTATCGAAATCAGGTCATGACACACTGATTACAGGGTGCCCCGTGATTTTACATTTGGAAAAAATCATATTGGAAAGAATTTAAAAGAGAAGATGTAAGAAATAAAAATAAGACACCAGCTTCTTTCAAAAAATGTAAGACAGTTATAATCAAGTCTCATGACAATGTACTGTTACAAATATAGCTCTTTAGCCTTAACAGAGTTACATATTTGTGCATTGATTGATTCTTTTTCCTTCTTTTAATGTGTCCCACCAAAGAAGTGAATATTTGCCAATGTACTAAGAAAGTTACAATATTGTATTTGAATGCTTATATTCTAACAATTATCGAGCATTGAGAACATAGCTATCAAGGGTAATTCCTGTCCCATCAAGAAGGTTGAATGAAAAATCAATCACAGTGTATCACAGTCCATTCAAATACAACACTGCAACATTCCAAGTAGATTACTCCATGTTACTGAAGTGCATATAATATTAAATTCAGACCAAGAATAACCATAGAATTTTATTTAAGGTTATTTACACGTATGTAAAGATGACTACTGAAAACCAAGAAAAAAAAAAAAGTGACCAGTGCAAGCTCATTCTTAATTTCACTTTCACTACATGTAAAAGCAGAGGTCCTCAACAATCTAGAGTGGTATTACGTCATAAGAAAATAAACACAACATAAAATGTAATATTGAGTATAAGTGGTTTTGAACTGAAAGGGATAATATCAAATTTCTACTACTTATCTGATTGCTATTCATCAAAGTGCTAATCGCAAACCAAATAAATTCACTGTTTGGGAAGAGCATTTCAAAACTATAAAAAAAATTTTAACACTTATGAAATATAGCATTATGGCTCATAAAATTCCTCTAAAAGCACTGGGCATTACCATAGTACTATTAAAAACATAGGAAGAAAAGCTGATAATAGTACTTGAAGTATTCCCAAGCATATCATCAAACACTTAACATCCGTGACACTTATTACCTTGAGAAATCCAAACAAAGAGAAGAGTTGAATGTAAGCATAACAGAGAGGGAGAAACATCTAGAAAGACTAACGAGAGAGGAATTAGAGGATTGATGGAGAGAGAATATTACCTTGAGTCTTACAGCCGAGAGGGACTAGAGAAGCAAAGGGGAGCGTTGCCCGTCCATACTCCGTCATCGTCTAGCCGATACCGCCATGATGTCGCCGTCGCTGCTGGTCCGGCCAAGAGTTAAGGGCGGCAGTTGAGACCTCAGAGTAGGAGGACAGAAGGCTGAACGCGGCTAGAAGGGACCATCTTCCAAACTTCTGCCCCCACTTTTTCTTTGGCTCAATATTTTTGGCTCTTTACAATTTATTTCTAATTTTTATAAAATTTTGCGTATAAGTATGAAATTAGTTGCATAATTATTACAAAACACAATAAAATGTGTTATATTATAAAGATTATATATTAGCTTAAATAACTTGTTGTTTTTAATTTTTGACCTTATCTTTTTTAAATTTTATTTATGAAGTCAAATTTTTTTAAAATTTTTTTAATTTATTTCTTTTATATTTTATTTTTCAGTAACTCATAAAAATATTAATTTATAATTTTGTTAACTCACTCTTTATTTTTTTTTAATAACTTCAATTTTCTAATGTTATTCTTATTTTTAATTTATTAACTAATATTTTGTGGGGTCATTAGAAAAAAATAGAAAGGATAAATTAAAATTTGAAAAAAAAATTTAAGTTCATAAATAAAATATAAAAATATTGGGGTGAAAATATAAATATAATAAATTATTCTAACTTGACATACAATCAGTATATTTTGACATATTACATATATTTTTTCTTAAGTGTGTCACATAATGATTGTACCAATGTAATTAATTTTATAATTACACCAAGATAATATATTTATTTTTTATAAAAAAATTGCTAATGTGAATTTTAATTTTTAAAAAAAAAGATTTTAATAAATGAATAAAAAATTATTTTTATTTTCTTAACTCACCGTCATATTTTTTTATAATAAATGAGAATTTACTGTGAGTTTCAACAATCTCGTATTGAGTTTTTTGTCCTAAAAAAATTATGGAGAGTAAAGTTTGATTAAAATTTTGAACGTATTCAAATTTAAACTAAGAATTTCACTTTTTTAATTCAAACCAAATATACAGCATAATAAAGAATTTCAAGTTTCATTAATGCCAAGTTCTTCTAAATTTAAAGCAACCTCTTCGGTAAAAACAGGTTCGTTAAAGTTTTGAGTGCGTAGCATTCCAAGAGCCTCAGTACAACGGGGTGTAATTGTTACCAAGATTGACACCACGACAGGATTCTTTGATCCTTAGGCCCACACTTCCTTCCATCCTAGTTTATTTGTCAAGGTCGTTCCCTATGTCTCTTGTAATTGCATGATTTCTATCTCTTTTCCATCTTTCTTCTTCGTATTCAAATTGGGTTTGATTTGGTTCTAAGTTCAGATTTACACATTTTATGGTGGAAAATGAGGGTCAATTTTTAAGTCTCTTATATAAAAATTTAATAGTTCATATTTACATAAACAAAATAATAACATACAATCATATTTTATTAATAAAAATCTAAATTATTAGATTCTGAATCAATAGCCTAAATTAGGAAAACATGATCCCCATATGAAGATTATTTGTCTAGTTTGGTTCTTTCTCCACTTGAGCTTGTTGGAGCCTCCACTTATAAGTTGTGCAAGTGCAAGGCAAATCTCAATTTAAGTATACATATGGACTTTTAAACTTCTCAAACATTTAACCAAAGTAAGATGGCTTGCGGTATTGGACTTATGCTATTCAAAGCAACTTAAGCAATATGCTGCATCACTTCTTTGTAAGTGGCTCAACAAATTACAACCATTGAATTATTTGGGCCATCTAGAAGCATATTGTTTTGTATTGGATTTGTAAAACTTTTATGCCTGCCATAATATTACGTATTCATCATGATTCCCTTATTAAGCAAGGATAGAATCCAAGAAGGGCATGAATTAGCTTTTATAAGAAAAAATTTATTGAAAAAACCCATTTTAAATCAAAATTAAAAAAATTAAATCAAACTTGAAATAATGAATGTAGAATATAAGAAAAGTAAGGGACAAGAATAGACACAGAGATTTATCTTACTTCGGCTTCTATCCAAGCCTACGTCTAGTCCCCAAGTAACCTTTTGGGACTTTTCACTATCTCAATAAATTATTACAACAACTTAGGTGAACCTCTCCTTAATCCTAAGCTTTCACATCTTGGCTTAATCAAGGAAGCTCTTTGAACACTCTCAGGGATATACTCCCCTTCAACCCAAGCTCTCTATTAGCTTGACTACATCAAGGAACCTCCCTCATTCATAAGGAAGAAAGAAATACAGATGATGAACTTCTGAAATATAGTATATGATACAATGAAGCATTAATATGATGAAGAGCTTATAAGAAGAAAAAAACTAATGATATAATCACTCTTGAATGTTTTTCTTTTTAATTCAAAGTCCATAGGTCGAGTTTATATAAACTAAGATCCAATAGATCTATTGGGAGTGAGTGGGAAGTCAGGGATTTCAAAATATATCTGTTATAAATCCATTATGGCTTGTTTGCCATCAACCAGTTGACTGTTCTCCACTGACCAGTTGACTGCTTATTCTTTCCCTCTCAGAAATTCAAATTCTGGACCCTGACAATCAACTGTTCACCCTTGGCCAGTTGGCTGGTCACTCACAGAGAGTTCCCGGTTGATGGTCTTAAGGCTGGCAGCAAACTAATGCTTAATCTAGGTGTGGCTAGTCGACTGGTGACTCAGAGAGCTCCCAGTTGATCAAGGACTTAAGCTAGCAACAAACTGAGGGCTTTTCAGAAGGTGACTAGTCGACTAGTGGCTAGTAGTCAGTCGATTGTTCACTTACAGAGAGCTTCCAATTAATTAGGACTCAAGCTAACAACAAACTAGGGGTTTTCAGAAGGTGATTAGTCAACTGCTCATTCATAGAAAGCTCCCATTCGACTGGGTAAGGCCTGACAACTGGTTGATAAAAGGGCCAGTCCACTGCTAGCTCGTGGCCAATCGACTAAAGACTTCTAGAGTTCTTAAATCAACTTTTTCTCAACCTTTAAGACCTAAAATCAATTTTACATTTATTTAACACGATTTATATCAACTCACTATCACTTACATTGAAAACATCTAGTACCTAACTAATACATAGAAAAAATTTTCTTCTTATATTTGTTATCATCAAAACCTTAGTCTTCAACAAATGGGCTCAACAATCTCCCCTTTTTTGCTGATAACAAACCTACAATTGTCAGTTTTTCACAAGAAAAAGTTTTTCATGATAGTATGCTTACAAAACCCTTAATTCTATGAAAGTAAGATATGATTACTTTGTTTTTAACTTTCATATTATTTAGTTTCTTTTGGTTTCCATGTTTATATAGGCATGATTCGATGATAGATAATTGATACCAGTATCAAGCAATTAATCAGATTAACTGAAATAACTGACTTTATTGAAATCAACTAATTGAAAGACCACAAAGTTCAACATGGAAACAAAGCTAAACAAAGATAACATT
This sequence comes from Delonix regia, assembly GCA_037074485.1. NCBI lineage: Eukaryota > Viridiplantae > Streptophyta > Magnoliopsida > Fabales > Fabaceae > Delonix > Delonix regia. The sequence continues at coordinate 34,701,798 of CM073452.1, read as the reverse complement.
CAATCAAACAACTCCTAAACTCTTTATTTCCTAATCTCCTTATTGTTCTTATTTCTCTCCCTCTTTGTCACATCAAAAAGGGAGGAAGAGAATTGTAGCTAAGCCTAGAAATCAAAGTGTTGCTCATGATATGCTTCAATACGCCTAAGTCTAACATCTAGAGTCTCTTGAATGAACTTTGCTAGTTTCATAGAAAAGATTTAAATGCTTAATCTTTGTGAGATAATAATAATATCTAAGTGAACCTAGAGAAATCATTTACAATTACTAGTACATAATAATTTCTTCTAAGACTCATGATCCTAGAAGGTCCAAAAAGATCTATATAAAGTAATTGTAGTGGTCTAGTTGTGGAGATAATTCCTTTTGCATTAAAAGAGCTCTTAATTTACTTTCCTTTCTGACATGCATCACAAATTCTATTTTTATCAAATTTCAATTTAGGAAATCTAACAACAAGGTCTTTCTTAGCAAGCTTTTCTAAGAGACTTATAATAGCATTAGCAAGTCTTCTATGCCATAACCAACTATCATTATTGACACTTATAAGACATTTTGAATTACTTAAGGAAACATCATCTAAATCAATAACATATACATTATTAATTCTATATCTTATCAATATGGTTTTCTTTTCTTCTACATTTTCAACTAGACAATGCTTTGAATAAAAGATTACTTCATTGTTTTTATCACATAGTTGACTAATGTTAAGATTATTATTATTCAATCCTTCTACTAGAAATACATTATCAATAGAGGTGGAAGAGTTCTTACCAACTTTTCCAATACCCGTGATTTTTCCTTGTCCACTTCCTCCAAATGTAACATTTCCTCCATTCTTTGGTTGAAGGGAAATAAACTTAGATTTGTCTCAAGTCATACGTTTGGAGCATCCACTGTCCAAGTACCACTTGGCTCCAGTAGCCTTCATACATACCTATGGAAGCATTAAGTTTTATTTTTAGGTACCTAATTCTAGTTGGGTCTTTGACTATTAGTTACTCCCTTGGGAACTCATACTTTCCTTCCTTTTAGAATTTTATTCTTTCTGTAAGGGCAAGTATGTGATCCATGTCCCTTTTCACCAAAATAGAAACATGTAATGAATTGAGTACTAGTCATAACTATTGGAACAAAGAAATTCTTATAATATTTTTTTTCTTTTATTAGGATTATACCTAAGACCTGCCATATCAAAAACACATCTTTGTTTTGCCAAAAAAAATATTTAAATTATCTTTTCCTTTGGTGAACTTTGCAAGAGTGTTTATGAAATCTTTCTTCTCTTTTTACAAAAGTTAACAATCACAAGCAGCTCTGTTTTTTAAAGAAAAATTTTCTTCTTTAAGACTTATGTAGTCATGCTCTAATGTCTTAATTTGTTTTTCTAATGATGCCTTTATCCGGAGCAGAGAGCTATTATCCTCTTTCTCCTTTTCTAGATTGTTTTCTAGAGATAAAATTCTCCTTTTTGAAAGTTTCAAGGTTTAAGCTATCTTAAGAAACACATCATGTAAATTATTAAATGCATCTTGTAGCTCTCCGTAAGAAGGGAAAGAGCTTACCTCATCTTCTTTAGCCATTAGGCATAGGTTAGCTTCTTCATTTTCTTCTTCATCTGAATCTTCATCAGTTTCTCCCCAACTAGCTGATAGGTATGCCTTCTTCTTTTCTTTTTCTTTCTTTTTGTCTATGCTATCTTACTTTCTCAAAAATTGAGAACATTCTCATTTGATGTGTCCTAGCTTTCTGTATTCATAACAGATGGAAAGTTATTTAGCTTTTTAGTCCTTTTAGTTAGTCTCCTTCAATTAATTCTTCTACTGTTGAAGAATCTTCCAAATTTCTTAACGAAGAGACTAAGAATTTTTTCATTAATTTCATCTACAAAGTCATCGTTGCAGTCTTCCTCATATGGATACATTGATAATAATGCTTTAAGAGCAGGACACTTCTTCTTTTTGTCTTATTCTTCAAGGAGTTGCTTCAATCTTGACTCATGCACTTAAAGGTTTTCAAATAGAGTAGCAACTTATTTTACTAATGGTTCTTCAACTTTCTCAATAGCTGTTACCTTTGGTTGCCATTCCATGTGAAATGCCTTCATGATTTTGTAGCCTTGATTTGTTTGTGAGTATGTCTTCCCTAATGCTGCCAAATGATTCACGATGTGAGTAAAACAAATTTGTATTTCTTTAATTGTTTCTTCAGGATTCATTTTGAATAACTCATATTTCTGTGTGAGATTATGAATCCTAGATTCCTTTACGCCTGAAGTTCCTACATGGGCTATTTCTAAAGTCTTATACATTTCTTTGGCACTCTCACAGTTTGAGACTTTAAAATATTCTTCCTAACTCAGTGCACTAGTGAGAATAAGTTTGACTATATTATTCAATAAAACTTTTCTTATTTCTATTTTATTACATTCACTTTTATGTTTGATAGAAGTCTTTCCTTCTTCAACTTTCATAGGCACATATGGACCTTCCTCAATCACATTCCAAAGGTCAATGTCAACAGCCTCAAAGAAAATTTCTATCCTTAGTTTCTAGTATGTGAAATTTTCACTATTAAAACCAAGAGGTTTTATAGTAGATAGCCTTTTAAGCAAAAAATTATCACAAAGTCCAACCATTTATAATCTTAAGATAGTTAAATCTTTAATCAAGAGTCCAAGCTCTAATACCACTTGTTGAGCAATGTTGGAACCCAAGAGGGGGATAAATTAGCTTTTATAAAAAAAATACTTTTACTAAAAAACTCCATTTTAAAGTCAAAAGTAAAACAATTAAATCAAACTTAAAATAATGAATGTAGAATATAAGAAAAGTAAGGGAGAAAAATAGACAAAGAGATTTCTCTCGTTTGGCTTCTACCTAAGTCTATGTCCAATCCCCAAGCAACCTTTTGAAATTTTTCACAATAAATAATTATAACAACCCAGGAGAACCTCTCCTTAATCCCAAACTATCATAGTTTGACTTCTTCAAGGAACCTCCTTGAACACTCTTAGGGATATACTCCCCCTCAACCCAAGCTTTCTCTTAGCTTAACTCCCTCAAGAAATCTCCTTTAACTTCTCTCTCACAAGGAAGAAAGAAATACAGATGATGAACTCTCTGAAATAGAGTATATGAAACAATAAAACACTAATATGATAATGACTTGATAAGAAGATAAAAGCTAATTATATAATCACTTTTGAATTTTTTTTTCTTTTTAATTCATAGTCTATAGGTAGAGTTTATATAGATTGAGGTCCAATAAATCCCTTGGGAGTGAGTGGGAAGTTAGGGATTTCAAAATATATTTGTTATAAATCTATTATGGCTTGTCTATTATTGACCAATTGACTATTCACTACTGACTAGTCAACAACTCCTTCTTTTCCTCGTAGAAATTTAAATTTTGGACCTCGATAGTTGACTGCTCACCCTTGGCCAGTCGACTAGTCACTTACAGAGAGCTCTCAGTTGATGGTCTTAAAGCTGGCAATAGACTGGTGTGTAATCTGGGTGTGGCCAGTTGACTGGTGACTCACAAAGAGCTCCCAGTTGATCAATGATTTAAGCTAGCAACAAATTAAGGGCTTCTCAAAAGGTGACCAGTTAACTGCTAGCTAATGGCTAGTCAACTATTCACTCATAGAGAGCTTCTAGTCGATCAAGACTCAAGCTAGCAACAGACTTGGGGCTTCTCAAAAGGTGAATAGTCGACTGGCAGGGGCTTCTCAGATAGTGATCAGTCAACTGTTGGCTAGTGGCTAGTTGATTGCTTACTCACATAAAGCTCCCATTCAACTGGGCAAAGCCTGGCAGCTGGGTGGCAAGAGGGCTAGTCAACTGCTGGCTTATGACCAGTCAACTGAGGACTTCTAAAGTTCCCTAAATAAGCTTTTTCTCAACCTTCAAGACATAAAATCAATTTTATATTTATTTTACATAATTTCTATCAGCTCACTATCATTTACAATGGTTCTTAAGATATAATAATACATTGAAATCATATAGGACTTAAGTAATATATAGAACAATTTTTCTTCTTATATTTGTTATCATCAAAACCTTGATCTCCAGCAAATGGGCTTAACACTCCTACTATGGGGATCCTACAAGGGATGTTGTGGCCAATTTCAACCATTTAATTGATCTAACTATTATTCTTTCGACACATGTCACTTTTTTTAAAATTTTATTAAGCAAAAGAACCTATTATTGAAACGAGAGTCTATGAGTGCATTGATGGCTTTTTGTAAAAGGAAGAGATGAAAAGGATCAATCCCAAGGCAACATCACCATTCACAATGACTTTTCCAGTAACTGGTATTTTGCCCATAACATTGTCGTCACGGGTACCGAATGGGGAGGCATTTTTATCCAAGACTTCTCTAATAGGGCTTGCTGGTTCTACAATGTTACGTAAGGGTAGACGTCATTGTCAACAATGACTTCTACCAGTACCACTAAGGCCACAACAACATCGACACTGCCATAAGTACCAAAAGCACTCTCTCTAGCAACAATAGCTCTCTTTACTTGATGTCTCCTTAGAATAACGATTAGATCAATTGAATGGTTGAGATTGGCCACATCATCCCCTGATATCGAATGCTATTTAAATAAATGTATGTTTTTTTTTTCAAAAAAATTCCTTTGATAAACAGGAGAAATCTTTATTAAGGGAAAATTTCTATTTATGACAAGTGGATAAAATTAATTAATAAAAAAGACCTTAAATTTTGAAATTATCATGAAAGACCTAATCTCATTATATAATTTTTCAATGAACAAAATTACCCATATACTTCACGTTTTGCATTACTTACAAATCATATTTGTCCTAATTACTAAATGTTTTTGCATTTCTTATCACATAAGTTTTATTTTTAATTGGTTAGACTAACAAGTATGTATGAACTTATTACTATTAAGGTTTGCATTTACAAATCACATTCACCTCAATTACCAAATGATTTTGCATTTTTTATCACATAAGTTTTATTCTAAAATAATCAGACTAACAAGTAACTTATAAATTTATTACTATCATGGTTTGTGTTATTTACAAATCATATTCATCCTAATTATTAAATGATTTTATATTTTTTATTATATAAATTTTATTTCTAACTAATTAGACTAATAAATAACAAGGGAAAGCTCTTCCCCTTTTCTCTTGTTTTTCAACGAGGGTGTGAAAGAGATTGAGAGTGCCATGAAAGTGCATCGGCACTTATGCCGAAATCACCGACAGGGTCGAAAGTGTCAAGACTGCAGATGTGATTTATGCTACCTGTGCGTTCGGTAATTTTGCAGGTATTAGTGCAGTGCCACAAGAGATTGGATACCATGAGGAGTTGTAGTCATTGCCAAGTCTTCATCTAATTATATTGCCACAAGGATTTCATTTGCCATATCAACATCGAGATAATGACATGTTCACAATTATGGATGGCAAAGACTTGTTTTCAAACATTTTATAATTACAGGGAGTTGTTTTAAAAATAAATAAATTATAAGAACTAATTTGCAAATATAAGTAAATTATAGGAATTAAAGGACTATTTTTTCCTAATTAAATAGATGATTGTATATGAATTATATATGTAAAAGTAGGTGATTAATAATTTAATTCTCTGTACTTAAACAAAAAAAGGGAATAAACCTAGAAGACCCTTTATCGAAACATTTAAACCTCTTGGCACCGAAAGAGAAAACCGTAGATTTGTCCCACAATTTAAGTCAATGAAAAGGTTTTGACTTTCATTGTGTACGACACACATTGAGGTTTTAACTTTCATGGCCCACCGATCATCGTAGATTTGTGGTTGAGGCTATCAAATAAAAAAGATTTAAAGACAGTTTTTATATTTTTGTTGATAGATTTTTGACAAATATATGATTTTTAAAGACCGATATATAATTTTTATAACTTCTTAGCATTGTATGATTGGTCTTTTAAGGAATTTAGTTTTCCACATAATACATTTCTATTTTGATTACGGTGACAATAAATATGTAAGGAATTATATTTAAGTTTAGTCCATCATTGTCACATCAATTAATTAGGTTCTATGCAATCTCTTTGATATTAATAAAGATTTCTCTTGTTCATCAAAGGCAATTTTTTTATAAAAAAAGCATACATTTAATCTCGACAAAAATCTTATTTTGATGCCTCAGTTATCCTTTTATTTCGTTGTATTTTCGTTGTGGTACCTCACTCATTCAAAAATTTAAAATAATTCCCAATGAACTGGCTCTGATTTAAATTGGTCCTCCTGTTATCCCATTATTAGTCAGAAGCTGAGTTGGCCTGTTAGCTGCTGAGCTGCCATCTCAAGTACTGACTAAGATCCAAACTCAGCACTCTCCGTGGCAAATCACATCCTAGGTGGCGCTAAATCTCCTTCTCTGCATTTGCGTTATTAGAGCGTTTTCATTTGTGGAGAGCAGCAACATAAAGAGCAGTAATGGAAGAGCAAGATTGTTCTTCCATCTTCCTTTGAAACCACCTTCCATTTGTGACATACAGAAGAACAGAGGAAGCAACAGTCCAGAAATGAAGTCCTCGAGTTCTCCACGAAAGTCATACCAAGTGGCCCATTTGGGATCGCCAAGCCAAACACAAAAGCCTCAAAGACTACGTGTGTCCCAATGGCATCAGTGATGAAAGCTTGACAGAATAACCCAAAGAGAAGCCAAGGATGTGTTTCCATCATAATCAACCTGTTGAAACCTTTGAAGCCAACAAATGCTTATGTGCACAAAGTTTTGGTACCCATAGCTATTATTCAGAAGTCAACACCTACCAGAGAAGGTAATGTATCAGTACTATACATGAATGAAAATGAGAATAGAATAATAAAACTATAAAAATTAAATAATAAATTATTTATTTTTGTTCATTTTAACTCGTTGAAATTATTTCAAAATACTCTTAAAAAAATATTAAAATATTATTTTTATTTTTATTTTCACAAAATAATTTTAAATATTTAAAATATTAAAATACCATTAACAAAATTCATTAAAAGATTATATAGTATTTTGAAATATTTTTAGCAATATTTTAATTTTTTTAAATTCTCAAATTTTGTAAAATTCTTATTGGATAAGATGGTAAAATTTCTAACGTGTCAATTCTTTACTTCCTATTCCATCTTCTTGTTGATGCAATGAGAATTCTCACAAAATAAAAGTATTTCTCTCTTAAAAGAAATGTCATTCTCTTCTACCAAAAAGACATACTCATCAATTGACGTTCCATTCTCATATCATTCTCTCCCCCTTCCCTCTTACCAACGACATTAGTATACAATAGAGAAGGGCTTGCGGAGACGCCCTGAATTTGATGTGAAGAGAAAGAGGAGATGTGATCCTAGGGCATTTAAAGGTGGTGAAGCTTTCAGTTTAAGATTAAGCTGGTGCATCAATAAAGACATTCTAAGCTCATGTGGCATCCTCCTCCTAGTAATTCCATGTGTTTCCATCAGTAATTAAGTGCTTTGAAATGGATAATAAGAGTGTTGAAACAACAGTGACAGACAAACCAGCTGACATTGCATTCCACGTTAAACCATTAATGTGATATTAATTCAAGTGTCACGTGCAATTAGATTGCCCATGAAGCCTTGCCTCTTTGGACCCACTCACATTTTGGAACAGTAGTTCCCTGGCTTCTGGTTCTGAATGTGATTAAGTCTAAGTCTCATTCTCATACAGAAGAAGCAACGGAAGCTGAGTTGCTCTCGCGAGTGAAATTCAAAACCAGAAGAATCATAAGTTCAATTCATCATCGTTAATCAAGACATTCTCAATCTCTTTTTCAATTGGTAAGGCAACCTCCATCGGCGGGAACACCAGTGGCAGAGGCAAGAAGTTTCGACAGTGGCTAGCAGCACAGACGGCAATGACGGATTCGATTGGTCAGAACATTACCATCGAAAGATCGTTCCCGATGGTGCTTCTAAGTTATCGTCATCAGGCACGACAGACAATAGAAAGGCATCAGAGAAAGATATACAGAAGAGGAAAATCTATGAAATTCTATGGTAAAAGAAGCAAGGAAACTGGAAGGTAGTTTCAGAAGACGTGCTGCTGCTCTTCCGTATGTTGCAGATGGAAGGTGGTTTCAAAGGAAGATGGAAGAACGATCCTGCTCTTCAGTCGCTGCTATCACAGATGAAGACGCTCTGTTAAGCAAATGACCTAGGACGTGTTTTGCGGAGGAGAGAGCTGAATTTAGATCCTCATCAGCGATTGGAGTGGCAGCTCAACAGCTAACGGCCCAACTCAGCTTATGACTATGGGATGACAGAAGGACCAATTTCAATCAAAGTCAGCTCTTTGGAGGACCATTTTGGATTTTTAAAAGAGTGGGGACCAAAATAAAAATGGGAAGATGAGTGAGGGACCAAGATAGGGAGGAGGAACTACAAAAAAATGAGAAGGGAAGTAATAATATAGAACTATTGGATCCAGATATAATGTTTTTAGATATAAATTTTTTTTAAAAGTAAAAATTAAGTATTTTTTAAAAATAAAATATCAATATTTTAGATTTTTTTTATATAAGATGATATGTTATTCGAGAACAAAAAGATTGAACTATGCCATAAGATATGTAAAATTGACGGTAAGACGTGAAATGCAATTCAGTCTTTTTTTTTAATAAAATATTGTTTTGTATAAAAAATTAAAATATTAATATATTTAATTTTAAAAAGTTCTTAACTTTTATATTTTTAGAATATATTTACATCTGGCCAATGGCTCCTGGAGGTGATCCGTCCTCAAGTAGCGTGCATGTCTTTTGTAACTAGAAGATCTACTATCATGATTTTTGAATAGTGGAAGCTTAGAAAGTGGAGATGGCAATTAATGATCCAAGCAAAGAACCGATGAGTCTCCCAGAAAGTGAGGAACATTCATTTTTGGGCGTAGAGTTAGTGAAGAATATTGTTGTGTATTTAAAGAGACGAGCTGCATTGAAGAATCTAGAGAAGTGAATAGAAAAAGTTGAAAAAGAAGATGTAAATCTTTGATATACTCATCGCTTCCTTTGTGGTGTGTGGTTAATTATTTTACATAATCTTTGTGAGTTGTTCTATTTCATTTAGTGCTCTTTGTAAGCCCATATTATAACTGCTTTCATTTCACTATTTGTATTTGAGAATGGTTTCCATGAACCTGCAGAATGAATTTTCGAAGGAATCAGAGACTGTAAAAGGTTGTGAGGTGGATCCTGCAAGCTTGGATTATCATGTATGAAGTAAAAGACAATGTAACTAAAATCAAAGAAAAATTGTCTCTGAGAGAAATTGTTTAGAATCATCCGTGTCACTTCTCTGTCTTTCAGGAACCTAATTTTGGCTCAAGTGCTTCTTATAAATTTATATGAACCTGACTATAAGGAAACTAAATTTCATCTCCCAAAAGTTTAATTTTAAAGAACAAAATTGTTTATAAAATCCCAATTCACTTCTCTTTTAGCCTATTTTGGACTAGTACTGGAACAAGTGAGAAACTCCTCAAAAGGTAGCTTTTCTTTTTTGGATTTATAGTACTTGTTAAGAAATATTTATTGTGCCTATTGATAACAATAATTAATATTTTTTAAATACTTTTCATTGTATCCAATTGATAATTTTTTTGTTTTATTTTTATGATAAAATTATTCTTTGTCTTTTTAAAGAGATATAATCTGTCTCTTTTATTTTTAAAATTTTTAATCAATTTCCAACAATTTTATATCTTCATACATCTAAGTACTATCTCCATATTATTTTTAATTTTATTTTAAAAAATCATTTGCATTCATGTTAAAGCTATTTTTTTTAAGTAAAGTTTCATGAAATATTAACAGATTATCACTTAAACTATTAATTATTAATTAAAGAGAAAAACACATTTGTGATCACAAGCGTTTAACCGTGGGGAATAGTGGGTATATTGATTTTGTCATACTATATCTTTTGATTCTACGAAATTTTGAATTTGATATTTATATTTAGTAAGTTATTATATAATTATACCATGCAGATATCATCCTATATTACATTTTAACAGAAATTCGCATTAAAGATAATTATGTGTTTGTCTATTTAAAAAAAAAAAGAAAAGAAAAATAAAAGAATCTACTATTAGAGTAATTTTACAAACTTTTGGATAAGAGAGAGGAGAGATTAGAGTGGTGGGTAATTTTACAAAACTATTTTTCTCACTTTTTATTTATTTATTTACATATATTCGGTAAAGAAATTCATATTTGTTATAATTTGAAAAATGAATTGTTCATTATTAAATTACGTGATTTTTTAAATTTAAATTATTAAATAAAAAATTAATCACTGTGCATGATAAAAAACTAAATTTTTTTTCATCCCTAAAATTAACTTGAAATTACATAGCTCTTTAATTATAATTATTAAATCTGTACATTTTTTTTGAATGGGCAAATTTAAATTAGTCGGCAAGGACGGTGTCCATTAAATGAAGTTGTCCTATTTTACATATAACGCTGCAATCGTTTATGATATTTTTGTTGACTTTATATATTTTTACCACAAATAAAGTAATTTGCCACGTCTACACATACTTGGCCGATGAAGTTTGAACAGAGGACAAGACTTCAAGGGTCTGAAGTTCATCCAACTGGGAAAAACCAACGAGGTAGAGAAAAATCGGAAATAGATTTGATAAAATTAAAAATTTAAGTGTAAATAAATTTAACATAATTTAAATTGTTTGATAAAAATTGAATAATTTAAATTTTAAAAGATTATTAAGAAATAATTAATATTTAATCTATTAAATAAAAAATTAATGACTCAAAATCATCTTAAATGCATATTTAATTGAGTGGAGGAGGAAGTGTGATTCAAAGGGAGAATGATTCACGTGCAGTGCGGAGAAGGAAAGTAGAACACGCAAATTTAATGGACAAGGGGCGGTGTAATGTAATGTGATCATGTAGTATTTGTAGGGTTAGTAGCGCTTTGGGGCTATTTTTACAAATATTTCATAATTTGAAATTTCACCATATATATGGGGTAAGAACTAAATTAAAAGTATGATATAAGAATATAGGCATCAAAAAATTAATTTAAACCATAGAAATTAATTAGTAAATTTTATTTGTTACCTGAAGGGGTTAGAAATATGTACTTTTCTTTTATTAACCTATATTCAATCTTTCGAAAGAATATTAACAAATATTAATTATATATAAATATTTGACGTAATTTTAGGGCAAAAACTGAACTCTTTTTCTTTTTGAGCCAACATTTATTATCATGGAAAAAATTTTATATGCAGACATATATATATATATATATATATATTAAGGTTTATATATATCTTATTCTTTAATCAAATCATGAATATATATATATATATATATAACTTTTTAATTATATTGCCATATGTATATATAGTTATTACATTAACTATATAAATTTTAAATTAAATTATATACTTTTTATATTATTATTGATTAATTATACATTTATCAAATGTTATCTGAAGCCTCTTGGAACAAATATATAAAGAATTATATTTATGTCTAATCCTTCCATTATTTGCTCGATAAAACTGACAATATACAGTAATTAACAAAAATTCAATCAACATGTATCACATGCATTTGCCAGCAATCTTCACAGTCAAGGTTATTCAATTCGTGAATTTAGATAAATTCATAAGAAAAATGTAGACTTATAACGTAAATTCATAAGAGTTTATCTCAATTAATAAATAGTTATCAAAATATGTAATTTTATTGTTTAAATATTATATACATTAAAAAATTATTCAATTATAATTTAAATTATACTTAATAAAAAAAACTATTCATATTTGATAATTTATAATAATCAACATGAATATTTTAAAATAGTCATACATTAATAATTATTCAATATAATTAATTAAATGATATTTATTTTATTTTTTAATAAATACATATTAAATATAATTTTATTATTTTTTATACATATTTAAACTTGTGATAAAATAAATTATAATAATTTTATGAAAAAAAAAGTTTGCCTATATCTCATATAATTTTGAATTTAAATTATTACATTGATGATCTTATAAATTAATTTACAAGTTAAAATCGTAAACTTAAAAAATTTGATAAGTCAACTCGCAAATTTATAATAAATTTGAGTCTACATCAGATTAACTAAATTTTTTTATATATAAATATAAATTCGTAAACTCAGATAATAAACTCGTAAATTTGACAAGCATCTTCATACTACAACTTTGACGGGAACAACACGGAGAGGTTGACACTTATGCAATGTAATCCCATAGTTCTGACTCATATCCATGTCTTCTGGCTTCAGCCCATCTGGGAGCATCCAATCAAAGTGATACAGCAGTGCGGCCAACATAGAGGCAAGTGCCCTAGAAGCTAAGGGCAATCCAGGACAGATCCTCCTGCCAGCACCAAAAGGAATAAACTCGAAGTCACGACCCTTAAAGTCAATATGATCACTTTCCAGAAATCTTTCAGGGACAAACAAATTAGGGTTTTCCCAAAGGCTAGGGTCTCTTCCCATGGCCCACACATTCACCATTATCTGTGTATCTTTGGGCACTAAGAAGCCACATAACTCTACATCACAGTTCGCCTTGTGGGGTACTAGAAATGGAGCTGGTGGGTGTAGGCGTAGGGTTTCCTTTAGTACTGATTGCAGGTATGGGAACTTTGAGACTAGAGATTCTTCAAATTTATTCTCATTATTCCCAATTAGTTGTTGAAGTTCATCTCTGGCTTTTGTCATTTTTTCTGGGTTACGTATCAGCTCTGCCATTGCCCATTCCATTGTGCTTGATGTTGTGTCTACGCCAGCTACAAATAAATCCTGACAAAATATCAAGCAATTATATGAATATGCTTTGTAGTTTGTTATTAAAACAAAAAAACCTGGCAAAATATCATGTTTGATGTTGTGTCTGTCTCTAACAATGTTGTTTGTTGTCAAACTTCTACGCTTATTTATCAGAAAAAGAAATTGGACTTACTTTGCAGTGGCCTAAAAATAATTATGAATATGCAAGATTATTTGAAAGGTTTTAAAGTTTAAATGCTGGTTGGCTCTATATAAGATGTATCTTTCTTTTTTGGAAATTAATTATTATATTCGATTTGTTTCAAAAATGCATAAAGTTCTATTCCTTTAAATTTTAAGATAAAGGTTAAATAAAATACTAAATTGACTGTTCATTTATGTTCTCACTAATGTTATTATAATGAGAAATTTTTTGGTATATATACAGACGAATTGATTATTTAAGGGGTGAAAAACAATTCATCATAATAAGAATTTCAAATAATAAATATGCATGTAAAAAAATATTATTAAAATTACAAAGCGAAACTTTCAAAAAGTATAAATATATATATATATACATATTTTATATACACACAAAATAAAAATCATCAATATAGAATTTCAAATAATAAAATCTATTAACATCTATGTAAAATAAAATTCTATCATGATGTTGCAAAGCGGAATAGTACAAAAGTCTAGCATACAGACAAGCTCAGCCATCGTAAATGAAGGAAACCGATCAAGTCAATGTACAGAAGAAAAGGAAAACTTTTCTTCCTACACCTACGTAACTTTATATACTCTCTGAAAATTAATGAACGTAGAAGTAATATTTCAAATAATAAATACAATAGATTGATTACTTTTAAAGATTGACTCTTCTGACACTACTTTTCACATAAAGTTAAATAAACCTATTGATTTAATAACTAAATTATCAACTTATTTATGGATAAAACAATCCAAGTGAATTTTGCAATGAAATCAGCTATACTATGAATGCATCCCATGCCGTACAGCAATTGTTTGCATAAAAAAATTTTAACCAAAAAAAATTATGTATAAAAAAATCGTACAACGTAAATATTGTGATCTAAATATTATACTACAATATAATGGTCGAGTTACTCACCATGAACAAATGTAGAACATGTCGACGGTTCAATTGCGAACTTTCTTCCTGGAGAAGATCGAGAAACGAATCCAACACATCCATGCACTCTCTGGACTCCGTTTTCAAACCTCTCGAACGCAATCTCTCTTCCATAATTCCATCAAAAAGCATGTACAGCTTCTCATAGTAAGCTTTCAACCTCGCACGAGCCCCTTGGGGATCGAGAAAGCTCAGAACAGGAAAAACATCGACCACGTTAGGCCTTCCAGTTTCATCCACAATCCCTATCACTAGCTCCTTATACTCCTGAGACCTCCCTGAACCATAGCCACAAAAATCCACAGAGAACATCATGTTCGACATGGAATTAAGCACCGTGGTGAAGGCTGCCTCAGCAAGATCTACAGCTTCACCTTTTTTGCAACATTCATGGACGTAGCCCAGTAAGTCTCGAACCTTCCTGTGTCGGAGATTCTGCGTGGAATCTAGCTGACGAGAGGAGAATATTCTCGTCGCACAGGCTCTTCTTAGGGCTCTCCACTGGGGCGAGACGGGAAGCCAGCCTACGGAGAATTTGTGATGGTTGAGAGCTCGAACACTGTCTGGGAAGGTTCTGTCGCAGAAGGCTTGGTCGTGGGTGTGACAGACGGCTTTGGCGATTTCTGGGGAAGAGATGTGTATGGCGGTTCTGGTGCCTAGCTTGAGGGTGAAGATGGGTCCATGAGTTTTGGAGAGGAGGGTGAGGGAAGAGAGAGGGTTGGAGCCTAGGTCTAAGATGTTTCCTATGATGGGGTATGGACGAGGGCCTGGTGGGAGCTTGAGGGATTTGTGAGAGCTTCGTTTGGTGAGGATGATGAAGACGAGAAGAAGAGCACAGAGAAAGTATGTTAGAAGCTCAAGTGTTGGGTTGTCCATGGCGGCTTCTTTTTTTCTTTCATTATGCTCGAGATTACGCCTGTATATGAAGCATTGATAATGGCGGTCTCTTTCTTCCAAGGGCCCCATCCCACAGTGCAGATGATAATGGCAGCATCTGTCCTTTGAATCTGGACTTGATCGAAGTGCAACTGTTGAATTGGCGTAGTTTATATAATATAATTATTGGTTTCACAATTTTAAATGTATTTATATCGTAAGGACGTATTTATAATAATTGAATATATTAATATTCTTAAAATTATAAATACATTCAAAATTTTACCTAAATTAAATTATATTTTAAGATTGTACGTGGTCAAAATTAAAGTTTTTATTTCATATGATCACTCAAATCAATTATGAACCGTTACTTTTTTCATTTGAGTATGAGATTTGCACATTTATTAACCAATGCAAGGAACTGGTTTTTGGCTCAATAATTTTGCTGCTTGAATCTACAATTAATTAAATTGTTGCGTTTAAATATAATAAAAGGGCTTTGGGCCACGATCTCAATATCAAGGACCTTCAAAGTAAATAAGATTTGATCTTAAGATCTTTTAAAATAATTTTTAAAATGTATAGTTCATCATAACTTGTGGTCCTTAATTATAATTTTTACTTTGATAATTTTGTTCTATGTCATCTTTGTCAGTGCATTGTAATCTCACCTAAAAAAAAAAAGAGAAAAATGGATTAACCATAAGTTTAATGATATACTTATTATTAAAAAACTTTAATTTTAAAATTATTGTGAGGGACCTTGATGAGATCAAATTTTTATTTATTTTAAAGGACCCTATCTTAAAACCCTGGTCTGGAATCCTCGAGTGCGGATTGAGTACCGTCCAGCATAGATGCTGTACGGTCCCACCACACATTTGCCATTTGAATCGTCTTATTGTGGTGGCAAGCTTCATCTTTCTCTTTGGCAACAAAAATTAAAAAACCTACTAAGAGCCCACATGGGCCTTGCCCTTTCCATATAAGAAATATGTTGAAAATTGGAACCCAACATTTCAAGAAAAAGAAGATAAGGATGGAAGATTTTGTCTCTAATAAATAAGAGACACAATTTGAGATAGATATGTCTCCGTCTCTAATTCAGGCGTGGCAAAAAATCAGAACAAACAAAATTCGTCGTCGAATTTTGACATAAGATTTTCCATCTCTAATAGGAAAATCTGTCCCAAAAAAAAGAAATGACGTATTTCCATTTAGGGGAGATTTTTTGTTCATATCAAATCCATCTCTTATTAGAGACAAACTTATGATGGAAAAATCCTACCTATATCCACTCAGACTCCACTCAGCCTAAGGTGTGAGATGGGATCTTCCTCTCTCTTTACTAGCTTCTGGGCCTTAAATTCTCGGCCAGATTCTTGAGATTTCTCAGTCTGGGTTCTTACTATTGGAATTGGGTTGCATGGATGATGCTTGAAATGGTAGTCGCTTGTGATTATGTCTGTCAAACACGTGCCATAAAGCTTATGATTAATAAAAGAATGAAGGGTATAAATATCTGCATATTTCTTATTCATGGGAGCGTACCTCGATTCTATTGGGGGCTAATGGAATGAACATTCTAGCAGATGATGTAACATCTTAAAATAACTCTAGTTATATGTAAGATTTAGGTAAGGGTAAATTGTAAATATTAAAAAATGGGTCATTGTGATAGAAAAATTTTTTTTAGTTGAATCAAACAATAAATTTATGAAGTAGATAGTGACCTTAGTAAAATAAAAGAATATTAGGAATAGATATTTTTATGGTTCAAGCAAAAAGTTTAACAATAATTAGAGAGACTAAAATGAAAAAATAAAATTTTTTAAGATAGGAATTATAATATTTTATTTTTTAAAGCTTGCCCTTGTCATTTTAGCAATCATAGACATTTTGGAATTTTAAGAGAAACCTCACATAAGTGTATAACATAGTATGAGAAAATGGTGGAGAAAAAGACAATAAGATGTCACCTCATGCTTTCTTTTTTATTTTTTCATCTATACGTGCCATCTTTCAACAAATGTAATGGGAAAAGATTTGTAGGTCACTTAGAGCCTCAAGGAAGCAAGTCACATAGAAAAATGAGAAAAGTCAATAGGAAAGTCCAAGTGAGGTTCATATGTAGAAGAGAGATGCTTAATAGGAAGAGAAAAAGTATAACTACACTTTATTAGCCTTTCTATCTCATTAAAGCATGCACCAACTCTTAATATTAGGCACACCCAATGTATTTTTTTCCATCCTTCAATTTTCTTTTTGGTACCAAACAAAAGATGACTGCGTTAGAGATAAAAAGAGGCGAGAAGTCCTCTATGTGTGTATGATGCTCTTAACATGTGATTTCTCCAGAGAGTTCTTTCATCGTTTAGGATGGTGCCTACTTTGAAGTTCCTGAAAGCCTGTTTAAGGTTGACAATGTCCTCAAAGATAGGAGAGAACCTAAAAGGGTCATTTCCTAAACTAGAAAAAAGGCCTGTCTCGTTTTCATTGAGAAAACAAAGGATGAGGTCCATCATACTAGGATTTGGCCAATCAATTATCTTGGTGACCTAGAACAATATGAATCTGATAGCACCAAAGAACAAAGTGTTTTAATTCATGATAATGCGACTTTTCCGTGAGACATGAAACTCTTTATATTACTACCCCTTCTTTTGTCTTAGTACTAGCACATTAAGATCCAGCTACTTGTGCTGTTCAAATTGAGTTATATGTTTTCTTGGATTGGCTTCCTAGTTTTTTTAGAACCCATCCTATGGGAATGTCATTGTGTGCTATCTGATAGTACCTTCCAAATCTCGGTCATGGCTTTTCTGTGGGCAAGGGGAGAGATTAGAGAGAATAGCTTTATTTCTTGTGGTCCAAATAACATAGCAAGCTATTATGACAAATTCTGTGAGCCCCTTAAGTACACTCAGAGATTTCTAGCTATGGGATAGACAAGTTGATATCTAATGGATAGGGTTAGGTGGTTGGATTAGGTTGACCCTGATGCCTAGAGGGGATGCAAACCATATGGCTCTAGTAAATGGACAAAGAATAAAGGTATGACTAATCGACTCCTCTTTCTCACCTTAGAGGTAGCATAAGTCTTGATTGTTGATATGGTGGTGTTGGAGGATATCTCTAGTAGGCAATGCTTCATTAGGGAGTCTCCAAGTGAAATTAAGAATTTTGGGAGGGAGCTTGATTCTCTAGAGATTCTTTTAAACTAGAGGTTGTAGTGGTGAGCTTGTTCCTTCACAAATCATGAAGTACCCATCCTTGACACTGTAATCTCTAGACCTAGTACCTTTCTAAATTAACTTATTAGCCATTCTTGTTAAAGAGATGGGAGTCTTAAGAATTGAGTACATTTCCCTCTCCTCATAGTACTAGGCGAGCTTAGATAAATCCCAGCCTGTCATGTTCGTCAAGATGAGATCTGCCACTCTACGATCTTGGATATTTGTCCTATCATTGGCTCTTTACCATACAAGATGTTCTAGAGGAATTCCTTTACCATCTCCAACTTTCCCATCGAGATTTTCCAAGATTATATTTCTACTCTTTTAAATGCCTTTCTAGATCTATAAGGCATTAGTCCTATAAAAAAAACTGGCCTTTTTTAGGACCACGGTACTTCTTTGCAAGGATTGAAAATAACGAGTTGTAAGATTAGCACTAAAAACTTGCTAGATTTATTTAGCAAGAAGGGCACGGTTGAAGCCATAGGTGCTTCTTATACCTAATCCTCCTTTTTCCAAAGGTTGGCTAATTGTTTTCCAATTTATGGGGTGTATCTTTGGTTTCTTATCCTTAAGCCCCTAGTAAAAGTTAGTTGTCTTTGAGTCTATCATAGTAGCATACTTCTTTGGAAGGTTTATGCAAGATAGTTCATAAACTAAGCCAAAGTTAATGATCGACCTAATTAGTGTTAGCCTTCTGCTTGCAAAAAGAGTTTGGATTTCCAAAGTTGTAGCTTCCTATCTACTTTGTCCACTAAATCTTGAAATGCCTGAGACTTATTTCTACCTAGATCAATGTGAATACCCAAATATTTCCCTATATGGTTAGATTGCTTGTAACCTACGATGTTGGCCAAGAATTTCCTGAAGATTTTAGGAACATTGGGATTGAAGATCACCATAGATTTCTCCCTATTTGTATTAAAGCATGCCATGTGATTAAAGTCTGCCAGAGTATCTTCAACCACTTTATATGAGTCCTTAGTGGCCTAAAAAAATATGAGTGTGTCATCTACGTACGTCTCATAAGAGATAAGGTCAGTTTACCTTCCAATTTTAATGCCCTTCCACTTTTTTTGATGTTTCCTTCTCAAGAATCATGCAAGAAAGAACATTTGCATAGATGATATATAGGTAAGGGGAAAGGGGATCACCTTGTTTGAGACCTTTGCCTGAATATATATTAGTGGTGTGATACCCATTGATGATAATTTGGTATAAGACGGTAGACACACATTATAAAATTAACTAGATCCTGGCTAAGGGGAATTTCATTCTCTTTAAGACTGCTAGTAAAAAGTTTCAAGACAAGCTATCAAAGGCCATAGAGGTATCTAGTTTAAGGGCACAAAGCTTTTTACCTCTTCTGAATGGTATTGATTGTTTCTACGGGCAATCAAGATGTTGTTTGTGATAAGCTTACCCTTTAGGAAAGTAGTTTGGAAGGGAGATATATAATCCTTCAGGACAACTCATAGACAACAACTGAGAACCTTAGAGATAATCTTATAGGTTAGATTACATAGGTTGATAGGTCTGTAGTCTTTCACAACCTACGACTTGTCATTTTTTAGCAAAAAGACAAGAAAGGTTTTATTCAAACTCTTTAGCATGTAATCTTTCTTAAAACAATATTGCACCATTGTAATTATGTTCTATTTAATCTAATCCTAGTAGTGCTAGTAGAATTTTGCATTTAGGCCATCTGGGCCAGGTATGCTATCTGGATTCATGTTAAATAATGCATTCCTGAATTCTTCCTCAGTGATAGGTCTGATTAAGTCCTCAAAATGGGCTAAAGAGAGTTTTTGATTGTTTAGGGAGTTAAGTCTCTTCTCTAGATCTTCGCCTATGTCTAGTGAATTGAAAGCTACATTATAGAAGTACCAAAAGGAACTTTTTATGTTAATTTGACCCTCTATCCATTCACCATTATTAGCTTTGATTCTAGGAATTTTGTCGAAGCTCCTTCTATAGGAAACAAGCATGTTGAAGTATTTAGTGTTTCTATCCTCATGGATAAGCCATAATTGTCGGGCTCATTGAGTCCATAATGTTTCCACATAATCATAAAGAAATTTAAGGTCCTATCTAGTCTTAATTTCCTTGTGAGGTGAGGGACATTTGCTAGTGACTTTTTAGAGATTTTGAAGAGATTCCTCAAGCAATTGTATTCTCTTCCTTAAATTGCCATCAGACCTAACATTCCATTCCTAAAGGGCTAACATGGTTAAACTAATTTTGCTATAAAGAACAAAACTTAGAGAGCCAGTGTGGTGAGTGTTCTAAGATTGTTCCACTATCTTTTTGCACTCTTCAAAATGTGTCCAAAAGTTTTCAAATCTGTGTATTCTCTTGTTCTTTACTCCATTAAGGTCTGATATACCAAGGACAATAAGGGAATGATCTGAGGCTATAATAAAGAGAGCTAGGAGATTGGAATCTGGATAGGTGTGAAGCCAATTCAAATTGTAGTATGCCTTGTCAAGTCGAGACTAAACTTGTTTATCATCTGCCCAATTATTAGTCCTAGTATACTAAAGACATTTAGCCTTGACGTTAATAAGACTACAAATATTTAAAGTATCCTTGAGATCAAATGCACCAAGAATGTTATAACAATGGTTGAGTTTATCTCCTTGGTTACAACCCTACTTGAAATCTCCTATAATGAGCCAGGGATGATACATATTACCATTAATCCACTTAATCCATTCCCAGAGGTGTTTTCTTTTAAAGATGTCAGAGCGACCATAGATGAATGTAATAAAAGCCTCCTTATTATCAATTCAGGTTTTGATGTGGATCTAGTTTGGGGTGAATTCATCCACTACACAATCAATAACACCATTCCATGCAATTAAATTACCCCACTTCTCCCTTTTGGTTGCAACCGAAAACATAGTAATAACTAAGAGAAATCCTTAAACTGATTAATGAGTCTACATTTCATTTGCTTTTAGACAAAAAAAATAAAGGTAAGATGATACTTGTTAAGAAGGATTTTAAGCCTTTAAACTGTTATGGCCTTCCTTAACCCTTAGTAGTTCCAATTTGAGCAAATCATGGTTGATAGGGAAGCTCAATAAAGAGAGCTTCCTAGACCCTTGGGGTAGTGTAATGCAAGTGATGCAAAGAAGTGTTCTTATCCTAATCCCAACTAAAAGATAACTTAAACCTCTTCTTACATGTGTAATAATATGTTATCTTGTCCAGTTTCTTTTTCTTTAGCGGAATATCATGCTTACCTAATTCACTTACTTCTTCACAGCTGATGCCTTTTCTGATTTCTCCCTATACGACTATAAAAATGTGAGGACTAAGGGTAAAGGAGATTGGGTTGTTCCTCATGATGAAAATGATACCTCTTTCTACACGTAACTTGTTTTCTTTGGAGAATGACATGAGTAATGACAAGAGTTAGAATTGAAAGGAGTCCACTTTATCAAGTCAACACTATTTAGTGTGAAAATAAGTAGAGGCATTCCCCACATCATGATAACAGAAGCCGGGGTGTCACTTGGCCATATTTGTTAATGCAAAGATGGACTTTTATCAAGTCTCGTGAGGAGGCTAATGTTGAATATAGATTTTGAGGTCTTGGAATTAGTTGAGGCAAGGCCTAAGTAGTTCCACCAGGAAAAGTGCATGGCTTGAGTGGCATGCCTGGACAAAAAGTTGTCCACCTAGGTGAAGAGGGAAGAGGGCATCTGAGACAGGGAGGCAGAGTTGAATAGGTGGCCAAGATGAGGAGGGTCATAAAGGTAGAGAGATTCCAATGTACATAAAAAGGGAGTAACACTGAGAAAGCTCAAGGAAGGGCACAAGTTAAAGTACAAGGAAGGGTGGTCCTTAGGATTGTTGAGAGAAAGCTTGTCCTAAAGGTTAGAAGTTTAGTCCTTGTCTTGTTTATCCTTGCACCAATCAAAATCAGGTTAGCATAAAAAAAGGAAGGAGGTCATATTCTATAGTGTCAATGTTGTTCCAATTATGACATATTTCCATTAAGACATCTTGGAGATTGGGGTATTCCTTGGTTTGGTCTGAGGTGTCTAATTCTTAGCTGTGGTGATCATCTTGATTTAGGTTGTCATCCAGATTATTATGGTCTAAGTTCTTAGTTAGAAGGAAACCATCATCAGGATCATTTGAGGAGTTAGAAGAGTCCTATCTCACACTGATCACATTCCTTTCTGCCATTTCTTCTTTAGTCTTCTGACCATATGTGAAATAATAAACCTCGTCTTGAGTGTTCATCCATCTAACTTTCATCGAGCTTCGAGTAGATCGTTTGTTCTAAAAAGTTGTAGAAATATTTGGGACAAGGGGAAATTTGAAATCCTTGATGAAGTTCACATCAATCTTCAATTGTACAAGTCGTATGTGTTCTTTCTATGCTTATTTGATATGTCTGAAGTCCCAGCAGCAATCTTTCGCAAAGTGTCTGATCTACTACATTGGCAGCATCTCCTAAAAACTCATTCAAATCTACACTCCACCTAAAGCTTTCTACTATTATCTAGTTTCACCTTGATAGTAGTAAGCAAGGGTAGGGCTTAATCTATCATACAAAGGACCCTAATAAATTGAATGTTATTTGAATATAGAAACCTTTCGTCTACCTCCTTAGGTTCTTCAACTATGTGCCCTAGAATTTTCGCCACCTCTTTATTGTGATGTTCGAGTGAGAAACCTAAAATTGCATCCAATGGCAACTCTGTATAAGGAGACCTCACGCATAATCGTATTTGGTTACCATTTCTTAATAACCATGAACTCATTCATGATTGACTAAAAGCCATTCTCTAGGATGAAAGATTGGTCTTCACAGTTATAGAAAGCTATGATGTAATTGGTCTTGTCCATCCCTAAAACTCTAAAATCATCTTAAAAGGTGCACATGTGTGAAAGGCTATGTCAAGCCTGTGCAATGGAAGTATCTTGTCATCAATTAAGACTACTTGAGGGTGTTTTAGCATAACCAGAAATAAGGGCCAAATCTGGGTATCTAAAAAGCACCATGCTTGCTACCAGAATCTGAGGAGGAATAGTGAGATCAGGAGCGAAGCAGCTACTCTCCGACCAATTCAAGTTGCAAGCCAGGTGTCTTTGTCAAGCCATGAGCCAGAGAAAAATTTTAAGGAGCTTAACGTAGAACATGATGGTAGAGGAGGTAGTGAAAACACCAGGAAGAGTAAGGCTAGAGCATGCAAAAGGCTGGGAGGGAAACAAGTTCTTAAATAAGTGGGAGGGAGAGACATATATAAGCCTGGAGGCTAGAAACTGAAGAGACGCTAAGGGAGTAGAAGGTCGAGAGGGAAAGCGAAGGAGTAGGGGAGAGCTGGCATAACAAAGAGCTAAGTAGGGGAAGATGAAGTGCAAAGAGAGTGAAGGGACAGGTTGGGAACATCAGGAAAAAAGGACAAAGGAAAAGAACCTGATAGGAAAAGCAAGCAGTAGTGAGGAGTCATGTATTCATTGCATGAGAAGTTGTAGCAAAAAATCGTGGAAAAGATGAAAAACAAAATAAGGAAGATAGTTGATAGCATGAAACCCTTATGGGAAAGAAAATGAGAGCATCTCTTTAACTTTCTCTCACTATGAGGGTCTAGTAAGATTGTTCCTTCCTTCAATTGAAGCTAAGACAATGGTGAAAAGAAAACTCTAAGAAAGGTCCATATGTAAGAAAATGAGACAGAGTGAAAGCATGTAGGATAAGATAAGGCAAGAAATTTTAATAGTTGAAAGTTATCAAATAATTAATGGTTTGGTCATCTTCACTTTAAGAAGCCATTCACACTCATCTATTTTTCCTTTGGTTGAAACTAAAAGAAAGGTGAAAGGCAAAGTTCAAGAGGGGTCTATATGCAAGAAAATAGGGGAGAATGAAAACATGTAGAATAAGATAAGGTAAAGCATTTTACTAGTTGAAAGTCATCAAATAATTAATGTTTTAGTCATATTCACTTTAAGAAGCCATTCACACTCATATTTTTCCTTACTTTGGTTGAATTAAGAGAAAGGTGAAAGGAAAAGTCTAAGAGGGTTCCATATGCAAGAAAATGGGAGTGAGTGAAAACATGTAGGATAAGAAAAGGTAAGACATTTTAATAGTTGAAAGTCATCAAATAATTAATGATTTGGTCATCTTCACTTTAAAAAGCCATTCATACTTATCTATTTTTCCTTACTTCGGTTGAAATGAGAGAAAGGTAAAAGGCAAAGTCCAATAAGGCTCGACATGCAAGAAAATGAGAGAGAGTGAAAACATGTAGAATAAGATAAGGTAAGGTATTTTAATAGTTGGCAGTTATAAAATAATTAATGGTTTGGTCATCTTCACTTTAAGAAGCCATTCCTTTCTTTTTTTTTTTTTACTCATTTTAGCTTAAACAAGAAAGATAGAGGGGATAGAAAGAAAAACTCTAGCTTTTAACTATGAGAGATAAAACACAAGTTGAAGAGGGAGTTTCTAGCTCATGCATGAGGTATCATCTCTCATCTTTTGCCTTAGGTGTAAGAGAGAAAAATATTTAGATTCATGAGAGCTTTCTAGTGATGTAATTTATTTCACCATAAGTTAAGTTTGAGTGAATAGTCACTTTGAAGAGCTTAGAGGTAAGTGATCATGCTCTCTTAATCTAATTTTCTTAAGCAATATTTTAAAGGTTTTTTACTAAAGTAAAGTAAGATGAAAGGTGTTTTTTGTTATTGGATTTAAAATGGTATAATACATGTTTTGGAAATAGAAATTAAGGGAAAAAATGTTTATTTTAGTGGTAGTAGATATCACTTTATTTAAGGATTTTAAAAATGTTAAGTTTTTCTATATAAGAGTTTCAAACTCTTCATTTTTTGGAACCATATTATTGATATATGAATTTGGTGTAATGTAATCATAATGGATTCTAGTTTAATTAGGCTTTTTAAAGGGTTCTAATGCTTCTTAGCTAGAAAAAGGGTAATAGGGATTTAACTAAGAATATCAATAGGAAATTTTATGACCTTAAAACATATTAGAATAATTTAATTTAGAACTCCCTTAGTGAAATAATTGATAGCTCAAAATATAAAGAAAGAGGAATAAAAGATAAGAGAAACCTTGTGCACAATTAGTAAATGTTCAAGTGTAGATTGACATGCATGACATTTTTTGTATGTCTAGATCATATTACATTATAAATCTTTCACTTAAGGACTTGGATACTTTCAAGAAGGGAAAGTGAGTTGGAAGATATGGTAGCTAGTCTTATCCTTAAAACTTGCATTTTTATATAGTGCTAACTTGTGTTATCCATTAATGCATTGATTGTAATTCACATATGCTACATGAATTTATAAGGATATGTTTATGCATTGTTGGAAAGGATGAATGAATAAAGGCCTTGTTTTCTCTTTCCTTAATGTGATGATCATCCATTTATAAATGTTAGAGATTACCCCACTAAGAAATAGGAAGAGATAAAGCAGTCCCCACTAGAAGTGGGATGAGACAAAGCATTCCCCATCTAAGAGTGGGAGGACATATAACATTCCTCACATAAAAGTGAAAAGAGTGTAGCATTCCCCATTAAGAAGTGGGAAGAGATTGAGAATCTATCTCAACAAGAAGTGAGATAAGATATGGTAAACATAGCATTATATATATATATATATATATATATACAATCCATGACATATTCATTTACAACAATGAATTAAATTGTATGGCATGTTTTAAGGCTGGGATTAATACTTTGAAATGTGGGTAGCAATTGAGATTTATATCACATCCCTTTTTGTTACTAATATTAATTCCAAGTGCCCAAGATGCTACCTAATCAACCGTCCAACTGAATTAAAAATCCCTATAGGAATATGTTTTTGGATTTGCTATGTTTGGGAATATAACTAAGTATGAATTGATATTTTAAGACTTAAGTATGTTGAGCTCTTTTTTTTGTAACTATGGGATTGTGTGTTGTCAAAGTATGTTGAATGTAAACTTATATAGCCAAAGTTGCCATTGAAGGGTGTAATTATGCATATGTTAATCAGACTTATTTTTGAGTATTAGTAGGAAATCCAATGAAATGACTTTAAAATAACATGAAATTTGGCATTGTGTTTCTTGACATGTTAAATCTCTATTCTGGAAATTGTTGTAGCCATTGAAATTGTGCAAATGAGGTTAATAAACCAAAACAATTCAAACTATGGGCACAGAGGCAAAGATAGACATGTTTTCAAATTTTGGAAACATTTCTCTATTCTAGAAATTGTTATAGCCATTGAAATTGGCATGTGTTTCTTTCCCAATTTTTTTGCTCTCTTAGGCTCCATCATTTTCTCTCTTCCATTCACTCTATCTCTCACCTGTCTCAACTCTCATCCTTAATCTCTTTCCATTTTATCTCATCTCTCTTATCTCTCACTTGTTCTGTTCTTTTTTTTAAATCTCCCTCCTTCTCTTATCACTATTGGCCTCTTGTCCTTCTCAGTCTTCAGTAGGGATATGGTGCAATACAACACCGGATGCTATGCATTATGATCCATTGGATCAGAATAATTGATGACGATTGCATGATTTCACTATAGATCTAATGGCTTACAGTGCACAACATCCAATGTTGTATAGTATCGGATCCCAACTCCTTAGTCTTATTTAGCCCTCTCCTATACTCCATTGTTTTAACGGCAGAGACTGGCAAAGGTAGAGTTGTAACTTCCTAACCCCATTTATTTTGTTATCCTTGTAAAATGTTGTAGGGGAAGGGCTTTTGTTTTTTTTTTTTCCTCTTTTTCTTCTGTTTATATGTAGAATGGGGCACACAAAGGTTGTGTTTTGGTTATAACGTCATAATATGTATTTTATATTACAACTTTGTTTTGTTTTTTGGTTTTTGTTTTTTATGTTCATTTGACTTTTATTATTATTTTTTCAATTTTAAATTCCCACTTTCAATTTTAAAACTTTTTTCAACTTTGATATTTTAGTTTTGAAATTTGTTTTACTATTTCAAAATTTCGGAATTGGGTTTTCACAATCCATTATTGATGTCATTCTTAATTTGATCTCTCTCTTATCAGTTTATTCTTAATTTAGTCCTTACCTAATATCAATTCATTCTAATTAGAAATTCATAAGGGAATAAATTGAGAATCCAATAATAAGTAAATAATCAAAATGAAATTTTACTCAATCCTCTATTAATTGAAAAGAAGGCCTCATATACTTATTTAGTGAACCCTATATGAACATTAAGTGGATTTCTTTTTAGAGGACCAAAATGAGTGAAGAGTGATCATTCAAAGACTGAATTAAGAAATTTTACTTTTAAAAGACCAAAATAAAAAAAGGAATGAACTTTTAGAAACTAAATATATAAGTTACTCTAAAAACCATTAAAGACAAATTTTAGTTGCATTTGGTATAAACTACTACAAAATAATCCATGGCAGGGGTCACTAGAACGTATGGTGCCTTTCAAATCATGATGGAAGGTAGGGCTGTTCAAACCTCGGGCTGGGTCGAGTTGGACACCAACTCATGACCACCCTGGGGTTATGACTAGGCCAAGTATTTTGGCCTGGGTTGACCTGGCTCATAACTGAGGCGGGTCAATCTAGGGCGCGTCAACAGGTTTTCTCTTCTTCTTTTTTTTTTTAAATTTTTATATATTTTTAAAATTTAAATATAGAATTTTTTTTGGAAAAAAGAAATTTTAATTAATATGTAATAAATTAAATGTATGAAAATTATTTTTATATATATATGAAACAAATAAAAAGTATTTTTTTTAAATACCATTAATTTTCTTTAAAAACAAAAAAAAGCTAAAAAATAATTATATATGTAAGTTGGGCCAGGCCAAAGTGTTGGCCTAAGACTGGGACATTTAGAACCCAAGCCTAGTTTTTTTATGCCCATTGACTTGACTCGAAACAATCAGGCCGGGGTGGGTTGATCGGGTCTGGGTTCTAAATGCACACCCCTAATGGAAGGAACAAAATGATGTATGTGTGGAAAAGCTTTGTCTTTTTCTTTCTTTTTTTTTGGGTTTTTTAAAAAATTGGTCTTTGTGCTCTTGAAAAGAGTTTTAATCAAATGTGAAACTAGGTTTTTAAAATTTTTTTCGAAACATATGTCAAACGTTGAAAATTTGGAGTTAGATCGGGATAAAAATCGAGGAGAAACCTCATACCTACAAGCCTAACACTGTCCAAGTGTTGTTCAATTATTACAAATAGAAAGCAATATTCACTTTTTTGACATCTAATCCACTATAAATTTAGGACAAATATTATTTTGGAATCTTAGAATAAGAAAAAACAAAACAAAACAAAAAGGATTTAAAAGGATTTAGTGGAACTCTTCTACCATTAATAGGAATTTAAGTTATATAAACAAATAGTTAAGTACATATATACATAGTTAAATAAGTAAATAACTAATGTTTATGAGGTGCAATAGAATGGAATAATTACTTTGGTCTTTCAAGAGAGATATTGGATGAATGAGAATATTTATATGCTACTATAATTTTTTTTATGAATAAATTGAATTTTGGTTGAGCCTGTCTGCATATTACCTAAACATGCAATTATAGTGATGACTGAGTACTGAGTTTGGCATAGAATAACCAAAAAGTGATCCTTTTATTAATTATTTATTTATTTAAACCATGATAATTAGACTAGTATTAAGATCTAGGTTGGGTAAATAATTATTTAGGGAAGGATTTTTAAACTCAAAGCATTAAGACTACTTTACCTTATTATAGGGTCTTAGAAATTCTCTTTGCAAATTTGGTATTTCCATGAAACGTTAAAAGGTAAACCTCTTGTCTGACCATCAGGAGAGTAGATAATACTAATTATGCAAATTTCAGTTTTATGCTATGCAAAATATTTACTATTTGAAATTTCTTGTGCTTCAGACAAACTTTTGGATTATACTGAGTGTGATCCTTGTGTCAGATATTTGCTTTGTTCTGATAGCACTAGCCTTTAGTTGGCTATGACTTTCTGTCATTCTGTTGGTTTTGTTGGATGTTCTCTACTATACTACTTGACATGTGATTCATTTATGTTGAAATATATATTCTGATTTATTTTCTGTGATTGTGTTTTGGACATATTTTAATTAGTTTATATGTGTACATTGTTAAATTCTCATTATTTTGTATTCTACAAATAATTGATTGTTCATGTGCAAATTTTATAGATAACTAACTATTTTATGAAAATATCTACTGTACTTGGTCTATCCCTTGATTGTGTATTTACTATGTTTTCACTCGCCTCCATTGTATATCATTTTAAATAGTAACAGAGTATGAGCGTAACGAGTGCCTTCCTATTGGAAAAAACCCCTCCGATAGCACACATAGGCTATGTCGAAAAGGAGCTGTTGATCATCTGAAACCAAGAACGGAAGGAAATAGAGTAGCCATGCGCTAGTACATGACATGAAATGCAAATCTATCAGCTAAGCATGAGACCTAAGCGCTAGGATTTAGGCCACCAAACTCTTGGGTTCGGCTAATCTTGACACGTTAGTCCTTTGGCAATGAAACAAAATTGACCACCTAGGGTGGTGATTCATGCGACACAGAATCTAAAATAATAGAAATAACTGAGAAAAGAGAATAGGGAAGACTCTAACACCATGTAGTGAAGGGAAAAAGTTATTTCTTTCACTTACTTGTTTATATTGGTATTTATATACATAACAATTACTTAAAAAAATGTAGCCTAATTAATGCCAGTGAGACCAATTAATATTGTAGGTGAGTGAAACTAAGTGAGATCAATTAATGATATTATTAACTTGTTCCAACAAGGACTAAATAAATAGCTTTTTAAATTACAAAGATTCAATTAAAATATTTTAAATCATAAAAAAAAAAATTAAAACTTGAATGTATATTTTAGAAGCCAAAAGAATAAGTTATAACCTTTCTTAATATCAAGCATTCATGCCAAGAAATAATTGTACTTTTATATGAGATCACGCGTTTGTATGGACTGATTGTTAATTAAATTAAATTAAATATAATGAGATCAACAATTAAAAATACATATCAAAATGAAAAATTAAACATTTCTATCAATATCCAACTGGAATATCAGCTGACAAACAAAATCGCAATACATTAGTTTTCCTTGTATCGAAAAATATAACGCTCTAGTCAAATGACAAGATGACGAAATATATAATACGTACAGTCAAAAGAAAAAAAAAGCTGATCCACGTAAATAAATTGCCATGTACGATGAAGGAGAAAAATTAATTTTGGTCTATCAATTTTAGTCTTAAGATCAGTTTGGTCCCAATGTTTCTCCTGTAATGAAATTCGGTGCTCTAAAAATCAAAATGATCTTTTAAAAAAAATCAAATTTGTTCACTTTTTATTTTAAGAATGATATTTTGATACTTTTCAACTTTGTAGGAATAAACTAATGTTTAAAAACATATTTTTCTCCCGGAGTGTAAATTTATGAATTGAGAAATCAAGCAACAACTTGAGTGATGGACTCACTTTGGACAGCCTCCATGAGGAGGCTATCTGGTTCAAGAGCAATCTGAAGTGGAACGAACCCAATTCCATGAGCCATAATCATCATCATCTTCTTCGTCTCGTCGAACTCTCTCATATCCACTCTGCCATTCAAGTCATGGTCGAATTGCAGTAACAGTGACTCAAACTCGAGCAAGCTCTTCTGTTTCGGTCTTCATGTCGATCCCAAAGTGGGTCTCAAACACCCTCAGCCTCTTCAGCTCCTTCATCATCCCTACGTACGAAAGAAGACCATCCTTATCTGTGTCTAGCTCAGCAAACAAATCGATCACTGATGCATGGAAGGCCTCCTCGTCTTCCACGAAGTTCACAATGGTCGTACCGTCTAGAATTTCTACGCTTATCTTTCTAGGTGATAAAGAAAAATGGTTTTGGAAATTGGAATAATGAATTCGAATTTGTTTGTTCGATGAGGGGGTTGAAGCTGTTGCAGGCATTTATATAGTAAAATATAGTCGGTTGCATAGTGCAGAGGTGAGCAGGATCACTTGTTGTATAGCCATCTCGATCATGCAATAGGAACTGTTAAATTTGATGGGATTCACAAATTAATTGTTGATCCCACTTAATCAAACCGTCCCCGGCAAAGGATTGGAACTCCTGCATAGGTAGAACAAAAAGCAACCATACGTAGTTTCCTTGTAGGCCACGAAGTACTTTTTTGCAAGTACCAAAGTTTCATGTTTTGTGACCGTTGGTTCAGCTTTTGTCCGTGGTTTCTTATTTCCTAGACAAACCCACCAACTTCAAGAATCTGATTTCCCTGTGTATTTGACTGTTGGAATCGTGTCTATTGATATGGGAAATCATGAGCTACTGGAGGGTTTTTCCGATCATTTGGATTTAGATTGAATGATGTTAAATTTTTATAAAATATACTTTTTTAAAATAAAAATTATTATTTTTAAACACATTAATATGTTAGATTATTTTTTCATATGGAATGATATCTAGTTAAAAATAATAAATTCTAAGATATGCAGAATAATTTGTAAGATATTAAAAACAATTCAATTTTTTTATTTATTTAACTAGATATTATTTTCTATAAAAAAAATTTTAAAACATTAATATATATATATATATATTTATAAAAATAATTATTCTTTATTTTTTTAAAAAATATATTTTATAAAAAATTTAAGGTCATTGGATCCTATGTGCTTACTGGAGAAAATCCCCTCCAATATTACTTGAGGGGATCCTTACCCAGGAAATCATTAGGTAGATCTGATTTATTGAAAGAAAAATATTTATATTCATTTACTTATGTCTTTATTTGGTTATTTATTAATTAAAATATAATAAATATATAAATTTTTTAGTTATATCACAATATATATATACATATATATATAATTATTGTAAATATTGTATAATTTTTTAATTAAAAGTGTCATCTTTAATGAAACTATAAAAGCGATTGCATTAGTGTAATTATTATGTGACACATTAATGGATAATATGTAATAATGACCTATTAAAATATGTTAATCGTAAGGAGTAAATTAAAAAATGTTTTAAAAAATTAGGTTCATAAATAAAATCTAAAAATATTGGGGGTTAAAATATAAATACAACAAGTTTTTTAAATTGTTATACAATCAACATAATATGACATATTATTGCTATATGTTTTTCTCGTAATGTACTAGTAATTGCAACAATGCAACTAATTTTATAATTATACCAAAGAATTTACTTTAATTAATTTGTATATTTTTCACATTATTATTGATCAATGTATGCTTGTCATCTATTAATTAAAAAACTTATAAGTGAAACATGAAAAATTATGTTTGAGTATGTTAGAGAAACAGAGCTAGAGAAAATAATAAGAGAGAAAGGAAGAAAATGTAATATGATTTCATAAAGCAAAACTGTGAAAACTCACTTGCTTAAATGAACACAATGCAGACTTTATATACACAGACTCACAAAAAAGGGTTACATACTCAACTAGTCTTTTACAACATATAGAACTGACTTATACCAATACAAACTAACTCATACCTCTCACATTCCCCCTTAAACATGGTGAGATATCATTTGAACACGAAGTTGATTTTAAAGAAACAGAAAATGAGACTTTGGCAGAGGCTTAGTGTGAATATTTGTTATTTGAGCTAAAGAGGGTATATGTCTAACCACCAAAGCTTCAGATACTACTTAACAAAATGTATATCAAGTTCCATGCACTTCGTCTTGTTATGTAAGATAGGATTGTGTGACAGTAGAACAATGTTAAGACTATCACAAAATATAACTGGGACAATGCTGTTAAGCAGGATCTTAAGCTCTTTAATCAAAGTTTGAAGCCACATCATCTCTAAAGTAATATTGGCAAGACTTTGTTACTTAGCTTTTGTGGTTGATCTTGCTGTCAGAGTTTGCATCTTTGCAGTCTACGAAATCAAATTCTCCCCTAGATAAATACATGCCCTAGATGTTGATCTTCTATCATCGGGGTTACTACCCTAGCCAGAATATGAAAAACCCCTTAAACACAAATCCTCACACTTGCTTAGCTTTAAGCCATAAGCCATAGTTCCTTTTAGTTATCTCAAAATACGTTTCACAACCTTCCAGTGCTCTTTGAGAGGACTTTGCATAAATTGGCACACTTTATTCACAGAATAAGACAACTCAGGCCTAGTGATTGTCACAGATTGTAGTGCATCTATTATTGACCGATACAAGATTGGATCTGTCATGTAGTTATAACCATATTTACTCAACTTAAGCCATGAAATCATAGGAGTAGGTAGCACTCTAGCATTGTCCATATGAGCTTTGCTTAACAAATCACCAACTTATTTCTTTTGTGTCAACAACAAACCACCATCACTCATTTTCCCAACTTCACTACCAAGAAAATAGTGAAAATCAACATTAAGTTATCACTTAAGTTAAGCTATATAATCATTGTTATTGCCTAAAATAAGGATATCATCAACATAGATAAGAACATAAGTACAATTATGAATTATAGCTCGAATGAGCAAAGATGGATCACATCTACTGCCTTCAAAACCATATTTTTCTGAAGTGTTTTTTTGTTTCTCTAACAAACTCTACGTGTTTGTTTAAGACCATAAATTGCCTTCTTTAGTTTACAAACCAACTTAGAATTTTCTATTTCAAACTGTGGTGGTTGGGTCATATACACTTCTTCTTCAAGGGTACCATTAAGAAACGCATTGTTGACACCAATTTGAACGCACTCCACTTATTTGTTAGTGCTATAGTAAGAAGAGTTTGAATAGTAGCAGGTTTTACAACAGGGGAAAAAGTTTCATTTAAATCAAAACCATACTATTGGTTAAAACCCTTTGCTACCAAATGGGCCTTATATTTATTTAAGGAACCATCAAAGTTTTTTTTAACACGAAACACCCATTTGCATCCTATAGCAGTTCTATTATGAGGTAGAGAAGTAAGTTACCATGTACCATTTTTTATTAGTGCATTGTATTCATCAAATATAGCTTTTTTCCAAGCTAGATTTTCACATGCCTTTAAAGAAGTTCTAGGTACTATCCTTGTAAAGAAGATTTTAGGCTTAAAAATACCAGCTTTAGCACGAGTTATCATAGGATGTGATGGTTGTTGTAGTAAAACAGTATGTTCCACATCAGTTATGGGCAAATTTGAAGAAGGCATTTCTACAACAGACAATGACTGTGTATGCAATTCAATATTCTCAATTGATAAAGATGTTGAGCAATCAGGTGTAGCTGAAATATTAAGACCAAACCCTTTAGAACGAAACTGAATAGAGGTGTTAGTCATTAGTAATGAAACAGCAGTAGAAATACCAATATTTTGGGCAAAAGAGGGCACAAATGGAATTTGAACAGAAACAAAAGAAGGTACTGCAGTTGAAGAAGATTGAAGAGACTTGTTTTTGAAAGGAAATAGGTGTTCATTAAATGTGACATCCTTTGAAATATAAATTCTACCATTTGAAGATAAGAATTTGTATCCCTTGTGTTGCAAACTATATCCTAAGAAAGTACAGTCACGAGTATGAAATTCAAACTTATGATTATTGTAGGGTCTTAGAAAAGGATAACAAACACAGCCAAAAACTTTGAGTAATTTAAAATCAAGAAAGATACTGAGGAATTTGAAATAAGGTGTTTGATTGTCAATAATAGCATATGGCAAATGGTTAATGAGAAAAGTTGCTTTTATAAAGACATCTTCCTAAAATCTTAAAGGAAGGTCAGCATGTGAAAGTAGTGCTAAAACTATCTCAAACACATGCCTGTGTTTACGTTCAGCAGTTCCATTCTGTGTATGTGTGTAAGAACAAGTGAAGCAATGAATGATACCATGTGAAGTAAGAAAGGGTGTGAATGAACGAAATTCTCCCCCTGAGTCAGATTGAATGGATCGAATCTTGGTATTCAATTGCAACTCCAACATGGTTTTGAATTTGATAAAACTTGAAAAGGCATAAGATTTTCTTTTAAGTGGGTATATCCAAGTAAAATGAGAAAAAGCATAAACAAATATGATATAGTAATGAAAGCCATACATAGAAACATAAGGTCAACAACCTCAAACATCTATATATATTTAATCTAAAGGTAAGTGATACACAATAGTAGATAAAAGAGAATGTAACTTATGGGCTTTCTCTTGGTAGCAAGCAAAATAGAATGGAAACTCATTCTTATTTAAGAATTTGATATTACACTGATTAAAATCTTGTGTGACAGTGGAAGTATTAGGGTGTCCTAGTCTGCAATGCCAAAGATACAAAGAACTATCTCTAGTTTTATCATTCAAATGATGTACATTAATAGATGAATGAGTAGAAAAGTCTTTATTGTCTGGTGATCTATCAATACAAGTAAGAATAAATGAAAAGGAAGAAGTTACAAAAGACTTTGAGCAAGCAAATGCAGAGAACTTTAAACATGTGGATGATGTAGATGAAGAAGGAAAAAGCTTTACTATCTCAAAACAGTAAAGGCCATTAGATCTAACCCTTCCTTCCAATAAAACCTCCTTGGTTTCCTGTGATTTGAAACAAGAAGAAAATGGATGAAACTCAAAGTAGACATGATTATCTTTTGCAAATTGAAAGACACTAACGAGGTTTTTTGTGATATTAGGCACATGTAACATATTATTAAGTACAAATTGAACTAAAGGTTTGTGAGAAGAAGAGAGAAAGGAATGCCTAAAACTATTGATATTTAAACCTGATCTATTACCAATATGATCCTATTATGTTCCTGTGTATTCCCTGCTATACATGACATTTGACTCATAAGGAGTAAAATGATTGGTAGAGTCTAAGTCAGGAAAGGTGTAAGCTGATTTATTACCAATGGAAAATTACATTAAAGCCCTTCATCCTTTCCTATAAATAAATAGCTTCAAAACCCTATTTCTCACAACTAAGAAATAAGTAATCCTATATAGAAAGAGAGAGTTGTGAAATTAGTATTCTCCTATCAGCAAGAGATATAAAAATATTGTATTATCCTTGCTGTATAAAGAAAAGGTTTAACTCTTTTTTTTCTTACAATGAAGCCCTTTCCTCCTTGTCTATGGTTTCTTACTCTATTGGAGTTTTTCCACATAAAATTTTGTGTGTCATCTCAAATTATTTACTACAGTCTTGCTTTTATCCAGTGTCTATTTTCTCTATAATTAGTATCAGAGCCTATTTATGTATGTTATTATCTACTTATCGTATGTTTTGTGGTTGCTACTAATATAGTGGATTTTCCACATCAGAAAATAAAAATACATACTTTCACCCATTATAAGGTACTAGAAACTATTCACGTTTATGGTGCACTATTTATATGTACAATTACTATTTATACAAAATAATGCAAGCTATTTTTACTCACAAATAGACTGTGATTGAAGCAATAACGAAAAAATTTGAGATTGAAAAGTCCAATAACAATAATTTCTTATTGTATAAGCTAAAGATAAAGGTCATCTTGAGAAAAAATAATTGTCTTACGACTATCAGTGAAAGGCCAGTAGAATTCATAGATGAAAATAAATAAAACAAGATAAATAGCAATGCAGTTACAAATCTTTATTTAGCACTTGTAGATGAGATATTATCTAGCATACAGGTGAAGAAGACAATGAAAGAAATTTGGGATCATTGACCACATTGAACGAGGCCAAGTCACTACACAAAGGAAATTTTTCTTAGAAGGAAATTATACACTCTGCAAATGTCTGAAACAACTTCAGTGATGGAGCACATCAACACTTTAAATACTCTATTTTCTCAACTCACATCATTGAGTCACAAAATAGTGGCGAATGAACGTGCTGAAATTATGCTTCAATGCTTACCCGATTCCTATGACGTCGTCAACCTAACTAATAATGTTCATGTGGACCACCTAGTTTTCGATGACATTACACCGACTATTTTGGAAGAAGAAAATTGGTGCAAAAACAAGAAAAACACGTTAATTTGTTCACAACAATCAGAAGCATTGGCAGTAATGAGGGGAAGATCAACAAAACATGGATCAAGTGAGAGGCAAAATTGAGGTAGATCAAAATCAAAGAGCAAGAATAATATTAGGTGTTTCAAACGTAACAAAAAGAAAAAACACTACAAATATGAATGTTGGTATTTAAAAAAGAACATAGAGGCTAAAGGCAATGATACCGAGTCATCAAGTGCTCAGGGATGTGTTGCAAGTACCTCAGATGACAGAGAAGTATTATACAGTAAGGCATCAACAACTGTTGATGGCAAAAAATGGTTCAGTGATATCTAGCTAGTAGATTTAATGGCAACGTGACACATGACCTCACAAAGAGAATGGTTCCACCAATATAAAACTGTCTTTGGAGGATATGTGTTTATGGGAGATAATCATTTCTTAGAGATTGCTGGAATAGGCATCATCAAACTAAAGATGTATATTGGTATGACTCGCACCATCTAGGAGGACCGGCATGTAAAGGGTCTCAGGAAAAATCTATTGTCTTTAGGATAATTTGATACCAATAGGTATAAAATTCAGATACAAGATGACATTCTAAAAGTCTTTAAAGGCATGCTTGTAGTTATGAAAGCAAAAAGATAGTGGCCAACCTATATATGCTTAAAAGAGAATCACAACAATAAGATGAAGTCTCAGTCATGTCAACTGATCCAGCAGTTGAGGAATCAATGATATTGTGGCACCGTAACTTAGCTATATGTCAAAACGTGGATTGAAGGTTCTTATAGAACAAAATCTTCTTCCTAAACTCAAAAAGGTTTCTCTTCCTTTTGTGAGAATTGTGTTATAAGTCAGCAGCATGGGTTGAAGTTTAACAGCTATAAAGAGAGAAGTAAAGTTATCTTAGACCTAGTGCACTCTGATGTTTAGCATACACCGGTCTTATCCTTAGGAAGAGCAAAGTATTTTGAGTTATTCATCAATGACTACTCCATGAGATGTTTGGTGTACCCAATCAAGAGAAAGGAAGATGTGTTTGAGGTTTTCAAAACCTTCAAAGCATGTGCGGAACGTGAATATGGGAAAAGCATTAAATGCCTGAGATCAAACAATGGAAGAGAATACACCAATGGTGACTTTAATACTTTCTGTTAACAAGAAGGTATCAAAAGGTAATTCACAATGGCATACATTCCATAACAAAATAGAGTGGCTAAATGGATAAACATGACTTTGCTAGAAAGGAAAAGGGCAATGTTAAAAAGTGTTGGATTAGCCAATTCATTTTGGGCAAAAACATTTATGATAGCTTGCTACGTGATCAATCAATCACCATCAACCACAATTGATTTGAAGACCTCAATGGAGATATGGACTGGGAAGCTAGCTAATTATACAAACCTCCACATGTTTGAAAGTCCAGTATATAAATCAGTCGAGAAAGGAAAAAACTAGTTTAGCACTCAGATTATATTATGAAAGGGAATGTTGCATACTGTTTACTCATAGAAGATGGAGAGCCTTTAATTTTTTGAGAGTATACGGAAAGCTCATAAGCTTCTTTGTGCTTAGTAGCAATGCAAGAAGAAATTAAAGCCCACTATAAGAATATGACATGGGATCTTGTTCCACTACCAAAAGGACAAAAGGCCATCGAGAACAAATAGGTGTACAAGATCAAGAGAACTATTGATGATTAAGTAGAACGATATCGTGCTAGACTGGTGGTAAAAGGATTTGCTTAGAAAGAAAACATTGATTACAATAAGATATTTTCTCTGGTTACTTGACTCACAATGCTTCAAGTGGTCTTAGCAATGTGTACTACATTTGATTTACGTCTAGAGTAGTTAGATGTGAAAACTGTATTTCTTCATAAAGATCTTGAAGAAGAAATTTATATGCTCCAGCCAGAAGGGTTTGAAGAAAAAGGAAAAGAGAACTTAGTTTGTAGGTTGAACAAATCTTTATATGGTCTCCAACAGGTGCTAAGATGTTAGTATAAGATATTTGATTCCTTCATCATAAGCTTGGATACAATAGATTTAATGTAGACTCTTGTGCATATATTAAAAGGCTTGGTGTAAATGATTTTATTATTTTGCTGTTGTATGTAGACAA
The DNA here is from genome assembly GCA_037074485.1 of Delonix regia. NCBI lineage: Eukaryota > Viridiplantae > Streptophyta > Magnoliopsida > Fabales > Fabaceae > Delonix > Delonix regia. The sequence continues at coordinate 34,662,541 of CM073452.1, read as the reverse complement.
CATACTGGTAGCTAGCCCTAGCAAAGATTGCATCAATGAAGTGGAGGTACAATTGGCTAAGGAATTTGATATGAAGGACTTGGGACTAGTAAACAAGATTCTAAGGATGCAAATTCACCGAGATAGAAATAACAAGAAGATTTGGCTTTCTCAAAATAATTATTTAAAGAAGATCTTGCCATGTTTCAATATGTAAGATTGTAAGCCAATCTCTACTCCATTTCTTATTAATTTCAAGTTATCCTCAAGCATGAGTCCTAGCAGTGAAGAAGAGAGGAAGGAAATGTCTTAAGTACCGTATGCATCAACAGTAGGTAGCCTAATGTTCGCTATGATTTGCACAAGACCAGACATAGCATAAACAGTGGGAGTGGTTAGTTGATATATGGTGAATCCTGGCCGAGACCATTGGAATGTTGTAAAGGGTCCTAAGATACATTAAAGGGACCATGGATGTTGCATTACGTTATAAAAGATCAAATTTCACCATCAGAAGCTATACTAATTTAGATTTTGCAAGTGATCTTAATAATAACAAATCCACCAATAGTTATGTGTTTACTATTGCAGGCAAAGCTATAAGTTGGGTTTCAAAACTACAACCTATTGTGGCCACTTCAATGACTAAGATAGTCTATATTACAACTATACAAGCCAGTAAATAAACAATCTAGTTACAAATACTTTTAGATTAGCTCGAGTACAATTTCGAGAAGATTACACTATTCAGTGATAATCGAAGTGTTTTCCACTTGGCGAAGAATCCAATATTCTATTCTAAGACTAAACACATACGAGTTCAATATCATTTTGTCTGAGAAAAGGTGGAAGAAGGAAGAACGGATATGCAAAAAATCCATAATAACAATAACCTAACATATGCATAGACAAAGCCAGTGAAAACTAATATGTTTATATGGTGTAGATCTTCTATTGGTCTAACAAAAACATAAGTAACTGGAGATGACAAACAAAGAAGAATGGTGTGAAGATTTGATTGATTCTCAATCAAATATTCAAGTGAGAGATTGTCAAAGAAGGACTCCTTGGTTGGTGAACAACCATGGAAAAACAAAAGAATATTTTTTGTAATTGCAATTTAGTCCTTGAAAAATTGCATCGAAACCCCTCATCCTTCCTTAAAAATAGATAGCTTCAAAATCTCATTTCTCACAACTAAGAAAGGAGCATTCCTATATAGAGAGTTATGAGATTAGTATTCTCCTATTAGTAAGAGAAATAAAAATATTGTATTATCCTTACTATATAGAGAGAAGATGTAACTCTAATTTTTCTCATAGTGAAGTTTTTTCTTCCTTGACCATGGTTTTTTATCCTATTAGAGTTTTTTCACGTAAAATTATGTGTGTCACATCAAATTATTTGGTATAGTTTGATCTATGAACTTGAGCAAATCATGTTTGTGAATAGCTGCTAGCACTTGTTGACGCCAAAGCAAGTAATTTTTCTCATCAAATTTGACAGATATTGGATGATTAAAAGCAACGGTGGAGTTTGATTTGGTAGTTAGTGTGGGAGGAGTAAGAGCCGATGAATTTTCTATGGATCAAAATTGAAGCTCTTATACCATGTTAGAGAAACAGAGCTAGAGAAAATAATTTGAGAGAGAAAGAAAATGTAATTTGATTTCACGAAGCAGAACTGTGAAAACTTACTTGCTTACAATGAACACAGTGCACACTTTATATATCCAAAGACTCACACCTTATGGACACGTACACTTCCACAGAAAAGGGTTACAAACTTAACTAATCTGTTACAACATACAGAATTGACTTATACTAGTATGAACTAACTCATACCTAATCTTTATTAAAAGTAGTTAGATCGACATAATTACAAGTTGACATATTATAAGTTAACATCCTTCGCTAGCATGAGTTTATAATTTTCTTGGTTAGCGTACTTTTATTGATCAAATTTATTCAGTTTCGTATTTGTTAATGGTTTCAGCTTAATCTTTTCTTGTGACTTTTAGTAACAATTATTTTTTTTCGGCGCAATTAATTGAGTTTTAATTACTCAATTATATAATATCACCTATATTTAAATCTTCTACGAAAGGAAAAAGAAAAAGAAGGTATCAGAACACTTCCCTTTGTTTATTTTTTTTTTTTTCAACGGAGACCCTGAAAGTTACTAGAGAAAAAGATGGTATATATTAAACCATTAACAGTACTGATGAAAAATAAACTATCTAGAAGTATTTATTACTGTTAAATTGCTTTTAAGGCTTAACTTATATTAAAACGAATCAACTTATATACTTAACTGATTTTTGCTTTTAAAACTCAAACTAAATCAAATATATATTTCGTGACCTTCAAGACATTTAAATGTTGTATGTAAAAGAAACAAAAATTCATAAAAATGAAGAATAATAAAAGAGACAAAAAAATTAAGGAATTGTGCCATGATGTATTAACCTTTGTACTCAAACCCTAAAACGATCTGAGAATACTTCAACTTAGGTGGGTTATGGTTGAGTTTGAACTTTGAATTAAGGGATATGAAAGTTGGTGGAAACATGGGGCTCTGAGCACTTTATATCATTTGCGAGTCAGTGGGCTTCTAAAAATCAATTGGCTTCATTGTTGGAGCTTGGAGGTCAAACCATAAGGACATTAGGAAAAATCTTTAAGCAATTTACCAACCTTTTAATTAAGTTGACCCATTCCCTCTGATTTTCTGACCACCGAGTCATCGTATGAGTTTCAACTTTAAAATTATTGAAATTCCTTTGTTGGAAGAAATTAGTGGGGCAGAGAAAGATGGGAGCATATTTATATAGATTTTTAGTATTCCTTAAGAATGGCATAGATTTAACGAAGAATATTGAAGAAAATGTGCATATACAATGGTCTATATCTAATATTAAAACATCAAATTTGTAATTTTTACTTCGCCAATTAATAAATTTAAAAATCTTAATCCGACAGTTAGTATTAATTAAAATGTATACATAATCTTACAATGCATAAGGATAGTAAAAGTTTCCAAATTTTGGTCTATATTTAATATTAAAACATCAAATTTGATCATTTTAACTTTACCAAGTTTTAAAATTTTAATCCGAAAGTCATTATTAATTAAAATGTATACATAATCTAACCATGCATAAAGATGACAAAAGTTTTTAAAATATGGGAATCTTTGCAGGGACTATCCTATTTGGGAACTCGCATTCAAGGAATTTTTTTCCATGGGGGTGAAAAAAAACTCTCATCGAATGAAGTTTAGTGATAACGACAGGGAGTATATCTTATGAAGTTTCAATCTCCACTGATACTATATATATATATATATATATTACTAATTTTTATATTTTTAGTTATGTCACTTGTTTTTTTAGATAAAAGCAAGTAATATTATTCATTCAACTAAGAAAAAACATAATCAAAAGTCCAACATGAAGGCCAACATATCAAATGGACGCTCTAGCAAGACTATGAGCGATCCCATTAGCTTGTCTAGAAATCCAATGATAGGAAATATCAGTCCTATTTGAAAGAAGTTTGCAGTCATCAATGATTATCCCTAGCTTAGAGTCATTAGTGCTAGGGGATGTTAAGGCTGTGATTACTTGCTGAGAGTCAGAGAACATGGTCACAATGCAAGTAGTATTCTGGCACATCCATTCCAGCTTTGCCCGCAAAGTTACGGCCTCAAGGATCACCTGAGCAAGAAGACATGAGAAGAGTTAAAGCATGCTGCCACCTGTACTTCAACCTGACTCTGAACGAAAAACCTGTAACCTGAAGCACGTTGGGACGCCCAACCTGAAGTTTGAGTCTTCGCTGAAGTGGCCCTCCCGTTCTAGTTGGCAAATCTCCGTTGCACATTCTGAACCTGTTGCCATTTAATGAATAGAGACAGCCCTCCGTGCAATGTATGGTCCGCTGGGATTAAGCGTTGCTTCCAAATGAACTAGTTTCGTCTCTTCCATAACTGCCAAGCAATAGAACACACCTCTGCTTGTCAGTTACCTGTATAATTATTCAGAAAAAATACCAACAAATCCAAAAAACAGGAGAAGGTGTGGTCTCTGGTAGGTTCCATGCTTGCCAAACCTCCTTAGCATTTAAGCAATCGAAGAGAGCATGTGAGACATTATCATTATCATCACAAAAAGGGCACTTCCCTTTCTCACCTACTCCTTTGGTGAGCAGCCTAACTTTGACGGTGACGACATTTCTACAGACTCTCCATATAAAGTTCTTAACTTTAGGTGGCATTTTGATCTTCCACAACTTCCAAGGCACCTCTTTAGGATTATTAAGATCAACCATGATAGCATTATGTATAACATAGTAGCCAGATCTCATGGTGTATTGGCCTTTCTTATCAGAGTGCCAAATCTTCTTATCCGATCTAGGGGTCTACAAATAGTGTTCTCGGTATGGCATTTACATCATTATCAACAAAAAGCTCCCTCAACTTAGTAATATCCCACTCTTCTTTGTTTTCCAATAGTAATCAGTTACCCTCAGACTGTCATTGCCTGTACCGTTATCCTCTTTTGGTAAGAAATTAACCCCACTGGGGATCTAAGAGTCCTTCCAACACTAATGGTGACCCCATCTCCAGTCCTCCACCTAGCACCTTTCTCTAGCAATGTCTGGGAGCGACAATACTCCTCCAAATAAAGCTTGGGTTAGAACTCAACCCCACGGTCAAAAAGTCCCCTCTAGGGAACTATTTAGATTTGAGGATTTTTAATGAAAGAGATTTAGATATGGAACCCAGTCTCCAACCTTGTTTACCCAGCATTACAAGATTAAAGCAATATAGGTTTCTGAAGCCAAGACCACCATTATCTTTACTATTACACATCTTGTCCCATGAAAGCCATCGGAAACCCAACTTCTTCATGATGGCTTCAAGGTAACCCCTCTATCATAAGCCTTACTAACATTTGTCTTGACTGTGATCTACCCTTTCTTGCCCTTGGTTTTCCTTTTCATAGAGTGAATTATCTTGAAGGCTACCGAAACATTATCAGTAATTAACCGTCCAAGGATGAAAGCGGACTGGAACTTTGAAACCACACTAGAGAGAATAGATTTTAATATGTTAGCCAATACTTAGAGACAATCTTAGAAAGTACATTACAAAGTGAAATAGGCCTGTGTCCTTAATAGAATATGGCTTATTAGTCTTAGGGATTAGGACCACTAGAGTATCTGGCAAAGAATCAGGTAATCCGCCTTCCATCAACCAATGAGTGCAACTACTAACGATGTCTTCCCCAATAAGGTGCTAGAATTTCTGAAAAAAACCATGTGGGCTCGGTGATTTATCGGGAAGCATCTAGGAACACTTCCCTTTTGAATTCATCTATAGTGAAAGGCTGCACAAAGGGTTCATTTTACTCATTTAAGATGACTCTTCTAAAATAAATTTTATTATTATTATGGATTTGCATTAATTTGTTATTTAGGTTAATATATTCTAGTTAACTACTTGAGTAATTAATATAGTTTGACTAAATCAAGAATGAATTGGGTCCATGTTATCAGTGGATAATCAGTAATGGGTTAGATTATCCACTGACCCATTAGGTAAAGACCCCAACTTGTAACCCATACTTAATTAATAATTATCCCATTAAATTACTAATAGAAAGAGGGATTATTGGGCTTAATCTTAGGTCTAATTGAATTATTTAGTAAGGAGATTGAAGTATTTATAAATAAGATTATTATTAGTCTTCTAAGACTAATTAAGCAATTCCTAATACACTCTCCATCTTTCTTTCTCTCTTTCTCTCTTAATCAAGCAAGGGTCTTATGGGTTGATGTTCTTGCCTCATCTTTAACTTAAAGTTTTGTTTTAATTATGTCTACACCATAAGATAAGTTCTCATATTCCTTTTTGGCTAATTCGTATGTGATTTGATTAGCATTGTCATGTAATTATATCACAATTGGTATTAGAGCCATATTAAAATTTTGATTTTCTTTTCCTGTGGGTTATTTCGTTGAAAATAGCTTGTGTATATACATGTTTATGATTAAAAGATTATCGAAAAGATTCACCGTGTTCATGTTCTTGCATTATTTAACATTGTATATGTTTTTCGAATTCAATTCAACTCAACCAAGATTGACTCTTTCGAAATTTCTCAAGGGATTTAACATACTTTTGAGTTTCAACTCTAGTAAGGGTTATTTTTCATCTTAAACGTGCGAAAAAAACGAGTTACCATTGAAAGCCTTGAATATGAAGATACCCTTAATTCTTTCGAACAAGATTTCTCTCTAATGATGAGTTATTTGCAAAAAATTGTTATAGGGACCTTGTAGATCTTGAAATTTTGAGTCTTTTGACACCAAAAATGCTTAAAACCAATCAAGAAATTGACGAGTCTACATCTGGAAGTCCAGCCAGGTCGAACGACTTGCTTCAAACCTATTTTGGTGGGGAAGATAATGAACAATGATATGGAATATGGGCCCATTTACAAGGCCTATATTAATTTTTAATTTTCTAATTAATGATAATTTTTTTGGAATTTTTTTTATATACAAAAATATGAGTTCTTGAATTTCCATAGTATTTTATACTGTATTTCATATAGGTACTCTCCAAATTTTGGACTTAAAAAAAAATGTTGTACATATTCTAAGTGCAACCTAGGAACATACATTTTTGACACCTTCAGAAGTGGAATACTTTGATAGACCAAATAATTTCTTGGAGATTTAGGGCCTAAAAACAATATGTAATTGAAGAATTTTAACCTGAAAAAATTTTGTATGATGTTTATACATAGTGGGGGAGCAATATACTATACTCACTCTCCCTAATAATATATGGATAAATTAAAATGGATTTATTGACATTATTGGTGGATTTTATTCCAACTTAGGAAAGTGTCTCAAAGAATAAATACATTGGAATCTATTATGGACCTTTTTTGGGTCACTTACGCCTAGTAGTTGTATGTTCACCTATCGTAGGCTCAATCATGATGGTTTAGGTTTGTAAACAACTTAAGTTGTAGTTGTTATTCAGTTCCTCACTCATTATAGACACCTTGTAGTAATTATTAGAGATAAGATTAAATGTTAGATTAAGTCTACAAGAGAGTATATATATTACATTGGTAGTGGACATACCTTATTAGTAGGACATTGTTAATATAACTTTGTAAATTGGGCCAAATAATTTTTGGAAAAATTATGCCTTTATGAATTAAGTATTGTGATGAATGTAATCCTGAAACCATTTCTTTTTTTTGTGTATATTTCATGAATTTGGTTATGAAAATTGTTTTTCGAATTATTTAAAACCTTTTGGGCAATATACATATTTGTTATAGGTGACATGAGTTGTTGCAGTAGATTAATTATGCTAGATTGACTATTGAAAGCCCAAGTCTATGCCTAAACAAGCAATCTGACTTAAAATAGTCATAACTTTTAGTACAAATGGAATTTTGGGCTTACAATACCATTTTAGAAAGGTCATTAAGAGGTCAATGCCTAGGAAAATTGCCAAAGGCGATCCGATCCAATTTCAAGCTCGAATTCTATCATTTTCATTGACTTAAGGACCTTCAAAATTTGATAAACTTAGTTTTAGATTTCATACAATAGACTAATAAAGATGGTTTGAAGCCAATATAACATTCAAGAATGGTAACTATATAAAATCTAATATTGTCTATTTAGATGTTCTCTAATTTAAACAATATTAGATATTAAAAGCATGATTGGTTTTATATTTTTAGTAGTCAATCATGCATCCTTTATAGTAAAATGACATCCAAAGTGCTAGTATTTACTTGCTCTTAGGATTAAGTGATTTTAATTGTCGTAAAGATCACTTAGGTAATTGACACCTTACAATTGTGAACTCACTTATCGTAGGACCAGTTATAAAGGTGTTTATTGGTTAATTAAATTAAGGCATCCATCTCAAATTAGTATTGTATAATTATTGCTAAGTTAATTATATTGGCAATAGATACACCTTATCAATGTAGGACATAAGGAAAAATTCTATTAAATTTGTCTTCTATGACTCAATGGAATGTTACAGTCAACATTCATTTAATGTAACTCTTAACTACCATTTACTTTTACATTTATTTACTACATCTTCCAACTAACACCTACTTCATTAAATAAGATATTTTTAAATAATACGCTTAAACTAATGAGCCTAACATGAATTAGACATACAATACATTTAGGCTAAAACCAAATTTATTTCTAACAAGAGTTGTTTTAGTCCAGGAATCATGCCTCCTACTGCGCTAAGGAAGCCTATAAAACCTGATTAACCTCTAAGAATTGTTGGCTGCACCGTTAACCTGAACATTAATAAAGTTGGATGGAAAAGATTCTAATTGCACCATATTAGCCTTCCTCCGTAATAAAGCCAATCCTCCCCCATGTCCAATTCAGTCGAAACAAAAGCTGCCTTCAAACTTTAAAATTCTTCTAACTTCTTCTATCATAGTCTGTTGTGCAAGGGCTTCTATGAGAAACACCACCTTGGGCTGCCATCTGCGAACGAGCTCTCTCAGAGCTCTGATTGCTCGAAGATTGCCCAGTCCCCGGCAGTTCCAACTAAGGTTGATCATGGCTGCCGTGGACGCTGTACGACAGCTCCCGCCGATGAGATGGTGAGATGGTGTGTAACTGGTTCGTCATGCCCTGCCTGCACTCGTGCGTTCAGATCTTCGAGTTCTGCAGATGAGTTAGGCCTATGTCGTTTCTTCCCTTCAGCTTGGCCCAATGGATCTTCCTCTTCAGATAGGCCATATTTAAATCCACATAATGCACCTCCTTTTAACTTCTTCCTCTTGACGCTCCCCAATTATTGCCCGCATACATTGGTCCCTGTCTACTCATAATAATCCGTCCCTCATTTTAGACTGGTGTAGTTTCCATGACAGGAATCCTTGATTGGTCAACGGAGATATTGCTTCCCAATCTGCCGCCCTTTTCGTCATGAAGCCAGTTACTAGTCACCGTCGAAGCTCGCCGGCTGGCCACCCTTAGTGAGACATCCCAGTTTAAGGGAAGATCTTTTCCTCCCCCTCTCACTATCTGAAGGGTGCAAAAGCTCTCTGACTGGCCGAGTGTCCTGCAATGAAAGCAAAAGAGAGGCAGTCATTCGTATCTGAAGGTAGCGTAACCAAGTCTCCCATTCTGCAGCACTAGTTTCTTCTTGCGTTCAAGAGGTTCCTGATGTCCAACGATACTCTAATGCGCATAAAACCGCTCTGTTCATCACTGGAAACTTTGGCATCGTACTGCAAGAATTTACCTAGGAAAGCACCGAACTTTAGCGCTAGGTTTTCATTCATTAGTCCTATAGGGATATCATGAATCTAGACCCATATGCCCATGGAATCTAACAAAACCTAGAGGGGATCATCACCTTCCTTGATTCTCTTCGTGAGAAGCAGATGGTTGTTGAAGGTCCATGGACCATCATCAACGACCCGGTCAACGTCCACATCGCAGAAAATTTTGAAGAGAAATCTGTTCTCGCCGAGGTCTCTGATGCATACTCCTCTTACCGGGTGCCGAAGGTTGGCAAGAGTATTCCGCATAGCTTGAAAGTTGACGACACTCATCGTCGAGAATGTTCCTACCAAACTGAACTCTTATTCCTCCAGTACGCTGCCAGCGTTCAGTTCGTCAGCACCCCAAGCCTCTTCTTCTGCTTCGTGTATGCAAAGTCTTGCTATGTCTAGTTCCATGAGCAGAAACTGTATGGCGGCTGAGATTCACGACGACAAGGAAAACGTGCAACATGGCAGCGGAGAATCACGACTGCAAGGGAAACGTGCCACCAGAGCTGACCTAACGGAGAGAAAAACGTGCCACAGGCAGACAATTTTTTAAATCACTTCACTTGTAATTTATATTTATAATAACTAAAAAGAAAAAAATTAATTTAACTTAAAAATTAATTCTATTTATTACATATTAATCTTTCACTTCTTCTTACTTTTAAAATATCTAGGATTTGTGATTACGTTATAGTAGAGAATGATAAGTAAATATTAAAAAAATAATATTAATTATTTATAAATTAAAATTAAAGATAAATATAATAAGTAAAATTATTTAAAAAATCTTATTTAAAATTTAATTATCTTTTTGTTAAACTTACTTTTTTTTAGAATTAACTTACTTTATTAAATGTTATTTATTATAATTTACAGAACTTATAGTGAACTTGTTATTTGAATATTTATAATATTTATAAACTTAATTAAAGTTTGTAAAATAACATAAATAATAAACTTAAATTTTAAATTAAAATTTTTAAATATATATTAATAATTTTTTTAAGTTTTATTAAAAAATTTGAAAATCTTTATAAAAATTCTCATGTGGAATGAGAATGAAAAAAAAAAAGTCTTTTTTAAAATAAAAAATAAAAAATATAATTAATTATAAAAATGAAAAATTCCTCACACTTACCTAGCGAAATTGTCATCACTGGCAATGCACAATTTTCTAAGAAAATTCCAATTCATGGCACATTATCTTGTACAAGTGAGTCAGTGGGCTTTCAAGAATCAATTGGCAAAGTTTGCGGATCACGGAGCTCAAATCGTACGGATATTGGAGTGATGTATGGGCCAAGTGAGGGGACTGGACATATTTTCCGTTAGGACTTTCAAAAACAAGCAAACCCACAGAATATTTCTCCTTCTTTATAGTCACAAAACGCATTTCTCACCCTCAGTACAAGACATATACAAAAGATTTTCTGGGTTTTTCGCTTTTTCTGTTCAATTGTTTTTGACCCAAATCTTCAAAAATTTTTTGCCACCAGGGCATGTTTTATAGTTTTATTTGGTTTGATTTTAAAATTATATTTATTCTTTAAATCTCTATTTACACAAAAAAAAAAATCTTACTTTCGTATCTAGTAAAATATATCAAGAAAATTTTTTATAATAAAATTAATTTGATCTTCCAAATATATAAAAACATAAACTAATTTGATCCTTACATATGCAAGAGACATTTATTTTTTAAATAATTTTATCTTTAAAGAATTATTTTAATATTTTTTATTTTAAAAAAAGTGATGGATTAAAATTAAAATTTTCTCACTATATATATAAGAAAATCATTTTTTAAATAAAAATTTTCGAACATAAACTATAGTCTTAACATTCACTTTCGACCAAATGAAGTTTATATAACTCAAATCTAAACATCTTGGCAAAATAAAGAAAAAATTCAAACACACTCTTTTTCAACGGAATTTTGTTTTTGCTACACATGTCCAAGTAAAAATTTTGTCTTTTCCAATTTTACACTCATCATGACAAATAAAAATAATACATCAGTTTCCCTAGATCGAAAAATAACGCTCAAGTCAAATAACAGGAAGACAAAACATATGACATGATATGTAGAGTCAAAAGAATAGAAAAAATAAAAAACTGATACAAGAACATAATTTGCCATGTACGATGAAGTGTTAATCTGCCAAGTGAGAGATTAAGCAGCAACATAAGTGATGGACTCTCTTTGGACAGCCTTCATGAGGAGGCTATCTGGTTCAAGAGCCATCTGAAGTGGAATGAACCCAATTCCATTAGCCATAGCCATCATCATCTTCTTCGTCTCCTCTTTGAACTCTCTCAGATCCACCCTGCCATTCAAGTCATGGTCGAACTGCACAAACAGTGATTCGTAAACCCGAGCAAGCTCTTCTGGTTCGATTTTCATGTCGATCCCAAAGTGGGCCTCAAACACCCTCAGCCTCTCCAGCTCCTTCATCATCTCTCCGTACGAAAGAAGACCATCCTTGTCTGTGTCTAGCTCACCAAACAGATCGCTCACTGATGCATGGAAGGCCTCCTCGTCTTCCACGAAGTTCACAATGGTCGCACCGTCTAGAATTTCTACGCTCATTTTTCTCGGAGATAAAGAAGAATGGTTTTGGAGATTGGAATAAAATAATGAATTCGAGTTTGCTTGTGGTTGATGAGAGGGTTGAGGTTACTACACGCTCTTATATAGAAAAACATATACGTGGTTTCCTCGCAGGCCACGAAGTATTCAGAGTACAAAACATTTCAGGTTTTTGACCGTTGGGTTCAACTTTGGTCCTTGTTTTGGAATTCTTAGGCAAAACGACCAACTTTAATGGTTTTGCAAAATATAAAATTTTTAGTTTATTTGTCAGTTCATTTTAGTCACGACATTAATTTTTAATTTTTAATTTAATTTTTAATTTTTAATTTATTTTCATTTAATTTTTATTTTTAATTTTTAATTTAGTCTCTCACTAATTTTATTTTAAATTTAATTCCTCATTTATTAATATTTTTAATTTAATCACTTACGCTTAATTAAATTTAGAATAAATTTATTAACATTTAAATTAGTTTAAAGAATAAAAAATAATAATGACAAGTAAAAATTAAATTAAAAGATAAAAATTAATAAAAAATTAAAATTAAAAATCAAATGATTAGTGCATTACGATGGTTCCCCTTTGTAATGTGACTATATTATATTGGAGAAATTATTAAGGACATCGTAGTGAGAAAATCACTCCATAAAAATATTGTAACAAATTAATTTTTTACAAATTTTATTTTATATAAAATTAGTTTTTTATTAATTCAAACAAAAGATCTGGTTTAATTTGTATGAATTTAAATATGTGAAAGATTGATTTTGTATAAATTTTAATTTATAAAGGATTAATTTATTACTATTAATTTATATAAGATTAAATTGTTATAAAGTGTAAAATAACTAATTTTGTAGTTTTATCCAATTGTAATTATTAAAAATAACCAGATGACATATATTATAATTTACTAGCAAACTTGCCTACCTGGTTATAATTAATTTGCTTGCTTTGTTGTTAATTTTATGCATTTTTATTGATCAAATTTAATTATTTAATTTTTTTTCTTGAATTGGCTCGACTGAGGCCTTCTCGAAAGAGTTTTAATGAATTCATCCTTTTTTGGTTCAACATTTAATCTTTTAAATAATTTTTATTCAATTCTTTATTTAATAGTTAAATTTAATGGTTTGATATTGATGACCCGGATCATCAATACAAAACTCAAGCAAAATCAAGTAAATCATCATCCATTATTGACTTTTACTTGTATAACTCAAACCAGATCAATTCAAATATATATTTTGCGACGACCATGACATCTAAGTTCGTTGGTTTGGTTACTAAGAAAGGACAAAATTCATTAAGAAAAAAAAAAAATAGGTGAGCAAGTTGCCTTTTAAGTTAAGGAGCATTTATTATTCTAAGTTTTAATTATAATTGTTATTTTTTATTATTTTTTATGATATTTCATTAGTGATTTCTTTTTTCTTTTTTTTTTTTATGACAACATTATCTTTCATAGTTTTCAAAAGAAATAATCAATCTTTTTTATTTAAAAAAATTATAATAAATCTCTAATAATTTTTATATTTATACATGTACTAAATAATATTTCATATTATTATTAATTTTTTAAAAAATAATTTTTATTTATTTTAAAACTAATCTTATTAAATGAAGTTTTATGAGGTATTAAAGAGTAATATAAAAATATTATTTAAAAGTATGAATATATAAAAATTGATTAGAAATTAATTATAAATTTTTTAGAAATATATTTATAATGTCTTGTGAAAGAAATAAATGGTACTGTTGTTATAAAAAATAATACTAAAGATACTATTATTTAAATACTATAAAAAATAGTGAAAAAGTAATCATTATTATTCTAAGTAGAGTAATCAATTATGGGTGATCATTGGTCTGGTCAACCCAATAAATTAGGCCCGACCCTATAATATCAAGTTAGGCTATAGTTTGGTCAAATAAAAAAATTTACAAATTTTACCAGGCTAGATTAGGTCCCAATGGTGACATAAGATCCAGCTAGTCTCGGTCCGATATATACTTTTAATTTTTATAATATATTTTTAATTTGATTTAAAATAAATTTTATTTATAAATGAATTTTAAAATATCAATTCTTTTTATTTTTTTATTATTTTTATATTCCAAATCTTAAAATTTTTTTAATTTCATTTTATTTTCTTTTAAATCTTATTTTTTTCATTTTTTGTTTTAAAAAAATTATTTTTAAAAAATAATTCATATTAAAAAAAAAAAAAAACCTGACCCGAACCCAATTTAACTTAGCCTAACTTGGTCAATAATCGAGTCTAGAGTTCAAAAAAAGTAACTTAGCATAAATTGACCCAGGTCTTAGGTCGATAAAAAATCCGACCCCACCCGTGTTCACCTTTACAATTAATACTTCTTAATTAATGTGGTTAAACCAAAAAAAAAAAAGAAACAAAGATAAAGGCATGACATGTAGGTGTTTTAGTGATATTAGGGGGTCATATTTGATTATGATAGATTATTGAATAAAAATTTAATGGTTCAAGTTTATATTAAATTAATATAACTACATGTAATTATATTTTTTATATGTAAATTTAAACAATTAAATTATCATGTAATGATTCACTATAATTATATATAACCTTATATCCTACATCAATACAATAATACAATAGAATCTAGATTTGTGAATTTGAACTCTTAACTAAGGAATTCTGTAAGAAAATATTAGTCAATAATAATGTACTTAAGATTGGCTGATGAGGTGATATATAAATTTTGTTAAATTATGACTAATGATATAAATTTTTTTTCTATACAATAATTTAATTAAATTAACACACTAACTCACATTTCATATAAATACATTATTACCTACAAATATTTCTTCGGATTCATTGTGAGAAGAAACTTGGGGAGCAGACATACCTCGTAACACTACCATTTGTGAGTGCTTCTGTTGGCTTAGCGTATATTTAGTTAACATGTGAAAAATTTAAAAATATGTTTATATATTTAAATAAGAGTTTGTCATATAAATATTTTCGTTTGATTTGTTTGGTGTTTGATTTTTTTAAAATTAATTTTGTCGTTCAAACTTTTATTTGCACACAAGTAAAAAATAATTACTTTTATATTAAATAAACTCTATAAATAATAAAAGTTATTTTTAAATATAAATTACATTAAACTAAAATTAATTTTTAAAATAAAATTAACTCAAAATTACGTTAGCTATTGAATAGAGCGAAGTGTGAGCACTAATCATCTTCTTCTCTTTTTCATTATTGTTATTATTATTATTATTGACCTCTCGAAAACAAGCAAACTCGCTGATTGTTTTCCTCATTCTGCCATTGTATTATGCTTCCCACTTTCGGTGCCGGACACGTTAGACATATAAGATGCTCCCACTTTTATTTTTTTGCTTTTTTGCCCATACACTTACAATCACACATATAAAATTCTACTTTTATCCTTTAAATTAGATTTAAATTTCAATGTAGTCCTTTAAATTTATAATTTTCTCAAATCCTTTCTAAATGCTAATGTTTTTTCAAATTTTGACCAAAAAAATGTAATAATCCTCTCTTTAGTCACTTTAATCATCTGTAGAGTTTTGTTTCTCTTATGGTAATACACTGCAAAAAAATAAAATAAAAAAAAAGTCATTAACTGTGTCAAATTTCATCTCTGATAAATTAGAAGCAGAACTTGTTACCCCTCATAATTTAGGTCCGAACAATTTAGTAACTTAAAAATAATGTTGTCTCATTCATCTCAGAGTAGAGACAAATTTGGCATTGGAAAATCCATCCCACATTTGTGTTTGATTGGAAGTAGAATTTATTTCATAAATATTTGCTCTTGTTTAGGAATGGAATTATGTTTCTTTAGCGTAGCTAGTGTTGTAGGAATAGTGTTGACTTGAGGACTAAAAGGCGATAAGGTTGTGGATACAGGGGAGAGGCAATAGGATTTGGGGAATGGGGTAGCTTTAGTGCTGGAATGGTTTAGTGATTTTTGCAACAAGAAGTGCTTATTTTCAGTAGGATTTGGACAAGATTTGTAACCCAGCCTGAATAATGGCTAGCCAAAACAATTTGCCATGTGATCTGGCTCGATTTGATATAGTCTAATAAATGATCATGCCACCCCAAATTTAATTAGGTTGGGTTGAGTTTATCTCAATTTTTTTAATAATTTTTTATTTACAAAAATAGTTTTTAATTAATAAAAATAGTTTTTTGAAAACAAAAGAAAAAAGATTCAAAGATAAAAAATAACATGATAAAAATTAAGATTTGAAAAAATTAATATATTAAAAACTTATTATAAATAAAAAGTTAAATTTAATTATAAAATAATATTTTAAAAATAAAAATATAATCAGGTTGAGTCGAGTCGACTATATAGTAAACAAATTCAAGATCTATCTAAATTGAGACCCGGCCCAAATTCTTTTTAGTTAAACCCAGCCAAACCAACTCCAATATGACTAAGTTGGTTCGAATTAATTAAGTTGTCAGGTTATATGTTCTCTCATAAATATAATTGTGGATGAGTTAAGTATATTTCACAGTTGATGTTGTAAATGGGGTTTTAAACCGTTAATCTAGATTATGTGTATTTGGAATTTGATGTATTTGATGCCTTTGTATTGTTATACCCATTTTTTTTTTAATAAAATAGATGTTAATTTTGTTATAAAATAAAAATTATCTTCAAAACAATTGAATGCACCAAATGCGCTAAATTTGAAATACATCTAATCAAACCAAATGTGAGGAAATTTGACAGCCAACTCTCGGATAGACCGCGTACTTCGGTGATGTCTTCGAATTTTGCTTGATAATCATCCACTAACGTTTCTTGTTTGTGCTTATAAAGAACTACGTGTGGATCATCATATAAACTGTATTCAAACCAAATTAGTGCATTCGAGAATGCTTCCTAGGTAAATACTAGCTAGATCTCCCTTCATATTCCACTTATACCAAAGCATATGCAGGACCACCAATATAGAAAGGCACAACCTTTAATATGATGCTCTCGTGGTTTATTGAAAACATTGAAGAATTTTTATACTTTGAAGGCCCAATCTTCAACTTGGGTACCTTCAAAATGAGACCCCTAGACTCATTTTGATCTAATGGTTTAGGTTGTACAGCACTGGATCTAAACTCCTTAATCTCCATCCCTTTGGTGACTAAAATTAGCATTTATAAGTAAGGCTCTTTGGTTTTAGGTTGGTTGTGCTTGGTTGTTTTGGAAATAAATAATGACGTAAACGCTCACGAAGGACTTTGATTTACCAATTGGCGTAACATTTCGTTGGTTTATTACATTGATCGTTAGATGCTTGTCATGCAATATTTTAGTTCTTTACATGTTTTTAAACTACAAGAATCAAATTAAACACTAAGTAAAATTATAATGACTAAAAATATAATTATTCAAGAAAAAAAAAAACTTATACTGTTCGAACATCTAGGAACTCGGTTGAAGACCTTGTGAATAAAAAGAGTGGGTGTATGCATTGAGTTTGAATAAAAAATTTGTTAAGAGTCCAGAATAAAGAAGGAACTACTTGATAACAAACCAGAACATCCAAAACAAACCTACATTCCATCACATCTCTTGAACAACAAACTTGACTCATGTATTTGTTCTGTAGTTTGGACTTACAACATATCAACAACTTAATTTTTATAAGATTAAACATTATTTTGTATGATCATGACTTATGTTTAGGAAGTTTCAACTAAAAATTGACTTTTGCATCAATACAGTTCATTTAAGATAAAAAGTATTTATTTTTCACTTTTTTATAAATGGGAGTTAAAAAAAAAAAAAAAAGAGATTTTGAAAAAATCAAACATCAAATCAAATAAAACTATCAACAAAGCAAACCTTATTTAATGTGTGAATAAACTTTTAAATTTTTTAAATATCAAATCAAGAAGCTATTAGGATCTAACCATTTTTTAGTTTTAAGTTTAACTACAAGTATAAAATTTCATTTTGGTCCTTAAAAAATGTTCTTTGCTCCTTCATATATTTTCTATTTCACCCTAGTATTTAAAAAGTTCAATATAATTGTGTTCCAATCTTATTCTTTCACCGGTAATAAAATGTTCAATCTTTGGAGAAGTAAATATTTCATATAATTACTAATAAAATCATACTATCAAGCAGTAAAGTGATATTCTTTGTGGAAACCAATAAGAATTGAAGTCATTGGAGGACCAAAGTGAAAATTTGATCTTGGCAGCAAAATCCTAAAAAGTAAACAAAGATCCCATTCTAAAATTGCTGTTCTATTTCAATTTTGACTTAGTAAGAGGATCTTTCTGCTACATTCTTAAGTTTAAACCTTAGCTTTATGGTGTCACCAAGACTTGGAGATGGAAGGGTTCAAATGCGGTGAGTCAATAAAGTAACAATAATTTTCAATAAGCCTTCTTTGCTATAAACTGATCTTTTGCAAATTAGTTGAATAAGACAATTTTTGTGTTAATTTATTCAGTTCAAAGTTTGTTTTAGAATTGTGTATTATATTGGAACTGCAAACAATGAACATGCAACATAATGAATTTATTTCATGAATTAACAAAAATAATTAACCATTCACCTTAAAGAGTATTACTTCATTTTGGTCCTTTATTTATGGAATATTTTTCAATTTAATCCCTCATAAAATTTTTTCTCAAATGGGTCATTCATTGATAAGATATTTTTCAATTCAGTTTCTCATAAAGTTATCTTCTCAATTTAATCTTTGACATATAGTGATGTTTCAATTTGATCCTTCATAAAATAAAATTGTCACCAATAACATTTTCAAAAAATATGTTAACTTAAAAAATGTAAAGGATATTAATGGTAATGATTTTATTTATAAAGAATCAAATAGAAAAATATCTAAATGTGAACCAAATTGGGAAATATCAGTGAACGATTAAATGAAAAAAATTTATAAATGTCCAATAAGTAAAAGAGTAAAATGGAACTTTATTTTAGGTCTTAAATAAACTTGAATTTTAAATTCAGAAGTAATTAAACGATGTTCAACTATCCACCATCTCAAGAATATTCATCACATTACTACTATCATTCTGATTAAACTTGACAAGCTTTTCCTTTCACTTCATTGTTTTTGTCAACTTCATTTTCTATCTGGTCTTTTCCTTTTTCCTCATCAATAGTATTAGCATTAACAATTAAATTTCGCAGATCTTAACACATACATGTATAATATGTAAATGAAAGACTATAATTTTGATAGTAAGATCTGAGAATAAAAGGTTTGGTATGCTTCTCACGTTTTACTTGGAGCTTTTTCATTAACGTTGAAGTACTCTAAGACATCAAGTTTTTTTTTTTTCTTGTTTCATATAAGCTGTACATTGTCTTTAAAATTGTCTAGAAGTTTATATTTTGGTAGAAAAAAGTCTATAGGTTTGCCTTACAAGCTTAATGTTAATGGAAGTATGAACATGATATTTGTCTTGACATGAGTGGATTGATGTTGTGCACAAATTTTCAACTACTATAATTGAATGATAGGCTGAGATTATATCTTTTTGGTGTCTCTTTAAATCTGATATGGGCTTCCTCGCAAGCTTCTTTTTTGGGCATAGAAAAGAACGCTGTTAGAGAATTTCAGAATTGAAAGCATCCCCTCAATGAAAGGAATCTTTGGAGGAACCACATGATCTTACAACCATCAGGGCCAACTAGCTTATTTTTATCTCTAGGTTGTTCTTTTTCTGTGTTTTGTCTTGTATAAAAAAAAAAAAAAAATCTGATACGGATGTTTCAAATTTTTATTCTGAAAAATTTGACAATATCAACTTTAAAAAGAGACAATATTTCCTACACATATTATCATTTGTATTTATACCATACTATTTCCTTGAAGTGTTCACTATAAAATTAGGGAGATTGATTGCCCTTGTCAGACAAGGTAATCCCCTGCATGTTAGACACAAAACGGATCATCAAATGAGATTTATAAATACTGAAACTGATAATAAATATATATGATTAGATTAATATAATTACTTTAAAGTTAAATATTTGGTATACTAAGTTATAATATATGGATATAATTATAATATTTTTATTTTTTGAGTTAATATTATTACAATTATATTCCTATATTGTAATTGAATATATTAATGTACTCAAAATTATGAATATATTAAATATAACACATAATTTAGTTCAACAAAAAAAAATTTAGATTCCCATAGAACATTCTTATTGGTTTCTTACGCCACGGATACTCTCTATCTCTAACGAGCTCATATATTTTGCCTGTTTACTGAAGCATACCCATTAGCTCACTGCACATGACTTCCTAAGTAACTAATATTATAAATAATGATAAAAATACAAAAACTCACTTCAACTTGATCCATGTGCAAACAACTCTGTTATGTTTGGTTCTTAGAAAAATTAAAAAATGAGAATAAAAATAAGATTTAAAAATGAGAATAAACTTTGATAGAATTAACTTTTATACTATTTTTTATATGACATTGTAAAAAGAATAAGAATGAAAAAAAAAATTAAGCAAATAATCATAATATGCTTATAATAAAATTAATTATTATATATATTTTTAAAATAATAATTTTATTATATTTAAAAATTAATTGTTATTATAATATTTTAAAAAATTATTATTAAAAATTGATTATGATTTTAATTTTATATAAAAAATTCTCTCTCTTCACCGTCATCTTCTTCACGGCAATCAGAACACTTTCACCTCATCTTCTCTTCACAGCAA
Source organism: Delonix regia (assembly GCA_037074485.1). Lineage (NCBI taxonomy): Eukaryota > Viridiplantae > Streptophyta > Magnoliopsida > Fabales > Fabaceae > Delonix > Delonix regia. Next base: position 34,641,846 of record CM073452.1, on the reverse strand, counting down.
GAGCAAGTCAGCAACAAGAGCAAGCTTCATCATCTTCTTCCCCTCCTCTCTCCAGAGCCATAATCTTCTTCCCCCATTCTCTCTTTGCATCTGATCGATTTGCGTGTCGTCAACGCGTTTCTGCATATGGTGTAATGAAAGGGAGGAGAGACAGTGAGATGTAAAAGGGTAATATGGTCATCTGGATATTGATTCCTCACAATGATAGGATTTCCATCAAAAAAATGGGAAGATTGTCCGTTACCATAAATGTGGGAATCATGGTTCCCATAGAAACCCCATTACCTTATCAAACTTGCAACCAAATATGAAAATCGGCCAAAAAACTATTCTTATTTCCTTTCCATCCGTCAAATTTCACCAACCAAGTATACCCTAAATTCATAAATGCGGGAATCATGGTTCCCATGGAAATCCCATTACCTTATCAAACTTGCAAGCAAATATGAAAATCGGCCAAAAAACTATTCTCATTTCCTTTCCATCCCTCAAATTTCACCAACCAAATATACCCTAAATTCCTCAACTATTACTCGAAATTCAGACCCTTCTAATGGATATACCACATCAAATTCGGTCATTTGTCATTTGTTATGTGATAAACCCCGTTTTGTCTGCAATCAAAAGAAAAATATCAGAAACCGAAATACTATCTTCCAGTAGCAACGTACTTGCACGAGCACTCATATAATGAGGTACCGTCATTGATGCCACGAAACAATAATCTTCAACACCTGTTACAGCAATTCCGACAAGGTAATTCATTTTCTGGCTAATATTTCAATACAGTCCTATGATTTACATCTAGCACTGGCTTAAAATATTACATCACAAATTGACAATTCCCTGGACATCTTACACGATGAACAATTGAACATCCACCCATATTCCATTTTCATCCTCCCCAATGTTTCTATATGTGATACAATCCTTTTATTTACAACTTGTATACAAGATGTCATTGTCTTTAATCACACGAATACAACATCATGGACATCTTAAATGAACATATTCCTTTACCATTTGGCTTTGTTTTTCACAGATTCTGTTTTGGTCTAGGTATCGGTGTATGATTCAAGAGAAGACTTAGCCAGCCACAATAAACCAGGATCATTCCGCTTCAGCACTAGGTAAGCTTCTGCCTTCCCCATTTCATCAAAAATAACATCTTCCTTGAAGCCAACTAAGAAGAGAATTTCCAATGTAGCTGCAGCAAGAACAGGAAAAATAAGGCTGTCGCCCAATACTCTGAAAATTTTGCTCATAACACCAACACAGTAGCTCTATATACAGTAATTAAATTTAAAACCCAAAATGTGTCAAGATGCTAACCCTTATTATTTACAACATTCCTCTCGATGACAGGATTAGCCTGCAAACAAACATGAGTAGGTTAGAATTCTCGAAAGTCAAACTATGAAGCATGTCCTAGGCAGCAAGACGAAAGGTCAGACAGATCATACCTTCCGTAGTCTTTTGTATTTTGTCTCCTCAGGGTGTTCAATCACATTCCTGTTGTCAGATAGCAAACAATTATTACGCATACACAACTACATGCTTAGAGGCACAACTACATAGGATTTAATAAATTCCTTTCTGAAGCGCCTTAAAGAAAAGAGGAACTCAATAAAAAAAAAAACCTACATATTCTCATACATCAAACTACCTGATAATCTTTAAGAGAGTTTGGATAGCTGAAGCAGTTTGCATAGGACTAACTTCAGCTTTTAGCACTTCCAGGTTCTTCTGCAGATGGTTACAAACAATAGTCACCGGATCATTGATCCTCTGTAATTCTAGATCATCAGGATCTGGCTCATCAGTTTGCATCGTAGATGATTCTGCTGGGGGCACCGCTATATCATCAGGATCAGGTTCCGCTGGCACAACTACATCTGCATTAGGTTCATTATGAGCAGGTTCTTTTGAATCCCTGCTTTCAATAACTTGAGGTCCAACATTTATGGTCACAACAGAACCTAATGAATTAAACACCTCACTATTATGCATCAAATTGTTCTTTTCCGCTTCCCATTCAATAGAATCAGTAATTCCCAAACGAATATCAGAACTGAAAGCTTTAACATGGTGCGAATCATCTGGATCAGGTTCATGCTTCATTACATTAGCAAGCTGATCATCAGGGTCGGGCTCACTATTAGATCCTTTATCGGCATGAAAGGTCATATCAGTATCAGTAATTCCTGAAAAAACATCAGAACTGAAAGCTTTAGCATGGTACGAATCATCTGGATCAGGCTCATGCTTCATTACGTTGGCAATAGAATCATCAGGGACAGGCTCACTAATAGGTCGTTTCTCAGTAATTCCTGAAAATACATCAGAGTTGAAAGCTTTAACATGGTGTGAATCATCTGGATCAGGCTCATGCTTCATTACATTGGCAAGATGATCATCAGGGTCAGGCTCACTGTTAGGTCCTTTCTCAGCCATGCCAGTATCAATAATTCCTGAACAAACATCAGAACTGAAAGCTTTAACATGGTGCAAATCATCTGGACCAGGGTCATGCTTCATTACATTGGCGAGATGATCAACATGTAAGGTCATATCATTATCAGTAATTCCTGAAAAAACATCAGAACTGAAAGCTTTAACATGGTGTGAACCATCTGGATCAGGCTCATGCTTCCTTACATTGGCAAGTTGATCATCAGGGTCAGGCTCACTGTTAGGTCCTTTCTCAGCATGAGAGGTCATACCAGTATCAGTAATTCCTGAACAAATATCATAACTGAAAGATTTAACATGGTGCGAATCATCAGGATCAGGCTCATGCTTCATTACATTGGTGAGACAATCATCAGGGTCAGGCTCACTATTAGGTACTTCTTCAGCATGAAAGGTCATATCAATATCCATGATTTCTTTAGATTGGGAATTCATATGATCAGGTTCACCACTCATATTAAATCTAGAATCATCTGGGTCTGGCTCTGCATTTAATTCAGACCCTCCTGCCATTATGGCAGATGCAGTAGTCATCCGGTGGTAAGCAGCAGCAACTGAAAAAGCACGAGCACTTATCAGCTGATCCGACCTATTACCTCCAAGCTTCTGAGGAATATAGCTACTGTCTCTTACAAAATCTCCCTCAAAATAGTCAGAATTTCTGACTCCACTCAAAGTGTGGCTTGCAGATCTAGTCCAATCTAAGCTAACAGCTTCTAGATTTAACTGCCCATAAAACATTAGATTAAGATAAGCCTACTCAGTTGAAGTATAATAATGAACCATGTCAAACACTGACCTGTTTATCCAGAGCATAAAAGTTGGCATCATGTTCAGAGTATACCATATGAGCCTGAAATAAGTACAAGACACATCAGCACAATAATGACCATGTACTAATTTACATATTTACTTTGATTGTTTTCTTTGTAATTGGGTAGTTAAATTGTTTAGAAACTTAGCATGAAACCCAGTACTAGGAAAGAACTGATATGAACACTTGTGATCATCTATGCATGAAAGTTCATATCATCATGTAAATTTAAATAAAGAACAATTATTTCTATAACTCACAAGTTCATGCAGTAGAGTTTTCTTGATGCTTTCATATTTCCTGAAACCCCTGAGATCATCGGTTCGAAGTCGCAAAGATATTTCATCTCCATGGTTCTGCCATTAAGAATGAGAAAAAAATGAGATCAACAAGATGATTCTGGATATTGAAGATCACATGCTATGTCATCAAGGTGAGGCCACTACCTTGTTAAAACCCAGAATGCATTTTGGGCTCACACCAACATACCCAATAGGAGCCATCTCAGTCATAATTCCTACACGCCAACGATGCTATAAGATGAAATTCAAACATTAATCAGAAGTTGAAGCATATTTATGATGGAACAATCATATAGTTACTATCAGGAAGTACACTGAATTGTACCTTGTTCATGACAGCAATAATTCCAGGGTCTGCAGCAAGCATATGCATTCTCTTTAATGCCTCAGAAGGGGGAGGGTTCAGCTGCAAATAAACAATTAAAATTTTCATCCACAATCAGTTGACCGACCTCCATTATAAATTTTGTATCATAAGATGGGTGGAAAAACATATGATGGTCAAGCACATGCACCATTGGCAGAACAAATTAACAAGTCAAAATGCCATATCAATCTTACTGGTATTGAATTCCTAAAGTAGATTCTGAATCTAATTCCTTGTTTTCAATGTAGAAAATCTGACTTATTTGACAAATTCTCTATATGCCCCTGCCCTCTGAACATATTATTAGTTCATCACTAGTAGCAAAGTAAATGCAGAAGCATAAAGAAGAAAAAATTAATGAGAATGTCACAACATGAAAAGGCCACATATTGGAATTAGCTTACTGTTTCACATAGAGGAGCAGCCAACAATGCGTGCATGTGTCATGTCATTCTTAGCTTTAGCAAATATAGTAATTACTCTATATTTGTATAACAAAACATACCTTCACTCCTGGAATTTCAAGAGTTCTAAATTCATTGAAGATATAAGGCCCTTGTGGAAGTTTCCATGAAACATGAGGCCCATATGAACTTCGCTGTTTTAGTCTCTTCTCCTCATCCTCAAATCCAGCTATTCTTAAGTTTGCCTTTGCATCTTGTAGAACTTGTTCAACTTCATTTGTTGACACACCCATCATTTTAATTGACTTAGCCTAATGAGGAACAATGGACAGTTAGGGAAACAATAAGCCAGATATTTAAGTCAATATAGCCACTATCTTCATATGTGGTTTAGTTTTAATGCAAAAAGGAATAGTTCTTTTTGTTAAAAAAATGAGTGAATCTTGAAGAAAATAACAATTAAGACTGTCATCATTAGCTGACAATCTCAAACACCCCACTAGAAAGACTAATTAGAAGACTCACTGTAACTGCTTTTATCTATAATTCAAATGATCCCACTCAACTCTTTGTTGATGAACTTGTGTCCATCAACTAATTGCCTCAAGGAACAGAGGGTGACTTCTAATCAAACTAGTAATTAAGTTAAACAGACTCAAGCCCATGCTTCTGATCCATTTAAAACTGCTTACGCCAATCATTAAAGGTGCTTCTCAAAGGGCAAAATTTCCTTTTCAAATCTATCAAGTAGCACAACTAAATATGATGCAAAATGTTAAAGAACAATAAGATAGAAAGATATTTTTGGAGATTGTGACCAGATCTCTAACGGCTTCTATCTTGTTTTGGGTTCCTTCTTTTTAGCCTCTTATTTTTTCTAATTTGATTCCTTTCTTGCTGCATTCTGTTTCTCAGTTTTCATAGCAAATATTATGCTTATTTGTATTAGTTGACTTTGGCTGCGTTTGCAGCATTGATCTAAAGGTCAGTCTGTCCCTCCCACATATACACGTACCCTCCTGTTTTTGCAATAAACATAAGTTTCTGCTTTATGCTTCATCTCTTCACTTCTCCATACTTCTTCATGGTATCAGAACAATTCTAGCCTGACCCATGCCCATTTTCTATGGCACATCAAACTACTTCGTTGCCATAAACTTCTGGCACATGTGCCCCCTCACCATGTTCAGAAAGCCCATTGGCCAAACCCTGCAATCAGAAATTCTACACGCATCCACATGCCACTGCACCATATCATTAGCTGTCCCCAGTGCCACCACATGAGAGCACATGACGTGCCATCTTCTGCCACTGTTTGTCCAGATAGGCTTGACTCAGCCTCTTCTCATAGCCTGCTGCTAAAGTCGCTGGAATTTAGTGGGCAAATTGGAAAAAATGGCTGAAAACTTCATGGAATGGGAAGCCATCTAAAAGCTAAAAACAAACCAAGGGATCAAAGAGCAGCTACTGACTAGTGAAGATAGAGGAAAGCCTCAGTTAAATACATCCTCGGAAGAACCAATTGACCTTGTGCAAAAGTTATTTGACAGCCATCAATCCGCCACTTGAGACAGTGCTGTCAGTGCCGGACACACTTAGAGTACCAAAAGAATTGACCATCTGAAACAATATCTACTTCTTCTTCAAAACCTTTAAGAACATATTTTCGAAGAAAGAAGTCTGATACTGCACAAGTCTGATGCTGCACGTGTAAGCATAGAGAAGCAATTTAATTATGTCTGGTATCTATGTGTTGTTAACTGTCAGGGTAGTTATTGGTGTCTAATGGAGCACAAGTTCTTGGAGGGAACAAACCCAAAAGATTAGCCTATTAGGGGTAGAACTCCTCAAGCTTATAAAGCCCTTCTCTCAAAAAAATCTCTCCGATATGGGACTCCATCACTCTCTCCTACATACATATGTACCCTTCTGTTTTTGCAATAAACATAAGTTTCTGCTTCATCTTTTCTCTATTCCATATTTTTTCAGATATATAACCAATATACAAAACATTAATTTCATATCCCAACACCTCAATGCATGCGTTGCAGTGTGAGTGAAAAATGGAGTACCTCAGTAATTGAAGCTTCTTGCAAACTTAAAAAGGCATGCTCTGTGGAAAAGGGAGACATTAATTTGGAGGCTTTGTTGGAGACCTGTGGAATAATGAGCCGCATTGTATCTTCTTGGATATTAGTCAGCTCTTGCAATTCCTGTCCCAGCTCCTTGACAGTAGCACCTGAATTCATCTCTACAACAAACTTTTTTCCCCTCCATGTAACAGAGATTTTGTGCAGGCTTGGCGGAGATTGCATGTTTAAGCTGCAAAGATCAAACATAACTGATTATTTTCCTATAATTATGTTCTCAGAATTACATATATTCCCGAAAAGGAATATCAGATACGCATAATTCGAATAAGGCATTTTCACAAGGTCCCCCTCCGTATACTGCAAGCTCTATCTTATACACCACAAGAGTGAAATGATAGTCCAAACCTCGCATCAAGCAATTGCCCAAAGCTTGAGTACCAATGTTTGAATGAAAAATAAATAAATAGAACAGCCAGACCTTTCTATGGATGTCTGTAACAGTCTATAATAAAGCAATAGAAGAATGAAGTAAGATAGTCCATGCTAGGAGTCTGGAAGCAGAAGAACCGCTAAAACTACCCGACTGTGGAGTAAATCTACAAATTTCGGATAGAAACATGAACAACCTTACACGCATGAAGGGACAAATTTTCACGAATTCAAACATGAACCAATCAAATCAAACTCGTAACAAACCAGGAAGACAATAATTCAATGAAATAGCGCAGAGTTGCAATAAAAGGGAGGGAAAATATCTATTCACCGAAATTTTCCATTTCTGCCATCAAATTTTCGAAAAACAACTGAACCCACATGAGAATTTGTTTTTCATCACCGTCTGCAACCATAAACAAGACAACCGAAAACCCGAAAACCAAAAAAGACAATATTTCAAGACTTAGACGATATTGCAGCATCGAATCATGAGGAAATAAATAGTTACCTTAATTTGCGAGAAAGTAGAGGAAAAAGACGAATTGCGAAAACTTGGGCAGAAGCGGATTCCGATGATCCCCTTAAGCTTTTGGAGTCGAAGGACGGGTTAAAAAAATATTCGCAAGCGGCTTATCTTCAACAGGCGGCGCAAATTAGCATTTTTATAGAATCGTGGTGCTAGTATAAGCGCGGGCGGGCTTTGAGTCCTCCTACGTATGTGCTGACACGCGACCGCATGGAAGAATCCAGATGTGTAATTGGATTAAGAAAAATTTGACTATTGGTGCCCAGAATTCTAGGTAAATTTCGAGTATATTGGGATCTGGATAAGCTTAAGCAGCGTTAATCTACAGATTCGGAAGTAAATTTAGGACTACTTGATCAAAAAATTTGGTAGTTTAAATTTGTATATAATTTTTAAATTAATTTTTATACAAATAAATTTTTTTGAAAATAATATATTAATAATTAGATATTTTTGACAGGATAATATCCTGTTGAAAAAATAATAGAGTTTCTTACATTTTATTGTATAATTTTTACATCTTATAATTTATTTATTTGTTTAATAGGATATCAACATGCACAAACCAATCTACAATATTAATATATCATTATATATTATCATGTTTTTTTCTGAAAAATTAATTTTGATTAAGATTAATTTAAAAATTATATGGTGCATTTTATATCATTAAATTTTTATTTAATAATTTTTAAACTCAACAAAATCTCTAGTAGCGCAATGCTGGTGATGGTGATTTAAATCAAGTATAGTCACATCTCCATATAACTATTCTCAATATGAAAGGAAAAGATTAGGAGAAGTGACGAGAATTATTTTCCTCCAAATGATGTGAATGAAATACAATTAATTTTGTCTAGGTAAGGATTTAGACTGAAAATTTCCTTTATTTCTCAGTTGCCAAAGTTAAGCTTACGAACGACGGGTTATGTATATATATATGTATATATATGAACCCCAATATGTAAGTTTACACACATGCAGACGCATGTACGGATATATAAAACTTTTTCTTTTCATAAGGAGAGAGTATTCTAACAGCTTTTTGAGCCATATATATTAAGAGAATTATTTTTTTAAAAATCCATGATATCCTAGATTTTGTTTTGAATAAAATAAATTAATAAGGGAACTCTGATTCGTTCCCTTAATTGTTTTTGGAAATTGTGCATGAAGCGAGAGTAGATGAAGAGAATTGTGTGTATGGAGTGGAGAGAAAGAAAGAGGAAGTGATTGTGGGAGAAAAAATTTTGCGGAACCACTCATGCAAGATGCGAAGGAAAAAGAGCGGTTTTAATTTATTTTCTCTAATATGTAATCTTGGTCATTCGTTCCATCCAACATCTATAAGCATGCCATGCGTTGATGGGAAATCAAAACACTGTTTTATTTAAGTGAAAAGATGCATTTTGATTCTCTCCTTTTATAAAAAAATTTATAACATAAAGTTGTTTAGGAGTCTGTTTATATAGTTAATATCTATCTCTTAAAATGTATTTAAGTGAAATGGTACATCTCTTCCAAATATGACTGTTCACACCAACAAAATCCCCAGCTTAGGCACTCAATGTTTCTACAATTTGAACATAGAAGTTATAGCTAAGAAGACTCCCAAGGTAAGAGAAGGAAATTACAGACATGTATCAGATATTCCAGACTTAGCTTATATAGTTAGATCAGGCATTCATTGATGAGTATGTGAAAATAACAGCAGAATATATTTAAAGCTTTATGGTGAGAACTTTTACAAATCTTCAATAATGATATGATTTTTTTTGTTCTTTTATGTTTATAAATATTAATTTTTGCCATAATATTTCTCAGGGTTCAGGAAAACACGACCCACTGAAACAAGAAAGTAAGTTTTTAGTATTTTCCTATGATTGGTAAGAGATGCCTTTTTTTTTTTCTCTTTTCCTATGGATGGTTAAAAGATGATTCAATAGTTAAAATATGATGTTTTTTAAACCTTTAGAAAGTGATGCTAGTCTTTTGGTATGTATGTTTAAAAGGTGCTGCATTTTCCTATAGATGGTTAAAAGATGCTTCAATAGTTAAAAGATGCAGTTTTTTAAACCTGAAAGAAAAAACACTAACTAGTATGTATGGTTACTTAAGGAATAGGATGTAGCTTATTTTATTTATTTTTTAGAAGACATTTGAATGAATCTGGAAGTAAATGTATACTACTTTAATGATAATGTAAAATTTTTTTTGATGGCACACTTTTTTTTTTTGCAGTGCATGATAAATATGATATAATGAAGTTACACATGTGTCTTCTTTACATATACTTGTTTGTTAGCTAAAACTTTATACTTGATTGGACGAAAAAAAATTGTTACTTAAAGCAGAACCAATTTTGGTTTTACTCAATTGGATACAAAATATTGTCTCCAATCAAAAAAGAAATGTAACATGGTTTACAGTAAAGTTGATTATCATTTACAATATTTTTAGAGTCAACTATTGAAAAACTTATCTTTTCTCCATATCTTTCAAGTAGATGATGATAAGCAAATAACAAATATTTTTTGGATCAATGGATGCTTGCTCATTAACTACAGATATTTTGGTGACATTGTCTCTCTAGACATAACTTATACATCAAAAATTACAGTTCTCAACAAAGGGTCCTCTTATTGCATTTTGTTTCAAGCTGCTCTATTTTGTTTCATCTTGATTCAAATCTTCATGTTATTGATTGCATTCTTTATCCTTGTCTGTTACAGTTCTCTACATATACTTATCATTTTCTTCATCATTGTCTGTTACCCTCCAGAAGATTGATAAACTTTTAAGGCTCTTAAAACTCAATTTTCTCCATACCTGAACAGACACGAGAAAATTTCAAACCTAAAGAGTAATAACTAATGTATGAAGTTTGAGAGGGAAAAAAAAATATATTTCCACTTCACACTACATGGCTGCCTCACATTGGTAGTTTCAAAGAGTAAAAAGATGTTCTTGCATTGTCAACTACAAGATTGTGGCAAGTGGACAACATATACATTGGCAGTTTCACATTAACATTCCTACTCCACACTACATGGCAGCCTCACATGAACATTCCTATTTCACATTACAAACTGAATTATTCATTTTGCTTCCTCTAGTTGCATTTAGCTTCATGTTGCTTCCTCTTCCTTTATCTTGGTGCAATTTGCTTCTTCATACTTTATCCCCCTACATTTGCTTCATCCTGCACTATCTTGCTCCCTTTTAAGTTATTTTGCCTCATTTTGCTTCCATTTGCATCTTGTTGCTCTTAGCTCCATTTGGTTTATCATGTTGCTTCATTCCTCCTTGCTGCATCTTGATGCATTTTGTAGCTATATATAATGTGAGAAATAGGTCATTACAACAAAGCCAAATAGGTCATTACAATAGTTGTTTTTTATCAATTCTAACAGACCAATTTATGGAAAAGAAATATACTGAAACCATATAATCCATTTCAGCAACAGATCAATTCTACCCAATTCTAACTACTGGCTACTTATAGAATCAGATAAATTCCGAGGCACAGAGTTATTCAAATATTAGGTACTAAGTACCACAGTCCTTTAGTGATCCCCAAGTTGAAGAAATTCTTCATTTATGGAATGATTTTTACTTTCTTATCCTCTTTTTAATCAGTATCACTTAGCTGGTAGCCTCAGAATACTTAGTTCCTAATTTCACTTAACTCAAATTTATCAAACAGTCCAATGACAAGCAAGCTTATTCTAATTTATCTGTCACCAAGCTTATTCTAATAACAGGTGAGCCAGTCCAGTAAGCATATTAATATAATCCGGCGAGGAGCAGAATTATCCAGCAAGCATTTTCATCTGGGACTGAGCTCTCTACTCAAGACAAGCATTAGGAAGGTGAAAACGAAAATTTTCATCAGAGGCATACCTAAGGACCTTTCGGGAGACAACACCAAATTTTCAATCCGGCAACACCCAAACACCACTGCAGAAGGACGAGACAACATCCAGTCCGGCATTCTCCGACAATGGCGACGAGGGGACTTGCGTCGTTCTCCAGCAATGACGCAGCAACGGTGAAGTAGCGGCCAGGAACTAATAAGGCAAAGTGCAGACGTGAAAGTGTTTCTGAGACCCTAACCCATACACAAAGTGACGACATTCTATGCAGTATAAAAAATAATAATAATAATAATAATAAAGCCTTCAAAATGCACCATTTCATTAAGGAAATAATGTGTTTTGAAGGGGTGTAACAGATGCTTCAACTACATGGCATTACGTGGAGCGTTGGATCAAATGAACAACCACGATCATCTACTGGAGAAAAGGTACTAAAACCATTATCAATTGTGGGGATCTTTTTCCAAGATGCGTAACGTGAAGCCACTAGTTATTGAAGTAAAATTGTATTTTTGGTCTTTTAATTTTATTTGATATTTATTTTTATTTTTAATTTTATTTTATTTTATTTTTATTTTTGTTCCTTAATTTTATTTAATTAAAAAGTGCATCAAATTCACCTGTATTTGAATTTCTAAATGTGAAAAATATATTTTTTAATATGTGAAAGCTTCATTAATTATAGTAATTATTATTTTGATATTCAATTCTTATTTTATTCTTCCACAGAATTATATTGATTGGTCTTAATAGTTGAATTTCTTTTAAATTTATTTTTTCCATTTGGGTATTCCTTACCCAATTTTTTTTTTTTGGGTGATCATAACTCTTAATTCAACTTAAATTTTTAATGATAAAATCTTTCATACACTCACAATTATAATGTAAAGATATTAATAAATATTATTATTTTTGAATTGATATTATTACAAAGATGTCTCTACATTATAATTGGGTACATTGGTAATTCAAAATTGTAATAGTACAAAAAATGACACCATTTTAAAAACATTTTAATTTGATGGTGTTAGAGTGAAAAAATTTTGAGAAACTTTTAAAAATTATGGACAAAATTGGAAAAAAAATAACAGACAAAAGTAAAATTTAAAATAAAGTTAATTAACCAAATTAGAACTAAATGTATTTAAGAAATGAAATGAGATTTCAAATAAAATTAAGTGATCAAATTAAAATAAAAAAAAACTTAAAATAAAATTAAAAAACTAAAATCGAACTACACGAAGTTAACTCTCAAATAAAATTAAGACCAAGAATGCAAATTTACCTAAAAACTGTTGGCATCGTGTTGCATTTATCATCTTGCATGAGTGGGTCCCATGAAATTTTTTCTCCCGCCTTCCCTTTCTCTCTCTCTCTCTTACTCTGCACTCAACAGACAAAATTCTGTCTTTCTTAACTTCATGCACAGTATCAAAAATCAAGTAAGGGACTTCGGACTTGGATTCATTGGATCAAAGTTTCCATATAAATTTATTTGATTCGAATCCAATCTGTCCAATTTCAAACAAAATATAGGATATAAATGTAATACATTTTGCTGTATGAGATTGAAAAAAAATTATTTTTTTAATATATGTGACCAGCCATACTCTAACCATAAGAACTAATTCCGGTTGGTGTGTTGAGTTATTTTAGCTTACAAAATTATTTAACCAAGTTTGGGTTAAAATAAAAAAGCAAGCAAAATGGTACTCGGGAGTAAGATGGGAAAATGGTAGTGAAATAGTAATTTTCTTATTGTGGTACTAAGAGAAAGGGTTAGAGAAGTTAGTGATATATATTTAGTAATTAACTAATAATGTTAGAGCTCTAAATTCTATGATTCATAACTTGAGCCATTAAACGATCTTTCAAAATAGACTTGATAACTTTGAGTACTTAGAGCTATCAAGAATGTTTTCTTTGAGAAAAATGTTTGTTTCAAATATTTCTTTACCAATTTAATTCAATTTACTTCTTAATTTCTTCTATTTATAAGGATGTCTTTTTAGTCAAAATAATAGACTGATTTAGAGTACATTACATGAAAATACGGAATAAAATTATGCATAGTGTTGTTAGTTTTCATATGTAAGTAAATGGGAAGACAAAGATTTAAAGTCAACTGTGGTGAACGTTGTGACAAGATTTATGCAAATAATAGTTAATGAAAAACACGTTTCGGAATAAAAGGGAGCCCATGACTTCATCATGAGGAACATTTTTAAACCTAAACCCTAAACCTGCGCGTAGAGAGATGAAAGGGGGAGAGGCTAAAGGCAGAAGGAGAGCACAACAGAGAAGAAACATTAGCATGATTTTTAAAAAATATCTTTTACAGCCATTTCAGCAGCAAGGGGATTTGGTAGCAGCACACAAAGGACATTCTCTAAGAAGAATGCAATACACTATAGGGACAAGAAGACAATGAGTTTGAAATTGATTTATAATTATTGTTAATCCTTGTTCCCTATTCAAATCATTATCTTATGAATATTTTTAAGATGATGTTGATTTTGATTATCATGAACTAAATTCTAATTAGGTAGGATCATAGTTGTTAACTCGGCGCTGAGTTAACGTTTTTACATATGGAAAACGAGTTGACTCGGGGTCTAACTCGGTATCTACACAGACGGTGTTGAACCCGCGTGCAACAAGACGTCAGATAGCTAACCACCAGGCCATGATGCATATTCAATACATATATAATAACCATTATATATATACAAGTCATTATTTTAATTAGGCAAAATAAGTAAAATCTTTTTTTGGTCCCTCACTTGTAGGGTATTTTTTTAAGTTAATCCCTTATAAAATTTATTTTTCATTTTAATCCCTCACAAATAAGATATTATTTTAATTTAGTCCTTCATAGAATTTCTTTTCATATTTTTTTATAGTTTGAATTTTATTTTAGCCAAATGAATAAAATCTCTTTTGATCTCTCACTAATAAGTTATTTATTAATTTGATTCCTTATAAAATTATTTCTCATTTTGGTCCCTTAAATAAAATACTTTTCAATTGAGTCACTTGTAAAATTTTTTTATCAATTTAGTCCCTTACATATAAATTTTTCTCAATTTATTAATAGAGGTAAACTCTTACGATTCTACGTTACGATTTTACGTTACGAGTCTACACCCCCCCTCACGAGTCTACCTAGAATCGCGAGTTTGACAACCTTGGGTAGGATTGTTATTTGAACCTATGGTTGTACTATGTTTTGAGTCGTTGATATAATGACTAGTGTTTAATCTAGTTTGTTCTTATTGCTTATACTTGTTTGGCCACCAATAGGTAGTAAAGAGCTTAGATTAAGTTTGGGATGATTAATGTAGATGGGATTTAACTTGATTAGTGTGACTTCATCAATTTTCATTGTTGATTTGTAAACTTTAGGGATATATAGGTTGTTTCACATAACTTAACTAATACTAAGCTTAAATTTAGTTTCCATAGATCAGGTTCTTATAAGAACATGTTGAATTTCAATTAAGAAGATTAACATAGCAATTTTGATAAAAATCTATGCAGATTGACTATATTAGAGTACATTTTTCCATGACATTATTGTGACAAATTTGAACAAACTGCATTTCAAGGGAAAAATAACAATCCTATAGTACTTATATTAGTTGGAAACTCATTATCCTTCACTATTATTGCCTTTTCATTTTGTTGATAAGTATGATTTTAGTTCTATGATTTCATTTTTGTTTATTCTAAATTAATTGCTCAATCAATTTTTACAAAGAAACATAGAATTTTTGTGCTATCATTGCTTACTTTAATCAAGTTAGCTTCCACTTTAATTTTGAACATTCAATCTTCATGGGGATCATACTTCTCCCATTTGTTGCAATACATACACTTGCATGGTATATTTAGCGTTCAACAAGACCTTAACTAGTCGTTAACAAGAAATTAAGGAAATTGGATAAGAAAATTTAAAACAAGTCAATGGGTCAATGTATTAACTTGTGATCCCTCCCTTTGCTATTTATATAGGAGACCTTGGATGTAATTCAAGCTCGAGTAGGTAAGACTTGGGTATCCTTAAAATTTAATTAAAAATTTGTTCACATATTTCTGTTTTTTATTTTTTATTTTATTCGCATTCTATCTAACATTTTATAGTCAGTAATTTCTATTCATTTATGTGAAGCTTACTTTTGAAGGCTTAAAATTATTTCTATTGAAACCATGCATGGGATTCAAGAATTAACACAAAAGCAACTTGCTTATGGTTTAGATTGGAACACCGGTGTTTCCATATTGATAATGAGACTAAACAAAGAAATTTCTTACATAATAATTTTCTTTACTTTCACATAAGATTGCTACAAAACTAGTAGCAATAGATGTGCTAGCTCTAAGTGTACTTTGAAAACACCTGGGTGACAAAAATGGTAATATAGTGTGACGACCATCTGACGCAAAAGAAGGGATGGATTGTTAGCTTAAGACGATTAATTGCCCATATGGACTATATATCCTCGATAAATGGTGATTTAAGAGTTAATAATTTTTTAAAAAAAATCTTTTTACTAACCCAAATCCGTTTGTTTCTAAAATCCATGATTTATCTCCTATGGTTTGTTTCTTTTTCCAATGACTCTAAATCCCTCTACCAAACCCTAGCCTCCATCCTAAGCACCATAAATCCCTAGAGCATGGAGAAGCGTTATATTTCCTTAGAATGAAGGATGGCATGGAAGTATTGTGGCTCTATAGTCTTTTAGGATAAAGCTTAATGTGGTTGAATGCATAATTATGAAGTTTATGACACAAATTTGATTGAACTTTGTGATCTAAAATTTGCTTAGAGCAAGAATAATGGATTCAAGAATATAATTTTTAAGAAGTATGTAATATCACTTTTGAATATTCCTTTCGTGGTGATTTGCATGCTACAGAATAAGATACTTCTTAATGTTAATTCCTTAATTAATTTCTGATTGAATTCTTTTTGTTGACTGTTTTAATGGCTAAATGAACCTTAAAAGCTTACAGACCTTGGAACTATTTAGTGGAGGCTTGATTGAAGTTGGTGTCGAGAACACCATAGAGCTTTCATCTTTAATGTTCTTAAACTTACTACTAAACCAAAATCTTGCAAGCAACGCCCTAAATTAAATTTTTGGTATCTTTGAAAACCTATTTTGCTTGAAGATATAGAATGTTGAATTAAAAATTTTTCTTTTAATTATGTCAGACGAGACCTTAAAAGGGTAAGTAAATCTAGGCTCTTGAAAATTATACTTCTGTTTTATTCAAAATGGTCCAAGCTAAAAATATGATTGATCAGAAATAAGCCAAGTTTGAAGAAAAATTACTAAGATCCAGCCTAATTTGATTATGTAGTTACAGATACCAAGGTTGTTAAACTTACAAGTTTAGGTAAACTTGTAAGAAAGAGGTAGACTCGTAATGTAAACTTATAAGAGTTTGCCTCGATTAATAAATAGTTATCAAAATATCTAATTTTATAGTTTAAATATTAAATACATTAAAAAATTATTCAAATGTAATTCAAATTATATTTAATCAAACAAAAGTTATTCATATTTCATAATTTGTAATACTCAACATGCATATTTTAATATGGTCATACATAAATAATTATTCAATATAACTAATTAAATAATATTTATTTTATTTTATTTAATAAGTACATATTAAATGTAATTTTATTATTTTTTATGTATATTCAAACTTATAATAAAATAAATTGTAAAGGTTTCATGGAAAAGAAGTTTGTCTATATCTTATTTAGTCTTGAGTTAAAATTATTATGTTGCTGACTTTATAAGCTAATTAACACGTTAAAATCGTAAACTCGGTAGACTCGATAAGTCAACTTGTGAATTTACCCGAGTTTGTACCAAGTCCGAGTTTACAACAAGTTGACTCATTTTCTTTATGTGTAATTGTAAACTTGGATAATAAACTCGCGAGTTTGACAACTATAGTTGTAGCAATTGACAAAACTAAATATTTGTCAAAGCTTACTCTAGCACAACTAATAAACTTTTTCCAAAAACATTAAGAGAAAATGCAAAATTTAAACAATCATTAGCAATTCTTTTAATAAAAAATAAACTATAAAAATTTAAGCATCCTTTCACGAAAAAAAAAAACTATAAAAACACTCAAAATAGAGACCATCTAATTATTGTGGAAGAGAGAGAACAACTATAAAAATTAGGGGTGCAAAAAAAATCAAGTTCCCATTACGGTTTATGACCGAAAAATAATAAATTGGCTTTTTTTATTTATATCTTTTACTATTCCACTCCCTTTCTAAAGTGACCTCAAATCTCATACAATATTACAAACTACTCAACAATCAAAAGTGATAACACTGGCCAAATAATATATATTACTAAGAAATATCATATTTGCATGATCGAAGACAATGGTAACTATTATTCCCTACTATTCCCAAAGAACACAGTTGAGCTAAATAACTTATTAATTATCACCATAACTCGTTATGGTGGGGGAAAAAAAGTACAACTAGGTCATTAACAATAATTAAAGTAACTGAATCTAAAGTTGTAGTGAAAATTTTCTTCTTCAATGTCCTAATACAACAATGTTGCTTGCAAAAGTTGGATACTCCATTCCATCTTCATTAGAAGAAGAAGAATCATCCTGGGATGATTTGATAGAGACAGCTACTTTCTCTACGACCTTGTAAGTGTCATCATCAAGATCTTCATGTTCATCATCGATGCATTGTTCATGTGAGTTTGTGTGAACGCATTTGCTAAAATCGTTTGCCTCAATGGCTTTCATGAAGCACAAGCAAACCAAGATTCCAAGGCCGAACACAACCATTCCTCTTGAAATAACCATGATTGTTGCTTATGTTTCAAAAAGTAAGAGTAGATAATATGACACTGACAATCAAGGTTTATATAAAGCAGCCTGTAAGTGGTGTTAGTTTACTATTATTAGACAAGTTTTTATTTATGGTCTCTATGGATGTGTTAGTTTGATTAGAGCTAGTCTAAAGGTACGTAGAGGCGCTTGAAAAGGTATTTGCTTCTAGTCTTTTTGACGAGAAACATGGAAGCATGATTAGAAAGTTTGAAAAGAAAAAGGAAAAAATATACTTTTAGTCCTATAGTTTCATTTAACTTTTAATTTACTCCTTATAATTCAAAAATTTGTAATTGAATCCTTAAAGTTTAAATAGTTTTTCATTTAATCCCTGCCATTATATTTTTATTTCTATCAGCAAAATTATACAAATTTAGAGTGTCAAAATTATATACAATTAGTTATATCAGCAAAATTTGACAAAATATTAACATAATTTTAACAATAAGGATTAGCTTAAAGTATTTATAAATTGTTAGGAATAATCAATTATAATTTTAAAACTATATAGATCAAATTAAAAATTGAATAAAACTACAATGACTGAAAATCTAATTTTTCCAAAAGAAATAAGGTAATTTAATTGAAACATCTCACACAAGTTTTAATAGAATTAAGAACAACTTTCTACTTTATTGTGCCTCGACCTTATGACCAGCTCCAACTCAAACAAACACATACGTATAAAGCACATTCAAGAATTTTCCTATATATATATATATATATATATATATATATATATAAAATAGGGAACAACCCTTGCTTTGAATGACTGTATATCCATATTGTCTCTACTCGTAAAGTAAAACTTCACATTCCTACATAAATCTAATTATCCTCTACAAAAATACCCTTGAATATTTTAGAAAGAAGAAGCCAAAGTAATGGCTATATCTAGAAGAATTGTTGTGTTTAGCCTTGGAATGATACTTATTTGCATGTTCTTCTTAAAAGCCACTGAGGCCAATGATGAGTTAGGCTTGAAGTGCATTCATTCAGAATTAGCTAACGCAAAAGTCTCTGGATCGCACCACGCATATGAAGAATGCAAAGATCACAAAGATGTTGATGATTTGCATGATGATTTTGATGACACTTTCAAGGTTGTAGAAAATGTGGCCATCTCTCTTTAATTAATCCCAACATTCATCATGTGCTCTTGAAATGGTGATAATAATTCTTTAGATGTAATTTTAAGAAACTTCTATTAATATAGAATACTTAGACATAGACATTTGTCTTCAAGTTATTTTGTTTTCCTTTTTTTTTTTAATGGTTCTTTCTTCTTTCCCTCAACTCTAGTTTGTTCTTCAGTTATTTTTGTTCATCACTTGGTTTCGGAAGGTTTTTGGGGCTACCAAAATTGTTCCTTTTTTTCTTTTTACTCCTGGTTGTTCTAGTGATTATTAATATAGTTTAATTTCTTTGGGGAAAGTCAATTCATTTATTTATTTTTTAATTTCTTAAAGAATAACCAAGAAAACCACGTATATAAGAGAAGAATTCAACGCAAGAAAATAAGAAACGAAGTTTAATAGAATCTTTAACAGCAAATTCTCTTTAATCTTGAAGTATGACTAATACTCATACTATGTGGACTATCATCTCATTATGAAATAAAAAGAATAAGATGAAGCAGAACTTCTTTGAAAGGAAGAGGAAATAAAAAACGAAGTTTTCTTGATCGCTTGATATCATATTAAATTTAATTTTTCATTATGACTAACTCTAGTGCCATGCTAACTATCATCTCATTAGGAAAGAATTAAAATAATTAAAAAAAAAAAGGGAAGAAACAAACACTTCTCTCCAATACTAATTAGGTAAATGATGCTAAAATCATCATGACAATTTTAGGTATATATATAATCACAATAATGAAATCACAAATATCTGTTAGATTTTATTAATGAAATTAAGGGCAAACTCTATCACAATAACAAGTATCAGTATAGCTGAGTATAATAAAATATGAGTGAAAGAAAAGGTATAGCAAAGAAGAGAACTCAGAGAGCACATAGAATGATCAGATTTGATATTTACACCTGAGAGGAGAATGAGCTGTCAAAATACTTAGAGCCTACTTGGTTATTGGAATGTTTACGAGGGAATAAGAATATGAATGAGAAAGAGAATAAGAATAGGAATAAGTTTGTAATTAAGTAGAATAAAAAAAACAATGAGTTAATTCTCTACTTAATGGGAATACCATGAATTAAAAGCAATCAAATATAGGAATAGGGTTTCCATTCCCATTCTTAGCCTGGATTCTAGTAACCAAATCTAACTTTAGTGCTTCTAATAAGACTCTCTTGCATGCCAACTTGGCCTTCTCCTTTTGTTACTTTTTATTAACAAACTAACTCCCATTGCCACTTTAGCAAAATCCTCATGTGCCACACTATCACCCGAAATAACAAAGTCAAGCATCCCATTCTGCATTGGATTTCCACATGATCATAGTTAGAAAAAGCTTGACTGAATTAACCATATTCTCCTATGTTGCTTGATTAGCCAATAGCCCTTCTCATTGAAAGAGCTCCTGTGGTACATAGTTCTCGTTAACCAATATGGTACAATGCTATATGATGGTTGAAGTCGTAGGATTAGTCCTTCTTCTATGCTAATGAAAGGTAACAGAACATACTATGAAGTAAGCTCCTCTAAGCATATTTCTTAAGTAATGATACATAGAACACTAGGTGAGTCTTAGCTGAAGCTAGTAATTGAAGCTCATAGGCAATGTTTCTTATACATTCTAGTATAGGAAAAGGACAGAAATATTTCAGTCCTAGCTTCTAGTTCTTACAAAGGGTGGCCAAGTGTTGTCTATAGGGCTACAGTTTGACAAACACTAAGTCTCCTACTTGAAATTCAACCTCTTGAGTGATTATGGTCAGCAAATTTCTTCATTCGAGCATATGTTTTAGTTAGACTATTCTGTAAATATTCCAAAACAATAGTGTGATTTATGTGTGAGGTTGCTTAGAATTACATCATCATACCAAAAGTATTTACCAAACTAATTAAGGAACGGGTCAACCATATATATAGCTCCTGAAATAAAGTAAGACCATTTGTATTGTAATTGTGTTATACTAGTATTTAGCCCATGGTAGAAACCTATACCAAAGTTTAAGATTATCATGTAAAAAGCTTTTGAGATAAATTTCCATACATTTGTTGAACACCTCAAAGCACATACGTTGGGGGATGGTAAGTAACTCACCTTATTGGTCATTAGGAGTTTCAACAAATGCCATAAAAAAAAAACTTCTGAACACCTCATCGCAATCTAATACAATAAAGTGAGGTACTCTATGTAATTTAACCACCATACCAATGAACTTGGTAGCAATTATAGCATTAGTGAAAATGGCCTTGTGAGCACTAGAATGAGTATACTTAGAGAATTTATAAATGACCACTAAGATCAATGAGTACCTAAATGGCACTTGAAGAGATGTAATGAAGTTCACAACAGCATCCTCCCTGTTAGAAAGTAAAAGAGAAACTATATAGGAAGAAAGGAATTTCTATTTCTCAATCATATTCCAATTGCTTGCCTTGGCCTCGAACACCAAGTACATGGGGTATATATAGGCTTACTACGTGGCTAGTTACATTAACCCTATTTCATTCTCCATACATGTATCAAACATACCTAATACATGTATCACACATTTATAAGTACATGACTCATACTATACATGGGTTATATAACTTGTATCCATTTGAATTCGAATCATAGCCAATGAAGACATACTTAGCACTTCTATTATCAAGCTTCGATCTTTCTTGATCAGGCACATGTGCATAAGCAATACTCCCAAGCACACGTAAATGGTTGACACTTGGCTTCTTTCCGCTCCATACTTCTTAAGGTGTTTGACCATCCATATTTTTTGTCAGTGAGTGGTTGAACAAGTAAACAACATAAGTGATAGCTTTGGCCCATAGCTACTTAGACATATTCTTTGCTTTAATCATACATCTAGCCATGTTGAGGATAGTTCTATTTTTCCTCTCTACTGCACCATTTTATTGTGGCAATCTGGGTACCACTAAAGGACGATGAATTCTATATGACTTATGAAAGTCATTAAATTCATTCGAAGTAAAATCTTCTCCTTTATTAGACCTTAAGGATTTAACCACAAAGTCACACTCTTTTTCTACATGAGCCTTAAAATTTTTGAATACCGTAAATGCTTTAGATTTTTGCTTTAAAAAATAAGCCTAAGTCTTCTTACTACAATCATTGATGAAGAGCAAGAAGTATCTATTTTTACCAAAGATAGTGGATTAATTAGTCCATAAACATTAGTATAAACAAGTTAAAGAGGTTCAGTTGCTCTTGATGTTGCTTTTTTTAAAAAACTATTTCTTGCATGATTTCCTAATAGACATGCCTATTAGGATGGTTAATTATTAGCAGCCTTTTTACCATCTTTTCTTCCAAAGCTTTGAGTGCACCAAAGTTTAAATGAACAAATCTCATATGCCAACGCCATGATTCATCATTCATACTATCCTTCAAACATTTTGCTTCAATAGTCTTCAAATTCAACATGAACATTTTATTTCTAGACATAAAAAGTTTAGCAATCCAAGTGCCACTTTGATCTCTTAGCCAAAGACAACAACCTTTCATATTAATTTCATAACCCTTTTCAAGGAGTTGCCCGAAACTCAAAATATTGCTTTTAATTTAGGAACATAATAAACATTGGTGATAAGTTTATGGCTACCATCCTTTAAAAAAATAAGAATAGTACCTTTCGCTTAAATTTGAACTTTTGAATAGTTTCCAAAAGAAATGTTGCCACTAACCTTCTCATCAAGCTCCACAAATGCTTCTTTATATCCACACATGTGATTGCTTACACCATTGTCAATATACCATAAGCTTGTATCATTTTTCTTGTCATTCTTGCATGCTAGCAACAAGATTGGCTCTTTCATTTCTTGCTTGTCATTACAAGATTGGCCTTATCTTCTCAACATTAGGTATCATTCCCAAAAGTAATGTCTAAATTGATGACAACTATAACATTCAACATTCGACTTCTCATACCTTCATTTACTTGTTCTAAAATAATTGCTTCTACCTGTACCCTTTGTTTTTCCATGGTCTCTAGTTGATTGGTTGCTATTACCATTGTTACAAGTGTCATGATTACCTTTTCCTCCTTTTTCTTGGCCACATCTATGACTATGTCCTCTTACTTATCCTTGTCCTCTTTGATTCACATCTTGTCCTTCATTTTTCAAGGATGCCTTGACATTAAGAAATTGTTCTAAAGTTTTATCTTGTTTCATCATCAAATTGTCTTATTGGGCTTGTTACTCACCCATAACTTGTTCAATCGTCATAGAGTCAAGATCTTCTAACTCAATGATATAAGCCATAACATCAAATTTTAGGGTCAAGGTATGAAGTATCCTCTCAATCACACAAACATCTTCTACTTGGTCTTTATACCTTACATTTGATTCACAGTAGACAACACCCTCAAATAACAATATGAGATTGAATTAGATTCTTTCATTCACAAAGCTTCAAATTCACTTCTTAACATTTGGAAGCATACTTTCTTCACTTTGTTACCTCCTTGGAAAATCTTTTGTAAAATCTCATAAGCTTCTATAGCAGTGGTGGCACTTGCCACTTTAACAAATATCGATTCATCTAATCCTTGATGGATAATGGTGAGGGCTTGTTAATCCTTCTTCCTTATTTTCCCTAATGCATCCTTCTCGTTTGGTGACAATGACATGTCATTTCATGGTTGAACATATCTATTTTCTACAATCTCCTAAACTTCTTATGAGCCAAGCACCTTCAGATGTATGCACCAATTTTTGTAATTCTCTTGTGTAAGATAAGGAAATCAAAATGGAAACATGCCACTGTTTGCCATTTCTCACGCTAAATGATCAAGCTTTGATACCACTTTGTTACAAAGTAAGAGAGAAACTACATAGAAGGAAAGGAATTTCTATTTCTCAATTGCATTCTAATTGCTTAGCTTGGCCTCAAACACCAAGTACATAGGGTATATATAGACTCACTAGATGGCTAATTACATGAACCCTATATAATTCTCCATACATGTTTCACACATACTCAATACATGTATCACACTTTTCTAAGAATGTGACTCATAACATACATGAATCACACTCTTTTAGATATATTAGTCACATAAATCTAGGTACACTTAATTAAGCACAATGAACTCCTTATAAGACTAAAAGTTTTCTTGAAAGTTTAAATTATATATTTCCAACACTTCCAAACTTAGCTCGAAATTAGTAATGGCTACAAGAGACTAGCTGAGTATATATGAGGTGTTTTTGCTTGCTAGCATATTAGACATTATCATACAAATTTAATTTCTTAATATCCTGTATCATATCTTACCAATAAAACTAAGAAGATATCTAAGCCCAAATTTGTAACCTTCTTATATGACCTCCTATCAGAGATGCATGGAACTCTTACAAAATTTGTGTTTTTGATAATATCATTCTAGAAAAGGAATAACAAATCATCCCTTCCAAAACACCCCTCTTTCCTAGTATAATAGGGTGGCAAAGGTTATTCACACAAGTTATCGTAAATGATCATTAGCTGCTGCTACCTTATGTATATCATTGAGAAAGTTTAACTGAGGTATAGAAATGGCCATTGCAAATGTACTTTATAAGGTATCAGCCACCATAATGTCTTTTCTCTGCTTATATTCATTCATATAATTAAAGACCAAAAGCTTTGGAAGTCTTTTATGTTATTCTGGGATGTGGATCATTTAATTTGTCAAATTTTAAATACTTTGATTGTCTGTCTAGACAATAAAGTAATGCTCTAGGAGATAATATCTAAACTTGGCTAAAGCCTTTGCTATGGCAATAGCTTATGTACTTAAGTGGATTAAGACTATAATCTTAATGAAAGCTTGTGAGAAAAGAAGGCAATTAGGTGTTTATTTTGGCTAAGCGCTGCACCTATCTTCACTCTTAAAGCATCAGTCTTTAGAGTAGAAGGTTGGGAGAAATCAAGCAAAGCATGTACAGGGGCACTAGTTATAGCCTTCTTCAAATCATCAAATAATGCTTACTAAGCTTTAAGAGTCCACTGAAAGAATTTCTTTTCAAAAGTTGGGTTAAGGGTTTTGCAATGGATGCATAGCACTAAATGAATCAACTATAGTCCCCTAATAACCTTAAGTACCCTTGAAGTTGTTTGACTAATTTTGATTGTGATCAATCCAATATTGCTTGAACTTAAGAGTCAATGGGAATCTCATCTTTGAAACTGTGTCCCAAGTAATCAACATAACTAACACCATACAAGCACCTAGAAATCTTGGCAAATGACTAATGGTCTCTATGCAATTGTAGAGTAATTTGTAAATGGTATAAGTGATGACTCTAAGTAAATTGTAGATAAGGATGTCATCAAGGAAGACTAGAATAAACTTGCACAGATAAGGATGAAAGACAACATCATAAGAATTTGAAAAGTGGCAAGTATGTTAGAATGCCCAAGTTGCATTACCAACCATTAATATAGACCTTGTTGGATCCTAAAGACAATTTTGTAGCAATCTTTTCGCTTCACTTGAATTTGATGTTGCCCTAAGCATAAAGCCAACTCAGAAAAAATTGGCACCATAAAGCTCATCAATCAACTCATCAACATTAGGTATAAGGAAGGAATCTTTAATGGTGATTGAGTTTAAAGCCTTGAAGTACAAAAGCGCTAAGTGCCATCTTTTATTTTCACTAGCAAAACCAGTACAAAGAATAGGCTTATGCTATTTCTAGCCTGCATGATGCCTTCGTTTAACAATTCATCCACTATCTTCTCAATCTCTGCCTCATGAAAGCACAGATATCACTTTAGAGAGTAATAAATTAGCCACTAAAAAAGAATTTAAATTGTGTTGAGCTATTATTTATAGCATGGGGTCCCAATATGGCTAACTATTAAGCTCCAAAGACCACATCTGCACTTGGTATAGGCAAAATACATTTAGGGATAATACATGCCATTGAATATCAAGCTTTAGCTAAGGTAAACACCTTTTGTCTTCAAGTAACTTCCATTGCCTACCATCACATTAAAATCAAGTATAGGTTTAATAGGTAGTTTAAGAAATTTAGCAATCTAGGGTAAGATGAAAATGCCTAAACTACAATTATCTACAAGCACTTAAATAGCTACACTCAATATAAAACTAGTTAACTTCATAGTCCCAACTCCAGAAGATTCTTTAAGGACTTTGTCTAATAAATGATAGAATTCAACAAAAGATTGGGATCAATAGTATGAACCATATAAGAATACTTAGCTTTTAGTGAAAAATGATCGTCCTTATCCAATTGGTGAAGCAAGTAATGTCAGTTAGGATACTTGAGGTTCCTAGTGAACTTGTCATCATAAGCATAGCAAAGCTTTTTTTCTGTTCTAATTTATATCTCAGCAATAGACATATGCTTAATAGTTGGTAATGGCATCATGTTAGAAGTAGGGAGTAGTGGTGGCTAAGACTTTGCAGGATGATTGGCATGCGTAGAAGAACTCTCTGAGCTAATATTCTTCACAAATGCGGTTGGAATAAAAGAAAATTGGGGTTTCAAGCAAGCTGAGATTGAACTCTTGGACTTTAATAATTTTACCAAAGAAGCAACTCACAAAAAAGAAGTGGGGAATTGAGCAATTACGTCTCTCTTAATATTAGCCTTTAAACGACTAATAAAACAATCAAGCAAAGCTTCAAAAGGGATCTCATCCACTTGATTAGCTAGGGACATGAATTGTCAATAATAAAAGTCCACTGAGTTAGACTGACACAACTTGGATAGAAGAGCTTTTGATCATTGGAATTGGGATGGGCGGAAACTAATGCTCCATTTTGTCAAAATAAAACAAAGCTAACACTCTAAACTTCTCGGTGTTTCCTCTACCTTTTTCCTATGAATTTCTTATACTCAAGATGCCCCTATAATTTTTTTATTAAGCACACTCCTACCTCAAGGTACGTGATTACTAAAAACCTTTCTCATTCAATTTTTCTTACCCTTTTTAAGTTGTGCAAAACAAGGCATTTCTCCCCATATTTATATGTGTTCTTCTTTGGTCACTTTCTTCTCTTAGAAGCTTTAATTGGCTTACTCTTGTAGAGTTCTATGATTCTTCCTTCTTGCCACATGAAGCGGCCACCTATGTATTCTTTCCACTCATCCTTGGTTTACCTCATGAATCTTAAATCTAAAAGTTCATTTTGTGTGTTATCTATATAATATAATGTGATGTACAAAATATTTTAAGTAATTTTCATATTTTAAAATATATATTTTATATATTTTCGACCGACTTGTAGTCGAAAATTATAACTAAAAGTTTTTTCGACTTATTTGTGGTAGGAGATTGAAAGCTTATTTATTATTACAAAGCTTGGCTATATCTAGAAATATATTAAGTACACTATTTCTATACCTTAGGGAACGTATTTATTTATTTAATGTAGCTTTAAATTAAGTATGTTAACTAACTTTTTCTTTAGTTTCATGTTATTTTTGCTTATTCTATATATTAGTGGACATGCTCAAATTTAGAAAATATTTCTAAACATTTATTTGATATCTTGCATATATTTCATATAGATCAGTTTAAGCACTTGTACCACTTTTTTCGAATTTCTTTTACTAAAATCAATTCCTAGTGCGTAGAAAATTTTCAAGATGTTACAAATTAAATCTCTATAGTTATAAATTTGTAATTAATTAGGATCTTACAGCTAAATAAATTTAAATCGAGTCTTTCCCATTTAATTTTTTGCAGGTATTGTATTCAATTTCGTTGACTTGACCAACCACATACTACTTTTACATTTTGAATATATATAATTTATGTTACCACCAATATGAAAAAAAGTGAATTATGAGGAAAAAAAAACCCATAATATAGCATGTAATGCAATCTGGATGGGGTAAATTGAGTTGATTCATACATAATTAGAATATCAAAATGATACATGATTAGTCACACATTAACATAATTCAATAAAACATTCTAAGAAGTTGAGCAAAATTATAGGAATCAAAAGAATAATTAATTTAGCCTAATATTATAAATTTGAGAATTATCAAATATATTAGCTTAATTTTCCCTTCAAACTTCCAGTCAAACTCCCATGTTTTTTGTTACAAAACTAGATGCACTGACCTTGCTAATCTCAAGTGCTTCTACCTTAAGACCAGCTCTTAGCTCAAACAAAACGCATCAACAAAGAGAATAGCCAACAATTCTCCAATATATATAATTGCAAATACTTGCTTTAATGAATGTATTTCCCTGATTGTGTCTACGCTTAACAATACTATTTCACATCCCTAACTAATCCTTCAGAAGATACCCTAGCATATTTCAGTAAGCAAAAGCCGAAGCCATGGTTATATCCAGAAGAATGACTGTGTTTGGCCTTGGAATAATACTTATTTGCATGTTCTTCTTAAAAGCCACTGAGGCCAACGATGAGTTAGGCTCGAAATGCACTCATTCTAACGTAGGAGGCTCTGGATCGCACCATGCATATGAAGAATGCAAAGATCACGATGACGATGATGATTTGCACGACGATTTTGATGACACTTTCAAGGTTGTAGAAAATGTGGCCATCTCTCTTTGATTAATCCCAGCATTAATTCATCATAAGCTGCTTATGGTGATGATAATAATTCTTTAGATGTAGTTTAAGCAATATTATCTTTATGTAGAATTAGACAGAGCTAGCATGCCTATGTTTTATTGTTAAGTTTATATATTTTGCAATAACAAAGTTTTGTTGTGGTTCTTTTTATTCCGCCTACAAATCTGGTCTTTTATTTGCTTTTTTTTTTTCTTTATTTCATGGTTTGAAATTGAATGGCTTTTGAGGTTCATAGTTAGAGTATCAAACCTATGAGTTTAGATAAATTTATTAAAAAAAATAAACTTGTCATGTAAAATCATAAAAATGCACATTGATAAATAAATTAATTGCTACTAAAATATACAATTATATAGTTAAAATTAATGACTTTAGAATCATATCAATCATTGAATCAATGAAGACACAGATTAACGGTTGACTAGTATGATCGTAGTTAAACTAATGTTAAATTAAGGGCTTTGAAATCATAACAATCATGGTACCATTGAATATATATATATATAGAGAGAGAGAGAGAGAGAGAGAGAGAGAGAGAGAGAGAGAGAGAGAGAGAGAGAACTTTATATATTAAAAATAATAATTAACAAGCAAACACTTAGATTTTAAAATTAGTGTATAAGATAGTTTATCCACCAATAAATATAACCACTAATATTGTTTTGTTGAAACAAGTAAAATGATTAAGATTGCACGAGCATCATAAGCATTATTTCACTACAATAATAATATACCATTTCTTATTATTTTTTAGTAAATATTAAATTTCATCAATATTAAAAAAAAAAAAAGGCAAACTTGCCACTTTAAGCAAACTCACAAAGTAAAGTAGGTTTTTGCCTCTATAAATAAATTTCTATTGACATATATAATTACAACACTTAAAATCAATATTTTCAAAATCATGTTAGTCACTGTATTGATGAAGGTGCTGATATTAGTCCCTCACTAGTTAGCCACAGTTAAACTGGTGATGATTAAATATATTTTGATGTTATATATTAAAATTTAATATAATAAGTATTCACAAGAAATACTAGTATTTTAAAATTTATGTCTACGATAATTTTCTGCCAAATATAACTATTAAATAATATTGCTGTTGAAAACACGTAAAAGTTCCAGGAAAGACATTATTCCGCTTACCAATTCTTTATTATTTTTGAGTAAATATATCAATTTATTACTATTTAAATAATAATAAATTAATTTAATGAATAAATATTAACTGATTTTGACTAATAGACAAAAAATTGATAAATGTTCGGTCAATTGATTTAATGTAGTCTTAATTTTAAAAAAATTCAAAAATTACACGCACGTTCGCACACAGACAGACAGACATATCTATATTATTAGGGTGGTCTAGTGATTAAAAGCAATGAAATGGTTTTGAGGCTCGAGTTTAAATTTTACTATTGTCGTTTTTTCAATTGAGAGGATTAAGATCACGTGAAGTTAACTAGTGATTCACACACAGAGATATATCTATATTATTAGAGTGGCCTGGTGATAAAAGGCAATGAAATGGATTCAAGGCATAAGTTCAAGTTTTACTATTGCCATTTTTCTAATTGAGAGGATTAAAATCACGTGAAGTCAACTAGTAATTCTCACACATGCACACGCACATACAGAGATATATTAGGGTGGCCTAGTGACATAAAGCAATGAAATGGCTTCAAGGCTCAAATTTAAGTTTTACTATTGTCATTTTTCCAATTGAGAGGATTAAGATCACATGAAGTCAACTAATGGTTTTACTATTGCCATTTTTCGCACGCGCACACACATATAGATATATCTATATAATGGTGGCCCAGTAATAAAAAGCAATGAAATGGTCTGGAGGCTCAAGTTTAAGTTTTATTATTCCCATTTTTTCAAGTGAGAGGATTAAGATAATGTGAAGTCAACTAGTGGTTTAACAATTGACACACACACACACATAGATATATCTATATTATTCAGCCCAGGGATAAAAAGTAATGCAATGGTTTCGAGACTCAAGTTTAGGTTTTACTATTGCCATTTTCCAATTGAGAGGATTAAGATCACTCAAAGTCAACTAGTGATTTTTACACACACACATGCATGCACGCATACAGATATATCTATATTATTAGATTGGTCCAGTGATAAAAAACAATGAAATGGTTTGGAGGCTCAAGTTTAAGTTTTACTATTATCATTTTTCCAAATGAGAGGATTAAGATCACGTGAAGTCAATTAGTGATTCGCACACACACATATAGATATATCTATATATCTATATTATTAGGGTGGCCCAGTGATAAAAAATAATAAAATGGTTTGGAGGCTCAAGTTTAAGTTTTACTATTGCCATTTTTTTAATTGAGAGGATTAAGATCACATAAAGTCAACTAGTGATTGACTCATCCAGACAAGGTCAATGAGTTAGTTACAAGTTCATGCAAGTTAGCATTGATTTTAATCAAGTTTACAAGTGAATTGACTTGTTTTCTCTAATTCAAAACATATAAATTCATCGAATTTCAGCGAGTTTAACAATAATAGTTCACAATATATATTCTTTTATTTTCCAGCTTGTTTTGTTAATGATACTAGTGCGAAAGGGAGCAAGAGAAGCGAATATCTTACAAGCTATTAGCTAATTCCGAAAACCCAAATTTCGTCTATAGGTACTCATCATTTTATAAATAAATATAGTTCATTGAATCTTATTACTCGGTCAGATATGAATCTTACTAGTATATATATATATACACTATGACATTCCGACTTAATAAAAACTTATGAAAGCAAATTCACTTATATTTACAGACGGATACTGAGATACCACATGAACTACCATTTCACTAGAATGAAACGTCCTTACACTTGTAAAAGTGTTAAGAGTCCATGTAATAGTATGAAATTTCAACAATTTACAAGTGTAAAGTGTTATTTAATAAAATAAAAGAAAGTGCAGAGACCAATTTGTTGATTGATGCAAACTACCAAGATCGATTGTTTAATATTTCCTAATATTTTAGACATTTCTAACACAACTGTCTTATCGAAGAGAAAAAAGTGGTACAGATTCTAACAATTTGCAGTCTAATAATTCTCACACCTTAATTGCAACGTTTTTTCTCTTATCATGTTTAAAAAAGAATTTAAAATATTAATATATTTTTATATATTATAGATTTTTTTACAAAAATATTATTTTTAAAATTGAATAAAAAATATATGGGATAATTTAAAGCATTGGATAATCCAATGGTCCAAATCCCCTACAAATGCAGACTACAGAGTCCCCTATTGTAGGGATCAAAATTCAAGATTTAATCTTCTTTTTTACTAGTGTTTACTAGAGCTGCACAAATCCTGAACTGGTTGGGTTACTATGCTATTTTCAAAAGTCTCAAAAATATTTCTTTTAACAATCTCATTCCTCTTTAAAAATCGAAACAAAATATTAATTAAAAAAACTAAATTCCAAAATCTTGAAGTACTCTCTACTTCAATAATTAACTCTTCTTGTTCATTTAAATTAAAAATTCCAACTTCAAGAATCTTAAAAAACATAAATTCCAAAAATCCTTGTCCATCATAATTCTATTTCAATTTTTAAATTAAAAAATTCTAAATTCAAAAATCCTAAACATTCTTTTCTATAATAATTTCATTTCAATTTCAAAATTTAAATAAAAATTCAAATTCCAAAAATCCAAAAAAAATTTAAAAAGAGAGAAAACAAAGAGAATTAAGAGAGTGAAATCATGTTCTTTTCGTAATTTAAACACACCGACCAAATATCTATCTTGTTTTGTTTAAGAAAATCAAATTGATTTTTGCTATCTTGCTCATTTCACAAAAACCAAAAGATACCAACAAGTTATTTTGCATTTCTATATTAAACTATATGGACTTTGATTTTTGTTGCAGGATACATAAGTTCTAAACTCTCATCCTAATTCAAATTTGTCCTTTCTTAATATCCATTATTTTCTTTCTTTAATTTATTTTCCATTAATTATTTTTGTTATTGTTTTCTCTTTCTATTTTCATGAATTTTAATAAGGATAATCAAGATAAATTTAGGGTCATGTTTTATAAATTTTATTTGACTAATTTAGGGTAATCGTCCATACAGATGGGTGTTGTAGGATGTCAAACACTTTTTTAACACTCAAATAGACTCCTGAACTCATATTTGTTTACATATACCACTTTGTCTTTTCTTTTCTTTTAAAAATAGTATTTCAAAGTTTTTCTTTAAAAATTTTAGTGACAACTCCTAAACAAACCAACTTTTTTAAATTAATTTGATAGTTGATTCATTCTCTTTTCTTTCCACGCTATCCACATCACGCTTGCCCCTCCGATAGGTTGTTAAGTGTGACATATACAACCCATATAATTTTAGAAGTATTAAGTATTTTCAACTTATCATATCAAAATTTTACTTATATATGGATTCATGAATTAATATTAATTTGGTCAGTATCATTTACCATTATACCCATGATTATTGTCATACTATTGCTATCTATAATAAAAAATATTTACATAATTTTTATATAACAGATTGTATGATAAGCCATAAATTGAAATAAGTTTGACCCGCTATGAACTTCCAAAGAAATTGATAACAATATATTTTTGAGTAATATATTTATATGATAATATATATATATATATATATATATATTGATATTAGTTGAAATAGATTTGAGACAAAAATTAGATATGGATATTTTTTGAAAGAAAATTCTGTCTCTAAAATTCATCCCTAAAATTAATTTTTAATAATAAATATTAGATAAATAATTCTAGAATGGGTTTGAAACAAAATTAGAGATAGATATTTTGAGACAGAAAAATTTGTTCCTAAAATTATTTTTTTATAAAAGATAAAAATGATTTTGGGATGGATTTTAGATATTGTCACGAATTTGAAATGAAAGAAAATCCGTCTCTAACTTTCTATTGGTTTGTAGTGTCTGTCTTCATCTTATAATCAAGTCTCAAGAATTTGCATTTAGGCTTCATATTGTACTGTCAGTTTTTCATTTCAAACGTTTAAGAATTTGCATATAGGCTTCATATGGTCATCTCAACGCTTCAATATCTACTTGTCATTAAGGCATTTAAACTCATATAAAATGGGATTTGAATTTAACTTGAATGTCCAAGAGACAGTCATGAATTTCTCCTCTTATGTGGCTATCCTCTTTTGTCTCCTTGGATACACTAGTTTATATTCTTTTCTTTTGAAGCTTTCGAAATTATGTTATTTTCCTTCTTCAGCTTTAGAGTATCAAAGCATAACATCAGTGTCATTATTGAGTCCAATAAGTTTAAGTAAGCCATCAAGATTGAAAAATTTTCAAAGCCCAGTGCTTCATAAATATGATTTTTTTTCCGTATATATGATTCCTTACAAAGTTTTTGTATAAAATTTTTTACTTCTTTAAATATTCTTTTCCAAAGAATTGTTTCAGATAAAAAACACACTTATAGGCCGAAATAAGGTACTTTCTTAACAATATAATTTTGGCCCAAATTAATACAAAGTACCCAGAAGACCCATTTAATTTCCACAATTTATCTATTTTGATCCAACAATGTCTCTTCTTTTTTATTATGACAAACATTTGAAAATGATAAGTCTATAGATTTTTGGGAAATATAATGAGTCCAGAATGTAAGATCTCTTCCTTCAATTAGGGCTGCACATAGTTCAAGTAAGGTTGAGTTTTCACCTAACCTAAGAGCTGGCCCAGAATTAGCATTGGGCATGTTTTCTTTTCCTGAGATCTAGCCTGAACCTATAGATGACTAGGTCGATCCAAGTTGGTCCAAGTTTAGGTCAAGCATTTGAAATTAAATTATTTATTTTTATTTAAAAAAGTATAAGAACAAAGGGCACGAAAAAGAAACTAGATCAAAATAAAATGAATAGACAAGAAGAGATAGACATAAAGGAGAAGTACTCAAAAACCCTAAATGGAAGGACGAAGGAAGATCGAATGAATGAGGCAAGGAAGGAGAAGGTGCATCGGAGTGAATGAATAGACGACCAGAGATCATAGAACCATGGTTGTTAACTCGGTGAGTCTAACTTGGTCGACTCAGCGAGTTGAGAAAAGCTTGCTTCAAAACTCAAAATGTGCTCATTAGGATTCAAACTGCGTGCAAGAAGGCACCCAACATCTTACCACTTGGCTATGATGGAAGTTTAATATATATATGACAAAAATTATTTATATATATATATATATATATATATAGGTCTTGATTTTAATTTGGCAAAATAAGTAAAATATTTTTTTGGTCCCCCACTTGTAGGGTATTTTTTTAAGTTAATCCCTTATAAAATTTATTTTTCATTTTAATCCCTCACAAGTAAGATATTAATTTAATTTAGTCCTTCATAGAATTTCTTTTCAATTTAGTCCCTCATATGAATATTTTTCAATTTCTTCCTTCACAAATAACATCATTATTAATAATATCCTTTTATATTTTTTTATAGTTTGAATTTAAGTTTAGCCAAATGAATAAAATCTCTTTTGGTCTCTCACAAATAGATTATTTATTAATTTGATTTCTTATAAAATTTATTTCTCATTTTGGTCCTTCAAATAAAATACTTCTCAATTGAGTCACTCATAAGATTTTTTAATCAATTTAGTCCTTCACATATAAATTTTTCTCAATTTATTAATAAAGGTAAACTCTTACGATTTTACGTTACGAGTTTATACCCCCTTTCACGAGTCTACTTAGAATCGTAATAGAATATAAAGCAGAGAAGATGAATAAGGTACACCCAAATTGAAGATCTCTACTAATCAAAGAAAATGCTTGTCAAAGAAAGGTTGAAGATGAGAGAGAAAGCAGAGATGCACACTGTCAAAGGAGGAAGAAAGCACGAAGATTTGTAGATGAAGGAGGAAGAAAGTATGAAAATTTGCGGATGAATGAGAAAGAAAGCACGAATATTGAAGATTTTTAGATTGAATCTCATAAGTCATAGGCGTCAGCATTTGGTGTGTAGGTATGTAGGGTTTTCAGTTTTGACTAACTCTTCGATTGTCATAAACAAAATAAAAAAAGCAAAAACATTAACATATCGAGTTCGAGCCATGTTTGATCGCTGACAAGGTGCCTCACAACCCGGTTCGGCCTGAGGCATAGACTCGGTACGCAAAAAGCATTTCTAGCCCTACTTTCATGTAGACCCCGCATGACCTTACCCAAATTGGTCGGGTTTCCCTGATTATATGGGTCTTTGTTCACCCCTACTTTTGATGTGGGGGCCATGTATGTTGCTTCTCCTTATTCTATGCAATGGAGAGAAAGCTCCCCGTTACAATGTGCATCTTCTGTTTGTTGTAAAAGTAACCAACAACTATTCTCTACTTTTTCCTATTTCCTATTTCTGCCCCTAAGCAAAGCAGAGCCATGTATCATCTTCCCTATTTATTCCCCATTTTCATTAGCGAAAGGAAAAACTAAGCAGGAAATATACTACATAAGCAAAGCATATAGTTTAAGAGTTGGGTTTCAATGAGGCAAGTATATATAAATCTAGTAAGAAATTAAACCAAACATAGTTATGGTTAGCATATAGGTTATACATCATCCAAACTAAAACAAAGTTGAAAAACAAAGAGCAAATGCATATGAAACTTGGTCCTTAGAATTCAAGTGTGGAGAATCCTTGGGAACAACATGAGTACTTGAGTGATGGGAACAACAAAAGCGGTGATCAAGGAGGGAAGGGATTAAATTTTTCATTTCCTTTACAATGGCTTCATTTTTACCGGTGATGGAATTGCTTTAGTTGTTTAATAAAATAGTGATATTGGGCAGAGGAAGTTTTAGTACATAGGAATTTAATTGAAGATTTATGTCCGGCCTAAACCCATCAATAAGATATAAAGGCGATGCTTAGCAATATATTTAACCTTCATCTAGTGATTATAGAATGAGACGTAGGAATTATATCATAAATTAATCGATGTTCATATTATTCTCTTTCTTTTCTCATTGTCTTCTAATTTTACAATTTTTTTGAATGAGAGTTATGTAAGATAATCAAAGAACATTAATAATACATATAGAAGTTACTCGACCAACACTTCTCTAGAGAAATGACCAAATTTTAATTAAAAATGGAATGACTCTATTGCAAAAAAATAACAATAAAAGTAGGGAGCGCGCAGCCTAATGAAGATTTGTTACTGTTAGCTAATTAGATTGTCAGTGTCTAATTAATGGCATAAACAATGACATTAAAAATTAATTGGTGACGCATTTTTTAAGTGCATAACATACATATATGAAGAAATTAAACCACTAAATTATATAATTATTAAAAATTATCATGAAGATGAATTGAAATAAAATAAAAATTCTAAACTTCAGTAAAGGGAAAATGAATCATCATAAAAGGAATGAAACCTCAAAAGTTCCTATAAATAAAATGAGTTAAACAAGCATCACTATAATTTGGAATTGCTCTTGAAACTGCAATTTCTTTTCTTTGTTTCTAACTCATATCAAAAAATATAGATTAAAACAATGAAAGACATTACATTATATTCCTCTATCAATGAAAACAAATTCCATTTATTGCTTGGCTCCATATACTGCTAGCTAGCTACCTTAGCTTTGTTTCTTCATTGATTCTATATTAGTCATCTATCTACCAGCTCTCTAAGCTACATCGACACTGGAGAATCGTCATCATCATGAGTACCATTATGAATTCTCTCCATTTCCTTTCTATCAATTTCTTGTAAATTTTAGAGAGATAAGACAAAGTAGTTGAGGTCCACGTAAATGGTAGTCCCACCTGAATGGTGAAACAAATTTACTCTGAGTGTAGCTCTTTAAAATTGATATGAAATTGATGGAGAAGAAAAAACAGAGAGGATCCAGATTGCAGAAGGACCTTGTTATGAATTTTGAGATTAAAGAGATATAGCTATATTTTCTACAACCTTGAAAGTGTCATCAAAATCACCGTTCAAATCTTCATCTTCATCATGATCTTTGCATTCTTCTTGCACGTGATCCGAACCAGCATCTACAGAGTTTGCAGAATGAATGCATTTGCTCGAGGATGACTCATACTTAGCCTCAGTGGCTTTCAACATGAACATGCTAAATAGGATTCCAACAAGGCCAAAAACAACCATTCTTCTGGGTATGACCATGGCTTTAGGGTTTTTATTTTCTAAAATATTCTGGGTATTGCTGGAGCACTAGCTTGGGATACGAAATAGTCTTACTGTTGAGGGTTGATAATAAGAATATATACTCATTTAAAGCAAGTTTTTTGTTCACTAGAATTCATAGTTGTGGTCTATGCGGTTGTGATTGTTTCAGTTGGAACTAGTCTTATGGTGGAAATACGTACTTGCATGAGATTTGAAAGGTGTTTGCATCTAGGTTTCAGACGAGAAAAAAAGGGGATTTGATTAGGAAGTTTGAAGGGGACAAAGGCTAACATATAACAACGGGAATAATATATTATTGGTCCCTCTACGTTTTTGTACAATTTTTATTTTGGTCTTTATTATTTAAAAATGTGTAATTAATTAATTGTAGCTTACAATTGTTTTAATTTAGTCTCTACTCTTAAAATTTTGTTTTCATTCAATTAGATTTTACTGATATATAACAAATATTTATTGCCTTAATATTTCAAATAATACTAACGAAAGAAATAAAATATATAATAAACTACAATTAACTCATATGTATAGCAAATTATTAAATTAAAATTTGCTATACATATGAGTTAAAATTTGATTGAAACTATAATTAAAGTTCAGTGACAAAAAAAAAACTCTTATTTTGACGTCAATTATGTTGTTTGGTCACTGCTGAGGATTTTGCTATTTGATTGAGCAATTCTGTAACAGAAAAACTCTTTAAAAAGACATTTTGAATATAATTTAATATATGAGATCTACATGTACGTTCCATTAACAAATAAGATTTTCTATTTATATGTCTCAAAATTAAAGGCTTAATTTAAAACTTGCAAATTAGAAAGCGCAATCGATATAGACATTGCCAAATAAGTTTATACAACTATCATGTAATCTCATGTAAAAGATTTTGTGATCTTTTAGCAAAGAAAAGTATTAACCATATCTTGTAAGTTTTATGCAAGTGGTTTGATTTGCAAATTTTACGCCACTTTACTTTATGCTTCATCATGCATGCACATCGACCTCTATTTTTGAGTCACTACATATTCTGAAAGAGTACCTTGAAGTTTCTCCAAGGCTTCATCAACAGAGGAGTGCTTCGAGGCAGCCATTTGGATGAGAAAGTCAATAGAAAGCGAAAGGAAAAGTAAAATGAACAACTTGCAGGCCTTGGATAAAGTAAGATTAATGCTCTGTTTACCTTAACTTTGGCAAACAATAAGCCATAAGTTTTTACTAATTGTTTATATGAAGAAAAAAACAATAAGGCTTGAGATAAAATAAGCCATGAGTAAGAAAAACATAGTTAATCTTGGCTACTAATTGACACATTAATTTTTCATATGTAAAGATTCATATGTAAAGAGTATATAACCCATTACATATAAGTAGGGCTCTCTGTGAGCCCAGATTGGGTAGGCCCCAATTTTGAAGGTATTACTAATGCTAGTTATTTTATATACAATAGTTTAGGTTTACCTTATCCAAAAGTTGTTACATATTTTATGTGTTATAAAAGTAAAAATAAACTGTTATGTAATGATTTGTGCAATGTTATTGGTTGGGGAGCTTGACACTGATAGAAAGAATCTATATAGAGATATTAAGATAAAATTGAAAAAAATTTGACAACGTTATAACATCATTTTGATATATATAATATTAATGAGATATAATATTTGAACTTTAAATCAATTAACTTTAATCTGGATAAATTCAATATACACATGGAGATACTAATATATTCTTTGAAATGTCCATTTGGTTGTTAGAATCAATGCAAGGGAATGAGAATAAGAATGTGAGTGTCTCTTATTATCATGTTTGATTAATAAATTGGATTTTCATTTCCATTCCCTAGGAAGTTTGCTCTCCCTCATATAAGAGAGAGTTATCTCTCTGAAGTTATGGAATAAAATTGGTCTCTTAAAAATAAAATATGCTTGATAAAAATGTCTACATTTATAATAATTTTCAAACAAAAATACTCATGTGATACATTAAAATCCTAATTTATTATTATTTATTATTTATTTAATTTATTTAATTTATTATTTTTAATTTATTTTTTATTTAATCTATTATTATTTATTTATTATTTATTATTAAATTATGATTTTTAATTTTTTATTATTATTTTTTATTATTAATTTATTAAGTACATATTATTATATTAATTATTAAAATTATTATATTATTAATTAAATACATATTAATATATAATCAAATATATATTAATATATAATTATATTATTAATTAATAATTTGAGAAGATGTTTGCTTCTTCTTTTTTTTGATTTTATGATAAAGAATAATATGGTAAAATATGCATACTACCTAATTAATTCCTATATATAATCTACTAACCAAACGAAATAAAGGGAGACATGTTCATTCTCATTCCTTTCCAACTAAACAACATTTTAATATTCTCATTCCTACTTTTACTCATATTCTCATTCTTATTGTATCAATTCTAATAATCAAACAGGCTTAATTTTTGCTTTTCAAAATATTGATATATTATGATAAATCAATAAATTTATAATATTCTTTGCATTTCATGAGTATACATGATTAGTAAGAACATATAACCTCAAAACTTTTTCCATTAAAAAAAGTGGAAAACAAAGCAAAAGAAATTTTCAGCTCTACCGAATTGATCTTGCAGTATTAATACTTGCATTGGTAAGGTTATATAGTAGTAGTAAAAGCGCTCCTTTCTCAGTAGAAATTTAGAAAACTCTTTTAAGTAAATTTAATATACTAAATATAAGAAAATTAAATCAAGTATTAATAATAAAATGAGCATGTAAATATATTTTTGTAATGAATCTCACTACATTTAAAAGAAATGATCTAAAATCAATTATATTCCTTTCTCAATGAAGGAGTCAAACTCGTATATATAACTATATGTTGATTATGTTGCATGGCTTCAAACCAGCTAGCTACCTTAGCTTTCACTGATTCAATTAGAAATGGATTTAAAAGGGAGCACGGCCTGGTCCCTTATTGAATTTTTAAAATTTCAATTTTTATATATAAATGTGTCACATTTAATGTATTTTGTTTATACCAATATATTCAGTTATAATATAGAGATATAATTATAATAATATTAACTAAAAAAATAATAATATTATAATTATATTCCTATATTATAACTGGATATACTGGTTCACTCAAAATTGTGAGTGTACCAAAATTGTATTATAATTTTATTTTATATTCTTAATTTGATTTTTTATGAAAGTTTGCTCCCTTTATATTGTAAAAATTTACTTCATTTAATTCAAATATTTAATTCAAACTTTCTACCCCTTAAAATAAAATCTTAGGTTTGTCCATGGATTTAATTACTCTGATCGTACCTTGTACCTACCTGCATTTCTTGCACAGATCGTAATATGGTTGGCAAATTAATGCATGCATGCATGCATCTTTTTGGTTGGCAAATCCCTATACACAAAAATATGGACCCAAAAAAAAAAAAACCAAGCAATAAAATCCTCAGTTTCCCACCAAACTCTCCGCCAAATCAATACAATCACATTACTCTGATTGTACAAAAGTTTATCATCATATATAAGCTTATCTGTTGCATCAAAAGAAACACCAAAACTAACTGAACACTATGGAACGCATATATGTGCCCTGGCTCTTGTTATCTGAGTTTATAATGGTCGTTTCTGAGACAGCTCTCACAAGTAGTATACCAGCAGTCATAGTTTTTGGAGACTCCACTGTTGATTCTGGAAACAACAACAGGATTGCCACAGTTCTCAAGAGCAACTTCAGGCCTTATGGCCGTGACTTCGATAGCGGCCGGCCCACTGGCCGTTTCTCCAACGGCCGTCTTCCGCCGGACTTCATCTCTGAGGCTTTTGGCCTCAAACCCTTCATACCTGCCTACCTTGATCCTATGTACACCATCAAAGATTTTGCCACAGGTGTTTCCTTTGCCTCTGCTGGAACTGGGTATGATAATGCTACTTCTGCCGTACTTGTAAGTCTCTCAACCAATATATATCTTTTGGCATATTATTTTCTTGCCAAATTTTACTGTTTCTTTTCTTTTTATTATTTGAGCAATGAGATTTTTTTTTTGGAGAAAAATGAAATCTAGTAACCTTAAGATCAATTTTGTTTTCTAAAAATGAAAAGTATTTAAATAGTTTTCCAAAAATAAAAATTTTTAAAAATAATAATTCTTTAAAAATAAAAATTGTCCTATTGAGGAGTCAAATTAGTTCATTTTTCTCATTTTAAGATGATTATTTGGATAATTTTTATATTTAGGGACTAAATTTATTTTGAGGCCAAGTAGTGTGGGATTTAGGCCCCGTTTGGTTGTTAGAATCAACATGAGAGAATGAAAATAAGAATGGGAGTGTCTCATGTTTGGTTGATAGATTAGAAATCCATTCTCATTCTCTAAGGAGCCTACTATCCCTTATATAAAGGAGAGCTCTTTCCTTAATTGAAGTGATAGAATCAGACAACTCTTTTAGGAATGAAATATACTAGACAAAAATACCCCTGTTTATAATAATTTTCAAACAAAAATACCTTTGTGATATATTAAAATCTAATTTATTATTATTTATTTGATGTATTATTATTTATTATTTATTAAATTATTATTTTTATTTATTTAATTTATTACTATTTATTAATTATTTTTAAATTTATTATTATTAAATTATTATTTTTAATTTTTTATTATTTATTTAATCTATTATTATTTATTAATTATTTATTATTAGATTATTATTTTTATTTTATTATTATTTATTTATTATTTATTATTAAATTATTATTTTTAAGTATTATTAATTTATTAAATATATATTATTATATTATTATATTATTAATTAAGTATATATTAATATATAATTATACTATTAATTAATAATTTAAATAAATGTTTGCCTTTTTTTTTATTTTATGAAAAGGGATAATATGATAAAATATGCATATTACCTAATTGATTTCCATGTGTAATCCATTAACTAAACGAAATAAAGGGAGACATGTCTATTCTCATTTGTATTTTAATATTTTCATTCTCATTCCCACTCTCACTCTCACTCTCGTTATCATTTTTATTATATCAATTCTAACATCCAAACGGCCCTTAAATTGCATTTTTCTCCTTTTTTTTCTTTTGTGTAGATGTGACTTGTGACCCTCAATTCTCATACCCCTGCCTACCCTAACCAATGAAAGCTAGCCTCAAGTGTCTGAGATGTGATTTTAGATTTAGAAAATTATACTAATCCTACAATTCCCACTTACTTATACATTTTAGTAACGTGTTACTGTAATTGTTACTTTCAAAGGTGTCCCTAGTACTTTGACTATTCAGTTTGGTATGAAGATATATATCTACAATTATTTTTAAAAAAATTAATCTTGGAAAACTAGGTATACTGTAATGATATAAGTTTTTTTAACATAATTTTTAGAGAATCCTAATCCCCCTTGACCTTTAATTTTCTACAAAATTTGGGCAACTTAATCTCATTAATGAAATTTAAAATTTTCCTCTGATTTTCCTCTTCTAAAATTCATTCCGAACACGTTTGGTTGACTGCCAGTATATTTAATTCCTAGAATTGCATTACGTGAGCAAATCATATTCGCTGTGGTAAATTTAAAAATCTTCCCCCAAATTTCAGTAACAATTTTGTGAGCATGTTTTCCAATCCTAGTCATAATTAAATTAATAATGCATTATTTTATAAGAATTTTTGTTCATATTAATACAAACTAATGTGGATATATTGTTATAAAGAAAAATGTAATTTTAGTCATTCACTTTTAATTTTAATTAAAATCAATTTGTTTCGCAAAAGATAAAAAGTATCAAAATAATCTTTTAAAAAATTATATATTTTAAAAAATAAAAGATAACAATGCTCCTTGGAAGGACCAAATTAATTCATTTTTCATCTTTAGAGCACTATTTTAAAACTTTTTATTTTGAAGCACCACAACCTTAAGATTAATTTGGTCCTCAAAATATGGAAATTATCAAAATAATCCTTCAAAAGCGAAACCCTTCAAAAAATAATAGTCAAGCA
The DNA here is from genome assembly GCA_037074485.1 of Delonix regia. Lineage (NCBI taxonomy): Eukaryota > Viridiplantae > Streptophyta > Magnoliopsida > Fabales > Fabaceae > Delonix > Delonix regia. Next base: position 34,597,648 of record CM073452.1, on the reverse strand, counting down.
AAGATCAAAATGCATGGCCATCTCTTCGGGGTTAGAAATTAATTCATTTTTTCATCTTTGGAAAACATTCTTGATATTTTTGATTAAAAGTGAGGGAGAAAAATTACATTTTTTCCATCATCGTTTTATGACAGGACGTGATACCCCTGTGGAAGGAATTGGAGTACTACAAGGAGTACCAAGCCAAACTGAGATGCTACTATGGAGTAGAGAAAGCAAACAAGACCATAAGTGAGGCATTTTACTTGATGAGTTTAGGGACCAATGATTTCCTCGAGAACTACTTTATCTTCCCAACAAGGAGATTCCAATACACCATAACACAGTACGAGGATTTTCTTGTGGGTATTGCTGAGAATTTCATCAGGGAATTGTATGCCCTTGGAGCTCGCAAGATAGCCCTAACTGGCCTTGTTCCCATAGGGTGTCTGCCATTGGAGAGGACCACTAACTTCAGAGGCCACCATAAGTGTATTGAAGAATACAACAATGTGGCCATGGAGTTCAATAGCAAGTTGGAGAGTATGGTGCCCAAGCTTAACATGGAGCTTCCACTGTTAACGTTGGTCTTTGCAAATGCATATGACATCGTCAACGACATTATTCGAAGACCTTCCTCTTATGGTAAGATTGCATAATTAATTGATAGGCAAAAATACTACTCCTTTTATTCTTTAACTTTACTTTAAGTTAATTGTTTTTTGTGCTATCACTTTATTTAATTACAATTCAATTCTCTAATTTTATAAGGTTTTATTACCCTAAACCATAAGTCCTTTCACTTTATTTGTCTCTTAAGGGTTAACATATATCTAATGTATCGCTTTCGCCTCTTTATTTCATTAGGTTTTAATTTGGTCTTTTTATTCTACCTAAAATTTCAATCCCTTTAATTTGTTCCTTAATTTCATCATCAACTGGTATTTAGCTCTTAATTCTCAAAATCAACTGATTTTTTTTCTACCCTGGTTTATTATTTTCTCATTTACCAATTGATATGAGTGAAACCATAAAACATTTTTATTTGGAGCATGTGTGTGTGTGTGTGTATATATATATATATATATATAAGATAAAGATTATTTTCAGATTGTGTGCAAGATATCTTATTTCTATTATTTCTATATGGTAACTTTCTAGGCCTGCACATGCAAAAACAACAAGCAAGAATATTGATGAGTACGAGTAAAATACTATTTTAGTCCCTTTATATACTAACAAATTCTCAATTTGATCTATCATTAAATTTTATTTTTATTTTAATCACTCGACTTTAGTTTTTCACTAATTTCCATTATCGATTTAGTTCTTCATTTATTAGTTTATTTCAATTTGTCCCTTACTTAAAAACTTTTCATTTAATTGAGATTAAGGAACTAAATTAAATTAATGTGCTAGCTTTAATTTACTTTAGCATATTTAATGTAGTCCTTAGTCTCAATCAAATGAGAATGAAAATTAGTAAAAAATCAAAATACTATTTTATTTTTAAGAGTAGAAAGAAATTACAGGAATATTTTAAAAAAATCTTAGCAAATTATTTAAATTTTACAGAAAAAAATAATTAACAAAAATCTGAATTTGCAATGTAAATTGCAGGATTCGAAGTTGCGGAGAAGGCATGTTGCTGCACAGGAAAATTTGAGATGAGTTACCTCTGCAGTGACAACAATCTACAAACATGCTCAGATGCCAGCAAGTATGTGTTTTGGGATGCCTTCCATCCCACTGAAAAAACTAATCGGATAGTCTCAGACTATTTGATTCAAATGTATACTCGCAACTTTTCCATGACTTAGTTATTACTTTCCTTCTAACAAATTTAATCCTAGGTTGGGCCGATTTTATATGTTTTTGCTGTTGTGAAAAATATGGAGGAAAAAATAAGTTCGGTCCAGACTTTATTAATACATGTCTTTTGATTCCCTCACTTGTTTAATTTTCCAGAATGGCTCCCACTTTTGAAATTGTAAGCATATGCAGTCTCTCGAGCTAAAACAAGTGACAATTTCTAGTTAATGTGGGACTGTTTTAAAAAATAAAATAAATAAAGAATTAAAATGATGATTTTATAATTAATTAAGGATTAAAATAATATTTTTTATTTTTGTAATATATGTATGCTTTTCATATTCAAATGTTATTACATATGTGACGTATATATATAAGTGAGATTGTCATATAGTATAAATATTTGTTAAACTTAAAGTAAGACAAATCAGTGGCATACCTACGTATGTGAATTTTGCATCTAAATTAGTTATGCTAATCATGGATGCTCAAATGAAAATTTTATACCAAGAGATTTTTTTAAACTCTCTTCACAATAGGCAATTATCCATGGGATTATTAATTTAAATTATGGAATAGAAGAATGGATCTAGCTAATTAACAATGGAACACTAAAGCATTTGCGTACGCGTGCGCTTCCTCACACATATGTACATACATACATATATATTATAAATTATATATATTATTTATATAAAATATATAATAATATAAAAAATATATATTAAATATAAAATAATATATATATATATATATATATATATATATATATAAGCACTTCCTTAAATTTTAAACATTATAAACATTAAATCTCAGTCATCTTTGTAATCATCAATGAGGTAATTTGTTGGATTTCAGTATTTATAAACTTGTTGGTATTCAGAATATGGCAAAAGAGAAATGAGGTAACTTAGCCTAGGAAGAAGACAATGTATTGATTTGAGTACTTAGGTTCTAAGGTTCCTAGATTCAAAGGTGAGGAAAGGGAGAGGAAATGAGCCTGAAACCCATTCTGTTATTTTGTTAACATCGAAATGCTCCACTCCCTTTCCCTAGGGAACGTAGATTCGCTCAAACATGGGAGAGTGGATTCCACATCCAAATTGAAGGATTGGATCTCCTCTTGTGGGAATGAATGTTCATGACAGAACTATCCTTGCCCCATCATCGTGACAGCTTTGAAGCTGAGAAGAGAAGGCAAAGGGGACAAGTTCTAGCCAATCGAGAGTAGCGTGTCAGTCGAATTCGGAAAGCCAAACATTGTAAATTGATTCCTCAACAATTATCTTTTGTTGTTCACTTTATAAGCTTTCTTTGTACTAAAGTATCTTAGAATGATTTTATTATTTGATTTTGTGCATCATTAAGTACTAAACACTTGCAATCAAAGCAAGATGATGAGAGATCTTGGGTCTAATTCCCTTGTGTAATTCATATGGGGTTTTGTTTGAAGTTCGCATTATCGAGGCTATATTTACCACATGACATGCAATATTGCCAAAAAAATATTTAAACAGGTTTTTTTCATTGAGCATAGTTTTTATCATTACTTACAAAGTTTTTATTTTTATTTTTCCCTTCTATAACACTATTTTGTTGAGGTGTTTTAGGTATAAAAAAATTTTGGTTAGAGCCATTCACATCACATAATTCCATGAAAATGCTGTTTTCAAATTTTTTTTCCCATGGTCACTCATAATTCTCACAATTGTCTTGTCTTGCTCATTTTAAAAAAGGATTTGAAAAGCTTGATATTTGTGAGAAAGGAAGTGTTCATGTATATCTAGAAAGTTGGAGAGAATAATCTGTCTTTCAAAATAAATATATTAGCATTATTTAAATTAGAAATTACATAATTACATAATTTAATGAAAGATGACTTTCACATTGTCATCAATACATACATTCATATATATATATATATATATATATATACACACACACCCACACACATATATATATATATATCATTGTAGTTGTAGGACAATATGAATACATGGCTAGAATTGAAAAATTGTGCGAGATTGTACATGACAATGTTCTGCAGCTGTACTAACAAATAATTACTATTTTAATAAGAAATAAAATATGTGACAATGCATATTAAAATTTAATTAAATCATAAAAAAAAACTTTAAAAATATCCAAAATCTATAATAGTCTACTGTTAGAAAGTTCTATCTCATAATAAGTAGTGTAACTTTTATCCAAAAACCATTTTGGCCAACTAATAAATAGATCTAACTGTTCTTGGACGTGGAAGGAAATAAAAAAATCTCAATAATTTGATAATTGGAAATCTGGGTTGGCAAATAGGCTCTAGATTAAATATCCTTATTAATCACTACCTTCAGCGTAATATGCAGCCAAATGTTAAGACTTATGCTCAAACAATCTCAGATCTTATTCTACATTCAAAACGTGCTTGGAATATAAATTTATCAAATAATCTTTATCCAAATGTTGTTGTTAAGAAAATTTCTGCAATTCCCTTTTCTTATATGAACATTAAAGACTTTCCAGTTTGGTTAGGAAATAAATAATGTATTTATAGAGCTAATGATGGTTTCAGTATTCTCAATCAAAACAATCAAGATAACATTTTTACTATTTTCTCTAGGTAAAAACTCTGGAGTCTTAGATTGCCTTTGCGGATTAACCCTCTTACGTGGAAATTAGTCATTGAATATCTTCCCCTAGGCGATGTATTGAAAAAACATCATGTTCCCTGTAATTCGATTTGTCATTTTTGTCAAGTATATGACGAATCAGTTAATCATATCTTTGTTTCTTGTCCCTTTACTCATGCTATATGGTGTACCTCTCCTCCTGAAATTGAAATTAGAGTTTACAAAGATTTGATGATGACAATATTCTTAAATGGATTCCAGAGTTGGTTTTCAATGGATAAAACCCGACTCAATGAAATGGAGTATACAACAAGATGACTGATGGTTGCTCATTACTTAATATATATGGCAAACAAGGAATTAAATTGTTCATAATGGGTTAAATCCAAACCCAAGGAACATTGCGACGTAGGTAAGTCGGTATTTCAGTCACATCTCAACAGCTTGGTCGCATTCTCCACATTCAAAGACTTGTCATAAGAATTACTCAACAGATAAGAATTATTGGAGGGAAATTCCTTTAACTGGATGAGTGGCTACTGCTTGGTTATGGAAGTCCAAGAAAAGATCCATGAAGTATAAATTTATTGCCACTAGACATATCAATGGTCAGCTTGTAAGGAAATCAGGGATAATACTCAAACCTATGTACAATGGAAACTGGTTTTTTCTCTCAGAAATTAATAAGAAATTTGATTCTTTGGATTCTGAATCAAAGTTAGATGGGCCCAAGAACTCATGATATGATTATCATGTGTCTAGATTCAACTTCTATTGATATGCTCTTTTACTTATTGGCATGGACATTCATAATCTCCTTGCAGACTTTCGGAGACATCAATTTAGAGGATTGGAAGACCCTGGTAAGCCAAGATGGATGAAGGTTTTTTTTTTTTTTTTTTTTTTTGCTTCTTATTTAGATAGTTTCAATTATTTTTGCTGACTGCTTTTTGCTCTTTTAACTAAAAAGGAAAAAAGCAGTGCAACTATAAAAGTGTAAGGAGGAACACATTTAAATTGGAGATCAACACTTCACTTGATGGGTTTTACTTAAGGGTGCAGAAACTTCGGGTTGGACCGGGTTTGTGCTCAACCCATGGCCAGACCCAAAGTTCATACCAAGTCAATAAATTTAACCCGATCCTAAGACCCAACCTAGTCAAACCCGGCACATGATAGAGACCAATCAACTGAATTTCTTATATATTTTCTTGTACGAATTTAAATTGAAGACGTTTTTATAAAAAAGAGAAAAATTTAGTTTATGTTTAATTAATAAGATATTTTATATTAACAAAAATTATTTATATTTAACACAAATAGAAAAAAGTAGTTTTTTTTTAAATATCAATAATTTTATTAAAAAAATAAAAAATATATATGTTAAGCCAGATTGGATTCGGGCCAATACATTGGCTCGAAATTAGATTTTGCATTTTGATCTAGTTTTGTTATAGGATAGTGTACATGACCTAGGTTGTTCTGCCGTAAGACAACCAAGTTAGCTTGAGATTAAGTCTGGTGAGCCATACACAACTCTAATTTTGTTGCTAGTTTATGCTGTACTCATTATATTTAGAGTTTTATATAGAGAAAAGAACTATTTTGTTGTCTTACTTTTTGTATTAATATTAATTTAGCTTATATGAATTTACATCATTAAAATAATCTTTCAAAATTCTTAATGTTACTAGAACAAAATCGTGCCACACATATACACTGTTAAAATAGGGAAACTTGTTCAAATGGCTCTAAGATTTGTCGGTGCAAATTTATGAAAGATGAATTTGACATTGTTGCAAAAATGAAAAACCAAAATGACTCTTTTAAGTTCTAGATATAAATTATAGTTTTAGTAATTAAAAATTTTAGATGTACCTAAGTTTTTTGTGACTGCTATTAACTACTAGCTAAAGTGCAACGTCCTTGTGTGGATATTAAAACTCTTAATTATGAGATCCATCATGAAGCATTTACAACACCACAAATTTAGCTAGCTATCATGCCCTGTGTGGAAAGTGACATTTCACATGACTTTTAACAACTCAGGTTATATATTTGTGGCCATTGACGGTTTAAAGTGAAAAATATAATTTTGTTTTTTTATTTTTAGCTATAAAATTAATTTGGTTTTTAAAAGATGAAAAGTATTAGAATGATCTTTTAAAATTAAAACCCTTTATAAAATAAAGGTTCTACAGTTTATTTTTTTATTTTTAAAAAGCTAATTTAATACTTTTTATCTCTAGAAGACCAAATTAATATTTTGGTAAAAAAAAATGGATTAAAATTATATTTTTTTCAAGGGTTTAAACAAGAAAATCTTAAAGAACGTGACACTTGTGAATTAATTACGATGCCAACTGCGAGATGCGTTAAATTATAAATGATATGGCGCTTTTGTTGTAAAAATTATAATTGACTTTTTACTAAAATTTAATTAGATATATGGTGTGCACATTTTTTCTCAAATCTAATTTTTGCAAAATAAATTAAGTTTTTGTACAATATAAACTGTGATAGTATTCATAATATATAATAATATTTAATATAATCAACTAAATTTATGTTAAAATATATTATGAAATAATAAATTTATTTTTGATACAACGATAAAAATAATGAAATTTTAATTTTAAAAAATATAAATAATTAACATCATTAAAAGAAATTAAATTATGGAAAAAATGTTAATTACTAATAAAAGCTCAGATGTTAGTATTAAAACAAAATATATCAAGTGCAATATACTATATTTAAGGCGAAATTAATATATTTGTTTCTAAAATTCAATTGTTAACAACTTATATCTATAAGATGAAACACTCGTAACATAAATAACACATCACATGGTCATTTTAACCTTTGATTAAAATTGAAAGAACTATCGTTTTTACCTTCTTTCCTTAAGCCATTCATTTCTCATTAGCAAATCATGAAATTGTTTTGAAATAATAAAAGAATGAAAATAGTTTAGTGACCTAGTTATAAACATAAGGTTTTGTTAATCAGTGCTCTTACCTGGTTAAAAGGTATGTATTGCACACTAATAATTATTGCTTTTCACTACTATTTATTGCATCTATTCAATCATTTCTTCCATTTTGTTTTTATGACAATATTACCCTTCATTTTATTTTCATGAGACATAATTAATCTCTTTTATTTTTAAAAATTTATAATCAATCTCTAACAATGTTTATATTTTCATACAACTACGTAGTATCTTCATGTTACCCTTAATTTTTGTTTTAAAACAATAATTTTTTTTTCTTTTAAAACTAATCTTTTTAAATGAAGTTTCATGAGATAATAATAGTAATTAAGAGATATTACCTAAATGTATGAACATACAAAAATTCATTAAGATATTGATTGTAAATTTTGAAAAATAAAAGAGACTAATTCTGTCTCTTAAAAAAAAATAAGGATAATATTGTCATAAAAACAAGAGTTTTGCTAATCAATGATATAAAGGTACTAGTTAAGAATAATTTATTACCCATAATACATTAACATTAACAATTGAAATTAGTTTGCAAGTATTAATTATTAATAGTAATAGGTAAAATAAATTATCATTGACTAATTTTATTGGTTAAGGATTATTTATTATATACAATAAATAATTAATAAATAATTCTTAACCAATAAGTACTCATTAATAAATTTTAAAAAAGAATTAAAGAAGTTATTAATTAGATATAATAAAATATAATATAAAATATTAATTATTAATATTAAGTCACATCACCTCCAAAGCTGTTGGAGAGCATTAAATTAATAAACGCCTGAGGGCCATCTAGCGGATAGTTGTAACAACACATGACTCTGCTAATTAATTGGTCAAAAAAATATTAATTAGTCTGGATAAGTAAATGTTGATTTGATATATTAATTTTAATAAAATTATTTTAAAAATGTAAAAATTATTAGAAAAAATAATATTATTAAAATTGATATATTAAATCAGCTGTCACCTAAATACATTTGAACTAGTTAATATTTTTTCCTCTTGCCTCCTCTGTTAACCATGATCTCATGCTGAGTTAGAGGTCATGGTTTGATCAATTTAAATTTTTTATATTTATTAAGAAATATATACTGATAATAGTTAATATTTTAAGAAGGGTTTTGCTAATGAATGTTCTAAAGGCATAGGTTAAAAATTATTTATTACTTATAATAAATTAACTTTAATTAATAAAATTAATTTACAAATATTTATTATTATTGATAATATGGATAATAAATGATTCTTAATTAGTGTGTTAAAGATACTGGATAGCAAAACTCTTATAAAAATATGCAATATGTTAATCTAAATTAAAGTTAGAGATTTCATACGGTTAAAATTTTCAAACTTCTATTACAAATGGTCTAAAAATTTTAATCTAATAATTCAAACTTCAAAAACTATAAAATCCAATAACAAATAATTCCCAAGAACGAACGGCTAAAATACAAATAATGGTTTGCGAAAGTGAGTCAAACACTGCCTCTTGCCTCAAAACACAGTATCATCGATTGATAAGCATATAGAATCGTCCATTGAATATATTTTTGTACTTCATAGCACGGGCATGGATCACCTTGCAGTAGGTACTGTTTATATGAATATGAGGTTCAAATTTAAATGTATATTTTAAAATAATTTAATTTAAACAAATAAAATTTTTTTAAAAATATCATAAACTATATTAATATTTTATACCATCTCATATGCTGGATAACATTTTGTTAAGCAGAAAATAAAATTAAAAAGTTTATAATTTATTTTACACATCTTACACAAATTATTTCCTTTTCTGTAAAAAAATTATTTAAAATATTAATATATTTTATGATAATTTTTTTTAATTTTAATATTTTTGAAAAATTATTTTTTAAATATACATTCTAATATAGATTATTAATTTTCATTCAATAACGCAGACTATTTTCATATAACACAATAACTATCTAGAGAGAAGGAAGTTTTTATAAAATCCCTGTGTTAAAAGAATGAGACAAAGCCACTTTGAGAATTAGGGGTCCTTTTTTTTTTTTCTGAGGATAAAATAAGCATCTATTGAAATGAAGAGATTATAGTTAGACAAAGCAATCAATACTTAAGACAAGATAAATTGGGTGTTTATAAAAATGTTGGTTAGAAAATACTTGTTATTAAAATTAGTTTTAAGAGCATGGTAAATAACAATTATATAAATTAAGAAAGACTTTATGTTGGTGTTTGAAACAATCATACCATCTTTTTAATAATTGGGTTCGTTATTTGAAATATATATAATAAAATGCATTAAGTAATAAATATCAATATTTTCACGCAAAATATTAAAATAAAAACAAAGCATCAATTAAGCATAATATCATTTTCTCCATAAATCAAAAATAGGTCTGATGTGCTTTAAGGATAGTTTAGATTACACAATTCCAAAACACAAATAAATGAAAAAAGAAAAAACAGAATTAGCAATCTCGAATGATAAATTTGCACGTTATACTAAAAAATACTTAGTTTGATTCGCCACACTCTAGAATAGAAGAGAGATAGTGATAAGAATCATGGATAATTTTGCCACTAAGTTTAAAAAATTTAAATAAGAAATCCATATATAAGAAGTTAAGTCAATTTTTAGAACATTCAAAGTTGCATTTTTCATTGATATATTTTGTATTTATAGACAATAACAACACTAATGACATTAGTCTAAGATTTACCTAATTTTCACCTAATTTGAAAAACACATGCATAGAAATATACATAACATACACTTTTAATCTCTTACCTAACTTATTTAACTTAGACTTTTAAGAAAATATAACTTACCTAACTTAAACTTTAACCAATACTTATTTCAACTTTTATTATATGCATGATTGACTTTTCATAATTCATTAATTATAGCACATAATCAAATTATCCTACTTCAACTTGGGCTATATATAGAAGTTGGACTTGGACCCTAAATAATATGATTTTATTTTGAATTGTTGGACAAATATAACAGAATCATTTTAGCGATAGAACAAATAATTAGTCCAGATGAAGCTCCTTGACCCAAGTCAACCCTTTGTTCAACTTGAGGCACATCACGGTCAAAATTTAATTTTCAAAAATCTTGAAAAGATAAAAAGTTCCGTTGCTTTTAATCTTTTCAGCACTGGTATAATACTGACGCATATTGTTTGGATTTTTTGATTCATTTCATGTTCTTTGGTACCCGAGTAGTGTAATAAGTTGAGCACTTAGAGGAAGACCTTTGCTTGAATCATGAAAGCAACTGTATCAGAAGGCTCCGTGGGGTTCTTCTACAGTGAAATCATCCTTGTGTGTGTATATATATATATATATATATATATCAAATGCATAAATTCCCTTACAGGTGTAGTTTAGTTTGGAGGTGTTGAGCTGTTTTCTGTGTAAAAAAAAAAAATATTATATCTAAATACAATTAAAAGGGAGATATAAATAAGATAATTTGACTTGAATTTGTGGCAATCATAGTGTGTTTTTTAAATGGGAAAATAGAAAAAAACTGTAATCCACTTTAAATTCATAATGAAAAATTTTTTTGAAAAATCAAAGTTTCTTAAAACAACTGAAAGTGTCTTATATATAAAATAAATTAAATTTTAATATTTTAAAAAATAAGCTCATTAATAAGACTTAGCCCAATTCATATTTTAATCATCAACTTTCAATTAGTATAATTACTAATTAAACTTGGATTGTAGATTAGAATCTTTACTCAGTGGTCCATTGGATAATTTAACCAATTACTAATTACCCACATTCAACATGAATTAAATTCATTCTTGGTTCAGATTAATATTGATTGTCTAATTAATTATTACACAAAATTATTTTAATAACTCAATTAATACCAATCCACTAAAAATTATTGATGTTTGGGTTTGTGTTTAATATACTGGTGCTGTAAATTTCTTTTTTATAGGTTTTTGTTAGTTGATTCATAAATTAATTTTTGGGCCAACAAAAAATTCTTATCTGAACAAGGAATTTTATAAGTCGTTGAAATTGAATTGTAGCAAACTCAAATTTCTTGTGTTTCGTAATTCACTACCATGCAATTATAAAAAAATTTTTTAAAAAATTTTACAGACTTAAAATTCCTTTATAACGATTAGTTATCTCCGAAGAAAATTTTCAAATATTAGAATGCATATAAATTTTTATGAATTTTCAAAAAGTTTACATACAAAGACAACCTTTCCTGATGAAACCTATTTATAGTCAGGTTCAACTGATTTTGAGCTTAAGTCAAGTATAATAATAACCCAACCTAATTTAAATTATTCATAAATGTCCAATACAATAACTAAAGCCTATATTTTTTATTTTTATAATTTTTTTGGTATATGACTTGATATGATCCTTTATTTTTTAGAACCTTTTATCAACCAAGAAAGAAAAAAAAAACTTGGGTTAATCTGGTGTATGATTAAATGCCCATTTACAGACCCACCGATTACCTTAAATTTTAACTTTGCTCTTTATGTATGGCGAAGTCACCACTACTTTGACGGTGCATGATAATATCAGTATGTTCTTAAATGGCCTATTATTTCTGGTACGTATTAGGATGTTTAATTCCTTTTAACATATTATTTCATCAACTATAAAATACAGCTAATAATGTTATATATATATATATATATATATATATATACACACCATACACATATGGGAAGTAAAATATTTTTTTAGTTTCTCACTTATCACAAAATTTTTATTTTAATCTCTTACATATTAAAATATTTAAAATGATTCTTTACTCATTAATAAAGGTCACACTTAGTATCATACTTTTCAAAAAAATATCAAATTTAATCCTTCTCCCAAATCTTAAATCCTAAATCTAAAGGACTAAATTTAACACTTTTTTAAAAGTGAATGATCAAATGTAATATTTTTTAATAAGTAGAAGATTATTGTTAGTATTTGAATAAATAAAGGACAAAAATAACAATTTTATAATAAGTTAAGAACTAAAAATATGTATATATATATATATATATATGCAAGAAGAATAAAGTAGTCTATTGTCAATTTAATCTTTTAATAATCTTTATTTTTAATTTAGTTCTCCATATATAATCAATTTTCAATTTAATCTCATTTAAAATTTTACACATTTAATCCTTGAGTCTTAACAAATTTAAACTTAATATGCTAATATTTTAATTAATGAGAGTCTAAATTAAAAATAAATTAATAAATAAAAAATTAAAATTGAGAATAGAGATTAAATTAAAAATAAAAATTAATTAATCAGATATCAAAATATTATTTTATTCGACTTACTCATGAAAGTCATAAAGGGGCCGTTTAAGTTGAAAAAAATAGTTGTAAAAGTAGTCAAAATATTATAGATATAATATATAATTATGACGTTACGCTAATACAACTACATTTTCCTAATTTTATTGATTCACAAAGCACAGTGTGTGAATAAAAGACCACTCGGTTGACTTGGGTATGGATATACCTGCCAACCCATTTATTAGTGTACGAAGTTCGGTAGATCATTGTCATTTCATGCAGAAAAATTGGTTATAAAGTCGGTTTGATGATGATCACGAGCATATTCATGAAGACAGCACATGAGGTGTATCTTCATAAGGACAAGTCTCCTAGAGACAGGTGTCCGAGGAAGAATTTAGATTTGATTTTAAGGACGGACAAAATTTTGCAATAAGAAAGATAAAAAATTATAATTTAAATTAATTTTTTTATAAATTAAAGAATTAAATTAAATATATAATATAAATTAATGTATAAAATAAATTTTAAAAATTTAAAGGAATGACCGCTCCTATACTCCTTGAATCTATCCTTGTTTTTTAAAATATTAAGGTTCTATTTAATATGCAGTAATAAGTTTTGTTAAAAAGAAAATGAGAATAAAATAAAATAAAAATAAAAATTTTGATGCCAAAATTTATTTAATATATTAAGAATGAAAAATGAATATAATTATAAAATTTAATTAATATGACAAAAATAATAATAAAGTAGGAATTCAAATAAAGTAAAAAATTGAAATGTCCCGTATTAAAATTTTTATTTAACCATTTTTGTATTTATTGTTTGTTGGAACCAGTACAGGCGCAAATTGGTAAATTTATCCATCTTCCTCAGTAAACTCGTACGATTTTATCAAAGGTGATGGAATCCTCTCTCCCACTACCGCTTGGAGACAACATTCCAACGAAAACATGGAGGCAGCGTAGCAAACGTGCTTATTACCTCTCCGTCCCCTTTTCCTCTCCATCCCACGACTCATCCCAATTCGGAAATGCTGCTCAAGTAGCAACTGTTATTGGAGCAAATCCAACAAAACGAAAATTATTGAATATAAATTTAATGATTTAAATCTTTTATTAATAATCATGCACGATTCTAAATTATTTTTTTATATTTAAATTTGAGATATTAAATATTTATCTAACAAATCATATTTATTATTGGATCTATTCTAATAATAAGTACTATTGGAACTCATCCATCTGCCAACTCACCCACATACCAAACACCGCCTAAAAGAAAGAGGCCAAGCTTCAATATGAACTTTGGTGTGGTTCAAACTGCAAATTATTGATAAAATCTAATATATGATCTAAGTTACTCAATTACATATTGCAACTACGTTTTACTTTCAACTTACCCAATTTCTTTATTTCTTTGTTTACTGCTTCAGTTTCTGTTTGATTCTTAATTTACGTCTTCAATTTGCAACCATATTTGTACAAATTCATCTAATTGCACATAATTTTCTTAGTTAAGGTAATTATATTTGACTCAATATGCTTCTGTTTAATAATTATAGTCATAACATAAATTAGCAAATATTACCATTCCCCGCTTCATATTTTTTGATCACATTAATTAATAAAAGGTCCAAGTTCATTTTTCGGGTCACTTTTAATTTCGTATCTCTTCTAATTTTGGCTTTAATTTTTTCCTTTATTTTCAATGCATTAAAATCAACGTTCTTCTCTCTACCCCTCAATAAAAATAAAAATAACTCACTAGCTAGATGTAAAGAAAACTTTTGAACCCTAATTAATTTAGAGGCAGAGAATATGATTTTGGTGAAAGTTGTTTTATATATAATAAATCAATTTAAATCTTTTATTGTCACAACAATTATTGAGTATTTGATATTATATTTGATCACGCACAGTTATTTTTAACACATACAACAGTTATTATAACAATAGAAAATCCATATTAATAGTAAATGTGATTTTTATGCATTCTCAACTATACATACTGATTTAGCCGCATAAGTAGCTTATTGTCCAAGTAAGCTCCCCCAAGGTACTGATTTGTTAACATTCCTTACCACGTTAGCAGGCTACAAAGAATTGATTTTCAATAGCGTAGCATAGTGTTGTGTTACAGAGCTAGTGAGATAAGAGGTTGAGAGATTTTTAAAAAAAAAAAGAAAAAGAAAAAATAGACATCAATCCCCTTGAATGGGGGCAACGCGATCGCCATAGAAAATCTAAGTCACATTAGTGATGAAGAATTGTAATGATTAATAAAGATAATTTTGAGAGCCAACGCAGCTAGGTCCATCGATCTTATTTTACGTGACCAAGTGATGCGGAATCCACAAGTTCTACAATTATAATATCTGAAATAACTAATTTAAAAAATTAAATTATGTATGTATTGAAATAAAATAAATTCAATGGCTCAAATTAATTTTTTTAGTTTGTTTTGAAAAATACATAATTTGAAAAGATATGATTTTTATGCAAACACAATTATTCAAAAAAATATGACTTTTTAGGAAAAAATTTGTGTTTGTCAAAGTCTTATGATAAGTAACACTTGATTACTGACTAAAAATGTCAATGAAAGCCTGAAAATTAATTTAATAAGATACTCTTATTCTTTTTTTAAAACTTTTTGAGAGTTTTTTTTTAAAAAATTATAAAAGTTATCTATCAATTTTATATATGTTTAAGATAATTCTTAAAAATAATTTGTCATATACCTTACAACAAATATAATGGGATCAAATATCACCTTAGGTAAACACAAGTTACCTGACACAATTTTCCTCTTCTCTATTTTCTGAATTTATTTTTTTCAACATTTAGTTAAGCCAACATATTTGTCTGGAACATTAATAATCATGGGCTGTTACCATGATAAATTTTCCTTGCAAAACAAATCAAACGGGGCGAATAGCTAAATTGATAGAGGAATAAGGCAAGGGCTTTTAGCTCCTTATCTTTTTTTGTAATAGGAATTTAGCAAATGTATTACTAGCTTAACGCACTAAATATATTTTAAAAAATCAAAAACATTATAATGGCATCATAAGTCATATTAATTTGATTATATTCAATTATTCGTATAAAACACACGTGTTCTCAACAAAATAGTAGAGAAATAAATTATATGAACACTAACAGAGAACAAACTCAAAGAGGCATTATAAAATAATCACAAGAAGTCACATTTTATCTTGCCTCACCTTCAAGATGTAAAACATTTTAAATAACTCATGATACAGATATATAAAACTTTTACTTTCGTCTAAAACTTGCATTAATAAAATAATTGGATAATCATTTTCATTGAAAATATCAATGATAACTTTAGTTATTAAAAAAATTCACATACATTAAAAAAATTAATCATAATAAAACACTATTTTACCTCCTGATAAATAAATAAATTTTAAATTTAAAGTATTAAAGTTTATTTATTTTAGTTTAATCTGAATAATATTGGTCAAAAAAATAGATCACAAGTAACGAGAGATAAATTTTCTGTTAAATTCAAATCAACATCAAATGAAAGTGTAATATTCCAAGCATTTTTTTTGAATAATTAGCAAGCATTATAATAATTGAAAAATTAAAATAAAATAATCTACAAAAGACGAAATACCCAAAATATATAGATTGAAGGTATCATGGGGTACTTGTGCAGTACAATCCCAGAGGGATTTCCGTCTGAACTACTCTCCAAAATTTCTTCGTTAACCTACACAATTTTATGTCAAATCCTTTTACAAGGCATACATTATAGAATTCTGATTTGCTATTGTTCTTTGAGGAGAATTGCTTATCATTGGATCAAGTAGTTCTTTAATTTGAGTCATTTTCAAGACTTGGAAACTGTGCATGGTAAAAAAAAAACAACTTTTTGACTGCACATTGCTATTAAGATAAAACTGATTTATTACATCACGCAATTTCTTCAATCTCAATCGTTAGATCCATGTATTTTTCTCCAACTACAAGCAAATCCAATTACACTTTCCACTACAAAGTTCTGTTTTGAGCTAACCCACACATGTTCAAGTCATTCCCACACCATTTAAAGCTAAACTTACATTTTGCACCTCAAAAGGCTTCAATGGCCATCCATCTACAAGGACAGTGCTTTTGCCTTAGCAATAATTGTTCCCAACAACTTCTCCACCCATACCTCTAAAGATCAAAGTTTCATTAATATTCCAAAACAATATTTATTGTATCACAAGTCCTACTCCTTTAGCACCCTCAAACCACTCTGGACACAATGGAAGGGCAAAGAAAGAAAGTGTCATGCAACTACATTTTATGCTTCCTTTGGGTTCAGTGGCTTTCTCTGGCTAACCAAAGTGGTGCAGAAGTTCCAGCAGTCATCGTCTTCGGTGACTCCTCTGTCGATGCCGGAAACAATAACTATATTCCGACACTTGCCCGGAGCAATTTCTGGCCATATGGCCGTGATTTTCAAGGCGGGGAACCAACTGGGAGGTTCAGTAATGGGAGAATACCCACCGACTTCATATCAGAAGCTTTAGGACTCAAACCATACATACCTGCATATTTGGATCCCAAGTACAACGTATCAGATTTTGCCACTGGGGTCACCTTTGCTTCTGCTGCAACTGGTTATGACAATGCAACTTCAGATGTGCTGGTAATAGCCTATGCAAATCAGTAGTTCTTTATTATTATTATTATTTTTTCTTGGGCTTCCCCCATGCTTTTTCCTGGTAACAATGAGATCCCCTAGAACCTTTAAAAGTTCTTTCTAGACATGCTCAAGGGCTTCCCATTTTCATTTTGTTGAAGAAATTAGAGAAAATAATTTAGTCAAATGCATGCCTTTAAAATATAGAAAAATAATCATAGCTTTGGGTTGCAGTCTGTAATACCGTTTTGGGAGCAGTTGGAGTACTACAAGGGGTACCAGAAGAAACTGAGAGCCTATCTTGGCGAAAGCAAAGCAAAACAGACCATTAGTGAAGCCTTACACATGATAAGCCTTGGAACAAATGACTTCCTTGAGAACTACTATGCAAACCCCGGCAGGTCATCCGAGTACACACCACAGCAGTACGAGAATTTTCTGGTTGGAATAGCTGGGAATTTCATCAAGGAACTCTACCGTCTCGGCGCCCGGAAGATATCCCTTGGAGGGTTGCCTCCCATGGGATGCTTGCCACTGGAGAGAACCACAAATGTTGTTGGTGGGAATGAATGCGTGCCCAACTACAATAGCATAGCATTGGAGTTCAATGATAAGCTCAAGAACTTGACCACCACACTTAACAAGGAGCTCCCCGGAATCAGATTAGTGTTTTCAAATCCTTATTACATATTATTGCATATCATAAGAAGACCTGAGCTATATGGTAAGTCACAGAAATACCTTCTAAGCCAAAGAAGGTTATTACTTATTACTTATGGAGCACTAACACTTCAAGAAAGGAGCTTTATTATGTCTAACATGCGAATTCACTTCAGATAGTTATGAAAACTATGATTCTGTTGTGCAATATCTATATCAGTGTCAATACGTTATCATCACAAAGCATCACAAAGCATACATTACACATGCACACTAAGTACATTAAAAAGGTTATGCATGACGATTTATTCTGGATTTAATAAGAGAAATTCTCAACAGGGTTTCAAGAGACCTCAGTGGCATGTTGTGCTACTGGAATGTATGAGATGGGATACGCATGCAGCAGGGGGAACATGTTCAGTTGCACAGATGCTTCCAAATACGTGTTTTGGGACTCTTTCCATCCATCCGAGAAAACAAATGGTATCATAGCCAACTATGTGGTGAAGACCGTTTTAGCTCAACTTTTAAGATAAATAACTTCTTTTGACTGCAGAAACTTGAAAAAAGGGTTATGCTATATGGTATTAGTATATATATGTCTATATTAAGATGTGACTGTAAAATATATATATATATATATATATATATATGTTTATATAGCACAATCACTATAAAATGTGCTGATAATTATGAAAAAATAAAATAAGCAGAATATTCCGTATTGAGTTGTAATATTGTTTTGTTTGATGTGAATATTATCGCGTATGTTTTCTGTTTTAACATACTTCGTAGGCAGTTTGATTTAGAGGATTAATTCCTATATATTACTTTCCATAAAATCACAAGCAAATGTCGTGGCACGTGTTTCTATGATCAAATTTCAAAATCAACTTCTGAAAATTACAAACAATACCAAATTAAGCCAATTTGTGCTTTTGGTTTTTCAAAAAAAGAAAAAAAAGAAAGGTAAAGATATACTTCAATATATCCTCAAAATTTCAATGAAATGTCAAATGCTATTAATGTATTTATCTGCTGTAACTTCTATCAACTTTTAAAATAAAATTTTAAAAGGCACCAACAATAACAAGAAAGTCAAAGCCTAACCGGCAAACATTTGGATGATAGGAACCCCATAATTGCTAGGAAGCCTAAGTCCTGGTAAATCGATCTGCCGTCTCACTAAGCAATTGCTCGCATGGAAGCCAAAGCTCAAAGTTTCATAATTGGATATCCAATTGCTCATTTCAAATATAAATCTTGAGTAAAAATTTCGAACTTAGGCATGCATATGATACAATTAGTGCCCTAATCAATTTAATTTCCATATGCTAAATAGACCAACCTATTTACCCTGCATGTGTGTCGCATGTAACCCAAAACAAATTCTAGTCTCAGACTGGTATATTGGCTTAATCCATTCATGCATTAATATTATGGGAAGCCAAAAAAAATCAAGTATAAAAGCACGATATCAGACATCGTCGGAACCAGGTTTGAAAATTAAAAACGTACGTTTGAGAAATAAAACATTACCTATGCTTCAAATACCAAAGATATGAAATACCAGGTATTCCATATTAAAAAAAATATATTTATAAAAATTACAAAATGCCAAACAGCCTCAGAAGTAAGAGCAGAACACAACATGGCATGTTCGTGAATTATGTTGTAATTTATAGTGGATTGAAACACATTCATGACTTATGGGTTATGGCAATGTAGTTTAATTGATGATAAAAATGAATTGAAAAACATGAGGGAGAAAATGAAAACAGAGGAATGTAAAGAAGGAACAAAGAAGAGGATCCAAGAGGACTAGGAGGAATGAAAAGGTAGCTGAAGATAACAGAGGAGTGAAAAATATAAAACCACTTGGGTATGCCTCAGGTCAGTTGGAGCTTCAGCTGGTTCTGGTTTGTGTCCAGGATTCCATCCCTGCCCCTCATCACAGGCAGCTGAAACCTACGAAGCACAGAGTCTCCCATATCCATGTCAATATCTATGCTTCCTAGGCTAAAACGTAGTACTACCAGTGCCTTCATCTTTCAATCCCTCACTTAAAGAATGGCCCTGCCCTGGTGCACTCAAGACATGATTCAACAATGGAGCTTATCAAAATCTGAAGACAACTCACATCAGCTGAGGCAGGCCAAGGGGTGGCAGCTGGGTAGGCCTGTGCACAGGACAGCACCCAAGCATGCCTTTGATACTTCTGCATAAAATATAAATAATTCCAAATTGTAGTTGGATTTATTTAAATTCCATATGATTATATATTTATACTTCATATACCAGGAAAATTAAAGAATCAAACGCATTTGTTACTGCATCAGTTTCAAGACCAAAGGATTTGAGTTAGCATGACCAAAGAGAAAGTTATGGATACAACAAATTGACTCCCTTCTTTTTCATAGAGAATAATATAAAAAAGGCGTTACCCAAGCATATATCATGAAAGAATTATATATATCGTAACAAAATTGAGATATAATATAAAAGGGAAGTATAAGTTCTTATCTTGAAGTCGATAAATTCTTTAGGCTTTCCCAGATGGTTGGACCTTCAGGATCCACATCTACAAAGTATTTTACAAACCGCTCATCAGAAGATGCAAGGATGGTGCTCAATGTCAAATTGGGCTTCACTACATTTCTTTTCCTCAGCCATGCATACATTAAAAATCTTTTATTAATTCTCTCCAAATCATAGCATAAGTAGGCTGGAAATGCTGTCACACATTCTAATGGGTAACCTATATTGTTTATTAAGCAATCAAGCTTTTTTACAATTATGTCTTTGGTCTGGTTCAGGATCATTGGAGCTCGTTTGATCATTTCAATGACACTGCTATAGTCCAAACCAGCTTCTACCAGGCAATCAAACCTCTCCTGTAATTGATCACCTCTCCCTCGGAATCTTTTTAGTGCTTTTGCCATCTCCTCTGAGTTTTCAACATACCCCAGTCTCAACAAAAATGTTGTTTTCTCAATATGTATACTTAAGTCCTGGCGAGATTGCAGTTCAGTTCTCTTCTGTTCCAATTTTGACGCCAAACTTATCAGCTTCAATGGATCATCCTTTATGATTTGACATAAATCAGCCCTTCCAACATTTAACCCTCCACAAACAGTTTTAGAACCTTTCAAGGGATGCAAACTCAGGAGCTGCATGTGTTTAGACAGAATGGATGCAATGTCTTCTGACTCCATTCCAATATTATACAAAAAGTCAACTACTCTCAAAAGATTTTTTACACACTTATTAGACAAATTCTGGGGGTTTTGTATAAAAGAAGAATAAAACACACTCATCTTGAGACCCAACTTAAGTAATCGAACCAATAAGTATACTTTCTTCCCAGAACCTTCCAATAATAATGCAGGGTTTTCCTTAAACAAGTTGTGCAACTGTTTCCCAGAGCAACCCACATTATGAAGAAAATCTATAGTATCAAGCATCTTTTTCCAGTTATATGTTCTTGTACATGACACGTAATTTCCAATCCAATCATTTTGAAACCCTATTCTCTTCAGCCAGTCAAGAACCGTGGCAAATTCACAGTTTATATCACCAATTAGAAGTGAAGGACAACAACTAACAAGCTTGATGACTGTCGATTTACTCAAACCCAAATTCTCGTAAGCTCGAAATTTCGAAGACAACAATCCACTACGATACCCAAAAATTTCTTTTCCCACCTTATACATTTTGCCCATTCTATTACGTGGAACTCCATAATCACATAAAGCATGAAAATTTTCAAGCATAACATAATCGTCAGTCAAAAACATCATGCCGGGAGGGAGAACCAAATTCAACTCTGATGGATTTATACCCAAACTCTCAAAGAATGGTTCAAACTCATTAATAGCGTTGTACCTGAGGAACTTTTTCAAAGATCGAGCTACATCTTCATGGCCATTGAACCTGAACACCAAACTTTGAAGGAAATGTGGTGAATTCTTGCTCATGTACTCAGCATCCACGAAACTGTAGCCCCGTGTAGAATGAAAATAATCTAGGAGTACTTCCTGCGCTTCAGTCCTCGCAAACCTCGAGACCCGACTCGAGAAATTGGATGACCGCATAGAATCGACCAGATAAACCTTGGGGAGATGGGTAATTTTTAATCTCCGAAAGCTTCTGATTTGAACAAAGACTGAACATGGGTTTTGTGACGCAATGGGATTATGGTATGTAAGAGGGGTGAAAAGGAGGTGATTTTGATTGAACTGGGCAATCATATTATGGCATTTGAAGAATTCGCCCAACAGGAGAATAGGCCAAATAAACAACGGAAACTCTTCAGGGTTTAAAATTGAGTACGACCTGTCCTGTCCCGTGTCTATTTCTTGTGTTGATCAGGGTATATAGAGTTTTTTTCTATAACGGGAATCCGTTTGTGTTTTATTGGGAATAAAAATTATTTATTAAAAATTTTTAATCTAAAATATTCAATAATCAAAATGATTTTCAATAAAAATAGATCTCATGTTGGGATTCTGAAATGGGATAATATTTTTTTAAAATAAAAAAATTTAGTTTCTAATTCTCTTAAAAGATTTTAAAATTTAGCAAAATTTATAATAAATGTTTTAACATTGTAATAATTAATATTAATTTTTTTTCTTTTTCCTCTTTCTCTAGTATTTTTCTTGTGCTAGTAACATTGTGTACAAGGCTAAATGCACCGTAAACATTTGTTGCCTTTGTCTTTTTTATTTGGAAAATAGTCTTTAAGTGTAAATATTAAATCTCTTTAAATTAAATTAAAATAAAGATTTATTTTATTTCATATCAATTGATTTTAAAAAATTAATATTTAAATTTAAATTTCTTTCTTCAAATTATAATTTGACTATATTAATTGAATCTCCCCCATAAAAAAGGCAGATTCCCATATATCAAATACAACAGTCAAGTAGTAAAGGGATCTGCACTCTAAATGTACAAAATATTACAAGCTTTTCTCTGTAAATAAAACATATTTTCACTTGCTTCTCATTATATTTTATTAAAAAGACTAATTGATTGGAAACAGATGAAAGTATAAAATGTAAGAGTTTCACACAAAATAAATTTGTTAGTTTGTTTAAAATAAAAAAATAATAATAATATAAAAAATTAAAGCTCCAATCATTGCATTTAGTTAGAAATGTTATAGTTCTTAAAACTAAAAGAACTAAATATGGATGTTTCTAGACCCATTTGTCACTCTCTAAGATAGTGCATGATATTTGTAGGTTGTCAAAAATCAAACTCAAAAACTCATATTTATAGGAGAGTTTGAAAAAATTATGCTATCAATGATTACCGTTATAATAGTTAGAGATTGAATATAAATTAATGCATCAATACAAATTGAAAAATAAAATCCACAAAATGCAGGAAACCGAAACACAAGCCACAACTCAACGGAGGCTTAACGTAGGAATTTGAATTGATGAATGGTTAAAAAATTAACATGAAGGTCATAAATATTTTGGTTACTAACACCATAGAAGATGTGGAATTTTGGGGTGAAGTGGATAGTATAATAACTTTATAAAATGAATTTATTTGATAATATTTGCGATGGTTAAGGACAAGAAGAGGGAGAATTTTATGAGAAGAGGGAAAATATGCTTGGCGAGCCAAAAGAAATAATGCAATTAAATAGCTAAGATTTCACTTCTCTTTTCTTATAAATTCACATAATAATGTATAGTGATTTAATTTTAAGTTTATCATCTATTAATTGAATTAAAATTTTATATGAATGCCATGATAGAATGGAGGAGAAATAGCACTTACATAGATGATTCTAGAATCAAATAGGAAGATGAGATGTTGACTTCATGACACTTGCATACAGGATTCTAATATCAAATTGGAAGACAAGAAGGAAATTATTTAAATGTGAGTTTTAGATAGAGAGAAAAATCATTGCACTCCAAATTCTAGTGGCTCAAAATATGTTTCAAGTTCTTGTACTTCCCGAATTTGCGTCACATGAGAGTGCTTGATGGAAGAGGAAAAAAGTGGATAAGCAATATTTAAATTAATGGATTTGGAATTTGTGTGCGTGTGTTTTTCTTTTTTCTTTTTCCTTTTTCAGCTTATTGATTGCTTGGAATTTGGATTATGAATTTATGAGTTATAAATTTAAAAATTGAGTTTAAATTTTTGAAATTTTTATACCAAATTATAGTTATTAGTTTTTTGGTTTTCATTTAGCTATCAAATATATAAGGAGTAAAATATTTTTTTTATCTCTTATTTATTATAAAATCATTATTTTAGTTATTTATTTGTTGAAATACTTAAAAGAGTCATTTACTTATTAAAAATATTATATTCGACTTTTTATTTGTTTTTAAAAAAAATATAAATTTAGTTCTCTAAATATAAGGTTTAAAGTTTGATAGAAAAATTTAATTTAATAATTTTTAAAAATATAAAAAATTAAGTGTAACATTTTATAATAAGTGAAAAATTATTTTTGATATTTTAATGAGTGAGAGATTAAAATATTATTTTTTTAATAAGTAAGAGACTAAAAAATATATAAGTATCAACTCTTAAAATCTGACCTTTTTTTTCAAATAAAAGGAGCCAATAAAAGGAAATTAAATAAATAATTCTTAAAGAACATATTGTGTGGGCAATTTGGTCCTTTTGCTAGTAGCCAATACTACTAGCAGGAACTGGTTGGTTAGTCATATATGGACCGAAATTTTGAAAACCCACGAAATTTAAAAGCCCACCATCGATCTGGTCCATGAAATTAAAAGGGCTACTCCAGCACTTAACACTCCCGGCTCACGTTAGCAACAACTGCCATACGCTTCTGGGCTGCGCGGCTCTCCGGCGTTTCCACCTCGTCTTGCTCTTCAACATTTTCAACCCCGTCCATGCTGTGATCCGCCGCTAGCGACCACCGTCTGATTCGCCGGATGGAGTCTCTCTTCGGCGCTATCAACGTCCGAGATCTTCTCTCCACCCAAGACCTCTCTGACCCTACCTCTCCTCTGTCCGCACCTGATCTCCGCCTCCTCATCCAGCGTCTTGAGTCCCATTCCCTCCACATCAAATCGAAAGTTCAGTCCTATCTCGTCGCTCACCATGAAGACTTCGCTAATCTTTTCTCACTCTGCAGCGACGCCGTTTCACAGTCCCATCAGATCTCCGATGGCGTCTCCGACATCTTGCGGTTAATTTCCGACTGCCCGGCTGACGCTGGGGTGCGCGAGGTGTTGGAGGAGATGAAGGGGAAGAGGGAGGAGTTGAAGGTGAAGAGGGAGCTGCTGGGGCTGGTGAGGACTATTGTGGAAGTGAACGAGAAGTTGAAGGGTGTGAGGGAAGGATTGGCGAATGGAAGGCTCATATTGGCTGCTGAGGGGTTGAGGGACTTGAGAATGGGGTTGAGGATTGCTGATGATGATAATTATGGGCTTGATGACAGGGAGCCAGTGGTGTATAGTTTGCTGAGGAAGGAGTGGTCTCAGTGCTTTGAGGAGGTGCTCCATTCTCTTCCCTATTACTTTTTCTTCTTCTTTTTTTCCCCCCCTCAAATTGCGAATAAGTTTGGCTCTGAGATGATTGAAGAGAATGTAGTTGTGTTAGACAAAATTTCTTTGAGGTGTGATGCTCTAAATTTATACATAGTACAATAGGGGTTTACTGTAAATTTAGACACGAATTGATGCCTCTCTCAAATCTGGAAGCTTAAATAACTGGATTATTTAATTTCTTCCTCAATAGTATAGTGTTGGACAATATTTGTTTCCCTTGTCATTTCTGAACATGGATGAATTGGGCTGAGAATTATACGATTTAAACACAAAGTAAATGGTACTTTTGATCAAATTTGTCTCTCAAGTTAAAGTATGACTAAGATGTATTGATCGTGATAAAGGAAATGCCTATTGAAGAAATGTTTGAAATGGAGATTGGGTGTAGCAAATGAAATTGTTCGATATACAAAGAGATTATGTATTACGTTATTTATTGTATATTTTCATTCTATCTTCCTCAAAAAAGACTTAAGTACCAAGCTGTCTGGATACGATGTACTTTATACCCCATCCCCATAGTTACCTGTTGTTTCCTTCTGTTCTGTGTGGCTGTGCCTGCTTTTATCTCCAAGCTTTCTCTTGTCTCTCAGCCTGAGCATTCATCTGAGTCTTGAACATTTTTGGAATAATCAGCCTAGTATAATAGTACAAAAATTGAGTAGGAAAATTTCTGTACATATGTTCTCTTACAATCATATTTCACCTCAATGGCTGTAGTCAAATTATATTTTCTTGACATATATAATAATATTGTCAATTCATATGATTTATTTCATAGTACCCATGATTGGATAATTTGTTATTTTTATTGAGTTTTTGATTGTTTTTAATGGAATTTGATTTGGGTTTGTAGATCCAAGAGGTCCTAGTGAAAATTATGGAAAAAGCTGTACAATTTGATGGGAAGTCTAATCGAGTTGAAGTCAAGTATCACTTAGAAGTTCATAATTTTAATGGGATTGAGCTCCGAACAGTCATGGAGGCAATGGATGTAAGTCATCTCATAATTATACCCTATATTTGATGAGCTCAATTGTATGAAATCATTCTTTTTTCTAATTAATGGCAATTTACAGGTGGTTGGTATTCTAGAATATGGACTTGCTAAAGTTGCTGATTTGATGATCAAGTATATTATCACTCCATTTGTAAATTGTGGACAGCCTATTTCTTTTCTAGAGGAATTGAATCAAGACTCAGCAGTATTGAAAACGGTTCCTTCACCAGATAGCAAAGTAAGTGTTATGTTTTATGGTTTCATCATTTCTGTGTCTCCATGCATTGCTAGTATATAGCAAAGATAGCAGTAGTGATTTGCCTGACATGCAACATGGGGGAACGGGTGCCGTCTTGGGTGCCTTATTGATTAATTTTTATATACACTATCATTCTCATTTCTTTATCAGTGATTTCTTGAACGAACTGGCTAGCATTGCCAATCATTGATGTCTGAAAATTCAATGCACTTTTCTTTTGTCTTTGTTCTCTTGTGATATGTTTGCTGTTTTTTTTTGCCACCGCTGTTGTTGAGGAACTAGTTTTCTCATTAGACGCAAAGGTCAACAGCATGTTTCTGTCATTTAACTTCCCTGGATTTTCCTTTATATTGCATGGAAAAAATGTTTTTGTTGATAGCAAAGTTTAACCCCAAGTTCCTGTTATTTAACTGCCATTGATTTCTTCTAAATATCTGCTTTTCAACTTGCAGATTGATAATTTGGATGGAGAGTTTCTCTATTCAGGAATTCTGTTGGTTATTAAATTTATATACAGAAGTATTTGCTACGAGAATGCTTCTTGGATCCGATGTTTTGGACGGCTGACATGGCCTAGGATATCAGAGCTGATAATATCTAGCTTTCTTTCAAAGGTTTGCATAAAACTCTTAGCCATAGTTCTTTCCATGTAATTATTCAAAAAGGCTTATGCTATAGGAAACTTGATTAAACTAATACTGCATTGATATGAAGTCAAATTGGATTGAGTGCTGCAGTTGTCTCTTAATATACAAGCTCATATAATGTCTGCCATTCCAGCCAAGGGATATAAGATCTTGATGGAGTGGTCAAAGCGAATGATTAGGACTATTATCTGGTGGTTAGGTGTTGTGTCTAAAGTTGGAGAAAAAGTTAGTATTTGAAGTTGGCTTATAATATGACTTGAGATTTCTGGTTTCAGGTTGTCCCCACAGATGCATCAAAACTTCCTGACTTTCAGAAGATCATCAAATGGACATCTGACTTTGAGATGGCTTTAAAAGAACTCAAGTTTATTTCAGCATCTGATGAGAAGGATAATAGGCTGAGCAATTTTTCTGAAAATGTTGAGGTTCACTTTGCATCTAAGAAAAAAATTGAGATCTTGGCAAAGGCTAGAAATCTATTAATAGGTTGTGACTTTGCCATTCCTCTAGTGAGTTTTCCAGACTTGGTAAATCTTTCTGTTTTATGATTTGATCTCTTTATTGACATTGAATGTTGCTTCAGGAGTATACAAGGGATGGACCTATTTGGAAGAACAATGGAACTTCTATACAGTCATCCAGTCATGTCGTTAATTTGCTTTTCTTATCAGAAAGGTGCTTGGTATCTAAAGCAGCCAAACAATTGATGGAGCTAGTTCATCAGACACTGCAGGTACACAAATAAGAATAGTGAATAATTTGTGTGTTGTGTTAAGTTGAATAGTAAATATTATATATGTGTGTGTCATGTTGCCATTATATAAATGGATTACTCTATGGATTTATAATCATTTTTATGAGCGTTCCATGGCAGTTTAATATATTTGAATCGAAAAACTTTAGAGAATTTGTGCTTTAATTCTTCTTATTCTAAATATTTAAGTCATACACAAAGAGATGGGTTGGATGCCGAAAGATTAGCCAATTGAAACTGCCTAACTAACTTACAAAAATTTAAATTAATTAAATAGTTTTTAAATCCTATTTCAATAACATTTCACGTAATAATTTCTTTCTATCATAACAGAAGGATAAATGGAAAAAACAATTAAAGGTAAGTTTACTTTACAAATAAATAAAGGAATATTAAAAAATAAATTGCTAAAAAAACAATTATAGTAAAAGATGTCTCCTTGGATATCTTTTTTCAAATACGTTTTGCAACAAGCACATTCTCCAACACTTCCTCTCAAGTTGGGATGTAAATATTAATCATTCCGGCTTGGTGCTAATCTTCCTAGTGTTGCTAGAAGATTGTTTCCCAAGCTGCTTCCAGATTTCTGTGGCTTTCTTGTATAGGATTAAACTTTCTCCTATTTCAGCTGTAATGGAATTCATTACCAATGACATAGCCAGATAATTTTCAGCAGCCCAAGTTTGTATCTTGGGTTAATGGGGTCAGATTGCTTTGCTGCAGCAGTGAGGATTTCTTCCTTTCTTTTGCAGCAAAAGTGTGATTCCAGCCAATTCATGCTTGGTTGGCTGGACAGTTTTGTTGGTTGACCCTCCTTTTTGGTGTAGAGTGCCATTACTTCCCCATATTTTGTCATTCAGCCCTTTAGGCATTGATACCATGAGGAAAGATGAGATCTTATGCTTGGATTCTTATTATCCAAATATTCAACCTGTACATAAATAGATAGGT
Source organism: Delonix regia (assembly GCA_037074485.1). Lineage (NCBI taxonomy): Eukaryota > Viridiplantae > Streptophyta > Magnoliopsida > Fabales > Fabaceae > Delonix > Delonix regia. Next base: position 34,568,442 of record CM073452.1, on the reverse strand, counting down.
TGGAGGTTGAAAGCTTAACCAATCTAAGCAACTTAACTAACTAACAATAATTTAAAATAGAATTAGCCAAACAAAAATTATGTGGAACCGCAACCTAAAGAGACTAAAACACCAACAAACAATTTGATTCAAGCAACAATTAAGTCCAAATTCTTGCCTTATTGAACCCCTAAGAAACATGTTTTTAGAAATGCAGATAACAAGACTTTTTAAACAAGAATTGAAATCGCCACGAAGATAATACCTCGATAAGATATCAAACTGGTGCAACTTGGAGAATTGAAGTAACCCTCACAAGCAATATGGTGAACATGTTCTCTTCTCAAAAGAACAAAGAAAATTCATTATTCTATTAATCTGCCTCCAAAGTAATGTTTGCTTGAGGTATTTTGATCTCCTCTTAAGAAATTAAATCCATACAAGGCTTAAATAAGTAAACCCAAGTTCAAATTTAATGAAGAATAGGATTTTGACTTAGCTTAAATAACTACGAGGGACATGTTTGTTTTTAACTTAAATAAACAATAGAACAACACCAAATAGAAGTGTGTTTGGCAAACAAAGCCCCTCTCTAATAAAAGAGAATAAACTAATAGTGTGTAGCCAAACAAGGCTATTGCCTCTTCAATTGTACTCATTTAAGCCCATATAAAATGTAGCCCAATAAATAATACTCTCCATATACCCACACATTTGGGCCTTCAGGAAATTATCATTTTGGTATATTTTAGTACCCACTTGCATAGCATAAGGTCTTGGGTTGTCCATCTTTAATTCTTGGTCCATTTGACTTAGTCTTTTCTTCTATAACTAATTCTTTGTGCATCTCTTTAGAAAAAGACTTAGCCAAATTTCCAAATCCACCTTTCAACCTCTTTGCCCTCAATCTTGTAATTATTCCTACTAGTATGGTAAATTATCCATTTTTCCCTCTAATGCTAGAAATGCTGGCATCTGTACACACATGAAAAAAGATGATTGATTTTAAATAAAACTAATTAAATAATTTCTAATTCCTTTGTTTATCTCTAATCATAATTTAATAATATTGAATATGCATTTTCTTACATAGTAGATGGATAAAAGGAAATAACAATAAAAGATAATGTCTACATTACAACTAAATAAAGGAATAATAAAATTAAATTGCTAAACAAACACGTGCTGGAAAGGATGTTTTATTCAAATGTGCTCTGCAACAAGCATGTTCTCCAACATGTATTCAAGCTCAACACTTATTTTTATATGTATTTGGCATTTTAATATTTGATCCTTACCGGTTTTCACTGAATCCAATAGTAATCCAGCAATCTCCTATAGAAGACATTCTTTATGTGGTCAAACTGGAAGGCCTGCTAATGTTGAAATACTGCAATTTCTTTTTTCTTTCTCTTGCTAAGTTTGGGCATAGGTACACAGTTACTTTATATGGATGGAAAAATATGCAAAAGATATAACATTATTCTTATTCATAGTTTCAACTTGTAGAAAGGGTCTCTAGGTGGTGGGCATAGTGACATTTATATGCATGCTATACCTAAGGCATGGATACCAAGTAAAATTATGTTTTTGGATAGTATATCTTTATGTTCAAACATCATTATTCAAATCCTAGATTACTGATAAGTGAATATTAAATTAACCTAATTTGTTCAATGCAAACCGTAATTTCAAAATTATAATTACACTGTATATTAATATAATAAATATCTGCCCCTCATGCTGGTTGGGGTTCAGTCACAGGGAAAGGTAATTCAGGGCCCAGAACAGTTTTGAAGTAATGATGTGGCTAGGACCATAGATAATCATTTGCTATTAATTTCTGGATGTTAGGGAAAGCTTTTGATTATATCTGCTACGATCTAGGTTTAGGATGGACTGCAGTTTCAAGGTTAAAGTTATAGGAAGCAATGAGAGAATAACATATAATTTATCTTTATTTTGAGAATGGACGATATGATGACTTGTATGGTATTTGTGAAATCTGTGCTTTAAGATGCAGTCACTTATTGCCTTAGTGCTACACTTAATTTGTAAATTTTTAATAATTATGATTTGAAAAAATGAAAAAGATCTTAACAACCTAATCCATAAATTAGAAATCTGAAACGGTGTCTGTCTTTGAAGTTACCATCATAAAGTGACTTTTGGCGGATAATAAATTTTTCCCTTTATCTTTTAAATAAAAAATGGTAAGTTTTCATGCGTAATGAGAAAGTGGCTCTGAAACTTGATACATTCATATCATGATACAGTAATTATAATCACTTGGCAGTCTTAGTTTGTTTCTTGGACCATACTCCTATGGTCTTTAAAATTAATTAACTAGCATTCTTCAGGAAAATTTCAATCTGTTGACTTAGAGCCTTTTGTTGATAATAATGACATTCATTTTGATATATAACGATGTTATGCAGGACATTTGCCTGTCTTCTACAGGGGTTGCTTTGGAATTTTATCATGCTGCTAGAGATGCCATTCTTCTTTATGAAGTTGTTGTCCCTGTCAAGGTTAGTCCATGTAAGGCAGTGGCATGTTGGAAAGGCCTTAGTGCTAAAATTAGTATTTTTAAAATTAAGGATTGGGTTTCTTTGGGTTAAATATAGCGAGTGACTAGAAGTTGAGAGTCACTGTCAATGTTAATTATTCTAGAATAATGTTTTGTGCAGTATTACTTGTACTTTTTCAGGCCTTTGGCTGAGATGAACTGTAAGATGATGTTCAATAATTAAATATGTGGAGAAAGTGTCTTTTTATGGCTTATGATGAATGATGATGGTGCATTTTGGAGCTCAGAGAGCTAATAGTCTGATACTAATATAGCATGATGGAGCATATGACAGACTTGACAACCAACTTTTTAGAAGACACTTCCTTTCAGACTCAATTATTCATTCATGTTACGTACAAGATTTTCTAATGTAGTATGTGAAAGGATATAAGATTGGAATATGTCTGTAGTTGATACTTACTCGGCATATGAAATCAGATGTTGGGAATTTATCATAAATAGGTTACTTTTTTTCTGGTATTCTAGTTGAGTAGGATATCTAATAATCATTTAGGATTTTTTTTAATAAAAAATCAAGATTACTAGGCTAAGATAGATATTTAAATAAGATAGTCAAAGACTACAGGTATGGGCTGCTTTGTTCAAATGAATTTCTGTGTCTGAGTGTTATATGTTTGTACATTCATTGTGCTTCCATTAATAACTTTCATTTTTTACTTGTGAAGCTAGAAAGGCAGCTTGATGGCATCAATCAAGTAGCTGTACTGATGCATAATGATTGTCTTTATTTCTCCCAAGAGATACTTGGACTTGCATTTGAGGTAAACTTGAATAACTGAGAAGTATATTTCACAAATTTACTATCAATTTTACCACAGATTTGATTACTTTGTTTTTTCATCTTGATCATGGATTAATTTAATGTGAGATTGTAGCATTTGCTTAAGTCACATTACTGGGCTCCGTTTGATTTATCCAGTTTTTATCAAATGAAAATTTCAAGGAAAATGTTGAACGTAAATACTAAATATTGTTTTGTTGATATGATGTTTTTGTATTTTCTTTTGGCATATGCATTTGGATTCTATTGTCTCAGTATCGAACAGACTTCCCAGATTCCATCAAGGAGCATGCTGTGTTTGTTGATCTAGCTCCAAGATTTCAGCTTGTGGCAGAAGAAATACTACAGAGACAAGTTCACCTTGTTATTTATAACTTGAAAGAGGTAATCACTTTTCTAAAATGCATGCATCATTGGTTGGGTATCGCATGGCATGAAGTTTTCATTTTGCCTCCTGGCACTTCCATTTATTTTGCCCTTTTATAGGCTATAGATGGTGCTGACGGATTTCAGAATACTCATCAGATGCAGCAATTTGAGTCAGCAAAATTTTGCATGGATCAGGTAACTTGTTAAAATCACGTGCATGCTTCTCCTGAAGTTTTTTAATCATTTGTCTTTGTTCTTTATTTTTTCATGCACACAGGGGGTGGTTTTTTTTTTTTTTTGGTTAATAGGTTAACTGTATTAGTTGAGTCCTTTTATTTCATGGATGAATTGGAGCTGAATATGGTTGATCAGGTTGTCTTCATTCTGGAGAAAGTACATATCATATGGGAGCCACTTTTGCTGCCCTCAACTTACAGGAAAATCATGTGCACCGTGTTAGAGTCAGTTTTTTCAAGAATTACAAGAGATATACTTTACTTAGATGACATAGCAGCAGAAGAGACATTGCAGGTAGAGTCTATACCTAAAATCTGCGTAGTTAATGCCTGTACAACTACCATTTTTATGTTTTAGAAATCAGTCTAACATATTGCGCTCATATTCCCAGCTACAAAGACTTATTCATCTGATGCTCGAAAATCTGTCATCTTTATTTGAGTCCCTAGTTGCTGTGGAACCGAAGTCACATGATTTCTCTTTGGAGTCTCTTGATGATGTTATCCCATCATTATGTAAAATCCGCAAACTATCAGGCATGTTGTTTCACATGCTAATTTTTTGTTGAAGCCAGTTGTTAGATTCAGTTATATGTAAACAAACTAATCTCTTTGTGTTTCATGTACCTCAGAATTATTAGATATGCCTTTAAAATCCATTACAGCTGCTTGGGAGAGTAAAGAATTGCTATCTTGTGGCTTTACGATAACAGAGGTATTATTTGATTGTTGTTGACTTCATTTCTTGGTAGATTATATATATATATATATATATATATATATATATATATATATATATATTTTCTCGACATTTCTGTTCTGCAATTGTTTTAGCTATTCGTCTGCCATTTACTGATGAATCTTGAGGTAGTGTTCTAGTTCTGTCTGCCATTTACTCTTCTAAATAAATTTCTGATCTTTTGATCATTTGAAACTAAATTTTCGATCTTCTAGTATTCAGATTGCCTAAACTATGGAGGCTAAATGGAGTTTTAGGTTTTGAATAAAAATTTCAACATCCATACCTTTTTTTCCCCTCTACAATCCTTGAAATTTTAGGTTTTTATGAGATTTTAAACCTCCGCATCATTTTTTTGTTATGGGTTTTTACTCCACTGATCCACAATAAATGAATACAATGGGACCCCCGTTATTTTCCTTTACATTATTTGGTGTCTTCTGTCTCAATTTTTTCAGGACGAAAATTTGTCTTCAATTCTAATACCTTTGTATCTATTCATTTTTTAAAATGTTTTTGTGGATTCTAAATTGCTTGCACTATTCCAAAAGAAACGTGTTATGCTGGGAAATCGCATTTACATGGGTAAATCAGCTTGTACTCCATGTCCGATGAATTCTGGTGTCCAGATCCATTATTCCGGCCTTTTCGTTGTTATTGACTCATACAGGGAATGATTAAAATATTGGAGCCATGTTTCATGAAATTTTACTTGACAATCATCTTCACCAAATCCTATGTTCCTTTAAACATACGTTGGTGACCTCTTTGCAGGTGGAAGATTTCATCAAAGCAATATTTACAGACTCACCTCTAAGAAAAGATTGTTTATGGAGGATAGAAAATGCTAATTTTTAAGATTCACCTAACCTACTACGAAACTCGTTAGAAGTTAAAATTTTCCTAGGGGAAGTGCAAGTGTAAAACATTGAAGTGATGATCCCTCAAAGGTGAAGCACGTGGATTTGAGCTCTCGGAATATTATTGCCAGCAATAAACAAAGTGCGATTATGAAGCAGCTTCATGTGTAGAGTTGATAAAATTTTTGAAGATAAGCTTCCTCATGAAGATTCTGTTGCTGTAAATCTTTGCCCAGAAACTATTTCATGTTTCTTTTTTTCTTTTCCTTCTGTAGATCAACATATAGGTGCCATTATAGAGAATTCTATTTTACCATGTATCACAATTTTTTTTTCCTTTCGTAGAAAGCAGATGATGTGGGACTAACAAATTTTGATACTGAGAAAATTTGCATCCATTCGAGGTCCTTGATTTTCCAGGGTGAAGAATGTAACAATTGAGGGAGATTAAATTAGGCATTTTCAAAGGTTACTTGTATTTTGAGTGTTATATATGCACTATGATGTGAACTTTAGAGGTGTTGGGTTGAGTTGGTGGGTTGGGTTGATGGACTGTCTTAAAAACTCTTTTAATATAATATTAAGAACTTAATTCGTTTAACTCAAGGTTAAATGGACTAGTTAGTGGGTTGGACTGACAGTCGTTTTTTCCTTTTTAAATTTAAGTTTTCAATTTGAATTTGAAGTGTCTAGGATCAGCCTGAGTCCACTGATTGGCATCATTATGCTATATGGTTGTTTTTTTTTGTTTTTTCGTTGTTTTAAACACCATATGCTTGCTTTTCTGTTTTTGATCACTAAGGTTACAGATGCTTGCTTTTCACTTTTCTTATAATCTCAACGCTAGATAATTTGATCTCCCCACCACTCTATATTGTAGTTTTGGTTTGCGTAACTAATCACTCTACTCAAGCCTCAATTCACATTGTAGTTTGACGTCACTGATCACTTTTTTGATAAACTATCTTGATCTCAATTCTCACCTTGTCTTATTTGGCGTTTGATGTCATAGTTTGCACCATGATTTGTTTTTGTTGGTCTCTATTCTTGCCTGACACTCAACAATGGACAAGTGGTGGAGTGGAAATGTAGCCTCGTAGTTGTAGAAGAGATAAGACTTATGCACTCTGTTCTTCTCAGCACATGACACAACCATTCTTATTGTTAATGGCTTTCTATGAATCCCATTATCTATCTAGGTATAGAAACTTAGCAAGAACGAGCCAAAATATTTTCATTGGTTGTTTTTTTGTTTATTTATATAGTTATAGAAACTTAGTATGACATATATACTCAAACAATTAAAAAAAAAAATTGTATAGGTGCATAATGGAGTTAATAATCAAAGTGTTAATATGAGAGGCAGATATAGTGATAATGTTGAAGTTTTGAGTCAATCAATTTCTTCAAGATGTAATCATAATAGTTCCGATAAAGGAAAAGAACATCTAAGTAGGAAGCCTAAAACTTGTACCTAGATGTGGGGAAATCTTTCACTAAGATAGGCATAAATGACAATAAAGAGAAATCAAAATATAATGGATGTGGATAGACATGTGTGTGGAGGCTCAAAGATTGGTACTTCAAGTCTTTTTTGTCATATTCCTAAGTATCCATAACTTTCTAAATATCATAATATTGACACATGATATTAGATCAATTTGGAAAATTAAGGGACAGACAAATTGATTGGCTATTATTGAGTATGATCTTCTATATGTTTTTGTTGAATATAGGTGAATTATAGAATTGCACAAGGTTTTAAATCCAAATGTGAAGTACACTAGTAGGAATACTACAATGTCTGATTTATGGAAATACTATTTTCAACAAAAGGAAAAAATGAAAGAATATATATTAAGGAGTCATAGTAGAATATGTTTAACTTCTAATTATTGGACTACTTGCACATATAAAGGGTACATTTGTTTGACTACACACATTGATGAACATTGGAAGTTTAACAGTAAAATTCTCTCCTTTTGTAAAATGGAACTTCGACACACTGGTATTGAGTTAGCCAACAAAGTATTCTAATGTTTAAGAGATTGGGGGATAGAAATGAAAGTGTTTTCAATAAATTTGGATAATGCTTGTACAAATGACAATATGCAAGAGATATTGAAAGATCTTTTGTGTTTGCAAAATGTTTTGTTGCGTGATGGCGAATTTTTCCATGTGAGATGTTATGCTCATATCTTGAACCTCATAGTTCAAGAGGGCTTAAAAGTGGCTAGTGGAGCTTTGTACATGATTAGGGAGAGCATTAAATATGTTAAAGCGTCATAGGCGAGGATGATTGCTTTTAAGGAGTTTGTGAAAGCAATTGGTAATATTGACACCATAGTGGGTTTGTGATTAGATGTTCCTACGAGATGGCTGAAAGTGCAATTAGGTATCGACTTGCCTTTTCTAGACTATTTATGACTAATAGGAATTTCAAGACATTTCCTTCAAAAGAAGAGTGGACAAGATGAGAACAAATGTGTAAGTACCTTCTCCATTCAATACCATAACCAATTTGTTTTCTAGTTCAAGTTACCTTACATCGAACACATATTTCTTGTAAGTGTAGAAAATTAAATGTTTGTTGATGAAAAATTTGGATAATATTGACATAGTAATAAAAGAAATGGAAATGAAGATGAAAATAAAGTTTGACAAGTATTGAGGTGATTATAGTGTTATCCTTGTCATGGCTATTTTTCTTAATTATTGCCTGAAGTTTGAGGTGTTGCGTTTTTCTTATAATGGTGTTGATCCTATAACTTGTTAAGATAAGCCAGACAATATTAAGACTAAATTGTACTGCCTTTATGCCTATTATGAAAGGAATGAAACATCATCAATGTCAATGGGTGAAATAAGTGGTTCAATTGTGTCTACAAACTTTAGCCAACATCCTCTTAATATCAGAAGGGATGCAAAACTACTAGTGGTTTTGATATTCTTGATGTAAGGTTTTATTCCATTAATAGTTTTACTTTATTTTGTCTATTACTATTATTTGATGCCTTCATAATAACTTATTATTTCTTACATGTACTTAGAATATATGAGTATATTGATATTATTAGTGACATCATTTCTTCTGCTGGGAAATCTGAATTGGATCATTATTTCGATGAGGCAAAGCTAGACTCTAAGTATACTAAAAAGTTAGATATCTTGGAATATTAGAAGGAGAATCAATATTGATTCCTTACTCTATCAAAAATGGCATGTGACATACTTAGCATTTCAATCACTATAGTTGCTAGTGAATTAGCCTTTAGCATTGACTCACAGGTCTTGAACAAGTATAGGTGTACTTTTCTTCCAGAAAATGTGCAAGCTCTTATTTGTACACATCATTGGCTACATGGTTTTAACGGTACTAATTTACCATTTATGACTTTCTTAAATCATATATTGTATTGTAAATTTTAAAATTTGTACATATGGGTTTGATGAAAATTTAATTATTTCTTATTTTAATTGATGTAGATGTTCATGTTGATGTAGAAAAATTTAATTATTTTTCTAGTACCTAAAACCTTAATTATTCAAAATCAGGTGTTGTACAATCCTGTGTAACCAACATTGTAGCGATTATTACCCTTTGTATAAGTGCTAGCAATTTGTGTTGACCTCTCTGCTAAGGCTATGAAGAATCTGTCTAAACTATAATTCATGCCATCTACCTTTTTATATTTATGGCACACTATGCAAGAAACAATGGATTTATATAGTTTTCAATATGTTAGAAAACTAACTTGAGACAAAATCAAGGTTATGGGATTTACTAGTGTATAGATTTGAAAGACAACGTGTAAATCAATGCTAGAAAATTGTTAATTACAAAATGAAAGATGATATTAATTTTTTTTTTTTTGTATTTTTTAAATTAGCATTGTAAATTTTGTAATTCATTAAAAAGGTCCAAGTTCATGATAACAATATATATTAGACTATAAGGAAAAGATGTTGTTAGACCTACATTGTGCATTTGATGGCTATCATCCACATGTTAAAACTCATTGGTGTTTATAGATGCTTTGAAACACTGCTATGAGCTATTAGAAAAAAATCTAGGATTTTTTTTTCTCTTTTTAAATAATAGATGCAGTTGCAGTTGCTAACGTGGCTACTTTGCAATTGTGGATGTTCTAGTTAATGCCATATAATTTTATAATATTCCAAAAAAAAAAAAATACAAGTAATCACAAAAAACTTGAAGCAATTATCCTATAGGTTTAATCTAATAAGTGTGCTAATTGTTTAGGTAATAAAAGAGAAAAAATACAATTTTGGTTCCTCCTGCAGAGGCATTATAGGAGATTCTTTTGTATTTGGTTTTCCACCATTTGATCACACCAATGGATGAGATCTTGTCAGGCTAGTGTTACACATCAAAACACATTGTTTTATTTAATGAAATGGTGTATTAAGTACTTTTTTTTTCTCTCAGCAGCGAAGGCTTTAAAATGGTGTCATTCCACCTACCTTTTTTTTTTATTTTACTCCATAGATTGAAATGCAACATTTGGTCGAAGAGTAATTCTGCAACACCTTTCCTTTGAACGACACCAGCCATTTGTGCAAAATTTTGCCGCCCAAATCTCTTCATTTTCCAGCGATTTGGTGGGAAGTGAAGACTAAGCACAATGAAGATGAAGTTAGATGTCTCTCCCATTGAAGGGGTGAAGAGCCACCATTTGCAAAAACAAAACCAATATCACCCTTTGTCTTTATCACCAGCACACCATCCCCTTTTTTTTGTGCTAAAGGCCAAAATTTTGGGGCCCTTACTTTGTAGGAAGGAGAGTAAGAGAAACGTAAGGTTTTAGGTACTAGAAAAAGATTTAGTTCTCTTACATTTATATCTATGAACAACTTATATGGTATCTTAACCATAGTAATTGTTATAAAGAATGAGTTTGATCAAAAGACAACTGTTCTAGAATTTTGTATAAGTAAACCAATGCTATGTAAGAAGATTCTAGAATTTTCATCATGAATGGTAAGGTAAATGAAGGAACTAAAAATTTGAGTAAGTTTTTTTCATATGATGTAGAAAAAAATTGTATTTTTGTACTCTTTTGTTTGTCTTTTTTTTTTTTTTTTGGGCTATTCTTCTTTTACAAGGCATTTATATTATGATCTTAGTTCACCCTCTTGAATAAGGAGATATGTAGTTCATGTTTAGCAATATATATATATATATAAGAGTAGCCATTGCACAAGAAGGTGGACCTAGAAAGTGATGATGGACCAAGCAAGGTAAGTATTATGAGAATGATTGAAAGAATTCATTCATATGAACTGGTGTTTTAAATCATTTTTTATTAATAAATTCTAGGGAATTAGATGTTGTACTATTAAAAGCACTAATGATCAGAACTTCAAAGTTGAATGAAGGCCAACAATTTGTATAGATTTGATAGTGTAGATTTAGCTTGGCAATTCTGGATTAATTATGGTCCATAAATGGGACTTGGCATACAAAAACAATACTTGAACAAGAATAAGAAAGAGTAGTGACTTCATGTAGGTTTGTGTTGCATGCGAAATGCCATGGTGCAAGTGTACACAATCAACAAGTAATATAGCAGTGAAAAAAATCGAGTGTCATCCTCTAAGAACTCTAGCTGTAACTTATGCTAAGTACTAATACTATTGTATTTACCTTATCCAAGGAAATTACTAATATTCGAACTAAACTAAATTAATGCAAAAGAACAAAGAAAGTGAGAATAAGAGATATAAGTATATATCAAAGAAAACTCCTAAGGATTGTGGTCTAATTTGGTATTTTAATTGCAATATGGTTACTTTCTGAACTTGAATTCAATGTTCATGAGTTAGTTTTGGCCTCTAATTTTATTATAAGAATTTGCTGATCCCTTATAAATTATATTGCCTTAATTTAGTTGTTTATATTTTTATAAGAATCGAATTAAAAAGATGCATTACATCTAACTAATCACAACTTCGCTAGTCTAATAGGTGTATGTTTATCCTAAAGAGAAGAAAATGACATTTCCACCACTTTAATCAATCCCATTCTTGATTTCTCCATGTAGAATGCCTTTCTCCAAGCTCAAAGTCTCCCTCAAATGAGTCCTCCTTCATACCTCTATATCTCCAATGTCTATCCTTTGAAAAACCCTTGTTTTTCGCTACTTAAAGAGCTTAAAATGTCCAATTATAAAGTTGCCCTAAAAATTTTTTTGTTCTGGCACCCAGGCTTCATGAGCTGAGGAGGGGTTCCAAAAAATAAAAAACTAAGTAAATCTAATACCTAGGCTTCACAGGTTGTGGCCTAGACTCCAAGTCTTTGAAAAATATATTGGACTACTACTTTTTCTTAAGGTCTAAGCTTTAGAATCTTGAGACCTAGGCTTCACAAATTTATCCCAATGCAGATTCTTGTTTTTCCAAAACTTGAGCAACATAAAAACAAATCAACATGAGCAACTCTAAATTGCTAAGATTTAAGCATGTAAATCATCAAGACAACACAAAAAACAACTCAAACAACCATAAATCCATAACTCCTAATTCAAAAGTCTAAACTAACAAAAATGACTCGAACTCTAACTAAAACTAACAAGATTACACCCATGATAAAACATGACAATAGCTTGAATAACTCTTTTCATAGAGTCATCAGTTTGTTTGTTGTAAGGAAGGACTTCAAAGGTTGACAAAAGGGAAATAGTAGTTACCAATCATCAACTTGAGAAAAGAATAGACTATAAAGAAAAAGTTAACCTTGTGATGAAAAAACAAAATTTCATAGTTAATGACTTTGTGGACGAGCATGAGCTTAAATTTGCTAAGGATTTTGGATTGCAATAAACAATTGCATTTGAATTGATGAGCACACTTGTCAAGGGTAGAACTAGTCTAGAGTTTACTCAATTGAATGCAAAAAATTATTTACAAACAAGAAGACAATGCAACATGGTTTATGGAGAAGTAAAGTGTCTTTTGCAATATTTCCAATGCTAGTTGTTTGAGAATCTATCATTTTTCCATGCTTACCAAATGGATTCTGAAGAACAAATAACAAATGTTTTCAAGGATGATGCAGACATGATGATTGACTATGGATATGTTCGTGATGTCTCCCTTGACACAACCTATTGTACGAATCAAGCACATAGGCCACTTGCTTTGTTTTTTAGATTCAATCATTATAGACAAATAAAAGTCTTTAGAGCAATATTGCGTACGACGAAACTTTTAAGTCCTTTAGCTGGTTGTTTAAGACTTTTTTAGAGGCATATGGGTAAAACAAAGCCCCATGCCATTTTTACCAACTAAGACCAAGCAATGTTCAAAGCTTTAGGTGAGCATATATTTCTTATAGTACATATAAACAATAATACCAACAATAATGATCTTTTTCTTGTACCCTCGTTGGTAAAGTGATGCTTGATATTTGCCATGGTCTTTGTACATGTCACTTGATGCAAAATGACATCAAACACCAAGGGAAACTTAATGAAAGATGGATCCCATATCTTAATTGATTTTAAGAAATGCATGCGCACTTACATGGAAGAAGTCCAATTTGAGATGGCTTAGGAGAAGATGTTATCAGATTATGATGTTCATGAGAATATTGGTTATATGAAGAAGGCTTTCTCATTAGGCATGAGAAACACATAACTCAGTGAGAGTCTTAATTAAGATTTCAAGACTTGCATGAAACTAACTATGAACATCATACAATTCTTTAGGCTATTTGTACAAGTAGTAGAGGAGAAGTTGTATAATGAGTTAAAGTTAGATTTTGATGCTCAACACAAGCTGCCAAGGTTACATTCTCTAAATTTGTCCATTCTAAATTAAAATTCCCAAATTGACACATTCTCATTATTTGACTTATATCAAAAGGGTTTTAACTTATTCTTTGCTGTCTTAATACAACATAAGAATCTATATTTGAATATGTTTTATCCATGGCCAGCTAGGTTAGTGAATGGTGAGTCTTATGTAACTCTATATAGAAATCTGTCTTATGCAATTGTAGGAAGTTTGAGATATTTAGAATGTCATTTAGTCATGCTCTCAAAGTTTTCATTGTGCTAGATGTTAAACAAGTGCCTAAACAAAATATCTTGAAGTGATGGACAAAGAATGCATGTAATGGTATTGAGAATGATGTGAGAAGGAAGGAGGTTGAAGGTGACCCTTAACTAGCTAGCAATGATGGTACAAGCAACTCTGTTCCAAAATTATTAGCCTAGCATATGAGGTTGCTACATGTAAAGAGCACTCCTTTATTGACATGGGTGAGATGACTTGGGTAAGCAAGTGATGGGTCTTCATTTAAAACAATAAAGCCTTCATGAAGAAACTAATTAAGCTATAAACCTTGTGTAAGTAGTTGGGCCCAAGAAACAATGAAAACCAAAGAGTTAGGTTAAGCATCAATCTCATAAGAAAACAAAGGCTCCACTAAGTAGACGTTCACAGAAACCGCTACATGGGATATGTATTTACTCATTTGTTAATGCCACAACATCCATCTCATTGACATAATCTCTTTTCTTCCTTATAGGATAATGAATCAGCAAGTTCATTGAGGCTTGGAGTGTTATGTTCAACATCTCCAATGTCTTATGGGAAACACTAAACACATGGTAATCAATTTAGTTTTACTAGCTTATTAATGGTAACTCCAATACAAAAGACATTCATGTGTGTGTAATGTTTGTATTCTCAATTCATTCCATTTGTTCTCATGTCTAGGACTAGAGGTGCTTACACAATCACTTGTAGATATAGACATCTAAGGTTAGTTAAGCACTTGTATTTTTTTAATATACTCAATACTTGTATTTTTGGGCTTAGGCATATCCTATACCTTTTTGGGGTGTTGAGTACTTGTATTTTTCTAGGGGTGCTCAGCACTTGTATTTTTTTTTTTGGGATACTTGGCACTTATATGTTTTTTAGGTTTAGTTAGCACTTGTATATCTATTGGGGATGGGGATATTGAACAGTTTCAATATTTTTGGAAATATGTAACTAGCAGCAAAAAGTCAGGCATATTACTTTTGAAAGATCAAATACAAATTCATTGCTTTGACATCATGCCCATCATGTTACAATTCTTGATTAACTGCACAGGGCTTGTTGAAATGCACTTCCTGCATGCCTACTCCTATCATGTATTACTACAACTATACATTATATTACATTACATCACATTGCAAGTACATCAAAATTTACAACATGCCAATTCTTATTGTTGCATGTCCTTGCTTTTAGCTCCATGTTTCTTTATCTTGGTCCATGGCTCCTCTTACTTCAGTGTCAAGTAAAACCAGTATCTCAATGCTAGGTGATGAACTAATGATTGCCTTTGTAAGCTAGGTGTTGAACTATCTGATTGCCTTTGCATGCCATGTATTTTTCTGACATATGTAGCACATGACCAATATTTATTGGTTTACCTATGCATGAGAGTTTACTAAACTAATAAAAAAATGTGTAAAAAATGCGCAAATAAAAAGACAATAAACAAGTTATTTAGACAAACCTTCTATATCTATAAACAAAGTCCTCAAACTTTCATCTTATTTGTCTAATATACCACCACTAACTAAAACAAAGTATGGAACAAAAAAATAGTACTCACTACTTTAAACTCAAGTGTTCCATTTCTTGAGAATTCCATTTTCCTTTCTTTTGTCTTTCTATTGTTGGAATGATTAATTACCCAATTGAATCATTTTTTTTTTTCCTGATTATCACAAATTCAAATGGGAAGGGTCTCATATTGCCATTTCTCATATTTCAATGTGTTTCCTAAATTATAATGTATGATTTTAACTAGGGGATTAATAATTTCATAAGCATAATTAATCTTTTAATAGATTTTTCAAGCACCCATTACATAGGAAACAATCATATAAAAGTATAAGATTACAGTTAAACTCCATGCATATAATGTTTTTTAAAAGTAAAATGAGAAAGCTCCTTAAAAAACATTATTACTGTTTCTTAGGGCTCAAAACACTTAAGACTTCAAATTTCATAGCTAAGAGATAAAAATGAAAGAAACTTCATATGAGCATAACACATTTTCTAAATAAGGTCTATTGGCTAGCTCCCAATCCCATAATTTAAAAGTATAGTTACATGTGCCAAGGTAACTATACTATATTCTAAAGTGTCATTTCTTTTAACATAAACAAGTACAAAACGAATCAATTCATTTGGGTTCAATAGTGTGGTGTAACATTGCATCAATCTCAATAGCATCCTCCATTTCAAGCTAAAGATATATATTAAAAAGAAAAAGAAATAGCATCACCACATAGATATCATCAATAAAAGTAATGATAGAAATATATAACATAAAGGAAGAGTAACTTGACGTCAAGCCCATCCTGGAGTAAATAAAGCCAAAGGTAAATGATATTAAAAGAAAAGGGTGCTAATGATACAAGTAATTATCTTCCTATTTCCATGCAATAATTTTCCTATTCATGCATACTTTTTTTTTAGTTAGATTTTGATGTAGATTTTAGATACATTTGTTGTCATTCATTCTTAATTAACATACAATTTAGATCAAATTCATGTTCTTTGTGCATTTTAAATTATATGACATGTTTAATTGTTTACCTTTCAATTGTTCAGATCAAAAAGTAGGGAATTGTTCACAACATAAGAAAAAAATAGTGTATGTCAATAAAATTTGTCCTCATACATTACAGGCATTGGGAGGAAAACAAAATTCTATCAGGTGAAACAAAGTACAGAAGACATGTCAATACAAAAATATTATCACCAGATAATATGTATAGGGAAGAATAAAGAAGCAACTTGCCTCTAAATTGAACTTACAATGAATGGGAATACAGCTAGGAAAACTATGGAGCAAGATAATAGCAACCAAGAAATAAGATAGTGAAATTTGTTCTTTGGTTGACATCTTTGAAGGAATAAGATGGTGAAATTTCTATCCCCTCCAAATAGCTTAAAATGGTTCTAGATGCCTTGCAAAACCCTAACATACAAGGCCCATGTGAAGAATTGAAAACCTTGTGCAAATGGCCAGTGTCGTTCAAAGGAAAAAGATGCTACCAAATTACTCTCCAACCAAATGGTGTATTTTAATCTAAGGAGTAAAAGAAACATAGGTGGAACAACGCTATTTTTTAGCCTACCCCATTGAAAAAGGACTCAAAATGCATAAATGAGCATTTTGATCTGTAACATTGGCCAAGAGAGATCTTATTTGTCGATATGATCAAATGGTGGAAAACCAATTTCAGGAAAATCTCTTGCAATGCCTCAAGAGGCAATCTAAAGCCTTCCAAGATAAATGGTATTACTTGTATGAGGTTTTCAAAATATTTAGGTAGTAATTAGCTATCTAAAAGCATGTACATTGATAATAATATAGTATCTTAGGTTATTCTAATTACTAGGAACTAATAACACTAAAGATAAATGAATGACACAATAGAGAAAATCAAAAGACATAAAAATCTTAAACATGGGCTTGACGAAACGTTGATCACTAAGCTCTTTAGCACTTACAGTTGAACAACAATTTCTATCCATTGTAGGCTAGCAAAATTTCTAATATATGAAGACTCATGCACAATATGTTGAATTTTCTTAATCCTAATTTCTCTTAGATAGTGATAAAAGAAAATTCAACATAAAGGCTATTTTTTGGTATACACCATGCACCCAAGGTTAGTGGCGGAGCCAAGACCTTGGATTAGTGGGAGCATAAAAAAATTTACTTTGAAAATTTTATTTTATATTTCATTTTGCAAAAATTATATTTTAATATTATATTTTTTTAATAAAATTATTTTTAAAAATTTTTGAATTAAAATAAAGGAAAAAATATTTTTTGGTCCTTTAATCCTATTTAAAATTTCACTTTGGTTCCGCAATTTGATTTAGTTCTAATTTAGTCTTTTAACTTTTTTTGGGTTTTATTTTTTGTTTCTTAACTTTAGTTGATTTTTATTTGGTCATTTAACTTTACTTTAAGTTTAATTTTCGTTCATTAAATTCATTTGGTTTCAATCAATTCCTAAACTTTTCTTCTTGTATCACTTTCATTCTTAATATTATTTTATCTTAATTTAGCCCTTTTTAAAATCTACTCAAATGTTTTTTTTAAATACCACCAAATTAAAAACTTTAAATATTTAAGCTTTGAATGAAATAAGAGTTAAGACAGCCAAACAATAAATTGGGCTAATGGCCCCAAAATGGAAAAAAAGCAAAGATAAAATTAAATTTAGCTACACTAATAAATCTAGTCTATGGAATAATAAAATGTAAGATTGAATCTCCGAATAAAAATTACTAGGGCTTACTCATGTCAATAATAAATGAAAAAAAAAAATGAAAGGAGACAAAAATAAATGGATAACTTATGAAAGCTAGATTAGAAAATAACGAAATAAAAGGATAAAAAAGACTTGAGGTAGAGTTAATGGACCAAATTGGAATCAAATAAAAGTAAAAGATCATAGTGAAGTATAAGGTAAAGTTAATGAGTTAAATAAGAACCAAATAATGTTAAGGATGAAAGAGAAACTTAAGATAAAGTTAAGAGACTAAATTGACACCCACTGAAGTTAAGGGATGAAAGTAAAATATGAGGTAAAATTAAAGGATCAAAGGTATATATTTGCCTAAATTAAATGAGATTAATTTACTAATAATATCCTGACTTTCCTCTTCTTTAACTTAAAAATAATTTTAAATTTAAATGAGTATTTTTCCATATATTATTCTCTATATTAATGTTAACTTTACTACCTAAATGCCCATGAAGAATTTGTATTTACTCATTATAACAAAGATACACTAAAAAAAATACCATCACTTGACAATAACATAATAGTTCAATAAATAGCTCAAAAGAGTATTTTGAAGGAAGTAACAAAGTTTATATAATAAAGCAATACAATTTATAATTGTCAACTTGCAAAAAATGGTATATTTATAGAGCTTTATAAATATTTATTTTACCCATCAATGTTTCGAAAATTTTTACAAAATTTTTTTAGAACAATTGCAAAATGTCTAACTAAATTAACATGTTGACATTTGAACTTGATTATATTCTATTCAGTTATTATAAAATTACTATTTATTTACACATAAATTTTATGTATAATTACATATATAATACATATGTAAGTCTAGTGAGTTTTGATCAAAATATTAAAGAATTAAAAAAATAATATGAGCCAATCATAGGGGGTTGAGAAAGTTAAAATACATGGGAGAATAAAATTATATCCTAATAGTATATATAAAAAAAAAAAATTTGAGTGGGGGCAACTATATGTAGCTCCGTCCCTGCCCAATGTCTACTATAAGATGTTCTAATGTTTAAGGCAATTGAATTGGTAGGATGGTATGAAGAGAGATATAGCTAACTTTGTCTCTTATTGGCTGGTGTATCAATAAGTAAAAGAAGAACTGCAAAGATGTGTTGGTTTATGTCATAGGTTTCAAAGTGAATATTAGATAGTAGAACAAATCAAGAATGTACTCTTGAGTGTTCATAATATGAACATCTTGGTGAGCCTCGCATTTGATCCGTGAAGGAAATGCTATTTTCTATTGACCATAGGCATGATTCCCCTCCCCATATTTGTTTGTTTAAGGATTGGATGGTAGCAGATCATTCTCTTTTTGACTTTATGGTTGAAAAGTACTTGTAGAAATTTGGGTAGGTCCAAATTTCACAAGGGACTTTGTTGAAATCTTTACAAAATTTATTCCATATAATTGCTTTTTGAATTATTAATGGAAACTCTATTATTAATTCCAGTGACCCTTGGTTTATATGTCTTGCATAGATTTTGTAAGTAACTCAGACTTGCGAAGTAAAAACATTCTCACATTTTGCACCGGTCACATGTTTTATGAATGTGTTGTGAATGTTAAGTAATTAAGCATGTTTTATCTTGTAGTATTGTGACTACCTTTTATAGTGAAATTCCTTCCCTTTGTGTTTAGGGAGTGGATTAGGACCACCTCAATCTGAACTACAATAAATCTAGTGGTATCCATAAAATATGGCGTAGTGGCTTTCATTTTACTGTTGGCTCTTTACTTTGGGATTTTATTTGATTTATCTTGGAGAAGAAACAAGAGCTTGGATAGAAGAATCACTTGGTCTGAGTGCCCTTTGCATTTACATACCCACAACGATCATCATGGCTAAGCCCCTTTTTTTTCAAATTCTCTCTCAATATTAAATATGTGTAACGATTTTTTTTTTCAAAGTCTAAGGTTCTTCCTCATTTACTTATTGCATATGCCCCTAGAATGGGTTTTTGAATTTTTGACAAAGTTTTGGTTTTCTCTTTACTATGATTAGTAGCTTTGAATCAATTTTATGACTTCACCATTTATTAATTTTTTGGACTCTCTTTTTTCTTGCAAGTATTATTTTTCTTTTTTGAGTTTTAGGCTATGGTGGTTTTATAGCTTTCATTGTTTATATCATTTCTCCCTTGAAATATAGAGAATCATTGTACTATGGCCAAAGGTTTTAATTGGACTGAAAATAGTCCAGAGGGACAAAACAACGCTACCTCTTCTGAAGATTCTCAATAAGGAAACCCTTTTTTCTTCCTGCATCAAAATGGTTTGCATTTTAGCTTCGATCAACAAATGATGCAAAACTCTTGCAATTATTAGAGTACCTGCCTAATTGAAGCTGTGATTGATGAGAAAGTAATTCCAAGCTCACAAGTTGAATCTAGCATTACTTGGAGTATGGATAGTAAGGGAATATTTTATAGTTATTAGAGTTTTTATACGATAGAATTTGATGATTTTTATGATCAAAACTTCCTTCCATAACATGGTTCATGGTCAATACTCACTTCTAGTTTGTGATAAATGGAAGCCTAACCTAGTTTTTTGGGACCTAAAGATTAAAAAAATGGCTATTTGGGTTCAATTTTGGGGGCTGCCATTTGAATATATGAATAAGGATGTTTAGGCATGCGGAGGGAGAAAAAAATTTTTAGGGGTACCAAGTTATATTAAAATGAAAATAATTGAGATAATTTGGACCAAAAAAAGAAGATCGTTTGGACAACTTAGATCATGATAAACTTACAGTGTAATGAGATAAATTATAAGAGGCCCTTATTCTTTTTAGTAATGTAAATAATTATAGAATTTCAAAAAGAATAGATAGCCAAGATTTATTAAGATGTAAAAAATAAAGACGTGTCTATAAATAAACCTCATCCTGGTATCTACCTATCTCATAGTCACAGCCATGAAAAATCGATATATAATGAATGGCCTAAAGCTATTTTTGCACAAATTGTGATTGCTACAAGATAACTATCAAAGTTGCAGAGCATCCCAAAGAGATAGAAAAGCCTTCCATAGCCCAGCTAGGGTGCAAGGTTGGCATACAACTAGATCTTTCTATATCTGATGATTAATAAGAAGTGAACGAAAGGGCCTTGCAAAATGGGCACGTGGGTTGTGATTGTCATAATCATGATCTAGTCATCTGTCTATGCATTCTCTGTGGAATACATGGTCACAATAGGTACTCTCTAACCTCATCCTCCATTGTTAACTAGTTCAAGCACATAACACAGGTGTTTTTTGGCACTCTTTCCATCATTTCACCAAAGATTGTCAATTTTAGAGTAAATCTCTTATTATCTAGGAACACATCCATGAAAAACACAAAGAGTGTTTTGTTGGGGTCTAAAAAGAGTACCTCCTCCTATCTTTGATAACTATATATATATATATATATTGTGAGAGTAATGGGATGCGAAAGGGGGCCAAGGCCCCTACTGGTTCTCCCTCCCTCTGCCATTAAGGATGTTGCAAAAGTGCTTGGCAATTTGGTTTGAGAAACTGTGGCAATGGATGGACAATTGCAATACTCCAATAGCATCCACTTCTTGCGTGTTAACATTTTTTATTTGAACAAATCATTACCTCTTATCATGGATGCTCTAGTTCAGCTTGATAATGGCATTTTAGTCTAGGTAGATTGCAAGTATGAGTGAGTTTTTTAAAGATATACACAGTGTTTAAGGATCTAACATATTTCTCCTGATTGTAATTGGACGATACAGCAAGTAAAAGCTTCACAAGAAGCTCTTAAGCAATGAATATGGAGGAAGTTTGATATTACTTTCATCCAAGATTTTTGGTTCTCCTTTATCCCAGATTTTTCTGTTACTTTTAAGAAAAAAAAAAAAAGGTCTCTCAAATGTACTACCAACGTGCATTTGATAAAAACATTAGAGGGTGGATTTCATTTCATACATGATAAAGAAGTAGAAAATGAAGAAAATTAAACTCGGAATGTGAATATGCATGCAAACTGCATAGGTGCTAATGGTGACTCTTTTTCATACATCTCATTTTACAATCATGACCAGGTTGACCTTGTGGATTAACAACAAAGTTCTAGCACTTTCCCACTAACGTAGGTGCATGTGCTCATGCTATTGATCCAGCGTATCACTCTAAAACAAAGCATATTGAGATAGGCATACATTTTGTTAGACATAAGGTGGTTACTTATGAAATGAAGATTTGCTATGTTCCATCAGAAGAGCAATTAACTAACTATCTCACTAAATAATTGTCACATACTCGTTTTTAGTATCTTGGAGACAAACTCAACGTAAGACTCCAACTTGCTTATTTGTGGGAGGATGTTGGGACAAATGATGAAGAGCCTTTCTATAACATCCCATCCTTAATATTGAGTTAAGAATTTATTATTTAATTGCAAAATTCAAGGATATAATAGAAATATTTACCAAAAAGGGAAGAATATGGGCAAATGGAAAAAGAGATATATATTGGGTGAGAGAAAGAAAAGAATTAAGGACAAATATGCCCCTTATACACACGACCACTCATGCAAGGGGTGTTTTTCACCATAAGGTGTCAAAAAGGTAAAGATAAATTTGGTGGTTACTTTTTGATAATGAAGATGGTAGGAATTTCATTACCATATTTTGACATAAATAAAGTTGGTTGAAGTTTGGTTGCCACTTTTAATAAAATGGAAGATAAAATTAGTAACTTTTGACAAAGAGTAAGATAAGATTGGCACCTTTTGACAAAGTGGAAGATAAAGTTGGCACCTTTTGACAAAGTGGAAAATAAAGTTAGCAACTTTTGATAAAGTAAAAGATAAGGTTGATACATTTTGACAAAATGAAAGATAAAGTTGGTGCCTTTTAATAAAGTGGAAAATAAAGTTGTTGAAAAATTTTGAAGAGGATGTCTATAAATATGGTCTTTCTCTTTGGGGTATGGCATTAGAGTGCGAAGAGTTGTAAGAGTAAAGAAATCTCCTTAGTTGAGAGAGTGAGTAGTTGTCCACTTGAGAGAGAGAATTGTGTGTTTTCTTGTTTTTGAGAGAAAGAGTTTGATTGTTCTTTCCTCACATTCAAAGAAAGGTTGTACAATCTCTTGAGTTAGTGAATGTCTTTTTTGTTCTTGTTTGTGGTTTTTCCATGATACAAAAGGGTTTTCCACGTAAATATCATGTGTCAATCTTTTTATCTCATTCTTTAATATTATTGTTTAGTGCTGCGATTCTTAACAAAAAGAATGAAAATTTAGGGCCTAAAGTACAATTTCAACTGTGAGAAAATTTAAAATTCTAGTTTTTGATTGGTAGCAAACAAGGAGAATGGGAGCCATGCATGTGGGGTCATCTCCACTTAGCAAGAGAGGGCTTTAAATGATGCCACATAAATAGATCATGATGGGAGAGAAAATGAGCCATGCCTATAAATAGTGGAAGAAAAAGTGGGTATCTCATGCAATTAAAAGAGTAAAAGAGGAAGGAAGAGTGAGTGAAAGAGAGCTCGAGTTGGAGAAAGAGAAAGCTTCGAAGAAGAAGGAAGAAAAGCTAGAGTACCAAGAAGAAGAAAGTTATTTTGAAATACTAATGTAAGGTTTTTCTTCTTGAATTTCCATAAAACTTCTTATACTCCTCCATCTTTCATCTCCTAGAAGAATTTAAGATCAAATAATTCTTTTTCCTGAAGTTAAAAACCCCATGGTACAATGTTATATAGGGAGGAAGACCAAAGGTTTACTTGGCCGAAATCTTACACCCAAATTTATTATGGCTCAAACTCATACAAGGTAGTTTATGGTTCTGTTGTTTGATATCTCCTTCATATTATTTATATAGATGCTTGCATGTGTTGTGACATCTTTGGTGTGTGTATGATGAGCAAGTGTATGGGATGTGGTTGTCGACAATGTGACTCTTTGGATCCTTTTATTTACATCATAGACTGTAATTCTTGCTCTTAATCTTATTATGTTTTGGAAACACTTTTTCTGTAACATATGAATATATGTGAAAGATGGCCTCACTAACTATTGAGATTTACAAAAATCTCACCCTTCTTCTATATATTTTAGGATCAAAAGGTGTCAATGTTGATTGATATGTTTAACTTTGTCAAAAATTATGATGCCTTCTAACTTGTTTTTACCATATTCATGTATGTGGATGAAGGGGAAATCTACATTGATATAAGGTGCAATGGGTTAGACTTAGAGAGAATCTCTTTGTGACAAACCCTATGGCAAGATCAACTTGTTTGGTTTATAAGCATACTTGAGTAATTGCACTATGTCCCCATTTTAAGGAGCTTTCATCTATAAGTATGGAAATGTTGTACTAGTTTCTTTGTTGATTGTAATGGTACTATTTGTTTAAAGATATGTTATGTATTAGTCATCTTACTTGTTGGAAGATGTAGGAAACTTGTACTAGTCATTCTTTAGCATTATTATTGTAACATTTAGGAAAATTCTTACAATAAATAATTTATTTTATGTGGTAAAAGTTTTCTTTTATAGCTTCATGAGTTGAAAAAAGGAAGGTAATGCATTTAGGATTAATTTAAATTTAAATAATTCAAGGGATATGGGAAGATGAAATTAAGAAAGCTTAAGTATAAATTGAAATAGCATTATACCTAAGTTTAAGTCACCAGGGGGAATGAGCCTTGGTACCATAGGGATCGACCCCGGGTAAAGATGAAAGTAGGGGAATAAACCATAGAATTATGAAGATCAAACCCTAGGCATGGGGAATAAGCCCTAGTTCTCTAAAGATCGACCCCTGGTGAAGATGGAACCAAGGGAATGAGCCTTGGAATCATGGGGATTGAACCCAAGCATGGTGCTAGTATAAGTTGCTAAGCTTCATCCATGCGTTTAAAGGTACTCATGTTTAAATCTCTCTATGAACAACTCTAAAGCAAGCCCATGTTTTCCTATATCATTGCCACATGTCCCCTTTGAAATTATGAAAATTCCCCTTAATTATTTCTTTTTGTTTCTTCTCCATCCCTTCTTCACATGATGTTTTTCACGTATGAGACTAGTTGCTATTCTTGCATTCATTATACTATGAGTTGTGCTCATTGGTGATTACCTGACGTCTCAACATTGTTATTAGCTAGAATATGGCTAGATTTTAAAGGGTAATGGGTTTGAAAGTGTTAGGGTTCATAAGGGGACATTTTCATGCAATTTCACTCCAATTAAGCATGAGTTAGTGCATTTTTCTTCAAACTATGTGGCTTTTTTTCCTTAATGAATTTTGACCATTTCTCCCATGATTCTGCAATCAATTTCAAGTTTTAGCTTTGAAATTTGAAAGCCCCCTTTTTTATTGTAAGATACCATGAAATTTTGAATTTGAGCTTGATTATGGCATGATTTCATTGAACTATGATGGGACATCGCTTGTGAGGTGATATTAGAAGCTTTTCCCCTTATTTTGATCAATCAAATTCATCAATTTGACACAAAATTAAAAAAAAAAAAAACTTTTTTCCACAATGTTCATATGTGAAAAAGTTTGAAATTGGAGTTTGATTCAATGTGATTTCGTCAAATTAAGTTTTGCCTTCATATGCAAAATGAATTTTAAACCATTATCCCCTTAAATTAGAGTTCAATTTTTTTTTTTAGGCTTCCGAATTAAAAACGTCAATTCAACTATGTTTGTTCCTACTTGTAATGTGATGAAATTTGAAGCTTTTAGGCTACTCTAGCCTCATTAAACATCTAAGAGTAGGAATAAGGTCAAAAGGAGTTTTGGTTTTGAGTTATAAGTGGATTTCATAATTGTTTTTAATTTACTTAGATTTTCAGTAATGTAAAAGGAATGAATGACAAATGGGAAACCTTGTTGTAGTTGACTAAGTGACCTTAGATGATTATTACAATTTAATGAATAATTTTGGAACTTGGTTGTTTAATCCTTAATGCCATATTGTTGAAATTCATAAATTTTGAATATGGAATATGGGTAATAAAGCATATTGTAGAAGATTTAAGAGATTAAATATTACTTAATCTTATGAATAAATTTTGTACTAAGGAAGTATCACTTCTAAGCCTTGGATGAGCCCTGTATTGTCCATAAGGGCATATTATTATATTTGTTGTTGGTGAATAGTGTAATAATCTTGTACTCAAAAGGTTCCAATTGTCATTGGCAGGATATCTATGAATGTGTTGTATATTTGGAACTATTGTTTATATTCTCTGATGAGAGCAAAGCTCTCTTACTTTCTCACTGGAAATTTTTGAGTCCATATTTCAGATGGGACTATGGTGAAAATTCCTTACGCAAGCCAAATAGTGAATATTATGTTTATACATGATTTATTAGAAAATTGTATCAAGTGGTAGATTGGGATAATTTAATAATTTTTGGAAACTTAAATGGGATTTGACACTTAATAAATACACTTTTAAATTACTTTTGAAAAGGACAAAAGAGAGAATAATTAGGAAAAGAATGAACACTTGTATAATAGTCTTCTTGAAAGTAGAGACAAATTAGGAAAAGAATGAAAAATTATGGCTAGTGAAAAGATAAGAAGAAGCCAGTGCCATATAGTACTATGGGGAATAGAAGTTGCATTAATTTAAGAAGTGACTTTTAAGACTTGTGATAAGACAATGAAGCTACCATGATTAGTGAGCATTAATGATAAGAGAGCATTAATGATAAGAGAGAAAAATAGATTAACTAAGGCCTATTTGGTACCAAAAGGAAATAAATGGGAAAGGGATTAGGAAAGAGGATGAGAATAGAATGAAATGGAGTGAAAACTTTTTACATGGAATCCTGTTTGGTATAGTGGGAATGGAAAGTGAAATGCATTCAATTATTTGTTTGGTAGGATGAAACTAAGAATGGAAATGAGAGCATTTTATGGTGAAATGACCAAAATACCCTAAATGAATGTCTACTCTTAGATAAAGTTAAAATTTCTGGGGTCATTTTAGTAATTTGGCTCCCAATCCCCTTGCATCCAACATGTTTCCATCGCCCATCTAATGGAAATGACTCTCCCATGATGGTTGGAAGCGCATCTCCTATGGCTGCTACATTCCCACACACCAAACAGTCATTTTTCTCTTTCCTTCACCGATTCCCTCTCCCAGCCTCCCGAATACATTGCACCAAATTGACCCTAAAGTATCTAGGCCATCATGAGACACTTTTTATGAGACCAAATGGTAAATGCTTAGGATACTAACTTCTTTCTTAGGTAATTAACTTGCAATAAGTAATAATGGAGAGTTAAGAGACATGTAAATCAAGTTTTGAAGCAAAAAATTGTTTTGGTAATAAAAATAGCATGTGGCTTGGTAAATGGATGCTACTTAGGAATGAACTAGTATTGGTCCTTTTGGTTTAGGCCTTACTTAATAAACAATGGATTGGGCTCTTATATGGATCCATAAAATAATATGACACATAAAAGGCTAATATTCAAATAGTAGGACAATTATGGGTATTAATTCTAGAATTACATCTTTTCCTTTATGTGTTTTAGTATATTAGTAATGGGCCTATACTTGTAGGCCTTGTTAATTTCAAATAGTATATATCATAAAGGGCCTATTTATTGTAATCCTAGCATGAATAGTGGCCCAAGAAATGGAATAAAAGATACATTTAAGGAATTAAAAGAAGACTCACAAACTAGTAAGCTCACTAATATAGTTTGGGAACAAGTGTCTCTTAGAGCATATTTGAAGCTTTAACATAGCGGTCAAGGACGGATCTAGGATTTGATTCCAAGGGGCCAAAAATCTTCATATCAAAGATTTGAATCAAGAGGGACAAATTCTTACAATCCATAGGGGATAAGTTTTTATAATTTAAGGAACTAAATAAAAAATATAAGATAAAATTACATATAAAAATTAAAATTTCTATAATCCAAGAAGAGTGACTGTCCCCTGCGCCCCCCTTAAATCCATCTCTGATAGTGGCCCTAGATTTACTTGGCTAGAGTTAGAATCAGATAGATAGTTTTTTTTTTTTTTGGAAATTAGCAATTGTTCAAATAAAATGAATCAAATCACGTTTTAGTACTTAGTTAAGTATGTAGATAGTATACAAAAAATGTAATTGTTTTCAAGATACCATGAGTTGAGTGATTAAAATGACCAAATTAGGAGCTTATTGGGCTACAAGCTTTTATTGATGGAATTTTTAATGGGATCCTTTAGGTTTTGATTCACTCTTTCGAGGAGACTTATCTACTTGTAAAAAATTTATTTTGTGAATTCATAAAATTAAAATCTCCTTCAAAGTTCCATTTTTCTTAAATTGTTTGTTTTCCTATATTGTATAAAAAGATGTCACTCTTTCAACAATAGAGTCCACATATCTACTCCAACCCAGCCCATCATTCCTCCACTCTCACAAACCTTGTGTGAATACCATTTCTGTATTGATTTGGTTTCAATATGTATTGGATTGTTACAGATGTTTTATTTATTTACTACTATCTATCCTCAGGTAGTTAGTGTTGTGTCATTACCTGATTGGATAGCTTGTATTATCTATTGACATGTACATTAGTGTGCTTAATCATACAAAGTCCCATTTATTCTCCAGAGAATCTTGACTAATGAGAATTTCAAAGAAGTGCCAAACCTCATATTTTTACTCAATCCAAAAACCTTCTCCTACTCTTACATTAATTCATAATTCATAACTTACACTAATCCTACTTATTCTCATATAAGTAATATGAGTTTTGTTCAAAACATATTGTTAAATATACAAATATCTTTCAAGAGTCATAAAACCAAACTAGGTCTTCAATGATGAGAAGAAATTCGTATTTGGGGTGAAGGTTCAAGAGTAAATTCTAGTGTTAAAGGAGAATGAGTCTACGAATCTTATCCCCAAGGAATAGGGTAAGCACACCTTGCTAAAATATCTCACAATGGGTAAGTGATTTTATGCACAAAAAAGATGAGTAAGTAAAGTAAAATGAAAGAGAATGAAAAAGAGATGTTGAGTAGTCTTACAAATGGAGACTAAAATTTGTGAGAGCGAAAAAATATTTGAATTGCATACAAAAAACATTATTATTTCATATTTCATTTTCATAAGAATTTTTTAAATACTTTGAATGGTATATAGATCCATTGAAACTTATAAAACTTACCACATTATTAAAAAAAAATTAAAAGAACAAATTAGAAAAAGTATCCAAATTTAGAACAAATATTTAATCCCAAATTTTATAAATTCTCTTTTTTTTTTTTCATCTCTCATTTTTTCATCAAGTTGGAAAGAAATAGACACAAAGTGAATAGGGCCCATCACTTAATTGGGTCCTACTCACTTTGTGTCTATCCCTTTCAATCATAGAAAAATGACGAAAAAGAGAAAATGAGAGAACATTTAGAGCCAAAAAATTTGGACTTATGATGATAAAGCGATAATTTATGAATAATAATCAGGACACCTTCCAAAAGAGTCCATTTATACTTCAATTTCAAAGAATTTTATCAATTCATATCCAATCTAGCGACCTTGCTGGTAGTTTCAAGTGCACACCAAGTTCCTCTTTATTTTTTTAATTAATTCTCCAATATAATATTTAATGTTTTAAATATTTTAACATGTTATAATTAAAGTAATTTAATATTAAAAGAAAGAAAAATGCAGAAAATTTTCCAACATCCTAAAATTATTTTAATTTTTCATGTATAAAAATTTATTTTACCTATATGTGTTAAATGATTCTAGGACTAATGACTAGAAGGACACAAACCCATATACATTAGAATAGATAGTAGAGCAAGTTTTACCATTAATTTAGATATAAAATACAATATGGGAAAACAAGAATTGAAGAATTCTCATCACCCCACGACCCCAGCTTCCACAATGTTTATTGTAGTTTTAAAAAAAATTGTTTAAAAATTATTGTATAAAAAAAGAACAATTAATAACTAATTTGTGAATCAAAGTGATGCCTTTAATAAACATAAAATGCCTAGCACTCTTCAGTTAAAAATATTGGTGACATAAATTTTTTATTGTATTTGTAACTAAAAATCTGTTCTATATAACAATTTCATTTTTGTGTTAATCAAGTTAAACAAAAAATGTAAAGCAAATAACAGAAATGATGATGAACTAAACCATATCTATCATTTTCTGTTAAGCTTTGTTCAAAGCTTTCTTTTTTTATTCTCTGGCCTTTAATTTCTTTAGTTGATTAAGTGTATTGTTTTATAAATAAAGGCCGATCATTAATTATATAGAAGTTTGTTCACCTTTTTACTGGCCTTAAATCAGTACCCTTCTAGTATAAATACTTTTCATCTACCATATGGGTCTGTGTCAATAATTACGTAATTCAACTCGATTAAAAGGTGGAAAGCATACAATATAACAAAAGGGATCAAAATGCATATGAATATGAGTATCACAACTTTTGCTTTGTTCTTATTGCTGGCATCTTATGCTAGAGCTCAACATTTGGTCTTTGATATAAGAAAGTATGGCGCATCACCTAATCGTGATATAACTCAAGTAAGAGCGTATATTATGATCACACTATAATTGCTTCCTTCATGTTTTGAAATTGTTTTTAAATTAAATTTGTTTGGGTTTGTTTCATTTAAGGCTTTGACAAATGCTTGGAAAGATGCATGTGAATCCACTACTACAAGCAAAATTTTGATTCCTACTAGTACATACAAATTAAGACAAGTGGATCTTAGAGGTCCCTGCAAGGCCCCTATTGAGGTTCAAGTTGATGGCATAATTCTTGCACCTGAAGACCCAAACCAATTTGATGGAAATGCTCAATGGGTTAAGTTTGGGTACATTAACTTTTTCACCCTATCTGGGAGTGGAACTTTTGATGGACAGGGCCGAATCGCATGGAAACAAAATGATTGTGGAAAAAATCAAAATTGCAAGAAGCTTTCCATGGTAAGTAATATGTTCATGTAGGGGTCACATCTAACCAGGTGGCTTGTTCATATTAGATTGAGTTAGGTCATGTCAAAACTAAAAAAAGAAATTGCAAATTTTATTGGATTAGGCCAAGTCTCGAGTTCACACAAGACCCGAGCTGACCTGTATATTATTTTTTAAATTTTCCAAATTTTTTATTTTATTTATAATAAATGTTTTGAATATTAATTTTTTTAAAATTTTAATCACTTTTCATTCTAAATTTTAGTTTCATTTTCATTCCATTCTTATTCATTTCAAATTTTAATTATTTCTATTTTTTCATTAATAAAAAATTTATAATAAAATAAAAAGATTAACCTAGCCCGACATAGGATAGGTCTTAGGTCTCAGAGAGACTTGGTCTAAAATTAGGTCAAGTCCAGGTCATACAAAAACCTAACTGACTTGACCTGTGTGCACCCTAATATTAGTTTAGTAATTTTATATTTAATATTTGATCAATTGCTAACAATTGAGTTTGTTTTTGGTTAATTCCCATTTCAGAATTTCGGCTTTGGTTTCCTTAACAATTCAATTATTCGAGACATAACATCAAAAGATAGCAAAAATTTTCATGTAAATGTTTTGGGATGCAATAATGTCACATTTACAAACTTCAACATCAATGCTCCAGCAACAAGTCCAAACACTGATGGAATTCACATTGGAAGATCAAATGATATTAACGTCACTAGCTCCAACATAGGCACTGGTGATGATTGCATCTCTTTAGGTGATGGAAGCAAACATATAAATATCCAAAATGTGACATGTGGACCTGGACATGGAATTAGTGTTGGAAGTCTTGGAAAGTATACAAATGAAGAGCCCATAGAAAGTTTCACAGTTAAGAATTGCACCTTTAAAAACACAGACAATGGATTGAGGATCAAGACATGGCCTGGCACCCCAGGAACCACTACCGTGTCTAAATTGCATTATGAGAATATTATTATGGTCAATGTCAGCAATCCAATACTTATAGAACAAGATTACTGTCCATATAATCAATGTTCAAAGCAGGTTAGTAATTAGTGTACAACAATTAGACATTTTCATTCAAATTCCAGTTTTCATACAAAATAACTAAACCACTCATTTTGATTGAAATATATTTTATTTTAAAATTTATTTATAAAATGAATTATATATTTAGTATAAATATTACCTTTACTATCTATTTATTTAAAGCAAGGAAGTCATTATCACATGTGATCACTTTCTATGATGTAGACACCATCAAAAGTGAAGATAAGTAACGTCATTTACAAGAGCATCAAGGGTACTTCTGCAACTAAAGATGGTGTCACTCTTATTTGTAGCAGTGGTGTACCTTGTGAGAATGCAAAACTTAGTGAAATTGATCTTACATTCAATGGAGCTCCAGCTACTGCTAAATGTGCTAATGTGAAGCCTATCATTGAGGGGAAAGCACCTAGTTGTGTATCATAGATTTCCTCAAGCAATTGTCACATTCAATGTCTTTCATGTTTACAATAACAAAATTTATTTGATTATAAAATTATATTCCATTATACATGCCCATTTTGATTAAACACATATTTCATAGACATCAATTTTTTATTAAATAATTATAACTACTATAACTTTAATTTCTCCCTTTCCAGAAATCTACCCCCCAAATGTTTATAGATCTAATGTATCTAATATGATAGTTTGTTGCAATCTTTGAAATCCTACTATTATAACAATCTTATTGTCATTTAAGGAATGAGACTTAAATAAATTCTTCTGACAATGAAGAAGTCTTCAAATATTTTGTTCCATAATGGCTTTGATCAATATCAACAGCTGAATTGAGGCCTTTGAACAAAGTAGATGTACAAAATCCAAAAACAAAAAGAAGAATAGGCTTCTTGGCAAGACTTTATAACTTCATTATTATGGAAGAATTCTTCAATGACAAGTTTACTAGTTGTGTAAGCAAAGATCATTCTAGCTTTTGAGTGTCAATTCTCGAGGAAAGAGTGTTAATTTATGCATTAGTGTGGTTAAACTAATATAGTAAATTACCTAAAGAGGCTGAAAGGGATTATACTCAATTATTGGCCTAGGTTACCCAATCAAAAGTTGTGTACTTGTCACATGCCAAATTGGTTTAAAAATTGATGACATTAAGCGACAAGGTAACTATCCACTAACTAAATAAATGTTAAGATATCATGATCATTGCCAGCTTTTTAATCACATTACAACAAGATTAAAATAACCAAATCACAAGGCAAATAACTATATTTCACCCTCTTAATATAATAATTGAATTTATGAGTAGCATAACCCATTGGTATAGCATTTACTAACATAGAAGTTTTAATATGTAGTTATACTCATTTTTGTCCTTACAAAATAAAATCTTTTTTAAAATGCACATTATGCATTCATAATCAACACTTTGCTTAGATAGACCCACCCAATTTGGCTTGAAAGAGATCTTACATGGATATTGTATCGATGAATTTAACATGGATAAACTATTTTGTTGCATCCAAAATAATTTCCAAAATATAACATAAGAATTGATAATTATTAGAGAGAGCATAACAACAAATTATTCCTAACCTAAAACCTTTCATAAGGGGGATTTCCAAAGAAGTTCTAAAAACTCCAATGTTCACTCAATTTAAAGCCTTTTCCTACTAATAATAATTTATCCTCAATTCACTACTCACAATAGTCTTACACAACCTCATCCAAATAATGCATCTACTCAAAATTTTAATGCTATGTACAAGTACCATCGAATAACTATTTAAGTTAAAGTAATTAGTCAAAAATATTCATAACCCAATTTCCCTAGTTAGGTCATAAACAAAGTGCTCAAAGTTGGCAAAATTAAATTTATTATATGAATATCTTATAATCATAGCTAAAGGGTCATTATCTTGAGATCCATGTAAGCAATTCAAATTTACTGTTTTCCATTCCTAAACCACTTAATCTTATAGCTAGTAAGGCAAAATTTGAAGAAAATACCAAAGTAAAACAACACTACTCTAATAATGAGCTTACCTCTTGCACCCCCTATTAGCCTAAATCTCAACTCCATTCCTTTTTCCAATTTTCAATTTTAATTTCAGCCTACTCTAAGAAATAAGAAAGAATATACTAATTAATTAAATTAGGTCAAATAACTAGGTTAGCCCATATTAGTTTTTAAATTCTAATTAATTTTGTTAGTTCCTATTTCAAAATTCTAGTTTTGGTTTTCTCTACAATTCAATTATTCTAGGCATATCTTCTTAT
Source organism: Delonix regia (assembly GCA_037074485.1). NCBI lineage: Eukaryota > Viridiplantae > Streptophyta > Magnoliopsida > Fabales > Fabaceae > Delonix > Delonix regia. The sequence continues at coordinate 34,534,288 of CM073452.1, read as the reverse complement.
ACAAGCATGGATCACCATGGCAATGGATACAAAGGACTACAAAGAATTGAGAACTTTACCCTTCTAGCAAGGCCAATTATAAGGTTGTGGGCCAAAAGATTCAAATATAACTTGCAAAGCTTTGTAGGCCACTTGGTGATCAAATACATTTGTGGACCTCATTTTAAGCCATAAGAGTTGAAGATGTAGTTAGCCTTATTTCATTATGCTAAGTGTTTAAGCTTCATTGAAAAGCCTTCAGTTTGTGGGTCATATATCAAATTTGACTTTGTATTTTTCTTAGGCATTAAATAATTTCCATAATTGTTATTTCTTAGGGCTTTAAGTTGTTTATTTATTTGTCCCTTACTTAAGTTCAAGTAGTTTCTTTATTTGATATTTCCTTAGGCATTAAGTATATGCCTAATTTGTTATTTCCTAAGCGATTAAGAAGTTCCCTTGTTTGTTACTTTTCATAGGCATTAATTTAGTTGTCATATTTTTTATTTACTTGGGCACTAAGTTAATGATAAGCTATAAATACTATTCTATGGCATTATAAGATGCAAACAATTTTGAGTGATTGAACAATATTGAGTTTTCTCTATTTCTCTACAAGTGAGGCACACTTACATTCTTTATCGCACCAAGAATTTAATATCTTATCAAGGTAATTTTTTTCCTTGTGACGATTTCAATTCTTGTCTTTTCATGCCTCATTATCTATGTTTCTAAGAACAGGTTTCTTAGGGCTTCGGTAGGGCTGGAGTTTGGATTTGATTATTGCTTGAAACAAGTGTGTATTGACATTTTAGTCTCTTTAGGTTGGGTTTTCACATCATCTTCAAATGACAGTAAAAATTTCCATTCAAATGATTTAGGATGTAATAAGATTGGCTTTACCATTATTGCTCTTGCAACAAACCCATACACAACTGGAATTCACATTGGAAGATTAAGTAATATTTATGTAGGCAATAGTGATAATTGCATCTTTCTAAATGATAGCAACTAACATATTAATGTAATCAATGTGACATATGGACTAAGACATGGAATTAATATTCGAAGCCATCAGTTATAAAAGAGCAAAGAAAGAAAAAATTAGCAATATTAATAAGCACAATTAAAAAGATAGAGATATTATATTTGCTTGACCATTTTTCTCAATGAATGCCTTAAATCGTGCCAACATTGCCATGCACAAAATTGACTAATTCTTCGAATATCCAATCCAATGTCTTGAAAAGTTAGTTGATAAGGTGGACAACAAAAGATCCAAGAAAAAAGCTTGAATAGGAATGAGTAATGGGTTAGGCCAATTACCACCTTTGCAAATCCAATGAAGAAATTTCCTTATTGCACTGAGATTGACAAATAATTTGGATAAATATTTTTGTTTCTTCCAACCCAATTCTTTAAGTAACATACAATTAAGATATATAGGAAGTGTAGTTACAAACCTTCCACCATCTCTCCAAATCTTCATATTTTAAGCTATAAAAGACCATCTTACCTTGTGCAACAAATATTGAGGTATTCTGCAAATAAGGGTTTTCTCGATTATACAAGAAGGGGAGCCTTCTAACTGCCAAGCCTAGGTTGTCTTCAAAAGGATGAATTTCACTTGTTCATAAACATTGAATGGGCAGAATTAATAGTTTTCATGAATCACTATGTTCCTTGTAGACAAGATGACATACAAAGTTGTCAGAATAATTGGAGAAGAACTTTTATTGGTGTCGATGTTATTGTTTAGCACAAAACCATAATTGAAGTCAAGTGATGATTCTTTGTTATTGTATTTGCTCAACACAATTTCCTATAGGTGAAGTGAACATATTGCTCTTGCGAAGAGGCGCCACAGGAAAAGAGGATATATTGATTCTATACTACTATGACATAGGTATTTGTTGTGATTGGCTAACCACCACGGTGTAAGTATACACCGTCAACAAGAATTATAGTAGTGAAAAATCAAGTATCATCTTCTTGGACTTTAGTTGATACTTTTGCTAAGTACTATTAATATCATGGTAATCTTACCTAAGCTGATTGCGAAAGAACAAATAAAGTGGGGTTGAAAAATAGAATATATATCAATGAAAACTCCCTAGGATTATAGTCTAATTTGGCATTTTAATTATAATATGGTTACTTTCCTAACTTGAATTCAATGATCATGAATTTGTCTAAGCCTCTAATATCATTATAAGAATACATCGATCCTTTATAAATTTTATTACATTAATTTAGTTCCTTATATTTCTATGAGAATCCAATTCAATAGATGCATTACAGATGGCTAATTAAAATAATGCTAATCCAATAAGTATATGTTTATCCTAAAGGTAATTGAGTTAATTCAAGTACTTAATTAACATCAATCAAGTAGTATTTAGCTTTATGACTAAATTTGGGCTTTTCTTTCCAAAATTTCCAAATCCTTAACATAAACCTAATTGGTGGTGAAGCAACAAGGGAACATTACAAAATTGAAATGATTAAATTCATTCACAATGAAATTCAAGAGGGAAAGTAACAATAATTCCCAATTTACATGTCATACCAACAAAACCCTAAAAAAAGAAAACCTAGCCTAGCATATTCATAGGTACAATCAAGCCTAACTCATATAACATATGAAAGATAAAGAATGAAAAAAGAAGAAGAGAAGATAACTCCATTTTCATCATTTTAATTGGTTCCCTTCTTGAAATCTCCACTTAAAATGACTTTCCTCAAGCTCTTCCTTGACTTAGAATGAGCTTTCCTTCGTGCCTCTATCACTTTAGTCTCCACCTCTTAAAAACCCTTATCTTTGCTACTTAAGAAGCCCAAAAGTCCAATTACAAAGTTACTTTCAGCAATTTTCATTTTGGTGCCTAGGTTTTATGAGCTAAGGCCTAGGCACTAGACAAAACAAAAACCTAGGTAAGCATCACAAGCTGAAGCCTAATCTTCAAGTCTTTAAAAATTGTATAGTATGATGTATTTTCTTAAGGCTTAGGGTTTACGAGCTTGTCCCAATGCAATTTCTTCTTTCTCCAAGACCTTAGCAACATAAAACAAATCACCATAAACAACTCTAATTTATTAGGATTTAAGCATGCAAATCATTGAATCAACATTAGAACAAATCAAATAAGCATACATTCAAATTTCCAAACGCAAATTGCCAAAACTAACAAAATTGACTCAAAATTAAACTACAACTAATAAGAACACACAATGATGGAGCATAAAATGGCTTGAATAACTCTTTTTCATAAAGTTATCAGTAATAATAAGAATCAATTGGAACATGGTGTTCCTATAAAATATTGCCTAAGGGACAAGCTTTGGGTTGTAGGTGCCAACAAAATTGATGATTTTCCCCCCGCGAGGGGGGGGGGGGGAGGCAATTTGGCTTTCCAGAGTTCTTCCATTATATAAAATACCTAGTTTAAAGATTGCAGATTCCCCTATTTGCCATTAATAGTTGATATACATCATTAACCTATAATTACTTTATTTATTACCCGTCCTATTAGATGGTATGGGAGGCTAATTATGGAGAATGGGAGAAAAAGAATTTGTCATTTGACCCATACTAAATATTGATTTGCAAGAAGATGGTGATTCCACTTGTCATTATGATGCAAAATATGGCCAAAGATTTTGTTGATGTTAGCATTTTGATTTAATTGCATAGGCCACCAAAGGTGGTTATCACAAGAGTATTTCCATTGCACCTGATCTTATTCGCCATTGAAGATAAAAGGTAGTAACATATTAGGCTCTTTGAATTCCTTTCCACATGTAAAGAGAATTGGAATGATGAATGACATTGCCTTGTTGATCAAATTGACAATATTACTAGCTCGAATTTTAGTGAGTAAAGAGCCATCGTAACTATCAATAAACTTCCAAATTTGCTTCACTACATGAGCCTAATTAAAGTTATGAGTGTTTCTTATATCCAATCCACCTTATTGTCCAGTAGTCAAGACTTTTTCCAATTTTACAATATGTAGTCTTAGGCTTTGATTTTTAAAACACCATAAAAATTTGGCAATTTTAAAATCAATTTTGGAGCAGTACCTTTTAGAGAGTTCAAAACATGACAATTCATATAATACACTAAAGTTTCAAACTAATTTGATGAGAATATGGCAATTGAGTTGAGAGAGAAGTATGGATTTCCATGTTTGAAGTCTTTAGTGAACCTTTTCGACTAGGCCTTTATAAATGTGTTGTCTTCTCCAACCTAGATCTATCCAGATTCCAAGATATTTGCCTAATTGTTCACGATGCTTGGCTTAGCCAATGTCTGACAGAAATTTCTTAAAAATTCTTAGGGTATTTGGGTTGAATATAAGATTGGACTTGTTCTTGTTAATTTCCAATCCTGAAAGATAGTGGTAAAGATCTAGGACTCACTTAACTTCTATTCAGGCTTCTACATTAACTTTAAAGAAGAGGACAATATCATCTATATACATAAAATGGGAGACTGGTTCAGATGCATAACTAATTTCAATACCTTGGCATATGTTTTGTCTTTTTTAATTAAAGATCAAGCAAGAGAGCACATTTGGGCAAAGAATGGATAAGTGAAAGAGGATCACCTTTTTGAATTCCCTATTCCAATTGAATAGGCTTGCTGGGATTGCCATTAATGATGACTTGATAATTGACTATTGTAACACATTGCATTATAAGATCATATCGAACAGTTTAAGCAAAAAGATTAAACTTTTCCTTGATGATTTGATTGCTCCCTCTCAAAATGGATTCATAAAAGATGGATATATCGCAAACAATATCATTCTTGCTTTGGAAATAATGAATCAGATTCACAACTCAAAGGGTCAAAGGAAGTGTCGATGTGCACTAAGATTAGACCTTGCAAAAGTATTTGATAGTATTTCTTGGGAATTCCTGGAAACTATTTTTAGGAAAATGAATTTTCTAGATAAATAGGTTAATTGCATCATGCAATGCGTTAAAATAGTCAATATTCAAGTCATGATAAATGGCAGTATGGCCAAAACCATTTATCCCAAAAAGGGTGTCAGACAAGATGATCATATATCCCCATATTTATTCATAACCTGTGCGAATGCCCTTTCTTGCATGACACCTAATGTTAAAAATAAATGCAAATGGAAAGGGATCAAAATTTGTAGGGATGCAAATCCTATTACTCATCTCATGTATGTAAATGATACAATACTATTTTTTGAAGGCAAAATAGAGGCTTGCAAGGTGACTCAAGATATTCTTCAAAAATATTGTCATATGTCTAGTCTATTTATTAATAAAGCAAAGTTGCATATCATTTTCAGCCCAACGATTTCAAGGATATATCAAAGATTTCAATATTGCACATTTAACGAAGCAAGTTTGGCATGTATTAGATGTTAGAAACTCATTTGCTCTCATAAACATATTGAAAGCTAAATACATGTCAAAAGACTAACTTGGTCTACCTCTCAACAGATCAAACTCATCTTGGATGTGAAAAGGTTTTAGGAAATCTCAAAATTTAATGACTGTGAATCTTTGCTAGTGTGTTGGCATAGGGGAAGGCATATCTATAAAATATCACCTTTGGTGTAGCGTGCATACAGATCAAGAGATTAGTATCAATATTGTCTTTAATCTTATTATGCATTCTTCTTTCTCTTGGAACATGGATCTTTTAAAGAATTTATATTCCAATACGATAGTGAAATAGATTTCCGTATAATCCCTTTTTTCCACACTTATATTAAAGACTTCCTTGTTTGGACAGGTAATAGATAAGGCTCTTATATCGTTAAGGATGGATTTAACATTTTAAATCAAAATGATCAAACTCGAATCTCCTCCAAATTCTCATAATGGAAAGAGCTTTGGCACCTCAAATTGCCTCTTTTAATTATTATGTTTCTTTGGAAATTGATTATGAATTCACTTCCTCTTGGTGATATTCCGTTAGCTCGTCATGTTCCCTGTAATTCAGTTTGTTATTTTTGACATGACCACATAAAATTAATAAACCATCTTTTTATCTCCTGCTCTTTTGCAAGAGTCATATGGTTTGCTTCTCTGAGTATTAGAGTGGACAGATTTAGTGTGGATAATTTCATTAAATGGATTCAGGAAAAAAAAAAAGAGCATAATTTCCAACTAAATATTTTTTTATGCACTAATATCACATTTACAATATTCAGCATCATGATTCCAGCAACAAACCCAAACACTCAGGATACGAAATTAGACCACAAAGTAAGTATCGTCCAACGAAATAAACTTTAGGATATCACTTTTTAATCACATTATAACAAAGTAAAAATAACCAGATGCCACGATAAATAACTATAACTTACCCCTCTTAAAATTATTGAATGTATGAGTAGCGTCGTTTTTTTCCTTCCACGACATTTGCTAGCACTCAAGTTTTAATACTTAGCTTTGCTGGCCTAAAAAACAAGTTTCATACTTAGCTATACTCATTTATGTGCTTGCAAAGTAAAATTTTTCTAATGTAGCCAGTGACAAACAGGTCTAGTGGTACCTATTTAGGTATTTATGTTCGCATTATTCCAACTTTGCTTTATAACCCCAGAAAAACATAAATCTCTCAATGCAATGCTTGAGAATATGCAGCGGCACCACTAAATGGCAAAAATGACAAATAGACGCATGCTCCACAAAGATCACCAAAGTGGTCATTAACCAGGAACGTTGAAACACAGAACATTGAAACACAATCATCCTAATAAATACGTTTTGCCCTGTTTAGCCATTTAATCATAAAAACAATGACTCTAGTAACTACCGACATTTCCTGTGACTTCAAAATCGGTTAGGGCTGATCTTTCACTTCGTATAGACATTGTTTATCATAGCTCATCCTTGCTAGAAGCATCTTCCCCCATCAGTTCTTCAAGAGAAAATTCATCTTCCTCAATTATTTCTCCATCCTTCCCATCCCATGCCTCTGTCTTCACAATGGCAGGAGTGCCTCCCAGGGGCAAATTGCCCTTGCCGCCTTTTCCGGCTTCTCTCACAAATTCTCTGAAAGCAAATTGGTAATATTCAAGTACTAGTACATTTTCATAAAAGTATATCTACTAATCAGTTTAAGTTATAGAACAACAGACTTACACAATGTGTTCAAGCTCAAAAGCACTCTTGAGTGGAGCATAAACAGCTTTCTTAAGGTTAAGGGCCACTAGAGCAGGATAACCATACCCACCAACACCCACATGCTTCTCAAGATCTGGCTGCTTACCTGCTGCTGTCCAGACATAACTGCAGGAGACAAGAGAAAAAAAACAACTTATTTCCAAAGTTGCTGATGTTTCCAATTATGGCAATTTGGTGGAATATTTTGGACACCTGACAATATTCAGCCAAAAGGAGCACCCAATATCCAATCAACTATGGATAGCAGGTGGGACTTGTATATTCAAATTAGATTTCCAAACTGGATCTGGGTAGACTGAGATTTTAGTTTCAATAGATATTCTTTTCATATTAATGGACAGACAAGTACCCGATCAATCATGAATAGCAAGACAGATTTCAGATATTGAACTTTGATGTCCAAATTGATTTTGGGCAGATTTGGATTTCACATTCGAATATCAGATACCTGTCTGATTAATGGCTGAACTGGGTTCCAAATATTCAATAATAGTATTTTAAATAAAATAATTAAAATAAATATAGACAATTATGCATAGAATCTATCATATTAAATGTTTTATACTACATTCGTTACTTATATTTTAGGTTAAATTAATGTTATCATACATCACTTAAATTAACTCAACCACAAAATGTTAAAACATCGAAATTATCTTATAAAATGTGATTTTAGAGGTGCATATGGTATGGGTATTAGATATTTTAGATATTTTCGCATGATACCAAATACTTACAATCCCCATATGCATTTAGCCTAATTTTTGAGTTTCAAGTCTTTTGGATATCAGGTACTTCAGGAATTAGAAGGATAAAATTTTTTCATATTCAAATAGGGTACAGGTTCTGCATATATGTTTCATATTCAAATATTGGAAAAATGACCAGGTAACCGCTTATCGCCATTCATCCAAAGTTTTGGCAACACAGAAGAAATTAACCCAAAAAAAAAAGTTCAGATCTGAAGAGACTGACTCAAAAAGTGATATTTAAGTATAGAAGCAAAGTTAAAAAGATTTATATCTACTTGCCTGTAAGGGCTCCTTTTAAACTTCTCTGCAACTGATAATAACTGCTGAAGGTATCGGTTTCTCCCATCAGCCTTGGAATCCAAAATGTCAGGAAGGAAAGCAACGAAACAGATAGCAGCAGAACCACATTTCTCTTCCATAATATCCTATTAGAGAAAGCTAATGTTAATATGATCTCTCTCTAACTAACCTGTGATCAAGTAGAAATGGCAGTAATGCGGAAACTTACTAGACCAGTCAGCTCAGTCACTTCAGGCGGTGCAACATTTGTTTCCAGCTGCTCTAGTGCAAATGATTCAATAGCTGAGGCAGTCCTAGCACCCTCATAAGGAATTGGGCTATCTTTATCAGCACCAAATACCAAGATAGTTGGGAATCCTTGAACATTGAACCTGCTCATTAGAGACTGATAACAACAGTCCCGTTAGAATTTTGAGGGAGAAAATATAAATTAAAAATTAACAAAAATAAAAGATTAGCTAATCAAAACTTCAAAATTTAATCTGACTTTAAGAATTAAAAATAGACTGCATTATCCAGAAGTAAAACAGGAAGAGGAGAAAAATTAGGAACCAATTAGGGTTATAAGATGATGATACAATCATATAAAGCTATGAAGCATGGACACATGACATGAAATGAACATGTTAAAATGTTAAAGTTCAAAAATATATAACACAACATGGCAAAAAAATATTACAGAAACCATATATATAGGAAACCATGAAAAGTAGAGCATATCACATTGCATCTGCTGCAGCCCTTGATGTTATCTAATGGTAACCCAAAAAAAAAAATAGTAAACTCCACTTCATGAAAAGTACTTGAGCAGTTTGAAGATATGTCATTCAGTAGCATAAGATTAACAAACAATAACGCAAGGGATTTTGTTTTTGGTGCCGAGTGGGGGAGGGGGGGGGGGGAAGAATTGTTAATTGAAATATATTTTAATATACATATACATGCATTAACTATACATATTGCCTTAAAGTTTAAATTGAGGTTAGGAAACTGAGAACACAAACTAAATTTGCAGGTCTTGATAAAAAGAATTAATCAAACTAAAGGATGGCGGTGATCTTTTAGGTTTGACCAAGAGCATTGGCTCATTTTTATTAACCTTTTTAACACACAAGCTTACCTTTTCTGCATCACAGTCAACATGACCCAGTTTAACCTTCCCCTGTAAGTTATTAGCAGCTTTTTTCCACTCAGGAGCCAATCTTTTACAATGGCCACACCTTCAAGAAATATAAGAAGACAACAAGTATTCATTGAACTGCAAATCTGATAACAGAAGTACCTTAAATTCAGTCAGGTAGTTGGTATTTAAGATCCCAAAATCACAATCTATTCTTGAACCATAGACAGACACCACTATACTTCATTCAACATCCTAGAATGCACTTACCACGGAGCAAAGAATTCCACAATCCAAAGTTCTTTGCTTTTGAGAACCAGTTCATCAAAGTTGCGAGAGTTTAACTCTACTGAAGCACTGGGTTCTGATTTTTCACTAGATCCCCCTGTTGCCTTTCCATTCAAACGTTCCTTTAAAAGAGCCTTTATCTGTACCCATGGACAATAAATTAGCTTGTAATAATTAAGCACAACTAAGTTCCAATTATAACACAGCAGAAAACACTTAGCAGTGAGCAACAAACCACATAAGAGATATAACCTTAGATGGCCTTCTTCCCATAAATTTGAAGTAGGAGCATAAACAACTTATAACGAAATTGCATTTTTCAAAGTTTTACAAGAGATAAGTGCTAGAGCTTAGTAGACTAGCTTCAGAAACAATCTCAGAAAATATGAAGAGCAAAAGCATTTACTTTGAGTAGTTAAACACCTTGCCTGCCATTCAACCATGGCAAGAAGGCGCTGCCTGAACTACCACATGATAAAGTAGTTTTCATATAAAATAAGTATTACACGGTCATAAATAGGAGCTACGTATCTAAAGTCTAGCATCTTAAAAAGAATTTAATTATATTTACATTATTAACATTTAGTCATTCAACTTTTTTAAATGTAATAGACATTGATTTTCTTTGATGCGAATTTATAAAACCAAGTTCTGCATGATGTAAGCAACGAAGCTTCCCATATATCTACCACAATAGTTCCATGCAAAACTTCAGGAAAGAATGTGAAAAGAGCCTACAAAAGATTCCAACAAACCTGTTGAAGAGCAAATTCGGCAATTGGTTTGACATCTCTAGCTCCTTGGTAATCTACGGGTGGCTTTCCAGGTGCAAACACCTTTATAGTTGGAAATCCCCTAATCCCATATTCCTATGAAACATTGAAAAAACAAATTGCTCAAATATAAGTGTTATTATAAGAAGAAAATACCAAATTTTTTAAATCATAACTGAAGGAGCCAATGAGGATTACATGGCTAATATATTTAATCAGGTAAACAGCAATAAATGTTACATCAGAGATAGATAATTATAAAAATCTCCATATAGATATTTTTTCATCTTATCCGGATAACATATATTAAGAACAAATGCAACAAAGATATCCTTTTGAGGCTTCCAGTTAGAGAGTGATGCTAGAAATGGATGATGGTAAAAATTTTACAGATTAATTAAATTCAGTATTTTTCTTTCACCAAATGCAACTAAGCAAAGCAAGCTATCCAAAATGTCCAAAGTGCACGGCCCATTTCGTTATATTCCAACTATTAAAATCAAAGTACCAAATTCCAATAAGTCAGTAATGATATATAACAAATTCACATTTTCCATCATTCTTGGTCCTCTAAGGCAAGTTTTGCGTTAATTATAGAGTAAAGTTGTGTGTATAATACTGCAACTTCATATAAAACAAAAGTTGATTGCAAGAAGGAAGGGGCATAGAGACTCCATGTGATAACAAAAAAGAAAACAGGCCTATGAAGAATTGAACTATTAGCAACCTGAGCAAGAGCCTGGTGAGCATCAGCATCAAGAGCTGCAACAGTAGCTACGCCCTTTAGGACAGTAGCTGCTTTCTCCCATGTAGGAGTTAGAGCCTTACAATGACCACACCACGGAGCAAAGAATTCAACAAGAACAACTCCATTTGAATTCAGAACCTGCCAGCATTCAAATAGAAGTCTTAAATTCAGCTGTATTACTAACTAGATTACAGAAAGAGCCAAAGAAAACTTACTCATAAGAGGGAGTCATGCAAAGAAAAAAGCCAAAACTGAAGTGATCAAATCAGAAAAGAATTACAAAGCATTAGAAGAAAAGAGCTCCACCATTAGTAAACAGTACGTCTAGGGTCAGACAATGAATTACGAGGTAATGAAATACAATACCGTGAAAAAGCAATAAAAAAATAACACATACAGTACGCGCAACATGGAGACATACTCGAATGCATACGCATGAGCATGAGTAATATCTTGATTGCATAGGATAATAGCTCCATAAATGTCTATATTACTGGAAAAATGGCAAATCAAGAACATGAAAAACAACATGATGAACCATTAGACGGAAGTCCACTAGAAAACAATTAGAATGTCTTGATTTAGCTATCAAAAGTAAGATCCCCAAAACAGTAAAAAGAAAAACAAACAACAACATGCTTTGTTTGTTAAAATATATCATTAATCTTCGTACATGTCAAAAGATTTAACATATAACCCACTTCAAAGATGATAAAAATAAAAATAAAAAATGAATTCCCACATGGTTTTAAAGGTAGAAGATGCAGAATTTCATTTCTCTGCATTACACATTAGCTCAGAGCAGCAGATACAGTGGATCACGAACTGGGTAAAGAAAAGAGAAGTTTAAAATGAGAAACTATGGTATTTTTCAATTTCATTTACCTTGGACTTGAAGTTGGAGGGATTGAGCTGAACCACTGGTGATGATGGTCCGTAGAGTGCGTTAGAAGGAGCGATATTGACAAACGAGAACAATAACAGTAAGATTGATAAGGCTGAAGAAAATGGCGATTGAAATTGAAAATTTCTCATTGTCTTTCTCTGGGGCTCGACACTCTGAATCGTAGCAGAAGAGTAGCCTCTCGACGCCGAGAAGAGAAAAACCCCTACCGTGTCCATTTTTAGCTGAGGAACTTGGGAGCCCCATGGAGCTACGTGTGACGGCCAATCAGAAGTTGCCACGTCATCTTGCCACGTTTTCAGGGAAAATTTTTTTACCTTGACTCGCGGGCCGGCCGAGGAATGAAATTTGGTTCGTTTGAAAGATTGAAGAGCACTAATAAGTTAGATCATTAATTATATATATTGAGCTTACAATTTGGAAGCGATAATTCAATTAACAATGAATATTATTGGCAAAAAAAAGTGACTGTTATTAATTTTTTAGACTAAAACATATATTGCACATCTCTTAATTTGTTTTCTAAATCATAATATTTAAACATACTGTTTTGATATATAAGTTTGGTGAAGGTTTACGATATGTATTATACAGTCAATCAATATTAACACAATTTTTATGAAACTAATCTTTATATTAAAACAATAATTTTTAATATTTTCATTTTTACTAAGTTTATAATGTTCCTTATATAAGTTACTTTTGGACAAGAAAAAATAAAACTATTTATATTTTTGTTGTGATGTTCTTCAATTAAAATATGACAAGCATATATTAGCACACTATATATATTATATAAGTTTATATAGTATGATCCACATATTATGCCTTTGATGTGCACCTTTTTTTTGTTAATGGCATTTGATGTGCACATTAAATTGTATTAATTTATATGATCAACTCTAGCCAATCACATTTAATATAATCTAACACCATATTACTAATTTAATCTATCTTGTCCAAAGTGGTTTGATTATATTAATATATATAATGTTAGTTTTGATTACCTACAAATAAAATTATTATCAATAATACTTTTAAAAAATGAGTTAATTAAAAAATAAAAACTCAAAATATTTTTTTTAATTTAATCCCTCACATATAATATCTTTTTCTTTGTAATTTCTCATAAAATTGTCCTTTCAATTGAGTCATTTACATATATACGTTTGTTATTTGATCCCTTGCAAATAAATCTTTATCAATAATATCTTAAAAAAATGTGTTTATTTAAAGAATACAACTCATAGAAATTTTTTTCTCAATTGGATCCCTCACAAATAAGATATTTTCAATTTGAGTTATCTTCTCACTTTAGTCACTTACATAATTATTTTCATAATTTAATCCCTCACATAAACATTTTTTTTTCATTTGATCATTTATAAATAAAATTGTTATCAATAATATCCTTCGGAAAATAAGTTAATTTTAAAAAGATATGAACTCATTTACATTTTTCTTAATTTAGTTCCTCACATGAGATATTTTTCAATTTAATCCCTTATAGAATTGTCCGTTCAAGTTAGTTCTCCATTTGATCTCTCACAATTAAAATTGTTATCAATAATATCCTAAAAAATAAGTTGATTTCAACAATATGAACTCATAGGAATTTTTCTCAAATTAGTCCCTCACAAATAAGATATTTTTCATTTTGATTCTTCTTAAAGATGTCTTCTCAAATTAGTTCCTCACACAAATATCTTTTTAATTTAGTCCCTCAAATATAGACATTTTGTCCCTCACAAATAAAATTGTTATCAATAACAGTCTAAAAAATAAGTAAATTATAAATAATATGAAAGACATTATTGATAATGATTTTATTTATGAGGGACCAAATTGAAAAATATCCATATGTCAAGAACCAAATTGAAAAATATTATATTTGTGAGGGACTAATTTGAAAAGAAATTTTATGGGACCAAATTGAGAAATATCTTGATGAATATAACTTTTTTTAATAAAAGACATTTTTTTTTTCAATTTGTATCATATCTAGTGTCATATATTATGTCACCAAAAATAGAAATATCTTATACAATGCAATATAGTGTCACACTAAACACAACATAGTATAGAATTCTTACTAGGTTTTATCTATAATTTTTTGAATTAAACTATACATATTTTATATTAATGATAGTTAATCATATAGTTATTATATGTTATTTGAAAATTTCTGATAATAAAAAAATATAAGTAATTGAAAGAAACAAAAAACCTTCCTAAAAATAGTGACCAAGTCACTGTGGTGTATTATGTGATTGACTGACATTAGACTCTTGCGACATTGTTATTTGGCCCTTGAGTATTTTGAGGGGTGGTTTTTCAAGTGTTTCCAATGATCTTCTAGACATTAGGCTTAAGTCAATGGCCTTGTCTTTTGGGTCATTTTATCCGCTATAGTCCAAATTTATATTTATTAATATCTTTTCTATTAGTATAAGAAGAAATTGCAGTTATCTATTCAAATATTTTTTTTAATAGTAGTATTCCTCTCATTTTAAAAAATATATATATACATATATATTTTCAAAATCAAGAAAGACACTAAGAATGATTATGGTCGGTATGTATACTTTTCCTAATGGGTATTGACTAGTGAAAAATTATTTTAATTAGTTTACAAGACGAAAGTTAATTTTATGTCAAATTTAAAAAATAATAAATTATTACCATAAAATTAATATATTACAAGTCAACTAGATTTTGTTATATATTAACAATATAGTATATTTGGATATAAAAATAGAATGTGATTAATAATACAATTAGGGTGGGTACGTATAATATTTTATTCTTTTCTGAATAAATAAATGAAGATACACATGTGTACGAATATGATGATAAGAATGTAGGGTAAAATGGCATGTCTAAACCTCCAAATCTAGTATTATGAAATCATAGTGAGATATTTAAGAAGCGTGGTTCTTCGTTCTTGCAAATTGATTTTTAAAGGTGGGTTATCTGTATTCTAAATCTGAAGATCTTACTAATAGGTCAAAAATTATATATATTGGTATAAATAATATAAAAAATTAAAATATAACTGAAAAAAATGAGAAGTAGGATAACATTTAAATTATACTATATTACTTGTAAAATATAAAAATTGATACAATTTAATTTTATATATAAATATTTATTTAAAGATAAATTAAAAGACTAAAAAATAATGGAATATCTCTTTTGTTTTATTTTCTCTATTTTTAATTTATTTTCTTTTTTATTACACGTAATGTAGTATTTAAAAAAAATCAATTTATTTATCTATATATAGTTATAAGTTTTATGAGAAAAATACAAAATTGGACCCCTAATTTTACATTTTGTAATAATTTGGTCCCTTATAAATTAACTGTGATAAATCACTCCCTCACAAATTCAAATTCATACAAAATCAATTTATTATAAATTCAAATTTATACGAAATTAGTCCCTCTATTTGGATTAACGAGGGACTAATTTTGCATAAAATAAAATTTTTAAGGAATTGATTTGTCACAATAATTAGTAAGAGACCAAATTGTCACAAAGTATAAAAGTAGGGGACCGATTTGGTACTTTTCTCTAATATTTGTAGTATGATTGAAATATAAAATGATTACGTGGAATACAAATAAAAACGTGAATATAACGCATTGCTCACAAGTTTCCCTTCATGCCTCCAACTATTGAAGCGTTGGTGGTTTTTTTTTCTACCCCTAGCCAAACCCCTTCGAATTTGATCATGCACAACTAAATACGAGCTATACCTTCTATTCTATGTATTTTACAGTGATCATATTAGCTTGTTAGACAAAATTTAATAGTCTATAATTTTATTAATAATTATATACAATTATATATGTTATTTATAATTTTAGACCATTAAAATTTTGCTTAATGGTCTAAAATAAATATTACAAATATTGGAGAAACTTGTAGTAAATTCAGATTTCTCAATCATTCTCTAAATTGACAAGGTTCAAAGGATTGCTTGCTTCGTCTGTAAAGGCATGTAACAAGTTTTATAGTTAGATTATGTTGGAAGTAGGGACCAAATTGATAAAAATATTTAGTCAGATTCACACAAAAAATATGTTATCGTTAAGGAATATTTCACCGCTTACAAATTTTGCCAAGATAAAATAGACTCTTTTGAGATAAAACCTTAATATTAGAATTAGTAGAAGTATATGATGTGTAATAACCCATATAGTAAGTGGTGCTTATAAGAGTTTAGTAATGAATGACTAGTTATTTTAAGCAATGTAAGATTTAGAAACAAATGGGCTAGCTGTTGAAAAATTTTGGGAGATTATAATGAATACAAATAATAATCAATGAGAAAGAAAAACTTATCTGGAATGTAAATTCATTGCAATCATAAACTTGTAATAAATATAGCAACCTACATTGCCCAAGATTAAAAGGCACATACATAAATTATGATAAAAAATTCATAGAACCTAGAGCTCTGATACTAATTGTTAAAAAATTTTGGGAGATTATAATGAATACAACCAATAATCAACTAGAAAGAAAAACTTATCTAGAATGTAAATTTATTGCAGCCATAAAATTGTAGTAGATATAGTAACCTACATTGTCCAAACCTTTTGTATGTAAATGTTAGAGAGTTCAGAGAGAGAAAAATATTTGATAAGCCTAAAATTGTTTTAATGAGTTCTTAAAAAAGTTGAGAAGGTACTTCACGTTTAGAGTACTTATTTTATTTAATAAAAAAAATGGTAACTTGCTACTTTTCTTTCAACTGCTCAAAACTGCTCAGATTTTAAAATTGAATATGCTTTTAGTCAGTAATATGATAAGATAATTATTGACAAGACTTAGATTGAAGGTTGGGGCTTCCACCCAATAGGCTTGTAGGTAATTCAACCTATCACTGATTACCCACAAATTACTCGAACCTAATTCATTCCTGGTTTATATATCTAAATTTAATTGTTTAATTAATTAATTAACCAAAATAATTGCCCTAATAATATATTAATACCAATCCACATTATTTTTATCTATTTAAAGAAATTAATTCAACACTAGCTACATCTAAGTGATGTGGGACTTAATTATTTTGACATACAACTCACACACTTAACAATCCCCCATATATTTTAAAAGAATCAGTAAGTTTGAAAAAATTTAAGTTATAAGAAAAAAAAAACACTGGATTACATACATGAGTGTAAGTATTTCGAATTTGGTGAATTTTGAACTATGAACTAGACTTAGACAAATAAGAATTAACCTATAGAGTTATAGTGAAGTTTATAACTTTTGTGAACCATAAACTCTTGATTGCAAGTTAGAGACCGTACTAGTTATATTACACTACCATAACTATTGATGTTATCGCGGTTTTACACTAATTGGCCATTCACACACCTAGTAGTTTATAAGTATTATAGAGATTTTGCCATGATCACATAGGAACAGCCCCACTCTATACTCATATAGATGATTTTATCATGTGTATATGCAATAAATATACCACCCAACTAGGCTATGAAAATCATTAAAAGTATAATGTTCATCTTTTCATTCAATGCATTCTAGCACTTTCTCACACCTTAATAAGAAACTAAAATTCAATAGTGTTAGCAGAATAACATGTGTATATGAAACTTTTTCATGAAATTTTCAATCATAATGGTTGGGTTACCATCATTGTTAATTTTGAGGATTAATTTCTTTGTCAAAGGTCTCGTTAGAGGATATGCCAAATTCACCTCTAAGCTCACATAATCGATTGATTTATCATTATCACTTAGCAATTGCTTAACCATATCATGTCTTAAATATAAATGTCTACTTTTGTCATTAAAAGTTTTATTCTTAACAATGACTATTGCCACTTGACAATCACAATGTATAGACACTGGAGTTGGTTTCATACCCAACAAAATATTTGCTAAAAAGTTTTTTAACTACTCAAACTTATTAATAGCCAATTCCAAATAAACTTTGACCCCATATAGAGGATTTAAAAATATATTGTTTGGCATATCTCAAAGTTATTGTACCACTAAGAGTGAATATACAACTAGTGGATTTTGTTTAATCTAAATCTAAAATCCAATTAGCATCATTGTATCCTTTTAATAAAGTGGAAAACCCACAATATATGATACTAATAAACATTCAAAGAGTCCTTGATTACAGTCTTTTGCCCATGAAACATTACTTTTTGTTTTTACAATATTTTCATATTCAAATGATATTTTAACCCCAGTCCTTCTGATTAAAGCCATAGATATTAAATTGCTTTGGTATTATTCATATGATGCACATCATTAAGAACTAAGGTCTTGCTAAATGTAAACTTGAGAAGAACCTTACTATTTTCAAAAACATTAGCAATTTTGGAATTGTCAAGGTACACATATTCTTCTCCATCCTCTACTAAAAAGTAAGAGGTAAAACCATATTTGTTTGCACAATTATGCTTGGTAGCCTTAGAGTCTACCACCCTGTCTTTCACATTAGCCACAACAAGAGCTTGAGAAATAACTACAACAATGATATTTGCTATGTCTTCTACTTTTGAATTCAAAATAATATTTTAATTTCAAATTTTCAATATTATATGCATACTTCCTAGTTTATCCATTTCTCTAAATGATAGTCATTCAAAACATCTAAGCATAGAAGTTAGTGAATAATCTACACTATATCTATCCGCTATTCATATGCTTAGACAACATTGAAAAGAGATGGTATTGTCTAGTTCATTGCTATCGTTTTTTCCCACAAGATATGATCATGTTTCGATAAAGTTTGCATTTGTAAAATTCTCGACATGCTTAACCAAATCATAAGCAAATTTTATACTATATTATCATTGCTTGTTAAATCTTACAAAATATAATATCATCCATTCTAATTAAATTAGAATTTTACAAGATAATTATCAACTTCCTTAGAAGAAAAAACCATCACCTTTATTACTTGGTCTAATTTTTAATTCAACTATTTTGGTGCTCATGTCTTAGTAAAGTCTTTGTAGACACCCTCACACTCTCAAACATTCTTTCTTTAGAATACATTATTAAATTGTTCTTAACTTGAAATTTATATCAAAACCTATATCATCTCTACCTTCAAAGTTTGATCACATTGGTTATATTTAAATCATCTTGTCAACACATATATAACAATTCTAATTTAAATTAGATATTCCTAAGACAATCATTGTTCAATTTAATTAAAATTAAAATTTTAAATGATAGTCCTTCATTCAAGAAAACATATATCACATCATTTGAGTTCATTTTAAATTTATTTGATTCTCTATAACAAAATAAGATAAAATGATACTCAAATATGTATATATAATTATAGTCTTGGAACGTAAAGAATATAATATGTACTTGTATATAAAATTAAAATCTTCGTACCATTAAACTATCTCATTTTATCTTGGCTATTCTTCAAAAAATAATCTCATTTTTTGACACACAATTATTGTTTCTCCAAAATCCTTTCTTAAATTGAAATACTCCCAAAATAATTATAAATACATTCTTAAGACATATAAGTATTTAATTGATTTTATTCATATTACAACTTTTGTATAACTTTTCAATCTTAAACATATTGGTCAAGATACACTTAAACCATGCATAGTTTTTTATCTTTAATCACATAAACGGCATTAAAATAATACGACATATGACAAATTAAAGCCACTAGGAAATAAGTCCTCACACGTAAGTATAACAACAATTATATTTATTTGCATATCTCATAAAAATCATAAACAAGATTAAAATTAAGAAAATACATTATAAACAATGAAAAAGTAAAACCCAAGACCCATTTAACAAATGTCACAACCCCCTATGAATAAGGACATGATTAACACAGAGAATAAGATAAATCTCAACCTCACAAGTCTATTAGACACTTTAAGAGATCTGATTACAGTATAAGAAAATAGAACTATCAATATATATAATTAAGACAAAATATATTCATGCCAACTAGAAAATTAGTTGTATTTTTGTGTAAAAACTTCAACAAGGTCTCTTTTAAAATTTGGATCTCCTGAAATATTTACTACTATAAAACCTAATATACAACATAAAGGAGAGCTCTACTCTTAATAATGTATACAACAAACATGTATCATCCACAATAACAACATAATACCATTTTCATGTATACATAGGAGCTACTAGATCACAAATACAGAATTTACAACAAAGAAGGGTTTGTCTTTCTGAATAATCCAAGGCTTACAAAATGAGACACTTGCTAAGCCCTAAGTTCATAGGCAGGGGTCCATAATAACTCTACCATATAAAAAATGTTAAACAATGAGGGGTGAGTGAAAATTGAGTGAGCAAATAATACTTATTATGCAAAAAAGGGGACAAATAGATATGGTAGAGTTTTCTTTTACAAACCATCCATTTTTCTTTGAAATTGAAACATCATTAAACAATAAAAAAATTAGTACGAAAAAGAAAATTTTCTTAATTCCACATAAATGCTAATCATATATATATAACGAATTCTTGCAATCAAAATCAAATTTTGCTTACAATATAAGGGTATCAAGCTCATCAAATAGGTAGGGAACCTCCAACAAAACCATCAAAATCAGATGCTAACACCAGGCTAGTTTAATAAAACATATCAAATGTCAGACATTGAGCACTATGACTTGGCAGAATAAGAATCATGGCATTTCACCACAGACAAAATAACATAATACAATATCATGCCTTAGTTTCTTCAGAATACTAGATCATAGTGCACCACAGCTAACGTCTACTGTCGTTAACTACATGATTCTGTTTAGGATGGATTCCCTAAAAATATTCTTTTTACATACATGAATACCTCATCAAGAAAATCAAAAGCTTAGAATCAGAGTTTGTTTATAAATCTAAAATCCAATTTATTCAGAGAACATAATCAAAGTAATTCAAAATTTTTAAAGTCAGATTACATCATGAATACAAAATCAAAGTGCTTCAGAAATATAAAAGCAAAATACTTCATAATCATAGAATTAGAGTACTTCAAAATGGTCAAACAATTTATCAAATACTTGATATTTCAAAATATAGATACAATTTTGTTAAAATTCAAAGATTTTAGGATATCAAGAGAAACAAAATAAGAGTAGTTCAAAATCTCATAATCAAAGTAATTTACAATTACAAATTCAAAGTATTTCATCTTTAAAGAATCATAGGACTTGATGAATGTAAAATTTGAACACCTCAAAGTATGGAAAAATAAAGTCCTAAATCTACTATCATTATAATTATGAAATTCATATTCATTGGAATTTAGAAATGCAAAATCAAAGTAATCCCTAAATCTAAAACTTTCAAAACATTCAAAAAATACAAATAAGGTTTATAAATCTTAAGAAGTCTACCCCAGAGCACAAGGAAGTTCAAATGATGATATTTTTGCAAAGAAATAGTGTAAAATAAAAATCTACATAATTAGCATTATCTACTCACTTAGCCGAAGCATACACAACTCACTTCTTCACCCGCTAGACATAGTGCAACTCCATACACATTTAATGTTTTATGCTAAGAAGCATTTTAACTCAAATAAATTTCTAATACCAACTCCCACATTAATCAAATTACAAGTGAATTGTCAATCTCAAACAACTTCCATCCTTTATTTCCCTTCTATAAACTCACCAATGTCCCTTAATGATTTTAATTGTCATGGCTAGCACATACATGTATATACACTTTGAAAGATGCTCAGAGGTCCCAAATGGTTTGATGTTAAAATTTTCATTCTTCTACCAATGACCACGACATATATATTGCACCTAGAAAAATACTCTAAGGTTTTAGTAATGTCCTTATGTCCTTAAGATAAAAATTTCCACCAAGTGGTAATTTAATAGCCTTTAAGTCCAAAATATAATTACACAAATATTCTAAGATTATGACATCATATTTTCTTACTTTTCCACTTTTACCCCTAACAAATGAATTTTTCTAATGTAAGACATTAAAACTTCTTAACATATAAACAACATTAAAACACACTTTCCAACATTATTACTTATATACAACTCTAAAAAATTAACACATGGGGATTGTTAGAATCTTACCTAAGATTAAAACCCTGAAAAAAAATTTCACTAAACTTCTTCAAATCGAGCTCCAATTTGAGTTTGAAGTTCATTGTTCATGTTCGTCATTTAAAAAGAGGAATTTTCGAATTCAAGTGCTGATTCACCAAATTGGAAGCTCAAATTGGGAATGAACAAATTGAAATACATCCATGAAGGGAGGCCCTAATGAAATTTCACTTAAAACTCATCAATCATATCTCAAATCACATTTCAACCTTCACTCACTTACATTTTGCATGACAAAATGAGGTTTTTGAATCTTGAAGTGAAACCTCACAATTGAATGTGAAAATAAGGAGAGACCTGATCAAAATACATATTACAACCAAAGTCTCAACAAAATTTCGAGAAGACTCACCTATTTGTGTGGATTTTTGACTACCAACATTGTTCATTTGATTTCAGACAACTAAGAAGGGAATTCCAATTTTTGAACACATAACTCAAAATTTAAAACTAGAACTGAGGGATAGTTGTTTGAAATTCATGCTACAACTAAAGCCTTAAGCCAATTTGGAGGAATACTTACTAAATCAAGCTGAATTAAAGGAGAAAAAAAATGAGCCAATTCACTTCAACTCTGACATTGCAACTCCTCGGTGTTTTTGGCATCTTTCCGATCGTCATCTCACCGAAAATAGGTTGTCAATGATCGGAAACCCAATGAGCGGTGGTGGGTGGATGAAACATCGTCGGATCAAGGAGTGAAGCATGAGACCTCCTATGTTGCATGTTGATGTTAAAACATGAGAAGGAGAAGGAAAAATTTAAAGATATAAGGTGTTTTGGTCACTTCCTTTAAAAGGGACACATGGCATCATTAGAATTAAAAAAAAAAGGCTCATTGGTTTACATGGGTAAGTCTTAGCCATTTGAGTAAGCTAATTCTTATATAAAATGCTATTTGAATTAATATATAAGTTTTGCTTAACCCTCTTTTTCTCAACTACTTAAATTTTAATATTTGCACATAGCATTGCTTCTTTTCTCTCATTACTATAACTATTTACTGAATTATTCCACTAAGATAAAATTATTAAATGGAAATTTTTAGGAATATTATGAAAAATTTATAGAATTAGACCAAATAATGTAAGTAAATAGTAGCTAGAGTATAAATTATCCACCAAATAAACTAATTATAGCATTTTTTAAAACAATGTATAGCATGCACTATTCAAGGTTGCATAAAGCTACAGCTTATTCCTATTTTTTATTTTTCATTATTAAAGTATAATAATTGAGCAACTTACAAAATTTCATACTTGGCGATTTGTTTGCACAAAGGTGAAAGCAAAGGTAAAGCTTTCACAAAAACGTGAATGGATTAAATGTATCTAGCATAAGCTTGTTCTTAAATGACACATTATCCTAATTAATGAAACATATATATACAATAAAAAAAGAGAGAAAAGAAAGCAAAACTAAAAGCATTTTTATTCCTCTGGTACATCAGTACACCCTTCAGCACACATTGAATAAATTATATAAAAATTAGCACAAAATTATAATTAGTAATATTTAAACGCTATTCCTTGGTTCAATATAATTGCCAATATTAAAAACTAGAGAACAGTTTTTTAAAAAATAATATCGAGCATCATAGATGGGTTAATTTGTACATTGATAGGCTCCCAAACCAATAGAAATGACAAAATAAAATGGTGTACCTCGACATGGAGTTTGTAGAAAGGCATCGACTTTGTTGTTGGATCTCAATGCATTTATATTCCTTAACATAGTTAGAATTAGAGACCAAATTGATAAAAATATTTAGTTTGAGTCATATAAAAATATATTGTCTTTAGTAAACATTTCGTCACATGTAATTTTATCTTAAAATAAATCAATTTTTTTTTTTAAATAGTTACTCAAGATCTAAAATAGTAGAATTATATGATGTGTTCAAACATATATAATGAGTGGTATTTATAAAAATTTTGAAATTAATGGCTAGTTATTTTAAATGATACAAGAATTAAAAACAAATGAATTAACTATTGTCAAACGATGTAAAACTTAATTTTTTTTTAAATACAATTTACACACCTAACAAATTTGTCATTATAATTAGATTGCTGTGACAAAGTTTGTTACTTAATAGTTCTATAATTTTAGAATTTATACAAGAATAACATGTTTACCTTTCTAGGCTCTTTTTTCAGTCCTAATAATGTTGATTCAAAGATAATATCTATGTATAAAAAATATTTGTAAATATTGGTGAAGCTTGAGTATATTTTAGTTTAAAGGCAATATATAATTCAGAGTATTTTTTATGAGTATGGTTACTATGAATCTTAGTTTTAGATACGGTTGTACATGACCCACTTGGCCTAGTTGCCTTGAGCTAAATTGGGTTAGGTTATGCATATTGCCCGGTCAGAGATTGGGGTTAAAATGAAAAACTCAATCCCAGGCCAAGGTATTGGCTCGGCCTAGCTCGGTATATATATAATTTTTTTTCTTAATTTTTTATTTTTAATAAAATTATTGATATTTTGAAAGAAATAACTAATTTTTTCTAATTGTGTTAAATATAAATAATTTTTTTTGATATAGGATATCATATTTATCAAATATAATCCAAAATTTTATTTTTTTTATAAAAAAAAATCTTAAGTTTAAATTTATAAAAATATATTTGAAAAAATTGATAGACCTGGCCTGGTCATGTGTGGTCCATGTCACATTTAGTAACTAGGTATAAACTCCAAATAGGGCCGTGAATTGGACACAAACCTGGTTTGACTGTGCATCCTTAGTTTTGGAGAGTCTTGCTCTTTTTATTTTTAAATTTTTATTCTTTTTGATAGGCAATTGAAAACTTACACTTGATCTTTTGTCATTGAGATTTGTTCTCAATTTTAACTCTAACACCATATTCATACATAAATTAAGAAATAAAAATAACAAAAATCTAAATTTGGATCATTGAATTATTTTTTATATTAATTTATTCTATTTTGAGATATTATGATTTCATTTAATTTTAATTTGATCCCTATAATTTTTTTATATTAGCTTCATATAATTTATAAACATTTTAATTTAATCTATATTATGAATATTTTATTAATATTATGTTAAATTTTATTCACATAAATAACTATATATTATCTTAAAATTTTAAATATATATAAATTATATATATAAAATAAATAATAAAATAAAATTAACTTATAAAATACTAATAAAATAATAATGATAAGAGTAAAATTAAAAAACCTTAAACTTTAAAGATCTAATTATAAATTTTTAAATTATAAAATTAAATTAAAATTCAGTTAAACTATAAAAATTTAAAATATAAGAATAATAAGATATAATTATTTATAATATTTGAATTTCTTTTCCTAAGATGAAAAGAATAGATAAACCAAAAGTTTCCTAATTAAAATTAGATAACCTAAACCCGCCTCTGCATCAGAAGACTCTCTCTCTCTTTCAATTTTTGTGTTTGTTTCTTTTGTTCGAAACAAACTTGCCTGTCACCCGTAAAAGCTTGTCATCAACAGAGGAAGCGGCGGCTGGAGAGGGCACAGAGCCGAGAAAGGAGAAGGCAGCGAAGACAGTGACCGAGCTCGAAGTTGAGAGAGACCGAGTCTAACTGAGAGTTCATCACTCACCACCATCGTCTCGGCTAATTTCTCGATTCGGTCAAAAGGTGAGGCCTTCCAGCTTAATCCTCTCACAAAACTGGGGGCGCACAGGGTGTAGTCCTTTCATGATAAAGTTTTAATCTTTTTTACTAAAATCCCACTGAAAAGACAAACAGGAATCTCTTTTTCGCGGGCTTAAATCCTTTCTAGTTCACTGATAGGTGGTGGAGTAACAATAATAAGCTAGTTCGTAATATCATCATTTGTAATTAATTTACAGGCTTTACAGCATAGGATGATGTGGTGTTGTCTGCGTTGCAACATGTCAATGAATGTTGGTGAAAAGGCTAGCAATATGTTTTGTTATGTTATATGTGGTGTAATAATGCTGGGGTAATGGTTATCAATTTGTGTTATGTACTGTGTATGAATGTTCAGTAGAAGTCCCTTTGCAATCTTTCTGTCATTTTTTCTTTTGCTTGAATTTTGCCCATGGTTCTTTAACTATTGCCTCTTAGATTTGATTTGAGCCGTTTTGATTAATATTGTTCTCTAGTCCCTTGCATTTAGCAGCATTTATGAGTTTTGTGGAGTTTTTTTCGCAGTATTTGAATTGTTTGGTTTGCATGTTTGATGTAAAGTAATTGGTGTTGGCTTCCTTTGTTGTTTACAGATTGAATTGGTATCATGAAAGGCATAAGCAAAGCCAGCTTACGTACTGAAGAAAAGAAGAAAAAAAGGAAGAGGGGGAAAAATGTTGATAATGGTGAAGATATTAGAATGAAAATTGAAGGTAACAAAGTTTCTGTACCCCTTGCCCTATATTATTTAGTCTTTTTTCCTATAATTTTGTTGCTACAAATAGAATGGAATTGGTTTATGACTAAATCATTTGCTTTGGTTTGCATATGCTGTTTCAGAGGATAGTGGAATTCAGGTTGGAAAGAAGAGAAAGGAGAAATCGTCTTCAAATTTAAAAAGAAAGAATAAAGACAAAAATCTAGTTGGAAGACAAAGGCCAAAGGATGAAGTTGATTTAAAGGAGCATAGTGGTGAGTTGAGAGTTATGGCAAAGCTTCAACATGCTGTATTTCTTCTAATAATCCTAGAACTGGATGTTTCTTTGCTGATACTTAGTTATTTTTTCCCCCTTTGTAATTGTTAGCCCTCCCCAGCATTTATTTTTCATAATGTTTCAGTAAAATGTCTTACAGTTTATGACTTCATGTAGATCTTAATCATGTTTTATTCCGTTTTCATCAGATGGAGAGGGGGGCAATTGTCCTTCTGAAGCTCAAGAGATTGATGACTTTAAGGAGCATGGAGAGAGTGATACCGGAGTAACAATTAAACCTTGTAATAACAATCAGTTCCTGTTTGATTTCTTTGTTGCGTTGTGAAATCACACTTCTGAAGTTAATGATTTCATCTTCCTCATGAACTTTTTTCTTATCTTGTAGGTAAGACAAAGAAAGCTAAAAGAAAGAGAAAGAAAGAAGAGCATATTGTAAAGGAGGTTCCAAAATCACCAGAAAATGGGGAGGTGACTGACCAGGATGAGATCTATACTATTTCTTCTGGGGATGAGGATTGCTCGAAAGGAATGAAAAGTAATTGTTCAATTGCAGACATTAATTTACATGTGGTTGAATTTTTTAATAAATGGTGCATCTGAAACTTTTATTTGCATAAAGTCAGAGAGTGGGCATATATTTTTGTAATGCCATACGTTGCTTGCATCATTATTGCAGCACTATGAGGCTATGTACATGTGCTATGGACCAACATATCTGCATTATATTTATATTAGTTAACTTACAGGAAGAGATCTCTGCTATTTTTACCATCCCCCTAAGAGTAATTTTGTAGACTGAATGATCATGGCTGAATATTTCTGACTGTGTACTACTCAAACTACAGAATGGATCATGGAATACCATCAAAGTAGACCAGGCTTAGAGGCATTGAAAGATCAAATTGATGACTTTATAACAACTTATGAGGCAAAACTGGAAGAGGTAAATACCCCCTGCTCTCTGCCATTCATACCTGTTATCATCCTTTATTTCTACTCTATCTTTGCAGCAATTGTGCCTTTACTTGTGTGAATAATTTATTTTAACAAACTTTCCCTTAAAATAAAAAAGATGATGGGATCTTTAAGCATTGTGCCACAATTGCATGCATGTTTTTCTGATTTTGGCTCATTCATTTTTCCTTTATGTTGTTATATTGGTTCATTGCTTTAATGTTGTGCTATCACTATTTCTGTAGACTTCGCTAGATGAAACTGCATTATATATAGTAGCAGTTTCTTCTCTTTATTTTGGGATCATAATCTTCTTTTGGATTTTGTTCTCAATTTGAAATGTGGCAACTTATAAACAAGACAGATCTATGATTTGATTTAAAGGGGGCAAAAGTATTTGGATCAAATATTTGAACCAATGGAGTTAAATTCTTATGATCCAAGGAGGTGAACTTTTATAAATTAAAGAACTAAATCAAGAATATAAAATAAAACTATGTATAAAAGTTGAAATTTTAAAAATTTAAGAGGGCTGATGCCCTTCCCTATGTGCCCCCCTTGGATCCATCCCTGCTCATAAATATCTATTGAAATTGACATTGATCAACATCTTATCAAATTAGAATGTCAATTCCTTTACCCATTTCTCTACTTGTAGAAGATAAAGATTAAAGCTCCCCTTAAATTCTGAAGGAGGACTTTAAAATATGATCCCGAGCTGTAATTATCTCAGGCTTGGATTTTGCCTGTGTGGTGTGCATTGATCTCTTCATCTATAAGGGTATTTTTGTGGCTGTTGGAGGAGGGTTTCTGATACTAGAAAGGGTGTTAAAATATATTGGTATCACAATCTAGTATCATATGGAGTTTCTGGCTTAGGGGAATGATCGTGTACTATTCATTCACAGCAAGGAAAAACATGTGGAGGATGTAAAATGTCAATTCTGTATTGTTTGATCCATCAATTCTCTGCTTTTTACCATTTGAATTTTCCTTACCATTTTTGGTTTGGGTTTAATTTGAGGTTGCTTTTTTGCATCCTTGGAGAAGAATAACAGAGGAGAGTGGGGTTGGGAGGAGCAGGGGGAAGAATAATCCCCCTTGAAATTATACCTGTAATGCCGTAGGCCTACTGGCCATCTTTGTATGACATCACTCCAAGCACTGCCACTGCCAGTGACTGCTAGTGATGACCCCAGTAGTCATTACTGTGAGATGATCACTTAATGGCAATTTCAGCTCAAACCTTTCTAAGGTCCAAATACAAGAATATAATTCCAATTCTGTTCTTGTTTATAGGAATGGAAATTTAGAATACAGTTCCTTCTGTACAAAAGAAAAGGATTTGGATTCTATCCTCCAGTGGGATACTTAACAGATTTAAGACCCCACAATTATTGTTATATGATATGAATGACTAACTTATGCTCATTAACTTAATTCCTTATTTTGGTTTTCTTATAATGTTGTTGTGGTACATGCAGGAAAGAAAAGAAAGAGAAGCCAGCGCTGCAGAAGGTGGATGGACAGTTGTTGTACACCATAAGGGTAGGAAGAAAACTACTGACACTGAAAGTGGAATTGCTGTGGGCTCCGTTGCTCAGGCTGCTGTGGAGGAAAAGGCAGCCAAGAAGAAGCATAAAGAAGTTGCGCTAGATTTCTACCGATTTCAGAAGAAAGAAGTCCAAAGAAATGGTATGACCAATCTACGTGGTTTTCATCTTTCTTTATATCCTGCAAAATTTGTTTCATTTGTGATAAAGCAAATAGTTTGTAGTCAAACATAGAACAAAGCTGTTTGTCTAAATTAAAGAGGAACCATAGAGCTTTTCTCATCCTATTCTTGTGCATGATCATCTTAATGACTTCCCCTTCTTTCTGTTGTTACCTGCTTTTTGGCTTGAGAATTAAAATTAGACTTTTTTAGAAGTAAATGAAGATTTTATTCACAAACACAAGCACATGAATTTGTGGTTTATCCATGCTCATCAAATGAATGTTGTATATAATTGTGTACTTTGTTCTGTTTTTCACAGAGATCATGATGCTGCAAAGCAAATTCGAGGAGGACAAAAAACGGCTGCAGCAGTTGAGGGCTGCTAGGAAATTTAGACCTTATTAAAGAATCTTTCAACCTTATCATATTTATTATTGTAGTCAGTTTAGTGTAGCTAATACAATACGTATGTTTGCTGGGTTGCCGAGGCTGCCTCCTCCCTTCGTCGTGGGTATATTTTGACCCAGTCTGATACACTGTAGAACATCTTCTTGTTAGTTTATTAATGAATTTTCCCTTCAATTTGAAGCCAACTGTGGTAAAGGACAAAACTTAGGCCCTGAGGTATTTTAACAAAAACATGATAAATAAATGCTAGAAGGTCTGCACCTAGAAAATGCACCTGCCTGTGGAACCCTAGGCTGTGATTTTAAGTAATGTCGTCCAACTTTGTAATTCAGCAATTATATGGTCATCATTTTTTGCGTTACACTGTTATAATCACTATATAACAGTAAGAAAATGAATTGTGATATGTCAAAATATATTGAATGTTTATGTCTTGATATCAATATTTTTAGATTTTATTTATGAATTAAAAATTTTTAAAAATTTTTAAATTTATTCCTTTTTTTATTTTTAAGTAACTTTGACAAAAAAATTTACAAAATATTAATTTATGAATTGAAAATAAAAATAAAATTAAGGAGTTATAAAGTTATTAAAAAAAATAAAAAATGAGTTAACAAATAGAAAAAATTAAAAATAGTTTTAAGTTTATAAAAAAAATTTAAAATATAAAAATAATAAGTTATTTTAAATTATTATATAATTAAAATATCATAATACGATTATTATAATGTGTTTATTTTAATATGCTATATAATGATTGTATTAATATAACTAATGATATTGTTGCACTAAAAATTGGACATTCAAAAATATCTACAATAATAAGATACTGGCGAATAAGAAAATAGTCCTTTCTTTTACAAAATAAGTGAAACGTGGGGGAGATTTTACACATTCAAAACATGTGAAACCAAGCTAGTGGATCTTCTCCTGCGCCCGTGTGTCTTCTTATATGCAAAACGCGGTCATTTGATTATTATTATTTTTTTTGTTTGGTAAATAATTTTTAAAATAAATTATTGTTAAATTTTGTTAAAATTATTAAAAAATTTTACATGTAATAATAATTTTTTAAATTAAAATAATAAAAAATAAAACAGGATAGGAATAATTTATTAAAATAATAATAAAAAAAACTAGATAGGAATAGGAGAGGATCCTTACTCGTGAAGCCAAATATGAATATCCAATTTACACTATAGACTCCAGTAACATAGCGAACTTTTTCCTTTTTTCTTCTAATACCGAGAAGATGGAGAAAAATGTATATATAAATGAAGTGATAACAGTGTTGCACAAAGCATATTAACAAAGCTTCATCATCTAGCTATTTATGAACTCAAGGGCCCGATTAGTATGCATGATCTTTTTTCAAAGGAATGGGAAAAAAAAAAAAGAGAGAATATCTATAATTATGTTTGATATGAAATAAAAAGAAATAAGAATAATAATCCATTGTATTTAGTGTAACAAAATTAGAATAGGAATGGAATACAAGAGATAATAAAAGACATTACTATCCCTATAAAAAAAAAAAAATAGAAACCCGTTTGAAGAAGAACCATTAGAGAAGGGTGAGCCAAGATCCATCAGAGCTCCAAGCACACACAGCACACACCCTTAGCTGTGGATGATATACAGAGGTCCTCTAGCGTCTTGGCATTTCGATTAACCTCCATCAACATCGAGGTAAGAGAACACAAGCATAGCTAGAGCGGGAGGGAATGGCGGAGTGGACGTAGTACGGCAAAATTGAGGTCGTAAAACACAATCGTCGGAGATGCTTCATTAGCATTGAGGTTAGAGAAGACAAGCATAGCTAGAGCGGGAAAGGGATAACCGCAACAGATGTTGCACGACAGAAATGAGATGTATTGAGATCGGACAATGCACTCAAAGCACCATATGTCACTGTAGGATGTAGTTGCTGTTGTTGAAGACAAAATTTGAAGGGTATTTCTGTCCAAAGGAAGTTCATTCCCTGAAAAGAGCTGGCCCTGACTCGCATAAGTGGGGGAATCCCCATTCCCACTTTTATGGGAATGAGGCCTCCCTTGGGAATGATGTTTATGATTGCTTCTCTTCCATCAAACACCAAACGTAGTTAAGCTTCATTCTCTCTCCTGCTTGCTTTCCATTCATGACTATCAAACATAGCCTAAGGCTTGCTAATCTTTGGAAAAAGAACGATAAGATTTTAATTAGCATGTAATAACTTTTACACAACAAATTTGTTAGTTCATTTAAAATGAAAGAAATTATGCAAAATATATATATATATATACATCCTTCAAATTGAAAATTTTAGAAATGCCAAAACAATAAAGTTCAAATATTGATACTTTTATATCTTAGTTTCTTACTCTCTAATAAAAATGTGTGTTGTGTAGGTGATGAGAAATCATACCTAAAAATTCATATTTATAGGTGAATTTGAGGGAATCATTCTATTTATTGTTACTATTACATAGTTACCAATAGGTAGGTGAATGCATACAACCATGGAATCGACAAACCGACAAAACTGATCAATGAATACATAGATATGAAACTGAAAACAGACCACAACTTAGAGCATGTTTAGTTGGCATAAATCATCTTCCATCAGCTTTTTTTGATTGCCGTGCGTGGAATCCACGTCTTTCCATCACATAACAAATGGAAAGTTGGCTAGGGAAAGGAAAGTTGAATGCATTTACAATGTTGCCCTCGTTGCATCACACATCATGTAAGACATAAGATATGATTGTGGTAGTTTTCTTCTTTTCTTTTTTCCCATTGGTTAGAGTTTGTTGCTGTTATAGGGCACTGTTGACAAGGGATAGGAATAGTTAGTAAAAAAATTTTATTTAAAAATAAAAAGTAAATACTTTACTTAAAATAATATAAATATTTTAATATTTTAAAAAATATTTATTACCTAATAAAAAATTATAAAATTATTTATTAATATTTATTATAAATAATTTAATATTTTTCTAAAAATAATTTTAAAAGTATTAATTTAATATTTTTGATATAAGGACATTTTAGTCTTTTTAACTATTATCATTCTCATTCCATCATTATCTCTATCACATCAACCAAATTTTACAACTTCATTCCTTTTTTTATTTCCAACATATTAAATAAATTTTGACATCAAAACTTTTTATTCTATTTTATTCATTTTTTTCTTATTCTCTTTCACATCTATTTTCTTTTCAAATGCCAAACGAAAGAGTGTGTTTGGTACAACGAAATACGTAGGTAAAGAAAGGGAAAGGAAGTGGGAGAGAACTATCTTTTCATACACAAGCCGGGATAGAACTACCAATAAGGAAATAGGGCCAACAGCTTGTAGCCCCCTCTCCCAAAAAGTTTGAAATTTATATAATTAACAATTTTTAATTATAATATACAATATTTAATCATTCACTCTCAATACATAATATAGCATATTCCATCCCTCAGCGTTATTATTTTTGCTTCTGACGTTAAGTTCACTCGTCAATTAAAATCAGCGAGATTTATGGCTTCTTACTTGTCCAATTTTCTTTCCTTTTCTTTTTGGTTTGCTTTTTATGCGATTCAAAGGCCAACGTGATTGTGGAGCATTATGGATTACAATGTATTCATTTCATTTATCATATATGGAAGTTGATCTACGTAATGAATGGCAATTATATATATACGAGAATTTGCAATTTTTTTGTAAAAATTAATATTCCATTTCCTAAACCTACCAACAATAAAATAGGCATCGCCATTTCCAACCCCTCTCCCAAAATTGAACTTTATATTTGAATTTGTAAAGTAAATTTATAACTGAATTTAAAAATTTTCTAAAAAATTATATACATATATATAAGTAGAGATAAAAACTTTTCAACATTTTGAATAAAACTTTGAGCACGAGACTGGATATTTCTCTATATTAAAATAAATTTTATTTTCTAACTCGATAAACTCGCCATTCACTTGTCTTTCATATGAAATTTATATGCAAAAAGTAACTTTAAAGGTATTTCTTCTATATTTCAAGCTTCACCAGCACTAACAACACACCTGCAATGACACCACAAGCTTGCTTGCACTTCTGCATATAGTTCAAAACTCAAACATCAATCAAAATTAGTTTTAGGATTTTTCAAATTCCTACTTGTTTACTTGTTCTTAGCTTCTTGGATTAAAATGGCCAACAAAATCTTGGAGCATTATGTATTAAGAGGTGATCATTTCCTTTATCATGTATGGAAGCAGTTTTTGTGATCATGAATGATAAATAAACGCAAGAGAATGTCTGACCAAAAAAAAATGCTAGAGAATGTTTAACATTATTACGAGTTGAACTTATTTTAAAAGATTGAGTATTTTGTTGAAGAAAAGAATTCAAACTCGTTTTCTAATTACATTTTTTTATTTGAGCTTGTATGTATTTATTTATTATATTAGATTTATCAGGCCATATAAAGTTTTTAAATCATGATCATGTCTCATAGTTACAATTTGATGTAAATGATGTAGTTAATAGTTATTATTATTTGTAATGATTATAGGTAAAGAAATTATAAATACAAATTAGTTATTGTCCTAACATATACTAATTATTGTTTCCTAAGCGTAATATCACATCACATTAACTTATGAATTTTTATATGACCATGTTAAATTAAAATTGAATTAATCTTACTATTAAACATATACTTTACATCTTTAACTATAAAATACATTTATTTTTAAGGTTAAACGTTTTAAATAACTATTAACCGCCTTACGTGTTTTATATTCTAAATAGTAAATAACAAAGAACTGAGGGTCCAAATTAATCAATGGAAAGGGGTCCAAATTTAAGACGAGACTAATAGGAAAAAATATTAATTAGTAATAACATAATTATATTAGTCTAGTTAAATCATAACAAAGAATAATACTAGTTCAATTAAATTATGTGATATTTTTTCTATTATAATTTGGTTAGATTAGCACATATTTAAATCATCTAAAGTATAAAAAGTCATTGAAATAGAGAGAGTAAACTGAGTGGGTAGAAATAAATGAAATAAATCTCATGTACCTTCTTACTTTTTGTATACTTTAAAGAATCCAAATTCAGAGCAGCTCATAAGAGAATGGACCTTGACTGAGCGCAGCCATAGGAAACTGAAATGCTAATCTCAAGAGGACTGGAATACAAGACACTGACTAGCGCTGGTTGCTAGTAGAGAGATTGACCCATGAAACCCGGCTCAGTTGGTGGTCACGGTACCCACTTCTATAAATCTCCCCACAAAGATAAAGATAAAAGCAGACTACCAAAAAACAAAAATTTCACATCTTTTTACTAAACTACCAATAAAAAAGAAGGGATAGCCACCCCCGCCCCAAAAAATTGAATTTTATATTAGGGATTAATGATTATATAAAAAATTAAAATTTTCACTCTAAAAAAATAATATAGCATATTTCACTCAAAAATTTTTTTTGGTTCTGGCTTTAGGTTCGCTCGTCAATTAGTTGTGCATGGGTGTATGCCTAACAAGGACCTAAAACACTATAGAATCAGCTAATTGTATATCCCCAAAACAAAAAATTTGCCCGGCAATTCCACCTTTATAACCATGGATGCTATTGGGCAAAATGCCAGTGAGCTGTTTCAAGGCCAAGCCCAGTTATATAGGCATATGTGTCTTTGCGTGTCTCCTATGTGCGTCAAGTGTGCCATTGAACTAGCAATTCCAGACGCTATCTACAATCATGGCCAACCCATCACTCTTTCTCAGTTGGTGTCAGCTCTTAAAGTTTCACTTTGTGCAGGGGCTTATGCGCGTGCTGGCTCACAATGGCATCTTTGTTATCCTAGAAAACAACAATGAAGAAAGTGAAGTAGCATATGATCTCACACCTGCATCACCCCTCCTTGTCAATCGCACCAACCATTGTTTATGTTCAATGCTTCAGTGGGGTCTAGACCCAGGATGGGTTGACATGTTGCAACACTTGGCGAAATGGGTTCGTAGTGAGGATCTCACACTACCCCAGACCACACTTGAAGTAGGCTATTGGGACTTCCTTAGTCAAAACCCTGCATATATGATAACCTTCAATGAAGCAATGGCAAGTGATTCACTGATCATAAATTGTACACTACCAGACTTGGGTTTTGTTTTTGAGGGATCGAGTTCCATTGTTGATGTTGGTGGTGGAACTGGGATCACTGCTCAGATAATCTGTGAGGCTTTTCTTAATTTGAAATGCACAGTGTTTGAACTTCCTAAAGTTGTAGCAAACTTATCATCAGAAAACTCCAATTTGAGTTCTGTTGGTGGAGACATGTTAATATCCACCCCTCATGCTGATGCAGTTATGCTGAAGGTAAATATATTTACATACGAAGTTTAAAACATGGCACAATACTTTTTAAAATTATCACAAAAAGTAAACACATTAACTTGCAATTAAAACTAAAGAATAAAAGTCAAGTGATATCTCTAATAAATTATAATAATGTGATTGTGTGATGTTAGTTTTAATTTATATATAACATTATCACTTCAAATAATAGTTTAGACAAGTAATATTTTATTATATTTTAAATTTCGTGTACCAAAATTATAATTTTATAAAGTTCTATCTCAATTCTTCTAATATTTAAGATGTTCTCTGTAATTAAATAATCCTTTAAATAAAATAATATCTTTAATTTTTGACCAAGAAGATTTTAATATTGCGCCAACTAACATTTTAACTATCAAGATTATAATTAATATTTATTGTCATCCGACATTTCCAACTTATTGCACATTAGCAATTGCAGATTGTTAGTATTCAAGCAATGAGATACTTGGGATGTTAAGTTTTTGAGGTATTTTCTATTTCTCCAACTATTTTTGCTTTTGTAGTAGGTTTTACACAACAGGAGTAATAATGATTGCATAAAGATACTTAAAAATGCCAAAGAAGTTATCCCAGGCAGGGTCAAAGGGGGAAAAGTCTTCATCATAGATGCAGCAGTAGATGAAAAGCAAGACGAGCATCAACTGCTAGAAACAAAGCTCCTATTCCACACACATATGATGGCTGTACATAATGCAAAAGAGAGAACTGAGGAAGAATAGAAGCAACTCTTCCTGGAAGCAGGCTTCACAAATTACCAGATACTCCCCATATTTGGCTTTAGGTCCCTTATTCTGCTTCATCCTTATTTTAGGTTTACGTAATTATGTGTTTTACATTGAATAAAGTTGCACTTAGCATTGTACGGTGAGAAGTGCTGTGACATTTGAGCAAGTGTAATAAGTACTTTGTGAATTATAATTATAATAAGTGTAATAAGTACTGTGTGAATAATAATTGTCTTCAAGAAGCATATACAAATATGGTTCCACATGCATTCTGTTTTGTCTATGCAAGATGTGGTGCTTGCTTTTAGCGTTGTACTTTCTTAGCTTTTAACTTAGTTTTGTTATCCTCTGCATGTTTTTAGTTTCTATCTTATGGCTTTGCTCTATTGCTACTGTAACTTGAACTATGAAGTTAATGGTTTTCCCAGCCTTTGGTAATAATTTATTCAGCTTTTATTTTTCAAAAAAAAAAAAGCGAAAAACCCATAAGATCAGCATCTGAAATAGAAGAATCAATTTTCAACACTCAAAAGACTAGCTAGCATTTGAAGTTTAAAGGGTATTCACCCAAAACAATAATTTCATCATCTTTCATAACATGTGATGAGAGTTGTGCGAGAAAGTTGTTGTGATCTTTGTCATAATTACACAAATGATCAGAAATAATCCATATCAAGCTGGCAGACGATGTGAGAACGAACTAGTATCTGCATGGCATCATGCAATTGCTTAGCTAAAAGCAGGTCTTAGATGCATGAGCTAGAAGAAAAAGGAAAATCCACACTATTGAAAGATAAAAAATTACAAGGGAAATTTTAAAAGCGTGAGCTCTGTACTTCTGTTAGAGTCAGATATAATCATTATAGGCTTACAAGGGTTTTGTAAGGGCCATGAATTAGTACCTGAAAACAGTGAAACCCAGCAATAAGAACTCTTGTCGACAAGTTCAGATTCGAACACCTCCAATCCAATCACTGTCCCTGTGTTCGATTAACTAGTGCCTCTAGGAATATGCAAAGAAATCGAATCGAATGAATGTAGAGCAAATCAAATTAGGAAACAAATTGAATAAGTATTTGATTTTGCTTTCGTTACGCCACCTTCCCTGTAGTAGTCAGGTCAAAAGGTGTTCGAATCTAGCCAAGCCAGTTTCTGCAACGTAGCGCAAATCAGAGCGCGAGAGATAAGAGAAGGCAGTACTAGTAATGACGATGTTGTAGGAATGAGAAACTATCGTCAGTGGGATGAAAATGAGAGAACTTGGCGGGTGAGGGTTTGAAATATTTCGAGATGTAAAAGACTGTTAGACCGGTTTGACCTGAAAGAGTGCTTAAGGAATAGAATCATATAATTTAAAATTATGTTTGGTATAAAAATTTAAATATTCACAAAATAAAAATAATAATGTCATTATTATTTTTGGATTGTGTCATTATTATGTTTATTTCTTGTTTGGTTGGTGGATTTGAGGAAGGGGAGAGAAAATGGGAGCTAACTCCTATGTTTGGTTGCCAAATTAGTGAGGGAATGGCATTCCCTTAGAAATCTGATTCCCACGGGCCAAATCCACCAAGGAATAAACAATACAATGAACATTATGCTCTTTAATTTTTTTCATTCACTCACTCTCATCCTTTGCTCTCTAGTCTTATGCACGCGATAAATGCCTCTCGGGATGTGCAGTTGATTCATCAAGGTATTGACATGGAATGACGGTCACTTGATCCCGCCGTCAAGAGAACAAAAGGACAAGAGAGATCCATCATCCCACTGCCAAGAGAAGAGATCAATTAGAGAGACGCTGATGTTTTGGGTTTTGCCATTATTGGCTTGCTATTGTGAACTTTGTCGTTGAGAGAGAGAGAGATGAAAGAGATGTCATCATTCTAGGGTTGCCATTCTAGGTTCGTCGACAAGAGAAGGGAGGGATGAGAAGACTAAGAAGACATAGAGAGAAGAACCAGAGAAGGTTGAACCCAAGGAAGGAACAATGTTGAACTAGATCCAAGGTCGATCACCATATTTTGTCTCTTTTGGGATTAAGTTCAAGTGAGAGAGTGTGTGTTTGGGTGTAGGGAAAAGAAAAATGAGGGTGAAGCGCCGGTCAAAGAAGATGATGGTGAAGTTGCGTGAAGAGAAGATGATGGTGAAGAGGAAGATAAAATAAAAATAAATTATAAAATAATAATAATAATATTATTATTAATTAATTTTTAATAATATTTTAGTTAATTTTCATAATAAGAATCATTAAATTTAAATGCAATAAAAATTATTACTTTTAACTATAATAAGTAATTTTTTTAATAAAAATATAAATATTTTAAAATATTCATATGTCTTCAATTTTTAAAAATACTTAATTATATTTTAAAAAAACATTTTTGATAAATTCATTTGATATCACAAAGAATTACTGCATATACAACCCCTTCAATAATCCCCTCCAGCTACTGAAGGGGATTTGTTTCCCATTTCGTAGGTCAATCTATATGTTGGTAGCCACCCAAATTCTTTGCATTTCAAAACATTATATTTGATAGAATATAAATTATTAAAATTTTATTTATTTATTTATTTATATTTTAAATGTATGTAATTTTAAGAATAAACAAAACTTTTCGTTTACAGTTTGAATGGATATACTGTTTTCTTTTTGAAAACTACAACTTTTCATAGTTGTATTCTTATTATATATACAAACTAGGCAGATTAGAAAATTCAAATAAATTTTGCATCTTTCTCTTTCTTTTAGATTTCCTACTCTACTCCTTCAAAATATTTTTTAGAGAAATTTCAGAAGTTGTTGTTTATAAATCTAAAAATACTTAGGGTAAATCTTAGGTGTGATTTGCTATGTCTACCTTGTAGCAAATATATAATTGGGGCAAATATCATTGTAAAAAGAGTTATAAGCACAACTTTTTGGGCATAATTTCCATTTCTATATTTTTTGAATATTTTTTTCTTCAACAATTGCAATATCTAATTTCCCTACCTTCGAACCGCTTTCTTTTGTAATTTTAATGGTGATGCTTGCCCATCACGATTTAACACACCTTTCCCAATTTGGTTTGCTCTACGTTTCATTTGATTCAATTTTCTTTCAAAATGATTCGGTCATGTTTTCATTTTTAGCCATTCAATAAAGTCTAGATTGAGAAATAATAAATCTGACAACATGAGACCATGTAAAATGTGGACCTATAAATTTTTATTCAACAATTCATATTATTTGAACTTAGCCCTTATGTTCGCGCCAAAATATGATGACTACGTTTTATATATTTTCATGTTGGTCACTTCTATAACTATATAGAAGAATTACAAAAGAATCATTAAAAAGTCAGGGGTGAGATTTTTATTATTAAACTAGCTAGTTATCACACACAATATAAATATACGAGCGGGAGACTAAAACAATGTAGTAGTGGATATATGAAATGAACAAAGAATAAATTAACAAGGGGTACTTAGAGGCATTGAAAATGTAATTTGAAGAGCAATTGGATGTGTTGGTTCAATATTCCAGTGTCATTAATATGGATTTTCACCACTTCTTCAAGTGAACTATGCACATTTGAATAACGCGATTCACTTGATGTAGAACATCGTATTAATTTTTATTTTATTTTACTGATTTTGGTAATTAAAAAATTATCAATTTTGATATCCAACATTAAATGTGGACAGTTAGATTTGCACAATTCTTTAATATTGATTGCCCGATCTATGCATTTAAGAATAAACGTAGGAAATCTAGTTCGAAGAGTCATTAGATGTTTTTTATTCAACATTGAAAGTGTATTAGATGGGTTAATTTAATAAGTCACATCTAGATTCTATACTCTTCTTCGGCTTTAATTTCTTACACAAATCTTTCAGCCTTCTTATAACTGCTCAATTTCAGTTTCCTTCTATGCTTTTGAGAGCTTTCTGATATGCTTTCCTTAAGAGTATGCAAGAAATGAGCGTCATCAGTCCATTCTTAAAAACAAACTTCAAGCCACTGATGGAACAAGCTGATCATCTCTCATTCAGATTCTATGACAATTTAGAATTTTCATTATTACGATTCTTAACGGTATGTGCACTTGCAATCTCTAGTCTCCACACCTTTGAAGTTTGATTTGCTCATAATTTATACTGGATTCAATTCCTTTGCATATTCCAATACTCATAAAAGTTAATCGACAGAAGTGAAACAATTTCAGCATCCCAAGTATTCATTCATTGCCCTTCAAAAAACAATGCACACCTATAATGATTATATCTTACAAAGAAGCACAAATGCTTTAAAATAGGAGATCTGCCTGTATCATTTACAATGCACCTATATATGTATTGGAGATTTTTTTTTTGGCAAGATATGTTTTAAAATGTCAAAATGGCACTATCTTTGTTGATTTTTTGTTAGTTGTGACATTATTTTATTATTTCATCTTCTATTTTATTATATTTATTTGTTATATTTCATTAAATGTTTAAGTTTTTGTGTTTATCATTTTCATCTACCTTCATCTATTATTATATTCTTTCATTACATACAGTTTAGCTAGAAACCAAAACAAATTGCTAGAACATATATATATAAGAACACAAAAATATACATATCCATTCATGTATATTAAAATTTTAAAGATTGGTGTATCACATATATTGTATTGTATTGTATTCAATACTCGTACATGTATTGATACTTTTCATCCTATCTGATGCAAGGAACTCATGCTTTTAAATTTCACCATTTTAACATTTGTTTGACTAGTGTGGATTTTCTTTTACAAAACCAACTCATGCTTCTAAAACGTGTTTTTTATGCTAAGCAATTGAATGTAATGCCATGGTAGATTGTTTTTATAGCATCTATTATCACTTACTTAGGTATGACAATGAGCACCAACTTTCTTCATAAAAAAACTCATCACATTTTGGGAAAGATGTGATGAGAAATCATTAATGTTGTGAGTGAATATCTTCTTGAACTCGTATTTGTTAGTCTTTCGATTTTTTGCACGTTATGTTCAGATGATCATGTTGTTTTGCAAGGGTGTCAACTTTGAGATAGGTCCAAGGACAGATTTATTTGATTTTAAGGTGGGCAAAAATCTTTGAATCAATGGGACAATTTATTATAATTCAAGGGAGATAGACTCTTATAAATTGAGTAACTAAATCAAGAATATAAAATAAAATTATATATGAAGATAGAAATTAAAAAAATC
The DNA here is from genome assembly GCA_037074485.1 of Delonix regia. NCBI lineage: Eukaryota > Viridiplantae > Streptophyta > Magnoliopsida > Fabales > Fabaceae > Delonix > Delonix regia. Next base: position 34,492,026 of record CM073452.1, on the reverse strand, counting down.
TAAGAGGGGTGAGCACCCCTAGGTGTTGCTTTTACTCCTATAAGGTTTTTTCAATACTTTAACTTAATTCATGTTTTGACCATTTCGATTTTGAGACTTCGTATTTATAAATGACTAAAATGAAAGTAAAAAATTAAAATAATATTTTTCTTTTTTTCCCACGTATGAGATCATTTAATGGGCAATAAGTTTCATAATTTTTGAAGACTAATATGCAACCTACTATAATAATTTCTCGAATCATATAATAAAGAGAATGTGCAACAAGTATTTTATTTGTAGAGACTAATTTATGCATTCACTGATTTTTGAAGATTAAACTAAATTGTTGAAAAAATTAATTAGTTTTCTTTTCTAATATTTTAAATAAAAATTAGTATTAATTAAAAAGTACCTTTGCCTGAAAAATTGGCCACACATTATAATGATATTGGTAAAAAAATTACTAGATAATTCTATTAATAACTAATTATTCTTATTAACAATGGTAGCGATTATGCCTAAACTATGTTAGAAAGTCTAAAATAAAAGAAAAATAAAGAAATATAATTGCAATTTTTCTTTGACTCATTATTACATCTTAATTCGTAATATATGTTTTTACTAGGATTTGAGTTCGAGACCACTTAGATGAACATAAGGAGCCTACCATTAGGTTATTCTTACTATGTTCAATTGTTGTTATACCAACTCTCACATATCATCAATTGTTGTTATACCAACTCTCACATATCAATATAATAGTACTGTGTTCAAGCTAAAAAAAAAAAGTGTAATAGTATTATGTGTATAAATGGACCTTGCATTTGGGATTTTAAATAGTTAAATAAAAATTTAATGGTTCATAATTTGAAAAGTTGATAGAAACTATTTAATATTTATTAAAATATGAATCGTTAGATAAAAATTTGATAGTTTAGATATCAAAAGCAGATAATCCAAATCCGTATATAGGGTAGCCTAGTTTCATTATTAAAACTTTTATTACAAGTACTTATTTCTTTGGCTCAGCTTGTTCATACAAGCTAGATGTAACATTATTTTGGTTAAAACATGTAAAACTATTTGCACAAAATACTATTTTAGCCTTCTATTTTTGAATTCAGACCTATTTTAGTCATTTACAAATTGAGAGTTGTAAAATGATCCTTTATTTTTTAAATTTAATTTCATTTTGGTCGTCTATGAATAGAAAATCTTAAAATGTCCTCTTATTTCAAAATCTTACCTAAAGTTGTTCCTTTTTAAGTTATAATTAAGCAAATAATACATTCATGTATGAGAGAGTGGGAGAGGAACTACTATTTTGATATTTTTAATTTGTGGAAGATCCAAAATACGGCTAAAGACTATTTTAAAAATGTTAATTTATGAATAACTAAAATGAAATTAAGTTCAAAATTGAAAAATAAATATGTTTTTTTTTCTTATTTAATATATTTCAATTAAATCTAAGGGTAAAGCACATTAAGAGACCTAAATCCAAATATGGGAAATATTTGGTAATTTGAGAAGCTTGCTTTAAGGAAGAGTTGTTTCCATTATTCATGTTCGTCTTTTTCATTTATCACCACATTTATGATTATCAATTTTCTTCCTTTAACTTTTCTTCAGATTGCTTCTCTAAATTTTGTAAGTATAATTATGCAATCATCTTAATTAGAGACAAATCTAAGATTTGACTCGAGGTTAAAAGTTTTCAAATAAATTATTTGAATAAAGGGAGACAAATTTTACCAATCTAAAGAGAATAAACTCTTATAAATTAAAGAACTAAATCAATAATATAAAATAAAATTAAAAGGCACTATTTCACCTATGCATCCCCTTGAGATACAGTCATAATCCATAAACCTTAAGCCTTAAAACTCACTACATGAAGAAAAAATAATTGAGACTAAATTATTATTTTTGGTATAATATTATGATGAAATACTATGAGAGTAATAGTTTCCCATGATAATTGGTTATCTACATAATTTGAGTAACTCAAAATTTCAACCAGATTTGTTGGCCAAAAAAATAAATTCCAACCTGATTTCAATTTCTTATTCCACCAAATATCTTATTTAATTTCTTGATCACCAAGGAGTTTAAAAGCCAATTTGGCACACTATATAAAGTTGGATTATATAAATTTACATAATACTGTCCACCTTTATCAAGCATTTGATACACATATTGGATTATATAAATTTAAACGATCAACTATAGTCAACCTCTTAATACAGCTTAGTACAATATTACTAATACAGTTTCTCTTAATTTGATTAGACCTAATTGTATTAATATGTATATTTTTTCATTTTATTTACTATAGTCAACTCTAACACAAGCGTCATGAGTCTCTACCATAAGACAATTGCTGTCACACATTTTAGCTAACAATCTTCCCTTAGCAATTACCCCGCTAGGAATTGAACATATGACCTCGACTCTAATATCAATTATAATCAAGTGTTTACTACTATGCCAAAGCAATAGTGTTTAATCAAGACGTAATTCTATTCCCTTAACAATAGCACAAGCGCCACATTCTTAAGTGTGACTTCACTTTAAACTTGAGCCTTCGCAGGACAATTTCAGCCACACAGACTCTTCTTCATTCAACGTCTTTTGCTCTCGCTGGTCTCTTGTTCTCCGTTCGTCAATACCTAATGCTCCTCCACTCTTTCTCGTTCATTTTTCTTCTGTAAAATGGTAAATTCTTACTGCCTCTCTTCATCTCCTTCCAAACTTCACTGAAGTTGAACGCTCCACTTTTGCTCTGTTCTATGCTATTGAAAACTGGAATACTTCATTTCCCATTTTTTGCTTCTTCTTCATACTCCTCCTCTTACTGTCTCTGTCCTTTCTCTCTCTCGTTCACTCTTCTCTGCTCTCTTCTCTGGTCTCCTCACTCAAGCTTTACTCTGCTCGGTCCTCCTTTCTTCCTCCTTCTTCAAACTATGTTGCTACTATCTGTTACGCCCTCTTTTCTCTTCTTTTTATCCTCTTTGCTGACTTTTCTTCTGATATTGCTTGTTTCAATGTCCTCTCCAGCTGTCTCTCTCAGCTCCTTCAGCTTTTTTGATTTTGCTAACCAATGTTTCTGCTCAAGTCGAACCTACTTCCTATTCTTCATTTCTGAGTCTGTTTCTTTCCCTTTGCAGCATGGCTCTCTCATGTCTCAGCTTTGAAAATTTTCCTCTTACTGCCAGCACACACTTCACCTTATCTTCATCTTTTTTACATGCTCTTGCTGAATCAGTACTTAAGTAGTCCCTTCTTCTATCTTTCTATTATGTACTATGGGAGAAGGTCAAAATCTAATACCATTTTCAGCTTTTATTATTTTTATTTTAAAACCAAAACACCAATGGGGATGTGCGGAAATTTGCTGTCACCTAATTTAGTGGCGAATCAATGTTTTGATTTGTTTATCTTTATTTTTAATTTGTATAAATTGTGAAAAGTGATGAATTTGTTTTGATTTTATTTATTGTGATATGTGAAGGAATTTTCATTTTTGCTTTTCACTTTATTTTTTCTTTTTATTTTTTGAATTTTTTATAATGTTATTTTATTATTTTAAAATTTAAAATTGATTGTTCACACAACTATGAAAAATTCAAGGTATATAGTACTAAATCCACAGTCATAAGAAAAACATTTTGGCTTTTTATTTTAATATTATATTAAAAACATTTTTTAGGTGTAACTGTAAAAATAATTATATTAGTGTAATTATTATGTGACATATTAAAAAAAAATCACAGTTATAATATGTCAAAAAAAGAAAGACTATACGACAATTTATTATAATTTACATTTTAATCATAATATTATATAAATTTTATTAATAAACTTAAATTTTATGTTGAATTTTCATTTACCATCTTTTTTTTTCTTATTTCTTAATAATCCTCTAAAAACACATTTATAAGTTTAAACTGAAGATAGAATTAAGAATTTAGAAAGTTATTAAAAAATAAAATAAATACAAAAGTGTGTTAACAAATTTACAAATTAATAATATTTTTGTGAGAAATAAAAAAATATGAGATACACCAAAAATTATGAAAAAGAATTTTTGGATAAATAAATAAAATTTTAAAAAATTAAAATATAAATATAAATACAATAAACTGTTACCCTAGAGTCAGACTCCATCCTTTTTTTATTATTTAAAATTTTTTAAAACATTTGAAATATTTCTGACGCGGGCACATGAGAACTTCCTTGTGTTCATCCCACCATTTCCGTATCGACTAGATAGTTTCTCGATCCCTCTATATCATCGCTGCCTTATTTCCTTTTCTCTCTCGCTTCGATCTGCACTACGTTACGAGATTGGCTTGCAGGATTGGAACAACTTTGGACCAGACTACTGTAGGAAAGGTAGCGTAAAGAAAGCAAAATCAAATGTTGATTCAATTTGTTTCATAATGTGATTTGCTCTACATTCATTCGATTCGATTTCTGTGCATATTCCTACTGGCAACAGTTAATCGATCAAAGCGAAAATGATTGGATTGGAGGAGTTGTAGGGTTTCACTATTTTCAGGTACTAATTCATGGCCCTTACAAAACCCATGCACGCCTGTAATGATTATATCTGACTCTATGAGATGCACAGAGCTCATGCTTTTAAATTTTTCTATTAATTATTTATTTTTTTTCGAGTGTGGATTTTCCATTTTAATTCCTGCTCATGCTTCTAACACTTGCTTTTATGCTAAGCAATTGTGTAATGCCCTACACTGGTTTGTTTTCATATCGTCTATCATCATATGGATTATTTCTGATCATTTATGTAGTTATGACAAAGATCACAACAACTGTCTTGCACAAGTCTTTATCACATTTTATGAAAGATGATGAAATTATTGTTTTGAAACTTTTGAAAAAGAAAAAAAAGAGGAGAAAAAAATATTACCAAAAGGTGGGAAAACCATTAATGACGTGATTCAAGTTATAGCAATTACAGAGCAAAGCCAAATGGATAGAAACTAAAACATGTAGATGATAACAAACCGAAGTGGAAAGCCAAGAAAATACAATACCAAAAGCAAGCACTAAATCTTACATAGACAAAATAAGAAGATTCCCTGACAGTCTGCTAAAAAGGTGAAGCAGATTCGCAGGTGCTTCCAGAAGACAACAAACTTCAGAGCTCGGTGAATGGGCACACTTATGATAATTATAATGCAAACAGTACTTATTACACGTGCTGAAATATCATAGCACTTCTTATTCTTTTATCATAACCATTAAATAGAAAGCAAGTAGCTAGCCTAATACCATGCTACATGCGACTTTAATCAATATAAAACATGTAATTAGTTACAAGATTCCAACCAAATCTAAGGATGAAGCACAATAAGAGACCTAAAGCCAAAGATGGGGAATATCTGGTAATCTGTGAAGCCTGCTTTCAGGAAGAGTTGCTTCCATTCTTCTTCAGTTCTCTCTTTTGCATTAAATACAGCCATCATAAAAGTGTGGAAGAGGAGCTTTGTTTCCATCAGTTGATGTCCGTCTTGCTTTTCATTCATCACTATATCTATGATGATCACTTTTCCTCCATTGGGCTTGCCTGATATAGCTTCTTTGGCATTTTTAAGTATCTTGATGCAATCATCATCACTCCAGTTGTGTAGAACCCACTGCAAAAGCAAAATCAGTTGGATAAATTGTGAATATCACTATAACTTAATATCCCAAGTTTTTTATTGCTTAAATACTAACAATTTGCAATTGTTAATGTGCAACAGATTGAAAATGTCAGAGATTAGGATAAATATTGATCATAATCTCAACAGTTGAAATGATTCCTGACATCATATTAAACTCTTTTTGTTCAAAAATTAAATATCTTTGCTTATTCAAAGAATTTTATTATAGAGGGCATATTAAAAATTACGATAAATGATACATACCTCTTTTAAATTATAATTTAAATGCACGAGATTGAAAATCTAATAGAGTATTACTCCTTTAAACTATCATGTAAAGTGAGCACGTTATATATGAATTAAAACACAACATCTCAAGTCACATGAATAAGAGAATATAGGAGAAAATAGTAGTGATAGAAAAAGTAATATGCTATGTTAAACTTTGATATGTATATATATCTACCTTAAGCAGAACTGCGTCAGCGTGAGGGATGGATTTGAACATGTCCCCACTAACATAACTCAAATTGATGTTTCCTGATAAGTTTTCTACAACCTCAGGAAGGTCAAGCACTGTGCATTTCAGTCTGGGAAATGCTTCACAGATAATCTTAGCAGTGGTCCCAGTTCCACCACCAACATCAACGACAGAACTCAGTCCCTTGAAAACTGAGTCCAAGTCTCTTAGTGCCATGTTTACGAATACAGAATCACTTGCCATTGCTTCATGGAAGGTTGCCTTATCTGCAGGGTTTTGATTAAGGACATCCCAGAAGCCAACCCCAGATGTGGTCTCTGGTAGTGTGAGATCCCTTCCCACGAACCCATTTCCCCAAGTAATGCAACTTGTCAATCCATACTGGGTTTAGAGCCTACTGAACCATTGAAGTTAAACAATGGTTGGTGCCATTGACAAGGAGGTGTGATCCAGGAGCGAGATCATATGCTACTTCACTTTCTTCATTGTTGTTTTTTATGATAGCAAAGATGCCATTGTGAGCCAACAAGCTCATCAGCCCCTGCACAAAAGTGGCTTTAGCTGGTGGAACTTCGAGAGCTAACACCAACTGGGAAAGAGGAATGGATTGGCCATGCTTGTAGATTACGTCTGGTATTCCAAGTTCAATGGCACACATGAGACACATAGGAGACACGCAAAGACATTTGTTGATACAACAGGGCTTCGCCTTCAAACAGCTTAGTGGCTTTTTGGCCAATTCCATCCATGGCTACTCTAGAGAGGTGGAATTACCAAATGAATTGTTGTGATTAGGGAACACACATTATGCTAATTATATACTTTTTCGTATCCGTGTTAGGCATTGACCCATGCACAAATAATGTTGAAGTATTAGTTTTTCAAGGAATATTAAACTTCCATTGAAAGTTGAATATTCTCATGTATAATCATCATTCATAATCACAGATAAGCCTCAATATATGATAAAGGAAATTAACACATTTTTGTACATAATGCTCCACAAGATCATGTTGGCCTTTTCAATCGCCGAAGAGAGAAAAAAATTACAAAATAAAATTTTAAGACAAGTAAGAATCCAGGAAGCTGAGTGAACTTAACCACAGAAGCAGAAATAATAACATTGTAGGGTGAAATATGCTATATAACTTTTCGAGAGTGAAAAATTGAATCTTGTATATAATAATTAAAACTTATAAAGTTCAAAGTTTTTGGGGGGGGAGAGGTTGGGGGTGGCAGCCCCTATTTCTTGATTGATACTTCCATCCTGCTTGCGTATGGAAAGTTGGTTTAAGAAGCAAGAACCATGAGAGAATAAAAATTCGTCTAAAGTTGTACTATTGTGCTATCAAGGTTGAATTTAGAAAGTGTCAAAGAATCTTGTTCCATCTTCGATTAAATGGGTTTATTCGTTCAACTTATTATATTTAAATGTATGACCATTTTGTTAATTCAAGATTCAAATCAGAATAATAATGAAAGTAATTAATGTCTCACCAAATAGCCAAAAAAATATAAGATAAATAATTAATTATTTAAAATTTTTTATTAAGAGTATTTGAATATTGTTTTCAAGGTTAGTTATTGTAATAAAAAATATTAAATATAATCTTCATTCTTAATATTATTAGAAATTAATGAAAAACAAATTAAGTTAAGTAAATTTAATCCATTTATCTTGCTACTCGTTTGAATCTTGAATTAAATAGAGTTTATATTTACACTATAAATCTAACGTACTAAAATAATGAATTAACCAAACCAACTTAATCGATTTAATTCGTTATGATAGCTCTAATTGAGTTTTGGAATATGAACTTTTTTATAGGTTTTGTTTTTATCTTTATCTTTGTGAGTGATTAGTTCATTAACAAAAGTGGGAGAGCAACGTGAGAATCACATTTTTTTTATCGGAAAAATGAGAACCATGGCAATAAATTAAGCCTTGTTCCTCGGGTCAATCACTCTTAGAAGCCACGTCTCTGTCTCGTATTTTGATGCCTTCTGGAAGTTCTAATTTTATAATTTTCTGTGGTGTCTATATATTTATCAGAGAGTGGATATTCAATCCATCCTTCATCTTTTTATTAAAACCTAAAGCGGGAAGATTTTATTAATTTGAATTAGTGAGTATTGATTAGACAAATTAGGACTGTAATTAAGAAGTGATTTGCCAAAGGATTAGACTTAGTTTTTTATATATTTGTTATTAGGTTCTTCAATTAGCACATGAGTATCAATAGTCTTATGATTAGAGAGCCATTTAGTCTTTAATTTTAAGAAACATATATTTGTCAAAATTTAAAAGTGGGAGTAAGAATAAGTTTTATTTCAATGATTTAAACAAAAATGATTATATATATATATATATATATATTTATATTTATATTTATATGCAAGAAAATTTACAGAAAGTGAAAGGTTAAAGTGTAAATAATAAAAACATTAACATAAACATAAAATACAAAAATCTGTGTGGCCCTTGACAACTGTTTTTTATCAAAATTTTGAAGTAATATCACTTCTCAGGCTTAACCCATAATATACGTCGAAGCAAATTTTTCTTAGAGTTTATTTAATTAAATAAATAGTTCCTCTCTATGAGTGCAGTTTTTTACCAGAAAAAAGAATTATTCTACTAAAAAGATAGTTTAATTATTGAATGATCTTATTCAGTCGTGTATTTATTTATTTTTTCTTCTAGAAATGATAAATTGGAAGGGTAATTTATAGGAAGAAACTAAATAATGAATTCATGCAACATTATAGGTCCTTGTGAACACTTAGGAGCAGTTTAGTACGATGAGCAAAATTAATCTCACACTTCGAGAAAAAAAGGATGAACTTACAAATTTTATATTAAACTTTATGACAAAAAAGACTACAATTTTTTATTTAGAATAAACTAAAAGCACCAACAACGTCTAAGACACACTAGGATCACTTCCAATAAAGGCATTTACTGGAGATTTTTCAGTAATAGTTGTAGGTTATCAAATAAAAATTTAATAGCTCAAATTTAGAAATAAAAATATATTCTAGAATCATGTGTGATTATCAATAAAAAATTTGAACTATTATATTTTTATTCAACGTTATTTATTTTACTAGAGATTCTTCAATAGCATATATTATTAAAGGAGATTCAAATTCTGACTAAGACACGATTTGGAATAGTAAAAGCAAGTCATTTTTATTACCAATTAAATGATGTGTAATTTATAAGGAGAGAATATAATTTATTTTTTCTTGGTCTTCTGAAATTGACAAATCATAAGGAAATTTTAATTATTAAAAGGAAATGATATCAAATCTAAAGAATCAATTTAGATGAATCTGACAAGAAAAAATGTTTGTAAAGTCACAATATTAAGATGAATTTCATAATGGGTCCCTTCCTATAATGAGAGAAGTATTAAATAAGTCTTTTACTTTTAATATTTTGTGATAATTTGATTCCTTACAAATTATTTGTGTTAAATCAATCCCTCACAATTATTATTTTATGTAGATCTAATTCCTCTAGATTCCTAATTAATAAAACCACAAGTAGATAGAGTCCCTCACAATAAATATCACTCCGACATCTAAATTTAAGATTATCTATAATAAATATCTTAAACTTATGATTCTTAATTATATAAGCCCTAAAATATTTTCTAATAAAAAGAATATATGCATGCACTAGGAGATTCAAAAATCACTCCATGATTTAAGCAAAAAGCACAATTTTGGTCCCTCATTTTCTACTGTGTTAGTTTGGTTTTTCACATATTTATAATAACGAAATAGACTCTAAAAAGTTCAACACTAATAAAAAATAGTCTCACCAAGGGTAAGCCAATCATAACTACTTTGAGGGACTTGTTTTTATTATTGTTTAATTTTTTAGGCGGTCATTTTGACACTATAAATTTATTGACGACTAAATTAACACTAAAGCAAAATGAAAGGGACCATTATAGTCATTTTCTTCATAATTAAATATTAAATTATTATATTTTTATTTTACAATATGGGAATTTCAAGGGAAAGACACTTAATAGATATGCAAATGCAGAACTTTTCTTTAACATTTAAATGTATACCACAACTAAGCATTTCAATAAAGACGCCGGATGATCAATAATTAAGTAATGTAATCAGAATATGATTGAGATGAATAAAAAATTTGATGCCAAAATTATTTATGTGTGGCTGTGTACTAAATATTTTGTAACTCAGTTAAAAAAAGGCAATATTAGAGGTCCCTTAATAAATCAGGGTCTTGTGATGATAATGGTGTAAGTAATTGATAGTTAAGAGCCACATAATCCCAGGGAAGCAAAAAATGAGGTAGAAGAGTAGTGAGTGGTGACAATTTGAAGAATATGTCTTGCATTTGCTTTTCCATCATGTCTCAGTCATCAAGCATGTTTTTAGGTTATTCCAAGTCAAATGTAGAAAATTGCAGTCTTCTTTATTTTAGCTAGCTAGTCATGTGAAGGTCTATTTAAGTGGTCCTTCTTCCAAAAACTCATAAATAATGGGTTGTGTGATTAGTGCACATTTGTGGTCTAGCTGAATTTGAAATTTAGTAAAATAAATTGCAAAGTGACCCAAAAGTAATGAATATTTCAAAAAAGCCAAGAAGTACATTCAAATTATTTTGGGACCATGAAGAATGCTCTATCCCTCCATAATCATATAGTTTTTATTTGGGATGAACACTAGGTTAGGATTTTGTATGACCTAAGACCTAATTTGATTTTATACTAAGTCTTTCTTTTTTTATTTAGATCTAAGACTTGACCTAGCTTGATTTTAGACTAGTAATTGGTCGGGTCTAGTTGGATTACATTGGGTTACTCGACCTAGCCTGATTTTTGATTGGTAATTGGTCAGGCCTAGTTAGATTATAATGGATTTAGGCTGGGTCTATATATTATTTTTAATTATTGTATTTTATACAAATAAATTTTTATTAGTAAAAACAATTATTTTAAGGAAAAAAAAATTTAAGATTTGCAATAAATAAAAAATGATTTTGAATGAAAAGTGATTAAACTTTAAAAGAATTAATATATTCAAAAGGCTATAATATATAAAAAAATAAAGTAAAAAATAAAATATTTACAAGGCTAGATTGAATCTGATCTTGTGTGACTATGAGATCCAGTTCTATCCAATAAATTTATAATTTTTTATTTTAATCCAACCCTATATGACTGGGCCAAACCAGTTGACTGAGTCAACTAGGCAATGAACACCCATAATTTTTTATTAACTTCTACCAATTCAATTTCTATTACTATGCTGACATCATTAATATTTCTAATATAAATCCCTTCATTGTGTTGCTTCCCCACTTAGCTAGTGTTAAAGAGTAAATTAATACTATGCATTCTATTTCGGTATATGTTAATTTTGATATGTGAAGTTTGTATATATGGATGATGGTTTTGGAAAAATGGAATCAATATATATAGTAAGGCAAAGAAACTCTTAGAGAGAAAGGGGATGGATCTTATTTATTGATGGACTGAATAAAAAATATAAAATAAATTTATATATATAAATTGTGAATTTAAAAACTTTAAAGGGACGAACACTCTCACATCTCCTTCCTTGGAAACATCCCTATACATCCCCATATCAATGTGAATGATTTAGAGAAAAGTATAGATAATTAGTGTGGCCTGAAAGAATGTTTTGGAGTTATCATATATATCAAGAATATTAGTGGTCCCCTCAATGATGACTTTAATTTATAGATCTTACAGGTTTGTGAAGCAAGACTTTTCTTTGCCAAATAAATGAACCCTGCAACTATACAAAAGACAATGAACTACCTCATTCTCACTACTTTTCCTAATTTTGCCCAAATGAAAAATCACAAAGACGCAAAAGAAAGAAGTTACTTTTCTTAAGAGGGGTTTGTAGAGTCATCGTGTAGCTTCGAAATGAGCCCCTCATATAAAACATCATATTGACCAGTGATAGTATGAAAATTCATGTTTCTTTTCTTGAGATTATCCTACACTTAGAACGACAAAGAAGTATAAAATGGAAATAAAAATAGTTGATATTTAATTTTCTTAATTTTCTTCTTTAGAAATTATATATATTGATTGAACCTTTGAAATTAATTTTTATGTGATACTATTTCTAAATTATAAAGATTCATTAGAAACAGATTTTAGATGGAAAATATAATTGATTATTCATAATTATGCAAAAATTGGTATAATTGATATAATTTTGTGCAAAAGAGAAATTACTGAATTTTATACTTTAAGAGATGGAGATGTTCCATTAAAATAATGTTTCAATATAGATAACTTGCTTGTTTATTGCTTGGTGTTGGAATAGTAAGTCACCCATGACAGGCTGACTCATAATCCCGACTTCAAACTCATCAAATCAATAGACATTAATACTTTATATGATTAACAAAATATTTAGTTTAAATTTGAAAAAAGTTGTCAATTTAAAAAAGATAATTTTGTTTGCAAAATTTACTCGTTTATGTAAAGCTTAAAATTGGTTAGGAAAAAAAATTATATAAAGTATCAAATGTTAATGAAAACTTATATACGTGTGTGTAGTGGCATGGTATAATAGAAAAATGTGAAGAAAGTACACAAATTATTGTGGCCCTTGATAATTATTTTTTATTAAAAATTCGAAGTAGCATCATCACTGTGGCTCAATCAAATTGTTTCTAGCAAAACAAATTGTTTAATTATTAAATGATTTTATTCATTTTTTTTCTACTTATTTTTCTCTTGGACTCAATAAATTAGAAGAATTTAGAATTGCAAGAACCATTTTCAAAATTAAATTACAATTTCTTTAACTTTAAATAAAAAACCATTTGTCAAATATAAGTGAGTTATCTTATACAAATCAATTTTATGATCGGAGTAAATTAAAATCACAAAATTATATTCGTAAAATTAATCTCACTTAAAAAGTGTGCTAAATTTAAAAAAAAAAAAAAAAGAGAGGAAAAGTTTACAAATTTATATAGAACTTTGCGACAAAGAAGACTGCAGCTTTTCTGAATAAACTAAGAGCATGCATGACGTCTAAGACACAATTTGGAATAACAAAGTCAAACATTTATCTTTCTGAAAAAAAATGAAGCGTAATTTACAAGGAGAAGCTATGAGACAATATATTTTAAATCAATAGTATTTAAAATATTTTTAATTTAATAGGTTTTTAATTAATTTATTAATTTTATTATTAACTACAAAAATTTTATACAAATTAATGATTTCATTATGTTTTTAGTTAATTACGAAAAATATTTATATACTTCAAAAAATTTTTAATATATATATGAGAAAAAGTAAAAAGTCATCGTATTAAAATTTTCTCATCAATCAATTAAGATCCTATATTAAAGGAAGCTTACTTTACTTATATATAATAAATACATGAATATGCTTACTTGAGTAGTCATATATATTACAAACTATTTTCTAATGAAAAGAATATATGAAAAGAATATATGCATGCAATAGGAGATCCAAATATCACCCCATAATTTAAGAGAAAAGTTTTATTTTGATCCCTTACTTTTTTGCTTCAATGCTAACCCGATCCTCCACCAATTTCTAGTGACAAAATATTTTTTGAGAAATTCAATACTAATCAAAAGTAGTCGCACATTATTTAAACCAAGAGTAAGCTAATCATAATTATTTTAAGCAATTACTTTTAATTAATGTTAGATTTTTTAAGAACTATTTTAACACTATAAATTTATAGAGTATTAATATTAGATTATCATATTTTTCTTTTACAAAATGAAAACGTCATAGAAAAGAAAATTGATGGATATGTAAATACAAGACTTTTCTTTCACATTTAAATGTATCCCACAACTAAACAAAATATATATCAATAAAGAAATTGAGTGATCACATTTATAGTCATTTTAACAATTTTACTGTACTAAAATATTGGAACACAAAAAAAATATCAATATATTAAATAATGTAATCAGATTATGACTGAGATGAATCTATAATATTATGCCAAAATTAATTTTTTCTCAAGAAATGAACAAAAATAACAGTGTGTGTGCAGTAAATATTTTGTTGCTCACTTTTCTAACATTGTTTGAAACGAAATGATTCATGATAATGATAAATAGTTACCCGTCGTCAGATGTGAGTGAAAATGTGAAGGTGTGAGGGAAAAAAAATGTGGCATTAATGAAAGTGAAAGAATTTAATTAATCTGTTTAATCTCCACTTAATTACTGAATTAACTTCATATTTTATTTAATTAATATTTGTTTATGCAGATAATGAAACTAAACTAGAAGCTTGGAAATAAATGGAGTAAAGGCAACATTAGAAAGAAAAAGGGATAAAGTTTGCAAACAAAATTTACTGTTTTACTGCAAAATTTAAAATTTGTTACGGGAAAAGGAATCATATATTAACTGTCGTATGTATGTAATGAACACTTTGAATATTATATATATAAATACTATATTGTGGCAGGGCATAATAGAAGGGGTGTGAACTACATGAAAATTGTTATTTTCGTATGTCGATATTACACCATATATGATTTAAACCATACGACTATATTTAAAAAAGATATATAATAAGAAAAATATAATTTTTATCATCCATTTTTTGTTAAAGTATTAGTTTGGTCCTCTCAATATGAAAATAATCAAAATGATTCTCCAAATATAAAAATGTGACCTAATTTGATTCCTTTGAAGGACCACTATTTTTTGAAGAGTTTCATCTTTAAAAGACTATTTTGATATTTTTTATTTTTAGATAATCGAATTAATTTTAAAGTTAAAAGTAAATAACTTAAATTGTATTTTTTTTTGATAAATAATCACCCATTATTAATAGAAACATTTCATTGGCATAATTGTACAAAATCTTTGTGGCCCTTGACAGCTAATTTTTGATGAAAAGTTAAAGTAACATCAATACTATAGCCCAAACTACGGTTTATGTCATGTTGTCCTCTCTAGTGAGTAATGACTATAAGATGTGAATGCAATTTTTTCCACAAGAAAATGTTGCATTTGATTGTCCATCATGTCTTAGTCATCGAACATGCTTTTAGTTTATTCTAAGTCAAATGCAGAAAAATTGTAGTCTTCTTTCTTTTATATATATATATATATATATATATATATATATATATATATGACCCATATTGGTCTATGACGGGGTTGTATCATTCATAGAATTGTTTTTATAATTTTGTTCGTTATATATAGAATTATCTTCACTTATTTAATTAAATATTATTTTAATTTCAAAATTAATTACATCCTAAATGAGAGAACGTAATATCTTTGTGAACATAAAATCGTTGTTTCAATTTAAAGCTCATAACACTAAAGATCAAGATGGATTGCCTAAATTGGAGCCATATTCCAATAGCAATAAATTGTAATTGTTAGATAATAGTCCATATTTATAGATAAAAAATGCGGTTGCATGTGGTTATTAATCGAATATATTGATTAAACCTTTTAATCAATTTTCTAGTAATACTATTTTTATATTATGGATAATAAATAATTATTATAAAAAGATTTTAGATAGAAAACATAATTGATTATTTTTAATCAATATTAAAAAATATGTAACTCAAATTGCAATAGTTACTTAAAAAAATTGTATTTCTAATTAAAAGAGTAATAAATACATTTTTTTACCATCTAAAAAAAAGTATGTTTTATATATATATATATATATATTAACTATTTTCACTTTCAAACATTTTTAATTTATACTATTAGACGGTAATTGGACAACATTCTTTTTCTTAAATTTAGTAAGGGCCAAATTTAGGCTTAGGCTTAATCTATCAGTTTGGACAGAAGTCATCTCATAATATTAAAATGTTTAAATTTAAACATAAAAATTTAAGGCTTTTAAACTTGGACGTAAGTTAGCCCATAAGTAGGTCAATTTTCAATTTGGTGGACTCTTTATTGTTTTTGGCATATATCTTCAAATAATAAAAAATTTGCTGTAGAAACAAACCCACTTGCTTATATTTTCTCAAGAAAGTTGAATGACACATAATTAGATCCCCAAAAAGCATCTTTTAAACATGGATCGAAATCAAACAATAGTTATCTCAACTAGCTAAATAATTTGGTAAAAAATTTTTAAATAATCCATTAATGAATTTCATGGACAAACTAAATTCATAAGCCATCTAATTATCTAGATAGATCCATTAAAAAAAAAAAAAACCTCTATGATACTAAGTTGTGTTTGCGTTGCATGAAATACCAAACAATGTAAAGATTATAAACTAGACGCCAAATATATTACTTAACATATTTTTAATGATAATTACTCTAAGTCATATATACCACTAATCACAATTACATGTCATTTACAAACTCAAAATATTGACATGGTATCCCCAGAGCCTATTATCAAAAACACAAAAATTTGAGAAGACATTGTTTTGTATATTTTATATTAGATTAGTTAAAGGCTCATATACACTTTTAGTCTTTTTAGTTTAATAAGAATTTTAATTTAACTGTTTTGTATATTTAGCCATAACGGTCATTTCCTGTTCTATTCTTGGGAATGATGTTGATTACCTCCACATTTTGAGGGTTTGGCTATTTCCTCATATATGGGAATTAGCACTCCCACCTAATCCCATTGCTTTGCAAAGTTTGTAACCAAACACGGCCTTAATGTAGGGGATTGCAATAGATAAAAACTAACAAACCATTCATAAAGAAAATGAAAATTCACATGGTCAGCGATCTTCCATGGAATATCTCTAATGGTATCAAGCACAAGGGAAGAATAAGATCATTTAACACTTACTCTTACTGATCCTGTCATAGGCTTTCTCCAAATCAATCATGATGGCGATGAAACCCTTGTAGCTCTGTATTTTATTAAGAGAATGGATCATTTCCTTAGCAAGGGTGATATTATCTTGAATTGATTTTTTATGCACAAAACTCGCTTGACAAGGGGAGACCATATTTTCCATGTGCACTTTCAATGTGTTAACAATGACTTTGGAAATACATTTGTAGATAACATTGCAAAGAAAAATAGGCCGACATTCATTTATGAACTTAGGCTTTCCAATCTTTGGAATAAGAATAATGAGACTTTGATTGATAACCTTTAAAGGGAAATCACCTGAAAGTACTCTTTTGATGACATTTTTTGTTGACCAATCTGAATTTTCATTCAACCAACAACAAACAGTACAAACCACCTCAGAACAAAGAAACACCCAGAAACCCAAATAGCAAAGACACTAACAAACAGAGCAAACAAACAAGCACATATTACCTAACCCCTACTCTAACAGATACATCGTTAACAGTTGAATCATAATCCTTCTTCAGGATCCTGACAAGAGGGGATGGAGGGTTCAAAACCCAGCCCAATGGGCACATACCCCTTGCACTATTAACTGCTATCCAATTAGCAACCTCATTTCCTTGTCTAGCTACCAAGGAGAAAGAGATATATGAGAAATACCTCTTTAGGTTGATAATGTCTTCAACCACAGGAATGCTTCCCCATTCACAACCATTATATCTTTCTTTATTAACCATTTCCACCAACAAGTGACAATTTGATTCAATACAAACACTAGTTCCCACAACTTCTTTAGCCATACATAGTGCCTTTCTCATAGCCAAAGCTTTTGACATAAGGGGAGAATTAGCACAGACTTGCCCACCAAAACCATCCCTTACTTTACCCAAATTGTCTCTGCATACAATACCTATACCAGCCCGTCCACTATTACCACAAAAGAACCATCTATGTTGAATTTTACCTGAGTAGCATCAGGAGGCTTCCACTCCCTAGAAATTCCAACATCAACACTTCTATCTCTACATTCCATTTCCCCAAATCCACGGGCCTTCCAAAACTCATCAATCAGCCTTTGTGTACAATGAAATACATTATCAACATCCTCCCTTTCTTCTTGAAACACCACCATACAACGCTTTTTTCAGATTGCCCAACACATAGAAGCCAATAAAGCCCTTTTATACTCATCCAACCTTCCATCTAGCAGAAAATTTTTACACCATGCACCAAAACTGGTAATAACATTAGAATCAAATCTCAAGGTCAAAGAACAACCAAACCATACCTTTGATACCTATGGGCATAGCAGCAGCACGTGCTCCATTGTTTCTTTCTCTCTTCCACATACTGAACATATCTTCCTTCTTACATCTCTTCCTCCACAAAGCTTCATTAATTGCAAGGGCACCCGAATTAGCTCTCCACAAGAAAAATTTAATCTTGTTTGGCACCTTAAGACCCCCAATCACCTTCCAGAAATCAGCTGACAACACTGAAGATGTGCCTGGCCGAGCATATATCACAATTCTCTTTACCCCACCTCCTCTTATCCTTTCCTTCATATATTGACAGTGGAATTTTCAAAATAGCTACCCTTTCCATTTCAGAAATTCTGTCTACTATCTTTTCAAGACACCAACTTCCCATACTTATCAACTCTTCCACCCTCATTTCCAAAATATCATCTACACTACTAATCAGATTTAGCGTGTATCCCTCACACCCAGGTATCCATTTGTCTTTCCAAACCTTCACAGAATTCCAATTCCCAATCACCCAAATTAAATCTTCAGACAATAATTTCCTTCCCTCCAATATGCTATCCCATGCCCATGAGGCCCTATGCCCTTTTTTTGCTTCCATAAAATCACAATTTGGAAAATACAACCCCTTAATAATCCTTACCCATAAATCTTCTGGATTTTGAATGATTCTCCAAGCTATTTTTGCCAGCAAAGCTTGATTAAAATTGACAAAATCCCTGAACCCGAGACCGCCCTCCCATTTTGACTTTGTTAAAGTCTTCCAGTCATTCCAATGAATTTTCCTATTTTCCTCGAAGCTTTCCCAGCAAAATCTTGCCAAGATATTGTCCAATTCTTTACAAGTCTTCCTTGGAAATTTAAAACATGTCATCGGATACACTGGTATAGCATTTGCAGCTGTCTTCACTAAAACCTCCCTCCCTGCATGTGATAGCAAATTATGCTTCCACCCTTGTACCTTTCTAAACAACTTATCCCTTATAAAGGCCAATGCACCTCTTTTCCCTCTTTCCCATAATATTGGCAATCTTAAGTACTTTCCTCGCTCATTATCCTCCTTCAAACCCATAACCTCATATACGACCTTCCTAACTTCTTCACTCAAATTGTTAGAAAAGTAGATGCTTGATTTTTCTAAATTTTTTTCCTACTCCGAAGCCTTGCAATATACTTCCAGAATTTTTTTAAGCATCACACAATCTTCAATTCTTGATTCATAAACAGAATTATATCTTTTGCGAAATACATGAGATAAAGTCAGGCATTTCTTGCTAACTTAATACCCTTTAGATCACCTTTCTCAATATGGAATCTTATCATCGATGAAAGCACATCCGCCACTATAATGAAAAGGCAAGGAGAGAGCGGATCCCCTTGCCTCAACCCTCTTCTTGGACTTACTGTTGACACCTTTTTACCTGATAAAAGCAAATTGAAACTCACAGAATCCAAACATCCCATAATTCTCTCCACCCATACTTTGTTGAAGCCCAATTTCCACAGCACACCCTTCAAGAAATCCCATTCTACTCTGTCATATGCCTTGCTCATATCCATCTTCAAAGCATATTCATACTTCTTCCCTTTCTTCTTATTCCTCAAATAGTGAAAGGCCTTGTATACTATCAATATATTATCTTGAATAAGCCTTTTAGGCACAAACGCTCTTTGATTTGGCGAAATAATTCTCTCCATAACTCCTCTCATTCTATTTCCCATAACCTAAAAATTACATAAACTTATTGGCCTAAAGTGACCAACAAGTTCAGGTTTATCTATCTTAGGAGTTAGCACCAGATTTGTAGAGTTGATATCAGCCAATGATACTCCATCCTCCAAATAACCCTTCACCATTCTGAATGTCTCCTCTCCAACCTCCTCCCATGCTTTCTAATAAAATACCCCTGAATAACCATCTGGGCCAGGTGCTTTCAGTGCCCCTAATTGGAAAGTAGCCTCTTTTACTTCCTCCTTCAAAACCGGCTTCATTAACAAAACATTATCCCTTTTGTAGTGAAGGGAAAGAATTTGTATTTCACCTTGTTGAATCACATAGACAACATGGATATTTATATACAAAATCTACACCTAGAAATGAGGCTAATAAATACAATAGTTGAACTACTAACTACTAGTTGGACTAATAAATACAAGAGTGAGACTAATAAATATGCTAGTTGACAATATGTGGGGATGCTGCAACACTCCCCCTCAAGCTGGTGAATAGATATTCTGCATTCCCAGCTTGGATATAATGGTTTGAAATGTGGCACTGTTGAGCCCTTTGGTGAAAATGTCTGCTAGCTGGCCTCTTGTTGACACATAAGGAGTACAAATAAGACCACTTTCTAGCTTTTCTTTTATGAAATGTCTGTCAACTTCAACATGCTTTGTTCTGTCATGTTGCACTGGATTATGAGCAATGCTGATAGCAGATTTATTGTCACAGTATAGTCTCATAGGTTCAACCCGCTTGATTTTTAAATCATCTAAGATGATCTTTAACCACAATAATTCACAAATTCCAAGTGCCATAGCTCTAAATTCTGCCTCAGCACTAGACCTAGCTACCACGTTCTGTTTTTTACTCCTCCAAGTTACTAAGTTACCACCTAGGAGAGTACAATAACCCGTAGTAGACCTTCTGTCTATCACTGATCCTGCATAGTCAGCATCTGTATAGACCTCTAGAGTTAATTCCGTGTTCCGCTTGAATAATATCCCATTCCCTGGAGTGCCTTTCAGATAGTGTAGAATCCTGTGAACAGCATGTAAGTGTACTTGTTTGGGATTATGCATAAATTGACTTACCACACTTACTGCATATGCTATGTCAGGTCTGGTATGTGAAAGGTAGATAAGTCTTCCCACCAACCTTTGGTACATTTCCTTATCAACAGCAATGTCATCCCTGGCTTCTCCAAGTTTATGATTTGAATCAATCGGTGTATCAGCTGGTTTGCATGCTACTTTGCCTGTATCTTTTAGGAGATCTGTCACATATTTTTGTTGAGAAATAAAGATACCTTGTTGTGAATATGCTACTTCAATTCCCAAGAAGTACTTTAATTTTCCCAACTCTTTTATCTCAAATTCATTTGATAGATGTCTTTTGAGCTCCTCTTGTTCTATCTTGTCATTTCCGGTGACAATAATATCATCAACATATACCAGCAAGACTGTGACTCCCCCTGAATCCCTATGTTTAATAAACAGAGTATGGTCTCCCTGACTTTGCTTATAGCCAGAGGCTAACATTACTCTGGTGAATCTTCCAAACCAAGCTCTCGGAGATTGCTTCAAACCATATAACGCTTTCTTCAGTTTACACACTTTGTTTGCAGTTTTGTTGTCTCCAAATCCTGGTGGAATATTCATGTAGATTTCCTCATCTAGGTCCCCATGAAGGAAAGCATTCTTCACATCATATTGTTGAAGTGTCCAATTATAAATAGATGCTAATGATAACAGGATTCTCACGGTATTCATTTTGGCAACTGGAGCAAAGGTCTCTTGATAGTCTATGCCATAAGTTTGAGTGTACCCTTTAGCAACCAACCGTGCTTTATACCTCTCCAGTGATCCATCAGCTTTATACTTAACTGAGAAGACCCACTTACACCCTACAGGTTTCTTTCCTTTTGGTAATTGGACCAACTCCCACGTCTTGTTTTTCTCTAATGCTTCCATCTCAATTTTCATGGCTTGCCTCCATTCCTCCTTGGCTAGTGCCTCAGATAAATTATTTGGAATGACAATGGAATTTAAGTTTGCAAGAAAATTTTTGTGAGTTGGATAAAACTTGTTAAATGACACAAAGTGGGAAAGAGGATATAATGGGTGCTTTGTACATTCTCTAGTTCCTTTCCTAATGGCAATGGGAACATCAAGATCAATGTTTAAGGAGCTAGGGTTAGAATTTGTGGTTACCTCAGTTTCAGAACTACCAGACATAGGTGCAGAGAGTTGGGCTTGCACAGGTTCAGGAGTTGGAGCTTCCCTTCTTGTGTACACCTGCAAATACCTCACACTATCAAGATTAGTGTTATCCTTGATGACCGATTCAGTGGGAGGGCTAACCAAAGTAGGAGTAGGATCATTAGAAGTGTCAGGATTAGATTCAGGATCAGGTGGATTTTCAGAAATGGTAGGGTTGGACTTGGGAAGGTCAAGAAAAGACGAAATATCAAGAAAAAATGCTTCCTTATCTTCCGTACTAGTGTGCTCCCCCTGAAGATAAGGGCTCGGAAAATAAGGAAGATGTTCTGCAAATGTGACATCAACAGAAACAAAGAACTTCTTCGTAACAGGATGATAACATTTGTAACCTTTTTGAGTAGAGGAATATCCCAAGAAGATGCATTTAAGGGCTCTTGGATCTAACTTCCCTGTGTTATGAATATGTACAAATGCAGTGCACCCAAATATGCGAGGTGTAAGGCCATTGGTAAGTCTTAGATCTGGATAAAATTGAGAGAGAACCTCCATAGGAGTTTTATTGTCTAGAACACGAGAGGGTAATCTGTTTATAGTGTATGTAGCAGTAAGAACAGCTTCCCCCCAAAAGGATTTAGGCATGTTTGCATGGAATAGATAGGCACGAGTCATAGATAAGAGGTGTCCATTTTTCCGCTCAGCTATGCCATTTTGCTGAGGAGTATATACACAGGATGATTCATGGATTATGCCTTCCTTTTGGAGGTAGGAAGACAATGTGTGATTGAAGTAATCTCTCGCATTATCAGACCTAAGCCTTTTAATTTTAACCCCAAACTGATTTTGAATCATGCTATGGAAATTAGGAAACAGTGTACTCACATCTGACTTATTTTTTAGAAGAAAGATCCAAGAAACCCTAGTGCAGTCATCGATGAAAGAAACAAACCATTTAGCACCAGAGATATTAGGAATAGGAGATGGTCCCCAAATATCACTGTGAATAAGAGTGAAGGGAGAAGAGCTTCTTGTATTACTGATGGGAAATGACACTCGGTTGTGTTTTGCTGTTTCACAAGTCTCACAATGAAAATTGGCAAGATTAATTTTATTAAACAAAGAAGGAAACATAATGTTCAAAGTTCCAAAGGAAGGGTGACCAAAACGACAGTGGTAAAGCCAAATTTTATTCTCAGGAGATGAGGATCCAGAAAAGGAAGACAAGGACATGGGAATCTTGATATCATCAGCATTTGTAGGTGGCACTAGATAGTAAAGTCCATCTTGTTCCTTAGCAAGCCCAATCCTCTTCCCCGTATCCTGGTCCTGAAAAATACATGAAGTAGAGAAGAAAGTTACTTGACAATGCAAATCTTGTGTGAGTTTTTTTATGGATATAAGATTTGAGGATAGCTTAGGAACATGAAGTACATTTCTAAGAACAAAGGAGGGAGATATTTGGATATTCCCAAAGCCTGCTACAGTAACAAGTGAACCATTTGCAACCGATATTTTCCTATTGCTAGGACATGGAGTGTAAGTTTTAAAAGAATAAGAAGAATAGGTCATGTGATCTGTTGCTCCTGAATCAAGGATCCAAGAGTCCTGGATTAATTTATCTGAGACATTTAACCCATAGGAGTGATAGAGATTACCTGAATGAGCTAGAGAGCAAGTACTGGTATTACCCGGAGGCTTCTCTAAGGTCTCCAACAAGTTGCGTAGTCTTTCAACTTCATTTCTGCTGAATCCTTCAAGGCCTGGAGGTTGGGCTTGGTTAGGCTGCATCAAATGGGCTTGCCCTTGAGTTTTTGCTGATCCATTTTTCATATTTTTTCCATGTAATTTCCAGCAATACTCCTTGGTATGTCGCGGTTTTTGCAGTAGGTACACCATAGATTATCACGATCCTGTGCCTTGCCTTTCTTGTCTTCTTTAGGTTGTTCAAGTGTTAGACGTTGATGTCTACCACCATTAAGGATCATGGCAGACCCTTCAATAGGTGGACTACTAAGCATTACACCTCTCCGAGTCTCCTCAGCCTGAACAATTGAAATAGTGTGATTAAGGGATGGTAGTTCATCTTTTCCAAGAAGTTGAATTCGGACTTGATCAAATTCAGCATTGAGTCCTGCAAGAAAATCATAAACACGATCCTTTTCAATAAAATTCTTCAGCATTGTTGCATCTTCACTGCACTTCATTTCAATACACCTATAATGGTCCATTTCTTGCCAAATGTTTCTCAACATGTTAGCATATTCTGTAACAGATTTATTTCCTTGTCGAATCCCTGCAGCTTTAATTTTGAGCTCATACACCAAAGCAGCATCCTTAGCCTTGGAATAAGTCTGCTTAACAGTATCCCATATCTCCTTAGCAGTAGTAAGAAACATGCATGTATCACTTATCTCTGGATTCATGGAATTCCAGAGCCACGCCATTATCATAGAATCTTCCTCATCCCATGCTTCATAGTGCTTCTCACTCTTTAAGGGACCAGTTCCCAAAATATGGCTTAACTTTCCTTTTCCCTTCAATATGGTCTGGACAAGTTGTGACCATTTGAGATAGTTTCTACCATTCAACCGATAATTGGGATGTAGGTTTTGTAAATCCCCAACTACATTGAAATTTTCAGTCATATTGGTTTTGGAGGATATGGTGACTTCAGACATTTCTAAGGATCAAAGAGGTCGAGAAATAGTAGAAAAAAAGGAAGGGTTGCTTAAGGACACCTAGAAGAAAAATTTAACTGGTAAAATAGGGCTGAGATTATAGCTAAAAAACAATTTAGAAAGTCTTTAGCTCCTTGAGGACTAACTTTGATTGACCAAAGAATGACTGATATTCAGACAATTTTACACAAGAAAATGAGAGTTCTCCAACAACAAACTCAGATTATATAAACCCAAGTTACACTGATAAAGTTGCTGAAGGTAGGGTGCATTAACAGAAGCTTACACTCATGAAGGATTTTGGCAGAAGGGCTCAAAAACGAGTATGCGTCAGTGGCTGGCCGGAAAAGTGCCGGAAAGAGGATTCCGAGCGCCAGAAAGTTGAGACGAGCCGGAGCAGATCCTCCACGCGCCGGCGCGTGATACAGTGCGCAGATGCTTCGTCGGCGCGTGAAGACCACGCGCTGTGTTTCTGGCCACCGGAAAAAAGGGACAGGCCGACCGGAACCTTCTGTGTTCCTCTGTGCCGGCGGTGAGATAAAAATAGCCACCTAAAATATCACACTAGTTTCTCCAGAAGAATGAACCAAGAAAAATTGGCAGTGAGATACCCAGAAACGAGCCAAGGGCTCTGATACCATGTAGTGAAGGGAAAGAATTTGTATTTCACCTTGTTGAATCACATAGACAACATGGATATTTATATACAAAATCTACACCTAGAAATGAGGCTAATAAATACAATAGTTGAACTACTAACTACTAGTTGGACTAATAAATACAAGAGTGAGACTAATAAATATGCTAGTTGACAATATGTGGGGATGCTGCAACACCTTTCACTCACTAATTTTTCCACATAATCTAGTGCTGTATTCAGGTTTCTAGGCCCATTAGTGGAGAATAGTCTTCATAATATCTTCCAAACATTTCTGCAATTACCCCTTCACAATCTACCCATTTCCCATCATCCCCTTTCAACCTCACAATCTTGTTTCTTCTTCTTCTTTGTAATGTAGAAGCATGAAAGAATTTTGTATTCTCATCTCCCTAAGAAAGCCAATGAACTCTTGCTCTCTGATGCCAATATCTTTCTTCTACTACCCGCAACTCATCAATCTCTTATAATTTCCCTCATTTTTTCTGCCACCATCTCTGAATAATCTTCCTTCCCATATTCTGGTAACAACTTTAATAACCCTTCAATTTTCTTTTTACTATTAGGAAATGCCTTTTTACTCCATTGTATCAGCTTCTTTTTGCATACTATCAGCTTCTTTACCAAACTTTTAACACTGTTTGCTTCTACAGTTCCCTCTTTATCCTAACAATTCTTTACAATGCCTTTAAAATCAGGATGATCAGCCCAAAAGCCTTCAAACCTAAACACTCTTGGGGTTTTAGTATCCTGAAAACACAGATCCAACACAACCACATGATGATCAGATCCCACAGGCTCCAAGATGAATGATAACGCTATTGGAAATTCATCTCTGAATTTTTCGTTTCCCACCACCCTATCTAGCCTTTCCTTCACATTCACCCCACCAATTCTCTTGTTATTCCACGTGAAATGTGATCCCTTATATTCTATATCTATCAAGCAGCAATCATGAAGCAAACTCCGGAATCCCATGGTCTTTCTTACTGATTTCGGTTTACCACCCCTCTTCTCATCTTGCGTCAAAACATCATTAAAGTCAGCAATGCATACCCAGCTACCATCCAGCCTTAACGCTAAATCCCTTAATTTCTTCCACACTCTCCTTCTATCATATTCATCTGGTGGACCATACACAAAAGAGATAAAATTTGGCACTTCCCCACATAGAGAATTGATTTTTGTATGTATTATATTTCTGGAACTGAAAATAATATCAACATCCACTTCATTACTCCACCACAAAGCCAATCCCCCTGAACTTCCTCTAGGCTCTTCATACCATTCAGACTCCATACCCAATTTCCTTTTAATTTTCTGAATTTTCCCACTCATCTTTGTCTCCATTAAAAAAATTAAAAAAGGCTTCATTTTATTATTCACCTCCTTCAAATTCCTCACTACCAAGGGTAACCCCAGCCCTTGGCAGTTCCGCGCAAGTATTTTCATGGCTCCTGGGTGACTGATTTTGGCCAGTCACCAGAGCCCTCCATATTCTCCTTCCCATCTTCCACCTTATTCTTCTTATTCCCAGAAACAAACAAGTGATTCGGAAAGCCACATACCTCTTTAACTGGTATCTCCACAAGATCTTTCTCCTCTGTAAAATTACTCGTCTCCACTGGTTCCTCTTTCTGCTCATGTTTCACTTTTCTGCAATTTTTCTTCTTTTCTCTTTTTTTCTTTCTTAGAAAGACTACTATACTTGGTTCTTTGCATATAGTCTCTTCGATCACCTTCGCCTTCTTGATTTTCCTCTGACTGTCCTCATCTTCATATTTCCTTTTTAGACTCACTTTCTTCAAGCTTTGAATCACTTCCCTGATTGTCTCTCTTCTCGTATAAAACAATCGACCCTTCTTCTTCTTCTTCCTCCAGCTGTAATATTACCACATACCCCCTGCCACTGTTTCCTCATCACCACTTTTAATTTCCTCGATAGCAATGCCTCTGTAACTTTGTGTCTCTGTTTCAACTGTTTCCTCTGCAATACTTGCATTTTCATCACCGTTAAAAATTGGGTCCACTAATATCTCTTCAGCTCGTTTTCTATCCCTGCTCTTCGATGCATTCTCACAGCCCCTCTCACTCTCCTTCATATTGCTTCCACTAGCCCAGCCCATATTTTTATCTACACGTGGGTCTATTTGAATGTTCATTATACTCCCACGTGTTACTTTCCTCTCGTCTTTGTTACCAGTACTCATTGGCTTCCTCTGACTATCTTCGTAACCGTTTTCCTACCTCAACTGATTTCTTCCAACAGATTGCTTCCTGTCAACACTCCCCTCTAACCAACCTCCAGAAGATTTCCCACGCGCTCTAGCCATTGATCCCTTGCCACGCGCCTTCCTCGACACTCCTATCCCACTTCGATTGGTCTCCTCCGTCGTGTCTTCCTCTCTGTTGTTAAATTCCGGCCATCCACTCTTGCATATAAAGTTCTTCTTCCCTGACTCTTATCGGTGAAGTACTTAGCCATGCTCCATACATCGGTGTTTCTGGTTTGTTCGTGGCCATCTTCCTCTCAGCAGAACAGCATCTCGGTTCATGACCAAGGACCCCACATTTGTAGCAGAATTGTTGAAGCTTCTCGTATCTTATATCCACCCACACTCTTGGTTTCCCTGGTCTAGGGATCCAAAAACCAGAAACCAAAGGCTTTCTCAGATCTACCAATACCCTGACTCTCATATAGTTCTTCATCAATCTTCCATTCACCATAGGCTCTTCTACTGCAACTGTTTCACCAATTAAGGACCCCATTCTAATTGCGTTCCCCTTGTTCATAGCTTCCAATGGAATGTTATGGAATTGAATCCAAAAAGGATTCAGAGCAAAATCAATCTCCTGCACAATGCAATATTCCGACCACTCTTGAATACTCAATAGCTGTCCGAGTATCGACCATGGCCTGCCCCTCAAAATCCTCCTGCAGTCTCTCTCTTCTGGAAAAGTGAAGATAAAGACACTTCTAGCAGTATCCAGTATATCCAATTCTTCATTCAGATTCCAGGCCTTCTTTATCATCGATATCACCGTTCCCCTGTTCATCTATTTCTCTGTCATGAATTTACCAACTGAAGTTTGCTTAGCCGCTATTTTCTCCTCTTTCGATCCCCAATTCAGCTTCAAAGACAGATCCTCCCTATCAACTTCACATGTACCTTCAGTAATCCCACAACACGCCGTCTTTTCTCTTCTTATCACCGTAACAAAATTCGAAGAAATTACCAGAAAGCTTTCATAATAGAAAGAGTCGTATCGCACTCCCAGAGCAAAGGAAAGTCTGAAATAAAAGATCCAACGTACCAATTGCAGATTCTCTGAAGTAAGATTATTGGAATACCGTAGAGAAAATGGCTATTCAAACTTCATGGAGAGAGAAAACAACATTCAAATTGGACATGGATGAGGACTTTTATAGCCTATGCTAGAATTGTTTTCCTCTTTGAACAAATTTTCGAAATAAGCCATTGTCATATTCTTAATTGTAGCATCTTCTTCAATCTAATATAGCCATCATGAGCATATATATTTATTTCATTTGCATCAAGTAATGCATTGAGCGTGATAATTGTGTGTTTCAATCCGAGAAAACAATCTTTTTTTTTTTTTTTTAACTTTTAAAATTCTTACCAATGTGCCTGAAAACGTCCATGTTCTCCATTTGAAGCTTATCAATAAAATGTTCAATATCGCTCTTCCAATTGCCATCATAAATATGATTTTGCTATATATTTTAGAATTTTTACATGGATGCAAACAAACCCATAAGGATATCCATATCAATTAAAAGTTACAGAAATATACATACCTATCGTTGCTTCGAATTGGGAATACCATTGCATAAACCAAATACACACTGTATGAGAATTTTTGGACTTATGTTTCTCACTAGTTAGATGGTGTACAAGCTGAAGAGATTATGATAAATGAAGCCAGTGAACTATATTTATAGGGAAAAACTAAAACGTACTCTCCATCAAAGCAACTGTTATTTCAAATGGTGTTAGGAATATTCATTATCATGCGACTTTCAAACTCCCCGCAAATTTGGGTCACTATCAAAAGTGTTAGAATATCGTATAATATTTAGGATTTAAATTTGTAAAGATATTACACTGAGTCCACTTATAAGGGGTGCTCATTAAATAAGGGTAAAATAGTAATTATAAGAATTACTACTAAACCTTAACTTTAGCTAGCTTTCTGTAAATAGGGCTTAACTACTATACGATAAACAACTTATTAGAGAGAGAGACTAGAGACGCTTTGAGTAGAATACTTGCGAGTATTCTACAGTCGCATTTAAGAGGGGATTTAAGTTATGAAAATCTGAGATACACCCAATACATTGTGGGTATCTCATTTGATCAGTGATCCTAGCCAGAGTTCGATAAGCTTATGCAATTAGGAGATTAATGTAAGTCTCATACTTTGAATCTATGAATGTGTTCATTTATTATTTTATTCCCTTCATTGGTACTAGAGCCATGGGCTGGTTTTTTGATCAATTATATATTTTATTAGGATCAAATTTGTATTTAGGCTATTTAAAAAAAAATCGAAATATGGAGAGCTTCTCTGCGTATCGTGCTTCATCTTCCTCTTCACAAATGCCATCGGTGACAATGGTCATCGCCAATGCCCCGAAATGGGAAGTTGCCAAAAAGAGTGGTCTGCTTCTACACTGACCGCCGACGACATGGTCACCGACACCTCCTGAGATGTTAAAAAAAAAATAAATGAAAGCGAACGTGAACTCTCATCGCTGGGAACCTTGCTTTCTAGCAACTTTCTCACCTTGTCGCCGGCGACAATGGCTGCTGTCACTCTTTCAACTGGCGAGCTGCGGTGGCAGCGACAAGGATAGGGGAAGAGGAGGAATGAGGGAAGAGAAAGATGAGAAGCCGGCGAAGCTGCAGAATTAGCAATTCTATTGTTTTTTTTTTTTTTTTGAGAATTTAAAAAATTCAAAACAAAAATTTTTCAAAAACCCTAGATATTTTTTAAATTTGAAACCCTAATATTTTTTAATAGGCTTATAGGGTTTGATTTGGACTCATTGCTAAAATTGTTTCGGGCCTTAAAAAATTTGAAGAAAATAGGGCCTTTAAAAGTGTTTTTTTTTTGGGTTAATTTCTTTTTAAGTTAGGCCTTGTTCTTTTTAATTGAGCATGTGACTTATCCAAAATAATAATTAGAGGCCTAATTGTTAAAAACACTAATTAATGAACATCTAGATATGTTCAAAAATATAAATTGCATATTTATATTTTAGCCTTGAATAGATCTAATTAATTTTTGGTGAAAAATTAATCTTTTATATCCCAATAAATTTCAGTCAAGTAATATGTGATTACTTGTCATTATGTTAATTAGTTTAATATTTTTTTTGTCAATTTTCTTCCAATAGAAAATTTAGACATATAATGTTAATTAGTTAACATTATGCATTTAAATATGTTAATTATTTTAACATGTTTATTAATGAATGTTAATTAGTTTAACATTATATAATTGATTTATTAATGTGTTGATTAGTTTAACACGTTAGTTAACGAATGTTAATTTGTTTAGCATTTGAAAAATCATGATTTACAATTTGTTTGTAGCATGATTAAGACACTTAGTTGTGTTTTGATTTTGTTGATTTACACCTTGCATACAACCTTAGGACAATGATTAGCACTTCGTGCTCTTTTGACTTTGGGTTATGCATAGGTTAATTAGCTTAATCATACAATACTTAGTGTCATAATTTGTAAACATGGTGAATATTAAATCTTGCGTGTTTGTAATTATCTAATCCTGATTTAAGTATGCGTTTCTTTTTATGTAAAGAATGACTATGGTTTCCAAAAGTATTGTTGCTGAGCTCAATAAGGGGTTAAAGCTAAATGGCGTCAATTATGATATCTAGAGTACAAAAGTCCAGCATCTACTGGAAGAGCAAGATGCTCTTGAGGCTTTCAATAATTTCATGGAAGAGCTAGAAGCTTATGATGCTTGGAAGAAAAAGAACTCTACTACTCGCATTACATTGCTGAGCATTAAGGATGATGACATCTTAAAGCAGTTTAAGGACCACCAAAGTGCTATAGGACTTTGGAATGCTCTGAGAACAAGGTTTGGAACTACGTCTATTTCCAGATTGTGTTCTCTAACGATCAAATTTGACTCATATAAGAAACGCCCAGAACATTCAATGAGGAAACATTTGAAGATGATGTCAAATATGATCGCTAAGTTAAAAGACGTTGGAAATGTCTTAACAGACGAGCAACAGATCTAAGTTGTCATTCACTCTTTGCTAGTTCATGGGAGTATATGAAGATGCATCTCACTCACAATGACAGAATCATGACTCTGGAAGATATCCGGAGACACCTTGAACTTGAGGAAGAAAGACTTGAATTAGCCAAGTCGATACCTGAGTTGCACATGACAACTTTAGGTGAAAGACGTGGTTCAAAGAGAAAGAGCTGGGGAAAGAACAAAGAACCAACTCAACCTAAGAAAAAGCCAAAGACTAATCAGTAAGGCAAAAAGAAGCAGCGAAAGTTCAATATGGCAAAAGTTAAGTTCTTCAATTGCCAAAAGAGAAGACACTATGCAGTGATTGCCCTGAGCCTTTCAAAAAGGTAGCCTACACTGCTTAAGCTAGTAAACTTTGTGTTTCTAGCTCAATTATATTTACTGAATCTTATCCTTTATGGATTGTAGGCTCAGGAGCCACAGACCACATAGCACGTGACCGTGATGCCTTTGTTGACTTTCAGCGAGTTCCTTATGGAGCATTCTAGATATATGTGGGCAATAACAATAAGGTTGCTGTCAGAGGGATTGGAACATGCAAGTTAGTCCTACGTGGTGGTCGAGACCTAATCTTACATGATGTCCTTTATACGCCTCAAATTTGTCAAAATGTTATTTTAGTTTTAGTTTTACTTAGGCTAGGCTATGATTTATATTTCCATAGCAATTATGTTAAATTGAGTAATGACTCAGTTTTTTATAGTTTTGGTTATGCAACCGGAGGTTTTATTTCTATGGATTTGAATAACAAATCTTACATTAATAATAATGTTAGTTTTTCCATGTTTGCCTCTACGCATAATTATGATCATGATGTAAATATATGGCATGCTAGACTTAGTTATATTGGCTAACAGAGAATGCAACGGTTAGCAAAAGAGGGTTTGCTTCCTAGCATTGAACAAGTAGATTTGTTTTCTTGTGAATCTTGTCTAGCAGGAAAATCTGCAAGAAAACCCCTTGATAAAGCAACCAAAGCCAATTTTCCATGGCAGTTAGTTCATTCTGACATCTGTGGGCCTATGAATGTCAGGGCCTGGCACGGAGTGAATTATTTCATTACATTCATTGATGATTATACTTGTTTTGGTTATGTCTATTTGATTTCTCATAAGTCAGAAGTATTGAGCTGATTCAAAAACTATATGAACTTAGTTGAGAATCAATTAGATAAGAAGATTAAGGCTCTTTGAACTGATCAAGGCTGAAAATATTTGTCGATTCAATTTAATGAATTATGTGATGAGAAAGGGATAGTTCATCAATTGACTATTCCAAGTACTCCACAACAAAATGGTGTTGTGGAAAGAAAGAATAGAATGCTCCTTGAGATGGTTAGGTCTATGATAGCACAGACTAATTTGCTAGTCACCTATTGGGGTGATGCATTGATGCCTGTAGCCTACGTACTTAATCGTGTGTCTACAAAATTAGTTGCAATCAATCCATATGAGTTATGGACTGGGCGAAAGCCTAATCTAAGTGTTATGAAATCTTGAGGATGTGCTAACTATACATATGATTCCTCTCATAAGTATGGGAAATTGGGCCTGAGAGGAAAGAAAAGTATCTTTATTAGATACTTAGAAACCTCAAAAGGTTATGTGTTTATAGGTCAGCAAGACAGTGGGAGCGTGACTGAATTCGAATATAGAGATGTCACATTCTTAGAGAATGAATATCCTAAGAAAGGTAAGGTAGGTCAAGACCTATATTTATTTGAGATAGATGATCCGAACGCACTAGGACCACTTTATTTGAGTGGGAGGATTATAGCAGATAATGAATTAGTTTCTCATCAACAATCTTCTTTATCATTTGATGCGAATGAAAGTGTTCCTGAGCCAGTTGCTCTAAGTGGGAGTGACCAAATAGATCTTATTTCACGTGGGAGTGAGACCAATGTTCTTAATCCGAGTAAGAGCAATATTGATCCAAATAGGAATAATGAAACAAGATTTAATGAATCATAACTGAGACATGGTTCACATAAAAAGACTCTTCGTCAACGATATAAAATTGAAGGTGGTGAACTTTTTACAATGCTTATGTAAAATGAAGATAAGTCAAGAAATTTGAAAGAGACTCTTTTATCCCCTTCTACGGATAAATGGACTAAAGCTATGGAAGAGGAAATGAAGTCTATGAAAGTCAAAAATGTTTGGGAACTTGTTAATCTTCTAAAGGGACACAAGGCTATTGCCACACCCTAAATTCCTGAAGTGGGACTGGCACAGGCCACGAGGAAAAATCCCAAACCTGCAAGCCTTACATTGGAGGGACATTCAATATCACGCTGAATTTATTCAATTTGCACCATATGTAATATAATTTGCCTTAATATAAAATAAAGGTTTAAATACAAAACAAGGAATTTTGTAAAAGTTTCGGCAGCACCTCCTCAGTAAATAGAACATCCCGAAATTTCTACAATAACCTTTAAGGCAATATAACATATAGGAGAGCTCTGCTCTCACCAGTACAACCCAATATAGCAAAATTAAAAAATACAACAATTAAGGAAAGTTCAACTGTGGTCTCTATACCACCTTAAACATACAACCAATGACTATCATTCTAGATATATATACATCCCAAAAGAATAAGCCACGAATACCGACTAAACAAAAAGAATAGGCCTCGCAACATCCCAAGCGGGGCTTACCACAAGACTCCCCATCAATGCTCTGCTGCCTCTGGGAACTCTTCTATGTCCCTATCTGAGACTAAATGTTTCTGGCAGATAGCACCCCAAGATCAGTAACAAAATTTCATATATAAATAAAAAGCAAAACATGATCAAGAATTGAGTAAAATATAATAAGGTTTAAACCACAATAATCAACTTTGCAATAAACAATTTCATATACATAATGCTCTTTCAAAACATTTAATTTAAAGTGCCATTCACAAGGAATCAATAAGCTTTTGAGGATCATATCTAGGGAAGGACTACTGAGGACTAAACCAGTGTGGCACACAACCATAAGGGGCAAATCACAACAGGCAAGAATACACAATCCTCGAGGGCAATAACCAACAGGCGAGGATACAAATCCTCGAGGGCAACTAACCAACAGGCGTGAGGTCATAACTCACGAAGGTGTTCACTCAACGATCCACGTGTGATGGTCATCACACAGGGCTAGCACTATCACTAACCCTACTAGCTGGGTCATTATCTAGGTGCAACAAGGGCTAACAGTACTGCTGTTGGCAGCCAGTGTCCTATCTAGTCCTTCCAATGATAATGAAATTAAAACAAGCATGCACAGAAAAAATTAGCAAGTATGCATGAAATCCATTTGTATTTTTGAAATAATGATTCATCAAGCAGTTATTCCTAACCGTATGCATGAGTTCAAAACCGTAAGTAAAGTCATTTCACATATCAAAGGATTTTTATTACTCCTAACTTCAATTCTGAAAAAATATAGTCATGATAAAATTAATAATGATACTTATAAACATTTCATGCAATAAAAGTGAAACATAATTAAGAGTATTGGGGAGTGCTATCTGTGCACCTAGGTGTCGTTCGTTACGAGCAATTCAATGCTTCCCTTAGGTGTCTGAATCACTCTTACGAGCTACCTACACCAATTGGAAAGTAAGAATTAGTCCTCTTCCTGTTTATTACTAAAAACAAAACTCTAACTCACTCTCCTTGATTCCATCACTAACTTTCCCAGACTTTTCATCTATTTGCATTTTCTACCCTACAAACGTTCTGAGCTTTTCATTTTAGTCCTTAATCCCTTACCCTTACCTTCAATCCAAGGAAATCCATAACAAAAAATAAGGTTTCATGCCATCAAGTTTAAAAGTGTTATTATAGGATCAATTTGAACCCATTACAATGCAGCATTTCACCATTTTCTAAAGACCCCAAAATTTTGAACCTTTTGGTTTGGTCCCTATCAGCATAACTTCTCAAAACTAACCCAAAATTCATGCTTCCAAAGCTTAAATTCAATGGATAGGGGCTGAAAATGCTTTTTCTAACATCAATCTCAAGAAAAAACCGATTAAAACTTACCAAATTCGCCTAAAAATGCCAGTGTTCTTAGCTCCTCAGACACCTACCAGAAAACTACTTCACCGGCGGCCAACCGAGCTTGAGACCAGGCAAAGAACGATGACCAGGAGGTGAGGAGCAAAACCTACCCAAGAAACGACGGAAAAAAGGGCAACCAAAGCTCTGGCCAAGATCGCGTCTTCTCGTGATTTTCCGACGAAAACGAGCTCCTCTCGCCGACAACGTAGTGGTGATTGGCTGGTGACAGGCCGACAACCTTCAGGGGGGAGCTGTAACTCCGACAAGTGAACGTACTGCTACGATGGATGTTCAACTCTCAAACACTCTCACTGCTTCTGCTCGAGCTCGACGGGAAAGAGAAGAAGATAAAAGCATCTGGGGGTATTTTAGTCTTTTCACTTTAAAGGGTGACACGTGTCAGCTCCTAAAAAAAACAAAGAGGTTAGGGAAGTCAGGTCTCGAACCCATGGTCTCTTGAATAAACACCTAGAGCCTGACTATTGAGTTAGACTCAATCTCATTTTAAGGTTTAACTTGACAAAATAATGCCCCTTAGCAATTTTTCTTGCAAAATTTCTCTCATTTAATTTCTCATTAGCTAAATTATTAATTATAATTAATTGGGTCATTGCAGCTATTGAAAATAAGTGGGTTCTTAAAATGAAGAAAAGAGCTGATAGTACAATTGAAAAATTTAAGGCTCGACTAATAGTAAATGGGTATACACAGCAAAAAGGAATTGACTATAAGAAGACTTTTTTTCCTGTTGTAC
Organism: Delonix regia; assembly: GCA_037074485.1. Classification (NCBI taxonomy): domain Eukaryota; kingdom Viridiplantae; phylum Streptophyta; class Magnoliopsida; order Fabales; family Fabaceae; genus Delonix; species Delonix regia. Next base: position 34,455,360 of record CM073452.1, on the reverse strand, counting down.
AATTTACCTCTGTTCGCTTACTTTTAGCTATAGTGGCTTGACTAGATCTTAAATTACATCAGATGGATGTAAAAACTGCCTTTCTCAATGGAGAATTAAATGAAGAGATTTATATGGAACAACCTAAGGGTTTCATTGAGGAGGGTCAAGAAGAAAAAGTTTGTTGACTTTTAAAGTCTATCTATGGTCTTAAACAATTTTCAAGGCAGTGGTATATTTGTTTTCACAATGTAGTCATCTCTAGTGGTTTAATTATGATGAGTGAAGACAACTGTGTATATACCAAAAAATTTAAGGACAAGTATATGATTATGACATTATATGTTGATGACATACTCATAGTTGGAAATGATATGGAGTTGATTAATGAGGTAAAGACCTGGTTGTCATCTCGCTTTGAGATGAAAGATATGGGTAAAGCTTCATACATTCTTGGAGTTAAGATTTCAAGAAATCATTCTAAGAAACTCTTGTATCTCTCTTAAGAGAATTACATCAGAAGAGTTTTGGAACGTTGTAGTATGGAACGTTGTAACCTATTGACACTCTTATCAGCACAAGTTGAACCTTGAGTGTCAAAATGCATCCTAAGACTGCTATGGAAAGAGAGCGTATGAGCCGAACTCCATATAGGAATGTGATCAGTTGTTTAATGTATGCAATGATGTGTACTAGACCTAATATCTGTTAAGTAGTTAGCTTGGTGAGTAGATATCGTCCTAAACATTGGGAAGCTATAAAAAGGATCTTAAGATATCTGAAAAGGACTGTTGATTATGTGCTCTGCTATCAAGGCAGTAGAGATCTACGATTGGAAGGATGCACTAATGCTGATCATGTAAGGGACTTAGATGAGCGAAAGTCTACTTTAGGATACGTTTTCTTACTCAGTGATGGTGTATATCATAGAGTAGTAAGAAACAATCCTATGTATCATTGTCCATGATGGTGGCTGAGTTCGTGGCCCTATCTTCAGCAGCCCAAGAGGCTGTTTGGTTGAAGAGGTTTCTGGATCAACTGTTATGCGAAGCAAAAAATACTGAACCAGTGTTAGTGTACTACAATAGTGATGCTGCAATTGCATACACCAAAGATCCAAAGTATCATTGCAAAACCAAACACATAGATATTAAGTATCACTATATGAAGGACATGGTTGCACGTAAGACTATGAATGTGAAGTATGTGTCCACACATGAGATGCTGGCAGATTCATTGACTAAGTTGATTTTTAGGGATGTGTTTGTGAGACACGTTAGGTCTTTAGGATTGCGTAGAATTTAGCATAATTCATTTGTATTCTTCCATTGTTCGCAGATAGAGATGTTTTGATGTTCTTTGATAATCAATAAAGTTTGATTTCCATGCTTACATATCTTTATTTGAATGTTGTGTACATTCTTATTTATTATTGAGTAAGTCGGGTAGATAAAAGGGTTAGCCTTCTCATATAGGTAACCGCCTCAATATCTTTGTGACATTGGAGATGAGACAATATTTTAAAAGAAATTATCATGCGGATAATTTGAGAGCAACTATACTTAAAATCCTATAAGTCACTTGATTGATGACATAAGGCCATTAAAAGTGATTTGATGAAATAAGTTCATCATTTCAAGTCTACCTTAGTTGCCAGATGTGAGTTCAAGACATTGTGTAAATCTAGGAACTCAATTTTAGACTTGTGTCTAAAATATCATCTGTACAACATTATTTGTGAAATAGACATACACTCCATGGGAAAAGGAGAAATGTTGTAGCACATGTTTCATACCATGTGTGCAAATGCCGACCATATGAGTTAACATAAGTGCGATCTCAACTCATAATTGTGTGAGACCCTTGAGCCTTTACGCTGGCTCTATATTTGTACCCTTAGATTCCGATCAAGTACTTGGTGTTTGTTATCTTAGCATGTTGCCCAAGGACTATGAGTAATGATTCAGTCTGACAGGACATATCTAGAAAAGCGAACTAAGTCTATGTTGATAAGATCGTGAAAAGAAGAAGATCATAAAGAGAATCTCATTATTCTGTATTCACCGGTATACCAGTTATGACTTGTGTGTCATGATTGTGACTACAAGATATTATGATAGATGAGATCATTCAAAGATATCTAAATGTGATTCTTATAATTTAGGGTGCATGCATACTTTATGATCTACATGCAAGTGCGTTTTCGACGAAAAGTTATATATTCATAACTACTGTATAGCATTGTTGCTCTCATAATATGTTGGTTTCACAGCCTACTTTTCCTGTATGAATGATTGCAGATTATAAAGAGAAAGTGTTCTCTTGATTTACCAAGAATATGTTTATTGGGTTTAGAACGTATGGGCACTCCCATTATGTGTGAGTGGGAGATGTTAGAATATCGTATAATATTTAGGGTTTAAATCTATTAAGATATTATACTGAGTTCACCCATAAGGGGTGCTAATTAAATAAGGGTAAAATAGTAATTATAAAAATTACTACTAAACCATAACCCTAACTAGCCTTTTGTAAATAGGGCTTGACTACTATACGATAAATAACTTATTAAAGAGAGAGACTTGAGACGCTCTGAGTAGAATACCTGCGAGTGTTCTGCAGTCGCATTCGAGAAGGGATTTAGGCTGTAAAAACCCGAGATACACCTAATACACTGTGGGTATCTCATTCGATCAGTGATCCTAGCCAGAGTTCGATAAGCTTCCATAATTAGGAGATCAATGTTAGTCTCATACTCTGAATCCATGAATGTGTTCATTTATTATTTTATTCCCTTCAAAAGGGAATTACAAAATAACATATACAATTTTTCCAAGATTCTCGCATTCCCATTAAGAATAAGATCCTTTAAGTGAAATTTAGGCCTTGAGTATGAACATCCATAAGCTAACATTTATGAATCCAAATGGCAAAAACTATTCCCTTAATATGCTTAAAAGGTGCACTGCTTTTCTTTTCCAATGGGTCAACAAGATCATTGAAGTCTCCAATAAAAGCCCACAAGCCTAGTGAAAAAATATTTAATATGGCATAAATAATCACCCCACAAAGTCTATTCTTGATTCAGTTTGAGGATTAGCATAGACAAAAGTCATGAAACACTCTCAAGCTATCATTCACAAAATGTGAACAAATAGAGGATATTTAGATATAACATGAACATCACCAAACTCATCTTTCCAAACAACTCAAATTTCTCTCACAAAACCACGCTACATTTAGTTTCCAAAAGAGCAATGTGACCATGCTTCTATATCTTAGTATAATTATCAAAAGTTATGTAAAAGACTTATTATCTACACCATAATAGTTCCAAACCATTATTTTATGGTTCATAGGCAGAAAAGTAGTATTAAAAACCTTATGCCATTATCCTGCCATCATTAATTTTTGAACTAGCATATGGGTTCTATACTCGTAGCTCCTTTGCTCTTCTTGGACTAGAGTTTGGATTTGCTCAAGCTTTATTGCAAATTCCGTACTATAAGCCGTTGAATTTATTTATTAGTAAATTTTGATTATTGGATGAAAAAATTTATTTTATTTTTACTAAATTTAATTCCCAAGAGTTATCAAACTCAATAGCTCAACTTTAACTATAAACCATTAGATTTTCTACAATAACCATTGGATCTTAAGATGGTTATATCTCCCACAGCTAAAACCTACTATATAAATACTCTCAAATTTGATTAAATACTTTTTCCCATTAATTATAATTGTAGACCTTACCATACTTTCATCCAACTTATTAGTTGTGGTTGTGTCAATCTTTGTTGCTTTTTCAATTTGGCTCCTAAATTTTTTAAGAAACTTATCATCAAAATACTTAATAGGTAGTTCAGGAAACCTTACCCCCACAACAACTGAATCCAAAGTGGTTGAGGAAGAATCAAAACCATGATGCCTCATATGCACAATGAGATAATGATCGAAAATGAGCTATATTCGTGCAAATTCATAATCTTCCTTTGCTTAAGCGTGTGTGGTCGTCTACAAAATGTATGTAATAACGATGACCTATTATAGATTGTATAGGAGAAAGCCCCTAGAGATCTGTATATACCAGTTCTATAGGGTGGATTGGGTGAACACCCCATCCCTAATTACCTTATTATTTAATTAATTGACACACCAATTAATTAGTAATTAAGCATATAGGAAAAATTAAAAATGACAAAGCTTCAAGTGACATTTACGATTGGAGACAATTTGAAATTAAAGATAAATAATAAGGGAATTTTGACACAAGAAAAATAAAAACCTAAAAATATTGCAATTAATAATAATAAATCAAAGTAAAAATCATAAATATTTTGATGATAAAATTGGAGAAATTAAAGCTAAAGTACAAAGAATAAAATGATCTTAAAAAAAAAAAACAACAACAACAAGAGAATAAAAAGAGAGAACCAAAAAAAGGAAGACCGAAGAATGAAAGTTAATGCATACATGAGGAAAAGAGACAAAAAGGAAAAGGCAGAGTCTGGTACATTATCACTCTGAAGGAAATATGCTACTCCCCACCCTGTAAGCCCAAAGAAAAAAGAAGCATCAAAATGGCAAGGTGCTAGCTTCTTGATACTCCCATCTACTATGCCTAAAGGAAGGATAGCAGCTAAGAGGATTAGTCAAACGTCTTCTGCTCCTTGCATATAGAACTTACAACGGAAAGGAGAAAGGACCACGCTTAGCCACAATTTGTAGGGGAGAAAGTTAAGATTTAGCAGGTAGCGTGGAGGGGACCAAAGGATAAAGAGTATGCCATTTTTTTCATAAAAGGAGGGAGTTGAAAAGAGTGTGGCACATTAGCTAGAGGAGAGTTAAGTCGAGGAGAAAGGAGAGAATACGAGATTGGGACTGAAGGGGAGACCGAGACTGAAGGAAAGGTGAGACTGATAAAGAAGAGGGTGTAGATCGAGAGAGGAGAGTGTGTAGATCGAGAGTGAAGTGAGGATGAGACCGAGAACGAAGAGAGCGTGAGCCAAGAAAAAAGGAAAAGAATTCGAGCTGCTAGGAGAAAGTAAATGAGCTGCCACAAAGAGCAAAACCAAGAGGAGGAGAGAAAGAACAGGGCCGAATGTAAGCCAAGACGGAGCAAAACTGAAAGCCAGCTAAGTGGAGGAGAAGAGGGGAAGAACATCCTCTACTTTTGCAACTCAAAACAGAGTTCAACAGAGCTACCCACTACAGGCCATAGAGAGAGAGAGAAGTAGAGAGAGAAAGGTGGAAAGGAGAGCTGTTGGAAGGAGACACGGAGTAAGGCGGAGCTGAGGTACTTTTATGGGAATTAAGAGGAAGAAGAAACTGTTGAAAGGTATGTGAGGAGCCCTGTAAGTTGAGAAAGAAAAATCGAAACTAAGGGAGGCCGAGAAGGATTCACAGTGGGTCGAGGAGAGGGAAAAACTACTGAGGGGAGGAGCTACGGTGTACCAAGGAAGGTCGAGGAGGATCACTGGAGGAGGAGAGTCACCGGGAAGAAAAGCCAACCGAAACGAAGCCCAGGTAACTCTCGCGCATGCACATTGACGTTCACACTGCAGCTTGTTTCACATGGTTTAGTTCAGTTTTTTCGTTTTTTTTTTGGTTTATTAGTTAATTAATTATTAATTAATTTTTTATTATTAGTATTATTATTTTTATATGGGATTAATATTTTTTTGCTTTATAAGTAAGATTTTAAAGAAATCATCGAGTGAAAATATTGTTTTCCTTGGATGTTTGGGATCGCATGAGATTTCGATCTCCTTAGGTCGCAAAAATTAATATATACGTGTTGTAAATAATAATAATAATGCAAAATAATAATAATTAAATATTTGTTTTAATTAAATATTTTCCATTATTTATGAAGTTATTGTGTGAGGATTTTGTTCTCTTCAATTGCATGGGATTATGTGAGATTTTAATCTCTTTAGATCCCAGAAATTAGTACACATTTGTTTTAAAAATAATAATAATTAAATATTTACTTTAATTAAATATTTTCTCTTATTTATGAAATTATCGTGTGAGGATTTTATTCTCCTCGATTGCATAGAATCATGTGAGATTTTTAATCTTCTTAGATCCCAAAAATTAGTACACATTGGTTTTAAAAATAATAATAATTAAATATTTACTTTAATTAAATATTTTCCATTATTTATGAAATTATCATGTGAAGATTTTGTTCTCCTCGATTGCATGGGATCATGTGAGATTTTAATCTCCTTAGATCCCTAAAATTGGTACACATTGGTTTTAAAAATAATAATAATTAAATATTTACTTTAATTAAATATTTTCCATTATTTACAAAATTATCATGTGAGAATATTATTCTCCTCTATTGCATGGGGTTATGTAAGATTTTGATCTCCTTAAATCCCTACAATTAGTACATACTTATTTTAAAATAATAATAACAATAATAATAATATTGCAAAAATAAAGATATTAATTAAATAAATTTTTAACGTGATTAAGTTCGTTCTTTATAATCATTTCATTTAAATTTCAAAATAAAGATTAAAATTCTAAAAAAAAAAATAACAAATTAAAAAGAGAGAAAAATGAAGAGGTCAAGAGGGTTAAGTTAATCAGGTTGTCGTAAATTAAAACACTCGAACCAAATCCCAATTATGTTTTGTTTATGAAAATCTGTTTAATTGAAACCTTCCTATTCTCATAACGAAATTTACAAATCATCAACCAATAAACATGCCTTTTTGGTCGAATTATGTGTACTTTGATCCCTATCATAGGGTACGTAGGCTCTAGGCTTTCATCCTAGGTCAAGTTCGTCCTTTGTAAATATCTATCTGTTTGTCTCTATTATTGTCGTTTTTGTCTTCGCTATTTAACGGGCATGCATGTCAATAAAGGGTATTTGAGATAAAATTAAAGGTCATATTCTATTTTAGTTGACTGGTTTAAGGTAACCGTCCTTATGGATGGGTGTTGTGGGGTGCCTAACACCTTCCCTATACTCAAATAGACTCTCGAACTCATCCCTGATTTCGCAGACCATATTACTTTTTTCTTTTTGTTTTAAATTGGTATTTTAAAGTTTTCCGTTAAAATTTTAGTGACGACTCCAAATAAATTAATTTTTAATATTCGTTTGTGGGAATCAATTTAAATACTTTTTATTCCATCAAAAGGTCGATTACGACAGACTGCATGAGAGGTTGACAAAGAAAATGGCAGAGCATGAGCTTTACCAAATTGGCATGCATCACATAAATGCTTTTCATTAGACTTTACGTGAAGATTACATTTATTTAATACAGTAGTTAACACTTTATTTGAAGGGTGACTAAGACGTTTGTGCCAGGTGTCGGAGTTAACGAGGTAAGCCATGAAATCTAAAATCTGGGACTCACAGGGAGTGTGGGGTACTGCATAAAGCCCATCCTTATGCTTGCCTGGGGAGATTTTTTCCCTGTTTTCTTGTCCTTTATAAAGCAAGCAGAAGAGTCAAATTCCACAGTAATATCGTTATCCAAAGTTAGCTTGGACACAGAAATCATACTTTTGTTAGTCCCAGGTGTAAACAAAACATTATTCAGAGTAGGAGTAGAATGTAAGCAAGATGACAGAGAAACAAAAACAATTTTCCAAACAGAAATATGAGACCCATTACCAACAGTGAGCTTACCAGTGATGGTTGATGGATTAGTGAGAACACCGTCATTATTACTGATGTGGTGACTAGCACCACTATCCATAAACCAAGTGGGATTAACTACCATAGCAGGAGTAGCAACATAGGCATGAGCAACAGGCTATGATTCTGGGCAGGAATAGACCCCATGGAATTCTAATTATATCGGTAATAACATATGAAAACTGGATGCCCATACTTACCACAGATTTGGCACGTAGGATGATTAGAACAACTGCGCCTCTTCCTCGAGTTCGACCACCACGAGAGCCTTTGGACGAATTACCACGCCAGTTTCCTCGAGACGAATCATTTTTAACACCTGTATTGGCTTGAGCAATGCTGCAATTGGTAAAACTGTGAAGCTATTTCAGGCAATTTTCGTAGGTAAGGATTTGTGCTTGATGATCGAACCAAGTGAGCTCGTCTTTGTCTGAGAGTTGAACTACAATAGGTGTGTAGTCTGAGTCGAGACCTGCAAGTATCTAAGTAATCAGATCATTAGCAGAAATAGCACAACCAGCTAGCCTATGGTCATCAGATATTCCTTTCATCTTTGTTAGGCAGTCTTCCATTTTAAGGGATCCATTCCAGGTAGTTTAAAATTCACTTTTAAGTAGACTGATACGGGATTTCGAATGAGCCTCGAATAATGACTTAGTATCACTCCATAACTTAGCAGCATGAGTGCAACTGAGCATTTGAGAGGCGATGTCAACAGTTATTGAGTTGTTGAGCCAACCAAGCAAGATTTGATCAGCGACAACCCATTCTTCATAGGTTGGGTTAAGTTTATTCCTTGCATCATCAAGGATAAATGAGGTGGGTAAGGCTTGGACCCAGTGAAATAGCCATCAAGCTTGTTCCCTTTGATTAGAGGAAAAACCATCGAATGCTGTAACATCTAATTGTTCCGATTGAGTTTGACGGAGCAGAGTTGGGGAAGGGCAAAGAGGAGAGTCGACGACTTGAGGACAGTAAAGAAAGATGAAGAATCAGGTGTAGGATTGACAGAAGAAGAAGAAGAATTAAAAGACTGAGCTCTAATATCAAAATAGGAAATAGAGGCAGAGAGAGAAAATAAAAGATGCCTTAATGATTGTTGATTATTACTTAGAACACAATACTATATATACACAATCTAGGAGCACCATTCAGCATGTAATAGTGCCAAGTGTCCATACGATTACGTAACAAACTCACACAAAGGCTATACTATACCAAAGGTATGAATAGTGAGCTATTATGAGCTGTGAGTTGTATTAGTGCCAATGCAGGTTAACACGTCAACTTCCTCCTTGTCAGCTTGTTCATTCTCTTCTCCAAAGTTTTGGACTCCATTCTCTTTCTGGCCTCAATTTGAATTTATAAAAGAGAAAGTTCATCCAGAGGTAATGACCGAAGTTAATATATTTTAATAGGCTTTAGAATGTAGGTTTTTTTTTTTTTTTTTTTTTTTTTTTGTTTCTTACACTTGCTACTTCTATGATTTATCCATTAAATAATTAGTTTAGTTTCAATTTAAACAATATTAGATCATAATAATGTGCTTGTTCATATAATTTAGCTCATCTAATTTTAACAACAACCCCATTGTTCTTTTAATTGTTAAATTAAAATATTGAAAATAATAATTTTGAGAAATAATATTAGCAGAATATTTAAATTATTATTTGAATAATTTTAAAATAATTAATGGAAATTTGGATGTTAAATTATTTGAATGAGGAGTAAATTACGTTTATTTTATGAAATTTGACTAAATTATATATTATTTGTTTTAAAAATTATACTTGACTCTCTTAATATTTTTTTATATATTATAGAAAGTTTTCATTTTCTTTTTTTATTGTCAAAGAAGACCTTAATAGTTAGTTCGTATCATATGAAATTAATATTTTATTCATCATACGACTGTAAAAATAATTATATTATGTAAAAAGTATAACCATTAAAACAGGTTCAATTTACAATGACGAATTTATTTAATTCACTAAAATGTTGGGTTAGATTGTAATTTTTATCTTATTTAATATAAATATGTTAAATTAATATAATCTACTTAATTTGGGGGCCAATGAGCCAATTTAGTGGGTTAATAAATTGGTTCAATTAAAAAATTTTATGAAATTTTTTTAATAAAAAGTTTAATATTACATAATATAGAATAATTTTTATTTTTATTTATTTTTAATATTTAATATTTGATTCATCATATTTATCATGAATAAATTTTTGGTCTTAGAATTAAATATTTAACTTAATAATTGAATATTTTTTATTTAGAATCAATTTTTTACAAATTCCTTTTTAAAAATTTTTTGATAAATTAATCGAGCTAAACTAGCCTTAGGCTGGCTTATTTTGACATTGTAATTTTATTATTAAATAAAAATTAAGAAATTGAATAAATTTATTTTGTTAAAAATGAATATTATGTAAAAGATTAAAGCAAAATTAAATCAAAAGCGAATTTAATGTAATTTTTAAAATAATCACTGTTTACTAACATTACCGCATGTTTAGTGCAAGGCCGGTACGGTACTGTTGCTGGGTTCTCTGGGCTGGCTTTCACTACCACCTCCTCGTCCTCGGTCATCTATAAACCCTACTCTTGGATCTCTCTGGTTGACGCAGCTTCCCAAGGTGCTCACTCTTCCTTTCGCTACTTCTCTACTTTATTAAATATGATATACGGAAAACGGAATTAAATAACTTTGGATGAATAAACTTCCAATGGTGCCTGTAAACCCATGATGTGAAACATTGTTAATTCGATTCATATTGGAAGGAATACATATCCATTCTGAACGGATTATGTATTTCTGGTGAAATGATGCTGATACTTTGATATTCACTTTCAATTGAATGTTCATATTATCTGTTCCTAAGGAGTCCCAAGTCAGGACCAAGCAGAGGAACCCGCTCCAGTACCATTTATATTTGATTTTTTTTTCTTATTTTATTTTATTTTAGTGTTTCTATGATATGGGGGAAATGTTTTGCTCTTTAGAGGAAGGGGGCTGAAGAAGCTGCAAGCTGGCTTCAGAACTTTGTTTTGCTAATTCTTTAATATCTTATACTATAAAAACTAGGTTTCGAAAAATCTTAGCATTTCACCTCCGTTCTTTCTAAGTAAGTTTTAAATGCCCCTGTTGTTTATTCCTGACTTCTGAACTTGAAGCTATATATTCGTATTTTTCCTTCGCAAGTAAGATTAAAGTCTGTTGTCCACGTCCACCCATGATAGTTGATCTAGATCTAGATGGCTCGTCTAATTCATAAGCTACAAAACAGAATGGTAGATTGACCACTATGCTGTGAACATGTTCTTTCGACTGTTTAACATTACCTTGTGGAAATAACACTACTAAAACAGGAAAAAAATTAAAAAAAGAACGTTCTTGTAGTGAAAATTTTAACTTCTGGATGTCTAGACCTCTCATTTTGTCAACATTCTTATTTTTTTCCATCCAATGTGATCTCAGTTGAAAAATACAGAATACAAATTCTTGAAAAGTAGGCACATCTGAATCAGTTGTGAAGATTAGAACCGGGCAGCTCTCAGTTTGGCAAATGATTACACGCTGATGAAGAGAAACTGTAATAAGGAAATTGAAGTGCAGAGTGGCAGTTGACTCTAGGATGAAGCAATGGCATCTGCTGCTAATGTAGACAATATCTTCTGTTAAGTGTGATGGGTTTCAAGATGCCTTTTAAAATTTTAGGGAACAATATCTTCTCTACGGGATGCTGCACTTTGTTTTCAAATAAGTAGCTTCTATGACTATTTTAGTAATTTTCTGATTTCCTCCCCAAACCCTTTGCCTTGAGGCTAATTTTAATCTTCTATTTGAGACTTTAAGCAACTGAATTTATTAACTTTATTTTATGGTCTATAATTTTCAATGGATTGTATTTGTTAGTCTCATAATCAATTGTGGACTAAAAATATTTTGATTTGAAGTAGTTTATTCTGTGTCTGAGAAACATGTTGAAGCGAGCACTGGGCAAGGTTTGGAGCAATAGGATCTATGCTTTTGAAGGAAACAGAGTTGAGCCTTGGATTTATGTGCCCACAAAATATTTTCACAACGGACTGGTAAAGACTCCCAATCTACTTTTTAAAGCTCAGTTTGATTTTATATTACTTACTCTTATTTCTGCCTGCTAACTTTATTGTATAATTGTCTTTATTTGTAAAAACATCATCTGCCTGGATCAGAACTTACTATTTTGCATTAAGTGTTACCTCATATCTGATTGTAATTTTGCCCTTCATAATGGAAATTAGACTTTTTAAAAGAGCAGGTAAGAAAGGTTGACTTAAAATTCAGCACTTTGTTACTCCTATCTGTTATTGTTTATTTGCAAAACTTATAGATAAATTGGTTTGGTTTTTGGCATATCAAAAATCGAATATATAAATAAAATTTGAATTTAGTAGCTCTTATAAATATATTCAAAACTAAGAAATGCGGAAACTTTCAAAAGCAGAGGATGGATCATGTTTGATGTTATGTTCTTAAAATTAATTTTTTATTGTCAGTCATCATTTGCATCCTGATTTCTTTATCTGCATTAATGCCTGGGGTGCTGATGGGATACCCTTGTATTATTTGACAAAATAACAGAGAAATGGCACTCTGAATGGAAAGGATATAGTTAGGGAACCAAGGAAACTAACAAGAACTACACCACTCAACACAGACTGATGCACCTCTAGCTTTCGAGAGGCTAGAGTCTCTCCCCTCTTGCCCAGATTCTTCTCATCCCCCACTCACCCCCTAAGTTGACCATGTAACCTCCCTATAACAACCTAACCATACAACACACACTATCCCTTAGTTAGTTATTACCCGCCACTGCCACCTCAACCTCTCGAGGCTTCTTTTGAACCTCATCTATCACAACAAGCCTCCTATTTTTTCTTGTATAGACTTTTGATATGATGGGCCTCTTGGGCCCATCCTTACCCCCCGCTACAAGTTTGATCTTGTCCTCAAGATTGAAATCGAGGAATTGTTGTTTGATAACATCATAAAATTCCCAAGTACTGTCACACGGTGGTAGGCCCCTTCACTTGATTAGGACTTGGAACTACCCATTAGTAAGGGTTTGACACTTTTGAACATCTTAAGGATAAACCTTGATTTCCATATTATCCATTAACATTGGAGGTATCTGTTGGCTTTGGACAGTGGGCTGCAATGATTTCTTTAGTTGAGAGATGTGGAAAACATTATATATCTTGGCGATTGAAGGGAGCTCCAAGTGATAAGCTACTTATCCTATCCTTTCAAGGATCTTATAAGGACCATAGAATCTAGGGGCGAGCTTTTCACATAGGCGTTTAGCTAAGGATCTCATTTTGTAAGGCCACAGCTTGAGGTACACATAATCCCACACCTTGAAACTCAAAGCCTTGCATTGCACATCAGCCCATTTCTTCATGTAATCTTGAGCCCGTTCTAAATTGCCTTTTAACTCCATAAGAACAAGGTTACGATCTCGCATCTGAACATTAACAACCTCTACATTAGAAGAATCCTCTTGCCATTGAAAAACTGAAGGGGGGTCCCTACCTTACAAGGCTTTGAATGGAGTCATTCTACAAGATCTATTATAGGTGGTATTAAACTATAATTCAGCCCATGACAACCACTTACTCCAATACTTATGTTTATCTCCAACAAAGCAGCGAAGATAGGTCTCCAAGCTACAGTTCATAACTTTAGTCTGGCCATCAGATTGTGGATGATAGCTGGAGCTATAACTCAATGTGGTACCTGCCATTTTGAAGAGCTCATGCTAGAATTGACTCATAAAAATTCGGTCCCTGTCCGATACAATGGAGTGGGGAAAACCATGAAGTTTAACAACTTCTTTGGTAAATAACTCAGCAACATCTTTGGCATCAAAAGGATGAGCCAGCCCAAAAAAATGGCTATATTTAGTAAGGCGATCAACAGTTACCATGATGGTGTCATAACGAGAAGAGCGTGGTAAGCCAGTGATAAAGTCAATGCTTATGTCTTCCCAAACCTGCTGAGGAATGGGAAGAGGTTGTAAGGGCCAAGTTGGACTAAGGGCTTCGTACTTATTGCATTGGCACACCTCACAGCGAGCTACATATGTTTGGATGTTGCATTTCATGCCTTCCCAGTAGACTATATCAACCAACTTTCTGTTTGTGTGAAGATAACCTAAGTGGCCACCTAGGGGAAATCATGAAACTCCTTTATCAACACTGGTAATTGAGAAGAACACTTGGGTAGCACCATTCTATTGTTATAAAATAAGCGTCCTTTCTTCAATGTATACCCTAACGGAGCTTCTTGTCTAGCTATTAACTTCTGCACAATATGTCGTAACTTCTCATCATTTTGGACTTCTTATCTAACAATTCCTTATCTGTCAATTGGATGACAAACATAGCCTAAAGAGCCATATCCCCCACAAACCTGGGGAGTGCATCTGCTGCTCTATTATGCTTTCCCGCCTCGTAAACTATCTCAACATGATACCCCCTTAATTTCGAAACCCATCGCTACTAATTGGGTTCCAATAATCACTGCTCCAATAGGTATTTCAATGCTCGTGGGTTAGTTCGAATAGCAAACTTGTGGCCTTGTAAATAATGATGCCATTTTTTAATAGCCATGACAATGGCCATCAGCTCTCTATCATGGACTGAACACTATTGGGCCCTCTTGGAAAGTGCCTGACTATAGTATGCGATTGGACGTCCTTGTTGCATGAGGACAACACCCACTCTAAAACCTGAAGCATTAGTCTCCAATTCAAATGGCAAATCGAAATCGAGCATAGCTAGCACTAGAACTGAAGTCATAGCTGTCTTCAAAGTCTGAAATGCATTCTGAGCTTCTTCTCCTCACTTAAAAGTATTCTTACGCCACAGTTGAGTGAGTGGAGCTGCTACTTTTCCATAATTCCACACAAAACAACAATAGTACCTTGTTAAGCCCAAGAATCCTCGTAGAGCTTTCAAGGATTTTAGGAAAGGCCACTGCACCATAGATTCAATCTTTGCTGGATTAGCCTAGACTCCTGTTGCAGAAATAATATGACCCAAGTACTCTAGTTTAGGTAGCCCAAAAACACACTTCTTTTTATTAATTACCAACTGATGCTTCCTCAATACCTCAAATGTAGTTCGTAAATGAGTCAAGTGAGTTGAGAAGTCAAGGTTGTAAATCAAGATGTCATCAAAGAATACAAGTATGAATTTGCGGAGGTATTCTTTGAAGATGTCATTCATAGGGCTTTGGAAAGTAGAAAGGGCATTAGTGAGTCCAATTGGCATTACAAGGAACTCATAATGCCCTTTGTGTGTACAGAAAGCTATTTTAGCCTCATCTCCCTCCTTCACCCTTTTCTGAAGGTACCCAGACTCTAAATCCAATTTGGTGAAAATTGCAGCCCTCTTTAATTCATCAAGTTATTCATCATTAGCTGGGATGGGGAATTTGTTAGGTATAGTGACCTTGTTTAAGGCCTTATAATCGACATAAAATCGTCAGCTACCATCCTTCTTCTTCACCAATAAAATAGGACTGGAAAATGGGCTAGTGCTTGGTCTAATTATGCCTATCTGCAACATCTCTTTCACCATTTTTTGATCTCTGATTTCTATGAGTATGCATATCAATATGGCCTTATATTAGGTGGTTGGCTACCCTCTTTCAGTACTATAGGATGATCTTGGTGTCTCCTCGGGGGTAACTGTGTAAGGGGGTCGCTGATGGTCTTAAATTCTTCCAATAAACTGGAGATTTTAGATGACATTGATGTAATGGGATCTGGTGAAACTGTAGCCCCCCATAAATTCAATCAAAATGCCTTGTTTGTCCTTGTGAATTGTCTTCATAATAGCTGTCAAGGAGGTCCTTATGCGAGATAAGGTGGGGTCACCATATAAACAAAACCACTTACTTGCTGCTCTGACTTTCATAGTAAGCTGTCCCTAGTTAATTCGAACTTCCCCCAGACTTTCTAGCCACTCAACACCAAGTACAACATCAGTATCACCCATCTCAAAGGGATAAAATGATTTTATCTATCAACTTTTGAAGAGAGTTGAACTCCTTGGCATACTCCATATTGTATAACAGCACGCCTATCACCCAGTGTGATCCGATATGGTGTTGTTTGCTTTGTCAATAAACCCAGCCGCTGTACCACTCAGAGGGAGATGAAATTATGTGTGGCTTCGCTATTGACGAGCACCAACACTTCATCTTTCAGCTTGCCCACTAACTTCATGGTCTTATGGCCAAGAAGTCCTATGATGGAATTTAATGACAATGTCATGGAAGCAATCTGTTTCTCAGAATCGTCTCCTTCCTCATTAGGAACAAGTGGACACTCTTCCTCTTGCCCCTTGTTATGCTCTAATAAGATAATCATCTTAAGTTGCTTGTTCTTACAACAATGATTAGGGCCAAATTTTTCATTGCATTTGAAGCACAAGCCCAACTCACATCTCCTATTAGCCTCAGTTTCAGAGAGTCTCTTAGAATTACCAAATGAAGCAGTTCTAGAGGACGAAATATAAGTCACCGTAATACTACCTTTTGTGTCATCTTAGATTAAGTGTTCGCTTTCTTCCCCACCCCTCTACCGGCTACTGACTTAGCAGGTTCACTGGGTATAGGTGGAATGACCCCCAAACCATCGAGATGTTGACGTATTATGATAACCATGACTAAACTTTGCCTTACAAGATTTTTCCAAGGCCAAATTACGATCCTCAATCTTCTGAGCTAGATCCATTGACTCGGTCAACATCTTGGGCTGCATGAAACGTACTTTAGCTCGTATCTCCTCAAATAATCCACACTTAAATGTACCCATATGCACCTCATCACTAACACCATCTAATGGTGCTGAAGGCAGCTCAAATCGTTCTTGAAAGTCAAGCACCGTCGTCTCCTGCTTGACGGCAATCAACATCTCAAATGCATTGCCTTTCTGTTGAGAATGGAATCGACGTAGCACCTTATCCTTGAAGTGAATCCACAAATGGAAGGGTGCATGCTTCTCCATGCATTGAAACCAATTGAGTGCTTTACCATCCAAACTTATTGCGACGGCGTCCAAACGTTCCTCTGGTGTCACCCTGTTGACCATAAAGTAACGTTCAACCTTGAATAGCCACCTGATAGGGTTATCGCCAAAAAAAAGTAGGAGTTCCAAATGACGATACAAATAGGTATCACTATTGATCGGCTCAGGTTCATTCTTGCTATGACTCCCAATCGAAACCTCAGCTGGTTGTGCTTTAGCAACTTCGACCATTGCCTTCCCTCGTTCCTTTGTTCATCTCCATGAACGAAATTCGGCCAACTCATCACAAAGCACAATGAGAGTTAACTGAATTGCTTTCCTCTCATCTCGTGATGCCACCACCTCAGCAGACAACTTCGATACAGTCTTCTCCAACGAATCAAGTCGTGCTTCCATTCTAGTATTGACCATATCTTGAAGATTAGAACTGCTCTGATACCAAAATGATGGGACTCCCTTGTATTATTCAACGAAATAATAGAGGAATGGCACTCTAAAAGGAAAGGATCCAGTCGGGGAACCAAGGAAACTAACCAAAACTACACCACTCTACACACACGACGCACCTCTAGCTTTCAGGAGGCTGGAGTCTCTCCCCTCTTGCCCAGATTCTTCTCACCCCCCACTCACCCTCTAAGCTAACCATATAACCTCCTTGTAACAACCCAACCATACAATACACGTTATCCCTCAGTTAGTTATTACCCGCTATTGCCACCTTAACCTCATGAGGCTTCTTCTAAACCTCCTCTATCACAACTGGCCTCTTATTCTTTCTTGTATAGACTTTTGATATGATGGGCCTCTTCGGCCCATTAGGTGCCAAGGGGGGAGATGGTTTGGTGGGTCGTGAGAAGACCTAATTAAGGCACTAAGTAGTTTTATGTTTATAATAGTAATACACGGCTATTATAGACAATATATTGTTTTTAGTACCTGAATTTGGAAAGTCCTATACTTGCATGAATGAGATAATTATCTAGGATACACATTATTAGTGCACTATGCGCTTAAAGCATCATAAAAGATTTTATTTTTGCATACAAGTCTCTCCTCTGAAATTACCTGTCTCAGGCCTCACCTGGATATCTTATGTCACTCTAACTCTCCCAAGTCACCATCACACAAAGCTAAAGAAAAGCCTTTTTTTCTTTTTTTCTCACATTTCTTGTGCATTCACTTTTCAGAAAAAGAGGGGCATTTCTTTACTTCACCCATTCCCATGCTCATCATCTCATTTCTTTCACTTCACTCACGTATAGAGGAAGGCAGAGACATCTCATTTTTCTCACACTCTGTCATCAAATCACCTGTAGGAAAATTTGTCTTTCTTTCTTTCTTTCTCTTCATCTCCTCCCAGAAGATCTCTCCTCCTATTCCACTGAAGATACAACATGACTGAGAATAACCTTGTTTCTTGAAGACAGTATTTGTTTCCCAGTTACTTTTGTACTCTGTATACCTTTTAATTGATTATTGGGCTGTTAATGTAAGTTTTCTCAATTTACAGCCAAAACTCATCTTTTAGTAAATGTTTCATGCAGGCTCATATGGCACCAAGAAGCTTTTTTGGTGTGGAGGATTTCCTTGATGATGACAATAGTCGACCTTACACTTACCAGAAAGGGAAGAAATCAAAGAATCCGAATAAGCATGTATCATTCAAACAGAGAACAATTGCCTATATGGAACCTTTTACACTAGATGTGTATATTTCTAAGCGTTTTGTCACAGCTTCACTCACGCATAGGGTGACAAGCAAACAAGTTGCTGTTGCTGGTACTAACTCCAAAGACATAAAAGCTGTACTCAGGTCTCGTTCAGACATACCAGCATGCTTGGCCATTGGTACGATTTTAGCTGAAAGGGCAAGAGAAGCTGATGTTTACACTGCTTCTTATACTCCAAGGGACAGGGATAAGTTTGAGGGGAAAATTAGAGCCGTGGTTCAGTCACTTATTGATAATGGGATTGATATTAAAGTTTATCTGGACTGAGTCACTTTTCTTGAGTCATCGATGGTGGGATTGATTAAAGTTTACCATCTCATGACTCATTTAGATTGTGATTGAAGTTATGTGGCCCTCTTTGTATCTTTAGTTGTGTCAGTTTTGTCCAACGGTATTGTGGAGCTATGCTAATGTTTTGGTATTATTATAGTTTGATATCTTTTGAAGTGCAGATTTGGCAATTGTTTTATTTATTTTTGGGAATTGCTTCAATTCAGATTAAGTTGATGAATATAAGAGACTGAACCCAAGGTTTTGTTCGTTTTAATTGGTGTTTATCAATGGAGAAAACCCCCTTTAGTGGTTGATGTTCTAAGTTGAATGGGGTCTGATAAGGTCTTGTAGTTGGTTCCCTGGAAACGATAGTCTCGTACTTGCAGTTCGTAGACGATGGGATCTTGCTTCTTCATGTTAAAAACAAAGTTTTATACATGTACTATACGTCTTTTAATACTTTCAGGCTATCTAAGGTCTGAAGATTAATTTGGTTAAGAATGGTGTGGCAAGGAATAATATTGATGGCCAAAATCTTCTTTTGGTTGTTTGGCAGAGCCTCTGATTCTATTTGAGCCTCTCGTTTATTTTGGAACCTTCTGGTGACAATCAGGGAGCAAATTCGTTTCGGTGCCAACTAATTGGAAAGATTTTGATAACTGGAAAGATGACTTTTGGTCTTTAGGTGGACGTATGGCCCTTATTCAATCAAGTTTATCTGGCATTTCCACCTATTACACGCCTCAATAAAATTTCAAGACGTTTAGCCCAAAGAAAAGCGAGGACTCGAAGAAATTTTCATTGATAAGGTTTATCTGGCATTCCCATAATTGAATAAATTTTATATACCATGATATTCTTGCGATCGATCATTTTTGTGACGTGTATGAGTCAATTAAGATCTTCTGAACTATTGTCTTGTGGCCCTAAAATCGAGCCAATACTACGTCTAGCACGAAGAAAGGAAAACAGAACGAAAACATCAAGAACCAAAATCACCAAAGGAAATGAAGAGATTGTTATGCAGACTATACAATTCCTTCCACTGAATGAAGGCTGTCAATGGATGCCAACAGCTTCAACACTAAACCTGTTATTGTGATGATGATACAATCCTCAATACAATTTAGGGATCATTGAATGAAAGACCCGTATGAGCATATTGCAAGTTTCCTTGAGATATGTGCTACATCTAAATTCAATGGGATGGAAGTTTCAGATGATGCAATGAGGTTGTGGTTGTTTCCTATGTCATTGAGGGACAAAGTGTTATGATAACACTTTTTGCCATCTAGAGCATTCATGGAATGACATAGCTTCCAATTTCCGCTAGCAAACATGGACAAGCACCAAAGTGAAATTATCGCATTTTGTCGAGTTAAGAATATGCCCTATTATGAAGTGTGGGAGTGGTACAAGGATCATTTGAGACGTTGCCCGCGTCATGGCTTGCCGCACTACATAACAAGACATATAGTTTATTTGCACTAACCTTCGAAAATTTTTGTTTGTGTTACTATATGTCAATACATTTTAAATTAATAGTATTTATAAAGGTTAATGAAAAAATTAAATTTAGTAATATATTGTGATATAAAAAACATAAATTATATAAAGCCTATAAAATTGGTTATGTGAGATTAGTAAGAGAGAAGTGCTCATTAAGAAAGCATAATCCTAAATCATTCAACCATATATTATTTTCTCTTATAATTGTCAAGTTATATTTATCGTCTTTTATTAGAAAATTAAAAGAATTTAATTAATTAATAATAAAATCTTTGGTGCACTTATAATTGTGAGTGCACTCAATTATAACAATTTTGTACAAATCACATGACAATACTTAACCAATGAGTCTAACAATTTTGTGTGAGTCAAAACCGAGTTTGTATTGATTCTGATTCTAACCTCTATTTAAATCAAAATTCTTATCTCATATCATAAAATTGGCGATTCTACCGAATTGAATTGCAATTTTGACAATATTGTGTATTATATATTAGATTTATCTACCTTGAAGCTCCACAAGAGTTTTTTAGTCCCTTTCTTCGATCCAAACCTTTATAGAGCAAAACTCTTTAGAAAAACAAAAACCTTAAAATCTAGCGTATGAAACACTAAGGTCATCTTATCTTTTCATACAATGAGTGATCATTTTAAGAAGTAGAAATGTACTAGTCTTTACGACCATTTTAGACCATGGTCTTGATGACCATGCTAGTCATAGATTTTTAGAGTTATATCATTGTAACTATGTAGTCCAATGGCAGTGGCAATTTGGACCCCCCAACTTGATCGAAATGCCTTCCTTACCCAAAAATTCATATTTATTTACACTAATGTCCCTACTTTACACTAATGTCCCTACAAATATAAATCAAGCACAAATAAAAGATACTACTTAAAACATCCAAGAGCTAACTATTTGCAAGATGCAATTAGGCTTCCATATAAAACACATATAAATTAAGCTACAATGCTGTCAACTCTCCAAATGAAAGTTAACTTGGCCTAATTTTACAATAAAATTAGCTAGTGTCAATAGTAAAGTGAGCCATTTTAAAGAATTCTTAGCTTAAGTTTAACATCACCCCAAAAAAAAAAAAACTATAATTATCATTCTTTTTATGCAATTGATAGAATTTAATACTTTTTGTAATGATAATTGATAGGAAATTGAAGCCGGGTTTAAGCAGCAAAGAGGCAAAAAACTAAATAATCAAGAGTAAGGATCCAACACCTAGGCACTGAAACTAGATAACTGTGCCCTGACATTGAAAACATAAACTAAGCTTTCAGAAACCAAAATATCAATGCTTATGCATCGAAACTCGAGAATTGGAAGAACTAATGCTAAAACTCAGTACCCAGGCACTAGAAAAAAAGACATAGCACCTAAGCACCCAAAATTCCAAAAATCACCAGAAGACTAGTGCCAATGTGCCACATGAGTAGTGCATAGGCTCTAGAAATAGAAAGTTGGTGCCCATGCGTTAGTTCTAATGCTTAGGCATGCCGTTAATTAACCTAATTTTAAAAAATAAAATACTTGGAAATAAGGATGACCTTAAGGCTCTGAAGGTTATAAATAAGTGATGTAAGCACAGATGACAAGAGGCGTGATGACTTAAATGATGACATGAATTTGCCTCCAGGTCTAATTATAAGACTGAGAGCCAAGAAGTTCAAGGAATTACTATAAATTTATGTGGGAAAATTCTTAGAGAATGCAAAAGAAAGTCACTTGGATGGCTCGTGCTTGGAGAAGGAAACCTAAGTGATTAATCTGAGTCATGTCTAGCCTAAATGAAGGCCCAATTTATTTGGGTTATATCATCCATAAATATTGCTACTGAAATAAGTGTTTTGGACCACATTATAATTAGTTTGGGCCTAAGATGTATATGGTTATATATTAGGCTTCTGTTTTAGTGTCTGAAATTACTTTTAGCATCATTTGACCCAACTTATGGGGGCCCAATGTTGTATTTCGAAATTAAGGTTTCTTAGAGGGTCTAATACTTATAAAAAGGCTTAAGCCTTAACCTTGTAAGACATCAAGTTTAATTTTATCAAAGAAACTCTTTAGTTTCCTTCTTGGCTTGGCCAGAGCTCTATAGGAGAGGATATCTTGTCTTCTTCTATTGCAAAAAGAATTAATTCTTAGCAAGGTGATCTTTTGAGGGAAATTCATTCTTGTTTCTAATCAACCTATCATTTGCGTTTCCATTTGCATCTGTCATTTGGAAGTTCAATAGGTTGGTGGTTCATTCCATTTCATGTTCTTGCCATAGTGTGTGTTCTAGGAGTTTTAAGTTTTTCATAACCTCGGGGTTCCGCATAATTTGGTATCAGAGTTGAGGTCACGTGTTTGATTCCTAGCAAGGCAATTACTGAGGGAGAGATTATTAGCCAAGGTGTATGGTAGCAATTGTCTAGTGGGGGAGGCCTAGGTGTGGGGCTAAGTCACAGTCGAAACGTGGCACTTATGCTTGGTCATTGTTAAGAAAATAGAGTTATGCCCTAACTAACAGCTATAGCTTTTGGCCTAATGGTAAGCGCTTGATTCTACATTTGGTATTAGAGCTTGGATTGGGGTAAATTCTTATTTATCCCTATTGTTGTTTGTTGTTCATTCTCTTTTGGTCTTAATCTTGCCTAGATTGTTTCATCTGTTACTAATTTTTGTTCATCAGTGTATTTCCTTATGATCTTGCTTCTATATTCTTATTTTCTTGATCCTATCTTAAAGTGTTTATGGATTTTGTTAATCTATTATTACTTTTATTCATCGAAAAAATTTCTTTTGATTTGTTTAGTATTCTTGTTTTCTTAGGAAAAAAAAAAAAAAAAAGTCTAAAAGTGTTGAGTGTTTTGTACAGAAGTCAAAAGTAAAAGTATCTTGTGAAGACTTTTAATGAGTACATGTTGGAGTTAGTAGCCTACCACAAGAATACAAAAATTTTGAATGCACCTTGGAGTAGTTGTCTAACTTAGGAATCCAAGGAAATTAATGTTAATGTTTCATTTTTATTGGAGAAAAAAATCGGAAGTTAAAAAAGAAAAAAAGAAAAAGAGGTTGTATTATTGAAAAAAAAAATTGGTCAAGGGTACTGTGCAAACAATCAAACTTTGTAAGTTGCCATAAGTCTATCTTCATTTTTCTTTCACATGCCTTTTGCAGTTTGATTTTGTTATTCTTATATCATTCCACTGTCTCTAGTTCATAATGTCTTCTATTCCCTTCCATTCATTTGATTTGCAAAACAGGTTTATCTTGTGCAAAAATATATTCTGAAGTGCAATCGAGGACAATAAGCTTTAATGATAAAAAGGCTTGAATGTTGGTGAGCTTAAGAGAGGTAAAATCCAAAAATCAGTGTGAAATATAGGTGAATTAAACACTCCTGTGTGTAAACATGTGAGGTAGTGTATTGCTTACCAATCTATTTTATTTCATTTTCTTTAGTTCTTTTTCAGATTGAGAATTATGATTAGTTTTAGAGAAAATAATGAAGTTGATATGAAGCTATTCATGAAGGCTATACAAGACTAATTCAAAGTTCTAAATTTAAAGTTGGATAATTTAGAGTCACCTAGTAGGTCAAGACCTACACGAAGGCTTCTGTTTGTTGAAGAAGGAAAATATGATTGTGATGATGCAAATTTCATGAGAAATAGAAGAAGGGAGGTACGAACTGAATGGAATGATAACAATCTCAATGCTATCAAGATGAGCATTCTTCCATTTAAAGGTAAGAATGATGTTGAAACTTATCTTGAATGGGAGAGGAAGGTTGAGATGTTATTTTCATGCCATAATTATTCGGAGGAAAAGAAGGTCAGATTGGTTATAGTTGAATTTTCTGATTATGCTTTAGTTTGGTGGGGGGAACTTGTAAAGTCAAGAAGGAGAAATAGTGAGGATCCGATTGAGACTTAGGCTGAGATGAAGAAAGTGATGAAAAAGTGATTTGTGCCTTCTTATTACTATAGAGAAATACATTAGAAGCTATAAAGGCTTATTCAAGGATCAAAGTTGGTTGAGGATTTCCACAAGGAGATGGAGATGCTAATGATAAAAGCTAATATTGAGGAAGATGAAGAAGTGACAATGTCTAGATTTTTTGCTGGTTTGAATAAAGAAATTACTGACGTGGTAGACTTGCACCCTTATATGGAGATAGAGGATCTAGTTAGACTAGCCATGAAAGTGGAGAGCCAACAAAAACCAAATGGTTAAGCAAGAGGTCAAAATGGAGTAAAGATGACAACAAAAGGAAAGGACCAAGTCTAGATTCGAGAGTGAAGGCTAATAAAGCAGACAAGGGTAAGGTGAACAGTACTTTGAATAAAAAAGGTATATCTAATTCGCCTTCTAAACATAGAGAAATTAAGTGTTATTGCAAAAAAAATTAATTCTTAGTAAGGTGATCTCTTGAGGTGAATTCATTCTTGTTTCTAATTAACCTACCATTTGCGTTTACATTTGCATCTATAGGGGCCTAGTGAGGTTCTTCATAACCATGGGGTTTCGCATCAATAGGGGCTTAGCGAGGCTTTATGGGACACATAAAGCAAGATAGAATTTGAGAAGCAATGTTAAGTAGGTTGATGATGGACTTATAAAAGAGATTTTGTAAAGGGAGCTGCAACTTGGTTTAAGGATGTAAAGGACTAGACACTTTTTAAAATTGATTCTACAACTATGATGGTGCTAAAAGAAAATCAATTTAATGGCGTACACTCTGAGGATCCTAATGCACATTTAAGAACTTTTTTGAAAATTTGTGATATCTTCAAAGTAAATGGTTTCCCTCCATAAGCCATTAACTTAGGTTATTCAGATTCCCCTTAGATTAGATGCATAGCCTAATGGTCTATCACTACTTGGGCTTAATTAGTTCAAGAATTTTTTAACAAATTTCTTTTCCTCACTTAGATTGAGCAACTATTGAAGGATATCTTTAACTTTCATTATTTTGATTTAGAAGCCTTATACAAGGCATATGAACACTTTATATATTTACTTCAAAAATATTCTCATCATGATTTTTCTAAGCAAAAGCAAGTTAGGATCTTCTACAACAGACTAACCACTTCATCCCGAGACTTGATTGATAGGGTTGCCAAGAGTTCATTGTTAAATTAGTACCCGAGGGTGCATTTGAGATCCTCAAAGATCTAACTTCAAATAACTAAAGAGCCTGTGAACAACTCTTAAGAATTCAATTAAATGTCAAAGTTATAAAATTATTGCATTAAATTAATCAATAATTTGGAGGATTTGACCTAAAAATCACTTAATCACATAAATTGACCAAGAATTCTATAATTGAACAAATATTAATGTAATTAAGCATAACATTAACTGACAGCCTTAATAAGTCCTTATAATACACTTGAAAAATACAATTTCAAGACTTGCCAATCTTTTTTTTTTTTTTTAAAATCTCAAGTAATATTAATATACTTTCCTTTAATATAGTACATTTGAAATGTAAAATATACTTATGCATTAATTAGTTATGCCTAAAAAACGCCATCATGGGCTCATAAACAAAATGTTTTGCATTGACACCCATAACAAAATCAACATGAGCATAGTCTTCCCTGAAAGCCACCACAAGCTTGTCCTCATCATGGTTTTTGAGATTGTCAAGCAAAACCTGCACATCTTTCACATCTGATAGCACATCCTTCCCTCCATAGGCAAGGAAGAGAGGAAGGTCTTTTGGAATGCTGGTCATGTCATACAGAGGAGGACTGGCTTGTCCATAGTGTTGCATGTTTTGTCCTTGATCTCCATAGTCATACATTGCTATTTTCCCTGTTCTGATCACTGCTTAAAAACCCCACACAATAAGATACAAGAATATCTAGGTCAGTGAAAAAATTTACATTTTTAAGCCTTAAAGTTTGGTCATGGTTTTAATTTTTAGTGATTATATGTTCTTAAGAACACGAGTTCGTTAATTATGATGTAATTAAAAATTAAATTTTAAAAAATATTTTATTAAAAGAGTTTTGTGTGCAATAATTAATGAATTTACTTATAATAATATTTATATTTAATTATATTTTATAATTAATTATGTTAGGGAATAGGTATCCTGGGAATGTATCACTCTTTAATTTTTACTTTTTTTTTTGCCAAAGTGTCATAACTAATAAATAGATAGTAGGGTTCTTAACGCTCATCCGAGTGGTCTCGACTCGAATCCTAATAAGAATAAATACTATAAATTAAGATGTAATAGTGAGTCAAAAAAAATAAATAAATAGAGGGTGCTTAACAAATCACCTAATAAATTTGACCAATTTTTTCAATACTTTTTTCTAACAAATGACTAAAAATACGACATTTTGAAGAGTTTTTTTTTTTTTTTTTTTATATTTGTGCTATACTATTTTTCTCGCACAAAAATTAATTTACGCGTCTGATTGTAGTTCAAACAGGAAGCTCTATTTCTTAATTACCCCTCATAGCCAAAAAGAAAAAAGAAAAACGAATTATGCTATGATTTAAAAATGCATTTATAAATAGTTGTGTTAATGATATCGATCATAGGAACTTCCTTTAATGAAGAGATTCAGTTTGCATTGTTAGTCAATGTGATTGTTTTAAATTAATATCAATAGGAACTAACATTTGATAGAATTTACATTCTCTTAATTTTTCTTTTAATTTTGGAGAAAAATAGACATAAAGTAAATAATGTTAAGAATAGCAATTTTGTGGAGCTAAGTCTCTCTACTTGCTCCCTAGCTCCACTATTATTCGTGTCCCCCGTCCTCACTTTCTATTGTAAGGGGAATTTTCCACATGCCCATTTTTCAAGGAGACTCAAATTTCTTAAAATAAAATTGCTAAAAATATATATTGAAAAAATAAATTTAAAA
Organism: Delonix regia; assembly: GCA_037074485.1. Taxonomy (NCBI): domain Eukaryota; kingdom Viridiplantae; phylum Streptophyta; class Magnoliopsida; order Fabales; family Fabaceae; genus Delonix; species Delonix regia. The sequence goes on along the minus strand of CM073452.1, from coordinate 34,428,213 downwards.
TTTAAATTTTTTGTTTATATTATCCAATAAGCTCTGATAAACTTTAAAATAAAATTCAAATGACAAGTTCTAAATAAGTTCTAAAAATTTTTAAAACTTAAAAAAATAATAACTTAAATAAATCAAAAGCATCAAATTCAAGTTCTCTTGATATCAAGATATATTTTTCATTATATGTGAAGTTTTCATTAATAATTTTTCTTTATGTGCAAATTGAGTATTTTAATCTATTTTGTTTCCACCATTCTAATATATCAAAAACTTGTGCATTTAAAGCATCAATTAAGACATACTAATTTAAATAGTAGTTTAACTCTAGCTTGATATTACTAGTTGAAACAGTTTTTTATTTACATATTGGAAATAATTACATTTTCAATTTTTGTTTTCACAAAAGAATTCACATTTGCCAAATTTTAAAATATAGTATTACTACTAGTAATTTATGTATATAAAATATTTAAAATATTTAGATCATATTGTCGAGGACAGGACCCTACATGATTGAGAGCATAATCTCAATTTTTATTCCCAAACTACCTTTAGGAAGATTGTTCTCATCTCCATTCTCACAAGGAAAATATCTCCAAATATGGCTCTCCGAAGGGGGCAAACTCTGTAGGGATCTCCAAATATGGGAATTTTTTACCAACCCTCAATGAGATTCATTACTCAAGTAAGTCCTATATTTTCCACTGGAATACACCATTCAAGTGGGCTCAATTACTTTGTATTTATTTCTTCCTAAAATTGATAAAAAATTAATAGAAGAAAAATTAAGAGTATCCAAATTGGTGACATTTCTAAGAAACTGGTGCAAAAACATAGAGAAGTACTACAATTTTGTGTTAGAATATAGCTGTTTTAAGTTTTGGCAGTGTAGTCATAGCAAATATAGACTTACTTTGAGCAAGATGGATTAGGTTCTTGGTTGCTGTTGGCTGAGGCTCATGATCAAGAAAAATATCTATCCTTGTAGAATTGATGCAACAGTTTGGACCTATAAGTTTGGAGTAAATTAATGTTATTAAAATAATGCCCATATACTTAAAAAGAAAATAAAAGTGAAAGTTTCATAATCTAGGTGTTTAACAACATGATACAAGCAACATTTTATATTCTATATAGTACCTGTGAAAAGAGTCATTAGGTTAGAGCAATTGATGCCTGGAAGCTTGCAGATACCTTCCAGAAGTTTGGCTGCATCTTGCCTGTTCATTTAAAAGAAGATATATTATTTGATAATTTTAGAAGTTAATGTAGAATATTATAGATAAATTATGCATGACTATGATTCAGAAAACTAAGCGTTAGTAATAATTCTTTTAAAATGTGACACCTTTGTAATTATCGGTGTTAATACTTCTATGATTATGTCTACAAAAGTCTCTTACTAATACTATGTATGACCAAAGAATTACATGGCTCATTAAATAACTCATATGATCGAATATCATCAAAGACTAAAATCTAATTATTTGAAATTTTAGACTTCTTATTTATGATAGATTCCAGCACATAGACACCTTATTGCATGTAGGACCAACTAATAGACAATCTTATACTTAATTCCTAATCAGTTATATGTTTAGTTTTCAAAGTTAGTCCCTTGTTAATATGAATGTTAGTATATATATGTAGTTTAAATTTATTTTAGTCTAAGTGACTAATATGTTAACATTTAGTAAGAGATCAAATTATGAATTAAAATGATATTAGATTGGTAAGTGTGAGACCAAATAGAGAATGAAAATCAATGATGGATCAAATAAAAAATTTGATATAAATAAGGAAACAAAATGATGTTTTACTCTATTAATTACTCCCTAAAACATTAAGTAAAACATTATTTTAATTCCTCACTTTTCAGTTGAATTTCAATTTGAACCCTCATTAATTTCTAATCTCAATTTGGTCCTCACATATGAGTCCAATCTCAATTTGGCCCCTCACTAATATAAAATTAATATATTTAGTCCTTTATTCTCAACTTAATTTACAGATCAAATATGCTAAAATTCATATTAGTAAGGGACCAAATTGAGACTAGATTCATATGAGAGGGACAAAGTTGAAATTGAAAATTAGTGAGGGGCCAAATGGAGACTAAACTCATAAGCAGACATCGAATTGAGATTGAAAAGTAGTGAGAGATCAAATTGAAATTAAATTCATAAGTGATGAACCAAATTGAGAATTAAACTCATAACTGAAGAACCAAATTGATATTAGACTGAAAAGTAAGGAACTAAAGTGAGATTAAACTAAAAAATAAGTAACTAAACTCAAAAGCAAGGGACCAAATTGATACTATATTCAAAAGCGAGGGATCAAAATAGTATTTTTCTGCTAAAACATATTATAATTACAATTAACACCTTGTGTTCTAAATATGATGCATAAACAAAAATCCTAATATATATATATATATAATTTTTTATTTTTTTTTACGTTACCCTTTTGGAATGAACTCTCGAAGGCCTAACCAGTATAGAGCCTGTTACATTAAGAAAAGAAAAAGAAAATTTTGTCAAATTAATAGCATTAGAATGGAATTTATCTATATTATCTCAGTAAAAAAAAAAGGATAATTAGTGTGTTACATCAGCTAGAAAGATATCAGCAGCAAGTTTTGTAGGAGGCGAAGGAATCTGATTGAGATGAGCAATTGGGCTAAGTAAAGCAGCAGATCTGATCATGTCCACAAGCTCCTCTTGAGAGAAAGCAGCTAAAGCTATTAGAGTCCCCTGCAATTTCAACTTTATTATATTATTCACTATATTTTTGCTAAACAAATTCAATAAAAATTATGACTTCGTCGATGTTATTTTATACTGCAAGTTCTTGTATTACTATATATTTTTTTTTAGAAAAAATATACTTTTTTATTTTAATTTCTCACTAATTGAAATATTGAAAATAATCCTCACTTATTAAAAAATGTCTCCCATACTTTTTAAAAAATTATTAAATTTAGTTTCTCTATTAAACCTTAAATCTTAAATCTAAGGGACTAAATTTGGTATTTTTAAAAAAATGTGAGGGACTAATTGTGATATTATCCAATGAGTGGGAATATTTTAGACATTTCAATAAGTGAGGGATCAAAGTGAAAATTTTGTGATAAATGAAGGGCTAAAAGTGTATTTTATTCTGTTTTTTTAAATAAAAATACTCAATAAAGATGCTAAACTATATTTTTAAATTATTTGTGTACGGCTAAAGCATTAGAAAATTTTTAATTATTTTATCAAAATTTCATTTTCTTTTAATTTTATTATACTGTTAATTGTAATGGATGTATATTCAAATCTTAGAGGTGTTAAAGCGAATCAATCACCTGTTAACCTGTACAAATTATAGGTCAAATAAATTAACTCATTTAACTTACTTTATTTAAATGGAATAAAAATTTTAATTTAATCTTGTATTAAGTTGGTCCATTCAGCCAATTAAAAAAAAAAAAAAGTAAATGGGATTAATTGCAATAAGTATTCCTCAAAATTTAAATGACTATCTTAAACAATTAATTCTTGACTTTAAATACTTAGACCATTCATTTAAATTCTAATAATCAAACAAAAATAATTATTTAAATAACTCAAATTTCATCAAACAATCAAAATAAGATAAAATAAGTAATAAAACTTTTTGAATCTCTTAATCAAGAGCATTTAAAATTTAAATATTGTTCTAAAAGATTAATTGTTGTAACAAAAATTTAAATATCATCCAAATTCTCAAAATTATCAAGTTTGGTACCAAAAAAGTCAACGTTAGGTACCTCACTTAACTCATGAGTAAGATGAAATTAAGTTACGTTGAAAGGATCTTATTAAATAAATTTAAACAAACATATCTAACCCATTAAAATAATAAATCAAACAGGTCAATACAGTAAATATAAAAAAAATTAAATACTCACCAAGGAATGCCCTGCATAGTGCAGTTTTTGCCCAGTATGGTTGTACACATACTGGACTGAAGCATGAAGATCATATGACACCAGTTCATCCCATGACCACTCCCAATATGCCTACCAATTTTTGTTTTTTTCAAATAAAAGTATCAATAAGATATAGGACATTAAAAACTGATATTTACCATAAACTTGGAACAAGAATTATACTATATTTAATTTTTTGTAAAACTTGAGAATATTTCTATTTTTTTCAAAAAAAAAGTATTTTAGTCTCCCTTTTTGTATAACCGTCAATTTGATATTTCACAAATTCATAATGTCAAAATAAGCTTTTAAAAAATTTGAATAACTAAAACAAAACAGCCCCTTACCATGTAGCTTCAAAATTTTTGAGAGGCTAGTTTAATACTTGCAATTCATAGAAAATCAAATTACTACTAATGCAAAAAGTAAAGGATAAAAATAATTATTTTTTAAAAATTGATATTCCACGAATACTATTATAAATTGGGAATATTTTTTTTTTTTTAAAAAAAAATTTTAGTCTTTCACATTTGGTATTAACATCAATTTGACGCTCCATGAATTTATAATATCAAAATAATTTTTAAAAAAAATTGAAATCTTTAGAACAAAATAGTTCTTACCTAGTAGCATCAAAATTTCGAAGAGGCTACTTTAATACTAGGAATTCATAAAAAAAAAAAAATCAAATTAATAATAATGCAAAAAGTAAAGGACAAAAATAATTATTTTTTAAAAATTAATATTTCACAAATTTATAGTATTGAAATAATTCTTCAAAAATGCTGAAATCACTAGAACAAAATAATCCCTTATTTGGAAATTTTAAGATTTTCGAAGAATTATTTTAATATTATAAATTTATAAAAGACTAAATTTACAATAATGTAAAATGTATGGAATCAAGATAATTTTTTATTTTTTATTTTTTATTTTTTTTGTGAGAAGTACTTTGTCATTAGGAGTAAGCGATGTATGAGCACTACTATATTTGGTGCCACGAGTGTTAGCAAGCCACACATCGAACCCATTGTCTGCTAAGATAAACGCCAAGGATTCTTCAGGAGAATTGAACAGCCATGTTATAGCATCCTGAAAATCACAAATTAAAAAAAAAATTATATATATATATATATAGACACACACATCATAATTGAGAAATTTATCTACTGGTAGAAAATCAAGCACGATAATAACAATGCTGTTATATCACGTGCTATAAGATTATTGGTAAGTATATAATGTCATATTTAAATAGAGTAAAATACTTTTTTGGTCATTCAATTTTTATAAATTGTCATTTTGATTCTTACTTATTGAAATATTTAAAATAATTTTTTTATTGAAAAATATCTCACTTAGTCTCTTATTTTTTTAAAAAAATTATCAAATTTAATTTTTTAAATTTAGAATTTAAAATTTAATAGAAGGACTAAATTTAATAATTTTTTAAAAGTAAAGGACTATGTGTGATTTTCTAACTAGTGAAAATCAAAATAATAATTTTGTAAAAAGTAAATTATCTAAAGTGTATTTTTCTCTATTTATTTCACGATTCAAATCACATGCAAGAGCAATTTGAATTTGTTGCATTTAAATAAAAAATTCTAACAATTAAGATAGAAGGAAATGTACTATTTGACAATTTAGGTTAATCTTGATAACTGCACAGGATAACAAATTTGTCTTTATGAACAAAATAATATCTAATTTTTAATTTAATAGTTTAAATTTACAGAATTATGCGATCCAACGATAAATGATTCTCTTAAAAGAACTGTAGCAAATCTGAATTCATGGCAAGAGATCAATTTATGTGATTTTATTGAACAAATCTGTGTAGAAAAACAACTTACAATGAAGAGACCATGTTGTAAGAGAACAGGAGGCTTATCTGCTCCTGTCCCAGACCGCCCCATCGGCATCCTTTGTAGGCTTAGGATGTAACCATCCTCTGTTGTTACCTGAATCCGATAAATTATGATAAAGGAAAGTATTATTTTAAATAAAAGTATAATTAGTGGATATTTTTTACATTTTAACAACACATTTTCAGATTGAAAAAGGAAAAAGGAAATTTCACGTGTTATACAAGTTTTGTCCTTCAAAAATTTGTGTAGAAATACTTATACTTGGGACATATTTTATTCAGGTTATAACGTAAGTGGATTAAAACCCAAACAAAATTATAGGCTAAATTTAAAATTGAATATAAGTTTTAAAAGGATGTTCAAACATAGACATTGAATTTTTTTTAAAGTTTAAATTTTATATTATATTCTTAATTTAATCTTTTAATTATTAAAAATTCTGCATTTTTATATAATAATTCAACTCCTTTGTTGAAAGTGAAGTTGATCATTTTGATATAATATAATTAAATTTTTTTTTAGCAAAATATCCTTCTTATCCTTTATTTATTACAAAATTATTATTTTGATCTCTTAGTTATTGAAATATTTAAAATAATCTTTATTCATTAGAAAATATTACATTTAGTTATTTTTTTTTTTAAAACTAAATTTAATTCTTTAGATTTACGACTTGAAGTTTAATAGAGAGAAATTTGGTAAATATTTTAAAAATAGCCGATCAAGTGTGACTTTTTTTTAATGAAAAAGAGACTATTTTGAATATGTCAATAAATGAAGGATCAAAATAATAATTTTGTAATGAGTGCATAAATAAATTTAGGATTTGATTCAATGGGGCAAAAGTTTTCAAATAAAAAATTGGAACCAAACGGGCAAAATTCTTTCAATTTAAGATGGACGAGCTCTTATAAATTAAAGAATTATATCAAAAATATAATATAAAATTACATAGAGAAGTTAAAAATTTAAAACTCCAAGGAGGGCAACTACCCCTGCTCTTGTTTGGATCAATCCTTGAATGAGTTAAAGATTAAAAATATATTTTTTTCAAAAATGTTTATATATATTAAAATCAAATTATAAATCCGTCTTACATACCACTATTGTGCATTCATTAATTACTTTCATCCCTGTTATCCAAATAACAAAAAATCTTGTAATAGATATATTTTTCTTCAAAATATATTCATTTTCTTAGGAAACAAACGGTATCTTACGAAATAAAGACAAATAAAACCCAATTTTCTTTTTTCCTACAAATAGATTGTGGGAACTAATATATACCTTATGTTCTTCGCATATGTAACCCTGTGTCTCCACCATTGATTTGCAGATACCATCACTATGGCCTTGGGAAAATGCAGGCAATTTATCTTCTCTATTCAATGAGTAAAGTGATTTTCTTCCTTCTGCCGCTGAAACGCAGAGCACAACTAATGAAATTACCAAAGTGACTATTATACTTTTGGCCATATTTACCAAATGGTCATGCCCTTTTAGTGAATCAAGAAAGATCTAGCATTTTATATACAGTCCATGTATGGAAGACGAGGACAAAGTTGAGGATTATGTTGTATTTTAGCGAAGGAAAAACATGGTTTCAATCAACAAAAAGTGAACGTTCAAACAAGGCATTGGCTTTGATTGGTTCATATGCTGTTTTATAACAATTAAGGTGTCTTTCATGTTTTGGCTTGACGTGGCTGCCAGGTTTCAATTTGTTTGGGGAGTAAAATATATTTAATTCCTCATTTATTATAAAATTATTATTTTAGTTCTTCACTTAATGAAAATTTTAAAATAATTTTATATTTATTAAAATGCTTAAAATAGTATCTCACTTATTAGAAAATATCACACTTAGTACTTCAATTTTTATAAAATTATCAAATTTAATTTTTTTACCAAACCCTAAACTTTAAATTTAAGGGATTAAATTAAATTTTTTTAAAAGTAAAGAACTAATTGTGACATTTTCAAACAAGTAGATGATTATTTTGGACATTTCAATAAGTGAAAGACCAAAATAACAATTATATAATAAGTAAATAACCAAAAAAATATTTTACTCTTTGTTTGAGTGTCCATTAATTGGTATATATTTGTATATAGCTTTGATTTTTAACTTTTGACCATAGTTATATATTGACGTTGCACAATGAGAGGATTGGATCATAAATGAATCACTAATTGAATTGGATTTATGACAAAAAACAAAAAACAAAATTAATGGATTTGAAATTAAATATCATTCATATATGTAGAAAATAGTCATATTTTATAAATCAAGATTTGTAATTGTAGTATCATTATAGAAGTTTGTGGATGTCTCTCTCCCTGGTGAGAGCTATGGGTCTTTCTCGACAGTGGGAACTGAGGTTAGGGGTGAGTTTTCTACGTTATCTCGTTTTGATTGGCAAGTTAGCCAATCTTTCTTTATTGACTGTGCTTGTGCGGTAGTGGCGGTGTTTGGGGGTGTAATGGAGGTAGACTCAAAAGGTGATGGCGGTGAGAAGGTAGGAAGATCGATTCAACTAGACAATGAATGTTCAGAGGGACCGAAGCTGAACCGTAGAACTCTGGTTGGAAAGATTATTACAGACAGAAATTTAAATAAGAATACTGTAGTTTCTAGTATTAGGAACGGATAGAACATGCAGGAGGGGTTGGATATTTTGGAGGTGGAGAGCAATGCGTTTATCTTAAATTTTTAAAAAGAAAGGGAGTGTTGCAGAATTCTTAGAGGTAGACCATGGTCAATATTGAGGTCTCAGTTGAACATCTAGAGATGGTATAATTGTATAGTGTTTCAGGAAGTTGAATTCAAGAGTTGCCCATTTTGAGTTCAATTCCATAATATCCCCCTAGAAGCGATGAACAGGGGTTACATTAAGAAACTTGGTGTAGTTGTTGGGGAGATGGTGATGTTAGAAAACCTGATAATGGAGGGGAGGATTTCTAGAAATTATATCAGAGTTAGAGCGGTAAGTAACTTGTCAAAGCCTCAGGTTGAAGGTTTTTGGGTTCCCCAGTCTGGTCGTGAACGAGTGTGGGTGCAAGTTAACTATGAAAGGTTACAAAATTTCTGTTTTGAATGTGGCTTGGTAGGCTATGAATCCAGAAGCTGTGTCAAGAAGGAAGATGTCTTTAGTCAAGCCTGAAGAACCAAGATACAGGCCATGGTTGGGAACAATGCCGATGAAGGTATGTGACGATGCTCTTTTACTCTGTAACTAAGAGTGGTGTGAGATGGAGGAGGGGGGGAGGAGGAAGGCGTGTGAGGAGCAATCTCCTGGAGGGGCGCGTGTATCTTGAGGTAGAAATTTTGAAAAGGAGGGTTATGATCAAGTTGAAAAGTTTGATGGAGGACAAAAGACTGATATAATAGATTGGGATATTGGGAATGATGGTTTGTTAGAGGTGGTCCATGTGGCAAAGCTAGAGAGAAGGCTGGCAGGGGAGAGGGTAAGGGAAAATGTAGTGGGGATGTTATGAGGGGAACGTTGGGCCTAGTAAGGGCTGTGAGGTCGACGAAGAGTCAGTAGAGGTTGAGGAGGAAATGGAGGTTTGTGGGCTGAGGGAAGAGGATAAAGGGATGATGGAAGACAGTTATTCTCAAGGATCATAAATAAATTTATGAGTTTTCCCAGAGAAGCTGGAGGAAAATGGGTTGGGAAATGAAAGAGGGCCTAATGGGGCATACCAGAAAATTAAAATAGAACAAATGGAGGAGCCTTTTGAGTCTAGAGTCGTTAATGTGGATGGAATCGGTGGAGAAAAGACAGGGTACTATCCTATGAGATATATTGTGGGAATACCATCATACCAGGAGGATGAAAAAGGGCCATTGTGAAATCATGTATTAATTATGCATAATATATACATGAACATAGAATAGAGAGTTTTTATCTTATTAAAATTTGATTTGATGAAAATGATATAATGTTTGTAACGTTTTGACAGAAAAAAAAGTCAATTCATAATATCTAAGAGAGACTTTAAATTAAAAAACTACCAGAGAAGGTTATCGTCGTGTATTATAATTAGGGCATTCCAAAGTAATTTATAAAGTTTTATTTTAATAATAATAATTAATTATATTATTAAAATAAAATTCTTAGATATCCTTTAAAATAGTTTTCTATTTTATTATTTGAAGAAAATGAAGCTCATTAACTCTCTCTTAGTAATTAACTTTTAATTAGCAATTTGATGGGATAATTACTAATGTTCTTAGTTTGTAGATTGGATCTCTGCCCAATGAGCTTGTAGATAATTCAACCTATTACTGATTATCCACAATAAATATAAACTCAATCCATTTTTAGTTTATCAATTATAATATTAATTGTCTAATTAGTCATAACAAAAAATTAATCTAATAATAAAATTAATACTAATTCATATAATATTAAAATATTCTAATACATCAGTGATATATAATGAGAAGCTCCTTTTGGCTCATGTGGTTTAAAGATTCAATAAGGTGAGCATTAAATGGAAGTTAGAGGAAGCCTTAAGCCTAAAAAGAAGGAAGACGGCTGAAGTCCGGGAGGGAGATATTAGTCAAAAGGCAAGGTGATAATTTTTTCTGATAAAAAATGAAGTTCAACTAAGGAAAAGAAGAAGAGTAAGTGGGGTGGGAGACTTAATGGTTTGGTGGAAAACTTGGTTGAGATTCCTGTGCTAGATGATAGTAGCTTACCTGAAGGAAGTTTCATTTTCAGAGTTAGTAAAAAGGAGTTGGGTTCCGATGTTTATGCTAAAGGCTTCGGTGGCTGGCCGCAGAAAGCCACCTAGCAACCATGAAACTCATATCATAGAATTGACAGGGCCTGGCGGCGGCTTTGATAGTTAAAAACTTGGGGGAGGTGTGCAGGAAGAATAAGCCAGTAGTAGTTTTTCTTATGGAAACTAAGATGTTAGCAAGAAAAATGGGAAAAATAAAAAAGAAATTAAATTCAGATAATGAGTTTTTTGTTGATCCTTGTGGCTTTTCTAGAGGGCTTGCTTTTAGGTGGTGTAATGAAGTGGATGCAGATATTCTGATTGTTTTAAAAAATATAATTCATAATAAAATGGTTCCAATGGTTTTTGATGTTCCAGAGTATGTGACATTTGTTTATGGTCCACCAAAAGAAGCTGAAAGGAGATTGGTTTGAGATAAAATGAGAGATATTGCAGGTGGGATTTGAAGTCCTTGACCATGCATGAGGGACTTTAATGATTTAATTTCACAGGATGAGAAGATGTAGGGGAGGTCGAGAGCCTTAAGGAAGATTATAAATTTTCAGTCTATGTTGGGTGATTGTGGATTTATTGACCTGGAGTTTAAAAATGCACGTTTTACTTGGTCTAATGGCAGATTGGAGGACCATCATATTAAGGAAAGAATAAATAGAGTCATGGGCAATTTTGAATTTAGGGAGCTTTTTCATAGAACTCAGCTTTTTCATATTAAACCAGTGATGTATCTCGCTTACCAAGAGGGGAAGACTCCAAGGGCATTTAAATTTAAAGAGAATTGGGTAGCGCATCCTGACTTATTACCCATCATTGAAACTAATTGGAGAAGAAAGGATAAGGTTGGGGTGTATATGGATGAGGTATTGAATAGTAAATTGGACATATGCAGGAAGGCTTTGATGGTGTGGAGTAAAATAGCTTTTCCCATAGGGAGGAGACTTTCACATAGAAGAAATTGAAAGAAGGGAAGATCAGAAGATTTGAATTTTTCAAATATAGTGCTTATTCCTAATATAGAGAAACCTGAGAGTGTTGCTCAATTAAGACCAATTAGCCTATGCAACTTTGTTTATAGGATTGTGTTAAAGTTGGTGGCCAATAGATTGAAAGAAATCCTTCCTAAGCTTATTTCGGAGAATCAGAGGGCCTTCGTACCGGGTAGGGTGATTCAAGATAATATTATTGTAGCTTATGAAGTCTTTCATTACTTGGGGAATAAGAGAAATGGTGGTAAATTTGAATTTGCTCTTAAGATGGACATGAGTAAAGCTTATGATAGATGTGAATGGGGTTTTTTAGAGGCTGTGATGATGAAGATAGGTTTCGGGGCTAGTTGGGTGGACTTGATTATGAGATGTATCAGATCAGTTAAATTTAACATCCAATCACCCAGGAAGAATGTCACTTCATTGGAACCTAAGGGAGGAATTAGGCAAGGAGACCCACTTTCTCTTTACCTGTTAATAATTGCTACTAATGTGTTGTCAACCATGATGAGTAAGCATGTGTGGAATGGTGGCCTTAGGGGTGTTAAGCTGGCGAGAGCTTGCCCAATGCTATCTCACTATTTTTCTACAAATGATATTTTGTTTTTCATGAATGCAAGGGAAGAGGATTTCTTAGCTTTGGGGGAGGTGCTGAAGAATTATTGTGATGCTTTTGAGCAAAGGGCTAACCTTGACAAGTCTTGTACTTACTTCTCTGCCAATACGCCTGAGGAAGTAATGGAGGAAGTGTGTAACTGGATGGGGATTGAAGAAATTGATGATCCTGGGAAATATTTGGGAAAGCCTGTACTTTAGGGGAGATCTAAGGTGGAGGCTTTGGGAAACATAAGGGACAAATTAGCTGCAAAAATCCAGGGATGGAAGCAGAAACTTTAATCGTACGTAGGTAGAGAAGTCTTGATTAAGGCTGTAGCTAATGCAGTCCTGATTTATCCCATGATGTGTTTTAAATTCCCTAAGAGGACTTGTGATGATTTTGAAAGCTTAATCTCTAAGTTTTGGTGGGGATAGCAGAAAGAGGAGGCAAGAATACATTGAAAAGCTTGGAGGAGTCTTATGAAGAGCAGAATAGGGGGTGGGTTGGGTTTTAGAAAGTTTTCCAGTTTTAACCTTGCTTTGTTGGCAAAAAATGCTTAGAGATTAATTCTAGAACATGGATGATCTATGGGTGAAGGTGCTGAAAGGAATATATATCCCACAAGATGATTTCTTGGATGCTGTTAAAGGGCACAAAGCCTCTTGGGTGTGGTCAAGTTTACTTGAAGGCAGGGAACTGATTAAACAGGAGCTTTATTGGAAAGTTGGTAATAGAACTTCCATCTTGATCTGCCATGATAAATGGATCCTAAATATTTTTGGATTGCTTGAGTGGTTCACAGCTTTCAGAGGAGGAGAAAACGGGAATTGTGGTGAGTCTAATTAATGGAAATAGGTGGGACCTTTCTTGTATCAGTCATGGTATAGCAAGAGAGGAGAGGGATGCTATTATGAAAATTCCAGTCTTTATTTATGGTGTTGAATATAAACTGATATGGTTGAATTCGAAGAATTGAGAGTATAATGTGAAGGCCGGGTATTATCTGGCGAAAGGGTATGGAGATGGTGCTAGGCAGATCCCCAACTCCTCCTTTACAATGCCTAAGGAGGTTTGGAAGGATATGTGGAGTTTGAAAGTCCTTGCTAAGATTAAAAACTTTATATGGAGGATTTTTGTTGGGGCTTTGGCTATTAAGAAGGCCCTTTTTCGTAAAAAATGTGCTGATAGTACTCTTTGTCCTATCTGTAAGTGTGAACCTGAAACTCTAAAACATATGTTTCTTTTGTGCCCTTGGACTTGCAAAACATGGTTTGGCTATCAATTGTCTATCTTACCGACAAAAGCTAGATTACTAGATTAGATAAGTGGTGGGAGTTGTTGTTGAAAGAGCTGGATGATTATGGTAAAACGTTATCTGCTTGTATTCTCTAGCAAATCTAGAAAGAAAGATGTCTTATAGTTTTCCAGGAGTTGCAGGTAAATTTGGAGGCGGTTATTAGAGGAGCTATGGTAATGCTTAATGAGTTCTGGGATGTGCAAAAAAAGAAAGTGGTTTCCGGTAATGTTTTGGAGGCTAATTACAAGTGGAGTAGACCAAGTCATAAGCAAGTGAAGTTTAATGGGGATGGGTCTTTTAAGCCGAAAATCAATAAAGCAGGTATTGGTGTAACATGCAGGGATGAGTGTGGCAAGGTTGTGGATGGTTTTGCTGGTAAGGTCGCTACAAGCTCAGCTTTTATGACTGAAGCCTTGGCTGTTAAAAAGGCTTTGGAGATGGCTCTGTAATTCAGATAGGTAGAACTCATTGTTGAGCTTAACAGCGTGGAGCTATTTCAGATTATTCAAGCAAGGGACTTTTCTAAAGGTGATTGGAGATGTGCTGTAATTTTGGAGGAGATCTTCTGGCTAAGGGATTATATTTTGGATCAATCTTTCTCTCTTTTCCCAAGGGAGCTGAATAGAGCTGCATACTGGATTGCAGTGGCTACCGCTTTAGAGATGTGCCCGGATGGGTAGGTTGGTCAACCATCATCTCCTTTGGCTAAGGTGTTGAAGATGGATATAGACTCATATCTGGTTGAGCCCTCAGTTAGAGCTTGTATTGGTTGAGTGATGTGTGTTTGTTTCCTGTTGCTATTGTTTTTCTGTTTGGTTCCTACTTTTTCTTTTGTGTTGTGTAAGGTTGGAGGGTCTCTGGGGTTTTGCCTCTGATGTTTTGTTTTTCTTGCGTTTTGGTGGGAGCCTGTATTATTGTATTGTTTTCCGGCAAGAAAAAAAATAAGATTTGTAATTGTAGACTGAATATCAAATTCTTATGACAATAATAAAAAATGAAATTTTCCAAAAGGAAAAAAAATTAAGACTTGGTGTAATTTAATTAATAAAATATTTGTTTATCCATTATTGAGAAAATCAATTTAATTAATATTTGGCTTGACGTGGCTGCCAGGTTTCACAATTTTGTTTGAGTCTTCACGTGTAGATTTGTGTATAGCTTTGATCTTTTTTATTTTCTTTTATTTTTCACTTTTTGTTCATAGTTATTGTTGTTGAACAATGAGGGGACTAGATCATGAATCACTAATTAAATTGGGTATATTTAAAAATAAAAAATTAATATATTTAAATTAAATGTAATTAATGATTTGGAAAAAAAGTCATATATTATAATGTACATTATTTTTATAAATTAATATTTAAATTTATAATTGTAGAAATATCAAATTTTTATGATAATAGTGATAAAAATTAAATTTTCCAAAAGGAAAAAAAAATAAAGTTTTGGTCCAATTTAATTAATCAAATCTTGTTTATTCATTATTGAGAAAATCAAAATAGACCAGTCTGATTTGATCGCAAAATTGGTGAACTAGGCGAGTCCAATCCATACGACTCTAAAAAACAGTCTTAAAAAATCAGTCAAGGACTGAACTTGCTGTGTTTGACAATAAACTGGTTCAGTTTGGGTTTTTTTTCTTTTCAAATTATAGTTTTGGCATAAATAGATGTTTAACTAACCCAGCCAATTTTGCATAATTTTGCTAAGCACATGCAAAAACATTTTTATTAAAATATAATTTTTGGTGCAATCTCAATATTAGGAGCATTGATGCACTTAGGAGATAAAAATATATCATGTGGTATGACATTGATAGTGACAATTATATAATTTTAATAATATTATTATTTGAATTAAAAATTCAAATCATAAAATTATATAACTTTATATATAAATTAAAAAAAATAATGCACAACTAGCATCTAATGATTAAAAAATTTATATGTCAACCTTATTTGGAGAATTTTCGCTTTGCAATATCGTTGATTACACCAATGTATTTAATATTATAATTACACTAAAGATGATGCCTTTAACTAATTATCTATTTTGAATATTATTTAATAATATACTTATTAAATTGATATATATTGTTTTAATAAAAGGTATAACTTAATCACGTTCAAACCGTTGAATGGGGAATCACTCTTTTATTTCGATTTAACAATGAGTTCAATGTTTAATTTATTAATATAAATGTCGTATCAAGCCAAATTGGTTCAAATATAAAAATAATCTCCTTGTGTCTAAACCGGATCATAATCATAAATATGATAAGTTCAATTAAAAAAAATAAAACTTAAACAAAAAATATCTTAATAAAAAATGTCTGATTTGTAAAATAGTCATGACTCGGGGCTTTAAAAAAAACCCAACCCGAAGAATATTCTTTTAATAGAAAAAACTTATTATTTTAAAAAAAGCTTAATATAATTTGATATCTTGATAAAAGTTTGAATTAAAAATTTTGATTAAAATATAAACTCAAACTCTTTTTTATATAATTTGATATCTTGATAAAAGTTTGAATTAAAATTTTTGATTAAAATATAAACTCAAACTCTTTTTTATCTAAATTCAAACTCAGTTTTTAAAAACTCAATTCAATGCATACTCCACCAGATCTATACCACTGTGGAAAAAAAAATTGAATTCGTAATGACACTAGTTCATTCCATCCTAAAAATTGACCAAGAAAAATACCAGAAAAAAAGTGGTCAAATTGGCACTAAGTCCGTCAAAACTTGACTTCTCTCTTTTTTATGTGAAATCAATTTTTGACATTTTGCAATAGAAATTTATAACATTTAACAGATTTTACTCAACCGAATTTACATAGATTTATTATCATAGGTAAAATATTTTAACTAGATTATATACTTTTGAATATTTTCATTTATTTAAAATATATATTATTTTAATTATAAAATAATTATACTTCACTGAGGTGAACACAACAACTTTCTTTGCTCTTATTTTGTCCCTAACCAAGGCTGTCAAATGATCAGAGGTGATATTAGTTGCTTACATACAAGACGAAACTATTATTTTAATGTAATAAATTAATGGTGTTATCTTTTTGGTGTACTCACAATTTTAAGTGTATTAGTGTATTTAATTATAATGTAAGACATAATTATAATATTATTAATAAAAAATAATAATATTACAATTATATCTTTATATTATAATTAGGTATACTAGTATATTAAAAAATGTGAGTACACCAAACTTAAATTAATTCACTCGTTTCATTTACAAATATTTTAATTATAGTAAATTTTTTGTGCATTAATTGTACCATTATAATTATTACATGGCACATGAAAAGAAAGTTATGTAATATATGCTTCAAAATATATTGAGTTGATGTAAAAAAGAAAAATATTTTGTATTTATATTTTAATCCTGTTAATTGTAAATTTTATTTATAAACTCAAAGTCCCTTGTTTATGAAATTTTCAAGTTATCTCCTTTACTTTTTTTCTTTTTTATTTTGACAATGACTCCCTAAAAGTTTTACTTTTTAAAATAGAAATAAAATAGAATTAAGGATTTGAGGAATTGCTGAGAAAATAAAAGAAGTAGAGAATGAATTTTTTTTTTTTTTGGCCATTCAAAGCAACAAACGAAAACAACACAAACCAGAGGACAAAACTTGATTCTTTAGGGGTTATTGGAAAAATAAATAAAATAGAGGAGGGTAATTTAATAAATTGCAAAGCATGGAGTTATAGGTTCATAAATAAAATTAAAAATATATTGATATTAAAATATAAATATAATAAATTATTTTAAACTACTCTCATATGAACATTTATAATACGCTAACGTCACGGCCGAAAATTTTTCGTTGTTCTTTATTAGATCATCCAATTTGATTGTGTGTATTGGATAGTAGACAGTTTTTTGGTTTTATGAGTTTTAATTGGATTTAAAACTCCTTTTGCCATTAAAACTTCAGAGAAGATTGAATTTTGCGGATTGGGTCTATCCTCTTATTTATCAAGTAAACTTAGGGAAAATCTTACACTTGATGGATAAATTTATATTAAATTATAGGTAAAATCTTTGAACTAATTATAAAATTAATTACACTTGTACAATCATTATATGACATATTTAAAAAAAGGCATATGATAATAACATTTCGTATCTAAACCTAATCACATATTAGGCTTGTATTCGAATTTGTTTTTTTTGTAAGCCCGAGCCCGAGCTCGAGTCTAATTATTTGTTAATTTTTAGGTTTGAGTTTGGCTCGATAAAATGCTCAAAAACTTAATCTAACCTAAATAAATAAATTATAAAAAATTTACATTAAAAATTAGATGATAGATTAAGAATCATTGCATCTATTGAACAATGTGAATATGTTGCAGTTGCATAATATGTGAACGTAAGGTGAGAAAAGGAGAATGTAGATGAAGAAGAAGGTGAAGAAGTTTGGCTTCTGATTCTGCCGAATTGAACAAAAGGGCTGATGATTTTATTGTGAGAGTGAAGCAGCAGAGGAAGCTTGAGCTTAGCCTTTTACATTGACAACTACTGAAGGGTTCAACTTACACGAGTCTGCCAACATCAGCGAGATTGAGTTTAGAACGTATTGGAAGAACAACAAGTGTTACTATATGGTTACTAGTAGAGTTAACAAATTGAGACCAAGGAAAAAAGATCTCTTCTTTTTTTTCTTTTTTTTTGTTTCAAGTTTCTGAGTCCATTTTGTTTAGCAGAAAATGGGAATATGCAATAAGGTAATATAGAAAAATTAATAACACTTCCATGTTTTCACCTTCAACAATTAGTCCAAACATATAACATAAAAAAATTAATAAAAATATTAAAATATATATGTAGTTTAGGCTGGACTGAACTTTAAAAAAAGCTCGAACCCAACCCGTTTTCTATTCAAACTTTTAAATTCAAGGTTAAATTCAAGTTTGGCTTTCGTTGATTGAGCTTTTATCCATTTTGATGCCTATAAGGCCAAATAGGCTTTTAAATGGATGATTAGATCTAATCATATTATGTTGATTGTATGACAATTTAAAATAACTTACTGTATTTATATTTTGACCCAATTACTATTAGATTTTATATATGAACCTAAAATTCATTTTGAATTTTTCAATTTACTCCCTCTACTTTTTAATTTTCAATAACTTACATAGAAATATTAGTTTATAACTTTATTAATTCATCCCTGTACTTTCTTTATTTTTTCAATAAATCTACAACTTTTTAATTTTATTCTTATTTTCAATTTATGAACTAATGTTTTATGGAATTATTAAAAAACAAAAGATAGAGGGGATAAATTGAAACTTTTTTTTAAAATTTGGGTTCATGAATAAAATCTAAAAATATTGGGGTCAAAATATAAATATAAAAGATTATTTTGAATTGGCATATAATCAACATATTTTGATATGTCATTGCCATATGTTTTCTCCTAAATGTACTACATAGTGATTGCATCGATGCAATCAATTTTATAGTTGCACTATAGATGATATTTAAATTATATTTGGCATAATTTTTAGAATATATTTAAAATTTTTTTAGATATTTCAATGAAATATGTAAAATTATTTTCACTTACTGTGAAAATATTTGTGTCTCACTCTTTTTAGCATAGATGTTGGATTGTTTTCAACTATGCTACAATTTAGATATTAGTTTTTGACAATTTATTGTGTAAATTAATTTCACTAAGGCCATAAATTTTTGTGTGTATAAAATAGTTTGTTGTGATCATATTTCTTATGAAATATGATAATAGCACATTGGTACTTTATTTAAGAACATTTTGGTGTTCCTAATTATATAATGTAAATGAAACAAATTAGTTTTTTATAAGAATTTTATTGATAATAGACTGTTATCCTTATTACCGTGTTAGAGCATGCAATTTGGATTTTGTGCATTTGAAATTTAGCGCATTTAGTGCATTTGTACTATTTTATTTTATTTTTATTTAATAAAATAGATATTAATTTTTTTATAGAAGAAAAACTATTTTTTATATAACAAAATGTACCAAATGCACCAAATCCAAATTATAAAGCTTGATTTGTTGTTCATAATCATTGTGATAAAAAGTTAACTAGTGTATTTTGTACACCATGTCATCCAAATTTCATATTCATATTTTGTTCTACACAATTGGTCTGATATATGAAAGACAGTTCTTGTCGCAAAATATGCTCACATGAATTTTGTTTGCTCATAAAATAATTTTAATCATAGACACTTGTGATTATGAGTTTGGGACTATTTATAAGAGTGTTTGATATTGATTGAAAATTTAAATCAGTTAATAATAGCAACAGGAACTTCTTTATAAGTCAACTCAACATCCAACTGAACATCTTGGGCTTCAAGCACATTAGATGGATCAGACAAATACTTCTTAAGCATAAATACATGAAACACTGGATGTATTCCTGCTAATTCTGGGGGGTAAAGCGAAACAATACGCTACTGCACCAATTCTTTCTAGAATCTCAAATGGCCCAACATAATGAGGGTTAATTTTCTTTCCTTCAAAACCTCATTACACCTTTCATTGGAAACACATGAAGGCACACCTGGTCACCCACCATGAATTCAAAATCTTGCCTTCGATTATCTGTATAGGCTTTCTGCCTATTTTGGGTAGCTAACAATATTTCTCTAATTAACTTCACCATGTCTATGGCATCTTGAACTGATTCTGGCACCAATACCATTGCTTCACCCACTTCAAACCAACCAATAGTGGACTGACATCTTTTACCATATAATGCTTCTTAAGGTGCCATTTGAATACTTGCTTGATAGCTATTATTGTAAGCAAATTCAGCCAAAGATAGGTATATATCCCAACTCCTTCCAAAGTCTAAGACTCACTATCTCAACATGTCCTCTAATGTTTGAATTGTATGCTCATATTGGCCATTAGTTTGTAGATGAAAAGTAGTGCTAAGATCTAATCGAGTACCAAGCACATTTTGAAAAGCTCTCCAAAACCTAGACGTAACTTGTGGTCTTTGATCAGAATTAATTGAAATGGGGACAACATGAAGCTTCACAATCTCATTCAAATATATCTGAGCATATTCGGCAATACCATAAGTTGTTTTCATAGCAGAAAGTGTGTAGATTTGGTCAGTCTATTGACATTCACCTATATGGAATCAAAACCTTTCAAAGTTCAAGGTAGACTTATTATGAAATCCATAGTTATTCTTTCCCATTTCCACTTTGGTATCTCAATTCTTTGAAGTAACCTAGCTAGTTTTTGTTGTTCTGCCTTCACTTGTTGACAAACCAAACAATGAGAAACAAATTTTGCTACATCCCTCTTCATTCCTTCCCACCAATACAGTTGTTTCAAGTCTTGATACATCTTTGTTGCTCTTGGGTGGATTGTATAAAGGGTCTGATGAGCTTATTCCAGGTTCTCTTTTCTGAGCCAATCATCATTGGGTACACATAAGCTTTGATCATACCGTAATACCCCTTCTAAGTTTAGGGTAAACTCACTTTGTTTTCCATTCGTGACATCTTCAATTAATCTATGAAGTTGAGCATCCGCTCTTTAAGCTATTTTCACCTTTTCACTCAAAGAAGAGTGGCTTTAAACATTTGCTAGTAACATACCCAGTTTCTTGGTTCCAAACCTAACACCGTTTTCTTCTAACCAATGGAAATCTTCAGCCAAAGGTCTTCTCACCTCATTAATATAAGCTAAACTCCCTATTGACTTTTTACTTAAAGCATCTGCCACAACATTGGCCTTGCCTAGGTGGTATAAGATAATTCAATCATAATCTTTCAGTAATTTGTTACTTGAATTGATATAATAGCTCTTTAAATCTTCCATTTCTACAATGAATTTAATTATTATATTTATTATTTAGGGTTGTCTTTTTTCCTTAATTAAATTTCTTCTCCCCCTTTAACTTATATAAATGTTCAGAAAAATTATCCCTCAAGATAAAAAATTTAAATATAAAATTTTCAAATATTACATAACCGGCTGAGTTAGGTCTCAAAGCTTGTTCAAGCCTAGCCCACAACCTTACTTTAATCTTTTTTAACATAATTATAATTTTTCCATTGATGAAAACAATTTTAAAAAAAATAAGGGAAGACATTTGAAACTTGTTTTTGTTTTTTTGATTTTAAAAATACTTTTCTATTTTTAAATTTTTAAAAACAATTGATAAAAAACACATTACAAAATAAGTTTTTTTTGTTTTTTCATTTTTAGAAACAAAAAAGTGTTTTTAAAAATAACATTCAAACAAGCCCTATATCCCTTTTCAACATATTTTTCGTTATAAATCATTATGAAATAAAACTTTTAACATATTTCATTTAAATATGAATTGGTATAATATTTGTGTAATAAATGGTAAACATATTTGCTTTTTGGGAGCTTCGTTTATCTCACAATATTGTGCTTTTATTGTATTTCATGGTTGATAACTCTCATATCCCTAAAATTTACTTTAAATATAATGATAATTTCTCCCTTCATTTTTAAACAATTACTAATACATGGGTAAATTATTCCCATCATGGAAACATAAAAACTCATCACAATAGGTCTAATAACATCCTATTTTAATATCATATATCACAATTTCAATTTTGGTATAGTATTTTTCTTTCCATCCTTTTAGGTATTTCTCAAATATCAATAAATTTGACGTATAATAGTCGTGTTACCATGCTTATGTAAACATATTGTGATAGCTCCTTATAATCTTGTGAAATTTCATTAATGGTTTTTAGTATTCCACTTCAGGTGGAAAATAAGATAGTTTGTCACTATATTGTCATCCATGGTCAAATATTATGAAATATTAACATTTTCTTCAGTAAATGTCTTGATGTGATATATGATATTAGATATCATTTGCTTAAAATTTTCACGGAAACATAAAATCATCAATCCTTGCTTTTTACATGCATATTCACTATATGAAATATGCAAATAAAAACCTATAAACTAATTTACTTCTAAAAATTAGTGTAGCACAAGTAATCGATAGTGTCATAATATAATATATTATTCACTTTAAAGATTATGTATAGCAAATTTTCATTGTTAATTTCTTTTGACATATCCATACTACACAATATTATATGAAATAGATATAAATAAATCCAATATAGGTATCCTTATTTTGGCAAATCAAAATTGCCTCTATATTGCTCACATTCTCTTAAACATATTTGATATTAAAAATTGAATAACAAATAAAATAGATTATAAATAAGTAACAAAAACACACTTTTTCTTTACTCAACTTTCACAAATATGCAAGATGTCCTTTCTTTTCCTTTTTTTTTCCCTTTCAAATATTGCATATAAATATGTAATATAGTTAAACAAGAAGTTGCAATTAACATTTCTTTTATGATCATAAAAATTTCTTACAATCAATTAATTATTTATAAATGAATAATAACATGAATAGCATGTGAGAACTTTTAGTAAAATAAAATTATCATTAGCTACATAAATTGTCATAATAAAATGCATTATAATAGCAATATGTCCACTCAACCTTTTTGTAGCCTTTTGAGCTTTAAAACCATTTTTAGACTTTTCATATGACCTTTGTCATATTGTAAATTATAACTTCTAGCCAAAAAATGAATTTATAATATATTAATATCCATGGTGATGTGAGCACAAATGACAAGAGGCACGATGACTTAAATGATGATATGAATTTTCCTTTGGGTCTAATTACAAGACTAAGAGCTAAGAAATTCAAGGAATCACTACAAATTTATGTGGAAAAATTCTTAGAAAATGCAGAAGAAAGTCACTTGGACGGTTTGGGCTTGAAGAAAGAAACCGAAGTCATTCATCTGATTCATGACCAGCCCAAATGAAGACCTAATTCGTTTGGGTTATGTCATTCAAAATTGTTGTTACTAAAATAAATGTTTTGGACCTCATTGCAACTAATTTGGGCCTAGGATATATAAAGTTAAATATTAGGCTTCTATTTTAATGTCTGAAGTTATTTTGGGCATCATTTGACCTAATTTATTAGGGTTCAAGGAAGCATTTCGAAATTAGGGTTTCTTGAGGCTCAAGCTTATTAATGATGCGGAAGCCTAAGGTTATGAAGAACCTAAAACTCCTTGAACACACACTATGGTAAGAACATGAAATGGAATAAACCCCCAACCTATTGAAGCCCCAAATGACAGATGCAAATGGAAACGCAAATAATAGGTTGATTAAAAACAAGAATGAATTCATCTCAAGAGATCACCTTGCTAAGAATTAATTCTTGTTGCAATAGAAGAAGACAAGTTATCATTCCTTATAGAGCTTTGGCCACGCCAAGAAGGAAACTAAAGAGTTTCTTTGATATAATGAATTTTTTATATGTTACAAAGTTGAAGCTTAAGCTTTTTTATAAGCTTTAGAGCTCTTAAGAAACCATAATTTCGAAATACTTCCTTAGACTCCTAATAAGTTAGGTCAAATGATACGAAAAATGACTTTCAACATTAAAATAAAAGGCCAATATATATCCATGCATATCCTAGGCAAAAATTATTTACAATGAGGTCTAAAACACTTATTTTAGCAACAACAATTTTGGATGACATAAACCAAAAGAATTGGGCCTTTATTTGGGCTAGACATGAATAAGATGAATGACTTAGGTTTTCTTCTCCAAGCCCAAACTGTCCAAGTGGCTTTTTTCTGCATTTTCTAAAAATTTTTTCACATAAATTTGTAGTGATTCCATGAACTTCTTGGCTCTCAGTCTCGTAATTGGACCTGGAGGAAAATTTAGATCATTATTTAAGCCATTGCATCTCTTGTCATTTGTGGTCACATCACATGGTAGGTTATTATAACCTTTTAACACCCTTTTGGCTCATGAATCATAAGTGGTCAATAGCCACATTTTAAAAGTTAGTCAACAATTTGATCATAAACATGAAATGGAGAGTTTCCAATACTATTTGGTGGTATAAAGCACATAGCTTTCAAGGCTATAAAAATTTAATAACCACTTAACCTACACTCATTTCATCAAAAGATGATACACAATCATCTATGAGCAATATCCATTTAAAGATGAAGTTGTTGACTATAAAATAACTAATAATAGTGTGGCTTTTGACCATCCAATCATTTGTAGCCTTCTATTTTTCAAGGCATTTTCCAATATCAAATTGATAACATATAAATATAAATAAATCTCAAATCAATAGATAATATAAAATAAAAACAAAAGTTTTGTACCTTATTGTGATGACCAAAAAAATCATATCGAAAGAAACAAATATAATTTGAATTGCCAACTTAAAGCAAGATTGTACTAATAACATGTTATATAAGTAATGAAAAATATGAGGGAATAAAAGAATGAAAAATATAAGAGAATAAGTGATGAAATTGGGAAGAAAGTGGGAGAAGTACTCTCATTCACTTATATCCTTCATCTTTAGTACATGACCTTATCTATAGGCCTTTTATTATAAAAGAAAATTTAATATACATAACTATAAATGATATTACATAATGATATAATAATTTGGAGGTTATAGGCTTTGTGAACCTAAAGAGTCACTCTTTAGAGATTTATGAATATTCACTCAATTGTATGATTTATAACAATTCCTCTAGCGATTGTTATGAAAATTGTTAGTTATCTTACACTGACTATGCATATGCTTTATTGTTATATAAATTTTTTTGTATTTATACTTGTATTTATTCTGTTGGAGGGCCCTTATGTAATCTGCAAAATTAGGGCCATATTTCTAAAATGATAATTGAGCAAATTTCTACACACATACATTTCTTTGCCAAATGCATTGTAATATTTAGTTCACAATCAAATTAATTGTAAAATTTTGTGAAAAGCACATTAGCTATTTAGAGCGATGTTATGTAATTTCTATTGGATTAATAAATCATATTTCCTCATGATAAATTATATAATAATTGAGTAAATATTAGTATCAAAATTTTAAAACAAAAACTTAAAGATTAGAGGGGAGCTTAACTCAAAAACATCCCAATACCACAAAGAAATGTTTAAAAAATAAATTGAGAATTACAAGTTTGACCCTAAACTATATTTTATTGAACACTTAAAGGATTATAATACCAAAAAAACTTATATAAAGTTTCTTATATTTTTGTTATACTGTTTTTCAATTACAATATGATAAGTGTTTGGTTATCTCATAATATTATGACACACATATGGTTGTTAGAGAGAATTATTTTATTTTAAAATTAAATTATATATTATTATTAATTGATTCAACACTTGTTATCTTCTAATTAGATAATAGTATAACAAAAATATAAGGAATTACATATAAATTTAGTCCTAATAATACATCATCAATCATAAAGTGAAATGTACTTAATTGGCAAATCACATTAATTAATAAAGTAGCCATCATCAATTAATTACTCATTAATCAACATAGTTTTATGTGAACAGTATAATTTATCCATGTCAATTCTTACAAAAAAAAGTTATGAAAAATGGCATATAAAAGTAATAAAAATAAAAATAAGTAAAACTAGGCTCAAATAAAAGTCATAACAATAAATCATAAACAAATAGCTATACAAATGATTAAATAAATACCAGTATCAAAATTGAAAGAAATAAGGAACTTAAAGATTAGAGGTAAGTTTTAATCTAATGCATCTCAATACTACAAAAATAATAAAAGATTAATCAAATTTAAGAATTACAAAGTTAGCCCAATTCAAGAATAGTTGATCAAAACTCTCTCATAAAATAAAGTCAAATGTGATTTCATTGTTGCAAATATTTTAGAGCTATTTAAAAAGAATAACAATGAGAGTTATTTCATACGTTAAATAATAATTTTTTTATGATAGTGCCTTTTTTATTATACTCAATAATGTAAAATGTATTAATATATATTAATAGAAATTAATTTTGTTTTAAGTCCCGTGCAATACATAGGTAGATAAACTTGTTAATTAATAAAGCAGCCATCAACTGATTTGAAATCAATAATTGCTCATTAATCAACATAGTTTTATGTGAACATTGTAATTTGTCCATGTTAATTCTAAAAAAAAGTAAGTCATGAAAAAATTACATATAAAACTTTAAATATAAAAATAAGTAAAACTAGACTCAAATAAAAGTCATAACAATAAATCATAAAAAAAAAAAAAGGATTAAATAAATACCAGTATCAGAATTAAGAAAAAAAAGAATTTAAAAATTAGAGGTGAGTTTAACTCAAATGCATTTCAATACTACAAAAACAAGATTAAAAAATCAAAATTAAGAATTACAAGGCTGGCCCAATTCATGTATATAGTTGATCAGCTCCGTCTCATAGAATAAACCCAAACCCATCACAAGATTCGAAGAGCCCAAAAATTAAATAAAACCCAAAAACAAAATGAAAAAGATTTAATTTTCCCATGCACTCAAGTCAGCTGCCATTTTGGCGATAAACTCACTCGCCGTTTTGGCATAAATGGAAGGTTCTTTCTTGAACTCACTCGTGAAACGCAGAGAGACAGAGAGAGGAAAAACACAGAGGGAATAGTGAACGCACACACTCACTCAGAGAGGAGAAATCGCGATTGAGAGCGATTAAGGAAAACAAATCGATCCTACAGGTAATTTCTCCTGTCTATTTTTCTGTTCTCTCGTTTTCGGGTCCACAAGGCTGATTGGGATTATGTGTGTTTGAGCTTTGTCTTTCTCATTGCTACATCTTATTTTATGATTGTGTATATTCAGATATGAATCTAGTTGAGTTGATGATGGTGGGAAGGATTTTGGATTCAGTATTCTTGTTTAGATCCTTGTTTCTGTATGGTTATCTGAGGAATCAAAATGTACTGCTATTGCAGCCTTAGTATCTTTCTATTTGTTTCGGTTCCATTTAGTTTTGATGATAGTCTGTCCTTAAGGTTTGGGTTATTGTCCATTTAATTAGTGAGAAGTCATTTGTACGAAATCTGATATTATTGGCAAGATTTTGAAGTTTAGTGAATAATGCTTTGATAGCTTGACTTCTTTTGGCCTTTGTTGTTTAGTATATTTTTTGGATTGAATATGGAGCTAAAATGCAAGAAATTACGGGTAAAAAATTTTTTTCTTTTAAATATGGATTCTCAATTTTTTATGATAATTTCGTGCCTTGTCCCCTGTTTCGGTTTTGATTGTGATGAGGTTCCAAGATTGAAGTGTGGAATTAAGACTTATTGTGTTAATATTTGTGAAACTTGTTATTTGGTTGTTGTGATGGTTTTGATTATTATTGCTGTGCTGTATGATTTTGATAGGGTTCCAAGTTTGAAGTGACTAATTATGATATATTATGTTGATAGTTGTGATACTTGTTATTTGATGATTTTGGGAAAGAAAGCTTGCAGAATTTCTAAAATAAAGTTGATTTTAAAGTCATATTTTCACATGGAGATGACCTTTTGCTTCAATTTGGTGCTTATGAACCCCAAATATGACTTTGGACGCGTAAAATGAAGAATTGGGACCAGTTTTTATGATGACCAGATGAGTTTTGCCACGACTTTTGACGTATTCTAGATATTAAAATGGAATTAGCTCTCTTGGTGATCAAAATGATTTTTGAACAGTCCAAGTATTGGTTTTTTTATGAGCTTTTCTTTAAACATGGCTTTTGGAGAGTAATATTGATTTATTAGTGTAATAATAAATTCTCAATGTTGACGACCTTTCTAATATGATGTTAATTTAAATGTTTATTGCTCATGTATGAATCATGTGTTTTAATGTTTGCCTTTCGTCGGTGTAAATCTAACACTAGATTGCTTATGGTTCGAATAGGGACTTAAGTCTGTTGCAAGTTCTTATCTGATGATAATCTTTGGATCAAAATTTGTTAATCACGATCTTGAACAAATACTAATTCATATTTTTATTGTTGCACTTAGAACTATGGGCCACGTAAATTGATGGGAGGAATATATGATTACATGGGGCAATGGATGAAAGAAAATGCTGAAGAGATTTCACTTGTACACTTAAAACAATGATATTTGACGAAACACTAATACACACAGTTACAATATATCCGTATGCTAGTAATATTTCTTTTATTTTATTTCTAGAGTGTTATGCGGGATCTTAGGTGCATAGTGTTTAGGGTTTAGCAATAGTGTAAAATCTTTTGTCTCAAGTTTTACTAAATATTAGTTAGGTCACGTATAATTTTCTTTAATAAATTTTGAATTTAATGGCTCACATCCAATTAATATTGCTTAAAAATCAAAACAAAGAAATATTTCATTTTTAAACATTCACTATTTCCTTAAATTTTATGTTTTATTGTTGTGGAATTATATTCATTAGAATTTAATTTTATTATATTGTGGTGAAACAATTTGTTGTAATTTTATGATGTTATGTGATAAGATAAACATATTCTATTGCTATTATTTTTTTCTTTTGGTTGGAAGATTTTATGGTATATTGTTGTGGAACTGTACGAATTGGAATGTAAATTTGTTTTGGTCAAAATAAAATTACAATGATGAATACTATTGCAGTTAATTGTAGTTTCAATTAATTTTGTAGTTAGCTTAGTCTATATTAGTGTGAACTACTATAATAAGATCGTCTAGTTCTGTGAAAAGTTATATGGTTGATATTAGCAATATACAGAAAGTCGTGAACTTGATACTTGAGTGTTGAATCAAAAATAAATGAAGCTTGATTCTTTAAAGGATAATGTTCAAAATTAATTCATTATTTTTGTTTTTTAAATCTTGCAGTCATAGTTCTCTTGAACAATTTAAATTCAGGCATATTTGGTTTCAAGATATGGACAAGACTTGGATTGATAAACCTCGAAACACCCGTAAGTATGTGGAAGCATTGAAAATTTTTTTAAATTTTGCATTTGTTAATTGGAGTGTTAGGGGCAAAATAATTTGCCTCTAAATGTAAGTTTAACAAATGACAAATTAGAGAAGATATGTACGACTACTTGATTGTTAAACCATTCCAAAAAGAATACACTATTTGGTTTAGATATGGAGAGGCTAGTTGTCACGACCCAAATTCATTGGTTGTAATCAACGCATAAGCTAAATCAACTTAGCTTAGCCAATTTAAAATAACATCTTTTACATTTTATAAAATATTGATGATACACATTAGACACATTTTGGAATATAATTTAATAATTTTACAATAATATTAAACTGATAAATTTAATGATATCTCACAATATATATAGTTGGTATAATAGGAAAATAGCCTGTACAAAGCTTACAATATTTCACAAAATCCCAAAAATCAAACATCTAGTAGCTACCACTTTAGGGTCAAACGTATACTGTGATTAACTTATAATAATATACTAAAAAGCCTGCACAATAAAAAAATTTCCTGTAATACCCTCAGAAATTACTAATAATAATAATAATAATAAATCATTTATTTTATTTTAAGAGTTGAGGAAGAGGAGAAAGATTCACTTGAGATAGGGATAATGTTTACATGATAATAGAATACTCAAAAGGGGACTTCAAGCTGTACTAAATATAGATGCAGATCAAAGTTTATTTGAGATAGTAGTCAATGTGAGTACTTAAACTTTATCTTTTGCATTTCTACCACTTATAGCTTTTTTTATGGCTTTTGTTTTTGCATCATTTTCAGCCAGTTCTTTGTCCAAATCTTTAATCAATTTGGTCTAATTTGCCTTAGATTGACAAACTCTAAACCATGACACTGTTCACTCAAAAGAGTCAAATTTGTGCTCAATTCGATGTGGTTGCTTCAAATTGAGTTAGAACTACATATCATAAGTGAATTTCACACATTTTTCCTTTAAAATCACTGATCAATTGTGAGTTTCAGCTTCTGGATTGAAAAATTCAAAATTATAGGTCTAGGTGTAATTTTGAAATGAGGTGAAATTTGAATTTTGGGGCTTCTCAAATATTATTATGAATCTCGGAAGTGTTGAAAATTTTAATTTGAATTATAAGTTGAATTGCTAATTTTCTATATTTTTCCTAGATTTTTTATAGATAAAAGAGAGGAAATTTGAATGGGAAACTTTATATGGTGTGATTAAATAGTAATGAACAATAATGCTCGAATGAAAGATTTTGGAATTTAATTGAATAACTTGTGATATTGGAGTTAGAGCTATTTGGGAATTTGTATGGTATTGGAATTTACAACTAAGATACTTATGATTGGCAAGTGTGTTTAATGTAAATTTTCATAATTAGAAGTATCAAGGTCTTGTATTGGGTATAACGATAGAAATGGGAAGGGAAGTTGATGGGATTAAGTGAATTATAGGCATATGAACATTTTTTAAGACATTAGAATTTGTTAGAATTTAATTATGTCTAAATGTGTAATAGAATAAGATATTTAAGGTGTATCATTTGTATTTAAGGTCATAGCAGTTGCACTTTACACCGCGATATGGGAAGTTGAAAAGTGTGTACTTCGATTAAGTGAGTAGATAATCATAATTATGTAATATTTGGTACCAAAGTATCAATTTTCAAATATAAATGTTTGTATCTTTGGTATTTTGGGTAAATTTTTAAATTTATAAATTTTAATCCGTATTCTGAGACCAGGAAAATTGTTGGTTGATGAACTTTATGATTTTACATTTTGAATTATTTGAATTTTTGAAATCTGAAACTCTGATGTGGTTTGATTTTGAAATTTTGATTTCTGAATATGAATGTTTATATATTTTTAAAATTTTAGAAATGTGTTCAAAACAAAAGCTTGTAACTAACAACAGTAGACGTTAGCCGTAATACATTGCAATTGATATTCTGATATGGTTGGGTATGATGGCTTACCTCTATATTTTGTTTAAGGTCTAAGGCCATTACTATAATTATTCAAAGCTTAAGGTCGATAATAAGTAATTGCTCTAATATGTTTTCACTTACCTTAGGCTAGTTTTGTATTTTGAACATTAATTGGTTCTGTAAGAGATTCCCAATGTATTTTATTAATGGTTTTTCTCCGCCTTTGGTACTATTAATTTATGACTGTAAATTATGTGGTTTAAACAACAAAAAACCTTTCCATTATGAGTCTGTTTCTTTTCTTGCATTATTAATATTATCTACTTATTGAGTTTTTATTCACCCTTTTATTTAACGTTTCATATTTCAACGTCGATTCAAAACACCCACCTATGAAGTAGGAGCTGCGGTGTTTTCTATATATATATTTTTTAGCCTAGTCTGTTACCAGAGCAACGGTTTCTTGTAGTACATTTGTAATTAGATGTAGTTGCTCCATTGTATACAGGTTGAATATTTTGATATATTTCTATAGTTATGGGTTATGTTGTAATTATATGTGGGTGAGCAGAGCTCTCCAATCTATTGTATATTAAAGATCTCTGTTATAGAAATTTTTAGAGTTATATAATTCAAGCTATCGAAATTTCTATATAGATTGAACTGATTCGTTTGATAATTATATGCAGAGGTATTAGTCTTTGTATTATCGGATGTGGGTCCATGAATTTGTTAAAGTTCTGTTGTCTTGATATGTCTGATAGGCTTACGAGGATGAAGGATATATTGTTTCCCGTGTCAATCATATTCTACTGGCTCAGGTCGTAATATTCCTATAGCAACTTTATTGGCACTTAGTGATATGAAAAATATTAAAGATAGATGTCTAAGTCTACCACTGACTTAATAAGAGAATAAATAACAAAGCAAGCAAAAAGGCAAAACAATAAAAACCTTAGAATATTTTAAATAACAAGAAGTTTTGATAAAATAAAAATATTATTTCAATATTTTAAATTTTATATGAAGCAGGTATCAAATAAAGAACGAATGTTATCATATTCATATTCCTTTTTCAATTATGTTTCAAATATTCATACTGTATTCCTTTTATTGGATATATGTCAATATCTTATATTCATATCTGTGATACATTTCAATAATTCATACAGGTATCTCTTCATTGGATATGTTTCAATATCTTATATCCGTATTTATTCACTAGATACGCCTTAATAATTCTTACTCGTATCCCTTTATTGAAGAAATTCATACCATATCCTTTTACCGAATGTATCTTAATATCTCATATCCGTATCCTTTTATTGAATGTCTCAATAATTCATTCTCATATTCGTTTATCAGATACATTTCAATATTTCATATCCATATCCCTTTATTGAATACATCTCAACAATTCATTGAATAGTATAAATAGAGTATAAAAATAAATAATTTTATTTAAATATATTTACTACCATTAAGTAATTTAAATAAAAATAATCTTGAAGATAAAATAAAATAAAGAGAGTAATTACGAATAAAGTGACAATACTATAAAGGATAAAATTTTAGATCACTTGAGAACTTGCAAATTATTGGCATATATACTTTATTTGTCAGATATGGAAATCATAAATCCTATATGAGTGTCTAAATAATAATAATAATAATACTCTTGATAGTTTGAAATCCCTTTTTATGTCTTAAAATTTATTAAATATTTAATTTCCATTTTTTTAAGTTCAGATTGATCCAAGAGCCTTTAACATGGTTTGGTTCTAAAATGTTTTTAGCAAGATAATATAATAACTTCACGTATCAATAAATATTTAAACGGTATAATCTTGTCATAGATTTTAGGAGTTATATAGGATAAATTGCTTTACTAAGAAACTCATAAAATTTAAATTAGTTATTTAAGTAACATAGCTTATCATGGTCATATTTGTACAAAGTACATAAGACTCTATAAAGGTACTATTAAATTTCATTTTAGTGTCAACATTCTACTCAATCAATTAAATGGGATTCCATCGCTATCATGAGCATAATATGTAGAATTTTGTTGTATAAAATAGATCAATTCTCTTAAAAGACTAGTTTAGAGTATTGATATATCTATATATAATCCATATATATATATATAAAAAAAAAGAAATTGAAAGTTGGACAAAAAAATAAATATATTTGGTAAAATGAAACGTACTCCTTTGACTTCTCTTACTAGTTTAAATGAAAAAATTAAGAAATGTTTGTGCTATTTATAAAAAATTTTAAGTTACTATATAAGTTACTATTTGGTATCATATAAATAGTAACAATGCATTTTTAGTTGAAATTTACACAGTAACCACGTGTTTTTGTTTATATTTATTATGCAAGTTATTATACAGTGGTTAAAAATATATTTTTTATCTCTGAAAAATATTTTTATTTTCATTTTTAATCCCTAAAAAGAGTTAAAATCATAATTTGTATCCTAAATAATATTTTCTTTTTTATTTTAGTCCATAAAATTTTATTTTATTTTTTTAATGTTATTAAAAATTTATATATTTTTGAGTTATTACACATGTTATAGACACTAAAATAAAACTCCTCCACCTCGGGTGTTTGGATGTCCCTTTCATCCTTATATCAAAAGGAGCTCATCTTACAAGGAGTTGGAAAATGAAATCACCACATTAAATTCTGGATAACAAGAACAAAAAAGAAAACTCGATGAACAAACAAAAATTTGGATGCAATGTTCAGTTTCTTTCCTCAACACTTCCAGGGTCAGGTGATGCCTCCTAAACTTGCCATACACCAAACTGCACCGGCAATGTTATTAATTTATTCATTATAGTTAATTGTTGAACAATATTATGTCTTATAATATATTTTTTTTTTATATTTCTAACTATATCTTATATCATGATTTAGGTAATTGATCAAGTAAGTGAACAACAATCTAGTGTGGCAGACCAAACTCCAAGCATTTCCGACCAAGAACATGTGGCCAAAAGAGAAAAGACCAAGAACATTAGTTAATTCAGAAATTTTAAACTTACTTGTATGATTTTTTTTTGGATATTATTATAATAGCCTGAAAGACTCTGTTATGGATGTTAGTTGAAAACGACTATATATTATATTTGTTCAGAAATTTGATTTGTTGGTGTGAATGTAATATTAAATTAATTTTGGTTTTGTTTAATCAGTGCTAAAATGCCACAGGTTTTAGTAGCAGTTAGGCTTTAGTAGCAATTGTTTACAACCGTTGCTAACTTATGCTTTGCTTGTGATTGCGCTAAATCATATGTAAACCATTTGTGACAAACATATTAGCTTTGTTTGGATTATTAAATCCTGTCTTTTGGGTAGTGATGTTATAATTTTTCTTATGTTTTTTGTTATCGACTTCAACATCTAGGACAAGGTTGATCTAAAGGCTAGGAATATGCGGAAGGAAAAAGATAAAGACAAGCATGGGCTATCATATTTTGAAGAAAGGTATTTTTATCATTTAGCATTAATTAGTTTGTTACCTTGCTCATATAGAGTTTGGTTACTCAATTTATATTCAAAGAAGAATTTGGAGTCATACAAAAACAAGTTAAAATTATGTAATGGGATATAAATAACAATAATATTAAGAACTTAATACTACTAGCCCTCCTTTCTAAATAGGTAATATGAAACATTTTAAACTACCTGCAAAAGTGATCATTAGGTTGAAGCAGTCAATACCTGGTCTCTTGCTCATCACCTTAACAAAATTTTTTAAGGACCCCATTTCATATATGAAAAAGAATGGGGTGAAACACAGTCAAAAGATTAGTTCCTAATAAAAATTCATTAAATGAAAATTTAACTGTCCAAATCCGTTAGTCAAAACGTTGCAGGAATTTCTAACTGTAGAAATCTCGTTGTTAGTTAGTAGGCATAACTAATGGAGGAATTAGGAGAGAGCGATGTATGCTGATGATTGTATTTGGTTCCACGAGAGTTGGCAATCCAAACATCAAACCCTTCGTTTGCTGAAAGTACCAGATATTGCTTTGGAGGTAGTAATAGCCATGACTTCCCATCCTGCACCATGCATCCTTTTATAATTCTTAAAATGAATAACATGAAATGTGCGATATGTTTTATAAATAAGAAAAAAAAATTTATATGTAATTTTTTTTTTAAAACTAATATTTAAGGTCATCTTTGGTGCATTCACAATTTTAGGTGTATTAATGTACCCATTTATAATGTGGAGACATAATTATAATAATATCAACCTAAAAAATAATAATATTATAATTATGTTTATATATTATAACTGGTGTACTCACAATTTTGAGTGCACCAAAGATTTTACCATTATTTATTCTTTAATCATAAAATGACAAGTATACAATTTTTTGATTATATCATGATATGTGTATGGTTAAATTATGTACTTTTTATATTATTATTATTTATTAATCATACACTTGTCATGTGTGTTAATCTTGTTGTGACTTGATATGTTATAGCTTAATCATTCTATAATATTGTTTATTCCATTTTTAATAAAATAGTTACATAAATATTAAAATGAAACACATTCAATGTTAAAAATATGTTATACTTTATACTATGAACACATATCATAATCATCTAATTTTATTATATATTAAGATTAAGATCACATTTATAATTGAAGTTGTCAGGTTATTTCCAATAATAGTCCCAAAATACTATGGAGTTATTTAAGATGGGAACAAAAGATATTTTTAGCAATGAAGTAGATTATATTTAAGCATTCACGATTAAAACTTCACTGAAATATAGCAAAATAGTTAATAATAACATCATAAACCATGAGTTCCCCAAATGACATGTTTAACTCACATTGGGTAAATAAATTTTGGGCCATACTAAACGAGAAAAGTACAAAATCGTTTTCTCACTTTTGCATTTTATGACAATATGATCTCCCATAAATTAATCATAACAAATTAGTCCCTTCATTTGGATTAATAAGGGAATGATTTTGCATAAAATAAGAATTTTGAGGGATTGATTTGTGATGATTAATTCATAAGGGACCAAATTGTCATAAAGTGAAAAAGTAGGGGATCAATTTAGTACTTTTCTCCATACTAAACTAGATAAACTATAAGGATTAAAATACTTTCTTGGTTTCCATAGCCTACTTCAATTTTCCATAGTTCACCAAAGCCTAATGGTTTTAAAAATTTATAATATAATTATAACCACATATATATGGAATATATTAAGTGTTTAAGGCTATAGAGACTTAATCACAAACTTATATACTATAAATAATAAATTGAAATATGCACGAAACTTCAAAACCCAACAAAATAATTTAACCTCTAATTAGACTTTGGAAACTTATCTATAAAACATTAAACTTGATATATGAAAAAAGAAAAAGAAAAACCAGTCAGTTACTCGTTTCTCTCTTAAAATTAGGACACTCAAATTAATTTAACACACACACATATAAAGAAATAACATTTTTCATACTTCTTAGATCTAAATCTTACAAGTGAATGTGTGACCATAACTTGACAACTTGGCAAATTTGTACTTGACATTGTTATACCAATAACACAGATCTTAAAAAGATCTCTTCAGACCAGTAGCCTTGCGGTTATGGGTTTCTAGCCTATATACAAATGATTATTACTTATTAAAATATTAGAGCAAATTAAGGGTTAATCTTTGACCAAAAATAAAGCAGGTAATAGAAGGAACTCTACCCTCTTTCATGCAGAGGTCTTTTACAATACTTCAGTAGCATGACTTTCCCCTGTCAGTTTAGTTTAGCACAACCTTCTTTCATTTACTATCAAAGGTGTACTTATTCCATAACTCATTCTAATATTTAAATAAGTAATAACATGCCGGTAATCAACTCATAGGATCATAACACTTTGACTAGAATTTCAGAAAATAATCCCCTTAATTTCCTATAATGGATTTATAATGCCATACCATAGTTTCCTACTATTCTAGAAATATTAAGGTGGATGGTAGAATTAGTTGGTAGAAGAGAACTTCAGATAATAGACTCAGATATATTGAACAAAAGATTTATTGATGAAACTAATTGGAATACAAGTTTACAGAGGGAGCTTAAGAAACTATGAAGGCTGAACACATGAAAGTTTTAAGGATTGCTTTGATTGCTCGATGCCTTGAAATGAAAATTATAGGGCTTTATATAGGCCAGACATTCCCAGCCTTTTACTATTTTGAGATTTGTTCTTATCTTTAATGAGCTTTGTGGTTGCTTTGTCATCATCTTTTGCTTCATTATTGTCTTTGTTGTCCTTGTAAATTCCTTTTGTCTCCTTATCTTCTTTTCCTTTTTCTTATCAGTAATCCTTGCTTTTTCTTTTTTTTTTCCAATTGGCATCCCTTTTTCTTTGTCATCTTCTTCTGTCAGCATTCCTTTTGTCTTCTTGCGACATTATTGTTTTTTTTTATTAAAGCTTATATTCTCGGAAGTTGCCTTCTTTG
Organism: Delonix regia; assembly: GCA_037074485.1. Classification (NCBI taxonomy): domain Eukaryota; kingdom Viridiplantae; phylum Streptophyta; class Magnoliopsida; order Fabales; family Fabaceae; genus Delonix; species Delonix regia. Next base: position 34,390,426 of record CM073452.1, on the reverse strand, counting down.
TCCTTTTGTTAACTAGTCTTCAAGTACATTGATTGAAGTTGGTGGCTCATCATAATCCTTGTCATCTTTTTCTATTTCTTTAAAATATTTACAAGTATGATTAGGATATTCAGTCAGTTGTTGGCATATTCTTTTCTTGGTGGGTTCTGGATTATCCACGTTATTGGTCTTGATTTTATCATAGAACATACTAAATTGTCTACTCTGTCTATTGACTATTCTTTCCTATTGAGTATATGCAAGTCATAGGTCCTGTGAAGTAGGTCTATTGGGCCTCATCAAATGTTTGTGTTATATTCATCTTTGAGCAGATTACTTCTATCTCTTGGGCTCTTATTCTAGATATAATTGTTTGAAACTCGTATTCATTAATAATGCCTTTTTCTAATTGCTCAAACTTAAAGCATTTTTTAATGGTTCCAAATTTAATAAGGTTAATAGGAGGATAATATTTTTCTAGAGTTATTTTTGCTATGGTTGAGTTGCATTGAATATATATATAAGATATTGGGTAACTATTCCTGAATAATGTTTAGCTGCCTCTTGAATGGATTCTGGGAGTTTGCTTATTTCTTTAAGTTTGTTGAAGGGTATATACAATGAATTAATCCATAACTAAAGAGGGTTTGTACTAATGATGGATTAATACTAAGATAAATGACAGCCTTATTTATGGCATAAAGGGATATATATTTGATGGTTTTGGTTAAGAATTGGAGGTGGTTTTATTTTTCTATAAGTAGATATAAATATTGGTATTACTTAAGGAGTTTGGAATTAAAGGATTGTTACTATGATATTTTGGATGAGTTGGCTATTTGCGTTTTAGATTTTTTTGGGCCTTTTGCTTGAGATTGGCTTTTGGCTATGGCTAAAAAAGATGTATGTTTATTATTTTGAGTTAGTGAGCTTGTAGTGGTTCTCTAACTGGTTGGCTTTTTAGGCTTAAAGGTGGAGGAGTAGGCATTACTTGTCTCTCTAAGTCATTGACATGGGTAATGATACTACCCATTGACTAACTTAAAGAACTTATGAAGCTTGCAAAATTATTGAGCTGATTATTTGTCTGGGCTTGAACCAAACTCATATTCATTTCTAGAATATTGAGTCTCATCACTATTTGCTCAATACTTGTCTAGAATATTAAGGCTTAAAGGTGAAGGGCTATTGGTCTTTCTATTCATCTTTAAATTACTTGGCTCTATCATTGCTAACATAATAAGCAATTACATTATTTTTTTCCTTTAATATACTCAACTTCATAATCATAATGTGCTAAATCAAATTGTCATTTTATTTACATCGTATTTGATAATTTAGTAGTTCTTATTCCCTTATTTAACCAATGTTTTACTTAGGTATTATTGGTTCTTATAATAAAATGAGAATTTACTATTAATAATTCAAATTTCTCTATTACTTTTACTATTGCCAAAAACTCTTTCCAATTTGAGTGATACCTGCTTTGACTTTCATTGAATTTTCCACTAGCATATCTCATAATTTTTTTCAAATCCTTTATCATTTTCATAATATAAGGCTGCACCCCAATAATTTTCTAAAGCATCTATATAAATTATCCATTTTATTCATTCTTTTGTTGGTATTGTTAATTTTGGTAAATTTTTGCATAATGTTTTAATTTTTTCTATTATTTTGTTTGCTTCCTCATTATATTGCCATTGAGTTTTTTCTCCTGCTAATTTTGATATTTTTGCTATATATTTTGATAAATGTGGAATAAAGTTTCGTGCCTAATTAACTATTCCTAAAAATGATTGTAATTCTTTTTTTGTAGTTATTTCAGGGAAATCTTTTGCTCTTTTACTAATATGTTCTTGTAATTCTATGTCATTACTAGTAATATAGTGTCATAAAAATCCTATTTTCTCCTTTCTTAATTCTACTTTTTAGGTGAAATATTTATACGTTTTCTACTAAATCCATGAATTTTAATAAATGCTCTTCCTATTCTTCCTTGTTATTTGAAAATACTAATATATCATCTATATAGATAACTGCATAATCTCTAATTGGAATAAATAATTTCATAACATGTTCTTTGAATATACTTGGACTATTGTGAAATCTAATGGGTAAAACATTTCATTCATATTATCCTTCTGATATAGTGAAAGCAGTGTAGTTTTTACTATTTTCTTCTAATTTAATATGAAAAAAATCCTAATTTACAATCAAATTTACTAAATATTTTTTCCTTTTATTGGATTAAACAATAATTCTATTTTTGGTATAAGATATCTATTTCTTACTGCTATCTCATTTAATTTCTTATAATTTGTTACCATTCTTAATTTTCCTCTTTTTTAATTACTATGTTTCATTACTATCATAGCTGGTGAATAATAATTTGATTTACTTTCCCTTATGAGATAAAAGTTTTTCATTTCATTTATATACATTATAAATTCTTTTCTGTCATTTTCTGTCCATAGATATGGTTTACAATTTATTTCTTTGATATAATCTAAAAATTCTATTTTGGCTATAGGTTTTGATTTTTCCTAGTGTATTAATAGATTATCATTATAATTTTCTATTAATTTTTGTTCGATTGTTTTTTCTTCCATATGGGTTATCATTCGCTTAGTATCTTTTATTTCGATTGGTTTTTTATTGGGAACAAATAGTACTTCATTATCGTATTTTTTTCTTTCTAAATACTATATCTATTCTATTATATGGATCAAATATTCTGATTGCCCAAGCTTCATGTTTACAAGATGTTGTTAACACTAAAGCTTTATGAGCAAAATGTAAAGGCATATATTGTTCTAAAAAAATCCACTCCTAATATTATAGCTGGTGTTGATTCATTATATTGATATAATATTATTATTTTTAATTCATAATCTTCTATTTGTATTGGGATTTTCTTTGCAAATAATTCTATCATATGTATTTCATTTCCTGCACTACTCATGATAATGGGTTTGTCTTTTTTCCATAATTCTGATGGTAATATGTTATATTTAGTTGATGTCATATTTGCTCTTTATCTACGACTATATGATATTTTCTTGATTGATATTTTTCATAATTAGCTTTTACCAAGATATAATAGAACTTCATTTATATCTATCTTATTTGTTCTAATATCACTACTTGCTAATCTATATTTATTAATATTCTATTTTCTTGAATTCTATAGGGTTTAACTTTTATTAAGAAGTCTTTTGCTAATATTAGTTTGTGTTTGGGTATTGTTTACTTTAGGATCTACATATAGTTTTAATCTTATTATATCTCTTTTATTAAATCTCAGAGTGGTTTGTGCAATTGTATCCTCTTCTTCTATTTCTATATTGTTGTTTATATAGTCTAATTATATTGTACTCTTTTCATAGTTTGGTTCTAGCAAAGCTATAATTTCTATCCATACTCCTTCCTTTTTTAGTTCTACTAATATGTAATTTTCAAGTTTTCTATTAGGTTTATTTCTGGGATTTGTCTATTTATTTCAACTAAGTTTGATGTTATTGGTTTTAGCTAATCCATTTGTGTTGTAACTACTTTAGCTTCTCGACCTAAGAAGATTTTGTCTACTTTATAGTCTATATTCTTGTACACTCCTAAAATTATGAACCTTAATTTCCTATATCTTATATATGAAGTCTTAAAGTTTTTACAGTTCTATTTAATTTCTGTTTGTTATTCTATAATGAATGCTGTGAAAAGAGTAGAACCTAGAATATATTGTGTAGATCAGAATAAATTACCAAGAAGCTCTTATATACCCATAGAAAATGAAACATTAATAGCAACTTCATTCATCTTAGATGATGAAGGAGATAGTACATTTAATTAACTAAACTAGACTAATATGTTTCTTATAAAACAATCAGGTTGTTTTATAGATCCCAATATACAAAGAGAATTAGATATATATGATTTAAATGGTACAATAGAAAGAACCCTTAAAAAAATCAAAAAAATATTAGATGAAGAAAACTAAAATAATAGGATGAGGAGATTAAAAGAAATAGTAAAACCATTAGAACAAAAAATATATGAAATAAAAAAAGAATTAATAGACATAAAAGAAGAATTAAAAGAAATAAAAAAGACATATGAATCTCATCAAACAGGCCCTGGGAATAAAAGAAATTCTAATAGAAACAAATCAAAGATATGAAATTAATATGATAAAGGAACTTAGAGAAGTAATATTTGATGAAAAAAAATAGAAGAATCATAGAAAGAAGAAGAAGAAGAATTACCAGAGGAAATAACTAAAAAGGATTATAAAGTAATGGAAATAGTATTTCAAATAGGGCCAGATATACCATACTTTTTGTTAAAACTAATACCCAAAAAGAAGGAAGAAAAGAGTCTTATAGTAAAAGAAATAAATATGATGCAAATATGAAATGAATTAGATCAAGATGAAATAGAAGAAAGAATGGGAAAGGAAGAAGAAAACTTAGAAGAAATAAGAAAACAATTAAAAAATATGACACTAGGATAGGATGAATTAAATGAAATAAATACGCAAAGTGACTTAACAACAAGATATTCAGGTAACCAACAAGAACCACCAAATCTTCCAAATACACAAAGCCAAGAATATAATATAATAAATACTACAGTAAGTAGTAGACTAGAAAGAGAGAGAAATAGAACAAGATGAATTAAGACATAGAGAGCCTTTATAAAACCATGATTTCACATACTTATATGGAACCACTTACACTTCAACTGGAAATAGTAATTTTACACCATCACTATTAGAATAATATGAAATTAGACAAATAATTCAAGAATATAGTTAAATTTGGATTGCAATTTAGATAGTAACAAAAAAAAAAAAGAATAGACAGAAGTTGGGTTTCCGTCCCATATATAAATCATGGTTACTTATTAAAATATTAAAACAAATTATGGAATAATCTTTAACCAAAATTATATTGGATAATATAAGAAACTCTGCCTCTTTTTCCCCGTTTAATTTAGTTCATCACAACCTTCTATCATTTTTTTATCGTAATTGTATAATTTATTGGGATTCGAGAGAACTATTTAGGGCTATATTGATTTAAAAAAAAAAATTTCAAATCTTCAAAAATCCTTTTTCTGGCCTTTGAACAAACCTAAAAGTTCTTCCAAGTGAATAAAAAAAAAATTTCTTACAAAACATCCGTAATATTTTAAACTTCCTTCTATTCAAACAAAAGCTTCCTCCTACGTCGCTTAAAGCATTCCAAATTGATTTCTCAGGCTCTCTTGTTCGAATAAAAGCCCTCTGTTTTATAAATACCCATAACCTCGGACTCGCTTTCACTGTTACCTACGACAATGGTCACCAGCGACTCTCCCACAGCGAGAAGAGCCCGTTGCCACCGACCACCCATATCACTGGCACTCCCTGGAGGTTCCATCGAGATAATAACTAGCTGGATTTCTTTCGAACGGCCTCCATCATCCAGCAACAGTGAAGAAGATGAAATCTTTCACGGCCGCTGGAGGAGCTTCCACAGAAGGACACATCTACTACCACCTATGACCTCCATCCCTCCTCCTGCCGGCCAAAGGCCGCCAACCAAAAAGCAGAAAGAGCACGAAAGGTGACTAAATAAAGGGTCCCACGTCGCTTTTCCACAACTCCTCCCCGCCTTCTCGTCGGCCACTACACCAGCCATTGTTATGTCGCCGGTCGCACAAAAGGCAACGGAATAAAGGGTCCCTTGTTGCATCTCCACAACTCCTCCCATGATGGTGTTTGTTGCTGCCTTCTTGTCAGCCACTACACTGGTCAATGTTGTGTCACCAGCTGCACGAAAGGCGACGGAATAAAGGGTCCCTCATTGTTCCTCCACGTCTCCTCCCATGGCAGCGTTCATCACTACTTTCTCATCAGCCATTACACTGACCTATGTTGTGTTACCAGTGCCCATGGGTGGGCGGCTGGCGAGCAACAACAAGCTACAGTAGTGGCGACGACCGAAAGAGGAGGGTGAAGGGAGGAATAAGGAATAACAAGGGAATTAGGTTTCTAATTTTTTTGAATTTTTTCCAAAAGAAAAGGTTCTCTTTTTTAAAATGAAAAATTCTATAGCTCTAAAAAATTTTTTATCTAAAACCCTAAAAAATTTTTGACCTTTGGGCCATTTATTTAAGGTTTTAGACCCTTAATTCTTAAGAGAATTTGAACTTTATGAGAATTTGAGCCTTACATTCTTGAAAGAGTTTTTTGGTGGCCTTTTACTTTAAAGAGAATTGGGCCCTTTAAATTTTAAAAGAACTTTTTTTGGGTCTTTAATTCCTAAGAGAATTTGGGTTTACGATTTGAAGAGGATTTAGGCTCTTTTTTTAAAAAAAATTGCCTTTTTTTTTTTCTTTAAGGAAATAGCGGGTCTTACACCTTTTTGAAGATGTTTTGGGTTTTTTTTTAAAAAAAAAAATTTACTCTTTCAATTAGGCATGTGGGTCCATTTCAAAATAATACAGAGAGACCTAATTTTTAAAATTCCTAATTAATGAATAGTTATACATCTTCAAAATATAAATTATGTATTTATATTTTACCCCTAAATAAATGCAATTAATTTTTGGTAAAAAATTAATTTTTATATCCCAATAAATTTAAATCAAGTAATATGTTATTACTTGTCATTATGTTAATTAGTTTAACATTGTTTTATGAAGTTTTTTTGTTAGTTTTCTTCCTATAGATAATGTTCCTATAGAAAATTTAAAAATATAATGTTAATTAGTTTAATATTATGTATTTAATTTATTTATATGTTAATTTGTTTAACATGTAATAAATTTATTTGTTAAAGCATTAATTGCATATTTTAAATATGTTAATTAATTTAACATATTTATTAATAAATGTTAATTAGCTTAATATTATGTGTTTATTAAATGTGTGAATTAGTTTAACATATGATAAATTTATTTTTTAAACATGTGTTAAATATTATTAATATTTTGAAGTGAAATCATTAAATACGAAAAATGTTAATTTGTTTAACATTTGTAAAATCATGATTTACAATTTGTTTGTAGCATAATTGAGACACTTAGTTGTATTTTAATTTTGTTAATTATTCACCTTGCATACAACCTTATGATGATAATTGGCACTTCATGCTCTTTCGACTTTGGGTTATACATAAATTAATTAGCTTAATCATACAATACTTAGTATCATGATATGTATGCATGGTGAACATTAAATCTTGCTTTTATTTGAGTTATCTAATCCTTATTGTTATTTGTCTTTCTTTTGTGTAAAGAATGACTATTGCTTCCAAAAACATTGTTACTAAGCTCAACAAGGGTTGAAGCTCAATGGCAATGAGATTTGGAGTATAAAAGTTTAGTATCTCCTAGAAAAGCAAAAGGCTCTTAAGGCTCTGAATAATGTCATGAAAGAGTCAAAAGCTGGTAACATGGCCTAGCATATGAAGGACCATGAGGCTTATGATGTTTAGAAGAAAAAGAACTTCATTGTTTACATTACATTGCTGAGAACTCCGGATGATGACATCATATAGGAGTTTAAGGACCACCAAAGTAGTATGAGGCTTTGGAATGCTCTGAGAGCAAGGTTTGAAACTACATCCATATCCATGTTACATTCTCTAATGATCAAGTTTGACTTATATAAGAAACACCTACAACATTCTATGAGGAAACATCTGAGGCTAATGACAAACATGATCAGAGAGTTAAAGGATGCTAGAAATGTCTTAATAGGCAAGCAACAAATCTAAGTCGCCATTTGATCTTTACCTACTTCGTGGGAGCATGTGAAGATGCATCTCACCTATAATGATAGAATCACGACTCTAAAAGATGTCCAAAGGCATCTTGAACTTGAGATGTAGCTTAGTGTTCATTATCTTAGCGTGTTGCCTAAGGACTATGAGTAATGATTCAATCTGGCAGGGCATGTCAAGAAAAGCAAGCTAAGTCTATGCTGATAGGATCGTGAAAAGTGGAGGGTCATAAAGATAATCTCATTATTCTATATTTATTGGTATAACAATTATGACTTGTGATTCATGATTGTGAATGCAAGATATTATGATAGATAAGATCATTAAAAAAGATATATGTATATGCTTTTTCGATGAGACACTATATATTCATAACTTATTTATAGCATTAATGCTCTCATAGTATGCTGGTTGTACGACCTATTTTCCTTGTATGAACGATTGTAAATTATGAAGGGAAAGTGTTTTATTAGTCTACTAAGAATATGTTTTTCAGGTTTAGAATATATGAGGACTCTTATTATATGTAAGTAGGAGATGTTGGGTATTATACAAAATACACCCATAACAGGTGCTCCTTAAATAGGGGTAGAATAGTAATTTTAATAATTACCACTAAACCCTAATGCTAGCTAGCCATTACAAATAGACAAGCATATTATATGATCAGTTATCACAATCCTAATCTAATCTAACTTTTGTTGCAAAGGAGAAATCAGTAAGTCTCTTAAATTTTTTTGATTTAATTCCCTTTCTCTACGTATTCCATCAATATACATTTGAATGATTAAAATTTTCATGTACATTAACACAATTTATAAAAGGGTAAAAATAGTTACCACTAAAATCTCATGTTGTAGGAGAACAAGGGGTCTATTGTCCTATGGTGGAAACCATGACTTACCCATTGAAATCCCTTGAATGCTAAGAACATAGACATCTTGTGTTGTCACCTAAAACCAAGTAATTGAGCATATTGCTTCATGAGTTTGTGATTAGTTAATCCTTTAAATCTTATTAGTTTGTGATTAGAATTACAAAAATTGATAAAGGAGTGAAACAATATTTTGGTTTCTCTCGTTTAGTTAAGATTAAGTGATAAATGTGTTACTTTTAAAATTAGTAAGGGACCATATTGGGAAGCAACTAACAAGTGATGGATTAAATTGAAGATAAAAATTAATGAGGTATCGAATTGAGAATTGACTAATAAGTAACGGATCAAAAAAATATTTTACTCACAACTATATATATATATTCACCAAGTGTAGCCATATATAGTCACCAAGTATTCCTTACAAGTATAGCCCTATTTCTCCACCATTAATAAGCATAGACCATCATTAGTGTCAATTGGTGCAAATGTAGTATTAGTGTTTTGACTTTTAAATGATTTTGCTTTCGTTCTATTTGCAAGACCTAACTAAAAAACCATAATGATAGGAAATAATAATGAGAATGAAATCTTGGTCATGGCGTTTTTGCTGCTATAATATTAACTTGAAATCCAAACTTTATTTATATGCTTAAAAAGCATAATAAATCATCCAAGTGAAGCAGAACTCATAAACAACATTATGAACATAATTATGATTTTCTATCCATGCATATAAGTTAAATTAATAAGAAATCATCAAATTTTACATATATTATGTACACAAGTATATTTAGAAAAAAAAATTATAAGGTTTAACAAATAGTACTATTCACAACCACAAGGGTTGAGTATTAATTATTTATGTTTGACTAATTTTATTAAACAAACTTAGAATATTGTTTAATTCCACTTAATGAAAGTTTAGTAGTTCATGAAACATTTAACTTCTTATGCATAAGTTTTAAATTTTTGTTTCTTAAAAAAGTTAAAATATTGTCCTTTCTTATCAATTGAGTTAATTTTAAGTACTATCGAGCCACTTAAATCTTTTTTTAACTTTGAGTTTTCTAAACAATAGACGCTAGATTCTAGATGATAACTAGCAGGTAACCTGAGAGGCTAAACATTCACCAATGAATACAAATAGCAAAGAAGGATGGACGAAAATGGTAGATTAACTTTTGGCAGTGTCAACGCGTGAAGAGAAGAGAAAAATGCGAAGGAGAAAGGAATTGTCATGATAAAATAATCCAATTAGGGGGTATTTAGGTAATTTTTTAAAGGATATTTTGCACTTTCAGATAAAATATTTCGAAAATACTTGATTACACGTCCTGGTTCAAACACAGGTGTTGGGAATGCATAGGATAAGACTTAGACACTTATACTAGCTTCTAACTTAGATATAATACTATCTAAATTCATATTTAATATTTCTTAAATTTCCTATTTTAGTGTTTCCCATTTATTTAAAATTTATATTTTCCTTAAGTGCATTTTCTTCCTTTCTCCAACTCATAAAATTATATAAAAAAAAGTTTTCATTTAAAATAACCTATTTAACATAAGGATTTCATGGGTATTGCAACTTGGACATAAACAAGGTAAATCCTTGTTAAGTTTCTTCATGTTAGAAAGGTCAAAAGTGCAAAGTTTCTATTCCTAAACTTTTCTTCTCCATACTTTTATGTTTCAAAGACAGCCAAAGAAATCAAAAAGAGGAACTTAAGGCTGAGGAAGATGTGAAACAAATTTGAGAAAACAAAATAGCAAATAAGAATTTAAGTTATAGTGTGAACACTTCATCCCTAATCACTTAATTATTTAATTAATTAATTCACCAATTAATTAATAATTAAAAAAATAAGGAAAATTAAAAAAGACAAAACCCCAAATGACATCCTCAAGTGGAGACAAGTTTGAAATTAAAATAAATAATGGGAGACAATTAAATAAACTCAAAACCCAATATATATATAGAAGAAAACAAATAGAAAATAAAAAATAAAAAATAATAATAATAAACTTAAGAAGATCAAAATAAAATATGAAAAATAGAAAAAAGGCTTTAAATATGATAAGACAAAAAGCAAAACAAAACAAAACTAAAAAGCAAAAAAATTGGAAAGAACCAATGCGGGAGGCTTGGCTGCTGCACTCACTCATTTATGAATAAGCATCATTTTGGAAGGCTACATAGCAGTGGAACCCTGCTTCTATCACAATCACAGGACACGATAAGGAGTAGGTTTGGCATGAGCAGAAAAAAGTCAAGGAAGCAAAATCAAAAAGGTTGAAGAAGTTAATAGGGACAACTCAAGAATGTTAAGAGGAAGCAATATCAAGAGAAAAGGGGATCCTACAAGGGCAAGCTCAAGGGGACAGTCCATAAATAATGTCATAGGTTTTACACCCAAGAGGACCCCAGTTCCTCAGCCAAGATAGAGGACGAATGCACTTATGCAGTCTTCAACGTCTTTCCCTGCATCTTTTAGTGACGGGTGGGAAGAATGAGAGGGGTCCGCTAGAAACTAATGTGTGGATTAACATCAAAGAGAGAGAAAAAGCGCTGAAGAGGGAGTTCATGACAGAAATGGAAACTCTGGGAAAGATCAAGCATCAAAACCTCATCACTCTTTTAGGTTACTAAAGATATGAGATGAGAGGCTTCTTGCGTAGGGGAACATGAAGTTAGGGAGTCTGTTCTTCATGACAATGAAGGAGGAGTAAGCCACAAGTGAAACGAGGAGGAGAGAGAGATTTGGATAAGCAAGAGAAAGCATGAGGGAGAAGGAAGGGAGCGCTTGAGTCTCACATGGCCTCCATGTCGTTGGGGCTACACCACCACCAACCACTGCCAGCGACAACTCCACAACCCTTACCTCCGATGACAGTGCAAGTTGAAAATGACACAGCGAAGCTGGTTGCTTGTCGTGGCTTCGATATGGAGACTGACAAGGAAATGTCAGCTACAGTCTTGGAGGGGAATGACATAGTCACTGGCCATAGAGACGAACAAAAAGATTTAGATGAACAAGTAAAAAGGAAGAGAGAGAGAGAAGAAGAAAAAAGGGGAAGAGGAGAGAGAGAGTTTACGGTGGGCCACCGACCATCGTAGGAGGATCGAGGAGGATCGCCAGAGGAGGAGAGCCACCGGGGAAGAAGAGTTACCCGAGACGAAGCTCAGGTAACTCGTGCATGCACTAACATGATCATACTGCAGCTCATTTCAAGTTGGTTCTTTTTTTCATTTATTTATTTATTTCTTTCTTTCTTTAGTATTATTGTTGTTATTATTATTATTTTTTATGTCAATATGAGATTAGTTTTTGGCCTTACAAACAAGGTTTTAAAAAAATCATCGTGTGAGAAATGTTGTTCTCCTCGAGTGCTTGGGATCATGTGAGATTTTAATCTCCTTAGATCTCGAAATTTAGTACATATTAGTTTTTAAAAAAATAATAATAATGTAAAAATAAATAATTTAATTAAATATTTTCCATTATTTGCGAAATCATTGTGTGAGAATATTGTTCTCCTCCAGTGCTTAGGGTCGTGTGAGATTTTAATCTCTATAGACCCCGAAATTTAGTACATACTTGTTTAAAAAAATAAATAAATAATAATAATGATAAATAAATAAATAATAATAATAATGTAAAAATGAATATTTTAATTAAATTATTTACAAAATGATTAAGTTGGGGTTTTATAAAATTTAATTAATTAAAAGTGCCATGTGGGACATGGGTCTCCGTAAGCTCTGGGGAATTGATCCTATTAAAACAAGACTAAAAGAATTCTAATTTCAAAATTCTTGAAAAATGTGAAAATAAAATCTCGAGAATTCTCAAATATTTTATTTTATATCTTGGGTTCCTGTGTGAGATCGCTCATCTCCTCAGCCACCCAAAGGTTAATTAGTAGAAACTGTGTGAGACCTTGAGTTTCCTCAGGTTTCAAAAATTAACATTTAAAATATTGGGATGAATTAATTAAAAATAAGGAAGTTTGTCATACTTATTATGTAACTAAAAATACTAAGATTTTTTCATTTACTTCAAGTTTCAAATAAATTCTAATTTTAAGAAAATACACAAAAATCATAAATTCAAAATCATAGAAATATTTTTCCATTATAGTTTAAAGTTTAGAATAAATTCTAATAAAATATATCTATATATATATATATATATATAAATTAATTAAAAATCCTGTTAATTATAATCCCATTTTCAAGATTAGAAAAATCTAAAAATCTAAAAAATATATAAATTCAAAAATTCCAAAAAATAGCCTTCCGTTATAATTTGGTTCTAATTTCAACAATGAATGCTAATTTAAAAAAAAAAATCCAAAAAAAATACATAAATTCAAAAATCTGAAAAGTGATTTTATTTTTGTCCTAATTTCAACGATAAGTTCCAATTTTGAAAATACAAAAAAATAATAAATAAATTCAAAAATTCAAAAATATTCCTTTCATTATAATAACATTTCAATTCCAAAAATATAAACTCCCAAAAATCCTAAAAATCCTATCCCATAATCATTTCATTTAAATTTCAAAATAAAGATTAAAATTTCAAAAATAAATTAAAAAATTAAAATAAAAAAATGAAGAGATCAAGAGAGCTATATTAATCAGGTTGTCATAAATTAAAACACATAAGTCAAACTCTAACCCTGTTTCGTTTATGAAAATCTATTTAATTTAAACTCTGTTGTTTTCATCACAAAAATTATAAATCATTAACTAATAGGCATGCCTCTGTGGTCGAACTACGTGGGCTTTGATCCTTATCGTAAGGTACGTAGGCCCTAGGCTTTTATTTTAGGTTAAGTCCGCCCTTTGTAAATACCTATCTATATGTCTCCGTTATTGTCATTTTTGTCTTCGTTGTTTAAAGAACATGCATGTCAATAAAGGGTAATTGAGATAAAATTAAAGACCATATTCTATTTCAGCTGACTAGTTTAAGATAACCGTATTTATGGATGGGTGTTGTAGGGTGTCTAACACCTTCCCCACACTCAAATAAACTCCCGAATTAATCTCTGATTTCGCAGACCATATTGTCTTTTTCTTTTTGTTTTAAATTGGTTTTCCAAAGTTTTTCATTAAAAATTTTGGTGATGACTCCAAATAAATTGATTTTCAATATTCGTTTGTGAGAATCAATTGAAACACTTTTTATCTATTCCGCCGAAAGGTTGGTTACGACATATAGAATGTAAACTTGTTTTAGTATATCAATTTTTCAAATCTGGTTAGCCCAAAATTAATAGAGGAAGAAATGCTATAATTTCTAATTTGAAGAACACATGGTATGCTATAATAGGACTAATCTGCACTATTCCAAAAGTGAGCTTGGTTCAGGTAGTAAGCTTATAAGTTTTGGGCCCCAAATTTCTCCAGGGAATATATAAGATGTTAATTCTGGAATTTTTTTTTTTATTTTTGGGATAGTTTAAGGTTGAAATCTTAATTTTGGGAACTTGAGTCAGGATTTAGATAAATCTTGGATGAGTTAACAGTTTGAATTAAAGAATACTTGTTCACACAGGAAGGCTTGAAAGTGGTGGAAATATTGGTGTGCATCCCATAAAAAGGCATCTAGGGGAAATCTATTTCAAGGGCTAGCTAAATCACAAAAAAGTAAAGACAAATCATGTATTAAATTTATCTAGCCATTAAAATTTGAGAGCCCAAAATCATTAGGGACAAATTAAAAAAAGAAGTCCTATAAAATTTTATTGTATTATTTTACTTTATTTTGTTTTTATACTTCATTAGACCGAGCTTTAAATATTATGCCCAAAAGTCGCAAAAATAAGGTCTAATTATTCCACCAAGCTATACAATCCTGAGGCCCATCTGTGCAGGCCCAAATAAGCATACTCCACCTTTTATTATATTTATGAAACTACTAAAGGTGGGTCGCACTCTTCATGAATCATGCCACATGTTACACTCTCTTTCGTATATATTTATTTTGCTAAAATTCCACATTTGACACTGAGGTCTAAAATATAATTTGCACCAATTCCGTCCCTCAATCTGGACGCCAGTTTCTCTTTTGTAAGAGCTGGTCTAGGTTTTCAAAAAACCTGCTTTCTTTAAAATATCTTTCTAGAATGCAACTACCATTTTATATCTAGTTCCTCATCCAAGTCTTGGCTATAAGTAAGTTTAGCTATTTTTTCCGCTGTACCAACTAAAAAAATTTTAGACTCTTTCTAGGTTGTAGTATAGTTATGATATACCTACTCTTTCATTCATGCTCAGGCTATTATGATAGTTTGTATGTCATATCTATCTAGTCTTACCTAGTCTTACATGATTAATATTAATGTACTTTCCTTATGAAATATTAATTGTTTTCCTCTTTTCCCTATACTTCTTATTCGAATTTATTCTCATGCAAGAGAAAAAATGAATTTAATAGTTTCTTGTCCAATCATTTTTATTGTTTTATTTCTTGTCTCATTCACCGTACCTTCCCCGCATTAATTGATAGCAAGATTTTACATATATATATATATATATAATATTTTCTTATTATAAACACCTACTAGACCTACACTTCTAGGTTTCTTGAACTACTTCGTACGAGTTAAACTATTATCATCTTCAATAGTTTAAACCATCACTTTCATTATTTAGTCTGCCCCCCTCATCTTTTTCCATCAAACAACCCAAAAGACTAGTCTGGTTTTGACCATTAAAATAGAATTTCATTAAGCATCCATTTCTTTACTAGCTTATGTACCATACTAATTTATTTTGAATTTACAAGAAAGTAACTTAGATTAGGCATATAGGTGCAAATCTCATCTTATAAATTAACATCCTTCTCGGTCAACACAAGGAAATCCATCACATTTTTAACATTCATTATTTCAAGCTATTACTGTTCACTACTTAGTAAAGTTTCAAACTACATGAGCACTACACCATACACTGTAAGAGTTCAAATCCCCTGCAATAAGAACCGTTAGATTAAATGAAACTCACAACAAAAATTTTGTAAAACCCGTATGATCTAATGGTCCTGCTCCACAGCCCTGCTTCACACCATAATCCACCTCGTACAACAAAAGGGCTACAACATAATCCTTCACTACACAGGTGCAAAACAACCACCATGCATCATTCTACCTTTACTACTTGAAGAGTCTACATAAGCTATTACATCCAAAACAACTACTACAATGCCATTCTTAGTACATCACGTTCTATATATATTCAGGCATTAGTGAAACGCCTAAACATCAAACAGGAGGAGACCCTTGTCATATGATCCGAAATGAAGAGATTTTCCCCCGGGTTGACTCTTCTCACAGTGCGCCCAATATAAAATTTTCCTTCAATGTAGTACACAATAATAGTAAAGATAAGAGAGAAACTTTCATAATCTTGTACAAATGTAAAGGTGTCGATGATTGCCATTCTTCTCGCCTGAAAATTTGATAAGAAGAAGTGAGATTTGAGTAAATCACAATAATTAGCTAAGCCATCTCATACAATACAACAACGGTAAAAAAGAAGTGTTGTAAATCAATGGAGAAAATAAAACACAAGGATGCAAATAGTTAAAGGATCCATAAACACATGCATTAGCTATTGTCAAAGGTAGAAGAAGATAAAGAAGAGGAGTTGAGAAGTGCAATTTCTTAAAGAAAATTCCACGGCTCTTACCTCTCTTCTTCTTTCTCTCTCTTCTTTCTTCCACGAGGTCCTTCTTTCTCTTACTCTCTTACACACTCTGGCTTTTCTCTCAGTTGGTTGCATGAAGCTCAAGCATCCTAGTCTATATGTAGAGCTCTCATAATTACTTTAAGTGAGGTGTCAACTTCTTACTATTAAATATTTTTAATATTATATAAATCAACATTAATTATATTATTAAATTAATTTTATATTATAACTAATTAGATAATTGATATTGTAATTTATAAACTAAGAATGGACTAGATTTTATTTTATTTGTGGATAATCGATAATGAGTTTGTTGTCCACAAGTCTACTGGACAAAAACTCAATCTACAGCCCAAGAGCATTAATAATCATCCTATCAGATTACTAATTTGAGATTGTTACCTAAAGAAAGATTTAATTGGCTAATTTTTTATTAATTAAATAAAAAATTATTTTAAAGATTCTAAAAGATTTTATTTTAATAATGTTAATTATTATATTATTAAAATAAAACTCTATAAATAACACACTGAAACCCTAATTTGACACACACTAATTTTAAGATCATTCTCTCTAGCCGTCAAACACTCTGAGATACTCTTGGATATTGGGAGTTGAAATATTTTGACTCAACTAATGCACATAGTTATTATATCATTTTCATCAGGTCAGATCATCGATTAACTTAATCTCCCTATATTTTCTGTTCATGTATCATATTCTATAATTGAATGTATACATTCTCCAATCATGTTTTTAAATGGTATCAGAGCCCTAGTTTGATGGACTATGAAATTTTTTTAATTTCCTTTCTCTAATCTCGCCTTCGTAACATGATTTAACATATTTTAATTTCTCTTCTTCTCTTTTCCTTCTTCTTCTTGAATGATCTTCATGGTAATTCCTTGTTGGCTTATAGTCATTTATCTAGAAATTTTGTTACCATGACCTTCCATGAACCCATTCAAGGTCTAAGAAGGGTAGAATTAGAAAAGAATGAGGCTAGGTAAATATTTTGAAATATTTAGGGAAATATTGTGTAAGCCATAACAAGCTTAGGATAAGAATTTTAATGAGTGAATTTTGTTGTACATTATGAAAAAAAAAAATTTAATCCTTTTCTCTGGATCTCGTCTTCATCAAAGTCATTTTATGTATTATAAAATTTTATTCCGTTTTTGTAATGATCATCACCTTCCATGGTCACCATTGTCAACAAGAAACTCTCCTTTCGGCATGAAATTTTCTTTCCCTGTTGCCATTCGAAGTAGTTATGGTTACCAGCGATTCGAATAGAGACAGTCACAGCTGTCAACTTAGGTTGCCAGTGTGCCCCATCTCGAACCAACGAACCAATTTTGAACCAAAAGAGATTGACCACCGGAAAGTTTCGAACTTCAAATTCAAGTATAGCTTAAATGGAAGAGATTGACGCGAAACTGATATAAGGGTCTTAAAGATCGTGACACGATGATTAAAACGGTCCCAGTTTCGAAGATTGAGGAACAGAAAACCAATGGGTCAACGTTCAGGTACCGGTGGGTCAATAAAGTTGAAGAAGGTGCACGTGGGCGAGGCCACCAACATGTGTGGCCATATCGCCGGTCAGATGAACTTCAAATTTTTGAAATTAGCTCCACATCTAAATTATGGTGATTTTTTTAGAATTTTTTGAGCCCTGAAAATAGGAGTTTTAAAATTTTTTGAAAATTAAGGGCCTTAAAATAATGTGTAGATAAAGTATTTTGACCTGAAAAATTTTATGTAAAGACTAGACATAATACGGAACAATATGTTCAGTTCACTCTCCTTGATTATGTGTAAATAAATTATAATCAATTTCTTTGCGTTAATTATTAGATTTTATTCCTAATTTAAGCACATGCGTTAAAAGGAATAGGTTGCGTGTGGAAATTGTAATGACTTTGGTTCACATACACCTATTGATTGTGTGCTCGCCTATCGTAGCCTAATCATGGTGATATGTCTTTTATAAATTAATTTATATCGTATTTGTCATTTAATTTCCTACTTTTTTTTTAATAATTTAATTACCATTATTAGGGATGAGTCTGAATATTGTGATAAATCCACTAGAGAGAGTGTATGTACATATTATGTTGACAATAGACATGCCCTATCGGTGTAACATTGTTAATATAATTTTGTGAATAAGTCTTGTTTGTGGCCTGTAAGTGGCGATTTGCTGATTGATGTATTCATGGTTTCTCATATCCTATCGATATGGAGATTGTGGGTGCATTTTGTGTCATTCCTCTCGATAATGTGCTTCCTTGGTGTGTATGAGTTTTCTTGATTTATCATAGTCCAAGCCCTTAGGCAGGATATGATGAATATTTTATTACACAGTTGCTAAAGCTGAGTCTTGTTACGAAAACTTTGTTATATGTATAATTATATGTCTAGGACATAATTATATGTTTCCTATTTGTTTTCCCTCAGCTTCTCTGTTCTTGTAACTATTTATGGTGAAAACTCTGAACAGAATAGACTACGATGATTGGATTGAGTCCCTTAATATGTATTTGACAATCACTAAGAAAGTTTAGGTATGAGAGAACTTAAGCCAGCGGATCTAACCGCTGAGTTTAGCGCTGCTGACAAGGCTTACCATAAGCAGTGCTATGAGTCCAATAGGATTTGTCTGACTGTCATTAAGTATACGATTGAGAAGATCATCAGATAAGGTATTCCTAAAAGTGATACCATAGTTGAGTATCTCAAAGTGGTCAATGAGAAATTCAAGAAGTTTGATAAGACTTAAAAGGCCTATTATCTCTCTTTACTAGATATCACTCACTATGACGAAGTGTCAAAAGTGTGTGAGCACAGGATGAAGCTTGTTAACCACTAGAACAAGCTGAAATCTCATGGTGTGGACATGGATGAAAGCTACATGGTTTATAAAGTTCTCTATTCCCTTTCTGTTGAATATGGAGTCTTGAAAACCACTTATAATTCCTAAGAGCTAGAGTGGTATATTGATCATATGATGTCCAAAATGACCTAAGAGGAAGAATTAATAAAAAAGGGTGAATCCTCACATACAATTAGTGAACTACATTTCATATGGTTCATCCAACGATGCTAGAAATGTGAAATTGAAAGGAAAGAAAAATGAAGGCAATGCCTATGGTAAGAAACCATATGGACTCAAGAAAAGCAATAAGAATAATAAACCATCCTTGGAGTGGAAGGAAGTTTGATTACAGTTAGCTGTATAGGCACTGTAATCACATATGAAGACTTGCATGAGGATGTGCTGTGTGTGGATGACATCCTATTGGCCAGTAACTCAGTATACTTATTAAATAAGACAAAGCACATTTTGTCAAAAAAAAAGAATTTAGATTCACTATGATAGATCTTATGGCATTCTTGGTTTGTCTCAAGCAACTTATATTGAACGAGTGCTCAAGAAATTTGATATGTATTCTTGCACTCCTTGTGCACTTGTGCAGAGTGGTGATAAGTTGTTTAAATCGTTATGTCTTAAATGATGAAGAGAGAACTTTGATGAGCAAAGTTCCATATGAATCAATTATTAATAGCCTAATATATAGGCTCAAATATGCACACATTTGAACATTGTTTTTCCTTGTTGGTGTGCTTGACAGATATACTTAAGTAATTCTGGGCATGATCATTAAAAAGCTACGAGACAGTTATGATGATCCTGAACCCACTTTTGATTACATCTATACGATGTTTTTGAATGAGCTGTTTTGTTAAGAAGTGTCAAATGGACATTTACAGCTGCCTTACACACACACACACACACACACACACACACACACACACACATATATATATATATATAAGTGAAGAGTATGTCGCTAGTTTTATGATAGTCACTCGTTAGGGAATATGGTCAAGGAAATCAATTTCCATTATGTGTATATTTTAAGTCTTGACCATTTTGTTGCGACATGACTCTATTATACGTTTCTCTCAAAGTTACAGGAATTTCAGTAGCATTAAATTTTGATACTCAATTCTTGTTTGTTGGAGAGAAGATCTATGCATATCATACTCATTTTGGGTGATCCGTTTACCAACACAAACCCACTAGAGTTTTGAAAATATATAACTCTTGGGTATAATTTGAATTTTGATGTGTTGTTTTGGTGAGAGTTTGAGTTGTGTTCTTAAGGAACACTTTGGCATATTTTGGCACTTATAACATTTGTTTCCCTATCGTATTCAGTGTTTTAGTTATGCCAAAAATTTAGATATAATTCAGAATTGAAATTTACTGGGATTTATAACAATACTTTTCTTATCATATTCAATATCCTAAATCTATGATTTCATTTCTGAATTTTCAGTTATCTCATACTTGCATGGTTCGCATTTGCAATGAGCGCATGATGACGAATCTATTGACCAATGCCTACCCATAGGAGTAATTTAAATTGTATAACTCATATGGGTCTTGTTGAATTTTTTATGTAGCCTTGGTCTAGTGGGAGTATGAGTTGAGTCCTTAAGGGATTTTTATAGTACAATTTGATACAAATTTATGAGTTAAGTCCTTAAGGGCCTTTTGCGGTGTAATTTGACACCAAATTTTTAAGTTGAGTCTTAAGGGGACTTTTGCATTATAATATGATGCTTCAAATGTCATTTTATATTCAATTCTATTCAGATATTGAAACTAATCTATAACAATGTTAATATCACTTGTTTCCTTATCGGATTTAGTGATCTTTGTGTGTAATTTCATTTTTGAATTTTGTATGGTTTATAAATATACACATATTCATGTGTTCATGTGAATATTAATTGCCTAATTATGTATTTGTTTATTGACCTAATAATTTAATTAATGCTATCCAAGTGGGAGATTGTTAGAATATTTTTAATATTATATGGATTAACATTAATTATGTTATTAAATTAATTTCATGTTATAACTAATTAGGCAATTGATGTTGTATATAAACTAAGAATGGACTAGGTTTTATTTTATTTAAGGATAATCGGTGATGGGTTCGATTGTCCACAAGCCCACTGGACAGAAACCTAACCCACAACCCAAGAGCATTAGTAATAATCCCGTCAGATTACTAATCTGAGACTGTTACCCAAAGAGAGATTTAATATGCTGATTTTTTATTAATTAAATAAGAAATCATTTTAAAGATTCTGAAGGATTTTATTTTAATAATATTAATTATTATATTATTAAAATAAAACTCTATAAATAGCACACTGAAGCCCTAATTTGACACACTAATTTCAAGATCATTCTCTCTAGCCATCAAACACTCTGAGACACTCTTGGGTATTAGGGGTTGAAATATTTTGACTCAACCAGTGCACATAGTTATTATATCGTCTTCATTAGGTCAGATCATTGATTAACTTAATCTCCCTATATTTTCTGTTCATGTATCATATTCTATAATTGAATGTATACATGCTCCAATCATGTTTTTACTTACGCCTTCTCTTGCCAAGTAGAAGTGACCCTAACATGCATGTTGCGACATTCCTTTCTAATTCTCCACCAATAATCTTTGGGCATCTTCCCACTCCTCCTCATGGCTAATATTTGTATTTTGGGCCCTTATCTTATGATATTTGTATGGAAAATTAGCTTTCATGCCCCTCATATATAACATCCTAAAATTTACTTAAAAAAATTATTTTAAAAGGATACCCTTATAAAGACTTAAAAGGGAATTAAACAAAATGATTAAGTAACATAGTTAAAGTTCCTGAATAGAAAATTGGGTTTAGTTTATTAAAATACTTTAGAAGGAATTTTAGTAAAATTCTCCATAGATATTGTGAATAAGCTATTATTTGACTATTTAATTAGAAATGACCTTTACCATTATGAAGAAATGTTTTTCATAACAACTTGTTAATTTAAAATCTATATGGATAGACAAATATGGGCTTAATAATATTTTAAGAAGCAACATACCTAAAGCTTTAGCAAAAGTAAAAATACTTAACCATTGTTAGAAAGAACAATAATTTTTATATACTTATATTTATGTTATCGAGGCTAAAGAATAAAGAGACTTGTAATATGATGAAAAAGGAAAAAAATGTAGAATGTGTAATAAATAATTAGGAGGTTAAATACATGCTTTCAAACATTCTATTAAAGTTAGATTTAATTAATGAATGTGAATGAGGATTTGGAAGCATGAGGATATGTAAGTGGCAAATATTATTTGGCTAAGAATAAAGAGAAATTCAAAAGCATGAGCAAAAATTGGACATTAGTCAGATTTAGTATTTCTACATTGTCGTTTTGGAAGATAGGAAAATTAGTGAGGTGGCATTTGAGGAGTAAAAAAGAGAAAGTTACAATACACCAAGCTAAAAGAAAATAAGCCACCTAACAAATTACACATGAAGGCTTGAATTAAGCAACACATGGCAAGGGCATAAGATGGATTAGTGGCAATATGAGGACACTTAGATAACGTAAGAAGCAACACATGGCAGGATATATGATGGATTAATGGCAATAGGACACATGGCAAGGGCATAAGATAGATTAGTGGCAAGATATGTGGCAACATCTCCTTATCTTAAAAAGACTCAGGGCATTAAAATGAAATGGTGGAAGCTTAGGAATGTGGCAAGGTGGCAAAATAATAAGTGGGATTAGGGGCATATTATGTGGCAAGATGCTAACAAACAATGGACACTAAGCTAACATAAGAAAGGGACACATAAGAGGTATAGGTGGCAAAAAACTAAGATGCATGATACTTAAATTTGAAGCTACCCTTACCAATAAGTACCATACAAGAACCTTAAAATTAGCATGTGAATCATATAAAAAGAGAGCAGTGAGGGAGTGATCAATGTCCTCTATAGAAATTATGCTTGAAGAAGAAGAAATAAGAGGCATTCCATTGTAGAAGAAACATAGTTGAAGGAATTCATTTTTAAAAGAATAAAGGCAAAATAATTAGGAGGAACAGTATAAGGTAAGCATTTAACTTATTGTATTCTAGTTTAGAAAAATATAATGTGAAGTCAGTATGCAAAAACATGAATATAGTAACTTATGTGTAAATGGCAAGCAGAAACAAAATCTAAGCAACAATAGAGCAACATAGTGTAAATTTTGAAGGTAGTAGTACTATTTTAGAAAAAAAAAAATTGAATGGCTAGGCAAATGGCTTCCAATTGAGTTGAAATCTGGTATGAAACATCAAAACATGCTAAAGGTGGGATTTGAAAAGTTGTATTAATTTTTGAGTAGTTTTGATAGTATTGTCACTTACAAATAGAACTATGTTAACAAAAAAGTGGCACTAACACCAAATGAGACATTTGGATGGGTAAATGAATGGATTTCTAAATGAAAATTTTATAACACGTTGATAACACCTAGAAGAATGTGTATGAATTTTTTCAAGAGAATTGGAATGAGTTTATCACTTTAACTAAGCTGAAAATAGATTGATATAAGATATTGAGACTAATTTGCATTGTTTAGGTCATTAGATTAGTAAAATTAGTAAATGGCCACAAAATGAAATGAAATTTGATATTTGGTTCCTAAACATGTCAAATATTTGATCTCAAAGTTATAGGAAAATTAGGACACTGATGATATAATTTTTAATTTTGAACAAAATCTGTACTAATATTATCAGTGATAGCATCAGATAGTATTTTAAAATGGTTTAGTTGAAGAGTCAAATCTGGTGTTTGGGGCTCAAATTGGGGGAAGCTCTCTATCAAACTTCACATTATTTGGATATGGTTTGAACCATAAACTAAGCCCAAACAAATTAGAGTCTAAAAATAGGACTAATATGAGCAATATTTAAAAGTGGTTTGGTTTAAGTTGTAATTCACTAGTTTCCCACCCAATCATTTATAGCTATTAGAGGACACTCAAAAAATAAATATGGAGATTTTGAGGATTTATAGATTAGGATAAGTAGGCTTTTTTTGTTACTCAGTAGACAACAAAGTTTTAGAAGGAAATGCCATTGTTCTTTTAGGGAATTTGTAGTCATAAGGAAAGAAGTATAGTTTTGCATTGTTAGGACATTTATAAGAAAATTATTCATAAGAATGAATTAGTAAAGTAATTTGATGGTTTTAAGATAATTATAGAAGCCTACGGAAATATTTTAGAGGCTTTTAAATTGGAATTAGTTGATAAAAATATGAAATTCATGGAATTACTATAATTTGTAGAATTATATATTTAAATATGATTTTATTAGGACCCAAATAACTGCCTTGGAACTTTGGAAGAGGATTAAACTTGAATATGAAAGAGAAGTAGCTACACATGTAGTTAGTTAGGATAAGGTGTTGATTGAACTTCTTCATCTTACTTGATTGGTATATGTGTAATGTTGTGGCCTTCATAGCAGCACCTTTGGGTGGGTTTTTAAGCAAGCTAAAGGTGTGGTCAACAATGTTACATGCATTATTTTGGATCCATTGATTTGCCTCTTTATGTGTGATTCTTGCTCTTATTACTGATATATTTGGAACACTTTTTTGTACCATTATGTAAACAAGTTGGAGTTTGTCATGCTAACTATTGAGATTTGTTAGAATCTCACTATTTAATAATTCATTTCTAGATAGTCCAAGTAGACAGCTTGATTGAGTCCCAAGGCTTAGATGGAGATTATGGTTAAATGTATTTACACTTATTAGATGTTGAAATACTAAGACTAAAGTGATGCATAATCTAGATTAATCAAAAGTGTGTTAGTGATAATTCAATACCTGGGATTGTTATATTCATATTGTTTAAGGGTGTTAGTCATTCTTTTTTATTTAGAAGCTTATATTTAGCCCCATGTGCATCTCAATAAGGAGGTATCTAGTTAGAATCTATGCTTTAAAAAGAAATTTTAAGTCACCTTTCCCAAATACTAGCAATTACCTTAACAGATTGCTCACAAATAGCATATAAGAAAGGACATGACACCATGTATACGTGATTGTGCATATATTCAAGGAAATATTTGCTTTTCATCCATTTTCTTCTCTCTCTCAATCATTGCTACTTTTCTTATTGGTTGAATCTTCATTCTTGGAATATTTTTGCTAAAGTTTGTATATTTAAGGAACAATTTTATGAATGAATAGAAGGCAAACCTTCATATTCAAAATTGGGATGTTGCACTAGGAGAATGAAGTCTATTTTAAGTTTAACAAAAATATTGTAAACATCTATACTTTTCAAACCTAATAGGAAAGAATAAGGGAACTTCAGTCATTACGCTTGATGCACTGTGAGTAGATGATACTAATTACATGTATTTTTTTCTTATTCTACATATTCTTATTGTGAAAATAATTTATTTAACATTCAAGTGCCTTAGACAGGCTTTCCAAAGATTTAATCTCTATCATTTTTATATACACTGAATGTTTTGAAATATCTTATTCTTTTAACAAGTTTATCAATATGTGGATAATATTGAACATTTGATAAATTATTTTGACATTTTCTAAAGTACTATGATTCTATGTTTATGAAGTACTCTGATTAAGTAATTTTGAATTTTTCTAAGCCTTATGTCTTTCCACATGGTGCATAGTGAATATGTCAACTTCCAACTAAGGTTTTCATAACTGGGTTCCCACCCCACCATGTCATGTGTTAAGATAGCATTATAATGCCTAATTGTATTATGCCAAATAACAAATGATGTTAAATTGGTTTTAGATGACAAAGACCCATTTTCATACAATAGCCAACAATAAGGAATGAATTGAAAAAAAATAAACTATAAGAACTAAATTGAAAATTACTGCAAATTATAATGACCAAAATATTAAATTTCCCTATTATTTTAGGGAAAATAGAAGATAACCCTATGGATATTTTTTATTAGTCATGCACTATTTACAAAAGGTAAATTTATTATTGTTTGAATAACTTTGTATTTTTTACACTCTAGTCGCTCCCAAGTACACATGCAAGATCTTGTCCTGTAATAGATGTTAATGGATGTTTGGTTGTTTATTATATTGAGAGCATAGCTCTCTTGTATCCCTTATTTTAGTCATCTTAGCCTATGGAGACTAATCATAAAAACTCTATATTTGTCGAACACGAGCATCCATGTCAACTAATGTCTTTTAGAGTGTTTGCATATAAAGATTGACAGTATCCATCTTCTGATGGAGTGTTTGGATCTTAACAAGATGGATTGGCTCAAGAATGATTACATGGTCAACAGGTGCAGGTGAGAAATATGTAGGAGTTAAAGCTGAAGGACCTATTACTTCCTCTAAGTCTACTGATAGAGGAGGTTGTGATAATGCAAATAGTCTTGTAGATGGAGCAATTGGAGGAGGACTCTGAGCTATAGCGTTTAACTCCTTTTGTAGAGTCATGTAAATCCTAGTTTGCCCATGTCATTCCATCCAATCTCTTAAGGAAACTCAACATCACCCTTAAATGGATACATATTATAGTGCCTTAAAATAAATGATATGATTGTTCTAAAAAGTAATGGTGAAATTTGCTTCCTTACAAGAGACCATCCTCTGAAGTATCAACTAAGTCAGCCTGAAGTTATCACCCTCCAATATGAATTTCATCATAAACAACTCTGACTCACTTACATATGTAAAATTTCCTAACTTGTTAATCATGTATTGAGCTGTGACATAGTATGATAATCTGTTCTCCAGTGACAGATCATTCACATTCAATTGAATGTTAGGTTACTCTATAGCTACATTAGAAATCTTATTCAGGGCCTTTTGCTTGTTATAAGCAGGTACTATCTTGATAGAGTTTAGGTTGTCAATGAAGTAATGTCCAGTAGGTATGGAGAGTTAAAGTATCTCAACAAGTGTTTCTTCCCCAAACACTATCTTCGTTCCTTTAACCTCAGTAGTAATCAAATAACTAATAGTGTTATAGGTGAGGTTATAGTAGAATGCTCCAACTACTTTAGGACTATAATCAAGTTTCAAAGCTAAAAACTTATCTAACCTTGCATTTGTAAAGAGATCAAACAAAGGATAACCTTTATCTTGAAGAAACTTGAGATTAAGGAACTTACTTTAAAGAACATTCCTCTTTTTGAAGTTCTCAATGAAGGCAATCTCTTGTTGTCTTGAAGGGAAAAGTGAAGAAGGTGTAAAGGAAGATCCACTTAGCATGTTATTGATTCTTGGATGCTGGTTGTTGGTATCTTAGTAATTGATTATCGAGAAGTACCAAGGAAAGGGAAGAATGATGATGAATCATTATTGGGACCTGGAGAATGCAAGAAACCCTAATTTGAATTTATTAAACCCTAAAGGATGATTAATCAGTTATTTGAGGTAAATAAGCAGTGAAATTATTGAGATTTTGTGGAGAAAGGTCATAAATTATAGTATAAACAAGAGGGGAGAGCAATCAACTAGAGAAAATAGTAATGGGAATGAAAAATTAGGGCTTTAACTTCTCTAAATAGTGATTTTTGTCATCGACCAGTTGATCGGCCATTGGCTCCCTGTTGACTATTAAGCCTAAATTATCAAAGGGATACTCTCTAGAACCTCCCAGTCAATTGCTAACTCAACTATTGGGGTACAGAGAGATGCCAATCGACTGACCTTCCCTTGGCAGTTAACTACTCCCTTACAGATGGTTCCCATTCGATTATTTTTGGCTCCCCATGCTATTGGCATCTCTCAGGCCATCAGTCAATTGTTATCTCTATGATAGTCAACTGATCCTTGCCTAATGTGTTAAACATTCAATCTTGGACCATTTCTCTTAATTTCTAGTAAGCCATTCTCCTATAGATTTATCCTATACTCAGATTTCTAACTAGATGAAAGTAATTTCATGCCATTTGAAGTGATATCTTAATGAATAATCATAAATTTCCTATAAAAATAATTTGAGACCACTTTGATGCTTAAGTTAGTGAATATTCTTCTGAAGTAAATGGCAAAACAATTAAAGTTAATTAGGATTAATCATTCCAAGTTCTTCTATTATAAAACAAAATTTTTCAGTTGAAAGAGGTTTTATGAAAATATCAACAAGTTGAAATTTAGTTTGAACAAACTCAAAAGTGATATCTTTCTTTTAGATATGGTCTCTAATGAAGTAATGCCGAATTTCAATATGGGATTCTTAGTAAGGTTTACAACACTATTTTAAGGTATACACCAAGATCCTCAAGTTGTTACTTCATCCAAATGATTTTAGCACAATAATTATCAATTGCAATATATTCTGCTTCAATAGTGGAAAATGCTACACTATTTTATTTCTTACTAAACCAAGAAATGAGACAATTTCCAAAGAATTGGCATGTTCCATTGGTGATTTTTCTATCGATTTTACAATTAGCAAAATCAACATCTAAATATCCTACGAAGGTATCAGTAGACCCTTTTGGCATGCTCAGGTGGATGATCCTTCTTAAAATTCCATGTCTTTAGAAGATTTTGAGTAATATCTTCTTCTCTTTCTTGGTTAAATTCATCTTGGAATGAGGGTTGTTGGTCTACCTTGCTGGACTTCTTTTCATTCTTGATTTATTGAGCTTCTTGTTTATCTTTTATTGTAAGATTGTCAAATTTTTCTATAATTTCTTCACAAGATACCTTTTTTGGCTTAAGAGAGTTAGATTAATCAAAATTCACATGTATAGATTCTTTAACAGTCATAGTTCTTCTATTGTACACTTTAAATGTTTTGCTAATACTATAATGTCTTAAGAAATTACTGCATCAAAATTTGCAGCAAACTTACCCAAATTTTCTTTTCCATTGTTGTGCACAAAATATTTTCACCTAAACACATGAAGATGAGAAATGTTAAACTTCCTTTATTTATATAGTTTATAAGGGTTTTTCTTTAAAATTGACCGTATCATGGCTTTATTTATGACATAACATGCAATATTTACTACATCAGTCCAAAAATACTTAGGAATGTTCCTATCATTAAGCATTGTTCTAGGCATTTCTTCTAAAGTCCTATTCTTTCTTTCTACAACACAGTTTTGTTCTGATGTTTTAAGTGTAGAGAAATTATGCGTAATTCTATTCTCATCACAAAATTCCACAAATAAACTATTCTTAAATCTTCCACCATGATCACTTCTTATTTTCATAATGGTCATACCTTATTCATTTTGAATAAATTTTGTTAACTTCATAAAAGAATTAAAGGCTTGATCCTTGTGTCCAAGTGAATCTACAGTAATATTCTACAATTACAAGTATATGGTAGTTTCCTATAAGACTTATTGTCCCAAATGGCCCAAAAAGATCCATGTGATGTAATTGTAGAGGTCTAGTTATGAAGACAATTCCTTTAGGTTTAAAGGAACTTTTAGTTTGTTCTCTTTTTTGATAAGCATTATAAAGTTTGTTTTTATCAAATTTTAATTTGGGCAGTTCAACTACAAAATAATTCCTAGTTAGTTTTTCTAATATACCCATACTAGCATGAGTAAGTCTTTTATGCCATAACCAACTTTCATCATTGACATTTATCAGACATTTTGAATCAATAGCAAGGACATCACTTAAGTCAATAACATAGTCACTGCTAACTCTATGTCCCATTAGTATAGTTTTCTGTTTATCCATATTTTCTACTAAATGATGTTTTGAATCAAATATAACTCTATTGTTTTATAAAATAATTGGCTAAGACTAAGAAGCTTTTGATTCAAACCTTTAACAAGAAGCACAATATCAATGGAAGTAGAAGAATTCTTACCAACTTTATCGATTTCAATGATTTTTCCTTGTCCACTACCTCCAAATGTAACATTTCCTCCATTCTTTGGCTATAAGAACATGTATATGAACCATGTCCCTTTTGACCACAACAAAAACAAGTAATAAATAGAGCATTAGCCATGCCTACTAGAATAAAGAGATTTTTATAATATTTCTATCTTTTGACAGGATTATATCTAAGACCTGTTT
Source organism: Delonix regia (assembly GCA_037074485.1). Taxonomy (NCBI): domain Eukaryota; kingdom Viridiplantae; phylum Streptophyta; class Magnoliopsida; order Fabales; family Fabaceae; genus Delonix; species Delonix regia. Next base: position 34,360,161 of record CM073452.1, on the reverse strand, counting down.
TGTGAAAAAACACATCTTTGTTTCCTAAGTAATCCATTCCTTTTATGAATTTTACAAGGGTGTTTATCAAATCTTTCTTTTCTTTTTACAAAAGTTCACAATTACATGAAAATTTTACTACTTTATTTTTGAAAGAAAGATGTTCTTCCTTAAGGCTAACAAAGTCATGCTCTAAAGTTCCAATTTGCTTTTCTAAAGAAGCCTTTATTTAAAATAGTAAGGTATTTTCTCTTCTCTTCTTTCCTTTCCTAAACCATTTTTAAGAGATAAGATTTTCTTCTTTGAAGAATTTAAAGATTTTGCTATCATAAGAAACTCATCATATAATTCATTAAAGGCATTTTGTAATTCTTCACATGAAGGAAGAGAGTTTAACCCCATTGTCCATTCTAGCCATCAGATAGATATTAGCTTCCTCTTCTTCTTCATCATATGAGTCTTGATTACTTTCTCCCTACCTAATTGATAAGTAGGCCTTCTTTTTTTCTATTCCTTTCTTTTTATCTATATTGTCTTATTTCTTCTGATATAAAGGACATTCCCATTTAATATGTCTAAGTTTTTTGCATTCATAGCAAATAAGATGTTCTTTGATCTCATGACTTCTTTTAGTTAGTCTTCTTCCATTGGTTCTTCTGTTGTTGAAGAATCTCCCAAATTTCTTTACACAAAAGCTGAGTTTCTTTATTAATTCCATCTAGTGATTCATCAACACATTCTTCTTCATCTTGATATATTGAAGTTACTTTGAAAGCAGACCTTTCTTCTTCTTGTCTTGTTCTTCAAGAAGTCATTTCAACCTTGGTTCATGCTTTTAGAGATTGCCAAAGATAACATCACATCCTCAATAGTTGTCACCTTAGGTTGCCATTCCATAGGAAGTGACTTCATAATCTTGTAAGCTTGATCTGCTTATGAGAATGTCTTCTCTAAAGCTGCCAAATGATTAACAATAAGAGTAAAATATATCTGCTTTACTTTAATTGGTTCTTCTGGATGCATTTTGAAAAGCTCATATTGTTGTGTAAGATTATGAATCCTTAATTCTTTTACACTGGTTGTTCCTTCATAGGCTATTTTTAAAGCTTCCCACATATCTTTGGCCCATTGACAGAATGATACTTTGAAGTATTCTTCTTAACTGAGTGCACTAGTGAGAATGAGTTTAGCTTTATTATGTAATAAAACTTTTCTTTTGTCTATTTCATTCCATTCACTTTTAGGTTTGATTAAGGTCCTGTCATCTTCTATTTTCATAGGCATATATAGCCTTTCCTCAATAACTTTCCAAATGTCAATGTCAACAGCTTCAAAGAAAATTTTCTTCCTTAGTTTCTAATATGTGAAATTTTCACCATTGAAACTAAGAGATTTTGTAATAGATAACCTTTCAGGTAACACACTATCACTAAAACTAGTCATTATATTCTTAAGATGGTTAAATCTTTAATCAAGAACCTAAGCTTTGATACCACTTGTTGAGCAATGCTGGCACCTAAGAGAAGGTGAATTAGGTGTTGTATCAAAGTTACACACTTAAAAATATCATGAAATAGTTCTTCAAACTTAAAACAATCAAACTAAACTATGTAGTTCAAAAATGATAAATGCAAAATATTAAGAAGATAAGGGGAGAAAGTCGACACAGATATTTATCCAGATTTAGCTTCTACCCAAGCCTACCTCCAGTCCCTAAGTAACCTTTTAAGATTTTTCACTATATCAACAATCAAATACAATAACCAAGGAGAACCTCTCCCTTAAATACAATACCAAGGAAGAATCACTTCCTCAACTCAAGCACTCTCAGTTTGACGCTCTCAAGGAATAACCCTCCTTGAACTTAACTAGGGAGAACCTCCCCCTCAACCTAAGCATTATCTACCTGATACACTTAAGGAACCTCTTTGAGCTTTCTCACTCTCAAAGAAGAAAGAATTATAGATAAATAAGCTTTCACAACTAAATATATAGAATGATAAAGCACTAATGCAATAGAGAACTGATAAAAAGATGAATCATATGATATATACATTCTTAAATATTTTTCCTCATTAATTTAGAGTCTATAGGTTATGTATAAATAGCTAAAGGCCCAATAGATCCATTTGGAGTAAAGGAGAAGTCAAGCTTTTGAAAATATATCTGTTGAGAATTAATTATAGCCTTTTTGTCACTTTCCAGTCGACTATTCTCTCATGGCTATTTGAATGGTCCCTCTTTCCCTAATTAAAAATTCAAATTTGGATCTCGACAGTCGACTGCTGGTTAGTGGCCAGTCAACTGGTCTCTCACAAAGAACTTTTAGTTGAATGGTCTTAAGGTTGGCAATTGACTAAGCTTGACTTGGGTGTGGCCCGTCGACTGCTGGCTAGGGGACAATTGACTGAGGACTCACAAAAAGCTTTCAATAGACTGAGATCCAAACTAGCAACAGACTAGGACCTTATAGAGGCATACCAATCAATTGGGACTAAGAGGCATATCAATTGGGAACTATCTAGAATAGCCTAATCGATTGGGACAAATGCTTGCTACTGACTGGCAAGGGGCTAGTCAACTACTGGGCTTCTGCCAGTCAATTGGGAACATCTAAAGTTCCTAAAATTAGCTTTTTTCAACATGTAAGACTCAAAATTAATTTTATAACAGGTTTAAACATATTCTATCAACTCAATATTACTTACAAATATTTTGAAAACATGATTATTTATTGAAGAGCATCTAGATCCTATGTATTACATTGAAAAACTTTCATACTAAGTTTGTAATCATAAAAACCTTAATGTTTTTAGCAAAATGGCTCAACAACCAGCTTACTAATGCCATAAAATATATATTTAACATAATATGGAAATAGCCTACACAAGGCTTACAACATTTTCCAATGTCAATACATCCTTAAAATAACCTAACATCTAGTGACTGTCACCATCGAGTCAGACATACATGCAACTACCTCAAAATAACATACCAGAAAGAACTTTGGGTACCAAGTATGTCCTTGAGCCACTTCACTAGTTCCTATTGATATGAAAAATGTTAAAGATAAAGGTGTAGGTCTACCATTGACTTCGTGAGTGCATAAATAACAAAGTAAGTGAAAAGGGAAACAATGGAGACATTAAAGTTTTTCACAAATATATACTTAAGTAAAGGAACTGAGTTTCATTACTATAAAACAACACTTCTAAACCTTGTAATCTTTTATGGAATGGGTATCAATGAATGAACCAGGATTATCATGTTATCCATTAGCACTGAATTTCATTTATTACCACCACATTGGATATTACCTCACAATGTCATTATTATTCCTCACCTAGATTTCTACATTAAATATGATACCAAGCATATAAAACAAATATCCCTCATTAGATATGTCTCAAAGTCTTATACTTGTAATTATCTACCAAATATGTATCACAATCTTATACATACACCATTTACCATATATGTATCAATATCTTATCTTGTCACAGTTTTGCACCTCTCTCCTCCAGCCACAGTTCTGCACCTCTCCCACAACGAGCTCCCTTCTCTTTTGCTTCAGCCAAGGTCTCTTCTCGTTCTCCCCACGGTCTCCTCCTCTTATGCTCCAGCCAAGCTCCCCTTACGTTCTCGCCACGGTCTCCTCCTCTTATGCTCCAACCAAGCTCCCTTTTCCCTCTGCTACAGTTTCCTCCTCTTTTTCTACTTTTTCTGAAACCACCAGCTGCTCCACTCCCTGCTCCAGCCAACAACGAGCTCCCCTTCTTCTGCACTCTCTGAAAAACCAGCTACTCCACTTTCTGCTCCAGCCAACAATGAGCTCCCATTTTTTTACTCTCTCTCCAAAATGAACTACTCTACTTTTTTGCCCTCCTCTGAAACAACCATCTCCTTTTTGCTTTTCAGCCCTCCTTGTGTCCTTTTGTTTCTTAGTAGTGTGTGTGCGTGAGTGTATACATGTGGGAGTGGGTGTGTATGAATGTAAGCAAGTGGGAGTGTGTGAGTGTGAGCATATGTGAGAGCAAGTGAGCAAGTGAGAGTGTGTGAGAGCAAGTGAGCAAGTTTGCATTGTTATTTTAATTAGGTGGCCTTTTTCTCCTCTTTGTATTTGGACAAATTTGTTAACCCTATTCATTTTTTTTTTTTGTAAGATGATTATCATGTCTCTACTTCAAACATATATTTTGAATTTTTCCTTTTAATATTTTTGGTTTTTATATTTGGTTTTTTTTTTCATATTACTTCTATTTTTTGCTTTTTGCAATTTTGTTTTAATTAATTAATTTTTTAAATTTTAATTTTATTTATTATCATTACTATAATTATTATTATTGTTAGTTTAAGTGGGGTGTTCACAGGGAGTATTCTTGAAGATTTGTAATAGATTGTAAGTTGATGGGAAATCTCAAATAATTGCTTTGGGACTAGACGTAAGCTTGGATTGGAGTGGAACTAGGATAAGCTCTATTTGCATTCCTCTTCCCTTACTCTCTTGTTGTTACACTTTAATTATGTTATTTATTGCTTTCCATACTTATATATTAAAAATCATTTTGCATTAAGTTTTCAATTTGGAAAAGAATTTTTGTTTTTAACTTAAATTTTTATAAACACCTAATTTACCCCCATCGTGGGTGCCAGCCAATTTGATTCTGAAGTACAATTATGGATAATAGACTTAATGGTAAATGACTTGAGTATTAGTGAGCTTAAAGAGAAGGAAATGCCAATATCTAAAACACGAGTGGATGAACTATATCCACTGAGAGTAAACATATGAGGAGTGTGGAGTGTTAACCATTTTGTGTCCTTTTTTAGTTTCTTTTTAAGTTTAAAATCATGAGCATTTTAGGAGAAAATCCTGAAGTTAGTATGAACCTATTCATGAAAGTTATATAAGACTAATTAAAGGCTCTAATTATGAGGTTCGTTAATTTAGAGCTTACACATATATCAAAATCTATTAGAAGACCACCATCTATAAGGGAAGGAGGGGAAGGACATTAACAAGATGATGTAAGTTATATAAGGAGTAGAAGAAGGGAGGTAAGACGTGGAAGGAAAAATAGCAATCTCAGTGCTATCAAAATGAATATACCATTATTCAAAGGGAGAAATAACGTCAAGTACTACTTGGAATGGGAGAGGAAGGTAGAAAAGCTATTTTCTTGCCATTATTATGGAGAGAAAAAAAAAAGTTAAGTTGGTTGTAGTAGAATTTTTAGACTATGCATTAGTTAGGTGGGATGAACTAGTTAAGTCTAGAAGGAAATGTGGAAAAGACCTTATTAAAACTTGGGATGAGATGAAGAGTGTAATGAGGAAGTGGTTTTTGCCTTCTTATTACTATAGGGAGTTACATTAAAAGTTATATAGGCTTTATCAATAATCAAAATCAAAGGAGGATTACTACAAGGAGAAAGTCAATAAAATAGACAAAGGCAATGGAAAGAGTCCATCCATACAAAACCCTAAACATAGAGATATAAAGTGTTTTAAGTGTTAAAGATGAGACCCTTATGCATCTGATTGTTCAAATTGAAAGACTATTCTTATTAAGGGAAGTTAAATTATTTCTAAGTTTGAGCATGATAGTGGTTCCAATGATGATTTGAGTATGCCACCTCTAGAAGATTCTTTTGATGCTAATAAGACTATTGAATATGTTGTGCAAGTCAAATCCTTAGTTATTAGGCATGTATTGAATTTAACTTTTATAGAGGAAGACTTAGAACAAAGGGAAAATATTTTTCATACTAAATGCTCAGTAAATGTGAATGTCTGTAACATGATCATAGATGATGCTAGTTGCACTAATACAGCTAATACATGCATGGTAGAAAGTTGGGGCTAACATGTGAAAAACACGATAAACCATATAAACAATAGGGAGTTTAAGATGACTAAGCAGGTTGTTGTGTCATTTTTCATTAGCAAGTATATTAAAGAAGTTAGGTATGACATGGTACCTATGCAAGCTAGGTAAGTTTTGTTAGGTAGGCATTGATAATTTGACAGAATAGCAATTCATGATGAATTCACAAACAGGTACACATTTGTAATGAATGGGCACAAAGATCTCATTTGCTCCTATGACGTTATGTGAGATCTATAAAGACCAACTCAAAATAAAACCTTTGACCAATAAGGGTAAAGGTTGTGATGATTCAAAAAGATAAGAGAGAAAATAGACAAGAGTGTAAAAGTGCCAAAGCTTCTCTTTATTCATCAAAAGTAAATTTGTTGTTGCAAGAAGGAGCGTTGAGTATTTATAACCCCAACAACCTTAACAAACATAACAAAATAAGTGGCAACAAATGTAATAAACTATAAAAAGCGAATTTGGCTTCAACTTAAGCCCAAATATGACTTAAGGTTGTTACATTAATGAAAAATAGCTTCTAACACACATGGCCTAACCTAACTTGCATGGGTCTCCTTCTATCTCACATCATATACATAATTGAAAGGTTTTAAAATTATGAACTGTTTCCATTATAAGATGCAAACCATGGAAAAAGAAAATGGAAGTTGGATAAGAAAATATAATATTTCAGTAAAATGAAAGGTATTACTTTGCTACTTATACACTCACCAATTGAGATTGACAGTAAAGGACCCTTATTCCTACAACAAAGCCCTGGTTAAAAGGGTATCCACAATATTACCTAAAATTATATTTAAAATAAAATTAACATCTTATATATTTTTAATTTGCATTAATAATTATAAATTTAACTAAACATAACCTCTAACAACTAAAGGAAAAAGGGAAAGAAAAGGGGAAGATGAAGAAAAGGAAAGAAAAAGGAGAAAAGCCCTCACCTAGTGTGTAAACATATAAGAGAAAAAGGGGACGCTGTGAAATGAAATGATAAATAGGAAAGAAATAGGAGCTGGAGCACTTTTGAAAGTTTTGGGTAAAATAATCTTTTACCCTAAGAAATTTTAAATTGCTTCAAATTAGTTCCAATAATATTATATTTTAGACCCATCAAACCTTAAGGTCTTGTAATTAAGTCCCTATATTTTATTCTTAATATATATATATATATATATATATATTATTATGGGGTTATTATCGTTATGAAGAATAATTGCATAATAGATAGTTAGCTTTTCCTTTATATATTGTAATTAAAATTTTCCTTCCATATATAGATGTTATTCTTTATTATACCTCTACATGGTAATTTAGACAAAGTATTTACGTCTATACTAAATGTGGAGATGGCTATTATTCTAGGTAGTCTCCCACAGAGAGGAGAAAGATCCAATCAAGCCACAGAGAGCTCCAACTTGCATACATAACTTGGGCCACAAAGAGCCTAGAGCTAGCATGTATGCATAACTATATGTTAAATATGAAAAAGCTGGAAATAAAACTATTTTATTAACTGTATGCTAAGTATTGAGACATGAAAGTTGCACGTTTTATTTGAATTCATTTCCAGGTGAGTCAAGGCAATTAGCTAAGACATTAAAGCTAAAGTATAGTCTATTAAAGTAAAGTAACTGTGGATTATAAGAAAGAGTAATAGAAATACTATGACTATGTTATATGATAGCAGTCCTTGTAAATTATGGAAGCTACAGTAAGACTTATGAAAATGTATCAATTACCTATTTGTTATAATGAAATATTTATTTATTCAGGTTCTCCATTGTCTTATAATAGTAATTAGAGATAAAGATTCAAGCATTATCGGACTCTTGCCTCGGATAGAAATGTAAGTGAAAAAGAAATTTCAAGCCCAATTTTTCTTGAAACTTACAAATTAGACTTTCAGGAGCTAATTTTTCTTCAAACCTTACTCTAGTGGAGCTAATAGGATCTCTCCAAGCATATGAGAAGAGAATGCAATGATTTGAGCAACCATTAGAGCAAACTTTTCAATCCAAAATAAACTTTTTAAAAAATAAAGGAGATAGAAAGAATGATCATAACCAACATCCTCAAAATAGAGGATCATTTAATTACCGTGGAAGGGGGAGAAGAAATTACAAAAATTAAGAGAGCAAAGAAAAATCAAGCTTCTATTACAATCTTTGCAAGAAAAATAATCATGATACAAATGATTGCTGATTCGAATGCAAGAGGTGCAAGAGGCACATTCATTTTGAAAAAGATTGTTGGTTTTGGCAAAAAGAAAAAGCAAATTCCACAGAAAAAGACCAATCCCTTGGTCAATTATTTTATTCAGCATTTTCTTCTTACCAAGAATCAAAGGCTATTTGGTATCTTGATAGTTGTTGTTCATGCGTTGTCAATCTTGATGAAAATATAAAATTCCAAGTTACACTTGGTGATGGAAAAATACAAGAAGTTGAAGGAAAATGCATTATTCTATGAAAACAAAAAGTGACCAACAAAAATATATTCATGATGTTTTTGTGATTCGAGCCTCACACAAAATTTATTAAGTGTTAAGTAATTGATACAAATGGGTTACAAGCTAATTTTTTATGATGATAAATGTATCCTATTTGATAAAAACAAGGGAAAACTTATAACTACTATTAAAATGGCCCCTAACAAAATATTTCCTTTAACTATGCCACTTAAGCAAAAACATGCAATGAAGTGTGAAAGCATTGACGAATCAACATTATGGCATTCGAGATATGACCATCTAAATTTCAATAGCCTTGAATTGTTAAATAGAAAAGAAATGGTGCTTAGGCACCTTTCTATGCATTTTGAAAAGAAAATATGTGAATGATGCATTTTTGGAAAGATGCATAGGTTGTCACTTCCAAAATCATCCCAAAAAGCTAAGGCCCTAGTGGAGTTAGTGCATGCATATATTTAGGGTCCCTCAAGAACTCCTAGTCCTAGTGGTAAGAGATATCTTCTCTTCTTTATTGATGATTATACTCACTTGATCTAGGTTTACTTTATTGAGTAGAAATCAGATGCATTCTCTTATTTCACTCAGTTCAAAGCATTTGCTGAAAAGCATAGTGGTCACTTTCTAAAAATCTTGAGAACAAATTATAGGAGAGAATTTACTGACCAAAGATTTTTTAAGTACTGCAAAGAGCATAGCATCAAGAAAGAGTTCATAGTACATCTCACACCACAACAACATGGAGTTGTAGAAAGAAAAAACAAAACCATTGTCGAGATGGCTCGTGCAATGTTGTAAGGAAAAGATCTACCAAAATACTTGTGGGTTGAAATAGTCAACACAACTGTTTAAATTCACCTATCCCCTACAAAAGTTATTCCAGATAAAATATCATAAGAAGCTTGGTTCAAGTAAAAACCAAAAGTTTATCACTTTAGAATCTTTGGTTGCACTTTTTATGCTCACACCCTAAATGGAAGCAGAGACATGTTAGACAAGATAGGAGAAAAGTGTGTCTTCATCAGTTACAATGATAAATCCAAAGGCTATCGTCTCTATAATCCTAATATGAGACTTTTAATCATTTCATGGGATACGATCTTTGATGAAGATTCTAGTTGGAAATAGAATAATGAAGATCTTAATGGAACTCAACATTTTGAAGTTGAGGAGAATGTAAAAGATGAATTAGACCTAAGCATAACTCTACCTCCAAGACATAATAGCCAGTCACCAGATTCATCACCTCTAAGAAAGATGTGATCATTGCAAGATATTTATCAAATTTGCAATGTCACATTCTTTTCTTATGGGCCACAAAAATGTGAAGAAGTTGTAAAACAAGAAGAATGGAGAAGAGCCATGGATAAAGAAATAAAGATGATCAGAAAAATCAAACATGGGTGTTTGTGCAAAAGCCCAATGAAAAAGATATCATTGGGCTAAAATGGGTCTACAAAATCAAGTATAATGAAGATGGATTTATTCAGAAGTATAAGGCATGACTAGTGGCAAAAGGATATTCCCAACAACTAGGTATTGACTTTAATGAAACCTTTGCTCCTATGGTCCATATGGAGACGATAAGAATGGTTCTTGCTCAAGCCACCCAACTAAAGTTGCAAGTGTGTCAATTAGATGTCAAGTTAGCATTTCTCAACGGAGAACTTGAAGAAGAAGTGTATGTGGAGTAACCTCAGGGATAATTGTTAAAGGTAAAGAAGACAGAGTTTGTCAAACATCACTGTACGGCTTAAAGCAAGCATTGCATGCATGGAATAACAAAATTAATCAATATCTTGTCAATCACGATTACAAAAAGCCCAAGTGAGCCATCACTGTATGTGAAGATACAAGAAGATCATTTTCTCATCTTGTGTCTACACGTGGATGATTTAATTTACACAGGCAATGACAAGAAGATGATTGAGGAGTTCAAATAGGCCATAATGAAGGAATATGAAATGACCAATCCTAGCCTCATGAAATATATTCTCGTAATGCAAGTCAAACAAAAGCCTGGATAGATATTTATTTCTCAAAAAAAATATGCAGATGATTTATTAAAGAAATTCAAGATGGAAGACTGTAAGCCAACATCCACTCCAATGGGCACAAATGTGAAATTATCAAAGGAGGATGGAAAAGAAAAAGTGGACGAGACAACTTATCAAAGCCTTGTTGGATTGTTGATCTATCTCATAAACACGAGGCTAGACATAGTGTATGCAATCAGCATCATTTCAAGATTAATGAGTGAGTCCAACAAATCCTACTTCATAGCTATAAAATAAATTTTAAGATATGTCAAGGGCATGAAGAATTTTGGTATAATGTATGAAGTAAAAGTCCATTGTAATTTGGTTGGCTATATAGATAGTGATTGGGCAGGTAGCATTGATGATCAAAAGAGCACAACTAGATACATTTTTCTTCTTTCCAAGGTAATATCATGGACATCAAAGAAGTAGAAGATAGTTGCGCTTTAATCTATAGAAGCTGAATGGCAACAATAAGTGCAGCATGTGAAGCAATTTAGCTTGAAAGAATCATGAAGAATTTACATCAAGATGTCAATGGACTAACAAGAATCTACTATGACAATATGTCCACTATTGTAATGACAAAGAATCCTATTTTTCACAATTGCACTAAACCTGTAGAGATCCGACATCACTTCATTCGAGAGCTCATGGAACAAGGAGAAATCGAATTAGAATTTTGCAAGACCAAAGATCAACTTGCGGATGTTTTTACATAGTCACTGTGGAGAAATTTATCAAGTTTAGAGAAATTCTTGGAGTTATAGATTTTTTTTAAATGAAGGGGGAGTGTCAAAATTAATCTAAAAAAATCATGAATATGGTTAAATTTCAACATGTGAGTGGCTATGGAAAAATTTTCAAAAAGTAGTTGGGATCATAGTCAAATAAGTAGCAAAGTTTGGAGATGAATTGTTGAAATATGTAGAATTAAATGAAGAATATTGAAAATATGTATTGGTAGGTGAAACTTTGTTGAAATATATAATGGTAGGTGAAAAATGATTGAAATGGGTAATGGTAGATGGGTGTAGTTAGTGTGAAAGTTTGAAAAGGAAACCATGTAACTATCCACCAAAATGCCTATATATATATATATGGATAGAAGTGAAGCTCATTTTGTAATTCAAGGAAAATACATTTCTATTCTAGTTTCTCTCTTCTTTTCATTCCATATCTCTTGTCTATTATTCAAGTTATACCCATAATTTATTATTACAAAAACCATCAAAATCGATGGGTTGTTTGTTTCTAGTTTTGTTTCCTATTATTCTTACTTTGTAGGTTTTCGGTTCCTCAATTTGGAGCACTCCTTTGGTTGACTCTGAATGCTTATTTGGAAAATTTAAAAAGCTACTCTATTAGTCTTATTGAATTCTCATCTTCATTAGGCTCATTTGTTTCTTATTTGCACTGTTGGTTTTTGGTGGATTTTGTTCAACATTTCAATCTCAATTTGCATTAGGATTGCTACTTTATAACTTTATGGATAATAAAAAAATTCCTAGAAAGAAGATTGTTGTGGGCTAAAAATAGCTCATTCAATGCATACTCAATTTCACCTTTAGATCTTTTTGACATGGGAAGTCAAAATTTTTGCCTACCTTATTCAAGTCCTTTTATTCGAATACAAGAAAATGTTATCTAGATCCAAAGCCTATTGGCAAATGTGTCTTATTAGGATTCATATTGGTAAGTGATCAATTCCTCTAGATAGACAAGACTTCACCTTACATGGAGCATGGAATTTGAAAGCTAACTTCCATGTAGTAGGTAAGGAAGATTTGGCTTTCTTGTACGGACACAAGCCATGGTCAATAATGAATTCCTTACTCATACTAGAAAAATAGAGGCTGAATACTATTCTACAAAAAATCTCTTGTCATAATATTTTGATATGGGTTTAATTTTGGGGCTTACCTCTTTCAGTATCATAATCCAAAAGTAGCAAAAATCTTGGGTAATCTTATTGATGAACCTCAAATGATTGATAAAGTTATGCAAAATTCAAAGAATGTCAGTTTTCTTCGTGTGTGAACTATAATTGACCCACTCGTTCCTCCATTGAGGGATGCTGTCCTTAAACTTGACAAGGAAGATTTGGGTAAATTGTCATTATGAAAGAATTTTTAGGTGATGTAGGCAGTGTAGTGGAGTTGATCACATTGCTAAGGATTGTTCTTGGACTTTAGATTAAACCAAGAACGCACCAGAAGCTTTAAAACAAAATATAAGAAATAAATTTGACGTCAACTTTACCATTGAGTTCCATTTTTTCTTTGGTTCAAGATATTTTTGTGGCCTTCATGAAGAAAGGAAGTTTTAGAAGTACCATTATAGTTCATTGGATAAAGAGTACTGAAAGGAAATTCAATTATATGCATGATAAAGACCTCAATTGTATAGTTTCAGGTTTTGATGTTCCCAAATAAACCTCCAATTTAAAAAGTGATGTTGAAGAACTGTTTTTCATTAGATCCCTCAGACCATAACAATGCAAATGCTCAAGCCTAAGAAATTTCTCCCTGTACATCTCGTTAAGCCACATCTCAGTATAATGAGCAAACCCTTTCTTTTACTTTACAACATAACAATGTGCATCATATGCCTATTAACTCACGTGCTCAGTGTGAATGCCACGACCTAAATTCGTTGGTCGTGACCAGCATATAGGCAAAATCAACTTAGCCCAGCTAACCTAAAATAACATTTTTTTTATTTTCTAAAAATATCATTGATAAGACACATTTTGAAATATAATTCAACAATTTCAAAATGATATTAACTGATCAACTTAATAATGTCTCACAATATATATAGTTGGTATAATTAAGAAATAGCTAACACAAGACTTACAATACTTCACAAAATCCCAAAAAGCAAACATCTAGTAGTTACCATCTTGGAGTTAAACGTACACTGTGATTAACCTAGAATGACATACCCAAAAGGTCTAGACAATAAGAAAATTCCCAAGGCAACTTCACTAGCATTTAACAATTTGAAAAATATTAAAGAGATAAGTGTAAGTCTACCACTGACTTAGTGAGTAAATAAATAATAAGCAAGCGAAAAGGAAAATAATTTGAGAACTTAGAATTTTTTAACAAACAACAAGTTTCGATAATATAATTTTATATGAAACGGGTATCAAGGAAAGAACCAAGATCATTATACTCATATTCTTTTACCATATATGTTTCAATAATTCATAATGTATCCCTTTACCAGATATGTTTCAATATCTTATATCTGTATCTATACATCAATCACATCTCAATAATTCATATTTGTATCCCTTCACCAAATACATCTCAATATTTCATATCTATATCCCTTCACAGGGTATTTCTCAATAATTCATACTCGTATCTCTTTACCAGATACGTCTTTAATAATTTATCTCAACAAGGTACACTTAGGTTGTTACTCTTGCTAATTGCTACAGGATTCTTACATAAATACTCGTTCATCCTTTAAAATATAAAATCCATTGAATAATGTAAATAGGATATATAAATAAATAATTTTATTTAAAAATATTTATTACCATAAAGTAATTTAAATAAAAATAATCTTGATGATAAAATGAAATAAAGAGTGATTAAGAATAAAGTGACAATAATATAAAGGGTTAAAATTTAGATCACTTAAGAACCAACAGATCATTGGCATCTATACCATATTTGTCAAATATGGAAATCATAAATCCTATATGAGTGTCTAGTTTTTTAAAAATAATAATAATAATAATAATTTTAATACTCTTAATAGTTTGGAATCCCTTTATTTCTTAAAATTCATTGAATATTTAGTTTTCGCTTTTCTAAATCTCAATTAATCTAGGAGTCTTTAACATGGTTCGGTTCTAGAATGTTCTTAGCAAGAAAATATAGTAACCCCATGTACCAATGACCATTTAGGTAGTATAATCCTGCCATAGATCTTAGGAGTTATGGGATGAATTGTTTTACTAAGAAACTCATAAAATTTAAATTAGTCATTTAGGCAACATAGCCTGCTATAGTCTTTTTTATACAAAGTTCATAATGCTCCACAAAGATACTATTAAATTTCATTTCAATTTCTCCATTCTACTCAATCTATTAAATAGGATTCCACTACCATCATGAGCATGATATGTAGAAGTTTGTTGTATAAAATAGATCAATATTCTTAAAAGACTAGTTTAGAGAAAAAAAAATTCTATCTATATATACTCCATATAAAACTAAAGAAATTAAAAGTTAGACAAGAAAATAAAGACGTTCGATTAAATAAAAAGTACTATTTTGCTAATTATACACTCACCAATAGGGATCAATAGTAGAGATCCCTTATTCTTACAGCACAGTCTGGATTAAAGAGTTCTCCATAAAGTTAATTTTCACACAAATATGAACATTCATTCGACCTCTTTTTCTAGTTTGAATAAGAAAATAAAAAAATGTTCATGTTATTTATAAAATTTTTTAAATTACTATGCAAGTTATCATTTAACATTGTACAAATAGTAACCACGCATTTTTAGTTGAAATTTACACAGTAACCATGCATTTTTGCCAATATTTACTATGCAATAGTTAAAATTACAATTTTTATCTCAAAAATATTTTCTTTTCATTTTAGTCCCCAAAATAGTTAAAATTATAATTTATACTCTAAATATTATTTATTCTTTTCATTTAGTCCATATAATTTTATTTTATTTTTCTAATATTATTCTTAAAATTTATATATTTTTGGATTATCACAGTGAATATCCTAGTTTAGCCCTCTGGCAAGAGCTTGAACTCCTGTATATGCCCACAGAAACATTTGATGGCAGGAATCTCATTGCAATACCTGACTATGTCTTAACCCCTTTACTTAATACGGGCACGGGCACTGACACAGGATCATTTTCTGGCCTTGAAAGTTATGATTCAGCTTTAGATGTACTTTGTTAGGACCCTAATGACTACACGAAAGCTCTTCCTCATTCAGAACTACCCCCTGATTTCGAGCTTGAACTCAAACCATCGTCTGGCTCGATCTCCTTTGTGGTACAAGATAATAACCACTCTTCAACACAGGTTCCTCGTCATGACTCTGACTTTGACAATATGGATGTGGATAGCTTAGAAGAATATGGGACAACTTCTTCATGATCCTCCCTCTTTTTTCCCTCAGTTTCTCGAAGAATATTATGCTTTCTTTTAATGGAAAATAAGTTCTTTTCATGCTTTAATGAGTCACACTTAGCTGGGTTCCTTATAAATTCGGGCATAGGATATGGATTAACTCCTTTCGCCTATTCTATTGCTAGTCTAATTCTTTCACTCTAATAGCAGCAAATAAATCTCTTTATAGCTTGGTGGATTGACTTATTGCCTATCGACCGAATAATTGTCTAAATGTGGGCCTCATAGTTCAAATTCAAGAGAATGCCGCAGTGAATTGGAAACCAGGGCCCTGTTACTTTTCTTAAACAGAACTAATTTATCGGGTTCATCATTTTCTTTACTTTGTTCCTTCAAATGTCGAAAAGGCTGCTTGGTCCTCATTTAATAGTTATCTCACAAGCAAGCTTTATGTTTCGTGGCTGCTAAACACTTCCTTAGCTGGGCTGCGTAGACAATTTGGTCTGCTTTTCAAGGGGCGGAAAGTTTTAGCACGCAGGCCATCCAAGAAAAGGAAATTCTGGTCTGAGCAAAACTTATTGAGATCAAAGATGCTGAAATCTCTCTTTACACCAATGTCTTCCATCGCTAAAGCTGATGAAGTTGATGAGAAACACTATACTTTTTGCTACTGGATCAGGAAAGCTACCCAGTTATTAAATTACATCAGGAATACAATACTTTTCGCTGTTGGGTCTGGGCAAAATCAGATGAAAGAGGTTGAAAGAATGCATATGGGCAATGCAAGTCACTTGAATAGTTTTGACACCGGTTGGAGGATATGTGATACCTGTCATCATCTTGATGCTGCTGTGCATAGGCCGTTCAAGAAGAGGAAATTCTGGTCAGGGCAAAACTTCTTAAAGTCAAAGTGACTAAAATCTCTCTTTACACTAATGCCTTCCATCCTTGAAGTTGATGAAGCTGAGGAGGTACATAATACTTTTAGTTATTGGGTCTGAAAAGCTACCCAATTAAAGCTTTCCTGTGTGCCATGGATATCTTATGTTGGAACAGTTAAGATTTAGGGAAGACCTTGGCAGTTCAGCACCTTAAATTCCTCGTAGCTAAATATAAACCATCTTTTATTTACTTAGTTGAAACAATGCTCTTTGTTCAAAAGGTCTCTAATAAGTTATCTTACGATTGTGTGTGTTGTACTAACTTGTTGGGTAAAAAGGGGTATAGTGCTATGTCGGAAGAAGAAAACTTATTGTGATATCACTGATATCTCCCCCAACTGGCTGCATATATTGACACAAGATAGAAATGGACAGGAATTTTGTATCTCATTTATTTATGGTTTTCCACATCTAACTTGCCAAGCCATTCTATGGAATGGATCAGATCCACCTCCATATACATGAATAAACCTTCACTTATAATTAGAGACTTCAACTAGTCTTACCTACAAGCTGACAAGCTCAATAATTGTGCTAACATCCCAAGGGCTATAGAATTCACTCAATTAATCAATGGCTGTCAACTCTGACTTTTTGCCGAAAGGCCAATGGTTCACTTGGACCAATAATAGGAAATATGAAGAAAATATTTGGGCAAGATTGGATAAGGCTCTTTGTAACACAATATGGTTACAATCTTTCCCATTGTCTTGTTTAACAGCTCTACTAGTAGTGGCCTCTGATCACTCCCATTGTGTTCTCCATTCGGCCAAAGTATGTGCTACCAAGAAAGAAACATTTAAAGTTTGAAAACTTCTAGATTAAATTTAATGAATGCAGAGACATCGTTTTTTTAATCTTGGAATCAAGAGGTGTTGGGTTCACTTAGTTTTCAGTTACATAAAAAATTGTCATCTACCATGTTGATGCTCAAGCATTGGAATAAGTTTTCCGTTGGCAATTCGAGAAATAACACTCAAAGCCTAGAGTTTGAGTTACAAAGAAGCAACAACAGATAAGAATGGCAAACACTTATGTGGAGGAGAAGTATTTACGTAATGACTTAGGATTTGTGTACAATTGTGAAGAAATGATGTGGGCACAAAAAGCTAGACAGTCATGGGTTGTTCAAGGAGATAAAAATACCAAGTATTTTCAAGCATGTGCTTCCAAAAGGAAAATCTCCAATTCTCTGTGCCTTGAAAAATAAGGAAGGGGACTGGGTTCAGAATCAAGAAGGTCTGGTTTCGCTATTGTTTTCTTATTCTACAATAATTTATTCCAACCAAGTTCATTCTGATCTACAACAATTATTACAAATGTTCAATCAGATAGATATTCCAACACTTTCTCATTAGCACATCTCAGTCCTTGATAGGTAGCTTTCACATGTTGAAATCGAATAGGCAATCTTCAATTTAAAACCAAATAGTGCCCAAGATCCTGATGGTTTTAAAGCCTGATATTCTATACTTACTAGGATATAATTGGAGATGATGTTAAACATATGGTCAAACAATTATTTGAAATTGAAAACGTACTTAGAAGCCTTAATAAATCCTTTATTACTCTTGTTCCTAAGCATGATAAGTGTCAACTTTGAATATCTAAGGCCCATCAGTCTCTGCAATGTGGCACACAAGATCATTTCTCGCACTGTTTGTAATATATTAAAACATATGCTAGGGGATTACATAGCTCTTAATCAAAATGCATTCATCAAGGGCAGATCTATTACTGACAATATTATATTGGCTTCTAAAATATTACACAAATTCAACGTTCTAAAGTTAGCAGGCAAAAGTGGTGTGTGCTAAACCTAGACATTTCCAAAGTTTTTGATAGTCTTTCTTGGACCTTTTTAGAGGCAGTTCTAATCAAGATGCACTTTCCCCTGAAGTTGATCAGGCTAATAATGCAATGCATTACTTCTGTCTCCTATCAGGTAAATGTTAATGGTATCTTTACTGAACCAATTATCCCTAGCAGAGGCAAAAGGCAAGGTGACCTCATATCACCATATGTTTACATTTTTGTGCTCTAATATTCTTTCTTGTATGATATCTCAAGCCAAAAGTTCACGGGTTTGGAAAGGTGTTAAAATTAGTTGCACCTCAGATCTAATTTCCCATCTTTTGTATGTGGATAATACCATTTTTTTTTAGGGCAACTTTAATTCATGCAACACTATTAATTCAATTTTACAATGTTCTTGTCTTATGACAGGTCTTGAGATTAATCATGCTAAATCAATTTTGGTTTTTAGCCCAATTACCCCAAACACTTTCAAGAAATTTCTTTCAATGATTTTTGGCATAAAATACTCAGAAAGACATGGGAAATATCTGGGGGCCTGGGTTGACATTAAAAGGTCAAAGCTTATAGTATATCGAGAGCTGATAAAGAAAATTGATAAGAAGCTACAAGCATGGCAATCTTCCTTGTTGTCACAAGCTGGTAGGCTAACTCTCATCAAATCTGTACTTAACTCCAATCTGGTCTATCAACTCTCATGTTTAGAGCTCCCAAAGAAATAATGCACTCTAGTTGATGCAATGATTGCTGATTTTTTTGCGGGGGGTTTAACAATGGCAAACCAAGAATACACATGGCAAACTGGAATACCCCATGCATGGAGAAAAAGGAAGGGGTCTAGGCATCAAATCCAGTCATTCCTTTAACAAGGCTCTTTTTAGTCAAGCAAACTTGGAAAGTCATTGACAGTGGCAACAAATCCTTTTATGCCACTCACATGAGGAGTCAGTATTGTGATCCACATTATCAGGGAAGAATCATTAGGAGACCCAACTCTTCCTGGATGTGGAGAAGTGCTCAAAAGCATAATCATTTAATTCTCTCCAACCTATCTTGGCGTATTGTTTCTAGGCGGGAGATACCTTTAGATAACCACTTATGGTGGAGCGTGCATTCAATCAGCTTCATCAGTTACGGTGGGTGTCTGATCTCTTTTTGCATTAAAGTTTCATTTGGAATAAAAGTCCTCTAAGAGCACTCTACTCTGAAAATGCTCCTCAATTGAGAAGCTGCAGATATCGAAATCTGGCCTCCAAGATTGCTTAATTTGGTCTTGCAAAAGTTCTGGAACTTAATCTGTTTGCAATCTAATGCCTCTCAAGTCAATATCATTCCTTTCAGCAACCGGTTAGCCATTTGGCAAGTAAAATTGCCATTAAGGATAATTATGTTTCTCTGGAAATTAATATCACACGCTCTCCATATCGATAACCTCCTACAGAGGCATCATGTCCCTATTGTCCCTTACTGCAAACTTTGTCATGAGCCAAACGAATCTCTTAATCATCTATACTTGGAGTGTCCTTTTGCTAGAGCCCTCTGGTTTGCTTCTCCATTGGGCTTACAGGTGATTTGTTTAAAGATCAAGATATCATTCATTGGCTTAGGTCTTGGCTTAAAATGAGTAAGTCAAAATTAAGGCCCTCAATGATTACACTAACTTCATTCTTGTCACCTCATACATCATTTGGTGTACCAGAAACAAAGTTCTTCATGAAAGACTTGTCCCGCATCCAAACAAAGCTTTAGCCTAAATCAAATTGATAGTGACAAGTGTGAATTTTGCCTCAAAGAAAAGTTAAAGACACGAGGAGGGATATTTGTATTCCAATTTTGGACATGGCAACTTACGGTGTCAATCATTATCTGGCATTCTAAGAAGAAATTGAAAGGAAGGGAAGATAAAATCATATTGCTCCTTTGTCGTACTGGGGTGGGCATTTAAAATCAGATCTAAATAGGAATACTTATCTCCCTAAAGTTATTAGGTCGCTTGTTACTTGGATCCTAAATCAAGAGTGTTAGCCTGATGCTAACCTTATACCCATCCAGCTACTTTGCATGGTGGGAAAAATTTGGAGATTACTGAAGCAAAATTATTGTGTTCACAAGGAAACTTGGACCATCGGTACTGATATTCACACTCCTGGGCGATTCACAATGAATGAAATTGGAATGTTTTCTGCATCTCGAAAGCAAGCTTGGTTGCACTACTTTAGTCTAATGCAATCTTATTATGATAATTGTAATATTTTTATTCTTGTGTAGTTTCTTTCTTTGTATTTTTTATCAAAACAATGACAATTTGATTTGTTGATATAAATGTAATATTAAATTAATTTTTGCTTTCTTTTAGATGAAAGTGAGTTTTGGTATAATTATGAATATGTATATAAAATATTATATAATTTAAAACTTTAAATATTATTGATGGTTTAAATTGACACTACTTCCAAAAATATAGCTACAGTTTGTCTTTAAGAAAAAAGATTATATGTTATTCTTTATATACTTATATTAAATTTTTTCAATTAACTAATAATATGTGAACAATTTTTTATAATTTAAATTGTCACTACTCTCAAAAATATAACTACCGTTTGTCTCAGATATTATTAAAAATATCACAAAATTTGTTAGATACAAAACCAATTTAGCAATAATTAAAGGACAATCAATGCTAAAACGTCACTACTTTTAGGAGCAGTTAGGTTTTAGGAGCAATTATCGACATTGCTAACTTTGTTCTTTATCTATGGTTGCGCTAAATCATAGATAAAGCTTTTGTGGCAAGCGTTTTAGCTTTGGTTGGAGTAGCTGTTGCTTCAGCATGTTTTCTTTGGTAACGATGATATAATTTTTCTCGTTTCTTGAATTCTTGTTATCTATACTAACATTGAGCACAGTGTTAATTTGAAAGGGAAGCCAATGCTAGCAATATGCTGAAGGAAAAAGATTCATATAGGCATGCGGGATCGTATTTATTAAAAAAAAAAAGTATTTTTGTCATTTAGCATTAATTAATTTGTTATCTCGCTTGTATAATGTTTGGCCACTCAATGAAGAATTTAGGCGCTGTTTGATATCTAAAAAGAAAGTGGATGGGAAGGGGATTAGAAAAGAGAATTAAAAATAAATAAAATGAAATGAAAGTTTTGATATCAAAATCTATTTAGCACATTAGGACTAAAAGAGGAATAGAGTTACAATATTTGTTTAATATGATGGAAACAACGATGAAATGGGAATGATAATGAAATAAAAGGACCAAAATGACCCTATTATGTCTTTATACTACAAACATTAAATAATATTTTTAAAATTATTTTTAGGATAATATAAATAAATAATATTAAATTATTCATAATAAATATTAATAAATGGTTTTCTGATTTTTATTATGCAATAAATATTTCAAAAACTAGTAAAATATTTACATTATTTTAAGAAAAATATTTATCTTTGTTATTTTTTAACTGGGAAAAAAAAAACCTTCTTTTACTTTCTAATAAAAATATTGAATTATTTATAATAAATATTGATAAATAATTTTTTAGATTTTTAAGATAATCTCAATAAAAGATATTAAATTATTTATAATAAATATGATAAATGATTTTATAAATAATTTTATAATTTTTGCACAATATTATTCAAAGGAGCTTTGTTCAAGGACAATGTTTGTCATTTTTTAGTTTGGTTGACAAATTTGGAAGCCAATTTCACTCTCTTAGGAATGCTCAATCTTTCCATCACTCACTTGATAGAATGTGGACAGATAGCACTCTGGATTAACCAATGTACAGCTTATATGCTGTTTAGCGGTTGTTCAAAGAAAAAAGAAATTGCAATTAAAAAAATTTTAAAAAATTATATGAATGAAAGTATATGTTGTACGGCATACAGTCCATGTTCAACTGGTGAAAAGCTCTATCTCACGAAAGTAGAATTGCAACGTACCAAATATTATAACTTTCCTCTCCCTCTCGCACTCCGTCTCCCATTAGCCCCTCTTCTTATTACCAAACACTGCTTGACTCTTATATTCATGAAGTGTCATCCCTTCACTATATATATATATATATATATAAAAGATAACAATATGTAAACTCTTCTGTTATTAGATCTAATCAAAACTTGGTTCGTAATAAAGTTTTTGTTATTTTAAGAAATGTGCAATTCTATTCTATTTGTGCAGTATTAATAGAAAATAAAAATAATAAAAAAAAAATTATGCATTTTCTTTGACCGTCAAACATCTACTGCAAAATTATACAACGAAAAATGTTTAACTCAATTTTAGACTACAAAAGAAGAAACAAATATATCAAAGAAAACTCTATATAGAACATTCTGAAGGTGTCATTAATGAAGCCTAAAGAAAGAAATAATAGGATCGTAGACATCTTGCTTAGCACTTTCACCGAAAACGAAATCTAAATGAGCATAATTATCTCTATAGTTCAGTACAAGCTTATCTTTGTCATGGTCTTTAAGGTCTTTTAACAAAAGTTGCACATCTCTGACGTCAGCCAGTGCATCAGCTCCTCCATAACCAATGAAGAGAGGAAGGTCTTTAGGAATTTTTGACATGTCATAAACTGGAGGGGTGGACTGTCCATAGTGTCTTGTATTCTCCTCTTTGTTCTCGTAATCAAACATAGTTATGGTTCCTTTTCTAACCACTGTGTTAACGATATATAGGGTTAGAATTATAAATATCTTCTTTATGTGAATGAGGCTAACATTTCTTCCCTGTGAATTGTCACAATTTTTGCTTCCTTTTTCCTGTGAATTGTCACTCATTTTATAGCGTGACAATGAGGGTTATTTTTTAACTTTCAGTCATTAAATGAAAATTTTAATGGTTCAAATTTGTAAATAAAAAAATAATTCCATATAGTTACATTTCATTAATAAAAATCTAAACTATTGGATTCTAAAGTGATAGTTACAATCAAATAAATATGATCTTCATGTTGTATGAATAACATGAGGAAATTTGTTTTCATAAATGGATTACCTATTAACTTTTAACAACTGCACCTTAGTTGTTTTCTCCTTTTAACTATTTTTTATTTAATCGTGGCCGTTGGTTTAGAATCTAATGGTTTAGATTTTTGTTAATATGAAATATAACTATATTTAATTTGATTATTTTTTCTCTTGGTAAATTTAAATTATGAAATTTTTATCTAATGCCTTCAAGTAAAAGAAGGAATCTTATTTTCTCACTATAAAATGAGTGAATTCGGACACTCCATTTACATAAAACACAAGGGCACAAGCGTTCATTTTATTCTAATAAATTTTGTTATGTTGCCTTTTGTGCTTATCTTTAGTTCACTAATATAAAAGAAAACCTTTTTTCTTTGTTATACTCTTATACTATAAAAAATTGCACCAAATTAATACAATTTTAAATTACAAGTGTTAGTGAATTTTATATCTGGAACTCTCATTTTAGTGAATATTGAACCATTACACAAACAATTAACTAGTATGTTTTGTGTAGTTAATAATTTGTCCTATGTAAAAGTTGCTTAAGATTCTTTAAATAATTGCTACTAAGTAAGTTCGATAAAAGACCTAATAACACGTGCATATTTGCCTATTACAAAACGCATAAAAATAAAATAAAAATAAAAAAAGCACAAAAAGAATAGGACCACTTACTCTGAGATAAATGGACAAAGTCCTTTGTAGCTATTGCCTGAGGCTCATGGTCCATAAATTTACCGACTATTGAAGGGCTTAGGCAACAATTTGGGCCTGAAACCATAATAAGGAAAAATTAATTGTATTTTGGTGTATTAAACAAGCTAGTAATACCATCATTCAAATTAGGAAATAATTAATCCCTATCTAAAATTCAGGACAGTTAAATTAATCATAATTTAAAATTAGATTTACATTATCTTTACCAAAGAAATTTAGATTATGTAATAATATATAGAGAGAAAGAGAGAAAGAGAGAAAAATACTAAATTGGTCTTTTTTTTTTATACCTTATGACAATTTGGTCTCTCACAAATTATTTATGTCAAATTAATCTTTTACAATTTCTTTTTTTGTACAGAACTACTCTCTCTATTATCTTACCAATTTATTGATAAAGGATTAATAAAGAACTAGTTTTATACAAAATAAAAATTGTGATAAACTAATTTGACACAAATAATTTGTGAAAAATCTTATTGTCACAAAATGCAAAGATGTAAACTAATTTGGTACTCTTATATAAATAAATAAATATATATATATATATATATATATGTTTAACATTAATATTTAGAACTTAATACTGCTGGAACTCATTTCTAGATAGGTAATATGAGATATTTAAACTACCTGTGAAAGTGGAAACTATGTTGGTGCAGTCAATGCCTGGGCTTATGCACAGTTCCTTAACAAAATTTCTGAAAGGATTCCTTTTCATATATGCAAAGAAGATGGGGTGAAACACAATCAAAACATTAGTGGCACAAATAGTTTCTAATGAGAAATGTATATATTCATCAAAGCACAATATTATGGAAGTTTAATGCAATGGTGATCAGGATGAATTCTGATCAAATTTTACTCATGGAAAAGTTTGAGCCATTGAAGCAACATGGCAGCTTTCATAGCCATAGTTCAAAGTAATAAATAGCCAAAAATAATTGAGTGTAGTTAACACCAAAATTTGATCATAATTCATGAGGCTCACACAAAGAACACATTGATTTGGATTCGCTGCAGTTGGCATCGGCCAACTGCGGCTCGGATCTAAATCTTTGTAGTTGTAGATAAAAATATAATAGCTCAAATTTATAAACAATAAATATCATCACAAGCAATTATTAATAAAGATTTAAACTCTTAAATTTTTATCTGAAAATTTAGATTTATAAATGTATTTGCGATTGGCAAGCCAACTGCAACAAATTCAAACTTGAGGGTACATTTAAATTGAATTTTAAACTCTGAATATATGTGCACTAAGTGAATAAGAAATTTTCATAATCTGTAGTCCAATTACTTTCATAAAGTTAATGAGAATTGCTTACCTTGGGGCTTTGGGATTGAATTCATAGATTCCCAAACTGAGCACAGACTGTTATGGCAAAACACAGACTCAGTGAAGCACTTTGAATTATGTAGGAATTCTTATGAAGTTTGGCACTTTAATGTTTGGAGCAAAGTAGGAAAACTGAAGGAAGATTAATTATGATTTACATACTATTTTAATTGGATTTAAATTTAAATTTTCGTTAAAACATATTTTGATTAAAATAATTTTTAAAAAAACACTATTTTAATCATCCACTTTTGAACTTGATTTCGTTTGGGTCTTTTGGAAATTGAAAATCTTAAAATTATCTTCTACTTTTCTACATTTGACTTAAAACAATTTTTCACTTTTGAACTTAGTATTTTAAGCGAGAGACTACTTTGGGTTAGCAAAGAATTATTTTGAAATTTTCAATTCTTAAAGCACCAAAACAATTAAGTTCAAAATGGAGGATTAAAATGACATTTTTTTTGGATTAAAAATAGAGAAAGGTACATAATTGGTCTCCCACTTTTGCATTATGTGACAATTTGATCCCTCTCAAATTAATTGTGACAAACTAGTTCCTTACAAATTTAAATTTGTACAAAACTAATATCTCTATTTGAATTAGTGATGAACTAATTTTGTATAAAATAATATTTTTAAGATGCTAATTTGTCATAAAAAAGGATTAAATTATTACAAAATGTAAAAATGAATAATTAATTTAAAAATTTTTTTAATTATAAATACGTACATATTTAAATTTAAATAACAATGTTTAACGAAAATTTAAATTTAAATAATATATATGTATATTTGAATTATTGAGTTGATATGTTTATTTTTAAAATTAAATTTATTTACCATGCTTTTAGAATTTCAAATGTTACCTCTGCAACAAAATTCCAAGCGGCACGTCTGCCTAGAGGTGAGGTCATGTTACCAAGATAAGCAATTGGGCTAAGTAAAGCAGCCGACTTCACCATGTTGACTAACTGATTCTTTGAAAAAGCAGCCAATGCCATCAAAGTTCCCTACAAAACAATTCACCACACATGCAATCTAGTCCCCATAAATTAGGAGAAAAATATATTTTTAATTTTTTATTTATCACAAAATCATTATTTTAATTTTTTATTTGTTAATTTTTGTCATATTTAATCTCTTACCATTTAAAAAATTATCAAATTTGATTTCTCTTCTAAACCTTAAACTCTAAATTTAATAGACTAAATCTAATATTGTTTTAAAAAATAAGGGACAAAATATGATATTTCTTAAAGAATAAGATACTATTTTAAAAATTTTAATAAGTGATGAATCAAAATGACAATTTTATAATAAGTGAGGAAATAAAAAATTTATTTTACATGATAAATTAATGTTGGATGAGTTGATAATTTTGATATTTTTTAGTTAGTCCTTATTTGTGACCCGTGTCATAAATTAATAATTCGTTAAAAATTTTTAAAATATAAGTTCTGCTAGATGTATAATTTATACAATTTGAATTTGTAAAAAACTAATTTGTCACGGTTAATTTATGACAATGACCAAATTATCATAAATTGCAAAAGTATAGAACTGATTCTATACTTATCTCCATTTTTCTTAGTATATTAAGAAGCTTTAACATAATGTTCATTATTACCGGAAAAAGAAAAGAAAAAAAACTATACGATGTAACTGTTGCCTGGAGGAATATCTTTGCATGAGATAGCCTGCAGTTCAGAATTATTAATTTTAACTTTATATTATTTTTCACTTTCGGTGAGATTATCAATAATTATGTATAAATTAATATACTATTAATTTTTATATTAAATAATACA
The DNA here is from genome assembly GCA_037074485.1 of Delonix regia. Classification (NCBI taxonomy): domain Eukaryota; kingdom Viridiplantae; phylum Streptophyta; class Magnoliopsida; order Fabales; family Fabaceae; genus Delonix; species Delonix regia. Next base: position 34,333,027 of record CM073452.1, on the reverse strand, counting down.
TCAATATAGTAGTGCATATTCATGATCCCGAAGATATTAACTTATAGAGATTTAACTGTATTTGATAATACAATAAAATAAATAAATTAACGATAACGTTAAACTTCATATGAAATTGTTATTATATTTTTTACTTTATACCAAAAATATATAAATAATTTTATTTTTTAAAAGAAATATATACTATATGAAAAACTAACTTTATTGATATATTAAAATTTTTAAAAGAATCATACATAATTTTTTTCAAACAACAAATATCAATTATTTATTCTATATAATTTTTAAAAATAGATAAATGAAAGAATTATGTTGTTAGAGCAAATCATTGACCCAAATAGCAATTGGGCAGCCCCATAAATATTATGCAACTCTATCTTAACCCAAAAAAAAAGAGAAAGAAACAAATAAGAGAAACAATGTATCTAAATTGTAACATAAAAATCCAAAGAGAAAGGAGAAATTAATGTAACATTTGAGATTCACCTGTGAGTGACCAACGTAGTGCAATGCCTGTCCTGTTTGATCATTCACATACTTAAATATTGCTGGAAGCTCATATGCAACTAACTCGTCCCACGACCAATTCCAATAATCCTAGAATGGAAGTGATATATACAAGCAAGAAAAAAAAAAAAGCAAACCAAATTAGTATATATGCAATTGTTTATATCTCTATTATATGGTTACGTAATTAAAATAGGATAAATATATGATTATTTTATAATATTACGGCATGTGTATGATTTTGCAAAAAAAATTATATAATTTTGTAATTAAATAATATCATATTATATTGTTATTGGTTAACTATACATTTGTCATATATGTTAGTTAAAAAACATAATAACAAAAATCTAAGCAACTGAATCTAAGTCTAACCAAACTAATAGAAGAATTAGGAGCGAGTGATGTATGTGGAACACTGTATTTATAAACTGTTTTTGTGAGGTTATTGAAAAATAAAAAAATAGAGTGGATATATTGTAAAATTCAAAAAAGGGTTTTGGGCTCATGAACAAAATTTAAAATATTGAGGTTAAAATATAAAAGCAACAAATTATTTTTGGTTGACAAATAATCAACATATTTGAATGTATTATTGTCACATATTCTCTTCTCATATATGGATCCAAGGGGCTTGGGTTCGGTCATCCCTTTTGGATTTTTAAAATTTTAATTTTTATATTATATTCTTGATTTGGTTTATAAGAACTCACTTCACTTGTATTATAAAAATTTGCTTTTTTTAGCTTAAATATTTAATCTAAAGACTTTCACTACCTTTGGAATCAAACCCTAAATTCATCTATGTCTCCTCTTAATGTGTTATATAATAATTACATCACTATAACCACTTTCAAAGTTTTGATTAACTATACAAATGTCATGTGTTAATTGAAAAATTGGATAGAAAAAATATAGAAGGAGAGAGCATCAATTAGCAAGCAGAACTAACAGAGGAATTAGTAGAGAGTGTTGTATGTTGACGACTGAATTTGGTTCCACGTGAGTTGGCAATCCAAACATCAAACTCATTGTCTGCTAAAAGAAATGCCAGAGATTGCTTTGGAGGAAGTAATAGCCATGAATTCCCATCCTGCACCATACATCATTTTATAATTCTTTAACATTATATGATTATTTATTGTTATATTACAATATATGTATGATTATTGTTAATTATTGCATAATTTTGTAATCAAATCATATTCTTTTTATATTAATATAGATTAATCATACACCTGTAATGTATTAATTTTGTTATGATTTGATATGTTATAACTTAATTGTTCTATAATTACATAAATATTAAAATGATGAACATATTCAATGTCAAAAATATGTTTTATTTTATACTATGAACACATTTTACAATCATCCAATGCTATTATAGGGATTAAGATCACATTAATAATTGAAGTTGTCAGCTTAATTTCAATAATACTCCCAAAATACTACAGAGTTTTTTAAGATGCGAACAAAACATGTTTTTAGCAATGAAGTATATTATATTTAAGCACTCACAATTACAAATTGAACGAAATATATTATAAACCATGAGTTCACCATATGACATGTTTAAATCACATTGTTTATATTGATTTGGGCCATACTAAACATTAATTGATAAACTAAAAATTACTTTGTTGGTTTCCAAAGAAAAATTCAATTTTCACTTTTTTCCCCTGTTGTTTTACAGTTTATAATTGAATTCTCATGGTTTTTCAGTTTTTTAATTGGAAAATAAAAATTTGCAGGAAACTTTCAAACCCAACAAATTAATTTAACCAATTGTAATTAATTACCTCTAATTAGACCATGGAAACTTATCTATAAAACAATTAAATTTCACATATGAAAAAGAAAAAAGAAAGAAAAAACATCAATTACTCGTTTCTCTCACAAAATTAAGATGCTCAATTTAATTTCACGCACACATATGAGGGAGCAAAATTTTCAAATTTCTTAGATCTAAATCTTGAAAAATATATATCTTTGAAAATTTAAAATTTTTATGCACATTAACAAAATTTATAGAAGAAAAAAATTATACAGTTACCACCAGAACTCCATGTTGTATGAGAACAGGTGGCCTATTGGCTGATGGTGGCGACCCTGACATACCCACCGGAATCCTATGCATGCCCAAAACATAGCCATCTTGTGTTGTCACCTAAAACCAAGAAATTAAACAAATTAATTAATAAGTTTGTGACTAGTTAATCCTCTAAATCCTATTATTTTGTGATTAGAATGACATAAAAAAATAAAGGAGTAAATTATTATTTTGATCCCCTTTTTCAGTTAATCCATAATTTAATCCCTCATTGATTTCCATCATCATTTTGCTTCCTCATTTATCAATTAATTTCTATTTTGATCCCTCGTGATTTTCATTCTCAATTTTATCCCTTATTAATTTCAATTCTCAATTTGGTCAATTTCATTTAGCTTATATTAAGTGACTAAATGTGCTAATTTTAAAATTAGTGAGGGACCAAATTGAAAATTGATAGATAAGTGATGGATCAAATAGAAAAAAAAATTAGTGGGGATCAAATTGAGAATTACCTCATAAATAAAGGACCATAATAATATTTCACTCACGGATAAAGCTATATATTTTCACCGAGTGTTCTTCACAAGTATAGCCTTGTTTCTCCACAATTGATGAGCAAATACCATCATCGGCAGTGTCAGCTGCTATGACTGTAGTATTAACATTTCGAAGTGATCTTGCTTCTGTTCTTCTTGCAAGACTTAACCCAGAAACCAATATGAAAAGAAATAATAATGAGAGTGAAATCTTGGCCATGGCGTCTTTATTGCTACAATATTATTTAACTTGAAATTCGAATCCTATTCGTACACTCAGAGGATAGATAGTTAGAAACAAAACAAAGTATTTATATTACTGTGATTGATCCGAGTGGAGCGGAACTCACAAACAGCATTATGAATATAATTTATAAACACGTATACATGCATATAATTTAAACTAATAAGAAATTATCAATTTTTATATATATTATGTACACGTGTATAATTATAAAAGTTTATTAATACTTAGTATGTTCTCTAATTCCACTTTCTAATGATCAGTTAAATTGTAGTGGCTCAGGAACCATTCAAATTTTTTACACTTGAGCTTAAAATTAAAATATTTTTAAAAAAATTAAAATTATTTACAACTGATTTCTAAACCTAATAAGTCATTTTTAAAGTTTGTTGCGACAATTCCTAAGTTAACGAAATATTCGTAGATTGCGTTGCAGAAAAGATTTAGTCAGAGGTGTATTTTTGTATCATTAATGCTAAATAAAGAATCAATTTGACAATAACTGGAGGAGCATCACTACTAAAACATCACAGCTTTTAGTAGCATTTAGAATTTAGGAGCAATGGTCTAATTTTTTATTTACCTCAACATTCTTAACATTATTTTAACATAAAATAAAGAAATATTGGACTTTCATTCTTTACTTATTTTATAGTTATAAATATAGATATCTCTTCCTTTATCGTAGTCCTATTCTCCTGGGAGAGCAATCACTGCTAACTTTATTCTTTACTTGTGGTTGCGCTAAATAGTAGATAAATCATTTGTGGCGAACCTTTTAGCTTCGATTGGAGTAGCCAGTACTGCTAAATCTTGTTCTTTTAGCGCCTGTTTGGTACGTAGAATTAATTTTGATAGAAATGAGAATGAAATGGAATCTTAATATTAATAATTATATTTGGTTTGACATGAAAAGTAAAAGTAATGAGGATCAAAGCAACAAAAGCCAAAAGGAAAAATGAGAAGACCTTGAAGAAGAGAAAGGAGTTTGCTGCAAAAAAAATCGTCTGTGTTTATAGCTAAGAACAGGGACAAACATAGGGTGCAAAGGACTCAAGGGCACGAGGCGTTTTCTTCTTGAATACTAAGGACGAATGACTCAACATGAAGAAGAATTATAAGAAGTTTGGGAATCCTAGGTTGCCGAATAGTATGACAGGAGAGGATTAAGAACGGAGCTCCAAAAAGGGACGTGTTACAGACGTTGAACTCAGCAGGAACTTCTTGGAGGTAAGCTTTCATGTTCGAACCTCTGATGCTCTTCTCTTGGGATTTCGTTGTTTCATGTGTATATTAGCCATATAGGAAAGACAAGACAAAGTGAAGGTGGCAGCTTTATGAATGATGAACAAGCACGTTAGTTTGATAATATGCCAACTGATATGTTTTCAAGTTCATCTTCCACTTTAACCCTTTTTTATTTTATTTTGTTTTTTTGTTGACTCTAAGATGGTTTTAAGTTTTGCGGATAGAGACAAAATAGTGAAGTTCAAGTGAGACAACAAGACCCATAAATGTCCAGACGTGTTTATTAGTTAGAAAGAAGGAATACGGTTTTTTTTGGTAAGGCAAATTTTATTTCTTCTTCTAAAATTAATGTGAATAATAGTAGACATAGTGAGAATGATCATAATAATCCTATTAAAGATGTTGGACAAAACGTAGGCTCTAGACTCATCTTGCTTTCATTTCATTTTCTTTTCTTTTCTTCCCTTTTCTTCTTTTTTTTACCTTTTATGTACAGTATATATCATGTTGCTTTTTTTTTTTTTCTTCTGTTTGGTTTTATCTTATCTCTAATCCATACCACATACTAGTTTTAAAATTTTTATATTATCTATGTTTTTATTCTAATTTACAACGTGAATTATTTTGTTCTATTTTCTTTTTGTTTTGTTTTTATGTTCTATTCTATTCTTGCTTCTTTTTTCATACTTTATTTCACTCCTCATAAGAGCCAGCCGTGTGAGACTATAAGTTTTTGCAAGAACTTAAAAATTAATTAATAAAAGTTGTGCGAGATTTTTTGTTTTTGTAAGCTCTGAAAGTTTATATATATATTTTTTATAATAAACAAATAAATAGTTAACTAAATATTTTCATTGTACCCCACCATATTTCCTTTTTTATTTTATTTTATTATAAAATTTTTAAAATCATTATATGAAATTATAAGTCTGTACAAATACTTATAAGTTATTTAATAAAAGTCATATAAAACTTTTTATTTTCTTAAATTTTAAAAGTTAATATATATTTTTCACATAACAAATAAATAAATAAAATATAGATAAAAGTAATTTCAATTTACAAATGTTTTTTCTTAATTTTATATTTTATTTTATTATATAATTTCAAAAATTGTTATGTTCATAGGTCTCCACAAGTGGTTAGAATGGAGTGGCATCTCTGAGACCAAAGTCATATTGACTGGCATTCCATCAACGAGCGAAAACATAGACCTATCCAGATGGCCTTTATTGGGGTGGCACCTCGTGTACATAAACCGCTTAAACAAATTAGGTGTAGCACAGGTGATGCAGCGTGTATCATCTCAAAGCAGCAATCCATGAGCGTGCACCCGAGAGCGTTCCAGGACTAGAAGTATATTGACTACGACTAAACATAATGTCCCTTAATTCTAAAATACGCACTAAGCCACTGGGAGTGTAAACAAGTAAATAAAAACATCCATTCTCCTCGCATTCAACTCTGATACTCACAGTGTCATGACCAATGAATGACCCCTAAATTCTGACACCACAATAATTCCACCTAGTCGCGCTAGCAAGTCTCCTGTGAAAAAAGTACCCTCTAGTATGGCCCAAAAACTGGTGCTCCCATTAGGGGACCTCGATCCAATCCAAAATGTCGACATTGTTCCCTCATGCGGAACCACATTCCATTCCAATTTACCGAGTGTTTCAAATTTGAAAATCCTAACTGTCCACGTGTTGACGGCAAGTGACCCTAACAATAATATGAATGGGCCACCCTAAATGGTGTGGGTATATATCTCCCACCACCTCGAGAAGTTTTTGAGGATGGGACCCACTCCCACTAAACCATTTTCCTATCTCCCCAAAATGTGTGGACGAGGCTTCTTCCCCATACCCTCGGTCTATAACACAGCCTATACACTGAGGCTAGCGATTGTCGATCTCCCGTGCACCACCATACTACACACATCAATCCAAATTCAAATCCAAGTAATCCACAGTGTCCTACAATGGCAGTTTATCTCGTCAGGCCCTCAAACGGGACCACAACTTCATCTCCACCCATGCCAAAGCAATTGGTTCGGCGTAAGAGATTCACCTGAAATCTCCCAGTCTGTTCAACCCATACCGATTGATCCCCAAAACCATTAAAATCGACCGATGCGTCATCGTATACACACCAACCTGCCCAATTAACTCATTGGAATTGTCCGACTCGAAATCCATGACCACAAAATCAGTGGCGACGACTCCCTCCACGAGTACTTCACCTTCCCCGTGACTTGCCTGGTGCGAATATCATTAATAAATGTGAACCAATGGAAGCATACTTCATCTGCTCTTTAATAAGCATTGCTTCCACTGCCACCATTATTATTTGAGCCACTATTTCTGCATCTTGTAATGGTGTAATTTCACCATTCTATTTTGAGCCACCATCTTCTTTGCTATCTTTGGTGACCATCCATTAGGATTCGATGGGCCAACACTTAATTGTGTAGGGGATATGATCTGGGGTTGAGAAACTAGAAGAAATGGTAAGTAAACATGGTAGGTTTTGCAAAAATGGGTAATCAAAGGAGGACAAAGTGGACGGTATGATTTAGGGTTGTGATCAGGAAGAAGAGATGAGGGGAAGAGATATGGAGGTGGAAGATGGTAGAAAACGAAGGACATGGATCAAAGACGACATTGAAGGTGGCCAGTGGATCGGACGTTAAGGTCGCCAGTGGAGGAGCTAGGTTCCCTGACAATGATGGAGCTGGTGCTTCTACATTCTAGAAATGCCGGCACGATCTAAAAATTTGTTTGATATTGAAGGACAAAGTGGTCCATTTGAATGTGTCTCCCATGAACCTGATTTGTTTCCTTCAACAGAGTGGGGGAATGCCCATTCCCATATTTGAAGGAATAGGGTTTCCATATGGAATGGGTTTTTCCATTCTTTGCTCCTACCAAACATATTTGAAAAAGATTCCTTCGCCACTGGATACTACCAAACGTCCTCTTAGAGTATTCATGATATAATTTTTTGTTTTTGTTTTTTGTTACTATTTCAATATAGAGCACAAAATTAATCTGATGGGAAAGCAAATGCTAGGAATATGCTGAAAGAAAAAGGTATAGATAAGCATGGATACATTTAAGGTTGTCAAAATCGCGATTCTAGGCAGACTCGTTTGGGGGGGTTGAACTTGTAACGTAAACTCATAACATAGAATCGTAAGAGTTTACATCTACCTGTTATTGAAATTCTCATTGAACATAACCATATAAAAAAAAAACATTAATAATAACATTCATACATAATCCACAATCCATACTTTCATACTTGCCATTTAAGTCTACAAATATATTTTAATAAACTCCATACATTAATTCTCATTTAACATCACTAGGCTTCAAAATCAACAATAAAAATTCACCATACATTAATTCTCATTCAACATCACTAAGTCTCAAAATCAACAATAAAAATTCACCATAATTCTTTAAATCCTACTGTATTATCATCATTTTCAAAGTCTTCACCTTCATCATTTCTATTACCTACCTCACAACCATCATTTTCTTCTTCCTCATCCTCAAAGTCATAAACCAATGCTAAATTTTCAGAAGGTTCACCACTGATATTCGGATTCAAGTCAACCACAAAATCATCACACATTCCTACCATGGGCACAAGAGGTTGAAGAACCTCATCATCATTATCTTCCTCATCCTCAACATTAACATCACTTCTCCTCCCTTCAGTTATCCATTCATCATTAAAATGAATGTCATCAAAGTCATATTCATGAGTTTTCCTTGATTGCTTGCCTTTTAACTTTAGATTGCACATTACAAATGCCAAATCGTTCATCTTCTTTTGGAGCAAGCGATTTCTTCTCTTAGTATGAATCTAAACAAAATAAAAATGCTCAAGTGACATATTCAAATCGTTAACAAAATGAAAAAGCAAAGTAAATTACAATTTTATATCAAACCAAATATATTTACTTACCATCTCAAAAGCACTCCAATTACGTTCACACCCAAAAGAGCTACAACATAAGCTGAGAATCCAAATTGCAAATTTTTGAAGTTCTGGGCATCCATCTCCATAGGCATCCCACCATTCTGCTGGTGGCATTTTTGTTCTTAATGACTTTGCCCCTTCACAGCCAAACATGTCTCTTGCATAATGGAAGTCAGTGAGTTGGAACTCAATTTTGTTTCTCCCCTCAGCATCTTCAACTAATCTTGCTAAGCAATTATACAATCCTTGCTTAATCCCATAATCAACTTTGAAGTCACGATTGTAGTGAAAATGGGGATTGAGGTAGTATGCAGCTGCATGTAGAGGCCTATGTAATTGAGCTTCCCACCTTTCATCGATGATATTCAATATGGGCTGGTATCTGCAATGATTAATTATAAAGTGAAACATATATATACAAAATTAATGAGTACAAATATAAGGTATTCTATTTACCTTTTTAAAACATTATTAAAGTTCATTTTAATCTTCGCCTTTGCACTTTCCATTGCTTCAAATATGAATCCCATCGCTGGCTTCTCATCAGAATCCACCAAGCGAAGAACTTTAATGAAAGGAGCAGCAGCCCTGAGGCAAGTCACAATGTTCTTCCAGAACATATTATCCATGATACTTTTTGTCACTTCTTTTCCATCTTTGGTAGAAGAAAATCTACTATCTTTCCATTCATTAGAATTAAACATATTGATCAACGCTGCTTTATGCTCATGAATACAACTTATTGTCAAATAAGCTGTGGCAAATCGAGTCACACCTGACCTAATCAAGTCCCTCCCTTTTGTGAAATTTTTCAACATGCTAATGAGCATTGTTCTTGTGTAAATGTAAGTTGTGATTTTTCTTCCCCTGCTTATAGTTTCTTTATGTAACTCCATTTTTTTTTCAAAATCCTCTAACATCAAGTCAATGCAATGAGCTGCACATAGAGTCCAATATAAGTGTTTCCTCTTCTCCATTAACTTTTGTCCAGCTGCTTTGTAATTTGCAGCATTGTCTGTTATTATTTACACAACATTCTTCTCTCCCACCTTCTCAACAACTTCATCAAGCATGACAAACACTTTATCAGTAGTTTTAGATATATGAGATGTATCTAATGAATATAAAAAAATCGTCCCTTTAGGACTATTGACCAAGAAATTACAAATGGATCGTCTTTTCTTATCAGTCCACCCATCAGACATAATGGAGCAACCCACTTTATCCCACTTTTCCTTAAACTCGTCAAGCATAGCTTGCGTGTTTTTCACCTCCATATTTAAGTACTTTTCTCTAATCTCATGATAGGAAGGAGGCTTAAATCCTTGGCCATATTTTCCTATAATCTCACACATCTTGATAAACTCAGGATTTTTTATACAATTAAAAGGAATGACACTTATGTAAAAAAACCTTGCCACCTGTTGGCAAGCTTCCTCCCTCAGATCTTTCTTAAACATATTATTAATAGTCGATTATGAGCTACCAACTCTGCTGCTATTTTTTCTTGAACCTCTCAATAAATTCATTAACTCTTGAGAGTTAGCATGTGCTTGGGTACTTTGAGCTTCCTCATCACCAACATCTAACCACTGTTTCTTTCTTTTAAATGATAAAGTTTTAGCCTCAATCACATGTTGTAACATTGTTGCCCTTACATCATCTCCAACACTTACACAAGCTTCAACATCAATTTTAGTACCAGTTAAGTGATGTTTAAACCTATAGATCCCTCCACTCACAACTTTGCCACAATAATTACATTGAACCTTCTTACCATCCCTACCAATATCAATTCCATGTTTCCACCCAATGTCAGTCCTATTACCAGGAAAAGCCTTCCTTCTAGCAACTACATTTTTTTGAACTTGAGTAGGGCCACTCCCACTTGCATTTGAAGACATATTTCCTTGCACCAATTAAAAGATATTCTGGAATTCAAAATTTCAGATTATGTAAATGGCAGAAATACTAGTACACTATAGAATCCCATTGCATTGTAGACAAAATCACACACTGATTAAATAAAATAAAATAAAATAATATTCCAACCTAATGAATCTTTATTCAAGTCATAGGTTGATTAGGTTCTTGCATGTTTCTAGAATAAAAGATAAGTTTTATTGCAAGCTGAGCATATAATAGACACAAAATCATTTGGCATATAACACAAAAGCAAGCTGAGCTCCTTAACATAATTGCAATTTGCAATTTAAGAGAACAACCGAGTTCCTCAAGTTATAAATTCTAGTTAGTTACTTCAGGCATGTTCCATCTCCCAACAGACTAAAGTATGATACTACATCAGTAATACTAATAGTAGCTGCCTAGCTAGAACAAAGTCTGTAAGCTGAGTCTTTTGAATTGCAACATCATCAATTTTTCTAATATAGACATTGGCACATTGCAACTAACACATTGGAAACCTTTAGAGTTTTGAATTCCAACTCACATAATCTCATCAGTCATCAATCAAACATAAACAATCAAACTCAAACAGATACAGAAGGCGAAGCCAGTAACACACAATGGTATATAAACATGTCACAATAATTGCAGAGGAACTAATCTTATTCTCTGATATGTTGAAACTCAATAACATTAACAAGACTAAATCACACAATGATGAAAATGGTGATTTGGTCTCAGTCTCACGCTTTCAACTCTCAGCACTGTGCCTCTGATGAAAATGGAAGGGATTACTAGATTAGGGACTTACAAGTTACAATGCAATCTTCGGTGACAGAAGATAAGACGATCTCCGACAAGGCAATGCCAAACTCCAAATCGTGAATGACTGTGAGTCTGTGATTGTTCGAACCTGGAACCGTTGCTGCGCTGTGATTGTTCGAGTTCGAACTCTGTTGCTGTGAGTCTGTGACTGTGACCACCATTTAGCTCGATTGTCCGACCACCGTTGCTCTTTGACTGTACGATTATCCGACTACTGTGCAATGCTGCTCTCCAATCCAATGTTGCTGCTCTGTTAGGGCACGAGTTCGCCAAAGTTGAAGGGGAAAAAGGTGAAGTCGTGTCGTGAGTCCCGTGGTGAAGGTAGATGCAGATTGCAGAACAGCAGAAGTAGACACTTTACCATACGGTGCGTTTTGTTTTGGATGGTTTATTGGGTAATCCATTTGACAGCTTCGGTTTTGGGCTTCAAAAATGGGCTGACCCGGTTTCTTGTTTTTTTTTTTTAAAACAAGCTCAGGTTAAATTGGGCTTGATCCAACTCGGTGGAAACTCGCTAAATCAGCGAGTCAAGCGATTCTATATGAGTCATGGGCAAGTCTGAGCGAGTCGATGGCGAGTCCGAGTCTACGTCCGAGTCAGATCATTTTGGTCATCTGAAAACGTAAACTGACAACCATGGGTACATCAGCATATTTTGAATAAAGGGTATTTTTGTCATTTAACATTAATTTGTTTCTTGCCAACATAGGGTTTGGCAACTCATTTTGTATTCAAAAAAGAACTTGAAGTCCTATATTCATGGAGTTTCATCCTTTAACTCTAATAAAGATATCAATCTGTATTTTCTTTTGTTATTAGATATAATCAAAAATTAGTTTGTAACAAAGTTTTTGCTATTTTAAGAAACAAGGTTGTAATTCTATTCTATTTGAACAATCTTGAAAAAGAAAACTATGCATTTCTATTTATCATTATTCTCTCTACTACATAATTACACAACAAAAAATTTTTCCTTAGCTAAATACAAAAAGAAAAAAATAGATTGAAGAACAATCTGCCTAGAACATTCTTTTGAAGGTGTCATCAATGCAGCTTAAGAAATGAAATAAGAAAATCATACACATCTTGCTTAGCACGTTCACCATAAACAAAATCTGCATGAGCATAGTTATCTCTGAAGTGCACTACAAGCTTATCTTCGTCATGGTCTTTAAGGTCTCTTAACAAAAATTCCACATCTTTGACGTCAGCAAGTGCATCATTTCCTCCATAGCTAAGGAAGAGAGGAAGGTCCTTAGGAATTCTTGACATGTCGTAAGCTGGAGGAGTGGACAGTCCATAGTGTTTTGTGTTCTCGTCTTTGTCCTTGTAATCAAACATTGTTATGGTTCCTTCTCTGATCACTGTAATAGCCATATATAGTGTTAAAGTTCTATGCATGGCTTCTGAGTAAAATACTTATTTAGTCCTTCATTTATTACAAAATTATTATTTTGTTTTTCACTTATTGAAATATTCAAAATAATTTTCTATTCATTAAAAAATATCATACTTAATCCCCTATTTTAAAAAGATATATATAGATATATATCATATTTAATCTCTTTGACTTAAGGTTTAAGGCTTAATAGAGAGACTAAATTTGGTTGACTTAGCGTTTATTAGGGTTTGGTAAAGATAATAAATTTGGTAATATTTTAAAAAGTGATAGACTAAATATAATATTTTTTAATAAGTGATAGACTATTTTAAATATTTTAATTAGTAAAAGACAAAAATGACAATTTTATAATAAATGAATGGACTAAAAATATATTTTTCTCTATCTCTTTTATATGAATAAAACGAACAATTATTCACTAATGAATTGACATAATTCCTTTTTTACTTTGAATTAGTGGGATAAAATCCCGTATAACATTAAAAAGGAGAAAACTTAGGTTAGTTGTTAAAAGTTATTAGGTAATAATCCTTTTACATAATGCTATTAATAAACTTCTTTGATAGAATTATAACACATATGAAGAATATTCGTTTTTTAATAAAAGAGCCAACAATATGGTGTTACATTTTAACACACACATACATACATATTTGCCAGCATGAAAAACACAATATATATATATATATATATATATAATAAGTTTCTTTTAAATAAAAACCACAAAAAATTAGGATCACTTACTCTGAGAGAAATGGATGGTGTTCTTTGTAGCCGTTGGCTGTGGCTCATGATCCAAAAATATGTTGGTCATTGAAGGGTTTACGCAACAATTTGGGCCTAAAGCCATAATAAAGGAAAAAATTATTTTATTCTTGAGTAATAAAAATGTAATATTACTATCATTCAAATTTAAAAATAATGCATATTTATCTAAAATTTCGGACAATTAAATTGATCATAACTTAAATTACATATATACCTAACAAAATTTTAATTATGTAATATGAAACATTTAAACTACCTGTCATAGTGTAAACTAAGTTGGAGCAGTCAATGCCCGGGTTCTTGCACATTTCCTTAACAAAATCTTTAAAAGGACCCCCTTTTATATATGAAAAAAAAGATAAAATGAAAAACAGGCAAAAGATTAGTGGCACAGATAATTACTAATGAGAAAAGGAAATATTCATCCAAGTACAATTGATGAAAGTTCAATTTAATGTTGATGAGGATGAACTCTGATCAAAATTTCCTCATGGAAGCTTGAGCCATGTCTTGTGTTCTTCTGGACTCCTTAAGGCTTAAAGAAGTTTACTCCATGGAAGCAACATAGCAGCTTTCGTAGCCATGGTTAAAAGATATAAATAGCAAGAAAGTCTTGTGTGTAGTACCAAAATTTGATCAGAATTCATGTGGTCAACATGGAGTCCATATTGATTTAGATTTACCACAGTTGACATCTGTCAACTCTTTATAGCTGAAACCCTAAACCATCAACCCAACTCCAACTAAGATCCAAATTTTTATAACTGTTAGATGAAAATCTAATAGTTTAAATTTATGGATAATGAATATGATAGCATGCAATCGTTGATAAAATTCTAAGTAATTGGATTTTATCCAGCAATTTGGATTTATGAACGCATATGTAGTTTGTTCTACAGAAAATTTGAACTCAAGCTCGACCCACATATGAATTGAATATAAGCTATTAATATACAAGCACTGAATGAACATGAATTTTTCATAAACAGTAGTCCAATTACTTGCATAAAGAAGATAATGGGAATTGCTTACCCTAGGGATGTGATATCAACTTCATAAATTCCCAACTTGAGCGCTGACTGTTATGACAAAACACAAACTCAGTGAAGATCTTTGAATTATGTAAGAATTCTTATGCAATTTGGCACTTAAATGTTTGGAGCAAAGTAGGGAAAGAGAAGGAAGATTAATTATAATATACATGTTATTTTATTTTATTTATATTTAATATTTGTCAAAATATATTTAGATAAAAAAAATACAAATATTATTAGAAGATTAGAATACTATTTTGGCTACTCACTTATCATAAAATTGTCATTTTGGTCCCTCATTTACTGTAATGTCCAAAATAGTCTCCCGTTCATTAAAAAATGTCATATTTAGTCCATCACTTTTCAAAAAATATTAAATTTAGTCTCTTGGATTTAAAGTTTAAAATTTGATAAAGGAACTAAATCTGATATTTTTAAAAAAGAAAGAGATCAAAATGATAATTTTATGATAAGTGAACGACAAAAAAAAATATTTTTATCATTATTAAAAATTAAAAATAAGTGTTTAAAGAAAAGAATTTATTGTAATTTATATATATATATATATATATATATATATATGAATGATTGATATGTTTATTTTTTAAAATTAAATTTATTTAACAATTTTTAGAATTTAAAATGTTACCTCTGCAATAAAATTATCGGCAGCACCTTTGGCTAGAGCTGATGTTATCTGACTAAGATAAGCAACTGGGCTAAGTAAAGCAGCTGATCTCACTAGGTTCAGTAACGATGCTTGGGAAAAGCAGCCAATGCAATTAAAGTTCCCTACAAAAGAATTCACCACACATAAATTAATAATTTATTAAATTTTAAAATATATAAGTTTTGTCAGATATATATACATACATATATATATATATATATATATCTCTATAAATTAATAATATCCTTATAAATCAAAATTATGTATGTAAATGATTTAATATGGATGCCTTTATGTAATATGGCTCTGATATTACTTATTTGTTCTTGAAATTGGTATACCATAGGACCTTATCTCTAATTAATTTTCTTAGTACATTGAGAAGCGTATATTTATAGTGTTACCATATAAAAATTTATGCAATATAATGGAAGCCTTGAGTAATATCTTTGCCTGAGATAGGCTCCATTTCAGAATTATTAATTTTAACTTAATATTCTTTTTCTTTTTTCATGAGATTATCAAATATTATGTATAAATTGATATACCATTAGTTTATATATCAAATAAAATATCAATATATTAGTGCATATTCATAGTCCCAAAGATATTAAGTTATAGATATTTAACTGCATTTGATATTATAATAAAATAATTAAATAAACGTTAAATTAAATATAAAATTGTTATTATATTTTTACTATGGCACCAAAAATATTTAAATAATTTTATCTTTAAAAGAAAATATACTATATGAGAAATTAACTTTATTGATATATAAAAAGTTAAAAATAATCAAATATAACTTTTTAAAACAAAAAAATATCAAGTATTTGTTCTATATAATTTAAAAAGCTAAATAATGAAAATATTTTGAACTCTCTTAAATGAAAGTACTTTGTCTTCTCTGTTTGATTAATTTTTATTTTGTTTGTTCCTTATATACAAAATTAATAAATAAAAGAATTTTGTTGTTAGAACAAATCATTGACCTAAATAACAATTGTGCAGTCTCATAAATATTACGCTGTGAAATAAAAATCCAAAGAGAAAGGAGAAATTAATGTAACATTTGAGATTCACCTGTGAGTGACCAACGTAGTGCAAAGTCTGTCCTGTTTGATCATTCACATACTTAAATATAGCTGGAAGCTCATATGCAACTAACTCGTCCCATGACCAATTCCAATAATCCTAGAATCAAAGTGATATAAATAAGCAAACAAATTAGCATACATACATATATATATATATATATATATATATGTATACACACACACATACAAAACTACCATTTAGTCACCACGTTTTTACCTAATAACATTTTAGTCTTTTATAATTTGAGAAACAAAATGGTTATTTAGAAATTTATCTATAAATTAAACAAGTCCATTTGTCATTTTCCTATTAAGAAAGAGTTGAGATGGACTATTTTCAATTGACGTAGAGGCTAGATACACATGTGGAATAAATTTTTTTTCTTCTATTATCATCAATGCTTCACATGTGTAAAGTATTTTTTTTCAATTTGATCAAAATTAAAAGAAGAAGTCATGAATATAATACAAAAATGATTAAAAAAAACCTTCAAAAAATGCTCCAATTGTTGGTTATAGTGGAAAAAAGAAAAGACTAATATCGGGTGTGCATCTAGTCTATATGTTAATAGAAAATAATTTATCTCAACATTTTTTAAATGAGAAGATGACAGAGAGATTTATTTGGTTTATTGATAAAGTCCTAAGGCATCATCTTGTCACTATAAATTTATAGATAATTAAATTGTTACTAAATTAAAACATGAGGGGCCAAAATAATAATTTTCTATATATAAAGA
The DNA here is from genome assembly GCA_037074485.1 of Delonix regia. Taxonomy (NCBI): domain Eukaryota; kingdom Viridiplantae; phylum Streptophyta; class Magnoliopsida; order Fabales; family Fabaceae; genus Delonix; species Delonix regia. The sequence continues at coordinate 34,316,002 of CM073452.1, read as the reverse complement.
AGGACAGAGCAACAGTTAGCAGGAAAAACTAACAGAGGAATTAGGAGAGAGCGATGTATGTTGAAGGCTGTATTTGGTTCCGCGTGAGTTCGGAATCCAAACATCAAATCCATTGTCTGCCAAAACGAATCCTAGAGATTGATTTGGAGAAAGTAGTAGCATGAATTCCCATCCTGCACCAAACGTCATTTTATAATTCTTTAATATTATATAATTTCTCGATTATGTCATAATTTGAGTATAATTATTGTAAATTACTATATAATTTTTGAATTAAATTATATTTTTTCATCAAAGGCTGAAAGATACAATTACTCAACGTGGATGGTATTCAAATAGTTTGAATGTCTTATTTGTAATTCGTAGAACTTTAATTAATTTGATATGTTATGACAAAATTATGTAAATATTAAAATGAAGAACAAATTCAATGTCAGAGTACGTTTTACTTCATACGAACACATTTCATAATCATCTAATGTTAATATTAAAATTAAGATCACATTTATAATTGAAGTGTCAGCTTAATTTCAATAATACTCCCATAATACTATGGAGTTGTTTAAGATGTGAACAAGACACATTTTTAACAAGGAAGTAGATTATATTTAATCATTCACAATTAAAATTTTAATGAAACATATCGACGTAGGTAAGTAATTACCTTGAGTACACCAAAACGCGATGTTTAAATCACATAGGGTAAATTGATTTTGGACCATACTAAATATAGATAAACTATAAGGATTAATTACTTTCTTGGTTTCCATAGCTTAATTCAACTTTTACTTCTGTCCCTATTGTTTTAAAGCTTATAGTTGAATTCTCATAGTATTAAATTTTTTTAATATAATAATACCCATATATATATATATATATATATATATGGAATATGTTAAGTGTTTATAGAGACTTAATTACAAAAGTTTAAACTATAAATAATAAACTAAAATTTCCACCAAAATTCAAAACCCAACAAAATAATTTAACCAATTGTAAAAATTACCTCTAATTAGACCTTGTAAACTTATCTATAAAACAATTAAAACTTGACATACGAAAAAAGAAAAAAGGAAAAAAAGGTCAATTACTCGTTTCTATCTCAAAATTAAGATGCTCTTTTTATATTTCTTATATCTAAATCTTTTATATATATATATATATATATATATATCTATGAAAAATTAAAATTTCAATGTACGTTAACACAATTTATAAAAGAAAAAGAAATAGTTACCACTAAAATCCCATGTTGTAAGAGAACAGCTGGCCTATTGCCTGATGGCGACCCTAACTGACCCACCGGAATCCTTTGCATGCTCAGAATTTACCCATCTTGTGTTGTCACCTAAGCCCAAGTAATTAAACACATTACTTAAAAAGTTTGTGATTAGAATGACATAAACAAATAAATGAATAAAATATTATTTTAGTCCTTTGTTTTTTAATTAATTAATTATTTGGTCTCTCAATGATTTCCATTCTCATTTTAGTTAGTTAATTTTTATTTTGATCATTCATTGATTTATATTCTCAATTTGGCCACTTAGTTATTAGTAAATTCTTAATTCAGTCTTTTGTTGATTTCAAGTACTAATTTGGTCCCTCTCATTTTGTTACAATTAAGTAACTAAATATGCTAGTTTTAATATTAATGAGAGACTAAATTTAGAATCAACTAAAAAGTGATCAATCAAATTGATGATAAAAATTAGTGATAGATTAAATTAAATATAAAAATTAGTAAATGATTAAATTAAAAATTAAATGATTAGAAAAGATCCAAAATATTATTTTACTCATAAATAGTATACTCACAAAGTGTTCTTCACGAGTATAGCCTTGTTTCTCCACAAGTGTTGAGCAAATGCCATGATCTTCTACAGGAGACAATGCAGAATTAGCATTTCGAAATGGTCATCCTTTTGTTCTTCTTGCAAGACTTAACCCTAAAACCAGAATAATAAGAAAGAATAATGAGTGTAAAATCTTGGCCATGGCGTCTTTGTTTCTACAAGGTTGACTTGAAATCCAAAGTTAATTATAAGCTCAAAAGACAAATAGTTAGAGAAGAGTATTTATACTGCTAAAATGATCCGAGTTGAGTGGAACTCACAAATAATTTATAATCACGTACACATACATGTAATTTAAACTAGTAAAAAATTATAAACTTTTACATATTCTATGTACATGTGCATATATAAGAAAAAATTATAATGTCTATTAATAACATAACTATTTACGACTACAAGTATGTTGATGTTTTATGTTTGACTCATTTTATTTAACAAACTTAGTATATTGCCTGATCCTACTTTTTAGTGTGCTAAATTTTCCTAATTTACAAATTATTCAGCTTTTTATGCCGGAGTTTAAGATTAAAATATTTGTTAACAAAGTTTAGTAGTATAGTGAATTTTTGAAGACAAATTTCTTAAAAGGTGAGTTGAATTGTGACATTTTAAAAGCTCCGACAAGAGAATTTTTTTCAGTATGTGATTTTAGTAAAAATCTAAGGAAAATAAAAAAAAGTCTTAAGCCCCTTTAATAGGGAAGTTAAAAGGAGAAATTTTAGGAAGATTTGGAATTAAGTATTTAGTATTTAAATAAATCTTGTCATGTTGTCCAAAAAAAAAAGGCAAATAAATAGAAATTAAAATTAGTTAAATTACTTAGATTGGAATCTTAGCAATTCCTAGATTTTAAGAGTAATAACCATATGTGTTGGAAATACCATATTCCCCAATTATGACTTAATTCATACTTATTTATTAAATAATATTTTAAAAAATCTTGTGTTCATTAATTAATAAGTTCTATTATAGTAATAAAACTATTAAAAAAAACAAAATATTGCTCTATATTTAAAAATATTTAATAATCCATGCCACATGTCCCATAAATATTTAAGGATCTATGCGAGACTTCCCATAAAGACTTTATTAATTGGATGCAAGTAAAATTATACAATTAGCATTTGAATCCAAGTGTGTGTGTGTGTATATATATATATATAGTATATTCTTTTTTAATATGAGAGTTCCAATAATTGACGAAAAAATAATAATAATAACATTGATAGTAAAGGAAATTTCAGCAAAAATTAATTAACTAATCTATTATATATATATATATATATATAGTATGTTCTCTTTAACGTGGAACTCCAATGATTAACGAAAAACTTTAATTGATCAACCCATTAACTTCTCTTGTAATGACTTCTTGAGTTATGAACTCTAACTTCTTTTCATGTCAATTTTTGTTTTTTGAGCATAGTCATTTTATGGAAAGAGAAAAGACAAATTTAATTAGGATTAAATTAAATTTAATCTAATACATTCATCAAATAACTAAATATACAGTTGAGATTTATCCAGCTATTAATATACAAAGGCAAGGGAGAAATATATGAACACAAATAAAGCTAAAATTGATAATGTTAAGAATTTAGAGGAATAAAGGAAGCATTTTAACAGCAAAGAAAATGAGTGTTAGGAGATAATAGAACACTTTCTTTCTCTACTCAGATTCAGTTTTGATGAATATAAAATGAGAATTTTATACAGGGAAATAAAAACAAAGGAAAGCTATACTAATGAAACAGAAACTAAACTAAGAGACCAAGAAGGGTGCAGCGTTGGAAGCAAACAGAGGAACTAATACATGAAGAAAAGGAAGCTATAAGTCGTAGCATAACAAGATGGGATATAACAGAAGCAGAAAGTTCAGTAATGGAACTCTTAGTTAAACAAAAATTAGTACTCTGTTTAAGGAAAAAATAAAAAAGGCTAACAGGGGAAGAATTTCAGAATGTGGTAATATGAAGAGGGATAACTTATTTTCGGATTATAGGCCGTATTAGAAGGGGAAGGTAAGGATAGTTTATTTTGGGTATAATAGAATAGTTAAAGAATGACTTTAAGGTCACTCTTTACCGTTTAAAATCATATTTTTATTGATTTCCAAATTCGAAAACAAGGATGGAATAGAATAACCTAATGATATATTATCATTATATCTTATTTTACTAAAAATTTATTATATTAGCATTTTATTTATAAAGTTGATATCGTAAAATATTATGTAAGACATTTTATTGCGTTATTGTTTTATTAAATGTCAAAATAAGATAGTAATATATATCTTGTCATTCCATTCCTTGTCACTGTACTACCTTTCATTATTAATTATTTCATACTTGCACTCTAATTTAGATACTTCACTCTTTGCCACTCTATCTTAATTTTACATTTTTATTGACTCTCCAAATTTAGAATTTAAATATGGAATGAAATGACTTAACGATATATTATCATAATATCTTATTTGACTAAAAATTTATTATACTAACATTTATTTATAAAGGTAATATTGTAAAATATTATGTAGGTTATTCTATTGCATTAATAATTTATTAAACTTCCAAATAAGATAATAATATATATCCTATCATTCTACTTATTGTCATTCTATTACCTTCTATTATTAATCGTTTTATACTTGTACTCTAATTTAGTTACTTCACTTTTTGTCATTCTATCATAAACCATCCAAACATAGCCTTTTAAGTTTAGAATATAAATCTGAAATTAGTTGATTTATAACAAGTTAAAGGAAGCTTAGAAAATATCAAAACAGTTCTTTAAAAAATAAATTTTAAAAAAAAAATAAATATATTTCAAAAAGACCAAATTTGTTCACTTTTTTTTTTTGAGGATCAAATTGATTCTATAATTAAAAGTAAGAGACCAAAAGTGTATTTTTCTTATTTTTATAAATAAATTAGTAAGGGTTACATGTTAAGATATTAAACACAATTAAGAAGAAAGAAAATACAGTATTTGCTATCTAGAAGAGTTTATAGCCAAAAAGTGAATTTCAGAAAATAAAAATTAGACGCGTGAATGATATCTCTGCAGTACACATTAGAAGAGATGTTACTATCAAACTATGGGATTATAATAGAGTATGGAATGAAATCATGTACAGAAATATGAGTAACGTAATATATTTAAATATGATTCTATTGAATTCCAAATAAACTACCTTGGACATTTGAAAAGAGAGTAAGTTTTGAAGAAGAATAACAGAATAGGTAGTTAAATGTACCTTACTTATCTTGTTTTATTTTGAATATTTACATTATAGCTACACATATGTATTTGTAATAGGTTTGGAAATGTGCATTTCTGGACAAAACAATCTCCATGTGTTGTAAATAATGGAATTTGTAAAAATGGATACTTGAAGGTGCGTATTGGAACATGATCAATCATTAGTTAACTACAAGAAAAATATAAGGAGAACAAAACAATAAGATTTAGACACGAGGTTAGTTCATGACTAGAAATTTTGGGTTTAATTAGTTAACTATTCTTGTTAAGATATTTTATTCCTTAAATTTTTAAAAGGAATTTTAGATAAATAAACTATTTCAAAGATGTCCTGAGTTGTTTATTTTTACTATAAGTTAGTACTTCTGATTTATTAACACTTAGTAACATCCTAGCAGTTTACTTTATTGCATAATTTCAAAAGTGGGATGATTTTGGGAAAAAAAAAAAAAGATCTCTAAGACATCATGATACTACTATGTTATGGTTGTATAAATTTATAAAGCTTAAAGAAGGAAGTTAAGGTTTTCCCAATTATTGGAAATGGATATCATACTAACCCCAATGAACAATGTTGTGACACCCAATACTACTTTTTTAGAATCAACTTGGATCACTAACAAAGGTTAAAACACAAAGAAAATTAACCTATAACTATAAGGAATTAGAAACTAATTTCATATAAGTTTGGAAATTACAAGATCACTTATAATCACCAATAAGTCTAAAGAGAACCAAGAAGAAAAAAATTGTCACAAGTTGTATTTTCGAATCAAGTTTGACTACAAAGTATAGTTCCAAGCATATTCATAAGCTTCAAATTTCTAAATTTGCAATGCACTTTTGGGCCTTTAATAAGTTGAGTAAGAGTAGACCAAAAACAAGTTAAAATATTAAAACTAAAATTAACATATAACCATACATATTATAGGCCTAAACTATACAAATAAGTCCAAAACACTTATTACAATAGTAAAATAATAAGATAACTTAACTCAAAGTGATTAGGCCTTTATTTTGTTGGACTTGAATTAAATTAATGACTTAAAATTCCTTTTATAAACCCAACACATCAAACTAAGTCTCTTCCACAAGTAGATGCTTCACTAAGCCTTATATGACTTCTTCAAGCTTCTTGGCACGTGCTCATGTTATAAAACTGGTTGGCACCAAAAGATCCAGGCTTTGTACCTCCTCTCCATTAGATAGATCATGTCCTCTTGCATCGTCGTCAGTATAAACCTACCTATGGGACTTAAAATTAACGCAAATAAATATTTCTAGGGTTCTTAACCACAAGTTTTGATATAATATATATTTAAGTACCTTCATACTGAAATATTCAAGAAAATTAAGTATGTTAATAAATAAATATATGCATATAAATATCATTAAAAGTTAAAATAAAATTGTATATATATACAAAGCAGCTTTTTAAATCGAGTTTTTTTTTTTAATTTTGGCATTAATTTCCAAGCCCATATCTATTTTTCTTTGGACTAGACAAGCTTTTCAAGTTATCATTAAGTCTAATAATGACTCATGGAAATGTACTCAATGTTTATTGTGATAATGAAATATATGTTTTGCTTAACTTATGAGGTTTAATATTAGTAGTTAGAAATGAAGTTCAAACAATTTAGACTACTAGTTTGGAGATAAAGGTAAACGCAAATATATTTTCAAGCTTAGTTTACTTGAACTTGTGCTCTTAAGCTCATAGATACTCAAAAAATTGTACAAGGAAGGATGTCACACAACATGTTCCTGTACTCCTATCTAGAAACAATCAAATGAACCTTTCCCAAAAGAAGTATAAGCTCACAAAGAACAGCTACACAGGATTGTTGTAATCTCACTATGAGTAAATTACTGTAATCCCATAAGGAAGATATATATTTTCTTTTCTCTTTCTCTTATTCTGATCTATGCCTTCAAAAGCTTCTGAGCTTTATATAGTCCATTATTTAGAAAAGTTGGCTTCAATGGCTTGTTATCTTGTTGGAGAGTCAGCTTAACGTTCACCTACAGTGGAGATTTCAACTTTCTTCTTCCCTTCAGAGTATCATTATTTAAGCTTGGAAGATCAATTCAGCTTCAAGCCTCCTTTGTAACCTTTATGTGATATCCTTTCTATTATGCTTGTCTAATAGGTTCCTTTAATATGATAAACATCAATTTTCTAATTGTGACAGAATTTATGTTGCATTGCTCAAGGCTATAGGAACTAGAGGTATTTTTTGAGAAAAGGTATACATGCTATCCTATGTAGCTCTGCTAATTGCCTTCTTTGTGATTGTCGTTGACTTCTTGTTCCCTGAGCATTGCACACCGAAGAATATGTATTGACACAAATAGTATAATATAAGATCCTTCTTGCAAAGAGTTAATACTAATTGTAGTATTGATTATCAACTACTATTTTCTATCTTATCAAAATTGATGCTAATGAAATTTAGAAAAATAAAATAAATCAAAATAAAATCACAATGCAATTAAAATAAATAAAGTTAATATCATAAGCATATGGTTACAATTTCTTTTAATGCCAAGTTAATTGAGATATTCCCTTCCCATATATCCTAATTGAGCTTGATTACTAATTTAGGGAACTAAAATTGTTTGAATTCTCTTCCAAGCAATTAAAAAACAATCTACAACTCTCAATGAGCTACATTCCAATGCCCATGAAATAGATTAAATTGCTTAAGTTCATCCCTAATTTGGCTAAGTTAATTAGGTATACTCCTATACTAATTACAAATCAAATTAACTCATAGTAGTAAATTAATTCAAACAAAGTATATTCATTATAGACCTAAAATTTAAAGTCACTTTCCAATTCTTTTATATTTTGTCAAATTAATGGTTGGCTAGGCTATTAACGTTTAAGAACAAGAATAAATAAGTAAACAACTCTCAATTTGAAATAGAATGGTATGAGAATAGAAACTTCAATTAATACACAATAGAATCCATTGTATCCTTAGAATAGGACTTTAGCTCATCATAGGGTCAAGGAGCACCTCAAAATAAATAAAAGAAGTGAATATCAACATAAAGATAGCAAAAGAGAAGATGAAGAAAGAAAAACTCTACAATAGCAATCTTCTAGCATCAACTTTCTTCAATTCCCTTGTGAAAATTTTTCAATTCTTGCTCTCAAATGGTTATGGAAGCTCCCCTAGTTGTTCTCTATTGCAAATCTCCTTTTCTCCATGTTTTATGGGCAAAAATTATGTGTAGAAAAGGTGAATTGCACATTTTAACAAAGCTGCGCATTTTAGTATATGAAAGGAACTTCATGTATTTTACATAAACTTGCCAAAGTGACTACCATTTTGACTTGAACATGAGATCTTGTTTGTTCTTCACTTTAAAGCCACTCCAAAACTATCTCTGCTCTTAAATGATTCCAACATCTATGTTGAAGAAGATTAACCTAAAATTAGACATGAAAGACAATAAAATAAGATGAAAAGAAATTAAAACTATAAACATGACTACAGATGACGTTTACTCCTCAATCAACTAAAGTTAAAATAAAATAACTCAAAATCTTTTTAAAATAAGACTAGAATAATTTTATAAAATAAAGTTATCACCTCTTGTATTAAGAAGGGTGTTGGCATAGCAGCAGTAGCGAGTAGCAACAACCACATTTTGACTCTATAGAAAGTTGGTAGGTCAAAAAGGTATTTTTGTCAACGGAAGAACAATATTTATTCAAAAGAAGAAGTTGCTTACTACAGGCCAGTTTCAATACTCTAGTCCACTATACTAAAAGTATCACAAAATTTGCTAAAACCACAGGTAAACAATTTGTAGTAAACGTTTTAGCTTCAATGGGAGCAACTGTTGCTAAAGATTTTTTTATTTGGTAGTGATGATGTAATTTTTCTTTTGTTTCTTGTTTTCTATTTCAACATTGAGCACAATGTTGATCTGAAGGGGATGCATGCTATGAATAAGCCAAAGGAAAAAGATACAGATAAACATGGGGTATCATATATTGAAGAAAGGGTATTTCCTTCATTTAGCATTCATTAGTTTGTTACCTTCCTTATTTAGGGTTTGGCTACTCATTTTGTGTTCAAAGAAGAATTTGGAGTCTTATATTCATGGAGTTTTATCCTTTCACTCAATAATAAAAAGAAAGATATCAATATGCATTTTTTTGGTTATTAGATCTAATGAGAATTTAATTCATAACAAAGTTTTTGCTATTTTAAGTAATAAGGGTGCAATTTTATTCTATTTGCACAATCTTAATTAAAAAAAAAAAACTGTGCATTTCCTTTTATCGTCATACTATCTACTGTAAAATTATACAACAAAAAAAATTTACTTGTATTCAATTTTAGCCGACAAAGAAACATATATATTTCAGAAAAATCTGTGTACAACGTTATTCTGAAGCTGTCATTAATGAAGCTTAAGGAAAGAAATAAGAGGATCATACACATCTTGCTTAGCACTTTCACCAAAAACGAAATCTGCATGTGCATAATCATCTCTAAAGTTCACTACAAGCTTATCTTCATCATGGTCTTTAAGGTCTTCTAAGAGAAGTTTCACATCTTTGACATCAGAAAGTGCATCAGCTCCTCCATAACTGAGGAAGAGAGGAAGGTCACTAGGAATTCTTGACATGTCATAAACTGGAGGAGTGGACTGCCCGTAGTTTTTTGTATTCTCGTCTTTGTTCTCGTAATCAAACATCGCTATGGTTCCTTCTCTGATCACTGTGACAGCCATTTATAGGATTAAAATTCTATATATGCCCTATATATGAATGAAACCAACAATTCTTCACTGTTGAATTTTCACAATCTTTGCTTCCTTTTTTCTTGAAGTAGTAGGATAAAATCACATACATAATATTAAAAAGGATGAAAAATACATTTTTGGTCCCTCACTCATCACAAAATTACCATTTTAGTTACTCACACATTGAAAATATCAAAATTAGTCCCTAATTTTTTGAAAAATATTAAATTTAGTCCATTTACCAAATCTTAAACCTTAAATTTAAGGGACTAAATTTGATATTTTTTTTCTAAAGTAAGAGACTAAATATAACATTTTCCAATAAATAAGGTCATTTTAAAAATTTCAATAAGTGACTAAAATAATAATTATATAATAAGTAGGGGATCAAAAAGATATTTCACTGGAGAAAACAATGAAGGTCTTGTTGTTATAAATTACTAGGTAACCATTTTACATCGAAAACTGGCGTGCCCTCATATTCTTCTAATGAATTTTGTCTGCCTTTTTGCACTTATCTTTAGTCCAAAGAATGTAAGGAATTTTTTTTGGTTTTTGTTACACTCTTATACTGTCAAGTATTGCAACAAATAAATAAAAATGCATTAAAATAAATGTAAGTGAATTTTACTATCTGAAACATTCATTTTAACGAATATTGAAACATTTTACTTATTTGTACTTAAGAATTTTTCATATGTAAGAATTTAAGTTCTTTCATAGAACTATATATCAAATATGTTTTTTTTTAAAGATAAAAAAGAGGTAATAATATCATGTTAAATTTTAAAAGATATTCTTATTTTATAATATACACATATAAGTAGGTTAAACTATCTGAGACCTAATCCGAATAAAGACCAGGGCAAACAAATTTGCTTAAGGACTTGGCCTAACACAATAAGTGATTGGGTCACACTAAGTTAAACCAGGTTAAGCCAAGTTTATCCAAAATTTTTTTATAAATTTTTATTTACAAAAACATTTTTTAATTAACAAAAACAGTTTTTTAAAAATAAAAAAAAAAGATTTGAAGGTAAAAAAATATAATGATAAAAAATTAATATTAGGAATGAAAAACAATTAATATATTAAAAGATTATTATAAATAAAATTAAGTTAAATTTAATTATAAAAATAATATTTTAAAAATAAAAATATAACCGAATATACTCAAATTAGGTAGCAAAAGGGACAAACAAACATAAATAAGTTTCTTTTCGATAAAGAAGCATAAAAACATAAGACCACCTACTCTGAGCAAAGTGGATCGCGTTCTTCGTTGCTGTTGGCTGAGGCTCATGATCCAGGAATACTTTGATTATTGAAGGGCTTAGGCAACAATTTGGGCCTGAAACCATGATATGGAAAAAAAAAATTATTTTATTTTTGGAGTATTACAAGCTTTGATATTACTGTCATTAAAACTTAAAATTAATTCATCTTTGTCTAAAATAATTTTTTATAATTAAATAAATCATAATTTAAAATTAGATTTACATTATTTTTACCATGAAAAAAGTTTAAGTTATATAATAAGATACAAATAACAATAATATTAAGAACTTAACACTACTAGAACTGGAGTACAATAAGAACAGTCCAATAATAAAGTTCCTCAGAACTCATTCGAATAGTCTCAGGCTCAAATATTTATAAAAACAAATATTATAAATTAAGATGCAATAGTATTTAAGAAAGAAAAACACTACTAGAATTCTTTACAAGATAGGTTATATAAAACAAATAAATTACCTGTGAAACTGTTCATTAAGTTGGAGCAGTCACTGCCTAGTCTCTCGCACATTTCCTTGATAAAATTTATAAAAGGACCCCTTTTCATGTATGAAAAACAAAAATGGGATGACACACAGTCAAAAGATTAGTGGCATATATATAGTTCATAATGAGAAATAGAAATATTTATTAAAGTACAAAATGGAAATTCAATTTAATGTCAATCTGGATGAATCCAAGAAATGATCCTTTCATTTTCTTCCTTCTTTATTTTCATTGTCATGTTAGAGAGAGAAGAAAATGGGAAAATCTATCTGGATAAGTTCTAATCAAATTTTCCCCATGGAAGTTTAACATGTCTTGTGTTCTTCTAGATTTCTTATGGGCTAAAGGTAAAGAATTTTTACACCATGAAAACAACATAGTCGCTTTCTTTCCATAGACCAAAATTTGATTAGTATTCATTAGGTCTACATGAAGCCCAGGAATGAATTGAATTTTAACTCTGAAACAAGGAAGGACCCAAAGAAGGGCGGTATAGGCAGTTGTCCTCTTGAATTTTTTATATTATAATTTTTATATGTAATTTTATTTGATATTTTAAATTTGGTTCTTTAAATTATAAAAGTTTATCTCTTTTAGATTTTAAGAATTTGCCTCTTATTATTTAAATTTTTAATTAAAAGACTTTCACCTCCCTTAAAATTAAATCTTAGATCCGTTCTTACTTTTGAATATACATGCATTAAGTGAACACAAGAATTTTTCATAATCAACAGTCTAATTATTTGCATAAAGAAGATTATGATAATTGCTTACCCTGTCGGATCAAACTCAAAGATTCCCAACTTGAGCAATGACTGTTTAAGACAAAACATAGACTCAATGAAGCACTTTGAATTACATAGGAATTCTTATTTAGCTTAGCACTTTAATGTTTAGAGCGAAGAGAATGGTAGGAAAAGAAGAGGACGTGTAATTATAATTCAGATATTATTTTTATTTGAATTTAAATTTAATATTTCTTTAATATATATTCAGATAAAAAATAAAAGTAAATATTTCAATTTAAATAAAAATTTAAAAGGGAAAATTTTATTTTAATTTTTTAATCTAAATATTGTATACATATATAGGAAAAATTATTCTTTTAGTCCCTATAATTTCATTTAATTTTTAATTGGGTACCTCTAGTTTAAAACTTTTTAATTGAGTTTTACAAATCTTTAAATTTAGTCCCCATTGTTAATACTCTGTTAAATTTTTCTTACGTAACTAATTATATATATACTAATAAAAAAGATAAAAATAGATAATCAAGTAAAATTAACTTACATATATGACAAAATATTAATAAAAACATAATAACGATGACTAAATAAAAAATTATTTAAACTTGAAGGACTTAATTACAAATTTTTAAATTATAAGGATTAAATTATAATTTAAGTGAAACTATAAAAACCAAAAGTGTAATTTTTAATATATATATATATATATATATATGATTGAGTTGATATGTTTATTTTTAAAATTAAATTTATTTAACATGGTTTTAGAATATCAAAAGTTACCTCTGCAATAGAACTATGAGCAGCAGTTTTAGCTATCTGCGAGGTTATGTGACTAAGATGAGCAATAGGGCTAAGTAAAGTAGCAGATCTCACTATGTTGAGTAACTGATGCTTGGAAAAAGCAGCCAATGCAATCAAAGTTCCCTACAAAACAATTCACCACACAAACATTATAGCTTGGATAAATTAATATTGGATGAACTGATATTTTTTATTAAATAATATCTTTTAGTGATAGTGATAAATTAATAATTTATTAAATATTTAAAATAATGTATTTCAAACTAAACAAATAGGCCCTGTCGGATATATAAATTAATAATCTCCTTATAAAACAAATATATATATATATATATATGCATGATACAATTCAGAAGCCTTTATATACTATGGATCTAATGTATTTATCACCTTGAGCGCATCTTTGCAAAAGAAAATTATTGTTTTTAACTTTATCTTCTTTGTCATTTTCCATGAGATCGTCAATAATTAATATATATTAAATAATTACTAATTTATATTGTAAATAATGCATCAATTAATTAATCAATTTTCTTTGTCCCAACGGTATTAATTTATAGAGGTTTAATTGTATATGATATTATAATAATAATATAATTAAATTAATGTTAACTTTAATAAAAATGTTATTTTATTTTTATTATTATAGTAAAAATATTTAAATAATGTACTACTTTGGAAGAATAAGTAATTTCATTAATAGGAAGTAAATAAAAAAATAATTCATCTTAATTTTTCAAACAAAAAAAAGTTTCAAGTATTTATTCTAAATAATTTAAAACGTACATAAATGAGCAAATCATAGACCCAACTATAAATTGGGTAGGCCCAAAAAGATGGGTCAACCTTACGATGATGTTAAGTGTTCCATTTAATCCATTTAATTTAGTTAATTTAGTCGGTCAAGCTTGAATTGATAAGATAAACAAGTTATTACATTTAAACTCATTTAATTTTTTACCTCATGGTACATAACTCAACCTATTACATTATGTAGGTTAAACAAATTAGTTCATTTAACTTATTTAAAAATATTGAAAAAAAATATGTAAAAAATCCAAAATAAAAAATTTCAAATATCAAAGCAAAATATCTAATTTTTATATCAAAAATTTATTTATTATGTGTTTTTTTGATCAAATATTAAATATTTGAAAAAAAAAAAAGGATAAAAACTACTTTAAGACTATACAATATTAAATCTTCTATAGAAAGAACTCCACAAAACTTTTTAAGTAGATCAACCCCTCAACCTATTGAATTAGTTGTTTTAACCTAGTTAAGTGAATTAATTTAACTTACTTGTATTAAATGAATCAAAAATTTTGGCATAACTTATCAAAATTGTGTTAAACGGGCTAACTTGGTAAATTAAATTCATTTTAATTGATCTACCTCAAACTATATTATGCATCTATATCTACCAAAAATAAACTTTAAATCCTAAACCAAAAGTAAGAACAATGCGTCTAGATTGTAACATAAATCGAAATAGAAAGGATGGAATGTGCAATTGAGATTCACCTGAGAGTGACCAATGTAGTGCAACTTCTGTCCTGTTTGATCATTAACATATTTGGATATAGCCGGAAGATCAAATGAAACCAACTCGTCCCACGACCAGTTCCAATAATCCTATAATTAAATTGATACAAATAAAGCAAATCAACGTAACCAAATTGGTGTGTGTGTGTGTGTATATATATATATATATATATATATGTCGTTCTTCATATTTTTATAATATTATTCTTTAATTAAAATATAACAAACTTATATTTATCCAATAATAACATGACATATGTAAAATTATTGCATATATTTGTATAATTTTTAATTAAATTATACACTTTTTATGTTACAAATAGTTTTTTTGGGCTATTTTATGTTACTATTAATTAATTATATATTTATCATATGTTAATTGAAAAATCTAATAGCAACTATATAAGGAAGAAAAGGAGAGTGATACTGAAAAAAGTATCAAATTGGTCATTTACTTGTATATTTTATAATAATTTAATCCTTCATAAATATATCATAATAAATTAGTTTATTAAAATTTTTATTTTATACAAAATTAATTTTTTACTTATCTAAACTAAGAGATTGATTTTGTATTTATTTAAATTTATAAATGACTAATTTTATTTAAGAATTTATAAAAAAATTAATTTATAAGAGATTAAATTAATACAAAATATAAAAACCAAAGACTAATTATATACTATTAGCAATAATGAGCAGAGAAAACTAACTGAGGAATTAGGAGAGAGAGATGTATGTTGAAGGCTATATTTGGTTCCACGTGAGTTGGCAATCCAAACATCAAATCCACTGTCCGCTAAAAGGAATGCCAGAGATTGCGTTGGAGGCAGTAAAAGCCATGTATTCCCATCCTGCACCATATATTATCTTTTAATTTTTAACATGACCAACATATATAAAGGAGCAATTTTTTATATTTTTCATATCTAAATCTTATATATTTATTTTCAAATATTTCAAAATTAACATTTTCATGTCCAGGAAGAACACTATTCATTAGAAAAAAATCGTTACCACAAAAAGCCCATGTTGTAGAAAAACAGGTGGCCTATTGGCCGATGGTGGCGACCTTGACTGACCCACTGGAATCCTTTGCATGCTTAGAACATAGCCATCTTGTGTTGTTACCTAAAACCAAGTAATTAAACACATTAATCAATAAGTTTGTGATTTGAATTATAGAATCAGAAAATTGGGTCTTCTAAAATACGAAATCTATAATGTACTTCTAAAATTAGAGAGATAGTGACAAAGAAAAATGTATATGGGGTTCACTTCTTTTCTTCCTAGTTGCTCATTTTTTAAAAAGAAAAAAAAATCTTATCTACTTTAGAAACACTTTAAATATTTTATAGGATCCAAATCTCAAAAACAGATAAAACTATATGTTTTCACCGAGTGTTCTTCACAAGTGTAGCCTTGCTTCTCCACCATTGATGAGCAAATACCATCATCATCATTAGCATTTCGACTTAAGAGTGATCTTGCTTTTGTTCCACTTGCAAGATTTATCCCAGAAAACAGAATGAGAAGAATCAATGGTGAAAATAAAATCTTGGCCATGGCGTCTACAATATTAACTTCAAATCCAAACTTCATTTATGCGCTCAGAAGACAAAAAGAAACAGAAAAGAGTATTTGTATGGCTTTTAATTTATAATCACACACACACACACATATATATATATGTTAAACTAATAATAAATTATTAATTTTGACATATACTTTGTACATATGTATAATTAAAATAAATTATAAGGATTATTAATTCAAAATCACAAGATTTGAGTATTTAATTTTTACTTGTCTCATTTCATGAAAACAAACTTACTAGATTATTTAATTAGCTAAATTATAGAAGTTCGCGAACCATTTAACATTTTACTCTGGTGTTCAAATTAAAAAATTATACTGTTAGTTCCTACAATTTTTTTAATTTTTAATTCAGCTCTATAGTTTAATTTTGGAATTTCATATTTACAGTTTACAAATATTTTTTATTAGTCCTCATTAATTTTGTCCATGTAACTAGTAGTATATTTTCTTAGTGCTTTGAATATACATGATCTATATTAATTTTTTTGCCAAACATTTGTACTAATAAAAGAGTTAAAAATAAATAATGAAATAATATTAACTCATTTATATGTCTCAATTTTAGTAAAAAAATATAACGACATTGATCAAATTTAAAATTATTCAAACTCTAAGAATTTAATAAATTATAAGGACCACCTTAAAAATTAAGTAAAAGTATAAATCTCCCAAAATTAAAATACTATCCTCCCATATCAATTAATTTAGTTTCGAGTAACTGCCGAGGTTATTAACATATGATATCTAGAATATATTATGGCACTTTTGGATTTTGTAGCGACGATTTTGAGGTAACAAGAAATTCGTGAATTTCGTTGCATAAATAGAGTCAAAATTGAAGTTTTGTCTCAAAGCAAAGAAACAAAAATGTGCCTTCAAAATGAGGCTTAGGTAATTCAGACCACATTTGGAGAAGCAACCAAGCTAAGGGACCTTATTAAGGTTCAAATTTCAAAGAAATTAATTTGGCAGATTCCATTAGGAAATGCTTCAAGCAGGATTGTTTCACACTCAAAATACATTTAAGTAAAATATTGCCTTAATTCTTTACTTATTAATTAACTTTTAATTTGATCCCTTATTCATTCATTCTTAATTTAGTTATTCACTTCTTTGATCTCTCATTTAAGTTTAATTTTTAATTTAGTTTATCTCAATTAGAGAAAAGTATCAAATAAGTCCATCACTTTTAAATTTTTGTAACAATTTAATTTTTCATAAATTATTCTAACAAATCAATGCCTTAAAATTAGTTATTCGTTAATTCAAACGAATGGTTTGATTTTCTACAAATTTTAATTTATGAAAAGCTAATTTAATTTTTCATTAATATAAATACTAATATATTTAGTCTAATTTTAATTAAAATTGAGAGATTAAATATATTAACTTTTATATTAACAAAAGATCAAATTCAAAGTAAACTTATAAGTTAAAAACAAAAATAATGCTTTACTCTAAGTCCTGAAAAGTGGGTTGGTATTATCTCAAGTCTAGTTCTGTTTGTGATGCGTGGCGCAACTTGCAGAAGTTGTATCAGAATATCCCCACTCACTCACCAGTAAATAGAGCTGACATCCAAAATAGAAAGCTGCTGCAGCTAAATCAGGAAATATTTAGCATTACAAAATCAATCTATTTCCACCAAAGATATCTCACCATCGATACTGAGCTACCCATCTTTACTCAGGAAATGTTTTTGTTCAACCACAGATCCACCTATTGATTTCACTTGGTAGAAAATTTTGTAAAAATCTCCAAGGAAACAGTCATTTCAAAGCAACACAAAGTACCCAATGAAACTGAAGGTGCCTATTTGCCATAAACTCAAAAGTAGAAGAGAACTCCTTGCATTTCCTTCATTGTAAATTTATAATCAGAACAAAACATAACCAACTTTGTGGGCATATCTTAGACATTCATCACACGTTGGAAGAAAAGATAATTAAGTAGAGGCCCTGCAATTATAGTCCTAAAAATGACAAACAGTGCAAAATCTAACCGTAACAGGTTATGGAACTATACTGCTACTGTTCGAGGCCTATCCAGTAACTTCAGCCATCCCCAGCAATACTGGGCATAAAAGAGCCATTTTAATAGTTCTAGCAAGACTGATGTGATTCCCCAGCGATGTGTTTTACAGATGAATCCTTTATAGTTGTTTCAGGTGTGTTCACTGCAGTTTCTGGGACTTTGGATCTCTTTAGGGGCCTTCTAAGGAACTGGAACTGCCAACTCCTAGGTTTTATCTGTCCAAGTAGTTGCCATCTTCGTGGTTTAATCAGTCCTAGCATTTTCATCTGCTCCTTTCTAAACTTCCTATTTGCATACCAGATTCCACTTCGCCATCCCAAGCCATACCTGTGTATGTCAGCCTTGGTGAAAAGCTAATAACTATGTCCTGGAATATCACAAGTATCAAACAACATATTTTCATTCAAATAACTTGCAATATATCACTTGTAAAGGATGAAAACGAGTTGAAAAGATTTGAAATGTATAAGAGATTCAGAAACTTTCATCTTTCTGCATGTCACATTGTTCACCATATAACTTTCTTAACACTTGTCAATTATCATTCCATCAATGCTAAGAATACTTTTATAGTTTCATTTGTGTTCCACAACACAGCAGAAAGAAAAATAATATCAAAAGTAAAACAAAGTGTTCATCATTTCAGTTTAGTCAGATTTTGAACCTAAACGAAACTGAACCAAACCAATTGGTTTATCAAGATATCAGGCCAATTCAGTTTTTATGAAATGACTCAATCGAACAAAACCAAACCTTAGGCAATCAGTTTGGTTGGCTTCAGCTTAGTTGGTTTTGATCATGATTTCTTTTCTTAATTCACATCCAATTAGTTTGAATTATAATTAATAATTTTACAAAATTTTATATAAAAAGGCTTTATATAGTGTTTAGAAACCAAAACTTAAGAAATTTTCAATATTTAATATACAACTTAATGTTTAACAGATAAAAATAACAAAATATAATTAATACAAATATAAAATTATAACTTATGAAAATACGTACTAATTGGTTGGTTTGCTTCACTCTCAAAAGCTTGAGGTGAACCGAAGTGCCTGGTTTTTGCTTGAAGAAAACTGAACCAAACCTATACTAATCTATTTTAATTGGTTTTTGAGTGATTGTCCGTGTCTGTATCAATATCCATGCTTCATGGGTGGGAATCTCCAGAAGAAGTTAGCTAGGAGAATGGGAAGAAGGAGAGAAGATACGCGAGTGAAGTAGGCAGATAACAGGAAATCTTGTGCGGGCCTTGACTTTGAGAAGCAGGAGTTTATATTTTTTCCTTTTTCCTTTTTGGTTCTCATCAGAGAACTGTTATGTGGAAGAAACAAAGAACATACCCGATAATTAAGGTGGTTCCAGCAGTGGCAACACAAGCAGGAATACTGCAGCCTCCTGAGTTAACAATCTTCTGGATTTCTGGATGTTCAAGATCATATTTGTTTTTCATCTGCCAGAAACAAAAGTCATTATATTTAGATGAAGGCCAGAACAGTGAAGTTATACATGCCTAAGGTACTGAGGTGAAGCGCCAAAAGGAATCCTCGCCTCATGATGACTCAGGCAAGATGCATTTAGCCAGGCACACGTTTTTGGCACCTTCCGAGGGAGGCAAGGGACTCACTTTCGACACTTGAGTGTAAAATATGTTATACTTTTTTTTCATTATTCTTTCAATTAATTTTCATATAATGCATATGAAATAGCCAGTAATGAATTTCTGTATTTATTTTAAGCTGATCCTCAACTATTCACTTTCTCTTTTACTAATAAAATGATGAGAATTTCACATCTATTCAGCCAAACTATATTCGCCGTGGTATCTACAAAGTCCATCATTCTTACACAAAATGTAAGTAATATAGCTAGAGGGAAAAGGGATGATGGAGGAAGGTATGAGCAAATAACTAGGTGATATACTGATGGGGACCTTAAGAAAAGTGAGCTTAATTCTGTATTATTTATGAGAACAAAGGAAGGATAAAGATTATCATCCTCAAGAACAGCTGAAATACATCAACAGAAAACAGCAAGGGACCTACTGGCTTTCGAGAGGCCAGCCCTCTTTACCTGACTGCGATCCACCCTACCTCCCCCATACCCTGTAACTAACTCATATAATCATTGGCTCTCCATTCCTCACCCAACATGTGTCCTAGTAAGTTACTGACTATTTCCCTTACACGCCAGCACTTCTCCCTCCCCAGCTCTAGATTTTCGCTTATACACTTTACCCCACCTACCATGGGCCTCAGGCCCATCATATACTCAATGATTTAGTATATATACTAAATTTCTAAAGTTCATGCTATGCCAAAACTATAATTTAATTAGCAATGGACACTTATTAAACAGATGCTGAAGCCTGAAAGTGAGAACCTAAAAAGCATATAGAAAAAATTATTCACAAAAAAAAAAAGAATGATAATTGTACATTAAAATAGTAAAGATTTTTTCCCTTTTTTTTTTCCCTTAAATTCATCACCTTACTTCACTCAAGAGAGTGCTTTTTAGTGCCTCTTTTCTCAAGGCACTAACGTGGTATATAAGGGAACCTTTCTCCTTTGACTAACCTGAGCTAGAAGCAATTAAAAACTCTGTTGCATTTGGTAAATGTACAGGTATGGGTACTGGTATGGGGTATATAACAATTTTTTAAAATGATAGTGTAAAGGCACAGCAAAAAATATTATTATAGAATAAGAAATATTTATCACATAATATTGTCATTATTAGTATAAATAAAGAATAAATATTTTACAATGCATAATTAACTTACAAAACAACTGAATTTCACTATCTAACTTTTAAATTTATCTGATTCTATAAAAAAAAAATCAGATTTTAAAACTCCAAATATCAGAGAAAACAATTCACGCAGGTTAAAATCAAATAGCCAGTGAAGCTGGAATACAACAGAGAGCCATCTTTATCCTTACCCAAACCCACTTTTCAAATGTCAAACACCTTCTATCAGATACCAACATCAATTAGACTAAGACAAAAAAGCAAAGCGGAGCAGAAAATCAGAGATTGAACTCAAAATGCAACTTTGCCAATCAATGAACCTACGCTCAGCACAGTACACATTTGGGGTATGTATTCTACCAAACCCCAGATATTCCTGGTATGGGTACAGCGCCATTTTTTCCATACCCATGTTTCATAGATTATAAATTAAAAACAAAAGAGGGAGAGCGGGCATTTGCTTAGAAATAAGAAATAAGATTGTGTATGACCGAAGTGGTGTACAATAGGAAGGGGAACATGGAAGTAAATATAGTGAACATTCAATATTATTAACGTAATTTAATGGTAAATGGTGAATCTCTAAGATAGATAGCGTATTAGCCTGGGTTAACATATGCAATTCAAATAACCCTAATTGAACTTAAGATTCAACAAATCCTAATTCAAGAATCAAGACAGTTGATAAAATACTAACCCTACTATCAGATAAGACATCTCAAGACTGAAACAACTACATTGAAAATCCCAGTACACTAAGAAGTAAAGACTAAATCCCAAATTACAACATAAAAAATTCATCCAAATAAAAGTTATTATGCCTTCATATTATATCACATGGTAAAAGCATTTTAAGCCACAAAGAGTTTACACACACCAGGTCATCAATTGAAAGAGATCACAGGCACAAGTAATACTAATACCAGCAACAATCCCATTCTTTGTTTTTTAAATTTCATTTTGCATAATGAAAATCACAGAAAAGGATGAATACAAACAGTTGCGGAAACAGCAATGACACAAAATGGTAGTTTGATGATAGAATGACTTATTCAAGCTTAGTAAGCTGAAATAAAAGGAAAAGATGTGCTCATTTCTATTTTCATTTTCCTTTTCTATTCTTCTATGTTTGAGGTGCATGAGGCTATCGCCTAAGTGACTGTGTTTATAATACGTTTAGAAAAATTCACTTCACTCTTTTAAGAGTAGAGGGATTCCTTATATTCTATGCTTCCTATATACTGAGTTTGCCACTGTGGGGTCTTTCAATCAATTCAATATTCAGTAATAAGTAAAAACAAACATATTATGCATAAATATTCAGATTTCACAGAGAAACTCCACTTCAATGACAAGAAGTAGAATCCTTCACCAAAATTTCTAGCCCTTAAAAGAAGTAAAAATAGCAGGAGGATAAGATAATTCCCAAAAGAAATGAACAGGGAAAGAGACAGCCAAAGAGCAAATATTATGACATACATTATGCAATCATGTACTTCACAGCTAAATAGCAACCCAACTGCACATTGGAGCAAATGTTGCATCATAGAGGGTATATTGACGATTTGTAAGAAAAACTTAATCTACAAAATACTCACAGCTCTTTCAATTGATTCAAGCCTTTGATCAACTTTGCTGTCATGTAAATGACGTAAGGAATACCCTGAGAAATTATATACATGCACCTAATTAGTATTTCAGAGTTCAGACCAAAACAAGTGTAAACTATTCATCTCATTACATTAAGATTTCAAGAAAACAACTCAACTAGTTTGCTGAACCTTTTTATCACATTTAACCAACCTTTTCTGCTTACTTTCCTTCTTTTCTTGTTCTTTTCTTTCCTTTTACTGCTTTCTTTTCCCTCTTTGATGAGATAGAGGCTTAGTAATTTATTGCTTCCAATGCTCTAGAATCCTCATAATAAAGATGTCTCAAAGCTAAGAACACATCACATATTCTTGGGCCTAAACTGTCAGAAACTCTTATTAAACCATCATCATGGTTATTTTAATATGACACGCTAAGTATATAATCTCATTCACATAGATGAAAGTTCACAAAACTGACATTAGGCTTGTTTCAACTTTCATCTAGAATCTTGTTCCATATCATATCTCATCACAGTATTTTTCTTTGTCTCAAGGGTTTCATGATTTCAATTACAAATCATGGATTTTACCCAATTTTTCAACTTCCAATTGAAAATTCTCATTATTTATGATGAATTTTGAAGTTTTATAGAAGTTTTGATGTATTCTAATCGCCTTCTGCTTCTATTTTAGTGGATACAAAAAAAGGAATCTATTAAGTCATTTGGCAATAGAAAGGTATGCTAATCTGCAATTCTTACTGATCCAAAATATGAAAAAAGCCAACACATGCTCTAGAATAAAGAATTCACATCTGGGACCACTTCCTAAACCGAAAAGCTTTCAGCAACTTACCTTTTTCTTTACTTCATAAAACAGAGATT
The DNA here is from genome assembly GCA_037074485.1 of Delonix regia. Lineage (NCBI taxonomy): Eukaryota > Viridiplantae > Streptophyta > Magnoliopsida > Fabales > Fabaceae > Delonix > Delonix regia. Next base: position 34,292,375 of record CM073452.1, on the reverse strand, counting down.
ATTTAACACTATACTATACGCTTCCGTCAATAATTATGTAAATCAAGACAAACACGTATTATTATAAGCAGTCAACAATTGGATACTCATTTCAAAAGACAAGAACCAAATAAATAAAGGAATAACAACTACGAAATTAACACACCGATCCAAGCTGTGGCGACTGAAGCTATGGAAGTGCCAACTGTAAAAACCACCCGGTGCCTCTCAAATGTATCCTAGTAAGTAGAAAGTCGAAAAGAAAAAGAATTCAGAACCCACAAGCCATTGTAAACACTAAACATAATCAAATTCAAGAAAAAGTACTATCGATCACAGTTTTATACGATCAAATTAAACAACAAAAACCCAAAGGCTGAAAGAAAAAAAGAAAAAAGGAAAAAAAGCGGGATAGAATATACCTTGGTCGAGAAAAAAGTGTCCTGCACAGCAGCCCATGAATTTTGAGCCTTTCTTTTAACGTTGGGTGCTGAAAGCGAACCCAAAATTGAGGTCCCTGAACTTCGTAGGCGCTGCATAGTGCATTCTACTCGAGATCCAGTTCCGTCGGGTGATCCAACGGGTATAGGATCGCCGAGTTCAAGCACAAATAAACGCCCAGAAAGCGCAAAACCAAAACCCGCACCTTCGGGAGCGAAGGAGGCTTCTTTGGGGTTTTATAGCTATTTCATTAGCTCAGGTATGATTTGCTTGGGAGAGAAGGCTTCCGTCCCAAGGGCGAATAATCCTCCTTTTGCCCGCACTCTACGTGGACATCAATAACATGAACAGGAATTGCCAATGGATAGATCCCTAAGAATACTAATTAGGTTTTTTGTGAAAATGAGAAAGCATTGTTATATGCTTAAACAAAAAAGCATTATTCTAGGAGAAGCCATATGATTTTTATAATCTTAGAATATGTTTGGATGAAAGGTCAAGGAGAGAGTGGGAAAGAGTGGAATGGTCAAATTTAAATGAATTCATATTTGAATATTTTTATGAGAAGGGAATGGAATGGCAAGGAAGGGCCTCCAAGACCCTCCATTGCCATCCAAAATATTGTTTTTGTTGTCCTCCCAAATTGGGAGGTCAAAGATGGAATGGAGTAACTCACTAATTAAAAATACTATTATACCCTTTTAAATTTTTTAAAATTACAAGTTTATTAAATGTTTGTATCATGAATAACAAATTTAATCTTTATCCCATTCTTCTATTGAATCATTAATTAAAATATCAAAGTTATTTATTTAAAATAATTTTAAAATAAGTAATTTTTACATATTATAAGTTGTTTACATAAGATATATATATATATATATATTATTTCATAATTATATTGCATTTTGTGAATTGAGAAATTAAAAGAATAAACAGAAAAATGAATCACATTCTTATTTCATGTATTGAACAAAAAAAAAATATTAGTTATATGTTTATGTTATAAAGGGTAATATTGAAAAAAAATAATTAATAAGTCATTCCATTCCATTCATTTAATTGTAATTTTTAAACAAAAATTTTAAGAGTCCCTTCCTTTCCTCATTAAAACTTCCAAACAACATATCTACTCAAGTTATTCTACTCCATTCTATTCCATACAATTTCATTAATGACCACTCTCTTCCATCCTCCCTTAAACTTCCAAACATAACCTTAGCTTTTGTTTTTTGTTTTTAGCACAAATTATATAATGCATACAAGAATTGTTATGTATTATATGTTGGATTCTTAGATGTCTTGGAATAATAGTGTATAATTTGTCATGGTATAAAATATTATAATATTTAGGTAAAATTTTTTTAACAATTATAAAATTAGGGTTGAAATAATAATTTGGTCCTTTAACTTTATTTATTGCTTTAAAATAGTCCTCTAATTTTAAAGTATTTCAAAATAATCCTTAAGTATTCAATTTGTCCTTTAAAAAGCTTTTTTACGTGTCATTGTCATTTGCCTTCTTAGTGTGCCACAAAATAATTGTATTAGTACAATTAATTTTATAGTTATATAAAAATGACATCTAATATTTAATATATATGATAATTGATTGCATATACTTTCTTTACTTTGATATGGTGATTTCTTCCATGTCTTTATAAGTTTTTCAAGGCATCATTGTCCTATTCAAACGAGTAATAAAAATTTGTCACCTACCATTAAATAATAGAGACAAATCTCAAATTGGTTCCTCACTTTTACAAATTAGAATAATTTAGTCTTTCACAAATTTCTAGAAACAAATTGGTCCATTTAAGGACAATCCAGTCCCTATTGTCACTACCATTAATTCTTCATCCAACTTGGAACGTTAAGTTGGTGATGTGTAAAATAATTTTGTCACTTAATCAACACATCAGCTTCCCTTCCCTTCCACATCATATCTAATTTTTTCCCCTTATTTCCCCTCCTCGCACAAGACTTTAGACACACAAAGACTGACCTAAAAAAACTGTTGATTGTGAACGATGATGACTTGTAGAAGTCAGAAGGTGAATGTTGCTTCAAATGGCGACAGTGTACGTTATGGCTACTGTTGTCTTTGCTACACACTTGAATGTCCAAACGTATGGTCTCTAACCTCTGCTAATGTTGTTAGCTTAGGGTTTGAAGTTTGATGAAATTTTAGATACGTGATTTGAATCTCTATTTCTGCTACACTTTTAAGATGCTCCTAAATATGCTCTGTTTCTTAACACTCTCTATGGATGTTGCACATTTGTTGCACTATTTTCTTTTTCTAATTTGTTAATAACATGGAAAAATATGTGATTCCAAACACTCTCCATATATAATCCACTGTCTTTGTATTATCATAAGTAGTTATGGCAGTTTGGTCAACATAAATCCCATAATTTCCCATAGTTCAATCTTAACATGCTTTCTTTTATTGCATATGGCACAAAAACCAATTCTAGAATATATATATATATATACACACACACACACACAAAACTAAAATCAAACCCCTATTAAATTACTTCATCAAATGCCTTTCCTTTTTTTTTAAAAAAAATTCTAGTATGTGTAATTGTTCTTTAACTTGCCAAATTGCTTTTGACAATCCAATAATTATTCTTAAACTTTAACAATAATCATGCAAAGAAGAAAAGAAAAAGAAAATGATGTATATGCTTTTGGGAGTAATGTATAATGACTTAAAAACTTGTAGGGATTAAATCTTGTAAGGGTTAGATTTAAGAATCAAATAATTGAAGCATGTATCTTTCAAAGGCCTGAAACCATATTTCCTCTTTTTCGAATGTAATATAGGCTAAATACCTACTTTCAAGTGATTGAACAAACACAGAAAGATGGTATATTAGACTATGTCTTATTAACCTCTTTTACTAGATTTCTTTAGAATGTGGATTATATAAGATGGCAAAGCCTATGTAGTAATCAAATTTATGTGGGTAATCTTCATATCTTAAGACTTGTGTTTCCAAATTTATATGGATACTCTTCATATCTTGTATGTTATGCTAATTTTTTACTTGTGATTGATTATAGTTGGTTTTGAAATATTCATTTGTTATCATGTCTTGTTATATTGCTAACATTGTATTCACTCATGGAAATAAAAAATCAATTGGGGAAGAAAAAGACAAGGTGTTTGAAAACAATGGGAGGTGGTGAAGGGTTTACATGGGACTAGTTAACATCAACTTCATCATTACCAAGGAATCTCTCACAAGGGGAAGAGATGAAATATGATTGTTGTGTATTTAAAGTGAAGTTGTTGTCCACTATAGTTGTTGTCTTGAGTTCCATTATAACTGTGTATTAGATGATGAATTGAAATAAGATTGCTAGGATAGTATGTGTGTTAATCTATCTCCATTTGGCTAATGTAATTGTTGATAGCATGGATAATTTTAAAATTTTAAGTTTTTATAATAAATATTTTGACCTTATAATCTTCAAGTATAATTTTGATAAAAAACTTCATTATGAATGCAATGATATATCAAAAGAAGAAGAAGATATGGGAAAAGATAGTTGCATGGCATCATCATCACCGCCATCATATATCTTCATGCATGTAATTTAGAGTTATTTTTTTACTATATATATATATATATATATATATATATATGTTTATTTAACAAGAACCCTACCTAACTATTACCATACTAGTTCAAATTCCCTCAAACTAAAATTCAAGGCTTGGCCTTTTTGGATGGGATGGATGTGATTTCCTTTGGCACCAACACGACTACTTAAAAATTTTTCATTATATAATTCACACTAATTCAGTAGCCATAGAGAGAAAGAGTCTTGATCCATTTTCACATACACGTGAACATATACTTTAGATTTTGAAGATTTTTTTTCCAGGTTTGTTTAATAGGCGACATAATGAAGAAGGCATCCAAAATAAATACTTCCAATATACACCAATAAACACATTCAAATAAGTACATAGTATTTGTGAACACCCCATCCTTAATCACTTAATTATTTAATTAATTGATACACCAATTAATTAATAATTAAGCAAATAAAAGAAATAAAAATGACAGAGACTAAAAAAAATGACATTATTAAGTGAAGGCAGTTTAAAATTCAAAATGAATAATGGCAGAACTTAAAAGAAAAAAAAACAAAAATTTGAAAATAAGAATTAATTAATAACAATAATAACAAATTAAAATAAAAAAATCATAACAAAGGGAAAAATAATAAAAACACAAAAATAGAAAATTAAAAAAAATCCAAAAATAAAATTAATAGTGATAATGACAAAAAAAAGGGTTAAATTAAAAAATAATAAATTAAATCAAAAGTACCAAAATATATAATATAACTCTGCTCACTCTGATCAGTATTTTTTTTTTTTTACAGTGGCTTCGGCAAGTTGACATTGCTCTGCAAATTAGCAAGTTGCCTGTAGCTGTTGCTGCAGTCCATAGCTCGGCTGAGGAAGTGACGGGCATCAAGTAATGATGATGGAGGCCAAGCTGATAAGAGGAGAGAGCTGAAGAGAGAAAAGGGGGAGCATTCAACGAAGAGAGGGGGGACGTGAACCAAGAAGAAGCTCAGACTGAGAAAGAAGACGTGCAAACCAAGAGCTGCTGCTGGAGGGAGAGTTGCTGTGAGAAACCAAAGGAGGAAGTCTGGAGCTGTGAGGGAAACCGAGAACCAAGGAGGAGGCTGAGAACTGCTGGAGAAACCGAGAATTGAGGGAAGAGAGCTACTAGAGAAACCGAGCTGCAACAGTGACGAGCTGAACTGAGAAGCAAAACGAGCTGGATTGAGCTAGAATCGAGAAGCAAAACAAGCTGGGCCAAGTTGCAGTGACAGACGAGCAAACTGAGAACATCTTCCTCTGCTCTGAGCTGCCTGAACAGGGGCGAACAGAGGTAAGTCTGGCTGAGGGAAACCAAGGGTGTTGTGATGCATTTTTCTATTTCCTGCTTGCCAGCTTTTCTGGCCGAGAGATGTACATACCTAGGCGTGTGTGTATATGGGTTTCCTTGCTTCCTGATGCATGTTTCTTCATCCTTCCATCGTTATATATATATATATATATAGCTGTGTGTATATGGATGTATATATATATACATAATATATACATATGTGTGTGTGTATATATGTGTATATATAGATGTCTAAAGATATGTATATATATATTGAAAAATGCTACAGATATTTCTTTGGTGCCATGGAGGAGAGTGAAAGAGAAAGAATATAGGCTTCCCTGCTTTCCTGAAGCTTGCTCTCTTCTTACATATTATGCATGTGTGTATATATATATATATATATATACGTGTGGGTATTTGAGTTCATGCTTCCTGAAGCTCTCAACCTCTCATACCATATTCATATATATATATCATATATGAGTTTATATATATATATATATATATATATATATATGTATGTATGTAGATGTATGTATATATATCTATGTGTGAGGGAGAAAAAATATAGGCTTCTTCTCGTTTTCCTGAAGCTTGCTCTCTTTTTACATATATATTATGCATGTGTTTATATATATATGTATATGTATGTGTATGTGGATGTATATATATATATACGTGTAGGTATATGAGTTCATGCTTCCTGAAGCTTTCAACCTCTCATACCATAATCATATATATATCATATATGAGTTTATATATATATATATGCATATAGGTATATATATTATTATTATCTTTGTGTCAATACGAGATTAATTTTTGGCTTTATAAACAAAGTTCTAAGAAAGTCATCAAGTGGGAATATTATTCTCTTCGGGTGTTTTGGGATTGTGTGAGATTCAGATCTCCTTAGATCCTGGGGAAAAAATTAATACATACTTGCTATAAATAATAATAATAATTAAATATTTATCTTAATTAAATATTTCCCATTGTTTGCGAAACTATCGTGTGAGAATATTGTTATCTTTGATTGCATGGGATTATGTGAGATTTTAATCTCTTTAGATCCTTAAAATTAGTATACATTTGTTTAAAAATAATAATAATTAAATATTTACTCTAATTTACGAAAATTACTGAGTGAGAATATTGTTCTCCTCGGATGATTAGGATCATATGAGATTTTAATCTCCTTAGATCCCTAAAATTAGTACACATTTTTTAAAGAAAAAAAAAGAGGGGTAATAATAATTAAACATTTACTTTAATTAAATATTTTCCATTATCTGCGAAACTATCGTGTGAGAATATTGTTCTCCTCGAATGTTTGAGGTCGTGTGAGATTTGAGTCTTCTTAGATCCCTGAAAATAGTATATACTCATTTTAAAATAATGATAACAATAATGATAATAATGTAAAAGTAAATATCTTAATTAATTTTCTTTTTTCACAAAATGATTAAATTCATTCTTTACAATCATTTCGTTTAAATTTCAAAATAAAAATTAAGATTCCAAAATCAAACAAAATTAAAAACATAAAGAGGTTGGGAGCGCTAGATTAATTAGGCGATTCAGGTGAGATCCAATGTAGATCTAACTTTCTATTCACTTGTGGGATCCAGGTGGTCCGGGGGGGACCACCACGGCTCCTCTCTTCTCGAGAATTCATACATCCCTTATCAGTATATGGACAGCTATCTCTTGAGCACGGGTTAGGTTCGGCCTCAATGGAAAAATAAAAACGGAGCACCGTTGTCGTGAATTAAACTAAATCCCAATTCTGTCTCGTTTATGAAAATCTGTTTAATTTAAACATTCATATTCTCATCACGAAATTTATAAACCATCAAACAATAAACATGATTTTTTGGTCAAACTACGTGGACTTTGATCCCTATTACGGGGTATGTAGACCCAAAGCTTTCATCCTAGGTTAAGTCCTCCCTTTGTAAATATCTATCTGTTTGCTTTCATTCTTACTATTTTGTCTCATTTGTTTAACTGGCACACATGGCGATAAAAGGGTAATTGAGATGAATTTAAAAGTCATATTCTATTTCAACTGATTGGTTTAAGGTAACCGTCCGTATGGACAGGTGTTGTAGGGTGCCTAACACCTTCCCCACACTCAAATAGACTCCCGAACTCATCTCTGATTTCGCAGACCATATTGCCATTTCATTTTTATTTAAAATTGGTTTCCCAAAATTTTCAGTTAAAAATCTTGGTGGCGACTCCAAATAAATTGATTTTCAAGATTCATTTTTGGGAATCAATTTAAATGCTTTTTATTTTATTCTGCCGAAAGGTCGGTTACGATAGCATTGATTGTAATATTTATGGTTCTAATATTTGCCAAAATAAACACATCCAAAATAAGTACATAGGATTAATTGTAATATTCATTGTAATTTGCCCTCTATGCTTCATTCTACGGTGGTCAATGATTCTTAGGTCCCAATCATTTGTTATGCCCAAGTAATACTACTTACAGAGGCCATTGTCTCATTGCTAATTGTTCTCATAAACATCTAAAACCCCAAAAAGAATGCTCTTTTCTACTATTTAAGTCTGTAGGTTCCATTGAAATTGTCCTCTGATAACCATTGATCTGTCACTCTCTGTAGCATGACCCCTTTATACTTACTTTGACCATTTTAATATTCTCCATCATCTTTTCAACAATGTCAAGCATCTAAGCCATTAAAGAAATGTAGGGGATCATTATAAACCGTAATTGCTTAACAATAACTCTATTTTCAAAGATCTACAGTGCATTGCATATGCCAAAATCTGAAAAGTGTTGTATAATATATCAGCATGTGCAAATAAGTCCAAAACAAACAACTCCACTTTATTATTCTTTATTCTTTTGGCAATATTTTATTCAGACACTTCATATTAGAAACTCAATAAACATTGTCCTCTCCATCAATTATGTGTATATCAAAAAGCATAGACTCCATCAGTTATATGTATTGTAGACTTAATTCCTGCATAACATCATAGCCTTACCTGTTCGAATCATTGCCTCCATTCATGGTGGTATGTCCTCTTCCACACTTCACTCTTATTCATGGCAGATACCACACATCCAAACGAAAGGGTAGGGCTCTAAAGTTGTGCTTCACGATAGGGGCGACAACTTTCAACTATACCCATAAGCATCATACGTTTAAAAAAAAAAAAAAGCCTAATAGTCCTAATTTCTGATGTATGAGTTAGTAATATTTTGTTCCACTTGTGAAAAATGAAACCCAGACAAGCAACTTAATTGTCCAAGTTGGATAAAGAATTAACGACAGTGACAATAGGGACAAGATTGTCCTTAAAACTTATTTTTAAGTGACCAATTTGTCATAAAAAATTTGTGATAGATTAAATTGTCCTAATTTGTAAAAGTGAGGAATCAATTTAGGATTTTTCTCTTAAAAAATGACTGAGGAATAAAAATGGTAAAATAAAAATTTATACCACAATTTTGTTTGTATGTATAGATCAGCCCCAATATTTATGAAATATTTATTATATATGTCCCTAATAACTTTAACATTAACACTTCAACCTTATTTGAGTATCTAAACTCTAAACTCAAATTCTTCTCAACTTGTTTCAGTAACAAAACAAAATAAAATAAAATAAAAAAATAATAAAACACCAACAAAGCACTGGAACAAGAATAACAAAAAAGAATAAGAGGAGAGGAAAAAAAAGAAATTTTAAGAATGGGAAAATAAATTTTATCCGACTATATCGCACTCAGAAATGAGGATATTCTTGGTTTCGAAACATTATAATATTCATTAAATACTATTCAACTGATTATCCAAACACAAAACTAAGGATTCCACAATAACAAATAAATCTTTCACAAAATAAATCATTCATGGGATCTTATCTCAAATTTAGTTATATAATAATATAAGTTATATTTTAATTTATATTAATACCAATATTAACAAAGAATTTGATTCATTAAAAGGAATATCCTTACGTTGAGTTAATCAAGTTATAATGTTCTATGTATTTCTATTTATATCATTTAAATAATTTTAGCAACAAGGGCATTTTCTTATTTAAATTATCAATAACTTGATCCTATCTCAAGTGAAATTATTAATAGTATCATACCTAGTTAAGTTATGTGAGTTCCATTATAAGATGTATTCATATTTATGTTATTTAGACTTTTAATAATTTACAAAATTGTTCTTAAATCATTAATAGCATCCTATATCAAATGGAATTGAGTGAAATGATATATTTTAGTATTATGAAGTATATTAATATTTGTATCATTTATAAAATGTAATAAGTAAGAATCTCTTTATTAAATCATTAATAATATCTTATTTCAAGTTTGTTGAGTTATAAGAGGGCATTTGTACGTATACCATTTAGAAAATTTCAGTAATAAACATATTTTCTTTAATATTTCATTTTCTTCATTTCAATAATTAATTTTTTAAAAAACCATTATTAATGATATTTAATTTACAAACCAAATACTTAGTCCATATCGTATCCAACAATATTCTTGACTTCATAGCATTTTGTGTCATATAAACAATGTTATCATGCATTTAAAATTTTTATAATCATGTATAATGATCAAGAATGTAAATATAAAATATTAAAGGAAAAAGTAAAATGTCCTTGGGAAATAGTAGTGAAAGGTTTTTTAGAAAAACTTTATACTGTAATTCTAGATTAATGGGTGTTTTAATGTTTGGGTTTGTTGTTTCTCATTGTTCTCTATATTTCTTCTTCTGGGATTTTTAGGATTGAGCTTTTGTCTTGTTTCGTTGATTTTTTTGAATTTTTTTTTTTTTACATTTACTCAATATTCTTCCGTATCAATTGTTAAAAATCTTTAATATTTCATACACCCAACATACTCACACTTCCATTAAAAATGACAATTGAAGGGAAAAAAACAAGAAGGATATACAAATAAAGAAGGCAAAGGACTTGACTTCATAGTAAAATAAATAAAGTGTAGAGATAAAGTTGTGAATTTATAAATAGTGGGAAAGTTGAGAATAAAAATTGAAAAATTCTTTGGGTCTAAATTATAAATATAAAAAAATTGGGGCTTTTTTAATTTTGATATTCTGTTACCCAATCATCACTCGGCATTTTTTCATTGGTCCACGTTTGCATGGCAAGGATGCCTTCAAAAATCATGGGGCGCAGAAGAATCAATCCTTTTTATATATACTCTTTTAAATTAAATAAATTGTATTTTATATTTCTCCACTCTCCGTGGATAACAATAACAAGAATGACTGAATTTATATGTAATTTTTTTATATTTTTGTTATGTTATTATCTAATTATAATATGATAAGTGTTGAATCAACTAATAATAATATATAATTTAATTTAAGTATAAATAATTATCTGTATCAACTTTACATGTGTCATAATATTATTGGATAATTAAACACTTATTATGCTATAATTGGAAAACAACATAGCAAAAATATAAAAAACTTTATATAAGTCTTTTCCTAACATGAATGGAATTGCAAATGAATAAATCTCAGTGAAATTGGCAATAAAACAAAAAGGAAAATTTGTGTCTTAAATACATTTAATTTTACCTGAATTTTTATTTTTTCCTTAAATATATTTAATTTCAAATTTAGTTCCTTAATTGTTCTCCAAATTTGATTTTTGATGCTTAATTTTATTTTACTCCAAATTTGACCTTAATTTTAAGAAATTATTCAAATGTTTCTTTTCTTTTAACATTATCATATTGAAATGTTTCTAATATTTAATCTTTATATGAATTAAGAGTTAAGACCATTAAAACAAAAAATTAGTTATAATAAAGTACCAATAAATTTATTTTGTCAAAAAAATATGCTATATAATTGAATCTCTGAAAACAAATTACTATGTTTCATTGGACTTATTTATTTTAATGGATACCCGAAAAATAAAAATATTTGAGTAGTTTTTAAAAATTATTAAAAGAAAATAAAAATAAGAAACAAAAATAAAATTTGAGGTAAAGTTAAATGATCAAATGAGAACTAAATAATATTAAGAGATAAAAGTGAAACCTAAAGTAAAGTTAGGAGACCAAATTAAAACCAAATGAAGTAAAAGGATAAAAGTGAAATATAAAATAAAGTTAAGAAACTAAATTAGAACATAATAAAGTTAAGGGATAAAAGTGAAACTTGAAGTAAATTTAAGAATAAAAAATATATTTTTGTCGTCAAAAAATTACTATAATTAATTGAAAGATAATTAACTTCAATGTAGATTGAGATTTTATTAAACTGCAATTGATGCATGGGTTTAGCTTTTATTTTTTTTTTTTTGAAGAAGAAAAATGCATCAATTCAAACTTTTAGCAATGTTTATTCTAATAGAACTAGAAAAACTCTAATTTTATGCACAGTGCCAACTCTATTATTAAGAGAAAGGTCATAGGGATTTTTATGTTAAGCACTTGACACTAACATACAAGTAAATTTTATTTTTGTCTACTTCTATTGTTTATCCTTGAGATACCAAGTGTAATTATACAATAAAATGTCACAATAGAATATTTAGTACACACGAGAATGTTTTTATTAAGAGTTCTTAGTTGAGAGGTTATATTATTTTAAATTAAATCAAGTATAACCAAGGAAAAAACGTGAGTTTGGTAGGAAATCCAAGTGTATTACCCATAATGAATTTGTTTTGCATAAAAGAATTTTAAGTAGAAGTTGCTTGGGCCTAACATCTTTAGTCTATGATCGATTCAAAACATCATGATGTCCTTTGATCCATAAGACTAATTGAACAGTTTATATGTGTTATAACTGTAAGTTTTGATGAAAGTCTGTACCTTGACAAATGATTTTAGAATAGAGATAATACTATCATCTTTGAATCTTCTAGATTACTTGGATTTTGAATCTTTTGAATGCTTGAAACATGTATATGTGAAAGAATAATTTTTGAGAAGTTGTGTGGTACAAAACCTTACAACTAACAATATTAGTCATTAGTCATAGTGTACCATGATCTAATTTGAGATATATGAAATGAGGTGATATATAATTATTTGTTTGCAAGCTAAATGGCTTGTACTATCAGAGACTTATTTCAAGAGCTATATCCTTATGCTTGTACTCTAAATGGTCATTTACTCTTGTGAGCTGTATGCTCGAAGCTATATTTTATGGAGACTTTAGTTCATAGCAAGCGAATGGAGGAGTTAAAAAGGTTAGTCAAATTAGATAAAGTGTTCACGGTGGATCGAATTGGAAGAAGTGGTGGCCTAACTGTCCTTTGGAATAAGAAGGTGAATGTGGAAATAATGTCTTACAACTACAACTACCTCAATCTTAAAGTGTAGCAACTTGATAGGAAAGTTTAGAGGGTGATGATTACTATAAACTTCCAAAGAGAGCTAGACGTAGAGAAGCTTGGGATATGTTTAAAAACTTAGCTACATAAAGTGAGCTTCCATGGATATGCATTGGAGACTGCAATGACATCTTATCTCAAGAAGAAGAGGGAGGGAATGAAGCTCAAAGTAGTAATATTATAGGGTTTCATACTGCAGCTGAGGAATATGGGCTTATTGATATTCAATATTACCGATACAGGTTCGCTTAGGAAAGAAAGAGGTCAGGTATATAGTTTTAAAGAAGAGACTTGATAGAGCAATGGCTACCTCAATGTGGCATGCATTATATCTTGATAATCAAACTTTAACATTAACTACCTTTTAGTCGGATCACATGCCTATTTTGCTTAAACTTAACAAATAGGTTACACAAAATAAGAACCACAAATTTAGATTTAAGAACTCGTGGCTCCAAAGCACTCAGCTAAATGATATCATTCAAAACAGTTGGGAGTAAAGGTAAGAAGAAGGAATTGTCAACAAACTTAACAAATGTGGTTTTGAACTAGATAATAGGGTCGTATGGAAAAAGAGGAAGATCGAAAGAACTTGCACAAGATGGACAAACAAATTGTAATTTTTTGAAATTAAGAAATTAGCCGGGAGACGAATAACAATATGTACTATGACTTGAGAAAAAGAAGAAATGTTATCCTAGAAAAGCAAAAGGTTAAGTGGAAGCAGAGAGCAAAAATGAACTAGTTAAAACATGGATAGGAATTCCATATATTTCCATTTATATGCCTTTGCGAGGAGAAAAAATAACTACATTGAAGAGCTTAAAAACAATCAAGAAGTTTAGTGTGGGGAATGGGAGTTGCATGAGTTGGTGAAAAATTATTTTACTTAACCTTTTACTAAACAAAAAAGCGTTGTAGAACTTGTGTTACAAAATGTACCAAAGCTTATTACCCAAGCTAACAACGATATTTTATAGGCACCCTTTCAAGCATATGAATTTAAAAGAGCCATTTCACAAATGCACCCAGACAAAGACCTTAGAGAGAATGGTTTCAACCTGACTTTTATTAGAAATGTTGGTATGTGGTAGGAGATGATGTGATTAATAACTGTAGAAATTAGATCAAGCCCAAACTGATATCAGAAAATCAATTTGCTTTCATCCCTGGGAGACTTATAACAGATAATTTACTTGTAAATTTCGAGCTAATTCATTATATGAAGAGGAAGCAAAAGGGGAAACAAGGCATGCTGGCTCTTAAAATGGATATCAGTAAGGCATACGATAGACTGGATTGGAAGTACTTTGAACTGATAATGATAACCATGGGTTTTAATAGGGAATCAGTGGAGTTGATCACAATGTGTTAACGAAATGTAAAACATTTATTCCTAGTTAATAGGGAGGTGGTTAGACTAGTGTCTCCTATCTAAGGACTTAAATAAGGGGATCCACTACCCACATACCTTTATATTATCTATTTAGAAGGTCTCTTAGTTTTTTTAAGAAATGCCAAACAAAGAGGTCAGCTCGATGGTTGTCATGCAAGTATGAGGGGGCTGCACATTAGTCATATTTTATTTGCATATGACTCTTTCTTTTTTTGTAATGCAAATGATAAAGAAAATAAAGCCTTTAAGCAAATCCTTAACATATATGAAGCAACTTCTGGCCAATTGGTTAAATTTGAGACATCTAGCATCTTTTTTAGTCTGAACATACTAGAGGAAAAAGATAGGATCAGTGATGCGATTGGCGTGCATATACTATTTAACCATGGCAAATTTCTATGACTTCCATCACTCATAGGGAGAAGCAAGAAGGTAGTCTTCTTGTTTCTAAAAGACAAGCTCTTGATGAAAATCCACCATTAGATAAACAAATACCTTTCGAGGGTTGGAAAAGAAATTTTGATTAAATCCGTCGTAAAAGCTATTCCATCCTACTATAGGAATGTGTTCCTAATTCTGACTACCTTATGCGATGAACTTTAATGGATGATGAATTCATTTTGGTGAGGGAACAAAAGGGCAATAGAAGTCAAGGAATAAGGTGGCTTACTTGGAACCAAATGTGTTTTAATAAGAAAGATGAATGTATAGGTTTTCAAAATTTACAATTATTTAATGTAGCTCTATTGGGAAAGCAAGGTTGGAGATTAGGTACTTCAACTCATACTTTATCTTCTAGAGTGTTCAAAGCTAAATATTTCTCTAAAAGGGACTTTTGGATAGCTTGATTAAGATCAAATTTGAGCTTTACCTAGAGAAGTATACGGCATTCCCAAGATTTGTTACTGCGGGGGATGAGGTGGAGAGTAAGTTCAGGAAGGGATATCCACATGTGGAAAGATCCATGATTCCTCGTGACAATGACTTCACTTTGTAAAGTATTGGAAGGGATGATATGTAGGATTTGAGGGTCAGCAATCTTATTATTGGGAGAGAATGGAACCAAGAGTTAGTCATTAGACTATTTTTGAATAAAGAATAACATATTATAACAAACATTCCTTTGAGCTTCGCTACATGAGAGGATATAAGAATTTAACATTTCGATAAGAAGGGTCTTTATGCTGTAAGGTTGGGTTATTATATCCATTTTTCAAGTGCAGAGAATGTGCAGGAAAATTTAAGGGACTTCAAAAGGAGTAGATTATGGAAATTAAAAATGCCTCCCAAGGTTAAAGAAATCAGTTAGAGGCTAAGTTAAATTCTCTTGGCATTACGAAAAGCCCACAATGCCATTTTTGTGAGAAGGTGAAGGACCTTACCTATGCTCTGTTCTCCTAAAAAAAATCCAAAGCTTGTTGGAACACTTGGGAAAGTGGTTACCAAATAATAATGGCTGGTGTTAAGGAAAATCTCACTTCCTTTGGAAATATTTTGAAGAAATACCAACTTGTAGAAGCTTGTATGGTGATATGGCACATTTAGGGAATAAGGAATGAAGCTATATGGAGAAATAAATGCCCAGAACCCTCAGTCATAGTGTAGGAAGCGCTAAGATTTCTAGGTGATTGGAAGCAAGCCAAGGAAAGATACCAAATCTCTCAGTAGAGGGAAGATATGGATATCAACACAGATATTGTGCATGACTCCTCATGGTTATGTTATACATATGCTGTAACTTTTGAAGTGGAACGAAAATGGAGTCTCATAATTATCTTTAGGAAAATCGACTAAGACGTCATTAAGGTTATTACAGAATCTCTTAATGGGAGAATACCAGTCAAAGTTGCAGTAGCAAGGGCTATCTTCTTAGCTTTAATGTGGGCTTCTAAAAACCTTTCAGAAGGGGTAACCATTTATATTGATACTCTGGAAGTGAGGAACATGATTGTCATTGATGTTTTGGATAACTCAGAGTTTAGGTGCATCATTAAGGATTTTAGAAATCTTCTCGAGAGTGGAAATATCTCTTGCAGTTGGCTTAGAAGAGGAAATATGGATGCACATAAAGTAGCTATAGCCTCCATTATGTTTACTTATCTTCATTACTTGGATTATGTAACGAGTTTTATTCATTCTTAATAAAGCATATGCCTTTGATGTAAAAAAAAAAATTAGTCATTAGTCATGGTGTACCATGATCTAATTTGAGATATATGAGATGGCGTGATATGTAATTATTTGTTTGCAAGCTAAATGGCTTGCGCTAGCAAAGATTTATTTCGTGAGCTATATCTGTGTGCATGTACACTAAATGGTCATTCACTCTCATAAGCTATGTGCTTGTAGCTATCTTTTGAATGGTTATTTATTCTTGTAAGATGTATGCTTGTGTTTGTATTCTAATTACTTATGTTTAAAGGCTTCTTAATCTTATATGTCCATGTGATGTTATATTTGTTATATTAAGTACTGAAATTAGTTATTAATTCTTTAGGTATTGATGATGTTTTTATTTACTACATATTCTTATTTAATTATGCAATGATCATGTATATTCTTCTCTTTCTAATTATGAAAATTTGCTATTTCGACGAGGTATAACATCTATAGTTCATTCTTTCTAGTGTAATTAGTATTACCTACTTATTGATTTTAGTCACACACCCCTCTTAACACCTTTTTTCTTTTTTAATTTTGCAAGTAGGTTTAGTTTTGTGGCAGGGGTAGATTGATACATATCGGTCACATCTCGCATTGATTCGTAGGCAAGGCTATTCTTTCGTCATTATAATAAATTTCTACACTACAAAGTAACTCCATAATCCATAGGTCGATCCTCCACCTCATATATTTTATAATTTCCAAAATTTAAGGGTAGATAAGCTCTTCACATTACATTGTTGAAATTATAGTCTAAAATGTATGGATCCAATAATTAATATTAAAGACATTGCTTGATCTGAAGATTCAAATTAAATTCAATGATTGTATGAAGTGAGATGTCTTATCCAACAATTTGGCCAAAGTGAGGAAGCACATGGACTTGTTTATTGGCTAAGAGTGGTTTAAACCATCTCACAGGTTATTTGATTTAATAGAAATGAATGTGTTTTCAGAAATATAGCCAAATCCAACATCAGTAATTAGCAAGTAGCACAGTTAAAAGCAAACTTTGACCCATAAAGAAATACCAAATAATTTAAAAAATAGGCCAGGCAATATATTGGCCCTTTTTCTTAAGTCAACTTACTTTTGGATTGAAAAGTGACTTAAAAAAAGGATTAAGCAGTTTAGAGTAACAGCCAAGTGCAAACACAAGGTAAAGTTTTACATCCATTTTGGAAAATATTCCTCCCATGTTAATTTTTGATGTTTCTACCATTTTTAAATCTTAAGAAAGGCCTTAACAGTGGAAAGAATTTATAGGTGTTGGAATATTAGGCCACTCACGATGCTCCTAGATCCGTTGCAGTAAGTGCAGCGGATCCAATAATTAAATAATATAAAATATTATTATTTTATAATATTATATTAATATTAAATTACTAAAAATATATTAAATTAATATATTTAATAATATTATATTACATATCTGTTGCAGTTATTGCAGTGAATCCACACTCCACTCACGATAGCCTAATCCATTATCAAATAACTTAGACCCATTAAATTAATTAATTAGTAGTTAATTAATTAATTTGAATTCAAATGGATTATCGGTTAGAAGAAAATCTGACTAGAAGTTGTGAAGTGATAACACAGTTTGTGACAGAGAACACAAAAAGAGAGAAACTCTCTCTTCTCTATAATACACAAAACAATTATTATGTTCCTCCTTGGTGTTTTCTACTGTAAACAAGTGATTGGAGTGTATATTGTGATTCTAGTTTGGACGGTAGATTTGACAAGATTGATATTTTATTGTGAAAATATGTACCTGATGAACTCCTTTAACAGGCATACTTGGGCGTTGCGCAACAATTAAGAATTATTTTATGATCTTGAATAGGATTAAGAAAAGTTTTGAGATTGCTTCTTTTACGGTACAACAAAAATTCAACCACAACCTTCATGGTTGAACGTTTCTTAATTTGTTTGTTTATTTTATTATGAAAAAAGTTACACATAATTGTTAAATTTCAGTGGATATAGATATTTCAATATATTCTATATAAGCTCTCCTATGTTTCCGAAACCTCTAATATCTGTTATTTTTAAATTGATACACATATACATAGGGTACACCAACCTTTTTGCATTTTAATGGCAAAAATAAAGAAAGGAAGTAGAAAAGAAAAAAAAAAACCCTTTTGCATTTTAGTTTGAGTATAAAAACACATCTTTCATTTCATATTTATGGTACGTCAAAACTTTTTTGTTAATTTTATTTCAAATTTATGTTCTCTGAAATATCTTTACACAAGTTTTCTTTTGGTATATATAGAGGAAACTTAACAATGTAAAACAACTTCTTGAAATCCAAGATAAAATGTTCTTATAAATGAGATTCTAGGATACCATTTTTCAGGTAAAATTATCAAAACAACTTCTAAGTGTGTCATTCATTGAATTTGATTAAAAACATATGAATTATAATTAAACAATCATTTCCGTGACCCATTTAACATGCATGCAGCGTATGATGCTGTTGTGGACACAAATTATATTCCATATATATATATATATATATATATGTATGAAAAATAGAGTTAATTATTAACTTTCAATAGTCATGTTAGACTTTTTAAACTTGATTTTATGTTTAACTTATTTTTAAAAATTATAAAATTAGAAGAATATGAATATTTTACTCATAAATTTATGTTTATTTTGGGGTCATATTGTAAAAGATGGGCCAAGAAAAAAGAAGGCAAAAACTACAGCGTATAATTGTCAGTATAGAAAATTAAGGGTGCACACAAATCACATTAGGCTTATATAAGATTCAAGACTTCACTCAATTTATAATTTGGTCAATTCTCAAGACTTAGAACTGGACCATGCCCAATTAACTATTAGGCGACAATAAATCACAATTTACCTAGTTGGGTCTCTTTTTTTTTTTTTTTTTTTTTTTAAAAAGCAATTTTTTAAAAGTAAAATGAAAAATTTAATTTTGAAATAAAGAAATTAAATTGAAAATAATTTTCATTCAGAATAAAAAATAAAAAATAAAAAAGAATTAATATAATAAATTTTTTTATAAATAAAATAAAAATAAATTATTTTTTGTGATAAAATAAAAATAAATTATTAAAAATACTAAAAATAAATTATTAAAAATAATTTTTTTAAATGAAATTAAACCAAGTCGAATATTAGGTGAATATGATCCCATCATTGTACCCAATTGGATCAAAATTATGCACACCACAAAAAATAGGCCCAGGTTCTAAATATGGTACCTGATCTTGGGTTGGATTCGGTCTCGAGCCAACACTTCAGCCCACCCCAACTTGATTTATATATATATATATATATAATTTTTTAAATTTTTTTGTTTTTTTAATGAAATTAATTTTTTTTAAAAATAACTACTTTTTTTTATTTGTGCTATATATATAAATAATTTTCATTAACATAAGATATAAATTTTTTTGTTAAAAAAAGGATACAAACTCAATAACTCAGTCTGAACCAAAAGATTGACCCGATCCAGACCGAGTCATAAATTCGGCTACAACTCGACCCGGCCCATTTAAGCATGGTCGAAATACTAGTTTTCTTTTGACACAGGTCAGTTTAACCTGACCGGGCTTGTACCAAAAGCTTTCGTCCCAGAAACATCACGAATTAGACACTCTATACAAGGAGAGCTTCTCGGAAACCGGGAGGAGCTTGTTTAAGGCTAGTCTGTCCCAGCAAAAGAGTTGGCTTCACCGGTAGCAGAGTCCACCGAAGCTCTCCAATGAAGCTCGAGGTTTACTACTATGTATTTCTGAGAATAACTAGAAAAAATTGAAAACTCGCGCTGATTAGGTAGGTTCTTCACTTCTTTGTCTCCATCTCTTCCCACGTTTCTCCACTTTAATGATAATTAATGGCCATCCTTCCTTTTAATGATTGGATTTTGGTCTTAAACAACTTCTGTTTCGCGACATGGCACTTCATCAATTCGGGCTTGTTTTATTCTCATTCCTAATTTGCTGTGCTGGGTTTTCTTTTTGATTTCAGAATCGAATGGAAAACGAAGACTCCGATGAACCTGAAAAGAAGAGGCCACATTTGAGTTCAGTGTCCTCCCCTATGGCACGAAATTCAACTAACCCATCAAATAACAAATGTGTAAGCCCCATTCCCTTTTTCTATAGATATTATAGATATTAGATATATTTATATATGGGTAGTTTTCGACTTTTGTTATTTGCGTTGAATAGGATCATTGGTAAGACTCTGCCCCGTCCGGTGTATAACTGTGTATTTCTGTTGATCTCGTAGATTCAAGTAATATAATTTTGTTTTTAAGCAGAGAGGAGTGAAACATAGGTCAAACTAGTGTCTTGTAAGTATTAGAGAATTAAAATTGCATGGCCATTGTTTTGTGAGTAAGCCCTGGAAAAGTGGTGGTTGTTTATTTATGCTTAGGGTAAATTAAAATTCAACCATAGCGATTAGTAGTAAGGATGATTTTACCACCTTCTGATTTGTTGGTGGAGATGTGAATAAATGGGATAGAAAAAAAATTATGTTTTGCTGTCATGAGTTAATCATCTGAGAGTTAAGTTAAACATTGCTTCTCCTTATATGTAATTCCTGAACAGTTGTACTTATGTGCCTCTTTTTGTGAGATTTGTTAAAAAGCATGATGCTCATTAAGGTGACAAAATCATTGGGTTCACTTGTTTTGATGGAAAAAGCATCAAAGATTTTATGAGAGTTACTGTGAAGATGTTAATGTGTAGGAAAACTTATCTAGTTGAGATTGATGAGAAAAACATATGACAATAAAAAAGAAGATTGAAAGAAAAGAATGAAATTAGAAATTCGATTGATACATCACATAATCCTTGCATTTGGTGTAAAATTTATGACAGTATTTATAATGCTTTGTACCCATAATAATTCACTGTCTTCAAAATTTTGGAATTTGATAGATAGACATTGGATTCTCGTAATTTCATCTTGTACATAATTGATATTGGTTTTACTTATGGGCTGTGGTAATGTGTAATGATGTATTGCATATTGAATAGAGCTTTTCCTTTTGACATTTACATCAATGTGATTGTGATTTGGAATCTGTTGATGCATAAGCATTTGTTTTTGCACAGCCCCATGGTTTGAGGAATAAGCTATTGGCTGTTTGTGAGGAGGATTGGGTATCTTTTAAAGCTGTATGGATTTTTTACTGAATAATTTTAAAGCTTCTGACACTAGAAGGTTAGGTAAATATTGTGAGATGTGAAAGTGTAATATTAATCGTCGTATAGAGAGGAATATCAGAAATTTCAAAGATCAAATTTTGTCACATGAATTTCCTTTGGACAGAATTGGTCACTTAGCCCCTATTTGTGTTCAGCTTGTGTTCTTATCAGGGGATTATCTCTTACAGAAAATCAGTATGATTGGAGGGTTATTGTTGCTGTGATTATTCTCTTTTATTGATTCTTGTTAATTTGCAAATATAAATGATACTTAATCCCCTTTCTCTTTAACATGGTGTTTTTTTTAGTCAATTATAAAGAAAAATTATGAGAATCAATGGTTATTTAATAAGTTTACTCAAAAGGAACATTAGAAGAGTACATTAGCAGAGAAGGAGCCACACTTTAACAGACAAAAAAGAAAAACCAAACAAATGGGGAAGCGATGGTAACATGAAAGCCCCAAATTGCTGCTGCATATCACACCAAAAGCCCTGTTAAAATCACCATTTTCTGAACTACAAAGAAAAGTCATATACACAACTTTTTACCCATAGTAAATGCTAGACTTTATCATTAAAAAGTCTTTTTTTGTCTCTGATCTAAGACACCAAAAAATTGCTAGCATGGTGCATTGGTGTAAAAGAACACACCCAAACTTTTGAATGACTTACAAGAACTTGCATGGCAGATCCAAGACTCTCCAAAGAACAAATAGCTTTGTGTCTCAGTATAAGCAAAGCATAACGCATACTTTCATGGAAAGAACTCTGTGAGCTCTGTGCGCTTGCAATAAATCCTTATTTGCAATCTTATTGAATACTGAGTTCTGAATGGCATACTACCATCATATTCATAGGTGCTTTTGATTTCTGAAGAGGGAGGGCAAAATTGGGACTGAGGGAGAAAGGGAAATCAGACTTACTAGAATTAAACACTAGAAGATCTTGATCACTAGTGATCATGATTCTATGTAACACCAGTGGTCATAATCCTATGGAAGATCTACATCTTATGCAATATGAAGAGGGAACATGTAGTCAGTGAGTACTAATCTATGTGGGACCTTGTATTTATAGGTGAATGGTACAATCCAAGTCATTAAAGACTCATAAAGGCCTACTTAATAAGTACTTACTAAATGCTGAATTTGTCACATGCTAAACATGCTAAGTAGAACTCACTATCTAGTTAGCATTCCAAGACATGCTAATTACAGATGACTATCTAGTTAGCATATTTACATTCCAACACTTTCCTTCAGGCTGGAGTATGTAAATCATATGCACCAAGCTTGTTACAAATACAAGAAATGTGTGGCCCTCTATATGATTTGGTGAGAATATCAGCTAACTGATCATTGGAATTGACATGATTAGTATTAAGGTTCCCTAATAGTATTTTTTTCTAACAAAATTACAATGAATTTCTCTGTGTATAGTCCTCTCAGAAAAAAATTGGTTTAGAGGCAACATGTAGGGCAGCTTGATTGTTAACTGATTTTGCTTTCCAAATTTAAGTTCTTGAAGCAACCGTTTCATCCACACTACTTCACATGTTGCTAATGCCATGTCACAAAATTTAGCTTCAGCATTGGATCTGACCACAAGATTTTGCTTCTTGCTTTTCCAAGATACAAGATTTACTCTGATAAAAATGCAATAACCTGTAATGGATCGTTGACCTATGGGCAATCTGCATCAGCTTAGCCAACCACTTGAGTAGTTTGTGATCCTCATACTACAAACCTTTCCAAGGGTTTCCTTTGATATATTTGAGAATGCACATCATTGCATCCCAATGGCTAGGGCACGACAATTGTAAAACCTGACTTGCTACAGTCATAGCAAAAAGCGATATCTAGTCAAGGATTTCTAAGATGTTTGACCAACAAGTGTTTGATATCTACTAGGATCTTTCAACTAGTCTACTAGGGTCTGGTAGAAGTTTAAGTGTTTAACATTGGGATCCATGGGAGTATCAATTAGTCTGCTATCTGAAAGCAATTACTAGACAACAGATTTCAATAGTTTTAATATTGCTTCCTGGAGAAAAAGAAAGCAACTTTCCACCGTGCAACTGCTTAGAAGTAACACCTTCCTAGTCATAACTCACAATCATTTGTTTCTCTGAAGCGACTACTGCATTATTTACACTAAATTATTAAACATTGGTTAAAAGGTTTTTTTTTTTTAATAAAAGTATATAAAGGAAAGCTAGTCAAACATTTCTATGCTTTTCATTTTTTCACACGACTTTTATTCCACTCTAATAACTTTTTGTAATATTTTTGTATTTTGCCAAGTTGGTACACATTAAAAGATCATATTGTACACATACTCAGGTCTTTCTTAAAGATTCAAGTAACTCTTGTCAAATATTTGATAAAATATCAAATTGCTTCTAGTGGCAACTATTGACATCATGGTTATCAAATTATACCAATTCACTTTCTGAATTGGACGAAACACAACGGTTCCATTGTGCAGTGATACCAATTGTAGTTAAGAAATGTATTGCTGCCAGAATCATGCATGTTACATGCTGGAATTGTGTGATTTGTTCTGAATTGGCAAATCGCACTGTTCCAATGAGCCCAAATGAGGTGCAGCGTTGGGTCATGAAGTTGGGTCCTTTGTGACCCTTGGCAAGCTGGAAGAGGTAGAAGACAACCCAGCATATTTTTCAAAAAACTTGCAACTTGAAGCATCACGTAAAGAGAGAGAGGCTGAGGAGGACTTTTAAATTATAACTTAATCCAGCTTTTACACTAACGAGTCACAACAGGAAGCATGCATGCGTTTTGAAAGGTGATTTTCTTTTCTTTTTTTTCTTCTTTAATTCAAAACATTTAAAAGGAAAGAAATAAATGTAGATATATATTGAAATAGATAAAACGAAAGAAAAGCTACTTTCCCTTTTTTCTTGTCAGAATAAATCATTGACCTCTCTCTCTCTCTCTCTCTCTCTCTCTCTCTCTCTCTCTCTATATATATATATATATATATATATATATATAAAATTATGTTTTTCTGAGACTTTAGTTTAGTGACTTTGTGTTTTTTGAGCTTATAATATTTTTTTTATGGTATATCATGTAAAAAGTAATTTTTTTACTGTGTCCTTGAATCTTATGATTTAATAATTATGATTTACGATTTAAAAATTAGCCTCACAATTCATATTGTGAATGGCAATTTGATATTTGACATATAGTTACTGAATATCAACAGTGGGCTTAGAAATCAGTTCCTATTTCTATTTCTAAAGTTTACTGTGGCTATGAGAAAGCACTAGTAATGCCAGACTAGCCTGAATAGTTTAGTAATAAGGTCACCATCATAATTATTGCTGCCATTGCTATTACCAGTTGATACCATCTTTACTTTGTTGTTGTGGCTGTTATACCCATACTACCATCTCTGCATGATTAATGCTATTAGTTTTGTTGTCTCCATTGCTCTTCTCAGAATTAAGAATAATTAATAGGCTAAGCCATATTTACATTAGTCCCATAATGCTTATTCCTTGTGCTGTATAATTTTTCGTTATTATAATTATAGCACAGAATAAGCATATTCCTTATGCTTTCCAATATTATTCTCTCTTCTCTTCAGCTGTAATCACCATGCTTCTGTGTGTAATATAAATACAAGTTCATGATATATTTTATTTGACTGATATGAAGTCTTGAACCACATGGCACTTAATTAGCTGAATATAGCTGTATCTTTTACACTTAAAAACTAAATTGGCCTTGAGCTCCTCTGCATGAACTTTTAGAGGGATAAAGACTTCTCATTTTTTGTGTATCCTGTCAGCAACACTTAACCTTTGCACCCATGGGCGTTTCTTTCATTCTATGGTGTATTCCTGTGCTATTTGTCCTATTTGTGTTGTGCCTTCTTTCTTTCTTTTTCTTTTTTTTGGGTTAAATTGTTTTAGATGTTTCACTTGCATAACGGAGGAAAATTATGTTATCACCAGGCTGATGTGGGAGTCTTGCAGTTCCAGAACCAGCAGCTTGTTCAGCAGATAGACCTCCAGAAAAAGGCATTGCATGATCTTGAAGTAAAGGTTGCAAACTTAAAAGACAGGCAATATTCTTATGATGACATGATAATTGCAGTGAACCAACTCTGGAGTCAGGTTATTCTCTATCATTACACTTCTCTTCGTCCCCACCTCTACTCAGTTCATGTTTATCTGTCTATTCTGTAAATTTTCTATTGAAAGTACACTACCATAAAAGCAGTGCTTGTTAGGGGTGAGGGTGGACGGAAAGGCATTCGTTGTCATATTCTTGTAGGATATGTGCATAGCTTGAACTTTCTTATTTGCTTTTTTAGTTGGTTGATGATCTAATTCTTCTTGGAATACAAGCGGGAAGAGGCCAAAATGCATTACAAAATTTAAATTACCCTGGTAATCCTCAAGGTAATTTCATAGTTGTGTTGACAAGTTCTTTCATGTTTATACACTATTAAGAAAATGTAAAAGACTTACTTGAGTTACTCTCTAGGTTCACTTCCTTCATGTCCTGTGGAGGATGTCTTCCTTTGTAGATTAATACAGAAAGATTCAATTGAAGCCAGCAGTAGCAATGAGATCATTAATTATGTTGAGGAAAAGCTTTCTTTGCGTCACTCATCGACAATGGAGTTGTTGAAACTTCTTGAAGATACCATTCATGCTCAGAGGGAAAGAACATACTGTATTGCCCAGGGTTTGCATGGAAAATTAACTTCCGAAGGTCAAAACTTTCTGATGTGCTATCCAATTGTAGAGAAATACTATTCACCATATCGTCTGCTAATAATCAAAATGTAGGATTATTTGAGGAAATTTGTGTGGACATTTTGTTTACTCATTTTGGGGTTTGCAGATGCTGTTATTCAAATGTCCAAGATTGATGATATGATGAAAGAGGAGGCAAACATTTTACGTGAAGTAATTGATGCTCTCCATGTCAAGCATAAAAAGTATACTGTTGGTATTCAAAATTATATTAGCAGCCACTTGCAGGATCAATCTGAGATTAAACGCTTAGCAGGTCTCTGAAACATTTTTTTTTTTCCACTTGTGTTTTGTTGTATTCAACCTTTTGTAAATATCAACTAAATTGCATGTCCTTTATTCCCTTAAACTTTCCTGCATAAATTTGAAGTAGACGAGTGTGAACTTTGGATTTGACTATGGTGTACATTGCAGGAAATTGTGCCCCCACCCCACCTGGAATTTACACAATCTTTTGTAGAAAGTTGCAACTTGCAACTTTCATGAATATTCTTAATGGTAATTTCTATGTAAAGTATGTAAAGAAAAAAAAGGAAAGGGTAACATTATGGAAAAAGTTGCTTATAACTCACAGAAACTGTAACTTTTCCAAAGAATTTGTATTCCATGCTGCTGCATTTTTTTTTTTTTTTAATAACTATATTGAACTAAATTGCATCTCGTGAATTCTTTATGAATTTTGATGATTTTGATAATGGTCTGCTTATGTCTTTAAGAGTTTGTTTTAAGGTAGAAAGGTTTTCTGTTTTGGTGTGTTCATATGCTTGAATTTTGAATTAGTTGTAAAAACTACGATAAAAGAATTTATGAGAGATTTCTAACTGCTATAATCTTGCATTGAATATTTGTTATGAGGGCAATTTCTCGTTCATTGTAAATTTTCATTATTTATTATTCAAAATGATGTTTATGTGGTACATCTTATTTGTTGATGAGTTGTGGTATTTGGTTAGAGATTACAAAGAAACTATTCATGGGCCTTCACTTAATAACTTCAGTTTTGATTGAAGTGGTCCTTGACATTGTATCACTGTATTAGAATTCCTTTGACCAAGTGGTTAGGAGTTCTATCCTTGTTTCCTTTGATTCTCTTAATTTAAAATTAGTTTTAGCACAAGATATGAGAAGTTTATGTGTTGTCCATAGTTCAATCCCAATGTACTTTTGTGCAAGGAGGTATTGGGGATTACAATAAAACTATTCATAGGCACTTAATAGCTTAAGCTTTTGATTTGAAGCGTCTCTTGAAATATTTCATAAGAGAAATAAAATCCTTAGTCAATTGTCAATATGGGTCAAACCATCATGTTTCAGTGTTTAGCAGGGGCAGAAACAAGGGTTTTGAGCATTACTGCATTAAGATCTTGAGTTGCAAAAGGCATTTGCTTTATGGATGATGAGTGATCCAATGTTGATAGAGCTGATCTTCTTGTTTGAAAACCTTAGAAAAGAAAGGAAAATTTTCTGTCTGAAATCTGAAAACTAGCATCATTGGCGGACACGGTTACACAAGCTGAGTCATTTTTTACAATACTTGTTTGTTACAAAGCTCACATCTACTTTGTTGATT
This sequence comes from Delonix regia, assembly GCA_037074485.1. NCBI lineage: Eukaryota > Viridiplantae > Streptophyta > Magnoliopsida > Fabales > Fabaceae > Delonix > Delonix regia. The sequence continues at coordinate 34,264,511 of CM073452.1, read as the reverse complement.
TGTCCCCTAGTATCCAATTTAATAATTATGCATTTATTTCATTTTAGTTGATGACTTTTTATGATTGCCACTTGATGGTGGCTTCTATTTGTACTGAAAGGTGAACTTGATGAAAGCATGGCTGAACTTGAAGATAGTAGGAGAAAATTAGTCAATCTGAAAATGCAAAAGGATGCTGCAATAGGGTTGCATTCTCCCAGTTCAGATGCAGTGAATGGAAACTTGTCTCCTGAAAAGCCTGCAGACAAGGCCATGGGTTTGCGTGAATTAAAAGATTCAATTGAGGAAGCAAAGGTCTGCAATTGGATTTTCTTTTGTTCTTATGTCCTTATGCTCTACCTAATGAAGATGTATGTGTGTATAATGTCATAGATAGTGGCTGCTGACCGTCTTTCAGAGCTTCAAGAGGCACAGGAAGACAATCTGACCTTGACAAGGCAATTGCAAGATCTTCAGGTTTCGAAGTTTGAATTATCCATCTTTATAGTTTTATCATGTTTTCTTGAAGAGTGAAGAGGGAAACCACTTCTGTTACATGAAAAAGTATTCCTTTTCATATTTTCTTATTTTCAGAATGAATTGACTGATGACAAGTATGTACGCTCATCCCGAATCTATTCTTTGGTAAACGATCAACTCCAACATTGGAATACTGAATTGGAGCGATATAAAGCATTGACAGAGTCTCTGCAGGTTAATCATGATTTTCCCTTTTTTTTCACCTTTTTTAGGTGTCAAATGGTAGTTTTTTGTTTGGTCCAACTTCTTATATTGTTCTTTCATTTTTCCCTGATAAAAAAAAAAAAAATTCCAAAATCAGGCTGAAAGGGTCCATGTCATGAAATGGGAGAAGGAACTGAACTCAAAATTGGAGTCTGCAGATACTGCAAGGCATATGGTTGACAGTTCTGACCGTAGGACTGAAGAGCTAGAGCTTCAGTTGCAGAAGTGTACTATTGAGAAGAATGATATTGAAATAAAGTTGGAAGAAGCTATACAGGATACTGGTTTGATCACCTGTCACCTGTTATCTGTTTAAAATCTTGAAGCATATGATTGAATCTCCCTAGTTTCTGACAGTGTTACATGTTTCAGGGAGAAAAGATATTAAATCTGAGTTTCATGTCATGGCTTCTGCATTATCTAAAGAAATGGGAATGATGGAAGCTCAATTGAAACGATGGAAGGATGCAGCTCATGAGGCAGTTTCCTTACGTGAGAAAGCACATTCACTAAGATCTTTGTTGAGCGAGAAGGTTTGTTTCTCATAGTTATCTGAGTTCTAATGGCTTGTCAATTTACCTTCCGCTCACCTTGTTACTGGTCTTTACAGAAATGTGTCTAGTTAGTTTGACTCTGTGATGTACTGTCCATTTTTACATTTGAGCTTGGGCCATTAGTGATCTTAATATTTATCTAAAAACTTAAGCTGTTTGGGATTGATACCATGTCAAGTAACCAGTTTACCCAAAAGCTTAAGCAATTTGGAGAATACATGGACTGCTTTATATCTTTAACATTTATTCTTTTTGTTATTTGTCATGATTGTGCATGTTACTGGACCAAGGTTATTAAATAAGGACTTAGGAGCTAATGTAATGGACTATTAGTTGTAGAGGAATGGAAAGTGGATGGAAAAACCATTATATTGGTGCAATTTGACAAAATTATTTCCATGTTGGCTCGCCAAAGTAGTTATTTTGCTAAAAATTCGGTGATTTAGTTGTAATATTTTTTTAATTCTCTAAGCTGTGGTTATAATCATACTGGAAAGTGTTAATTTGCACCAAAGTGAATTTGTCCCAAGTGAATTAAAATGGATGGTGTTTTGAGCATATCTAAGCATTGATTCACTGGTATATAATGAGTTAAGAATGATTACAATTAGAGCATACTGGTAAAGGTTTTGAGTAGAAGATGTGGGACCATTATTTAAGAAACAATGGTGCTGAGTTTTTGTTTGTTTGTTTGTTTTGTTTTGTGTTGCTTTTTGTTATTGATGTTGTTGTTGACTTGTATGTGGTTCTCAGTCAATGTTTATGTCGAAGGGGTTTCTTTGACAGATGTCAGTGGGATTGGACTTTGGAGGGCTTTATCATACTGAAGTCTTTTTTTAATATTGTTATTAGTTTGTTTTTTCTCTGCTTTGCCTATATGGCTAGATATCTCATCTTTCTTGGTACACCTTTCGTCTCTTTCATGTATTAAATTTCTTTTTATTCATAAATGAAAGGACTTCAGTTTAGAAATCAATGATATTGTACAATGTAGAGTTGTATACCGTCCTAAAAGTATAATATTTTATACGTTACCCCGATCTTCTACCTTGGTCTTTTTCAGAGATTTTAAACATTGTTAATTATTTTCATTACAGAAATTTCACCATTGAGCAGCTTGTGCTTGTCTCTGCAATAGCTGATGGAAGTTATGAAGATTCACCTTTAAATTAAATTATTATACTGGCCAATGTTGTCCAGTAGTAAAGGGCTTCATAAAATTTGCGGAGATTGATGTTGTTTCAAGAAGATTTATAACTTGTTTTTTGGTTTCTTATGAAGTATGATTCTATATATTACACATGATTGGGGTAGCGAAGGTAATAGAAGGCCTGCATTCTTAAGAGTAGTTTTGGAGCAGAGAACAGTCATAAGTTGAGAAACCCTCTCTGCAATGCTTGTTTACAACTCAATCTGGACCCATATTCTCCATCAGATTCTTGACAATATGTATTCTCTCACTAGGTCTTATATCTGGGTTTGCCAAAATTCTTCCAGGAGAAGCCATAAATGCTGTCATTTAGCCAAATCCTTCTTTCTTCAGGTTGGTTATAGATCACATTGTGAGAGAACAGTATCACAGCAAAGTAGGACATATTATAGCCAATCTTTGCTCCAATAAAGGTCTTGCGTCTGAGTTTGGCAATTTGCTTATAAGAGGAATCATAGCTTCCATTATCTTGCCAAACTTTCATTTATTCAGGTTGGAAACTGACCATGTGATGGGGCAAAATAGAAAGAACTGCCCACAAAGTTTAAGTTCAAACTTTAAAGGAGTTAGAGATTGACTGTTTTCTCATTATTTTTTGAAGTTTTTCATGATCTCTGCTCCATTATGCTGTTTATAATTAATGTTATTTACTTACATACATTGTTTGCTCTGAAGTTTGTTTATTCCTCTTTTTGATGTAGACAAGTGAAATAAAGAGCTTAGCAAACAAATGTGCGGAACAGGTTGTGGAGATAAAGTCTTTAAAAACATTGGTAAGTCTTATCCTGCCTTTTTTATGAATATAAATCTTCTTGATGTATTCCATACAGGTTATTTGTTTCTCTGCCTGTTTTGATGGTAACATTTTCCAATTTTATCATTCAAAATTCTATTTGACCAATGCCTCTTTAATTACTAACTTCAGAATCTCAAGTATGTGCATAACTCAGTCAGAGTTGGTTACAATCATGTTTTGTTTGCTGCTCTGGTGTGCATGCACAAGTATGCGCAACCATGCTTCTTTATGTATCAAGGTCATATTGTCTGATTACCAACCTTTGTTACTATAGTTCACAATGCAAATGGATATGAAAGCAGGAAGATATGGAAACTAGTGATATGACAGAAATACATAAATTATAGATTATGATTATATTCTTGTATTTCTAGAGTTAAGGGTGTAGGTTTTACTCTTAAAGCTTGTATACTTTTTTCTTTTTTTCTCTTTTCCCTTTCCATCTTCATTGGGATATTTGGCCATTGATTGCTCTTGGGGTTATTTCTCTACTACATACATGCAAAACAATAGTTCTTGCTGAAAATACATGCAAAGCAACTGATGTCTATGTTTCCTTTTCCTTTTCTGTTTCTTCATTTTTACTTTGCTGTAGATGAAGAATATCTTATCCTCTGTTTTTGTCTTTTTCTATTCCCTGGAATTCTTCTTTAGCCAGCAATAGAGCAATGGAGAAGTATGTATTTCTTAGCAGAATATTTTCCCTGCTCAGGGTTTTCTGAAGCACATTTTTTGCCTGGATTATATGTTTCCTAATCTTAATTTAAAAATTAGTCATTGTTCATTGCAGATTGAAAAGTTGCAGAAGGAAAAAGTGGAATTACAGTACTTTCTGGATTTGCATGGACAGGAGAATTATGATAAAAGGTATGCCAATCTGAGGTTGTTAAGATGGTGGTGGTAAGAAAAACTTCTTCTGGTATTCAAAGACGTGAAACATTCTCTTATTTTTGGTTGAGTGATTCATTCTGGATTTGGTACAAAACATGTATTTCAGAGGTTTAGTTGAAATCAGAGAATCAGAAAGCAAAGCTCTCTCTCAAGCTGAAGTGCTGAAAAATGCTTTAGATGAGCATAGTTTAGAGTTGAGAGTAAAAGCAGCTAACGAAGCTGAAGCTGCTTGTGAACAAAGGCTTTCTGCTGCAGAAGCTGAAATAGAGGATCTAAGGGCCAAGCTGGATGCTTCTGAAAGGTTTGTGTTTCTGAATACTTCTGTATTTATTTTAAATTTCCTGGATTGACAAACTAGTGGAGTTTCTGTTATTTTTTGCCCTTTTCAAACCTATATGTGGGGTTGTTCTGGAGAGTATTGAAGTTTATGGTGATCAGGACAGGAGTTGGAAGGTAGCTGGTTAAAGTTATATGTAGAGTCAGAGATTTGTCTCTTTAATTGTACTATGCTGCTCTGGATGCGTACATACTTGCCCTGAGAGGTTGGTTTTACGAGAGTGGCATATTAGTTAATATCGCAAAAATGACTTTTGCGAACAAGTGGTGATATGATACAAACTTTGTTGTGATGGTATACTGCATGATTGGTGGGTCTGTCATGATGCTTTGGATCACCTTATGTGCATTCACTTCCTTGTATTTGGAAAGGAAAAGTGGTGCTGGTCTTGGTGGAAGTAGGTTCTGCTTTTGAGAGTTGGGTATATTTGGGTGGTACATAATTCTTAGGTTTTTTGCCAGACGTTCTTTTTAAATCCCCTTGTTCTGTTCAGCTAATAGTTTCTTTAGGGGGGTATACAAAGGGGTTGATGAGTGTTTTTAAGAAAGTGTTTTATTCATTTATTTATTTTTCCCTAGGGAAATGTACCATCCTCTAATTTGTACTTTTTTGTAGTAAAAATCTGTTTCCATGAAAAATATGATTAGCAGATAGGCAACATGTTAAAAAAAATGAAGTAAAAATTGCAGTTGTAGATGCATGGCGAGAAAAGATTGAGGTCAAGGACTACAGATTTAACTGAGCTAGGTATTAACATAAATTTATGCATAAGAAATGTCACCTAAATGTTTAATAAATGTATTTGAACTTTTGAGTTAATATTTAAAAAACACGGTTTGCTTCTGTTGGAACCCACTAACCAAAAGAATATGTTGCTGGAAATGCAGAATTCTTCCTCTTAGGCAGGGAAGTTGTACATTCATACCTTGATAAACGAAATCAATACACACACAAACAACACAATACAATACCCAAACAATAAATACAGACAATTACATAAGATCCTCCGGCATTCTAGAGGCCAGTACTCTCCTTTTCCCTGGCCCCATCCATAACAGTTACAATAACTACCTAGAGAACTACCCAACTGCGGCACACATTTGTTTCTTTTCAAAGATTTTTGTAGCCTTTTAAACTTATGTATGTTGCAGCATGATGTTTTTCTTTCTTGCCTTCTGCTACTTTGTTCGTATACATCTATATATGAATGCAATTAAAGATTGCACAAATTTGCTTTGTTTATCAAGCTATTGATAATTTCTGTTTTCATGCTCTCTATTTTTAGAGATATTTTGGAGCTGACTGAGGCTATTAAAGTTAAAGATGCTGAGTCGGAGGCATATATATCTGAAATTGAGGTTCCATCTCTGATTTGTGTCTTCTTCCCCATCCCCCTCTCTTCTCCAGTTGCTGGATGTGCTATGAAATTACTGATTAATGTGCTATCGCTTATTCATATTAAATAACTTGTCACTTTTCTGCAGACTATTGGACAAGCATATGAAGATATGCAGACGCAGAACCAACATCTGTTGCAGCAGGTGACTGAGAGGGATGACTATAATATTAAGGTTGGTCTAATTGTTATATCTACTAATTGCCTCCTTGCTATGGTCTGTCTGGGTTTCCATTGGCATTACGCCAATAATATTGTGGATGCTTAGGTTTTTTTTCTTTTCATATTGCAATCCTGTATGCAGCTTGTATCAGAGAGCGTGAAGACAAAACAGGCACATAGCACTTTACTATCTGAGAAGCAGGCCTTGGCAAAGCAACTTCAACAAATTAATGCTTCAATAGAAACTTTAAAGATGAGGATTACACTCAGTGAAGACCAGGTCCTCCCACCTGTCCACTATTGTGTTTCTTTTTATATATTTATTTATATTTTACATTGTGATGAACAAGTTTGCTGCTGCTCTTACTGGTTATAACTGAAATTGAATCCTGCAGATGAAAGCTCTTTTATCAGAAGCCATTAAATCTACTCAAGATGAAAAACACCTTGTAATCACCCTGGAATCTGCAAAGTGGGAGTTGGCTGATGCTGAAAAGGAGTTGAAGTGGCTTAAGTCTGCTGTTGCTTCTTCTGAGAAAGAGTATGATCAAATTCAGAAAGACTTGGAATCTATCCAAATGGAGTTGGATACTGAAAGGTATATTTCTTTCTAAGAAATGTCATGATTTCAAGTCTGGATCAGTGATAGATTTGTGTCAATATAATATTTGAACTTTCAACTTCTCTTGATTTTTGTCCAACTCTTTAACTTTTATTACTTATTATTTTCTTGCATCTGTTCTCTATCAAAACCAGAGTGCACTTGGTTCATAAAATGGTTTAGAAAGCTAAGTTTGACTTACCTTGTCTGGTATATAATTTACATGGGTTGCTGAACACTTGATTCTGTTAATTAGCAATGTTGTCTTGAACAAGCTGTAATGGATTACAATCATCTTAGAGCTTAAGCTTCTTGGTCTATGGTTTATTTCTAATGCAGTGATTAGTTTTCTTGGGTTACTCAGTTTGTGCAATGGTTTATGGAAAACTCAAAGTTGGTTAAGCTTTTAGGTTTTGATTAGTCTATCATATCAGCGAACTTGGAATATCCAAACTGAAGACCCTCAAATTGTTGCTTGTTTTTGAGATCATGATTATGCTTTTGTGTTACTCACCAAACAAAAGCTAGGAGCTTTGGCCTTCCAAAAGGAAAATATGAGGACAGGAGGGAATTTACTTTAAATGGAAGGATAGGAAACTAAAATATGCGGATGGTATATGCAATTTATTTGGTCAGAATCTAAAATCTGAATCGGATAATCATATGAAACTGAATGGTGAAACAGTCAGAGATGCTCAGATTAGCATCTGCACTAATGCAACTTGATTTACCGCTTTTCATTTCAACCTTTTTTTTGTTTTATCTCTTGCACTGTTGGAAATGTAAATTAACATTCATATGTGAAACCTTAGCCTATACAAAATGCAACTCATCTTAAACCTAGCCGTACTAAACATTCAGAAAAAGTGAGCCTTTTTATATTTTCATTGAAAAGGATCTGGATGACAGCTTGTTTGATTGAACCAACTAACCCTTTGTTCTCTTCCCTTCTCTTCCTATAGTTTCCTTTCCTTTTCGTTCCCTTCCAACTCCCAAACAAATTATAAGTGGAGTCAACTACAGCATTATAACATCTGTTGAACGAGCACCAGATTTACGTTGGGTGTTTACTATTAAATTTCCCAATATAATCATTATATGTGGAGCATCTTTTTTGAAGGTCCCAGTTGTTCATTGTTGGGCTGCTAAAAAAGGCCACCTGTCAATTTGTTATTGGAGAACCTAATAACAAACTTCTTTAAGTTGTATCTAAGTTTTCTCCTTCTTGTTGTTAGCATTGCATTCTCCTAGCCTTGCGGAATAGCTTTGGCAAGGAAGACGGGCTTGGTGCCTAGAAGACCATTCTTCCTATCTGCACTTTGCAATTGTAATAGGAGGAGTATGTTGTCTTCTTTTGCTGTTTGGAAAAAATTTGGCATAATTTGCACTATTTATGTCAACTTTCTGCATTCCATAGAATGCTTTACTTTGGGGAAATGTTTATCTTCCGTGAAATGAACAATTAGTTGTCTGAACTCGAATCTATGTTAAGTAATTCAACCATGTCAAACAGGAGTTCAAGAGAGAAGCTAGAGGAAGAACTCCAGGAATTAAACAGCAAAATTGCTGAGCTAAGTTCCGAAACTGGAGAGACAGCAATACAAAAACTTCAAGATGAAATTAGGGTTTGCAAGAACATGATCAAGTGCACTGTCTGTTCTGATCGTCCGAAGGAGGTAACACTAGAGGCATATTTGTTGAGTGCTGTGTGTGCTATAGGGTGTTTTAATTTTTTTTAAAAAAATAACGCTTTCATTCTTTCACTTAAAGACATGATAGATGCAAGGGTATTTAGGTCATTTTCTCACAATACAAATTTTTATGTCTTGTTTGGGAAAATGACCTTGATACTCTTACATTTACTGCGTCTTTAAGTGGAAGAGGGAGGATTTTTTGGTCAGAACACTGAAGGAGATTGCAATAGTCTTTCCCTTATAAGAGAGGAGTGATCCTAAGTGAGAGGTGAGAAAAAGAAATAATCTCTCTTAGATCACAAATCAATGGTCAAGATTAATATAAAAATCATTAAAACAAAAATGGAGGAAGACAGTAATTGCACTTTTATGACGGGTTATGCAGTTATCTCTAACCGTGATTTGTGATCTAAGCACGGTTATTTCCTCCTCTCATCTCTCACTTAAGGTCACCCCTCTCACTTGACCACGCCCAAAATCCGCGCAGACAAATATGTGGGGGAGAAACTGTAAAACTGATTCGGCATGTTGTTTCTAGACTTGCATTTATCCATTCTGTAAATTTTTTTTTTCTTTCTGCCCTAGAAATTTAAAGAATTTGATCTGCTTTGGACAGGTGGTGATTGTAAAGTGCTATCATCTGTTCTGCAATCCATGCATTCAAAGGAACTTAGAACTCCGTCATCGCAAGTGTCCTGCCTGTGGAACTGCGTTTGGTCAGAGCGATGTTCGGTTTGTAATAATATGAGACTCATCTAGGAAAATTAGTTAGATGTTAATCATTTATTATTTTATTTTGAATCTGTGGTTTGTGGTTCGCGCTTGCAACAGAGACCCTACAGGTTCCAGAAAAAAAAAAAAAAAAAAAAAAAAAAAAAAGCTAGCTCCTTGTAAAGGAAACCATATCTATGAGTATTAGAAATTAGTGCTAGTTGCGCATGCATATGCTGTTTGCAACAGTGATTTAATACCAGTTTTGGTTAAAACGCTTTACAATTAGTGTTTCAGCTTTAGTTTCATGGGTCAGGCTTATCTAAACCCAAGGGGAAAAAGAAAGGTAAAAAGTATAATTTGGTCACTTTCGGTCTTAAAATCAGTTTGGTTCTCCAGAACAAAACTCTTAAAATAATAAGTTTTATAAAAATTAAATTGTCTCCTGAAGGGACCAAATTAGCACACTTATTTATCATTGGATGATGATATATGCTTTCCACTAAACTAATCTTGAGGCAAAATACGAGGGCCAAAAATATATATTTCTCAAAAAAAAAAAGTGTAGAAGTAGAAGCATGATTGTGAAGAAGCTTCATTCATGTTAGTTTTCTGCGGATCATCATGGATAGAACTTGGTTCTGGATATATTCTTGCATTAGCATGTGTCAACTTTCGTATTTTCCAATCATACTCAATAAATAATATTCAATTTTAAATTGTTAAATTTTTATGAATATGTCAAAAAATTTCTTGGTTTAAATTTGTTTATTACTATTTTAGACACGTATACAACAAATAATAATTCCTTGTACTATCTTTATTATTTGTAAATTGTAAGTATATTTTCCAGTAAAATACTTATTTTGAGTAAGTTCTAGTTTATTTTTCTGTGGTTTGGATATAAAGATTTAAATCAATTTGTCATTTTGTGGTGTATTTGTTTTACTTATATATTGAAATGGAGTTGAAAGATAATTTTTCAATCATTCAGAATAAAAGGAAACAAATTTATTTTGGGTCAAATTGAAAGAAGAAAATTATAATTTAATCTTTTGTTTTGTCCCTTTCCTTGACCGTGTAACTATACATTTTTTTCAAAAGAAGTGTAATGATTAATATGCATTGTATGTGGTCATATTGTTCACACCATTACAAAAATGTCAATTTTTGATATACATAGTCTATAAAGTTCACCTTTAAAGTAGATTTTACACCTTCAAGTGATCTATAATTATACGTTTAATTTTTGAAAAAATTAAGAGTTTTAATTTCAAAGGAAAAATAATAAGTGTCAAATCTGAATTTTCATATAGATATGCCGAATTTTTAGTGAGACTAGAACCAGTAAAATGCCAAAAGATATGATGTGCAACTTGTAGATTATAGTGTCCTCTTTAATGATGACTATTTTTGCAAAACGGATGTCAACCTGCAATTGCTTCAATTGTGAATGAAAATATGAATCTAGTTTTAAATTCATTAGTGGACTTTTGAATATTTTGTCATGACTTGCGTTAATGGCTTAAAATCTAATTTTGTTGCACACTAATAACAAGATATGTAGCATAGACATGTCAAAATATATTAATTATATACCAACTTAAAATAATTTATTATTTTTATATTTTAACTTCAATATTTTTAATTTTATCTATGAATCCAAAAGTTTTAAAAAAAATTTAATTTATCATTTTTATTTTTTATTTTTTTAGTAACCACGCAAAATATTAGTTTATAAATTGAAAATAAAATAAAATTAAAGTTGTAGAGTTATTGAAAAACTAAAGAACGTATAAAGGTGGGTTAACAGAGTTATAAACTAATACTTCTGTGTAGGTTACTAAAAGTAAAAAAAATAAAGAGAACAAATAAAAATTGCAAAAGAATTTTGGGTTTATAAATTAAAAAATGATGGGGTCAAAATATAAATACAAATTACTCTAAATTGTTATACAATTAACATAAAATAGCATGTCATTGCAACATATCTTTTTCATAATATATCATGCAATAATTACACATATGTAACCAATTTTTTAGCTACGAATTTTCCAAATTTTAAATTTTAAACTTAAAACGTGTCAATATGTTATATGGTCGATTAGTTATGCAAATTTAGCAATATAGACAAAACTAAATTTTCCGATGGTGAGAATATAATTACAAAATTTTAAATGATGATGTCCAGATTTAATATTAAATCAAACTTTAAAACTAATAGATTTATTTAATTATATTTATAAACCATTCAATAACAAATGCTTAAAAATTACTAGTGGCTTGATAGACGTTAAAGTGCCTGTCAACAATCTTAATCTTTCAATAAGTTCTTTCTCTCTTTTTTTTTTACAAATAAAGTTAAAATATAATTTAGAGAGAAACTATTCTTTGTCCTTTATATTTGGGAGTAATGTAAATCTCGTAGGTTTGATTTTTGTTTCAATTAGCTCCTTTAATTTTAAAATTTTATTTCAGTCCAAAATTTTTTTTAAAATTTTATTCATTTTTTTTTCTCTTGAACTTCAACAAATCTTTTCTAATTGGATCCTAAATATTATTTTTCTTATTTTTTTACTTTTAATATTAGAATATCGTATAATATTTAAAGAATAAGTCTGTTAAGATATTATATTATGTGCACCCATAAGGGGTGCTTATTAAAATAAGGATAAAATAATAATTATAAGAATTACTACTAAACCTTAACTCTAGTTAGCCTTTTATAAATAAGACTAGACTAATATACGATAGATAACTCATTAAAGAGTGAGACTTGAGCCGCTTTGAATAGGATACTTGCGAATATTATGCAGTTGCATTTGAAAGGAGATTTAGACTGTGAAAACTTGAGATACACCCAATATATTGTGGTATCTCATTTGATCAGTAATCTCAATTAGAGATTAATTAGCTTCCGCAATTAAGAGATCAACGTAAGTCTCCTACTCGTAACTCTAAATTTATATTCTTTTATTCTTTTATTCACCTTCAAAAGTGGATAAGAGACTAGTTTTCTTGTTCATCATTTCTCTCTTCTTTTCCCAAATTTCTCGAAATCAAACTCATTTTCCTGTGTTTGAAATGGTAATGAAGAAATTTGATCAAAGGTTTTCTCCCTTGTACCATTTTCTTTCTTTAAATTCCTGTATGGTTGAGAAGAAAATATTCATCACAGACACTGAGAAGACGAAGATGAAGATGAAGAAATTTTGCATACCTTAAGTCGATGATTCAAAATGTGTTAAAAAAAAAAAAAGTAGATGTAAAATAGAATTAAAAAATTGTCATGTTGATGGACTTGGTAAACGAATATTCAAAAATAAAATTTTTAAATGGAATTAAAAAAAATAAAGAACTAATTTAAAATATTTTGAAAAGAATATGCGGCCAAAATGAAATTATCCCCCCAAAATAAGGGGAAAACATAAAACTTTTGGCTAAATTTTAATGCCATGTAATAAATGACTAATGTTGAATATTTAGAAATATTAATGTCAAATTTTGATGTAACCAACATGGAGAGATTTAGGGTTTATCATAACTTGAATACTTTTGAACTGTTATTGGTACCTGAGATTTCCCAGCATATTTCTCAGGGAATTTTTTTTTTTTCCAAACTCAATGAAAAAAAAGCACTTTTTTCCTCTTTCAATAATAAAAATAAGAATTTATTTATAAAAGAATGAGTTCAATTGCACATAGTCTCTGTAACAATTTAGGTTTGATTTTAGACAATAAATACACTTTTGTTCTCTTATTTAAGGTTTTATTTTCATTCTTTATTTCTATTTAGTTTTAATTTAATCATTTAACTTTACTTTAAGTTTTATTTTCATCTTTTAAATTTGCTTTAAATTTTACTTTTTGTCTTTTAACTTTATTTGGTTTTAACTAGTCCCTTAATCTTATTTTAAATTTTATTTTTGTCCCTTAAATTTATTTATTTCCAATTTGATTCCTTAAGTTTTACTCTTGTCCTTTAATTCCATTCATTCTGGTTTGCCCTTAATTTTCAAAAACTACTCTTTCTTTTTGGCACATTTCATTTCTTATTTTTTCATTTATCTATTAATATGTGAAAGTCCTATGAATTGTAGCAATTACTATTTTGGGATTTAATTTTTATCTTCCCAAATTTGTTTTAATATTTGTTTTCTTCATTTTGATATTTGTTACCCAATTTGTTTTCTAGTGATCATAACTTTTAAATTACAAAACCTAAATATCAAAAGCATTTTAAATTGATGGTGCTTGAGGGAAAAAAAAAATATTTGAGAAGTTTTTAAAATTTAAGGGTGAAATTGTAACAAAATAAAATGAAGGGATACAAGTAAAACTTAAAGTAAAATTAAGGAATCAAATAGGAACCAAAGAAATTTAAAGTACAAAAATGAAACAAAGTAAAATTAAGAGAAAAATTAGAACAAAATAAAATTAAAGGACAGAAGGAAATTTAAAGCAAAGTTAAAAGATTAAATTAGAACTGAACAATATTAAGGGACAAAAATGAAGCCTTAAATAATATTAGTGGACCAAAAGTGTATTTATATCAAAAAAAAATTGTACCGTGATATCAGAAAAATGATTGGACTGTAAAGGTGATTGGCCAGAATCAAATAAAATTAAAGGATGGAAGTAAAATTTACAGTAAAGTTAAAAGGTCAAATTATAATTAAATGAAATTTAGGGACAAAAATAAAATCCTAAGTAATATCAAAGGACCAAAAGTGCATTTATACCAAAAAAAAAATGATTGGACCGTAAAATGTAATTGTTAAGAAATTATACTTGTTTTTTTAAAACTTCCATTCTGACATATTTTCATCTTTATCGGCACATGTATTATGGATACTGAAGGAAAAGGAGATTTGTTTTTACAATGATAAAATTAGATTCTTTTAATTAAAATAATTGCAAAAATAAAAATACATATCGAAAGCAAATATATTCGGAATTATTCTTGGGAGCAAATCACTTCCTTCTTGTTTAAGAAAAAAATTGATTCACGAAAGGATTTTTAAAATATTAAACTAATAAAAAGTTTCCACCATTCATCTTAAATAACATTTGCCCTCATAAGAATAAATCAATAAAAATAATATAAAAACTCTAGCAAGCTTAGCATGAATCCACTTCAGCTTAGAATATATCATCTCTAAACAATCTCACCTAAAGGTTGATACCCAAGAAAATTCTAGGAATTTTTATGAAAAAAAGTTGTTAGTATATTCATTTATAAATATAAATAAATTAAATTTATTATATATAACCAAGTGCACCAAACTTCTCAATAGAGCACATTTGTAAGTACTTTTATCATTTTGGTCTTTTATTTTTTAATTAATTCTCAATTTGGTTCATTACTTTTCAATTTAATTTTAATTTAATCCCTCAATAATTTTTATTTTCAATTTAATATTTCAATTATCAGTCTATTATCAATTTATCAATATATTTAATCTAAATTTAATTAAAAGTGATAGGCAAGTATGTTAACTTTTATATCAACAAAAGATCGAATTGAAAATGGTTACAATGAAGGATTGACTAAATTAAATATAAAATTTTATAAAGAACTAAATTAAAAATAAAAATTAATAAAATATTAAACTAAAACTAAAATAAAAAGTGAAAGAAGAAATTAAAAATAAAAATGAGTGAAAAATCAACTTAATACCGGACTAAAAAATAAAAAGACCAAAATGATATTTAGAGCAAACTTATCTTAAGATCTCATTTTATATTAGATAACAAGGTTTTATTTGTCACATCATTAACTTTAAACGATTATGATATTTTCAATAATTTGGCCAACCATGGAATAAAGAAATTCGATACTCAAATAATGTCATGGAATTTTAGGTTTGAAGAGGTGCAAGGAATATTACTTGTCTTCACTGACATACAATTGAACCGAGAAAACAATCAATTATTGGCCTAAACTTTTTCTAATTTAAATTTAAAAACACATATTTTCTTTCCCTTTTCTTATTCATTTTTCCCATCTAATTATGTTTTAATAAAATATTGCATTTAAATTAAAAAAAAACATTTAGAATAAAAATTCAATTCCTTCTCCATCTCAATGTAAATACAGGGCAAAGTTCTTAACGTTGTAACTTAAATTGAAAATATAATATGTTCATATACTTGAAAGTGAACTAAATCCAACCACAGAAAGGGAATGGACTTTCAAATTTGTAAAGAATATTACTTCCATTATTTGGGGAGAGAACTTTAAAATTACAAATGATTCACAAGTTCATGGTCAAGTACATAGCTTTTATACCATAAGGGGTTAACACACAGAGGGAAGTTAGGAGAATTACGCAATTCCCATAAGAAGTATTTACATCATGTGCAGCAAAAAGAAGCTTGTCATTAGATACCATAAGACAAAAAGGAAAATAAAAATAAATAAATACATTCTCCAAATAAAGAAGTAACAAATTAATTCCTCGTAAATATTATTTTATATAAAATTAATTTTTTATTAATATAAATAAATAAATAAATTTTATATAAATTTAAATTTATAAAAAATTAATTTATTACAACTAATTTATAAAAATAAAATTATTACATAATGCAAAAATAAAAGAATAATTTTGTACTTTTATTATTCTCTAAATGCTTATAAAATGAGACGGTATCATATAAAAGCTTAAATTTATACTAAAATATTAATATTTATATATTATATTTATATACTGTTTGTTTCTTTTATATTTATTATGTTATTTTTCAATTGAAACGTAAGTAAGTATAGAATTAATCAATAATAATATAAAATTTAATTTAAATAATATATAATTGAAAACCTATATATTTGTCATGTTTAAATTAAAAAACAATGTAACAAAAATATAAAGAATTGCTTTTTAAGTTTCTCCTTATTCTATTTGCATTTGCATTCTATCCCAAAGAACCTCTCAAACAATAATTCAACAAGTTGCATTCCTTATCATCCATCCAAATGCTACTTGAGTTTGTCCAAACTTTTAATAAGTAATGTGCATTATGCAAAACAGATCAACAAGATTCATATTCATCTATATTTGATCCTCTGGAGATGGGACCAGACAAATCGCAGTTCATCCCTCCATCAAAATGTTTTAATCGATAAAAATCGTGAAATTTTAATCTTCACTTTGATGATTTCTTTAAATCTAACATTTATTCCCCATGTTAGAATAAAAAACAGAGTTTACATAAGCTAAAATTAAAAATTCACTAATCTTCCTTTAACTCCATTCTCCATAATCCAAACATCTACTTATCTCAAATTCTCAACAGCAAATGCAATGCAGACTAATCCTCCGAAGAAAATATCAAAGACGAACAATGAAGTCAGGAAGCAAGTGTAGTATGTAAGCAGAATGTAATTTATTTTTTCATCTGATTAGGATAACCTTTTGTACAGAAGAAATTTGTAGATAGGAACAAGAAGAAGAAGAAGAAGAAGTAAGTTCTAAGTGCTAAAGAAGCAGATCTAGAGACAAGTGATATCAAATGGAATGAGAGATGAAGATAGAATCATCCAATAACTTAATACAACACAGACTGTGATCTGTGCAGTGTGCAGAGTCCGTGAAGTTGAAGAAACCCTTCAGAGATCGCATAAGACAGATACATGCCTATCATTCTACAACATGATTATCTAACAAAGTAGAAAATTTGCCTTCTTTTTTCTTTTTTTTTCTTTTTTACCTCAACATCGTGGGATGCAACCAAAAAAAAATTAAAAGAAAAAACGATTTTCCCTTCCTTCAACCACCCAGTGACCCCGGATTTTTCCCAATCATTTTCCTGAGAAAATAGGATAGAGATAAATGGTACAAACCATCGTCGTCGGACGTCGTCAGAGACACAAAGCGGTGAAATCATCGTCGTCCATGGGCGGCGGGCTGTTGAGATCGAACGGCAGGATTTTCCGGAACGAAGAGGTGAGCACGCAGTCCTCGTCGTCGATCACCGAAGACGAAGAATCGCAATCGCTGTGGCAATCATCCGGTGGGACCGGGTTCACGGGTCTACGCTGCACCCTCGGAATCAACGGCACCGGATTGGACACTCGTGGCCCGCTGAACGATTCGACGGTGCTGCTCATACTGCTCGTGGTGGGCCGATTCACCTGAACGGCGTGATCGAACTTCGAGAAACCGTGGTGGTGGTGATGGTGATCTTCGAAATCTCGGTGATTATACAAAGGAATCTGAGACACGCCCGATTCAGGGTTCGTCAAAGGAAAGTTGGTCTTCGCCTTGGGACCGCGAAACGACAGAGCCGCAGCGTCGTACGCACGCGCTGCATCCTCGGCGGAATCGAAGGTGCCGAGCCAGACACGCGCTTTCTTCCATGGATCTCTGATCTCGGCGGCGAATCGACCCCATGGACGCTTTCTGACGCCTCTGAATCTTATTTCCTTCCCTGAGTTCTTGGTTTCTTGACCGATCGATTTGGGGGTTGTTGTTGCTGCTGCGGCTGCCGTTGGATCTGCGGCTCTAGATCGTCGCATGGGTGGAGAAGATGAACAAGAACAAGATGGGTAGTTTCGTTGATGATGATTGGATTGGAGATGGTTGGTGAGAGAAAAGATAAGAAGGTTAAGCCTCTCAAAATATGAACAACCTCACCAGCAACCACCTCCTCCTTCAAGGGAATAATCTCTAGTCTCGGTTATTCATTTCTCTCTCTCTCTCTCTCTGGGCCTCTGTATTTTCCTTTTAGTTTTTTCAATTTTTTTTTTTCGTTTTTCTTGGTGTTGGTGGAGTTTTCTGATCTCTCCCTAATCTCTATCTTCTCTGTTCTGTTCTGTTCATCTCTGCTACGAATTCCTTTTTCTTTTTCTCTATGGGAATGAGAGATGGTGGGTCCCACTGCCCGCGATGATTTTGCCTAATTGACTCCCCAATGGGAATAGTTGATAAGGAGGTGAAATGACAAAAAAGGCCATTCAATCTTTTTTATAAGAAAATATTATATTAATGTATAATTTATTATTATTAAATTAGTATTTTAATTTTTCATTTATTTTATTTTTGAAATAGTTTATCATTATTAAAAATTATTATTTTTAATTTTTATAAGTAATTAATGAAATTTAACTCAATAAATTATATATAATAATAATTTTAAAATAAAAAATAAAAAAAAATAATTATTAATAAATACAAATTATTCTAAAAATTAAAATAAATAAGAAACTAAAATAATAATAATAATGAAAAGTTAAGAATTAAAATAATATTTTTCTGGTGTGGTGAGAATTTTGTAATTTCACATGGACCCCAAAATATGATCATTAGAATTCATAAGATGTGGATTCACAAGGAGGTACGATGCACAAAAGAGACATATGCTCAACGATTACTGTACTTAAACATTCTTGTTTTTTTTTTTTTTTGGGACCAAAAAGCACATAACATTAACTTTAATTTAAATGCCATCTTTTTATAGCATTTGTTCACATTTATGGGTTATGTTGCATTTCCTGCTAAATTTGTAAATTTTGAATAACAAATGTTGAACATTATATATGTTGATTGAAAAATTATGTTTTTTGATCTTTATAATTTTATTCTATTTTTAATGTGTTATTTATATTTTAAAAATTTATATGTATGTGAGTTAATTTTGTTTCATTATTTACTTTTAATATCGATATGAACAAAATAATACGTATTTAAAATATAAAGACAATATATAACTAACAAATTTTAATAAAATACTTCAGAATTTTAATTGTAGGGATTAAGTTATTAGGACTTAATTATAAAATTTTAAAATGTATGAATTAAATTAAAGTTAACTATAATTATGGGAATATAAAGTATAGTTTTCCCTATTTTTTAAAGGCAAAACCTATTATTTTCATTCTAATATTAAGTTCAATAATGTTTGGTAAATTCTCCAACGTGCTATATGGGCCAAATATAACATTTCTTGGTATGATAATTTTTTAACGCGCTTTCTTTGAATGTAGTACACCCAATTATAATGTAAAAATATAAGTATAATATTATTAATTTAAAAAATAATAATATTATAATTATATTTTTACATTATAAATAAATGTACTGGTATACTTAAAATTGTGAGTACATTAAAAATTTTACTTAATTTCAAATAGACAACATTTCTTCATTTTAGAGGAATAAAGAGAAATATATTTTTGATCCCTCACTTATCACAATTTTTATTTTGGTCTCATAATCATTTAAATATTTAAAATAGTCATTTACTCATTAAAAAATACTGTAATTAGTTTTTCATTTTTTAGAAAATTAAAAACTTTAATCTCTCTACTAATATTTAAACCTTAACTTAAGAGGCTAAATTTAATTTTTTTTCTTTTAAAAAAAATATAAGACCAAGTGTAATATTTTTTAATAAATAAAAATTATTTTAAGCCCTCAATAAATAAAAAAATTAAAATAATAATTATGTAATAAATAAAGGACTAAAATATTTTACTCGAATAAAAATAATCTGGGAATGGTGGGT
Source organism: Delonix regia (assembly GCA_037074485.1). Lineage (NCBI taxonomy): Eukaryota > Viridiplantae > Streptophyta > Magnoliopsida > Fabales > Fabaceae > Delonix > Delonix regia. The sequence continues at coordinate 34,244,927 of CM073452.1, read as the reverse complement.
TTAGGCTAAGCTTTAACTATTTTGCAAGCCATGCATTTGACTTCTCCAACACTCATCGTGGTATCTTTCTTTTGATTTTCTGAAAGACGTGCATTACCTTTTCCTTTTCTTTTAAGTCATAGACTTTTATCACTATTTAAACGAGGAAAAAAATGTATTTTAACTCTTATTTTTTGGCCAAAAATGTGTTTTAATTCTTAAAAGACGGATCTTATGTTAATTATGATTTATTTAGAAAAATTATTGAAATATCGTACTTCATAATTAAAAATTATATAAATTTAAAAAATTGTCTCAATAAAAAAATAATTTTCTCAAAATAAAATTAATTATGTTCTCTTAAAACTCGATTGAATTAGATTTTAAATATTAATATAGTCAACGACATAAATTATAAATAGATATTATAAAAATTAATATACTTTAAAGCAAAGAAAATGCAGATATTTTTATTTAAATTTTAGGCTATTTATAAATATTATTAGTTTTTTAAATTAAAAATATTCTCTTAAATTATGACCCTTCAATATTTAAATCCGTTTCCAAATTTTCCTTAACGCTAACTTTGGTTGTACTTCAAATTCTCTTATTTGTTATATTGCACACTCTCATTGGTTTGCAACAAAATCTCACTAAATTCTACACCTATAATTGCACTAAAAAAATCTTTTAAACCAACATTATCTTGTGATTCTAAAGTGAAAAAGAAATTTTGAAGTCCCAAATTTGAGTTGGAGATCAATGGAAGGTGCTATGTAGCAATTCAAAGGTTTAAAATAATATCTCAGTTAGCTCTGTTAAAAACATCAAGTAAAATATCCTTTTAATTTTCTTATTTATGAGTTTAATTTTAATTGAGAAAAATATAATTTTGATGCTTCACTTTTGTCAAAAGTATCAAAATAGTCCTCCAAAGATAGAAATTATCAAAATGACCCTCTAAAGATGAAAAAATGAATGGATTTGGTCCTTAAGGAGGACCAAATTGATGTTTGATGAACTTTTATTTTCCAAAAAATTTTATCTTTGGAGGGCTATTTTAATAACTTTCAATTTTTAGAGGACCAAATTAATTTTAAGACTAAAAGTGAAGGATCAAAATTATGTTTTTTTAATTTTAATTTAGTCCCTCAATGATATAAAATTAATACATTTAGTCTTCTATTTTTAACTAGATTTAGATTAAATATACTAAAATTCATATTAGTGTGAGACCAAATTAAGATTAGATTCATAATTGAGAGATCAAAATGGCATTTTATTCTAAAAAATTAAACAAAAGTATCTATATCACAAAAGATTATTTATAAAAATATTAAATATTTTAAAAAATTGAGAGAAATATTTATATATAGATAAAAATAATTCTATAAATATCAAATTTTATTACTAACTAAAATCAAGAATTTTGGTAAAGTGGTTAAAGTGTCTTTAGCTTCCTAGACCAATTGGGTGAGGAGAATAACAAGTCTTCCATTGAAAATCATGTATTAGCAATGTGTTGCTTACAACATTACCAAACATTAGTTAAAATATTTTAGTCATTAATTGTTTTAAGAAAGTTTGGGGTGAAATCATTCTTGGCTAAATAACCAGGTTGTTCTACAGTACAAAAATTAAGGTAACTTTAATTTGTCTATGAAACTTACAGCAAGTACAATATCAATTTTACCTGTGCGTAGCGTTAAATGTGGAATTCGTATTTATTGGCAAATTTTATTTGAATTTTTTTAACTTGGATCTTCTTTATCTTTTTTATTAATTTCTCATTCGATAGCATAGTGTCATGGGTAGGATCCACTTAAGTGGTATGCTTTAGCAAAAAATTGAAAAGGATTAAGATTGTTGAACTTTCATTTGTTGAACGCATTTAAAATTTTAACGGTACATTCTTCATATATTGTTTTAAATTTTGACATGTTTGTTTGAGGCAACGTTTATGCCTTAGTTTCTTTTGCAAAAAGAACTTATTACTAAATAAGCCCCCAATTTTTTTCTAATCTTAGGGATGCCAAACCAAGCTAAGTTTCGTTTTAGTAAGAAAAAAAATTACAAAGTCCAAACTCAATTGTCTTGTCCAAAAACTGAAACCTTGAAAAAAAATATTAAAACTTCACTCAAACTCTTATCGACATCTTTTCGTCTCCATCTCAACTCGACATCTCTTGACTCTCTGGACTGAACGACTCTCATCTCTCATCTATCATCATCTTCACACTTCAGCTAGCCGAAAGCATCCAAGCTCCATTCATATGTTGAAGTTTCGTTTTACGCTACCCGTTGCTCAGATTTGCTCCATCCAAGCTATGCTCAAATCTGCTCTATCCAAGCTATATTTAGATTTGCTCCACTGGGCGTTGACGTTTAAGCTTCGTTCAAGCTACTCATATGCTTTGTAGCTACTTGCTTACTACAATATTTTGAGTTGATTTGTCACACCTCTAACTAAATGTGATTGGCACAGGAAAAGAAGTAACCTCTGTCTTTGTCTTTGTGAATCAAAAAAGTCAAACGACCTCAACTATTTAGTGATAAGCTTACCAAATGATAATTGACAGATTATGCCAATTTATATTCATAGTCTTTACTATTTGGATTTTATGTGAAAATCTTGACAGAATTTTTTTTAGAATATAGGCTTCTCAAAATTTTTATAACTAAGACCTATAAGTTAGAAAGTAAAAGAATTTTGCTCTCACAAAATATATATAGCTAGACAACAACAAGAAATAAATTGCATTATTGCGAACAATGCAAGGCTTACTAGAAGATATTTAACTTGACTCTCTGTAACAGAAGGGTTCATGACTAACATTGCTCTTTGAAAAACATAGATAGTAAAAGTGAGTAAAAACATTTAGTGAGCAAATACCAATAACTATACTAGAAAGGGAACAAGTAGAAGCCGTAGAGTTTTTCATAAATTAGTTATGATATCTTTACATGAACAAGTAATTATTCGCAAATACAATTAATGAAAATATATTAGTATTCACATGAAACTTAGTCAAAAATACGAAATGCCTATGGAAAAATAAATCAGATTCTATAATTCAACATAATTTAAACCCATGCAAAGCGGTATATAAGGAACATCCAACAGAACCAACAAGATATCAAGAAATCTGAGCTACCTCAAGGCTAGTGCTATCAGAGAAGAACAAATATTAGAGATGAATTTTAAGCTTGGAATAATTAGAATACCAGTCTTACGCTTCAATCAAATAATCATAATAAGATCATACTCAAATGTGTTGGCCTACACACGGGCTAGTAAATCCCCTACAAGCTGGGGTTAAGAATCATAATGCTTTATAACTAACATCTACTGTCATTAACTATAGAGTTCTAGATTGGATGAGTTTCCAAAAATTCAATTACAAAAATAAATACATAATCAAATATTTCAGAAAAATTTAGAACTAGATAAATTCATAAATCTATAGTTAAAGAAATTTAAAAACATAGAATCAAAGAAATAAAATAAAATTTCATAAATACAAAACTAGATTCTTCATAAGTATATAATCATATTTCTTCATAAATACAAATATAAAGTTTTCAAAATACCTAAAATCATAGTAGTTCAGAGAATCCAGAATTAGATTTATTTTAAAAAAAGAATCAAATTAACTAGCAATTTCATAATCAATGTAAATCAAAATCCAGAATATATAAAGATGTAAATCTTAATTCCAAGATCGAACTAGATACCAAAGAAGCTGCATAGAACATTACCTTGAAGTTGTCAAAGCATTTAAAGAAAGTCTCAAGAAGAAAACAATATATCTGAAGAAGTATGTTCCTTGAAATAGCTAAGTGAACAAAACACACAAATTCACAAAGAAAGGTACCGAAATACAAAATATAAGCATAGTTAGCAAGATCTACTCACCTGAGAGGAGCACACAAACCTCTCCCTAAAGCCTTTGGCAGTATGTTTGATCACGATTAGTCTAAAAGACCTATAAAATAAAGTAGTGCACTCTCAACCTCTAACATTTAGGATTAATATAACTAATTCCATCAATTTATTTATTTAAGTAGTAAGTTGCTCTAGAACTGTAAATATATGCCTTAATATCTATAACTCTTGTACTGCTAAACATAACCTTCCATAGTTATCCTTGGTTCCATTGCAATTCTTACTTTTCATTTTCAAATCCGAATTCTTAACAATTGTTACTTCAACCAAGCCAATGGCATGCTTACTTAATCCAAATTAAGAACATCATAGTTTTCAATTAATTCAAAACTAAGACTTCCAATTCCATTTTAAAACACTTTCAACATGATTTTTCTCCCACTTTTATCGTCAAGATCACTAATAATTCACTTCATCAATGGCTTGGAAATGATATCTTCTTAGTATAAAATTTATTCATAACATTAAGTATTGTCTAATGCCTTACATCTTCTCCAATATGCTTTATTATTCCTTATTCCATATACAAATATTTATCAATTTCACTAATGTGTTCACATGGTCAACCAACCAAATTCAAAAATTACTTATTAAATTATATCAATCATCTAAAGCCTTTAATAAACTCCCACAATGTTTTCCATTCCTCTTTCCTTCCTTTTACATCAATGAAAATCCAAAAAATTATGAAATCCACTTACAACTCAAAATGAAAACTATTATTGGCCTTAACTCTTCCCTTAGATGCTTGATGAAGCTAGAGGAGTCCAAAGACTTTGAATTTCATCAACCTACAAGTATGAATACCAATAGCCGAATTGGGACATTTATTTTCCAAAGCCAAATTATGAAATTGATCATTGATTTTAAGGGAGAAGGGTTCAAAATTTATCCAAGATATAAAGCACCAACTCAATTTAATAAGATTATACCAAATTGAGCTCCAAATTTCACTCCTTACAAATGAATAGTGCAAAATTTTATGCCAAAAATGATGAATTCGATTAGAGTAAACAAGAGTGAAAGCTTTGAAATTCACCTTACAACCAAAGCCCTATGGAGATTTTGTAAGAAAAACATGAAATCAATCCAAATTCCTCAAAAATTGTGATGAACACACTATATAATAGGGGCCTTGCAATTCATAGCTTGTTGGATGAAATTAATCAAGAAGGACCTGAAAATCAGTCTAAAACCAAAGTTCTAAGCTAAATTGAAGAAAAAACACTCCAACTTGGTTGAAAATTAACTGAAATCATGCCAATAGTATTGCCAAAATAGCTCGTGTTGTCCTGCCAAATGGAGGCCAGAGGTGGTTGATCTCAAGCTTGCAAAGGTACAGTGATGATAGGTAACCTCTAGTGACCACAAATGGCAAAAGAAGGCAAACAAAAATTAATAAAGATGCATTGTAAAGGCGTTGAAAAAGGAGGCAATGCGAGAGAAAAAGGAGAAGTGATAGGGAAAATATAGTACTAAGGGTATATAGGTAATTTCCTAGGGGTCACTTGGCAATATCAAAACAAAAATTTTGAAAGTAGTTGGTTTGCACACTCTAGCGTTCAAGCACGGGTACTAGGAATGCATAGGGTATGACTTAGCTACTTGTGTCAGCTTCAAATTCAAGTATAATGCTAATCCATATTATATTTAAGTCTTCTTTAATTCCTTTTCAAACATCTCCTTAATTATTTGATTTTATTATATCCCCAAATGCATTCCCTTCCTTTCTCCTACTCATGAAATATTTTTTTAAAACAAAAAATTCCTCGTTCAAAATAAAATATGTAGTAGACAGATTTTCATGAGTGTTACATGATTTTGCTTGGTATTTTTGCCATATTGATTGTGGGTGTCCAATGTCTGTTTGTGTCTTTGTGTAGGTAAGGATAGGTAAGGAGTTATCAAAACCCAAGAGAAGATCAAAGCCTTGAAGCTCTCTGGAAGGCTTAGAGAAAAAGTTGTTGAAGAGGTCATCTTTAATTTTCACAAAATTTCTGCACACTTTGCTATTGGTTTTGGTTTAATAAATTCCATAAATTTCTTTTCTTTTTTAATGTGTTAACCAAGTGGACTAAGTTGAGATTCTTAGCCAATTAAATTGAGGTGGGTTAAATAGGCACGGGTTTAACCTACCAACTTGTATAGGTTAATATGGCCTAATTTGATAGTTTTATTTGCTTGTTTAATCTTAACAATGTTATAAAAATTGTAATAACCTGTATGTGTACATATTTTCTTCTTTGTCTTTTCTAATCATAACAATAAAGAAAATTCATTGAAAGTAAATAGATATAAAGTAGAATATCTAAGTACAACTAATGGTGAGGGTATTATTGCCGAAGAACACTTTCAACAATTAGCAAGTCAATAATTAAAAGAAAGCTAAAAAGGACTTAAAGACTATAGAACTAATCCTAGTAATTTATAAGGAAATACATATGATTCTTAGCGAAGATTAGATTGAATTGCCTTTCCCTTGTAGTTGGACAAAACTTTTGAAAAGCTTATTCATTTTGGTCCTTCTTGGCCTCAATCGAGAAGATAGTTTAGGATAATCTTTGGGTATATATACAAAACTTCTTGGACCTTCTCATCTTCAATAAATATGATATCAACTTTATTAATTTAATTGATGACATTGAGATAGTTTTGCTAGGATGTAGCAATTTTAGGGGAAGGGATGCAAGTGTGATGGTATATTTATTGTGGATAAGCACTAATTAATTATTAGTTTAATTAATATATTTTATTGTAATAATATCATATGATTAAGTACTATAAATTAACACCAGTTAAATGGATTAGTTCAATATTTTGAACTAATTATCATATATACACTATCTAGTTTTGTGTGTGTTATATAAACCCTTTTGTTAGTTCTAATATGTGCAACATTGTAACTTGCTAAACGTCTCCCCATCACGTTCCCTTCTAGGCATATATGGGTTGGGTTTTTATAAGGCCCTAAAGCCTACCCAACTTTATGGTTAAGTTATTATTCAAGATTTGGTACTTGACCTAGCCTAATTAGAGATCTATTGGCACACCATACAAGGTGTTTTTCTTGGCCTAATACAATGGACCATCGTATTACTATTATAATTTATTTGCATAATTATATTAATAAGATATTTTACGTCTTTTTTAGTAAGATCTTCTTTTGATCCCTTAAATATAAGATATTTCTTAATTTAATCCTTTATAGATGAGATAATTTTCAATTTGATCCCTTATTATCTTCTCAAATTAGTTCCTTGTAAAATTATCTTTTCCATTTAACCCTTTATACATACATACATATATATATATATATATATACACACACACACACACACATTTTATCCTTCATGATTAACAATATCCTCAAAAAATAAGTTAATTTAAAAAATATGAACTCATATAAATCTTTTGCAATTTGATCCCTCATAGAATTGTCTTCTCAATTTAGTCCCATATGTACATTTCCACATTTGATTCTCTACAAATAAAATTGTTATCAATAATATCTTCAAAAAAATAAGTTAATTTAAAAAAAATACAAATTCATAGAAATTTTTCTCAATTTGATCCCTCACATAAAATATTTTTTAATATGATCCCTTGTAGAATTGTCTTTTCAATTTAGTCCCTCACATATGTACATTTCTCTATTTGATCCTTCACAAATAAAATTATTATCGATAATATCCTTGATAAATATGTTAATTTAAAACTATGAACTTGTAGAAATTATTTCCAATTTGGTCCCATTTTTCAATTTGTTCTCTCATAGAATTGTCCTCTCAAATTAATCTTTCACCAAATTGTCATCTCAATTTAGTTATTCACATGTGGAAATTTCTCTATTTGATCCCTCACACATAAATTTGTTCTCAATAATGCCCTAAAAAAAAGTTAATTTAAAAAATATAAAAAAAATTATTGATAATGATTTCATTTATGAGAGACTAAATTGAGAAATAACCATAGTGAGGGACCAAATTGAAAAAGAAATTTTATAAGGGACCAATGAGAAATACTCCATAAGTGAGGTACCAAATGAAGTTTTACTCATTTTTTCTTCATTAAGAATTTCAATTTTTCCATTTCACCTTAAATGTGTATTGATATATTACTATTACTATTAGTACAAATGTGTTTAAGTGCTAAAAAAATATCAAATTCTTTTTCTTTGAATATTTTGTTGAATATAATTTTATTTAAGTAAAAGACATTTTTGCTAAAATAACTAATTTTACATATCTAGTCTTATATATCGTGTCACCAAATGTATAATATTACTATCTTGTGTAATACAATATCTCCTATAATGTTACACGTGACATTGTATAGTATTAAATTCCTATTAGATCTTATCCTATCAAACTTTACACGATTTGCCAAATGGCTCCTTTGTAATTAAGCCAAGCTAGGTCTCTTCTTACAAATTAATAAATTGACCCCATGCCCAAAAACAATGTTTTTATTAATAAAATATAAATTTGTTTGGAAGGTAAAGTGGAGAAAATGAAGATTCTAAAATAGATAAATGTAAAAAAAGATTAAAATTAATGATAAAAATAATTACGAATTGAAAAGATTAAGAATACATATTTGTTGTCAATAAAAATTATCTTAAATGGAACAAAAAAAATAGACTATTCTAAAGATATTTTATAAAATAAAATTTGGCTAGGTCAAGTACCAATTGAACTTGAAACCTCGCCGTTGAAAACAATTTATTTATTTATTTTTTGGCCTAGCCTGATATGATTAAGCAGCCCAATTAGGTTTGTGCAAAACTCAGTGGTTCTAAATGGTTTTATCACTGGCTTCAAGTTCAATTTTAGATGAAACTGGAATATTATTATGTTATCTTTACATATACTAGGTTTTAATTAGTATCAGAATATTAAATGAATTTTGACTATTCCGAGTGAAATTATATTTTTTGATTGCACAAATTTGAGCTTGAATTTTTCTCTTATCATTTTTCAAACATATGTGAAAGTTTGGTGTTTTATTCCTCTTATTACAACTTTCAATTTAATATATTACATCTTAAAATTTGACCTGTACGAGGAAAGAGAAATTCTCACATATAGCTTCAAACTTTCTCCTATGTAGGACAATTTGATGAGTTTAAACTGACTTCTTACGAAGGATTTATTTCTTGAGTTAATACTATTAGATCAATTTAATTCAAATAAATTAAAGGATTTGTTGAAAATTGAAGAAATTTTTTCTTAGGTATGATTTAGGATTTATATTATTTCTCTCACCAAATTGAATTTTTTTTACTTTGATTGCATTCATAATTGTGTTTGAAGCTCTTAACATGTTTTTGAAATGCAAAACCACATTAGAACACGAATTTCCTAGCTTGGAAGATGAATTCAGATCTTCCTCTATTAGAAAATTTTTAGTAAAATGAAAATCGTTGAATAAAAAATTAATTATTCAGATTTATTATAAATGACCGCATGTGCCAATTAATAACTGCATGTAATCTGATATTACTTTTTAATGTGAATCTAAATCATTAAAGTTTTATCTAATAACTTATAATTATAAATATACAATTATTATCGAAAATTCTCCAATAAACACCTTTACAGAAGTGATCCATGCGCCTTGGAAGACCTCACATAAAACAAAAGTACTTTACACTTGAGTCTAATTTTAAATGTAGGGTAACTTTTTGTTTCAGAGGGGGTTCACATAAATTTTGAAAATAAAAAGGATTTTTGTGTAATTTCAATAAAACTGAGTGAAGTTCGTGTAATTTACTCTATAAATTAATAAAACATTATTCATTTATTCAATCACTTAAATATATTCCTTTATATTAATATTTCAGTATATATATATATATATATATATATATTTACATCAATGGACTTTATTATAAGTCTGTGATAGAATTTGTATGAAATTGGCAACTCATGACACTCTGTAATGGATAGACATTGAGTAAAATTGTCCCTTATTGCACGTATTGGAAGCAAGTACAAAAAATTGAAAATGAATAAATGTGTGTGTTTTGATCCTAAATAAATCAGTAATTTTGTTAGGATTGAAGAAAAAATTTTAGGCAAAAATTACATTTTCATTATGAAAACTTAGAGTATTGATTAACTTTCTTAATTAAGAAATAGATATATCAAATAACAAGTAATAGACTCTGTTTTTCTCTCATAATAAATCTATTATCGCTAGATATATTTTTATATAAATATGCACACTAAAATACATTATATTACTATATTTAACAAAAAAAATTAAGTTTATTATGGTTAATTTAAATAAATTCATAAACATATGTTAAAGTTTGCTACTGTAAATTATAAATATACAATTATTAATATGGATTTACATATAATAAATAAATTAAATAAAAAATATTTTTTTTCTAAAAGGGTAAGTAAAAAATTTAAGTAATTTTAATTTAATAGAATTGTCATGGGATGAAGAATATGATCACGTGCTTTATTTTCATATTCTATGAAAAAGAAAATCTAAATAACCAAGACAAACCACAATGATGGACTCTAAAGTCTAAATAAATAAGTCAAGTAATCAATATTATAGTCTTAGCTAAAAAGATTATTTATACAGTTACACCGTATGAAGTAAGAAAGAGAATGTATGCGATTACTCTCTTTCTTTTACTTCTCTTTTTTTTTTTTTTTTTCCCTTCTTTCCAGAACTTATTTATTTTCTCCAAATATATACTGCACAATGAAAAAAATTCAACGAATATAAATAATAGACTCACCTTTATCTATCAAAGAAAAATTTATTGGTCTAAAATTTTGTGAATTGATGATGCTGTGGATTATAGCCATTTTAATGGCCGCAGCTAATAATTATTGTGATTTATGTTCATTAAAAAAATAAAATAAAATTATTTTGGTCCTCTACTTATTAAAAAAACTTTAAATTTGGTTCCTCATTAATTATTATTCTTAATTTAGCCTCTCACTTCTTAATTTATTTTTAATTTGGTCATCACTAATTTTAATTCTCAATTTAATCAGTCATATATCACTTTATTTTTTAATTTATCTTCTCACTAATTCTAAATTTAGTTAAAACTAAAGAATAAAATGTATTAATTTTCAAATTAGTGAGATACTAATATGATAGTAGATTAACAAGTGAGAGATCAAATTAATATAAAAATTAGAAAAGAATCAAATTATAAATCAATCAGTAAATGAGACACTAAAATAATATTTTACTAAAAATAGGAAAAAAGTATAAAATTGGTCCCTTACTTTTGTATCTTGTGACAATTTGATTTATCACAAGTTAATTGTAACATATTAATCCTTCACAAATTTAAATTTGTGTAAAATCAATCTCTTACAAATTTAAATTTATACAAAATCAGTCCCTCTGTTTGCATTAATAAGGGATCAATTTGTCACGATTATTTGTGAGAAACCAGATAATCATAAAATATAAATACTTCTCTTAAAAAAAAAAAAAACTCAACATGTAGAAATAATGAGAAGATTGTTGCTATTTCAAGGTATCAACATAATGCAATCAACACTACGGATAGTAGTTGTTGATGAATTTGGTAAACCTACTTGTAAAATGTAACTAGCATAGTCGTGAAGCAATAAAATTCCTTACTTAAAATTTGCTAAATCAAAACAAGGCATGCAAATCATGACATGAGATATGTGGGTGCTATTCATTGGTGAATTGATATTGCTTTTGTATAAAATCTTCCGTGGAAGTTTAAATGAATTGCGATCGTTACATTTAATTTTAAAATTATTTGTAACTGTTAAATAAAATTTTAAAAGATTATTATTTTTAGTTTTTAAATTTTAAATACAGATAGTTAAATTATGATGTAAATTTAATATAAATTATTAGATACTACAAACAACCTAGTCGCAAGAGAACCAGATTAGTTCCTTTAATGGAATGGTTACAGTATAAGAAATTTTTTTGTCACGCGGCAATTTTAGTATATTGAAAAGTAGATTCAGGTGAGTGTGAATAAAGGACTTAAGTCATTTGAAATACTTTTAGAGAAAATCATTTGGTCTTCAAAATAATCCCTCAAAAATTTAATATTAATCAAACTAATCTCTTAAAAGATTATTATTAAATTTATATTCTAAATTTATGAAAACGAAGTTAAATACAAAAAGTGTGAAACCAAAATAATACTTTTTTCATACTATTTGTGTAAAAACATTTAATTAATTATAGAAAATCATGCAAATGAAGATTCAAGGATGTGTATAATCCAATCCTACTTTGCTATTCCGTGAGGACAGCATACTTACAACTCATCTGAAAAGGCTTTTTTTTTTTTTTTTTGGTTAACAAATCTTCAACATTTTGAATTTAAACAATTCACCCTTCAAATTTGCGTCTGTTAATCCTACCACAGAGCACAAACCAACCAATTTTGCTTCTTGTAGATAAATCTACACATGGCCAACAATCAATATATTTAAAACTCAATCAGGAAAGAAGAAAGGAAATCAAATAGTAATCAAGATTTCAGAATCCTGTGAACTTTGATCTCAATTGCACATTACATCATCCCAAAGTAAAAGTATTTAGACATTGTATTTCAAAAAAGAAAGGGAATAAAAGAGGAATATCCAGAAATCTTCACCTGCATCTTATTCACCACAAAAAATGCCCCCTCAATCCCCCACAACATTCTGATCATTACAACAACCCCTAAACAAACTGTAGAACTCCACAGAATTGCAGGTGAAAGGGGGAACAGAAGGTATGTGTGATATATTTCTCCTTGAACGAAGGAAGAATGTCCCAAAACAAATATACCAAACAAAAGAAAGCACACTTCAATGAGTTTAGCCCTTTAAAGTCTCCGAGGAATTTTGTGTCGCATCAGCTTGTTTCGGGGAATCTTCTGAAGAAGATTTTGTATCAGAGGGCTGAACCTTGTCACTAGATAATTTTGTCGGAGATGTCTCCGGTGCTCGGATTGTTGGCAAGCCAGTTGGATTACTTACAAAGGATGTATCAAGCAGGGACAAAGAAGATGGGCTCAAGCCATAGTTCTGAGGGAACGCCAAAACTGGATGATCATATTTGCAAGTTGGGCCATACTTGCATATTCCATAGGTTCTGTAGTAAGAACAAATGGCTTGTCCCTGAATATAGTCCAATAGAGAAATCAGGAATTAAAAAAAAAAAAAAAATTGTACAGCTAATATGAGTGCTTCTAAAATATAAATCATAAAATATTAGGAATAATAATGAGAGTAGGATCATTTAAAGTTACATCTAATCCTCGAATATAAACAACATAAGATGCAATATAACTAACCATAAGACAAGTTGAACTTACAGGTCTAACAGGAAGGCCAAGAGGATTTATCATTGATTGGGCAACTCTTTCTCTGGGGTGATGGTACTTGCAATCAGATCCATATTTGCAGGTGCCAGTGTCCATAAAGAATCGACATTCCGGTTGATCAGGCCTCTCTGGGAGAGTTGGATTCATTGATGATAAATTAACCTGCTCACCAGAAATTGAATCACCCAGGTATATCAAGTAGTAAAAAATATTAGATCCAAGAGAACTGGTAGACATTGCATAGTGTATACTTCCCTAATTGAAGACATAAGCACAGTACAAATAAATTTTCTCAATTGAATTTGTATAAAGTACCCACTGCATGTAATAACCAAAATCCCCACAAGGTTATCTATTATTAAAATGGAAAAGATGCCATAAAGCTTCTAAAAGGGCAAAGGGCATTCAGCCTCAAATATCAATTAGTGTTGTCTATTAATGTAAGCTATGCATCACCATAACATAATAAGATAATCAATGGGGAGTGTTAGGGCATAACAGGGTTAAGCAAATTTCAATTTAAACCCCTCTTGCAATGTATATTAAATATGGTGGTAATAATTGGTGATTAGAGTGACTAATGTTCACATTTACTTATCTAGAAAAGTAAGACAACCAGGTTCCTTTGGCCAAGCAAATATCCAAAGGCTAATGCAAGATGCATTGATTCTCCCACTCTCCCCCCACCCAAAAAAACAAAAAAACAAAAAAAATGAAAAAAAGTGTTCAGCTGGAAGGCTAAAGAATGAAGTACACAAGACTGAACTACAGAACCTTCTCTGACTAGCAACAAGCCCATGTGTACATAGATATGTATATAGTCCTCACATACAGCTTACTGAGAAGTCATATTATCATAGCCAAGCAACTAAGTGTGATTTATTGATTGCGGAATACAGGTAGTCTGCAAGAAGTCTTGGGTTCATACCTCTACTCCATCATGTACCAAAGAGAGATAGGAAAAAAAAAAAAGAAAAAAGCTATCATATCTCCAATAACATGATAATAACCATGTGGATGAATACAGTTGTAGACTAGAGCATATAACGAGTAACGGGCAAACAGCAACTGCATATTCTAAACAAAAGCAAAAACAAACCATGTAATTGTTCCAGCCCGGTGTAGGTATAACGCCTTGTGGAGAAGACAGAAAAGCAGGCACATAGGATTGAAGACCCTGCCCGGACATATATGACATTCTCAGTAATGACCATGCAGGAAGCCCACCAACATATGGTAAACCGGATGAAGGAATAATTGTTGGGGAAGGAGATCCAGCAGCAGGGGAGGTTCCAAGGGAAGCAGGCTGCGGATGATGAAACTTGCAAGCAACTCCAAACTTACAAGATCCAGTTCGCATATAATAGGGACATGATTTCTCTTCCTAAGTGCCACAATGGAAAAAGATATTAAGACAATACAATGACTCCTGCACCTTCTACCAAAACAGTAACAGCAATCACTTTCGAAAATATTTAGCTGCAGGTGAAAAGATGCATTAAAACCTGACGCATGGGAAGACCTAAGACATTGAAGGACACAGGAGCAGCACCTCTTCTGTCCCTTGGATGATGATATTTGCATGTTGATCCATACTTGCAAGTCCCTGTCTTAAGAAAATACTGCAATGCATATTTTGAAAAAACAATTAAAAGTGACTAGTATTACCTATGCTATGAACCCCAAAGAAGTGTCTATAGTAGATAGATGAGGGAATTTCTTGCTTACAAGAACAGCAGAATAAATCAGACTCACAGAGAGGACATGAAACTCTCTAGGTTATAATTTATTTCCTAACGAGAGATTTCTTCAGTAAAGTTCTAATAATGAAGTTCATATAGATTTCATATTTTTAGTATTCATATGCTATCACTGGCGCCAAAAGAAAAATTATCATAGACAAAAAGCATAACATGTCACCCCAATTAACAAACCACATATTTGGCTAACACAGCGCTGGTTGCAACTATCACCAGACAAGACTTTTTCCAAGTAACTTGACCTAAAATTAAAGGGGAAGCAAAAGAGTAGAAAGGGACAAATATAAGTGTAAAAGTCAAGCAAAGCTCCCTCAAAGGAGAAATTATGATATTATGAAGCAGTAGCAACTAATGTATCCTTAAAACAACTTCAGGATTCCTCTATATATACTTGCAGTTTCATTTTTTATTATTATTTATTAACCAAAATTTATGTCCGTTGAAGAATGGAAACCTTGCATCTTAATTTCTTCATATAGCTCATGAAAAAACACTTTTATCTATCCATATAACCACTGCACGTTCTGTTTCATGATTTATCACAAGAAAGACATCAGTAAACAAATGCAGTTTCATTTTAAATAAAAAGTCATACCCCACAATCAGGCTGTCCAATTCTCTCAGGTAGTTCTTCAGCATACTGTGCACCCTGAAAATCTAATAAAGCATGAGTTTCATCGATTACATACGTAAAACAACAGTAAACACAGGAGGGTAAGTTACCAGAAAATTAAAAATGACAATTCCATAAACCACATGTTTGTCAAAACTCAAGAATCATACTAAATAAAAAAAATGCTTAGCCTATAACCAGAAGAATAAGGACTCAAAGGAAATAAAAGAAAGAGCTCCATTACAAGTGCAATATGAGGAGGGTGATTATATCGACAGTTACTTCCATAACCACACAACCCAGTCCTCAAGTAATACAAGCAGTCAGGTTCACCAGGTCGATCTGGATATTGGGTTGACTGAGCCACGTCATTTCTCTCCCGATTATCATTGATTTTCAAACGAAAAATGGCTTCTACAATACATAGCAGAAAGGAATCAGGTAATTAATCTCGCATCTTCACAAAAATCTAAATATGAATAACGAAAGCCCTAGGGAACGATAAAGCAGTTGTTGCCTGATGATACAGAGAGCAAGACAAATAGATGAACAAGTTAAGATTTCCACCTCATAAAGGACATTATTGTTGGCAAAATATTTGGAGCTTCATACGCTCCATTGTTTGAACATCAAGCAAATTCCACAGACTTTGTAAAACCATGTGATATCAAGCATAACAGTTTAGGTTTAGACAAAACGAAAAAGAGAATATAATTATTCTGAAACTTTTTTTACTCACACAAGCTACTGTTCCAAAAATAGCAACAAACACAAAAATTTCAAGACCTCACAATACATTGAATCCATCAACAAAATTCTACAAGCTAAAACCCATACACAATCTATATCACAATCAAAAAAGAACCTTTGGGTATATAGAATCCAACTTTTCCAACAAACACAACCCAGAGGCAACAGAAAAACGATGATCAGCTCAGTTAAACCGCGAATCACGATCACACTACAGAACCCAAACTCAAAATCATCGCTAATCACTTAACAGAAAAATCTGTATCACCTTCAATGTTGTCACCAGATTGATTGAAAGCAGCATTCTTCTGAACCTGCCGGTTTTCTGGCATCGGTTGCTTTGTTTGCTTTTCAATCAAACCCAGAAACCCCTTTGAAACTTACCGAAGCAATCGAAACAGAACACTTCCAAATTCACTCACACAGATGGTAAAAATGATCATCAGGGACTACAAAAATCACCAGAAAGACAAAATTCCCCAAAAAAAAAAAAAATCTTAACCCAAATTATAAAAATAAAAAGACGGCAAAGTACAGAGAGAAAACCACAGCTAAATTATGAAGAATCAAATATGAAATCTCAGACGAGATATATTCTTATTCGATAAAATTCCCGTCAATTCTTCTTCCCTGGTTCTGCACCCTTTGGAACATTTCGGATCTTTGAATGTGAAACCCGAGAAGTTAATACTAAAGTGAGTTTCTTGCCCTCGTGTACGAATAATAAATTTTCTGTCTATTGCAATTACCATAATACCCTCCACGTGGCGCCACCAAAACAGACTTGCGTGACCATTATTTATTAGTCGCGCGCGTGGTGCAAATTCCGAGCGCGAAAATCAGCACTACATCTTGTATTTATTTTTCTTTTTTGACGTATTTGAAAGTTTTAACAAATCAAAATTAATATCTCCGGAAAATAAAAGGCATTGATGGTTCATCTTTCACCGTTGGATTTTTCTTTCCAAGGTGGTGGGACCTTTATAATTTGTCAATAGTTCATCCCATCTGTTTTTTCAGTCTGGATCTCTTGAATTTTGAGTCCAACTCAGATTATTTTTATAAATTGACAATAAATCTATCTAAACTTTTAAGATTTATGTAGATTATTTCGTTGTTATTGAATATATTAGTTTACGAACCAAAAATTGACGTCATTTTTATTGGCATACAAATGTTATTTGAAATGTCATGAAAGTTTAAAAAAATTATGTACATTTTAACCTTTTTATTGGCCAACTTGGTTTATCCCACCATACAAATGTATTTGAAAAGTTATTTTTTAAAAAAATAAATATT
The DNA here is from genome assembly GCA_037074485.1 of Delonix regia. NCBI lineage: Eukaryota > Viridiplantae > Streptophyta > Magnoliopsida > Fabales > Fabaceae > Delonix > Delonix regia. Next base: position 34,227,234 of record CM073452.1, on the reverse strand, counting down.
AGTAATTACTTAGTTGAACCTTATTCCATTAAAAGTTTATTATGTAATTTAATGATAGAAAATTTAAAATTTAAAGTTTACATTTTTGTAATTTAGTGTCTATTATTTATTTATAAAATTCATGCTTCCCTATAGACATGAAAGTTATTTGTATATTTATTTTTTTGAGCAACATGTGAAATGGATGAGTTTTCAATGGTTTTTTACTTTTGCTATTTCAAACGGACGAATTTTGAAAATGGAAAGACATTTTGAAGATACATTTTTTAGTTGTTCTTGATTGAAGTGAGACTTATTTAAGAAAGATTTTTTTAAAGAACGTACATTTTATTTTTTAATTGTTAGAATTTATGAAAAATTAAAGAATAACTCCCAAATTAAAATCATTATATTTTCTTAAATTTATAAAATGGTGCAAAATTATTCAAATGGATTTTTCACTAATCAACAAAAAATTTTCAATTTTGTCATCTTCATTTTCATTTTTTCTTTTAAAGAACTTCAGACAAAAGTTTATTACTATTTCTTTTTATTTTTTGAAATCCTTGATTGAATAAGCCTCATTAGAACCACATATTTATTTATAGAAGTCCTTAGGCATGACCTAATCTGCATTCGATAAAACTTAAAGAGACTAAAGTCTTATATGCCCCTATCAGTTGATATCCTAAAACACTAAAAGGAACAAAGAGTCCCATATGACAACATTTAAATAAATAAAAAATAGAACAAATCTAATAATGAAAAATAAAACTATCACATGCATGCAGCATGGATGCATGTGTGTGCAGCATGGATGCATGTGTGTGCTTATATTCTACCTAAGTATCAAACTATTCAAGTATGATTACAAGGACAGTCAGATGAAAACTTAAAAGAGCATGACATCTTTGCTTGTTCATCTCTGAGCATTTCTCAACTTCTCTATATTCTCTTTCATTGTGTTTCACTATATTTTCTCTCTCGTATCTCTCTTAGGCCTCTTTGGTATGCAAAAGGAAATGGTAGGAATGAGAATTACAATGGAAATGAGATTAAAAATTTTGTTTAGCATGCAATGCAAAAGAAGGGAGTAACAGAAAGGAAGGAAGAATAAAAAGACCAAAATACCCTTAAATTAAAATAAAAAATCATTCAGCACTTGCGTTTCCCTCTCTCTCACACCACCACCATTTGTCGCCACATCTATTTTTCCTTCCCTTATTTCGTTGTTGCCATCATGTGCCACAACACTATCGCCTTTATCGTCATTTTAAGTTAAGGGGTGTACTAGATCCAGTTGCACCATCGTGTGCCAGATCCAATTGCATTATTGTGTGCCAAATCCACTTATATCATTATCACTGGATCCGATCGATAATGGCCATCACTTCACCTAAAGGCTCGCCAAATAGGGGATGAAGTGTGGTTTGGCCATCTCTGTTGTTTGCATCACCAGTAAGGGGTGTTAATCGTTGGACAAAGGGACAAAAAGGGTGGCCTAACGATGACGAGATGATAAGGATGAAGAGTGAACGTAGGTTGGTTCCCATTAACACTAGTGCTTTCTGACAACCGTGGGTAGGGATATGACTTCAAGGACAATTTACTCATCTATAATACCTTCCAGTAAAATCAACCTTATTCCATCCACCCTCTTATGGAAAGATCTTTCCTCCAAAGTGATGGAATCCTCATACCCATAAAGAGAATATGCTAGTATACCAAACACATATTTGTTTCTATTTCCCTTTCCATTTTCAGATTACCTTTTTCCTTTGTACCAAACGGGGTCTCAGTCTTTTGTGTTCACTTCATTCTCTCTTCCACCCCGTAGGAACTTGCCCTATTCTTTTTCATCTCTGCATGTTCTATGTTGATCCCTAAACTCGTCTTTCTTAGCCTTAGCTTGTCTTCTCCTTCAACAATTTATGGAAAAGCTTCCTTATGTCATCCTAGATCATTTAAGATCTTATAGGACGGATAGCTTGCAACTACATCCATGCCTATATTTACCATCTCTAACTACCCCTTTGACTTCCGTGTATGCTTTAAAAAGAGGGGAAATGAGCATTCCTTTGTCCATTTTTAGCTTTATATATATATATATATATATATATTGTGGTGTTCATAGTTATTTATAAGTATATATCATAGTAAATTAATGATTATTCCATAAATGATCACTTACTTCTCAATTCATTTTTCAAAGATAATATTTACATTTAAGTCCCTCTAAGATTTTTCCTTAATTAAAATGATCCTTTTTATTAGATAACTCGCTATTATTTAACAAACTTGTCGATATAACATGAAATAGAGCTTGAATACTTGCTTACTCATGACTTGGACTTGTCTTGGTGGCATTGTTCTTAAAATAATATTTTTAAACAAATCTTGCAAAGCCAAATAATTGTCAATTTCATGGTATTTTGAAGAAAAGTTTGCTTAAACAATGGCATTTTGGGAAAAAATGTCACCTTAGAAAATTTAGATCATAAGTTGATGATCACGTTGACTTCCATTTTTGGCACATCAACAAGTTTAAGTGTCCATAAAACTTCTATATTGGGAGGACCTTTTTAATTGAGTGAAAATCACCAGAGTATTAAATTGAAAGGCTTTTATCTCTGAAAGACTAAAATGAGAGCAAGTGATTTTCCTAGATAAAATCATTAATTTACTTTGTATTTTCTTTAGCATTAAAAAAAATAAGTTTAACTGATGTTGGAATTGACTAATTAGCTAAAAAGATGAACAACAAAGATAAAGGTTGACAAGCAATTTGTCAGAATTCATCAATATACACTTATAATTTTAGTAGCATGTCAAAAACAAAGACATATCCAAACATTAAGAACCTATGTAGCCCTACTAAGATCAAAGTTGTTAGAACTACCTATGATTTATGCTAGAATTCATTAGTAAGTGCTTATAATTTTAGTAACCTAACACCGTTAGCTATAGCCAAAATTCAAAATACAACACCTGTAGGCATAGCCAAAATTTAACAAATGACACATGTAACTGTAGCCAAAATTCAATAAATGATGCCATTAATTGTAGCCAAAATTTATTAGCAAACTCTTGTTGTTGTAGTAGTTACAAGTTATAAGCCCATGAATATTGCTATAGCTGGAATTTAGCAAGCAATTGCTATGATTATGACTAGAATTTAGCCATTTTTCAACTTATTATAGAGAGTAATGAAAACAAGTTTCTGAAGCTACAACTGTTTCCTTTTTTCTTGACCTACATTGTGCTCACATGGTATGCTAACTTGGCACCCAACTTGAGGTAGAGTTTACAAAAGTTGGAGAAGTTGGTCCATAAGTAGTTCTATGAAGCCCAAGACAAGGAGACTATAATAGAAATAATGGCATTGAAGCAGAGTTTATAAAGCAATTAAGGAGTTTGTTGATACAATAAGAAGGATGAAGATCATATGCAAAATGTAATTACCTAAACTTGAAGTGTTATGATGGTTGAATACACTTAGCCCTAAAAAAGATGTAAATCATGTAAAATTAGTTTGACGCCAATGGATCTAGCTATAAAGGCCTCATATGAAAAATAACTTGTCAAAGAGAAGGAGTATAAAAGAGCTACCAAAACTTCAAAAACACCCACAATGATTTTCATATTTGAGGTTAAAGAAAGCAAAAATTGGTTGGTAGACCACAAAAAAATTAGGAAAATGACATGCCTGGTATAAATGCAATTGAAATCATAATGGTTGAACGAGATATGTTAGTAGATACCAATATGTTCCTATAAACAAGCATGACTAATATGGTGTTAATTGTAACGCCTAAAAAAAATACTATTTCTCTACAATTAAACTTTATGTCTAGTCTTTTTTTAAAAAAAAATTATTATTATAATACTCTCAGTAGTTAGGAATCCCCTTTATGTCTTGAAATTTATTATGTACTTAGTTTTCTCTTTTCTAAGTCCAGATAAATCTAAGAGCCTTTGGCATGGTTCATGTTCCAATATGTTCCTGGTAAGGAAGACATTATCCCTTTACCCAAGATTTGAGATTTTAATCTCAAGTTGAGGTACAAGAAAATGTAGTAACACCACTTTTCAATAACCCTTTAAGCAATATAATCCTGTCATATATATCAGGAATTATAGGATGAATTGCTTTGTCAAAGAACTCATGAGATCTAAATTAGTTATGTAGGCAACATAGCCTGCCATATTCCTACATGTACAAGGTCCATAAGGCTCCATAAGGGTATTATTGAATTTCATTTGAGTGTCTTATCTTTTTGCTCATTCTATTAAATGGGATTCCACCATCATTATGTACATACTATTTAGAAGTTTGTTGTATAAAATGGTTTAATACTCTTAAAAGACTAGTTCCTATAAAAAAAAATATAGAATCCAAATCAAAATAAGGCCATTAGATATTTTATACAAATCAAATTGAATAGTAAAAATATTTACAGAAAACATACTAAATAATTTATATGAAAACATATTTATAAATACAAATAACTTCATAATAGTCGCGTAATGCAAACATATTATACACATAATCCATATAATAAAATACAAACAAGAATTAGCATCTTAGGCCTCATTTGGTACATAGAATGACTAGGAATGAGAATGGGTTTTGATGGGATGGAATCTTAAACCCATGTGTTGTGTTTGATATAATATAGTAAAAACGAATAGGAACGGGAAAGAAGATTAAGTAAATGACAATAATGCCCTTATTATTAAAAATTTGTCATTGTCAAAAATTAGTTAAAAATTTAATATTTTATAAAACTAATAAATTATATTATTATTTAAAATTAATTATTTTTATTTTGAAAGTTTAAAAACTTATTACTACAAATTAATTAATATAATATTAATTTTTTTAATTTTACAAAGATGTTTTATTTTCTTATCTCCCAAATTGGCATTTACCCCTTCTCCGTTCATCTTCACTGGCACCATTCATCTTCATCAGTGTCGTTCATCTTCTCTGTTGTCTCCGGCTCTGTCACCTTGCCCATTCATCTTGCCGGCGAAACACGCGCTGATGAAGCACAACATGTTGCTCAGATTTCTATGATCTTTGAAGCATAAAAACACCAATGATTGATCTCCCTTCCTTTCCAAATCATAATACGAGCAGCTCTTCTTTCACATTCCTCCCTCTCCAACGTTAGCGTCACTTACATGTCTTCTCTCATATGGCCAAACTGTTCACCAACAGAAGGGAGGATGGAGGAGACAAATTAAAGACGTCTTTCATTGCCAGTCATGGATGATAACGATAAAGAAAGAAATAGTCAAGAGAGACAGAGATCTGGTGACATCCACTCCTCTAGTTCACCAACAAACAGTGAACCCAGTGAATGAACCGTCAAGTTATAGTGAACCAATGGTACCTATTTAGCTTAAAATCATAGGGACAAAAGGGAAATTGATCATTTCATTCCTATGAGAGGTATGACATTCCACGGTTTGATAGTGGGATTCTAGATTCCCATTACTTCGGGATTGGGCTTTCGCAATGGATAGGGAAGGCCTATCCAACTGCTAACCAAATAAGGAATAGGGACTGACATTCCCATTCCCTAAGGCTAAATCTCTTAACCAAACAAGGCCTTAGTTCCTATTACATGGTATGCTTTCCTTTATCTTTGTAGGAATGTTCACTTGAAAAATGTTTATCTGTTTAAGTGAGATTATAAATCTCAGTAGTCATGTACCTTATTCAAAATATACAAGTATCATTATCATACATACTCTAAGAACTAAAAGCATTAATCTAGGCTATGTAACTTGATGCATATTTGGTTTCTCTTGTAACCACAATACTATACTTATAGCTACCTCATCATATTATTATCATGATTGTTATCATCTCATAATATTGGTCAATTTCATCATCACAGTGAGTTTTAAAAACTTAAGAGTTCAATCTGTCTATAGAAATTACCTTGTAGTAATTTACAAATGAACAAAACTAACTAAATGTACAAATAGCAAGATATACTAAAATATATTAATAATCCAGTTCTAAACAAGTATATAGAGAATAAGAGCACTAACTAACTCATACAAAAGTTAGCCATATAAAATTTCCATGAAACACTTTTTCCACTACCTCATTCTTTCCCTACCTTCAAATGAAAATACTAAGAAATGTTCGTTCTTTATATAGAAGTTTTCAAGTTAATATGCAAGTTACAATTTAACACTATGCAAATAATATTCAAACATGTCTTTGCCAACAGTTACTATGCAAATAGTAACCAAACGCATTTTTGCTGACATTTACTATGCAAGTTACTATATAATGGTTAAAATTATATTTTTATCTCAAATAATATTTTTTTCAATTTTCATTTTATTCCCTAAAAAAGTTAGAATTATAATTTCTACCCCAGACCTTATTTTTTTCTTTCATTTTAATCCTTAAAATTCTATTTTTAATTCCATTTTCTTGGCACATTATATTCTTATAGGCCAACTAATAATTATATGTTACCTTTCCAAAATTAACTTTCTCTTAATTAGGTCTCGTATATATTTAATATACTCCTAATAAATTTATATTTTCAATTAAGATAGGTTTAGAAATACTAGGATGTTACATCAGTTACCTAGTAACTACCTAAATCCTTACTTGTCAAAGGAGAAAGCTTGAACCCTTATGAACAAATAAGTGAAAGTCAAGTTTCACCAATAGAAATAAATGAGAATGAACCCTTAAGAGGAAACAAGTCAAAGGTAAGTTTGACTAATAAAAATAGATGAAATGTTCACATCTCTTGTTATTTCACTTAAAATAGCTTATACCAAAAGGTGTGAGAAGAAAGAGACTCAACACTTAAAAAAAAAAGTTTAATTGTGGTTATGAGTTACTAATTAATCGAAAAGAGAAATAACCAAGATTGTAGTTATCTTGCCAAAACCCTAGCTAAGCACAATTGAACCCCTAAATCCTAGTCTAGAACTCAACAATAAGTAGCAAAAAGAAATAAAGAATTAGGGCCTTACTTTATTGTAGTATTATTTCAACATACTTTCCAATCAAAATGTTTTGTTTAAGAAGAATGGGGCAATGCAGATATTATAGGCATAAATATGAATGATGAATGGCAAAGAGCAAGAGTTAACTATTGTTTTGCGTTTATGTTGTTTATTTTATTTCTCTTTCTTTAAATTTGTGGCAGTAACCACTAAGGTTAGGTTTTATCCTGTGTTTTATTTATTTAAACTTATTCTTTTATGATATCTAAGGAAGCCCTAATTTTCTATTTTCTTATTTGGCAATCTTTCTAAAAATTAAGAAACCTAGGCTACTATCCTTTATATATAAATAACGAGAACTTCAACCTTAATTTTGTATTCTAAAATTTTGCAATGAAATGAACATAAATTTCCTCAGTTCCTTTATAATTTCTACATGGTATCAAAGCATTGATCCATCTACCATGATTAACTTTGGCTTTAAGCTCAATAATGACAAAATAAAAGGGCAAAGTGCCTCAACAGAACCACAAAGAGATAGTGATCCCTTGTGCACTACTGGTTCTTTCCACCTGTCCAATCGACAAATTCTGGCACCAATCCTATTATGATCACTACATACTAGCTAAATGGCCACAACTATCTTGAGTGGTCATCTAGCATCATGCTTCACATTAAAGGCTAGGGCAAAGCTGAGTATCTTACTAATACAACTATTCCCCCTTGGGTTGATGATCCAAAATATAAAATTTGGGATATTGAAAATAGCATGATCCAATCTTGGCTCATTAATTAGATGACAACTGAGATTGGGGAGAATTTTCTGCTATACAATACTGCCTATGAGGTGTAGGAAATGGCCAAGGAGACTTATTCCTCAATTAAAACAAAGTTATTTTGTTCGAGATTGAGAGCTTTCTCCATAACTCCTGCCAAAATGAACTAGATGTCACCCAATATTAGAATGTCCTACTTTGTTATTGGTACTAACTCGACCTATATGAGGTCCAACAATGGAATTGTGTTGCAGACGCCTCTTACTATAAGACATCAAAGGACGAGAAAAGAGTTTATAAATTCCTTCTTAGTCTCAATCCTACTTTTGAAGAAATAAGGGGGATGATCATGCATTTAGACCCATTGTCAACCTTAAGAGAAAGGTTTTATCTGAAATAAAGCGGGAAGGGAGTAGAAAGAAAACTAACAACTAGCTCATTGATTCTTGTGATAGCACATGACTTTTTTGCCATTACTACTAAGGGACTTCATGGTAGTGATGATAAGCATAAAAAGGGTAGTAAAAATTGGTGTGATAACTACTAAAAAGTTGGCCACCTAAAAGGTAAATGTTGGGACCTCTACAGTAAGCTAGCCAATTGGAAGAGCCAAAGTAAGACTGAAAGTCAAAGGCATATGGTAGTAGTGGATAAGCTCGATAAAACACAGCCAGATATGAACGTTTTCAATAGAAAACAACTAGAAGTATTGTAAAATTTAATTGGTAGCCAGCTCACCAAATCTAAGTAGTGATAATAGTACTAGCCTATTAACACTCTTAGGTAATTTCCTTTTGGCTCTAATCTCTCGGGAAAATGGCAATCATACTTAGGTAGTTGATTCAGTGCAACTGATCATATGACGGGAAACCCAACTCATCTTACAAATTTTTTCTCTTACATTGATGCTTCCTTTGTAAGACCTACGAATAGTTCCTCCTTTAAAGTGCATGGCTATGGCATGATCATCTAACAAATTGAATATCTATAAAGTCTTACTAGCTCCTAAGTTGTCTTATAATTTGCTGTCCATTAGCAATATTACACAGGACTTACATTGTGTCATTAAATTTTCTAGTGGTGTGTATCAATTTCAAGACTTGGAATCAAGGGAGATGATTGGCAATGCTGAGGAATACACTAGCCTCTTCTTATAAAAGGAGTACCCACTATAGCTACACTTTTTGTTTTATCCAATGATTTACTTTTATGGCATTATAAGATGAGACATCTCAATCCCAATTGTATGAGGAAAATGTGTCCAACTTGTTTAATAAGAATTCTTTTCCTTTCAATTGTGAAGTTTTTTAACAATCTAAACATGTACGAACCTCTTATCCATCCCATAATCACATCTCTTCCTAGCTACCTTGATCCTTAATGATGTCTAGGGACCCTCACTTGTAACAACCCTTATTAGAACTAGATGGTTCATCACTTTTATAAATGATCATACTAGACTCAACTTGACCTACTTAATAAAGGAAAAATTGAAACCACTAAAATTTTTAAATACTTTCATTCCATGGTATACAATCAATACCAAACCATTATAAAAATCCTCCGCATTGATAATGGAACTGAATACTTTAACTTCGCATTTGATGATTTCCTAGAGACACATCACATAATTTACCAAAGCATATGTGTTAACACCTTAAAATACAATGGAGTCTCCAAAAGGGAAAATCAACATCTCTTAGATGTCATCTGAACCTTCCTAATTGCCTCTAACACTTCAATATCTTACTAGGGGGAAGCCATTCTTATAGCTACCTATCTTATCAACAATATGCCATCTAAAACATTAATCTACAAAACTCCATGAGCAAGGTTTCAATAAATTTACCCTTCAATCTCAATGATGTTTCCTAAACTTCCTTTAAAAGTATTTAACTGCACATCCTTTGTCCATAATTATAAATGTCACAAACTATAACCCTAATATGAAAAATGCATTTTCATTAGCTACTTTCCAATTAAAAAAGGCTATAAATGTTATTCTCCACGCATTAGAAAGTTCTATGTTATAATGGATGTATCCTTCCTTGAAACTTAACCTTATTTCTTGGGTACATCTAGTAAGGAGGAGAGTCTTGACACTTGATAGCTCAAAATACACTAACAATTGGTGTCCTTTGAATTCTTAATTCCTGAACCTAAAACCAATATACAAGTATCACTAGAGAATAATTTGGAAAAAGAAGATATTGTACCTAAACTAACCTTCCCTAAAACTTCACAAACTATACCTAAAAATAGTCTAGAAAAAGCCAGACTTGAAACACAGCCCTTAAACCATTGTGCTAAAGAAAACCAATTTGAAAGTGCACAGAAAAAACTCTTGGAATACTCTAGAAGGAAGAAAACATGTTAGGCAAGCATAACATTGAGGAGCAGCCACATGACATAAGCTTAAGTGCCTATGACAACTGTGATTATGAATTTGACATGCATATTGCCTTGAGGAAAAGGGTAAGATCTTGCACTATGCATCTTATTAGTAACTGTATCTCTTATGATGGGATATTACCTTGATACTATACTTTTATTGTTAACACCTCTCATGAGAAAATCCCTCAAGACATTTAGGAAGCTTTAAGCAACCCCGAATGGAGAATCGCAATACAAGAAGTGAATGCTTTTGAAAAGAATGGAACATGAGTGATTACTAACCTGCCAGAAGGGGAGATTAGTGGTATGCAAATGGTTCTTCACTATAAAATTCAACCCTGATAGGAACATAAATCGTCATAAGGCAAGGTTAGTCACTGAAAGGGTTCACCCAAACCTATTGAATTGACTAACAAGAAACTTTTGCCCCTATGGCTAAGTTCAATACTATCAAAGTCTTGTTGTCATTAGCGACCAACCTTGCTTGGAGGCTTTACCAATTTGATATTAAAAAGCATACTCCTGAATGGAAACCTGGAAGAGGAATTCAACATGGATGTACCTCATGGAATTGAATTCAAGGTTGGCTCAAACAAGGTATGTAAACTTTACAAATCACTTTACTTGCTCAAACAATTGCCTAGAGCTTGGTTTGACATATTCACTATAATTACTAAAGGGTATGGCTACAACCAGGGGTAGGTTAATCACACGTTATCCACTAAGTTCTCACATGATGGGAAAATATTAGCTAATAATATATGTGGATGACATAGTGGTTGTTACGAGTGACTTTAAGGAGGAAATTGTACGTCTTAAGCAAACACTAGCTAAGGAATTTGATATCAAAGTTCTTGGTAACCTATGATATTTCCTGAGAATGGAGGTGGCTAAGTTTATAAAAGGCATTGTTGTTTCTCAAAGGAAATACATATTAAACCTCTTGGAAGAAACTTGCATGCTTGGTTGCAAACCAACTAAAACTCCCATAGAAACTTATTACAAAGTGAAATTCAAGGAACACAACCCTCCTATGGAAGCTGGAAGATATCAATGGCTAGTAGGGAATTGATATATCTCTCTCATACCACAACAAATATATACTTCTCAGTGAGTGTAGCCAACCAAGAACACTTAGAATTAGTATACTGGATACTAAGGTACCTAAAAAAGGCCTCATGAAAGGGAATATTCTTTAGGAAGGGTGATAAAAGAAACATTGAAATATATATAGATGCTGACTGGGTAGCCTCTGTAACTAATAGAAGATCCATTTCTGGGTATAATGCATATGTATCAGGTAATCTAGTTACATGGAGGAGTAAGAAGCAACAAGAGGTGACAAGAAGTAGTGCATAAGCAAAATACTGGGCACTTTCTCAAGGAGTTCGTGAAGAGCTATGGTTGAAACATCTACTTAGATAGCTTAAGGTGGCAAATGAAAGTCCAATTCACACATTCGGTGACAACATCACCATTATCAACGTAGTTAAAAATATAATCCATCAAGATAGGACCAAGCATGTAAAATTGGATAGACACTTTATCAAGGAAAAGCTAGACTCCAACATTATCATACTCATCTATGTTCCATCACAGTGCCAAATTGCTAATTTCCTAACAAAGGCTCTTGCTAAAGTACAATTTAAAGAATTAAATCATGAGTTGGGAATGATTGACATCTACTCACTAACTTGAGGGAGGAGTGTTGTTATACGTTTATGTTGTTTATCTTATTTCTCTTTCTTAAAGTTTGCAGCAGTAACCACTAGGGTTAGGTTTTATCTTATGTTTTATTTATTTAAATTCCTATTTTTTGGGATATCTAAGGAAGCCCTAAGTTTCTGTTTTCTTATGTGATAGTCTCCCTATAAAAGTAGGAAACCTAGGTTGCCACCCTTTAGATATAAATAAGGGGAACTTCAACCATAATTTTGTATTCTGAAATTTTACAATGAAATAAATAGAAATTTCCTCCATTCCTGTATAATTTCTATATTACCAGTTGAAGAATACACTATAAAAGATAAGAAAGGCCATAACATATAAGCTTCGAGAAACTCCAAGAAATTATCCAGCAACTTACTTTATCTTTGCTTTTATGTACCTATTTTCCTTTCTTTATTCCTTTTTTTTTCTAACTCATTTATACCTTTTATTCTCAATTTATTTTAGCAATTTACCATTGTTTTCAGCCTATTATCAAAGTTGTTGCAAGTTTCTTTGGACTTTACATGTTATTATTTTTTATCACTTGAGTTTGTAGTTGTATTGAATCATTTTAAGCAATATTATTCATAGTAATTTCAATCATCTCAATCATATTCAATTTATCTCCATTTAAGACCCTTGTTTTTTTTTTTTTTTCCAAAACTTAACTTTGTTTAGAAACTAGGAAAACCTATATTTAGGACATGTTTGGTTCATGGAGTTAAAGGGAGTGAGAGGGAACGAGAATAAGCTATAGGGCCATTCGCATATTTAGTAAGCATTTAGGTAAGGAAATCTTGTTCCTATGGGATCTTCATTCCTTCAAATAGGATTCCTGGGAATAAAAATAAATTGGCCAAATTGCCCTAAAGCCTTCTCCCATCCTTCTATTCATTCATCACCGTGCCTCTTTCTTCTTCGTCTCTCTCTCCTTTGTCATTACTCTCTCTCATGCAGGATGGTTTGATGGTTCCAAATGGAAGCACATAGGACGGGGATTAATGGAAGAACATAAATGAGAATTGGGAAGAGGAAAAGAGATGGTGGAAATGAACATTGACCCAAAAAAAAAAAAAAAGGAGGAGATTAAGGTTATCATTTCAAATTGTTGGTATTTGTTTTGATGTAGAAATCAACAAAAACCACAGAACACATTGATGCAGAAACCTTCAGGTCAAATCGCTGATCTTTATTCCAATGCAAAAATCGACAAAAACTGAAGAACATAATGATACAGAAACTTTTAAATTGAATCACTAGTCTTCGTTGTGATTTCTGCTGGTCGCCAATTTCATTTGCTAAAGAAGAGGAACTCTAGTTTTGATACGAAGGTTCAACCATTTGAGGTAAAGAGAAGCAATCAATGGGAAAGAGGAATGGACTAAAGAGAAAATAATTTTATCTTTTGAATAATAATAAAAGAATTAATTTTTTAATGTTTTAAATAAGGATATAATTATAATTTAGTTTATCTGCATTCACATTCCTACTGTTTTTTCTGAACATGATACCAACCACAACATATAGGCCTAGATTCCTATTCTATTAAAGCACATTCTTATTTACAAACTCATTCATATTTTTATTTCCTATCAATATTTGAATCAAATAGGCCCTTAAAGAATTATGTCCACTAAATTATCACTCTTTCTTATAAAATAATTTGTTTTAATTTTTTATTAGTGGACCAAAATAAAAAAATATCTCAATCACATTAGATAGCATAAATAAAGTAATATATTTTGACCTCATCTGAATTTATTATCAAATACTCAAACCCAGTTTTATTCAAAAACATGCAACAACCTTTTTTTATGTTTTAAAAATATATTATTCAATAACTTTACAAAATTATATTTACCAAAACTATTGGTTGAGACGTCATTAGATTTGTTGGTCAAATACTTAAAAGAAGCTTTTATATTATTTGTATATTAATAGCTTTAAATACTTCTTGTGGTGGGGCCCTCTAATTGTTTTTCCGTTAACGCTCACTATCCAACTGCTACTTTGTTATTTATTTAGCTTGCGAAAGCAGAAAGAAACTAATGAGAAAAGAACCGTTCTTGTTTGTCAATGGCAAGAAATTCTGAAGATCTTGACCGTCCAATTAGGAGGTAGGAATGGCGGCTCAGACAAAGTGTGTTGGACCGTTCGGTCTAAGTCGGTGAGCCCACATAAAGTTTTCAACATGGATTTACCGTAATGCCCTCGCTGGAACTTCACAGTCAGGATTGTGCGAAGGGCAGTAATGTCATTTCAGACAACTTAGTTTGAAAATAGAACCTGCGATGACTGAGTTTGAAAATTAGAACAGGTGTATTGATAGGTTTTTATTTAAAATCTGAAGAAAAAATATTATCCTGGTTTTAAATTGAATTGTTATTTTGATTTTTTTTATTTTTTAAATGATATTTAAAACTTTTAATTTTTAGTTTTTCACTTTTTCAGTAATAACATATGTAGTTCCTTAAATTAAATTTTTTTAATAAATTTGATAGACAAAAATGACAATTTTAAATTCGTCAAAACTATTTTGAGATATAAAATGAAAAAAAAAAGTATAAAATTGATCCCTTACATTTATACTTTGTGATAATTTAATTTTTTATAAATTAATCGTAACAAATATGTCCTTCACAAATCTAAATTTGAACAAATTTAGTATTTTATAAATATAAATTTATACAAAATCTATCCATTTATTTTGATTAATGAAGGACTAATTTTGTATAAAGTATGATTTTTAAAAGATTAATTTGTCACATTTAATTTATGAAAGACTAAATTGTCTATATAAATAGAAACCAATTTGGTAATTTTTTCCATAAAATAAGTAAGTAACCCAAATAACAAGTAGTTGATAAATGAAATATTAAAATAATATTTTATAATTTTGATGTATATACTAATTTTGAGAAATTAAAATACACTTTTCATTCTTACTTATCACGAAATTGTTATTTTTATCCTTCACTCATTAAAATGTCTAAAATGTTATTTTTATTTTTAACTTTTCAAAAAATTACTAAATTTAGTCCCTCTATTAAATTCTAAACTCTAAATATAAATGACTAAATTTAGTATTTTTTTAAAGAGTGAATAACCAAAAGTAACATTTTTTAATGAGTAAAAAACTAATTTTTATATTTTAATAAGTAAAAAATTAAAATAAAAATTTTGTAAAAAATGAGAGACTAAAAACGTATTTTAATCAATAAAAAAATTAAAAATCATATGATATTTTACATAATTCTAATTATCTATTAATTATTTAAATTTTAAAACATATTTTATACTTATTTTAGTAATAAATAATATGAAAGCTAAATAAAAGGACCTAAACCCCAAAATGCATGGATAACCTTCGATAATTGAAGTGAATAAAAAATTATTTTTTTATTTTAATATATTTTTATTAATTTAATATTAATAAAATATATTTTTTTTATTAACTCCACTCACTTTTACCATCCGAATTGCCCTAAACCCTGATAAGGGAGAGCGGAACGGCAGAGAGGTGTGAAGAACCGTCGCCGTCAAAGCCGATGAGCAGTACCTAGTATGTGACATGGGGAGCAGTGGAGGAGACAGCATCATTTAGTTGAAAGTGGTGGTGGGACCCACAAATAGTTTAATGATCATACTATTTGCATTTTGAATTGGATTTAATTTTTATATTATTGTAAAAAAACATAATTCATTATTACATATAAGATAAAAATGATTTTTTAATTTAATCAAGTTCATATATAACTTAAGATTATATATATAATTTTACATTTATAAAAATAAAAATAATTAAATAATATGTTTTTATAATATATTTACAAGTTTTATTTCAGTTGTTTTAAATATTTAGGGTTCAAAACTTCATATCTAATATATATGAAAGTTTAAATTTTAAAATCTGATATATATTCAAAAATTTTCCAATCCAACTATCACGTTATTTGACGTAAACTAATAGAATGTTCTGATTTATTAACGTGATTCTTACTTTTGTTTTATTTTCTTTTTTCTTCAGTTTGAGGCAAAATTAATTCATCCAATTGTTAAAAAACAATCGAAAGGTAAAAAGGTATGTTATATTTAATGACTATAAGTTTAAAATATAAATTATAAATGATTTTAATTTGTAAAACTATTTTGAAGGAAAAGACCAAAATTAAAAAAAAAAAACTTTGAAGGATTCTAGGATTCTGTATAAGATACTTTTTTTTATGTATTCCCAAAATATTAAAATAGGGTTCGTCATATTAGAAAAATTTAGTTGCTAGATCATTTAAAATAATTTTAAAATTTATAGTCAATTATAATAAATATTTTAAATTTATGTTCATTAACTGTAATTTTTCCCAAGTAAAAACACTTTGAACGTCCTATTCAAATTGACAATTTAATTTAAAGTCAAGGTATAAGAATGTTCAATTGCATTCTGAGACTATGTTTCTTATGACCCAAGACTAAGTCTAGAAAAACCTTTGGTTCGATCTTTGACCCAGGGACCTAGCATGACTTAGAATAGACATATTAAATTTGTTCAGAGCGGCCAAGAAGGGCTTTCTTTTATCCCTCCAATTTAATATTGCAAAATTGCCCACATGATGTACTTGTAGCATCTTCCAATCAAGTACATTATTTTCCTTTTCTGTAATTAAAAAATTACCGTCTACATATCTAATATGATGACAATGAATGAAGTAAATTCCTTTTCTGTAATTACAAACCACAATGCCTACATTATTTTCCTACTCTAAATCAAATGCAACCATTTCCATCTTTCAATCAAGTGGTCTAAATACATTACATCAAAGCGTCTAAAGTTTTGATCAAAGTAGTAAACATATATCCAAGTTAACAAATCCAATAAATATTTAATCTCATAAGTTCACCCTAAACGTCCAAATACATTACATTGAAGGGAATTAATATCTAGGAAGTAAGAAGTCCTTAAAATCAATCAATATTCATAACATCTTGAATGACATTGCCACTTGAGCATCCTTAAACATTTGTAAAATTTGAACAACTCACTTAATTATAAAGTAAAAATCACAAGATATATGTAGTAAAATATTTTAGAAAAAGTATAGTAATAAATTATAAAGCTTACTGGATGCAAAGTCATTAAATTTCTTAAATTGATCAAAGTCACAGTTGTTAAAATTGAATTCTATAGAGGGAAGCTACTTTTTTGTGCAAATTAGTGCTTCTGTCATCTTAGGTGATAAAGAATTCCGCAAAAGTATCAAGTATGCACCAATTGGTGCCAAAAATGCTGAGAGGCTACAATGGATATTAGTACAACTAACAACACATCATGTGCAATAATATTAAGCACTTTATACTTAGTAGAATTGACTCTCAATTAGGCCAAGATATCGAAAAAAGTATCATCATCAAGTATATCAGATTCTAGATACTTCTCTAACTCTATGTCTAGTTTGAACTTCCTTTTATTTTCTTTGACATTTGCCACTTGTCCATTGGTCTTGTAGACATGAAAAATGGAATTTATGCTCCTTATATATCCATATTATTATCATAATCACCACTTTATCTGAGGCAATTCATGAATAGCATCCTTAAATTATTGCTAATATAAATGATACAGGGTGTCTTTGACCATTTTCTTCATGGTCTCGCGCACTTCATCATCATGTATATACCTTCAAAAGTGACATTCACAGGCAAGTTTGAACCTAGGATCCATCACCACCTTTATAACAAACAAAGGCTTACAAAAGTGCATTAGTTGACTAGTATCTTACCACCAATAAATTAATGGCTTCTAGAATCCATTCCTTCTGTTATGTGTTGGAACAATTGATTGATCAATGTTTTATTGGACTTAATTGGCATGTTTTTTTTAAAAACTATCTTCAATGGTTTTAAACATTAATGGGCCTTAGAAGTAAGTGGATTGTGTCAAGAATTGGCCCATAAATTCTTAAGTTCATATTCCTTTTGAACAACATAACAGGAACTTAATTTAAGTGCTTACTCAAAGCACTTAGGTTCTAGATACTTAACACCTTTAGCAAATAGCAAGATTTTAGCTATATTCATCCTATCTTCTCTAGATAAACTTTGACTAATGCTGGAAAGGTCCCACTTATTCCCATTAATTAAATCTTCCACCATCTCCCTTTTCTCCTCCTCAAGAAGATGAAAGCCATTCAAATAGTTAGCCACTATATCTAGGATCCACTTATCTTGCCAAATCATAATAGAAGTCCCATTACCCACCCTCCAGCACAGATCCTTTTTAATCAAATCCCTGCGTTCTAGTAAGCTTGACCATTCCCAAAAAGCTTTATCCCCTTTCACTGAATCCAGAAAATCACCATGAGGGAGATCTAAACCTTTTAGCACCCTAGCCCACAAATCATCCTTTTTTTGAATTAGTCTCAAAGCATTTTTTTGCTAACAAAGCAAGATTAAAACTAGAAAACTCTTTGAATCCCATCCCACCTTCCAATTTACTCTTTGTAAGACTTTTCCAAGCTTTCTAGTGTATTCTTCCTTCCCCTTTTGTTGCCCCAACCAGAACTTACTTAATAAACTATCAAACTTATCACATGTCTTCTTAGGGAACTTAAAACACACCATAGGATACATCAAAACCGCATTAGCTACAGTCTTGATTAAAACTTCCCTTCCCGCATATGATAGCAATTTTTGCTTCCAACCTTGAATTTTAGCAGCTAATTTCTCTCTAATAAAACCTAAAGCCTCCACCTTAGATGTTCCCCACAACACAGGCATTCCCAAGTACTTCTTAGGATCCTTTGATTCCTCTACCCCCATCCAACTACACACATCCTTCGCCACCTACCTTGGCGTGTTAGCAAAGAAGAAGACACATGATTTATCCAAGTTAGCCCTCTAACTAAAGCATCACAGTAATTCTTCAGCACCTCTCCAAGCACTAAGCAATCTTCTTCATTAACATTCATAAAAAGCAAAATATCATCTACGAAAAAACAATGAGATACGACTGGGTAGAATCTTGACAACTTAATTCCCCTAAGATAACCATTACAGACATGCTTACTAACCATAGATGATAATACATTTGTAGCAATAATGAATAAATAAGGGGAAATGGGATCTCCTTATCTAATTCCTCTCTTAAGCTCCAAGGCAGCAACACTCTTCCCAGACAACTGAAGATTAAATTTTACTGAGCTTACACACCTCATAATAAGATCCAACCAACTCATCCCAAATCCCATCATTAGCAACACAACTTTCAAAAAACCTCATCTAAGCCTATCATATGCTTTGCTTATATCCATCTTGAGAGAAAATTCACTCCTCTTACTACCTATCCTATTCCTCAAATAGTGAAAGACCTTGTGAGCTACCAAGATATTGTCTTGAATCACCTCCCAGGGACAAAATCCCTCTAATTCTCAGAAAGTATCCTAAGGAGAATTACTCTCAATCTATTAGCCACCACTTTAGAAACAATCTTATAGATAAAATATCATAGGCTAATAGGCCTGAACTGAACAACAGTTTCAAGCTTTTTAACCTTAGGAACAAGCACCAAATTAGTAAAATTCAAGTCCTCTAAGGATCCCTTTGCACAAACATCCTTAACCAAAACCACCATTTTTTTTTTCCCACAATCTCCTAAGATGATTGATAAAAGCATCCAGAGAATCAATCTGGACTAGGGGCCTTCGAAGCACCCAATTCAAAAACTACTCTCTTCACCTCCTCTTCCTTAATTGCCCTTATCAGCATATCATTCTCCTCCTGAGACACACTTTTGTCAATATATCCCAACATTACATTCAGTAAGCTAATCAGAGAAACCTTAAACAAATCCTTATAATATTTCAACACTTTATTTACTATATCCTTCTCATCCTCTTATGATGCACCATCTTCCTTTTTTAGCCTCAGGATCTTATTTCCTTATCTCCTTTGAATGGTTGTAGCAAGAAAAAATTTGGTGTCTTCCTTAAGCCAATTGATTCTGGATCTTTGCCTTTAATACAACTCTTCCCTATCCCATAACCTTTCCACTTTTAACACTAAGTCATCAACTTCTTTCATTTTCTCTTCCATTAAAACTCCTTCTCTACATCTAGCTAATTTGACCATTAATCCATCAATAACTTTTCTATTATTGAGGAAAGCTAGTTTACTCCACTTTATCAAAGCTTCCTTACATCTGTTCAATTTACAAATAAACTCCTCTTCCACCACCATCCCATGCTCCCTCCTTTTATTCCAAATACCTTCAACCATTGGCAAGAACTTCGAATGTATTATCCAACTCTCTTCAAGTTTAAAGGCCCTAGGAGTCTTTCCCTCATGATATTCTAAGTCTGTAAGAATAAGATGGTGGTCTAATCTCATTGGCTCCACATGAAACACCTGAGCTTTATGAAATAACTCCCTGAACTCAAAATTGCTTATGACCCTATCTATTCTTTCTTTAATATGTTGCTTTCCTAACCTTCCATTGGACCAAGTAAACCTTACCCCCCTTAAACTCCATATCAATAAAGCGACAATCATTCAGTTGATCCTGAAAGTTCCTAATTTTCCGTAATGCTCTCAGCCTTCCCCCCATCTTCTCATCTTAGGAAATTAAATCATTAAAATCGTCCATACACAACCAAAAACTATGAATTCCCTTAGCCAAATTTCTCATTTTATCCCAAACAACTCTCCTTTTTGCTTCCTTATGAGGGCCATAAACAAAAGTTACAAACTCTAAAACATCAAAAACTACTGAAGCCATTTTAACATGTATTAAATTTTTTGATGCAACCAGAATATCAACCACCACCTCATTATTCCACCAAAGGGCAAGGCCCCCAGACAAACCATAAGGGTCAATGAAAAACTCATTAACTGAACCTTCTTTCTTTCTGACTTTTCCCATTTTCCTTGCCAACATCTTAGTCTCCATCAAGAAAACGACAGTTGGCTTATTCCTTTTACACACCTCCTTCAAAAAAAATTTTTTTTTTTTGGGTCAAAGCCACTCTAAGGCTTTGACAATTCCATGATAACAGTTTCATAACCGTTAGGTAGCTTTCTGCGGCCAGCCACCATAGGCCTCAGAATTTACATAAGATTTTACCTCAATTCTACCAACCCTAAAGACAAAACCACCCTCAGGCAACTTACAATCATCCAACATAGGAACTTCCATCAAATTCTCCATTAATTTGAACATCAATCCACACCTTTTGCTTTTCCTTTTCTTCCTAGGTGAGTTTCCTTTCATATGAGAAAAAACTCTTAACCTTGCTTTTTGGCTAATATCACCCTCTCAGAATTTATCCATCTTTCCTTCTCGTGAACTTGAAGCTTCCTCCAGTTTTCTTTTAGTACTGAACTTATTCATCCTTTGAACGACATCCACCAACAACAAATTCTCATTGTATATTTCCAATGGACCCATGCTCTACTTGTCATCTGATGGTATCCCCACAATATATTTTGGAGATATATTCCCTACCATCTCTTCACCAACTTCCTCAACTTTAACAACTTTTGACCTTATAGAATCTTCCTTATTTACTAATTTAATAAACCAAAACTCCCCACCAGACCTTCCTTTTTGCTCTAGCCCATCTAACTCAACCTCCTCAACCTTGATATCTCCTTAATTAAACCAAGAGTCTTGAGAATGAGCACCACTTTTTAAAATTTCCCTTTCTTTCTTCGGCCCACCATCATCCATAACCTCATCAGACACCAAACTTCCTCCTTATCTATACCACCCCTACAAGGCCCACAATCTAGGCCCATAAACGGTTTAACAACACTATCCCTATACTCTTCCTTACCCATCTTCCATTTGGCCTCAACCTCCATCATGCCACCTATACCACCTCTAACAGCCTCCTCATTCTTAGCAACATCTTCTGTTATACCTGTTTTTTGCCTTTTAACAACTTCCCCAAAACAAACAAACCCTTCCCCCTTCTCACAACTATATGTACTAAACCCATGTGCTCCTCTCGACGTGTGCTTTCCACGCTTCTTCCACCTCCCCTCCTCCTCTAGCTTACACCATTCACATTACAATAAACCAAAGCACCTTCACACACCTTCATCGTGCAATCCCCAACCAAGGCCCATATCTTGGTTCCTCCATCTTGACCAAAGACATCTTTGTAATTGAATCACAACTCCTGGACTCGTGGCCTATCAAACCACATTTGAAGCCAAAATTTTGTAACCTTTCATACTTCACCTTCACCCAAACGCAATCATAACTTGGCTTGGGAACCCAAAAATCATCGATCAGGCTTCTATAAATCTATTACCACTCAAGCTTTGATATAGTTTCTATGAATCCTTCCCTCCAATACCAATATCTCCAAATTACCACCTCACCCATTGCTACTCCAAGCTTCTCAACATTACCTCTGTTCATCCCTTCCAGAGGGATATTATGAAATTGCACCCAAAATGGACACATCTTGAACTTAACTTCCTGAAACACCCTATAATCATACCATCTCTGAATAGTCAAAAGACATCCTAAAATCAACCAAGGCCTCCCTTTAAAAATCCTACAGCACTCTCTTTCTTCTTTAAAATTGAAAATAAATGCATTACTCTCCACCTCTAAAATTTCTAGTCCCTTTTGTAAGTTCCAACCCTTTCTGATCATAGAGAGCACAATGTTCTTATTCAAGCTCATGTCGTTAATAATTTTACCAATCAAATTTCTACTGTTCAGTTTTGGTCCTTCTAAAGAATCCCAATCAAGATGGATCGATTTCCCTTTACCTCCATTAAGCCCTACCACCATGACTACTATACAAACACCACACCACAGTGAACGACGAGCATAATAAACCACAAACTTACTCAAAAATGAAGAAAGAACCCTTTCACCCTCAAACTCCCCTCCCAAAGAAACCTACAGCTCCCACTAGGTAAAGAGACTAACACAAGAGGTTGTTCCTACATTTTGGGATATTAAAGTTATGTGGCTATATGTGCATATTAGTTAGCAGCCATATTTTCATGAGCTAAGGTATATGCATTTTGTATTGAACCTTGATGTTATAATATATTAGTCATAAATATTATTATTATATTATTAAAATATTATATATATATATATATAAAGTAAAATATATTAAATATAATAAATAAATATAAAAATATATTAATAATTTATTTATATTTATATTCTAATTAATATTATATTAATAATTTCTAATTTATAGTAATTTATATATAATTTATTCCATTATAATATATATTTTATATATTATAAAATAGTGGATTTCATTGGTTGTCTTTGGATATAATTTTAGTTCATCCTATGGGCATCTAATATTGATCCATAGTAATTCGTTAAAAAGTTTAATAAATAAAATGCATTATATAATATGATGGAAGAATTTCATAGATTATAAATTGGATTAGACTTAAATATAATTAATATATATACTATCAAATTTTTTAATTAACGCATGATAGGTGTAGTAAACTAATAATAATATAATATTAATTGAAAATACATAATTTTTCCACATTAACCATACATGTGTCAGAATTTAATTGAAAGACTGTATACTCATATTTTAATTGCATATAAGCTTTTTCTTTATGAATAAGGGATCTATTTTGCCGCCATAAGGGAAATGCTTGGCAAATGCTAGAACATGTGCTTCATAAGTAAATAATGAAGAATGAAAACAAAGACCTATATTGAATTAATTCGAGAAGATATAAAAGAAGAAAGCAATTCAGAACATAAGTGAAACAGGGAAGAAATAGAAATAGATTAAATTAACATATAACTAAATAGATAATTGCAAAATAAAAAAAGAAAAAAGGAAAAATTGATATAATATTTACTATAAACCAAGATAAATAATAAAATCTTTAAATAAATAAGTATGAATAATTTATTTTTTATGAAAATAAATTTGGAAAATAGTTAGTGTAATGAAATAGGAAAGGAAACCACTAAAAGATAAGTTAACAAAGAAAGAAAAAGCAAAGATAAATACTGTTTGAAAAAAAACGAAGCAAAGATAACTTAGCGCATAATTAACGTAACGTAGTAATTGGTATACAAATTATAAATGAAAAGTAAATATAAATGCAAATAAATTTGCTGGATTACAATTTTATGAAAGAGTAAATTAATACTTAACCAAAAAAGTGAGATAATAAAATAATATTTTTCTTCACATGAGTCAGATTAACAAATTTCACATAATTTTAAACATAAAAAAATTCATTATGCAATTTCAAAAATATAAAAATAATACATAAAATCTAAAATGAAAAATGTATACTTACAATTTTTTTGAAGACTTTAAAGTTCAAACCCACATAATTGAATAATAACAAATTAAAAAAAAAAAAAAACATATGGCTTGCGTGGGCCCAACGCAAGTGGAAGCAACGGTGTCCATTAATAAAACAAAAAGGGCAAAATGGGAATACCATGTTATTTCATTGCGAAGCTGCCTTGACCTTCACGAGTCACAAAGCAGTCAACTGGGTCCCACCAAAAGTACTTGTCAAACACGCAGCCAATGGGCACGAGGACACAGGTTTTTTTTTTTTTTTTTCCGTGTTATAAATTACTTTCCTTTTAAATTTTACGTTAGAACAAAAAATCTAAATTATTTGGGCTTTTATTTAAAGTTAATTGAGTTTATTATATATTAGTAAATTATGTTCTCTTTAATATGAGAATTTTATTAATTAACAAGAATTTTTAATTGATTAAATTCTTAACTTTTTATGCGATAACTCTTTAAATTTTTTATATATTTATCAAAATTTTTTTAAAGTACATAAATTTTTTTTAGTTAACTAAAAAAATTTTAAAGTAATCATTGAATTAATTAATTAACTGCATTTTAAATCAAAAATTTTTTTAAGTTTGAAAATTTTTTAAAATTAACAAGAAAATTAATAAAATTTTTGTTATCAACAAGAAAAGTTATAAATTAATTAATTGCTTATTAAATCGAGAATGTTTTGAACTCTAAGAAATTTTTGAAGTGAACAAAAAAATTAACGAATTAATTATCCGTCTCTTAAATTAAAATTTTTTTGAAATTTGAATAATTTTTAAAGTTAACGAAAAAATAATAAATTAAGTAATTGACTGTCTCAAAATTTATAATAAAATATTATAAATATAACTTGATATAGTTCAAAATTAAAATAAGAGAATATAATATATAATTGAATAGTTTATTCAACGGTTTAGATCATTTAAAGTCAAAAGTAGAGTCAAATATGATTTCATCAATTTTTTATATTTTAAAGTTCTTCAATAAATAATAAACTAGTTTGTTATTATAATAATCTCTTTGCAATAAAAAGATAAATAGCTATATCTAGTTTAACAAAAATAATATTTATATTATTTATATGTTATATAAAATAAGTTAAATTTGACTTTAAAGGCAAAAAAATAGTGAAATAAAAAGTTATGAAATGCATTTTTAATCTGATTAAAAATAAAATTAAATATAATATAATATTTGTAGTTGTATAATTCATTTAACCTTTTGACTAAAATACCTTCCATAAATTAATTGATGGCATTCTAGTAACAAAAATTAAAAGTTGACTAAAATATAGTACATCTTTTGATTTCAGGAAGGTCTTGTATCTTTTATAAATAGATGAAAGATTTGTGTAATTTCAAAAAAGTTTTGGAGATTTCTTTATTATGTACTAAAAAAATTAATATTATTCCTAAAGCTATTGTAGTTATTTTTAACTTTTAAGGGAGGTTTGTGTGTATTTTTATGAATAGAATAATATAATACAAACGAGCGTATTATATGAAAGTTTTTTGAAATTGATAAAATATAAATGAAAATGATAAAAATTTCTAAACTTAGGCATGAATTTTTATAAATAGAATTATATATATATAACATTTACAAACGAGCGTATGATTTGCATCACTTGATTGAATCTTTTTTAAAAAAATTATAAATATTATATTTATATTGGACAATATGACAGAAAAAAATAAAATTATATTATTGTCTAATCCTACTTTTCAAGTGTTTGCAATTAACTCAACCTTAAATGATTAGGTCTTTCGAAAATTTTTATTCAAAACGTCATATTTTTATTGAAGAATTTAATAATAAAGACTCAAAAATTTCACTGAAAGTATAATATTTGAACAAATTAGAGTAACTTTTCTTGAAATTTGATTAAGTTACGTCATATACCTCTTTTGTTTTAAAAATTTTATCCCACTTTATTACAAAAACATCTTGTTTAATTTATTTCAATGACATAATGAAGGAATTAAGTAGATATTTATTTTTTTAAACAAATTTATTCTTCATATGACAATAAAAATAATGAAAGGTTTTTTTAGAAGGAATGTATCAAGTACAAAAAACTTATTTTATTAATAAATATAAATTAGAAGGGAGTATATATATATATATATATATATAAATTATCAAAAGTTAGAATATAAGATGATATTTTCAAAATAAAAATATCAAATATATTTTAATATCAAAATTTCAAGAAAATAAATATTGTAATATCATTATGATTTTCCGTTTTCAAATATCAGACACTAATAAGATTTGGTAGTCTAGGATCTGCGATAGGTAATTATATTAGCCAATAAGGTCTTGCCACGTGTTCTGATGACCGCAATTTAAGGACTCTATTCTCTTCTTTATGTTGCCTTACGTGGTAGGACTGTGAAGACACCCATCTTAAAAATACATTAATTAAGAATAAAAATTATTAATTAATTAATTATCTAATTAATTCATTCATTAATTATACTAATATGAAAATTGAAAAATTAAAATGAAAAATCCAAAATAATAATAACAAATAACTTTAAAAAGAGAATTGGAAAATGAAAATGAACTAATATGGAAATAATTAAAATTAAGCTATGAGTAGCAAATCACAAAATAAAAATAATAATAAGACAAAATAAATAAAAAATAAAAAATAATAAAAATCAAATATAAGGGAAAGTAATATATATATCTATATATATATATCAAACATAAGAAAGCAAAATATATATAAATATATATAAGTACACAAAGTAAAAATAAGAAAAAAAGGAAAACAAAATAGAATAAAAAAAAATACAATAAAAACATCGAGCAACAAAAGCAGCGAGGAAAAGAGTGAAGAAGTGAACAAGGAGGCTAAGCCATTCCCTGTAGCCGTCATTACCCTATGTCTTCTGTACAAAAGGGCGCCATCTTCAGGTCTTAGGAGCAGAGGCATGGGGTAGCATTGATGAGGAGGTGACGGAAAGGAGAAGTCAACGGGAGAAAAGCCTGAAAAGAAGTCTGAAAGGAAGGGCGGAGCGGTTAAGATAGAGGCAAATAGGTACGAACAGAAAAGGAAAAGAGGGTGAAGTATGCGATGCAATAGAGGAGGAGAGGCGAAGTTTGGCTTTAAGAAGGAAGCAAGAAGAGCTAGGGAGTGGGATTAACAGAGTAAAAAACAAAGAGAGGTCAGGAGAGAAGGAGAAGTAAAGAGAAAGAGACGAAAAAGAGGGAGAGGCCGAGAGCGTGATAAAGGAGAGCAGAAATGTGAAACCAAGGCAAGAAAGAGCCAAAGAGAAGAGAGATAAAAAGCAAAGAAAAAAGGATAGCTGAGGGAGGGCGTTGAGAATCTAGCAGACGAGAGATTGAGGAGGAAGAGTGAAGCACAAAGGGAAGGAGCCATCTTTCATCCCTGTTTCGAGTAATATAAAACAGAGGTGAACGGTCAACAGAGAAAATGGACATCGAGAGAAGGAATTGAGGGAAGGAAGCACGAAGAAGATAGACCAAAAGCAAGGAACTCAGGAAAGTGTGAAGAGGCCAAAGGAAGAGGCAGCGTTGAGTGCACAGATGCAAAGGTAGGAATGCCGAACTCAAACCAAAATTTCTTAGGAACTGCTGTATTCTAGTCCCTGAAGTTATGGTGATGTTGTTCTTGTTCTTGTTAAATGCTTCGGTTCATGTGAAAACTTGGAAATGTATGTCTTTCCTGATAAATGAGTTTGGTTAAGCCTCAGGCTGTTGTGGAATGTTGTTTTGGTTCCTATATCTACCTGTGATAAGCCCTTACACTTGGTTTCCTGCTACTTGATAGTGTGTAGGAGGTCAGAGATAGAGTGCCATTTTGTTTTCAGTGTTTACTGAGGCGGGTTCCCGCATAGTGTATATGTTGAAATCTAGTTAACTTTGAAATGACCCGATCCTCTTATGTTCACCTTTGCTGTCTAATTATACGCTGCACTCAATCTTCTGCTTGGTTAACAATGTTAAAAACCAGAGCGCTATCGACATGAAATGGTGCTAATATGCATTCATTTTTATTATTTATTTATTCTTATTTTTTCCTTTTTTATGTTTTTTAATGGTCAATAGGATTTGTGGATTATTTATTTTATTATTATTTTCCTTTCGAAGGGGCGATTTCATTTGATTAATGTGATATGAGCTGATGCTAATCTTTATGATATGTGATGCTACTACTTTTCCTCCGTTGACCTATATTATTTTCGTGAGTTAATTAATATAAGGACTCTTGTTCCTAGGGGTCCCATTATTGAATAATTGATAGGACGTTGTTGCAGGACAGAAAGAACCCGGGGATTTTTCGGGTAAAATTTCAATGACCCTCGATCTTTGTATAAAATATATTTAAAAAGAATAAAAAATAAATTTTTTATAAATAAATATATATTCATTTTTAAATTTTTTTATAAGAAATAATATATAATTGAAAAATAAAAAATTAAATTATTTTTAACATTTTACAATTTATTTTATATATTTTAGAATTTATTATTTTTAAATTAGATATCATTATATATAAAAAAATAATCTAAAATATTAAAAATGTATATTTATATATAAACATAATTATTTTTACATTTTTAAAAATATATTTTATATAAAAATTGAATGCCATTAAATTTAGATTTAATGACCTACGGTTGTGTTGATATCTTATTTTTCTATTCTAATATTTGTAGCCACATGATGCGTTTGAACATGTGCACCTACCAACACATAATAGCGTTTGATCTTGCTATTTTTTTTTTGTTTATTATTATTATTATTATTATTTTATTTATTTTGTTCTTTTTCTTTTCTTTCTTCCTTTTAATTTTTGGGAGTGTCATGTGGAAATTTTAGCCCCTTCAAGCATTTAAAATTAATCGATTAAGGTCATATCTTTGAAGTTAATTTTCCACAACCTAAAGATAATATAATTTTTAACAAAAAATTAATGATTTCCCAAAATTTAAAAAATAGGATACTTTATAAATGAAGAAAGTTAATCATTTCTCATGATGCAATAACAAAATAATTTTTGATAATTAATTTACTTTTTTATTTAGAGTTATTGTGTATGAACGTTAATATCTTCAAATACTTAAGTAGGGGCACATGAGATTTTTTAGTTTGCTAAGAAAGTCTATATTTGATTTTCATGGAAAATATGAAAGTAAAAATATTTACTAAGCCTCAAAGTAATTTATTCTACTTGCTCTTTGTGAACAAAAATCCCAAAACACTTCTCTTTTCTTTTAAAGTCCTTTTTTTAAACTCCAAAAAATAAAAGAAATTCACATTTTTGTAAAAAATTCTACAAATAAAAAAATAAAAAAGAGAGAAAATGGAGAGAAGAAGAAAGCAAGGTTATAATGAATTCGTAAATTAAAACACATTAACCAAATTTCAAATTCGTTTTGTTTGCAAAAATCAATTGAATTTTGTCTATCTCGTTTTGTTAAAAAAAAGTCCCCAACCAACATACATGCATTTATAGACAAATTATGTGAACTTTGATCCCTATCATAAGGTATGTAGACCTTAGCTTCTAATCCTAAGTCAAGTTCACATTTGTAAATATTTTATTTTTTCCCTTTATTTTAATTTTTTTAATTTTCTTTATTATTCTCTTTTCTTTTTGGCATATGATTGATAAGAGTAATTGAAATTTAAATTAAGGCCGTATGTGTTTTACATAATCAGCTTTGTATAATTGTTGTTAAGAAAGGGTCCTGTGGGGCGTCAAACACCTTCCCCATAAACAATCGACTCCCGAACTTGATTTTTGGTCTGCAGACCACCTTATCTTTGTAAATTGGTTTTTCAAAATTTATTTTTTAAAAATTTTAGTAATGACTCCTAAATTTTAATTTTGTTTCCAAGGAAAAAATTAAAAATTATTCTTTTTCCATGCTAACCACTGTCACATCTCGGGTGTGACATGAACCCTATTGGATTCGACTAACCAGTGTGGTGTTGCCATGTCACTTGTCATGTGACATCTTGGCACTAACTATTTCGCGATAGATTGAAAAAATATTAGATAGTACTTGATTTGATATATCACTTTTAATGAAATTATTTTTAAAAAAAAAGTTACAACCATTAAAAAAATAATTTCATTAGAACTGGTATACCAAATCAATTATTTATATAAATATACTAGAAGTAGCTAATACTTTTTTTAGATAGATTTCATCTTGTACTTATAGTATGAAGGTCATGTTTTTCTAATCTCAATGATTGATTTAGAAAGTAATGATTTAGATTTTTAATAATAAAATATGATTGCATGTAATTATTTTTTTTTCTATAAATTTAAACTATTAAATTTTCATCCAATGATTGAGAGTTAGTAAATAACCCTTATTTTTTCACCATAAAAATGAGCAAATCCGAGCTCAACTATTTGAAATAGATTGGGAAAAGTTAAAAAATTTACAAGCACGTAAATTTAATAAAATTTAAATTGTTAGGTAAAAATTTAATGGCTATGATTCTTTTAAATACAATGTATTTAGATTCTAAAATATAGTAAATCTGTATCCCACTCTACTTAGGACATTTTTGTTGTTGCAAGTAATAAAATAAGGGAATAAAAATAAAAATAAAAATAAAAATAACGATGAGAATAAAAAAAAATTGTGTGATATATAATTATGTTTGGTATCACCTGATAAAGAGCAATAATACATATTAATTGCTATGTTTGATGTTTGGTGACACATGAAAGTCATTTAGTGTGATTCTAAAAAAAATAATAAATTCATACGCGTACTAAATATTTTTTTTAGAATGAGTACAATTTATACATATAAAATATAAGAAGTTGAAGGTTTTTTTTTTTTTTTTTTTCTATTGAGTAAATTATACTAACTTTTATAGTTTATTGAAATTATACAGACCTTTTGATAGGAAGAGATAAAAAGGAGGAAGATGATGGAAGAAACACGTGACAAAGGCGTGAGCTGGTAAAAGGCAGTTACATTCTAATCTCTTCTTATTACCTTACTTCAAAAATACCCTTCGTTAACATAAATATATGTTTTTAAGAAGGACATTGTTAGTTCCCCAAAACTCTAAATTCTGAAAGGGGTGAATTGAAATTTCGAAAACTGATCAAAATATTACATAAGCCTAAGCCTTCTTTAAGTTGAATGACAAATACCTTTACGAAAATAATAGAGAAAAATATATTTTTGTTCTCTTATTTATCACAAAATTATTTTTTTAGTCTTTCATTAATTAAAATGTTAAAAATAATTTTTTTATTCATTGAAAAATGTCACACTTAATCTCTCAATTTTTAAAACGTTAATAAATTTAGTCTCAGTCAAATATTAAACCCTAAATTTAAAAGACTAAATCTGATATCTTTTTTAAAAATAATAAACTAAATGTAATATTTTCTAATGAATGGGAATTATTTTTGACATTACAATAAATAAAGAATCAAAATAATAATTTTATGAAAAGTAAGAAACCAAAAATATGTTTTACTTCAAAAGAATATGACAGATTAAAATAGAAGTACCTTTAAATGTGGAGTTTTCTTAAATTATGCATATAAATAAAAGAGTAAGAAAAAAGAAAATCACATAATTAATTTTATAGTAGTTTTTTTTTTTGCCGAAAAAAGAGTACTTATTATATAAACATAACAATTTATAGTAGTACATATCAAAGCGATCTTCCATGTATTTCTCAAGTACGAAACAAAAATATTTTCACTATAATAACGGAAATCACAACACAATGAGATAACCATTTTCAATAACTCAACCACTTAGCTTTTATTACTTAATCCCAAAAGACAAAGTCAACAAGTAAACACAAATGTTAAATTATGTTTGGATTGAGGGTCAGGGAAAGAATAATAAAGAATATAATTGTCAAATTAAAATGAATACATATTTAAATGTTTTTATAAGGAATGAATGAAATGGCAAGATAGGATTTATAAGACTTTTTTTAACCATCCAAAATATTATTTTGTTGTCTTTCAATTTGGGTCAGACTGTAAGTCGAGGGATTAGTAACTTTTAATGGAATGGTAGATACCCTGGGTAATAAAAAAATATAAAAAATTATGTATTTATCAAAAACTCATATAATGATTATTTTTTAAAATTTAAAATATATTAAGATGGAGTTTTTCTTTTTCTTTTTTTTTTTAAAGTTTTATTTTGATCTCCTCGGCTGTTGCACATAATTATTTTTTTATTATAATTCTTTGGGGAGAAAAATATCTTTTAGTCCATGATTTATCACCCAATTATCAGTTTGGTCCCTCATTCATTTCATTATCTAAAATGGCCCCTCACTAATTAAAAAATTTGTCACTTTTAGTTCCTCAACATGAGTTAACTAAATTTAACTTGAAGACTATATATGATAATGATATCAAAATAAGAGTGATCAAAAGTGATAATTTTTAATAAGTAAAGGATAATTAAAAAAATGAGTCAAAAATTAAAATGACAATTCAATAATAAGTTGAATATCAAAATTATGTTTTTCTCATTTATCAGAAAATAATGAATTCATCCACACACCATAGGATTTGGGGTTTAAGATTTAAAATATGAGCACATTTCTTTTTTTAATTATAATTAAATTGTGCATGCTTTGTATATAGCTTTGAGTAATATAGGGAAACTATTATATATAAATAAAAACAAAAGGAAAGGAAATCTTCAAGAGCAAGAAGGTAATTAAAGTTAGGTACAGTTGAGGACAAAGAGTGAACATCCATGTGCTCCAACTTCTGCTAAGAATGTGTCATTTACTACAATGTTCTCTTCATCCCACACATCCTTTCCTTGGCAATTTGTCAATCTTGTACCCGGAAGCACTGTAGCTATGTCTGATGTCTTCATAGTTGTTTTTATTGAGTATAAAATAGTCTTTCGAATTTTTTTTTAAAAAAAGTAATGTTTTAGAACAGTTATGACTCATAAGTGATTTGTTTTTAATTTAATGAGAAAATATTTTCTATTGATGAAATTAGAAAAAATTATTTTAATATTACAAATTTATAGAAGAGTAAATTAATACTTAAGCATGAAGTGAGAAATTAAAATAATATTTTTTTTCCACATGAATCAAGTTAGCAAGTTTTAATATCACTAACGGAAAGATATATTTTTAGAAAATAAAAAATAATTAAAATAAACCAAAAGATAAATAAGAATTAAACAATTAATATATATAAAATATAAGTTGCACATTATTTTAAATTTTAAAAATAATAAAATGTTTCATATAATCTAAAATTTAAAAAATTGTATATTTTAATTTTTATTGAAGAATTGAGTTTAAACCCACGTTGAATAAAAACAAATTAATTTTTTTTAATTAAAAAAAAAAGGGTTCAACGGTCCTATGGCTTGCGTGGGTCCAATGCAAGTGGAAACAAAGGTGTCATTATATAAAACAGGAAGGGTAAAATCGGAATTCCAAGCTATATTATTGCGAAGCGGCCTTTACGAGTCTCAAAAGGCAAGTCAACTGGGTCCCACCAAAAAGTAATTGTCAGACACGCAGCCAATGGGCACGAGGATCGATGCCACATTTAATTGTAAATTACTTTCCCCTTAATTTCCACGTTCAAAAAAGAAAAATATTTCAATTATATGAACTTTTATTTATTGTATAATTCAACGAGCTTATTTGAGAAAATTAATAGGTTTTATTATATGTCAATGTAATTTAAATAAAATTTTTTTATAAATGTTAGTAAAAAATAAATTTAGTAATATATTGTGATATAATAACAATTTAATTAATTAAAAAAATTTATAAAATTGGTTATGCAAAATTGATGAAAAAAAAAGACAACAATATACTTTTTGAGAAGTCAATATTATAAACAATATTAAATCATATATTATTTTTTTAATTTTTATTTTGGATTATGTTAAGATATATGTATAGTTTTTTCATTAGAAGATTTAGAATACATTTAATTAATTAATTAATTCATTACCTTGCTTGTTGACTCCAAAACAAAAAAATTTAAATTCCAACGAATTCTTGGTTTAAGAAGCGGTTAATTACTCTATTAATTTTCTTATTCACTAAGAATTCTCAAACTTAGAAGAATAATTTATTAATTTTTCTGTTCATACTGAAAAATTCTCAAATTTCAAAAAATTTTCAATTTAAAAAGCGATTAATTAATTAATTAATTATTTTTCTTATTGATTATAATTTACACACTTAAAAAAATCATTGATATATATATGACAAAGGTGAAAAATTTATCGCATGAATAATTAAGGGTTTCATTAGCGAAGCTTTTTTAATTGGTCAAATAGAGTTCTCACATTAAAGGAAGTTTACTTTACTTATATATAATATATAATAGATTAGTTATTATATTGAGTTTTTTTTAAAAGTTTTAAGCATTCAAATTTTTGAAATTGTATTCAACAAAGCTTGAAAGCATTGAAACTTTATTGAAAATTATAAAAAAAAGCATTGTTCTCAAAATGAAAATCTTGTATGGATATCATTCAAACATATAAGTGGAATTATACTTTTCATATGATAACTTTTAATGAAATTGTTCTCAAATGACATTGTATTCAATAGAACTTAAAAACATAAAATTTTATTAAACATTATATTGTGAAAGGTAGCATTGTTTTTTAAATGACAATCTATATCTTTATGACAATCATTCAAAACTATAAGGGGGAGTTATGCTTTTATTATGATACCTTCTAACTTCCTATGTATATGATAATCATCCTTTATAGAAAATCCTTCTCATTTCATTTCATTTCAAAGTACTTTGAATGATTTGAAAATCTCTTATTTTGAAATGAGAAAAGAAATTACAAATGTTGATGATGATTATCTTCAATCCATAGCTTTGAATGCTTATATAAAATATGAGTTACAAATATAAAATTAATATGTGTTTAATTGATTAACCATTTGGATTAACTATTTGGTTTGCAAGTTGAATATTTATTATATGTAGGATGGTCTAAAGAAAGAAGAGTGGACATTGAAGTGAAAATAATAAAATATCAATATCATCCTTCATACAAAGATAGCAAGAAAGAAAGATGCTATAGCAAATGAAGAAGTTAAGGATTTGAAACTTGGGTACATTAAGATAGCCAATGGATTGATTAGGTATAATTATTATAGGCTAAATATTTCTTTGTGAAATTCAATTATTTAGATTTGTATTTATTGACTCAAGATATTTTGGTTCTCAAAATATAAGTTTGGATTTAAAAGATATTGAGATATAAATTTTACTTAAAATCATTTTGACCTTTAGTTACTATTTTACTTATATCTCACTAACAAAGTAAACTCAAAGAGCTTTTAAATTATAGGTCATTCACTTAAAACTATGACCTTATAAAGTTGAGTGATAAGATATGGATTCTGTATAAAACTATATTCTAACCTTTGGTCACTATTTTAATTTTATCTCCAAAAATATATTGAGTTTTGATATGAAACTTGTTTAATTGGAAACTAGACTTAGATAGCTTTCCAACAATAGGTCATGCACTTAAAATGAGAAAGTTATGATTATTTGAAATTGAGATTGTGTCATTGTAAGTGACAAGTCGACTGTTCACCTGTGACAAGTCAACTGGTATAGTGCAGAAAGTGGGCAGTCGATTGGTGAGCCCCTGACAATCAACTGGTTAGTCTTAGATTTAAAATAACGGTTATATTTTGATGGGCAGTTGACTGGTGAGCCCCCAGTAGTCGCCTAGTGACTCCTAGAAAGAGTTTTCAAAACTAAATAATGGTTCTTTTGAGTGTGTAATGACTATATCTCATCTTGATATATAAATATGACCTTACAAACATATTTTTTAGTAGAACCAAATGCTAGAATGTGATTTTTCACTTGTTATATCATCTTTGAGAGAGAAACAAATATCATTGAGACAAACTTGCAAATTCTCTGTCATTTGAGTTCTTATAGTTTCATTTGTATATCTACTTCTTTGAGGGAGGTTATCCTTATGTATTCCTTTCTTCTTTTAGAGAGAGAAGCTCAAGTGTGTGCTTAGATTGAAAGGGAGGTTTCCCTGTTTGAGTGTAAGTAAGAGGTTCTTCTTGGGATTTGAGATTAAGGAATAGATTCTCCCTTGTTGTTGTTGTAATTGACTATTGAGGTAGTGAAAAATTCTAAGAGGTTACTTGAGAATTAGAAGTAGGCTTGGATTAGAGCTAAATCAGGAAAAATCATTGAGTTTCCTTTCTCTATCCCTATACTTTTTATATTTTGAATTATCATATTTATGTTATACATTTATTGTTTATATTACAATTGAAGTGTTGATATATATATATATATATATATATATACCCCAAGTATCTATATTAAGCCTCTATTGATTCATATAATTATTGCTTTACATCATACTCTTACAAGCATAATTCATAACAATCATTTTTGTAAAGCAATTTTAAAACGAAATAGAAATTTAGCAAATACCCAATTCATCTCCTCTTGGGTGTTGGTTGCTTGGTCTAACAAATATCAATTAGTTCAACCTTTGGAACTCAGAGACAATAACCATAAGTGCTTAAAACTTATCTTATTAGCTTAATTTTGCTTATAAGAGGTTCCTAGATATAATATACAAAGTTATAACTTGAGAACTTATTGCTTACAATAAAAAACTTCTTTAAAAAGTTTGTAATCATAAAAAATATTTTTTCTTCAGTAAATGGGTTCAACATTAGTTATATTATTTATCTCAAATTTTAAGTACAAATAAACTTGATCAGATGTTAAAAACCTTGATTGGTTTGATCCAAAAAATATAAGTAAAAGCTCAAATAAAGAACAAACTTGAGTTTTTTTTTTTTTTTCTAAGCCCCAATTCAGGTTTTATTTTTATAAGTACAACCTAATGATAAAATCTAATACTAAATATTCTTTTAGAATGATTACATTTTATACATATAAAATATCAAAAGTCGAAGTTGTTCATTTTTTAAGTAAATTATACTAACCTTTTTAGTTTATTGAAATTATATAAACCTTACTTCAAAAATACCCTGCGTTGACGTAAATATATATTTTTAAGAAGGACATTGTTAGAACTGTCAAAATGGGTTCGACCCACCGAGTCGAGCCCATGTAATCCACTTAAGAGGTGGGTTGGGTTAAGGGATTCTTTTGAGAACCCGTTTAGTACATTGCTATCAACTCGGCCTATTTAACCCGCGAATTAAACGAGCCAGCTCGCAGGTTAAACAAGTTACCCTTTTTTTTTTTTAAAAAAAAATTGTTCACTCACTTAGTCCAGTGTCCTAACTTATTACACTTTTCTATTTAAAAAAATTAACCCTAATGTATGTGTTGTATTGTTTCTATTATTTTGTAATTTGTTAGATTTAAATATTCTGCTTATAATTATATTCTTATTATTAATGAATCGTTGAATTATTGGATTACTCTATTTGTTTTAATATATTGAAACATGCTTTTTATTTAGTTATTTTTTTTAGTTTATTTATACTAATATAAAAATTTATTGATTAAACAAGACATGTGCTTAAAGAAAATCACATTTGAATTTTTATAATTTTTTATTTTATTTATATATTTTTAATTTTTTGGTGGGTTAAACGGGTTAACTCGCTTAACTCATTAGGTGGGGTGGGTTGAAATTTTCAACCCACTACCTTATGGTAGGTTAAATGGACTGACTCGTTTAACCTACTAATTTGGGTGAATTAGCTTGAGTGAGTCGAGTTGGCCCACTTTGATAGCTCTAGACATTGTTGGATCAACAAGAGTTTGAATGGGGTGAATTGCAATTTTGAAAACTACTCAAAATATTATACAAGCACAAGCTTTTTATAAGTTTATAGAAAAATACCTTAATGAAAATAGAATGACAGATTAAGATTAAAATAGAAGTAATTCTTAATGTAAAGTTCTTTTAAATTATGCATACGAATAAAAGAATTAAAAAAAAGAAAATTACACAATCAAATTTAGAATGCTTCATATCAAAATGAACTTATATCCACTTCTTGAGAAGCGAAATTTTTTTCACTATAATAATGGAAATCACAACACAATGAGATATCCATTTTGAATAACTCAACCCAAAAGACAAAGTCAACAAGTCAACAGAAAGGCTTATGTGGGCTTAGCCATTTTTCTTCCTCTCCTTTTTAAAGCCCACTTGCAAAATCAGCAATTCTGAACATACAACCAATTTGCCAAATTCTTGCTTGATGAATAATTTTGTCCCATTTTGATATTTACTTATTTTCAAAATTTATTTTTTCGTAAAATCCAATTTTCAATTTTGACCTAATGAAAATTTCAAAAATACTTTTGCTGGCTTCTAATTGAACAATCTCCTCTTTTTATCATGTAAAACCCATTGAACAAATTGATGAAAATATTTTTGAGAAGTCGCACATGAATAAGACTGAGTTTAGATAACTTCCTATTGTACTTTAGATCACTTTTTTCTTCCTTAATATGTGCACAGATTCAGTTTGATATTTTTTTTTCCCAAATAATCTTTTTAATTATACAATGTCATATTCTTTTGTATATAAATCACTTAAAGTCTCTGTCTAGAGTATACATTATACCAATAGTAGAACTAAGACCTAGAGTTTGTGGGGGCAAAAAAAATAAAATAATGTTTTCAAAATTTATTTATATCAATTTTAGAACATTTATATTTTTATAATACATTATTAGTCTTGGAGATGCAAAGTCCCTGCAAAAGAACTAACTGAGTTGAAGTGACATAAATTTTATTAAAGAGTAATAGAACACAAATGGAGACACAAGTTTATCAAAAGTAGAAATTCAGAGGAGTTATGAACAATTTTCAATAGAGAAGTTACAACTCCCATCTTGTTGAAAATTAATGTGGAGGATAGAATTATATAATTTTTGAGAAAAGGAAATTAGAGTTATTGATTAACGTGCAAACTATTAATTTTTTGCAGTTGTTCATTTAAAATATATGAAGCTAAGGGTCACCTTCATTTTTTACTCTCTGATGTGTTCTCGGCTATTCGTAGAGGTATTTGAAAGGATTTTTGTGATTCTCATAAAGAATAAATTTATCTACTTATCAAACACTGTTTGAATGATTAATTTTTTTATTTAAAATATATAAAGATGGAGTTCTTATTCTTCTTTTTTAATCTTTTATTTTGATATCCTCTGCTGTCAAAAAAAATATTTTTTATTAAAATTTTAAGGAAAAAAATATCATTTTAATCTTTAATTGATCACTGAAATGTCATATTACTCCTTCACTTATTAGAAATTTTCATTTTTTATCCTTCCACTTGAGCTAAGTAGATTTAACTCAAGGCATTACATATAATAATAATTTTAAAAGTAGGAATCAAAAGTAACAATTTTCAATCAATTAAGGATCATTTAAATAAGAAAAAAGTGAAAAATCAAAATAAAAATTCAATAATAAGTTGGCAATTAAAATTATATTTTCTCGTCCTCAGACAATAATGAATTCATCTACAGACCACAGGGTTTGGGGTTTAAGATTTAAAACTACGAGCATATTCCTTATTAAATTGTGCATGCTTTATATATAGCTTTAAGTAATATAGGGAAACTATTATATATAAATAAAAACAAAAGGAAAGGAAATCTTCAATAGCAAGAAGGTAATTAACGTTAGGTACAGTTGAGGACAAAGAGTGAACATCCATGTGCTCCAACTTCTGCTAAGAATGTGTCATTTACTACAATGTTCTCTTCATTCCACATATCCTTTCCTTGGCAATTTGTCAATTTTGCACCAGGAAGCACTGCAGCTAGGTCTGATGTCTTCATAGTTATTTTTGTGTTCTCCTCATTTAGATTGAAAAAAGCAACATACACTTCCCCTGAAAACACAAGATAACAATAAGATCAAGACATACAATTAATATTACAATCGGAGACAGATATAGAATTTGGTTATAAAAGGGACAATAATTTTTGGATTATATTAGATCAAAATGATTTATATAACTTTTAATTAATGTGGTTAAGCTCTTACAAAGTAAAATGGTGATTTTATATTAATTAAGTGACTAAATAAAAAATATAAAATAATATTATATATAAAAGTTAAAATTTCAAAAAATTTAAAGGGGGTGCCCTCTAAATTTATCGGTGGCTAAAGTATTTGATTCAATAGGTATTTAAATGTTAGGTTTGAGTTCACCTTTAATTTAGGTTTGTTATTAAAGGTCAAGTAATGATCCAAGCTCAAGCTCCTAAATAAAGTTCAGGCTTGGACTATATATATATATATATATATATATATATATATATATATATATATATATTTACATATAGATATGATTTTTCTCAAATTTGAAAAATTGAGTGAATTTGATCATTTTCATAGATAAATAGTAGTTTTATATATATAAAAAATGCTAGATACAATTAATTATAGCTAGTAGAAATTTCATTCACATGTAAGAGTATTTTGGTCAAAATAAATAGTGAGAACTTCAGAAGTTTTGTCATGTTTGACTAATTAGAAAAAATTGAACTTGCAGATGCAAAAGTGAAATTGTGATCACGAAAATATAAAGAAAAGAACCAGTACAATACATAACCCATGCCAAGCTTCCTGGCCACAATGATACAATAATTTTTATTTTTTAATTTTCAATTTTTTTTAATGTGTGTTTTTTTAATAAAAATTTAGAATCATACCTTTTCTTCCAGTTGCAATCCAAGATCGAATCCCAGGATTAGAACCTTGAGCTGCATGAATGGCCACAATTGTATTATTAAGCAACAACATAACAATCTATTGAATCATTCTGGAAATTAGAATGCAATTAATTAAGTAATAAAAATTAATTGCAAATTATTACCTAGCACAGATTCCACTTTTGCACAAAGATTGGAATCACCATTCATAAGAGTCCCATTACGTTTTAGCGCCCACATCTGCCACCAAGAAAAAGAAGGGAAAAAAGAAGAAGAAGAAGAAATCAGTTTCTAGTAGATCAATCCACCAAATCCTAAGGTAGTATTGAAACACGAAACCTAAACCCTAAATATACTTTTTCTTATACAAAATGATGTATGATGTAGAGTAATAGACGGTAACTTATCATAATCTATTTAATTTATCAAGTTGTCATCATATATAAGAGGTTATATAAATTATTAATATATTTTTCTATATTATGATAATTTTTTAAAGAAAAATTTGGTATTTAATAAAATTAAGATTTTAAAAAACTACTTCCCATGATGCGTTCTAAATCATTGAATGAAATCCAACGATCCAAAAATTTTCAATTGCTGCTAAGTTGGCACCACCAACTACACTGGATTTATATCTGTCATCATAATTTCTCAATTACCAGATTTGAAAAGAAATATGAATACACTTTTAACTACTATGATAAATTTAAATTTTCACATACCAAACACCATTGAATATCGGCAAGAAATACAATATTTCTTATGTTGATTGAGGGCATACCTGACTTGCTTCCAATCTACAAGGGGAAAATGAACCTTCAATGTTGACTTTTAAAGCATTATTCTCTCTTGCAAGATAAGCATCCAGGCACAAGTGCTTTCGATTGATATCTACTAAATGGTATTTCCCTTTGTTCATACTCTCCTTTTCACTGTATCAGCAGCATCAACATCACAATTCAGCACAAATAATCAGAAACAAAACAATTTAGACAAATCTGATATGAGATTACTTTGTTTGCATGCCAGGTTCTTTCTTTTGTGCACAGAAAGGTGCTTGACCACCTTTGCTTCCTGTGTTCTGTTTGTAGCAGATTATTTCAAGATCTTGCTTAGGACTTTCACTATACCAACCAATTGCTCTTGGATCAGTGCAGCTAGTGAGAGATAATGATAGCGTTTGATCAAGATTCTGTTCTTCTTTTCTTGAGTTTCCCATGCTTGCCACATAAGGAAACTGTAAACAAAAGCAAAAAGAAACGGTTCTAGCACTCTTAGCTATAGGATCTAAGTCATAATTTCAATGAGAACCAAATTAATTAAAAATATATGGCAAAATACTATTTTTGTCCCACACTTATAAGTTAATTCTCGACTTGGTCCATCATTTTTCACTTCAGTCTCAATTTGACCCCTTATTCATTAGTCCATACTTAATTTAGTACCTCACTAATAGGAGTTAATACATTTAATCCCTCAGTGAGAAACAAAATTTGGACTAAAATGTTTAAGAACAAATTGTGAATGAAAATAAGTGAGGGTTTAACTTGAAATTGGACTGAAAACTGAAGGATCAAAATTATATTTTTTACGAAAAAACGATATACCAGTCTTCTGTATTAATTGAACCAAGATGTGACATGCAAAAACATGTTATATTTAAAACAAAACACAATACATGCCTCCTTATTGTTTGAGCTGTAGGAGTTTATCTCTAGAAGGGTAGGATTTGTGATAAGGTTAATTGTCCACACATCAGGTTTCCTCATGTCCCCTCCGTATATAAGAGGAGATTTTGCCATACTCCACAAAGTCATCTGTAAAATTAATTAGAATATATTATTTACTAACAATCTGGTGAACTTAAACCAACCAATTTCTTTATGTGCTTAAGAACAAAACCTGGGATATTTGCTCTGTCTGTGTAAGTCTACAAAACCTGTGTGGACCTACATTCACATCTATGTATAATAATGGCAGGGAAAGAAAAAGGAATATTAGTTTTGCAAGAATCCATCTATAACCCCAAATATCTTAATTCCATGCTATGGAATTGCAAGCAAACATCTTTTCAAATTTTCTATTATTGCATCTATAATAGGTCTTACTCATTGAGGACTATGCATTGAAAAGAGTCTAACACCACCAAATCAATAATGAATAGACATTTTAATGAGACCTAGTCTATTGCATTTATATTTAATAAAAAATTTTAAAGTCAACAGTCAGATTTGGTTTTTAAATCATTTTTAACCATCAATCAAAGTATAAAAAATAATTGATTATAGTTCCTAAAATTGAGTAATTTTGGTTTCTAAATTTAAAATACAAATAATCAAATCTGACAATTATTAGTTTTAATTTGAACTCTTGAATTATAACTGCAAATATGCTACCTTAATGAATCCAGAATCTATGCATTGAGAATTATGTATTGGAAAATGTATAATCCTATCAAATCACTGATAAATAAACATATATGCATGCTGCACGGCATATTAATGAAACCTACTTTATCATATTTATTGATCAAATTAGTTTAAAAATATTTTTAATATATATTTAAGCTTTTATAACCTGGATCGGTTAGCCATCCAAATGGTAGCATGTCCAAGTCAGGCCATGAATTGCCCTTTAAACCTCCAACACCTATTAACCCAGCAGAAGCAAAATCCCTGAAAGAGAACTAAGTTGAAGATTAAGTGACATCAATTTCATCTTACAGAGTAACAGAACACAAATTGAGACCCAAATTTCTTGAACTCCAACATATGATTTAATGAATTGAATCACCTTGTGACATCAAAGTGTTCCACCACATAATGCCACTGGTCCCAGTCATCACGAGTTATGCGATACATGTTAACTAGTCCATTGATCTTCTTCGCCATGTCTGGTGTTGCAGACACTCCAGGAGACACAGAAAACACCATCGGGTGATCGAGATCCTTCAGAATCTGGGTATGGTAGGCACGTCTTGTGGTTAGTTTGTTCATGGATTTTCACGAAGAAATGTAAGAAATCTCAACATTGAGAGTGGAAAGAGAGCGAGAGAAGATTATAATGTACCTCTGATACAGTTGTTATTTCACCTAAATCCAAGTTGTCACCAAACACGCAGTCAAGTTTCACTGCCAAATGAACACAATCCAGATTAATCAAACCTATAAAAAGTTAGATAAAATGCTTATTATGGTCCCTCATTAATTTTTGTCTCAATCTTTTGTTTTTCAATTATTAGTTTATTTTTAATTTAATTTCTTATTAGTTAACATACTTATTTAGTCTAAATTTAATTAAAAATGTATCAATTTTTATGTTTAAAAAAGATTAAATTGTGACTGAATACATAAGTGAGGAATTAAATTAAAAATTAATTAATAAGTGAGAAATTAAAATAATGCCTTACCCAATATTTTTGCATTGATAGACTGCAAGAAACATTAAGACAACGATTGCAATGTACCAAGATAAGAACTTATTACATTAACAATGCTTTACTGTTAGGGCATATGTTTACTGTTAGGCATATGTCATGATGAAATATCAAACATGTACTTAGCAATGTGTGTACAACAAAAATCAACAAAAGAATATTTTAATATATGTACACAATAACGGAAACAAGTACTTTATTATATATTGACCTGGTAGAGATATACATTTTTTGCAATTGAGAATCTAAATTTTCTATTTCTGAGTATATTTTGGCCATCAAATTTTTATTCAATAGTTTAGATATCAATAAATATTAAACAATTATTAATAGTTTTTAAAATTTTTAATCATTGAATTTTCATTCCATAGTCTAAATCTTGTTAATATTAAGTTTACCTAAGAAATCTATTTCCACCCGACATAAGTGTATTAACCTAAGAAAAAGCTGTTCATTTTAAATTTTTTTTCAGGATATAAATACAATCT
Organism: Delonix regia; assembly: GCA_037074485.1. Taxonomy (NCBI): domain Eukaryota; kingdom Viridiplantae; phylum Streptophyta; class Magnoliopsida; order Fabales; family Fabaceae; genus Delonix; species Delonix regia. The sequence continues at coordinate 34,182,433 of CM073452.1, read as the reverse complement.
ATAGTAATAGTACTCAATCAATGTGGCACCAAAATCATCCCTACTATACATGTCCATCCATTTGTGATAGCAAAATATAATTGAAGAGTGAAGACTGTATGTACCAAAATCAACACCCCATGAAGAATATAGCTCATAGATTGATCTCAAGAAGGCTCTTCCTGCTCCCAATGTTGTATTAATAGCCATGAAACTATTAGGCATCCAGCTACAAGCTTTTGACCGTATTCCTATATCTCCTGCATGCCAGTTTCTACCAGATTCCCTATAAGGATTTCCCTAGCAAAGTTGCAAGAGAGAGATATCTCAAAGTTCAACATGAAATATATATATAGATTGAAGTAAACCCTAAGCATGACTAAATTCGTGAATTAGTCATCGTAAAGAAGAGTGATTAGTCTACCATAATGTGAACTCCTAATACATGGAAGTTATTAAAGTGAGGTGTCAATTATGCTTATGGGGATGACAAGAAAATAATTTAATTTAAACTTAGTCCTTTTTTTTAAAAAAAGTATCACTAGTTTGAATTTTGTTTCTGGAAAAATAATGTATAAGTTGTCTTTCAATTTATCTTTTTGGGAATTTTGGAGTGAAGTTAGTATTGTTGTGAACCAACAAATGGAGTAATTAAGTTAACCTAAATGTCAAAATTGAGGTCTAAACTATACATCAGTTTTAACTCTTGGACAAAACTAAAGTAATCAATGATACTTTATAGGGATCAAAATGTAAATTTACTCTAGAAGTAGACATTTACCTCAAAGAATCCATGAACATGTTAACTTCTACACCCTTCTTTACTAATTAATAAATGAGTAAAACACTAATTAGGTTCCTCACTTATTGGCTAATTTTTAATTTAGTTCATCACTTATTTGTTGATACTATTCACAATTTAGTGTCTTATTTATTAATTTATTCTTAATTTGGTCTTTCATATATAAGGGATTAAATATGTTAACATTTTAAAAATTTGTAAAAGACCACATTAAAAATAAATTGATAAAAGATAAATTAATTAAATTGAGAATAAAAATTAATACGAGACCAAATTGAGAATAAACTAATAAGTGAAAGACGATTATATTAAAAACATAAATCAAAACATAAATCAGATTAAATTTAGAATCTCCCAAAAAGTAAGGGACAAAAATAGTATTGTACTCAATTAATAAATACTTTTTTTTTTTTTGGTTATAACAAGAAAAAGAAAATTCATTACAACTAGTAGCAACAGGAAGTGATGTATATATACCGTTCTTGTATCCAAGATAGGAGTGTTCATATCCATTGCATGTGTGCTTATCCCAGCCATGAGATGAATCCCAAACTTCAAATCCATGCTGTGAACTTTATCTGCAACTTCTTTGAAGCCTTTTCCATCATTGGAAGAAGGCCACCTTACAGGGTCAGGCAGCATCCTCCCCCATTCATCAACGTTGTCATTTCCAATAGTCGCATTCCCACCGTTGAGACTCCTATACCAACAACAGTCCACCACAGCATACTACAAGAGGGATTGAAAATGAAAGAAATTAATTCTCTCAAAGTATCTAATTATAAATTAATTATAAAAAAAGTAAACATGTTAAGCATATTTTTTTGATGAAATCTGGATCATTTGATAAAAATCTAATGACCTAAATTCTATTGAATATTAAAGAAATTGATTTAATTGTAATAAATATTAAATTATTCAAGAATAAGTATCATAATACATCAAGATAAATAAATAAGGACTATAAATAATTTCAAACTGTTTAAATTTTTAATATTTATTGAAATCATCCAATAGTCCAAATTTCATTAAATTCATTTGCATTTCACACTATCAACATATGTCTTGAAATCCACTTAGCCTGTCACTTTACTAGTAGGGGCCTTCGTGGCCTAAAGCGAAACTCTAATAAAATTCATATTTATTCAAATTTTTATCTACAATCTATGTTTCATTTTTAACTTTTGGAAACTTTATATTCTTAATTTCTATTTGCCACATTTAAATTACTAAAAATTACAAAGAAATTAATACCTGCTTATAAAATGTAAATGAAAAAATATAATATAAATTAAAAATTAGAAAAAGTAGTTAACGATTGAAACCATAGAATTTAAGACCAGAGTATGAAACTTGATTGCAAAAGAGATCACGTATGAGATTCCTTCAATGGAATTAACTGCTTATTATTTTTATTTGCACTAGATATAGATTAATTTTTGTTTCCTACTAAAATGGGAGAGATGCAATTAAGGAGAATTTGACTATTATTTAGAATGTGAAAAAAGAAGAAGATAAGGAATGGTTTTATAGTAGAATATATGAAATTTAGAGTATCGTGAATGAGTGGAAATATAGGAGTTGTGAAAAATAATTAATTGTTAAAGTAAAATGCACTTGGTCATATTTGAGAGTACAAAGGATAATAATTACTAACTTAATACGCTGGAAATAAGTGATCTTAGGAGGAAAAAAAAAAAAAGATTGTGTGTGTGTATATATGTATGTATATATAAAGGTCTCCCCAAAATGCAAAAAAAAAAAAAAAAAAAGGAAAAAAAAAAGGAGCTCAAGCTCCCTTATAGCTAAGACTCCAACTTATCCCGATTGACATTGTTACTCTTTGTCATGGAGTAAAATATTTTTTTGATCCCCTCACTTATTGCAAAATTATTATTTTGGTGTCCTTTACTTATAGTAATGTTCAAAATGGTTCTTTATTAATTGAAATATCATATTTGATCCCTTACTTTTGAAAAAAATGTCAAATTTGGAGTTTAGGACTTGATAGGGGGACTATATTTGATATTTTTCTGAAAGTGGGTCACTATTTAAGGCATTACATTAAGTGAGGGATCAAAATGATAATTTTGTAATAAATAAAGGATAAAAGATATTTTTCTCCTTTGCCTTATGATGTGTCCCCTTCGTCTTTGTTGTGATCTTGGTCCCAAATTGATTTGGTTTATACCTATATTTCATAAACTGGAACAACCAAAAAAAAAAAAAACTTAATGGGAATTTTGTATGCCTCATATCCATCAACAAGGAGAAGCTTTGAAATTAAATCAGCATTCTGTAAGAATTCTTCTTCAGAAATTATCCAGCTGAAGGAATCATAGGAATTCCAGCCTCTTGGTGGAACCATAGCATTTTGAGAAGACACACTGAAAAATCAAAATTTTATTTTGTCAAAGTATAATGAGAAATATGAAAAGACATATTTTTATAAAATATAAATTTTCTCATCTAGCTATAATAAAATAATTATATTATGTAGTGAAAGATCATAACTTCGTAATACAGTTGACATACCTCTGGGTGAAGAGAAAGAGGAGGAAGCAGCAACAGATAGATAGAAACTTCATGGTTGAATGTGGTGAAGATCTTTTTCACACTTATCGTAGGTATTTATATATTTTTTTATGGAACACTATCCTCTTTCATAAATGAGAGATTTTAATGAAGAAATTCTGTATTTAATGCTCCATTTATTATTTCAAATAAATGTTACCTATCACAAGTTCCTCTTCTCTCTTCAATTAAATTCTCTATTAAATCCTCCATTAAAAATGCTGTTAAAGACCCACCTGCATAACTTATCGTTTTATCTTTCCAGCTTAAAAAGGTAAATTTAAAAATAATAATTTCATTCTTTTAAAAATTCAATAATGATTTTTCTATTTTTGTTAATATAGTATTCTCCTAATTCTTATATCCGTTTGAGAATCCACAAAATTAAGCACTTGTTTCTGCCATTTATTATTATTCTTTTTCACTCTCACACGCATCCTCTGTAATATATCATTTTGCTTTCAGTAAGCCTTCATTTCTAATTTACAAAAATGATTTATTAATTACATACTCATTTTTATTTTCACTGTCTCTTTTTTTTCAAAATATATTATATAAAGCGTGAAATTGCACAGTCTCTATTATATTTATTCCGACATTTTGTGAGAAAGTCTACTCTAATATCGACAAGGGACAATGAATGCGGCTAATTATTACCCTATCATAATGATATATTGTCATATTAATTTATAATTCAAGTATTAATGAGAGGCTGCCTCATTCATTTATGGAATAGACTATTAATTTAATATTCAATTGTATTAATTTTCTCAATTTATTCAAACAATTTAGTACATTAAATTATACCTAGCAAGGCTGAAGGAACGCACTCATTTTGACCACAATATAACAATGGCTTTGACAAGGCATACAAAATGTCACAACGCCTAATTTACATGATACAACTACTCATCTAGTACCCGCCACAAAATGAAGTTTGATACCATGGTGCAACCAAAAAAGAGAGCCTACCCATTGTGTTTGGAAGCATGCGAGGCCAAGAGCACTTCACGCAACCAAAAATTGATCTAACAATGCAAAGAGAAGTAAGTCACACTACCTTAATAAGTGTATAAATAACAAAGTTGCAAATATATTTTTTTTCACAAATGAGGAACATTAATCAAGAAAAATAGAATAACATATTTGTCACACTTCAACATTTAAAAGTGTGATTGACACAAAAAACAAAAAAAATTTTAATTGCAAGCTGAACATAATCCATGCACAACCAAATTATTATATAAGTTTGGTACACGAGAGGGAGTTAATTGTGTGTTAAAGAAAATTTTTAAAATTAAAGCTTTAAGAGTTTTTCAAAATTGAATTACGTTGGAAACAAAGACAGATAATCAGAAATTTAAATGCAGAAAGTAAAAAGAACAAGGGAGTGATGAAGGCACAAGTATTTATCTTAATTTAACTTAATTTTAAGTTTATATCTAGTCTCTAACCAAACTCTTGGAATTGTCACACTATCTCAAAAGATATATTATAACTAATCAAACAGAGAATGACTCCCTATCAACCCAAGCCTACTGCTTGTTCTCGAAGGAACAACACTCATTGAAATAACAACACTCTTAGAAGAAAATAATAGAAAGAAGAAACTCTCAAAAACTGAGTTTGTAATGCAATGAAATACTAATGCAAAAATGAGTTGAACAAAAGAGGATTTTCACGATAGAAGCACCAATAATGTTATTGTGCGTTTTCAGAGTCCCAAGATCACATACATATATCACAAAGCCCAAGACATCAATTAAAAATAAGAAGGAAGTCAAATTGTACAAAATTAACTACTAAAAAGTAACAACAATTTTTTCACTACTGCACTAGTTAACTACTGGATTAATGCTAGTCAACTGATCATTCTTTTTCTTAGTTAAATTTAAAAATGAGAAACACACCATTTTGGTCCTCCATTTTAAAACTTAGTTTCAAATGAGTCCTCCACTCATATACAGTCTCAAATTGGTCATCCACTAATCCAAACATGATGCCAAGGAGTCCTTCCATCCATATACCATTTGCAAATAGAATATGTGAGCTGTTATCTTGTGGCATGGACACTCTCTCCCCTCCACATCACCCAAATGCTGCATCTAGTTAGATACAAGAATTCTAAAAAGTGCCCTCTTCTCTACGACATCAAAGGATGAAGAAATCGACAGAAGAATTTGAGAAACTCTTGTTGCTAAAAACGGATGAAGGAACACAAGAGAACTTCTTTCTTTCTTTTAATGGAGGAGTCAGAGCATAATCTTGATTGCTCAAAAATAAACTCCTACTCACACTACTAGAAATATTAAAATTAATGACGGAAATTGGTGGTAGATCCAAATCCGTAACTAAATTTAGCAATGAGTGATGGATTAATGGCATCTAACAAAAACTGACAATTTTTTAAAGATTTTTAAATTTAGTGACAAACTAGAATACATAACTAAAATTTGTCACTAAATTAATTATTTATTGATGGACTAGTGGTGGAATTAAAAATTTAACAATAATTAATTGATTAGTGATGAATTAGTGATTGGCTTCTTGAGTTTAATTTATTTATATCTAATTTATATAATTTATTTAGAAACTTGTTCTAATAAACTCAGAAATTTTATTGTAAATATTTTTATAATATATAATTTATTTTTTTTAAAAATAAATAATATTAATTATTTTAATAAAAATTTAGTAATTTAATTTTTAACTTTAACCAATAAATAATAATAATGATAATAAATAATATTTTCTCCATAAAAAAGAATATAAATACTTAAATCATAGCCTCTCTCTAAAATTACTGCTAGAAATATTAAAATTAATGACGGAAATTTATGACGGATAAAGATCTGTAACTAAATTTAAAAATTAATGACAGATTAGTGACAATCAACAAAAAATTATCATTTTATGTTCAGATTTTTAAAATGTAGTGACATACTAAAATCCATCACTAAAGTCTGTCACTAAATTGATTATTTAGTGATGGATGAAATTTAAAATTTAACAATAATATTATTAATTAAGATAGATTAATTAAATTTGATTTATTTATATTTTAAATATATGATGTATTTAAAAATTTTTTTAAATAAACTCAAGGAAATTTTATTATAATTATTTTTATTATCTATAATTTATTTTGGGTAAAAATATATAATATTAATTGTTTAAAATAAAATTTTAATAATTTAATTGTAACTTCAACAAATAAAAATTAATAATGAAAAAGGAAGTTAATAAAAATAAAATAAAATATTGTATTCACTTCAAGAAAGGATGAAAACGCTCAAAGGATAGTGTTTCTAATATATATATATATATATATATATATTTAATTTCCCTAAAACTAAAGCATTAGATTCCTTCTTGTGCGTTTTTCCCTTCTTCAAAACCTAATGTTATGATTTAATATTGGCCTAGTGTCTCTTCATCAAGCTCTATCAAGCGTCTCTCGTCTCCTCAAGCTCAATCTGTCGTCATTTGGCAGTCACCGTTTGTTTTCGGCCATTGTGCTCCACTCTCGGTGTTTGTGGTGTTCATTGTTCAGGTGAGCTTTTCTTACGTAGATTCACCAATAGAGCAAGCACCCATAAATAATGCCCTTCATGCAAGTACTAGTGACAATCCTAACCTAGATTTTGGCAATGACGCTCATCTTGAAAGTGATGACCCTACTTTAGATGATATTCATCAAAATGACTCTCACAGGCAGCAAGATATGTGTCAACCTCGAAAGTCTGCAGATGGACGCATATACTTGGAACCATATAAGAGATCGTATATCTAACATTTTCTACTATCTCTTTATTTTCATGATTGATTTAATAGTGATGTTCATTTTTGTTACTTTTTAGGTATCATCCACACTATGTTGTGCATGAATTATCCAAAATAATGAAGAAGTGGTTTACCAGACCATGGGCTAAGTGGGATGTTACACCTCCTTGAGGTGAAAGATTGGTGGTTTACTGAGCTCAAGGTACACATTATTATTGAAGTAGGACACTAAGGGTCCATTTGGTTGCTAGAATCAAGGCGATGGGAATGGAAGATACACTCCTATTCCCATGTTTGATTGATAAATTAGGTCCTCATTCTCATTCCTTAGGGAGCTGCTATTTGTCATATAAGGGAGAGTTCTCTCCCTAGTTAAAGTTATGGAATGATATGAAATGAAATTGGTTTCCTGGGAATAAAAATATGTTTGACAAAAGTATCTCCACTTATAATAATTTTCAAACAAAAATACCCCTATGATACATCAAAACCCTAATTTATTATTATTTATTAATTAATTTATAAAAATATTATTTTTAATTTATTATTATTTATTATTTATAATAATAATAATAATTATTATTATTATTTATTAATAATTTATTATTAAATTATTATTATTTTATTATTAATATTATTTATTATTATTAATTAAATATATATTAATATATAATTATATTATTAATTAATAATCCGAAGAGATGTCTGCCTTTTTTTTTTTTTGGTTTTATGATAAGGGATAATATTGTAAAATATGTACACTACCTAATTGTTTCCCATGTGTAATATACTAACCAAACGAAGTAAAGGGAGACATGTCCATTCTCATTCCTTCTTAACCAAACACCATTTTAATATTTCCATTCTCATTCTCACTCTCATTCCCATTTCCAATGTATCAATTTTAACAACCAAACATGCCTTAACTATAAAGTGTTGGCTAAGTTCTTTTTCTTTTTTTTGTATCCATATTGTAGAAACTATATATTTAGGAGGACAAATTTGATCATGAGATAAAGAGGTTGTATCACAATGTTATTGGGAAAAAAAATTGAGAGGTGTCTTGTACTATGCAAGAAAAACCCTTAAAGAAAAGGGAGTTAAGCTTGTGTGGATAAACAATGAATATTGGGATCAACTTAAGCAACTATGGTCAAATCCAAAGTATAAAGAAGAATCAGAGATCAATTCGAGGAATAGATTGAGCAATAAGGATGGACTTGGTCCATCATGCCACATTGGAGGATCGATACCCTATTATGAGCATAAGAGAAAATTTGTAATCATATTCTTACCCTAATCTATATGATTGACTGCATTTACCTTATTTTACATGCTTAGCCTCTTTGTGTGACTGTAGGAGGAGATGAATGGGGTAGAAGCCCGTCCATCACAATTATTTTTGATGACTCTCAAGAATAAAAGTACCAAAACCTTTGTTGATAAGAAATTGAAAGCTGTATGAGTAAGAAAATTAGCTAATTAATGCTTTCCAATTTGATGGTGTTGTTGTTGATGTTGCACTTTTGATGAAGAAATAAAACATAAATGCTATTCAATTGTTTCAAAATATGCAATTTGCTTTAATATTAAAAGGATATAGTTCTATGTAAGATTCATCAAAACTAGGGTAGTCAACTGTGTATGAAGATGCACATTTATTTGATTTAAAATGCTCATAACTTGTGAAACACTATATTTTGAAGCTGATGGAATGGTTGTATGGAATTAAATTTGGTTGTTGTAGTTAAGCTAACTATTATTCCTAATGATCCAACAATTCTTGCTTAGTCCTATTTTTATGCAAGAATACTAATTATAGGAGAGATAAAAAAGTATTATGACCTTCAATATCATCATTACTAACCAGGCCTTCTTAAGCTAACAACATATGAGAAAGAAAGTGCTCATCTGTAATGTTGTAAGAACAAGCCAATATGTTCTATTAGCAATTTTTTAGGCAGAAATTGGCTAACCTGATCTTGCTACTTACTTCTGGTTTTAGTGTAACTAAGTAGAGAATTTTTTGTCATTTTAATTTGGCATCAACTTTTTGGTTTCATTTAATCATTCTTCTACTTTTTCATTTTGTCTTTTAAGGCTATTTTGTAGAAACAAACTATGTTACAATGTTCAAAGTCCATAGTTCCTCAATGGAACATTTTGATGTTTTTGTTTATTTTCTTTTATAAATTTTGATCTTATTTTGTTATAATTTTAGGAAAAATTTGAGAGTGAAATGAGGGAGTCTCTAAGTGACAATTCAAATCTTGGAAATGATGATGACCATGTAGAAGTTTTAGAAAATACTGCTGATTGAGAGATGTCAGTTTGGACCAAAGTTGTTGGTGGTCCAACAAAAGGGAGGATATATGGTCTGGGATCAGAGACTTCTAATATTGTTGCTACTCAGACCTTGTGAACACCCCCATCCCAAAATGAGATAAGAATAAAAATTAATGATTAAGTAATTAATCAATTATTAATTCATCAAGCAAATATAAAATGGGTGTCAAAAGAAAAATAATAAATCTAAATAGGAAAAACAAATAAAGATCAAAATATGGAAAATGAAATAAAAAATAAAAAATAAGGAAAAACATAATATATATAATAATAATAATAATAATAATAATAATAATAATACTAATATAATATTATAGAAAAAAGCAAAAAAAAAAAAAAACATGGGTCTGAACAAAACAAACATGAAAGCATGTAAAGGGTTGCAGGCTTCGTGGATGGCCTCTTCAGAGGTGTAGATTGCACCATTTAGGAAAGCCAGCTAACTCTTGCTGCTGCATTAGATTGGAGAGATAGAGACGCAAGAGAAGGGGGATTACTCCAAATCTTGCTTATACTTTGACCAGATCTTTCTTTTCATGGCATTGAACCACAAATTGGTTTAAAGTCTCTAAAGGTCTGAATCACGGGGAGTTCCCTCTTTGGTTACGAGGGGGGAGGCTAAAGACCATGAAGTCACTAGCCAAGAGAAAAGAACGTAGTTGGGGGGGTTTATTGAATAAAGAAGTGCAGAGAAAGGGGGGGCAAAGAGGAGAGGAGACGAGGGCCTTTAGGGGTCTGTTATCTCAGTTAAGGAACAGAGACATCATACCATGGTGTGGAGGGATCGAGGTGAGAGAGAAAGAAGAGGAGCAAGCAAGAGCTGAAGAAGGCCCTCTATGCAGGAAATTACAGAAAGCTAACTGACCAAAAGCATCTTTCTTCGAAAATGTGTGGGAGATGGAGGACTGTGTCGCATCTCCTCTGCCACATAGCCGCAGCATCAAAATCCATCACTCACCATCCTTATCGTCTTCCCAAATCTCGTTTTTCTCCCACCTCCTCCTTCCAGCTCAACAAGACGTTTCCTCAGTTACGGGGCTTCTTTTGTAGTCCCATATTGAGTTTTCATTCATGCCAACAAATTCGATTATTCAGGTCGTTCTAATTTAGATCACAACCATGATTTCGAAGCTCAAGAAGACGAGGATTCAGACAAAATTCCTGTTAAAGCATACTTCCTTTCCATTAGTATAAATTTAAAGAGAATTCAAGCTGAGAATTTAGGAAACATTATTCTTGCAACCTCTCGCTAATCAAACTTTGTTGCCCTCTGATTCTGCAACTTCTACTCAGAGCTAATGGACCTGAAACCCATGAGAAAGCAAGCAGTTATCGATGCATGGTTGTATACTAGTATGGATCTGTGGTTCTGTTCAATATTGAGGATTATGAAGTAGACATTTACCTGGAACTAGTTAAGAGGATGCTTTTCTTTTGCTTCTAGAGATGAGGAAAGATGATTACGCTATAAAGGAGAAGCCATTCTTGGTTAAGGACATGCAAGGAGGCCACGGGCTGAAGAAGGATAAGGATAAGAAAAAGAAAGGGGAAAGAGGAAGGAACAAGTGAGGGCAAACTCTATTATGGTAGCCCAAAATAGGGCTTAATAGAGATTTGTGTTGGGCCGAAGAGAGAGAGAGAAGTTGAGAGAGAAAGGTGGAAAGAAGAGCTGCTGGAGGGGGATACATATCAAGGTTGAACTGAGATGGTTTTGTGAAATTGAGAGGAGGAGGGAGAAGGTGCAGACGAATCCGTGAAGGCTTCGAGAAAGCAGAGAAGCCGAGACTGGAAGAAGAAGGAAAGAACCAGGTATGATATGCTTGCATGAACATCTTCACGTACTGTAGCCTCCTGTAATCGACACCATTCATTTTTTTTTTGGTTGTTTTTCGTTTATGTTTTTTAACTTTATTACTTTATTTGTTTTTATATATGCGATTAATCTTGATCCTATAAGTGAGATTTTAAAAATCCTCGTGTGAGAATATTGTTTTCCTCGAGCACTTGGGATCATGAGAGATTTTAATCTCCTCAGATCCCTAAAATAAGTACACATTTGTTTTGAAATAATAATAATGCAAAGAAAAAAATACTTTAATTAAATATTTGCTTTAACTAAATATTTTCCATTATTTACGAAATTTTCATGTGAGAATATTGTTCTCCTTGAGTGCATGGGATCATGTGAGATTTTAATCTCCTTAGATCTCTAAAATAAGTACATATTTGTTTTAAATAATAATAATAATGCAAAAATAAATACTTTAATTAAATATTTGCTTTAACTAATATTTTTCATTATTTATGAAATTATCGTGTGAGAATATTGTTCTCCTCGAGTGCATGGGATCATGTGAGATTTTAATCTCCTTAGATCTTTAAAATAAGTACACATATGTTTTGAATAATAATAATGCAAGAATAAATACATTGATTTAATATTTTCCATTATTTACAAGATCATCGTGTGAGAATATTGTTCTCCTCGGATGCTTGAGGTTGTGTGAGATTTTAATCTCTATAAATCCCAGAAGTTAGTACATACTTGTTTCAAAAATAATAACAATGTGAAAATAAATCCTTTAATTAAATATTTTCCATTATTTACAAAATGATTAATTTGGTGCTTTATAAAAATTTACTTAATTTAAAATCTCATGTGAGACTTGGGTCCTTGTAGGCTTTGGAGAAATCGTTCCTGTTAAAAATAAGACTAAAAGAATTCTGATTTCAAAATCCTTGAAAAAATGTAAAAATAAAATCCTAAGAATTTTCAAATATTTTGTTCCATATTTTGGGTTCTTGTGTGAGATCGCTCATCTCCTCAGGCACCCAGAGGTTAATTAGTAGAGACTGAATGAGACCTTGAGTCTCGTCAGGTTTCAAAAATTAACATTTAAAATATTAGGAAGAATTAATAAAAAATAAGGAGATTTGTCCCACCTATTTTGTAACTAAAAATCCTAAGAATATTTTTTCATTTTAGTTTTATTGTAAGTATCAAAATAAATTCAATTTTCAAAAAATAAAAATAAATACAAAAATACATAAATTCAAAATTTTGAAAATGGTTTTATTTTCGTCCTAATTTCAACGATAAATTCCAATTTTGAAAATCCAAAAAAAAAAATTCAAAAATTCAAAAATATTCCTTTCATTATAATTACATTTCAATTCCAAAAAATATAGACTCCCAAAAATCCTAAAAATCTCATCCCATAATCATTTCATTTAAATTTCAAAATAAAGATTTAAAATACAAAACTGAACAAAAAAATTAAAAAGAGAGAAAATGAAGAAATCAAGAGAGTGAGATTAATCAGGTTGTCGTAAATTAAAATACACAAACCAAATTCCAATCCTGTTTTGTTTACAAAAATCTGTTTAATTTAAATCCTCCTGTTCTCATCACAAAAATTAAAAACCACGGACTAATGGATATGCCATTTTGGTTGAACTACGTGGATTTTGATCCCTATCACGGGGTACGTAGGCCCTAAGCTTTCATTCTAGATCAAGTCTGCCCTTTGCAAATATCTATGTGTTTGCTTTTGTTATTATTATTTCTGTCTTCTTTGTTTAACATGCATCTATGCCAATAAAAGGATAATTGAGATAAATTTAAGGTCATATTCTATTTCAATTGACTAGTTTAAGGTAACCGTCTTTATGGACAGGTGTTGTAGGGTGCCTAACACCTTACCCACACTCAAATAGACTCTCGAACCCATATCTGGTTTCGCAGACCATTTTGCCTTGTTCTTTTTATTTTAAATTGGTTTTCCAAAGTTTTCCATTAAAAATTTTGGTGGCAACTCCAAATAAATTGATTTTCAAGATTCATTTTTGGGAATCAATTTAACACTTTTTTTCCTTCTCTACTGAAAGGTCGGTTACGATAGACCTCTTTGTCTATTGCATCATATGCTTTAGCTCATACACCTATTCTCAATCAAGATGGCCTTGAGGAAGTGGAAATGATGCGTGAAGAGATTTTAAGAGAGAGACAAGAAATGGAGGAATTACAAAGGGAAGTACAAAACTAAAGAAATGTAGTGCAACAATTGCTGACTAATTTTGGGTAACATTTTCCTTCGCCAGCAACACAAACACCTTTAGATCCATCTGCAGGCTCTACTTCTATCCGTGATAAAGACAAGTGACCTTTAAAGTATGTTAAGGATATTGTTTCATATTTCTATGTTTCGAAGACCATTATTCTTAATATCTAGTTACTATAATTTCTTAACTTTGATCCTTGTATTTTCATTACAAGACACTAGCTTTGATGGATATTATTTCTTATATTAATGTTCAATATTAGAGTTCAGTCTTGTTCAAAAATTTAAATTTTGGTTGTGAAGAGAATATATACTTAAAACAAGATGTTACTAATTTTCAATGTATGCTATCATATTAGTAACAAAACCTTCAATTTAGTGGCAAAAATTTTGTCACTAATTAATGACGGAATATTCATTTAGTGACAGATACTCTATCACTTATTACTGACAGAAGAGTTCATTTAGTGTTGGATAATTTCTCATTAATTATTGACAGATCATCTGTCACTACGTTGTGATAGAAGTTAGTGACAACCTGTTTGTCACTAATTTAGTGACAGATGGGTGTTCGTCACTTGCCTTTTTGTGATGCGTAAAAACATGATGGAGTTAATGATAGATAAATTTGTTACTAAATCTATTATTAGTGAGAGAATTTTATATTTATTGACAGATTTGTCTGTCACTAAATACAATTTTTTTAGCAGTGAATATATATATATATATATATATATCTATATATTAATCTCCCTAAATCACAGCCATCCATTGCGTTAGATACCCATCCCCCTTTTATCATGAATAGGGTGTGCGTGCTCTTTCCCTTTATCCTAATGTTCTAACCTAGTCCATTCTCTCATCTCTTCAAGTTCCATCCGGCGTCCTTGTCTGGCAATCAATGTTCGTTTCAGGCTGTTCCTAAACGTCTATCATACTCTCTCTCTCTCTCTCGACATCTGTTGTATTCATTGTTTAGGTTAGCCTTTCTTGCCTTAATCTGAATTTCTATTCATACCTCACATGCTCACCATTCGTTCTGTTCTCTGGCCGTTCCTTATTGTTCAGTTGATCATATGCAAGCTCAGTTCTCCCTTGCCTTAATATGAATTTGGAGAAAAGATTGATAGGGTGTTAAAATGAAAACCCTATTTTGTGATTTTATTATTTATTATGGGATATGTTAGTGATTTGATGCTAGCTTCTGTTTCGGATTAATGTCAAAATTAGTATATGGTAGTTTTAATTTCATCTAACAGTAACTGTGATATCGCTCCACACCACGTAACTCTACTCAACTCTATTTTACGTCGGAAATGGATTATATATATCATTGGAAATGTTGTTCTTTGATCTATGCACTATAATGTTTGTTTCGCACAAGGATTATGGGGAGAATTTTGAAGACATGTTGGATGGGATATTTTCATTTGAGCTCTTGGATGTGACATCACCTTCTTAGTTGCTCGTGATGCCATTGAAATTACATCCTTCGACATTAGCTGGTTAAAAGATGGTATATATACTGGTTTTAGAATTTTAGTGGTAACTTAGTTTTAGATATTTTCTAAATGGCATAAATTCTATTAATCTAAATAGTTTAATGGTTTGTTCAACCTTGGTTTAGGTTTCATCAAAACTCATGATCTTTATTTCAAAAGGGTCATTGATGGCTACACCTTAGTTTCATTCATGACACCATTGTGTTTCTTGATTGAAATAAATCCAGGTAGTGCTATGTTTTGAGACCTAGTTACTTTTCCCTCTATAAATATATAATTATTTATTTTCTGTAATGCAGCATTGCAAATCTTATGAGTGAACTGTTATGTGATTTAGGAGGTAACTAGCTATTGTGTAGGCTTATATCATTATGGCCTTCTGGTTCAAGAACGTTACTTCTATTTACATTTATTGATTTTCAATAAAATATTATCAAATTCTATTGCATGAATGAACTGTTATGTTCATGCCTACGTGCATTCACTTTATTTGCAGTACTTTCCTTCATTTGGCACTAGCAGAATGAGGTCTCGCAGACATATAATAAGATTGACGTGATGTATTATTCGTGTCTCTTGTTTTAATAGAAGAGGATAATATCATCAACTTATATTAAAGTCTTGTAAGTCAGTATAGAGATTTTTCTTAAAAAAGAAGACATACACATGATATTTGATAAATAATATAGTAATTTGTAATTTGTCCTGGAACATGATGAGCCTCATTAAGACTGCTTATTTAGCTAAGTATTTGCATTCATATTGGTTCGTGAGCCATGGAGTTCATGTGCTATTGGAACCTGGGGCACAAACTAGGGCATATAAATTTCTTTAAAGGTTCAATGTAAAACTTAGCATCCATGATTAGATATATTATTTTTAACAATTTTTATCTCTCACATTTGGGTTCAATCTTATTCCCTGTCTTATAACGCTCATTCATCTTTGGAATAAAACAAAGTTGGTTCAGTTTCTTATGAAGACTAAGTGCTATGCCACTCTTAATTTTTCTTTAATTTTAATAATAATGATTCATTACTATAATTAACAAAAATCTATCATTGCCCATGGATTCTTAATTATGGCTTCACATTCAATTGTTATTACTATAACTAATAACCACAAGTTATACAGTAGATACACTCAACATGACTCTCACATATACAAGTAAACATTTAGTTGATATCCTTATTTAGAAACTGGTGAGCATTGAATTAAAGAGAAAAAAAATGCTAAAAAGTATTATTGAAAGAAAATTAATGTTAAGAAACTGTTAACATAAAAAACTCTTTAATCTTTCAACATATTATTATTGAAAGCAAGTTTAAATTCCTTTTATAACATTAAAACCTCTCTTTTAAAGAGGTATTGCATGCCTGATTCATTTTTTAATCATTACTTACAACTACATGCAATGTAAACATAGGTTTGTTGTCTTAGTTCACCGCATTGAACACAAAAAAATGGGTACTTGAAATTTCATCAATTTTGGGAGATGATATGAATCTCATCCAATCTTCTCTTGTCAGTAAATCTGGTGAGCTACTGAACCTGGAATTATTTTAAGCAAATATACTATTTTTCTATTTTCTTCTTATTATTGGCAATCAGATAACATTTTTGGCTTTTCAAACATTTTTAAAATAAAATTTTTCATCTTTACTTCTTGTTCGTTTTTTCTTAATTCATTGCAATTCAGGTTGAAGTTGGCATTGTAGAATATGGGCTTCTCAAAGCTTTTTCCTTTCAGTTGGGATGTATTTGTTTGAACTTTTCCTTCTAATTTTGATTTCAATTGCAGACCATAGAATGTGCAAAGAAAAAGGACTTCACATCTATTATAGTTCACATAAATGATTATCCAATTCTATTATCCCAAAAATGAGTTATTTTTGTTCTAAATATGATTTGTTATTGTAGAGGAAGATGCTAAAATGTCAAAGTTCATTCAAGAGCACAAGAGGTGACCTATCCATCACCATTCATCAAGATAGTAAGTACTGTTCTAATTGAGTACAACACTATGGGTTTCAGCCCTGCTCATTGATAGCTCATATTTGTTATAATACATTAGTAATGATATATAGTCACTGCTTAGATTGAATCGCTACTTTTCTGATTTCTAAGCCTTTGCTTTTCTAATCTCAACTGTAAAATCTTGACCATATATTTTATAATACATTAGTAGTTTGTTATAGTACATTTGTAATGTGTGGTTAGGCGTAGCATATATTTTGAGCATGTAAAATAACTGTTAAATTGAAAAATGGTTTTAGGTATATTTAAATTTTGTAGATGTTAAATTTGAAATAAAACGCATCGTTCTAGCAAGAATTTGAACCATTGCTACAAGCTTACTATTTTTTTTTAATACAAACATATATTTATTAACGGACTATCTATCATTAATCATCTATCATTTATTAGTGCTGGAGCATCTGTCAAAATTAGCGACAAATTGTATGTCAACAACTTGAATTAGTGACAAGCAAAATAGCGTCGAATTTATTGACAGACAAATCTATCATTAAAACTTAAATTAGTGACAAAATTTTCAGATTTATTTGCAGATGTGTCTGTCACTAAATCTAATTTTCTTTGTAGTGTCAGAAAACAAATCGAAAGATGAACCCTCAGTTATTGGAGTCGATCAGGGCATGGTCACTGGCCTTGTTTGCATTCACATATTACTAGCTTCTCATGCTTGATTCTGTTGCCCTATATTACTTCACATCACCTTCTTCCTTGACCCTTCTCTTGTGACAACAGAACTTCCTTTGTACAATGTCTTGACTTAGAGATGCCATACTTGATGTTTCCTATTCTCACTCTTGTCTCTCTTTTTGTTTTGTTTGGGTTTCATTTTTATTTATAGGTTAACCAAATTAATTTGTTTAATACATTCATCTGATACAGTGTAACAAGTAAAAGCAACAACTCCAAAGATAATTTTTTTTTCTCGTTTCTCGTTTCTGCTAAGATAATAAATTTGAATTAGTTTAAAGTACTATACCATCCCACTAACAATAACATTTCTACTTGGATACCTTTCTATCTAACCATTAATTTGAATTAAGTTTAAGCATCAATGCATCAATTTTTGTTATGCCCACTTATACATAATAGCTTCCCTATAATTAATTTAAGCTCTATGTTATGCCTTAACTTTCAACAATATTTCCTTATGATATATTTCTAGTTTGGATAAAACGAGGTTATTTTAGAGTTAATTTTAGTAAAAGTACTAGATAAATTTTTTTTTTTATGATATTTCAATTGTTAATTATTAGCATACACTAGTATGATATTATTTGCCTAATTCTATGACCATATTAGAACTTAATTAGAAAACTGACGAGCTCTATTCAATCAACCATGATACCAAATTGTTACTTTTTTATTTTTTTTGATTCATGTCTTACTGGTGTGATATTTGTTCTAGTTACCTGCTAGGTTTAAATCAAGGGTAGGCCGCTATAATGATGGGATTTTTATCAGGTAGTGTGGCATGGTTCATGATGATGATATTAGGGAAGAGTTTTGAACTATTTCAAATGGTGGATGATACTCTAGCTGTGTTCCATACTCCCGCCATGGTCGGCTTCCTAGTCAACATACTCACTTGCCTATTCGCAGAGCCCCGTCAAAGTGCATACTTCTTGCCCATCACAAACTCCAGAGGGGGCATCTATGGAGGTTAAGGTGGCATGCTCCATTAAATGAAAGAAAGAGTTTTTAGCAGGATGAGTTTATGAAATGCTTCTGTCAATTTCTTCAGCCTTCAACATTGAAGAGAAGAAGGGAATTTTCTGAATTCTTAAACCTAACAAAATGTAGCATTTCAGAGATGTGGAAGGAGAGTATGTCCATGTCACAAGATAACTGCCCACATCAGCTATTTACTAATGACATATGGATGAAGGGACTCATTTGCATTATGGTTGGATTAATGGAGGACCAATTTTAGATTGAATTTAACAATGAAGGCCCAAAATGACATTTTTCTCATTTAAAAATTGGAAATAAGAAAATTTTTCACTATGATAAAGGAAATCACGACATATAACTATTTTCAATAACTCAACCACTAGACCTTTGTTACTTGATGCCCAAAAGACAAAGTTAACAAGTGAACACAAATATTAGAAAGGCTTATATGGGCTTAGCCATTTTTCTTCTTCTATTATTTAAAGGTCACATACAAAATTAACAATTATCAACATAAAACCCATTTGCCAAATTCTTGTTTGATGAATTATTTTATCCCATTTTAATATTTTCTTATTTTCAAAAATAATTTTTTTTAATAAAACCTACTTTTTAATGTTGGCACAATGGAAATTTCTAAGAATACTTTTCTAGCTTTTAATTCAACAGTGTCCCTTTTCTATCATGTAAAACCCAATGAACAAATTGATGAAAATACTCTTGAGAAGTTATACATGAATAAGATTGAGTTCAGATAACTTCCCATTGTGCTTAAGAGAACTTTGTTCCCCTTGCTATTGCACAGATTCAATTTTATATTATTTTTTTGCCAAATAATGCTTTTAATTATAGTGAAGGATAAAATTGATTTAAATTAGTTGAATTAAGGAAACTTACAAATTTTTTTGTCGCAGCAGAAGCTAGATCTAATAAGGACTAGGTTCATTTATTGAATGAGATTCTCATAGTATATTGGAGAGATCTTATAGTTTCCACAGCCTAAATTCCCTTCTTCTAATTGCAGTGTAATGGTAGGTATTTTTTAGCAAAGCGTATTGGAGGCTGTAGACTTAAAAGATGATTTTTATCGCATCCTAGGTTATCTTATATAATGGGCTAGCTAGGGTTTATTAGTAATTCCTCAAATTATCATTCTACCCTTACTTAATGAGCACCCCTTATGGGTGGATTTTATACAATATCCAACATCTACCACTCACACATAATGGTAGTGCTCATATTCTTTAAACCTGAGAAACATATTCTTAGTAAACCAAGAGAACACATTCTCATTATAAACTGCAATTGTCCAAATAGAGAAAGTAGGCCATGTGACCAGCATACTATGTGAGCATCAATGCTATACATCAGTTACAAGTACATAACCTCTTGTTGAAGACAAACCTGCAAGTAGATTATAAAGTATGCATGCTCCCTAGATCATAAGAATCACATTTAGATAACTCATGACAATCTCATCTATTATAATATCTTGTATTCATAATTATGACTCATAAGTCTTAACTGGTATACTAGTTAATGCAAAATAATGATAGTCTTTTTATGATCTTCCTCTACTCATAATCCTATAAACATAGAATGAGCTTGCTTTTCTAGATATGTCTCATCAGACTAAATTATTATTCATAGTCCTTATGCAACAAGCTAAGGAAGCGAACACTAAGTAGCATCTCAAATACTTGATTAGAGCTTAATGGTACAAGTATAGAGCTAGCACAAAGGCTCAAGGGTCTCACATAATATAAGTTGAGATCACACTCATGTTAACCCATATGGTCATTACTACCATGTGCTACAACATTCCTCTTTTTCTCGTAGAGTGTATGTCTATTTCATAAGTAATACTGTACAGATGACATTGAGACACCATAAGTATAAAATTGTGTTCCTTGATTAACATAATGTCTTAAACTCACATATGGCAACTAAGGTAGACTAAAAATGATGAACTTGTTTCACCAAATCAATTGTATAAATAATTTTAAGTTTAGTTACTCTCAAATTGTCCTTATGATAATTTCACTTAAAATCTTGTCTCATATCCAATGTCAGAAAGATATTAAGGCAATTACTTATGTGAGAATGCTAAGTTTTTGCCTACTTGAGATACTTAACAACAATGAACAAAACAAAGAATGTACATAATACTCAAATAAAGACATGTAAGCATGACAATCAAACTTTATTAATTGTCATAGAACATTAAAACAACTATTACATGAACAATAGGAAAATGACAGAGAAAAACAAAAAGAAGTATCCTAAATTCTATGTAATCCTTGAGACCTATTGTGTTTTATAAACACATCTCTAGAAATAGGCTTGGTTAATGGATCTATCAATATTTCATGTGTAGACATATACTTCACATTAACATTCTTGCATGCAGCCATGTCATTTATATAGCTATATTTGTTATCTATGTGTTAAGTTTTGCAATGATACTTTGGTCCTTGGTATGTGCAATTGTAACCTTACTATCACAGTCAACTAACAATGGTTCAATGTTTTCAACTTTGCACAACAAATGTTCCAAGAACCTTTGTAACTAAATAGCCTTTGGAGCTGCTGAAGAAAGAGCCATGAACTTAACCTCCATCATGGACAAGGATACAAAAGATTGTTTGTTACTACTCTGTGATAGGATGTCGTTATCAGTAGGAAAACATATCATGAGGTAGACTTTTACTCATTTAAGCCTTCTCCATGATTAGCATTTATGTAACCTACCAATTATTGATCTTTATTGCTTTGATAGCAAAATGCATAATTTGCAATCCCTTTTAGATATCTTAAGATCCATTTTACTGCTTCCCAATGTTTAAGACCTGGGTTAGTTTGATATCTACTCACCAAGCCAACTATTTTATAGATATCAGGTTTAGTATACATTGTAGCATACATTAAACAATTGTCTACATTTCTATAACGAGTTTGGCTAATACGCTCACTTTCTTTGGTATTCATAGGACCTATCTCGACACTTAAGGTTTGACTTATTTTGATTGGAGTGTCTATAGGGCCACAACGATCCATACTAACACAATTCATAATTTTATGATGTAATTCTTTATTAGAGATGCAACACTTTCTTAAAATAGTATTTTGAAATCTTAACTTTAAGAATGTATGCAGCATCACTCATATCTTTCATCTCAAAGCGAGATTACAACCAGGTATTTACCTTGTTGATTAACTCCATATCACTTCCATCTATAAGTATGTCATCAACATATATTATCATAAGTACAAACTTGTCTTTAGATTTTTTAGTATATATGCAATTATCTTCACTTATCACAGTGAAACCACTAAAGATGACAGTATTATGAAAACAAATATACCACAACCTTGAAGATTGTTTATGGCCATAGACAGAATTCAGAAGTTTACAAACTTTCTTTTCTTGGACTTTAATGAAACCCAAAAGTTGCTCTATATAAACTATTGGTTTAATTCTCCATTGAAAAATACATTTTTTTACATCAATTTGATGTAATTCAAGATCTAAACAAGCCACTATAGCTAGAAGTAGGTTAATAGAGGTAAATCATACAACAGGAGAAAATGTATCCTCATGGTTAATTCCTTCCTATTGTGTATACCCCTTTGCTACTAGTCAAGCCTTAGATCTTTTGATTGTGTCGTTAGCTATTCTCTTGACCTTATGAATTCACTTGTTCCCAATAGCCTTGCATCCCTTTGGGAGGTCAACAAGTTCCCAGACATTGTTAACTCTCATAGACTCTATTTCTTCTTTTATTTATAGCTTTAGTTCATTTGTCATTTGAAAGGGGATAAAAGCACCTCTTTTAGATTTTTTTGCCTCATCTTCATTTTGTAGGAGCATTGTAAAAAGTTTGCAACCTTTGATCCCATATTGTCAGTAATGAATTTTTTACATGAGTCACGTCCTAGTTGTGATTTGTTGAATCTAACTTCGTTGTTCCCATTTGAATCAATGTTGCTTCCACTCGGGTTAGGAACATTGGTCTCGATCCCATTTGGATTCAGATCCATTTCGTCATTCCTATTTAGTGCAACTGGCTTAAGAACACTTTCATTTGCATCTAATGATGAAAAAGGTTGTTGATGAGAAACCAATTCATCATCTGTTGTAGTCAACCATGTCTCAGTTGTAATTTGTTGAATCTTACTTTGTTGTTCCCATTTCATTCAACATTGCTCCCATTCTAATCAGGAATGATGGTCTTACTCCCACTTAGATTAAGATCCATTCGGTCACTCCTACTTAGAGTAATTGGCTTAGGAACACTTTCACTCACATTTATTGATGAAGAAGGTTACAGATGAGAAACTAATTCAACATCTGCTATAGACCACCCACTTGAATGAAGTGGTCATGGTTCGTTAGGATCCTTTATCTCATATGAGGATAGGTCTTGACTTACCTACCCTTAGGATATTCATTCTCCAAAATGTGACATCTTTTGACACAAATTCAATCGTGCTCCTACCGTCTTACTAAACTCTAAACACATAAACTTTTGAAGTTTTTGAGCATATAATACAAGTATTTTTCTTTCCTTTTGGGTCTAATTTGCCATACTTGTAGAGAAATCATATGTATAGGTAACACATCCTTAAGGTTTTTAAACATTTAAGTTGTACTTAGCTCAATCCATAACTCATATAGAGTGGTTGCAACTAATTCCATGGGTACACAATTAAGTATATAGGTTGTAGTTAGCAAAGTGTCACCCTAATTGGTGATTGGAAAATTAGCTTGTGCCATTATAGACCTAACCATCTTGAGACATATTCTATTCATTCTTTTTACAACACCATTATATTGTCAAGAATTTAGAATAGTCAACTAATGAACTATCTTATTTTCATTACATAATTCATTAAATTGAGCTAACAAATATTCTCAAACTCGATCATTTTAAAAGCCATAATCTTCTTATCTAATTAATTCTCAAATAAGCTTATATAATTTTTGAAGCATCTCAAATGCTTCTAACTTATGAGAAATCAAATAGGCTAATATAAAGTGGTTAGAACTAATTTCATGGGCACACAGTTAAGTACATAGGCCATAGTTAGCAAAACATCACTATAATAGGTAATTGGCAAATTAGCGTGTGCCATCATTGACCTAACCATCTCGAGAAGTGTTATATTTATTCTTTTCGTAGAACCATTTTGTTGTGGAGAACTTGGAATAGTCAACTCATGAACTACCCCCTTTTTCATCACATAATTCATTGGATTGAGCTAATAAATATTCTCAACCTTAATCAGTTTAAAAGCCTTAATATTCTTATCTAATTGATTCTTAACTAAGCTTATATAGCTTTTAAAGTAGCTCAATGCTTCTAACTTATTATAAATTAGATAGGCATAATAAAAATGAGTGCAATCATCAATAAATGTGATGAAATAGTTTACTTTGTGCTAGACCTTAACTTTTATAGGCCAATAGCTGTTAGAATGAACTAATTACAATAGAAATTCAGCTCTAGTTGCTTTAATGTAAGGGTTTTTGGCAATTTCTCATGTTAAAAAAGATTCACAAGTAGACAAATCTACTCGTTCAATGCCGGGAACCAAACCTTTTTTTTGCGAACTATTGCAGTCTTTGTTTGCCAATATGACCATGTCTAGCATGCCAAGTATTTACATCATGAACAAAATCATGCATAAAGGCAAACATGAAAAAAATTGACATCATTATTATTATCTGACTCATCATCCAAATCCATAAAAGTAAAACCTTTAGTTATATAGCCAAAACCATAAAAAAATTGAATCATAACTTAATTTAACGCAATTGTCATGGAAAAACAAATCATAACCTAGTTTATTTAAAACCAAAACTGAATTGACATTTCAGCAAATTTGAGGCACAAAGAACATATCATGTAAAATAAAGTCACAACCACCAAGCAAAACTAACTTGCATTTTCTAGTCCCCTTGACAGCAACGTCAGGGTATGTTTGGTTGTTGGATTTAGGGAGAATGAGAGGGAAAAGGAATAAGCTTTAGGCCTACTCCCTTGTTTGGTTGGCATCTTGAGGTTGGGAAGGGAGAGTTGATTCCCATAAGTATGGGAGAAGACATTCCCAAGTTAAAGTGAAGGATTGGCCATTGTCTCTTACGAATCAATAATTTCAACTATAATACCCTATAAAATATGTGGTAAGAAAGGTCTGAGGAGAAGGTTGCCAGATGCTAGTAGGATTAGTTGCTCAATTAACTTCGAATGGCTAATCACCAAAGATAGTCATCATTGATGAAGGTGCCACAATGCATTAGCCAGTCACAGGAGTTGATCAAATTGAGCTTGGAAAGAGTCGTCTTCGAAATGGGGCTTAAGCTATCTTCTTTGGTGAAGTTGGAATATATCGACGGAGTTGTAGTATTGTTAACACCGGTAAGTTCCTATGACCACCACTAGCAAACACCCATAAGTTCCTTCTTTCCTTCCCTCCCTCCCTCCCTCTTGATGCCCTTCACCAGCAAACACCGACAAAGTCTACAAATTTGTATAAAGCTATTTACATCGGTAGCTTTTGATGGCTTGGATGAAAGTGTTTGGATGCCTTCGGGTTTTGTTAATGGTGAAAAGTAGATAGGAAGAGCAAACGTCCTTTGCTTGATGCGGAAGAAAAGGAGCAAATAAAATTTTTAATAAAATTAAAAAATAATAATTAAGAATTTAATAATATTATTAAGTAATTTTTAATAATTATTAAAATTATCATTTTTATAAAGCACTTTTTTTGTTGTTGTAATTTTTTAATTTGAAATATTAATTAGTTTTTTTAAAAAAGGATGTTTTGGTCATTTGGTTAACCTTCCTTTCTTTCCATCTTTTTGTGCAATGTCATACCAAACATAGCACATAGGCCTAAGATTCTGTTCCATTAAAACCTAATCCCATTCCTAAGCCCATTCTCATTCCCATAGCAATTTATTCTAGGAACTAAACGAGCCCTTAGCGTTGTTGCCTACATATATCCAAAATGCTCCATATGGAACTCGTTGAATATCAACAAAGGTTTCATGGTCACTCGCTACGTGGTAGTGGCTCTTGAGTCTATAGTCTATACTAAATAAGATTTAGTTAGCATAATAAAGCAAGAAACACAAAGCTTACTAGTATAAGCAGTACAAGTTTCCTTTCTAAAAGGCCCATGGCAATCACTTGCATAGTGACCTTCTTCTAGAAATTTGCAACACTTAATTTTTTCCTTATTCACTTTTTCACTTCTTCTTTTTGCCTTGAAGATTTGTTTTTGGCTTTTCTTTAGCAGAGCTGTTCATTTGTTGTTTCCCTTGTTCTTTCTTTTTGAATTATGTCTTCCACTTAATGTTGTCATGTACAACTCTGGTATTGGCTTGGCTTATTCAAGCAGTTCTTCCTCAAGTTCACAATGCCTCCAAACATCTTCCAAAGTTGTGATTCTATCATTGAAGGTAAGATGCATCTTCATATGCTCCCACAAACTAGGTAAAGAACAAATGACTTATTGGATTTGCTGCTCATTTGTTAAGACATTTTTAGCATCTCTTAGCTCTTTGATCATGTTTGTCATTAGCCTAAGATGTATCTTCGTAGAATTTTTAGGGAATTCCTTATAAGCATCAAACATGATCATTAGAGAACGCAAATTGGATACGAGCATAGTTTTGAACATTATTCTCAGAGCATTCCAAAGCCCTATAACGCTTAGGTGATCCTTGAACTCTTTTAAGATGTCATTATCCAGAGTACTCGACAATGTAATTGGAGTAGTAGAGTTTTTTTTCTTCCAAGTGTCATAAGCCTTACAGTCTTGCCTATGTTATCCAGTGTTACCAACTTCTAGCTCCTCCATAATATGATTTAGAGCCTCTACAACTTCTTCCTCTTTTAGAAGATATTGAAATTTCATACTCCATATCTCATAATTGTAACCATTGTGCTTTAACCCCATGTTGAGCTCAACAACAATATTTTTAGAAGCAATAGTCATTCTTTACACAAAAAGAAAGATAAACACAAAATAATCATCAAATAATTAAAATAAAAACATGCAATATTTAAGGTTCACCATATATACATACCATGACACCAAGTATCGTTTGATCAAGCTAATTATCCATTCATAACCTGGAGTCAAAAGAGTATGAAGTGCCATTCATATTACAAAAAAATTGTAAAGCATGGTTTAACATTTTGAATTTTATTATTACATAACATATAAAGAAAATTATTATTAATATTAAACTAATTAGCACATGATTAAAACATGTATATCATGCTTAATGAATAAATTTATTATATGTTAAGTTAAATAACATATTAATAAAATATCCATCCTATGCTTTAACAAATAGATTTATTACATGTTAAACAAATTAACATCTAATTTTTAAATTTTCTATGGAAAGAAAATTTACAAGAAAAATTTAATAAAACAATGTTAACCTTATTAACATAAAGAAATAGCAAGTAATCACATATTAATTAATCTAAATTTATTTGGACATAAAAATTAATTTTTCACCTAAATAAGGAAATTAATTAATTGCATTTATTTGGGGCTAAAATATAAATACACAATTTACATTTGGAATATCTCCAAATGTTCATTTATTAGGGACTTAAAAGGATTGGGCCTAAAGTGTTATATAAAATAGGCCTCATGCCTAATATTTTTTTTATAATAATCATTTTGAAAGGTTGTAAGGCCTAGAACATCCTTTAAAATGTATAAGGCCCAAAATCACTTCAAACATTCCAAAAAAAAAATTACGGTTCAAAATTAGTTATATGAACAATTTTTTTTTTTAAATTTATAAACCCTAGCTTCTTTTTCTTTCCCTTATGCCATTGCCAACCTCTGTGGTTAGTGTTATTGTATCTCATTGGTCATCCACTCATGGATGCTGACATCGGTGCATTGTGTAATGCAGTGGCCAACGAGGGGGCTAGCGATGAATGCCGCTGTCGAGGGTGCTAGGAGTGGTGCAATTTATGGTTCATCATGGGGCTCCCTTGCTGCACCAGTATTTTTGGGAAGTCAATGCCAACGATGATTGTCATTGGTAGTAATGGACCCTTCCTGCCTATAGAAGCACCGTCATTGGCCATTATCGCTGGTAGTCGAGGTAGAGAGACATGTTTGTCTTATTATTCGTTCAAAATAAAAAACAAAGGGAGCTTCAAAACTTTCTTTTTTTTTTTTATTTTAATTTTAAAACCCTAATTAATAAAAACCTAAATAATACAAAACTTGATATTCATAAATCCTAATAAATTATTCATATCAATTCAAGAAACCAGTCAATTAGTGCTCTGATACTGATGAAGGAAAAAATTGATTTAAATAAGTTGAATTAAGGAGACTTATGGATTTCTCCTTCATAATGGGCTTCTTAAGGTTTATAGGTGATTCCTCAAATTACCATTCTACCCTTGCTTAATGAGCACCCCTTATGGGTGGGTTTTATATGACATCCAACATATAGATTGTCATATTCTTTAGTACAAAAATCACCTGAAGTCATTGTTTATGTTATACATGCTTCAAGTCTTAATGTATTGCCAATAATAAAACCAAGACCTAGTGTTTGTGGGGTGTCGTAACCGACCTTTTGACAGAAATTTAAAAAAAAGAGAGATTAAATTAATTCCCAAAATGAATCTTGAAAATCAATTTACTGGAGTCACCACCAAAATTTTTAATAGAAAACTTTGGAAAACCAATTTAAAACAAAAAGAAAAGGCAAAGTAGTCTACGAAAATATAGATGAGTTTGAGAGTCTATTTAAGCATGGGGAAGGTGTTAGGCACCCCACAACACCCGTCCATAAGGACGGTTACCTTAAACTAGTCAAATGAGATAGAATATAACCTTAATTTTATCTCAATTACCCTTTTATTGACATGCATACTCGTTAAAAGAGAAGACAAAAACAACAATTACCCTTTTATCGACCTAGAATTGTACAACAATTAGTGGGTGCTTTTTAATTTTTGTGAATTGAGCAAGATAGCGGAAATTGAGTTGATTTTTCGTAAACAAAATTTACTGAGATTTTGTTGGTGTGTTTTAATTTACAAAGTTAGTCTAATATTCCTGTCAAGCTCTTTTCATTTTTAGTTTTTTATTTTTTTGTTTATTTTTTGAATTTAAACTTTAACTTTGAAATTTAAGTGAAATTATGATGGGAAAGGATTTTTAGGATTTTTGAATTATTTATTTTATTATTCTTTTATATTTTATATTTATTTTTTTAAGGATTTTTTAATTCATGTTTTTTTGTATTTTATTTTATTTTAATTTTGAAAGTGACGTGAAATTATAATGCAAAGGGATTTTTAAGATTTTTAAATTTTATGATTTTTTAATATTTTTGAAAAATTATATATTAACTTTCAAAGCTTAAGGAGATTAGAAATCTTACACGACCCCTATTAGTTTACTTTCAAGTGGCTGGGGAGATCTATGATCTCACATTATGATTTAAAAATTAAATAATAAAATAAAATATGAATTAAGGTGAGATGAAATGAAAAATATTTTGAAATTGAAATAATTTTTATTTATTTACCTATATATTTATTTATTTTATGAAAAATATAGACTAACTTTTGAAGCCCAAGGAGACAAAAGTCCCACACGACTCTTACTAGTTAACTCCCAAGTGCCTGCGAAGACCTATAATCTCACATGGCAATTTAAAATAATTAAATAATAAAAATAAGACAAAATAAAATAGGAAATAAGGTGAGATAAAATGGAAATAAATATATTTGGAAATTGAAAATGCTTTTATTTCTTTACCCATTTTATTTATTTATTATAAGAAAAATATAAACTAACTTTCAAAGCAAAGGGGTGAAAAAACCCACACGCTACGCTTGAAATTATGATAGATAATAATAAGGATAAAAATGATAACCACTAAAAATAACCAAAAAAAAAAATGAAGTAAAATAAAATAAAATAACAAGAAATATGACAAAATAAAGTAGAGACAATATGCTAAAAACCAACATTGTAAGCGCTAGTATGCGTGCGTTCTCTCCCTATATATCATTTATTCATATATTATTTACAACTATGATTTGATGAAAGAGAGAAGATGCTAATCAAGATTAAAATAAAACAAAAGAAGGAAAGGAAGATCACAATGCAACTAATGATAATATGACAAGGAAAGAAAAAGACCAAAAACAAAACTAAACAAAAAATGATAGTTATATAGTACAGGAGATATTAGACATAAATAGTGAACGTACAAGAGTTAATATTTGATATTCACACATGATCAGAAGACCAATATAGGAATTCAATACCTAAAAAGTATATATCCTAGCTACCAATACCTTCGGCTACACCTTTATTCAATATTCCATGAATTAAAATTACATATAGGTCTTAGCTACCAATATTATTGTTTTAAAATTAAAGCATAGGTCCAAGTGTCAGTGAAGAAAACATGAAGAATATAAAGTACCAGGGTTAAGTATGACTTAGATTAATGCTGACATATTGACCATTTATCTCCAACTTTCTACCAGTAATCAATGATGGAGACCATGTGTAAAACAAATAACATGACCCTATAAAGAATCAAGCTGGAAAAACAAACTTAATTCAGAAATTCATTAACACTTTGGACTTCATTTTCTGGTGGAGCAAAGTAGTGCAGATTAGGCATTTAGCAATGATAAATAGCTACACTCTCATACCATGAACAAAAGGCCCATGTGGAAATACTTAATAGAATTTCAACTTATTTCTAACATTAAAAATGAAAGTCTTAACACTTAAAAAAATTTAGAGTGCATCGTGGCACTTACACCAACCCCTGGGTAAAAATGAAACATAAGAAAACAAGCCTAATTTGATCTCCAAAAACTAGCATGGTATTATATCCAAGAGATTAGTCAGAATAGAAGTTGCAATTTACAAATCCAGATCACCCATAATGCGAAGCCACAAAAGAAGGGATGCCTTCAACCCTATCCACACAATACCAGAACTTCATGCCAAGATTGAAACTACACCAAAGACCATATCTGAAGTGACCCACATGCAGAGCTAAAGCACTATGCCATTACCATGGTTTAGAAAAGTACTACTATAGAATAATATCACAATGATTCCATGGATGAGGAAGAACCAAAGGAGCAGCGGAATGCCTACCTCTTATATAGTTTTTTTTTTTTCTTGTTCTCCCTCTGTTCAAGCTCCAACTTTCACACGTCAAACTCAAGTTTTCTCCCTATCTTGTTTCTGTATATCATGTACTATGCTACTATTCGAAGAAAGTGGAACTTGCGAGCCTCTTTACCCTTTCTTTCCACCTCCACCGTGTTCTGCTTTGGTCCTACTATTTCCTTCTTCCTGTTCTATTTGGTGTTTCTACATACACTTCACTGCATCTCTCCCTCAAACGCCTTTCCTCTCTTTTCCTTTGTTGTATCATTCTCTGTCCTTCCTTGTAGCTTTTCCTTCTCTATTTCTGAACGTTGAAACAGAGATGAATAGAGAAAAGCTTTGTGTCTTTCAAGCTCACAGCTTTCCCCTTTCCTCTCAAGCTCTCCTTTTTTCTTCTTTAAAACTCACTCTTTTTCCGATTGTCCTTCCGCTCTCTCTCATGTCTTTTGCTTCTATCTTTATACTCTCACCATCATTCAAACTCTCCTCAACTTTAGCTCTTTATTATTTTCTTGGTCTCAAGCTCTCTCTATTATTCTCTTGGTTCCCTTTCTATTTCTTAGTGTCTCTCCCCTAACTCACGTCCCTGTCTCTGCCATTCATACATCCCTTCAATGCTCTCCCCGTGCTTCTTGGCTAGATAAATATGTGAGGAGTCAACATTTGCCAGCCTCCCAAGGTTTTCCATATTCATTCAATTTTCCTGATGAAGGCAAAAGGAATGGTTTGTTTTTTTATACCTCCTCCATACTGTCATTGAGTAGGCTGTTGTGCAAAGATGTGAGTGTGGCAAAGAGTAGGGTGATGGTCACTTGGTAGCTTTCCTTTTTGATGCAATTCTCGGACAGTGAAGATGAATAGCAGGGAACACTGGTGATTTAGCCTTCAACTTATTCATTAGCTCCATTTCTTTTATTTTGATAGATTGCCTTATAAGTTTTTTTTTTTAATTTGCCTGAAGCTTCTCTTTTTTTATTTTATTTTCCTATTTTGGATTTTTTTTACTATTTTTATTTTATTTTATTTTATTTATCTTATTTTTTGATTTTGATTTTGCTTTTCATATTTTTATCTTTTATTTTATGACTCATCTATTTGCTTAATTAATGAATTAACCAATAGATTAATTATTTAGTCATTAATTTTTATTCTTATTTTGTTTTGGGATGGGGTGTTCACATGGGGTAAAAAATAAAAAATTGTTTCCAAAATTTATTTATATCATTTTTAAAAAAAATATACCTTTATACTATACTATTAGTCTTGGAGATACATGATCCTTGAAAAAGAACTAACTGAGTTGAAGTGACACAATTTTATAATAGAGTAACAGAACACAAATGGAGGCACAAGTTTGTGAAAGTTAAAAATTTAGAGAAGTGTTGTAACTGACCTTTCGGCAAGATAAAAAAAAAAAAGACCATTTGGCAAGAAGGAATAAAAATGTCTCTAAATTGATTCCCAAAATGAATCTTGAAAATTAATTTATTTGGAGTCGCTACCAAAGTTTTTTTAATGGAAAACTTTGGAAAACCAATTTAAAACAAAAAGAAGAGGCAACATGGTCTGCACAATCAAAGATGGGTTCGGGAGTCTATTTAAACATGAGGAAGGTATTAGGCACCCTACAACACCTGTCCATAAGGATGGTTTGCCTTAAACTAGTCAGCTGAAATAGAATATGATCTTAAATTTATTTCAATTACCTTTTATTGACAGAAAGATAAAAACAACAATAATGAAAATAAACAAATAGATATTTACAAAGGGAGGACTTGTCCTAGGATGAAAGCCTAGGGCATATGTACCTCGTCATAGGGATCAAAGTCCATGTAGTTCAACCAAAATGGCGTATTTGTTGGTTGGTGATTTTTAATTTTTGTGATGAGAACAAGAGGGTTTAAATTAAACAGAATTTGTAAACAAAACGAGATTGAAATTTGGTTTGTGTGTTTTCATTTATAACAACCTAATTAATCTAGCTTTCCTGATCTCTTCATTTTCTCTCTTATTTTTTTTTTGTTTAGTTATGTATTTTAAATCTTTATTTTGAAACTTAAACGAAATGATTATGGGATGAGATTTTTAGGATTTTTAGGAGTTTATATTTTTTGGAATTGAAATGTAATTATAATGAAAGGAATATTTTTGAAATTTTGAATTTATTTATTTTTTCGATCTTCAGAATTAGAATTTATCATTAAATTTAGGACAAAAATAAAACTATTTGTTAGATTTTTGAATTTATATATATTTTTTGGGTTTTTGTTTTAATTTTGAAAATGAGTTTGTTTATTTTTGAAATTTTAATCTTTATTTGAAAATTTAAATGAAATGATTATGGGATTAGATTTTTAGGATTTTTAGGAGTTGATGTTTTTTTGGAATTGAAATGTAATTATAATGAAAGTAATATTTTTGAATTTATTCATTTATTTTTATTTTCAAAATTGGAATTTATTTTTGGATTTTTGGATTTATTTATTTTTTAATTTTAATTTTTATTTTGAAAATGAGATCATAATGAAAAAAAATTTCTTAGGATTTTAATTATGAATTACAGGGAAAACAAACCCCTTTTTTTTTTTTTTTGAAAAAAAATATATTTTGGAATTTATTTTATTTTTTCATTTTGTCAATGAGCATTAAATTTTAAGGCCTGAGGAGTTTAAAGATCTCACGCTGCCTTTACTAATTTGTTCACAAGAGCCTACGGAGATTTAGGGTCTCACATGACTTTTGTCTAAGTGCTTAAGGAGACTAGTGTTCTCACGTGGCTTTTGTCTAAATGCTTAAGGAGATTAATATTCCGACGTGACTTTTGTTTAAGTGCTTAAGGAGACTAGTGTTCTCATGTGGCACTATTGAGAATTGGGATAGGATAATGATAAGGATAATAATGATGATACTAGTGGTGGAAAGAATACACTAAACAATAATATAAGATAAAGTAGAATAAATAAATAAACAAACAACTAAATGAATAAATGAATAAACTAAATAAAAAAATGTCAAAAACATGAAAATAAGAAATACTCCCTCACGTCTTGCCATGCACGTCCCTCAGGAAATCCATGCAATTACACTTCATATATGGCAATGTCTCTTTGGTGCATGTATAAATATACATACATATATATATATATGTGTGTGTGTGTGTGTGTGTGAACACTCCACCTAAAAAATAATAATAATAAAAAATAAAATTATAAATTATAAATTATAAACAAAAATAAAAAAACAAAATATAGAATTAAAATGGGATGAACTAAATACAAAACCAAAAATATCAAAAGAGAAAAAATTCAAAATAAATATTTGAAATAAAGACATGTTAATTATCTTGCAAAAAGAAAAATAAATAGAGTCAAAAATTTTAAATTGATCCAAATACAAAAGGAGAGAAAAGCCACCTAATTAAAATAAAAATAAAAATGCAAGCTCTCTCTCACTTGCTCTTACACACTCTCACTCACTTGCACACACTCACGGTCACACACACACACTCTCTCACATACCATTCTTGCACACATTCATAGGAGACAAACAAAGGACACAAGGATGGCTGAAAAGAAAAAAGGAGCAAGAGACACGACATGGAAGAGGAGATTTGTTGCTGAAAAGCAGAGGTGAACAAAAGTAGATGAAGGAGTTGAAAAGTAAGGCTAAGTGCACCACAAAAAGGGAGTAAAAAGGGCTGAAAAACAGAGGACAGAGGCAGCTGACTGATAAGAGAGGTTCTGGGGAAGGGAAAAGGAGAAGCATTTTGGAAAAGAGAAAGCTGAGGTGTTGAGGAGAGAAGAGTAGAGGAGAAGAGAGAAGAAAGGAGAATGAGAGGAAGAGGAGCCACGGACCGAGAAGCAGGGAACTGATCGAGGAGATGAGACCGAGCTGGAACAAAGAAGTCATGAAACAAAAGGAGAGAAGGGAAGGAGAAGAAAGGAAGAGAAGAAAGAAGAGAGGGAGCCAGTGCTGAAGGCCCAAAACGACGGGGCCGAGAGTGATGTGGAGGAAAGAGAAAAAGAGAGAGAGAAAACTGGCGGAGCAATGCAAAGAGGGAGGAGGCCAACATGATATCGAAGAGGAGGAAGCCGGTGGAGTTGACGAGAGGAGAGAAAGTTAGCTGAGAAGGCACTGAGGAGTAGAGCCACCGTGAAAGATAGGGGTCGTGTGAGATTTTTATCTCCATAAACCCCAAAAATTAGTACATACTCGTTTTAAAATAATATTAACAATAATAATAATGCAAAAATAAATACCTTAATTAAGTATTTTCTATTATTTACAAAATGTTTAAATCGGTGTTTTATAAAATTTAATTAATTAAAAAATGCCATGTGACACTTAGGTCTCCGTAGGCTTTGGAGAATTAATCTTATTAAAAATAAGACTAAAAGAATTCTAATTTCAAAATCCATAAAAATACGTAAAAACAAAATTCCTAAAAAAATTCTCAAATATTTTATTCCACATTTTGGGTTCTCGAGTGAGATCACTCATCTCCTCAGGCACCCAAGGGTTAATTAGTAGAGACTACATGAGACTTAGAGTCTCTTTATGTTTCAAAAAAAAAAAATTAACATTTAAAATATTGGGATAAATTAATTAAAAAAATAAGGAAGTTTGTCTAACATATTATGCAACTAAAAATCCTAGGGATATTTTCTTAATTTTAGTTCTACTTTAAGTAATGAAGTAAATTAAAACTTCAAAAAGTGACAATTAATACAAAGATCATAAATTCAAAACCATAGAAATATTTTTCCATTATAGTTTAAAATTCAGAATAAATTCTAATAAAAATATATATAAATTAATTAAAAGTCCTGTTAACCATAATTTCACTTTCAAAATTAGAAAAATCCAAAAACCCAAAAATATATATATAAATTCAAAAATTCCGAAAAGCGGCTTTCTGTTGTAATTTTGTTCTAATTTCAACAATAAATTCTAATTTTAAAAATCCAAAAATAAATAAAAACCAAAATCCAAAAAATACATAAATTCAAAAATCATAAAAAATGAATACAATATAAAAATCCTAAAAATCATTCTAATTTCAACAATAAATTCTAATGTTAAGAAATCTAAAAATAAATAAATTCTAAAATTCAAAAATATTCCTTTCATTATAATTACATTTCAATTCCAAAAAATACAATAAAATAAAAAATATATATAAACTCCCAAAAATCCTAAAAATCTTATCCCATAATCATTTCATTTAAATTTTAAAATAAAGATAAAAATTCCAAAAATAAACAAAGAAAATTAAAAAGAGAGAAAATGAAGAGATCAGGAGAGTGAGATTAATTAGGTTATCGTAAATTAAAACACACAAACCAAATTCCAACCTCATTTTGTTTACAAAAATCTGTTTAATTTAAATCTTCTTGTTCTCATCATAAAAATTAGGAAACCACCAACCAACAGATATGCCATTTTGGTCAAACTACATAGACTTTGATCCTTATCACGGGGTATGTAGGCCTTAGGCTTTCATCCTAGGTCAAGTCTACCCGTTGTAAATATCTATTTGTTTATTTTCATTATTGTTGTTTTTGTCCTCCTAGTTTAATATGCATCCATGCTAATAAAAAGGTAATTGAGATAAATTTAAGGTCATATTTTATTTCAATTGACTAGTTTAAGGTAACTGTCCTTATGGACGGGTGTTGTGGGGTGCCTAACACCTTCCCCACACTTAAACAAACTCATGAACCCATCACTATTTTCGCAGACTATTTTTCCTTGTTCTTTTTATTTTAAATTGGTTTTCCAAAGTTTTTCGTTAAAAATTTTGGTGGTGACTCCAAATAAATTGATTTTCAAGATTTGTTTTTGAGAATCAATTTAAACACCTTTTTATTCCTTCTCATCGAAAGGTCGGTTACGATAGTTTGGTGACTCCACTGGGGTTATTTGAGAGTCAAGCTTGTGTAATTAGTCAGTTGAAGTGATATGGCCTTCTGTTACCTTAATTACTCTTTTCGTGTCTTGTTTGTTAATTGTTTATTTTTCATTGTTTCCTTGTTTATTTATCTCTTATGGTCGCATGATATGCCTGTATGTTCTTGTGTATTTGTTATTTATTTTTGCTATTTGTATAGGCATATATATTCTTTTTTAGTCATATAACATGCCTAAAGTTCCTCATTTTCCGTATAATTTTGTTAGTTTTTTTGTAATACATATGCTAGGATAGATAACATGTGGAATAAAATCTTAGGGTAGACAACCCCTATCTGTACAGTAAGTTCTTGGCTTCTCTTGCAATTTATCTATTTAACAGATGAGGATTGGGTAAACTATCAGTTCAAAGGTTTGTATGCTCCCGTCGTACAATAAGCACATTAACATTGTACCTCACACACCTTTTGGGCTTTATACCCTGGTCCTCGCTTGCCTTAGGCTAGTAGAGGTTTATATTGGTTTTCCTGTGAAGCTTCTCACTTCCAGAGATTACCATAAAGACCTCGATTAGGTTGTACCTTGTTATGTGGATTTGACTGGAGTGGGATTCTGTCCTTTTTTAGTCTAATTCATGTCATGAGATCCTCACTCTTTTGAGTGGGGGAAATCCAGGAACCAGTAATTCTTTAAGATGTTAGACCTACCCTCATAACTATGCACTTTAATAGACCGAACTTCATAGATAACTTTCTTAGGGCCTATCGTCTTTAGAATACCATTCCCTCACTTAGAGTTGACTCGAGTTAGGACTCTAAAGGGGCATATTTCATTCTCACTTTGCATGTTTTCATATCATTCATGACATGATTGCATGTTTTTAATTTTTTTTTATGTGGTTTAATTGTCACAACGTCTCCATTCGATGCATTATTAGCCAAATGCAATGAGTTAAAAATTGAAAGCTTTGTACATGTGGGAAGTTTGGCCTAATAGTGTATCAATAGAGATGGGAACCTTTGAAAATCAATAATTTTTGTGAAAACAATATATCAATGGATTATCTAGTTCACTTATTTAAGCCTTGGCCACGTGAGGACCTACTTCTCTTTGGGTTGAGAGCTATATTTATTATTCCCAATGAATCAATAAGGCTTTTGGCGATTAACAGTGGATAAAATGTCAAGTAATCTATTGATTAAATAAGTTATGTGCCCATTTCATTTTGTTTCTAACCAATGGACTTGTTACAACACGGACTATCATTTTCATTGATTGGCATAAAGATATGATGGAATCGTCAGATGCCACACAACCTCAAGACGCAAGTCCAACAAGAATAGCCTTGACTAGGAAGAGAGTTAAAGTGATGGTAGAAGTTGAATCAGTTGAGAGCTTAATCATTATGAGTGGGAAACTTAGAGGGGAGTAGCTCTGCCATTTTCAAAAGGATTATGGAGACATCTTAGAATTATTATCAGTCTCTATCTAGCCTGATGCGCTTGTAGCTTTAGCCCAACATTGGGATAATTCATTGAGATGCTTCATGTTTCCAACTTTCCAGCTTGCACCCACGTTAAAAGAATACGGGGGCTTGATGAAAATGCCTGTTACCAGAGACACTCTCGTCTACTTGTACCCTGGATATCTCCCTTCCAAGTGCGTAGTAGCTTAAATTCTGGGTGAGGAACCTACGTGAGTACAGTTATGCCGCTCTAGGGCAATAAAAGGTTTATCTAGGAAATATTTAGAAAAAAGGTCGGAAGCATTAGCCGAGAAGGGGAATTGGGTTGCTTTTAGAAGAGTCCTTACCCTAGCGGTATATGGGTTAGTATTATTTCCATCAACAGTAGGAGTAGTTGATCAAGCAGCAGTAAGTGTCTTGTGGATGTAGAAAATCATCAGGTGAATCCAATACTAGCACTTTTAAGGGAAACATTTCTGACATTAAGTTTCTGCCATAGAGAAAAGAAAGGAAAGTTGAATTGTTATTTGCCGTTGTTGAATATATGGTGGGTCAATCATGTTTATGGCAAGGAATATCAACTTGGTATGAGATTAAACACCATCCATCACTCGATTCGAGATTATACGCATTGCGAAGGATCAATTCCATTACAAGCAAAAATGAACCAAGATAAGTGGATAAAAAAGATAGAAGAACTTGAAGATACCACCATTTGATGGAAGCTTTCTTAGTGGGAAAGTGAGGATATCATTTATTGCTTTGAAAATTTCCCTAACGTTACCCTTATAGGTGCTCGAGGATGCATTAATTATAACCCCATGGTTGCTCATTGCTAATTTACATACGAACAGGACATCCCATATGAAGAGGCTATGCAAAAATTCAGTTTCTATTATGGTGATCTACTGAAGGCGGAAATGATCCATAAGATAAAGGATGCATGGAGACATGTAGTGTGTAAGGGGAGGTTCGAGCTAGGGAAGTGCACCGTGTCAACTATAAAAGGATACGAGGCTTGGCTCAAGGAAAGGACCAGGGGGACCTATCCACCCCAGGGGCCTTGTAACCCCTTATTGAGTAACGACCTACAGGAGGTTAATGAATGTTTAGCCAAACAATTAGAAGGTAAAAAGGTTGAGCTGCAAAATCTGGGAGAATTAAGCAAAAGGCACTTAGAAAGCTTAGCCAAGTCACAAGAAGATGAGAGAGCAAAAAGGAGAAAAAAGTCAGAGACGAATATTGAGCTGAAGAGATTGAAGGAGGAAAATGACAAGTTAAAAAACACTGTAACGAGGATTCAAAAACAAGTTGAAGAAGGCAACAAGAAGGCCTTCAATTATCAAACTCAATTGTTAAAGGTTGTTAAAGAAAATGATGCTATGATGAGGCAAGTGGAAGAACTTAAGTCTCCTAATGACCTCCAATGATAAATTGAAATGCTTCCTAAACGTTTGGAAGAAAAAATAAGGGAGGTGACTAATGTCAAGAGTGATAATGCAATAGTAGTACAAAACTTAATTGAACAGCTTAACCATCAAGCTGAAAGGCTCGATTGTGGGAGACTTGCCTTGAAGAACAAGTGATTGAGAAGGAAATGTGGCTAAAATACTTCAAAAGGATAATTTTATTCGCTAATGATGCCATTCCTGAATTCACTTACATGTATAGACAAGCTAAAGGGCACGCTATCCCCGTAAAGACTATTGCAGCTATAATTGAATTTTTCACCTTGTGTCATAACCTTATGGAAGATCTAAAGATGTTGATAAAATTTTAGATGAGTGAGAGATGCTGACAACTTCAATATTTTATAATATGAATTTATAGGTTGGGCCATTTTTTATGTATAACCTTAAATCAAGTGATGTAATCAAACATTTTGTTTTTAGTAAAATACACAGTTTCTTCTTTGGGTTATCAAATATGTTCATTACTGCATATGTGGAGTGTCAGAAATCATGCGAGGAATGAATAGGTTGTGTGGTGCAAAATATACCTGCACATGTGGACATTAAACATCCCTTGTGTTAATCGTTAACTTTGATTCATTGAGTGATACAATATGTACCCTCAAAGATTCAAGGGTCCAAGGTTCTTATGCCCATTATGCCAAGTTAACATATTGACAAAGAAAAAACCTAAGTAATTACTTTATTATTAAGGTCTATCATTTTTTTTTTCAAAACAAGTAAGAAGCCAACATTGCCCGAGGGGGAAAGAATCTGCCAAGCTCAACTGTCAAGCTGAACGTATCAGACCCGGGCACGTGTCAGAGCTATGTTTATCGAAAATAACTTATCAAAGTATGAGCAATGGTTAAAAGCCAAAGTGGGATCCTTGAAAGATCAAATAGGGACCATGTAGTCTCAAATGTTAGAAATGATGAAGTTATTGCAGAATATAAGCTCAAGTGTGGCTGCAAATAACATTATGCTAAATGCCAATAACACTGTGAACGCGGACTATGGGGTCCCTAATACAAGTGTTGAGATACTGGGAGTAACTTCGGGAGGCCCTCCACCATAGGAGCAGCAAAACCAACACAGAGGCCTGCGACAATAAGTTGACCACCAAATCCCCCAACTTCAAGGGTGGAAGGACAAGGGTGGAAGGACTGGAATCAGGGGGTGTTTTCACCTATGATCTCCCAGGAGAAGAACCAATTGTTGTGTTCACCGGTCCTACCTAACCAGTTGCCAATACTTGCCCTAAGGTGAAAGAGGACAATGAGAAGAAAGACTGGGAAGAAGATATAGCGGAGGTTAAGGACAGGTTGCAAGCTTTACAGGGGCCAACTAACTGGAAGTCTGTCGAATTGGAAGAGTTATGTTTAGCACTAGAGGTACCAATTCCTAAAAAATTTGAAGTGCCTGAGTTCACCAAGTATAATGGTAATGGAGATCCACACTATCATCTAAAGTCATACTGTGCCAAAATGTCAGCATGGTCTAAGGATAAATGTTCCTTATAAACTTCTTCCACGAGAGCCTAACTAGCACAACATTATATTGGTTCATGAAACTAGATCACTCAAAACTAAAAAGGTAGAGAGATCTTACTGATGTGTTTATGAGGCAATACAAGTTCAACCTGTATACAACTTTCACACGAGAGCACTTAAAGGGGTTGAAGAAGAAAGGAATGGAGACCTTTAAAGAATACGCCTAAAGATGGAGAGCCACAACAACTGAGGTTCAACTACCACTTATGGACTCAGAATTATGTTCCTACTTCATTCATACCATGGGGGACCTATATCATAAAATCATGCTAGGGACCCATGTGAATGAATTTGCCGAGCTTATCTAGGTTGGGGAGAGAATAAAAGCTGATGTACGCGATGAATTGTTTGAAAGTACATCTATAGAAACCAAGGGGCTTATAAGCAATCGAAAAAAGGAAGGGGATGTCGGTCACATCCATGCTATGCACCAGCACCCTTGCCCCATGCATAATTAATATCCCCAAGCACCATTTCATGGCCAGAACCCAGCCATGGCTTACTAGTCGCAAGGTCCAGCTATGAGTAGTCATATGAGTTACCCAATACCACCATAATCCCATCTTGGACTGCAACAAATGATGGTCCAAAATAGAGGGTTTAGGCCTACGTAATAATCTCGCAATGATAGGTCATTACCCAACTTCAATGTCAGTCGATCTGAGCTCTTCCATGACTTGGTAGCAAAAAACCTTATGGGCACTAAGCCTGTTAAGCCACTTCAGCCATGATTCCTTGGGTGGTATGACTCCAACGCTACTTATGAGTATCATATAGGAGCTACTGGGCATAACATTGACAAGTGTGATGCCTTCAGTATGCACGTTTTGGCATTCTTAGACAACAATCATATTGGCATAAAGGCAGGTAATGACCCTAACATTGTCACCAACCCTTTGCCAAATCATGATAAAGGGAAACAAGTGTCCATGATAGATAGGGAAAAGCTCAACTTGAAAAACTTGACGGATATGTCATGCACATGCGATAGTTATATGAAAGCTTGAAGGATGCCGACTGTATTTCCACTCAGGATGAGGAGCAAAACATGCCTAGAAGGTTACAGAATAGTTACTGTTGTTTCATGAAGGAGAAGTGGGGCATGACATTGGAGACTGTGGGTAGTTTAAGGAGTTGGCATAGAGAATTATGACATTTAGAGTTTTGACCATTGAAATGACTCAGGAACCCACTGAGAGGAGTATGTGTGTCACAAAGAAAAGTGGTGCTAGGACTAAGGGATTGTCTGACTCCATGAACCCCAGGAGCTCTTTCTTAGTAGTTAATAAGCCAATCTACAAAGTTAAAGAGGTTACTCCAGCCCAAAGCAATTGTGACCTGCAAAGTACAACGAAAGGATCCTTGCTCGTTATACCTACACCGGTGCTCGACAAAAATCTAACTGCCATTATCCATGTGCCATCTCTATTTCCGTATCAAAGCAATCATGCTGTACCATGGAATTACGGTCTAAAAATAGAATACTCACATGACAATTAGCATATGAAGAAAGTCTTGTCATGGAAAAAGGGCATTTAGAAATCGTAGGAGGAATTACTCGCAGTGGTCGAGTATACTCCAAGAATGCAGAAGGAACTTTGAACCCGAACCTGGAAGTAGGGGAAAGCTCAAACCTGAGAGAGGCCCCTAGGAAGGGAGAACGAGAGGAAACAGAGGAGTTCTTAAAAATTATGAAGTAGAGCGAGTATGATGTGGTTGATCAACTGTGAAAAACACCAGCCTAAATTTCAATCTTAATCCTCATAATGAATTCAAAAGCCCACTGAAAGGCATTACAGAGCGTTTTGGATGAAGCCTATGTGTGTCTTGATATTAGCCCAAAAAAGGTGGTGAACATGATAAATGTGGTAAAAAACTCTACCTTGATCGCCTTTTCTGAGGATGAGATACACCCCGCACTGGCCGAAAAGCCCAAAGCCCTCCACATTACTTTGAAAGGCTACGGGTATGTGATCGCTAAAGTACTCCTCGATGGAGAGTTAGCCCTAAATGTCCTACCCTTTTCCACTTTAGGGCAATAACCAGTCAAAAATTCACGTATTGAGTATAATGACATAGTAATGAGGGCCTTTGATGGGATAAGGAGAGAAGTAATTGGAAAGATTAAGCTCCCTTTAGAAATTGGTCCGAATCTATTTACCATCGAGTTCCAAGTCATAGACATCGACGTGGCATATACGATGCTCCTGGGAAGACCTTGGATTTATGCAGTTGGTGCAGTCCCATCAATTGTGCATCAAAGGATTAAGTACATTGATGAAGGGAAACTTATCACTGTAAAAGGTGAAGAAGAGATGATCATTAGCAAACCGAGCATAATGCCCTATGTTGAGAATGCCGAACAGGTCATAGACAGCTCCTACCAGAGTCTGGAGGTGTTAGAAGCTAGAAAATCTACAAAAGGCGCCAACCAGAACCTATTAGGAGTGGGGGAATCTACCAAGGACGTCAACCAAGTAGTGGCCAAGATCATGATGAATAATGGGTATAAAAAAGGAAAAGGATTGGGCATAGAAGAACTGGTTGAGTTGCCTGAAAATCTAGGACAACAAGGGTTAGGATACAAGCTGTCAGTGGAGACTCACAGGGCACGACAAAAGGAGGGTAAGCCGAGAGGAAAAGCAAAAATACCCTACATCGGAGAAACATTTCCTATTTCTGTTGAGATAATACACCCGAGTGACCCAATTGTAATGGCAAGTGAAGAAAAAGGAGATCACACGAAAGCCATGTGGATCTAGTTGGATGAGCTAGGAAAAGCCCTTAAGAATTAGGAATTTGAAATGTTATCAGATGTCATGTCATTAAAGTAATATTTTGAATATCATTTTAAGATTTTTGTAATACTTAACCATTTGAACTTTATTTTGAATATCGAATGAATGCTGTAATTTCATTCTTTTTGCTAAAATCTTGTTTGAATCTTGCCTTTTCGTATTTATTCTTGCCTTTTCTACCCACTTTCCAAGGAGTTTGAATCCTCGGAACTCTTGTTTAAAGTAGAAGCACCTGGGCCCTATTTGGATGAGCCACATGTTGTCTC
Organism: Delonix regia; assembly: GCA_037074485.1. Classification (NCBI taxonomy): domain Eukaryota; kingdom Viridiplantae; phylum Streptophyta; class Magnoliopsida; order Fabales; family Fabaceae; genus Delonix; species Delonix regia. Next base: position 34,138,028 of record CM073452.1, on the reverse strand, counting down.
AAATACAAATGGCTTAGAAACTAATAATAATGATGAGTTATATCAAACCTTCACTAAAATAATAGAATCTTTAGAAAAGGGAATCACTCCGCATAAAGAAATCACCAAAGTAATTAATCTGGGGATAGAGAATGACAAAAAAGAGTTAAAAATAGTGGATAACCTAGAAAGGGAAGAAATGATCAATTTATTTAAAGAATATATGGATGTGTTTGCGTGGTTGTACCAGGATATGCCAGGAATAGATCTTGAAATTTCTGCCCATAAAATACCTTTGTACCTTAATGTGAGGCCCTAGAAATAAAATTAAGAAGGATGAGCCCAGAAATATCCCTCAAAATCAAGGAGGAAGTAATGAAGCAATGGGATGTTGGTTTCCTAGAAGTTGCTAAATACCCTTAATGGGTCATGAACATAGTCCCTGTACCAAAGAATGATGGGCCAGTATGAATGTGCGTTGATTATCGAGACTTAAATTGGGCGAGCCCAAAAGATGACTTTCCTTTACCTCACATTGATGTTTTAGTTGACAATACAGTGAAAAGCTTTAGGTATTCCTTCATGGATGGATATTCTGGCTATAATCAAATTCCCATGCACCCCGATGATAAAGAGAAAACCACCTTCATCACTCAATGGGGAATTTTCTGCTCCAAGGTAATGCCTTTTAGGCTTAAAAATGCTAGAGCCACCTATCAATGTGCAATAGTAATCCTATTCCATGACTTGATACATAAAGAAATAAAGGTATATATGGATGACATGGTCGCTAAATCAGCTGAAGGGGAAAGTCACGTGGCTGTGTTGCGAAAGCTCTTTGTAATACTGCAAAAGTACAAACTTTGGTTAAATCCTAGTAAGTGTGTATTCAGGGCCACATCGAGGAAGCTTTTGGGATTCATCGTTAGTAAGCGGGGACTAAAAGTGGACCCCGATATAATTAAGGCAATTCGTGACATGCCACCACCAAGTACGAAAACAAAAGTTAGAGGGTTCTTGGGACATTTGAATTACATAGCTAGGTTCATTGCAAACCTAACTACCACTTGTGAACCAATATTTAAATTATTATGCAAGGACCAACTAGGAGAGTGTAACGAGACTTGCCAGTGGGCATTTGATAGGATAAAGGAATACATCTTGAATCCCCCTGTCTTGGTACCACCTACACCAGGGTGGTCCCTTATCCTTTATCTGACGATCCAACCGGGGTCTATGGGTGCTATGTTAAGGCAGCATGATGAATAAGGAAGAAAAGAACAAGCAATTTATTACCTAAGTAAAAAGTTTAATGAATGCGAGTCGTGGTATCTGCTAATTGAGAAAACCTGTTGCGGCCTCATGTGGACCACAAAGAGACTAAGGTAGTATATGCTATATCATGTCACATGGTTGATCTCTAGGATGGATCCAATCAAATACATCTTTGAAAGTCCTCATGTATCAGAGAGGGTCTCAAAATGGCAAGTGATACTCTCAGAATATGATGTGAAGTATATGACCAGTAAATTAGTCAAAGGGAGCAATATAACTGAGCATTTGGCAGCTAATCCCTTGGATGAATACCAATCGCTAGATTTCCACTTTTTGGATGGGGATATTTTGACATTGAAAGAAGATGAACCAAAGGAGGTCAAGTGGACAATGTATTTTGATGGGGCCACTAATGTACACGGCAACGGACTAGGGGTTTTGATAACATTGCTCGAAGGTAAACAGTATCCAGTGGTAGTCAAGCTCAATTTTGACTACACAAATAATGTGGCGAAATATGAGGCCTGTGTCAATGGCTTGCAAGATGCCTTAGAGTTAGGTGTCAAAGATCTTGACGTGTTTGGAGATTCAAACCTTGTAATTTATCAAGTAATGGGAGAATGACAAACCAAAGATCCTATATTGATCCCAAACCAAAGGTACCTAACGGAATTGATGTCAAAGTTTGAGGAGATAAACTTTACACATCTGACTCGTGATAAAAATTAGTTTGCTGATGCATTGGCTACCCTTGCCATAATGATCAAGTTAGACTGTGGAGTTAACTTACTACCAGTATAGGTTGAGACCTGGGACACCTCAGCTTACTGCCTAAATGTGGAGGAAGAAAGCGATGGGCAACCATGGTTCCATGACATAAAAAATTATGTCCAGAGTCAGCAATATCTAACTAGGGCATCTGAGAATGACCAAAAGACCATTTGTCAATTGGCAATGAATTTCTTCCTTAGTGGAGAAGTGTTGTATGAAAGATCATTGGATAGCACTCTACTCAGATGTGTGGATGCATCAGAAGCATGAAAGATAATGATAGAGATTCATGAGGGGACGTGCGGAACTCATGCTAATGGCCATACCATGACTAGGCAAATTCAAAGGTATGGGTACTTCTGGTTAACTATAGAGATAGACTGCATTGATTATGTGAGGAGATGTCATAAATGCTAGATGTATGCCAATAGGATCAATGCTCCATCGCAACCCCTACACAACTTAGCGGCACCTTGGCCATTCTCGATGTAGGGAATCGATGTGATTTGCCCTATCAATCCAAAGGCGTCTAATGCATATTGATTCATTTTAGTAGCCATCGATTACTTCGCAAAATGGATAGAGGCATGTTCGTTCTCCAATATTACCCAAAGGGTCTTCCTTCAATTTCTAAAATTGAACATTATATGTCGATATGGTATACCAAAAAGGAATATCACTTGTGAACATCCCATCCCTAATCACTTAATTATTTAATTAATGGAAACAACAATTAATTAATAATTAAGAAAATAGGAAAATTAAAAAATGACAAAACTTCAAAAAGAGGACAATTTGGAATTAAATAATGGAGGACAATTAAATAAACTCAAAACAAAATATATATATATATATATATATATAAAATTAGCTAATTAAAAAAATTATAATAAATCAAAGAAAAACTATAAAAAATAAAAGAATATATATATAAGGAAACATGAAAAAAATTAAAAGTTAAAAATTCAAAAATATTAATCATAATAGTGTAATAAAAAGAAAATGGGAAAAGGCTAGTAAAAGGAGTAGACATGTTATGCTGGTGAAAGCTGCAAAAAGGGGAAAAAACACTGCTGTTGGGGGAGATTTCCAGAGAGCATAAAAGCCTTCTGCACGTTCATGAAGGCAGAGGTGGCTGCTCAAACAACAAGGACAGGAGCAGCACCATATCTGGAGAAAGGGCAGCTCGTTGTTTAGAGGAAAAGCAGAAAAGAGGAGAGAAAGAAGAGAAAAGGACAGGAGTGAGCATGAGCTGAAAAAATGTGATGGACCGAAGAAAAAAAGGAAGGAGAAACTGAGAGAGGAAGAGAGGGGTGAGGAGCTTGTTCTGGAAGGTTAGAGCAGAGATTAAGAGGCAAATGAAGGCTAACTCCTACAACAAGAAGAAGAATTTCACCTTTAACTACGATCCTTTTAGTTATTCTCTTAACTTCGATAATGGCAATTTTGGCTTCTTTTGCTGACTACTCTGCCACAGTTTTGGAACAACAACCACATCAGAACTATGGAGAACCATTGCTTAAGGAGTGAAGCCTTCAAGCTTTTAAGAAGTACGAGAAGTGCTAAGTTTTGAGGCATAAAATGAGATGGGTTCTTGCAGAAACTTGATGCTTTGTTGTGTCTTGCACTTTTCTTGGTTTCTTGCTTTGAAGCTCTAATGTTAATGTTCAGGAACTTAACTATAGGCAGTTATCATCATGTTTTCTTTAGTATGTTGAGAAGGTTATATGAGACAAGGCTTCGTGATCTTCTGTTTATGGTGATTTTCAAGATTGGTGTTTTGTTTTCCTTGTATTTGCAAGTGTCTCTTTTTCTTTGATTGGTTGTTCAGCTGCTTATATACTGACACGCAGTGATACATGGATAAAATATTTGTATGAAAAAGTAAAAGAAAAGGAAAAGAAAACCGAAGCTCTCTGGTTCCACCCTTCGGACCCCTCACGCTCTCACTCTTCTCGGGTTTCTTATTCTTCTGCAGGAGAGAGATGGACTGAGCGAGGCTGAGCCGAGGAAGAAAGAGAGGAGACAGAACCGAGGAAGAAGGGAGCTCGAGAAACAGTGGCCAGTGGGGTGGCACAGCCAGAGGTTGAGAGTGCAGTGAAAGAAAATGAAAAACATGGGAATAGCTAGAGGGAGAAGGGGCTAAGTAAGAGAGAACCAAAAGAGAGGAATATGGCCCTCCATGAAGTTGCTCTATTCTTCCCTGTTATAGCGAGAAGAAGCAGAGAACCTCGTAAGAAGAAGAATAGAAGAACTGTATAACACATTTTGCAGTTTAATGAGGAGGCGTGAAATCTTCATTAAAATAGCTCAGAAGGAAAAGAGGAGACACTGAGGGGCATATGCAGACAGAAGATACCAAATGCTTGGCTGAGGAGTGTTTTTAGTTTTATGGACTCCTTTTCCCATCCAAAAGCTGCCTCCATTTTCTCCATTTCTTTAAAATAATGGGAGCCAAGCCCATGCCATGGCTTCCTTCTGTTTAAACTCCATACCAGTACCCCCACCTTTTCACCCCCGCAAACTCACTGAAACTTCTTCGTCTTCTTCTTCTTCACTTCTTGATGGTAATAATTATACCATAGCAGGGGCCTCGAAACCCATAGTTGTCAAAGGGAATCCCCCAATTTTTGTCTCTGCTCCTGGTCACCAAATTGTTGCCGTTGGAGATCTACATAAAGATCTTAGGCAAACTAGATCTGCACTTGAGATGGCTGGTGTATTGAGATCTGACAGTGAAAACTTGTGGACTGGTGGAGAAACTGTGTTGATTCAACTTGGAGATATACTAGATCGAGGTGAGGATGAAATTGCTATCTTGTCCTTGCTGTAGTCATTGGACATACAAGCAAAAACAAAAGGTGGAGCTGTGTTTCAGGCTAATGGCAACCATGAGACCATGAATATGGAAGGGGATTTCAGATATGTTGAATCTGGGGGATTTGATGAGTATAGTGATTTTCTAGAATATATGAATGATTTAGAAGATGACTGGGAAGAGACCTTGGCTGTTTGGATTGATGTTTCTAAAAGATGGAAAGACAGTCAGAGGATGTCATATGGTTATTGGGGTCCCTGGAATTTGGTGAAGAGGCAAAAAGGAGTCATTAACAGATCAATCCTTTTTAGGCTTGGCGGCTCATTGGCATGTGAACTAGCAAGACATCCTGTTGTACTTAAGGACAATGACTGGGTCTTCTGCCATGGTGGCCTTCTTCCTCACCATGTTGCATATGGCATGGAGAGGATGAATAAGGAAGTATCTGACTGGATGAAAGGTCAGAGTGAGAATGATGATAGTCCCCAAATGCCTTTCATAGCCACTAGAGGCTATGACAGTGTTGTTTGGAATCATTTGTACTCGAGGGACAACCAATACATATTGGACTTTGTTGCAAGGGAAATTTGGAGAGGTAAGCAACGTTACGTGCATGCATGCCTAGTAACTCTACTTCAATTTTGGCATTCTAATTTATTTTTATTTTATTATTATTATTCTTTTTTTATGTCAATGTAAGACTAATCTTGGCCCCATGGGTAAAGTTTTATGAAATTATCGTGTGAGAATTCGGTTCTCCTCTATTGCATGAGATCATGTGAGATTTTGATCTCTTTAGATCTTTTAAAAATTAGCACATTTGTTTTAAAAATAATAATAATTTAATATTGACTTAATTAAATATTTTTCATTATTTATGAAATTATCGTGTGAGGATTCGGTTCTCCTCGATTGCATGAGATCATGTGAGATTTTAATCTCCTTAGATCTTTTAAAAATTAGCACATGTGTTTTAAAAATAATAATACTTAAATATTGACTTTAATTAAATATTTTTCATCATTTTCGAAACTATTGTGTGAGGAGTCGGTTCTCTTCGATTGCATGGAATATGTGAGGTTTTAACTTCCTTAGTTCCCTAAAATTAATACACCGCTATCTAATAATAATAATAATAATAATAAAGAAAAAAAACCATCATAATCAAGTATTCATTCTAATTAAATATTTCCCGTTATTTATGAGAATATAGTTCTCCTCAAATACTTGGGGACGTGTGAGATTCTAATCTCTTTAGACCTCGAAATTTAGTACATACTTGTTTGAAAGATAAATAATAAGAATGATGATAAATAGATAAAATAATAATAATGCAAAAATGAATATTTTAATTGAATTATTTACAAAATAAATAAAGTCAGGGTTTTATAAATTTAACGAATTAGAATGCCACGTTCAAAAATTCCAAAGGTGGCTTTCTGTTATATTTTGTTCTGAGTTCAATCTTGACTTTAGAAAAAAAGAAATAAAAAATAAAAAATAAAAAGTAAGTGAAACAAAAAAACCAAAATCCAAAAATCAAATAAATTAAAAAACTCAAAAATATTCCTTTCATTTCAAATTTCAAAAGAAATAGAATAGGACATAAACTTCCCAAAATCCCAAAATACTCATTCCATAATCATTTCATTTAAATTTCAAAATAAAGATTAAAATTCCAAAAACAAACAAAAATTAAAAGGTTGAAAAATGAAGAGATCAAGAGAGCTAGATTACTTAGGTTGTTGTATATTAAAACACACAAATCCAAATTCCAATCCTGTTTTGTTTACAAAAATCTATTTAATTCGAACTCTCCTGTTCTCATCACAAAAATTATAAATCACCAACCAACAGACACGCCTTTTGGGTCGAACTACGTGGACTTTGATCCCGATCACAGGGTACGTAGGCCCTAGGCTCTTATCCTAGGTCAAGTCCGCCTTTGTAAATATCTATCTGTTTGTTTCAACTATTGTCATTTTTGTCTTCTCTGTTTAATGGGCATGCATATTAATAAAGGGTAATTGAGATAAATTTAAGATCATATTCTATTTCAATTGATTAGTTTAAGGTAACCGTCCTCATGGACGGGTGTTATGGGGTGCCTAACACCTTCTCCACACTCAAATAGACTCTTGAACTCATCTCTGATTTTCGCAGACCATGTTGCCTTTTTCTTTTTATTTAAATTGGTTTTCCAAAGTTTTCCATTAAAAATTTTGGTGGCGACTCCAAATAAATTGATTTTCAAGATTTATTTTTGGGAATCAATTTAAAGCCTTTTACTTTTATTTTGTTCTGCTGAAAGGTCGGTTACGACATCACTGATAACGCTCCCAACCTGAATGGAGCTGACATTAAGAAGTTATGTGAACAATTTAAGATTAAGCATAACAATTTTGTACCTTACCAGCCATAGATAAATAGGGCAGTCGAGGTAGTAAACAAGAATATCAAAAAGATCATTAGCAAGATGACTATCACTTACAAAGACTGGTATGAGATGCTCCTGTATACTCTTCATGGGTATTGCATAATAGTATGAACTTCCACAGGGGCAACACCTTACTCTTTAGTATACGGTATGGAGGCAGTCACCCCAGTTGAAGTTGAGATCCCTTCTCTCTAAATGTTGATAGAATCTAACCTAGAGGAAAGTAAGTAGGTAAGGACACAGTACAAGCAACTGAATATGATCAAAGAAAAGCGACTAGTAACTTTGAGTCATGGGCAACTATACTAGAAAAGGATGGCAAGGGCCTTCAATCAAAAGATTTATCCTAGGGAATTCGAGCCAAGGGAGTTGGTTATGAAAAAGATCCTCCTGAATCAAGAGCATAATAGAGGCAAAAGGGTACTTTCATATAAAAGTCCATATGTGGTAATATGAGCAATCTCTGGAGGTGCACTGGTTCTTGCCGACATGGATGGAAGGGAGCTTGGAAAACCAGTTAACTCTGATGCAGTAAAGAAGTACTTTGCTTAAAATGGGAATGATGGAAAAAAAGAAAGAAGAAAGAAAGGAGATTTTACCATCGGGCCCATTAAGTCAAAAACCTGAAAAAAACTGCTTAAGCTAAAGTTAGGGCAATAGATGATGAACATAGTGAGGCTGTGCAAGGACTAAATTGCTTACCTAGAAGGATCCTCAGAGATTGTCTTCATTAATTAGTTTCAAAATAGGTGTATCCAATGGCAACACCAGGCACAAACGACCAGTGCCCCCTGGAGCTGAAAGTCATTCTAGTTGCCATTTTTGCTATCCTTTGCATTTGTATTCAATTTATCACCCACTTTTCTTAGGACCATGTGATCTATCTTCAAAATAAAGTCGCTTACTCATTTAAGAGACTTGCTTCTTATTACTCTTTTTCTTTCTACATAACCATATCGCCTTTATAATTGCTACATGCATTCAATTAAGCAAAATAAATATTCAAGTGAATAATGCCATTCAAAATATTCTCTAATGATATGCATTTCGTAAACACCTATGATTCTTTTTAAATAAGTGCTTCCATGCAATTATTGGGATGAAGCTTAAAGTGTGAAACATATACATGTCTTGGCATTTCTAATTTCATTACTGGGTTACTTCATAAAAAGAGATGGAAGCATTCTCTATGTCCCCTAGTTTACTGTAAGGAAAAGAAAATAAGCCTGTTAGGAGTTAGCCTGCAGAGATAAAGTTATGCAGACCATTGGCAATTGAAATGATGGATTCAAGGTCACAACAAAAGAAGCTTGTATAGACAGTTCTTTCTGTCAAAAGTCTTGCATCGTGTCTAGGCAATTTACATTTTTGTCAAAAGTCCTGTATCGTGTCCAGGCAATTTACATTTCTGTCAAAGTCTTGCATCGTGTCCAGGAAATTTACATTTTTTGTTAAAAGTCATGCATTGTGTCCAAACAATTTACATTTCTGTCAAAAGTCCTGCATCATGTCTAGGCAATTTACATTTTTGTCAAAGTTCTGCAACGTGTCTAGGAAATTTACATTTCTGTCAAAAGTCCTGCATCGTGACCAGACAATTTTTGTTCAAAAATCCATGCATCATGTTCAAGCCAATCACTGTCCTTTTTGGGCACGGATTTACACCTGTCTTTTCTCGACGTGAGGAATGGTGTGTCCACATCCTTACTTGCTCTTAAGATTAGGTCATTTCTTCACCATACCCACTTCCCTAACTTAAGAGACAAGCAAAGAAAGGCAACTGTGAACACCCCACCTAAAAAACTAATAATAATAATAATAAATAAATAAATAAATAAATAAAATTAAATTAAAAATTAAAAATTAAAAACAAAAATGCAAAAAAAAAAATATAGAATTAAAATGGGATGAACCAAATACAAAACCAAAAAGAGAAAAAATTCAAAATAAATATTTAAAGTAAAGATATGTTAATTATCTTGCAAAAAGAAAAATAAATAGAGTAAAAAATTTTGAATTGATCTAAATACAAAAAGGAGAGAAAATCTACCTAATTAAAATTGAAATAAAAATGCAAGCTCTCTCTCACTTGCTCTTACACACTCTCACTCACACTTGCACACACTCATGGACACACACATACACTCTCACACATACTCATAAGAGACAAAAAGGACACAAGGATGGCTAAAAAGAAAAAGGGAGCAAGAGAAATGACATGGAAAAGGGGATTTGCTACTGAAAAGTGGAGGCGAACAGAAGCAAACGAAAGAGCTAAAAAGGAAGGCTGAGTGCATCAGAAAAAGGGAGTAAAAATGGCTGAAAAATAGAGGATAGAGGCAGGGAACTGATAAGAGAGGTTCTGGGGAAGAGAAAAGGAAAAGTGTTTTGAAAAAGAGGAAGCCTGAGGTGCCGAGGAGAAAAGAGTAGAGGAGAAGAGAGAAAAAGGGAGAAGGAGAGGAAGAGGAGCCACATACCAACAAGCAGGGAACTGACCGGGAGAAGAGACTGAGCTGGAACAAAGAAGTCACGAACCAAAAGGAGAAAAGAGAAGGAGAAGAAAGAGGAGAGGGAGTTGGTGCTAAAGGTTCAAAATGACGGGGCCGAGAGTGCCGTGGAGGAGAGAGAGAGAGAAAACTGGCTGAGCAACGTGAAGAGGGAGGAGAGCTGACATGATACCAAAGAGGAGAAAGCCAGTGGAGCTGACGAGAGGAAAGAACATTGGCTGAGAAGACACTGAGGAGTAGAGCAACTGTGGAAGAACACTCTGTCATCGCGTCACAGAACAGGCGAAGAAACGCAAGCTGTGGACATGTATACTCCTTTCTTCCTGAAGCTTTCTTTCTCTTCTTATCATGCTTATATATATTACATATGTGTGTGTATATATATAGATGTATATAGATGTATATATATATATGTGTGTGTGTGTATACATGGATAATGCTTCCTTTCTTCCTTATGCTTGCTTTCTCCTCTTATCATGTATATATATATATATATATATGTATATATATGGATGTATATAGATATATATATATATATGTGTTTGTGTGTGTGTGTGTGTATACATGGATATATGCTTCCTTTCTTCCTGATGCTTGCTTTCTCCTCTTATCATGTTTATATATATATATATGTATATATATAGATGTATATAGATGTATATATATATATATATATATGTGTGTGTGTGTGTGTGTGTGTGTGTATACATGGATGTGCTTCTCTTTTCCTAATCCATTTTTTTTCTTTTATCAGATTTATCTATATATATATATGTGTGTGTGTGTGTGTGTGTGTGTGTGTGAGTAGGTGTATATAGATATGAGTATATATATATGGGGGTATATAGGTGGATGCATGGCAAGATGTGGGGAGGGGTTTCTGGCTTTCATATTTTGATTTTTTTAAAATTAATTAATTAATTTATTTACTCATTTATTTTTGTTTATTTTACCTTATTCTATTTCTCATTTTTGTTATTATTTATTTCATTTTTATCTCATTATGTGTTTCACCATATTTTGTATATATATATATATATATATATATATAATAAATAAAGTGAAATAAAATAAAATAATATATATATATATATATATAGGTATACCAAGACTATAGATATGGTAAATGCATGGGAGAGGTTTGGATGTGCATGGCAAAATGGTTGTGGGTGGGTCTATTGCTTTATCATATTTTTGATGTCTTCTTTTCATTTATTTATTTATTTTATCCTTTTATGTCAATATGAGATTAATTTTTGGCCTTACAAACAAGGTTCTAAGACAATTATCGAGTGAGAATATTGTTCTCCACGGGTGTTTGGGATTGTGTGAGATTTTAATTTTCTTAAACTCTGAAAATTAATACATACTTGTTTTAAATAATAATAATAATAAGAAGAAGAATGCAAAAAAAATATAAAATAAATACTTTAATTAAATATTTTCTATTATTAACGAAATCATCATGTGGGAATATTATTCTCCTTGAGTGTTCGGGGTCATGTGAGATTTAAATTTCCATAAACCTTGAAAATTAATACATACTTGTTTTAAATAATAATAATAATGCCAAAAAAAAAAATAGATACTTTAATTAAATATTTTCTATTATTTATAAAATCATCGTGTGGGAATATTATTCTCCTCGAGTGTTCGGGGTCGTGTGAGATTTTAATCTCTATAAACCCTGAAAATTAGTACATACTTGTTTTAAAATAATAATAACAATAATAATAATAATGAAAAAAATAAATATCTTAATTAAGTATTTTCTATTATTTACAAAATGTTTAAGTCGGTGTTTTATAAAATTTAATTAATTAAAAAATGCCATGTGAGACTTGGGTCTCCGTAGGCTTTGGAGAATGAATCTTATTAAAAATAAGACTAAAAGAATTCTAATTTCAAAATCCATAAAAAATACATAGAAATAAAATTCTCGAAAAATTCTCAAATATTTTATTCCACATTTTGGGTTCTGAGTGAGATTACTCATTTCCTTAGGCACCTAAGGGTTTAATTAGTAGAGACCACATGAGACCTGAAGTCTCTTCATGTTTCAAAAAATAAAAAATTAACATTTAAAATATTGAGATGAATTAATTAAAAAAATAAGGAAGTTTGTCTTACCTATTATGTAACTAAAATTCTTAGGGATATTTTCTTAATTTTAGTTATACTTTAAGTAATTGAAGTAAATTAAAACTTCAAAAAGTGACAATTAATACAAAGATCATAAATTCAAAAGCATAGAAATATTTTTCCATTATAGTTTAAAATTCAGAATAAATTCTAATAATATATATATATAAATTAAAAGTCCCATTAATCATAATTTTACTTTCAAAATTAGAAAAATCCAAAAACCCAAAAATATATATATAAATTCAAAAAGTTTGAAAAACAGCTTTCTGTTGTAATTTTGTTCTAATTTCAACAATAAATTCTAATTTTAAAAATCCAAGAAATAAATAAAAACCAAAATCTAAATGTGAACACCCCATCCCTAATTATCTAATCATTTAATTAATTGATACACTAATTAATTAATAATTAGGCAAATAGGAAAATTAAAAATGACAAACTTCAAATGACATTTTCAATTGGGGGACAATTTGTAATTAAAAATAAATAATGGGTGATAATTAAATAAACTCAAAACCCAAAAAATATATATATAAAAATTAGCTAATTAAAAAAAGTATAATAAATCAAAGCAAAACTATAAAAAATAAAAGAATATATATATAAGGAAAAATAAAAAATAAAAAATTAAAAACTCAAAAATATTAATCATAATAGTGTAATAAAAAGAAAAGTGGGAAAAGGCTGCAAAAAAAAAAAAATGCGATCACTAAATGGAAAAAGTGGAAAGAGTAGACGGTTGTGCTGGTGAAAGCTGCAAAAAGGAGAAAAGCCTTCTGAACGTTCATGAAGGCAGAAGCTACTGCTCCAACAACAACGACAGGAGCAGCACCACAGCACGGGAAAGTGCAGAGAAAAAAGAGGCTCAGCTGTGGGGGGAAGGGGCAGAACTCTCCAACCAAAATAATAATAATAAGCAACACCATTAGAATCAGGGAAGAGGACGGGGGAGAGTGCTGGTAGAGAGAAGTAGAGAGAGACAAGAGTAGAAGAAGAAGCAGAGCAAAAATGGGAGGGGGTGGCATGAGTTAAAGAAAAGGCAGTAACTCGGTATCAGCTCGAAGGGGGTACAAGTAGAGAGCTCGAGAGAGAAAGAGGGCTATGAGGAAAAGAGATGATGTAAGGGGAAGATGCCAATGACTAAAGGAAAGAAGAGAAAGAAGGAGCACTGAAGGAGGGCTAAGTTGAGGAAGAGAGAAAAAGCACAGAGGAGAGAGAAAGCTCCAACACCTCTGCTATCTCAGCTTGAAAATAAAGGTGGAAAGCAAAAAAAAAAACTAAAAGTTGCCTCCTTCAAAAGGTGCATGACATAAAGCATCAACGACTTCTTTGGCTCCTACTGGGAAGGTGAATAAGAAGCCTTGGCCAATGAAGGAAGAATCATACAATGTTCTTATAGTGTGCTTACCCTTTACCTCCTCCCTTATTGTGTCTCTCTGATGAAGGAAAAAGTACCTTTTCCTGTAAATGACAAAGTGAGTCTAAGAGAAGAAGAAGCTGTGTTGGAGTGTGGATGTTTGTTCAAAAAGAGCCCAACCCCGTAGTCCAGAGTGTGCCAAAATATACAATGTGCATCATTAAAAAGTTACATCCTTTAAAAGGTTCAAGTTGTTTACTACCTCTCCTGTAATGGCCTTTTGGGAGCATTCACATACCATAGAAGTCACCCTTTTCTCCAAGGAGCCTATTGGTTTAAAGCATGTATTGGATCGACTCATAGCACTCAGAAGGGAGTGGCATGCCTTCTCTATATTCAAGGTCTTGTAAAGAGAGCTACAAGAGCGGTTACATGTGGTGCAACATAGACGTGGATGAAACCGACAGAAAGTACAAAAAGAAGAGGAAGAGGATGATCAACAAGAGGGCTTTAATGGAATGGAATTTGTTCCTCGCCATCATGACTTGCCTGGTATGCTCTCTCACCATTAAATCCCTCAAGCACAAGCTCCTGTGGGCTTACAAGTCTGGAAATGGTGCTTACTAGTGATGGTAATCTTCTATGGGCATTTTGTCTCTGGTTGGGTAGTCCGAATGCTAGTGTTTCTCATTGAATGGAACTTCATGTTAAGAGAGAAAGTACTGTATTGCGTGTACAATCTTCAAAAGAGTGTTCAAAACTACGTATGGCTAGGCCTAGTGTTGGTGGCATGGATGATTATGTTCCATGACATCTATAAACACAACAAAGTGCTCAAGAAGTTCTTCAGGGCTCTCATGGTCATCCTGATTGGTGCAACCATTTGGCTGTTGAAAGTAATATTAGTGAAGGTTCTTGCATCATTGTTCCATGGGATGACTTTCTTTGATAGGATGAAAGAGAGCATTTTTCATCACTATGTGTTGGAGGCACTGTCGAGACCACCATTGGAAGAGGTAGAGATGGAGCGGACACAGCGACACTTACAGGCATCAAAGTCATTGCTAGCTAGGTTAAGGTATAGGAAGTCTAGGCCGTTGTCAAGGTCAAAGAAAGGAGATCGAGCCAAGGAGAAGGAGTGAACCAAGAGAAGCCACAGACCGAGAGGGAAGAAGAGAAGAATCAGAGAAGTGATGGACCGAAGAGGAAAAAGGCAACTACAGAACGAGGAGGAGAGAGAGGCACACCGTGAGGGAAAAGAGAGAGAGTATAGGACAGAGAAACTAAGGAGAAAGAAGAAGAAGAATAAAAGAGAAGGGTCACAGGCACGAAGAGCAAGAGTAAGGATGCAGAAATAGTCATGGTGAGGTGAGCATTGAGGTGACAAATGCATGAAAGAGTCTGGACGTGCATGGGATGCATCGCAAGACATGGAGGTTTCTTATATTTTTTATGCCTTTTTTTGTTTATTTATTTTACCTTATTTTATTGTTCATTTGTTCCTTTTCATTGCTAGTGTTATTATCATGATTACTACCTTTATTATTGTCTTGTCCCAAATTTTAATAGTGCCACGTGAGAACACTAGTCACCTTAAGCACTTAGATATAAGTCATGTGAGATTTTAACCTCCTTAGATCTTTTAAAAATTAGCACATTGGTTTCAAAAATAATAATAACTAAATATTTACTTTAATTAAGTATTTTCCATTATTTATGAAATTATCGTGTGAGGATTCGGTTCTCCTCGATTGCATGAGATCATGTAAGATTTTAGTCTCCTTAGATCTTTTTAAAATTAGCACATTTGTTTTAAAAATAATAATAATTAAATATCGACTTTAATTAAGCTTTTTCCTTTTTCTATGAAATTAGCGTGTGGGGATTTTATCCTCGATTGCATGAGATTATGTGAGATTTTAATCTCCTTAGATCTTTTTAAAATTAGCACATTGGTTTTAAAAATAATAATAATTAAATATTGACTTTAATTAAGCTTTTTCCATTTTTTATGAAATTAGCGTGTGGGGATTTTATCCTCAATTGCATGAGATTATGTGAGATTTTAATCTCCTTAGATCTTTTAAAAATTAGCACATTTGTTTTAAAAATAATAATCATTAAATATTGACTTTAATTAAATTTTTTCCATTATTTATGAAATTATTGTGTGAGGATTTGGTTCTCCTCAATTGCATGAGATCATGTGAGATTTTAATCTCCTTGGATCCCTAAAATTAGCACATGCTTGTTTTAAAATAATAATAATAATAATAACAGTACAAAAATAATAAATTAAAAAGAAAGAAAAATGAAGAGGTCAAGAGGGTTAGATTAATCAGGTTGTCGTAAATTAAAACACACGAACCCAAATCCCAATTACGTTTTGTTTACGAAAATTCGTTTAATTGAAACCCTCTTGTACTCATCACAAAATTCACAAATCATCAACCAACAGACACACCCTTTTGGTCAAACTACGTGGACTTTGATCCCTATCACGGGGTACGTAGGCCCTAGGCTTTCATCCTAGGTCAAGTCCGCCCTTTGTAAATATCTATCTGTTTGCCTTCATTATTGTTGTTTTGTCTCCTCTGTTTAACAGGCATGCATGTCGATAAAAGGGTAATTGAGGTAAATTTAAAAGCCATATTCTATTACAGTTGACTGGTTTAAGGTAACCGTCCTTATGGACGGGTGTTGTAGGGTGCCTAACACCTTCCCCACACTTAAATAGACTCTCGAACTCATCTTTGATTTTGCAGACCATGTCGCCTTTTTCTTTTTATTTTAAACTGGTTTTCCAAAGTTTTCCATTAAAAATTTTGGTGGCGACTCTAATTAACTTGATTTTCAAGTTTCATTTTGGGAATCAATTTACTCCCTTTTATTTTATTCCGCCGAAAGGTCGGTTACAACACCAAAAAATACATAAACTCAAAAATCATAAAAAATGAATGCAATATAAAAATCCTAAAAATCGTTCTAATTTCAACAATAAATTCTAATGTTAAAAAATCTAAAAATAAATAAATTCAAAAATTCAAAAATATTCCTTCCATTATAATTACATTTCAATTCCAAAAGATAAAATAAAATAAAATTATATATATATATAAACTCCCAAAAATCCTAAAAATCTTATCCCATAATCATTTCATTTAAATTTCAAAATAAAGATTAAAATTCCAAAAATAAACAAAGAAAATTAAAAAGAGAGAAAATGAAGAGAACAGGAGAGCGAGATTAATTAGGTTATTGTAAATTAAAACATACAAACCAAATTCTAATCCTGTTTTGTTTACAAAAATCTGTTTAATTTAAATCCTCATGTTCTCATCACAAAAATTAAAAACCACCAACCAATAGATATGCCATTTTGGTTGAACTACATGGACTTTGATTCTTATCACAGGGTACGTAGGCCCTAAGTTTTCATCTTAGGTCAAGTCTGCCCTTTGTAAATATCTATTTGTTTATTTTCATTATTGTTGTTTTTATCCTCCTGGTCTAACATGCATATATGCCAATAAGAGAGCAATTGAGATAAATTTAAGGTCATATTCTATTTCAGTCGACTAGTTTAAGGTAACTTTCCTTACGGACGGGTATTGTGGGGTGGCTAACTCCTTCCTCTCACTTAAACAAACTCCTGAACCCATCACTATTTTTGCAAACCATTTTACCTTGTTCTTTTTGTTTTAAATTGGTTTTCCAAAATTTTTCGTTAAAAATTTTTGTGAAAACTCCAAATAAATTGATTTTCAAGATTCGTTTTTGAGAGTCGATTTATACACCTTGTTATTCCATCTCGCCGAAAGGTCAGTTACAATAATATATATATATATATATGTATATATATAAAATATGATGAAATGCATGATAAAATAAAATGAAAATAAAGTAAATAATAAAAGAAACGAGAAATAAAATAAAGTAGAATAAAATAAAATAATAACAAAACAAATAAAAACAAACTGTGTTTCCCTTCAGATCTGGTATATTGACTTTGAATACTATCAGTCCCAGAGCGTCGTTGTTTAGAGATGGGTTTGTAGAAATCAACACCAACACCAGATCTTTGCAAACTTCAATAGCTGAGACCATGTGTCCCCTCTGTTATTACTACAACAGATGTAGGATCATGACCATGCCAAACATAGTCCTTTCATTCCTTCTACAGCTGCACCTTCCTTGACAGCCTTTATGGCAACAAGAAGAGAGGCACCTTTGATGATGAATGAACCACTATCACCAAAGCTGCAAACTGTATGTTCTCAGGGGGGGAATCAATAGCATCAGGTGCACGCCTTGAGCTACTAAGGCCATAAGCAAACAGTGCCTGGTTTGCAAAATACCACAATGCAGTTGTGACAGCTTGCTAACTGTGGGAATGAACAAACAACAAATAGAGAAGACAAATTAGATGTTGGTAGAAAGGGCAAGATAATTAATCATCCGCCATACACTAAGAAAATGCCATTGTGTTATACTACAAACCCCTAGGATTCCAAGCAAGTCTTTA
Organism: Delonix regia; assembly: GCA_037074485.1. Lineage (NCBI taxonomy): Eukaryota > Viridiplantae > Streptophyta > Magnoliopsida > Fabales > Fabaceae > Delonix > Delonix regia. The sequence goes on along the minus strand of CM073452.1, from coordinate 34,120,214 downwards.
AATCAAACTTATTCAAACAATTCAACGCCTACATGAAAGTGATAATGACCATCTAACCTAAGAAAGCCAAGGAAAAGGAATCATTTAGAAGTAGTTAGAGTCGAAAAATTGCCTCGTAAGAGTGAATAGGAGCCAGATTGGGTTTGGGAGATAATGCGATTATTTGGTTGTGGGAGTTGATGTTTAAAGGTATGAAATATTAAAAACTATGAGAAATTTGTGAAACGAAGTGAAGATTTGACAATGGACATGGATGGAAAATGGTGTTGCTGTGAGCGGCAAAAGCGTTGCCAAAGAAGGAGGTAGGATGTTCACATGAATGCTCTACTGTATCTATCTACACAAATTCTGTGCAATGCTACTATATAGAACTGTATGATAATGATGACGGGAAAAAATTATCCAAAGATTAGGGATTTAGGCTTTGGTGATGGTGATGGGGAAGTAGCATTAAGACGGAGGGAGAGGGATGTGGAGTTGAAAACTTGAAAATGGTTTACTGAACTACTTCATGGATTTTCTTTCTGGAGCCCCTTCCCTTTCTCTGTTTTGGGTCCTTCAAATAGAGCTGCACCGAGGGATGGTTTTGTGCGTCCATGGAGCCTCTTCCTCAGCAGCTTTTTTTTGGGTCTATGGCTCTCCTGCTCAACTCGTCATTTTCTCTGCCTCAGCCAGTGCCTCTTCAGAGCTACGGGAAGCAGAGCGTAGAGAGTGTAGGGGATCCATTTCATAGCGAAGGAGAGGGCTTGCCCTTTGAATGAGCTTGGTGTTCCCCTTTTGTATCGTTCTTGCTTCCTTTCTTTCTTTTCTGGTCTCTCAAAACCCTACTGCCTGGTCCCTTTCAGTTTCTCCCATTTGTCTTACTGTCTTTTTTGGTTTCTGCTCCTCTCCTCTCCCTTTTGGCCAGTCCCAGGCCAGGCCAGCCTTTCCTCCAGTTTTTACTGCAGCTTTTATCATGAAGGTAGGTTCCAGTACCCTTTTCCCCCTTTGTGTTAAGTGGCTCTCATTATTATTATTATTATTTAAAATTTTCATTACTATTACCATTTTTATTAATTAATATTTTTTGAGTATTTAATTTTTTATTTTTGTTTTCTTATATATATATATATATATATTATTTTTTTTATAATTTTTCTTTGGTTTATTATAATTATTTTAATTAACTAATTTTATTTTTGGGTTTTGAGTTTATTTAATTGTCTCCCATTATTTATTTTCAATTTCAAATTGTCCCCAATTGAGAATGTCACTTGAAGCTTTGGCATTTTTAATTTTCTTCATTTGCTTAATTATTAATTAATTGGTGTAGGTAATTAGGGATGGGATGTTTACAAGAAGTTATGACCAATTTTGAATTGAGAAGTAACATTTTTAAAATGGAAATTAAAGTTATGAATTAAAGTGCAAGCTATTAATTTTTTATAACTTTTCATTTAAGATATATGAAACTAAAGGTTTATCTTCATTTTTCATTTTCAAATGTGTCCTCGGCTATTCTTAGAGGTATTTTTAATGGATTAAATAATTTTGATAGCATTTTTTTAAGGAGATTCTCTTAAATAATAAATTTATCTACTTATCAAACCCTCTTAGAAAGATTAATTTTTTTAATTTAAAATATATGAAGATGGAGGTCTTATTGTTCTTTCTTAATCTTTTATTTTGATCTCCCTTGTTGTAAAAAGAAATTTTATTATAATTATGAGGGGAGTAAAATATCACTTTGGTCCTTAATTAATCACTAAATTGTCATATCAGTTCCTCACTTATTAGAAATTGTCATTTTTCGTCTGTCCACATGAGGTACTACATATAATAATGATCTTAAAAGTGGGTGAACTAAAAGTGACCATTTTCAATCGATTAAGGATCATTTAAGTAAAAAATGAGTGAGAAACTAAATAACAGCGAAATAATAAGTTGGCGATTAAAATTATATTTTCCTTGTCCTTGGACAATAACGAATTCATCTGCATAACGCAAGGATGGTGAAAATAAGAGACATGTAGTATTAAGATAATGAATCTTCTATCTTTTTTTTTTTTTTTTTATAACTTTGTTGCAAATTTTGAAAAGATAATGATATTAAAAAAAAATGTGTATGAAATTTATTTCCTTTTTTTTTTTTCTCATTCATTCTATCATTTCTTTTTATTTTTCTTCAACTTTATGAACAAATCTTACATAAAAAACTTTAGAGGATGGAACTGAAAGTATTAGATGATAATACGGATGAAAAAAAAAAGGAGAAAAAATAAGTTTGAACGATGTGATATATTTGAGATGAAGTAGGATATTGTTGAAATCCCAATTGGAGAAATACCGTGCCACATTAATTCACTTTCCTTTGGAGGATCTAGACAATTCAATTAAATTGCATAAATTTAGAAGTTTGAAAAGTTAATAATCAAAAATTAAAATTAAGAAAAATAAATTGAATAAAATTTTGTACTGAAAAATCTGCATTTTAACTAAAATAAATAAATGAAACTACATCTGCTAATTAAAAATGTCTACCCTGGCTATCCTATTCCATGTTTCTACTTTGCATGCCGCACGCACACATGATACATTGATTCAATCTATTTAATAGATGCGTACATGAAACCAAGTTTTTTTTTTTTTTACCAGTACATGAGACTAAGCATTCATTTGATAATATTATGAGTTTTAAAAGTTTACTGTACTATAAATGTTGTAGAAAAAAATTGCTACTCAAATAAGGTAAAAATAATAAATATAAAGATCGTACAAAAGTCACTTTATAAGCATAATTGATTAATAAAGTATTTGATAATAAATTTCAAAGGTTATAAATTTATAAAAAGACGATGATGGGGATACGTTAATTATTTTCAATATTAAAAATTTAGAGTACTTTCTATCAAATTATTAAAATAACATAAAGTAGTTGAAGATGAAATTAAAATAATTAATATAAGGTTGAAAATTTTGAACAAAATTTAGATGAGAAGGATATATTATCGATTATTATAATCAATTAAATATATAAGATTTGTATATTTAGTAGTGGTAGAGAGAGGTAATTTGTGTTTTGGTAAGAAACTAATAAAAACATGAAAAATATGTAATCCAATAACATGTTTACAATGGAAAAACTATTCAGATATGATTAAAATAAAAGAAATGTGTTTGAGCAAGCTGTATTTTCAAAAAGCACCTTGATTTTTTTTAAAATATTTGAATCATACCATCAATGGACTTTTAGGTTTTATCACCTAAGCCACTCCTAAGTAGTTCACCGCAAAGAAACTTTAACTACCTATTGTTTTAACTTTTGACCTTCAGTTAAAAAGTAGTAGACACGTAAGCCAATTTGGATTTTCATATATTGTCCTAAGAATATAATATTATATTTAATTATAATGTATTATTGGATAAAAATTTAATGGTTTAAATTTATATTAAATTAATATAATTATTTGTATTTATATTTTCAATTTATAAGTTTAAATAAAAAATTTTTATTTAATAATTTGCTATATTTAAACATAACCTTATATTTTTATCATAAGGAGAATTCGAATTGCATGTAAGCACATATAGATTTAAAGGGAGACATCAATTACTTCTCTTGAATTTTAAGAATTTTAATTTTCATACATAATTTTATTTTATATTTTTAATTTAACTCTTTAATTTAAAAAGTTTTACTCCTTAGAATAAATTTTAAATTGTCCTTTAACTACTACCACCTCCACCCTTGCTTGTGTGGCTTACTTGTACATCTCTCCACCTCAGTCCTACAACTGATTTATTATATATTTTCAAGTCATAAAATTTTCTTTAAATTTTGTAGACTAGTCTCAAATTTTAAAGTTCTTTATACTAAATATTTTAATTGTATAATTTTTAATGTTATCTTTGATATACTTATAATTTTGAGTATTATAGGGATATAATTGTAATAATATAAATTATAAATTAATAATATTACAATTATAACTTTGTATTAAAATACACTGGTACACTCAACCAAAGATTTTACTAATTTTTAATTACAGTTTTTTAAGACTTATTATTCAAAAAATTATTAATTTTCTTTTAATTTTCATTTTTTCGCAATTTAGGTTTTTTTTTTTTTTTCTAATTCCATTTGTATGAATCAAGTAAGGCCACTTTGGTGAATTCTATGGGTTCTCTTCTGTAACCGTTGGCGGAGTATATATATATATATGTGTGTGTGTGTGTGTGTGTTAGAAAGAGGTATATATCCTTTCAAGTTCTTGAAAACATATCCTTTTAATTTTTTGAAATTTATATGTTTATTTTTTTTGGTAAAAAAAATTTATATATATATATATAATTTTTAAGTTTTGCTTTTAACTATTTTAAAATTTTGAATCTTTAAATTCATCAAATCTAAATTAGAGTGGTTTTATCAATTGCTTTCAATTATTTTTTTTGTTTTATCTTCATTTATTTTCCTTTAAAATCTAGATGCGTTCAAGAGAGCTTTCAATTATTGTCTAATCTAGTGCATGGGTATAATACCATGTCCCTTGAAAACTCACTTGTTGTCCCAAAGTGAGGTTTCATTAATACTACATGATAAGACTTAATTACTGAAAAAATAATAATAATTTTGGTAGCTCACTTTTAGTTTTAAAATTAATTTGATCTTTTAAATTAAAAAAATATCAAAATGATCCTCCAAATATAAAATTATGCAAAAAATAGCAATTATATGTTTAATACTTAGCCAGAAATAAAAGACCAAAATTATATTTTTCACACCACTTATTGTTTATACATGAAGGGTTTGTATTTGGTAAGATTCTGGCTGATTCCACGAACGGCACTAATTGCCGCAGCCGCTGATATAAGGAAGCATACAAGGTTCAATAATTGTAGGGCACACCACTTGAATGATAGTGTGTTTATCTTCCTCTGGGCAATGTGCATTTGTATAGGGAAAAACACAATGAGAGGCCAGAATCCTAATGCTCCAAGTAGTGCAAGAAACTCATTGAAGAACGGCATTGCCATAGCCAAAACTGTGGCTATCATCACAAATACTGTCCTCCAAAGTAGCCTAAACATGTTGAAACGTAATCTCATCTTGCCTACTTTGAATGGGTATTCGGTGTGTATGAAACTTGAGTTTGGCCACATCATGTCAGCACCCACTTCAACTATACGGAAGAATGGTTGAGCCATTACCTGTCATTGAATATTGATTTCTCATGTCAAATAGACATCATAATAATTGTGTTTCTTGATTCTTAAATTTAAAAAATGAGGATATAACCTGATATGCTCCCAGAATGTGGATGACAATGCATATATTTCCTAAGTTGACCACCCAGAAGGGATCATAAAATCCAAAGCCAGTGAGGATGTTGCCAGGTGTATTTTCCCCAAAAGCAGCATAGCCAAGGCCACCGCATGCAAGAAAGAGTATTGTCATTGCTGTGATCCCTATCACGTTAGCTTTTTTCATCTGTTTGTTTTCTGATGGAGGTGACTTCAATGTATCCTAAATAAAGTATAGAGATAATCCATTTCATCGTTATAACTGATCATAATCCCAATTTTCCTCTTTCCTTTACTTATAAGCTTATAATGATCGTAATATCTGTAAATAGTTTGTCTTACCATAATATCAAAAACAACAGTCGCATAAGAGCAAGCAAGCCCTATGTTCCCGAGTGCTCTGAACATTCTCCACATTTTTTCTTCTTTAGATAGTCCAGGTCCTACTTCTGTTCCAGTCAAACTGGTTGGTTGTCCTTGTCCTGTTCACACCCAAACGCTAATATTCTATTATAACAAGTTCATTTCATTAAACGCCTCTGCAATGGTCCATTATTTTACTTCGTCAATACTTTCTATACTGTTGTTTCTATTTTAATACGTACGAATGTACTCCAAGTAATATTAAAAATTACCTTTGGCAATAACAGCTAAAGAAAGGCCACTCCCAATAAAAGCATAACCAAAAGAGGTAATACAAGCAATAGTTGAGACCCATGTAAGCTTGTGGAAGTTAGGAATTTGGGACAGGAATATTTGGCAGATCCCAAAACCCACCATGTAAGGATTGTTGGAATATTTGCAATAGGCCTGACGACCGTATTTGTGAAAGCAGCTAGATTTCTTGATAGCCCTGCATTACCATGAAAAGAACAGAGAGGAAATAGACTTAATTGGAGTGACGTACACATGTGTAAAGAAGTTAGCAGTTTCGTCACGAACACTATGCTTGTAGAGGCGGTGATAGTGTAGCCAACAGTAACGCCCGCCAGCTTAGAATATTGGACCAATCCGCAAATGATGTGCATTGTTCCACCCAAGTAAGCCTTGACGGCGTCCATGTAACTGTAATTTCTCCTACCGTTGACAGGATCTGGATATCTGTAGCAATCTGCTATCAGACTGTACGTATAAAGAGAGATGGCGGAAAAGGTGACCATAACGGCTACGCCTCCTATCCATCCTAGCTGGGCCATGGCCCATGCTAGTGCCAGCACGCCAGCTCCCACCACTACTGTTATTATGTGCGTGCTCGCCATCAACACACCCCCTGCATATCACATCCAACATCTTATTTTCTATTTCTTTATGAAATAATAATAGTAACACTAAAGTAACGCTTGGAGCACAGCACTTGGAAGTTTCTGAAAATCGTGTTTTCACTTACTGGTAAAAAAAGAAATATCTACGGTTTCAATTTGTGTTGGAAAATGAATTCTTTTACTTCTATAGATATATTCCAGATACAGTAAGATATCTTTTTTCTGTGAAACGAAATTCATTTAAAACGGGCATGGCTTCATCTGCAACATTGACCTCAGAAAAGTACACAGGTCGCCGTTGTTCCTTGCTTCAAATTCCCTTATCAATGGACTCAATCATACGACACGAGTTTGCATATATTTATTGCGATTAAAATCAGCGAAGTCAGAAGAACGGAAAGCACAAACATGAGGGAATTGCGATAATTCACAACAGCATTTCTGCACGCAGTGCTTCCTTGAACGAATTCATTTCGTCTATCTGGTTTATTTGCGGGAAATTATGCTACCTTTACACAGCTTATAATTATCTATCATATCTCTTGAAACAAAAAGTCATCCTCATTTCCAATCGCATAAAAGTATGTATATATAGATGTAAAAGAAAACGCAGAACAAGCAGGTGATTAACAGGAAGAAAATAGAAAAGAAAAGAGAACAATGGAGGGAGAAAGGAAGAGGAAGGAGATGTACCGGTTCTCTTGGGGGCGCCATCGTCATCGAGCTCTGGAACTTTCCTGTCGGATTCAATGTCCATTTTGATCGGTTGAGGGAAGTCGGAAGTCGCAACTCAGAGAAGCGCGAAGAGTACAGGGAGAGATGGTAGACACAAGAAGGTGAGTGTTTGAATAAAACAACGGAACATATATATACTCACACACCCTGGTCTCCTGGTCTCTTGGTTGTGGCTATGGGATAAGCCCGGTCCTTTCCTCTAATTATAGCAAACGGACCGCGCGCTTTTTGCGATTGGATTAACCTGAAAACGGGACGATACATCAACTAAATTACACGTGGACTCACCACCCCCGTGCATGAAAACTGTTCCTAGTACCCTAGTGAGCAGCTTTTTAGGACGACTTATTCAGTGATGAGATTCATAATCCTGTGGATATATACATGTTATAATTAACAAACTCAAATTTAGAAGGTTATTATTTACCCATGTTTGTTCTGTTACTTTAAATATTAAGAAATGTCTAAGTGGTTACACTTTGAACGTTGTATGACGTATTACAATTGGAAAGCTGTATTTTTGAACTATATATATATTTTTTAATTATTTAATTCTCAAAATTTATTTTTATACGGCTTAATTTTCTTATTTAAAAAAAAGTTATGATTCATTATCCTGTTTTGGTATAAACGTCTCTCAAACACGAACGAAGAATAACTAGAAGGTTTATAAGACTGAATCACGTAAAAATAGAACTAAGTAAACAAGTAATTCGGACATGTGTAATTTTCAAGGGTAAAGAATAGAAAAAAAAAAAAATTATATGCGTCTAGTTATATCTTTATTGTGTTAATCATCTAATTAAAATATTATAAATGTTCAATTTTTAATTATATTACTATAGGTGTATGACTATTATAGAAAATCATTTTATTTTAAAATTAAATTATACATTATTATTAATTTATCAAACACTTATACATTACTATTAAAATACTGTAATACAATATAAAAATATTTAAGATTTGATATGTAATAATATATTTTCCATAGTCAACACCGAAACGAATAGAAAATTCTGACTTGAATTATTATAACTACAGTGATTACTGGAAAACTTGCATCAAGCTTCGTGACCTCTATTTTGTGAAATTAATCAAGCTGATATAGTAACATTTCTTAATATTGTACAGTAAAATTACACCATGCTTTTATATGTTGTTATAGTGTGTAGCCGATTGCAACCAAACACAAAAGCCAACAACAACGGAAGAGTACCATTGTGTGGCACGTGACATGTACCTCCACTAAAAGACATGAGACATTTTCATTGGGATTTATATCAACAAGGGCCACATCCGCACATGTGCGATAGTGATGCATCGGGGAAGCAGTCCCTCTCACTTTTTTTTTGACGCAGCATATACGCGTGAAAAACAAAAGGTTTTTTTTTTTTTAGCCAAGAAAAACAAAAGGGTCAATTGAGTTATACAAACATATTCTTTCATTTATATTGTTAATTATCGAAAACAAAGAAAAACAATGATGGGTGATTAATGTTTTTTTTCTCTTGATCATGATTAAAAAGAAGCATGAGAAATATATATATATATATATATATAAATATTCCATTGTCCAATATCCATGGATTTTTTCAAAATCACAAATTGTTGCTATTATATATTGTCATTATCCCAATTACACGAACGGTTAAAGAGGTCCTGATGATTTATGGGAAATTGCAATTAATATCCATTAAGACATTGAATCCAACACTTTACTAATTATTTGAGTTACTGCTGATTACCATTCATTCTTCCGTAAAAAAGTTTTTATAATTCAAGTTGTAAGTTTTACAATTAATTTATGGGATGATTGGATATCGTTCCATTACTTGAAATGCAAACCTTAAAAAAAGGTTCCTACTAAAAGTTTATTGGAAGACAATAATTCAGAAGAGGCTTTGGTTTGATAAGAATGGGACATCTCTTTCTTGTAAGTTTTTCTAAGATATAAGAGGGAAAAAAAAAAAAGGTTTGTGGATGAAAGAGCCAAGAAAATGCTATACATTTTATTTTTTTCGTATCATCTTTATAAATTCTTTAGAATTTACAGTGACTCTAAAATAGAAAGAGAGTAATACAAAGAGTAAAAGTGTAGGTAAAATCTATTTCTTCTGTGTTTCATCTACTTTTATATATATATATATATATATATAACCTTTTTCTATTTTAAAAGCAATTTTCAAAATATTTAAATTTACTAATAGTAATATATTTGAATTCGAATCCTTTACTATTATAGTAATTACTGTGTGTACTAAAAATGATTACGTGTGGTCAAATATAACATAAAAATCACTTAATGTTGGTCATTCTTTAACAAACAACAACTATTGTAACAGTAGAATAGCCAAATTTGATATATTTGGGTGAGACTAGGGAGGATTGTTGCTAGACAAAGGGAACTGGGGGAGGGTTTTTGCAATGATTAAGGAATTGTGGTGGGGAGAGGATCACCAAAGGGCATTCATATTTAGGAGAAGAAAGTTAACCCAATCCCAATGTGTATAAGTGGCCAAATTAACCGGCCGCATCATTCTTGTCAACAACATCTCAATTTTCACTTTATTGCTCTAATTGAAAGGAAATGTGCCCAAATACGTGTCTAATATTATAAGGTTTTTAAGATAATATTTATTTTCACTATATTGATTGTGAGTTTATATATGATAAATTACTTATAGGATTGATTTCGAACACTTAAAGATTGACAAACGATAATTTATAAAATTTTTATTAAAAAACTTTTTGAAGTGTCAAAATAAAGAATTTTGAAAGAAAAGGAAAATATGAATTTTATTATTAATTTGTCTTATTTTTATTCATAGTAAGAAGTTGTACTAACACAAGTCATCAACGAAAAGCTCTTTTTATTTATTTATTTATATTCATTTAAAGTTTAAACAAATTTGTTGTGATTTTCAAAAAGATATATACATTTATTAAATAGAATAAAAATTGAAAACATATATATATATATATATATAATAAAAGAGTAGTTGGATTTGGTTGCATTTTTTATGTAAATATTATTTAATTTTATATTAAACCCTTTATATGTTTCTTTCATTTTCTAATTTAACGTAGTATTAATTTTAATTTAGATAGACTTTCAAATCTATATATCTATCCAATATAACACTTAATAATGCATCATCACAATTAAACAATTTTAACACAATTTCTTAAATTATTTATCATTTTGTAACAATAGGTGGGGTTGGTGCTTATGTTTAGCAATCTCCGTACAACTTACCATTGAGCTAGCTTATATCAAAGGATGAATTTAGAATTTAATTTTAAGAAAACAAAAATCTTTGGATCAAAATTTGAATTAAAAGAAACAAATTCTTATGATTTAAAGGGAGTGGATTCTTATTAATCAAAAAATTAAATCAAGAGTTTATATGATAAAATTACATTAAAATTTTAAAAATCTAAAGTTACTCCCCCACACTCCTCCTTAGATCTATTACTACCTATAGATATGAATCTACTACATTTAGAGAATACATGCACAAAATAAATTTAGAGGTATCCAGATGATAGGTCTCACCCATTTTCTCTTCCTCACTCTATCTCTATTTATATACTATGTGTATTTAGATCAATAAATAGGGCTACATAAAACTCGATTGACCTGGGAGACCTGTCCCATTAGTTCAGGCCGGGTCAAAGGAAGAAGAAACCAAGGCATGAGAGGAGTCTGGGTCAACTGGGTATATGTCCGGGCTGAGCCAATCTCCAGGGTGATTATAATCTAGACCCAAACTAACCTAGGGTATATAATAAATATTGTTTTTAAAAAATAAAATATTACAATTTTACTTTCAATCAAAAACTCAGATAGTCAGATCATCCATCTAGGCTTTTCTCACCACCAAAGTTTGCATTTTTTAGAAGTTGACTGAAACTAGTACATTACATAAGCTATTATATAAATATATTAGTACGAACCAATATTTTCCTAAATGCATAGATCCATATCCACGCGTTGAATTCCTCCTATTGCCTATCAAAGTCAAAGTGGAAACATAATTTGTGTTTAAAGTGGGTTTAGATTATGCACAGGTTTTCATTATGTACAAGATTTTTGATGGAGCACTGTCTTTTTATATCTTAGGATTCTTTACAAACCTGTCGCGTGCTCCAAGTGAAGTTTCAACTTTATCTTGTTTTATGTAACGTGGATTCTTTTGTGCGCATTAGATTCTACTGCAGAAACGACAACATAGCCAAGTAGTTCGATTTTGGGTTTTTCTTTTTCCCAAATTGTTTCTCTCTGGCTATTTCATTTGAATTTAGTTTTCATGTCTAAGAATGTTTTAATTAATTAAAGAAAAAGCCATACGCAAGGATGGTGAAAATAAGAGACATGTAGTATTAAGATAATGAATCTTCTATCTTTTTTTTTTTTTTTATAACTTTGTTGCAAATTTTGAAAAGATAATGATATTAAAAAAAAATGTGTATGAAATTTATTTCCTTTTTTTTTTTCTCATTCATTCTATCATTTCTTTTTATTTTTCTTCAACTTTATGAACAAATCTTACATAAAAAACTTTAGAGGATGGAACTGAAAGTATTAGATGATAATACGGATGAAAAAAAAAGGAGAAAAAATAAGTTTGAACGATGTGATATATTTGAGATGAAGTAGGATATTGTTGAAATCCCAATTGGAGAAATACCGTGCCACATTAATTCACTTTCCTTTGGAGGATCTAGACAATTCAATTAAATTGCATAAATTTAGAAGTTTGAAAAGTTAATAATCAAAAATTAAAATTAAGAAAAATAAATTGAATAAAATTTTGTACTGAAAAATCTGCATTTTAACTAAAATAAATAAATGAAACTACATCTGCTAATTAAAAATGTCTACCCTGGCTATCCTATTCCATGTTTCTACTTTGCATGCCGCACGCACACATGATACATTGATTCAATCTATTTAATAGATGCGTACATGAAACCAAGTTTTTTTTTTTTTTACCAGTACATGAGACTAAGCATTCATTTGATAATATTATGAGTTTTAAAAGTTTACTGTACTATAAATGTTGTAGAAAAAAATTGCTACTCAAATAAGGTAAAAATAATAAATATAAAGATCGTACAAAAGTCACTTTATAAGCATAATTGATTAATAGAGTATTTGATAATAAATTTCAAAGGTTATAAATTTATAAAAAGACGATGATGGGGATACGTTAATTATTTTCAATATTAAAAATTTAGAGTACTTTCTATCAAATTATTAAAATAACATAAAGTAGTTGAAGATGAAATTAAAATAATTAATATAAGGTTGAAAATTTTGAACAAAATTTAGATGAGAAGGATATATTATCGATTATTATAATCAATTAAATATATAAGATTTGTATATTTAGTAGTGGTAGAGAGAGGTAATTTGTGTTTTGGTAAGAAACTAATAAAAACATGAAAAATATGTAATCCAATAACATGTTTACAATGGAAAAACTATTCAGATATGATTAAAATAAAAGAAATGTGTTTGAGCAAGCTGTATTTTCAAAAAGCACCTTGATTTTTTTTAAAATATTTGAATCATACCATCAATGGACTTTTAGGTTTTATCACCTAAGCCACTCCTAAGTAGTTCACCGCAAAGAAACTTTAACTACCTATTGTTTTAACTTTTGACCTTCAGTTAAAAAGTAGTAGACACGTAAGCCAATTTGGATTTTCATATATTGTCCTAAGAATATAATATTATATTTAATTATAATGTATTATTGGATAAAAATTTAATGGTTTAAATTTATATTAAATTAATATAATTATTTGTATTTATATTTTCAATTTATAAGTTTAAATAAAAAATTTTTATTTAATAATTTACTATATTTAAACATAACCGTATATTTTTATCATAAGGAGAATTCGAATTGCATGTAAGCACATATAGATTTAAAGGGAGACATCAATTACTTCTCTTGAATTTTAAGAATTTTAATTTTCATACATAATTTTATTTTATATTTTTAATTTAACTCTTTAATTTAAAAAGTTTTACTCCTTAGAATAAATTTTAAATTGTCCTTTAACTACTACCACCTCCACCCTTGCTTGTGTGGCTTACTTGTACATCTCTCCACCTCAGTCCTACAACTGATTTATTATATATTTTCAAGTCATAAAATTTTCTTTAAATTTTGTAGACTAGTCTCAAATTTTAAAGTTCTTTATACTAAATATTTTAATTGTATAATTTTTAATGTTATCTTTGATATACTTATAATTTTGAGTATTATAGGGATATAATTGTAATAATATAAATTATAAATTAATAATATTACAATTATAACTTTGTATTAAAATACACTGGTACACTCAACCAAAGATTTTACTAATTTTTAATTACAGTTTTTTATGACTTATTATTCAAAAAATTATTAATTTTCTTTTAATTTTCATTTTTTCGCAATTTAGGTTTTTTTTTTTTTTTTTCTAATTCCACTTGTATGAATCAAGTAAGGCCACTTTGGTGAATTCTATGGGTTCTCTTCTGTAACCGTTGGCGGAGTATATATATATATGTGTGTGTGTGTGTGTGTGTTAGAAAGAGGTATATATCCTTTCAAGTTCTTGAAAACATATCCTTTTAATATTTTGAAATTTATATGTTTATTTTTTTTGGTAAAAAAAATTTATATATATATATATATATAATTTTTAAGTTTTGCTTTTAACTATTTTAAAATTTTGAATCTTTAAATTCATCAAATCTAAATTAGAGTGGTTTTATCAATTGCTTTCAATTATTTTTTTTGTTTTATCTTCATTTATTTTCCTTTAAAATCTAGATGCGTTCAAGAGAGCTTTCAATTATTGTCTAATCTAGTGCATGGGTATAATACCATGTCCCTTGAAAACTCACTTGTTGTCCCAAAGTGAGGTTTCATTGATACTACATGATAAGACTTAATTACTTAAAAAAAAAAAAATTTTGGTAGCTCACTTTTAGTTTTAAAATTAATTTGATCTTTTAAATTAAAAAAATATCAAAATGATCCTCCAAATATAAAATTATGCAAAAAATAGCAATTATATGTTTAATACTTAGCCAGAAATAAAAGACCAAAATTATATTTTTCACACCACTTATTGTTTATACATGAAGGGTTTGTATTTGGTAAGATTTTGGCTGATTCCACGAACGGCACTAATTGCCGCAGCCGCTGATATAAGGAAGCATACAAGGTTCAATAATTGTAGGGCACACCACTTGAATGATAATGTGTTTATCTTCCTCTGGGCAATGTGCATTTGTATAGGGAAAAACACAATGAGAGGCCAAAATCCTAATGCTCCAAGTAGTGCAAGAAACTCATTGAAGAACGGCATTGCCATAGCCAAAACTGTGGCTATCATCACAAATACTGTCCTCCAAAGTAGCCTAAACATGTTGAAATGTAATCTCATCTTGCCTACTTTGAATGGGTATTCGGTGTGTATGAAACTTGAGTTTGGCCACATCATGTCAGCACCCACTTCAACTATACGGAAGAATGGTTGAGCCATTACCTGTCATTGAATATTGATTTCTTATATCAAATAGACATCATAATAATTGTGTTTCTTGATATTGCAACCTTAGCTTCGGCGTTCATCTTTCCGGTCTAGATCAGAGGAAGAGAATAGGGGAATCACACCACTGGCCATACCTATGATTGATGGAAACCGCGCCCCTGGTACTGAAATTCCCCTGAAGATTGAGAGAACAAAAAGAGGGCATTCGAGAGTAGGCGTATTCTGATTCACTTCCTAAGAAGGCATTTTCTTGCTAACAAGCCATTCTAAAGAACTACTTCTATCAAAGAGGGGCAAGGGGCTAAGCGGAACTCCTCCCTTCGTGTCTTCTCTTATCTGCTAAAGATTCAAATCGTCTTCTCGGACATTTATTATTTAATAGCAACCCCTTCTTTAGAGCATTAGAAAAGGAATTAAGATCTTGCCCCCATTTCAGTTGCTTCTGTCTTCTTATTTACTTGCACAAGCCCTTCTAAAGTTCAATAGCAGCTTTTGGACGAATTCCTATTCTTGCTTGAAGGAAAGTCACAAGTCAAGTGTCAGTACTATTCGATTTCGTTCAAAGCCCTCCTACTGCTCCTGCTATTGCTAGAGGGATCTTCCGAGAAAGCGAAAGCCCCCTCCCCTGTGGATCCCACTATAGGAGTAATGCTATTCTTAGGTACACCTACTATTGAAGGGAAGCAAGAGTATGAGTCAAAAAGCCCACATAGACCTTTCACCTTATATAGAGAATAGAAGTCTTTAGTAGGGCTACAAGGGAGAGTGTGGTCAAAGGTCAGTGGATGGCTAGGGCAGCCCTGGGAATTGAACTGAAATAGAGAATCCTTACTCTATAAAGTAAACAACCTATACCTTACTGGTTTAAAGTAACTACTTGCTTACTATCCCTGACCTTCGACCTTATCTGTGGCAATCAACGAGTGAAGCCGATTAAAGACCATGGGATAATCTAAGTCCTTTTATCTCGCTAGATGGGGCATTAACGGGATAAGCATTCATTTACCTTTCAAAGATCGTTTATCCCGCAGCATCTTAAGTATGCTACAAAGAAGCATGAAAGGGCTATGCGAAATGGACAAAATCGGCTTCATCTAATGCTTGCTGGCTAGCGCTATATGGCTGTGAACCATAGGCCTTTCTTCTTTTGAGAAGAGCTTGCGCACTAGCATTCCTTCACCCGATCGGAGACTACCTGGCAAAGTCCTAATCGGAGAATTCCAGATGTCTTGGAATACATTGAGAGAGGCATTTTTATGTATGCAGAGGCTTAGTCAAAAGAAAGCTTTAAAAGACTACTTTCACTCGCTTAAAAGCGCCTCACTGTGCGAAGAATAGCCCTTAAAGCTAGATAACAGATCTGCCAGAGTATTGATGTTAAAAAAACCCTTCCCCCCCGGGTTTCAGTTTTGCAATCTAGCTCAGAAACATCTCGCGTGAGCGAGGGCTGCCCTCCAGCTCTGATTTCACTGCGGATTATAAGGGGGGAACTCACAAGAAGACTAACTCCATTCTCTCAGCTCAGACACTGGGCAATAGAAGGAAGTTAGTCTCTAATCCCCACCTAGGACAGTAACTATAGAACTTAACTTCTTAGCATTAGCAAGGTAGCAAAGCAGCAAAGGAGGAAGCAAGAACTCTTCTCTCACCCGAAGGCAAGCGAGTGCACTACATTGAGTAGGAATTCGGAAAAGAATAAGCTGTTGGGAAGAGCATACCACGATTTTAAAGATAAGGATTTGCATGTGGATGATGATTTGGCTTTTAAAGATGAGAAGGACCTTTTGAGAGCGAATCTACCATTAATTAACTCTTGCTACTGTTCTCGAATAGGCTCTTTCGAGTTCAGGTGAGTTGATTTGTAAACCTTCTATTAGAACTTGATCAATGGATACGGTAAAGACTCAACAAGAAAACTAAGAGCTAATACCAGGCGAATACCTGCTCCTTACTCTGAGTTCCAGACTCGAGCCTCCTACTTTTCCTTTTTTTCGATTATCTAAGTCATTGCATCCCATTCGTGCACAAGACCATAGATTGTCAACTGATGAAAGAAGTCCTCCCTTACCTAAGGAAGTTAATTCGGGGATTGATACCGTACTCGCAGTGTAGGGGATGAAAAAGAATGGATCTAAGCCAATCTATGGATCCAGATTGGATGGACTACACAAAGGGGGCAACGGCACCTGAAGCTCATTGGGCTTTCAGAGGTATAACAGGAAAGAGACGACGAGCCTATTCTATTCTATTATATGATACCACGCCTAGTGCTTTTGGAAATGGTCAATCAGTTTAAAGCGTCGAAGGCTTTGGATATTTGGAGAATTTCATTGCCTTGCTTTTCCCAGCTTGAAGTGAAGTTCCCAGCCTTTCCTTAGGTCAATCCCTTCTTGAACAACCCATTCAAACAGGGCATGAGATGGAGAGGTTATTCCTACAACGGATGAAATAGCATCGCTTTCTGATATAAATATAAGACCAAGAGCTGATTCAATTGCAAACATTGGGTATGAAAAAGCGGCTAGTCTTGCTAAATCAATTGCTATTTGCAGTTCCTTCCTTGCCTTATGAAACTACTAGAAGCTATCCCAGCAGTCAATGGAACCTCCAACCTTTTCCAATCAGTATTGCCTGCCTTTATTTGATCGATTCCCTGCAATGCAAATTAGAAAGAATGCTGTCCCTCCAGGTCTTTCCCTCTTTCACTCCCGTTGATTTTCCCTCCGCTTTAAACGTCTTTTCCCGGTCTGAGAAAGGCTATCCAAGCACAAGTGCTTTCAATTGATATATACTAAAAGGTGTTTCCCTTTGTTCATAGTCTCTTTATCACTGTATCAGCAGCATCAACATCACAATTATGCACAAATAATTAGAAATAAAACAATTTAGACAAATCTGATATGAGATTACTTTGTTTGCATGCCAAGTTCTTTCTTTTGTGCACAGAAAGGTGCCTGACCACCTTTACTTTCTGTGTTCTAGTTGTAGCGGATTATACCAAGATCTTGCTTAGGACTTTCACTATACCAACCAATTGCTCTTGGATCAGTGTAGCTAGTGAGATAATGATAGTGTTTTGTGAACACCTCACTCATAATTACTTAATTATTTAACTAATTGATTAATTAATAATTAAGCAAATGAGGAAAATAAAAATGACCAAAGTTTAAATAATATCATCAAGTGGAGACAATTTGAAATAAAAAAATGAATAATGAAAGAACTTTAAGACAAACAAAATCAAAATCCAAAAATAAGAATTAATTAATAATATTAATAATGAAAAATCATAAAGAAGGAAAAATAATATAAACACCAAAAATAGAAAATTAAAAAGTCCAAAAATAAAGATTAATAATGATAATAACTAAAATCAGAAAAATTAAAATTAAAATAAAATCAGAAGGTAAAGAAATATAATATAATATAAATAATCAAAAACAAAAAAAAAGGGAGAAGACATGAAGTGAGGGAAAAAATGGCATGCAGCTGACAAAGGGGATTACATGTCTCCCCTATGTGCAGGCTGAAGGGTAGGATGATGGTTGAAGTCTTGAGACAGAGAGGGGAGCTGAGGAGGATTAAAAAGCAGAAGGAGAAGGGAACTGGGGGGAGAAGAAAAGGAACCGAGAAATCTACTGTGGAGAAACCGAGAGCTGCTGAGAAGAAATTAGATGAGACTGTGAGAACTGCTAGAGAGGGAGCCTTGGTTCATGTATAGAAGAACTAAAAAGTGGAGAGGATCTGAGCTAAAGTCGAGGAGAAAAATCCAAGCTGAAGAGAAGAAACTAACAAACTGAGAGAACTGCTAGAGAGGGAGCCTTGGTTCATATGCAGAAGAACTGAAAAGTGTAGAGGATCTGAGTTGAAGCTGAGGAGAAAAATTTAAGCTATAGGAGAATGAAGAAAAATCGAGTTGCAGAAGGATAGAAACTGAGCTACAGTGACAGACTGAGAGCACTGAGAAACTGTGCTACAACGACGAACCATGAGCACTGAGACCAAGCAAGCTGAGTTGAAGGCCACGAAATCACCAACTGAAGAGACATACCATTGCCTAGCCTTCTTTTCGCTGGCTCCTCAGGTTAGTTGATTTATGTGCATGCATGGCAATGGTTTGCTTTTCTCATTTTCATGTTTTCGGTCTTCCCTTCCGTTTTACTTCATCATTTCCTCACTTTCCCTTCCTGCTGGTCTTCATCACTATGAGTGTCACTTTCTCCTTCTCTTCAACTCTTTTCCCATTGCTGTGAGAGAGGCGACATTGCTAGAACCAACTCCTCTATTCACACATGCTAAAACAGAGGTAAATAGAGGCAAAAGCATTGCTGAAGAAACTCAGCTACCACCTATTATTTTTTGCTGTCGGGTTATGTTTGAGAGAAGGTAAGGGAGTGTCTCGGTTTGGTGTCCAAGGGCGTTAAAATTGCAGAAATTTGGCTGTCATCTCTCCTTCTATTTCGCTGTTGGGACATTATGGAGGCAAGCTAGTGTTTTGCTGACATAAGGTAAAGAGGGCCAAGAAGGTTAGTGAGGTTCCTTATCTAAGGGGAAATGATATAACTAGGTAGCCAATAAGAGAGTGGGGGATTTGAGTGTGGAAAAGAGATCAAAAGAGGGGTAGGTAGCTAAGGTCTCTAAGGTTGTTAACATCCTGTGGCTAAGGTATTCCTATAACTAAGAGTTCCTGAGTTGGATTTCCGTAAGTCTGTGGGTTCTCTACCTTTAGTTGTTACATTCCTGTATCCAAGATATCTAACTTCAGATAGCTATTAGTTAGAGTTTAAAGAGTCTCGTAAGAAGGTAAAACGTTAGGAAAAGAGATTAACAAGAGAAAGAGAGACTAAAGGACAATAAAATTAAGACAAAGAAAAGAGTCAAGCTTCTCTCACCTATAGGAAAGTAAAATGTTGTCTTTGAACTTGTCTTCTTTTAGTATCAGCCTAGTGTCATTAAATGATTGGATTTTGAATAGACAGTAGGGAAACAACAATTGGTCTAGTAAAGAAAGAAGATAGGAAGGCATCTGTGTGGCTAGCCCTTAGGTACACATTACAGGTTTAAATTCTCTATCTTTTAATATCTCTTCCTTACAATCGCTCCTTGTGATGCAACGATCAAGAAGGTAGAAAAAAAATAAATATATAAAGGTTAGGGTCAAACAAAGAATAAGAATGATATATGTATGCCTACATGTGTGTGTGCATAGGATATATACATATAAGGTGAAAAGGAAGAAGTGAGCCAAGAAGGAGTTGCTTTCCTTCTTCCTAAAATGTCCACATGCATAGTCTTGAGTGTTGAATGGTCATTAGGATCTAAAAATGATGTCTATATATATTTCAAATAAAATGGAAATTCTCCCCATTATACAAGAAATAAGATGATCTCCAAACACTTAATTAATCAAGTTATTCAGAAGTCGCCGTGTGAGATTAGTATTCTCCCCAGGCACTTAAAAGAAACCAATATGAGGCCATGTGAGATCTTGGTCCCCTTGGGCCTTGGAAGTCAATGCTTAAGTCTTTTTATAGATACATCATGTCAAAAAATGATCTATTTTAATTTTATTTATTTATTTATTATTATAAAAAGGAGGTCACCGTGTGAGATCATCAGTCTTTCCGGGCATTTAGGTTATGTGAGGCCTTGGTCTCCTTAGCCTATAAAATTGACGATTTTTCAAAAATAAAAGAGGTAGTAATAAATGATAAACAAGGATAACAATAATAAGAACACCTTAATAGCAAATAACGATAATGACAGAATAACAAGTAAATTCTTTCTAGGCATTACATTGGAAAAGTCGACGCGTGAGGCTACCGACCTCCTTAGTCACTTTGAAACTTATGAGTGGAGGCCGTGTGAGATTCTCAAGCTCCTTAGGCTTAGAAAGTCAATACACGCTTTTCTAAGATAAGCATGGTAAACAAATATTAACAAATAATAATGAAATCAAATAATTCCTAAAGGCTATGTGAGATCATTAATCTTTGTAAGCATTTAAGAGTTAATCATCAAGGTCCTATGAGACCCCAGTCTCTTTAGGCATTTAGGGATTAATAATGATCTCCTTAGTATACTGATTATAGGTAAGAGGAATTCAGCACAAACACCCTGGCTCCAAAATAAAGGCCAAAATTCCAAAAGAAACCAAAGATGATGAAAGAAAATTAATTAATTAATTAAATCGCTAACAAACCTGCCATGTTGGTCAAACTACGTGGATTTTGATTCCTATCGTAGGGTACATAGGCCCTAAGCTTTCATTCTAGATCAAGTCTACCCTTTGTAAATATCTATTCATTTGCTTCCATTATTATCGTTTTTGTCTTCTTTGTTTAACAAGCATGCATGTCAATAAAGGATAATTGAGAGAAATTTAAGGTCATATTCTATTTCAATCCACTAGTTTAAGGTAAATGTCCTTAGGGACGGGTGTTGTGGGGTGCCTAACACTTTCCCCACACTCAAATAGACTCCCGAACCCATCTCTGGTTTCGCAGACTGTTTTGCCTTTTCTTTTTGTTTTAAATTGGTTTTCCAAAGTTTTTTATTAAAAATTTTGGTGGTGACTCCAAATAAATTGATTTTCAAGATTCATTTTAGAAATCAAATTTAAACTTTTTATTTCCTCTCACCAAAAGGTCGGTTACGACATGTTTGATCAAGATTCTACTATTCTTTTCTTGAGTTTCCCATGCTTGCCACATAAGGAAACTGTAAACAAAAGCAAAAAGAAACAGTTCTAGCACTCTTAGTTATAGGATCTAAGTCGTAATTAAAAATATAAAACAAAATACTATTTTGGTCTTACATTTATTAGATGATTCTTGATTTGGTCTATTATTTTTTAGTTCAATTTCAATTTGGTCCTTCACTCATCAGTCCATACTCAACTTAGTCCCTCACAAATAGGAGTTCATACATTTAATCCCTTAGTGAAGAACAAAATTGGACTAAATAGCGAGAGAGCAAATTGTGAACAAAAATTACTGAGGGATTAACTTAAATTTGAACTAAAAAGTAAAGGACCAAAATAATATTTTTCACCAAAAAACAAGAGACTAGTCTTTTGTATTAATTAAAACAAGATGTGACATGCAAAAACATGTTTCATTTTAAACAAAACACAATACATGCCTCCTTGTTCTTTGAGCTATAAGAGTTTATCTCTAGAAGGGTAGGATTTGTGATAAGATTAAATGTCCACACATCTAGATTCCTCAGGTCCCCTCCAGATATAAGAAGAGATTTTGCCATACTCCACAAAGTCATCTGTGAAATAAATCAGAATATATTATTTACTCATAATCTGATGCACTTAAACTAACTAATTTCTTTATGTGCTTGAGAACAAAACCTGGGATATTTCCTCTGTCTTTGGAAGTCTACAAAACCTGTGTGGACCTTCATTCACACCTATGTATAAAAATGGTAGGGAAAGAAAAAAGAAAATTTGTTTTGCAATAATCCATATATAACCCCAAATATCTTAATTTCAAACAACTTATGCCATTTTCTATTCCGAGTTATGGAATTGCATGCAAACATCTTTTCAAATTTTCTATTATTTCATGTAGGACCACCAAATCAATAATGAATAGACATCTTAATGAGACTTAGTCTATGGCATTTATAGAACAAATCTATTAAAAAATTTTAATGCCAATTGTTGTAACTGACCTTTCGGCGAGAAGGAATAAAAAGTGGATGATTGATTCCCAAAAACAAATCTTGAAAATCAATTTACTAGAGTCACCACCAAAATTTTTAACGGAAAACTTTAGAAAACCAATTTAAAATAAAAAGAAAAGGCAAAACGGTATGTGAAATCATAGATGAGTTTGGGAGTCTATTTGAGTGTGGGGAAGGTGTTAGGCATCCCACAACCCCTGTCCATATGGACAGTTACCTTAAACTTGTTAGTTGAAATGGAATATGACCTTAAATTTATCTCAATTATTCTTTATTGACATGCATATCTGTTAAATAAAGAAGACAAAAACGGCAGTAAACAGATTTTTGTAAACAAAACGGGATTGAAATTTGGTTTGTGTGTTTTAATTTACAACAACCTAATTAATCTAGCTCTCTTGATTTCTTCATTTTCTCTTTTTTTAATTTTTTTTGTTTAGTTTTGTATTTTAAATCTTTATTTTGAAATTTAAATGAAATGATTATGGGAGAAGATTTTTTTGGATTTTTGGGAGTTTATATTTTTTTTTTTTGGGAATTGAAATGTAATTATAATGAAAAGAATATTTTTGAATTTTTGAATTTATTTTATTTTTTTTTATTTTCAAAATTGGAAGTTATAGTTGAAATTAGGACAAAAGTAAAATCATTTTTCAGATTTTTGAATTTATGTACTTTTTTGGATTTTCAAATTTATTTATTTTTGGATTTCTAAAATTAGAATTTATTGTTGAAATTGGAATGAAATTATAATGGAAACCAATTTTTTTGAAATTTTTAAATTTATATATTTTTTGGGTTTTTGGATTTTTCTAATTTTGAAGCAAGATTATGATTAACAAGATTTTTAATTATATATATATATATATATATTAGAATTTATTCTGAACTTTAAACTATAATGGAGAAATATTTCTATGATTTTTGTATTTATTTTTATTTTCTGAAATTTGAATTTATTTTAATATTTAAAGTAAAACTAAAACGCAAAAATATTCTTAGGATTCTTAATTACATAATAAGTAGGACAAACCTTCCTATTTTTAACTAATTTATCCCAATATTTTAAATGTTAATTTTTGAAACCCAAGGAGACTCAAGGTCTCATGCAGTCTCTACTAATTAACCTCTAGGTGCTTGAGGTGATAAGCGATTTCATGTGAGAATCCAAAAATATGGAATAAAATATTTGAAAAATTTTCAAGATTTTGTTTATATGGATTTTTATGGATTTTAAAATTAGAATTTTGTTAGTCTTATTTTTAATAAGATCAATTCCCCAAAGCCTATGGAGACCCAAGTCCCACATGGCATTTGTTTTAATTAATTAAATTTTATAAAACACCAGGTTAATCATTTTGTAAATAATAGAAAATGCTTAGTTAAGATATTTGTTTTGCATTATTATTATTATTATTATTATTATTATTATTATTATTATTATTATTATTATTATTGTTATTATTATTTTAAAACAAGTATGCACTAATTTTCGGAGTTTATGGAGATTAAAATCTCACATGACCTCAAGTACTAGAGGAAAACAATATTCTCATATTATGATTTCGTAAATAATAGAAAATATTTAATTAAAGTATTTATTTTTGCATTATTATTATTTTTGTCAATATTATTTTATAACAAGTATGTATTAAATTTTGGGGTCTAATCACATTACTATAAAAAGAAGATAAAATAATAATAATAAATTAAAAAAAAAATAGAATGACCGAAAACGAAAAACTGGTTACTGGACGTGGAACGAAAATGGTGCATGCAATATGATGATTCACCTGGCTTCGTATCAGCCCCTCGCCCCTCTCTCTATTGGTTCTCTTCTTCTCCTCAAACAATGGAGACAAATCGAACCCCTCTGACAGTGAAATTATATGGAACACGTTCATCGTCGCCGGCTGCTATTGCTTTGATTCCTCGTTGTCAAAATCGAATTCCTGTTCCTTCTTCATTATCACACTCTTGGGGATAGACTTCTTGAACCAATTTAGTCTTTTAGATTTAGAGTTAAAGTTTGGTCTAAGTCCAATATTTTTCTAAAAAGTGGGGGGCTAAGTATAACATTTTCTAATGAGTGGGAGACCAATTTAGGCAATACCCAATAAGTGAGGGACTAGAATGAAAATTTTGTAATAAGTGAGGAACCAAAAAAGTATTTTTCTTGTTTGCCATGTGATGGGTCCTCATGGTCTATGTTGTGATCTTGATCCCAAATTGATTTTGTTTATACCTATTTTTCATAAATTAGATCAACAGAGAAAAAAATATAATAATAACTTATGGGAATTTAGTATACCTCATATCCATGAACATGAAGAAGCGTGTAAATTAAATTAGCATTCTATAGGAATTCTTCTTCAGAAATTATCCAACTGAAAGAATTATAGGAATTCCAACCTCTTAGTGGAACCATAGCATTTCGAGATAACACATGAGAAATCAAAATTTTATTTTGTCAAAGCATCATGAGATTTATAAAATAAAATTTTCTCACCTAGCTACACTACCAAAAAATGCAGTGTTCCTTGCGGCTTATTATGGCTTTAGCAGCGGCTTAAACCTCTTTAACATAGTTGCCTGTGATTACATCAACGGCTCGGAAAATGTGTGTAGGTAAATAATTACCGTCGGTTAATTTAACCACTGGAAAAACATTAGAACTAGCTATGGTTATAATCGCAGCAAATGTGGAATTAAATTAACTGCGGTTACATTACAACTAATATGGAATAAATCCAGCAGTAGCTGTAATCACTGCTACTAATCCTCAATTTTTTTAAAATAAAGCTAACTTATATATATGTTTTTCCATTTTTTTTCCTATTCAATTTCAAAACCAAAACCAACCAAATAAAATCAACTACACCATCATTATCTTAAAATAATTCACATAACTACATTTACAACAATAACTACATCATTATCTTGAAATAACTTAAACATAATTAGGTAGTCGCTAAATAATTGATGATAAGTTTGAAAATAATATAGTCCTACTTTCGTTCACAGCATTTAAAGCATTTTCCTAATAAACACTAATGGTAAGAAATGCCAAACAACTTTTGCAATCTACTCTTGCGGTTGGTTGGATTGGTTTGGGGAGAAACTTCCATGTCCATATGCTTGATCAAGTGACTACAATAAAACATATAAATAATGCAAGTCATAAATAACGTTGAACACATAGTTATGAACAATAGTACATTAATTTGAAAAATTATCGGTGATGGATGAATTGCAACACATTCAGGAGGTAGCTCTCCTGGATATTTCTATATGAAGAGATTCATCATCGCATTAAGCCTAGACTCCAAATAAGTGACCTTATTCTCCAACTAGTCATAGGTAGGAGCAGATGGGTTTGGTCGCATATAAGACCATGATGGAGGTCCAAATACATGAGATAAGGTTGGACCTAATCCCAATCCTCGAACATGGCCACAATACTCTTAACTACCTAAAGTCAGGGGCAAGGAATCTTGAGTTGATATGACTTGTGATGTGGATATTGTAGTTTTATGTACAACAATCTTTTCTTGTATTAACCAAATTAATTTGGAAATTACATTAAAAGAATAACCAATGACATAAACTAAGTGTTTACAATTGGTGAAACAAAACTTACCTTGATCTCCTTAGCCTCGTCACTTATAAATGACACACCAGCATACTTATGCGTAATTGTCCAAACTTCTCCGTTATCGACTGGGCGGCCATACTCTAACTCCTACACAAGTTGGAAAATTTGTAACACATACATAAGAACAACAAGAGTACAACATGAGTAATAGAAAATAAAGTTGCCATTTTGGCCTTCCTGCACGTAAAGCTCTTAGATCCACCAGTATAGGTCATTGACTACTTCATTCTATTGTCTTTATTTCTCATGGTGTGTTGCTAATCATTAAGGAAAACTTAATTAGATGCCAATTTAAATGAACCAATGACAAAAAGTTTCATTAACTTAGTTACTAGGTTTAGTCAATAGTCAACAAATAAAGCCTAGTGGTCTTTGTTAATGGCCTTAGGAACTTTAGCAATTTTTTCATCTTAGTTGCAAGTGTCGTCATATCTTTTTCCCACAATTGTTGTCTTTGATCCTTCCACTTCATGCCAATAGATTTGAAGATATAATTTTTATGGAAATCACCATCAACAACAAATTTAGCCTTCAAGGTACAAGAATACAATTAGCATTAATTCATACATAAAGTGTATATTAGTTCAAAAGTATATAAACATTACCTAAATAGTGTTCTTATATACAGTGTCGTCGTACTCATACAGAAGTTTCTTCTAACTAGGAAAGCTTATGGGAAATAAATTAAAATCCTTTCCAAGAGCCTTTAAAAATCTATTTAGTAACCTAACACCGTCACCAGTTGTTTAGAAGGTTTCATTCCAATGAAATATAATCCTATCCCCTCAAGGAAGTGATCAGACATCATTGTAAGTTCCTTTTGCTTAGTTATGCCATCATCATCTGTAATTCCAAAGATAGCACACAAGAAAGAACCGTATTTATGTCAAATACATCATAATTATTTGGCATACTTACTAACCACGTTAACCAACTGAGCCCTCTTACATGAAGGCAAATGTGTAGATCATGAAGGTGCCTCATACTCATATTCATCACCATAATGTGCTTCATGTGGTACCTAAGTACTTTCAAGGTTGATGTGCTCTAAAGGATTACTCAAAGTAGGCATTACTTGCCTAGAAGAACTAACTTTAGCTTACGGTCATGCCATAAGATCACTAACAGGGCATGAACTACTCTTCTTCGTGGTGTAGAATCGTTTCATCTTTAGGATTCCTACAAATTAATAATATGGACACATTAGATAATTTACATAAAGAATTGAAATTATATGAACAAAAATTAGTATTCAATATGGCATAACTAATAAAGACAGGAATAAACACCTTGCTAATGGTATATTTTCTGCTTCTTCAAAGAATAATATGTCCAAGTTTTGACGTTCATATGGCTCATTTTCATAATATACATTCTCATCATCTTCTCCCATTTCATATAAATCACATGACTTAAGATGTATGGGAATGCTCCAATTCCCATCTACCTCATATTAGACATAATAAACTATTTGAGCTTCTAAAACTTGGATGTATAGTTCATCATCCTCATGGTTACTAATATGTATTAATTGAACAAAATTTACACATGTAAAGCCTAAGTCATTAATTGTAATTCCTCTAGGATTGGTTGTATTTGCCCATATACATTTGAACAATGTGATTGTAAAATGACCATGATAATTTAGCTCAATAACATCAACCAATTTCCCATAGTAAGGTACATCACCGAACTGCATATTGCCATCACTATTACTTGAATAGCTCCTTGTTCCAAATGTGACATAAACTCCACCATTTTGTGTTTTTAGCCTTTGATCTTGCTTTAATGTCTGAAACTTGTATCCATTAACATTATATGCACTATATTGCCTTGCAAGATCAATTGAACCTGTGGCTAAATACTTGAAATCATCTAATTGAGATCCAGTATTATCATTTATTATTTGAAATGTGACAAAACAATGGTCACAATCATCCTAAGGTTGAAACAAATGTTAACTAGTAAATGTACTTACATGACAATATAACAATTCAACAAATTCTCTATGCACCTTCTTATCTATCTCAGACGAGGATCATGTACAACTTCTTAATTGTCTTTGTGTGATGTTTATAAATTCCCTAACACGCATAAATGTTTAATAAAGTATTAGTAAGCATGTGGTTTAGGGTGAGTGTATTCAATGATCATAAAGATGTAATTTACTTACTGAAAGTAATGATCTACTTCTCTACAGTTGGTCAATACATGTTGATTTGCCTCCATCTTTTCCATTGGAGATAGATTGAAGTAAGTAAATTGACCAACTGGTTATCGAATTTGTGGGAACAATGTGGCCATATTGAAGGGCCCAACATTAGGTCAATCATCAACATGACTTGTTCAATTGTATGTAGTCTCAATTCCCTCCAAATACCTTGAGCAAAAAAGTAAGACCTCTTGGGCCATGTAATCTTCAGCTATAGATCCTTCTGGCTGAGCTTTGTTACTTACATAAGATTTTAGTTTCGCCAAATATCTGATGGACAATGAAGAAGTATAAGCCATGATTGGAAGCTAAAATAATTAAGAACAAAGTGTTTAGATTTTTACCTTTCAATTGGATACATGCATTGATACTGGATAGGACCACCTAATTTGGCTTCATCCACAAGGTGCACAATCAAATGAACCATAATAGTAAAGAATGATGGTGGAAATATCATTTCCATATTGCATAACTTAGCATAACTATATTGTAAAGCTAGTCAAGTTCATGTACATTCAATACTTTACTACACAAATGTCTAAAAATTGAACACAAATTAATGAGAACTGCAGACACTTGCTTAGGGAATGTCCTTCTTAAGGCCAAAGGTAGAAGTTGCTCAATGAGAACATGTGAGTCATGACTTTTCAATCCACCAAGCTTTCATTATTTCAAATCAACATACTAAGATATGTTTCTAGAGTAACCGTCTGGTATGATGATATTCTTTAATGTCTTAAGAAAAATGTACTTGTTTGCATTGGTGAAGGTAAAAATTGCAGTCTCATCTGGCCATAGATCAGACATAATCCCCATGTCTTGTAAGTCTCTACGTGCGTTTAAGTGGTCTTTCAATCTTCCACCATCATTTAATAAAGTAAATACAACATTGTCACACACATTTTTCTCAATATGCATGACATCAAGATTGTGTCGTAGTAAGTTGGTTGCTCAATATAGAAGTTGGAAAAATTTACTTTTTTTTGCCATTTCTGAGTCTCAACCTCAGAGCCACCAAGTCCTTGGGGTCTTTGACCATGTCCTACAAATTTTACATCTTTTTTTTTAATACAATGTTAATATTTTGAACTTGTCATAGAACTTCCTCACCACTTATTTGTTCACGTGGATTTCTCCTTTCTACTTTTTTGTCAAACCGACTCCGAGCCAATCTAAATTTATGCCCCGCATTCAAAAAGCGTCGATGAGCTATAAAACACCACTTTTGACAATAAGGAAGACGTGTAGGATTTGAGTCAAAATTACATGATGGACATGCTAACCTAGTATGGGTATTCCATCCAGACAATGTTCCAAATCCTGGAAAGTCAATAATTGTCCACAATAAAGCTATACGTATATTGAATTTTTTGTTGTTGTATGAATCAAAAGCGTCAATACCAACGTCCCACAACTCCTTTAACTCTTCCACTTACAGTTATAAATAGACATTTATATCATTTCCTGGTGCTTGCATACCTGGAATTATCATTGAAAGAAGAAAAGAGCTTTATTTTATGAACATCCAAGGTGGAAAACTGTAAGGTATAAGTATCATTGACCAAATACTATAACTAGTGCTTAGGTTACCAAATGGATTGAATCCAATGATAGACAACCCATGATGTGCATTCCAAGGATCAGAGGCAAATTGAGGATGCAATATATCAAATTTCTTCCATGCTTCAGAGTCTTTTGGATGCCTTAATATGCCATCATCACTCTTGTCCACCGCATGCCAATGCATATGCTCAGCAGTCTTGGAGGACATAAACAATCTTTGCAACCTTGGTTTTAATGGAAAGTACCTTAAGACTTTTGAAGGTAATTTTTTCATTTTCTTACTTCCATTGGAAATATCCTTACCCTTCAGTTTCCATCTAGACGTATTGCATTTTTTGTAGCTATCCCTAT
Source organism: Delonix regia (assembly GCA_037074485.1). Lineage (NCBI taxonomy): Eukaryota > Viridiplantae > Streptophyta > Magnoliopsida > Fabales > Fabaceae > Delonix > Delonix regia. The sequence goes on along the minus strand of CM073452.1, from coordinate 34,089,895 downwards.
TTACATCCTCTCCCTTGTACAACATATAGTCATTAGGGCATGTATGAATTTTGGTATAGTTGAGTCTAAGTTTGTTGATTTTTTTTTCCTTATAAAATGAAGGTGGCATCTTAGCATGTTCAAAGGCATCAAGCAACAACTCTAGTACCAACAACATTGCCTTGTCAATTATTCAGCATAGACACTTGATAATTTTGAATATTTCACCGAAAAGGGAAATGCCTCAGATTGACGCAAAGACAATCACTGTCATGATTTACCTACGGTTACATGACTAACTGCAAGAAAATCTGATTTTTAAACCATAGGGAATCTTGCATTTTTTGGTAGTGCTATAATAAAATATTTATATTCTATAGTGAAAGGTCATAGCTTTGTAATACAATTGACATACCTTTGGACGAGAGAAAGAGGAGGAAGTAACAATAGATAGAGAGAAACTTCATGGTTGAATATGGCAAAGATCTTTTTCACACTTATCATAGGTATTTATATTTTTTATGAAACACAATCTTCTTTCATCAACGAGAGATTTTAATGAAGAAATTCTGTATTTAATGATCTATCATAAGTTCCTATTCCATCTTCAATTAAATTCTCTATTTAATCCTCCATTAAAAATGCTATTAAAGACCCACTTGCATAACTTATCGTTTTATTTTTTCAGCTTAATAAAGTAAATTTAAAAATAATAATTTCATTCTTCTCACAATGTAATAATGATTTTTCTATTTTTATTAATATAATTTTCATATTCCCCTAATTCTTATATCTGTTTGAGAATCCACAAAATTGAGTAATTGCTTATGCCATTGATTATTATTCTTTTTCATTCGCACATGCATCTTTGTACATCTATCATTTTGCACTTAGAAATTCTTTATATCTAATTTACAATAATGAATTATTGATTATATACTCATTTTTATTCCCACTGTCTATTTTAATATATTATTTAAAGCGTGAAGTTATGCTGTCTCAATTATATTTGTTCCGGTATTTTGTGAGAAAGTCTACTCTAATATTGACAAGGGACAATGAATGGAGCCAATTATTAACCTATCATAATGATATATTGCCACATCAATTTATAATTCAATTGCATTAATGAGAGGCTCCCTCATTAATTCAAGGAATAGACTATTAATTTAATATTCAATTCTATTAATTTTCTCAATTTATTGAAGCAATTAATGACATTAAATTAAACCTAGCAAAGCTGACGGAACACACTCTCTTTGACCACAATATAACAAAGGCTTTGACAAGGCATACAAAAGGTCACAACCACGATTTCAAAATGCGATCTGCATCATCTAATGCGGCCACTACAACTGCATCATCACCCTGTAATTAGCTTTAATTGTCCTATATACAATATCTAATGCATCTTAGGTCCTTTAACTCTCTCCCTGGGTAATACTTTTATGTATAACCCCACAATATATATATATATATATATATATATATATATATATATACTCCATTGCTGTATGGAAAGAGGCTGAAAATCTTTAAAAAGTGATTGTTAATGTGAGTAAATTCATTTAGTGAATGAAAAGGTGCTTATCACTTGCTTTGCTCTGCACCCATAGCTTAAAATAGAGGATTGGTTATTTGGTCATTTGGGAGGATGGAGGTGTGAACACCCCATCCCTAACTACCTAATTATTTAGTTAATTGATTCACCAATTAATTAATTATCAAGCAAATAGGAAAAAGTAGAAATGACAAAGACTCAAATGACATCATCAAGTGGAGATAATTTGAAATTGAAAATAAATAATGGGGGGACTTCAAGACAAGCAAAATCATAATCCAAAAATAAGAATTAATTAATTAATAATAATAATAATAAATCAAAGTAAAAAATTTTGAAAAAGGAAAAATAATAAAAAAGCACAAAAATAGAAAATTAGAAAGTCCAAAAATAAAAATTAATAGTGATAATTATAAAAATTATAAAAATCAAAATCAAAATCAAAAAATAAATCAAATCAAAAAGAGAAGAAATATAATATAATATAAATAATTAAAAAAAATCTAAAAATGAAGTAAGCTTGTATAAGCTTTCCTACTAATGAATAAAGAGAAAGAAGCAGTTTATCCTTACAAATTGCTGACAAGCCACACTCTTGTAGCCATATGCTTCCTTTGCATGTCGGCAAAAGGGACAAGAGGAGAGCATAACATGATAACTAAAGCCTCTATAAAATATAATAGCTTGAGAGCAAAATGCAGAAAAGGCTTAAGATTGTGAGGAAAAGAACAAAAGAAAGGAGAACCCAAAAACTAAGCTACAAAATCGAAACAAGAGAGAAGTTGGAGAAGAAGGGAACTCAGTCCATGAAATAAAGAGTGAGATCCGAGAGCAAGAGAAAGAAAGAGAGAGGGAGAAATTGAGATGAGATACCCTTGTTTTCAGTGTGAAGAAACAGAGGAAGGAAGGAGGGAGCTGGAATGAGAGGAGCAAAAGAAGAGAGTCGAGGCACAAGGGAGAGGTCTTTGATTGAGAGCTCGAGAGATGGAAGGAGAGAGCTGAGAAGAACCTACAAGGAAACACTATGTTCTTACATCCTTAAATAGGGACTAACAGATGAGGAAGAAGGCTGAGCAAGAGATAAAAAATGAAAAGGATTAAGAGAGAGGCGTAGAAGTGGAAGCATCCTAGTTTTCTCATCTTTAGGACATAGATTAATAGAGGACAATGCTGTGAGTGAGAGTTTGATGCAGAAGAGAAGGTCTGGGTGAAATTGGAAAAGAAAGGAGCTCAATTTGAAGGTGTGGTACCTACAGAATCATAGAGAATAGAAGAGAAGAAGAACCAGAGTATAAGAGGGAACAAAACCAAAGTGAACCATCTCGGTGCCAAGTATTTTATGCTTTAGATTTTGTCCATGTAATACTCATACTGCATCACACTTGTGGTTAATCGCATAATTTTAATTACCTATGTTAAGGCTAGAGTTTATCTGTGTGAGTCTCTATTTTGTGTCATTGTTGGAACACATTGAGAATGTTAAATCTGAACATTTGTTTTGTTGTACTTGCTGGTTCATAAAGTTATGGACTCCTGATGGTGTTCATACATTAGATACAAGCCTTCTTGCTTTGTTTACTAATGAAGTTTTGAGATCAGCTTCGTACACATGGCCATTTTCAATTTGTCATTAACCTTGTTCTTTGTTTGTTTTTTGTTAAGGCTTCGTGTAAGATGTTACTATATGGCTATTTTTTTTTTCTTTGCCAAAGTTTCATGTATATGACAAGCATGTTCTCTTCCTATTTCTATCAGAGTTGTTTAGGGTAGTTGTTTTATTGTTTTTTTCTTTTCCATCAAAGATTTATGTGTGTTGTCATAATCAACCTTTCGATGAGAAGGATAAAATGTGGTTTAAATTAATTCCCTGATCGAATCTTGAAAATCAATTTATTTGGAGTTGTCACTAAAATTTTTAACAAAAAACTTTAGAAAACCAATTTAAAACAAAAAGAAGAAGGAAAAATGGTCTACGAAAATAAAGATTGGTTCGAAGTCTATTTGAATGTGAGGAAGGTGTTAGGCACCCCACAACACCCATCCATAAAGACGGTTACCTTAAGCTAGTCAAATGAGATAGAATCTGGTCTTAAATTTATCTCAATTACCTTTTATTGACATGCATGCTTGTTAAACAAGGAAGACAATGACAACAATAATGAAAGCAAACATATAGATATTTACAAAGGGCAGACTAGACTTAAGATGAAAGCCTAGGGCCTACGTACCCTGTGATTGGGATCAAAGTCCACGTAGTTTGACCAAAATGTGTATTTGCTGGTTGATGATTTGTAATTTTTATGATGAGAACAGGAGAGTCCAAATTAAATAGATTTTTGTAAACAAAACGAGATTGAAAATTAATTTATGTATTTTAATTTACAACAACTTGATTAATCTAGCCTCTTGACCTCTTCATTTTTCCTCTTTTTAATTTTTGTTTATTTTTGGAATTTTAATGTTTATTTTTGAAATTTAAATGAAATGACAATGGGAAAAGATTTTAGCATTTTTGGGAGTTTATATTGTTTTGGAATTGAAATGTAATTATAATGAAAGGAATATTTTTGAATTTTTGAATTTATGTATTTGGATTTTTGGATTTTTGTTTTAATTTTGAAAATGAGATCATAATGAAGAAAGAAATAAACCCTCTTATATATATATATATATATATATTGGAATTTATTTTATCTTCATATTTTTTATAATGAGCATTAAATTTCAAGGCCTGAGGAGATTAAGGATCTCACACGGCCTCTACTAACTTATTTACCAACGCCTGAGGAGATTTAGAATCTCACGCAATAACATGAAATGCAAAAGATGTTATTTGAGATTTGTTATGATTTTTATTTTTATGAATGTGATTCCAAAATTATATATTCACTTTCAAAGCCTAAGGAGATTAGAGATCTCACTCAACAATATGAAATAAGGAATTATTTATAATTTTTATTCTTGTATATTTTTTTTGGAAGGAACAAGATAGACAGTTATAAGTTAGAGTTTATGAACAAGACGAATTTAGAATTTGATTAGACTTTTGTGGGAAGTGTAATTTGTTTCTCTTTTTATTATAATTTTTTACCTTTGGATTTTATTTTCATTTTGAAAGTGAAAAATTACAAATAATGAGCAAGATATACTACTATTTTTTACTTTTGGAATTTGTTTTTTTTTCTTTTGTGTTTTTTAAAATAGATATTAAATTTCAAGATCTGAGGAGATCAAGGATCTCACGCGGCCTCCACTAGTTAAACTTTTGAATGCCTAGGGAGATCAACAATCTCACACGGTAACCCAAAATGCAAAAGAAATTATTTGGGATTTCTTGGTGTTTTTATTTTTTTTATGAGACAAATCATATATTTTATATAAATATAAATATTGACATGACAAGGGAATCTCTCTTCCAACTAACAATCAAGAATTGGTAATAAACTTGCACATGAAAGGGAAGGTCCACAGTGATTATGCCATAATAATAATAATAATAACCAAAATGCTTTTAAAAGACTCACTCATCTGTAAATCAATACGTACCAAGATGGCTTAAAATGCATGACCCACGCTTGACTTCTAGAACTACGAGGCTTGTTTCTAATGGCAAGACATACTTGTTTTAGATGCCTTTAATGATACAATCAAGTGTCATCACAGGAAGACTAACTTCTGATATTGTCTTGGTTCCCCAACTCTCAAACCACTGAAGCCCCACACATTCTTGGTTTCTTTTTTTATAAAATTCGGAAGAAGTCAGATCCTCAAAATAGTTTCTTGAGCTTACTGTAGTAGATTCTGGGCCTAAGCCTCCAAGTTCTTGATTATAAGTCAATCCATTAAGTGCAGCTACAATAGCACATCTACTGGTTGGACTCCTAGAAGATGGAGGTTCAGACTGCTGTAAGATCCAAACAATAATTCTCGCAAACTCAACTATTCTGATATATCTGTCAATTCAATTAGCACCTTCAGGTGCATCAACATCCACCATTAGTGCGCTCAAGATATTGCTGTGTGCCAGTATTTCAACAGCTTTCGATAGGGTGGCATCTGATTTTATCTTAACCACTTTATTTATAGGAGCACAAGGGAGAGCAGACATTGGGATGCTTTTAAAGCAAGCATTGAGCTTCTCGTTAGAACTTAACTATGGCTCTTGAACATCCCACAAATCCTCAACTCGCATACCCAGCTTCATCTCTAGGTTTCGCAAACTCTCTCCCATGGCCACCATAACTCACTTTGTCTCTATCTCTTTCTCTCTCTCTAGCTTGTCCTTTATCATGGTTTTAGCTTCCTCCTCTCTCTAGCTCCTCCTCCCTCGGCTTGTTACCCTTCCGATTTCCACATTGCCGGAGCTCCCTCTTTAGAGCTTAGCATGATGAACCTTGGTTCCCTCTAGGTTCTCCCTCTTTGACTTCCTTGCCCCTATGTTTCTTTTTCACGTTAGCAACTTCTCTTCTCTCGTCCTCTTTCTCTCTCCTTTGATTTTGATTTCTCCCCTACTCGGCCTGTCATTTTCTCTCTCTTTAATACCGCTCTCTCTCCTCTTTTTGCTATGTTTTCTCATGCTCTCTTCACTGTATTCTTTCTCCTCTCTCAACTTGTTGTCCCTCAGTCTCTCCTCTGTCTTTCTCTACCCACTGCTTTCTTCCTCCTCCTCTCCTTCGATTTTAGTTTCTCCCCTGCTTAGCCCATCGTTTTCTCTCTCTTTAGTACTGCTTTCTCTTCTATTTCTGCTGAATTTTTCTCGTGCTCTCTTCCTCCTCCTCCTCCTTCTAGCTCCTCCCTTATTTTTCATTTTCTTTCTTTTAGCTTTCCAACTCTCTATTCATCCCTTTTCATCTTGGCCCAAAGTAAGGATCAAGACGAGTTGTACAGAGAGAGCAAGTCATGTGTTAGCGGTCCCCTTCCTCCTTCCTCTTTTTCCTCTTTTCTTCTCTTTAGTCTCTAAAAACTCCATTGCTTGGTACCTCTCAACTTCCATTCTCGATCCTTCTCAGCTCTTCTTTTCGCTATGTGCCATAAGTGTTTCAAAGACCCTTTCACTTTGCTATGGGTTCCTACCACTAGAGCTCTGCCAGGGCCCCTCATCTCAGCTTGTGTCTCTATCTTAGCCATGTAGCTTTTTTAAATGGTGTCATATGCAGATTTACTCTAGAGAGGCTATGCATAAAGCCTGCAACGTCCTCTGCATCATTTAATTCTTTTTTTTCTTCCTAACCTTTGTTTGGCCTTCTCCCATAATATTATATTAGTATATTTTTTGTTTTTCCTTATTTTTTATTTTTTTATTTCATTTTTTACATTTTGATTTTTTTTAATTTTGTTTTCATATTTTTGATTTTTTATTCTCATTTATCTTATTTTATATTTCTTCTTACATATTTGACTTTTATTATTTCATATTTAATCTTTATATGTTTTTCCTATTTAGATTTATTCTTTATTATTATTGTTTTTTTGACACACGTTTTTCATCTGCTTAATTAATGAATTAACAAATTGATTAATTACTTAATCATTAATTTTTATTCTTATCTTATTTTAGGATGGGGAGTTCACATGTGTGGCAGCAAGTCTTTCTTGGTAAATTTCTATTCATGCAGCACTTTTTTTTCTCACTTTCTATCATGAACTTTATTCTTTGTGTTACTATATGCTTTTTTTTTTTCATTGGTTTTCATTCCTTGAATCTTATTTTATGTCTTAATGTGGTTAGACTTAAGATTCTAATTTTATCATAAGTAAGGCCTTTATGTGCTAGCTTGGCATTTGAGAATTCTTTATGTACTTTTAATTGCAATAACCTTGTTTCCTTATCTAAATTGGAAGTTTATGCAGTTAATATTAAGTTTGGACATGATTGTTTCAATTTATTTAAGGATAATTCTTATATGAGATCTGGTATCTTTTCTGATGGTTTATATAAATTGAAACTTGATAACAACTTTGTTGAATCCTTGCTTATAGTGCTTTGTAATATTGGAATCAAATGTAATGAACTAAATGATTACTCTATTTACATATGGCATAAACGTTTAGGTCATATATTTAAAGAAAGAACAGAAATACTAGTAAGAAACGAAATTATTCTGAATTTAGATTTTTTTCTATTTTGGTTTGTGTAGATTGCATTAAGGGATAGTAAACCAACCATAATAAGAAAGGAGCCATAAGAAGAAAAAAAACTTCTTGAACTAATACATATCGACGTATGTGGACCCTTTAATGTTCCATCTTTTAGTGGAGAAAGGTACTTCACCACCTTTGTAGATGATTTTTCATGTTATGGTTTTGTCTATTTGCTTAAGGAAAAATCTTAAGTAGTGAATGCCTTTGAGGTATATGTAAATAATGTAGAAAGACAATTTGATAGAAAAGTGAAAATTGTAAGATCTAATAAAGGTGAATATTATGGAAAACATGAAGAGTCAAGTCCATTTGCAAAATTTCATAAAAGACATGGCATATGTGCATAGTATACTATGCTAGGTACACCAAAACAAAATAATATGTCAGAAAGGTGAAATATAAAATTAATGGAAATGGTGAGGAGTATGATGAGTAACTTTTCATTACCCAAATCAATATGGATAAACCAACAAAAAGTGCCATGTATTTGCTTAATAGGGTTCCTAGTTTCCAAATGCTCATTTTGAACTGTAAATTGGTAGGAAGCCTAGTTTAAGTAAGAATTTGCAATCCACATGAAAGTAAATTAGATGCTCAAATGAATAATGGTTACTTTAAGAAATCTAGAAGGTATAGATTTTAGTATCCAAATTATAGTCTAAGAATTGTGGAAACTAAAAATGCAAATTTTATGGAGAATGGTGAAGTTAAGGGGAATGATTGAAGAAATGATGTGAATATAAAAAAAATTAGGGTAGACATTCCTATAGTAGTAAATATTTTTTTATTAACATCTACTCTAAGTGTTGTCCTAGTGGCTGAAGATAACATTAAATAACATTTGAATGATGAAACAGTCCTATAACAAACTAAATCACAAGCATCTGACACAAATGAGCCATATGAAATGCCATTAAGAAGATTTGAAAAACAAAGAAGATTTGTTATTTCAGATGACTATGTGGTTTATTTGCAAGAGTTAGATTTTGACATTAGAATAAAGAAATCTTTTGTTTCTTTTACGCAAGCTATGGAATGCACTAAGTCTGAAAAGTGCATTAATGCCATGAAAGAAAAATTAAGTCTATGGAATAAAACAAAGTATGGGATTTTGTTGAATTGTCAGAAGGTTCAAAGTAAGTTGGGTATAAATAGGTCTTTAAGACCAAACATAACTTGATTAGAAGGGGCTCCTAATGAAGATCCTGGATGGCATTTTGGAGCACCTGTGGTTGGAAATCGAAACAACATAATTTGAAAACTTTGTGGCAAAATAATAAAAGGTGGAATTACTCAATTGAAACAGCATATTGTATATTTTAAAGGTCAAGTATCTGGTTGCCCCATAGTGACAACTTCAGTTCGAGAAGGTATGATGAAACTTTTATTAGATACTAAAGCTAAAAAAAATTGATACAAAAAATAAGATGAAGCAAGGTTGAAAGGTGATGAAGATGATGAAATGGAAGACTTTGCCGATGAGCAAATGAGGCAAGCCACCCAAGAAAGTCTCAAATCACATCATGAATGGGAAGATAGACAACTGTTCTGACAACAAACAGAAGGGGAGCAAAATGTGTATGAAAAGATTAGAGGTAGTTTTTAGGTAAAGGCTAGATCACAAGATGTTCCATTTAGTTTAATGTCTCAAAATGTTGATCTTGTATGGAGTAAGAGTATGAAGTAGCCTAAAATTTCTGGTGGTTCGATGAAAATCACATTAAGGAAAAAATTAGGAGAAGCGGTATCAAAGTTTATTATTTATGAATGCCTTTATATGAGCTTATTAGATTCTCTGTGGTTGCATAATTTAATCACAACAGCTACTGAAATTGGTACAGCAAGGGTTAAGTTCCCTACACCTTATGAAATTCCATATATGTATTTGGAAACTGAATACCAATCCATGAAAGAATGGATAAATGGATTGAAAGGTGCATGGAAAGAGTATGGAGTGACAATAATGTGTGATGGTTAGACAAATAGCATAAATCATATGCACATAATGAATTTTCTCATTTATTGTAGAAAAGGAACAATTTTTCTAAAATGAATTGATGTTTCTTCTGTTGCTAGATGAAACACTGATTTCTACTTTCAGTTACTTGATAATGTTGTTAAAGAAGTTAGAAAAGAATATGTAATCTAGGTGGTTACAGATAATGAGGGAGCTTTGAAAGTAGTAGGTAAAAAATTGATGGAAAAAAGACCACATATCTATTGGTCACCTTATGCAGCTCATTGTTTGGATCAATGCTTAGAGGACATTAGAAAGAAGTCCAATGTACAAAAGGTATTAGAGGATGCAAAAATAATAACATCCTGCATATATAACCACATTTAGACTATGAATTTGATGAAAGAGTATACTAGAGGTAGAGAAATTGTTAGTCCAGCTATCACACACTTTGCTACACTATTCTTACAACTACAATCTCTTATGAAGTAAAAGCAATCTTTGAAAGCCATGTTCAGCTCTGAAAAATTTTGAAAGTCTAAATTTGGGAAGATAAAATGTGGATTAGCACATGATGTGAGGAAAAAAGTTATGGATAATGAACTTTGGACTAAAGCTAATGAAATACTAAAAGTGTTTGAGACAATTGTCAAGGTTTTAAGATTGATCAATGGAGATGAAAAACCAACTATGGGTTTTATTTATAAGGATGTTGATAGGGCAAAGCAATCCATACAACAAAATTTTCGTTATTACTCGCAATATAATGACATGATAGATAGAAGATGGAAATTTTACATATAGATTTACATTCAGCTGGTAAGTCTATGTATATTTTATGTTATCACAAAAATTTACATATTTGTGTATTAACATAATTTATATAAATCTTATTTCTTTTGTAAGTTATTTCCTTAACCCTCAACTTCAATTTGGAGTTGAACATGGGCAATCAATTTATAAGGAACATTTAAGGGAGCCCATAAAGTGATATCCAAATTTCGAAGAGATGTAGATGATCAAATCAAAGCTTTAAGACAGGTTAGTATATATGAATTAAAATGATTTGTTATACATATTTATGATCTAATATTGTATGTTTTCATTACATTTAATATGATATTACCTAGTTAATGCATTTTGGAGATAAGAGAGAAACATTTGGAACAACACAAGCTCATAGAGCATGGTCTCAAATGGATCTTGGTAAAATTCAGTCTCTTTTTGTGTTTAAATGTAAATTATATAACTTTGTTAGGTAAAATTTAATTACTTATATTCTATTATTTACTTGAATAGTTGAATGGTGGATCTTATTTGGCTCATGTGCTCTTAAACCTTAAAGTATTGCAATAAAAGTATTAATTCAAACAACTTTAGCATTTAATTATGAAAGAAATTAGAGCACATTTAGTTACATTCGTACAAAAACAAGGAATAGACTTAAGTATAAAATGTTACAAAAACTTGTCTTTACCTTTTACAATACGAAACTGCACATGAGGTATAATAAGAGAAGAAGTCAAGAAGAGATTGAAAATAGTTTCAATCCAATTAATCTTGACTACATATTTCAAGAAGATGATCCCTTATCTCCATAGGTGGAAGAGAGAGAAGGCCCATTATTAGATGGACCTCAAATTTTAGAATGACTTTCAAGAATGGATATTGATGATGAAGAGGTAGAAACAGGGATGATTCAACTTCAAATGGAGCTTATAGTCAAGGTGGTGATGGAGGTTTAAGTCCACCAAGCAACAATAGTGGTGGTGGTGCAACTAAAAGAGATGATAACATGGATGAACAAGACCCATATTAAGAAATTCCATATTCAATGTGTGTTAAGGGTTTAATTGTTGATATGACATTGTTTCAAGGTATGGGTCCTAATAATAACAAAATAGGTAACTCTTAATCAGGAAGAGTTGGAAGGCAACAAGTTGATCCACTAGAAGATTCTTCCTCTTCCAGTTTTTCACAAAGTTTCAATGATTTTGGTATTGGTGAATCATCTCAAAGTTGTCATACCCACTACCCACCATTCTATCACTAACCTTATTATCAGCCTTAGTATCACTAGGTACCAAAATATCCTTATCGTCAACAATTAGAAAACATAAGTGGCGAATTCATTGATTATACTTTTGGACATGGAGTTAGACAAGGTGACAATGAAAGTGAAAGTAGAGATTGTAATCCTCCACGCCATTCAACAATATGGTGATGAATAGCTTATTTAACTTGACATTTTCATTATTTATATTTTCTATTTAAATTTCTTAATAAGCATTGATATGATTGTATAAAGTATATATTTGTCATATTAATATACATGTTAGATTTGATATATTAAATTTATTTGAGAAATATATAAATTATATATGAATTTTGAACATCTTTTGCAAGTTAAACAAATCTAGCTGCAGTGACTGCAAACTGCATTGTTGCATCCGCAACACCTGCAATCGCAACAACCACAACACAGCCACAACTGCAACTACAACTGCAATCGCAATTTAAAACCTTGTGAGTAGGGATTAAAATTTGCAATTTTGAGGGTATGGTATTTGGTTTCAAACCCAATTTCCTAACACAATCATATGACACACAAAAATGTGTGGCACTTGAATAAAAAAACCATAGTAACAGGAATGTTTTGGATTAAGATCTTACTTTGAATTAGGCCAAATTGATTTACTTCCTAATGGGAAAATGCAAATATCCATCCCTGATTTTGGGTGTTAGGCATCTGGGCAAGTCCTCATTTATTTAAACAAACTTTCACTATGTATTGTCCAACTAGACATGGTTTATCACCATGTTCTTTCCATGTTTGGGCAACTATTTCTTTTGTAGATGCTTCCTTCAAATTGCTTAGGCTTAAATGAACCTTAATTTTTGTTCAAGGGTTTAGATATCTTGTAAAAGGGTCTTGCTTCTTGTATATGTTTCCTTTTTCATTCCATTTCAACCTCAGTCTTGCTTCTTTCTGTTAACTTATTTTGTTCACTAGTAAGTCAAAAGTATTTATTTCTAGAGTCACCATCTTATCTCAAAGTCTAGTTCGTAGTCCTCACTCATATCTTGGGGCTTTCCTTGCCTCATCATCATGTTGTTTGAGATAGGAAGAGAATTTTGCCAAATATATGAATTTAGCAACATATCAATATGCTATCAAGTTTCCCTATTTAAGCTGTATAAATTCCACTTCCTTATCATCTCATACTTATCTAGGGAAATATTTTTCATAAAATGCCATTTATAAAGCTTATCATGTTATTATTTGGGCCCTATCAGTCCTCATTATTCTCTCAGCACCTTGCCACCATATTTCATCCTCTTCTTCAAGCATGTATTCAACAAGGGCTAATTTTTGGGTTAAGGTGCAATTCATGACATGAAATATCTTTTGCATTTGTCTCATCCATCTATCAGTCTTATCTAGATCATATTCTCCTTTAAAGATTTAGGGCTTAGCTTTTCTGCTCTCTCGCTTATTAAAGGTTCATTATTTGTTTGATTTTGTGTCCCCTGTCTTCTTATCAGTACTACCTCATGAATTTGTCTAAGTAATTCTATTGTAAGTGTCTGTGCCTCCATTTGTTCCTGAATTCTTTTAGCCAATTCTTTTAATAAGTGTACTTTATAATTTTCTTGCCATTTATTTCCTACAATTAATAATAATTATTAATTATGTTCTTATAATAAATTGTTATATCCTAAATAATCCAAGAAAAAAACATTTGATAGGGCAATTTTGATATCTACGCAATTTCACCCTTAAAATATTTTTTCTTAATTAATCAATAATGTGAACATATATTTGTGTGTGTTTGTGTATACTTGTTTACAAAAATATCTTTATATATATATATATATACAATTATCTTTGTTTCATTTCATTCCTAACATTCTTAAGAGTCCATAGTCATAAGTACTATATTGGGAACTAATAATAACTTCAATTAACTACTAACTTGCTTCAAGATCATAACATCATTCTAGTGAACTTTTACAAAATATGTTGCTAATATCTAGCACACAGCCCCTAATTTCATAGTCATCTAGAATTTTGTCTAATTGACTACAAGTCGATAATAGAATTAGCCTATCAATACATATTGTAAAACATGGCTAGGTGACATATTCATTCTAGAGACTAATAATCCATAAGAACATCCCCTCCATCAAGAGGTAATATAGTCACATAAACATTTGCATAAATCTCAATTTCTCCATACACTCACGTAGTGAAGTAAAAGGAGAATGACCCACAATGGCAGATGAAGCTAAATGTATAAATTATAATCTTTGCATACCTTTAAATTTCTTGTAAGTAAAGAAAATTTTAGTGTGATTTAATGATCCCGATGGCTAGCCAAAGATAAACTTACTCCAAAGTTTCTTATATTTAGTTACAAGTAATACGAACACATATGGTCCACATAAAGTACCCATAATTTACAATAACTTCATATAATATTAGTCATCCATCCATATTTCAATAAATAGTAATGAAAATACATTCATATAGCTAGTTGTGGTGAATGGATTTTGATTACTATTTAGTAGAAATCCATCTATTACTAAATACTAATGTGTTCACATATGGAAGTCCATCTGTATAACTAGTTGTGGAAGTCCATATCCACTTGGCCAAACTCATGGGACCCAATTTATTTGGCTATACAATCATCACAAAAGGTTAAAAAATGAATGTGAAGTAACCAAAATATTCACATAATACTATAACAATATAAGAATGGGAAGAAACATGCTAACTACCTGTATAGTATATATTTTTCTTTTTGATTCAATGTTTTCCTTGCTTACTTTTTACAATACCTTAAGGTGAGTGAAATTCTACTTAATGCTTATGGAAAAAATTTGGTTAGTGTGAGAAAGAATGTACATGTTCTTAGAGGGTTCATAGATGCACTTAATTTTCAAAGGTTCTAATTATGCTTATCATTACATTCAAAATGCTTTGATAAGCAATTTTACTCCAAAAAATTTTTATCTCATTGGTTTATTTAGCCGTCATTATATCATCAAAATTTTTCCTGCTTCAAGTTTCTATATGTGGTATCACTACTATCACCATCTTTACTCATAATTGAAAGCAAATTGTGCTTCAAAAACTAATCTTATATTCATGTAATGACAACCCTATTTTGCTTGGTAAAAACAAGGGTATTTTCTTTATTCCAAAAGCTTCCATCCATTGTGACTTATTGGGAGCTTTCGATTCCCTATTATAGCTAACTAAAACATATTAGCATCTCCTTCAATTCATATTATGCTTCCGAAATTTTCCATCTTTATTTAAAGTGCAATATTCCCTACTTATATTATTATAAGACCATAATTATATCATATTATCCCTACTTACATTATTATATACCCTAATTATATCCCATTATCTCTACTTACATTATTTTAATACACTACTTATATCATATAATCCCATCATAGTACACTTGTTTTGTGCATTTATTCCCTTCCCATTGCTACCCAGATCGCACTTCTTCCTTCCGATAGCCATTCATCCCCGCCAGTGAATGACCGGTGACCCACTAGTAGCCTCACTGGCCTTACCGATGCCTCTTCCCAGCCGCAACAGCTTTACCAGGTGGTGAACACCAACAATGGCCATTACATCGCTGAAAAATCAAAGAAATTTCGACGACTTGAAGGGGGTGCAATCCATGGGTCAAATTTGCAGGGCTTTTGTTTTTGCATCAATTTTGTACCTTTCTCCCTCACTTTCACTGATTAATTGGTCCAATTTGCCTCAGATTGAAGAACCCTAATCCACGGAACTGTTCACTCGAAAAAGAGGCAAATTTGAGCTCACTTTGGGATGTTTGCTTCAAATTGAGTTAGGATTACATACCATAAGTGAACTTTGCACTTTTCTCCCTTGAAATCACTGGTCAATTATGAATTTTGGCTTCTAAATTGAAAAACCCCAAATTATGGGTCTAGGTGTGATCTTGGAAGGAGGT
This sequence comes from Delonix regia, assembly GCA_037074485.1. Lineage (NCBI taxonomy): Eukaryota > Viridiplantae > Streptophyta > Magnoliopsida > Fabales > Fabaceae > Delonix > Delonix regia. The sequence continues at coordinate 34,074,249 of CM073452.1, read as the reverse complement.
AAAATTTGAATTTTTAGGGCTTCTTAAATATTATTATGCATCTAGGAAATGATTTAGTATTTTTGAAAATTTTAGTTTGAATTATAAGTTGAACTACTAATTTTTCGTATTTTTCCTAGATTTTTCATAAAGAAAAAGGGAGGAAATTAGAAGGAGAAAACTTGTATGGCTTGACTAAATAGCAATAAATATTAATTGAAGTTGTATGAAGGATTTTGGAATTTAATTGAATAGGCCCTAAAGTGACATTGGTATTGATGGTAAGTGTTGGAATTTTAATAAGTGCATAATAGAATAAATTGAATAAAAATATAGGCCATAAATATTTCAAGGTATTATTAAAGAAAGTGGACCAAAAACTTAATTTCTTAAGATTGTGTGAAGTAAGATGGCTAAATTAAGTTAAAGAGGTGATTGGTTAAAGGTGAACAAAGGAATAGTTAATTAGATTAGTGACAGGATTAAATCGTTGAAATCATTCATGAATACCGAAGATTAAAATCATTTTATTTAATGTTATAGGTGGCTAAGAAAATTGTCAACAAGGGGATTGTAAATAGGAAGATGTTGGTATACTCCTCTCAAGTAAGTAGATAATCCTAATTATGTATAATAGTATTTCAATTATCCATTTTCCACTTTTAATGTCTATTATCTCTAGTACTTTGGACAGACTTCTAAATTTATAAATTTTATTCCGTATTCTGAGACCTGGAAATTTGTTACTTCATGAGCATTATGATTTTGTATTTTGAATTACTGAAAATATTGAAATCTAATCTCTAAAGTAGTATGACTTTGAAATTCTGAATCTTGAATACAAATGTTTATATATTTTCAAAATATTGGGAATATGCCCAAAACAGAACCCTGTAGTTAACGGTAGTAGACGTTAGCTATAATGCATTGCAATTAATAATTTGATATAGTTGGATATGATGTCTGTACCTCCATATTCGGTTTGAAACCTAATACCATTATTATAATTACTCAAAACTTATAACTGAAAATGGATAACTTATCTATTTTCACTAGCCTTGTGTTAGTTCCATATTTTGAAATTTTAACTAGTTTTGTAAGAGATTATCAATGTATTATGTTAATAGTCATTATATGCTTTGATACTATTGAATTATGGCTGTAAGTTATCTTTTTTTTTTTAATACAAAAAACTTATCATTGTAAGGTTGTCCTTTTTCTTGCAATATTAGAATTATCTTATCACTTAACTATGTTCAACTTCTCTCAAATTCATCCTAGTTCATTTAGTTTCCTGTTATCCTATAAAAAGCTGCCAATGTGCTATCCTAGTTTGGTTTTTTCATGTCCTCTTTACTAGTTTCAGATTATGTGCAAGCTTTATGACAATGTTGTAACATCATGAGGCAAGTCTTCTTTAGCAGCGCACATGATATATTTTATTCATTTCATTTATTATTTCTTTTTTCATTAATCTATTTAACTACCCATTTATTATTTGTATTCAACATATCCGTATTCAACATTTATTTTCTATTTATCTATTATTTTATTTACATTTTCTATGTATTCAACATATCCGTATTCATCATTTATTATTTATTATTTTTGTTGAATCAATGGGTACACCACCCCGATACTATGTACTTAAATCTAATTGCTTATTCTTCCTAACTAGCTACCACTCAACATGACTATATAATCGAATGGTTTTATTAACATTCCCTTGAGTATAATTATTAGGCTTAATTGATAGAGAATTGGGATCAAGTCTTCATGAAAAATGTAATTATACACTAATGCTAATATGTTGTCCATTGTAAGTTTGATTGGATTATAATTAGGAGAGTTCTTTTTTTTTTTGGGAAAATTATAATTTTATGGTAATTAAAAAAATTTCTTTATACAAATTTTTAAAAGATAAAAAAATGAGAGAGCTCAACAATTCAAGTGATCAAGAAATTTCCCATAATATTGTATATTTTAATTTTACAAGAGTCTGTTTACAACATTAAACAATTCTTCCAATTTGTCTTTAGTTTATTATTTTTTTGTCAATGTCATTAATTTATTTCTATTTCCTCTTCATTCTGCACTAAGCTATCTATGCTAAAATGTGAATTTTATATACTTGGTAGATTAGTATAATCATTCAACATAAATGTATTTGTTGGAACTATTAATTATTATTCACAATATCTTTATATTAATGTTTCCATAATTTAAATTATTGAATTAGGTTTATCACATTATAATTAAAATTAAATATTTTCTTTTCCAAACTTAGCTCAAATATATTTGTTTCTTGATTAAATAAAAAAATATTTCCATATTTGGTAAATACTAAAGAAAAAATTTCTCGTGATTGCTAGTCTCATGAAAAAAAATATTAATTAGTCCTAGTACACTTATATGGTAGTTAATTTAGTATACCAATTCCATTAAAATCATCTATAAAGAAGAATAGAGGTCATCAAAAAAATAATTTCATTAAGACTAATATACTAAATCATGTAAATATACTAAAGCTAGCTAATAACAAAGCCTGCTATACCGTCAACAGTCTCAGTTAGGAAATTTTATTTTCCAGCTAACAGATTTGTATGCATGATGTGGAAGCCTAATATCGCGACACTAAATGCCAAATCATGATAATCCTTCATTTGATTTGAGGGATTTTTAGTGACAAGGGGCTTCCATACCTTAATTTAGGCTGAATAGATTGAATAGAATTTTAATTTTTTTTAAACGAAGTAAAACATAATTTTGGTCCTCTTCTTTTCAATTAATTTTCAATTTGGTCCCTTGTTAATTTTTACTTTCAATTTGGTCCTTGATTATTTTTATTCTCAAAATAATTTATCACTTATCAAATCATTCTCAATTTGATCACTCATTAATATAAAAATTAGTACATTTTGGTCCCTCAATATTAGTTATATATAGACTAAATGTGTTAACATTTAAATTAATGAAAAACTAAATTAAAAATAAACAAACAATAGAGGGACTAGTTAGCTTGAGAATGGAAATCAATAAAAGAATAAATTGAAAAATTAAAGGACAAAATTGAAAAGTAATTAATAAGTAAGAGACTAAATAATGTTTTTTCTTTTAAATAGGGCTAAATTGTACAAATTTCCCCAAACTTTAAATTATGCATAAATAACTCCCTTAACCTTCAAAACTTGATAATGAATTTCTTTAAATTTGAGATTATATACAAGTAAACTCCAACCATTAATTAGTCAATTATTTCACTAATAAAAATATGATAAATAAGGAATTTATTTACGCATAACACACTTAAAGGAAAATATCTGTACTTATCATAGAATTTAAGAAAGTTATTTGCATATAAAAATTAAGTTTTTAAGGGGTTTATTTAATAATGATAGGATTATCTACATGAATTTAAAATTTAAAAAGATTCATTGTCAAATTTTGATGGTTAAAAAAATTATTTGTAAGTGACCTAAAATTTAGAAATAAGATTAAAAGTCCTGAAATGGGAGAGAATTAGGCAGAAACAAACCTGGATCGCTGCTGGTTTTGGTTTTGCTTTCCTTAGAAACAACAGAGACGTGTACTTTTTCCCATCATTACTTCTATTCATGATGGGGACCAAACCCACCATTTACGTACAGCATCAAATAATTCCAATAAATGAGGTACACATTCAGAGAACCAAAGCATTTTGGATCTTTGAGGGCTCTTTTACAGTACTCTGATTAGTTTTTGACGAGTTCCTTTGCCTTGCTAGAGACCAGATAGCCTTGAATTTGGATTCACTATAATTGCTTTTTGTCAATGGAATTATGTTAAGATAGATTATAAGTAAATTCTTTAGTCTACTAATAAGTAATAATTCAGTTATATTGTATTTATATAATTTTAGAATTAGTATTATTATTTTTTGGGACAATATTTAAAACAACATAATTATATAGGTTAATATATAAATTAAAAAACTTATATATAATCAACATTTAATAATTAACAAATTTACATGTCAATAACACGTAGTAAAATTTTATTTCGTCATACCATAAGCACATCTATGCATAAAAAAAATGTAAGTACAATAAATATGACACTTTAAATTATATAGTTCATTTAATATTAATTTTTTTAGTAAATTTTTAAATTTTATTGATTTCGATTAATTAAAAATATTGAATTTGATTTCTCAATATTAATTATAAATTGTTGAACTTTATAAGAAATATAGAAATCTAAATTATATAATTTTTATACCAAGTACAAGAGGTTATAATATTCCCTGCACTCTTTGATTTATATGTTTTTGTTTATTTATGATTTTGGTATTAAGTTGCACCGAGAGTTTCAAAAGGAAAAAAAAAAAAAAAGAATTTGTATGCATTCATTTATTATTAGGCATTTCACTCGACATACTATAACCGGTGTATGATTTTTACAAATTAATTATATATTTTTTATAATCAACATTATATGATTGAGTTTTTACATAAAAAAATATAGAAATTTGATAATAAAAATATTTTTGAAAAAATACACCTAAATTTACTGTATTATAACTTTATATGATAAAAGTATCAAATTCGTTATCTACTTTTATACTTATGTGACAATTTGGTCTCTCATAAATATATCGTGATAAATCAATCCTCAAAAATTTTATTTTATGTAAAATTAGTTTTTTATGAATCCAAATTAAAGGACAAGTTTCATACAAATTTAATTTGTGAGAGACTAATTTTGTATAAATTTAAATTTATGAATGATTAATTTATCACAATTAATTTGTGATAGATCAAATTGTCACAAAAAATAAAAGTGAAAGATTGATTGTATACTTTTTTTTTTAACTTTATTGAAAAAACTTATTACAAAATTATGTTTCCACCTAGTTTGGTGGCACCAAAGAAAAATCAGCCATTGGGGTAACACAGGTTGAGGTTCACGAGCATTTGCTTTCATTGGCCTCACGAGAGAGATATAAAGTCTGCAGATTTCAATGGCAAATGTTAATACACTTTTCTTGCTGCACGAGATCCACATATGAGGTCATTCTTGGAGAGTAGAATGTGTGGGGCTTCAATCAAGGCTCATTATGGAGAATTCAGTGTCTTAATTATTCCATGATCGCTTAATACCAAGCTTGTGCTTTTGTTTTTTGTAGCGTCTATTAGAAACAAGTAAGTTTTTTTTAATATAAAAATTTTATTGATTGATAAAAAAAATTACATTAAGCAAACCTTTAACTCTTTGTATGATAATTTTTTATTATATATTAAAAAAATTTTGAAATGCATAAATTTATTGTAATCAATGAAAAAAAAATTAAAATCATTAATTTGTGTAAATTTTTCATAATCAATAAAAAAATAATAAAATAATTAATTAATACATTTATAAAATGCCTATTAAATTGAAATTTTTTTGAATACTATTAATTTAAAATATATTAACATATAATAAAATAAATTAATAATCACTAAATCTTGTACAACGCATGAACAACTAAATTAATTTAATTTGTACCTCACGACAAACGAACTGAAAGCTTACAATGGCAGAATTGAGAATTAATCAATAGGTTATATTAAAATGCAGTTTTGGACAATCATTTTTAATTTTTAGATTAATTTGATTTTTACAAATAAAAAATAATAAAATAATCCTCTAAAATTAAAACTCCTCCCAAAAAAAAAAGGCCATTTCTGGCAATCGCATAGACGAAATTAGTCATTTAAAAGACTATTTTAATAATTTTCATTTTTGGAAGATCAAATTAATATTAAGACCAAAAGTAAAAAAATTCAGCAATGCATTTTTCTCCTTTTAATTTAGGACAGCAGAATTTTGCATTGGGTCCGAGTATTGTGAAGTGCCTTGAGGAACAAAATTATATTTTTCTCAACACTGTTCAGCAGCTGAAATTAATGATATAAGCATCCATAGCCTTCCTCATACTAACCCTGAGTTATATTTCATATCCTCAACGAGTTATTTGGGTGCTCAAATATCATCCCTGAACGCAACCTTTGAGATTGGGGCAAGAAACAGTATTATAAATAAGAACTACTACAATGGAACGGATCACTGATTCCTCTTCTCAGCATCGCATACTAACTGATATAGCTAATTTCATAACATAACTTTCAGAAACGCCTGACATAGCATTCCTAGTCTAAAGCTGCAAGCTGCAAGTATTAATCTTGTACCTGCAAACATAAAATCTGTTTCAGAACGGAAACAAAACCAATGACCCGAGTCCCATGATGTAATGTTGGTGTGTTTGGGCTATTAGAGACTTCTTTGATAGCGTCGATTAGGAAAACCTCGCTCATCATTATCTTTGACTAAGGGTTTATATCCAGTGAGGTTTCCACTTCCACTATATGCTTGGCCTCTGTCTGCAGCTTCGTGACCAGATGTATCTGGAATGTTGCCACAGATCCCAAGTTTGACGATGAATGTAGTTGTGCTTCCTTTATCAAGGCCTTCGCTCTCGATCCATATGTGGCCCCCCATGAGATTTACAAATCTGATTCAATTTTAAGATGAGTCATGACGATAGATGCAAAAATGTTGTACTAGGTGATCAACATCAAATCTTAAAATAGTAGGCAAGTTACACTGAATGATGAGAACTACATTTCGAGCTTTTTGCTAGCTAAAACCAGTTTTCAAAGCCAGAATTTAGCATCTACCTTTTACAAATGGCAAGCCCAAGACCCGCACCACTGCTAGCTCGAGCTGGTCCACTTCGAGATTGAGCAAACTTGGTAAAAAGATGTGGAATATCTTGTGGGAGAATGCCACATCCAGAATCTTTAACCTGCACAAATGGAAATTATCGGGTCAATAGCCGAGGAATGGGATGTAGTAAGGCTACTAATTTTGATCAAATGACTTGTTGACGAAATCAACAAGTGAAATGTCACTTGTGGCTTATTCATGGTCTCATCTAGGCATGGATGCTAATATAAATTACCCATACAAGTTATACATATCAGAAGAATTTAATCATACTAATATCTGGCAGTAACCAGAACTTAATCGAGTAAAAGCCAAGATATTTCTGATTCAGATATTCAGATGGTTCAGTCATAACCTGTACTCGTATGTAGATATGGCCATCGCTTGATGCTGGATAAAATTCAGGAGGTCGCCAATCCTGTAAAGACTCTGGTTTTGCAATAGATGCTCTTACAGAAACATAACCCTCCTTAGTAAATTTGACAGCGTTCCCCACAACATTTAAGAGGGTTTGCATAAGTCTTTTCTCATCACCAATGGCAAACATAGGCAGATCAGGGGCCAAAATTAAAGTCATAAGTAACTTCTTCACAGATGCTATAGGCTTAATCATATTGACAACCTACATTTAAGACAGCAAAAAAATGAATGAATATTTAAGGGTTATTAAAGAAATTTCTTTCCAGGTTATCAACAAACTAGCCATTGCTAGTTGGGAGAGACAAAAATCAGAACTGCGTCCCTCACCTATGATGGAGATTTAGGTTACCAATAAGCAAAATCTCGATTGTTTTTCACACTGAAGCAGAAAATGAAAGGTAATTACCTCACCCAAAACCTCATGAAGGTTGAATTTTCCCATTTCTAATTCAAGGCTACCATCTTCCAGTCTAGAAAGATCTAGCACATCATTAATAAGGGTTGCCAGCACATTGCTACTTTTCAATACCATCTCTATCATAACCCTTTGCTCTGGAGTCAATTCTGTCTCCAAGAGAAGTGATGACAATGCTATAATTGCATGCATTGGTGTCCTCATTTCATGATTCATGACAGAAAGGAAATCATTGCGAGCATGGATTGCTATCTCTGCCTCCCGTCGTGCTAAATCTAAAGCAACATTCTGTTCCATGAGTTGATCACGGGCTTTCATAGACTCCTCCAAAATAGCAGCATGTGAAAGGGCAACTGCTACCTATTTGGAAACTGAAAATTAAATTCAGCATGTAGAGGAATATATAGACAGCTTCACAATACTTGAAAGAATCAATCAAATTTTAGAATAGTAATATTACAAAAGTAATTTCCAAACTCTATAGCACAGGAAATTTAACATCATCATTCAAAAAGTCTAGTAATTTTTTTTCTGGCCCATAAAAAGTCTGGTAATTAAACATCATCGTTTTAGAATAGTAATCTTATATAAGTTTATTATTGATGACTTCAAATGTTTTCAACCCCTCTGCCCACTTTTTTTTCTTTTCATTCCTAAAGGTCTGAATAACAACATATCAACTAATGGAACATTTTGTTCAGTTGAATGATGATGGAACAGTAAATGATGAAGTCTACATCTAGCATGTCTTAGTTTTCACTTTCTTCCATCTCCAAATAAGTTTTTTTTTTAACTAAATTTACCTAGTATCAGTTGTCTAGTTCCTACCTGGTATCAAAATGAGATTAAATACATAAGAATTAATCTATACAGCCCCACTCTGTGATTGCTTGAGGAAAGGACAATGATTGGCCATCATGTCACAATACCACGTCATAATCCTCTTATGCTCCACTCCAAGCAAGGAAGAAGAAATTATGATAATTTAAATATAATAAATAAAAATAGGACAAAGACATGAACACACAATAATAAATTCCAGCCAATAAGAGAAAGGAAATCTCAAAAGGACCTGATCCGCAACAACATCAACAAGTTCCAACTCATGGTCTCGCCATTTTCTTGCACTATCAGTTGGGAGGATCAGAACCATGATTGCATAGCTTTTTGCAGAAAGATCAGGCCAATCATTAATTTGAAAATTTGAGAGATGTAGGAGAGGCACCCTCACAGCAACAACTTCAGGTGGCACATATCTTCCAACAAGAGGTCTGATTCTGGCCAGTGGACAGGTATGTGGTATTCGTATTGCTCGAGGGCTATTAAAAACTTCATTGATAATAGGAAGGTTAGTCGGCACAGAAGACCCAACTTTCACTTGGTAGTTTAATGTATGGGAAAGTTGCAGATTCAGACCACTCCTTGATGGCATCCATAGTGCACATTCCTCCAAGCCCAAAGTCCTACCCAATTCAACAAGAGTAGTCTTCAGAATGGTATGCCTGTCAAGTGTGCTCCTAATTTCGTGAGTCAACATTCTAACATGCCTTCCAGTTTCTTCTTGGGTAAGAATGAGTCCCATCTCCCTGTCAAGCTCTTCAGCCTTGTTTTTAAGAATTAGCTCACGAGTTTTCACACTCAACAGATCAGGAATAATGTGGACAAGCATTAGTGCAGTCACACAAGACACAAGAGCACATGAGACTTTTGCTATGGTCATCACCACAGCAACAGCTTTAGTGTGCATCGAGAATGTCCACAAGTTTATGAAATGAGTTGCTCCACAGAGAACAATAAAAGCACCAAACTGCATAAGCACCCATCTATACGGAAAGAATGCAGACTTGTGCACAAAATAGATTAGTTCAACAGGAATTGAGAAATATGCTAGGGCGATCAGGAAATCCGATATGTACTGATATTTTGTAAGAAGTTCATCCTGGGGCCATTGTGTCTCAATGCAATCACAAGACTCCATCATCAGACAAATGTATGAGTCAATCTGGCAATACCAAGAGATGGGTTATTACAGAAAAATCACCACAATATAGAACTCCAAAAGTTAAGAATGACAAAAAGAGGGTGTACAAAATATTAGTTGCTAGACAAGCATTTAATTGAATTAACCCAGTCTGAACAATTGATTTGCACTCATGATCGTACACTATAATTTGAGGAATTCGAACAATCAGCATAAGACATTGAAAAGTGCGTTCAGAAACCAAACCAAGCACTTTTATAAGCCATACTCCTTCCCAAGCTACAACTTCTTCATCATTTGCTAATAACACCATGTATACCGTATATTGCAAACTGTGATGCACACGGCTTGATATTAGCACAAAAAGGAAACCAACTAACACAAGCCTCAGTATTCCAGTCCTTCACAAAAAGAAACTTTTTATTCTTCGCATATGACTCTACATAGATTTGAACGTGAACTACTGCCAAAGATTTGCTTAACTCAAAACACAAAAGCCTAAACTATTAAGTGAAAGTCAATATATAATTTTATCTTAACCTCCAACTCGCCCCTAGAAGTGTAGACAACCACAGGCCTACCTACCTTGCGCTGAAATTTCATGTTTTAAATTTAATTATGAAAAATGACGGTCGCAAGGATCAAACTCTTAAAAACTTAGTCACCATGTATCTGATATCACGTAAAAGACTAGTCTAAAAACTTGGTTATCAAGGTTCTAATATCAAGTAAGAAACTAGTTAAACTTAAAAATTGTTTAGCCGGAGTTCATAAATAATCTTACTAAAATCTCTAACAACTACTCAAACCCCTTACAACTCGATCGTTCCTGGTCGCTTATACGATGGATATCCTGAGAAGAGCTCAGTAAATGAACAATAAGGCGCAATATCACATGAAACCCACTTACTTCTCACCCAAAACACCGGCCATCCAAACCATCAAGAAAAGTTTACTTCGAAACAACCTTCAGGTAATTTTCACAGAAATCAATAACAAAGGAAGAAAACAAGAAAAACAATCAGACAACGTAGAACAACCAGACAATCTCGCCCAAAACAGCACCATTCTTAAACCGCGTTCTAGCGAACTGACACACGAAACGAATTCTGAAAACAAGTTGAAAAAAAATAGTTACGAAAAACATATAAAACACGTAACTCTGAATGAAGAAAATTCCAGATCGCAGTGGCAAAACAAGAGAGCGAACAAGACAGAAACAGAAGCGAAACCACAATCGTACCCTTCACTCTCAGAATGAGGTTCTTCGCTAGGCTTATGCCGAGGGCAAGGGTCGTCGACTAAGTAAATAATATCACTAATTGGCTACTGACTATCTGCTATTCGTAATGGCCAAACAAAATCAACAGAACTATGAATATATTTAAAGGTATAATGCATTAATCAAGAACACAAAGCACCAAAGAAAAACAAACCACAGCCACTAATACATGGATCCAAAGCCAAATTCAGAGAATGAAAAGTAACAGAGGTGATGGGAAACTAACATTACCAAGCAGAAGAAATCGGGAAGCAGATCATCTATGGAGGAGCATATGCACGATAGGAGCCGCCCATTGGGGTAGGAGGATGCTTCTCCTTCCTTCAGGAAGAAGAGCAAAAGAGGATGAGGAAGAAGAGGAAGAAGAAGTTGCAGCGGGAAAGATGAAAAATGAAAGTGCAGGCAAAGAGGCAATCAGGCAAAAGCATCACGAACAGCGACAGCGACTCACTATTGTTCAACCTGAGTCGTCGCGCGTGTGTCCACGCGCTTTTCCCCATCTAAATTTACGGTCTTTCCTATCGAGTCACGTTATGTCAAGGAAAATTTTAGAGTTTATGACCTTTTATGTTGAGGTGAATATTACCCAACAAAAAATTAATTGTCGCTATTTTTATTTATATTATATAAAATAATTTTTTCAGAATTCTGTTTAAGTATCTTGACTATATATTTTTTTATAAATTTGTGTCCCACCTCGCACTCTAAGATTTTAATTTTCATTTAATTATTTAATGTAAAAAACATTAAATAAAAATATATATAGTGCCAGAATCAATTTAATCTTTTAACAAATTACATAAGTGTTACTTATGGAAGGAAATGAATATAAAAAAGAATTAGCACAAATATTATTTGAGTGAACCAATAAATAAAGTATTATCTTATAATTTATTTATATAATATAACAAGTATTAAATTGAAATATATATTACCACAAGACTCATTTGACCATTTAAAGATTATCCTAATATCATTTTGAACTAATTTGGAAAAAAACTTAATGGGTCAATTAAATAGAATATTTTCCTTTTTTCAACTCGTACGTATCACATTGGAATTATCTGTGATAATAAATTAATTCACATGAAAGATACGAGAGAAAAGTGTTGATTTTAGGAATAATACATCGCATTAAAAATAAGGTTATTAAACTAAATTGTTAAACTCATGAGTTTAGGTAAACTTATAAGAAAAAAATAAACTTGTAACTTAAATTCGTAAAAGTTTACTTCGATTAATAAATAGCTATCATAATATGTAATTTTATAATTTAAATACTATATACATTAAAAAAATTATTCAATTGTAATTTAAATTATACTTAATTAAATAAAAGTTATTCATATTTTATAATTTATAGTACTCAGCATGAATATTTTAAGATGGTCATACATAAATAATTATTTAATATAACTAATTAAATAAAATTTATTTTATTTCATTTAATAAGCATATATTAAATGTAATTTTATTTTTTATGCATATTCAAACTTGTGATAAAATAAATTGTAAAGCTTTATGGAAAAAAAAACTTGTTTATATCTTATTTAGGCTTGAGTTTAAATTATGATATTATGGACTTTACAAGCTAGTTAATACATTAAAATTATAAACTCGATAAACTCAGTAAATTAACTCGCGAGTTTACCCGAGTTTGTACTAAGCTCGAGTTTACAATGAGTCAATTCGTTTTCGTTAGTTACAATCGTAAACTCATAAATTCGGATAATAAACTCGTAAGTTTGACAATTATGATTAAAAATTATTTTTATTAATAAAAATAAATCAGAAACTATTTCTGTAACATAATCAAATATTAAGAATTGAAATAATATTTTTAAAAAATAAAAGAATAAGTAAATTTCAATTTAAACATTAGACAGATGAGTGCGACTTACTATATATATATATATATATATAAGAAAAAAAATAACACAACTTATAAACAGGTATTATTAATCTTCTGACTTTTTATTTTTTAAAATATTAATTCATTTTTTAAATAAATTATTTAAAAATATATGTAAAGAAATATTAATATAAATTTTTATTAAATACATGCCAAATAATTAATATTTTCATATGAAGAATAAGTTAGTTATAAATGAAATTGATAATTTAAAGATTAATCATTTTTTTGTGTTCATATATTAAAAATGATTACTTTGAATATTTTAGTTTTTATCTTTCTGTGTTTGCATGCGCTGAAAATAGTTAGTGTAATATGAATATGTAAAGAGTCAAAAAAGTATGATTTTGATTTTATGTATTTCTTGAGTAATTGTGGATATCTAAAGTTAAATATTAAAGAAAAGAGTAAAATAATTTTTTTTATATCTTTTATTCATTTTAATACTTAAAATATTTTTAGTTATTAAAAAATATCAATTTGATTTTCTGTTTTTTTAAAATATTATATTTAATCCATTAAATTTAAAATTTATAGTTAGTAAATTGATTAAATTTAATATTTTTAAAAAATAAAAGACAAAATATGACATTTTTTAACAAGTCATGAATTATTTTAAACATTTTAATAAATAAGAAACTAAAATAATAATTTTATGATAAATAAAAGATAAAAAAAATATTTTTTTATAACAAAAATATATAAAGTTGACGTTTACTTTTAATATTAAAAAATAAAATTTATTAATTTTTAAATGATAAAATTAATAAATTTAAAATTTAATCAATATTCCGTTCAAATCAGGACGGTAGAAATTTGGGATTGCAAAAGTGTTTGACTGACATAAAGACGAATGAAAAGAGGGAGACAAGCTGGGCGGAATATGTGAAACAAATGAAAGAGAAGATGCATGGCCTGGTTCTATGAATCGGAATGCTGGGGCGTGTTCAATGTATTTCTGTCACGGTCAGTCGCACTTTACCACTTGATATCACATCATCTCCACTAATTTATATATTATACGTTACAATAATTGTCCAACTAGACTTTTTTTAATCTTGCTTTTCTTCTTTAATTTCCGCCATTTGTCCTTTGCCAATAAATTTCCACAAAATTAAGTTGGAGTAATGCGTCTGTTTCTTTCAGATTTTGTTTCAATACTTTAAAAAATAATTTGTGGAATTATTTTTAATAAATAAAAAAATATGTGAATATTCTAAAAATAATTTTAGAAAAGTAAATTCTTTGTAATAATAAAAGTAGTTGTATAAATGCAATTATTATCTAGCACACTAAAAAATATATATATAACAATGGCGTATCAAAATGTGTTAGCTATAAGTTAATTAAAATAATTTATTATATTTATATTTTAATATTAATATTTTTAGATTTTGTTTATGAACTCAAAATTTTTTTTTTAAATTTTCAATTTACTCCCTCTATTTTTTAGTTCATAATAACCCTATAAAAATATTGATTTTATAAACTTATTAATTCACCCTTGAATTTTTTTCATTTTTCTAAACTCCCCAAAACCAGAATTTTTTCCTTATTTTTAATTTATAAAGTATTGTTTTGTGGGGTTACTAAAACTAAAAATTTGATGAGGTTAATTTAAAATTTTTTTGAAAAAATTTTAGATTTATAAATAAAATTTAAAAATATTTTAGTCAAATTATAAATACAATAATTAATTAAGTTAGCATATAATTAACATATTTTAACATATTATTACTATTTTTTTTTTCTCAATGAGTCACGTAGCGCGATTATGCAATGCAACTATTTTTAAAGTTGCATAAAAGATTTCACCTTTTAGAAACTAAAAAAAGTAAAATGCATTGAATTTTTTGTTAAACAACTTTTGGAAATCTAGTTAATTTAAACAATAAAATATTATTTTAATTTCTTATTTTTTAACCTAGTCACAATTTTTTTAATTTAAACAATATAATCACTTATTAATATGAAAGTTAACACATTTAGTTATTTAATCTTAATTAAATTTAGACTAAATATATTAATATTAATGAATGATCAAATTGAGAATAGACTAATAAATGAGAGGCCAAATTAAAAATAACTAAGAGACCAAAATAATATTTCACTTTTTATTTAAATTTGACATGTTATGTATTTGTGTGATTAGTGTTGTGTTATCAATATTTATATGCTTTCCGCCATTCCTTTGCGAATATATTTTCACAAAATGTAGTTCATGTAATGCGCTTGTTTATTACTTTAGAAATATATTTTTTAAAATAATTTCAAAAATAAAAATAAATTTCTTTAAACATTCTAAAAATTTAAAAATAAAAAGGCATTTTGGATAATTATTCTTGAAACGATTCTTAAAAAATTTTCTAATCTAAATATGACGTCATATTGTGAGCTTGTGTGAGTAGTAGCGTGTCATTATATATGTACGTTTTATTGACAATGCGCATATCCTTTCTCAATCTTTTAAAATTCATATAATATAGTACTGAGTTGGTCCAGATTTTTCTTGTCCATAAGAAATTTTTCATATTTGAATTAAGGATTCACACAGTAAAACTTAATTAATTTTATAAATTTAAATTGTTAAAATGCTCAAATTTTTTCAAATAAATTTTAAATTTTTCTAAGTCAATATTCAAATTAAAGATCTCATCGAAATTTTTTTTGGTCAGTGAATATTACATTAATTTTTTTTTATCATATTGAAGTAATGCGCCTGTTTCTTTCAAATTTTATTTTATTACTTTAGAAAAATAATTGTGTGAAATAATTAAAAAATTTTTTTAATATTCCAAAATATTTTTTAAATGGAAAGATATAAAATGCATTTAAACGATTTGTTTTAAAAAATTATTAAAAAATTTATTTCATTAGGAAGACGTATGTACATGATAAATGTATAATGTCATCTGAGTAGTTTCATGTTATAAATATATTTTCTTATATGTATGAGCCTAGTAGCTGTTACGCTGGCGGGGAGGGATCATCTATAGTGAGAAATCTAACTGTAGAGGAGAGTTGTAAGATAAATAATGTTAACATAAAAAAAAAATAATAACATAAAATAAATAATATAAAATGTGTGATTTATTCCCAATGTCTTCTACAGTCGTATTAATGACTGTAGAGGACCTGAACCCTTACGCTGGCATATGCCCTCTTAAATTATTAGAATTTGTATGATATATAGTGCTTCCTCTTAGTACTGGAGTTATCATTATGGGCCAATCTCATATCCTTAATATTTTAGAAACCAACATCAATGAAAAGATGAGTTTCCGTTCCTTTCTCTCTTTCCCAATCTCATGCCAAAAATCTTATTGACTTAGTTCACATAGACATGTAGGGACCTTCCCCCATTTCTGTAGGCTCAGGTTAAATGATTATAGCATACGCGCGTGGATCAATTAAGATAGAAGTCTTATAGGGGATTGGGGAGGAGAATTTAAAGTCTTTACTGATCTGGAGAATTTCGGTATCCTCTTTCGACACTCATGTCCTCATACCATAGCCCAAAGTGGTTAGGTTGAGAGAAAACATAGACTCATTGTTGGACTTAACTTAACCTTACTTGCACAGGCAAAAATGCTTTTGGTTTACTGGTGGGATGCTTTTAACACTATTGCTTGGCTTATCAACCGTCTACCAACTGCCGTTCTTAATGGTAACTTTCCTCATTATATGGTTCACCAAACACAACTTCATTACAAGAGCTTCCAAACCTTTGGCTGTGCATGTTACCCTTGTCTGAAACCTTACAATAGACACAAGACATAACTTCATACAGTTAAATGTGTATTCATTGGATACAACACTGCTCACAAAGGCTACAATTGTCTTACTCCCACTAGAAAAACTATTATTTCTTGACATGTCACCTTTAATGAGACTGAATTTCCGTTTGCTTCTGAATTTCTCAATCGAAGGGAACAACCACAATATGTGACTGAGTTAGTTTCATACCCTAATCTAACTGAGATTTTAAACTCTTTTGTAATAGGTACAAATGATAGCAGCACGTCTGCACTGACTCCACAAACTCGGGAAGAAAGAGTCTTTGTTGAGACAAACAATCAGAAATTGGTCTCTCCTAAAGATCTTCCTGCAGTACATGATGATCACTTTGTAGCAAATACGCCCTCTCTTAGTGAGAATATTGATCTTGATGTCCTTAAAGCTCCTGAGCCAACATATCTCCATAGCATGTGCAATAGCTCCAGAACAGTTCTCAACTCCAAAGGATGGTGACAAGGAGTCAAAGGGGAATTTTCAAACCGAAGTACCCATTTGTTGGGTTTACTCAAGCTGAGATAAATGCTGAAAGTGAACCAGCCACTGTTCAAGAGCGCTTAAGAACAGACATTGGAAACAAGCCATGGAAGATGAGTTTCACGCTTTAACACGTAAAGAAACTTGGACGCTTGTTCCCTTAACTAGTTAAACTAATGTTGTGAATAGCAAACGGGTGTTGAGGAATTTAGGGAAATTTTATATCCCAAGTTAGTAAATTATTAAGCTCAAAATGCTAAGAAAAGGAACTTAGGGACTTAGAAATTGAATGAACTAATTAGCCTAAATTAATATAGTTAGTTAAGAAGCAATTTTAACCACGTTTAGAACTAAGAAAAATATAATTTCATGAATATTTAGTCATAAAGGAGTTTTAGCCAAGTAAATTAGTTTTACCATTTATTGGTTATTTAAAATTTAGAAAAGAATTCATTTAAAATAATTTATTAACTCAAAAATATTTGTTATGAGTTAGTTAATGTTAGTTTAGCATTTTTGAGTAAATTTCAATTAAGTTAGGATCATAGTTAATAATTAACATAAAAAATATATATATAACTACTATTAGTAGAAAAATAAGGGAAGGAATATATATATATATATATATATATATATATATATATATATATATTAGGGTGATATCCTTTTCATAAACCATAAGGTGGAAAGAAGACAAAATAGAGAGACACCTGACCCACCTATCTATATGCTATAAAAGAGAATGTCATCACAATTTTATAGAACGGTTTGAAATAGCAACGTTAAAGTAAATGGAAGATGAGTGGCATTATAATAGAGAATAGTATGAAGTGGTAGCAGCATATATAAGCATGTTGGTATTAGATAGATGGCACAAGAGAGATTATATGGTGACTAATACCATTATTTAGTGACTACACAAGAACACATGGCTGAATCGGAGGTGATAGGTGACACATTAAAGCCATGTAAAGGGAAATTACAGTACAGGGATTAATTTTTAAGTTGGTATTCACACTAAGGGGTTCTAAGTCTAAATATAATGATTAGAAATAATAATAATAACAAAATAGGACAGATATTCACGGTAAAATGGATAAATGGCAAGTAAGAAAGGACTTCGAGTGGCATGAAAATAATGATTTGGCGGCAAACTAAGGCAGAGAAGTTAAAAACCAATGAATTCTCCTGTTGAGACACGTCAATATAGAGCAAGAAAAATCAGTGTAAGGCGTGAGTGGGAATGGAACAAATTAGAATAAGAGGTAGGAAACAAGAAAGGAGATTCTTGGTTTTGACAACAAAATTGAAGCGAGGTAAGTAATTAAGAACTTAATTTATTTTAGTGGAATGAAACATAATGAGATTGCTACTTTAAACATGATCAAGAAACATAATGTTAATATTCTATAAAACCAAGTAAGATAATAACAAGCAATATACTTGTAGTCTTTAGTGAAAATAATTGCATATGTAAAAGAAATAAATATGTCAGCTTGAGCAAACACATAGGTAGCAGTAATACATGTCTAATATATATATATGAACATTGTTAAAGGATACTCTGAATATGAATTTCTCAACTTAAAGCAATTGGCACACTAAATTATATAGCTCTTGTACCTGTTTCCAAGAACCTACATACACAAAATATATAGTAACACCTGGTGTCAATGATAATATGGAACGCGTTCAGCACCTCTTCACTCAACTTTCTTGGGCTTCAATTAAATTGGGACTTAAGGACGTGAGTGTTTTAACGAGAGTCTGAGGAAGCTTAGAAATGGATCATTAAGGTCAATAATCAACTTTAAGAATAAAATGCACAATACATGTACAATATGTATAATTAGTTAATTTCTATAATTACTCTTAATAAATAATTAATTTTAAACTAAAGAAATAACTTCAACCTACCATCTTTATATATATATATATACATACACACACACATATATATATATGCACACACATTTAAGTATGATTCTGTAAAAATTACAGAAATCTATATAAGCAATCATTCTTCTTAATCAACTCAATTAAAATATATTTTTATAACATACATTAAATTCAAATATAAAGTAAATAAAAAAAATTATACTATTAATTCTCATTTTATTTTATAATGTAAAAAAACTTTCAAATTATATTACTTAATCCTTTATAAAAATAGAATATTATAAAAAATAATATTCAATGTTTAAATATTTATTTATTATATCTTTGAAAAAGCAAAAAGTATTAGGGATGGATTTTTTCCTCTAAAAAATCCGTCCATAACTTTGATAGCTTATTCCAAGACAGCATAATCTTTATTTTGACACAAATTTGACACAAAATTAGGTTTAAAATTTAGAGAGGGAAAAAGTTGTCCCTAAATTTCATCTCAAATCATTCAAAGAAGAATAATTTTTGAAAAAAATGGTTTTAGGCACACATTTTGGTTGGGATTGGGGACAAATATTTTGACACGAGAAAATCCGTTTCAAAAATTCGTCCAAAATTTATTTTTAAAATATAAAACTTAAATAAAATATTTGGCATGAATTTGGGATACATTTGGAATGGATTAGACACAGAAATATTTCCATGTCTAAATTTCATCCCTAATTTTATGTTTTCTTGTAGTGGCATATTTTGTACTATGTGTGTAACGCCTAAAAAAAATACTACTTTTCTATAATTAAAACTTTATGTATGTCTAGTCTTTTATCTAAAGAACATAATAAATATAATAATTATAATATTTTTGGTAGTTAGGAATCCCTTTTATGTCTTAAACTTTACTGTGTATTTAGTTTTCACTTTTCTAAATCCAAATTGATATTGACGTCTTTAGCATGGTTTATGTTCTAGTATGTTCCTAGCAAGGAAAACATTCCCTCCTTACCCAAGATTTGAGATTTTAGTCTCAAGCTGAGGTACAAGAAAATGTAGTAACCTCACTTTGCAGTGATCATTTAAGTAGTATAATCATATCATAGATATTAGAAGTTATGGGATAAATCGTTTTGCCAAGAAACTCATAGGATTTAAATTAGTCATTTAGGCAGTATAACCTATCATAATCTTACATGTAAAAGGTCTATAAGGATCCATAAGAATTTTATTTAATTTCATTTTAGTGTCTTATTTTTACTCATTCTATTAAATGGGATTCCACCACTAATATATACATAGTATGTAGAAATTTGTTGTATAAAATAATTCAATGCTTTTAAGGACTATACAAAAAAAAAATGTAGAATTCATATCCAAAATAAGGCCATTAGATATTTTATCCAAACCAAAATGCGTAATAAAGATATTCACAGAAAACATACTATACTTCTAGTTCTAAAAACAATTAATAATAATAATAATAACAACAACAACAATAATATCATTAATTAACGTAAGAGAAATAAATTTCAACCGTTCTTGGATTTAACATATTTAAAGTATGTATACCAAAGCTTAATGTAATCTACGGTCATTAAATATTTTATCTAATTATAAAAACATACTAAATACTTTATATGAAAACATACATATTATTTATAAATACAAATAACTTCACAATAATCATGTAATCCAGACATATTATACACATTATCCTTGTAATAAAAGTGCAAACATCAAATGATATCATATTTCTATAGTTTTTCACATGGTTTGCTTTCCTTTTTCTTCATTGAAATGTTCACTTAAAAAATGTTAATCAACTTGGAAGAGATTATAAATCTTAGTAGTCATGTACCTTATTCAGAATATACAAGCATCATTATCATACATACTGTAAAAACTAGAAGTATTAATCTAGGCTATGTAACTTTAATGCATATTTAGTTTCTCTTTTAACCACAATCTCATACTTGTGGCTATCTCATCATATCATTATCATGATTGTTATCATGTCAAAATATTAGCGAATTCATTATCATGCTTGGTTTTAAAAACTCATAAGTTCAATCTGTCTATAGAAATTACATTATGATAATTTACAGTTGAACAAAACTAACCAAATTCATACATAGCAAGATATACTGAAATATATTAATAATCGAGTTCTAAATAGGTATATAGAGAATAAGAGTACTCATTACATTTTACGTATGTTAGAAATCTAAATTTTCCACAAAATGCTTCTTCTGTTACTTCACTCTATCTCTTCCTTCGAATGAGAAGACTAATAATAGTTCGTGCTTTATATAGAAGTTTTTAAATTACTATACAAGTTAATATTTAATACCATGCAAATAGTATCCAAACACGTTTTTACTAATAGTTTACTAAGTAAATAGTATGTAATGTTAAAGCTATATTTTTATCTCAGAAAATATTTTCTTTTTTATTTTAGTCCCTAATAAAATTGTTAAATTATAATTTTTACCCCAAACATTATTTTTCCTTTCATTTTAATCCTTAAAATTTTATTTTTAATTCCATTTTCTTAGCACATTAAATTCTTATAGGCCAACTAATAATTATAGGTTACCTTGCCAAAATTAATTTTCACTTAATTTTGCCTTGTATATATATACTCCTAGTAAATTTATATTTTTAATTAAGATAGGTTTAAAAATATTACATTGTGCACATGTAGTGTCATGTCATGTGTACACTTGCACTTTAATGCATTAATGATACTGAATTATGATGTGTGTGAATGTATACACATGGACATGAGCATTTGCATTGTCATATTTAATCTATTTTGTATGAGTGCTCAAGACATCATGGAAATGTGCTTGTACTTTGTACATTATTTATGCTGCAATATCATATTATTGGTGTATATGTATTTTATAATTTTTAAAATTTGACATGTTAACATATTGTGAGAAATTGTGTGCGTGTGAGCGAGGTTATATCACGTGTGTTTACATGTCAAATTTATATATAACGTTATAAAAATGATATAAAAAATAATAACTTAACATGCACAAGAATATTATTGATAAATCTATTTAATTATAAATTTGCCACCTTAAAATAATTAATGTAGACGTCATTTTTGCCCAAGCCGGTTTTGACTTGGATGCTTGCACATTTGGAAACAACTGTTTCTTTTTGTGGATGATTTCGTATTAGTGATACCAACCTAACGATAAAAGAACCAAACGTTGAACGCTTTAAAAAGTAATAACTAAAGTCAAATAAAATACAAGAAATTTTGTTGACCAAAATGATGGCAACTCACACAGTATGATGTGGCTGCTAGGCATGGGATATAAACACGGGAACAAAGAATCCTCTTTTGAAAAACATAATTTTTTTATTTTTAAAAATAAAAGTATTATTTGATAGTGCTATTTTTATCCATTATTCTAGATACTCGAAAAATATTTTCTATTGACTTTAAACGATAAAAAATAAGAACATCTAGAAGGTGGCGAGATATTATCACAAGGAAAACTAAAATTGAACTAAATGGTTGTTTACGATTTTTTTTTTTTAAAAAAAAAACCTTAATTGGGTGTAAGTTGTTGGAACCTAAGATTTACAAACAGAAGTGTCTAAACGTGACCTAATTAGCATCTAATAAAACTTGAGGAGACTAGGTTTCACACCGCCCTTAATAAGACACCATATGTGCATGAGGAAATGAAGGCTTCACAAGGCAACTTTAAAATAAAATGGCAAGGTGACTGTTGGTAAATTTTGCTTTTAATTATTTTTTTTATTTTTAAAATTAGAATTTGTACAGATGAAAAGCGATGTGAACACCCCATCCCTAATTACTTAATTATTTAATTAATGGGAACATCAATTAATTAATAATTAAGAACATAGGAAAATTAAAAATGTCAAAAATTCAAATGATATTTTCAATTGGGGGACAATTTGGAATTTAAAATAAAGAATGGGAGATAATTAAATAAACTCAAAATTCAAAAAAATAAAATAAAATTAGCTAATTAAAATAATTATAATAAATCAAAGAAAAAATAATAAAAAAATATAAAAATACAAAAATATATTACAAAACAAAAATCAAAAAATCAAAAAATCAAAAAATCAAAAAAAATAAAAATTAATAATAATAATAAAAAAAAAAAAGCTGCTATTGTCCATAGAGCTGCTCCTACTGTAGCTTTAGGTGTTGTAACAAGGACCACGATCTCAAGCGTGGAGGCTACTGATCTTCTTACTATAGCTTTTTCTGAGGGGGATCCACTTTAGCAAGGGGGCTTTTAAAACAGCAGCAATGGGGCTCTTTGGAAGACTGTGTTTTTGTAGGGTTATAATGGCGAAAGCTGCAAAGCCCAAAGCATTGGTTGAGGCAGAGGAGAAGGAGAGTGAACTCTTTGATAGGCTCTGTTTTTTTTTTTTTTTTTGCAGACAAGGCTAACTGGTCACTCCCATTTTGTTCATGAGGTCCTCTGTTTATCTGACAGTCAATGTGTGCTTTCATGGTCTTGGGACAGCAAGCTCAGGCTCTGGGACTTGGCCGTCAGTGTCTCCACTCTTAAGGATGTACTATTCGTTGCCTTTTCAATGGACAACCTTTAGATCATCTCGGCTTCACGTGACAGCACAATTGAGCTCTGAAACACTCTTGGTGAGTGCAAGTATACAATTCAAGACAACGATGCACACTCCAATAGGGTTAGCTGTGGACGGTTCATCCCGAGCACTCTTCAACCTGCCATTGTTTTGGTTTCTCCTGATGGGTCTCTATGTGCAAGTAGTACCAAGGATAGTGTGATTTCACTTTGGGATTTGGTCGAAGGGAAGAGACTATACTCGCTCGATGCTGGTGCTATCATCCATTCTCTCTGTTTTAGTCCTAACAGGTACTGGTTCTGTGCAACCACAAAACAGAGCATCAAGATCTGGGATTTAGAGAGTAAAAGCATCGTTGAGGATTTGAGGGTTTAGCTTGAAGATTGAAGCTGAAAAGGTTGATGGCACCACCGGTGGCAACAGTACCAAGAAGAAGGTTATCTATTGTACTAGCTTAAACTGGAGCACGGATGAAACCGAAGTAGGAAGCCAGGATGGACGCAAAATTCTTGTTGACCTATTGATTTGAAGCTTGCGAAGGGTATCATACTGGAAGCGTCGCCAAACGAGGTCTTCAACTTATTTCACAAGGATGAAACACCTGTCGCATCACTACTCCATCCGTGTAAGGTTGCATTCCTTCGAAGAGGTGTTGAACTTCCATAAGGGAGATTTGCATTTGTCTGTAGGTGTGTATATGACATTGAGAACAAGCATTTATGGTGGTTAACTAATAAAGACTACCTTAATGAACTTCAAGAAAAAGTTAACCAGCTATTGGACGAGAAATGCATGGGGCAGTGTAGTTGGGAGGCTGTTCACCAAAATCTTCGAATGGTCCGACATCAGCACCATGACTGAAATCTGTTGCTGATAGTGCTCAAAATAGTCCTTTTGGTTCATAGGGTAAAAGGAAAAAGAGAGAACAAGTTGATCAAGGATCTGATTCATCCCAAAAGAAAGCGGTTAACTAAAATAAAAGACATGGATTCTGATCAATTTAGGCCAGAGATAATTTTAAAGTCCAAGATTGCTAAAATTATTGATAAGGCGTGCTTGTGGATTTTGAAGGAGTTGAAAGACTGTTTAGGGGATTGCCTGTATTAGATGAATGGCTTCAAGAGGTGCATCAGGGGAAAATTGGTGATGTTAGCATGCCTAAAGAAAGTGATAAGTCTGTTAAAGAATTCTTGTTAGCTTTACTTCATGCATTGAATAAGCTCCCCATGAATCTTCATGTACTGCAAACCCGTAATGTTGGAAAGTCTGTCAATAATTTGAGTAGTCACAAAAATTTTGAAATTCAAAAGAAAGCAAGGAGTTTAATTGATACATGGAAGAAATGTGCTGAGGTTGAAATGAATAAAAAATGATGAAAAATCTGGTTCAACCCAAGCCCTTTCTTAGTCAACAAAGCCAACACCTTCTGAGTTTTCTCAAGCTAGATATAGGAAAACAGGAGGATCTATTGAGGTTACTGCAGGGTGCTCTACAACACAAAGCATGGCATCTAAAAGTTCCCAAGCTAAGACTAGCACTGGAGAAGCATTGTCTAAATCCTCTCAATATCCTGATTTAGCAAAATCAATTAATGCTTCAATGGGTTGAAATTCAAAGAGGCAAAATGATAAGATGTTGGTGAGAGCTGGAACATCAGATTTACCCTTGACACCTATTAAGGAGAAAGCCAGGTGAGTTATAATATATGCATGTGCCATATTTTTCCACGTCCAAGAACCCTTCTTCGTATTTGGCATTCTAAATTTTTTTTTACTATTATTATTATTACTTAATTTGTTTTTTTATGCCTATATGAGATTAATCTTGGTTCTACAAGTAAGGTTCTAAAAAATTCTCGTGCGGGAATATTATTCTCCTCAAGTGCTCGGGGTCGTGTGAGATTTTAATCTCCATATACCCTAAAATTTAATACATACTTATTTTAAAATAATAATAATGATAAATAAATAAATAATAATAATGCAAAGATGAATATTTTGATTAAATTATTTACAAAATAAATAAGTCAGGATTTTATAAAATTTAATTAATAATAAAAAAAGAATGCCATGTGGGACTTGGGTCTCCGTAGGCTTTGGGAAATTTATCTTATTAAAAATAAGACTAAAAGAATTCTGATTTCAGAGTCCTTAAAAATGTAAAATAAAATCCTGAGAATTTTCAAATGTTTTGTTCCATATTTTGGATTCTTGTGTGAGATCGCTCGTCTCCTCAGGCACCCAAAGGTTAATTAGTAGAGACCGCGTGAGACCTTGAGTCTCCTCAGATTTCAAAAATTAACATTGAAAATATCAGGAAGAATTAATTAAAAAATAGGGGGGTTTGTCCCACCTATTGTGTAATTAAAAAATCCTAAGAATAGTTTTTTGTTTTAGTTTTACTTTAAGTATCACAATAAATTCTAATTATGAAAATCCAAAAGTACTCCTTTCATTATAATTATGTTTCAATTCCAATAAATATAAACTCTTGGAAATCCTAAAAATCTCATCCCATAATCATTTCGTTTAAATTTCAAAATAAAGATTTGAAATACAAAATTAAAAAAATTAATTAAAAATAAAAACGAAGAGATCAAGAGAACTAGATTAATCAGGTTGTCGTAAATTAAAACACACAAACCAAATCCCAATTTCATTTTGTTTATGAAAATCTGTTTAATTTAAACTCTCCTGTACTCATCACAAAATTCACAAATCATTAACCAATAGACATGCCTTTGTGGTCGAACTACGTGGACTTTGATCCCTATCGTAGGATATGTAGGTCCTAGGTTTTCATCCTAGGTCAAGTCCGCCTTTTGTAAATATCTATCTGTTTGCCTTCATTCTTGTTGTTTTGTCTCCTCTGTTTAACAGGCATGCATGTCGATAAAAGGGTAATTGAGACAAATTTAAAAGCCATATTCTATTTCAGCTGACTGGTTTAGGGTAACCGTCCTTATGGACGGGTGTTGTGGGGTGCCTAACACCTTCCCCACACTCAAACAGACTCCCAAACTCATCTCTGTTTTCGCAGACCATATTGCCTTTTCTTTTTCTTTTAAATTGGTTTTCCAAAGTTTTCCATTAAAAATTTTGGTGGCGACTCTAAATAAATTGATTTTCAAGACTCGTTTTTGGGAATCAATATTTAACTTTTTATTTTATTCCGCTGAAAGGTCAGTTATGACAAGCGGCATTAAAAAGAAAACAAAATCTTCTTATTTTTAAATAAAATTAGAATGTAGTATGAAGATATCAAAAGGGACTTTTGATAATTAAAAGAAAATTTTATAACTTTTGAAAAACCTTAATTGAGTGTAGGCTATTAGGACCCATGGTTTATTAATATGAATATTCTCAACCAGACCAGCACAAAGTAGAACATAAAGAGATAGAGGTCTTACATGGTCTCTATCAATTGACACTCTATACGCTTGAGGAGACAAATACTAGCTTTACTCCACAACTCTAAAAAATAAGACTGAAATGAAATAAAATAAAAACATTACAAGCATGCAATTCTTTTACTTTTGTGTGCTTGTGTTCAATCCAACACCATAATATTCCACATAATATATACAAACATCAAATCATAGAGTAAGGCAATTTGGATAAAGAACCAAGAAAGATACTTCTTGGCCTCTTATTCGGTCTTCCTTTAAGGATCCTCGTATTTTTTCCCAATCCATTTCTACAGTTCAAGAAGCAAATGGCTCCATAAAAAAGATATGAATTAGAACTTATTCCAACACCATGGTTAAATAAAACCCAAACCAAAATTATTATAACATCCAATCAAATATAGTATCAAACTTGAGTTCTCATTTAAATTTCAAGCAATTTATCATGTATATTTCCACGCATGCATGTATTTTTTATTTAATCAAGTGTGAATTCAAAAACCAAATTTACCATGAACCCATAATCATTAAAATCCCAAAAGCATTCAGACAAGGCCTTGAAATCTATGCAAAAATATGCCCATTTGAAAGCTAAAAAAAAAAAACACATGAAGGACAAAATCAAAAGGGGAAAAAAGTATAATAAAAGAAGTGGTTCAAAAAGAACAAAATACTAGAGAAAGATAAACAAAGAAAGAAAAAACATGATGGTAAAAGATAGGAGGCTAATTGATATTGTGAAGAAATAATATGAGTGGATTAGGACATAAAAAGTCTAAAAAAAGGAAAATCAACTAGGATGTGAAGAAGCAAGAGGAAAATGTGAGCAAAAGGTGCGAAAATGGTGAGTTGGGTGGTAGTTAAGGAGGGGAAACAGAATAGAAAGTGAGCTTGATTTTTTTTTCCTTTAAAGAGGGAGGAGCATCGGATGAGGAGAAAGAAGAGAGGAAAGGAAGATGAGACAAGGTTAAAAAGAGAGGTCTTGAGATGCTAAAGAGATTAGGGTGAAAGAGGAGAAAGTAGAGAAGAAAGAAAGAAGAGACAAATGAAAAAAAAAAAAAAAAGGTCTTAAGAGGCTAAAAGGATTAGAGTGAATAAGGAAAAAAAAAAAAAAAGTAGAGAGGAGGGGAAAAAGAATAGGAAGGGAGCTTGAGTTTTTTTAATAAATAGAGGAAAGGAAAAG
This sequence comes from Delonix regia, assembly GCA_037074485.1. NCBI lineage: Eukaryota > Viridiplantae > Streptophyta > Magnoliopsida > Fabales > Fabaceae > Delonix > Delonix regia. Next base: position 34,046,163 of record CM073452.1, on the reverse strand, counting down.
AGAAGAAAAAGGAGAAGCAAGGCTAGAAGGAGAGGTTTTTAGAGGTTAAGAAAAATTAGAGTGAAGAAGGTGAGGAAGGAGGAAAGAGGTTACAGGAGAACATCTAGGTAATCCTTCATGACTTCTCTTCAGTTTTGATCTCTTTGTTTCAAATTCTTCTCTTGATGGCTGAAATTATCATGGGCTAATGTTAATTAGTCACTATGGAGGTGTTGGTGTGGTAGTGATTCTTGATCTCAATATGTTTGATGAATTGCTTTGCTCACCTTAGATATCCATTCTTAGGCTCAATGTGAATTTTTGTGAATTTTCTAGTACTTCATATGATGTCTTTTTACCTTGAAATTTGGTGTTGAAGTTATCTGATATGTGTAGATTCTTGATCAAATTTTCACTAATTTTTTAGCTAGGATGGGTAGTGGAAAAATGGTGAACCATAGTGTTTGTCTTGAACATATTATGTTTCAACGAATTTTACCATAGGTCAACTTGTTGAATTTTCAAGGAAAAATCCATACATCCTTTTGAGCTAAAATGTGGTTTACTTGTCTGTTGTGTCATTATTGTTGTCTAAGTTTTCTAAAATTTATAGTAACCAATTGATATGCCATTTGTTCAACCTTGTGCACATAACTTTGTGACTTGACAATTCAGGTTTAGTCAATTTTATGGATTTCTATAGGATAAATTGATGTTGGGGTTTTTCTTTAGGGATATAGCATTTTTCCACTGATTATCTTACATAACTCAGCAATTTGAGAAAATAGCATAGTAGAATTCACTCTTGCTTCATTTTGGTGTGCAATTTTGAGATGAATTTGGACTCTTACTATGATGTACATGGCTATCCATTTTAGTTAACATGGTTTTTACATGTGTAGCTTACTTGGGTATGTAATTTTAAGCCTAATTATGTCTCTTTTGGAGATGTTTAATGTGTGATATATTGGCTATCCAAATTCTATGGAATTATGGTTAGTTTGAGTTTGGGAATCATAGCTAAGAGGTATTTAAATCAAGGTACAAGGGGTACACAAGCAAGGATGTCATATTGGAACACTAGTAAGATTAAGTTATTAAATTCCTTTAAGCTTAATTGTAATTGATGTATACTTAACACCAACATACACCCACACACACCAAACACCAATACTTAGTATTTTTTAAAATGTGTCATGTGAAGTCTAATGCCTCCATAGGCATATCTTACAAACATTTATACTTTTTCTTAATATTAATGTTGCCATGCGAGACCAACGTCCGCATAAGCACCTAATAATTCACTAGTAGGGTTATATGAGATCCAACTACTCCATAGGCATATCCTGATACTAGTTGAACATGTTTAAAATAATTTTGAGTTCCAATGGCCCATTTCACACATTTTTCAAATAATCTAAATTTTAAAATAAAAGATATTTTCCTCTCTTTCAAATAAAGCATAAATAAACCAAGTTTTCAAAACTCCAAAAAAAAATAGAGAAATGAAGAGAGCAAGAAAGTGAGATTAAACTGATTTTGTAAATTGAAACACACTAATCAAATCACAAATTCATTTTTTTTAATGAAATAATTTAATTTCATCTATCATGTTATTTTCACAAAAATTAAAAGATATCAACCAACTGCCATGTATTTGTACGTCGAACTACATAGACTTTGATCCCTATCGCAAGGTATATAGGCACTAAGCTCTAATCCTATGTCAAGTTTGCCCTTTGTAAATATTCTTGTTTTGTTTGTGTTAATCGCGTTTTTATTTCCTTAGTTTGTTTCTTTTTGTGAGTGTTTTAATATGGGTAATCAAGATAAATTTGAAGTCATATTACATTGATTTCACTTGACTAGTTTTGGGTAACTGTCCTCTTAGATAGGTGTTGTAGGGTGCCTAATACCTTCCCCATGCTCAAATAGACTCTCAAACCCATCTCTATTTTCACATATCACCTTTCCATTTTCCTTTTTTTTTTTTTCCTTAAATGGTTTTCTAAAGTTTTCCTTTAAAATTTTGGTGGCAACTCCTAAATAAATCAATTTTTAAATTGTTTTGAGAGCCAATTTGTTTCTCTTTTCTTTTCACATCATCTCCATTGCGCTTGACCTTTTGAGATGCTAGGTGTGATAGTATTGCAAGACATAAGATTCAAACTGGGCACCATTTGAAACCGTGAGATCATTCTTTTCCACTAAGTCAGCCTAAGTCTTAAGTTTTATCCTGACTTATTTTGCATTTAGGCTATAGTAAATTTTCTTTCATATTTTTTAGGTGATTAATTTAAAAAATGTTCTTTCCTACCATTATTTCTATGTATGTCCCTTACTAGGCACTTGAAATTCTCATTCTCAATAACCTTAAATAATTTATAAAAGATAAATTTCATGAGTGTTGTAATATATATATCTTCAATAAACCTCAATAAGCTAAAAACAAATCTCCATTATGAATAGTACACTTCCAAAAAGCCAAAACTAAATTGAAAACTTAAATGAAGAACACATAACAATGAAGAACATTTAACTTAAGCTTACCCAATTGCAAAAATTACCATCAATAACATAAATTAGGAGCAAAAGTGAACAATAGTATGACTTTCCAATGGAAACATTCCATAAATTCATTCAAAACAATACTAGAACACTAGATGCACTTAAAACAAAGATGATCATATCACTTATATCCTAGTTGAATGGATTTTAATGTTAAGATATGAAAAAGGAAATTATTTTGATGTTTATTTTTTAATTTGTGAATAAATTTATTATTTTTACATGATTTTTTTTTTAATCCTTTAACAAGGATACGATCCTGGTGCCATGAGTGACTATGTGTAAGTGATATGTGTAAATCCCATTCTTTAAATTAAACTTCATCATGTATGCATTTTGTTTTATTATATTATATTTTTTTATCTCATTTCTTTTTTCTAGAGATATTATTAATTGAATTATGGAGTTTTTATTTTGCATTATTAATTTTATTTTTGATCTTATATTTTTTCTTAAAAGAAATTAGGTGCCTACAGTTGCCCCTCTTTACTTGTTTTCTTAGTGAAAAATAGTCAAAATTATGTTTTGGTATTTTCTACTAAAGAAAAAAAAAAAGTAAAGATATACACCTTTTTTAAATCCAAACAACCAAGATAGAACATTTTGAAGGTGTATGAAACATCAAATGGATCTATCTTTTATTTTAATTTTTTTTTCATTTTCATTTTTCAATTTTGGATAGGGTATTCTTAGTTGCCTAGACCTGATGTTAAACTTAACAAAAATTAAAGTTAACCTGATTAGTGTGGGACTTCAAAAATTAAAAGGTACCCTAATTGGTGCAAGACTTGGCAAATATTGAAAGGTGCCCTGACTAGAGCGAGACTTGATAGAAATTAAAGGTGCCCTAACTAGTGTGAGACATAACAAAAATTAAAGGTGCCCCTAGAAAATGGTAACATGATCCCTTGCAGCAAATGTTTTGGCAACTATGAATCACAATGTGATTTATGTCCACATGTAAGATACATGCCAGATAATGAGGCACATGATTATTTTTTGTTTTTGTTGTTAGACTTTATATACATGGTGTATTCAAGAGTGTAATGTGATGTATGTACACATGAAAGATACATAATGCATGTCCTTAATTTTTTTATTTGGTTTTTCTTTTATCTATGTTTTTTTCAAATGTATGTAGTGCGCATGAAGTGTGCATGATGTTGAGGTATAAATGAAGAACACCTTTTTGTTGGCCCCACTGTAATTGTAGTTCCAATTTTTTGAGCATCTAATATAAAAATGAGAAGATAAAGCATTGTCCTAAGGGGAATGCTCCCCTTCAAGAGTTGAAAGACAAAGAAACATGCTCTCCTGTAAATTCTATGAAACTTGTACTAAGCATGAAAACTCAATTTTTGTGCTTGTTCAGTTTTAGTAGAGAACCACATTGCTCGATGTGAAGGAATTTGTCTAACCAAACATTTCTCACCATGGCTTTTGCGTCATTGTCTTGGCAATTACCAGAGAGATCAAAAGATTGCATTCTTAACCTCAATATACCATTTTTGGTCAAGGTAACTAGGCTTCTTTTTTATTTTCAAGCTCAATCTGATTGTTGATGACCAAAATGAGATTAGAATCTACCACATCATTTCACATTGATTCATTTAATAATGAAGGTCAAATAATTTTAGGGGATCCATGTCACCCTTTGAATTTGTTCAGCAACATCACATTGAATTTGTTTAGCACCATCATGTCGAATGCACTAAATACAAAATTTTTTAGCTTCTCATAATGCATATTGCTAGATAATAATTAAAAGTTTCATGTTCAATGAAATACTTTTTTTTAGTTGGAACAAATTAAATAGCTATTATATGAATGCAATATTAAAATGACAATTCCAGAAGAAAGCCAATTTATTGGATGAATAAACAACTTCATTTTTGGATGAGTGTTATTATAAAGTTTCAAAGTGAATAAGCATAATATGAGGAATGAAGAAGTAAAAGAGAGGAAAAAAAATGGCTTGGTGTCCAATGAGGAAGTCCTAAACTTTGGTTCTCTATTATTGCACTTGATAACCCTCATATTGCTTTGTATATTAATCTTATCAGTACTAGCTGATAATTCTATCTCCCGCAAACTCACTTTCATGGTTTCTAAAGTTGGTATGCTTTTCCTTTTACTTAATCCTTGATTTAGGAGAATTTTCTTCAAAACTGACTCCCCCAATTCAAATTCTCCTAGGTGAATCTTCTTATTAAAGACTTTTTCCATTTTCTTGTAGTACAACTACCTATGACACATGGCTGCTAAATGATTTTTTTCAAAAATGTTCAATTGTTCATATTGAGTCTTGATCCATTCACTTTCTTCTAGGTAAGAAGGGATCTCAACCTCGATAAGTGTGATAGCCCTCATTCCGTATACTAAAGAGTAAGGGATCACCCTTGTCGATGTCCGTATAGGTGTATGTTAACCATGAAGGGCATGTGAGAGTATCTCATGCCAATCCTTGTATATAATGTTCATCTTCCTAATGATCTTCATAATAGTTTTTTAGTGGCTTCAACTACCCCATTCATTTATGGTCGATATGGTGCAAAATCATTATGCTTAATTTTGAATCATTTACACAATTTCCTATTTTTTGCACCATTTAAGTTGAAGGCATTATCTGTGATAATCCTTTCTAGAAGCCTAGATCGAAAAAAAAAATATTTGATCATAGAAAATAAAGGAAAACTTTTTTAGGGATGTCTTGTAAATAAGCTAGCCTTTACCCATTTCTTGAAGTAATCAAAGCCACAAGAATGAAATAATGCCCAATTAAACCTTTAGGGTCAATTGTACCAATAACATCAATTCCTCACATATAAAATAACCCCAATGCCACAAGATTGTGCAATGGCTACAATACGACATTGATTCTATCGATATATATTTGACACTTATGGCACTTTTTGACATATTCAATGCAATCTCTCCCTGGTTAGACAAAAGTACCTACACTTTTGAATTATTGGTCATGGTATGATCATCTCCATGGTTTCTACATATTCCATCATGAACTTCTACCATAATTCTTCATGCTTCCATCGATTTAACACATTTAAGCAATGTACCACTCCATGTTCTTTTATACATCACCTCCCTAATAAGAAATAAATTCATTACCAAGCATTGAATGGTCTTTTAATCATTCTCTGTTGCCCCAGTTGGATGTAAGTTTCTATATCATAGAACCATGGTTGACCCTCAACTTCTTCCTCAATAATCAAATAGTATGTGGGGGTACTCTGAATCTTAATTCATATCGATAATACATAAACCCATAATCCAATCTAACCATCATGGCAAGAATGGCTAGTGGGTTAGCAAATTGGTTTTTATCATGGGTTATATGAGCAAAAGTAATATTTAGAACTTCATGGTCAATTCGATCAAGTACTCTTGGTATGGTACTAACTATGGGTTTTTTGTTTGCCAATCCCTTTTTACCTAGTAAATTATAAGGTTGAATCCCCAAAGACCTCCAAATTAGGCTAATGTCATTATAAACCATTGACTTTGGGCTCATACTCTGCTATATTGTTAGTGCAATCAAAGTCAAGTTTGACTACCACAACTTATTGCTTCCTTTTTTTAATTAGAGCATTCTTATGTTTTACCTGTCTTTAGTCACAAAACAAAATAGATTTAATAACCATATTTATTTTTAAGGATAACTACTTGCTAATATGTCATATTGCTTAACAACTTTAGAACCTTGGGACCATGATCCTCCACGGGTACTTATTGGACCACTTAATAAATCAAAGTTGACACTAACACAAAGGGACATTAAATGCTTACATGTTCAAGTTTATTTTGCAAATACAACTGATTGATGCTTTTTTTCTTTGATTAGTCACTATATAAGAGAGAGGTATGGTTGACAATGAACACATAAAAATATACATATCATATTATCAAAATTTTCAGAGTAATTATTTCATCATGTCTCAAAATAGGATCATACATACAAAAGAGACAAACATACAAGCTAAAATTCCATTAGTCATCTCAGTTTCTCCATGTGATTGTGGCATAAGGCGAAGAACTCACTTATAGTTAAGAGAGTCTTCAAAGGGTTAGCTTTCCCTTCAGCTTGCTTGGATGCATAGGCGAATTCTCTAATGATGTTGTTAATGAGAAGGATCATAAGTCTAAACTAATGTAACCATTTTTATTTCCCTGTGACTTACTCCTTATGGCGAGCTTCTCAATATTGCAACTTCTCAACTTGTTGATTGAGTCATTATATCAAATTTTGTACCATTAAATGTCAATTAATTCTCTAATCTTATCTTCTAACATGTTTACTGTTCTGTTTGGACCATGGTGTTACATTTGTGAATCTTAATGTTTATCCACAACATTCATCTTATGAAGAAAGTTCAATACTACTTTATAATTTTTAGGTTGGTTGATGGGAAACTAATGTAAATGGATCTAAACTTATAGTTATCATAACTATCAATACATAACTTATTGTTGCAGAGTGTTTTCTCAAGTATTCAAGGTGATGAATACTAAATATTAGTTGTGATGTTGAAGTTCCCATATGAATTTTTAGATTAAGTATTATTTAGATAGCTAAAACATCCTAATATTCTCATATTAATTTTAGGTCAACTTATTGTCATGTAGAAATTGCCAAGTATGAACACACATGACCTAATGTATTTTTATCTCGATGTAAATTATCATGAAGAAAACTTGTAACTATTAGGTCATTTAAAACTTAGATTATAATTTCATATCCCTTCTTTTGTAGTTCTTAATGTAATCAGTGTGACCGAAGTAGTAACGTACTAAATGATAAGGTTATAGATGGAGTAGATCAATTTGTAGCATTTGTCCTATCTCAACCAACCTTAGTATCAAATGGAAAAATATGATGTCCTTGTCCAAGGTATGACAATAGAAAATTTTTAAATGTTGAATCATTCAAGTTTCACCTTTATAATCATGGTTTTGACCTTAACCATGACCAATGGAACTTTCATGGTGAACTTTTACATCAAGAGAATGTTGAGTGTGAGGCTTTTGGTGATAATGAAAACAAGGTTGAAGATGTTATTGAGGAAATGGTTGATGTCAATGTGCAAAACCCACATCATGCTATGATTCTTGATGTTGTTGGATGTAGCTTCAATCCAAACATTGAAATATATTTAGATGAAAATCCAAATGAATATGCTAAAAAATTTTGATTTGTTGAAATTTGTTGATGAGCCACTATATAAAGAATGTAGTGTAAATACTCCATTATCAACAATATCGAGATTGTTAAATATCTAGAAAGTTTAGCTTAAGTGAGATTTGCTATAACTGTATTTTACAATTTGTGAAAAAGTTGTTACTGGATGATGTAAAATTGTATGCTAACTATTAAAAGACTAAACTAACAATAAGGAAACTTAGTTTAAAGTATGAGAAAAGAGATGTTTACAGAATGGATGTATGTTGTACTATGTGTAAAACAAGGAAAGAAGGGATTGTTTGGTGTGTGGTCATGCTCCCTATAAACTTAGAAGTAGCGATGATGAAAATAAAAAGGACATACTTACAAGATTTGCATTATTTTCAGTTGACCCCAAGATTGCAAAGATGTTCTAAATTTAAAATGATAGTTGAACACATGACATGACATCATAAAACTAGATGAGAGTTAAGGGTCATGTGCCACCCTTGCGATGGTGAGGCATGAAAAAAATTTGATAAATGTCATCCCTCTTTTGCATCAAATCCTCAAAATGTCCAATTAGGACTATCGTTGAATAGTTTTGCTCCATATGGGCAGTCAGCACATCTATATTCATGTTGGCCAATAATTATGTCACCATATAGTCTCCTGACAGGGATGTGCATGAAAACCCCATATATCTTTCTAACTATTGTTATCCCCAATATAAAAAGCCTTAGGCAAAAGATTAATGTGTACCTGCAACCATTAATCAATGACTTAAAACAGTTGTAGGAGATAAGTGTCTTGACTTATGACTCTTTCACTAAGTAAAACTTTCAGATGCAGCCTTTATTGTTATGGACTATTAATGACTTCTCTGCTTATAGCATGTTATTAGGATAAAGCACCCATTAGGTTATATCATGCCTATTTTGCATGGAGCATTGTAAGTCATTCTACTTGAAAGAAGGGCAAAAGTTATCATTCTTTAATTGTCACCACCAATTTTTGCCATCACAACATCCATTTCATCGAGATAAAAAGTCATTCCGTAATGGGCTTGAAGAAATATCTACTATCCCTCAAAGATTTTCTGACAATGATCTATAGGAAAAAGTTTGTAATTTGCCAAGAATGATCAATAGAATTGACACTAACAAGTTGCTTGGGTTCAGTCACCATCATAATTAGACGAAACGTTCTAATATTCATGGATTTGCCTTATTGGAACACTAACTTGATTCAACATAATCATGATGTTATAAATATTAGGAAGAATGTATTTGATAACATATTCAACACGATTATGGATGTAAAGGGCAAGACAAAGGACAATGTGAAAGTTAGAAGAAACTTATTGTTTATTGTAATAAAAAAATTAGAATTAAAGGATCGAGGTGATGGAAAGATAGTAAAGTCAAAAGCATCATACACTTTAACAAAGGATTAATGGAAGTTGGTGTGTGAATGGTTTAAAAACTTAAGGCTTCTTGATGAATATGCTTCAAATTTGGCCAAATGTGTTGATATGTAAGATTGTAAATTATCTAGAATGAAAAACCATTATTGTCATGTGTTTTTTGAAAGATTGATTTTATTACCTTTAAGGACTTGTTACTCAAAGCAATTTGGAATGTTTTAATAGAGGTAAATCTATTCTTTAAGGACATTTATTCATCAATTATAAAAGTGAAACAAATGCAAAGACTTAAAGAAAACATTGTTATCACTCTTTGCAAGTTAGAAAAGATCTTTCCTTCAGTTTGTTTTAACTCTATAGAACACCAACATATTCACTTGCCTTATGAAGCAAGAGTTAGTGGACTTATGCAATACCAATGGATGTATCCATTTGAAAGGTACATACCAAAATATATTTGACATACAAAATTGAAACCAAAATTTTATTGAATACTTACTAAATAGATCTCTATATAGGTTTATGTTTCATCTTAAGAGAATGGTTTAAAATAATGATAGTGTCAAGGGGTTAATTTGTGAAGCATACCACATTACTTTGAACCTCACATTCAAAGAAAATTAAATATATTATATCAAAATGATGGGGGGAGTAAGGTTGATTGTCATGATGGATGTGTTTCTATATTCACTCATCCAAGTCGTCTAACAAGAAAAGAGAAAAAACAATTTTGGATAGAGGATTAATTTAATTCAGTAACCATATTTGTTTTGCTAAATTGCAATGAAATTCAACCATTTCTTTGGTATTTTTAACCACCATAAGATGTTGGTCAAATTTATGAATGGAAAATATTGTGCAATAAATTATATACAGTTTGATGTAGAATTTTTAAAGAACAATTAAAGCAAAGAATACCTCTAGCAACAAAACAAGAGATAGAGGCTAGGGTGGCCAATAAATTTACAAAGTGGTTAGAGGAATATGTAACCTTATTGAACAATGTGTGTTTATGTATGTTGTTATAGGTTCAGTGATAGCCATAGTTTTTCTCTTAATAACTTTTAATGTGCTTAGGTTTTAACCCCAAGAACAATGTGGATGATGTCTGTATAAAGGATTTAGCTTTTGGACCATCTAAAGAAATACACTCATGGCCTCAGTATTATGTCAATATGTATAGGTTCCACACAAATGCTTATAACTAAACAAAATCCACCATTAATAGTGGAGTGTGCATTAAGGGCACAAGTGATGATGAGTTTGAATGTGACTACTTTGATATGTTGGAAGAAGTGATAGAGCTACAATATCTAAATCCAACCTCCATGGAAACTAGAATTATGTTATTTAAGAGTGATTGGTTTAACTCCCAAATAAATAAAGCATGGAAGGTTCATAGTCAATATGGCTTAATTAAGATCAATAGGAGAAAAAGATTTCCAAAGTACAAACCCTTTATACTTGTGCAACAATCTTAATAGGTTTATTTTGTAGAATATGCTAGTAAAATATATGATAGAATTGATTGGTGGGTTGCTTATGAAGTAAAAAATAGAAGTATGATAACTACATCAAATGTAACATTCCAAGAGGATGAAGTGGTTGCACAATTTGAAATTGAAATTGACGAGATTGATCATCTTTGTAGTGGGATGGAGGAGGAGGTTGAAATACAAAACCATGATGATGCTGATGAATATAAGCTTTTTGAAAATGATGAGTCTAGCTTTGACTGTGACATCAAGGAAGAAGATGAAATTAGTGAAAACCATGATAGTGAAAGTGATGACGACACTGATGATATATCAAACTTTTCATATGTCACAATCATTTAGGTAAGAAAATGTTAGCTTAGTATCCATGCATTTCATTAAAATTTCGTATAAAATTGCTTTTGGAAGAATTTTTTTCCTATATTTCATTTTAAAGTTCAATTACCTAATTATAAACATTATAAGTATGGTAAAAGGTAAAGAAAAATCTAGATCACTCAAAGTTCAGAGAAATGAAAGTGATGAATCAAGGCAATGTCAGTTGACAAGTGCAAGTAATGAAGCAACCATAGAGCAAGCACCCTTAGAGCGTGATCGTCCACCTCAAATATCAACGATAATGATCATCCTAAGAGTGATTATCCCACTTTAACTGATACTTAGCGAACTGATATTGAAAGAGGACAAAATTTGCATATACATTAAATGTATACATATTAGCACATATATGTCGAACCATATAAGAACTTGTATATATATATATATATATATACAATTTTATTTTTTAATTTTCCCATTGTCTTCCTTAATTATCTAACACTACAGACTTTGTTTATTTTTTAGGTAACATCCATACCAAGTTATGTGTGATTGGTCGAAAATAATGAAAAAGTATTTTAATGGACCCTAGGTTAAGTGAGATGATACACTAATAGAGGTGAAAGATCGATGGTTTGGTGAGTTTAAAGTACAAATTATTTTTTTCAAACCTTTACTTTTTTTTTCAACTTTAAAGTGTTGGCTAATTTTTCTATTATGAATTTTTATTGTAGAAAGTATACATTTGGGAGGATAGATTTAATGTGAGATTAGCAGGCTATATGACAATGTTATCAAGAAAAGAAGATTGAGAAGTGTCCTTTACTATGCAAGGAATACCTTCAAAGAAAATAGATGTAAGCCTGTGTGGATTGCTAATGATCGTCAAAACATACTTACACATATATGGTCTTATCCAAATTTCAAAAGACTATATGAGACCAATGCAAAGAATATATTGAGTGACAAGGAGGGACTTGGACCATCATGCCATATATGAGGATCAATACCATACTAAAAGCTTAAGAGGAAAAATGTATTAATTTCATATATACATATACACACACATAAACATATATAAGTTTCCATTTAGAATTTAATTTTAGTTAAACTACATGGTAATCATTCTATGTGGTTTTAGGAAGAATTGACAAGGAAAGAAGCTCGCCCATCGCTAATATTTTTTATGACGCATAAGAAAAAGGTAATGGAGTCTATATTAACAATAAAATAAAAAATATTATGGCTAAAACTTGATTTCTAATTACCTAAAGTATTATGGGAAATTGAAATCACCACCAAATAATGTTTGTAATTGATAAAAGATTATCGCTTGTAGGGTTAATTATAATATATACAATATTATTTGATGAGATCAGTTCACTATTTGACTACAACTCAATAGTTGGTATTGAATTTGCTACTGCCACTACTACAGATGAATGATTGAAAATGTATTTAATAACATATCATACACTATCTGTCATTATTCTTGCATAATTTAGAATTGCAACTGCTATCAATTATGTTGTTTTCATTGTGTTGATTTTAGTTTGTTATATTTTCTTTCCATAAGAGTCAAGTCTTGATACATGGTGTTAATACTTCTTTTGTTTCCAAGTTCACTAACTATTACTCACTGTGTTATATTGTATTGTTTACCTGGTGTTCAATATGACCTTTACCTATTCCTTTCCTTAAGAATCAAGTCTTGATTTCAAAGCATATGTAACTCATTAATTGTCAAGATAATTGTTCATGATTTATTCTCTTGAGCATGTTCAGCCTGGTCTGTTTCATTAACTTTGACTATGGTAATAATGTTTTGTCTCACGACCATGCTTGGGGACTTTCTAATAATTTGTTCCTTATACTTTCTAGATGATGTAAACTTAATAAAAAGGTGATGTTTATATATGTTCTTTTATGTGAATTAGCATAGGTTTCACTTTTGTATGTGTGTGTATATACCTTATAAACTTCAGTTTTGAATTTTAAATACATAAATTGAATTCATTTTTTAACTTTAACAGAATAAGTTTAAGAATAAAATGAGAGAGTCCCTAGGTGACACATCAAATATTCAAGGCGATGACAAACATGAACGGATTATAGGGAATGATATTGAGTTAGAAATGTCTGTATGGAGCAAAGTTGTTGGTGGTCCAACAAAGGGAAGGATTTATGGTCTCAGCTCAGAAGCTTCTGTGATTTATGTTGCTTAAGTCTCCCAACCTACTGTGTCAAGGTCTTCAACTCATATAGCTACACTTAATCAATATAACTTGGAACAAATGGAGAGGAAGTGTCAAGAGGTTGAAAATGAGAGACAAATGATGCACCAAGAGGCTCAAAGAGAGAAGGAGGAATTACAAAAAGAAATATAAGACCAAAGAGCAAAGGTGCAACAATTACTTAGTAATAATGGATTGCCTCCTTTTTAGCCGACGACGCAACCAAGGGATCCATCTGCAAGCTCTAGCACAATGCCAAATAAAAACAATTAACTTTTATTAGACATTAATTTATATTTGTGTATGCTAGTGAGACTGCTTTATTGAGATTGATCATTGTGACTTTGGTCGTTCTACATTGTAATTAGATATAAATACTAGTTTAGTGTGATATTATCTTCATATATTAGTAGTACATTACTTTCTTATATTTTGTATAGCAGAAACTTAGATTTAGATCTTAAAAGCAAATAAATGATTTATATAAAAATATAGATAATTGATGTGTGCATTTCATACACTTATTTTAATTACTTTACATTGCTTTAGTTTCTAGTATTTTATTATTCTTATGTTCTTTTATATGTCATGTAGGGTTTTAAGTGCTAAAGAGCAATGTGGAGCTAAATTAGAGAATTTGGAAACAAATATAAAAGATTTGACAAAGTGCTAAATTGTTGACCAATAGTGTCCCTTAAAATAATAATAAATTCATCTCCATTGCTTAATATGGGGAGCTTCCAAATTCTAGTAAAAATAAACATATAGAGCTTTCCAATAAGTATAAGATCACGCAATTTGGATAAGGAGAGTGTGAGATATGAATTTTCGAAATTCCCTATCATGTGCAGTAACTTGCGCGAAGGAAAATCCTTGGTCCAAATTTGTTAAAGTGTATATCCTTTGGTTGAAGTCCAAAAGTAGTGATTCCTAAGTTCAAGTTTAAGCCCAAGATGTCTAGTTTCTAATGGATTTGTAATCAATTCATTTAGAGGTCTACAAAAAGAGTTATGTGATTTTTTCATCAATTGTTTAGAAATTCATTAAGTCCTTATCCAACTATAAGTCCTTGATTCATAGGATTTCTAATTGGTTTCAACTTGAATTGCTTTGTAACACCTTGTACACTGTCAAAACCATAAGATATTACCAAAAAGGGAGAATGACATTTTTAGACTTTGACTCAGTCAATGGATTAGGAGGTTCCTAATTCTTGTAGTTTTCTAATTCTTGGAATTTCATAAACTCTTGTATGAGCTCTTAACCAATCCCCTCATTATAAATAGAACTGGTGGTAGCCCCTCTTAATTAATAAAACCATCATCAAGCTCTCACCTTCTCTCACACACACACATATTCTTAGACCTAGTGTTTGGAGGCAATATTTCCACCAAAAGAAAGAGGACAACTTTGGATACAAGATCAAGGAAGCCATGCATACTTTGATTGTCAACAAGTTTTCTACCTACTTCTTTTAGTTTTCCATGATTTATCTTTCCATTTGGGTTTTTCTTTCCATAATGCTAGGCTTATTTTCTTCTAGGTTAAGGGTGATGAGGAAATCCTAAGATTTAGTTTTGTTTTTGGTTTAAGATTATTGTATTTTGATTCGAACAAAGTTATATTTTCAACATTTAATTGTTAATGATTATGCTTTAACTTGTTTAGTCTAGCCATATAAACTTGTTATTAGTTTGATCTATTTCTAGTTTAGGATTGTACGCATCATATGATTCTAAATCAAAGTAGCAACATGTTAATAGTGATAAGTCTATAATAGTGTTATATTTGTATATGATTTACTAGAGACTTATCATGTATTTTGGATAAATTTTTTTAATTTAGTGATCAAATAATGTTAATTTCATGAATTTTATGGGTTAGACAATTTGGTAGCTTTCTTGTATTAAAATTATCTAATTTCATCCTATTTTGATGGAAATTCCATGATAATAGTTTTAACAAAGGGAAATGAGGTCTTGAAGGCATGGAAGAGAAAGATTCAAGAATGCTAGGAAGGATTTCACAAACAATGTGGAAGTTGGAAGAAGCCAAAGAAGAAAGTTCAGTTGATATTCAACTTAAAATGGTGAATACTTAAATTTGATGCCCCTTTTGGACCCATAAACATTAGAATTTGAAAACTGTCATTACATGTAAAGTTGAAAATCTCATCGAGAGCTTTCTAATAAGTACTAATTTGCTAAAATCGTACATTGGATTGCTAAACACTAAAGTTGTTTTAATTAACATCTTTATGGTGCCTTGTAATGCAAAATCCAAAGATTGGGTGCGAAGGTACCAAAAATTGGCACCTTGGCGCTAACACACAACCTTATTAAGAGTATTTGCTTATTTTGACAGGGAAGGTACTATAAATAGGAAAAATTAGGATATTTTAGGTAAGAAAACTAGGGAAGAAGGTTGAAGGCACAAAATAACTCTAGAGAACAAGGGTTTTAGAAGGAAACTTCAATCAACTCGCTTTACCAAGCTGTTTTCTTGGAAGGAAAGGCTAAGGGTTGGTTTCATTGGATTCCCCTTGGCCAAACCTCCATGGATTATTCCATGAAGGACTCCTTCCATTCTTTTCTCCTTCTTTATATTTTCTCTTTTTGTTTTCATTTATGTAGCATTGATTAAAACTTGTTTTTAGTTGTTTTGTTAGATAATTAAGAATATTGAGTTGAGACTTATTGACTTTGTATCCACAAATGTTAATTGAGATTATTTCATTACTCTTGTAATTATTTGTTGATTAATGAATTGGGACTTTCATATTGTTTAGTTAATTGAAATGATTGCAAGTGGATTGAATGGGTTATATTGATGAATTTCTTAATAATCTCTAGTCATAGAGTTAAATGCCTACAAGGTGTTTGATGAAATTACTCATTAAGAATTAAGTAGAATATGCCTTAAATGATTGCGATCAACCTTTAAGGTATATTCATACTTATATTCTCAGTGATTTTCGATAGCTTAAAGCATCTTAGGATTAGTTTTCCTTAAATGAATGGGATTAACCTTTAAGGAACATTATTAGTTATGGTAGTGCAACTCTACCTAGATGACTGGGACAACCTCTAGCTAGGTTGTGTTTGATAGTTTAGCTCTTAATCTTAATGTATTTTAGGGATGATTTCATTTAAATGATTGGGATCAACCTATAATTAGAATTAGAACTAGAATTAGGATAACTACTAGGATTAGGCTTATGTTTTATTGAAATAAATCATCTAGAAGTGGATTTAACTATGTAGGTGCAAAGTAAATATTGAACTTAATAACTCTCAATTAGTTTAATCTAGTGTAGTGTCTTGAGTCCTTTTCTTTTTATTTAGAGTCTTAATGAGCCTATTGTTATTTAGATGCTTAGTTTCATTGTTAAATACTTGAATCATTTCCTAGTGATTGGATTTTTCTAGGCCATTAGTGTAAATATGTAATAACTACACTAACCCATTCTTTTGTACGTATAGTATATTTGGTAAGTAAAAATTTAGTCTTAAGAACAAGAAAGATAACACATTATCCATATGGGAACCATATTGGATCTTTTATATCCTTTTACTATAATTTGACCTGTATACTTGTGGGTCATCATTAATTAATTGCTTTGTTGATTTCAAGGAAAATCTAACCAAGAATGGAAGTTCTACGTTAGGCTAGAAAGTCTTGAATGGTTGTGCATTCTATTGCAATTGCTAATTGAATTTAACGGATGTTCCCTAAATCAATTTTCAATTAGAGTTAGGTTCAAGCCTAACTATTATGAAAGTTAGATAATTACTCCTTCTAGTTATCCAAACCATTGACTTAGTGAGAATAGGAAAGCATGATAATTTAAAACCAGAACATACATGTCTTAGTGGTGGAAGCAATCCCTTAACCAATTCATTATCATATGATGAATCCATCTAATTCAAATGCATTTGTTTCTTTGCTATTTTTTTGTTTTAATTTCCAAAATTTGATTCCATTCTAATCAATATTCAGTCCATTTGCATTAAAGTCCTATGTGTAATTGCATCTTAGTTTATTAATTTCTAGGGTTTTGTTTTAAGTTAAAGCTTAGTCAATTCTAATGTAACCAATTGAATTAATTCTTCATGGGATCAACACCTTATTTACAGTTTGCTAGAAAATTCTCAAGACCGAATAGGGGTTTTAATCTTGGTAGTTTCATGACCTATCAAAATTTTGGTGTCGTTGTTGGGGAATCACATCTCAATTGGATTTTTTTTATTTAGAATTAATTCAAAGTTGTCTCCTTTTTGTTTTCTTTTATTTTTCCTTATTCTACTTGGGTTTTAACTTCTTGTTTTGCATTGTCATATCGGTGTATGGTAAACTTAAACCAAAGATGGAAAATTTCTGAAAGTTTGATAGACATCTTTCATTTTACAAAGAAGAATTGTTCAAACCTAGACATCAAGAACCACCATCACCTAAATTTCTAGACACTCCTATTGATTATTCTCCCTCCAATCTTGATTTCCTCCAATCGCCTTGACTTAGAGTATCAAGTCAAAGAAATGGCTCAAAATAACAATAGCAATACCTTAAAAGAACTTGCTCAACTGGATCTCTATGTAGAGCCTTTTTGTATCTAACACCCAACAGTTGGAGGGGGTTTTGAGTTTAAAATGAGGTTAATTAACTTACTCACTAAATTTCATAACAACTGGAGAAGATCCTAATAAACATCTTAGGATGTTTCAAGCTTTTTGTTCTACGCATTGGCCAGAAAACATGATAGACGATCAAGTTTTGCTTAGAATATTCTCATTATCTTAAAAAGGACATACAAAGGATTGGCTTTTCTATTTACCTCCTGGATCAATAAACACCTAGATTGAAATGAAAATGATATTCTTAGAAAAGTAGTTTCCATTTTCTAAATGTCATCCCTAGGAAGGAGATATGTGGTATTAAGCAAACACCTGGAAAGACATTTATGAGGATTGGGAGAGACTTTAAAGGCTTTGTGCTAACTACCCTAATCATCAAATCACAAAGCAATAACTTATATAACACTTCTATGAAGGGTTAACATATAGTGAAAAATTGATTCTTGACATATTTAGTAGTGTAGCCTTGTTAAATAAAACTCCTATAGAAGCAAGATGGTTGATTTAAACAATGGCAGAAAACAAGCAATAATTTGGCTCAAGACATGATTATAAAAGAGTAAATGAGGTAGACATGAGCTCATTGCAGCAACAACTATATCAATTAGGCTCTATTGTTAAGCAAATGGCCAAGATGCAAACTAATAGTAACACATCAACCGCAAAACCATGTGGAATTTGTTTGCAACCTAGCCATTCTATGGATAAATGTCTAACCTTGCAAGAGGAGGATTGCAATGTCATCTTCAATCTTTTAGGAGATAATCAATGTCAACCATACCAACAATAAGGAACCAACTAAGGTAACTTCTATGGTGGAAATTAATTCAAACCTACTAGCTTTCAGCCAAAGCAATAATTCATGTAAGGGCCTCAACCAACTAACTTTCAAAAGTTTAATTATTCATTAAAGGAAATGATGAAAACTATAGCCCTGAATCATATTCAGTTGTAACAAACTGTCTCAAATGCATTAAAAGAACATGGAATTCCAATAAGAGACAAGAATTGGTATGAAAGCAATGGAGATTCAACCAATGACTATGATAAAAAGGATAAATTACTTGTTCATAATCCTTTAATTGTAATTTCACCATCCCAAGACAGAAGCCAACATTATGTGGATGCATCACTCTAGAAGCCTAGTAGTACTCAACAAAGGTGTGCGCAACTCCCATCTTTCCCTTAAAGGGTAACTCAATCCAAAAAGGAGTTAGAAAAGGAAATTTCAGACGTATTCAAAAAGGTGCAAATCAATCTTCCTTTACTTAAGGCAATTAAACAAGTGCCTAAATATGCTAAATTTTTGAAAGAGTTGTGCACCAATAGAAGAAAATTAAAAGGCAATGAACGTGTGTAACTTGGAGAACAAGTGTCAGCCATCTTCCAAAAGAACTTACCCATGAAATGCAAGGATCCATTTTCATTCTCTATCCTTTGTATTATTAGAGATCAAGAGCTTAACAAATGCATGTTAGATCAAGGGGCTACCATTAGTGTTATGCCTTTATGCATCTATCAAACTCTTAACATAGGTCCTATGAAAGAAATAAGTGTCGTCATGTAACTTCTTGGTGAATCTCTTATCTACCCAGCAAGAATAGTTAAAGATGTAATTGTTAAGGTAAATGAATTGGTTTTCCCTACTAACTTTCACAAGCTTGCATGGAGGACAAGTATTCTCAAAATCCTACACCAATTCTACTAAGGAAACCTTTCCTCAAAACAATAAGGACTAAAATTGATATTTAGGAAAGGACTTTGACAATGGAATTTGATGATGATGTTCTTAAATTTCATTTGTTTAATTCTATAAAACATACAACTGAATATGAATCTTTATGTTGCATTGAAATTTTTTATGATCTTGTTGATTTAGTGCAGCAAAATTTGATTATGATAAAGATGATCGCTAGGAGTATGCAATTGTTAATGGTCTAGAGACAAAACAAGTTAATGAAGGTGTAGCATTTAACCTTAGGAAAGATGTCAATGATAAGGCGGTTGCTCTAAAATCATTACCCTATTTTCCTCCTAAAGGGATGTTGAAACTTAAACTCCCCATTCATTTAGAAATATTCAAGCCTTCTATGGAGTCATCTCCCCAACTTGAATTAAAGTCATTACCTTCACAATTAAAGTATGCATTTTTGGGAGACAATGATACACTCCCAATTATCACTACAAATAATCTTACCTAACTACAAAAGGAAAATCTTATTCATGTGTTGAATGAATACAAGACCACCATTAGTTGGACAATTGCTAATATTAAGGGAATTAGCCTAGATGTTTGCATGCATAGGATTTTAATGGAAGATGGAACAAAACCCTATAAAGAATTGCAAAGACGCCTCAACCCACACTTAATAAAGTAGTAAAGAAAGAAATTTAGAAGTTGCTTCAAGTTAGTATTATTAATGCCATCACTAATTCTAAGTGGGTAAGGCTAGTTCAAATTTTACCTAAGAAGTCTGGTACAATAGTTAGAAATTCAGAAAATGAACTTGTTCCAACTTATGTACAAACTAGTTAAATGATGTGCATTTATTATAGAAGACCCAAATTAGCCATAAGGAAGGACCATTTCCCTCTCTTATTCATGGATCAAATGTTGAAAAGATTGGTAGGACATTCTTACTATTGTTTCTTGTATGGATACTTAAGGTAAAATCAGATCACATTTGCCCCTGAAGATCAGCATAAGACTACCTTTATATGTCCTTATGGAGTTTTTGCATATTAGAGAATACCATTTAGGTTATGTAATGCCACTGTAACTTTTTAGAGATGTATGGTAAGCATCTTTTCTAATTACAATGAGAATATAATTGAGGTATTTATGAATGACTTTTCTATCTATGGTGATTCTTGACTTATGCCTTGAAAATCTTTAACATGTGTTAAAAAGATACTTAAAAAAGGATTTATGTTAAATTGGGAAAAAAAGTCATTTTATGGTTTACCATGGTATTGTTCTTAGGCATGTTATATCTACTAAAGGCATAGAGGTAGATAATGCAAAAAATAACCTCATGAAATCCTTACCCTACCTTACTTCGATGAGAGAGATTAGATCTTTTCTTGGACATGCAGGGTTTTATAGGCGTTTCATTAAGGATTTTTCAAACATCCCTTATCCCTTATGCAAATTGTTACAAAAGGATGTCAAATTCAAATTTGATGAAGAGTGCAATGGAGCATTTGACAAATTGAAAGAGTTTATAATATTTACCCCAATCATTGAACCTTTTAATTGGAATTTGCTATACGAGATAATGTGCGATGCATTAAATTTTGCTACAGGGGCTGTCTATAGGCAATGTGTTAGAAAACTTTTCAATGCCATCTATTATGCTTCTCACATACTCAATGATGCTTAATTGAACTACTCCATAACAAAATAGGAGTTTTTTGCTATAATCTTTTCTTTAGCAAAATTTCATTCTTATTTAATTGGCTTTAAAGTTCATGTGTTTACAAATAATGCAACCTTAAAGTACTTACTTATTCTAACTTTGTTAGATTGTATCTCCATCAGTTGAAGTCCAAAAGTAGTGATTCTAGAGTTCAAATTGAAGCCCAAGATGTCTAGTTTCCAATGATGCTAGAATCAACTCATTTGGAGGTTTACAGAAAAAGTTGTGATTTTTACCATTACTTATTCATAATTCCATTAAGTCCTAATCCAACTAGGAGTCCTTGATTCATGAAATTTCTTATTGGTTTTAACTTTGATTGCTTTGTAACACCTTGGACACTTGTTAACACCATAAAATATGACCAAAAGAGGGAGGATAAATTTTTAGACTTTTACTTGGTCAACGGATGAAGAGTTTCTTAATTTTTAAAGTTTCCTAAACTTTTGTATAAGCTCTCTACCAATTCCCTCATTATAAATAGAACTGGTGTTAGCCCCCTTTTAATCAATAAAACCCTTATCAAGCTCTCACCCTTTCTCTCACACTCACATATTCTCTAACCTAATGTTTAGAAGCAATATTTCCACCAAGAGAAGGTAGATAGCTTTGGAGATATGATCAAGGAAGTCATTAATACTTTGATTTTCAATAAGTTTTCTATCTTCTTCTTCTACTTTCCATGATTTATTTTTCTATTAGGGTTTTGCTTTCTATAATGCTAAGATAATTTTATCTAGGTTAAGGGTGATATGAAAACCCTAAGATTTTATTTTTATTTTTTTTGGTTTGAGATTACTGTGTTTTGATTTAAACTGAATTGTTAAGATTTTCAAGATTTAATTGTTAATGATTATGCTTTTACTTGTTTAGTTTGGTCATTTAAACTTGTTGTTAGTTTGATCTATTACTAGTTTAAGATTGTATGCATCGTATGATTCTAAATCAATGTAGCAACTTGTTAATCAATGAATTGCTTTGTTAATTTCAAGTACAATCTGACCAAGAGTGGAAGTTCTATGTTAGGCTTGAAACTCTTGAATGGTTATGCTTTCTATTGTGATTGTTAATTGAATTTAAAGAACGTTCCTTAAATCAATTTTCAATTAGGGTTAGGTTTAAAATGTTTTAAGCCTAACTATTATGAAAGTTATATTATTATATGTTCTAGTTATCTAAACCATTGACTTAGTGAGAATTGCGAAGCATAATAATTGAAAAACAAAACAAACATGTATTAGTGGAGGAAGCAATCCCTTAATCGATTCATTATCATATGATCAATCTTTCTAATTCAATTGCATTATTTCCCTACTATTTTTTCATTTTAATTTTCAAAATTTAATTCCAATTCAATCAACATTCAATCCACTTACATTAAAGTCCTAGGTGTCATTGGATCTTAGTTTTCTTAGTTCTTAGTTCCTAGGGTTTTGTTTTAAGTTAAATCTTAATAAATTCTAAAGTAACCAACTAAATTAATTCCTTGAGAGATCGATACCCTATACACACTTTATTATAAACATCTCAAGACTAAATAGGCTTTAATTTTGGTAATTTAACAACCTATCAATAATTTTAAACTAGAAAAATTTTGTGACAGATTAGTGACAGAAATTCTATCTCTATATTTTAGTGGTTATTGCTTTTGTAATGACAATTCGTCACTATTATTGGGATATCTATTAACTATTAGTGACTGAGATTCCATCACTTATTGAGATAACAAATTAGTGACAGAAGCTTTGTGAACACCTCATCTCTATCTAAATTTATCATGGATTTGTTAATTAAGCAAATGAGGAAAATAAGAAGGACAGAGGTTCAAATGATATTTTTAAGCAAAAAACAAATTAAAATTCAAAACGAATAATGAGGGAATTTAAGAAAAAAAACAACAAATTGGGAAATAAGAATTAATAATAATAATAATAATAACAAATCAAAATATAAAAAAAATCATCATAAAAAAATACAAAATAGGAAAAATCCAAAAATAAATGTTAATGGGGATGATGATAAAAAAACAAATGAATAACAATAAATAAATAAAATATAATAATAATAATAATAATAACAAGGGATTAAATAAATAATAATAATAATAAAATAAATAATAATAATAATAAATTAAAACAAGAATTACTTAGGTAAGAGGACACAACTTCCAAGGGGTGCAGTTTTTGGCGGTGATCTCTTTCGGCTGCAAGTGGGCAACTTGCTCGTAGCTGTGGTGGCAGTCTGTAGCTCGGCTGAGGAGATGACAGGAGCAAGTGATAACGATGGAGGCTTCAGCTAATAAGAAGGAGGGCTGCTGTTGAGGGAGGAGATCGAAAGAGTGGCTGCAAAGGCAAGAAAAAAAAAGGACGGAGAAGACTTGAGAGAATGGGAGAGTTGCTGTGAGAAACCAAGAACTGAGGAGGCTAAGAGTTGTTATAAGGGAGAACCGAGAGAGAGGAGTGGAGCTGTTGTGGAAGAGAAACCAAAAAAAAAAAAGAGTCTGGAGAGTGGCTGAAAGGAGGAGAAACCAAGCTGCAGCAGTGACAAGCCAAACTGAGCTGGAATCCAGAAACAAAGCGAGCTAAACTGAGTTGGAACTGAAAAACATAACCAGCTGGGCTGAGCTATGGTGACAGTCGAGTAAACCAGGAACTTGCTCCCCTGTTCCGAGCAACGTGAACAGGGGCAAACACAGGAAAATAACCTAAGCTAAGAGTAGCCGTGAAGGAGAGAAGAGAAAGGGACATGGCGCTACTCTTGCTTTCTTGTGGTTTTCCGTTAAAGGGTAGTTGGTAAGGAATCTGACCTTGGCAAGAAAACACTGCTAAGCTTTGGTAATCTTATTCATTTATCTGTTTACTCGTTACCTACGTGCTAGTGCTTCTAAGTTCTTCACTCTCGGTTAATGCTTGCTTTCCTTTTCCATCAGGATCATCTACACTATATGTGTGTCTATATATATATAAAGGTATATATATATATATAGGTAGATGTATATATATATATAGGGTGTGTATATAGATAGATATATATATATACGTAGATATGTGAAAACAACTATGAGTGCACGTATATGATGTGGATAGCCTTGATATTACCTTATGCATGTTTGTTCTCTCCTTCCATTGTTGTATACATGTATATATATGTGTGTGAGTATATATGTGTATATATATATGTATGAAGATATATATATATATATATATATATTGAAAATTGCGAAAGATTTTGCCCTGATGCCGTGGAGGAGAGTGAGAGAGAAAGGGTATAGGTTTTCCATGTTTTCTTGAAGCTTACTCTCTTCTTACATACATACTATATATGTGTTTATACATATATATATATATATATATATATATACATCCATATTCATATATATATATATATATATATGCGCGTGGGTATATGAGTTCATGCTTCCTGAAGCTCTTTACCTTTCATTTTTCCCTGGTGCCGTGGAGGAGAGTGAGAGAGAAAGGGTATAGGTTTTCCATGTTTTCTTGAAGCTTACTCTCTTTTTACATACATACTATATATGTGTTTATACATATATATATATATATATATATGAATATGGATGTATATATATATATGCGTGTGGGTATATGAGTTCATGCTTCCTGAAGCTCTTTACCTCTTATACAATACTCACATATATATCACATATGAGTTTATATATATATATATATATATGTGTGTGTGTGTGTGTGTGTATGTAGCGGTATATATAAATATGTGTGGTGATATATGCTTCCTGTTTTTCCCTGAAGCTTGTTCTTTTTTTTTATCATACTCATATATATTATTATATGCGTCTATATGTATGTATATATATATACATATGTGTGAGTGTATGTATAGATGTATATAGATACATGTATCATTGTTACCCTTGGGTCAATAGGAGATTAATTTTGGCTTTATAAATAAAGTTCTAAGAAAGTCATCGAATGAGAATATTATTCTCTTCAGGTGTCTTGGGATCGTGTGAGATTTGGATCTACTTAGATCCCAGAAAATTATTAATTAAAAATTAATACATACTTGCTATAAATAATAACAATACGAAAATAATAATAATAATAATAATAATAATATTGATTTAATATTGATCTTAATTAAATATTTTTTTTATCTGCAAAATTATCGCATGAGAGTTTTGCTCTCCTTAATTGTATGGGATTATGTAAGATTTTAAGTCTCCTTAGATCCCTAAAATTAGTATACATTTGTTTAAATAATAATAATATAAATAATAATTAAATATTGATCTTAAATTAAATATTTTTATTATTTATGAAATTATCGCGTGGGAGTTTTGCTCTCCTCGATTGTATGGGATTATGTAAGATTTTAAGTCTCCTTAGATCCCTAAAATTAGTATACATTTGTTTAAAATAATAATAATAATAATAATAATATAAATAATAATTAAATATTGATCTTAAATTAAATATATTATTTATGAAATTATCGCGTGGGAGTTTTGCTCTCCTCGATTGTAGGGGATTATATGAGATTTTAGTCTCCTTATATCCCTAAAATTAGTATACATTTGTTTTAAAATAATAATAATAATAATAAATAATATAAATAATAATTAAATATTTTTTTTATCTACAAAATTATCGGGTGAGAGTTTTGCTCTCCTCGATTGTATGGGATTATGTGAGATTTCAATCTCCTTAGATCCCTAAATTTGGTACACATCTTTTTTTTTTAAATATATATATATATATATAATAATATTTACTTCAATTAAATAATTTCTATTATTTACCAAATTATCGTATGAGAATATTGTTCTCTTCGACTGTATGGGATCATGTGAGATTTTAATCTCCTTGGGTTCCCAAAACTAGGACCTATTTGTTATAAAATAATAACAATAATAACAATATTACAAAAATAAACGTCTTAATCAAATAATTTCTTTTCTTTACGCGACCGAATTCTTTCTGTATAATCATTTCGTTTCATTTAAATTTCAAAATAAGGATTAAAACTCCAAAAATGAACAAAAATTGTAAAAAATAAAAATGAAGAGGTCAAGAGAGCTAGATTAATCAAATTGTCATAAATTAAGACACACAGATCAAACCTCAATTTTGTTTTGTTTATGGAAATCTGTTTAATCTAAACTCTCTTGTTCTCATCATAAAATTTACAAACAATCGACCTATAGACACACCTTTGTCGTCGAACTACGTAGACTTTGATCCCTATCGTAGGGTATGTAGGCCCTAGGCTCTTATCCTAGGTCAAGTCCACCCTTTGTAAATATCTATCTGTTTGCATTCATTCTTGTTGTTTTGTCTCCTCTATTTAACGGGCATGTATGTCAATAAAAAGGGTAATCATGATAAATTTAAAAGCTATATTCTATTTCAGCTGACTGGTTTAAGGTAACCATCCTTATGGACGGGTGTTGTGGGGTGCCTAACACCTTCCCCACACTTAAATAGACTCTCAAACTCATCTCTAACTTCGCAGACCATATTGCCTTTTTCTTTTTGTTTTAAATTGGTTTTCCAAAGTTTTCCGTTAAAAATTTTGGTGGCGACTCCAAATAAATTGGTTTTCAATATTCGTTTTTAGGAATCAATTTAAACACTTCTTATTTTATTCCGTCAAAAGGTCAGTTACGACAAGCTTCATCGCTACATCACAAACTTATATCACTTATTTGTGACAACTATTATTTTAATTTAAATTTTTGTATGATGAATGACTGATTTTAGTGACCAAATTAGCTATCACTAATTAGTGACAGACAATATTCCATCACGAATTTAGTAATGAGCAATTGTTCATCACTAATTATTTGTGACGAGCAAAATAGCCTCAAATTTAATGATGAACTAATTTGTCACTAAATTCAATATTAGTGACAGATTTCTAAATTTTGTGACAGATTTGGCCGTCACTAATTTTGATTTTTTTGTAGTGATCAATTGAATATAAATTTGAAAACCCTTATCCATGGATTTATATTATTAATTCTCATTATTCATAACAGTTTCATACATACAAATTTTTTTTTGTTCTTTTATGTTAGATAATGCAACCAACACCTAAGAGGGGTAAACTAGGTGTTTAAAAAATTTTAGTATATCTCAAAATTGTTTTGCACAATACTTGTCATTAGGGTTACTTTAAATATGAAGATAACAATTTGTTTCCCCAAATCATATCATTAAAAAAGTATGTATTTATGTTTGATTCAATTCTTGTTTTCAAGTAAATTAGAACGATCTTACAATTTCTTTAACAATTGGGTTACTTGAAATAGATATATAAGAATGTATCAAGTAATAAATAACAATACTTCATGCAAAATATTAAAATAAAAATAGAGTGTCAATTAAGCAACTTAAAAGAAAAAAAGTATAAGGAAGGAGAAGGAGAACACCGGCATTTATCATAATTTGACTCCAATCCAAACCAACATCCAATCTCTAAGGTTCTACTTAAGATTTTCTTCACTAGTTTCCTAATTTTGAATGGGCACTTTTCATCTTTTACAACATCCAACTCAACCAAGAGTTATTTCTCACTCAAAAAAACAAAGAGCACCTATTTTATTAGTGAAAAATTACTCCACGACTTCCTCACTCTTGTGTGAATTCATTTATTTTATCATGATAGTGAACATTGTAATTTGTCCAGACTATGTCAAATCTCAATTAATGGGAACCCAAAATAGCTAATTAAAGGATAGAGTTAAAATAAAAAAATAAAAAATGCAAAAAAAAAAATTAAAAAAACAGAAATAATACTAAAATGATAAAAATTTGAAAATGAAAATAAAAATAACAAATGAAAAATAATAATAAAGAAGAAAACAAGGGTGATGTGTGAAAATAAAAATGATGAAGAAAAAGAGAAAAAAAAAATAGCAAAAAAGGGGGAAAAAAAAAGATAGAAATGACACAATTGAAATTAGGTCCAAAATAAAAATAAAAACAAGTCCAAACAAAGAGAGTAGGACCTAAGGGGCTGAGAGAGGCCCAATTAAGTTAGAGCTTAGGGATCCAAAAAGGCCTACTAAAACCAAGGCTATTCTTAATCCATGACCCAAGACCCAAGATCCATCTTCAACCTTTTTTTCTCATTTCATTTTACTTGCATTTCACCTACATTTGATCCAATTTTTCAAGATTTTTATTTCTTATTTTTTTCATTTCACACATGTCACCACCATAGGCTTTCCCATTGCATTTCACTTGCATTTGATTTTACAACTTTTTAATTTTTTATTTTCTCTTTTCACATCTCACACATGGCACCTTCTTATTCATCCCTACCAAATTTAATTTTCATTTACATTTAATTATTTATTTAGAATTTATTTCTCACTTAGTACACAATCTAGGCTAGATTTATCCATTGCATTTGCATTTCATTAGCATTTGGACTAAAAATTTTCATAACTCTAACTGGGACTTAGTGATTCACGTTACCCTAGAGCTCTTACACACACACACCTCACTTGAAATCTTCTTGGCTCTTAGAGAAAGCTTCAGTGCTAAAGGAGGAAGAGAAGAGGCTAATGGTGGCGTTATACTTGGTCATTTTCCATTATCCCTCTTCAATTTTAATTTCTGTATTTCAAATTCTTCCTCTTCTTCTTCCTGTCTGGCTGAAGTCATCATGGATTATACATTAATTGATCATCATGGATGTGTTGCTGATGTGGTGGCATTTGATCCTAAGATGTTCGATAAGTTGCTTTACACATATGCTTCATTTTAATGATCAATTTTAGCTTCAATTTGGTCTTCTATGATGAAATGCCTTTGCTGCCAATTTTGTTAGTATTGTGGCATCACATTATGCTTCATTTTGATGACCAATTTTAGACTTAATTTGGTTTTTATGTTGAAATACTTTGCTACCCATTTTTGCTAACATGATGGCGTCACATATGCTTCATTTTGATGATTAATATTAGGCTCAATTTAGTTTCCTATGTTGATATATTTTGTAGGCCATTTTTCTTAACATAGTGGCGTCATGTTTGGAGCATTTTGATGATTAATTTTAGGTTCAATTTGGCTTCCTATGTTGATACACTTGGCTGTCCATTTTTCTTTGCATGATGTTGTCTCATGTATAGTTCATTTGGGTGATCATTTTCAAAGTTAAGTTAGCCACATTAAAGAGTTTATTATGCTATCCATTTTTTTATTTAATTCTACCTTGTGAATGATCCATTTTGATATCAACTTTTAGGTACAATTTCAATGCATATTTGGATTGGAGGGTGGTTCATTTTGGGCATAACTGGTTGTATGTTTAGTGTAAGGAGTTGTCCATTTTAAGGTATTGATTGCATTACATGTTTATCTTTGAATTGGTGGCCCATTTATGTTGATTTTACAGCCATGAATCATGTTGATGAATGTGTTATTTCCCTCATGTTTTATTGTCAATTGACTGCACTTTATCTTCCTTTTTTACCATCAAAGTGGCACCACAAACTATATGTTTATCACATTAATGTTGATCTATAATGTTATGACATGATTAATCTTTGGGTTGTTTAATTTGTGGTGTGAATGTGTAAGTTCTTGCTACCCAAATTATGTGGCATTATGGTGATTTAAAAATTGGGAATCATGGCTAAGATACCTCTAAATCAAGGTACAAAGAAAAACTCAAGCAAGAATGGCAAATTGGTGGCAATGTTAGTAAGAGCAAGTTGTTTAATTACTTTGAGCTTAATTGTAATTAGTGTACTCATAGACTTTTTGTAAGCACTATGTAATGATGAGTATCTAATTAGACACCAACACACATAAACACTTAAGCATGCCTAATTAAACACCAATGCTTGTTTTTAAAAGGTGTCATGTGAGGTCCAACACCTCCATAGGCATTTTTTGGGTTCCTTGCCATGTAAGGTCCAATGTCTCCATAGGCACATCCACAAACATTTGTAATTTAAAACATTAGTGTTGTCATGCGAGACTAATGGCTTCATGAGCACCTAATGATTCATACTTGGACCATATGAGATCCTACGACTCCGTAAGCATCATCCAATATTGGTTGTGCGAATTCAAAATAAACATAGGGTTCCAACAACCCGTATACTATTATGCGCATTTTCTAAAGATAAAGTTAACTTTCAAGGGCTCACATCTAATCGATGTTTATTTCCAAAATTAAACTTAAGATAATGAATGTAAATAAAATTGTTCTTGGTAAAAGTTCCTTTCGTTAATTTCTTTTCTCATTTTATATTAACTTTTTTTGCCATTTTGAAATTCAAGCTAAACAATTTTTAAAACAAATAAAAATGTCTCTTTCTTTGAATATTTTCAGATAAAATATTGAGTTCAAAGACTCTTTGTTTTTCCAAAGTACATTTCATTGATAATTAAAAAAATAAAAAACAAATGTTCATATTTTTCCATAGATATTTCAATGTAAGTACCAATATATCATCTCTTCCAAATTCAAGAAAGTGCACATGAGGAGAAAAAAGAAGATTAAGTCAATTATGTAAATTTAACACACATCTTCGAATTTCTAAATTGTTATGTTTGTGAAAATTGGCCTAATTTCAACTATCTTTGTTCTTTTCACACGCCAAAAAATACTAATCCATCAATACGCATTTTTAGATAAGCTTCATTGACTTTAATCCCTATCGTAGGGTATGTAGGTCATGGACTCTCATCCTAAGTCAAGTCCACTCATTGTAAATATCTATTTTTTCCTTTTTATGGTTATTTTTTTAGCATGTTTAATGTGGGCAATTTGAAATAAATTTAAGACCATATTCTTTACTTTGCTTGGCTAATTTAAAGTAACCATCTTCACTGACAGGTGTTGTGAAGTGCCTAACACATTCCCCACACTCAAATAGACTCTTGAACCCGTCTTTGGTTACGTAGAGCACTTTTTGTTTTTATTTGGTTTTCCAAAATTTTCTATTTAAAAATGTTGGTGGCAACTCCAATGAATTGATTTTCAAAATTCATTTTTAAGAATCAATTTACATCTTTTTCTTCATTTTCTCTCTCCCATCCACTGCAATGTCAAGTATGCCAAGGACATTCTCAATTTTGTATTCTTTATAGATTAATGCAGAGAGCTTAATTTGGACACTTAAATATAGTGTTAGTGAGTAAAATATATTATTATTTTGTTATAATCAAAACAATTTGCAAGTATCAAAATGAATATGAAGGTTAATTGGAAGCCAAAAATTGTATCAAAATATATTATTATAATGTATTGTCTTAAATGGAGAAAAATACCAAATCAATCCCCCACATTTACACTTTATGAGAATTTGGTCCCTCAAAAATTAATTATGACAAATCAGTCCTTCAAAAATCTTATTCTATGTAAAATTATTCCCTCATTAATTTAAATAGAGGGACTAGTTTTGTACAAATTTAAATTTTTGAGGGATTGGTTTTGTACAAACTTAAATTTGTAAGGGATTGATTTGTCACAATTAATTTTGGAAGAACTAAATTGTTACAAGGTACAAAAGTAAAGGACTAATTTTGTACTTTTCTCGTCTTAAATGTATTAGGGATAATTTTATCGAGGTTGATCATAATGGGAATTTTGATAGAATAAAATATTAAACATTTTAATGAAATATGGTAGGGAAAATAAGTTTAGTGTTTGAAACAGTATTTCAGTGGGAGCAAGAAAGATGGCTCCATAACATTGTTTATATATATTTGTTGTAAAAGGAGTGGTCAACAAGATGATAAAAATGATGCAATGCCTATGAATCCCTACCTTGAGACTAGAAATAATTGCAAAGGCAAAATTGGAGTGACACTTATGAAAGGAAAATAAAATGTACTTGACTTTATTAAGGAACATAATCACTAGCTCCATCTTCAAAAACTAATCACATGTTGGCATCAGAAGGTAAATTTTTTGAAGTTCAAAGGCATGAGATTGAGTTGGTAAATTTTAGGCTTCAATAGAAATATGGGAGGAAGTGAATCTTAGTTATACCCACTTGGATAAAAAAGAATTACCTTTTAGCAAGAAGACAATGAAGCATGGTGTATGAGTAAGCTATTGCTTTATTGCAATAATCAATAATAGTTGTTAGAAAATTTGTCAATTACTATCCTATTCAAATGGTATGGAGGAACAAAATACCAATGTCTTTTGGGCAGACATAAAAATGCAGATTGTCTATGGTTTTTTTGGTGATGTAACCCTTGAAATAACATAATGCACTAACAAAGGAAATATTCTACATGCTTTCATTTGTAGATTCAACTATAACAAAAGAGTGGTGATTTTTAAGGCAGTATTATTGTATAACAAAATAGCAATGTCATTTCATTGACTTTCAAATTTTTTGGTAATCCACTAGTAAAGAAATCCTTACTATCTTTACTGATCAAGATCAAGCAATTGCAAAGGCATCATTTGAGGTGATACCATAGGCTTTACATTTACTTTGCACATAGAATTTGATGTAAACAATCATCAAACACTTAGGCCATTTGATGGAAGGTGAAATACATTTCTTTTACTCATTTCAAGCAGTGCTTGTACAAATATAATGAGGAATCATAGTTTGAGATGGCATGGAGAAGGTTGTTGCCAAACTATGGAGTTCATGATAGTACATGTGAAAATCAGTTTACAACATAACAAAAAAATGTGTAGCATGTCATATGATGAAAGCTTTCACCCTTAGCATGCAACTAAGTGAAAACTTGAATTTCCATGTTATGAGTTTAATTAAAGTAGACTTCAATATAATTCAATTCTCTAAGCACTTTGAAATAGTGATAGAAGACAATTGGTACAACAAAATTATATGCGAGTTAAAGTCTAGGCAAAAATTTTCGAAGTTAAAATTGAAAAATTCACTTATTTTGCTGCAACTCGTTTAAATTTACACCATTGTTGTCTTTGAAGTTCCAAAAGGAATTTGATCTACACTAGTTGTATAAGTGTAGAGATGAAAGTCAACTATTGTGAAAATGTTATTTCTTTGGTCAATAGGGAGAATGATTACATTCTTTTCAACAAGTCAATTGCATATAGCTATTGGAAGTTACAGACTATTGGTATATGGTACTACAATGCATTGAATGTGTATGATATTAAAATACTTCTTGTTTAACATATCTTATATAGTTAAACGAAAAAGTGAGACATTATATACAATGTTAGGAGAATGAAATTAAATGAAGATACTAGGATATACTACACATAACAATACAAACAACTCTGTCCCGCACTAATAAGATTAGTAACCAAAGCGTCTAAATGTCAGGATGCATTCAAGTTAGTGTAAATTCATGTTTCAGTTGGCCAAGTGAGTGTTGTAAACTGCTTCTAATTATTTATAGAATATACTATAATTTTTAATTACAACTTATTAAGATGCAAAATTTTATGATAAATTTATCAAAATTACTAATACATAGTCATATGATTGTAGATGACAAAAAAGATTATACAATTAATTGTTCAAACATTCATAGGCTAATTTAACAAAATCAAGGAAGAGGTTTTAGGCCTATATCTATTAACTATCAAAACTTTAGGCCTAGTATTATTCAATTTCTAAACATATTTGATATCCTTTCTAAAATTCTCACTACTACTTCAATTAGAGCCATTAATTGGGCTTAAAAATCCAATGGGATTATCACCATCCGACAACATAAACATAAGTATTATGGCACGTAAAGCTATATCACAGCTTACAACAATGATTTTATCAATTACAAATACTTGTCCAATTAGTGGGACAAATACCCATTATGCATATACTTTAAGAGAGATTTGATAAATTTCCATTTAATACATCAACAACAAAAAGGTGACAATAGATTCTCAATGATATGGAAAAGCATATATAATACTTGAAATATCCATGGAAAATTAATTTGATTTTTATGGAATATTGGATATCATAAAAACAACATATAAATAAACATAATATGTAACTACATCACTGCAATTATAAAGCAACCGAGGTAGACAATGTCATTGACCATTAGGCATTGGGATATCATATCTAGGTTATTTAAGTCTCGTAAAGCCCAACATATGACCATCATACCTAGGTGATTGAGCCTCACATACCCTAACATATGACACCTAACTAGCAAACATGACCCCATCTTTAGATGAGGCGTCCCTCAGTGGGTAAACCAAAAATGTTAGGCAATACAATCTTTGTCTTAATATGTCATCTAATCCATCATGTGGTCAAGGTCAAATTAGTTTAAGAGAGAGAACTACAAAGATTTCCTTTCAGAATTCTTCTTGTGAACACTGATGTACCTTTAGTGGTTAGGAATCCCTTTAATGTCTTAAAAATTTATGTGTTCCTAGTTTCTATTTTTCTAAGTTTAAATTGGTCTATGAGTCTTTCACATATATTCTAGTTCAGGATGTCCTCAGTAAAGATACATTTTTGTCCTCACATCATTTAGGTAGCACATCCTACCATAGAGCTTAAAATTCAAGATATGGTGCAAGAAGCATAACAACCCCATTTTTCCTTTAACCATTTAGATAGCAAAGACTACTATAGATTTTAGGATTCATAGGATGTAATATTTGCTAAGGTCCTAAAAGTCTACAGACATTTAGGCGGCATAACTAGCCATAGTCTAAGGGTTCTTAATGGACATTTAGGTGGCAAATCCAGCCATAGTCACATATATATACAATGTCCATAGGCTCTTCCACAAAGACTAGTTCTCTCCTCAAACTACCATATTGTTACCCTATCATACAAAGTTGAAATACACAATAACATGAACAATTATAATGCTTGAATGACAAAATTTTCATGTAAGAATGCATGATGCATATGAAATTTATATATCAAAGTTCTTAACCTAAAGTTATGTTTTACATTATATATCTCTAGATATTTTAAAATATCTCTCTAGTCACAATCTTCTCTAATTTTATTCTTCTTTGACCTTGAATGGACTTATGGAAAGTCATGATAACAAAATTTCAAAATAGATTACCAAAGGTCAAAAAGGATTGGTTGTAGAGTTTCATGGTGTATTCTAACTTCAAATGTATCTTTACACCATAGCCAAACCTTCCTTCACATTATCATGATGACTCATTCAAGAAAAATAATAAGGAATAGAAAAGAGAAGAAGAGAACCTAAAATATTCTAAATCACGTTACCTAGATATGGCCCTTTTTTCTTGTAATTCTCTTAAGTTTACTTCCATCCTTCTTGATTGCTAATGTAGTGCCAAAGTGAGGAGGTGAGTGTGAGTGAAGAGAGGTGGGGTAGGCATAGGGTAAGGTGTGGGGTATTTAAAGAGAGTTTGACAACTACGTGTAACACCTTTAAAAATACTTCTATATAATTATAACTATATATGGCTCATCTTTAAAAAAAAAAAAATTGGACCTATAATTCTTAAAAATTGTATATTTATTAAACCCAAACAATTTAGTTTAGTCTTTCTTCTCTAGGCTTTGACTACTCAAAATAATTCAATATAGTCCTTCTTTCTTAAGCTTTTACTACTTTAATTTGATCAGCTAAGAGGAATCAATTCTAACCATTCCCAAATTTGACATATCCAAAAACTTTATACCAAATCTTAGAGCAATCTACAGTTGTTAAATATCTTATCTAATTATAAACCCATGCCAAGCATTTTACATGAAAAGAATCATTCATGCTAGCTTCTACTTACATCATAATTCATTAACATAAGCTAGTATTTATGTTATATACATATCTTACCAAAAAAAGGTCATCATGAAACAGCCATCCATCAAAGTTATTTTATAACAAAGTTTATATATATCATTCTCTTGTAACAGTACATACTATAAGTGTGAACACCTCATCCCTGATCACTTAATTATTTAATTAATGGATACACCAATTAATTAATAATTAAGAAAATAGGAAAATTAAAAACGTCAAAACTTCAAATGATATTTTCAATTGGGGGACAATTTAGAATTAAAAATAAAGAATGGGAGATAAACTCAAAATTCAAAAAAAAAATTAGCTAATTAAAATAATTATAATAAATCAAAGAAAGATAATAAAATATAAAATATATTACAAAGCAAAAATCAAAAAATCAAAAAATAAAAATTAATTAACAATAATAGTAATAATAATAAAAATTATTAAAAAAAAGAAAGAGAAAAAGTGTCATAAGGCTACCAGCACGTGAAAACCTGAGGAAAAAGCTGAAAAAAAGCAAAAAAGTAAAAGAAGGAGAGTGAAGAGGAAACACAGCAAAGAGAGGGGGCGTGAAGTCTTCAGGCATCAACTCAGAAAAGAGAGAGAGAAGTAGAGAAGATATGAGCTGAAGCCAAGGAAAAAATGGGAGCTACAGTGACGAACTGAAGCCACCGAGAAAACAAGCTACAACGATGGACCAAGAGACCGAGACTGAGCAAGTCGAGAAACAAGGGAGCTGAACTGAAGGCCATGAAATCACCAGCTAAAGAAATATATCATCGCTTAGCCCTCTTTTCATTAGTGCCTCAAGTGACACTGCTGGAACCAATTCCTCTACCCACATGTGCTGAAACAGAGGTAAACAGAGGCAGCTCGACAAACTATCCCAAGTCAGCAACGACATCCAAGTATGCCTTACAAAGTGGTCAGCAGCAACATGTCTCGATCTACGATGTAGTAGTCAGCAATGTCGTTTAGTTGAAGAATGGAGACCAAGTTCCCGCTAATGGATTATTCTTGGAAGGCCATCCTCAGCAAGTGGATGAGCAAAGCATGAAAGGGGAGAGTGACCACATCGATGTTGATGATTCATCACTTCACTAGAACGCAAAAGACGAGAATGGGAGTACATAGTTCACTGGGAAGAACACAAAGTTTGATGACCTAGTGATTCCTGAAGAGCTTCCTTTGGCTGTGACTTTGACTCTGGTTTATATGATGAAGAAGATGATCGCTGATATGGCTATGGGGAGGAAGATATCTGCATGTAAGACAATGGGGTCTGCTACAATTCTTTGTACTGATAAGACAGGGACTCTTACTCTTAACTAGATGAAAATGACCAAGTTCTGGCTTGGACAACAACCTCTGGCCAAGGGAGCTCATAAATCATCAGTTCATTTAGAGGTTCTTAGACTAATTTGAGAAAGGGGTTGCTCCTAACACAACAGCTTGGAGAAGAAAAGATGTGGGGTTTTGATCAGACGAAAAGAAGATAACAAAATCCACGTATATTGGAAAGGAATAGTAGAGATGGTACTAAGAATGTGTTCAAGGTGCTATGATGCTTCTGGTAATATAAAAAATCTTGACAACAGCAATAAGTTGGTGTTTGAACAAATCAGTCAAGGAATGGTAGCCAGCATAGCTTTTGCACAAAGAGAAGTGGTAGAAGGAAATAGAAGAGAACGAACATATGAGAGGAGAAGATAAGAATGAAAGTTCCCTTGTGAATAATGGATACAAAGTTTTAACGTAAACAGAGGTATGTTTTTATTTGTTTTGTTACCCTGTCTATATCTTTGGCTACCAAGACTTTTGAAATGGTTATACCACCATATTTACATGTCTATAGACTGCATGTATTTTCTTTTGTTCTAATAAATCAGGGTTAACACATGTTCATTCAGGTCCTATACTTTGGTACTAAGTTCCTACACATTATTCCCCATTTGTTTGTTTAGTTCTTTTATTATTCAAAATCTGGCCAAAGTGGTATGGTTTATTTATCTATTCTGACACCTAAATGGAGTTAAGAATGTGATGGTTGGAAAGCTTGAAGGTTGGGGCCTAGTTACTCCAGAGCTAAGAGCCAAGAATAATATAGGAAAAGGAGTATGAAGCTAATAAGGTCGAGCTTTTAGTAAGATCAAGTTCTGGAATATTTTTTATTTAATATACAAATTTTTTATGATTGGTTGTAAATAGCATGTCATGATAAACACTTAACCGAGCACCAATATACACGAATGTTTGTGCGTGTTTGATTAAATACTCGTACACACAAAAACCAATGCATGGTTTTGTTAATGACGCCATGTGAGGTCCAACGCTTCCATAGGCATCTTCATTCCAATATTGTCATGTGAGGTTCAATACTTCCATAGGCAACCTAGGTAAGTAATCCCGATATGAATTTTGTTGTTATCATGTGAAATCTTTAATCTTCGTAGACCCCAAAATTAGTACATATTTGTTTAAAACAATAACAAAAATAATAACAATTGAATATTGACTTAATTAAATACTTTCCCTTATTTATGAAATTATCGTGTGAGAATTCGGTTCTCCTCGATTGCATGAGATCATGTGAGATTTTAATCTCCTTAGATCTTTTAAAAGTTAGCACATTTATTTTAAAAATAATAATAATTTAATATTGACTTATTTAAATAATTTTCCATTATTTATGAAATTATCATGTGAGGATTTTCTCCTCCTCGATTACATGAGATCATGTGAGATTTTAATCTAATTAGATCCTTTTAAAATTAGCACATTTGTTTTAAAAAATAATAATAATTAAATATTGACTTTATTTAAATAATTTTCCATTATTTATGAAATTATCATGTGAGGATTTTCTCTTCCTCGATTACATGAGATCATGTGAGATTTTAATCTCCTTAGATCTTTAAAATTAACACATTTGTTGTAAAAATAACAATAGTAATTAAATATTTTCTATTATTTACAAAATTATCGTGTGAGAATATTGTTCTCCTCGATTGCATGGGGTCATGTGAGATTTTAATCTCCTTGGATTCCCAAAATTAGCACATTTTTGTTATAAAATAATAATAATAATAATAATAACAATATTACAAAAATAAATGTCTTAATTAAATGATATCTTTTCTTTATGTGATCAAATTCGTTCTTTATAATAATTTCATTTTATTTAAATTTCAAAATAAAGATTAAAATTCCAAAAACAAAAATTTTAAAAAGAAAAAATTAAGAGGTCAAGAGAGATAGATTAATCAGATTGTCATAAATTAAGACACACAGATCAAACCTCAATTTCGTTTTGTTTATGGACATCTGTTTAATTTGAACTCTCCTGTTCTCATCACAAAAATTACT
This sequence comes from Delonix regia, assembly GCA_037074485.1. Classification (NCBI taxonomy): domain Eukaryota; kingdom Viridiplantae; phylum Streptophyta; class Magnoliopsida; order Fabales; family Fabaceae; genus Delonix; species Delonix regia. The sequence continues at coordinate 34,006,848 of CM073452.1, read as the reverse complement.
AATTGTAAACCAATAGATACGCCATTTGGTTGAACTACGTGGACTTTGATCCCTATCGTAGGGTACGTAGGCCCTAGGCTCTTATCCTAGGTCAAGTCTGCCCTTTGTAAATATCCATCTGTTTGCTTTCATTCTTGCCATTTTGTCTCCTCTGTTTAATAGGCTTGCATGTCGATAAAAGGGTAACTGAAGTAAATTTAAAAGCCATATTCTATTTCAGCTGACTGGTTTAAGGTAACCGTCCTCATGGACGGGTGTTATGGGGTGCCTAACACCTTCCCCACACTCAAACAGACTCCCAAACTCATCTCTGATTTCTCAAACCATGTTGCCTTTTTCTTTTTATTTAAATTGGTTTTCCAAAGTTTTCCGTTAAAAATTACGGTGGCAACTCCAAATAAATTGATTTTCAAGACTCGTTTTTGGGAATCAATTTAATACTATTTTTAATTTTATTCCGCCGAAAGGTCGATTACAACAATAAGAGAAAACATATTTTTAAAGCCTATCACATTACTTGTTTTCCTTTATCTCCATTAGAAATTTCACTTAAAAATGTTAATCAACTTGGGTGAGATTACAATTCTCAGTAGTCATGTACCTTATTCAAAATATACAAGCATTATCATCATCATAGATACAACAAGAACTAGGAACATTAAACTGGCAACGTAACTTAATGCATAAATGCATATTTGGTTTCTCTTATAACCACAATCCCATACTTGTGGCTCTCTCATCATACTCATCATCATCATGTATAAATATTGGTTAATTCATTATCATGGTGAGTTTAAAAATTCAAGAGTTCAATTAGTCATTGGAACTTACCCTGTGGCAATTTGCAGATGAACCAAGCTAACCTAATGTACATAGCAAAATATACTAAACTATATTAATATCTCATTTCTTAGTAGGTATACAGGGAATAAGAATACTTACTACCTTTTATACAAAGAAAATATGAATTTTCTATAAGAATGCTTCTTCCATCGCTTCTCTCTATCCCTTTTTCTTTCTTAGGTACGTAAGTGAAAAGCATCGTTCCTATATATATATATATATATAATGGCTATATGAAACTTTGCATTAAATGCTTGTTATATTATTTTCCGGCACATGGGCCCCACATATTAAATTCTAACTACTTTAATTAAATTCATATTTAATATGTAAGTCCCACTATCATTTAATTGTCTTATTTCTACACTTTGCCGACATTTCATTTCTACTGATATAAAATGTTAAAACTATAGTTTTTATCACAAATAGTGTTTTTCTTTTTCATTTTAGCCCCTAAAATTCTATGTTTAATTCCTTTCATACAAAATATACATTATGAAATTTATTTCATTTTACCAATGTTATTCTTAAAATCATCATGGGTTTTTATTAGAAAGTTTTATAATTTATACCCCTACTAAGATAATATATTTCTGCTAAGGATATTTGGGATATTACACTAGGATTTAATCACATGTTTTAGATCATGCATTAAGATGTAATATAAGTGGATGGTTAGGATTTATCCATATGTTTTTTATCCAATGTTGTGATTTTGTCTAGGTGGCTGGCTAGGAGTTGATTTCTTAATCCAATGGTTGAAATTTGATCTGAATGGGTGGCTAGGACTTAATCATGTGATTTTAATCCAATGGTGATTATTTAATCTAAGGCTAGGATATAATCTCTTTAATCCAATGTTTGTAATTTAATCCAAATGGATGGATAATATTTAATCATGTAATTTTGATCTAATGTTTATGATTTAATCTAAATGTACGGCTAAATTTAATCTCTTTAATCCATGGTTGTAAGTTAATCCAAATGGATGGCTAAGATCTAATCATATGATTTTAATCAAATGGATATAATTTAATCTACATGTATGGCTTAGATTTTTTCTTTAAGAAAATATCAATTGTTTCTTATCTAGATGATTTTCGGGGTTTTGATGTCTTAGAAAAATTCTACATTAAGTACGATAAAGTTCTATGTAAAATCTATTACGGTTATTGCATATTTCTTACTAGCTTTCAATTTGTTTACCTGCCTATAAAAATTTTCAAAGTCTTTCTAAAGTTTGAAATTACAATTTTGGCCCTTGGCCTCCTAACTACTTAAAGTAATAAAATTACAATTTTGCCCTTGGCCTCCTAACTACTTAAAGTAATAAAATTACAATTTTGCCCTTAAGTCTTAAAATTAACCTATAAGCTATTCTCTTTTAATGAATTAACTAGGTATACTTATTCTTGCTTAATTCTTTCTGAGTCCTCTAAATAATTTAATTTACAAAATACTAAAAATTACTAAATCAGAGATGTTATAGGTATGCTTTGTTCAATGCAAAAAAGTCTAGATAACAATATTGGTGCCATGCATTAATAACAAGTGAATGCATACCATAGGCAAGGGTATTCAAGAAGAGAATTAGTAATAAGAACTAAAAAATGCATTACGAGTTGTCTTAAGCTTCAATCTAAAAGAAGAAGAGCTACAAGACCCAAAGATTTGCAAGTATAACCGATTATGGTAAGTCAAGATATGATGTGTTCAAAGGCCATTTGTTGATTTTGATGGAGGAATCCATATTATACATAATCCTTCTAGGATAATGAAGCACACAATCAAATTCAACCTAAAATATCATGTCTAGAACATCTGGCACCTTGTGAGCTCCCTTAAATAAATGAAGGTGAATTAAGTTTCACATGATTGTTAATGGCAAGGATTCATCATACTAAAGGAATATTTTTTATATATATAAAATTTTTGTTCATGTATTAATATGTCCTCTTTCTTAATATAGGGATATCTTGATCATCCTATATATTTGCTTCAAGCAAAGAGTATATTTCTCAAATGCCAACAATCCAAATGTCTAAGGTTTACAAGTCATGGTAAATGTATGTAGAGCAACTTTTATAAGCTCTTGTTACAATTTATATATGCCAAAGATGCACTTCTTGATGTTGTCTAACATTCCTTCCTAATTGTAATTGCAAGTTTGTGACAAACAGAAATGAGATTTCTAAAATCATGTTTTATGTTAATAAAAATTTAAGTACAAAAAATAAATTGCCATGTAATTTCCAAAAGTCTTGCCTGATCTAAATTCATGTAACAAAGAATATAAAAGATGTTCAACTTGATTCTTGATTATATACAGTGTAAACTACTACCTTACCTATGCCTATTCTATATTCAAGTGCAAAAAATGTCTCCACTTTCACTATTTTTTTCTCTATTAAGAATTTTGTTTTTTCCCTGCTATCTAGTTATATATGTATTTACAAAAATTCATTAAACTTGTCCAAGAGAGATAGATCATATGGTGAAGTAGTTGGAAAAGCAACCAAGAGATTCAAAAGATAGCAAAAAGCTTGATATTTTTTGTTAAATATTGTTTGTTTTACATTTAATTAATATATGTTTTTAGCTAGATTAGTCATGAGGTAACTAGATCTTTGATGAAATTTGTTCATTTGGAAGAAAATAATTTATATTTTACTTATAGCGAACTATTCATATAAGATTTGAATAAATGCTTATATGTGATTACATAAATCCATTTGGAGTTATTTTTACTTTTAGAATGGATCACTATTAACTCTCAATAATTCAATTATTTTTCCATGTTTTAGGAGTTAAGTATGATTTTGTTTTAGTTTCAAATAATAAAAGTAGTGTTTTTAGCTCTACTTACAATTAAGTTTAGTTAATAGTTTAATTATGTTTTTAAGTAGTTTAAGTGTTAAATTTTTCAATAAATATTTAATAATGTGTAATTAATCAATTTCATGTGTTTTTGTAAGGTTTTAATGCAAAGAAGAGATGTCTTGAACCTTAACCAACAAACAAGATCCAAAACATGAAAAAATATGCTTTGAAGCCTTCCAACAAATGGACAAAATGGAATGGTATGGTGCCATATCATTAAATAGCAAAATGGGAGTATTTTGGATGTGATTTTTTATGGTTTTAAAGGGTTTTCAATAGTTTCAAGAAGAGGTTTTCATTTTAGATCATTTTAGAGGTTGAAAGGGTTGCAAAAGGTCTCAAGGAGCTCCAAAGGCAAGGGGAAGCAATGATGTGAAGAAGATTCACTGATTAAATTAGTTTTTCTCTATCACCCTTGTTTCACCTTGTATTTCTTCACCCATTTGGATTATGCTTTGTTTTTCAAGCTATTTCTTCTTATGATTATGAGCTAAGCATGCTATTTTGGGACTATGATGAACCTTGATATGTAGTAGGTCACTTTTACTCTCTTTACTTTCAATTAATTATATGATTTGTTTACTCCTTTATTCTTAATGCTTCTAAGTGTATGGAACTCATTAGATGATTTAGGTAACCTAAATGAATTTGGGAAAAGGAATTTAGGGCTAGACCATATATTGGGTAGTGTGAGTTCATGATGCTTGCAATGTTAAGTAGATTGATTCGCTTGTAGGATAGGAATATACCTACCAGCCTTACATAGTTACATTAAGACTCATCCTCCATTAAGTTTCTAAATCAATTGCATAAGGAATTATAAATTGGTATAAAGAGAATATCTATAAGTAATTCACAAGAGGCTTATAAGTAATTAAGAGTCCAAGACTATAAAATTATAGTATTAAGCTCCATGTTAAAAGAGGGCATGTTGGATTTATATGAAATGCTAAATGAGTCATTATCCTAAGCCTTTTACTTCCAAAATTACCCATGAAGTTTGTCTTATTTGTTATTTTTATGTTTTTTAGATTAGTTTTTCTTCAATTATGATTTATCTTTGACTTGATTTAAATTAAGTGCTAATTTTGATACTTAACAATTATCTTTGTGTCAAATCTGTGTGGAAATGATACTTTACTTATCATTGTATTACTTGTGTGATATATATATATATTTGCATGTACACTTTCGCAGCGCAACGATCACTTTAAGTGCAATCACAAAATCATATTACACATTTTTGAAAATGTTCAGCAAAACAATATATTCTTACATTTCATGCAGCATACATCAAATAATAGTAGTAGTATTTATTAGTTATCATGCCTCAAATACTTGTGGAAGTTCTAAAAAAATAGGGATCATGCTACAAATAAGGAGGTTTATCTATTCTTCTAATGTTAAAATTCTAAATGTTAAATAATTTTTTGGCATATGTTGTAATTGTTTAAATAAGGAGGTTTATCTATGTTATACTTTTCTCATGTATATATATAATATAACTTTTCCAAATTGTTATTGTTCTTTTCTTTCTCTACTATCATTTAATTGTTGTTCCTATGTCATGAAAACAATTTGGTATTAGTGTTATATATCTTGAAAGGCATGTTAAAGAATTTTTCGTGGGAAGCAAATCCTTCAAACGTTACTTACAAGACTAACACACTTACAACACATCCCATGTTTGTTGAAGAAAATTACCAAATCTAGGCTATTCAAATGTCTTTTTTTTTTTTTTACAAGCTTATGACCTTTGGGAACTAACTGAAGATGATTATGAAATGCCCATACTACTAAACAACCCAATACATACTCAGGTCAAGAGTCATGATGAAACAAAGACTAAGAAATTCAAGGCAAAATCTTGCCTGCATTCTTTTGTGTCTGAGGCTATCTTCACTAGAATCATGTCACTAGAGTCAACAAAAGCAATATGGGACTATTTGAAAGAAGAGTATCAAGGAAGTGTTAGAACTACAAGCTTGCAAGTGCTAAACTTAAGGAGGGAATTTGAGATGCTGAGAAGGAAAGAATTATATACCATAAAAGAGTATTCTAATGGACTTCTCTATATTGTCAATAAGGTAAGGTTGCTTGGTGAAGATTTATCTAATAAAAGGGTTGTAGAAAAAATTCTGGTTACATTACTTGAATGATTTGAGGCAAAAATTATTGAATTGTAAGAGTTTGAAGATTTGTTAAGCATTTCTTTGGCAGAGCTTTTAAATGCTTTCTAGGTAAAGGAGCAAAGATGATTGATGAAACAAGAATGAGTTGTAAAAGGAGCTTTCCAAGCCAAATTACATACTCAAGAGGGAGGCAAAGGCAAGAAAAAGAAGATAGGTAAAAAGTACAACACATGGTGAGTTAAAACAAGTAAAAGTAACTAAAAATGCTAGTAAAAATAGTGGCAACAATAAATGAAAATATTCTACATGTCAACATTGTGGAAGAACAAATCATCCTTCATACAAGTATTGGATGAGTCCTAAAGAGAAGAGCACAAAGTAAAGTTTGGCAATGTGAGTTCATTGAAGCAAAAGGTAGAGGGATAATAGCAATGAAAGCGCTTCAAGTGCCAAGTTAGTTATTAACGTTTTATATATGCTTAAGATTAACCAAAATTTATAGAGTGTCAAGCAACGACTAGAGAAAGTCTATAAAGTGCTATTTGAAGACAAAAAATGCATTATCAAAGATGTAAGAGGACAAGAGGTGCTCAAGATATGGAAGAAAGGCAAGAGTTTTTCTCTTGAACTAGTGGAGGAGGAGTAAGCAACATATCCAACTTTTGTGAACAATGTTGAAACTTGGCACAAAAGACTTGGCCATTTCCATCTTGCAAGACTTCAATTTATATAGAAAAATGATTTGATTCAAGGTCTTCCTCTATTAGAAGAAAACTTACATGGTTGCAAGGCTTGCCAATTTGGCATGCAAAACTAGCTACCATTCCAGAAAAAGCTTGGAGAGATTTACAAAAGCTACAATAGATACACACTAACTTATTCACTTAAGCAAAGTAAATACCATATTGCTTTCATAAATTATTTACAAAAATATGTGGGATTTATATTCTAAGGTTAAAATCAGAGGTTGCTAATGTGTTTAGAAATTCAAAGCTTGAATTGAAAATTAAAGTGGTAACAAAATATGAGTGTTAAGATTAGATAAGGGGAAGGATTATACACTAGCAAATTTGAAAGTTTTTTGAAAAAGCTAGAATTGAACAACAACTCAGAAATCCAAACATTCCACAGTAATACGAAATGAGTGAAAGGAAGAACTAGACAATGAGAGAAATAAGACCACTCTCAGACATCTATCAAAGTTTTCATGTAGCCATCTTTAAGCCTACTAGATTTTATGAATTCAAAATGATCAAAATGGGTTAAAGCTATGAAAGAAAAATTGAGAATGATTGAAAAAAATCACACTTGGGAGCTAATAGAAAGATCTTAAAACTAAAAAGTCATCAAGGTCAAATGGGTGTTCAAAAGCAAGTTAAACTTAGATGATTTAGTCAACAAGCATAAAGCAAGGCTTGTGGTAAAAGGTTAAGCCCAAATGCTTCGAGTGGACTATTTTGAAATCTCTACACCGTTGCAAGGCCAGATACAATCAAGTTAATACTAGCAATTGCAACACAAAAGAGATGGAAAGTGTATCGATTAGATGATAAATTAGTTTTTCTTAATAGTTCTTTAGAGAAAGAAATTAATGTGAAGCAACCAAAAGGCGTTGTTCTATAAGGATATGAAGAAAAGGTGTACTTGTTGAAAATGGCCTTATATGGTCTTAAACAAGCTCTAAGAGCTTGGTATGGTAGAATCATAATCATTTGCTAAGTCTAGGATTCAATTGAAGCCTTAGTGAACCTACTTTGTATGAAAAGATAGTAGCTTCTGATTCAATAATTGTGTCTCTTTATGTTGATGACTCACTTGTCATAGGTTGTAACAAGCAACCTATAATGAAGCTCAAAGCTAATATGACAAAATATTTTTGAATGACTGACTTTGGAGTTATATCTTATTTCCTTGGAATTGAGGTAAGGTAGAAACCAAATGAAGTATTTATCTGTCAACACAAGTATGCAAACTAGATTATCAAAAAGTTTTATAGGGAGGAATCCAAGCCTACAAATATTCATATGAATCAAAAGGAGAAATTTAGCAAAGATGATGGTGCTAAAAAGGTTTATCAATGTCTCAAGAAAAGCATGATCGAGTGTTTAATGTACCTTACAGCAACCAACCTAATGTTTGCCATAAGCTTGCTTTCACAATTTATGTAGTGTCCTAATGAAGTGCATTTTCATGTAGTATATGAGTAATGAGATATACATACAAGGTACATTGAATTATGGTATGAAATATTCTTATTGTCAAGATTTAAAATTGTGATGTATCTCTGTGAACACCCCATCCCTAATTATTTAATTATATAATTAATTGATACATCAATTAATTAATAATTAAGCAAATAGAAAAAAATTAAAAATGACAAAGCTTCAACTGACACTTTCAATTGGAGACAATTTGAAATTAAACATAAATGATAAGAGACAATTAAATAAACTCAAAACCTAAAAAATAAAATTAGCTAATAAAAATAATAAATCTAAGCAAAATAATAAAAAAAATAAAAAATATATATAACAAAACAAAAATAGAAAATTAAAAAAAATAAAAAAATAAAAAATATAATAACAGTAATAAAAATCAGAAAAATAAAAAAGGAAAAGGCTGCAACCAAAAAGTTATCACCAAATGGGAAAAAGAAGACTGCGATGCAAATGAGAGCTAAAAAAAAAAGAAAGTAGACAAGGCAAGGAAGCTGCTAAGGAAGGAGGACAAATGGGACATCAATGTAAAGGAAGTGGCAATGAAAAAGCTGCTATTGCCCAGAGAACTGCTTAGACTGCAACTTTAGGTAGGTAGGTTGACGTTGTAGCGAGGACCACAATCTCAAGGTTGGAGGGGACTTATCTCCAGGCTGTAGTTTTTCTGGAGAGGATAGGCTTCAGTAGCGAGGGGCTTTCAAAATAGCAGCAATGAGGCTAGCTAAACAAAGCAGAGAAGGAGAGGCTCCGAGAGAGGGCTGGACCGAGGAAGGTAGACAAGAAAATGCAGCAGAAAGAGGAGAGACTAAGGGACAGCAAGCTGAAAGAGATGGAAGAATACAGTGAAGAGAAACGACAGGCTGGAGGAGAAACTGAGGCACGAGGGAGAGAGAAAATGACAGAGACCGAAGATGAAGAAGTGGTTTCCCTTGTTCTGAGCACCGCGGGCAAAGGCAAACAGGAGAAGAGGAATATGCTCTAAAGTGTGTCCTCTAGGAGAGAGATGGCATCGGGGACGAGGCTACTAGACCGAGGGGCGAGAAACTAAAATCGAAGAAGATGAGGAGAGAGCCCTGTTTGGAGGCACAAAAAACAAGGGTTGACGGGATGAAAAGGACAAACCAGTGAACAACAAAACAAGGGTGCAAGAATGGCATAGATTGGAAACCTTGTTCTTACTTTGCTAAAGGGTACTGCAAGAATGGGAATACTTGCAGGTTTCTCCATGGTGGGCTTGGAGAAGCTGATGGTGTTGCAATGGTGGTGGGGGTCTCCCAGCAAGATAAAGATGATGAACCAGTGTCATAAGGGTGGATGGGAGTACATTGTTTAGTGGCTACATTGACAATGTGATCAAAGTTTAGGGGTGAAGCATTTCAATGCAGAAGAATACTTGAAACTGATGACGAAGAAAAGAGGCGAGAAATCGAAGGTCAAAGCCTTCATTGCCTCTCCCTCAATGCGTCTCTTTCTCTCTCCTTCCTCTGTCCTTGGCTGTGTTTTCTCTTTCCTCGTCGATCCCGAATCCACTAAGGATTAACATCTGATGCAACTCTGAGCTTATAAATCAGGCTGAAGGTTTCATTCCCGACAATGTTCTTTTTCTTCCTAGACTACAGTTGAAAAAACGATGGACCATGACAAGACTGGATGTCAAGCTCCCCCAGAAGGTCTTATATTGTGCATTAATAATTGTGGATTTTTTGAAAGTGCTGCCACGATGAACATGTGTTCTAAGTACCACAAAGACATGATGCTGGAACAGGAGCAGGCCAAGCTTGCAGCATCATCCATTGGGAATATTATGAATAGGTCATCAAGCAGCAATGGAAATGAACTTGTTATTTCTACAAATGTTTGATATAACAGTCAATTCAGCGGAGCCTGAAACTACATCTACAGAACCTTTTCTTGCTTCAGGCTCAACAAAGCTAGTCATGTTGTGTTAGCTCATCTATTTCCTCGATTTGATTGGCATGCATTTTCACAATGGCTTCCTAGTGGCAAGGAAACTGCAATATCTGTATTCTACCCTCGAGAAGATATGGTAGACCAAGGTTACACAACCTTTAGGTATTTGAAAATGCAAATGGTGGTGGCTCATGGTGGACGCTGTGCTGAACGTGTTGTGTTCGGTGATGACATAACAGATGAGGAAGAGATGATCTAGAAAAGATAACAAAGATTGCTAAGGAGATGGTAATCAACCTTCAAAATAGAAAGTTGAGGTTAACTGCTTTGACAAAAAAGGTTAGTTTAGCTAATCGACCAGACAGTCCAGATGGCGAGTCGATAAGATATAGGTGGGACAACCCCAGGTAATTCCTGCCAATATGACATTAGAGGTGTCTGAGTTCTTCACTTGAGAGTTGACAAGGTACATAGAAGAGACAGAAGAATTTGCAATGAATGCTTTAAGGGACAACCAACACATATTGGACTTTGTTGTAAGGGAAATTTGAAGAGGTAAGCAACGTTACGTGCATGCATGCCTAGTAACTCTACTTCAATTTTGGCATTCTAATTTTTTATTTTATTTTTTTATTATTATTATTATTTATGTCAATGTGAGACTAATTTTGGCCTTACAAACAAGGTTCTAAGAAATCATCGTGTGAGAATATTGTTTTCTTTGAGTGCTTGGGATCATGTGAGATTTTAATCTCATTAGATCCTGAAAATTAATACATATTTGTTTTAAAAATAATAATAATGCAAAAATAAATACTTTAATTAAATATTTTCCATTATTTGTGAAATCATCATGTGAGAATATTGTTCTCCTCGAATACTTGGGATCATATGAGATTTTAATCTCTTTAGATACCGAAAATTAGTACATATTTGTTTTTAAAATAATAATAATGCAAAAATAAATACTTTAATTAAATATTTTCCATTATTTATGAAATCATCGTGTGAGAATATCATTCTCCTCGAGTGCTTGGGGTCAAGTGAGATTTTAATCTCCTTAGACCCCGAAATTTAGTACATACTTATTTAAAAAATAAATAATAATAATAATAATAATAATAATAATAAATAAATAAATCATAATAACGGAAAAAAAAGAATGAATATGTTAATTAAATTATTTACAAAATGATTAAGTCAGGGTTTTATAAAATTTAATTAATTAAAAGTGTCATATGGAACTTGGATCTCCGTAGGCTTTGGGGAATTGACCTTATTAAAAATAAGACCAAAAGAATTCTAATTTCAAAATCCATAAAAATTTCATAAAAACAAAATCCTAAAAAATTTCTAAATATTTTATTCCCTATTTTTGGGTTCCTATGTGAGATCGCTCATCTCCTCAAGTACCCAAAGGTTAATTAGTAGAGACCGTGTGAGACCATAAGTCTCCTCAGGTTTCAAAAATTAACATTTAAAATATTGGGATGAATTACTTAAAAATAGGGGAGTTTGTCCTACTTATTATGTAACTAGAAATCCTAAGAAGATTTTACATTTACATTAAGTTTCAAATAAATTCTAATTTTAAGAAAATATACAAACATCATAAATTCAAAATCATAGAAATATTTTTCCATTATAGTTTAAAGTTCAAAATAAATTCTAATAAATATATATATATATATATATATATAAATTAATTAAAAATCATGTTAAGTATAATCCCACTTTCAAGATTAGAGAAATCCAAAAACCCAAAAAAATATATAAATTCAAAAATTCCAAAAATGGCCTTCCTATAATTTTTTTCTAATTTCAACACTAAATTCTAATTTTAAAAAATCCAAAAATAAGTAAAAACCCAAATCCAAAAAAAATACACATTCAAAAATCTGAAAATTGATTTTATTTTCAATAATTTCCAATTTAGAAAAAAAATAAATTCAAAAATTAAAAAATATTCCTTTCATTATAATAACATTTCAATTCCAAAAATATAAACTCCTAAAAATCCTAAAAATCTTATCCCATAATCATTTCATTTAAATTTCAAAATAAAGATTAAAATTCCAAAAATAAACAAAAAATTAAAAAGAGAGAAAATGAAGAGATCAGGAGAGCAAGATTAATCAGGTTGTCGTAAATTAAAACACACAAACCAAATTCCAATCCCGTTTTGTTTACAAAAATCTGTTTAATTTAAATCTCCATGTTCTCATCACAAAAATTACAAATCATCAACCAATAGACACGCCTTTTTGATCGAACTCCATGGACTTTGATCCCTATCACGGGGTATGTAGGCCCTAGGCTTTCATCCTAGATCAAGTCCACCCTTTTGTAAGTATCATATTGGTTAATTTCATTCTTGTTGTTTTGTCTCCTCTGTTTAACGGGCATGCATGTCGATAAAAGGGTAATTGAGATAAATTTAAAAGTCATATTCTATTTTAGCTAACTGGTTTAAGGTAACTGTCTTTATGGACGGGTGTTGTGGGGTGCCTAACACCTTCCCCACACTCAAATAGACTCTTGAACTCATCTCTGATTTCGCAGACCATATTGCTTTTGCTTTTTGTTTTAAATTGGTTTTCCAAAGTTTTCCGTTAAAAATTTTAGTAGTGACTCCACATAAATTGATTTTCAAGATTCGTTTGTGGGAATCAATTTAAACGCTTTTTATTTTATCTCGCCGAAAGGTCAGTTACGACAATCTCTGATAGTGATTAGTTAGGCTATGTGGATGATATGATAAGCATAACTAGGTTTTGTTTCAACTTTGTATCTAACATGTTTTCTTAGTGTAAGAAACAAAAAGTTGTTGCACAAAGCACTACAAAAGTTTATTATATAGCTATTACAACAACTATTAATCCAACTTTCTGGTTTTGTAATTAGATCTACATATGGTACAAACGGAAAGAACAAGAATTTTTGTTGATAACCAAGCAACAATCTCTATATCTAATAGTTTAATCTTTCATAAAAACACAACATTTTAAGATCAAGCTTTATTTATTAAAAGAAGTACAAAAGAGAGGGAAGTGTTTATTTTATTGCAAAATCAAAGAACAACTTATAGATATATTGACCAAGGCAATGTCTAAGGTAAGATTTGAATTTTTAACAAGCAAATCAGGCATTGGTAGCAACTTATGCAAGGAGGTATATTAGTTTTTATGCCTCAGATGCTAGATGCTAGTGGAAGTTCCAATAAAATAGGAATAATTCTATATATAGGAGGCTGATATGTTCTTTTAAATTTTAAATATTATGTTATCATCTGTTATAATTGTTCAAATTTTAACTAATAAACCAGAGATTAAATAAATGTCTCTAATACCAAAGTAGAAAACCTTTTCAAAGAAGATAGGACTGGATGGGACCTTAACAAACTCAACCTCTACTACCTAAAAGAAGTGAAAAATTGAATCACTTCTCTTCCCTTCACCATCAAAGGGGCACATGATCAATTATCATAAATTGAAAATAATATAGGTAGTTATATACTATCAAAGATAATTGCTCCTCCCAATATGATAATCTCAAACAAAGCACTTTCAATCAATGGATGGCTTTTTGGAAGGTAAAGCTCCCATTACATATCAATCACTTCACCTAGAAGCTTTTGTCTAAGGCAATCCCTATAGGAGAAATCCTACAAAACCATCACCTTCAGTTCCCAATGTTTGTCACCTTTAGGGAGAAGTAGAGGAATCCATTAACCATACCTTCCTGCACTGTCACTTCATAAGAGCCATATGGTTAGCTTCCCTCCTTGGTCTAAGAGCTAATAGATTTGAGAGCCAAGACATCACTAAATGGCCTTGACAATGGTTCTCCATTGAAAAGAAAACTCTTGCTTTCTTAGAGCCTTTAACTAATTTCATCCTCTTAGCCCTTTATGTGACATGGAACAGTAAAAATAAAGGAGTGCACTTGGGCCACTCCCTAAACCCCCACATGGCTTTCCTAGAAATCTATAAGCTGGTTGAAGCAACTTCACTTGCTAAAACATGGGTGATAAAGCACATTGTCCACAAAAATCTACTCTAGAAGTGATTAATAGGTGCAAACCATTCAATGACGCACAATGGAATTTAATCTTTTGGTTCAATAAATGCTAGAAACTAAATAAGTTCCTCATCACAGTGGTCACAGCCAAGGTTCTCAAAATTGTGATTTTAGGCAGACTAGTTTTTAGGGGGTTAAACTCATAACGTAGAATCGTATGAGCTTACATACACTTGTTATCGAATACAAGTTGAACATAACCATATCTAAAAAAAAAATAACATTCATACATAATCCACAATCCATAGTTTCATACTTGTCATTCAAGTCTATAAATATATTTCAATAAACTCCATACATTAATTCTCATTCAACATTACTAAGTCTCAAAATCAACAATAAAAATTCACCATAATTCTTCAAATCCTCCTATATTGTCATCATTTCCAGAGTCTTCACCTTCATCATCTCCATTACCTACCTCACAACCATTAGTTTCTTCTTCCTCATTCTCAATGTCTCAAGCAATGCCAAATTTTTAGAAGGTTTAACACCTATATTAGAATTCAAGTCAACCGCAAAATCATTACACATTCCTACCATGGGCACAAAAGGTTGAAGAACCTCATCATCATTATCTTCTTCATCCTTAACATTAACATCACTTCTCCTCCCTTCAGTTATGCATTCATCATCAACATGAATATCATCAAAGTCATATTCATGAGTTCTCCTTAATTGCTTGCCTTTTAACTTTAAATTGCACATTACAAATGCCAAATCATTCATCTTCTTTTAGAGCAAGTGATTTCTTCTATTAGTATGAATCTAAACAAAATAAAAATGCTCAAGTGACATATTATAATCCTTAACAAAACGAAAAAACAAAGTAAATTACAATTTTATATTAAATTAAATATAATTACTTACCATCTCAAAAGCACTCCAATTACATTCACACCCAGAAAAGCAACAACATAAGCTGAGAATCTGAATTGCAAATTTTTTAAGTTTTAGGCATCCATCTCCATAGGCATCCCACCATTCTATTAGTGGCATTTTTGTTCTTAATAACTTTGCCCCTTCACGGCCAAACATGTCTCTTCCATAATGGAAGTTAGTGAGTTGGAACTCAATTTTGTTTCTCTCCTTAGCATCTTTAACTAATCTTGCTAAGCAATCATACTACCCTTGCTTAATCCCATAATCATCTTTGAAGTCACAGTTGTAGTGAAAATGGGGATTAAGGTAGTATGCAGTTGCATGTTGAGGCCTATGTAATTGAGCTTCCCACCTCTCATCGATGATATTTAATACAAGTTGATATCTGCAATGATCAATTATAAAGTGAAACATTTATATACAAAATTAATGAGTACAAATATAATCACATTGTTGCCTTCTCATCAGAATCCACAAAGCGAAAAACTTTAATAAGAGGAGCAGCAGCCCTGAGGCAAGTCATAATGTTCTTTAAGAACATATTATCCATGATACTTTTTACCACTTCTTTTCCATCTTTGGTAGAGGAAAATCTACTGTCTTTCCATTCATTAGAATTAAACATATTTATCAACGCTACTTTATGCTCATAAAGACAACCTATTGTCAAATAAGCTGTGGCAAATTGAGTCACACCTGGCCTGATCAAGTCCCTCCCTTTTGTGAAATTTTTCAACATGCTAATGAGCATTGTTCTTGTGTAAATGTAAGTTGTGATTTTTGTTCCCTTGCTTATGGTTTCTTTATGCAACTCCATTTTTTTTTTTCAAAGTTCTCTAACATCAAGTTAATGCAATGAGCTGCACATAAAGTCCAATGTAAGTGTTTCCTCTTCTCCATTAACTTTTGTCCAACTGCTTTGTAATTTGCAACATTGTCTGTTATTATTTACGCAACATTCTTCTCTCTCACCTTCTCAACAACTTCATCAAGCATGACAAACACTTTATCAGTAGTTTTAAGTATATGAGATGTATCTAGTGAATATAAAAACACTGTCCATTTAGGACTATTGACCAAGAAATTGCAAATGGAATGTCTTTTCCTATTAGTCCACCCATTAGACATAATGGAACAACTCATTTTATCCCACTCTTCCTTAAACTCATCAAGCATAGCTTGTGTGTCTTTCACCTCCATATTTAAGTACTTTTCTTGGATGTCATGATAGGAACGAGGCTTAAACCCTTAGCCATATTTTCCTATTATCTCACACATCTTGATAAACTCAAGATTTTTAACACAATTAAAAGGAATGGCACTTATGTAAAAAAAAAACCTTGCCACCTATTAGCAAGCTTCCTCCCTTAAATCTTTCTTAAACATGTAATTAATGGTTGATTGTGAGCTACCAACTCCACTGCTATTTTTTTTTTAACCTCTCAATAAATTCATTAACTCTTGAAAGTTAGCTTGTGCTTGGGTACTTTAAGCTTCCTCATCACCAACATCTAACAATTTTTTCTTTCTTTTAGATGATAAAGTTTTATCCTCAATCACATGTTGTAACATTGTTGCCCTTACATCATCTCCAACACTTGCACAAGCTTCAACATCAATTTTGGTGCCAACTAAGTGATGTTTAAACCTATAGATCGCTCCACTCACAACTTTGCCATAATAATTACATTGAACCTTCTTACCATCCCCACCAATATCTATTCCATGTTTCCACCCTATATCAGTCCTATTACTAGGAAAATTCTTCCTTCCAGTAACTACATTTTTTTTAGCAGGAGTAAGGTCACTCCCACTTGCATTTGAAGACATATTTCCTTGCACTAACTAAAACATGTTTTGGAATACAAAATTTCAAATTATGTAAATGGCATATTATAATTTAATGCAACACTTACACAGCTTGATATTAGCACAAAAAGGAAACCAACTAACATAAGCCACAATATTCCAGTATATAGATTTCAACCTTATACCTCATGTGAGCTACTGCTAAAGGCTTCCTTAACTCAAAACACAAAAGCCTATACTATTAAGTGAATGTCAATATAATGTGCTTAAATTTCATGTTTTAAATTCAATTATGAACAATGATGAAGGCAGGGATCAAGGTTCTAATATCAAGTAAAAAACTAGTTAAACTTAACAAGTTGTTTAGCCAAACTGCCAGAGTTCATAAATAATCTTACTAAAATCTCTAACAACTACTCAAACCCCTTATAACTAGATCATTCTTGGTTCAAGCGAAGAGCTCTGTAAATGAACAATAAGGCACAATATCATAGAAAACCCATTTACTTGTCACTCACAACACCGACCATCCAAAACCATCAAGAAAAGTTTACTTCAAAACAACCTTCAAGTAATTTTCAAACCAATCAATAACACAGGAAGAAAATAAGAAAAACAATCGGACAATAAAGAACAACCCGACACCATTCTTAAGCAGGGTTCAAGTGAACTGACACACGAAACCAATTCAGAAAAGATATAATGTGGAGGAACAAAATAACTCAGGTCCCTCTTAATCTCTATTTTCAGTTCACATATCAACTTTGTCTTAGAATAGGGACTTACAGTCTCGGGCTCAGCAATAGAAGATAGAATAGTCCCTGGCGAGGCAGCGAGGTTGCAATAATGCTCCAACAACCACCGCTATTGCTCTAATCGAATGTTCCTGGCTTGCTACTCTGCTATTGTGCAGTAGGGCACACACAACACTTTTGAGTTCATTGAATCGAAGAGCACGAAGAAGAAATGAAGATGATGCAGATTTTGGCTATAAGATTAGTTTTGGCTAAAGGATTATGGGTCTGAGACTCTTAAGTTAGCCTGTTTTTTTTTTTTTTTGTGGTTTAGGCCATACGTTGCACGGTTGCAGAATTTTCAAAAAAAAAATGATTTGGGTTGCATTTTTTGGGCTAGACTTCAACTCAATAGAATCACCTAAACTCGGTGAGTCAGGTAATTTTGACCAAGTCACCAATGAATCTAAGCAAGTTAACGGCGATTCTGAGTCTATCTCCAAGTTAGAACAGCTGGGTCACTTGAAAACGTAGACTTGATCGTAGCTTTCTTGGATGGGACAAACGTTCATGATTGGCACTAGAAAACCCAGCAAAAATATGCCAAGAGAAACTGCATTGGAGCAATTGTTAGGAAAACCCTTCACTAGATGTTGTCATATGAGCATTGGTTGAAACCACTTAACACTAAGCTTCAAATTCTTTTCATGCAGCAATCAAACCTCAGAACCTTTGAAAATGACTATAACCTTCAAATGATTGGCAAAGACTTTAAACACCTTAGTACCAACTTCAAAGAAGTGGTCAGGGGAACCATCCTACAAAAGCTGGAAGGAGTTCTTCAAAACAAGGGAGACATACATATTCTCCTATAATGTTTTTATATCCTAACCTTATTTTTTTTTTTTTTTTTTTTGGTTCATTCTTTGCACATTTATCAAAGGAAAAATTAATTGTTTAAATTTATATGCAATTTGTCATGGATTTATTATTGATTTAATATATTCATTTATTTTTACCTTCTTTTCATGACTTTCTTATAAACACCTTAAGTAATTGAGGGGAAAAAATGAAATTTAGTTTATTCAATATTCTTAAAATTAAATTAGTACAAGCTTATTTTTTTCACGATATAAATGAAAGAAAAAGCAAGAAAAATAACAGAAGAAATATAGCTTAGGAGGTAAAATCTATTCTCACTTCATTAGTTGTATGCTCAAGTTTATTTTACACACTTAGGAATGAAATTGCACATTTAAGAAAAGACAAGATTTCGCCCCCTATACAAAAATGATTTTGGCATGCAAAATTCTCCACAGTCTCTATCCAGGTCCTCGTCAGTAGCTCCTGATCACAACCCTTTCAACCTATTAAAGGTCTTTGATAAGGTGATCTTCTTTCTCCCTATCTTTTCATTTTCTATGCCAATGTCCTATCTTGTATGATTATGGAAAAGGAGCATAGAAAAGAATGGAAGGGGATAAAAATTGGATGATCATCTCCCCCTGTTACACATGTCATGTATGCCAGTGATACCCTCCTTTTCTTTGAGGCCACAAGTGACATATGTGAAATAGTCAAGAATACCCTAGACAACTTTGCCTCTCGAGCAGGGCTAACAAAAAATAAGGAGAATTCCTTAACCTTATTAAGCCCTAATACTCCCAAGATCTTCAAGAAATTCCTAGCCAGAAAGCTTAGTATCCACACCTCTGGTAACATTGGCAAGTATCTTGGTTTGGACATTGACCCTAATAGGAAAAAGACCAAAGTGTTCAAAGGAATTGTGGAAAACATAGATAGAAAACTTCAAGCTTAGAAGTCCAAGCTCCTTTCCCAAGCTAGCAGGCTTACCCTTATCAACTCTATAATCAATTCAAGTCCAATCTATGAACTTTCTTGCATCCACCTTCCCAAGAAATACTGTAAACAAATTGATTCCAAAATAGCAAACTTCTACTAGGGGTTCAAAGATCGGAAGCCAAAATTGCACCTCTCCAACTGGCATACCCTATGTCAGTCAATGACTAAGAGAGGTCTTGGCATCAGAGATATGCGCGAGTTAAACTGTGCCCTACTAGCAAAGCAAGCATGGAGGGTCATTCAAGCAAAAAACTCCCAAGGCATCCCAGGTATCCGTGCCAAAAAATTAAAAGATGATAAAGTTAGAGACTTGGCCCACAGAACATGCTCTTCTTGGATCTGGAAAGGGATTTCTAGATCCAAAGATCTTATTACAAAGAATCGTCAATGGAAAGTCAGCACCGAAGAAAACTTTCCTCTAAATCATTGGCTATGGCTGAAACCCAAACAAGATAGGACCTCCCAAGAGTCAAAGGTTTCAGACCTTATTCACCATGATGGACAGCACTGGGATAAGTCGAAACTCAGGGATCTATTCCCTTGCGAAAGTCGAGAAGTCATTGAAAAGATTAGCTTCTCCTCAACTAGTCTGGTAGATAGAATGATCTGGAAAGGTAACTCCACAAGGGTCTATGCCATTAAAGATGGCTATAATCTTTTATCTGAAAACTCTCGGTACTCTGATAACCTTCTTAATTGGAAGGAACTCTAGAGACTCAAACTCCCTTATAGGATCACTCACTTTGCCTGGAAAGTTTTTAAAAGGGTTATTCCCATCGAAAAGGTCTTGAAAATCCATGATATCCTTATTACCATGGGTTGCATTTTCTGTGGAGAGGAAAATGAAACCATTAACCACCTTTTCATGATGTCCCATTTCATGAGAGCAGTTTGGTTTTTCTTCCCCTCTGGGACAAAAATTTGAAATGGTTAACACTCTGAGCATAATTTCTTGACAGGAGGGCTAGTTTGCTCAAGATTGAAGTTCCCTTGCAAGCCAGGAACAGGTGTCTAACTACATCGTATCTATTCTTTACTACATTTGGAAGGCCAAGAACGCAACAATCCCCTTGGGAACACCTTATAATCCTTTAAACACTATGAGACAAATTGGCCACACCCTAACCATACCAAGGTTCCCATGATTAAGCTAGATTCTCACAGCTCTACCATGGTCAAGCAAGAGAGAGAAAACCATACGAAAGCCCAATTCTGCAGTAGCCTACAAGGATGGACCGTTCACCTAGATATAGGTCGAAGGGAAAAAAGAATCAAGACTTCCATTTTTTACTACACTATTCTTCTCAACAACTCCCACCTTCTCAACCATGGCTGGATAAATAACTATCCTGTGAATATAGGATTGGGCCTTAAGCATGCCACCAGAGCTGCTTTCATCTGGATTTGCAGATTCCAAAACCAAATTAACTCCAATCATATCAAGATAATCTTCACCCTAGATAATGGCCATGTCCTCAAAAGACTCAGGCATGGAGCTAAAGACATCCAGGATAGAACACTTGACGAGGACATCCAAAACTTTATGGCCAATTTTAGGGAGGCTCTCTTCATAATCAAAATGTCAGAGGAGAGGTACTATCACAAGGACAGTGTGGGCTTTCCTCATAGGCCCATTCTCAATTTCAAATGATCCTCTTTTCTTTCTCTTTATTGTTATTAATAAAAAAAATAAAAAAGCTAAGTTAAGAAAGTTAAAGCTCCACCATAATAAAAGCTAAGTTTTGCAACATGATTGTGGCAAAAAGAAAAAAGTGATGCAAAACGCAATGTTTCATTCAAATATGGGGTGACGTAGCATTGGATTGGTTGATGAAACGAACAGTTGAAATGCTTCAAACATGATGCAATCAATTTTTTTGGCTAAAATATGAATTTTAGAAGTCAAAATTGATGGTTTTGTGGATAAAATCAAAGATTCAAAAATATCGAAAAAAAAATAATTAAAAAAATAAGAATTTTTTTTTTTGTCTAAATAACATATTTTTTCTCATTTTGCAGTTTTATTCATTAGCCATTGGTCCAAAAAAAAAAACATTTAGTGTAAGTGAGTCTGTTAAAAATCAAGTGTGGGACTGTCTAGTCACGTGCTTGGGAAATTCTTTATAGGTGCTTTCAAGATCCACATCAAATGGATTTCAGCGTGTGCAAGTGTGTATAAGTAAGGCATTCAAGCAATTTGAATACTACCCGCATTAAATAATATTATCTTCAACCTTTGGTCTAAAGAAAAAACATATTTCCTCTCATTTTTCAATTTTAAGTTTGATTTCAATTGGAGCGAGATTAGAAATTAAGATCATCAATATATAAGACAAAACACGAATTTTTAATAGCTTCTAAAGTAAAACGAGGAATTCAAGGTGTAGGATTAATATATGACGAAGCATTACTGGTTGACATAAGTACATGTTCCACATACGCATGGTAAGAAGAAGGTAGAGAGGTCGACTTTTCTTTTTGTACTTTTCATTTGTATAAGTGCAATGTTAAGATTTTTCCATTGCAATCTACCATATTTTATGAATGATGTTTTAACTTTTAAACAACGTAGGAGTGTGTTGACATCTATTTTCTTCATTCGTAATATGGCAAAATCTGAGCCAAAATTTCTTGTTTGTTTTGTTAAACAAAAACTCCAACAAATTTTCATCAATCCAAATTTTACCTTAATTTTTATTCAAAAAAGAAGTGAAAAACAAGTTCCACTTTCAAAGTAGCTAATTATTATAAGGATTAGGTTTGAATACTTTCTTATATATTTGATATCTTTTTTTATCAATATAACAAGTGTATACTTAATCAATAACATTATAAAAAAGTATAATTTAAAAATTATATAATCATCATCAATAATATTTATACACATATTATGGTATAATTGAAAAAAATAACTATTTTAGTCATTCAATTTTTTCCTTAGATTTATGTTAAATTTTTAAAAAATTATTTTGATACTTCAAATTTATAAAAAAAACTAAATTGACACTAAAACAAAAAATTAAAAGACAAACAATACTTTTTTTCTAATTAAAAAATTATATACTTAATATATTTAAATTAAAAAAACAACATAACAAAAATATAAAAACCCGCACATATGTTATTTTCAAATTATAAACTCACTACCACCACTGTCATCAATGTGAACCAATATCATCATCTAAGCTATTGGTTTATCCATGGCCCAAATAAAAATTTTCATGACTTTATTAAGTTTAGCTCAAATAGAAATGGAGAATAGAAATACTTTTGTTTTTGGTCTGAAATTATTCTTTTGGTCTTTATAGCATCATTAATTTGACCCCTATATCTAAAAACCTTGCAATCAAATCTCTATAATCTAAGACTTAGTTTAATATGTGACCAACCATCTTAAAGATGCATAATTCAAAATTATTTATCAAAGTCACTCAATTGGAATTAAGTCACATAATATAAATGTGAGTAATTTTACTTTAATATCTATTTTACTTTATTGCGATAAATAATCCATAGAGTGCTAAAATGACAAACGGATAGCCATATCAGAAAAAATTTAATCACACGTGACATAAAATTAAGTGACAATGACTACCTTAAAATTTTTAAATTAAAAGGATCCAATAACATTTAATAAAAACTAAATAAAATTATCAAGAATAACGAAATAATTTAACTTTTTAACCTTTCCTGTCGGTAAAAAAATGCAATTCATTGATTTACAGTCAGGATACAGAAGCCTCAGCGGAATATGCTATCTAATGTCTAACTCAACAAGCCTGCAATTCTGGATAACAGAAACAGATAACAAAGAATAGGCAACAGTCTTTCATGAGATATCAGTACAAAGAAACCAACACTAAACGATTTAAATGGAAGAAAACATAAGAGCTTTCACGTTATACACTTTGAAATGGCAAAGACATTGAGGTTTAAGCAATACAGACACAAATGCAAGAAAATTACTATAAGATTTATGAAGCAGAAGAAGGATTCACAAATATAGCACTAGGAAAGTTTCTGAGCTACTGCTTGCAATGTCAAGAGTCCTAACTTCTATTTAGTAATAGCATAAATAAAGGACCTATGGATGTTGTATTGTAAAGTCTTAATTGATGTGCTTCTATACCTTCTCACCCATCAAGCAAAATTTGTGGTTCGACTGTGCAAAAGTATACCAACTTTACAGACCAGATATTTACTGTGTCAAATTCAGTGACCAATCTAATATAAGTATTTAACAAGATCTGTCAGCACGCAAGATCTCAACAGAAGAACATGCTACTCTGAACATTTGAATGCAACCTTGGAAGCTCTGGTACAGGGGCATCTACCGCTGTTGTGAAGCTTGAAGATGTCTCTGATAAATCATCATACTTCAAAAATTGCCCCATCTGAGCGGCAGCAAGGTGGGCATAGCGTATGGGTGCCACTAATGAAGAAAATGAGGAAAGGAAGAAATATTATAAACAGAAATTGAACATGTTTCCCATGCAAAATACAAAAGATAAAAGTCTAAGACAGTTGTTTTAAGAATGAAGTGACAATCACTAAAGGATGAAATTACCAATTGAAGTTGCAGTTGTACTCCTCTGGTACCTGAAGTAAATATATTCTACTAAGTACAGTGGAAAAGAATAAACCATAAAGTAAAAGCTTAGGCGCATGCCCAGCAAATGAAGAGTGAATGCATACACGTAAGACAGTGAATGGATTAAATTTTGTAAGCCGTCCGCTGAGAAACCAATCTCATCAAGTAACACATGGTAATGTGCTGGCCTAGAAGTGCCCTGTTATTGAGAAAGAAAGAGATGAGAACAAAAGCAAAGGAAAAGAGACAAAACATATGTGACTAAAATGTGGCACTGAAATAACTGATAAGATATGCTACTAAAATAAAAGATGCTCGTAACAGGAAAACATGAAAAAGGATGAGAGAACTATAGATGCAAACTTACAAGCATCCCTGCATGGGCGCACATGTAGAAATCATAATTCCTTGGATGCACGATTTTTGTGTCAACAACTGTCCCTGAAGAGGAAATCTAGATTTACTTTAACACTTGGTACGATCAGCAAATATAACAGGACATAAGAAATAGCATACCAGGAGGGACGTTTTCTGGCCCATTAGCTTGAAACAGCCTTGTATGGTGATTCTTTTGCGCCACAATTACTGTGAACTTGGGAACATCAACATCTCCAAGATGTTGATAAGCCTATTAATTAGAGAAGTTCATCAACAATGGGCTATCACTCTTAGAAACAATGTGTATTGTCATGGAATCCGCATCTTAGAAAAAAGCAGTACAATGATAATCGTCATAAACAAAACAATTGAATTTAACAATCCCAGCAAAAATTTGAAATGAAGGTAAAAGAAGGATTAGAAAGAGCAGGCTTCCAGAAAAACCTTAACTATCTGGTCCAGCTCAATGTTCAAAACCTGATTGAACTGTGATTCACTAACTCCATCCCTAAAAATAGAAACACAGTTCAAAAAAAAAAAAAAATTAAAAATTATCAAAGATGAGATAAATGAGACTGAGAAGAAACAAATTGAGAGTCCATATTTCATACACTTTACTTGATATATAGTACAACCAATCGACAAAATACTAGGCATAATTCATACTAACGGTTTGGTAAAATTTTCAGAAATACAAAATTGAAAATACATAAAATTGAGACAAAATTTAATTACTTCGTGAATTTGGTTGTCATATATGCACTCTTAAAAGTTTACAACAAGTTTAATTGCAAAATCATAAAAACATTCCAATTCTAAAATTGGTCAACATTTATATACATCATCAAGACTAAGTGAAACTAGGTTTGTCTTCACTGCATTTATAAACATGGATTCTCATCAGAAAGATATGAAAACAACCAGCGTATTCTTAGACAATCCTGCAGAAAAAGTAGCAACTACAAGAGATAAAGAAGTAGCGCAGAACAGAATAGAAAGGGGAAGGGGGAGAAAGAAGGAAAAGGAGGGAGTTGTAGAGAAATAGAGGGAGAAAGAGAAGAAGGGAGGGAGAGAGACGGCTAACAAGCCAAGAGAATTAATAATCAATGAAAAAGATACCCTAGCCTTAATTACTAAGAGCTTTATATAGAGCCCAAGAGATAACTCCTACTAAGATAAATTAATTCAAAAATAAAAAGATTATTAACGAAGAGATACTATAAGCCTAACAAAAGGATAATTAAATTCAAAATAAAACCAATCAGATAATTTTGTTAATACCTATGTTTATCCTTAATCCCTAATTCACAACTAATTAATATTATCTCCCCTAATATTTTCTTCCCCTTCTCCATTAAGCAATTAGCAACATAGAAAGATATAGCATTTGTTATAAGCATGGAAGAACCATCCATCTAAGATTTAATATAGTGAATATGCTTATATCCTCAAAATTTTAAAAAGTGTAATGGGAACAGAAAATATTAGATTTTCTCCTTGTAATTTTTTTTCTATATAAGACGTATTAATAAAGAGAAAATAATTAACAATACAACTACAAGAGGATATTATATCCTCCAACATAAATTAAAAACAAAGTAGGAGAGAACTAAACAAGCTCATAAGGTTAGTTTTCCAATCTAACATATATTACAAAATAATATATTATCTATTGAACAAAATAGTGAGAGCAAGACACCTGAAGACAATAATTTGAGTTGGTTTTCGTCCCTTACTTGAATGATAGAAATCCAAAAGCAGTTCTCTGCAAAAGCAATAACATTCAGGTCTTAAGCAGAATAAAGAATTTGATAACCTCATACATATGGAAACTTGCCGTCAATGAATAAAATGACAGAATAAATGTCATCATATTGCATCTCATCGAATGCATGAAAAATAAACAACAAATAGTCATACTAAGAGATGCAATTGATATGTTCACTTTCAGGAGTCTGAGAATGAAATTCACTATCTTAAGTCTTTACTCTCATAAAACAATCAAGCAATTGAAAGTATTGTGTAATATAAAACAATCAAGCAATTGCACACGCATGGACAAGCAATTTGTATAAACTCTTAAGCCTTATGGAATAGATGATATGATGCATTATACTACAGCAGACTGAAAAGAGAAATCCCTTCATTTTACAAGAAAAAAATTCTAGCATTTTTTCTTATATAAGACTTGTGGAAAATTAATAATAAAATATTTGTTCAATATAGATGGGAATTAAATTGAAGTGGCAAGTATTTTATTTAATTGATTTTATATGATAACAACCAAAAGGCTCTAAAATAAAGACATCTTAATTTTGATATATGGGAACCTCAGCATTGGGAAAAGAGATCTTCTAATCATAATGCACAGATGGTCATTTAGTATTGTATGTCATGCTGAGGGAAGATCGTCAAAATCATAAAAATAATTAACAGCAGTCCAATATACATTTTTCACCCTATACCTGATGATGCCATCATCTTTCCCATCAGCCAAAGGCTTGTATAGAGTATCAATAATTTCCACCTTAGATGACTGCGTTCTCACAGATGCTCTATACCTTGAAATTAGTGGCCAACATCGAGATCCAGCAACCTGAGAATATGACATTACTTAACCCAGTACTACACTGCATAGACAATCCAAACAGATTGTGGTACAATGCAAACACAAGATAAAATATTCTTTAAATAAGAAACTGCATAATGATAACATTACTGCAGCTATTGATGGCACTTCTGGTCGACCAGGGGAACCATGAGAGACATCCATCCCTAAAATCAGTGTTGGAATGTCTTTTATCAGGGGAAGATGCCCAGAATGCTCTATGGCCAACAAGGAATTGATTCCTCCAAGCTACAGAGGGGACAGACATGGATTATCGGAACTAACTGTGAAGTTTGTTAAAGCAAAATAAAATTGAGAACAAATTGAATTACTCTTTTGGTCCCTACAGTTTTACTAGTTTTCAATTTGGTTGCCATCGTTTAAAATTTGTAATCAGATCCTTATAATTTAAAAAAAAATTAATTCAATCCCTAGCTCCCTACCATTAAACTTTCGTCCATGTTCTATTAAATTTTGCTGATGTGGCCAACCGTGTACTATCTAGGCACTTTGAATATAATGACTTGAGCCTATTCATCCAAATCACTGAACATATGTTGCATCATATGTCACATATGTGAATTAATTACACTTTATTATCTACTTTTACTCTGTTTATTGCCATAAATCATGCATATTCATTATGCTAAGATGTCACACGGTGGCCAAGTCAACAACATTTAATGAAATACAAATATAAGTTTAATAATTGGGACTAAATTGAAAATTTTCAAAACTATCATGGCCCAATTACAAATTTTTAAACTATAGGCACTAAATTAAATATTTAGTGAAAAACTATAGGAACCAAGAGGATAATTTAACCAAAAATTTATAATTTATCACACCTATAAATTTAATCAGTTATTTACCTTAGAATTGATTTTTAGAAGCACGTTAGTAAGGTATTGATCATTGATCTTGAAAGGGGAAATGCATTGGGTGACAACACCAACTTCACTCAGACATTTCTTCTTCCAAGGTCCTAAAACAAAAGAACATGGGATGACTATAAAAATTGATGTAAAGAAATAGGAAATTTTATTCAAAGACATACCGTAAATGTCACAATTTTTCCTCTCAGGCAAGACGCACAGAATTAAGTTTGGCTCATCTGGAACCTTTGCGTATAGCAGCTCAAACATCTTCTCAACCCTTGCAACAGGGCTAGATCTTCTCATTTGTGATTCTTCCTCTATTAATGTATATGGGCGTTCAATGTGCTGAGTGAGTATAAAAGTATCATTGAGACAGAGGTAATCAAATAAAAAATAAGATGACAGACAGAACGGTAAAGTAGAAAGCATTAGAATCCATGTAAGGTGGCATACAATTCCCTTGTTCATTCCACATTTGATAAGCTCCCTTGAAATGAAACTAGTATCACAACGAGCAGAAAAGTTGACGACAGCCCATAGACCAATATGAGTTGGCTGTAGAAGTGTCTGCAAAGAAGGAAAGAGTGCATCATCAATTGTTAAACTAGATAATCATATTTTAAATGCAGTGGAAAAAAGGCCATCTTAGAATAAATTTTCCTTCTGGATTTGAAATGATCATGCAGTACCTTGTTATTAAAATTCCACCGTCCATTATGAGGGAAGAAGTCGTCATTCTTACCAACCCTCAACTGTGTATCTCAAATAAAAACACCATAAAGAATATGTTTAGAGCTCAATTAATATGATAGGAAACCAACTCCATTACCCCTTCTACTTCTACCTGTCCATATTTCTCTTTCCATTGCAAACACAAATAACAAATTTATACACCCTAGGTCAGGGCTTACTTTTGGAGTCTCAAGAACACGACCTTGAACTTTTGTAATTTGCTTCTCAATAGAAATGCCACATGCAGCAAGAACAGGATCATCATCATATTGATAATTTGCCAGAGCCTATAAGTTTTACTGAGATTTAATATAGTAACAATAGGGAGAAAAAGAAGAAATCCAAAATTTGTGAAACTTACATTTGTCAGAGTTTTAATTCTATCTTGAGGCTTTTGTCGTGATTTCTCAACTAAAGAAGCTCTCTGCATTGGAGACAATGCCTTTGTATAACGCTGAAGGGAAACAAGTGAACACAGCTAATCCGCCCAAAGAATGGAGAAAAAGAAGAAAAATTCAGATAAGAGTTAATCTGAAGGATCAGAGCATGATAGAAAAGGGGAAAAAAAAGATTCAATCAAACATAATGTTTGCAAACCTCCATGGGCAGATAAATGGGCCGTTTTGGCTTCCCCACATCAAGACAAGGAAGATATGCAGACGCCAGTTCTATACCACAGTGTTTAACAAAATACTCGTAAACAGTAATATCTGTTGTCTGCCCTCCATTACTGCTATCACCATTTTTCACCCTCATACTAAAACTGGAGAAAAGAAATCACATGTATAAGTTCTTTATTTTATTTTTTATTAAAATTAGAATAGGTGTCTAAGTTTCAAAAAAAAAAAAAAAGGACTTACAATTGCTGATTGCAGGGTTTCTCACTCAAGCCAATAATTTTAAATTCCTGGTTGCGATGTGTTGCACGCACCCTTAAATTTTTAAGCATTTTCTTGGCCTATATATTACCAAAAAAGAAACCTCTCTAAAAGATACTAATACAGAAACAGGAACCTTGCACACTGGTTAAAAGTTTGTCACCTTTGCCCAGTCAATATAACGGGGTTCCCTCACATTCTGGTTGGATAGGAGAAAACCAATTACAGGTCCAGGAGTTAAGATCAATGTCGTGGACACATCTAGACAAAAAAATTATATAGAGGAACGTTAAGGGGAACAAAGAACAATTTGATAATAATGAATATATTATATGCAAAAGAACAGTCCTACCCATATTGAGAGACAATCCACCCTGTGTAGGATGAAAGCTGGAATGAAAACCCCGAACTCCTGTTACTCCACCTCCAACATCAGTGAAATTCTTCAAATCATCATGAAAGAATGATTGCCCTACCAAGAGACACCCCCTTGACATTCAGAAGAGTTAGCTTAATTAAGTTAGAGCTAACAGGTAATAAATGAATGCCATTCAAGACATTTTCAAAACAATTATTCAAAGAAGATCATTTAAGGAAGTACATTCTAGCTGCTTGTTGCCTCAGTACAACGTCAAGCACTCTCAAAGAATTTTGAGCGTTAGAATCTGACTCAACTCCCTCCAGGGCAAGAGCAATGGATTGCAGGGGTACTTTGGTGGTAAAACTTATCTCTACCTTAAAAGTCTTTGACTGAAGAGAATGTTTTGACCTTTTAGCTCCCTCACTGTGGCTTCCATCAGCACCAGGACTCCCAGTACTACTGCTACAGTAGGAAGACAGTGTCAGCTTGAAGACAAAAATATGGCACAAGTAAGACTCATAAAATAAAGTATACCGTTTTGCTAATGATTCTTCAAGCACTACTGTAAACTCAAAAAATTTAAGTGGCAGAGGACCCACTGTGTACAAAGTTCTCTCTCCATCATAGGCAAATCTTTTGCCACCGAGTTCAGAAGAGTAGGTTTGGTAAAGCCTATCAACCAGCTTTCTCCTAATGCCCTTGCTTTCAACAGCTTTATCATATTCTGAAGTAATAGAAACCTGGAAATTATTTATCTTCATAAGCCAAAGCCCAAGATATGATGGAAATTACTGAGACAGGAAAGGTAGGCATACACTGTACTGGAAAAATATAGCATCTGGAACATTAACAGAAACTTGGAAATGATTGGCAAGCAATGGCATGCGTTTTCCTGCAGTCCCAACCCCACGCCTACTAGCAACGGAATACTTAATAGGGGCCACCTCTTTGGCTTCTGTATTATGCGGTGCATCGGGAGGTCGTGGATGTAAACCTGGTGTCTCAGCAGCTTCCTCAATACCAGCCACTTTTGCCATCTTTTCACCTTTATTCAGGAATAACTAAAGCATCAATCAAGAGAACAATGGACTAGATTAAAGACCATATGAATACAGGTATACTCATTTTACATAAGTTATGGTTTCCATAGATTCTTCAACATTGTGTTCCAGTTCATATGAGAATCTGCAAAATCTTATATATTTTCCACCTTAGGAAGTGACTACGAAATGCCAGTATTACCAAGTTAATGCCATTCCTAGGCGCTTCACCTTGTGAGATTAATGATTGTGTAACATTGCATCAAAGCCTCTTTGACCAAGTGGTCAAAAGTTTGGTCCTTTCAATTTCCACTTCGGTAAAATTTCTTTTCTCTCTGCAGTCCAGACATCAAGGCCAATGGGCTTTTCTCTAAGGGAATGTATTGGCGGTGATAGGGCCTTCTCCTAGTCGCTTGAGCATTTGACATAGTTGGTTAACCATTTAAAAGAAGCTAGGTGACTTATGTGTATGATCATATTTGGAATGTATTTTTTCACTAACAGTTAGCATTACAATTTACCTCATCATCAGCCAATTATTTGAAAGGAAAAGACTAATCTGAAGTAAGAAATCAAACCCTTCAGAGAGATAAGTTGAGAGAGCAATTTATGCAGAAGCAAACACAACATATGATCATATAAAAATCTTAAAATAATGAAAAGAAAAAATATATTTGATAAAGATAGGGGTTCAAAATGAACAACCATGGCTAACAAAAATCCACATTAGTATGTAAGCTCACCAGTCTTTTAGAAACCATAATAAGAGAAGTAGCCTCCTAAAATAATGATAAAATAGACACACAGTCATGCAAAGAAGCACGGATATGCATGAAGGCCAGCCATATCCATATCGGATATCCATATCAGACACATATTCGATACGGATATGCGTACAGTGCACCTGCACACATATCCAACGCGTATCCATTCATCCAACCCACGAAATGCTAAGTACAAAAACAAATATTTCAAAAATTGGCATATCCTATGTATCGTATCAGGTTATATCTAATACACATACCCATATCGGTGTTTCTTAGCAGTCATAACTGTGAAAGAATACAAGGGAAAAAACAACTGAAGATTTAACATAGCAGCTTCACTGTATAAACCTTCTAATAAAGGTGAAGAATACATACACAATGAAAATAACTAAGCCGCAAACATAAGAGCTTAACATTTAAAGCCTAGGTATACTATATAATGTAAAAACTCACAGATAGCTATTAATTATTCAGACAAGAAATGAGTCAATGAAACTTAGAGGAGAACCTCAAACAAGTATCTGGGCCTGGGCAATTCAAAATGAATAATAGCATGACTTGTTTGACTCAATACTTTGCTTATATGAATGATTATCACCATATGGAACAAATTCAAACAAGCAACAAAGAAAAGAAAAGAAGAAGATAGAGAAGACAACCATTAAATGCGACATATATGATTGAAAAATATGTATTAGCAGCTAAACTTTCTTTATCTCTGTATATGGTTGCAGATAGATTTGAATCTTATCCTTTGTGTGGATTATGGTCAAAGACCCATTTAACTCAAAACTCAAAAGTTTATACTGTTAAGCGAATGTCCATAAGTAATTTTATCATAATCTCTAGCATGCCCCCTTAAGTGTAGAAAGCCCACCTACCTTGTGAATTTTCATCTTTTAAATTTAAGAGTAAATTATACTTTGTGCTCTTGAAAGATTAGTAAAATTCTCAATTGGGCCTCTAAAGTGTAAGCCTTTTAATTTTGTCTTCTCATAATTTTCTCACAATTAATTAAGTCTTTTTGTTCGTTAAACTCAGGTGAATTTAACAGAGTTACTGTCGCACCCAAATAGAATACTTATTTGGCCATTGAATTGATGAAGTGGTCAATCTTAGTGTCAAAAGAAAAAAGCACAAAAATGGACACTACAATCACCAAATTCATGGACTTTCTGTAACTTCTATGGACACTGAGCAAGGCTACTTCATCACATAACAGTCGCATAAGCATTCAATTAGGCTAGATCAACATTCAATTAAATTATGATAACAAAGGGAACAAATTGATTGGGGGAAAAGTATTAGGGGGCAAAATTGAGTCTTAAACTTTGGAGGACCAAATTGAAGATTTTGTAATCTTTTTGGTACAAAAGAGTATAAATTACATTATGAAAAATGAGGACAGCAAGGATTAAACTCCAAAAAAACTTGGTTATCGAGGCTCAAATATCAGGTAAAAAATTAGTTCAACTCAAGTTTAAGCTGTAAGTGAAAGTCCGTAAATAATTATACAACAATCACCTACGACTACTGAAACCCCTTACCATTAAATCCTTCCAAGTCGCTTATAAGATAGATATTCTAAGAAGGCCCAAGTAAACCAAAATAATGATAAAAATCACCGATGTCATACAAGAACCACTGCAGAACAGGAAAGGCACAATGAAGAACGCTGCCACGGGCAAAATCACAGGAAACCAACATAATTCACACCCAAAACACCAGCCATACATCCAACCTCTCAAGAAAATTTACTTCAAAACAACCTTCAGGTTGGAATTTTCAAAGAAATCAATGACACGGTAAGAACATGAGGAAAAAAGAAAATAAGAATCAAACAGTGCAGAACAACCACACAATGTCGCCCAAAACAGCATCAATTTAAACCACATTTTTGCTCATTGACACAAAACGAGTTCCGAAAACAAGTTGAAAATCAAATGTCCATAAAAATTTAGGAGCACGTTACTCAGAATAAAGGAAATTCGTGCTCGCAGAGGCAAAAAAAGGGAGAAAACGAGACAGAAAGAGAATCGAAAGTATAATTGTACCCTTTCACTTTCAGAATGAGGTTCTTCGCTAGGGTTTTGGGGGGAGCGAGGCTAGAAGAAAATGAGAGTGCTACTGGTAGTGACTCTGCTGTCTACTCTGATCTTCCTCCAGGTGCGAAGACGATGAGAGTGAAAATTGAAAGCGATGACAAGAACGGAGGGAAGAAGGGCTGGCTCTGGCTCTGGAACTTTTTATTTCAAACCTCTCCGACAGTGGACAAATATTCAAATTTGAATAAAACATTATTTTCATCCATTATTTATAAGTTAATTTTTAATTTAGTCTTCTATTAATTTTTTATTTTTAAGTTCGTCCCTCATTAATTTTTATTTTTTATTAGATTTCTAATTTATTAATTCATTCTTATTTAAGTCTCTTACTAATTTCAAAGTTTACACATTTAATCCATCAAATTTTAATTAAAATAATTTTAAAAATTGATATTTATATCAATGAGAGATTAAATTTAAAATAGATTTATAAATGAATAATCAAATTGAGAATAGAAATAAGTGAGATACCAAATTAAAATTAAATTGGTAAATGAGAAATCAATTTTAGGATAAAATTTAATGAAGGACCAAATTGAGATTCAACTATAGTGTAGGAGCAAAATAGTATTTTACTCACTCAAAATTTGTTAATATCTATAATTGTCATTTTTTATCTATTTCTAAATAGTTTTGCTATAACAAAATGAAAATTTCACTTCTGCTTTTATAATTAATAAAGTAATCTACCCATAATTATAATAAATAAAAACTTAAGAATAAAAAAAAAAACTTAGGGTCTGATAGCTTCTGTAATAACCGACAAGGTACGGAAGGCAAAATGAAAGAGTGGAAGAAGAATATGAAGGAACTACTAACTTTGGAATTAAAATAACAACCCTCTTTGAGCTAAGGGAAGCTCCACTATAGTATTTACTCTCATACATGCCTAGCCTCACCATGCACTCATTATTTATGGACACCCAATATAGCTCACACCTAAATCCCGAGGCCTAACCACCCCAGCGGTCTTCAATCATTCTTCTGCCATGTTTCTACATTCTAGGACCACCTCCCTTTCAATGGTCAGCTTTATCACATAATCTCTCATCCATGTTGAGCTTCTTCTAGCTCTCTGAAAATTATACGCTCCTGGGGTCATCCTATGATGGGCCTCCAACAATTGGATCTGAAGGAATGTTGCTATCAATGTTGTCCACTTGGATATCCACCTTGTCCTCAAGGTGAAACTAAGGAAATAAGATGTGGATTGTAGCTATATCTTCCCATATAGCATTTTCAGGTGGTAAGTTGGCCTATTGGATTAGAACCTGTGCTCTGAGTTATCCTTGGACTAAAAACATTATGGTGCCAAGGACTTGAGTTGGGATTACATCAGAACCCACTCCTCTAGGCAAGTGAGAGTCAACTGGTTGAGACATAGGTCCTTGATGAGCCTTCAGAAGTGACACGTAGAAAACGTTATGGATCTTAACATCAGGTGGCAATTGTATTTCATAAGCTATTGCACCTATTTTTTTTGTGATGGGAAAAGGCTCATAATACTTCTTTGTGAGTTTGAAATTCTGCCTCTCTGGTACTGAGTGTTGTTTATATTTATGGAGCTTGATCCATACGTGGTCTCCTTCGCTAAAACTCTTCTCTTACCTTTTCTTGTCTGCCTATTTCTTCATGTTGTCCTATGCTCGCTTAAGGTGGGTATTGAGATCATCCAAGATCACTTGTCGGTCTTGCAAGGAGTTATCAACAGCGAAGACTAAAGAGTTAACAGAATGATAGAAAGGAATAAGATTGGAGCAAACCCATAAACTTCTTTATAAAGTGTTCTTCCTATGGCAGAATGGAAGCTTGTATTATATGAATACTCCACCCATGAAAGATATCAACTCCATTGGTTTGGCTAAAAATGAACAAATGATCTAAGGTATTGCTCCACACAACGATTCAGTACCTCTATTTGGCCATCACTCTACAGGTGGTAAGCTGAGCTAAAGTTCAACTGGGTGCCATTGTGTTTAAACAACTGCTTGCAAAAGATGCTCATGAATATTGGGTCTTCGTCGTAAACTAGGGTTTTGGGAAAACTATGAAGTTTCACCACCATGTTAATGAACAGTTCAACAACTTTAATAGCAATGTAACCTGGCTTGAGGGCTCCAAAATAAGCCATTTTGGAAGACTATCTACTATTACTAGAATAGTGGTGAATCCCTATGATGTAGGTAAGTAGATGATGAAATCAAGACTGAGATCTTCCCAAGGTTTAGACGAAATAGATAGTGGTTGTAACAAGCCTTCTGTTTTCGTTGTGGGCACTTTGATTTGCTAACATATGATACACTGAGCTACGTGAGCCTAAATATCCTTCTTCATGAGTGGCCAAAAGAAAATTTGAGATATTCTCTTGTTGCTTTTGGGAAGTGCCCCCCTATACTTCAATTGTGAGCCTTATAGAGAATTGTTTGGATCAATGTAGAACCTACAAGTAGATAGTATTTCCACTTGAATATCAGCAATCCATTTCATCTTTCAAAGCCTGGTGGTGATTTCCCTTCTGATAACAGAGCATGTAAACATCATAGTTCACTGTTATTATGATTTTCGTTCAGTAATTCCTCCCAAAAAAGAGCACTAGATTGAAGAAATGCCAAGATAATGAGTTGTATAAGCAATGTACTCCCCTTGTTGTTATAAGGCATCTGCTGCACGATTAAGCTTACCCAATTTATAGACTATGGTATAATTGAAGCCCATGAGTTTTGATAGATAATGAAATTGCATGGGTGTTTGTAAATTTTGATTCATCAATTCTTTAGGGCTTCAATGGTCAGTGTGAATCACAAAATGCCTGCCCAAAAGATAATGTTGCCATTTTTTGATTGCTTGAGAGATGGCATAAAGTTCCTTGATATATGCTAAAGTGTGTTGTAGTCTCATGCTGAGCTTTTTACTAAAATATGTGATTAGATGCCTCTGCTGGATCAATATTACTCCCACCCCACTATTGGATGCAACAGTCTCTATTGCAAATTGAATGTCGAAGTTAGGTAATGACAAAACAGGTGCTTCTATCATTTTAGTCTTGAGACATTGGAAGGCATCCTTTGTATCTATAGTTCATTTAAATCCTTGCTTCTTCAACAGTTGAGTAAGCAAGCTAGCAATGGTTGCATAGTTGCATATAAAATGCCTATAATACCCTATTAAGCAAAGAAAACCACATAATTTTCTAGCATTTTGGGGCATTGGCCATTTAATCATGGCTTGAATTTTGGATAGATCTATGAAAACCTCAACTGCTGAGACCACATGTGCCAGATATTTGATGGATGATTGGTAAGAGCGACATTTGCCCTATTTGAGAAAGAAAGAATGAGAGGCTAAAGTTTGAAACATCATCTCCAGATGTTTTCTATGAGTAGTAGCATTCGAGCTGCATATGAAAATGTCATCGAAAAATATTGTAACAAACTTTCTTAGAAATAGTAGCAATATGGCATTCATGTTGACTTGGAATGTAGCTGGGGTGTTCACTAACCCGAATGGCATTACAAGGAACTCATAGTGTCTTTGATGAGTTTGAAAAGTCGTCTTATGGATGTCCTCCTAATGCATTCAAATTTAGTGATACCCAACTCTCAAGTCCAGTTTGGAAAAAATGGTAGAACTGTGCAACTCGTCAAGCAATTCGTCTATGGAGGGAATAGGAAACTTGTCCTTCACTGTGTTCTTGTTCAAGGCCCTATAGTCCACACAGAACCTCCAGGTGCCATCTTTCTTTTTGAGCAAAAGGATTGAGGGGGAGAACAAGCTCTGATTGGGTCATGTTATACCCAACGTTAACATTTCAACAATGAGCTTTTCAAACTTTGTTTTCTAATAGTGAGGATATTAGTATGGTCACACATTCACCAGTGTTAAGTCTAGCTACAGATGAATTCTATGATTCTGAGAATGAAAAGGGGGTAGTGTAATTGGTTCCTTGAAAAGAAATTCATACTACAATAACAGTTGTTGAAACTATTAAGGCAGCAAAGAAGAATTCAAAGGAGTCACGTTTGGCACAGATACCTACAACTGAAATAAACAAGCAATATAATTCTTATTTTCTTAAGTTGTCCTAGTGAAAAGGGATCTAAATTAAAAAGTGACTCCCCTTGTAAATGAATTAAGTCTCTTTCCAGTGTGAAATCCATGGTGAGTGTCTCATAATTCATGGTTATAGGGCCTAAGGTACATAGCCATTCACCTCCTAACACAATGTTAGCACCCACCAAATCCAAAACGTTGAGATTGAGCAAGAAAGAGTACCCTTGAATGTGTAATAGAACATCTTAATAGTGAGTGTTACATAAAAGGTAGGCACCATTACCCACTTTGATAGAAAGTTACTGATCATGTATCGGTTGTAGTTGTAGCTTATGTAATATGGACCTCTTAATGAAATTTTGAGTGTTTCCCCTATCTACCAGTATGGTTGTGGACACCCCATTACAGGTCCCTGTGAGCTTGATTATATTGGTGGCCAAATGACCCGCCAAGACGTGTAGAGTAATTGTTGGTGCATGTGCCTCAAATAGTTCCTGTTAAGTAATGTTGTCTACAGTAGTAGCCTCAAGTTGTAAAAGTTCCTCCAAATCTTGTTGCTCTAACAAGAGAAACATTTTAGACTTGCACTTATGTCCAATGGAAAATTTGTCATCACAATAATAACATAAGCCTTTCTCTCATTTGACTTTTATTTTGATCGGGGTTAAATGACAATTTTGTGGTTGGATATGCTGGGTTATAGTAGTGTTTGAAGGTTTAGATGAAGGTGGTGGTAAGGGTGGAAAGGAATTAACTAGACACAATGCAAAAATAGAAAGTGGTATTTGGGTGAAATATGGTTTACTGGAGTTAGGCTTTAGAGGCAAGATAGTTTGAGTAAGATGGCAATGCTTTTTTCCGATTAGTTTAGCAAGCGAGGTAGCATGGAAATATGTGGCTGGTTGGGCAACAATGAGTTCATGGCAGATGTATTCCTTTAACCCAGCAGTGAAATAACTTACTAACCATGCATCAGAGAGTCCTGTAATACAAGTAAAGATATCCTCGAATCGGTCCTGGTAATCATCGACTGTAGTGATCTGTTTGACTTCTTTAAGGCAGCCTTTGGGTCATCATAAAGAGATAGGCCAAAACGTAGCATTACAACATCTAAAAAGATTGCCAAGTTTCACTACATCCATTGGTACCAACTGTAAGCTAGTCTAGTCATGTGGAGTGATGATAGTGGAATGTGTTGTTCCACTGGTGTCTTATACATGGTGAAGAACTCTTGCATTTTAAAAATCCAATCCTCAACATCAGTTTTGTCAAAGGAAGGAATTTTGATTTTCATACCCTTGAGAAGTGATTGGTCAGGATTGTTGTCAAAACCGAAAGGAGGCGCGACCCCCGTCGAAGTTAAAGGTGAAGTCGTAGAAGGACCTAACAACTTTTGTAACATAACCTTAACATTTGACATGGTGGATTCCATGTGAGCCAAACATTGATCAATAGTCTTTTGAAACTCCAGTAATTCGTCTTTGTTTGTTTTCAATGAGTCCTTTAATCTAGCAAAACGAGTAACATATGCCATTAAAGGTCAATGAAAGCACCAATAATGATAGCTTCTACAATAACCGACATGGTACAGAAGGCAAAATAAAATAATAGAAGAAGAATATAAAGGAACTGCAATCTCTGAAATTAAAATAACAACCCTATTCTAGTTAAGGGAAGCTCCACTATTGTATTCACTCTCGTGCACACCTAGCCTCACCATGCACTCATTATTTATGGACACCCCAATCCCGAGACCTAACCACCCCAACAGTCTTCAATCATTCTTCTGCCACGTTTCTGCATTCCGGGACCACCTTCCTTTTAGTGCTCAGCTCCATTATGTAATCTCTCATCCATGCTGGGCTTCTTCTAGCTCTATGAAAATTATGTGCTCGTAGGTCATTATGTGATAGGCCTCTAACAATTAAATCTGAAGGAATGTTTCTATTAAGGTATTGACTCTTCAATAAGAAAAAGAAATCAATAGGGTTTTTTTTCATGAAACAAATAACTTAGGGTTTATTTATAGTCAATGTAAGATTTTTATAAATATTATTAATTTTTTTATAAATTAACATAATTATAAAAAAAAAGTCTATCGTATCAATATAAAAAAACTATTTAACTCACAAAGAATATTAAAATATCACTGTGCATACAGCTTGTGCTCCAAAAATATAACAAAAAAATCTTAATTAAATAATCTTAAATTGTTGGCCCTGATGAAAGCATTATGGGGATTTTTCAAGTATTTGCTTCTGTAGCAAAATATTAATCTTGTTAATTGTTTCGTTTCATATAAGTTTGGATTGGAATTATGATATAAATTCCAATAACTTGTTTATAGAAGAAAATACCCCAATAAAATTTGGAAAAATGAAATAGCTTAGTTGTATACAACTGGGAAAGACGAAAGAGTCTTTTTCCCTTCTTATGTGTTCTTTCTCAAAATTATCCCTCGACTTTCTTTCCTCAATTTTCTATATTAAGTGACAACTTATTTTAATTTTAAATTATTAAATTAACTAAAATATTTTAAAAAAAAAAAAACACTACTTGACCACCTACTTTTAAAATTTAGTCTTATATTAATGATTCATAAATTAAAAATTTTAAAATATTTGTACAATGTGAATATCAAATAATAGGATGAACATGTATATACAATAACTTGCAATGATGATATTGTAACTAATATATTAAAAAAGAAAAAAATAAAATTTCATGGAAGCTCGAAATAAACTAATAGATATCTTTTTTAAATTGAATTCCAAAAATGATATATAGATCAATCGTATAATTTTTTGTTACCCTTGATGAAACAAAGACTTGACCTTATGGTCCTTTATTAATTATATCACTTGCATCACTTGACACTTAGGGATAGTAATTTTGGAGGTTAGACTTTGAGACAATTCATTATATTTTTACTATCAAAATTTGTAATTAATACATGATAAATGTATAATTAATTAATAACAACATAAATAAATAAATAAATATATATATATATTAATTTAAAAATTATATGATTATTTGTAATAAACATAGATGATATAATCAAATAATTATATACTTGTTATGTTTTAATTAGAAAACAATATAGTAGAAATATAAAACATTGTATGTAAGATTTTTCCTTGAATAAGAAGAGGAGCTCCTTATCTCTATTAATAACTGTTTCTCTTATTCTTGTCTCTAATTCCCATAGGTGACATCTTCCTCCGTATGTAGGGATCCCAAATTTTTTATCCCAAAAAATAGCAAAAAAAGATTAGATAAAATAAAAAAAAATTATACATAAAAAAAATACTCGACCACCCATTAATTTTTCCAATAAATTATAATTAATTTAAAAATAAAAATAATCAAATAATATTGATTTGCCTTATTTTAAATAAATAAAAACATAAGTAAAGAGTCAAATGAAATAACTAAGGTTAAAATAATGGTTTAATCCTTTAATTTTATTTATTGTTTGAAATTAGTCCATTAAATTTAAGTGTTTAAAAATCGTCCTTTTAAGTTTCAAATTACTCTCACATAAAGGATTATTTTGAAATGCATCAAACTTTAAAGAACTAATTTAAAACAATAAATAAAGTTAAAGAACAAGAATAATTTTTTTGTTATTACATTATATTTAATTAGATTTTCGTTTTCTAATTCTTTTCTTTCTTTCAAATATCTTTTTTTTCTCTTTCTTCTTCCTTTTTTTTTCACATTTTTCTTCCTTTTTATTTAATATTTAATTTATGTCTTTGTCGCCGTGATCATTTATCAAATAAAGAATCTCATTAAAAAATCATCTCATTTCTTTCATTTTTCTTAACTCTACTAGATTACATAATATAAATAATAAATGAATACAAAACATAGTAAGTATTAATAAGAGAAAAAGAGGATAACATTGTTTTGACTTTTATGACATTTCTTACAACATCATAACTTAAGTAATATTCTTTGTTTGAAATTTTGAAATAATAACAAAGCATTTATCTAGAGAGAATATAAGAGAGAAAAAGAAAAGATGAGGGAGGGAAAATGAGTTGGATTAGAAGGAAGTTAAAAAGAATAAAAAAATTAAAATAGTATTTAGGTTTTTAACTTTATTTATTATTTCAAACTGGCCCCTTAAGTGTGAAGTTTTCCAATTTAGTCTCTTTGAGTTTGAAATGTTTCAAAGTAGTGCCTTAAGTTTTAAATTCATTTTAAACTAGTTTATTTACCCATAAATTTTATGGACTTTAAAAAAAATTAATTTGTTTTATATGTCAATATACTTTAAATAAACGTTATTTGTAAGTGTTAGTAAAAAACTAAATTTAGTCATATTTTGTGTTATAAATATAACATAATAAATTATAAAAAGTCCATAAAATTAGTAATTTAATGTTGATAAGAGATAAGTGATGACAATAGACTAATTGAATGGGCACATCAAAAATCATTCAACCATATATTATTTTCTTTTGTTTTAATTTTGAACAATATCAAGTTATATTTATAATCTATAATTAAAAAAATTAAAAGATAGTTAATTAATTAATTTATTATTTTTCTCGTTGACTTTAAAAAATGTCTGAATTTCAAATAATTATTAATTTAAGAGATGATTAATTAATTCATTAATTTTATCAATTATACTAAAAAATTATCATATTTTGAAAAATAATTTATTTATTTATTTTATTGTTCACCTTAAAAAAATTCTCAAAATGCAAACTATTCTCGATTTAAAAGGTAATTAATTAATTTATTACTTAATTAATTAATTTTTTTTTGGTTGATTACAAAAAATTTACATATTTCAAAAAATTCTTGTATGTAAGAAATGTGAAAAATTATTGCATGAAGAGTTAAGGATTTGTTCAATCAAGACTTCTCATCAGTCAATGAAACTCTTACATTAAAAAAAGTATACTTTACTTATATATAATATATTATTTTTATATATAATGCCTAAAGGACAATTTTATAACAAATTTAAAACTTAAGAGATTATTTTAAAACAAATAAAGTTGAAAGTCCATAATATTATTTTAACCAATAACAAAAGGGAAAACTGAAAATATTACATGTATAAAAAATATTAAGAGCATATATATAAAAATAATAATAACATGAGGTCGACAAATTATGTTCAGAGAAATTTTTCCCCTCACTCTCGGAAAAAGAAATTACAAACACATTATTGTCAAGTATGTTTTGAATTTTTTTACTACAGAGTTCATTAGACATGCAACAGAATAGGGCTTTGAATTTGACCCATACTACCTTGCGGATCCACTTAGGCCCAACTATTTCGGCCCATTGTTAATTAGGCTGGGTCAGAATTCAGCTGTATACCTTTTTATTTTTGGAAGGAAGCTGCATAAGTATTAATCACTATTAAAACATGGATTCTCACATGTTAACCTGTAATTGACCTATTGCCCCCCTTCATGCCTCTTTTCCATTTCAATCCCATCGTTATCTTATATGGCTATAAATTGGGTGGAATCTTGGCTACCACTTTAAAATTAATTAATTGTGCTGGTACAATTATTACAATCTTATTAAGAGAAATTAAAAACATATAATAATAACATATTAAAATATATTAATTGTGTGTAAGTTTAAATTAATTTGTTGTATTTATATTTATATGTTAATATTTTTTAACTTTATTTATAGCTCTAATTTTTTAAAAATTTTAATTTATCCCCTTTTCTTTGAGTAATTTTGAAAATTATTAGTTGATGAATTTAAAAAATAATAATAAAAGTATGGATTTTGGGAATTATTGGAAATATAAAGAAAGTACATGGTGAATTAAAAAATTTATAAACTAATGTTTCGGTGAGATTATTGGAAAATAAAAAATGGTGGGGGGGTAAATTGAAAACTTCAAAAGCTTATGTTGGTTTTATAAATGAATTCTTAAAAAAATTAGGGGTTAAGATATAAATATAATAAATTATTTTAAGATAACATATGATCATCATATTTTGACACATTATGTATCTTTGTCTTAATATGTCATATAATAATTATACCAATGCAACCACTTTTTTAGTTGCACCAAAAAATTTATCTATAAATTGAGGTTTTCAATCTACTTTTCTTCATTTTTAATTTTTAAATTTAGAAATTATAAAAACACAACAGTAGATTGCTCCCATTGTAGTTGGCCCCATGACTAACAATTGCATATATAACGTGTTTGTATTGAATCCAAGTTCAGGAAAGTTTCATACCAGAGTTTCTAACTTGTAACTTTAATTAATTAACTTATCATTATTATTATGTTTACTTTTTCAAGCTAGCAAAAGCAGTATCATTATATTTTTATATCCATGATATTGAGTTATCCTCTTAATTTCACGTTCTTCAATCCCATGCAAGCTCTAAAAGAATGATAATATATCATCAAGAACAAATTTAGAATTTTATTTTTAAAAAATATAGGTTATTAAATCAAATATTTGAATTAAAAAAACAAGATTATAAAATCTAAGAAATAGTTCTTACAAATTAAAGAACTAAATTAATAAGATAAAATATAATTATATATAAATTTTGAAATTTTGAAAATCTAAAAAGACTACCACTTATACATTTCCATTCAATCAATCTTTGTATACCATCAAAACCATTGACTATCC
Organism: Delonix regia; assembly: GCA_037074485.1. Lineage (NCBI taxonomy): Eukaryota > Viridiplantae > Streptophyta > Magnoliopsida > Fabales > Fabaceae > Delonix > Delonix regia. Next base: position 33,962,463 of record CM073452.1, on the reverse strand, counting down.
TAAACACTTTAACAATGTCATGACTTAAAATTTTCAATCAAATACTTTACTCCATCTATAAGATCATGTACAAGCTTTCCAACAAACCAAAAAAAATATGATTCCAAATATTCATTTATTTATTATTTGATTTATTCAATCAATTATTTTATTTCCCATGTTTTTCGTATAAGATGAGATGCATACACATTTAACAGAACAATAACATTGTGTATACTCCTTTAAGTTCAAGGCCAATTTTGCACCTTATCTTCATGCAAAACAAGGTGCACCACCTTGCTTCAAATTTTTGCCGTAATTTATGAAAAATATAGTCTCAGATTGTCTCTAATTTCACTAATCAATGTATTATTTATAGCTAAGATCATATACAACTCCCTTATCCAATTTTCCATTTACCCTACTCCATTAAAAATAATCCAACATAGCTGTAGGTTCACAAGGCATAATCGATCATTAAAAAAAAAAAAATGAAACTTTACATACCAATCATTTCTCAATATTTACAATTCAAGCCCAAAACTTGAGGAGATAGGAGAAGGTAGAAAAGCTAGCTGCCGATCGACTTGGCCACAAAGCTGCCCACCATAAGCCAAGAACGGATCCTTTTCTCCAGTAAAAAAATTGGCTCTATATGTGAAGATTTTTTTAAAAAAATGTAAAAATTAAGTATTTTGTTAAAATAAAATTAGGCAGAGTTACTATAGGGTCAAATGATGGAGCCTTGAAGTTGCTGAAAATCACACACACAATTGAGAAAATCAAAGAGCTTGTAGAAGATTTGGTACACAAGGGAGGCTACAAAGTGGTGATGAATCCAACAAGGTGTGTAGGATGCAGTTGCCTTTCTTGAATTTTTAAAATTTTAAGTTTTATATGTAATTTTATCTTTTTTCTATTTTTTAATTGATAAGAGTTTATTTCTCTTAAATTATAAGAATTTTACATTTTTTAGTTTAAATATTTTATCCAAAGACTTTTACTCCTTTAGAATCAAATCTTAAATCTGTCTATGATTGTATTAATCTGTTATATTATGATTGGTTAAGTCCCTCTAAGCCCCTCTAAGAGTCCTAATATTTGTCAAAAGGTGTAAAAATCATAGGACAAAGCCCTTCGGTATTACTTTGGTTATTAGGTACAAAAACTCATAAGTTGAGTTTTAGTGTGAGATTTACCCGAAGATTAGGTGCAAAGTATTTATCTGTTGAGCCTTTAAGGTTATTTTGTTGTATATTGTGATTCTCTTTGACGGTGAAAACTTTCTTACCAGTGGCAAAGCCAGGATCCTAAACTAGTAGGGATTATTATATTTTTTAATTTTTAATATTTTATTTTGAAAAATTATAATTTAATATTATATTTGTTATATAAAATTCTACCATTTAAACTTTTGAATTAAATTAAATGAGATTAATTTATTATCAATTAAAACTCATATACAGCTCTACTATAATTTTTTTTGAGTTTGCCCACCTAGATTGTAAGAATTTATATTTCTAGGTTTAAATTTTTTATTTGAAGATTTCATTTCTTTATAATCAAATCCTAAATCCATCTATAATTATATTAATCTCTTATATTATGATTGGTTAAGTCCCTTTACGACCCTGTGAGAGTCCTAATATTTGTCAAAAGGTGTAAAAATAAAAAACAGATCTTCGACTATAATGAAGGAGATGTTGTAACTTTTTATAGTTTTAAAATCACCATGTGTGGTCCAAAATAATCATGTGCAGTCATTTTTTAACTCAAAAAATTACAATATACCCTGCTGTTACAACATGTGATGAGATCTGAATCGGTAAAAATCATACGATAAAGTCATTGTTGTTTAATATTACTTTGGTTATAATTAGGTGCAAAAACTCCTAAGTTGAGCTCTAGTGTGAGATTTACCAGGACAATAGGTGTAAAGTACTTATTGTTGAGCTTTTAAGGTTATTTCGTTGTACATTGTGACTCTCTTTGATACTGAAAATTCTCTTGCACTGTGCATAAAAATGAATAAAAGTTGGGTTGAACTACTATAAATTTTGTGCTTTTTTTCATCTCTTTGCTTTAACTTTTCTTACATCTTTTATTAAGTTAAAGAAACCAAATGTTCTATCAATTAAAACTCATACATAGCTCTGCAATAATTTTTATGACAATACTGTTTTACTTGATACTAATATTTTTAGAGCATTAGCAAAAATAAAAGAAGTACTAACTCAGTCTTTAGAAATTCTATTTTATGTAAATATAGTCCCTCATTAATATAAATGGATGAATTAGTTTTATACAAATTTGAATTTGTGAGAAATTATTTTTGTACAAATTTAAACTTGTAAGGAACTAATTTGTTACAAAATATAAAAGTAATAGACCAATTTTGTACTTCTTTCCTAGTAGGAACCTTGCTTCTCTAATTTAATACTTACATAAGAATCAAACTTTAAAGAACCCGATTTAAGGGAAGGAACTTCTTCAATTTTTTTTAATTTGTCTAAATTCTTATTTATAGTAAAAATCTGTATAAATATAGAACTATTTATGAAAAGTTGTATTTTTCTGAAAATTTATATATGTTCAAACTTAAAGCAAAAATTTGTATTTGTTCTTAAAATTATAAACGTATAAAGTTTAAGCAGAAATGAATAAAAATAATAATTTAAATAAAATAAATTAATTAATTAAAAACATATTAGAAATTAGAACCATTTGGTCTATTTCAATCCAATGCATGTACAAGTGCCAAATGCTTTTAAATATTAATGTTATTTAATAACAACTATTTTTTATTTTCTTATTTAATATGTGATGTGAATTTTTATTTATATAAAATTTTAAAATCTTTAAATTTATCCAATATGAAATTTAAAAATTTATCATCACAATCACACACTTTTAACTCAACTTTCCAAACTACTTAAATCTAACAAATTATAACATGGATGACATGTTTGATACTAACATGATGAGATGACTTTGGTATTAGGGATCATATAGGCAAGGCCTTTCAATGGCGCAGTTCAAGGTGCAATGCTTTCATGTGTGAGGCTTTAGCATTAAGCAAAAGGCTTAGTCAAGGCCAAAGATCTCAAAATGTCAAATGTAATTCTCAATCTTATAACTCTTTTCTTGTTTCTTCTGTTTCGTCCAACCATAGCTCCAAAATTGGACAACTAAAATGATTGTTGATGGAGTTTGGATTTTCCACAGTTTGTAGAAAAAATTTACACCATTAGATTGTAAAGTTAACTTAATATGAATCATTAGACCAAATTTTTTAACTTGATTGATTTTTGTAACTAAAATTTGAATCTACAAATTAGATTACATTTTTTTAATAAAAACCATTGAATTTATAAATTTTAAAAGATCTTATCTAGGGTATCCCAAGTAATATTGTTAATGATATCTTTTTCACTAAGATGGATTCATATAGCAATAAATTTAAGGGGGAATGCAAGAAGGCATCGTGCCTTTGAATTTTTAAAATTTTAACTTTTATATATAATTATAATTATATTTTTAATTTATAAATGTTTGTTTCTTTGAATTGTAAAAATTTGTTTTCTTGATTCAAATATTTAATTTACAGACTTTTACTTTTCTTGAAATTAAATTCTAAACCTGTTCATATATATATTCATAAATCTATGGACAATCAAATGGGTTGGTTTGCCAAATACTTCGATAAGGATTACTGGAAAGCAAATGCTTATATATATATATATATATATATATATATATACATAAACAAATACGTTGATAAATCATATATATTTTGATGAGATTTCGTTAATTCCTTACAGTGATCCTGTCTTAAATGTGGTGAGTGTAATTAAGAATATTTCATATCAAAGTCACTAATTAAAATTCCTGCAATTCAAATGTGCTCATATTTCATTAATAGGGCTTGGAAGGAGATTTCCTTAAGAAATTTAGTTGAAATATATATAAAGTCCATCATTATAACTTCGTTTTAATTTTTTTACTTTACCATTTATATGTGCAAATTCTTCTTTACTTTTTGGTTTTAGGATAAACGAATGATTATATATATATATATATACACACACACACTTTATATACCTAATCATTCCTCAACCATGGTTTCATGAATTTTGCCAGAAAAAAATTAAATAAATAAATAAACAAATAATGGTTTCATGGGGATTGGATCTATGTTGAAAATGCTAAAAACAAATTATAATTATACAATTTCTTTACAATTGCTTATAAAAACTTTGAGAACAATGAATAAATTTCTTGTTTAAATGACACATAGCATCTTTTAATTAAAAAATATAAAAGAATTATAAAATTCAAAAGGTAGTAACAGAACTCTAATTACATAGATCTTATATTTTTGTATATGAACTCTACTTAAAATGTTTAAGTATACAATCTTGACCTTGAATTCTTGGACTTGCAAGGTCAAGAAAACTCAAACACTTTTTACAAAATTCGAAATTATAAAATAGAAATATAGGAAGAATAAGCTCAGGAGAGATATCGCCTTGACCTTTACCACATAATCCCTACTTGTTTCTCAAAGCTGTGAGCTTCACCTTGAGAAGCCATGGCAGAGAGCTTGAAGATCATTTTCTGCATGTTGAAAACCCAGAAACCTCTTGAGAATATAAGCTGATTAAGAAGGAAGAAGAAAGGAAGAAGTTTCAGCGACACAGCTTCAGCAATGCCTCAAGATGAGGGAGAGAGTGTAGTGCAGTCGCAGCACATATAAATATTGACCTAGTGGCATTGACTATTGAGCCATCAGGGTTTAAAAAATATTATTTCCTCTTTTACTTATTATTGAACTAATTTTTTTTACTCGTGCAATAACAAGTTCAAAAAAATTAATTTATTTTATTATATATTAATATATTTTAAATTTACTTAAAAAATATAATTTAAATTAATTAGTTTATTAAAAAGGTATCATCATAATAGTTTTTTTAAAAAACTTTAAAATATTATAAATTAATAAAACTAATATTTAACTCTATTTTTTACTTTGAATAATGTATAATGATAAATGTTTCAAATTGGTAAATAAATCATTATCATATATCATTTTTTCTTACTTTAATTTTCAACCATATCAATTTATATTTGTAGTCTATCGTTATAAAATTTAAGAGACAGTTAATTAATTAATTCATTATTTTTTTCGTTAATTTTAAAAAAAGTCCAAACTTTAAGAATTTCTAATTTTAGATATAGTTAATTAATTCATTACTTTATTTTTTTTATTGACTATGAAAAATTTATTAATTTTTTTATTAACTCTAAAAAATTTTCAAATTTTAAAAATTTTTCAATTTAAGAGGTAATTAATTAATTCAATAATTAATTAATTTATAATATCTCTTGTTGACTATGAAACATTTATGTAGTTCAAAAAATTTTTGATACATATATCAAAAAGATGATAAGTCCTAACATAACATAAAAAGTTAAGAATTTGATCAATTAAAAATTTTTATCAATTAATGAAACTCTAATGATGCCTATTTTACTTATATATAATAAATAAATTATTATTTTAGTACTTACACTTTTTGGACATTATTACTTTTAGTCATTTAATTTAAATTATTGCTATGCGTACTCTTTCAAGCTAAACTCCATAAATGACAATTTTCAATAACAAATGATCATTTTAAAAAATAAAATAATAAAATACCAAAATTAAAGTTAAGCAATAAGTTAAAAAACAATATTTTTTCATTAAAAATCTAAATTAGATCAAATATGAATCAGAGGTAATAAACATTATAACAAAACAAAAAACAAAAAAGAAACTGGGCAATGTGTCAGCATGGACCATAAGTGATGATGAAAAGTGAAACGTAATAAAAGATATGAATGAGATGAAGAGAGGCAGTGAGTACAATGATGATATTCTGCTTCCACGTAAATACGGCGTTGATGCGTCACTTTCAGGTTCGGAAGACACGGGTACGGAAATAAAGGAAGCAAAAATTACTGTTTTAGTCCCTCATTTTTTTTACTTACTAACATTGTAGTCATTTATAAATTTAAATTACAAAATAATCCTTCATAAATTTATTAAAAAATCAAATATGTCATTCTATCATCTTTTGGTTACAAAAAATGTTAAGATAGACTATTTTCAATTGACATGAAGGTTAGGTGTATATATAAGATTATTTTTTTTTTTTTCACTACCACAAGCACTTGACCAAGTGTGAAATATTTTAAGAAATTTTTCAATCAAATTTACACTATATTTATAGCTTCTTTTTTTTAACTTTGATAGAAAAAATTTTAAAAATTATTTTCACTTGATGAGGTGTTGATGATGGCTGAAAAAAAAATTTATCTCACATGTATATTTTGTTTCTACATTAGCTGAAAACAATTCATCTCAATATTTTTTTAACAGAAACATGATAGATGAATTTGTTTAGTTTACAAATAAATTTTTAAGTAACTATTTTGTCACTCTAAATTTGTAAAAGACTAATATATCAAAACTTGAAAGACCAAAATGGTAGTTTTCTCAATTTTTATTTTCATTCTAATCCTTCACGGTTTAGGTAATTGATTGATTCAGTATTTTATTGATTTCTATTTTTAATTCAAATCTTTTCAATTAGTTAAATTGAAAAATTAAATATGTTGAAGCATGGGTGCTAACTTTGTAATAGATTTGAAGTTTTCTCTCTATATACAAATATTTAATTAATAAATAAAACATTATTTTGATTTTATACTTATTAGCTAATTTTTAATGTAATTTTTATTTATTAGTTCAATTTCAATATTGTTTTATTAATTTTATTTTTTATTTAATTCCTTACTTGTCATAACATTTTATTCTTAATTTGGTCATTACTAATTTTAAAGTTAATACATTCGGTCTCTTAATTTTAATTAAATTTAAACTAAATATATTAACTTATATAATAATAAAAAGATAAATTAAAAATAAACTAATAAGTAAAGTATTGCGTTACAGGAAAAAAAAAAAAAAAAACAATGAAGGATGACATTGAAATGAAGTTGACATAATCCTATATTTTCACTCAAAAAAAAAATCCAAATCCTAAAATGTTTGAATATTGAAATAGATAGCATATAATACTATGTAAACACTGTCACTTAATACAGTTGCGGTTTAAACAAACTTGAAGGATTAACAGTTACATCTGTTTTTCTTTAAACCAAAACAATAGGGGCGGAGGGAGAAAATTTATGGGAGGGGCCAAGAATATAAATGATAATATATTATATTTAATATAAAAATTTTTAAGCATTACACAATTATATATATATATATATATATATATATATTTGTGTGTATAGATGATATATTAAATCACAAGGTATGATGACATGCATATTATATTTGTGCGTAACATAATAGTATAAAATATGCATGTAAAAGAGTAAAAATTCTATATAAATCCTATTTTTATATGATAAATTTCCTTAATTAACTTTGATCAATTATAAACTAATTTTAAATATAAATAAGTAAAACATATTGATAGTTTATGGTAGTAGTAGTAATAATAATAATAATAATAATAACTACTACTACTACTGCTATGGAAATTTATAAAACCTATAAATAATAAAAGAATACAAAGCTAGTGATAATGCATATACAAATAATAAGTTGAGAAACATTAAAAATAAAATAAGAAAATATCTTTAAAAATTTGAAAAAAAACGAATATTAAATAAGTTGAAAGAATGAGGATACAAAAATAAATAATGAGATAAAATAGTGATATATAATCTTTTAAATTTTAGCTCATTAAAAAAGCGTAAACAAAAACTTTTTTATTTTAATCTAAATTTTGGTAAGATTTTTTTTTTCCATAAAATTTTGGCAAGATATTACTATTAAAGTTAATTGGTTTTTTACTTTAAACTTTATCATTCACAAATACTTACAAAATTATTACAATATAAGTTATATTATAAGATAATGACCATTTTGGTCCTCCACTTTTTGTTTCTTTTCAATTTGATCTTCCACCAATTTGTATTGACAAAATAATCTCTTAGAAATACAAAAATAATTAAAGTAATTCTTTAAAGTAGTTATGAATAGCTTACCCTTGTTCTAATAAGGGATTATTTTTTTATTATTGTTGAATATCTTAAAAATTATCTTGACATTATAAATTTATGCGAAGTATCCAATTAGCACCGAGACAAAAAAAACAAAGGTTTAAAATAGTACTTTTCTCCATATATTATATTAATATATGAATTATTAATTATATTATATATTTTACAGTTTAGAAAAATTATATATAAGAGTCGTGGGAGGGAGGATTGAACACAATGATACAATAATAAAAGCATAGGACAGAAGATTATAAACTGCGTGAACTGATCTCAAACTAAACTGTCATTATTACGTTGTAACTCTTATATATAACTGTTGTCCATGTATCATAACGAAAATAATCTAATTATAGTCCCTTACCTTTTCTTTGTCGTCAGTTTAGCCTTCTAAAGATAAAAATATCAAATTAGTCCTCTAAAATAAAACTCTCATGAAATAATAATCTTCTAAGAATCAAATGTTGTTTAATATATTTCTTCTTTGGAACACTAAACTAATGCTAAGACCAAAATATATTATGGATAAGATATCATCTGTTTTAGGGATTTAGATCCTCTCTTTTTACTTTTTCTTTCTTGTTTTTTCTATTATGTTTGAAGAAGATAGACACAAAGTTACTAAAGTCCACCATTCAAATGAGTCTTACATCTTTAAGTAAACTCTATTATCTCTATATTTATCTTTTACTAACATAATAATAATAATAAAAAAAGAATCTTCCATTTTAATACATTAATCTTTGAAATACTAAACTGATTACATTATGAACATGATATCCTCCGTTTTAAGAATTTAGATTATTTTCATTTTTTTGGTTCTTTTTCTATATGTTGAAAAGAAATAAATATAAAGTTGATAAAGTCTTTCATATAAAAATGAGTTTTACATAATTTAAATAGGTCTTACTATCTCAATATCTATATCTATCTCTCTACTTTAAAAAGAAGAAGGACCCAAATTCCGAGATCACAAAACACAAATTCTCACATCTTATGTAACAACACTCCTTCGCATGCTCACACATGAGGCTGCATTGAGAGGTCAACCTCAGAGACGGTGTCCATTAAACATGGTCTCTCTGGGAGGCAATTAATAAAGTGCTTATGCTTCTGCATAAAAGTAATAAATAGTAAAGACGTGACCAAAAGTGGGACTGACCAAAAGGAGTGAGGCTGTTAAATGTTAGTCGGTGAAAAAAATATTTGTTTATCCTAATATATTTAAGTAATAGTTAATGTGATATATTAGTTTTAATTTTATTTTTTTAATAATTTATATTTTTTAAATAATTTTATTAAAATTAATATATTAAATTAGTTGTTACTTAAATGTACTGAGATTAATTAATTTATTTTTTTCATTTGGCGGTACTAGTAGGACCAGAATCAGAAGGTTTGTGTTAGCCATGCCTGCAAAATATATATACGGACACACATTGCTGCCTGAGACACTGAGCAGTTTTGGGTTTCTGGGCATGTCTGAGTCTGGGACACTGAAGGAAGATTTTAATTCCACCATTAGTGCTCTAAAGCTGACAACCTTTTACACTGTCTAATCACACAAAATAAACCTTGGGAAGTCTGATTCATCATGATACTTTTAAGGTCATGGTAAGTCAATCCACCAAACAGTTTTTTGATGAAAAAAAATATTATTTTGATTTTTAATTTATTATTAAATTATAAATTTAGATTTTTACTTTTTTTAATTAAAAAATATTACTTTTAATCCTTTAATTTTGATATTGTTATATACTATATATAGTCACTAGAAGTAAAGTCTTTTAATTCATGTAAAAAAAATTAAAAGTAATTATTTTCCATAAATAAAAAATTATTTTAAAAAATTAAATGAATGAAGGACTAAATGCACAAGTTAATAATAAGTCAATTACTATAATGATTTTTTTGTTGGTTACGTGATTTATACAAAAATGTAATTGATGCACTTTAAAAATTATAAAATTTACAATATATACTCCCTAAAAATGCAAAAATTCCATATATATCACTAAATTAGAATAAGAAGTTGGTTGCCATAATTTTTTTGTGAGAAATAAAAACATAATTGACAATTGATTAAAAAATAAATGACAAACATTTAGTAAATAATAAGTCACAACCCCAAAATTGGAGTGAGAAGAATCAAAATTAATATGATAGGTGTGTGTGTGTGTGTATATATATATATTATAGCAATTAGTTTAATACTCCTAGAAATTTTGGAGAGTCTCTCCTAACGAACAAGCCTTCAAAAAATTACTTAAAATACAAAATGAAGGAGAACTTCACTCTCATCATAATACAACAACTAGACATTTACTTAATCCAATTAGAGACCAGAATCCTAACTATGTCCCTGGGAGTTACAAAGATACAAAATATAAATAAAAACATTATATGAAAACAGTGTCACTTTTGCCAACCATGCAGGGTTTAGGGTTTACAGAAAAATAGGTATTTATGTTCGTAGGTGGGTGGCTAAGGTGAACTATACTATTTAAAATGGTTAAAATAACAAGTTAAGTGAGATGGTAGATAATTATAATTAGGTCAAAATAAGCTAGACTATGTCTAAGAAAATTATTCATTGGCAAATCTTTTGACCTTGAAACACGAGACATGAACAATAAGTAGTTGCTCAATATAGAATGAGAAAAAGGTTCATAATATTCACCTAGTTAAAAAAATACAAAACACACATCCGGATCGAAAAGTCAATTTATGGTAATATAAAAGAAATCATATTTTAATAAATTGGTAAAGAACATCTAGCAGAAACTTTTAAAATTAGAAGTTAACTCCAAACTAGTGTAATTAAAACAATACAAATATCAAATCCAAGCAATATGGCTAAAAAAACAAATCATAATAGTGATATATTGCCTCAAACAGAAAGTCAAATTTTACAATCTAAGAACTATATCATTAGCTTAATCTAAATTAATTTGATTTGGCTAACTATACAAAAACGCCGAGAAATTTTGAGTGTCAATGTTTTCCCAGCTCAAATTTTATTTGTCAACATAATTAATCTCTCTCCTTTAGAAAGAAAGAAATGAACACAAAATTATCACACACTTTATAATTTATTTCTAAAATATATTACATGCTTTTTTAAATCATATCAATTTTCTGAAGTAAGTCATTATGTTAATTTCATGGGATGTGAGTTTTTTTTGGGACAAATTTGTGGGCTCAGATTGGAGCCTTCTTAATTATTTGGGCTTTCCATGGAATAATGTCTTGTCCATCTTCATGGACACTCCTAAGCAAGTTTCTGGGCCTATTATCCATCCAACTCCAACCTTACCTCTCATGGATGATATCATCTAAATTACAACTATATTCTTCATTAATCACATTATAATTTAAATTAAGAGAAAATATCATTTTCATCCTTCACAAATTAAAAGTCTCAAAATAATTATCTATTTTTTAATATAGTCTCATTTTGGTCATTTAAAAATTGAAAATCTCAAATCGTTTTTTACCTTTTAAGATTTAACCCAATGTAAATCCTATATAAATAAGATTAAGGAAAATCATTTTAAGTCAAATCATAAAAAGTGGAAGTTATTATGAGATTTTCAATTTGTGAATAATCAAAATAAAACTGCATTCAAAAGTGGAGGATCGTTTTGAGGCTATTAATTTTTAGAAGATCAAAATGAGACTTAATTTAAAAGTAAATGGCTAAAATAATGTTTTCCTCCATAAAATAAATCATCCATGATTCTTATGAATTAGAATTAAGTCATTCCTTATGAAGTAATGATATCATAAATCATTTATCAATATTTTAAGGAAATTTAATTAAAAATTAATAATAGCCTTTAAATGCCTGGAATGTGTTGCCATTGAAAGCGTCAAATAAAATATTTTCAAGCAAAATCACCCAAATTAAAAAATTTTTAAAAATTTGACAACTTGTTCAGTCAACACATGGAAGGAAAATTCCAACTCAGAAAGAGCATGATTTTCACGAAACCTATCTAGATCCTCAAATCATTTGTTTTACCTTTTGGGGTACGTTTTCTGTAATAATAATTTTTATTTTTAGATAAGAAAAGTTAAAAAGAAAAAAAAACGCAATTTTGGTCTTTTTTATTTTTGCCAATGTATCAATGTAGTCCTCCAAAATAAAAAATTAAAAAAAAAAATAGCCTTTCAAAAATTTTAAAAATAAACAAATTTAAAAGAAAAGTACTAAATCGATTCCCTACTTTTACACCTTGTTTCAATATGGTCCCTTGCAAATATCTTTAACAAGTTAATTCCTTAGAAATCCTATTTTATACAAAATTAGTTCCTTGGTAATCTAAATAGAGGAATCAGTTTTATACAAATTTAAATTTGTGAAGAGCTGATTTTGTATAAAATTGAATTTAAAAAGACTGATTTGTCATAATTAATTTGTGAGAGATCAAATTACTATAAAGTGGAAAAATGAATAAGTAATTTTATACTTTTCTCGTTCCTTTAGATAACTTTTTATATTTTGAAGACTTCCATATTTGGAGGACTATTTTAATACTCTTTAATTTTGGAGGACTAAATTAATATTATATTCAAAATTAAGGGATAAATTTCACAGTTTACTTGGTCATTGGTCAAAATATTCATGTTTGCATGTTAATGAAGCAACGTACAACCTTATTTCCGTACACAATGCAACTTGTAGCATCGATGGAAGTGTTTTTTAAAACATATCATTGCCCTAATGACGAGGCTTAATCTTAATCTTGCTTTGATAAAGATAATAATTAATTAGTGTCGGATAATTTATTACAATGGGCTAATCAATGAAAGCACTCGAAGTTTCCAGCTTCTAGATGCAAACTTTTGGATGAGTCTATGATGCAACCTTTTCGGTGGCACAATCTTATGGTAATTTGTTCCCTTCAATTGAAATTTCTTAATTTTTTTCAATTTTAAAAAAGAGATAGATGTGAGTATATTAAAAGTGATCTAATAGTTATGGCTTCTCATACTCATCCGAGTAATCTCCAATTTCAATTCTAATAAGGATAGATACCATAAAATATGATGTAATAGTTAGTTAATAAAAAGAGATAAATGCAAAGTGAGAGGATACCATCATTCAAGAAAAAAATATTAGCTAGTTATGATATATTTACGTAGCAGTTGATTTAGTGTATCAATCTCAATAAAATTATTCTTTTGATTGTTCCCACTCTTTTTTTTACATAATTTTATTAAAACTAATACACTAAATCAGTTATCACATAAATATACAAAGATTAACTAATATTATGGGTTGTATATATTTAAGTAGGATCCACAACTCAAATGGACCTTCCATGTTGTATCTATTTTTCTTCTAATTGAGACTAATTGAAAAAATATCAAAGTATCAAATTGAGAAAAAAATGACGAGTCTCAGGATAAGATAGCATTTACAAACAATGGAATGATAATTTGCTAAATTGTCAATGAAGCAATTTAGAAAAAGTTGATTTTATGTTCCAAAACTTTATAAAATTGCATAATATCCCCAATTTATAATATATACAAATATATACTAGTTAGCTTATTTTCCTACTATGAAAAAAGTTAGGTGTTATTTGAGATTATGCATTAGTCAAATGCTGTCAAGACATTTTATGTAATTCATTTTTTAGCAATAATCAACTAATGTCAACAGTTGCTTATTATCTTTTGTACTGAAACAAGAACTCCAAAATGGTCAACTATATATTAATGCAGTATTGGTTGACTTTTGTTGAATGTGTATGAAGAATTTAAATTTTCCGGCAACAGTCAACTATTAGTGTGTTTAATTTAGCACTTAAGAGATTTAAACGATTATTTGCACACCTACATAGAAATTTATTTTGTAAATATTGTGGTTTGGTTTAACATTTGATTTTTTTTAAAATCAATTTTGTTTTCCAAATCTTCATTTACATAAAAGTGAAAAATAATTGATTTTGTATTAAATGAACATTATAGATAACAAAGTCAATTTTTGAATAAAAATTTTTAAACATAAATTACGATGATACAAAATTATGTTTGACTAAAATTAATTTTAAAAAACAAGTTAACCCAAAATCATGTTAACCAAATGTCAATTTAAATATATACTATAAATGAAATATATTGAACTTGTTGCTCAATGTAAATGAAAAGTTTTTAGTTTTCAGCAATTGTTATAGAAAAATTAGTAAAGTGTTTGCTGAACTCATGAAGAAATTTAAATTTTCCAACAACAATTTCACACACCATTCTGTCATGTATTATATAAGGGAGGTACTTAACATAATGTTTTTGGTTTAGGGTTTAAAATTCAATGACAAAACATGTATTTTGAAAGAGAAGTGTAATGCTTGAAAGAAATTGTCACAATGATTGAGGGTAAAAATTAGAATGAAGTATAACATAGGGTTGTAAATATGAAAATTATGGTGGGGTTAAATTAACAATTACATGAAACTCAAGGGTGTAGGAGACATTCTTGGTTGGCTGGTCAACTTGGACACTTTGCGAGATCTACTCTAACCATCATATTCATAAAGTATAATTGCATTCTAATTTTCTTATACATTCATTACATAATTTTTAAAATTTGTATGTTCAAATAATTTATAAATAAATTTTGAAACGGCTAAGAATTAGCCACGAAGAAATCCATTGCTCAAAGAATATCATTAATATAAATTTAGCACGAATTTCACCAACGATAAATTAGTTTTTTTTATTAACTATTAATTCATATAATTCACAACACTAAATTAGTTAGTAATTAATGCATCATTAATTTCTTAGCAAAAACAAAAATTCTCAGGTACCAAACACTATTTTCCTTTTTCTATTTTGTGTTCAACCAAAGATAAATCCAAACAAAATTTTGGAAAAAATTACACTTTTGGTCTCTCACTTATCACAAAATTTTTATTTTAATTTCTCACTCATTGAAATATCCAAAATATTATCCTAAAAAAATGTCGAACTTGAATTCCTAATTTTTAAAAAAATTATCAAATTTAGTTTCTTTAACAAATCTTAAAATTTAAATCTAATGGACTAAACTTAATAATTGTTTTAGAAGTAGGGGATCAAGGATGATATTTTTTTAATAAATGATGGACTATTTTGAATATTTTAATAAGCAAGGAATTAAAATGATAGTTTTGTAATAAATGAAGGAGGAAAAAAGAATATTACTCCAATATTTTATATGGAATTGAAAAGCTGTCAAACTTTAACGAGAAAGTGACTCAAGAAAAGGCCAGAGGTGCCTCATGTTTTGAAGCAACATCCTAACCAATCCTTTTGATTTCTTTCAATTTAAGTTTAGTGCAAAGACGAAAAAGAACCTTTTAACTTGGTGGGTTTGCCACAAAGTTATAGCATCTTCTTTTCTTTTTATTCTCTTTAGCAATGGAACTTTTTTTTTTTGTTTTTTATATATATTTTTTCTTTTTTTTATGGATCGATATTTTGAAAGTTTTCTGATCTCTTGATTAATGTGAACTTTGGAATTGTGTTCACATGTAGCTGAAAGGGATAATATGTTACTGACATGTTCTCTATTAGATAATGTTGGTTTTCAAACCCCACATCCAATTATTGAGGTTATTTAGTTATTTTAATTTGACCCTAGGATAAATTTCATTAGTATTTCAATCTTACATTGAAAAAAAATACATTTGGGTAGTGGTTAGTCATCAGATCAATAATAATAATAATAATAACAATAATAATAATAATTTAGTCAAGTGACACGCATCTTTAGTATTTTTTTCATTACATTACTTTCATATAGTAGTGTTTTTCACAACTTAAAAATATAAAAGATACCATTTTAATATTTGTGTCTATTATATATATATATATATATATATATATATATAAAATCTTTTAATTTAAGTTCCATCAATTCATATAAAAAATAAAAAAATAATTTTTTAATTAGTAAAAAATCATTTTAAAAAATAAATTGTGAGAGTTCAAAATAATTTATATATATATATAAGTATAAATGACTTATTTACAATTAAAAAAAATTTCTTTCAATTTAAGTTTAGTGCAAAGAAGGAAAAGAACCTTTTAACTTGGTGGTTTTGCCACAAAATTATAGCATCTTCTTTTCTTGTTATTCTCTTTATCAATGAAACTTTATATATATATATATATATATATATATATATATATATATGTATGTATTATTTTTTGTAAGTTTTCTGATCTCTTGATTAATGTGAACTTTGGAATTGTGTTCACATGTAGCTGAAAAGGGATAATATGTTACTGACATGTTCTCTATTAGATAATGTTGGTTTTCAAACCCCACATCCAATTATTGAGGTTATTTATTTATTTTACTTTGACCCTAGGATAAATTTCATTAGTATTTCAATTTTACATTAAAAAAAATACATTTGGGTAGTGGTTAGTCATCAGATCAATAATAATAATAATTTAGTCAAGTTACAAGCATCTTTAGTATTTTGCCATTACATTACTTTAATATAGTATTGTTTTTCACAAATTAAAAATATAAAATTATTTTTTTACTTAAAAATTTTAAATTACATATGTGCAGAAGATAAATTAATAAAAAAAGCAGTGAAGCTGAATAAATTTTTATTTTCCAATATCAGAATTTATATATTTTTTAAACTTTAAATAAAGTTGCAGACAAATTAACATAATTCTCTTAGTCTCTTAAATACTTTGAAATGAGGAAGGCATTTCAAAAATACATACATACATACATATATATATATATATATATATATATACACACACACACACTATTTATTTTTGTATAAGAACTTTTGAATATTTGACGTTGTGTTGAATTAGGAATATACAGATTATTAAATAAAACTACAGTTAATAGTGGTTAGATATTAAACCAAGTATTATAATAATAATAATAATAATAATAATAATAATAATAATAATAATAATAATAATAATAATAATAATAATATGCTCAAGTTACAAGCACCTTAACTTTTGTCTTTTTATTATTTTAAAATAGGGATTGTGTTTTACAAAGTCAACAATATAAAATTATTGACTTTTATTTAAAATTTTAAATTATATATGTACATATGATAATTTAATAAAAAAATAGCAGTGCAAAGATAAATAAATTTTTTATTTTATTGTATCATAACTTATATAATTATAAAAGATACCATTTTAATATTTGTGTCTGTTATATATATATATATATATAATCTTTCAAGTTAAGCTCCATCAATTTATGTAAAAAAATAAAAATAATAATTTTTAATTGGTATAAAATCATTTTAAAAAATAAATTGTGAGAAATCAAAATAATTGTTTTATGTATATATATATAAAAGTATAAATGACTTATTTACAATTAATATTTTAATACTGTTTATATAACAATAGGCCCGTTCAGTATCATAATTGTTGTTATTATTATTTTACACAACTAAAGTGTCATATCTGAAAAGATATGACTAATTTTGGTTTAGCACAAAATTTGGGCCTTCTTCATACTCAATCATTTTGGGCCTTCTATCATCCATGTGGTGATTGGTGACATCATATATGGCGTTACCGTACGTAAGGACGTCTTTTCAACTTTTGATAGACAAGGACCCATAAAAGCATATATTTTAAAACTATCCGGGACAAAAATTTATTAAAAAATACCGTAACAAAGAAAATTTTCAGAAAATATATTAATTTCAGAAGAAACAAAGAAGACAAGAGAAAGAGGATGAACAAGAAAGGGTCCAACAGGAATTTTTCCGTTCAACTTGCCTGTCACGTCGTCATATAATACTATTAAAAACTCTCTAAGTTCAAAGCAAAACAACACTCTCAACCATTCCTTTAACAAGAACGTTGCCATATATATCACCTTTCAATCAAGCTTCCACCTCAGCTTTGTCTTCCCTCGTAGTGCGATGACAGAAGACTAATGGTCCAGTGATATACGACACCGTGTGTTGTGCACCATGGACCATTGAATGAAGGTGAGACCCACAGATGAAGGCAGGTCTCACTTGATCCAATGATTTAGGTTGCACAGTCCAGTGTGATGTGTAGCACTGGATTTATTTTGGACGACAAAAGCACACGTAGTGATAATTTCTAACACGGTGACAAAGTATGAGGATTTGTTAAAAAAAAAAAAAAAAGAACCTACAGGGATCTAATTGAAAATCAAGTGAAAGTGTAGGGACCAAATAATAAATTTTCCCTATTTTAAAACTATTTGGTACAAAAATTTATTAAATAATACTGTAACATGGAAAATTTTAAGAAAATATATTCAATCTAACTTCTTTTCATTTCAAACTTCATCATCCAAACAAAACCCCAAGAAAAATGGTTCTTTTCTATTTTTCATTGAAAATCTTAAACTATGATTTTGATCAAAACTGATTTTAAAACACTTTTCAACAAATGAGTGCTTTAAAATGGAAGACATTCCAACTCATAAAAGTGCTTAAGATATCCATGATTATATATATATATATATATATATATATAATTTACTTATTAATTTAGTCTTAATTTAGTTTTTTACTATTTTTTAGTATCAATATGATCTAACTTATAAATTTAGTCTTAATTTGATCATTTCACTAATTTTTTATTTTAATTTGATATGTTACTTATAACTTTGGTCTCAATTTGATCTTTTACTTATACATTTAGTCTCAGTTGAATCCCTCACTAATATAAAAATTAATATATTTAGTCTATCAATATTGACTTAATTTAGACTAAATATATTAATATTCATATTAGTAAATGATCAAATTGAGATTGGACGCATAAATAAGAGATCAAATTAAAATTAAAAATCAATGAGGAATCAAGTTGAGACCAAACTCATAAATAAGGGATCAATTAAAATTAAAAGCTAATAAAGGCACACACACAGCCTCTCATAGTGTACCAGCTTTTTTGGCCATTAGTTTATATTAAAAAATTAAGAACTAAAAAATATCAAAATTAATAAAATTTTAAATTTTAATTCAATAATTGATATTAAATGAACTATGGAGTTTAATAATGTATAATTTTATAAAGAAAAAATACTAGTTTTTTTGGCCTTTAGAGGATATATAATTTGTGTTTTCTGTATTTAAAAAAAATATTACGCAAATCTGAGAAATTGTAAGATTATGCAGATGTAATGCTCTAGATTTAATATTAAAAATTAATAACTAAAAATTACCGACATTGATAAATTTAAATTTTTTAATACAATAATTAGTATTATATGTACTATCCAACCTAACCATATATAATTTCATAAAGAATTTGCACCACTTTTTTTAGTCTTTGGGAGATATATAATTTGGATTTTTTGTATTTCCGATAAATGTGAACATTCAATTAATAAAGTTTAAAAAAAATCTATAAATTTAACGGTCAATATTTGATATTAGAGAAAACCAAATTTAATAGTTAATAGTTTTTGGTCTCTTATTTGTAGTTAAAATATTAATTTGGTCTCTCAAAAATTAAAAAAATATGAAAATGGTCTTTCAAAAATTAGATAATAAATTGGCTTAGTCTCTTTAAAAAATTAAATTGATCTTCAAAGGATTATTATTTTTTGAAAAGTTTTATTTTGGCTTACCATTTTAATACTTTTCATTCTCAAAGATTCAAATTGATTATAGGGAAAAAAATAAGAGATCAGAATTATATTTTTCTCGTTATTAAAATAGATAAAATTTAGAAGTTTGATATGATAATTAGTGTTAATGTAAAGAATCCTAGTGTAAGTAATAGGTAAGTAAGGTAGATATTATATCATTGACGTAACAATAATGCAAAAGTTATCTGTATGATTGAGGCATTTGGATAAGGAGAGAGAAGCCCAACGTGCACTTTACGTGGACGACTTCGTTTACCATTTAGATCAGAAACCCTAGTTAGGTTTCTGTACCAAATACTACAGTTCATCATCACAAGGAATTTTCTTTAAATTATTAAAATATCATAAGAAATTTACGTGATTTTAAGATAAGATGATATAGGGATATTTTTCTCTTTTTTTTTTTTTGTTAGAACGATTTATATTCGCAAGTAATTATTCTCTTCATTATAAGGCGTAGGGGACAAGGGTTGCAATCATTCATCCCAATTATTAGATGACAAAATAATTAAGAGTAAATTAATCCTGCAAGTGATTCTCTTCTTTTTTTTTTTGGGTTATTTATAGACATATTTATTTCATTATTTTAGACACAATTATTTCGTGATAAAATAATTTAGTAAAATCCTCTTCTTCTTCTTTTTTTTTTTTTTTATCCAATAGGTACAATACTAATTTTGGCACATGAAAAAATAGGCATACTTTTATAATTGATAATTATTTATTGTCTTTTAATTTAATATTATTTTCATCAAATGCTCTACTTTTGCAATTTAAAATTTATTCAGCTATTAATAAAAGTAGAAAAAAATTATACGTTTTACTTTTTATATTTTAAAAATTTGTAAGTAAATCTTTAGACTATAGATCGTTTTTTTGTTTAGTTCACGTCATTATATTTGTACTAATATTTTATTATATATGTGAGTTAGTTTAATATTATTATCTATTTTTCTCACTTGTATTAACGTAAATCATACATATCCAGAATGTTAAAACTATAAGGATAGAAGTATCATTTTTCCATTAAAGTATTATGAATATTTATTAATCAAATTTGAATCCTACTTTGTAAATAATACTTTGCATTTTTTTTTCTTTATTAGAAATTGATTGACGTGCTAGGGATACTTAGAAGCATGCTCAAGCAAATGAAACCTAGCTTTTATCACTTTTATTAGTATTAATCATACATATTTAAAATTTTAAAATAATATAAAATTAGTTACATCTATAAGATTTACAGTATATTAACAACATTTCAATAGCAATAAATTAAATTAAAACATTTGTAAACTACGAAAAAGTTTATTTTAAAATTTTAAACTATAAGAATCAAATAAAAAATTGAATGGAATTATGATGACTGATTAAAAGTATCATTTTCCTATCAAAGTATTGTGAATCATTATCAATCAATTCTTATCCTACTTTGTGGATAATGTTTTTTTTTTAATTTTTTTTAATTAAAAGTTGCTTGACTAGCTAGCTAAAGGGATGCTTAGAAGCATGCTCAAGCAAATGAAAGTGAAGACAAATCCTTTCTTTCTATTTTCTATGTGAGCAATTAGCAATATTGAGACAAACCAACTTTCAAATCCAATCCAACTGTACTATTCTACTTTAACAAGACAGCGACTAAACATAAGCAAAAATTGCTAAGCCTCATGTTTTGAAGCAAAATGGTGTCCACATGATAAAGATAATTGTCATTGTTACATATTGCAAATTCCATTTGGTTCGTTTAGAAGTGGTTTTTATGTTTATATTTACATGTCTTCTAGCTCATCTGCTTGTGTCTTAGATTTTGTGGCCTACATGTTATTACAGCCTTGGACATTTATGTCCACTACATGTTCTTGTGAATGATTATATATAGCGATAACATTGTATTAGTCATTTATTTATATGTTAATCTTCAATTTGATTCATCATTATTTTTATTATTAAATCGATTAATTATCAATTTGGTCCATTATTAACTGTAATAAAAGGGAAATATTCAATGGCTCCAAATTTTTTTTATAAAATTTTTTTTATTAAAATAAAAATAAAATATACTAATAGTTTAGTATTTTTTTACACAAAATAATATTTTGTTGAAAGAAAGACTAAACTATTTTTAAAATCCCATAGTTTAATCTATATATATTATAGTTTATTATTCTTCAACAACATATCATTTTGTATTATAAAATAATCTAAAACATTAATATATTTTTATTTTTAAAATATTTAATTCTAATTTTTTTCAAAAATATTTTTTTATAAAAACTTTAGGACCATTAGATGTCATTATTGCAGAAAATGATCCTTTCCAATAATTGGAGGGGATCCGTGCTTGTTAACATATTTAGTATGAAGATTAAATATACCAACTTTTAAAAATGATGAACCAATTTAAAAATTGAAATCATTGATGGATCAATTTGAGAATGGAGTGATAAGTGAAGACAAGACTAAGAATAAAAATAAGTGAGGGGCCAAGTTGAGAATGAATTGATAAGTAAGGGGTTAATTTGAGAATGGAATGATAAATAAAGGATTAAAGTGAGAATAAAATCAGTGAAAGACTAAATTAAAAATCAACTGATAAATATATGATCAAAATAATATGTTTTGCTCATTGTATATATATAGCTTTTATCATTATTGGAATTTAAACTCCACAACCAAAACAAGATGTTCAATTAATGGAAATATGCTCTGATCTTCAGTAGACATAGATTTAGTGAAGTTGAAAAATTTAAATATAGGTAAATTTGATGAAAATTTGGTGATTCAGACTTTAAAAAATTATTTTTTATTTATTGAAATCAGAACTATTGAATAAAAATTTAATAATTTAATTTTTTTTAAATGTAGTAAATTCAAAACTAGCCATTGAGTGAATATACTGAAAATAGATTTATGTTGTATAATAATTGGAAAGCGAACAAAAATTCAATTATTAATTTTGTAATCACTCCAGAGCCATACATTATTAATGTTTGGCTTTCTCTCTGATTTTTCAAACATATATATAAGATAAATATACAATAACAATATGATATCATGCTACTTCAAATCTAAAGCACCCTTAGATCTCTCCCTAATTTTTTTTATCTTAATGACCATGGCTTCTTTAGAATCTATTTCAATTAAATGTGACTTTTGTCATACTGATATAGTTAAATAATCTCCCAGTTCTGTAAAAACATAAATAAATAAATAAATATATAAATTTATCAAATCATAGAAAAAATATAGAAATAAATTAGATAAGAGTCATTCGAATTGTTTCAGTTCAACACATGCTCAACATGCTAAGTGTTTTATAAATATAATTATTATTTAATTTCACGCTAAGTACTTTATATTTCCTCCAATTTTGCAATGAAATATTTTGTGTAAATTTTTGTTTATATAGGCTTAAAAGATTATAGTTTCATGCGATGCAAAACTTAGAAATCTATGTTCACAATCACATAATTTTAATATTGTTTTCTAACATATTTCTTATATCTAACAAATATCGAGAAAAATATCTTTTTAATCCCTTACTTATTATAAAATTATGGTTTCTCACTCATTAAAATACTCAAAATAATCTTTCACTCATTAGAAAATAACACTTGGTTCTCTATTTTTTAGAAAAATGTCAAATTTAGTTTATGTACCAAACTTTAAACTTTAAATTTAAGTGATTAAATCTAGCATTTTTTTTTTAAAATTGAAGAACAAAATGTGATATTTTTCATTGAGTAGATGATCATTTTGAATGTTTTAATTCGTGAAAAACTACAATAATAATTTTATAATAACTGAGAAATTAAAAAGATAATTTACTCAACAAATTTGGCTTAAATGAATTTGTTCATATAAAAAAATATAAGAAAAACGCACTTTACATTATACAAAACCAAATGCACCCTTAATGATTTCAAGTATCTTATTATGCTAATTAGTGTTAACATTGATTATGCCTACGACATTAAGGGTTGGTATAATTTGAGCGAAGAAAATTTACATTAAAATAGGCTTACTTTAAATTCAAACAAGTTATATTTATACTTCTTTATTATAAAGTTTAAAAAATCGTTAACTAATTTATTTATTATTTTTTTGAAACTCTAAAAACTATTTAAATTTTAAAAAATTCTCAATTTAATAAGCAATTAATTAGTTCATTAATTTTTTCTTTCACTCCAAAAATTTATTAAATTTCAAAGAATTCTCAATTTAAGAGATATTTAATTAATTAATTAATTAATTACTTTATAATTTTTTATAACAAAAAATTTATTAATTTTATCATTCATTTGAAAAAAATTCTCAAACCTTGAAAAATTATCAATTTAAGAAATAATTAATTAATTATTTAATAATTTTTCTCATTAATTATGAAAAACTTACACACTGTAAAAAAGTCTCAATATATGTATAAAAAATATAAAGAGTTTGAACGTTTAATCAATTAAAATTTCTTATCAATCAACAAGCTTATACATTAAAGAAGGTCTACTTTAGTTATATATAATAAATATTTCTATTTAATTATGATAATGCACATAACTGTAAAAAATTTAAATTATTTAATGTCCTTCTAAGATTATGACTTGTCAGTTACAGACGCACTATTATTAAAGGGGACCATTATAAGTCGCATTCTAAATAAAGTTAAGTCTAACCCCTTGCTTGGGTTAATGGGTTATAAGAGATATATATATATATATATATATATATATATATATGTATGTATGTATATATAGATATAAAAGCAAGTGGGATTGCCTACAAATTAATTTATTATATAATGACTAGTGGCTCAGCCATACTGAATGAGATGATAACCGTCCTTTGTTTATGAACCAAGCAATTTGCACAACAGATGGGGAATTAATATCTAGGGTTTAAGTAGGAGTAAAATATTATTTTAATTATTTATTTAAAAGATGATTCTTGATTTGATCCATTGGTTATTAGTTCTTTCACAATTCAGTATGTCACTAATATCAAATTTTGTTAACATTGAGGGACTAAATGTGTTAATTTTCATTTTGGTAAGGGATCAAATTCAAAATGAACTAATAAGTAAGGAAACACATTGAAAATAAAAATGAGTAAGGAAACAACTTGAAAATAGATTGATGAGTGAGAGGAACCAAATTGAAAATGAAAATTTATAAGGGGCCAAATTGAAAATTAGCTTACAAGTGAGGGACAAAAATTATGTTTAACTTGTCTGTGACTCACAACAAAATTGTGGCCCAAAGCTATACTATTTTGTGACCACATTATTAAGTGTGCATTTGGATTAGAGTTAGATAAATTTAATTTTGAGTCAACATGATATTATAAAACTTAGATTTTAGTCAAACCTATATTAGTGAAAAATCAAATTGAGAATGAACTAATAAATGAGTGAATAAATTGAGAATAAAAATGAGTGAAGGATCAAACTTGAGAATGGACTTATATGTTAGGGACCAAATTGAGAATGTAAAATCATAAGGGACCAAATTGAAAATAAACTAATAAATGAGTAAATAAATTGAGAATAAAAGTGAGTGAAGGACTAACTTGAGAATGCACTGACATGTTAGGGATCAAATTGAGAATGTAATGCCATAAGGGACCAAGTCATTAAATTATAAGTAATAGACCAAAATAATATTTTATTTGCAATTAGTATACTAATTCCCTGATTTACAACAAAATTGTGGCCCAAAACTATAATATTTTGCAGCCACATTATTAAGAGCTTGTTTGGATTCGAGTTACTTTTACTAATTAAAATATAAAAATAAAAGATAGATCTAGCTTAACTCAATTAAGTTTGATTTAGTTTGATCACTTATCATATTATACCGAGTCTTGGGACAAGTTTTTTATTCTAGTTTTTAACCAAATTGAGTCTCAAATTTTGTTCAAATCTAATCCAATTCAACCCTTAACACTCCTAGAGACCACTAGAAAAGAATAAGTAAAACATAAATTTGCAAGAGAGTCATCCAAATAGAGGAAAACACTAAGTTCACCAGGTTGAGTTGTGAGGTGTATATATATATATATATATATATATATATATATATATATATATATTCCTTAATCAATTCCTTTAAATTCATTTATTTTTTCTACGATGCATCATCAAGAGTTCATCCAATCAGGATTCTTTAGAGTTTACTTTCGACAACTCAAATTTGATAGTTAATATTAAAATATAATTATAAAATTCTAACAATTTACAGTAAAAATTAAATTACCAATGACTCGTAGATACCAAAATATATAAAAAAAAAGTTTACAATTTAATTTGACAATCAGGATTCGTATTGATAGAAAATCTTAAATCGCATAATTTCTGTTCTATCTTCACTTTTTTATAAATATCTTAGTCTTTGAGAGAAAAAGAGCAAAACTTTTTCAGTGCACTAAACTAACTTTTCAAGTGAGGCGATCAAATAAAAGGATGGCCTGAAATAATTATAAAGATGAAGTTGGAATCTATGTATGCTTTTCGATTCAATGTCTACCACACAACTATATATATATTTGTGGGTGTGTGTGATGAATTGATATGATATATGCGTGTGCGTGATGAATAGATATGATGATAATTTTAGAAGTTTGAAAAAAAAATTTAAATAAAAAAGTCTATTTTGTTAAATGTGATGACTTTGGATTTTTTATAAGTCTGATCGAGTTCGAGAAGAATCAATATATTATTAACAAAAAAATTATTAGTTAAAATAAATTTTGATAAATTGTTATGATATATACTTATACATAATTACAACATAAAATCTTAACTTATAATTTATATATTCAATTTTTTATATATAATTTTATAAGTAATTATAATAATTAATATTTTATTTTTTAAATTTTGAATAGTAAATAGACTTGATTATAATTTATAAAAATTTGCTTGGTTTAATAAATCTAACCCAAAAAAATATAAATAAAAATTTGTTAAAACACGAAGTTTTTGTTTTTTTTGACAAAGTCCTAAGAAACATCAAGAGAATCTCGTATTCAAAAAGGTTGACTATAAAAAAGCATTGGTTCTACATATTGTTTGCACGCATCTTGCTTTGAAAAAAAAATGAGACCAACGTTGTGATTCTATATATGAATACTATATATAATTAATAATTGGACATGTCACGCAATACCATCTTTATCCCTTTGATGCTTAGCTGCCAGTTAGTGGACCACAAACACCATCAAAATCATCCATACATGTAGTTTTCATCTTTACCTAGCTTACTCAAACTCCAATATATATATATATATATATATATAGATTCGTCAACAATCGGGAGGCCATAGAATT
The DNA here is from genome assembly GCA_037074485.1 of Delonix regia. Taxonomy (NCBI): domain Eukaryota; kingdom Viridiplantae; phylum Streptophyta; class Magnoliopsida; order Fabales; family Fabaceae; genus Delonix; species Delonix regia. Next base: position 33,935,404 of record CM073452.1, on the reverse strand, counting down.
AAATAGTATGACAAAAACGTACTTACTTGAAGAAGATCACAAAGAAGCCATTGGCACAAAAAGTGGTGGAGTTCAACGTACTCGAAAAAGACTATTGAAAAGTTGTAAGCAATTAGATAAAAATTTAATGGCTTAATAAAAAATAATAAATAATTTAGGACTGCAAAATCAATAAAAATTATTTTAAATCATTAGATTTTTATAGATGCGTCTCTATTTTATCGAAGATTCTTTGGTAACTTAAGTTGTTAAAAAAGATTCGAATTCTCAATTTATTTTGTTTAAAATTTTTTGGCATAGAATGAGAAAGAAGCCCATGCACAAAAGGGCAAAAAAATAAAGTGAAAAGTTGTTTGGAATACAATAAAATAGTTGATTATCTAAAATGGTTAATTAATGTACATTTTATTTAAATTATAACAACCTCTTCTCTAAGAAAAATAATTTATTCAAATTATTAATAGGATCAATTCTCTCTCTTGCCCTTAGTCATATAAGAAAATTATTGTATAGGATTGGGCTATAGATTGGATCCTTCATATAATGAACTTATATATAATTCAACCTATTATAGATTATTCACATTAGGCATAATTTATACATGGTTTTGACAAATGTCTAAGGATATGTTTGTATGGATGATTGAGGAGGGAGTGACAATTAGTAGAATGACTAAAATAAGTTGAATTTATAATTAGATGTTTTTATATTTTGGAATAAAATAACAACGAAAGGACACCAAAATCTTTTTTTGTCATCCAAAATTTTAATTTTATTGTCTTTCCAAATTAGAAGGCATGGATAAAATGAAGGAGTTTAAGAAATTAAATTACTAATATACCATTATTTTGTTACAATAATTATTATATCCAAATGATACCTTTTGCCTTTATTATCACTATTGTTGTTATTATTCTTATCATTTGCATAATTTTTAAGATTGGAATAAATGTTCTTACCATCTTTTATTGACTTATATTACAATTGCCAACCTACTTAAAAATATAATAAATATATAATTTTTAGTGACAAATTTAGTAATAAAATTCTTTAAGTCTTTCAACTCCATTTATTTTTTTTAATAAACTCATTGCCATAAAAAAAAAAAAAAACCTTTCACTCTTTTACAATCATAATCATGTATAATGAATTTAACAACAAAAATATTATTAATTATATATTTATTTTTATAATAACAATATTGAAAAAAATAACTTATAAGTCATTCTATTATATTAATTTTATTGTAACTTTTAAATAAAAGTTAAAGAAGTATTTCATTCCTCTCATTAAAACTTTTAAACTATATACTAACCCCAACACTTTCATTCTACTATATTATATTTTATGTCATTCTATTAATGACCATTCCATTTCATTTTTAAAAAAACTCTCAAATATAGCCTTAATGTTCAATTTAAAGTCACTAATTGTATTCATAAAAAATTAATGCTAACCCCACATTAAATTAATTAAAATTATTTAATTTCCACGTATGCTACGAAGAGGTGAATAAAAAATAAGGGACTAGTATGAAAATGATTAATAATGATATAATTTTGAAGAAATTGCATTTGTTAAAGGAATAATTGTTATATTTTCTTAATTAGTTTTTTTAAAATTATATTTTGACAGAAATATGGGGAATAATGAAATTATTGTTTTCCTTCACTATAATTCTCAAGTGGGGAGAATGAAGAAATCAAAGATTGAAAAGTCTTGAGAAATATTATTTTTCTCTCGTTTTTATATAAAGTGAATATATATATATATATATATATATCAAATTTTGTTCACTGACATAATAAATTTAGGAAAATATTAAATTTTAGCATAATTATAAATAAATAAATCTTCTTCTGTCAACTGAAAGCCAAAACCAAACGATAAAATATTCACAACTGCAATTTTATTTTTCTTGAAAAAACAAAGGGATTGAAAAATAATATTCACAAAATTCATCAAACTATTTTGTTTTAAGAAATAGCATGCGTTGCCTTGTGCAAATTGTCTTCATTTCGAACCACTGCATGATTCAAATTCTTTCATTTACGGTACCGTAGATTTGACAATTCATATTAAAAAATTCATATAAATCCAATGGTTCTTAATTAAAAAAAAAATCAAATTTGATAATTTTTTCAAAATCAAATTTTTTTTTTTTAAATTTGATTAGACAGTTACAAACATTTCAAAAACTTAAAGCAGTCAATGAAAATTATTAAACAGCAGCTACTATTAGGATCCTCAAGAAATCTATTTTCAAAATTTTGTCACCCTTTAAATGTAACTTTATTCTAAGAATAATTAAAAGAAATGGTACATAGCGGTAGCCATGTGAGCTTTAGTCAGCGCCGAATATTAAGAATACAGCCATTCAACAATATATAGATTGAATTGGCATTCATAACCCTATACACATTATTGTGTTAGATATGCAGTGTTCTCTTTTTTAATTATATAACAATTTTAAAATCTTAAAATCATCGGAATAAGTCCCTCCGTTTTGACAACATGCAGATGGGGAACATCTTGTTTTATTCACTTTTATATTTTTTAAAAAATTTATTTTGACATTATAAATTTGTTAAAGGCCAAATTAATATTAATATAAAAAGTGAGAGACTAATAAAATAATAATTATTTTTTTTAATATTATCAATTTTTTATCAAATAAAAATATAATTATAAATTTGAACCATTTAATCATTTTATTTTATTTCATATCAAAGTCCTCCTTTAAAAGCTGAGAAGAATTTAAGTTTTGGATGCATGATAAGGACAACTCTTGGAATCCATCTTTCACTATTCCAGTGATAGGATTGATTTAACTGAATTTGAATAAATGAATAAATCTTTCTTGCAGTTTGAGCTTGATTTAAGTCTCATCTTTAACGGTTGTTTAAGAAATTTATTGTCATTATTTTTGTTTGAATAAATGAATTTCGGTTTAAAAGAAAAAGTTACTTTTAAATATTTTTGTACAACACTCGACTCAAGTTTGAAATTTGTATGTATTGATTCAAGTAAAAGTTGATTAGTGGGAGGCATGAGTATCATTATATAATTGAAACTCTAGAACGTGCTTTCATTAAATATAACAAAGTATAACATGAATAATTATCAATAAAGATTACATAATACTAAAAACTTGAGATAGACAACACACAAAATGGATTCTAAATATCAAAATGAATAATTTTGAGTAAGGATACAACTCGAGTATTGACACGCTTGGAAAATGAAGCATAAGGTTGTTTACTAAGTTGACACGGTTGATAATCTAATGACAAAAAATAGGAGAGTGATGGAATCATCTTTCTAAATTTGGAGAGATTGGGATAGCTCGAGTGATTGTGGATAAATCTATGAGAGATAGTGGTGCAGGCAATAAGAGTAGAAGGGAAGGTAAGGTAATAAGTAAAAGCTTTGAGATTCACGCCATATGCCAATCGTTTGACCTAAACTCCAATCCTACAAGAGGACATGTTTGTCAAAGAAGATAATAGAACAATCAAAGGTGTGAGCTAACTTGCTAATAGAAATAAGATTGATTTAACATTCAAGATCATGAAGGACGAAATCCAAAATGATGGAAGGAAGAATAGTGGCTCGCCTAATGCCTTTGGCAGTAGTGATAGATTCATTAGCAAGAGTTATAGGTGGAACACTAGTTGAAGTAAAATAGTAGAAAGATGAGATTTGTTATAAGAAATGTGATATGAAGTACAAGTGTCTAAAACCCAAGGACTAAGAGATGGGTGATCTAGACAAGCAACATATTTATTAGTTTGAGCGGCTAAGGCAACAGTAGACGTCTATCATGATTTCTAGCAGTCTAAATACTCATTTTGGTTAGCCCCAGTCAAGATCATAAAATTAGGGGTTGAATCCTCAGTCGACTGTGCAAGGTAACTGTCCATAAAAAGGCTAACAACAATCACAAGTATGGCCAAATTTGTCATAATAAGTGCACTAAGGTCGTTTCTGGTTACCTCCACATCCACCATTAGCATGAGTACCTTTGTCCCTACTTTGTGATGCCAATGCTGAAGTGTTTAGAGCAAGAATAATAGTGGTAGGCATCATGGAAGCATAGGAATACAAGGCAAGAAGGCACATCATCCAAAGTAAGAACAGTAAAACTACTCAGAATCTGGTCTTAAATAGACTTAAGGTCATAATTGAGATTGATCAAAGTCATGACTATGAAGAACTTATCTAATCATTTCTCTTGTTCATTGATTGAAGTGCTAAGAGGCATCAAAGAGTGAAATTCATGCTTCAAAGATGCAATGTGGCACACATATGTGGTAATATCCAAACATTAAAGCTTGTGGTTGACAATATTGGACAAAACATTGTGATAGTGATGCACATCATTACTGTAGATTATGGCCACCTTTGCTAGCAAGTCTCGTAAGACCAGTACTTGTCTAGAACGATTAGATCTAAGGGGTGCCATAGGAGGATATAGAGTTGAGCATCAATTTGCAACCAAGCAGATTGTTCAGTCTCAAGAATTTTGGTTTCTTTCTTAGTCAAATGATCTAAATATTCATGATCTTTAAACCATAATTTTATGAAAGTTACCCATGAATTGTAATTGGGTGCTCTACATAATTTTTCAATAGTAATGGCAGCAATACCTTCCAAGATAGAGTTGATGGGATTGGATTTTTTGTCATCGGAAGATAACATGGCGCTTTGGATTGAAGAGAGCTCAATCAAAAATTGAAAGAAACCCTATTTGAACAAAAAATAGGAGGGCGAATGTGCCATATTCAAGAAAATGGCTAGCTCTGTGAAGAGACTTACCAAAGAGGGTGGCTCATGCATCCACATGCATTGGCACATGAAGATGAATGCATAACAAGTTGGTGGCATTTGACGACAAACAGAGAAAGTAATGACTATCATTCCGACAGGGATAGGCCAATTAAGGTCTTCTGAGGGCAATGGTGGGGTGCATGTCACCTAAATGTGGCTGGGCATTGGTGCTTTCGAAATCACAACCATAAATAGGAGAAAGAAAAATGTAAAAAGAAGAAAAAGGGATAAAGAAATTAGGATTTTAATATGGAATGTGTCATAGCCAAGGAGAGGCATTAAAGGAGGCATAGTAGACTCCAGTACAATGCCAAATTGGTCAAATCTAAGGTGTAAATACTCCTTTACACTTTATCTTATTTATAGAGAAATAAAAGATTGTAGTACAGTGAGTAAAATAGTTGGTATAAGTAGTACATTTATTGAAACTAGCACCACTGAATTTAACCTACTTTATGTACAATAATATACATACAATACATGTTTGATTAAATTTTTAGACTTTATCAATTTTGGTTCTTAAAAGTTAACAACTCAAGTAATTAAAATTTTAATATAGATAATCATTTTTGCACAATTTCTTTAATATAAATTGTCAGATTTGCGTCATTTCCCTAAAGAAAAAAAAGGAACCCTAAATTACAAATAACAAATCTCAATCCTCCTAAGTTTCCTTTTGTCAATTTTAAAGATAGATAAACACAAAATAAGTGAAACCTAATAAGTAAGTTCCACACATTTTGTAGTAGTCATCATTCAAGCATATTTCACTTATTCTATGTCTATATTTCTCTAAAATTAATAAAATACCAATAAAAAAGTGAGAGAATTCAAATTATGTCCTAATATGCCTCTCTCATTCTTGAAATAAGGGCCAATGACCCTTCCCCCCAAAAAAAAAACATAAAGGAGAACTATATGAGATTATATGCTTGATTTCCATACTAATAAAACAAGATGGACAAGTGGAATCTCAAGGTGAAATAATTATTAACCTTGAGCCCATTTTCTCCTTTAAGGCTCAAAAAGAAAATAAACCTAACAAAACTAGTCAAGAAAAAAAAAATTCATGTCAAGGAATGAGAGAGATTAATTTTACTGAATTTCAAAAAATCTTTCTTATAATTTTTCTTTGTCAAAAGAAAAGATGTTTCTTGTAGTTTGAGTTTGATTTTACTCTAATTTTTAATGGTTGTTTAAGAAATTTATCATCTTTATTTTTATTTGAATAAATAAATTTCACTTTACAAGAAGAAAAATAAATTTAAATAATTTTTTACTAAGCTCGACTCAAGTTTGAAATGTGTATGTATTGATTCCAGCAAAAGTTAATTTACGAGAGGTATGAGTACCATTAAATAGTTGATTGAATGATATATGGTTGTAAATTCAATTCTTACTTTTATTAACTTATAATAATTTATTTTTAGCCAACACAAAGCAAATGAAGGAAATATATGTTTTTAAGTGATTAATAAGGAGTACTTTTGTTTAAAATTAAAAAAAAAATGTAAATAGCCACTTATCATTTTGATTTTACTTTCAAATTAAGATTATAGAGTATAACAATTAAAAAATATATGGTGAGTATAATACTATTAAATACTAAATGGTACATTTAAATTTTATTTTTAAATGTATTGACTAATATAAAATATCAAATTAAGTTTCAGATAACTTTTTTCTTTTATAAAATTAGATTATTTAATACTTAAGACACTTATATATTATATGATAATGAAGTTTTATATAAAAACCATAGAATTTTGCTCTTTAAAAGAGTTTATCATAAAATTTATTAATTTTCTTTTGTCGTTTAAGTCATTATTTAACAAATTTTTTGGTCAACAAGGACAACTAGATAGAATCATTTAACGTCAATGATATCTTTAATTTTGTATTAACACAACTATATATTTATACATAGCTCATTTTTTTTTTTTATATCAATATGGGCTTAAAGTCATCACAAAATTTCCTTCATATAGCATTTTACAATTATTCGAGACAACAACAAAAAAAAGTACCAATCAATGTTATTAAAGACAATGAGTACGTACCCAAAATTTTATTATTATTATAATTATTTTAAAGGACTATGGGGATGCTCGGAATATTCTTGAGAATCTTCCATTTTTCCCGCCACTTCTTCCTAAACATTTCAAGTTGTCGGCTTAAGAATGCAATTAAATGCATCATCATGTCTTGATTAGGTGGCCATAGAGTTTTAAAACTATATATTGCATCAAATGCAATGTGTAAATGAATTTAAAAAAAAAAAATATATATATATATATCTAAATTTTATATTAATAGCGATTATACATTGATGATATAATATGATATATTTGTATTTTTTTTAATCTAAATTCTCTGTAGGAAAATATATTTGATAATCTACATTAAACAATTGCACTGATTTAATAGTTTATAATTTAAAAAAATATTAATTTTAATAATTTTTTAAAATTAAAATATAACTTTATAAGAAGTTAATTTCACGATTATAAATATTTCAAAAACTTTATAGAATAAAATTTAATTTACTCGATTGTGGTGTACTCATGATCTTGTATCTCTTACCTTTCATCTTATAATGGGGATGTATATATATTAAGATAATTTTGGTGAGAAATAAAAGGATTAACACACTGTAATCACATAATTATTATGCTCAGAATTGATTATGAATGCAAAAAAAAAAAAAAAATCTATGGTCACAAAGGGGTTACACAAGATATTGATGGTAAATAGTTAAAAAAAGGAGCAGGATTGAAATCATGAATAACGATCCTTTTTAATATTTAAGATTAGGAAAAAAAAAAAATTTCGGTCTGTAGGAAAAAAAATTAAGAATTTTGGTAATTTTAAATTATCTAATACTTTAGTTATTATATTATAAAATCTTGTGTGTTAAAATGTTATACGAAAATAATTACATATAATGCATAACTGATCTTTTGTAAAAATTAAAATTTTATATAATTTTTAAATCATATGAGCCAACAGTAAATTGTAAAAAAAAAAGAGTATAAAATTGATCTCTCACTTTTGTTATTTGTGACAATTTAATCTCTAACAAATTAATTATAATAAATCAATTCCTCACAAATTCAAATTTATATAAAATTAGTCCCTTATAAATTTAAATTTGTACAAAATCATTTCTTTTGTTTTAATTAATGAGAGACTAATTTTATATAAAATAAAATTTTTGAATAATTAATTTATCACATTAATTTATTAATGATTAAATTATTATAAATTATAAAAATAAAGAACTAATTTAATATTGTTCTAATAAATGATTGTTGCATATTAAAAACAAAAAACCTTAAAAAGTGTGATTAAATATCAGTTATCTTTTTAATATATAGGTTGAACTTAAATAAGCTTATAAAATATATAAAATATAAAGGGGTAATATTAATAATTAAAAAGCCGGTTTTCTTGAATTCATGTTTTTCTGAGACAAAGATAATTTAATATTTTAATCAGGTCATTGTCATTATTTTCACAGAAAACAATTATTTATAATTTATTTATTGTCATGAAATCTTGTACTTTTCTAGACGATATTTTTTTATTATTATTTATAAACCATGGCGAATATATAATTACTAGATTGTTTCAGTGGGCCCCTCCTTGAATTGACTATAACAGTAAAATCCCTTGTTTTGTTAATTGGATGAGAAATGAATAATTCTATGAGTCTCATTAGATTAATTAAAATATTAATAATCAAATTATTGATCTTAGATTCTATGTGATTATATGTTACAAGAAAATTTAAATCACTCAAAGTGTCATTTTAAAATAGACTTGATTATTAGGTCAAATTTTTAAAAATTTAGTTTAAATTTGTGTTTAAAAAAGTTAGAACTTGTATTTTAATAAGATTTTTATCTATATTTTTTGAGTCGAATCTATCGAGTCAATTGAATGTTCTTAAATCATGATCAAATTAATTTAATACTTAAAATTTAAAGTAAATAATATAGTTAATTGTTATTATTATTTGTAATATAATATATAGAGAATTTATAAATATAAATAAGTTTTTTTTTGCATAATTATTTAAATAATATGTATTAATTTTGTTATTAACATGTCACCTAATGTCATTTTTTTAATATCATATTTTTTTATTAAAAAATATTTATTTAAACTTTTTAAGTTTAAACTATACTTTTAAAAAACTTAAGTTTAATCTATTTTATAAATTAAACTTTTTTCTAATCAAATTATTTTTATTCAGATTTTATTTTGTTATTAAATTTATTAAATTGAGCAAACTTCTTAAATTAGAATAACATATATTTTGATAGGAAACACACAAATAAACCAAACTGATAATATGTCCACTCAATCAAATCAAACTAATAATAAATCAATTTGCGGTAATAGCCAGTCAAGCCTGGAAAACCCCCCAAAACCTATGATAAAGAAATTTGTATGGGCCAATCAGTAACCGCTTGCACCATCTTAAGATCAAGCTTAACTCCTTTTTTATAGTCAATGTGCCCTAAATATCTTAGGCCGAATTGGCAGAAACTCCCTTCAATACTTGGCAAATAATTTATGAAACATGAGAATGTGAGTATGTGATTGAGATGGTATTGATAATCTTGTACATATATATATATATATATATATATATATATATATATATTTATTTATTTATTTATTGTAAATCGATATCATTAAAGGTTACTATAATAAATTTACAAAAAAGCGGTTGAAATTTTGTTCATAATTGCTTTAAGATTAGCCAATGCATTAAATATAGCCAGAGTAGTATAGTGGTAAATTTTTTTATGCTCATCCAAATAATTTCAAGCTCAAATCCTTGTAGAATTAAAATGTTTTAAATAGTTAAAAAAAGAGGCCTCGATGATATGTTTTTGCTCTTTTTTTTTTTTTTTTTTTCCATAGAGCAAAGTGTTTTAGTAAGGTGTACAATGATATATATAACACACTTGGATAAGGACTACAAGTTAATTCTTATAAAGAAGGTTCAATAATGACCGAAAACAATAAATTTTTTTAGAAAATGGTATATTCAATTTAGATTGATTTCCTTAGATGTTGAATTAATTGGCTGAACCAAGTAGTTGGTTTTTAAAATATTGAATAAATGTTTTAACAAAAAATTCTTTTATTGACTTATATAATACGCATCTTACCTTTACCACATTTTTGTTGCATGTGAGAAGCTTGACCTTTTAGGTAGTAAATCCGAAGATAGAATAGTGGACAATCAAAAAATAAAAAAAGTCATGGAAAAGCTACAAGGAAAACCCCACCCTTCTTAAAAGCCAAATCCTATTGCTAAATGAGAGGCTCAAATTTAAAATATCTAAGTTCTTAATCAAGATAATATGCTTTTAAAAATTAAGTTTGAATTTAGATTAAAAGAAGTTTGAGTTTGTATTTTAATCAAATTTTTTATTTGTATTTTTATTCAAAGTTATTTGGTTAGACCAATCAAACTTTTTTAAATTATGAGCAAGTTAATTTTTTATTTAAGAGTTAAGATAAAGAATATAACTAATTGTTATTAATACTTGTAAGATTATATATAGGGAAATTATAAATATAAATAAATTATATTCATATAAATCCTTAAAATATGATGTAGTAGTTTCTTTACCAAGTGTCATGTTATATTAAAAAATTATTTATTCAAGAATTTAGACTTGAATTGAGTTTTTGAAAAAGTTAAATTCAGCTTGTTTTACAAATTAAATATTTTTAAATTAGACTTTTTTATTTAGGCTTTATATTTTTGTGAAATGAATTTCTCGTTTTCAAAAATCCTAAATATAAGTAAAGTTAATGAAATTTAAACCATTAGATGAAAATCTAGTGGTTCAAGTTTTATAACATTAGTAACAATTGTTTAACATTTATTTAAATTTAAATATAATTACATAGAATCCATATTCATATTTTTTAGGTTGAAGTTATGGAACGAGACAAACTTTCTATGTTATGATTAAATCTAAGTAACACTATCCTCTATTCCAAAAGGGAAAGAAGACCATCTTCTTCTACATAGGATTATTCTAATCTCCTAGTCAACTTGACTGAAACAGATGAAAATTGTTCCCTTTTAACTTTTCCTTCTAATTTGGTGCAGATGAGTATTGAATTTTCTGAATGGGAATTTCCATTAAAAATAAAATATAACATAAATTAAACCAAATTAAAAACTAAGTAAAATTAAGGACCATATGTTTACCTAAACCTATCTTGTCATAGATGAAAACTGAGGTGGAGATGGCTATTAAATCACAAAAAATATATGATGTCAACTCAATTTACTTCAGATTATAATTAATGTTTATTATATTAAATTAAAATATATTTTACTATTAATTCCTATTCATTTACAAATGACAATATATTAAAATGAGATTTGATCATCAGGTTAGATTTTTGAAAATTGAACTTGAATTTGATATATAAAATAAATTTAAACTCGTATTTTAATTGAATTTTTTTTATTCGAATTTATATTCATTTTTTTGAATTGGGCACGTTGAGCTAATCAAGTTTTTCAAAGTCATACTTAAATCAATTTATTGCTAAAAATTTTAGATAAATAATATAACTAATTATTATTATTAATTGTAAGAATATATATAAGAAAACTATAAATACGAATGATCTATTATATTGTCATTAATACTTTAAATAAAGTATATCAATTTTTATTTGTTTACTAAAATATTATGTTATACTAATTTTTTTTAAATAAATAAGTTTTTTATTAAAAAAATTCATCTAAATTTTATGACTTTAAACCAGACTTTAAAAAAAGCCAAGCTTGCTCATTTTATGAATTAAATTTTTTTGATTAAACTTTATTTTTTTGACCATACTTGTTGATTCAGATGAAGCTTTTAATTTATGATTAAGTATAATTAAAATATGACATTTCAATTTAGCATGGGTGGTAAAATTAGAGTAAAAATATAAGTAGCATCCTGAGTAATTACAATCGTCCCATGTAGATAAAACAAATAATTATTATCTGCATTTGTAGGATTTTAAAGGCAAATGAAAGCTCATTTAACAAATCTATTATTCAATCAACACGCGGAATCTGTTTGTTTTCACGCGCCGCATACTTTGAAATCTGATTAAACGGCAAAACCATGATGCTGAGGTCACCTACGATTTCTTTTTAGTTTTACCCAATCAAAAGAAAACAATTTAATTTAATTTAGTTTCTTACTCATTAATCTAATTTCAATTTAATGCTTCATTAATAGGAGCATGTATGACTCACTTGATTTAATCTACCTGATCCTACTTAGGTTTTTTATCCTTACTCATTAATTTTTAGTTTAATTTAATTATTTATTTATTTGTCCAGTCTTAATTTATTTTTTGTCTATTTTTAATATTAATTTAATACATTTAATTCCCCATCTCAATTGGTTTTAAACTATATATTAATATTTATATTAATGAAAAACTAAGTTGAAATTAAACTCATAAATAAGGGACAAACATGAGACTGAACTTATAAGTTAGGGATAAAATTATAATTATATAAAGTAATGAGGGACTAACTTAGATATCTTAATAAATGAAAGACCAATGATATTTTATTCCTTGTTATTCATTTCTTTTTTATTAACTTTTTCTCCGTAAATGAACCCATTTTCCGGTTTTCCCATAATCCGTAGCAAACACGGTGTTCTCTTTCTTTCACCCTCCCTTAAGAGTCTCTCTCAAAAATCTGTATATATAGCTCTCCCTTTCACTTCCATGGTCTCCACCATCATCCACACCCACTACCATTCTCTCTTTCTCTCTCTCCCTTTCTCTTTCGCTCTCTAATTATATTCTTCTTCGGGTAAATCCAACTTTTTTAAATTTCAACTCCTCAAAAGCCATTCTGGGGACTACACCCAAAGCAGCTAAGGGAATATCCTCTGCGATCCCAATCTCTCTCTCTTCCCCTTTATTTATATATACTATTGAGCTCCATACTGTTTCTGAGTCTCTGTCTCACTCTTTCTGCTTTGCTCCAGAAATCTCCATTATTTATTATTCTTTTTTCGTTCGAAATTTGGTTTGATATGAAAGTAGCGGAGCTCCAAGTTCAACTCCATCATCACCCCCATCACCAGCAGCAGCAGCGGCAGAACAAGCAGAAAGTGACGACCCAGATGTGTAGGAAGATCCAATTAGGTGTCGCCGACCACGTCTCCCCGCCAATCTCCACCGGTCCCGCCGATGGCTGTGATGAGGTCGATGACGGCGAGGATCTCTTCGTCCCGCCTCTCAATTTCGCCATGGTGGATAACGGCATTTTCAGGTCTGGCTTCCCTGAGCCCGCCAATTTCTCCTTTCTGCAAACCCTCGGCCTTCGCTCCATCATGTATGTACATATCTACCAATTTTAATTATTAGATATTCAATTTGGAACGTCGTATATAATTATTTTTTTAATTTAACATTCCATTCTTATGAAAATTTTATTTAAAGAAAATTTAAGGTCTATCTTCGCTGTTTCCTTTGAATATTATTTGTCATTTATTATCGAAGTCAGTGAGTCAAATTTGCCATTAATTAATGTCAGTCAACTAACGGGTAGGAACTTAGGATTGGCTTTAAATTTTGGATAAAAATGAGATGGAAGGGGAAACACTTTAATAACAAAGGATTAAAGTGAAAGAGGAAAGTGGTAAGTTGAAATACGTGTACTTGGTTTTATGATTGTTTGTGCGCGGAGTTTGAAATATCGTGTGGAGCTTTGAAGAACCAATTGATTGTTTTAATTCTTTGCTTGTACGCTGAATTTGTCTGAATGGGTATTTGTGTAGATATCTATGTCCTGAGCCGTACCCGGAGGCTAACATGGAGTTCCTGAAGTCAAATGGGATCAAGCTTTATCAATTCGGAATTGAAGGTCATAAGGTATATATCTGAGTCTGTGTGTTGAATTTGTCTCTAGTTTTCCTTTTCGGGTGGTCTCTTTCGGCTCTGATTGCTTTATGTTGCTTTTTTTGACTTGCACAGAGCTGAATTGACCTATCTTTATCATCTTATTCTTATATTTTTTGTGATTTTTTTCTTCAAGTAGATATAGATATGGATAACTAGTGCCTTAGGTGAAATCGGACATGAATGCTGTCGTGGCTTGCAGTCTTGAATTATTCTTCTGTTATAATCTCCCAAGTCATTAACTGCTCAAAAGTTATCATCATGGGAAGACCTTTTTTCTTTTTTGCCAAATTATGTAATCACATCTTTTTAGGTATCATTATTGTTAGTGATTAGATCAATTATGATTTGAGCACATCTCTGTCTGACTGTCCTCTTCATCCAAATGTGCACAACAAAGTCACATAAACTTTAGAATATGAAAATCATGGTAGATAGAATCCAAGCTGGCAGAGGGAGTCTTTTCCTTGGGAATTTAAAATTATCATTATTTTTCGGTTCTTGTGAATATTTAATGTCTTGGAGGTTATGAATTATGCTTGCTGCCCTGTATAATGGGTCCATTAATGGATATATAAAAAAGTGATTCTCTCTAAGAAGCGCGAACTTGCTCTCTGATGATGCAAGTGCATGGCATAGAATAAGAAGAAAAAATTTACATAACAGAATTAACACGACAATCATGACATACTATAAGAAAGAGAAGGTGAAAGCAATTGGTATATGACATAATTACTAAATTCACTGCTTTTTGAAGGCAGTTTTTGTTCATTGGTCCATTCTGCAGTGAAATATAAATGGTATATAGGTGGATTAACGTGCATGTTGGATATTTTTGTTGGATTAGTAGAGAACAGTCCCTGTTTCTGTGATTTTTTAAGTAACTTATTCATTTCATGCTCAAAAGATTATTCATTTCCGTTTTGAACTCTGAAGAGTAAGCCCTCGATTTTATCCCCCCAATAATGTTTTCCTAATCAATTTAGCCATTCTGCTTGTCAAGACGTGAATTTTACTAAATTGTTGACTATTCCTAATAGAATATTTATATAGCTATTATGTGATGAAGTGGGCCTGCTTGATGTCCAGAAAAGCTGCAAAATGTCTATGCATTTGGTGAGTACAATGCTTCATTTTAGCTTTTCAGGATACTAAGCATGGCCTTTAACAGCCAAATAAGCATTCTATTTGCTTAAGGGAATGATTTAGTTTATTTCACATTAGTTCAACATATAGAGGGAGTAAATTGTTTGGGGAGAAATTATTGAAGGATGAAATTAAAAGGCATACACTTTGGAGGACCGAATTTTGAATTGTGTAATCTTTCAAGGATGAAAAGTGCAATTTTGATTTTTATTTTCCATTCTTACATCAAATGATAGACCATTCATCTTCTACGTGCGGAGAAAACCTAGAATTAGTTCTTTAATTAAGTGCCCTCCTTGGATTATGATAGCAGAATTGTATTTTTTCTCTAACATTGATGTCATTTGAGCAGCAAAGCTCCACCCTGGCTGCTTACTGAAGTAATTTCTTATTTAAGATAAATAATAATGTTTGCATTTCTCTTTTGCTGCACTCATTATTTTTAATGAAGAATTATTGGGCCTTCTAGTCAAATTTATGTACGCCCAAATCTTTGATAGTGGTAATATGTTCGATTTCTTGGAATGGGCAACAATTATCTGTCGGTATATCGCTATACTCAATTACTCATAATCACGACAAAGTTAATGTGATTTAAGAATCCTTGCATCGATCGCCCATTCTAGATACTTGAATTCTGTTGTTGAATCATCAATAAGAAATGCTTATTGATGGGATAGATATAACATTTTGCTTGGAACAATTCAGACTCTCCGTGGAAAGTTTAAAAATTATCTTTACTACTCGTGCATCTAGATATTTCTGATGCCTTCATTAAAAACGGTCAAAGTCAGATCAATTCAAATGCATAAATGGTTTGTTTACTCTTGTCTAAAGCTTGAAGCGTAGGTAGTGTGGGATTAATTAATACTATCTTCTTTTAAATCCAAAAATAATTCATTGAATCTCTATGAAAGATAGTAGTAAAATTGCTGAATATTGTCTTCAAATTATATATGCAGCTTCCTGTTTCTTCTTATTTTGTATATATATCAATAAATCTTAATTGGAAAAAAATTGATAAGTGAGAGTTATTTTTGTGTTTACTTAGCAATTTCATGCTAATATCAAATATTATCTACCCTTACGAACTGATACCGAAAATTGTGCATCCAGGAGCCTTTTGTAAACATCCCAGAGGACACAATCCGTGAAGCACTGAAAGTTGTTCTTGGTACTATAAACAATCACCATTGCTTTCATCCTATTTTTGTTTTAACTGTTGGTTCATTAAAGTTTTTTAAGTAGATTCGATCTATAAAATAGGCTAAGCCAAATAAATATAAAGAAAGTTTTAAGCATGTCATGTATACTTTTCAATGAAACTCACAGTCACATATGATATATTGACATGTCCATTCATGATGCGCTCGGTCTACTTAAGAATCTCTTATTCATTAAGTCATTTGGCTAGTAATAACTTTTGGCCGTCGATAATGCAGATGTCAAGAACCACCCAGTTTTAATTCACTGTAAACGAGGAAAGGTGAGGATTCTTTGGTGGATTTTTATTTTTCATTATTTGATATCTGCTGGATTACTCATGTACTTATACAGTTCTATACATTGCTTCCCCTCTTGCTTTGTGCAGCATCGAACAGGTTGTCTCGTAGGATGCTTAAGAAAGCTGCAAAAATGGTGCTTATCATCAGTGTTTGATGAGTACCAGCGATTTGCAGCTGCCAAGGCAAGAGTTTCAGACCAAAGATTCATCGAGTTGTTCGACATTTCCAGCCTGAAGCATTTGCCCATGTCATTCTCGTGTTCAAAGAGGTGACAAATTCAAACCCCAGTAAAGTTGGGTTTCCTTCTTTTTCCTTGGGAAAGTGAATCCCATGTACTGCCTTTTGAATAATAACTAGGATAAGGTGATGAGTTCCTTCAATGCATCTCAGCGGCAGAGGAATAATTCTTCTTCTCCCATTTTTATAATAAGAGAAATGCAAAATTAGTAGTAGCACATTGATAACCCCTTTATTAGTGTGAGTGTCATTGTATTTTTGGTTTATTTTGGCTCCTATTGGGATTCATACTCAGATCTTTTAGCTCCGAGACAATTCCAATACCATTGAGCCAATTTTCATGGGTAGTGTTATTGCCACCTGGCTCTTCTATGAGCCTCCTGCCTTTTACTATTTTTCTTCATGTTTTCTTTGCTGCTATCCATTCATCAGGAATGAGCGTAGATGTGCCTTGATTTTTTCTCCAGCCTCTGAGAAATACAAGACAAGCTTATTCTATCCAGAAAATCTTGGTGGGTAGCGTCTAGCAGAGAAATGATACATTTGATTCAATAGTAATATTGATGATTATATGTATTTTGACTTGATAAATAGTACCAAGGCTTATATCTAAAATAATGCGATAGTTTGAGCTGATCATGGACATTTGTCAGTTTTTCAATATTCTGAATATAGAGCACGGTAAGTTTATATTATGAGAAAACATTTTAGTGACAATATTGCTATGGAAGGATCTTCTCTAAAACTTCTAGAGAAGTTAATGACCAAAGAAAAGTGACAAATTTAAATGCTATGAAGGAATATGTAGTGAAGTAGAAAAGGCAGGTTTTGTGACGTGGTGACCCAGGATTTTGGCATGATTGGATGCAAAAGGAAAATCTCCGTGGGCGATTAAATATTTTGCTTTTTATATTGTTTATTTCAAAGACTGTTACTGTGTTCCTTTAAAAATTATTTTTTGTTAGCACATGAAATTTGAAGGAATAATCATGTAAACCACAGGTGATTGTCAATTTTTTTTTTTTTCTAATAAATAGATTCAAATTACGATCCGGAAGTTTTGTATTTTTTTTAAATAGTAGATCTCTACTGTTAGTTCAGTATGTTATTGTAGAATAATAAATATATTTTTAAAAATTTTGGACTGTTGGATCATTCTTATTGCAATGAATCCAAGTTCGTAAAACGCAAAAACTTATTTATTTACTGATTTAGATGTTGTCAAAATAGTTAGGGTTACATTAGAGCCATTAAACAAAATTTTGGATTGTGATTCACAATTTCGACGTCACATTAGTGGGGTTAATTTTGGGTGTGGATCGCCTTTTGTAAATGAGATTACAGGAGATTCTTTTGTAACTAAAACGACATCTAGTGCGGGTAAGTTCTTTTTTTTTTTCTTTTTTTATTTTTCTCTTTTTTGAGGTAAAAGATTGGAGAGCGGATTTATGGCTATATAGCATATTTGCTGTATTTCATTTCGTAGTCTTTGGATTAATCCAGCGACCCACATCGCGCCATGTTATATATATATATATTTTTTTAGAAACCCAAAAAACTCTGTTTCACTCGTGTTTTGGGTTTTTTTATTTTGATTTCCCGGGCCTTTGAAGCGACATTGTATTGAGTGACGGGGTTTTTTTTTTTTTTTTTTTATTTAGACCAGTCAAAACGCATCATTTTGTCTAAGTTAATTGGTGCGCTTCAATTGGTTATATTTATCTTCTAAAGAGGCAAGAAAACGACGTTGTTTTGAGAGTTTTGGGTGGTTAATTTGATGGCAGCAACTTCTACACCAGCAAAGCATGAAACATGATTAAGAATTTAAATTGAATGTAAATCCAAAATAACAGCAGTAAAAAAACAAAACCATTACATTTGCACTTGAAAACAAATCGAAGGAAGCCAAAATGCACCATTTAGCAAGTGAAATAATAATAACAAGATCCACTTTTAAGAGCTTTAGAATTAAAGAGGACCATTTTCACCACGGCAAAATTGCTGATAGTAGCAGCAAAAATAATATTGCTTAACCATGTACAAAAAATGAATCTGATAGCAATTGTAGGCTTGTAGCAGATTCAATCATATACAAAAAATGATATTTGCATCATAGGCTACCTTTATAGTTGTCACAAAATTCACATTACATCTATTACAACCATGTAAATAGAATATCATTTGCAAAGAAAGTATTCATGGTCCATCTTGATGAGTGATGTTTATAGAAGCACCATATATGTCTAGATTTGCAGATAACTGTATTGGAGTTTCAAGTTGCTCATACATAACAGATTTAATAAAGTTTTATTACATAAACATTTGTTACATGTTGAAAGTGATAAGTAAAGAAATAGATTACCATAAAAAATCTTGTAAAACTAAATTGACTTGCATTTTTTTATTGGTACCCAGAGGGGATCGGAGGTGCTGATCAAGATACTCCATCATGACAGACTTAAACCTTAAGTGAAAAAAGGGGTTATCAAGTACAAAATAAAAGAATGAGAAAAGAATAACATGTGTAAGCTAACTTACCCCATGCTATTGTAAATGTCTAGATGCTAAAGCTTTTTTTCTTCGCCTAAGCTGGGTCTCAACTCAACTCTTGAAATGTCGATGCTTTTTTGGGCCAATATAGGTCTTAAATTTCTTTGGCACGACCTCATTTTCACTTACCAATGCAAAGATGTCATTGGGACTGTGGTCTGCAATGTGTGATTCCAAGCGTAGCTTCATTACTTGCTTGCATAAATTGTTAATATGTTTATCCACAAGCATATGCAACTTTCCACATGGGGAAACCTTAGATGCTAATCTAATAATCTTAGAGCAAAGTTGTCTATATCTCAACATGCTGGATTTCTTGGGATCTTCCTCCACCTCCTATCCCATTCACATTGTGTACAATACCATTTTATGCTTTCGTGGTCCACCTTTTCAAGATGTACTGGCTAGGAATCTCTTTAATGTCCATCACAATGAAGATCTTTAAAGCATGACAATAAAGTATTCCAAATGACTTAAATTTCCTACAAGCACAGGAGATTGAATTATTCATGGCATTGTAATACACTTTCCACTCCCCCCATTGATTAGCCATGGTCACATCATACTTATATGAAGGGTGGGCTTGCTTTTTTTTTTTTTTTTCCATATGCATACGACATGGACCATATCAAATTCCTTTGGAAAGATATCAAATAGTGTGAATGTATATGTTCATGAAGCTTGGTCCAGTATAGATGAATGTTTTAAACTGAGCTTCGGTAGTTTGTGTCGAGAATCAAAATCACTCTGTAGCTCGTTGTATTGTTCTTCGTCCACTACGCTTTCAAACAACTTGAAATTTTCCACCCTTGGTTTTAATTGATATCCTTGCCTTACAATTTGTTCTAGTGTCATGTTGGTGGACGACAGAAGCGGAGTTTCTTTTATCTGGCTCTCATCGTCTGTCCTTGCAACAAATAAATCTACCTGAAGTAGTGGACCCATATTTCCTGCTCTTGTTTAAGTAGTCCTTCCTAACTCTAAAGCAAACTTTCCCATTGTACTAAAGCCAAAATTTCCATAAATCGTCTACACTATTAAACTCCATGCCAATAAGCTTCCAGTCAATAGCCAAGTTGTCATATTCATCTAGTAAAGTAGTAGAGCCTACCATTGACATTTTTTCCTTACCAACTAAATAATAGGCAGTGTTACAAAAAGAATATTTTTATCTTACAACTATAAGAATCGGATGATAAAATTTCAAATTAAATTCTCTTGAGAAAATCCTTAAAAGTGAGTAAAAGTGGAAGAGAAAATTTCACTCTTCAAATCTCCAAACATAGTTAGTTAAGTATCTAATCTAAGTTTACATAGTTATCATTCACATTTGTAAGGAAAATTTGCCAATAGGGTGTGCTTTTATAAATTGATGCTGTTTTAATTAACCTTGTCCATGAACCCACTATATTTCATACGAAAGGGAAAGGGATAAGATTATGGCAACTATAAGTTTTCAAATGTAAGTCCATTTCTAACATACATTCTACTGCTTCAAAATCCATGTAGTTCATAAGTTTTCAACTGTTAAGTCTCTTCAACTGTAAAATTATGGCAGCTCATATGGTTTATAAGCTTTAATCTACATATTAGACAATATATTCTTTCACATTCTATTTTGGAAGAATTTTATCAGATATGCACATTTGCTTCTCCCTTTCTAACAAACATTATAATGCTATCAGATATGATAAACATCATATATACTTTCCATCAAATATGTATGCGTAAATATGTTTAGATGATATACTTGATCCATAAAACAACCTAACATCTAAAATTGGCATATAATCAGTTCAACCATCCTACAACTCAGCATATGATCAGTTCAACATACAACAGAACACTAACCCAGCATGTACAGTATCGAAAATGGCTGTCACTATTTCATCATTTCAAATGCTTCCACCAATGTTTCCACCAACACACTGATTATCCTATATTCATCACAAGAGAGGACAACGAGAGGGGAAGTAATGAAAAAAATAAAAAAAAGCTTTCTTGCTCAGCTGTTGTAGCTGACATCGCTTTCTCCTTGTCTATCTTTGCCAATTTCTTCACCTAGATAGCAACACTCGATCCTTCTTCCAACCTCCCTCCTACTAAAACCTTAAAAGCTCTTTAGCACTGCCAAGGTCAATAGAAAACCCAAAACTTCATGCCAAAAACTCCTTCCTCTGTAGAATGATGTCATCCCCACCAACCACCCTGCTTCATCTTTTCTATCGACGACAAACGTTACCGGTGCTTGGGGGATTCAAATCTAACCAATCAAAACGCATCATTTAATTTAGTTAAAATAGTTTGAAGTCATTTTGAGGGTTCGAGAAATCAAAATAAAAAAGCTAAAATTTTCCGTTTCACTACTGGAAACAAAAAAAACAAAAAAAAACAATAGGATGGTATGACATGGGCCGTTGGATTAATCCAACGATTGCGAAATGAACTACAATTATTTTGTTGTATAGTCGTGGATCCACTCTTAAAAAAAGGGTGTGTTTGGCATCATCTTCTTCCTCTGAAAATGCTTTTAGAACTCACCCACTATACCATGAGATTCAGTGTTGCAAAGGAAAATGGGTCTATGAAATCTGAGAGCCTCATACGGATTCTCGCATGTGGCTAAGCACATAGCCCATGTCAGAGATGGTCGTTGACGCTATGATGTGGCCGTTTTCTCTCTCAAAGACGTTGATGGAATCCTTAATGTGAACACCTCACTTATAATTACTTAATTATTTAATTAATTGATTAATTAATAATTAAGCAAATGAGGAAAACAAAAATGACCAAAGTTTAAACAATATTATCATGTGGAGACAATTTGAAATAAAAAAAAATGAATAATGGAAGAAATTTAAGACAAACAAAATCAAAATCTTAAAATAAGAATTAATTAATAATATTAATAATGAAAAATCATAAAAAAGGAAAATTAATATAAACACCAAAAATTAAAAATTAAAAAAGTCCAAAAATAAAGATTAATAGTGATAATAACTAAAATCAGAAAAATTAAAATTAAAATAAAATCAAAAGGTAAAGAAATATAATATAATATAAGTAATAAAAAAAAAAAAGAAGGAGAAGACATGAAGTGGGAAAAAAAGGAAGGGCATGCAGTTGACAAAATGGAGCTACATGTCTCCCCTACGTGAAGGCTGGAGGGAGGGGTAGGACTACATGGTTAAAGTCTCGAGACCAAGAGGGGAGCTGCAGAAGAATTAAAGAGCAGAAGGAGAAGGGAACTGCTAGAGAAACTGAAGGAGCCCAAGAGGACAGAAGGAAAGAAGGGAGCATTGGTTCATATGAAGAAGAGCTGAAAAGTGGAGAAGATCTGAGTTGAAGTTAAGGAGGAAAAAAAAACTGGACTGCAACAGAAAAAATGTGACTCAAAGGAAACCGAAGGGAGAGTGGGACTAAGAGAAAACTGAAGGAGAAGTGGGGAGGAACGAAAAGCTAAGCTGAAGCTAAGAAGGAAAAACTGAACTGAAGTAGAAAAGCTGCCCTGTTCCAAGCGTCGTTAACAGGGGCAAACAGAGGAGCGCCAAGCCGAGGGAAGAGGGAAGAAGTAGCTGAGCATGTTAACCCCTGTTTGAACGTCACAAAAGCAAAGCACGAGAGAAGGGTGGAAGCTGAGAGAGTGCTGAACGAAGGAGAGGCATCACAGCAAAAAACAAAGGTTCTTGGGACCATTGGGAGAGGCTTGAAGAAAGCAATGAAAGGAGGTTCAAAATCAAGAAAAGATCCAAGGAGAAAGGTTAGCCTCATTAGCTTAACTCCTCTCATTTTGGCCTTCATATTACTCTCGTTTTAAGGAGTTCAGCATTCGGTGGCCGTTAACAATAACACTAACCATCCTAATTCCATTTTCAAAAAGCAAAGGATGAAAGTCCCATTGCATGCCATTTGAACTTTCTATTTTGTTCGCTGCATGTTAATCACACCATTTGCCAGCAAGGTCCACCACATGTTCACCTCTTGATGCTCTTATAATATAAAAAAAATGAAATGATGTAGTACCTTGCTATATTGTTCTTCCATCTGAATGTGTTTAGAATGCATGGTTTGGTCTTTCATATAGCCTTAGCTTTCTTATCAAATAGTATGAAACTTCAGAGTGTTTGGGCTGCCATGTCATTGCACCTATTCGGTTCTGCTGCTGTCAAATAGATGCTCAGTTTCTGCTGTGTTTCTTCTTGTTAATCATTGATAGAAACATCACAGATTTTTTTTGGATTAAAGCTCTCCTTCCCTCTCCTTTCGCTTAGGATGCTTGTGTGTGTGTTCTCTTCGTTTGAGGCTGTAATTGTCTGTTTTTTAGTCAGGTTACAGTGTTATTTTTTTTTTAAACATGAGTTAAGGAAACTTAAGATAGATAATCCAGTGGTTTGATTCAGGTTAAAATTTACCCGTGGCACGTATTCTCTCTTTGAGGTTGCAATTCTGTCAAAACTAAATTGCAATCCAATTGATAGACTCCCACCTTTGTAGTTAGTTAATGGTCGCGTAATTTTTTTCTGCAAACAAATGGTGTGGATGGTGGAAGTCGTGTTAGTATTTAGTGTTAAGAAGAAACCGAAAGAAAGAAACTTATGGCATAACAAAAAGTAGAGAAATATAAATCACTCGTGTAATATAAATAGCTGAACTTGAACTAAGTTGTTATGGTATAATACATGAATAAGAGTAGTAGGAATGGCTCTTGAAGGGAGTGTGGCAATAGCTGAAAGTACTGTTAGTGGTGTGCATATTATTAGACATCTTCCTATCATGTGGAAATTGTAAATGTTATGTATGTGTCAATTAGCCATTGGTTTCTTTTGTTTACTTAGTTTGTCCTTTTTCTTGCCCTTGTCGTATTGTTGTAGTCTCCTTTCCTTCCTTTTGTTTTATTTTAATTTCCATTGGCTTATCTTGTTCATCAAATCATGATTACAAATAATATACGAACAATTGATATGTGAAAGGGAAATGCATCAGATTATCTCTATTTTTTTTTTTTGAATTATCAGTGATTATCTTTTACCTTTATTATAATTATTATTATTTTTAAGAATAGTTGTGTGGGACTCTGCGTCTTTTCAGACATTATGAAGTTAACTGATAAAACTCATGTGATATTTCAATCTCCTTGGGCCAATGCATGATAAATCACTTTAGTATGTGAAAATGATCTATTTTGAATCATATTTTATTCTTTTGTCTATTTTTTTATCTTTAGTTATTAAAGCAAAAAAATATAAGGTTATCGTGTGAGACCGTCAGTCTCCTCGGGTGTTTAGGCTATGTAAAGCCTTAGCCTCCCTAGACTATAAAATTGATGAATTTTTTTCAAAAACCAAAAGACAAAATAACAAGAAATGAATAAGAATAGCAATAATAAAAAAAAATGCCTGAGCACAAATAATGATAATGGCAGAAGAATAAATAAATGCTTTTTTATTTTATTAGAAAGTTGTCATGTGAGAATACTAATCTCCTTAGGCACTTAGTAGAGGTCATGTGAGATTCTTGAATATCTCCTTAGGCCTTGAAAGTTAGTACATATTTTTTGCAAAAACAAATACTTTAATTAAATATTTTCTATTATTTACGAAATCATCGTGTGAGAATATTGTTTTCCTCGAGTGCTTGGGATCTTGTGAGATTAGTACATATTTATTTTAAAAATAATAATAATGCAAAAATAAATACTTTAATTAAATATTTTTCATTATTTACAAAATTATCGTGTGAGAATATTGTTCTCCTCGAGTTGTTTGAAATCATGTGAGATTTTAATCTCCTTAGACCCCAAAAATTAGTACATATTTGTTTAAAATAATAATAACAATAATGATAATAATGCAAAAATAAATATCTTAATTAAATAATTTTTTTATTCTATTATTTACAAAATGATTAAGTTCATTCTTTATAATCATTTCATTTAAATTTGAAAATAAAGATTAAAATTCCAAAAATAAACAAAAAATTTTAAAAGAGAGAAAATGAAGAGATTAGGAGAGTGAGATTAATCAAGTTATTGTAAATTAAAACACATAAACCAAATTCCAATCTCATTTTGTTTACAAAATTTTTTTTAATTTAAACTCTCTTGTTCTCATTACAAAAATTAAAAATTACTAACAAATAAATACGCCATTTTGGTTGAACTACGTAGACTTTGATCCTTCTCACGAGGTATGTACACCCTAAGCTTTTATCCTAGGTCAAATCTGCCATCTGTAAATATCTCTATGTTTGCTTCCATTATTGTTGTTTTTGTCTTCTCTGTTTGACGGGCATGTATGTCAATAAAGGGCAATTGAGATAAATTTAAGGTCATATTTCATTTTAGTTGACTAGTTTAAGGTAACCGTCCTTATGAACGGGTGTTATGAGGTGCCTAACACCTTTTCCACACTCAAATAGACTCCCGAACTCATATCTGATTTTGTAAACTATTTTGCCTTTTCTTTTTGTTTTAAATTAATTTTTTATAGTTTTCTATTAAAAATTTTGGTGACAATTTCAAATAAACTGATTTTTAAGTTTCATTTTGAGAATTAATTTTAACTTCTTTTTAATTCCTTCTTGTCGAAAGGTCGGTTAGGATACTCAACTTCCTGGATTGGGGTGGGACTCATCGCATGCTTGCGTCCTCATATGCTTCTGAAATTCAGTGCTGTCACTGCTGCAGCTGCACTTATGAGGCCTCACGCTTAAACTCAAACTCAAACCACTCACACTACTAACAATGCATCAACTTCAGTTAATGTTGCAGGTAATGCAAATTGTAATTACGAGAATAAGAGCAATGTTTTGTGGTCATAAATAGAATTTCTGGACGAGGAGGTCATATTTGACATGCCAAGATTGCTAGTGGACATGGCGAAGGCATGTTGCTTTCCCCTTCCAGAATCAACCCACCTCCCTCTAATAACTCTCTTACGGATAAATCATGTGGATAGTGGGGAACCCGTATAGAGCTATTTTTAAGCCTTTAAATTACATAAATAATACTTGAATAGCTAGGAAAATTGGGCTGCGATCGATGCCTTTTTTACTGTGGAGAAACCTTGTGGAGCATTTTCAGAGGAAGAAGGCAATGCCAAATGCACCCTTTTTTACTGCAAGACAGGAAAAAAAAAAAAAAAAAAAAGCTTACCTGTACGATGTCGTTTCGTTTTCGTGAGAATATTCTCTAATCTCATTTATAGGAGGCGATCTGCACCCATTAATTTTTAGCAGATATTCTCTTTTTAATTTCCTACGTTTAAGGTACATGTAAATTAATTCAATATTTATAGTGATGGTTAGTGAGAAAAGTAATTTGAGACAGAACAAAAAAAACACAAGAGAAGATCCGGGTTTGCTATTAGAAGATATGAATATCCTACATTCGAGTTTTTAATTGCAATCTCAAATTAATAATATTCGTTGGATCAGTCGTTTAAAATATTTGTAATAGTTAAATAAAATTTTAAAAATTATTAATTTTAGTTTTTAAAATTTAATAAATTTAATTTCTTAACTTTAGTTATAAACCGTCAAATCTTACAATTGTTTTAATATAAATCGTTAGATTTTTAACATAATTGCATTTAAAAATGGAACACTGGAAAATCTAGATTTTACATTTGAATTTTTTATTGCATCTGCAATTAAAATATAATAGTTATCGGTTAACCTTTTAAAACATTTGTGGTCGTCAAATAAAATTTGTAAAAATTATTGATTTTAAATTTAAAGAATTATTAAATTTGATATCTCAAATATAAATACAAATTGTTAAATCTTACAACTAATTTAACATAAACCGTTAAATTTCACTGTAACTGCACTGAAAGAATTCGTTTTTTTTTTTTTGTTGGTCGAAACTGCACTTAAAGGATTCAATTGCAGAAGATCTTTTGTTATTAAAACTAGGTCGGTCAATTTCAATATTAATTAAATCATCGATGATGTCATAAGTGCAATTTGTGCATAATCTTATTATGTATTATAACTTGTTTGAAATGATTTTTTTGATATTTCTCTCTACTTGAACTTTGTTTTTGATTAAATTGTTTCACTTAATTTTATGCATCTATCTACATAGAAATCATAAATGTACCACTTTGTTAATCTCGCAATTTATATTTTTTTCACTATTAATGACTACATCTAATTAACTTTTGTACGTGAACAGCTATCATTGCCACCAAAAATCAAAATACAAAATTTTATACTATATTTGAATTATAATAAAGACATTGAATGTTGTAAGTTTAGTCGTAAGTACTACTTCGTCGTGTAAAAGAAAATATGAAACAATGTTATATCTTTTAATTAATCATATTTTATTATATTAAGTGATGGAAATTAATGTACAACTGATTCACATAATTGTTACACTTTTAATTAATGACAATGAATAAAAAAACTCTATTAAAAATTATATACTAAGCATATTAAATTTTTTTTTTTAAATGTCACCCAATACTTTTAAAATATAAAAAAGGGTACTTAAATTTTAAATAAAATAGCTACATATTTAATATTAAATTCAAAGAAAAACAATTTACTCTAAAACATTAAACTATATTTAGTGACAAACTATCTGTCATTAATTATCAGTAAAATATGATAGGATGCAAAATTAATGACAAAATTTTAAGTTCAGTGAAAGATATATCTATTACTAAATCTAATTTTTCTAATAGTGTTTATATATATATATATATTTTAAAATTTTTGAAACAAATTAAATAATAAAATATCTTAAATTTTAAGAAAAAAAAATTAGAAAAACATGCTATTTGCACAATATAAATTGGAAACAAAAACAAACCAAATCACCCCATATACTATTTTTTGTGGAAAAAAGTTAAATATTATCACACTAAATTAACGTTTAGTTATGATTAATACCAATTTTTAGTTGATTATAACATTTTAAGTGAAATACGTGAATCCCAACTCATCTTTTTATCTTCCTTGCCGCTCACTAATGTATTTATAGGGTTGTGATTGATCCAAAAAGTGCACTTCTTATATACTTGGAGGACTCCGACTTCAACAAGTAAAAAGAATCTCTTAAATAGTTTTTTTTTTTTTTAAATTTTCGTAGTAGAATCTAATGATCCAATTTTTTTTTTAAAAAAAGTTAACATCGTGTAATAGTAAATTTTGGATCATTCCATAAAATTCTAATAGTTCAAATATACTATTACCAAACCAGTGAATAATTTATTTAGATGAAGAATTATGTAATGAAGTAGAAGAGACGGGCTTGTGTGACGTGGTGGCATAGGATTTTAACAATAATTAAATACAAAAGTAAATGATAAATATTTATTTTCTAATAAATTAAATATTTTACATTTTGTATTGTTTATTTCAAAAACTGTTACTGTGCCCCTTTGAAAATTATTTCGTTAGCACATAATATTTGAAGGAATAAGCATGTGAACCATAGGTGATTGTAAATTTTTTGTAATTATAGAATCATATGACTTTGCCTAGTGAGGTTAGATTAAAAAAATGGTGTTTAAAAAAAAAAGAGTGAGAAAAAAGGTCAAGGGAGCGATTAATTATTGAAGTAAAAAATTTAAAATGGTTTTAATTGAAGGAGATAAGTGGAAGGACGAAAACTTTTTTCTAAATTATGTAATCATATATATATATATATATATATATAATCCATTTATTAGCAATTAAAAGATTGAGATTCTTCCAAACGTTGGCTATTATATTATAGACAAATAAAAAAAATATTTGTCTTTGTTTATTAAAAAGTGCAAGGCATTAGATTGATAGTGGAAAAGGGATAGTAAAAATCAAACCAAAGTATTACCTTTTGTTAATGCTTAAATCCAAGAAAGTACTGGTCCAAAAAAAATCCAAGAAAAGTGTTATTTGAATTTTGAACTAAGTTATTGGGCAAAATTCTTTCTATTAATTTTGTAGAATTGTTTAAAATATTATTGTAATGCAACTAAACTTAGTGATGATAATCTCTCGTAGACAAAAGCTATGGAGTTGCTAATCAATTCAACTGTACTTAGGTTTGATTTGTGTTCTTTTTCTGGCAGAATTGTGGTGTCATTGAGATTTTATGCTATGATTAGGAGTTTACATGAGAACAGAATTGAATAACAAATCTACTGTGAAATGGAAAAGAGAATTATTAAAGAAATGACATGATTTATAAATATTTTTTTTGATATTACCCTAATTATTATTATTATTATTTATAAGATTATATATAGGAAATATGTAAATATAAATGAGTTATTGTATTATCATATACCATGATATATTAATTTTTATTTCTTTATCATGATATCATATTACATTGAATTTTTCTTTAAATAATAAGTTTTTTCTTATTAAAAAAATTCATTTAGACTTTTTAAGTTTGGGATGAATTTAAAAAAAAAAAATTTGAGCTTGGCTTGTTTTTGCAAATTGAGCTTTTTTAATTGAAATTTTATATTTTAAAACTGCATTTATCAAGTCAAACATGCCTTTTAAATTATAATTAAGTATATTTCTAACTGGTGATTAAATACATCTACAAGATATCAAATAATGGTATCAAATGCACAAGGATTTGAGAACATTGTCACACCAATTTTCATTCTCTAAAATTATGATAATATAAGCTCCAATTTTTTTTGGCAAGCATACTTATATAGTACTGTAAGTCAATTGAGTGTTATTCCTTTAGCGTATTCTTTGAAGGTCAGCCCTTCATAAGAGATCAAGAACCAAATGGGTTATAAGTGGAGCCCACTAGTGATGATTATGCCATTGCCCAAGCCTGCAATGTATTGGGCCGGGAAAGCTACGGGCCCATTAAAGTTAAGAGTAAAGTGCTACCTATGAAGCAATTAATTAGAATATGGGTATTGAAATTAAAAAAAGAGGACTATTTGTTCAGGTGAGCTCAAGTACCTACAAACTACCCCACAATGACCTGAAAATTCCTAGTTGGTCTTAAAATTCAGTCCATAAGCTGGGTTGGACTCAAATTTTGGTTTCATGAAATATACACGAGTTTACTCTACCATTAAGAAGAAATTTGAATAGGATCGATCAAGGATGAATTTAAGACTTAATTATAAAGAGATAAAAATCTTTAATTAAGATTTGAATTAAGATGGGTGAATATTTACAACATTAAGGAGTGAGTTCTTATCAATTAAGATATTAAATCAAAAGTATAAAATAAAATTATATATAAAAATTAAAAATTTTGAAAAATTCAAAACTGGCCTGTGTCCGTGTTTAAATTTATCACTCAATAGAACCATCTTAATTGAATATATATAACACTTATAATTTTCCCTAAGACTTTTAAAGAGAATAATTTTTTTTGTTTTCAGGCTTTAAAGTTTTTTAATTTATTTTTTATTCTTTCCTGAAATTAATCACATCAAAGAATAAGGAGGCACTAAGCAGAATAATAAATAATAATAATAATAATTACGGAAAATTTTCAAATAATATAATAAGGCAACACATCTTTCACAAATCACAACAAAGAGTTTGAGAACACATAACAATAGGGAAGTGGTACCTGGCATTCTTTATTTTTAGATTTTTTTTTTTGTTCTTTCCTCAAATGAAAGTTTAACTTCACAACATTTGAGGAGATTTGAGTCATTAAATTTTGATAAAAATTGTCTAGAATTTAATCAATATTAAATAGTTTTAAAAAAATTTTTAAAACATGGACAGTTGAGGTTTCAACTAATAATTCAAATTTTATTAAATTCATCTATATTTGAATTACTAAACCTAAATAATCCATTTCCGTAGTTGTCATATTACGGTACTATATCTTGGTCTGTGTTAGTGTGTCTAATATTTACACTAAAACAACTTGTATTGTTAATTGAAATGACTCATTTTTTGGTCGCAATAAAAATATTCATATGCTTGTATAGAATAGTGGTTTTGCCTTTATGTTGTATTCTTTATTTAAATTTGGAAAGAAAAAAAAGGGATACTACAAAAAAAAGTCATTTTTAGCGATGACAAAAATCATTACTAATTAATTTTTGTTACTATTAAATTGTCACGTGAGTCCCATAACTAAAAATTGTTCGTAGCAAAAAAGGAGTCGCCACTAAAAATTACTTTTAGCGGCAAAAAGGTCACCAATAAAATTTTTTTGTAGTAACATATTGTGCCATTAAATGAAAAGTTCTAAGTTGATTTTCATGAGTTGCCACTAAAGGTTTAGACAATTTCGCCATTGAAATCCTCTAGTGGCAATATAAGTCATCACCACTAAAATGTTTTCCGTGGTGACCTTGGTACCAAATGGGTTATAAGTGAAGCCTACTAGTGGTAATTATGCCATTGCCCAGGCGTGCAATAAATTGGGCCGGAAGAGCCACTGGCCCATTAAGGTTAAGAGTAAGTGTAAACCATTAGCATATCGAAGAGAGACAATGAGATTGAACCAAAAATAATACTTCAATTCAACAAAAGTTTTATTTGCACTAATGAAATTATACAAAAAGTTGCTCCATTAATATTATAAATTTTTTTAAAATATTATTTTTATAAGATAAAAAATATAAACTTTATTTGATTTCAAACACTCCTAATCGAAAGAAACGCTTGATGAATAAACGTGATTTTTAAGCATATTCTTCTACTTTGTGCTTTAAACCCTTTCTATGGAGCCCCAACAGAACAAAATAAATACTAATTTATGTGGGACCTGGCTGATTAGTATGCGGGGTGATAAAGTGACATGTCCGATTAGGCATAAACTAATCCATATAAGGAGAAAATTGGCATATCAACGTATAGTTTAACAAAAACTTGTACAAGGGACTGTGTTGAACCTAATTCTAAAACTTAGATAATTAAAATAAGATTTTTAAATCTTGAAAAATCAAAATAAGACAAAAAATAAATATAAAAAATCAAAGTAATATTTTTCTCAATTTTTTCTATAGTACTAACAACGTGAGTTTTAACCAACAATAATATGCAATTTTTTTTTTATCATAAACTTCATAAGCATTGTACTTCTCACAATGATTACTTAACAACTGTCGTCAAACATAATTTATATATGTATTAATGTTCCAGTATTTCTCAATATGGCAGAATAAATGGGATAAAAGATTTTTTTTCCTGTTTATACAATGTATAATATCCTCTCATTCATCCTTTTATCTTCATAGCAGCTTTTATTGGAACACTCATGTATTTGTAAGATTGTGATTGACCCAAAGAGTGGACTTCTTATATACTTGGAGGACTCCAACCTCAACAAGTAGAAAGAATCTCTTTGAAAAGTTAATATCAGGCAATAATAAATTTAGGTCGTTTAATCAAAATTTAATGATTCAAATCTATTAATGCTAATTATTATTGTATTATTATTGCAGTAGGATCTAATGATCTAGAATTTTTTTTAAAAAGTTAATATCATGCAATAATAAATTTAGCCCATTTAATAAAAATTTAGCAGTTCGAATCTCGCTGCCAAAAAATAAGAGAAGAAGGATGAGAAACTGATAATAATAGCCAAACAAGTGAATAATAATACAGTGTATTGGAAAGGAGTTAATGGCAGAAAAATCTCCCTCAACAAGGGTTCAAAATCCAGAGAATGATGATTCGGTGTTTTGAGAATGGAGTTAATGGTCAAACAAGTGAAAAATTTATTGAGATGAGGAATTATGTAATGAGGTAGAAGAGATGAAAAAAAAAATATTAGTTAAGTTTTAATATATTTATGTGACACTTGATTTGATAATTAGTTTCAATAAGATTAGTACATCAAATTAATTATTATATAAATATACTAAGATTAGTTAATATTTTTTCAATAAAAATAGACTTATATAAGAGGATTTTAATAATGATTAGATATAAAAGTAAAATCTCTTTGAGCCAAAATTTTGACATATAATACAAGTGAAAATGATAAATATTTATTCTCTAATAGATTAAATATTTTACATTTTATATTGTTTATTTCAAATATTGTTACTGAGCCCTTTGAAAATTTATTTTGTACCCATTTGGTCTAATTATAGAATAATATGGTTTTTTATTGTATGAATAGAGAAAAAATGGTGTTGAACCAAAAGAAAGAAAAAGAGAAAGCCAAAGCAAGCTATCAATTAGTGAAATAAAAAATCTAAAATGGTTTTAGCTGAAGGTGATAAGTGAAAGGGCGAAATTTTTTTTCTGAAATATGTAATTTTTTACATTATTCATTGGTTAGCAATTAAAAGATTGAGATTCTTCCAAACGTGGGATATTATGTTATTGACAAAGAGAAAAATCTTTGTCTTTTTTTATAAAAAAAGTACATGGAATTAAATTGATAATTTATTAAGTGAAGTAAAAAAAATCATTAAAAAAATAGAGTGACTTATATATATTCTTTTATTATTATCCTAATAATTAGAATATGATTTTAGCAAACTTTTCGCTTATATATAACTGGAGCCCATTAGTAATGATTATGGCATTGTCCAAGCCATTGGGCTGGAAGAGCCACGGCCCATTAAGGTCAAGAATAAGTGATACCTTTGAAAACAATTAGTTAGAATATGAGAATTGAAGGTTTTTTTAAGGACTTCTTGGTTCAGACTACAAACTAGCTACTGAGGCCTAAAACTTATTAGTTGGTCTTAAAATTCAGTCCATAAGCTAGGTTGGACTCAAATTTAGGTTTTATGAAATAGAAATGGGTCTACACTACCATTAAAAAGAATAGGAACAGACATGGATTTAGTACTTATTTAAAAAGATAAAGATATTTAATTTAAGATTTAGATTTAGGGAGACGAATTTTTATAATATTAAGAAGTGAGTTCTTATCACTTAAGAGATTAAATCAAATTTACATAATAAAATTACAGTAAAATATCTTATATATTTATAATTTTGAATATAACAGTGCATTTAATTATAATATAAAGATATAATTGTAATATTACTATTTTTTTATTGATATAATTATAATTATGTCCTTATAATATAATTGGGTGCATTAGTGTACTCAAAATTATAAGTAAACTAAAAACGATAGTTAAAGCTATATATAAAATTTAAAATTTTTGAAAGTCCTAAGTAGACCTCTCGCGTCTTTGTTTAAATTCATTGCTTAATAGAACCATCTTAGTTGCATAAATTATTTAGACTACATATATATATATATATATATATAACAGTTATAATTTTCACTAATTTTTTTTGAGAGAATAATTCTTTTTTTTTTTGGAAGGCTTTAAAATTTTGTTTTAATTTATTTTTTATTCTTTCCTCAAATTAATAACATCAAAGAATAAGGAGGCACTAAGTAGGAGATTAATAATAATAAATAATAAAAAATTTCAAATAATATAATAGAATAGAATAAGGAAACATATGGACAATGCGGAGGTACCTCACATTCTCTTTTTTTTTTTTTTTAGATTTTTTGGGGATTCTTTTCTCAAATGAAAATTTATATTCATTATTTTTGAGGGAATTTGAGTTATTAAATTTTTATCTAATGATTTAGAATTTAATTAATATTAAAAATTTTAATAATCTAAATTTTATTAAATTCACTTGCATTGCATTTAGATTACTAAACATTGAAAATCCATTTCCATAATTGTCATATTATGGTTACTGCATCTTGTTCTATATGTCTAGGTGTGTCTAATAATTACACTGCAACGACTTGTACTGTTATCTGAAATGACTCATTTTTGGGATGCTATAAAAATATTCGCATACTTGTATAGAATAATGGTTTTGCCTTTATGTTATGTACTTTGGAAAGAGAAATAGGGAGACTGGATGTGATGAAGAAAATATATTCGAAAGATATAGAAAGATGAAAATAGTTTACATTTATTAAGGTAATATTTGTTCTCAATATATTTACTACAAGGTATATGAGAAATTATTCACCGGGTTTACCCCAAACATACAAAAATTTGTTGACAATAATTATTGGAATATCTTTGTAAAACTTTTGAAGGAACAAAATATAAATTTTAAGAGGAGAGAAGGATATTAATTTTTTTGTTATTTTTTTAATATGTCCAATTTCTTATTTATAGTAAAAATATGTGGAAATACAAATTATTATGAAAAGTTGTGCTGTTATGAAAATTTATTTTCGTTCAAACTGTAAATAAAAGGTTATGATTATTATAAAATATAGACATTAAAATTTAAACAGAAATAAATAAACAAAATGATTTATTCAATAAATAAATAATTAAAAATATAAAGACATAAAAAATTAGAACCAAAGGATCTATCTCAATTCAATGCCAAGTGCTAAGGATCTTGCATCAATAGAGCTGATGCTTTAATCCAATCCTAAAGAATATGTCTTTACTACTTAATTAGAAAGCCATACACGCAAGTAATAAAACATTTTCGCTCTTACGATACATTAGGGAGAGAGACAGTGAGATTGAACCAAAAATAACACTTCAATCCAATAAAAGTGTTATTTGCACTAATGATATTGTGCAAAAATTTGCTCCATTAATATCATAGAGTTATTTAAAATATTATTTTTATAATTTTAAAATAAAACTTTATTTAATAAATCTATTCGAAAAATATTTTTCTAACAACCTAAATTGGACAAACTCACCTGATTTTATAGGCGCACAAGGAGCGAGTTAGGTTTGAAAATTTTTTGGTTAGCACAGAAAATTTGAAGGAATAAGTAATTGAACCCAGGTGATAAATACATTTAAAGTGGTGTTAAAAAAAGAAAAGCCAAGGAAGCTATTAATTAATGGAATAAAAATCTAAAATGGTATTAGTACAAGGTATTAAGTGAAAGGGCGAAATTTTTTTTTTAAATGTAATCTTTTTTTTCTAATAAGTATTATTCTTTTCAAAAATATTAAAATACAAAAGTTATAAGATAAATATTTAAATCCTTTTATCTTCTTTTGTACAAAATGTTATTCTCTTGAAATGATAAAGACTTAACCGTTTATAATGTTAAAAGTTTTATTAAGTATAATTTTTTTAAAAAAAATGTATTAGAATAAAAAAAATAAAATATTTTGGACACATGATGTTATTTTGTTAAATAGAGAAAGATTAAATATTTTACAACCTTAGGAGCTGTACACCCCCTCAATTTATTTCCTTCTAATAAGATAGTGTCATATTCATATATTAATATCGTGTACTAGATTATATTCTAAGATAATAATATGTATTTTAAAAAACATAATATTATTGCAAAAAAATTAGTTTTGCTTTTACATTCATATGGTTTAGTAATGTTTTAAAAATTAACATTTTTCAAGGCTTGAAAAGAAGAAAAAGACTACCTTGTTACATTGTCATCTTATTAAAAAAAAAAAAAAAAAGAATCATTGAGGGCTTATATTTTATGTGAATTTACCAATTGGACCTAACAAATTTTTATTTTTTCAAATCATTGACGTGGATTGTCTATGTGCTTGATGTTAAGGACCCTAGATGCCAATTAGCTAGATGCAAATGTGTGGGTGTGTGTGTGTGTGTGTTTTTTTTTTTTTTTTTCTTTTCATTTCTAAATAATATGGCAGATAGATGCTAGAGCAAGGAAAAAAAAATGCTGAAAATTATCCTTTTTTGTCAAAATTAATTATAATTATACTATATAATTATTTTTTTGTAAGAACCAACGGTTTAGCTTATATTAGTTATTCAGTGTCATCAAAATAGCTTTTTGGACCCACTAATGTTTAAAAGTAGGTCCCACTAATGATACTGTGTCATTATCCAAGCTGCTACAGTATTGGGCCGGGAGCCGGGAAACCCACGGGCCCATTAACGTCAAGAATAAGTGTAACCTATGAAGCAATTAATTAGAATAAGAGTATTGAAATTTAAAAAAAAAAAAAAAAGGAATTTTATGTTCGGATGACAGAGCAGATTTTCTACAATAATTTAGAATGTATAATCTACAGTAAAATTTAGACAGTTAAATCTTAATCTAACAGTTTATAGTTTTTAAATTTTTTAAATTTCATTTATACTAAAAAATTGTGAATGGTTAAATTTTAATTTAACGGTTCATAGTACTATAAATTTTGTATTAATGTAGAGGATCGACACCTTATAGACTACCCCTCCATGGCTTGAAAATTCTTAATTGGTCTTAGAATTCAGTACATAAGCTGGACTCAAATTTAGGTCTTAAGAAATATAAATGGGTTCACACTACCATCAAAAATAAAAATTTGAATAGGATTTCAGAATTGATTGGCAAAAATTTATAGATTTAATATTTGGACTAAGAGGAGTGAATTTTGCAACATTACAAGGCGAGTTTTTTTCAATAGTATTTCGTGTGTTGCTTCATTAAGTATTATCACCTTATTTTAAACAGGTTTTAATTTAGAAAAATAATAAATATTAAGCACTGAGCTTGCAAATTCTTGTAAAAGATTAAAATAAACTAGTGAAAATCACAATAATTGTAGAATTTTTGACATTTAACAAGTATACACCTGAAGGGTTTTTACGTGTTTACCTACAATACTTGGATGAGTTTTTCATACTCATATACGATATAAGATTGTTAGGGTCAACAAAATACAAAAATTAGTTGCTAAGACATTGTAGAATTTGAATTTTGACCTAAATATGGCATGATTTCTTGTCAATTATGGGCATTGACGAAAAAGGTTTGTGAAGACTTGGGGAAGGAAAATTTTGAAAATAATAGATTTGCTAATTTATGTGGCGTGAATTCAATACTTTTAAAAATTTTGAGGTTCAACTTTTAAAAGAAACTTTGTTGAAACTTTTAGAAAATTAAAAAAAAAATGTAATAAATCTCAACTTGATTAATGGAGTTTGAATCATTTACCACATTTATCAAACTAGCCCAAAGTTTTTCTTAGCACTATGCATGGTTATGAGATTTGTGTCCAAGGGAGGGGTATTC
Organism: Delonix regia; assembly: GCA_037074485.1. Lineage (NCBI taxonomy): Eukaryota > Viridiplantae > Streptophyta > Magnoliopsida > Fabales > Fabaceae > Delonix > Delonix regia. The sequence continues at coordinate 33,897,253 of CM073452.1, read as the reverse complement.
CATTCATCATGGATGAAGAAACATTCCATTTTTCAGCAATATGATAAACTCACCAATGGCTACAAATTTAAGTCAATTAATTAGCCTACCGATAATGAAAAAGATGAATCCTAAAAGACGAAAGACATTCTCAACTATTTGTAGATCTTCTATATATTACTTTGTGAAAAGTTTATTTATGCTAGCTTCCTTTTGCTTCTTTTCCCCATAAAAAACCTACCTTTTTCTAAGTTGCTTTGCCACTAGATACTTGTACTAATAAACAAGCAACTTAGAGAAGTACATTTCTTGTTTATAAGAGAAAAAATATATAATTAATTGTTTATTTTTATATTTTGTGACAATTTAGTTTTTTATAAATTAAATATGGCAAATTAATTATTTATAAATTCAAATTGAAAGAAGTACAAAATTGGTCCCCTATTGTTGCATTTTGTAACAATTTGATCATTTACAAACTAAATAAACTAGTCTCTCACAAATTTAAATTTATATAAAATTAGTCTTTTTGCTTGAATTAATAAGTAATTGATTTTGCATAAAGTAAAATTTTTAAAGGACCAATTTGTCACAAGATATAAAAATAGTGGACCAATTTGATACTTTTTTTAATTTAAATCTATACAAAATTAGTTTTTTACAAATTTAAATTTATATAAAACTAATTTCATCATTTGAATTAATAAAAGACTAATTTGTATAAAATAAAATTTATTATAATTAATTTTAAAAAATTAAATTATCACAAAATATAAAAATAAAAAATCTATTTTTTTAATTTTTTTTCATATATAATATATTCATATTATAATTTATTTCAGTTTAAGGATCCTTTTTGTCTGTAATGAATTTATGATGTCCTCAAATGTCTGTGTCCTACCAGACAATTTTCTGGCCAGTGTTATGATTAAAAGCAAATTAAAGAGGTTTCATCACCGATCCACACTTGTTTTTGGTTCAAAAATAAAATGATAAGTGGATTCTCCACTTCCCGAAGTTGAATGCTTACGTGGATATGTGTCATGCTCCCATATCTTAATTACATTGATGCGTGCAGTGGGCAAGCAAAAGTTTTTACTTTTCGGATAAAATGTTATTTTGATCTTTAACTTATTATATAACTTTAAAGTTAGTCCTTTACTAATTTTTTTTTAATTTAATCTCTTACTTATTAATCTATTCTCAATTTAATTTTTACTTATTAATTCATTCTTAAATTGGTCTAACACTATGAGCATTAGTACATTTAATCTAAATTTTATTAGGACTAAAAAGTTAAATGTATTAATTTTTAAATTAAAAAAATAAATTAAGAATAAATTAAAATATAAAGGACATTGTTAAACATAAAAATCAGTGAAAGATATGTGTCAAGCTCCTATATCTTAATTACATTTACTCATGCAGTTAATGCAGGAAAGTTTCTATAAAAATTATTCTTTCAATCCTTATAGTGTCATTCAATTTTAAGTTTGGTCCTCAAAATTTATAGTTATTTAAATTTAGTTCCTTGTGTTGAAATAGTGTTAAAATATGCTAATATAATTAACTGTATTTTATCCTAACCGTTTAAATTTGTATGATTGATGCTATTAAAAGAAATAAAAAATAAAAAATTAAATTAAATTAACTCACATATATAATAAAATATTAATAAAATAATAATAACAAGGGCTGTTTTAAAAACTGTTTAAACTCTGAAGACTCAATTAGAATTTTTTAAATTATAAGGATTAAATTAAAAATTAAAGTGAAATTAAGAACAAAAGATATAATTTTACGAGAAAATTTAATTAAATTAATAAAGTTAGTACACAGTGAGATCTAGCTGGCAGATTTATTAGAAAGTGAACTTTTATTAAGACACGTATTTGAATGGATTTTTGTTGATATGTTATACTTCCTTTTAGTGTAAAGAATCGAGAATCATCATGTAGGATCAAATTATTGGATATGGAATAAAATTTTATTGTGAAAAGATTTAAATATTTTATTTAATTAATAATTTTGTTACGTAATCTAATATATTTGGATGTCTCCTTAACCAATCAAGGATTGAGTAGGAATATTTAGTGATAATATTTTAAGTTAAGCCTTAGTTTATTGTTTGAGATCTCATACTACTGAAGCCACAATATATTTTTTTCCTGTTTTCTATTACCAGTTTTTTTTTTTTAAATATTAAAATTATTCTTTTCTTGATGCGATTTTCTGCTGTAATTATAAAAAATTGATTTGATTGTATATGAATTTAAATATAATGAAGCTGTCCAAAATGCTTTTTATTTGATCAATCTGCTAGGCAAAAAACTATAAAAATCTTTGGGTTGATATTATATTTTGTGGTTATTCTTCTATGTTAAACTATAAATAATTTATTCCTTAAAAAATATTGAGATTAGATACTTCTAGTTTTTTTTGACCAAAACAATTTTACATCTACAAACTTGGTCCTATATATATATATATTCTTGTGATTCTCTAACTTCCACACATTAACTCTAAAATCAGAGTCTCTATAGTAGCTATTTAGAGTAAAATAATTTTTGATTTCTCATTTATTACAAAATTATCATTTTAATCTCTTGCTTGTTAAAAATATCTAAAATAATCATTTACTCATTAAAAAATATCACACTTGATCCCTCATTTAAAAAAAAATTAAATTTAACCCCTTAAATTTAGGGATTATATTTATTAGAGAGACTAAATTTAGTTATTTCATAAAAAGTATGAGACCAAGTGTGACATTTTTCAATGAGTAAGAGACAATTTTAGATATTTTAATGAATAAGGGGCCAAAATGATAATTTTATGACAAGTAAAGAATTAAATGTATATTTTTCTCTAGCTATTTATAATTGTTATTTAATTGTTCATATTAATTAAAATAAATGTGACATCTAACAATCTATACTTAAAATTTATAAATTAATATTGACAATCTTTAAAATTTTAATTTGACAACTAAAAATAATTTAAGTTATTAACCTCATAATTGATATTAAAATTACAGTCAAAAGACCAAATGTAGAGAATTCAAATTAAATGTCTCTCACAAAATGAAATTAAATATAGTGATATTCAGGGGGTGACGATCTTCCTATCTAGTTGTGTCACTTGTTAAAATTTTCAAATAATCTAAGATAATTTATATTTAAATTATATTATATAAAAAATTTGGGTATATATTGTGAATAAATAAAGTACGAGTAGAGTTTCTGATATGAACAAGGTTTAGGGTTCGGTGTAAGTTTGTTGAAGCTATATTATTAAAGTGTTAAATAAATATTGCTCGAAACATAAAGTTTGTTTTCCAAAATTAAATAAGTATGGGTCACTTTCTGTTGATGAAAGACAAATTAATAATTTGGACATTTATATATTGAAGCTGCCCATGTGCTATTTCAAATTAAATATATAATTTTTCAGATGTCAAAAAAAAAAAAATATATATATATATATATATATAAATTAAACTTATTTATAAAAATAGTATTCAACAAGACATCGGTCTCCAATGAAAGATTGGTTGTAATTAATTCATGAAGTGATTTTATGATTTTTTATTGGATTTTGTTGTGTCTGCTTATGATTTTGGGGTTTAATTTGACATTTTAAAATTATTTAAAATTTTGGGAAATTATAAAATAACTCTAAGAAACTAGCTTCAATAAATTATTTGGTTGACCGTTTAAGAAATTAGTCACTAATATTTAATTATTTTTTCATTTTTTAAAATTACTATAAGTAATTGATGCAATTGCATTCATAATATTACTATGGCAAAAACAAAAACGTTATTTTTTTTTTTAATTTTTAACATAAATTTCGATTAAAATTCCAACTTGAAATATAATTTTATATCATTTTGATATTTACAATTTTTTTCCAAGTTCACTTTTTTGGTAATACTTTAACAGTAATATCATCTTTCAACAATTAAAATAGAAATTTTATCTATTATTATTAATTAGTTAATAATATGAACCCCACTATTACCAAAATATAATTAATTTCTTCAATCAAAATATATAATGGTTACATTTTTCAATACTTTCCTGTAAACAAAACTGCTAGATAATTGCAATTATCTTGATTTTATAATTTTCTAGCTCTTCCCATCCTATGAGCATTCGTATTGTATTCCCTTCAAACAAATAAAATATTTACTTCAGGAAATCCCTTTTTTTTTAAAAAAAAATATATTCAATTTTCTAAATTCTAGTTTTTGGCAATAAAATTTGAAGAGGAAATTAAGTTGACTAGTTGAATAGAATCTTCACCAGAGTAATATAAGTATATTCTTAAAATTTTGAAGGGCATGCAATTAATATTGAAACTTTTAACTGTTAGAATATTTTTAATATTATATGGATTAGTATTAATTATGCTATTAGATTAATTTCATGTTATAACTAATTATAGCATTCAGAGATCTTTGTGTATAGTTTCACCACTAAATCTTGCATGATTTATAAATATACACACATCCGTGTGTTTATGATAACATTATTATACTTGATTAGTTATTCGTTTATTGATCTAATAATTTAATTAATGCTATCCAAGTGGGAGATTGTTGGAAAAATTTTAATATTTTATAGATTAGCATTAACTATTTTATTAGATTAGTACTTTGTTAATTCCAATTAGGCAATTAATGTTATAATTTATAAACTGAGAATGGACTGAGTTTTATTTTAATATGTGTGGACAATCGGTGATGGGTTCGATTATCCACAAGCCCGCTGGGCAGAAACCCAACCCACAGCCCAAGAGTATTAGTAATCATCCCGTCAAATTACTAATATAAGATTGTTATCCAAAGAGATATTTTATGGGCTTAATTTTGATTGATTAATTAAATTTAAAATTGTTTTAAAGATTCTGGAGGATTTTACTGGATAATATTGATTAATTATATTATTAAATAAAATCCTATAAATAACACACTGAAGCCCTAGTTTTCAAACACATACAAAATCTGTCTCTCTCTCTGCTGTCAAAACACTTTGAGAAACACTCTTGGGCATTGTAGGTTGAACTTATTAGACTCAACATTCCGCTTTCATTAACTCTATTTGCACATTTAATTTTAATTCAGATAATTAAATTTGTGCAATTTTTTTATATTAATATATAAATTTATACATTTTTTTTTTTTTCTAAATACAGAGATTTTATTTCCCAGATTATGCTTTTTTACTTTGTTGTAACTTTCTCCTTTTGCTCCATATATGATAGAATTAAGAAAATTCTCAGTAAATTATACATATCAGTACAAGCAAGATCTATGTTAGTGTTATTTATATATAATCATGCAACTTAATTTATTTTTTCATAAAATCATATAACCAAATAATATGGTTGAATTATCAAAGAAATAAATATAATATTACTACAATTTAAATATTATAATAAGAATTTCAATGTTAGTGTTATTTTGACTTGAACTCTAGTTCATTCTGTTCGGTTCGGTGGTCCAACGCCACAGGTGGATCTCATATTCAGCCAGAAAAGCAAAAGACATGAAACATTAATGCTAATAAAATAATAATAATAATAATATGCATTCATTATCATTACTATTACGAACTGACATTTTAGGATATTTTACGCAATACAAGGAATCACTTCATCCTCCACTCCACTAGAGTAAATTATAATATCCTGTTTGAGATTCATCATCTCAAACCAACTCTTTCTAGTTTTAGTAAAAACAGATCTTAGTTCTTAGGCGGTTGCGATTACCCAGATTCACACTTGATGCTGAAGGCTTCAAATCTTGGTTCTTTTGCCTGAAATTTGAGCGCAGCATAGAGCTTCATGTAATCTTCGAACACAAATTTTGGGTATGCTGGGTTCTTCTCCTCTGCTTCTCTCTCCACCAGTACTGGTGCTGGGTATATTACAGCATCACTGCCTGGGTTGTAGAATGATGCTACGGACATTCTGGTTCCATCTGTTTGTGCAATCACTCGGTGCTCCACACTCTTGTACTTTCCATTTGTGATTACCTGATTTTCCATAATGATTTTCATAAGAGTGATGATATTGTACTCAAGATGTTTGATGAAATGTCAGAGAGAAATTTTTTGATATTCTCTAAAGTGGATGTTATAGATCGTGAGTCTACTATATGATTTCTAAGTTTTTATCTTGTGTTAATAGTTTTACCTCAAGCTGGTCCCCGAGGTTGACGACAATGGAGTGGCGCATTGGAGGAACATCGATCCACTGGCCATCTTTGAGGAGCTGGAGGCCGCTGACCTTGTCGTCCTGGAAGAGAAGGACGATCCCGCCGGCATCGGTATGGGGGCGAAGACCCTTAACAAGCTCTGGGTTGGGGCAAGGAGGGTAGTTTGCGACCTTGGTACCAAAGGTTGGTCCCCTTGATCCGTAGAAGACCTTCTTGAGGTACCCCTTTTCTAATCCAAGATTCTCACATAGCAAGTCTAGCAGCCCCTCTGCAAGTTTCTCTATCCTCAAAGCAAATTCCTTCATCACCTTCCTGCATCATCATCTCAAGAAATGAATATTTCCGTCCTGTTTTGGTTATAGTTATCGTTTGATAATTTATAAAGGTGGAAACTCTGTTCATATGGGACCTCTGTGCTGTGTCAATTATTGGTGAAAACTTTATCTTAAATCATGAAGATTCATAAATTCATGAAGGGCTTGATTTTTGTGTAACCTGTATTCATCAGTGAGATCAGGGATCTCATAAATGTTTGACTCAGGAAGATGACGCAAATGGAAGGTGCTTTCCCAGTCCATGTCTTTGACCTCGGTTTGAACAGCGTCTAGGCCTTTGCTTGCCACTAATTCCTTAAACCCCTGTTCCATGCCTTTCCCGTAGTGTTCTTTGGTCAACCTCTCCACAGTGTCCATTAAATCATGAGGTATTCCATGATTTACCACCTACAGTTTTGATTTGAAAGCAAACCATTCAGACAAAAAAGGAAAAAAAAGAAAAAAAAATCACAATATAACTAAAAAATGAACAAAGATATAAGAAACATGGGAAAAAATTTTAGTGGGTTCTTGAGGTACCTCAAAGAATCCCCAGTTTTCACAAGCATCTCTGATCTTCTCCATGGTAGCTTTCCTCTCATCACCATTGAGCTTTTCCAAGCTAATTACTGGGAAGTTCTCCATCTCTCCAGGAACACTCTTTCTCTGTTTTTTGCTCTGGATCTTTCTTTTTCTCTTTCACTATGAGTAGCTTCCGTTGCTCGATGCAGATTAATGTTTAGTGGGGGAGGTATTTATAGGCCTAAGTTTAAGAATGAGGACACAAATATTAATAATATGATCTAATTGAAATACTACACGATTATATTTAGCCTTACTTTCTTAGCTTTTGTCCAACATATCTTGGGTTACGTTGCAGAATTGTCTTACCACTTGCGTATGGATGGACCCACATTGTGGCTCATTCTTTTTCCTTCAAACTTTGACCAAGACCAGAGAGCCTGCCACTACTTATTTATCACGTTGTAGGAAGGGCCGAAGCAACTGCACTTCCCAAATTCAAGTTAACAACATCCCCGTCTTCTATGCCGTTTGGTTCAAATTTTCTTGGCATTAACAGATCCGGATCTTGATTTCCTGCATTTGGATGCGTGAACTGCATTTCATTTGATTTAGCATAGACTGTTGGATTAAAATTTAAAAACACATGTGGTTGATGTTGAAATAGCTAATTGCATGTCATCATTAAATTTTAATTTGAATCTTAAATCTGTGTAATTCCTTTAATATTAATCGTTAAATTAGTACATTTCTCTTCAAATACATAAAATCCATTTCTAGCATTAACAATTCATGTTGTTGGTCAACCTTTTTATAGATAAATCCTTTGTAACTAAGTCATTTGAACGAGCCTTTGTTCGTTTCTTAAGTATTAAACAAAAGTGTTTTAAGTTTGACAAATGTATGTGAGGTTGCAAAGAAATTTTACGTATGAAAGGCATGTTTATCAGGATTCTAATTGCATGTTGATTCGGATCCATCTGTAATAAGATATATCTGTTATGTTTGTGTTCAGAAAACTAATAAATTCTCTGGTAAGGAAAAGGCCACAGGTATCCGAAATTATGTCATAAATGGAATACTTACTAATAGCAAATGCATATTCACTTTGAATAACCTTTCAGCTAGAATTAGGAACATGTACAACTGTGAAGCTTACCAAATGGTGATTTTGTTGAACAATTTGGTATTCAGTTATTCATTTGAACACAATTTTTTTTCCCCATGTGCTAATAAGCTTCCGTGTCATTCTTTCCCTTAAATCCATAGCCATTTGTTCAACATCTTATCTCATCATTACAGTAATCGTAATGTAACTTCCTTTTTATTCTTTTACCAGAACATGAATATAGATGTGTATATATATATATACTGTGATGTCTGGTCAGTATGAGGATGGAGACCATTCAGCGTTTGGTAGGAATCTTAGAATTCAACAAAAATACATAAACGGAGGAGTCCTTGGATCTGACTATGGAGTATTTTCTTATGACTTTGCTGCCTCCAATTGGTTGCAGAGAACATCAATTTTCGTCATTTGTATCTCACAGTTGATTTTTCTACAGTATTGGTAACATCAACCTTGAACGTTGGGGTTGGAATCCTATCAACTTTGGGTGCCAACTTGACTGGAAGAATTGATTCTCTTACTTTTCTTATTTCTTTGGAAAAAAAGAAATAAATATAAAGCGTGTGAGGTTTATTATTAATAGGGCGTTATATCTTTAAGTAAAATTTTTTACTCGCGTGGATTTTTTTATTTATCTCTCATAATATGTCAAAAAAAATTAATAAGTAACTATATGCCAGGATTTTCATTTTCTGTGACAGTGATGAGACTAGATTTCTTTCACTTCAAAATTTTTATATTTATTATAAGGAGTATGAATTTAATATCAAAAGAAATATATTAAATTAAATTTTAAAATTAAAATAATAAAAAATTTTAAAATTTAATTACACATAATTTAAAATTAATCTAATCATTTATATTTAAATAATTGTACAATCAAACCACCAACAACTTTTTTTTAATAAATTTTTGTCAATTCGAAACTAACTCAGACATGTTTTGACTCGGTTGCATTGTTTTTGAAAAACTCAGGACTCGAACCAGCAAAATTACACTTCTCCGTTGAGCCAATGTTGCCATTCATTATGTATGTGTGTTGTATTATATATATTTGCACTTCATTTTTTTAGATTAAAAAAAAACATATCTTTATACTTGAAGTTAAACACTTAGAATAAGTTCATCAGCCATTACCACATAACCAATAAAAACTTTATGTTCATCATTTGTAATGCATTATATATATATATATTTATTTATTGTTGACTTTTTTTATAAAAATTTTATTTTGAATTTTTCATTAGTCATGACTTGAAAAGTTATCTATTATTATTTTTTCGCTATTTTGATCCAGTAATCTTTAATAATTATATTTATTACTCTATAAATTATTTTAATTCAAATTTAAAATTACTAGTATTTGATTATTAGTAGTTATTATATTTAGATTTAACTATATAAAATTTTAAAAAATATCTATATTTAATTATCACTTATTCAACTATAATTAAATTAATAAACTATTAATCATTAATTCAGTAATTTTAGTTATTAGTTTAAATTTAAAAATATTAATTTTAACTATATAATTATATATTTTAATAATTATTTTTATTATAAATAAATTTTTATTATTTTATATTATAAATTTATCTTCCCTAAATAATTTTATTTACACTTACGAGTTTAATATGATAATAGTAAAAAAAATTTTGAGCTATATTCTTTTAATGTCAGCTTTTTCATGGCTTTGTCAAGCTCTTGACACGTCTATCCTTTCACACGCCTCATTTATGAAATGTCTTTTCTGTTGTAATTTCTCGCTCTTCTGTCACTATTTTTATTGCTGCTTCTTCTGCCAATAACTCGTTACTCATTCTGGCCAAAACAACTTCTAGGTTTATGGTAAGAAAGAGCAAATTTGGCTCGTATTTTAAATGGGTATCATAGGAGAAAGAAATGACCAAAAAAAAAAAGTTTCAAAATTAGCAAACTGGGATGACTTACAAAGAGATAAAATGCATGGCTGAGAGTGAAAGACCATGACAGATATGTTGATGCGGTGAATCCAGACTCAAAACTTGAAGCAGTTAATTCAGTGATTAAGATCTTTTATTAATTTTTTTTGGATTTATCATACTTGAATAAGTTAGCTAAGTTGTTAAGAATTGATTAGAAGAAAATATATTTTTAGTACTTCATTTATAATAAAATTATTATTTTTATTATTTATTTATTAAAAAATATCACATTTAATTTATTACAATTCAAAAAATTATTAAACTTATTTCTTTTACTAAATCTAAATTTTATATTTAAGAAATTAAATTTTATCTTTTTTTTTTAATTTTAAATGAGAGACTAAATGTGATATTATCAATATATAAAAAAGTATTTTAAATATTTCAATGAGTAAAGAACTAAAATAACAATTTTATAATAAATATGAACTAAAAATATATTTTACTTGAATGGATTCTTAATAACTTGAATTTGATTCCTTAAAAAGAACATTTTAAAAAGATTTAGATTCCTTATAATTACTACATTTGCAGTTCCCATATAAATTATAATTATTTTAACGATATATAATATTTAAAAATAAATCTGAATTGTTGAATACATGTCAATAAATTCAAATTCAATTTGGAAACATAATAATAATGGCTCATTCTTCTTTTAGGCCAAAAAGATAATGGTTCATTCTTCTAAGTGCATTTTATTATAATTAAGTCAAGTTTTAATTTATTTTATGAAGTGTAATGCAGCCATCATTAATTTGATACTTAAGACTTAAAAATAATATTATATTCTTTTATGATTTTTGAGAGATGTCAAGTAATATAACCAATGAATAAATGAAATAGATGAATTAGAGTAAAAAATCACATTATTTTATTATTTCAAACCCAACTTATAAAATACCAAATTAATAGTCGCCTCTGTTTCAAAATTAACATATAATTTTCATGTAATTCACATTCTTATATTATCATAACCAACTATAAATTAGATCTCTTACTGTTATAACATATAGTGATCATATTTTAAATTATTAAATAAGTATAGTTATTTGTCGATTATCTAACAAAGCAAAATGCATACAATATCTGCTATAGCAGCAGTATCCTATATCTTAACAACTTACAATGGAATTAATTCAATTATATGTGGCGTAGGATGTCACATAATTTATCAAAGTAACTTTGAACATATAGTAGTAGTACACCAATATGTGTGTTGATAAGCTTCTTTCACAGGTTGTAGCTATCATTTTTCACAAGCTTCTCCAAATGGATAACAACCACTGTTTGATTGAAATTATTTGGAATAAAATGAGATATTGAATGGTGAGGCTTCTTCTCTAAATGTATATGAAGACAATGAACTATCAGCTATCATGTGTCACTTTTGGAGTGTATTTATTAATTTCCAAAGACTAGCAAGATGCAATGCACTGAATATTATATATATATATATATATATATATAAAATAGTGTATGTGATTATTAACTATAAAGGAATTAAAGTGAAATTACCTTTTCAGAGATTTATTTTGTTTGGTCCCATATTTTTGGAGTATATATATTTATCAATTTATCAATTCCCAAAGACTAGCAAGATGCAATGCACTGAATATATTATATATATATATATATATATATATATATATATATATATATATAAAGGAATTGACGTGAAAATTCAGTTTGGTAGAATTAATTGGCAATTTCAAAATTAATTAAATCGTTGATGAAGTCTTAATTAGAATTTGCACATGCTGTTATTATTTATCATGCAAATTGCTTGAAAGGATGTTTTCACATTTCTCCCCATCTCCAAATTTAAGTTTCTTTTTGATTAAATTGTTTCACTTGGTTTAAAACGCATGCATCTAAATAGAAGTAAAAAACGTGCACCACTTTGTTAATTACCTGTGCAATATTATTATGATCTTTTTTCGCTATATATTGCCTCACGTAATAATGAATAAAGAGTTTCAATAGCCACCAAAAATCAAAGTGTAGAGTTTTATACGAAATTTGAATTATAATGTAGACATTTTTTTTATCATTGAATTATAATTAAAATTAAAGGACTAAATGTACTAACTTAAAAATTAATGTAAAACTAAAATAAAAGTGAAATAGTAAAAGAATAACTAAATTGAGGAATAAAAATTAATGATGAACTAAATTGAAAATAAGTTAATAAGTGAGGGACTATAGTAACAATAAATATAAGTGAATGACCAAATCAATTATTTAGTAAGAGATCAAAATAGTACTTTATTCAAGAACAATTTTCAACGTAAAGTTAAAGCCACATATTAGTTCTCACAATTTCAGTAATTTAATATTAAATTCAAAATAAAAGAAAGTATTCTAATTTCTTCAGGTGTGGTTTAATATGGTTATCATGATTGTATTCGTATATCATCATTTTAAATATTTCTATTTCCTGTATTTGTTAGAATAAGCTAAGAGGAAAGTGATACATAGTGATTCTAAATTTATATAACCAGGGAATTTAATGCATTTGACAATTGATTGACTTTTAACCATTTAGCAAACTATTATATGAGTAATGTCTTTAAAAAATTTCCGTAAAAAAATTGTAATTTTTTTTTTTAAATGTAAGAGAGATGTGTAATTATGGTTAACTTTTTTGTTTTAAAAAAGAAACACAACCAAATATCATGACCATGCAGAATATAACAAGCAAAATTAAAACTCTTCTATATAAATTTTAGGCACATTTAAGTTACTAAGCAATTAATTTTGGCTGAAATATTAACATGTAATCAGAGTTTAAATTCTAATTCAAGCCAGTATTAAAACAAGAAAGTCATTTAAGAAAGTAAATAGCTGTTATTATGTATATCTTCAACCTCATCCCCTCGTAAATTCCCTAACTTTGGCTCATACTATTTTTTTGTATGCATAATAAAGCAACATGACTATTTTATTATGGCAATGGCATAAGAAAAAAGATTATTTTAGTATGGCCGAAAAATGACAAAAAAATTCCTCTCAATTCTGGTAATGGAAACTAAATTCCTTTTAATGAACGTAAACATATGATAATAAAAATTATTCTGTATTACTATAATTAAATTTGATATTCAGTAATCAGTATAGTATTTTCTTTTTATTATTTTTCTATTTTTGGATATAAAACTTGTATGAGGAAATTAATGTGATTCAAATTTGAAGATTACTATTTTAATCACCATAGAAAGTAAATTCCATATGAAAGGTGTGTAAGATTGGGAAGCCAATTCAAAATTGAATTCGTTTTTGTACCTTGACCAATGGACGGCTGTAATATTCTTCTATGGATGCTATACGACGCTTTCTTTTTCATTCCATATATAAAATAATTAGAAGTTTAGAATGTAAATTTAATAAAAAAAATAAGTAAAGCACAAAATTGGTCCCCTACATTTGCACTTTGAGACAATTTAATTTCTTACAAATTAATTGTAATAAATTAGTTCTTCACAAATTCAATTTTGTACAAAATCAGTTTCTCACAAATTTAAATTTGTATAAAATTGGTCCCTCTATATTAATGAGTGACTAATTTTGTATAAAATATGGTTTTTGAAAGATTGATTTATCACAAATATTTGTGAGGAACTAAATTATCACAAAGTGTAAAAGTAGAAGATCAATTTGGTAATTTTCTAAAAAAAACAAATAAAAGATAAGTTTTATGTGTGTTTTGTTAACATTTTTAAAATAAATTAAATAACAAATAATATCTTAAATGTAGTTTTCTTTTCTCAATATCAATATATAGAGTTAATTATTCTTATGAAATTAAAAAAATTCTATGTTTATATATAAGCAAATTTTGATGTACCGCTATATCATTTGGACAGAATTATAGTGATTGAAAAAATTTTTACGAGTTATATAATAATGATATATATATATATATATATTTGAGACTTTCAATCCATTAAAAATTAAAATAAGACTATATTTAAAAGTAAAAAAAATAAAAAATAATATTTTTCTCAATTAATCCCATATATTTGCCTAATGTAAATGGACCCAATCTTAAGCTCTTCAAAATATGATGATTCAATAACGATGGCTTGCAAGCTAGCACAGATATCACATGCATTTTCAGTCTTTTTAAGGTCTTGTTATTGTTTAAGATTTGTACTAAAAAAATGGACCTGAAAGTAGGCTTATTGTTCTTTGTGACACATGATTCACAAGAAATATGCACAACTAGAAATGGTCCTTCCAAGTCCAACTTAGTCTTCGTTGGCCAAAGTCAGGGAAAAAAAGGACAAGTGCATGCATCCTTCCATGTATGTCCTATATTTCATGAAAAGAAAACCATGCCTTTATTGTTCTTCGACGACTTGTAGTTCCAAGTAGGGCTAATCATGTACTTCGAAACAGATACAGAAGAAAGAAAAACATACGTGGTTGATGCAAATTTATTTAGTATGATAATTTTATTGTGAACCCATTTAGTTAATGTGTTAATAAATTTAACCCACGTAACACGATTCCATAATCTCAATCTATTCTTATATTAAGTCAAAAATTGATTACATAATTATTTCATTTTGAGTAAAAGAAACATATTATTAATTAACTGCTATGAAACTTGGGAAACATTCTAGATATAGGAACTAGCATATTGAATAGAAGCTTTCGCTAAGCTTGTATCTCACACCATAAACACATAATTTCTAAGTTTTAAAGGAATTAAGTAATGACTATTTAGAATAATAGAACCTAACTCAGAGTCCCGTACATAGTCTTTATGTTCATTACACAATTATTAATTCAAAAAAAAAGTACAAATATTCTCAATTGATTCTTGCATTAAGTCAAGAATTGATTACTCAATTATTAATTCAACAAAAATGTACAAATAATAAATTAATAATGATCTAAAAATAAATATAAAAATTATTCAACAACATTTTCTCTGTTTTTATTTCTTTAATTTTTTCGGTGAATTGTTCCCCTATTTTACTTTAGTACTTTTATCCTCTTCTTTCTTCAGGATAATGGTAAAGAGAAATCCAACATAAAGACGAAAAAAACAACTAAAGTATGCAAGCAAGTAATCGAATTCTCCCACTATAGTAAGAATTTGTCTAAGTAGGAAATTAAGGCTTAACCCTTTATCGTGTTTATATTTCCCCTCCTCTAAATAATTATATATATATATATATATATATATATATATATATTGTATGAGCTGTCGCAATAGTATAAACAGATCTTAGTTCTTAGGCAGTTGCAATTGCACCCAAATTCGGGCGAAGCAACTGCACTTCCCAAATACAAGTTAAAAACTTTCGAAATACAAATTTTGGACTCTTAAGATGAAATTAGAACCGAATGCAATCTACAGCATGTGCAATGCATATTGACCGTGAACTATTTTTAGATAAATCCTTTGTCGCTATGTCATTTGAATGAGCCTTTGCTTGCTTGTCAGTATACCTTAATATTTTTTAATTGATCCTACACCGAAGTGTTAATAATAAAGTTTGGATTCAGTGTTGTGACTGTACCGTGCTGTGCATTTCGGGCCATTAAATGAGAATGAAATTGCATGTCTTCTATTTAAGTGTTCTAACTTATAAGTTTGACACGTGTCATTAGTACTATATTCAGAGGACAAGTAAAATATTTTTCTTTGATACCGCTTCGACTCCCATTTTACCGAGGAAAAAAATGAATTATTGTTAATTCAGATATATGACTTTTTTTTGATATAATAATAAATCTGAGACAAATGAGTTGTTTTGTTTCAATTCTAATGTAAGGCATTTTTATCAGCATTTTAACTGAAAATCTTGTATGTTGATTCTGATTGATCTTGTGTAACATATATTTATTATATTTGCGTTCAAAAACTAAGAAATTCTCTTGTAGGGAAAAGGCCACAGGTTTTTGAAATTATGTCATAAATGGAATACTTATACATAGCAAATGAATATTCACTTTGAGTAATCTTTCAGCTAGAATTAGGAACTTGAACAACTGTGAAGCTTACCAAATGGTGATTTTGTTGGATATGTATGTTATCCAATTTGGTATTCCTTTATTCATTTGAATACAATTTGTTTTACATGTGCTAGTGAGCTTCCGTGTCATTCTTTTCTTTCCCTTGAATCCTTAACCAGTTGTTCAACATCTTATCTCATCATTATAGCAATCTTAATGTGACTTCTTTCCTTTTTGTTGTTTTATCGAAACATGAATATGGATGTATATATATACTGTGATGTCTGGTCTCAGAATGAGAATGGAAGAAGACCTTTCAACAAAAATACATAAATGAAGGAATCATGAATTCAACCATGGGGTATTTTCTTATGACTTTGCTGCATCTGATTATTTCCAGAGAACATTTATTTTTGTCAAATATATCTCAGTTGATTTTTCTATATGTCAGTAAAATCAATCTTGAAGTTAGAATTATTTCATTTTTGTGCTCCAACATAACTCAGATTCTCTCGTTTCTTCTTATTACTTTATTTTTTTTATCATGTTGAAAAAGAATATATCAAAAGTAAGTAAGACTTACTATTTAAGTAGACATCACAATTTCAAATGAAGTTCGTTACCAAGTGTTCTCTATCTATACCCCAAACATCTCAAAATAATAAAGAATAAAAGATGGTGGATTCTTCGGTCCCTTCAAGAATTTGAAGGCACCAATACCTTCAACAAAAAGACAAATGAGATGTTAGTAATTTAATGCTGACTGAATCAAGGTGATGTATGATGCAACATTGCTATAATATCAGTATCCTAACAACTTACAATGGAATTGGTTCAATTATATGTGGTGTAGGATGTCACATAATTTATTAAAGTAACTTTGAACATATAGTAGTAGTACACCAATATGTGTGTTGATAAGCTTCTTTCACAGGATGTAGCTATCATCTTTCACAAGCTTCTCCAAATGGATAACAACCACTGTTTGATTGAAATTATTTGGAATAAAATGAGATATTGAATGGTGAGGCTTCTTCTCTAAATGTTTATGAAGACAATGAACTATCAGCTATCATGTGTCACTGTTGGAGTATATTTATCAATTTCCAAAGACTAGCAAGATGCATTGCACTGAATATTATACATACATATATATATATATATATAATAGTGTGTGATTATTAAATATAAAGGAATTAAAGTTAAAATACCTTTTCGGAGATTATTTTGTTTGGTCCCATATTTTTGGAGTATATATATTTATCAATTCCCAAAGACTAGCAAGATGCAATGCACTGAATATTATATATATATATATATATATATATATATATATATATATAAAGGAATTGAACGTGAAAATACCTTTTCGAAAATATATTTTGTTTGGTCCCAAATTGTGGGGAGTCGACAGAATTTATGGATGATCTTGTAATTCATTTGATAAAATAAATGCCCTAAAAGGCCTTAGAAATAGTTAAATCTAATTTTGTTATTCAGTCAAATAATTTATTTAATATTAACCGTTAGATATATATAATTTATTTGGATTGCAAAAATCTGTGTCATAACAACATTATTGTTGCCATTATAATTACAATTACGTGCAGATAAATTATTTAAAATCCCAATAGATTGAAATAGAGTAGCTAGTATAATCTATGAGAAGATCTTTGGCAAAATGGTAGGCAATTTTAGAGGAAAATAATGACTTTACAAAGTGGGTTCCAACGTAAGAAAGAAAACAAAGAAAAGAAAGAAAGAAACGACTGGGAAGCAGCATGCATGAGTGCCACTTCTGGACTGTGTTTCATATTAATTATTGTATGTCTTTTAGGCTTTTAGCCATGAAGCTGGAGATCTTGTGGCTCTTCCAAGTCCACGCATGCATTCCACACTCTTTAGTGTACCTGCTATCTAGTTCTCATCAAAATTAAAGGAACTATGACAATAGTATTAATTAATTAGTTTTTTTTTTTTCTTTAAAGCATCTTGCTCCCCATTATATATGCCATTCATCATGCACTCATTCACTATCTAGACCCACATTTATTTTTCTCTAATTCATTCTAATTAGTATGACTCACAAAAAAAAAAAAAAAGAGTGATGGTTTTATATTATTAAAAATAGTATGTTATTAATTATGACATAATAATTGTTAAATATAGAATAATATATTGAGTAATTATTTAATAATTATTGTTCTATACTCACAGAATACACAAAATTTGATGAAAGATCACCGGAGCAAAAATTTTAAGATAATTTTGTTCACATAATTGGTTATATATATATATATATATATATATATATATATATCACTTTATTTGCCTCAAAAGTGTGGGTTTTTCTTCTTTCTTTAGTGACGATGATATAGTTTTGAGAATATATGTTATTTAACTATAATATAATTAATAATTAAATATAAACAATATTTTATTAAAAATTTAGTGTGATTAATGAATTTAATTATAACAATAAACCTATTAAAAAAAGAGTAAAATGTTATTCTATATTTAATAATTATAGTATTTCTGAGAATATATAATTATCACTCTTTTTTTTAATGATTTTAATTGAGTCCATTTTTATATTCTGTGCACGCAAGAGTTTTTCTTACTGTTAATTGAAAAAAATTTATCCAAAAGGAAAAAATTTGGGACCCCGCATAGTTTCTATGGATTTGGCTCTTCGATCTTATACTAACTTTTGTAAGATAGAAGAGAAAACAAGGAACATGGAATGTTTAATATACTTTTATATTGATGTACCAAAACTGTAGTTAGGTGTTAATTTAGAGAAATAAGATATATTTTTACTTCAGTTGTAAGCATAAGTGTATATAATTTTGACAGAAAATTATTTTATTTGAGACTACATATTTTTCTATATGACTGGTTATGATTCAGTTTGATGTTATGTTCACATATTTTTAAAATTTTTAATTCACTGGAGTCATATATTTATTATGTAATAATACCAAGTTGTTAATTAATATTGTGCTTCAATTTTATTATCTATCATTAATGTAGAAGTAAAAAAGTAAATTCATAATTTCAATTTTTAGCATTTTATTTAAAGAGAAAACTT
The DNA here is from genome assembly GCA_037074485.1 of Delonix regia. NCBI lineage: Eukaryota > Viridiplantae > Streptophyta > Magnoliopsida > Fabales > Fabaceae > Delonix > Delonix regia. The sequence continues at coordinate 33,878,061 of CM073452.1, read as the reverse complement.
ATATGTAATTTTTTATAACTTTGCTATGTTGTTCTCCAAGTATAACATAATAAATATATGAATTTTTAATTATATCAAGACATGTGTATGATTATTGTAATAACTTTGTTATTTTAAAAATGAATTACAAACTTTTTATGTTATTATTGATTAATCCAACAGTCATACTCCTCATTGTTGATGGTAAGTAGTATGGAAAACAAAATAAACCCTATTTCCATAAGCCAAACAAATTTAATAAATTAATTGATCTAAATATTGATATAACAAGAGACATGAACAATAATCAATTTATTATCCATTATTATATGATTAATTCAACACTATACAAAACTAAAATCTCTATCTGACACAATAGGCTATTTATTTAAAATCCCAAAGATTGAAAATTAAAGTAGCTAGTATAATCTATGAGAAGATCTTTGGCATAATGGTCGGCAATTTTAGAGAAAAATAATGACTTTACAAAGTGGGTTCCAACGTAAGAAAGAAAATAAAGAAAGAAAGAAAAGAGTGAGAAGCAGCATGCATGAGTACCACTTCTGGACTGTGTTTCACATTATTGTATGTCTTTCAAGTTTTAGCCATAACGCTGGAGATCTTGTGGCTCTTGCAACTACACGCATGCACTCCACACTTTTTAGTGCGCCTTCTGTCTCGTTCTGGTCAAAATTAAAGGAACGATAATAATAATAATAATAATAATAATAATACTTAATGGGATCTTGCTGATCATTATATATGCTGTTCATGCACACATTAACTATAGATTTGTAGGCTATAAAAGAAGATAGATGTCGAAATTAAGAGAATGAAAGCATTTGATTTTAAAATTTGAGCTGGAAAGGATGAATTCTTACTATATAAAAGAAGCGAATTTTTAATTATTAATTAAGAGACTAAATAAAAATTATATATAAAAATTAAAATTTTAAAAAATTTCAAAAAATAACTGCCAACTATTCCACTTAAATCCATTTCTCGGCCGACACTTATCTTTCTTCAATTCATTCCAATTAGTATGGCCCACAAATAAAAAAAATGAGTGATGTTCTTAAAAATAGTATGTTATTAATTATGACATAATAGTTGTTAAATATAAAATAATATTTTAAGCAATTTATTTAATAATTTCATTAGCTCTTTATAATTAGTAATCATTCTTGACTTTTTTTCTTATTATGTTTTATGACTCTCATGATTGAGGAATTATATGCAGATTTATTTTCTCTTATTAGATTATATCATTTCTTTTCATTTACATGCATTATAAATTATCTCCCATCTTGTTTTGTTCATGAGTTATGGTTTAATATTTATGTTTTTATTATAATCTTTTAATGCTATTTTTGCGATGGGTGTGCTCTTTTCCCAATGTATTAAGGGATTTTTGTTATAATTTTCTTCTAACTTTTCCTTTATAGCTTTTTCTTTTTTATTCATATTTTTAATTATTTTTTTATTTTGATTTTATTTCTATCGGGTAGTTATTTGGTAAAAACTGAATTTTATTTTCTGTTCATTTTTCTCGTGTATGGTCTAGTGATTCTTATTATCCATGCTTCATGTTTTACTGGGCATTGCGAGTACTAATGCCATTTTGCGGTTACGGCCCAAGCCGCACAACAGCATTAAGTCGCAATTGCAGCGTGAGCCTGAATCACGTGACTGGGCCGCAATGGAACGGTCTTGCGGCCGCAATGGAATGGTGTTGCGGCCGCAACTCCGTTCCGTTGCGGTGTTAGTATAAAAAGGCAAAAGACGCCGATTTGAGCCAGGGAAAAAAATGGGTTCAGCTTTGGGGAGAAAGTAGAACAGCCAACCCTAACTCCAAGTTCAGATCGGCAAAGACAAAGCAAAAATCAAAGAGAATATGGAAGGATATGGTACACAAGACCAGATCAGAGGAGGAAGTACGGGATCGGGAGGAACCTGAACTCTTGAAGAGAGTCGAGTAACATCAGAGCATTGACCTCAGCTGCAAACCTGCGATTTTCTACTTCAAGGTAAGCTCTCTTCTTCATCCATGTTTTGATCAGAAGTTTTGAACATTGTGGGTGTGGCTGCGAAAGGGAAGAACAGAGGAGTGAGATTGAGGAGTTTGCGAGAGAAAGAGACCGAAATGAGCTGTACAGGACTACAAGGATTTTGGTTTTTTATTATTATTATTATTATTATATACAAAGCATAATGGGTTAAGTTGTTGTTTTTTAGATAAATAATATTTTTTGAAGATTGAAAGTTGTGTGCCGTGTAATGGTGTGTGCTAGCCAACGTGTATGCTGCGACCAAAAAAAAAACATCTTCAATGTGTGTGACGAGAGGCTACATGTGTTTTGAGTCCATGGTATTTTTTTAAAAAATTATCTTAAAATATGTCAATTTGCTATGATTTGGTCTCATTTTTTTTTAAGAGGAATGATTGAACAACATGCTAAAATTTTTTAAAATTAAACTATATATTTAAAATCTGAAATTCAAAAATTAAAAATAAAAATATTTCGAAGAACCAAAATATGCATGTTCTCTAAATTTTATTTGTCATCGTATATATATTTATATAGTGTTTTTGAGTCTATGATAATATATATATATATATATATATATATCTCTCTCTCTCTTAAAACATGTGTACTTGCTAAGATTTGATCTCATTTTTTTTAGGGGAATGATTAAACAATATGCTAAAAGTTTTAAAATTGAACTGTATATTCAAATCTGAAATTCAAAAATCAAAATATATATTTCAAAACAATATAATTGGGTTTTATTTAAATATTATTTGTTTTATTAAGCATATATTAGTGATCGTTATTTTTATTTAGTTTTGGGTTCTCTTGAAATGAAAAAATGTGATTATGAACCAGTTCTTATTTTTACATATATATATATATATATATAAAATTTTTAATTATTTGATAAAACATACCATTTCCTTTGGAATAATTCTTATTTTTATTATCAATAGGAGTTATAAATTATAAAAATTCTGCCAAGAGAAGAATTTCCAACAAGAAGATTGGAGGGGGCTCCTAGTGATGATCCTGGATGGCATTTTGGAATACTTATGGCTGGAAAACGAAATAACATAATTTGCAAACTTTGTGACAAAATAGTAAAAGGTGGAATTACTTGATTGAAGTAGCATATTGCATATTTTAAGGGTCAAGTATCTAGTTGTCCTAGAGTAACAACTTCTATTTGAAAAGGTATGATGAAACTTTTATTATATACTAAAGCTAAAAAAATTGATACACAAAAAAAAAAAGAAGGATTTTGAAGCAAGGTTGAGAGGTGATGAAGATGATGAAATGAAAGACTATGCTGATGAGCAAATGAGGCAAGCCACCCAAGAAAGTCTCAAATCACATCATGAATGGGAAGATAGACAACGATTTAGACAACAAATAGGAGGGGAGCAAAATGTGTATGAAGATGGTGGAGGTAGTTCTCAGGTAAGGGCTAGTGGATCATAAAACATTTCATTTAGTTTAAGGTCTCAAAATGATGATTTCTTGAGGAGTAAGAGTATGAAGCAGCCTAAAATTTCTGGTGGTTTGATGAAAACACTAAGGAAAAAATTAGGAGAGGGGGTATCAAAGTTAATTATTTATGAGCACCTTCTTATGAGCTTATCTGATTCTCCATGGTTGCATAATTTAATTATTGCAATTGCTGAAATTGGTACAGCAATAGTTAAGTTCCCTATTCCTTATGAGATTTTAAATGTGTATTTGGAAGCTGAATATCAATCTATGAAGTAGTGGATAAATGGATTAAAAGGTGCATAGAAAGAGTGTGAAGTAACAGTAATGTGTGATGGTTAGACAAATAGCATAAATCACATGCACATAATGAATTTTCTCGTTTGCTGCAGCAAAGGAACAATTTTTTTGAAATCAATTGATGTTTCTTCTATTGCTAGCAGAAATACTAATTTCTACTTTTAGTTGCTTGATAATGTTGTTAAAAAAGTTGGAGAAGAATATATAATCCTAGTGGTTATTGATAATGAGGGGTCTTTGAAGGCAACAAGGAAAAAATTGATGGAAAAAAGACCATATATCTATTGGTTACCTTGTGCAGCTCATTGTCTAGATTTATGCTTAGAGGACATTGGAAAAAAGTCCAATGTACAAAAGGTATTAGAAGATGCAAAGATGATAACATCTTTTATATATAACCACATTTGGATTGTGAATTTGATGAAAGAATATACTGAAGGTAGAGAAATTATTCGTCTAGCTATCACTCACTTTGCGACACAATTCTTGCAACTACAATCTCTTGTAAAGGAAAAGCAAGCCTTAAAAGGCATGTTCTCCTCAGAAAAATTTCGAAGGTCTAAATTTGGGAAGGCAAAATTAGGACTAGCATATGATGTGAGGAAAAAAGTAGTGGATAATGACTTTTGGACTAAAGCTAATGAAATACTAAAAGTGTTTGAGCCAATTGTCAAGGTTTTGAGATTGGTCGATGGAGATGAAAAACCAACTATAGGTTTTATTTATGAAGTTATTGATAGGGCAAAACAATCTATATTGCAAAATTGTCGTTATCACGTGCAATATAATGACATGATAGATAAAAGGTGGAAATTTTTACATATGGATTTGCATTCTGCTGGTAAGTCTATATGTATAATCTATGTTGTCCTAAAAACTTACATATTTGTGCATTAACATAATTTAAATAAATCTCTTATTTCTTTTGTAGGTTATTTCCTTAACCCTCAATTTCAATTTGGAGTTGACCACGGGCAGTCAGTTTATAAGGAAACCTTTAAGGGAACCCGTAAAGTGATATCCAAATTGCAAAGAGATGTAGATGATCAAATGAAAGCTCTGAGACAGGTTAGTGTACATGCATTAAAATTTGTTATAATATATATATATATATATATATTTATTTATTTATAATCTAATATTGTATATTTTCATTACATTTAATATGATATTACCCAATTAATGCTTTTCCGAGACAAGAGAGAAACATTTGGAACAACACAAGCTTAGAGAGCATGGTCTCAAATGGATCTTGGTAAAATTTATTCTCTTTTTGTCTTTAAATGTAAATTATATACCTTTTTTTTGGGTAAAAATTAATTACTTGTATTTTATTGTTTATTTGATTAGCTGGATGGTGGATCTTATTTGGCCATGTGCTCCTGAACTTCAAAGTATTGCAATAAAAGTATTGAGTCCAACGACTTCAACATCAAACTGTGAAAAAAATTGGAGCACATTTAGTTACATTCATACAAAGAAAAGGAATAGACTCATGTACAAACATTACAAAAACTTGTCTTTACCTTCTATAATATGAAACTTTGCATGAGGTATAATAAGAGAAGAAGTTAAGAAGAGATTGAAAATAGTTTCAATCTAATTAATCTTGACTACATATTTTAAGAAGATGATCCTTTGTCTCCATAGGTGGAAGAGAGAGAAGACCCATTATTAGATGGACCTTAAAATTTAATATGACTTCAAAGAATGGATATTGATGATGAAGAGGTAGAATCAGAGGATGATTCAACTTCAAATGGAGGTGATAGTCAAGGTGGTGAAGGAGGTTTAAGTCCACCAAGCAACGATAGTGGTGGTGGTGCAGCTGAAAGAGATGATAACAAAAATGAACATGACTCATATCAAGAAATTCCATATTCTATGCATGGTTAGGGTTTAGTTGTTGATATGACATTGTTTCAGGATATAGACCATAATGATAATAGAAGAGGTGGAAGGCAATAAGTTGATCCACTAGAAGATTCTTCCTTTTCCAATATTTCACAAAGTTTCGGTGATTTTGGTATTGGTGAATGATTTCAGAGTAGTCATAACTACCCTTCATTCTATTAACAACCTTATTATTAACTTTATTATCACTAGGTACCAAATTATCCTTATCATTTGCGACAAGTGAGCACAAGTGATGAATTTATTGATTATATTTTTAGACATGGAGCTAAACAAGGGGACAATGAAAGTGAAAGTGGAGGCTATGATCCTTCACACCATTTTACAATGCGGTGATAAATATTCTTTCTAATATGACTTGTTGACATTTTTATTATTTATATTTTCCTTTTAAATTTCTTAATGGACATTGATATGTTTGTATAAAGTAAGTATTTTAACATTAATATACATGTTAGATTTGATATATTATATCTATTTAAGAAATATATAAATTATAAGTGAATTTTGAACATTGTGTGCAAGTTAAATAAAAATCACAGCCATAATGACCACAACAACATTGACTGCAGCAACTACAACGCAACTGCAATCGTAATTGTAATCGTAATTTAAAACCTTGATTGATGCTTTTTCTAAGAAAAGCAATAGAAGATATTGGCTTAAGTCCATCCCCAATATTATGTCTAGAGTAGTTTTGTTAAATTGATATAATTGTAGTATTTGTAATTCATAGTCTTTGATTTTTATTTTCACCTTTTGTGCTCATAATGTTATTACATGTAATTCTTTTCCTTGCACTTGTCATCCTTATTGTTTTATCTCTTTTCCAAGGTTCTTGTAGTACATTATGACCCCATTTGATATAAGGGAAATAACTGCTCTAGAAATTAAAAAAAAAAACATGAAAACAAATATTTGGATGTTTGTTAGCATAGAGTTTAATTTTCATAGAAATGAAGATTACACCATTTTGATGGAAACATCTTTAATGAAGGAAGTGGATGGAATGAGGTTGACGTCATTAGAATGAGAGGATAATGATGAAAGTTCCCCCATAATAATAATAACAATAATGATGATGATGATGATAATAATAACAATAACAATAATAATAATAATAATAATATGAAATTAAGGGTAGTTAAGTATTTTTATTCTTCTTTCCTCTTTATTACTTTATTCTTTTTCATTGCATACCAAATATACTTTAATTTTATTCCTATTTTTATTTTCATTTCCTTTTCTTCTGTGTATCAAACGAGACCTATATTTTGTTATACTAAAGCCATCGCAAATTGTTACTATTACATGACACCTTTTTTTATTTTTATTTTTTTTATATATATTTGATTTATATTTTACTTTAGAATTTTAATAACATGAAAAATTAAGCTTCTTGATAATATTTTTTAAGAACCCATATTATTTAAAAGATAACTACAAAACTTTTATATAATAAAATGAAAAGAAATAAAATACATATAAATATTTTGTTGAAATTTACCAAATATATTTTTAAATACTATGAGGTCTAGATAATCATGTAAAACCACTTCTGTTATTACTCATTCTTTTTAAGAATAACAAATTTATACTATTTGTTTTTTACTTTTTTTAGTTCTCCAAGGACATTTCCTTTTCATTTTATAATTTTAAGAGTAATTAATATATTTCATGTTTTATATTGTATTTGAATTATATAATTATATATTTTAATATGTATATATTAACATAAGTAAACTCATTACTACGTGGGTGCGTGCAAGTACTTTTAAAATTGTCTAAATAATTCACCATATTAATTCTATATTTGTAATTATGGTTAGTGGAAAAGTAATTTGAATCAGAAAAATAATAGCTATCGGTAGAATTAATAGGAAATTTCAAAATCAAATAAATCGTTGATGATGTCTCCAAACTTGCTTGAAAGGATGTTTTGACATTTTGGCCCCTAATTCAACTTTCTTTTTGATTAGATTGTTTCACTTTGATTTATATGCATGCATCTATATAGAAGTCAGAAACTTGCACCACTTTGTTACCTTAATAAATTGCCTCATATAATTTATGAATAATGAGCTTTTAATAGCCATGCAAAAAATCAAAAGTGTAGAATTTTATGTAGTAGCAAGAATAATTGACTAAAACTTCATTTTGGTCGTTTCTTAGTTTCAGTTAATTCTTAATTTAGTCTTTTATTGATTTTTATTTTTATTTTTGTCCTTTACATTCTTAATTTGGTCCTTTATTATATTAATTTCTATTATCAATTTATTCTCTTACTTATTGTTCATTTTTAGTTTAGTTCTTCATTGATTTCAATTCTCATTTTAGTCAATCTCATTTAGTTATAGTTAAGACCAAAGGACTATATGTGCCAACTTTAGAATTAGTGAGGATTTAAACGGAGAATGAAGTGATTAGAAAGTAAGTAAATTGAGAATGAAAACAAGTGTTAGATTAAAATAAAAATGAATTGATAAGTGAGGGACTAAATTAAAAATACAAATTAATGATAAAACAAATTAATTAACTAATAAATACGAGATCAAAATAGTATCTTACTCTAAAACAATTTGTAATAAATCTTAATTTTAGTGGTATGTACTCTTTCATTTGGTAAAAAAAAAAGAATTATAAAACAAATATACTTTTCCATTGCAAAGGTAAAGCCACATGGGTATTAATTCTCATAATTTTAGTTGCAACTAATCATATTTTATTATATTAAGTGATGGAAATTAATGTACAATTGATTCACATAATCGTCGTAAGTTATATTGATAACGGTAATAAAAAATGTTATCAGGTTATTGATGGATTAGTTCAACATATCTCAATTAAAAAGTATGTATTTAGTATCACCGTTCTTTTTATATAAAAAATGTCCATATCGTTTTAAAATATAAAAAGAAGTCCATGTATTTAAAATAGAATAGAGCTACGTATTTTATATTAGATTAAAAAGAAAACAAAATTATTCTACTTTTTAAAGGTGTGGTTTAATTTGGATGTGAATGTATTTTTATACAATAAGTTTAAACATTTCTATTTCTTGTATTTGTTAGGAGAGAACTTAAGAGGAAAGTGATACATAGTTTTTATAAATTTATATAAACAAGGGAATTCAATGCATTTGACAACTGACTGATTTTTAATTATTTAGCAAACTATTATATGAATAATGTCTTTAAAAAATTTCTTCAAGAAATATGTAGTTTTATAATGTAGGAGTGATGTGTAATTATTGTTCAATTCAGAAAAGATCAAATATTTACTTTACCAAAATGCAAAAAGAAACACAACCAGATATTATGACCATGCACAATATAACAATCAAAATCAAATTTTTTTTATAAATTATAGGCACATATAAATTGATAACCAATTAATTTTGGCTGAAATAATAATATGTAACCAGTGTATAAATTCTAATCCAAGCCAAAATTAAAACAAGAAAATCATTTAAGAAGGTAAATAGCTGTTATTATATCTTCAATCTTATCCCCTAATAAATTCCCTAACTTTGGCCAATTATTATTATTTGTATGCATAAATAAAGAAACTTGGCTATGCTAGTATGGCTGTGGTATAAAAAAAAAGTCTATATTTATATGGCCAAAAATGACAAAAATTAAAATTCTCTCACAAGGCAAACTAAATTCTATCTAAGTGCAATAAAAATATTATTCTGTATTTTTATAATTAATTTTATTTTCATTAATCAAAGTAATTTTTTCTTTTTTCTTTTTTAATATAAAACTTGAATAAGGAGATTAATGTAATTCAAGTTCGAATATTTCAATTTTACGTAATAGGTAAATTCCTTATGAAAGTTGGGAAGCGAATTCAAGAGATAAATTCAAAATTTAACTCCTTTTTGTACCTTGACCAATGGATGACTGTGATATTCTTCTATGGAGGCTATATGACGCCTCTCTTTTTCATTCCATGTAATAATTAGAAGTTTAGAATGTTCATTAATTAACAAAGAAAAAATTGGAAGATAAGTTTTCCGTGTTCTTATCGAACAAATTAAATAACAATAAAATATCTTAAATTTGTAATTTTCTGTTCTCAATATTAATAGATTTACTTCTTTATTGAAAATAAAAAGAATATGTGTTTATAAATAAACAAATTTCTGTGTACCGCCATATAATTTGCATAGAATTATAGTGATTGAAAATTTTTTTACGTGTTATAAAATAATTATAAATAAATATATGAACATTTAAACTTTTTAATTTTTGAAAAATTAAAATAAAACTAAGTTTTAAAAAAGAGAATAAAAATAATATTTTCTCAATTAATTCCATATATTTGTCTAAGGTAGAGAAAAGTACTAAATCGGCCTCTCACTTTTATACTTTATGATAATTTAATTAGTCCATAATAAATTAATCATGATAAATTAGATTTTTAGAAATATTATTTTATGCAAAATCAAACTCTTATTAATCTAAATAGAGAGACTATTTTTACATTAAATTGAATTTATAAAAAACTAATTTGTTATAATTAATTTATGAAAAATTAAATTATTACAAAGTATAAAAGTGAGAATGAACTATGTACTTTTCTCACCTAATGTTAGTGGATTGAACCTTAAGTGATCTTCAAAATATGACAATGATTCTATGACGATGACTTGCAAGCAAACACAATACATTAAGGTTTGGCGTTATTAAAAAAGCATGAAGATAATGCAATTATCATCTATCACATGCATTTTCAATCTTTTTAAGGTCTTTTTATTGTTCAAGATTTGCACTCAAAAAATGGACCTGAAAGTAGGCTTATTGTTCCTTGTGACACATATGATTCACGACAAATATATATGCACAACCAGAAGTGGTCTTTTCAAATCCAACTTATTCTTCTTTGGCCAAATTCAGAAAAGAGGACAAGTGCATGCATCTTCCCATGCAACTTATTCCAACTTATTGTGAGTTTAATTTTAGTGATTGGAAAAGATTTTACGCATTGTAAAATAATTATAAATAAATATATGAACATTTGAAATTTTAATTTTTGAAAAACTAAAATAATACTTAGTTTAAAAATATAAAATTTTCTTTTTTATTCAATATATATTTGCCTAATGTAAGTGGACCGAATCTTGAGCGATCTCCAAAATATGATGATTCTATGACGATGACTTGCAAGCAAATACAGGCCAGGATGGCATCATTCTGTGTACCAATAACAGTCACACAATTAGGGTTTGGCCTTATTCACACAATACGAAAAAGCATGAAGATAATGCAATTATGATCGAGAAGAATATATTTGTGCCCCAATGCTTATAGCAAAATTATCATATTAGTCCCTCTTTTTATTGAAAAATGTTACTGTTAATCTCTTATTTTTTAAAAATTTATCAAATTTAATTCTTTAACCAAACTCTATAAATCTTAAATTTAAAGAATTAAATCTAATATATTTTTTAAAAGTAAGGAGATCAACCATGATATTTTTTAAAAATAAAAAATATTTTAAATATTTCAATAAGTGAAAAATCAAAATAATAATTTTATAATAAATAAAAGATAAAAAATGTATTTTACTCAATTATCATCTATCACATGCATTTTCCATCTTTTGAACGTATTGTTCAAGATTTGCACTCAAAAAATGGGCCGAGAGTAGGCTTATTGTTCCTTGTGTCACATGATTCACTAGAAATATGCACAACCAGAAGTGGTCATTTCAAATCCTACTTATTCTTCTTTGGCCAAATTAAGAAAAGAGGACAAGTGCATGAATCTTCCCATGCATGTTCTATATTTCATGAAAAGAAAACAAAGCCTTTAGTTTTCTTTGATGAGTTGTATTTCCATATAGGGCTAGTTAAGTACTTTCACAGATGCAGAAGAAAGAAAAACATGTGGTTGGTGCAAATTAATCCTGTATGATAATTTTATTGTGTGTTCAACTTGTATAAATAAGCATGTTTAACCTGCCAAATCGTATAAATAAGATTGTTTAATCTTTCTAATTTGTTTTAACAATTCTATAAAGAACTAAAAGAAAGAGAAATAGTGTTTTAAAAATGCTTATAGCATATGGTCATATGCGACTTTTATTATACACATTGATCGACAGACATACATGTATTGAGTAAGGTTGGATGGAATAGAAAAGAAGGAAGTAAAAGAAAATATTTAATTTGGATATTTTTCCTGATTTAGATTTAAATAACTCTTTTTACCTTTTTTCTTATTGTATATTCAATCCAGATATATTTAAAGGGAGAAAATTATAAATTAAAAAATGTCTAGATAAAATATTTTATTTCTTTCCTTTTTCCATCCTTTGTTTTAAGGATCAGGATCCTTTTCCTAGCATGAATAAGAGTGGTCATGTTGTCTCCTTGAAGGCTGCCATTTTTTTTTTCTTTCCCCTTTTAATTTATAATTTTAATAAAAATTATAAAAATATTAAAACCAATTTAATGCCCAAAATAATATTGCCATTTCGGTTTTTTTTTTCTTTTACAATACATTATCCTCTTAAAAAAAAGAAGTAGATATATACCTTCTAACATGAAAACAATTAAACACACTATACCAGATTACATACCCCATTAATAACATGTGCTTAAAAATTTTAAAAATGTTATTATTTTTAAAAAAATTATTAGAATCCACACACGACTATCTATTTTTTTTTTTCTGGATGACGTTATGTTCATGTGCTATTAAAAATAAAAATACTTAACAACAGTAAACAAAGAAAAAGAAAAATAACAATAGTCAACTTGAAGAGTGAAAATAGAAGAATCAACCATGGAAAAAAAATAAAAAAATATTTCTTTCTTTTTCTTTGATCACTTGTTTCTCTTTATGTATCTGAAAATTAATGCTAGAGAGATGGTGAAAAGGAAAGGAAAAAATCATGGAGGGAAATTACTTGGAAACTGGAGATTTTATTCACAGCCACACAAAGGTTCATTCATATCCATTTGGATACTTCTTAATTTCTTTGAGGTCAAGTCTTTTTTTTTGGGCCAAAAAAAAGGTCGAGTTTTTTTCTTTGGGCCATAATAAAGGTCAAGTCGTTGTTTTTTGGTCTAGGTTAGTTGAGTACATTTTTTTGGTCAGGTCTTTTAGTTTTTAAATGCATGGTTGACTATGTATGAGTATCTAGAAAAAAATTGAGAACTTTCAAACTTGTCACATTAATTTGTGTTTGACAAGATGAGTGGACACGTGGACCAAACAGTGCATAAAGTGGTAATATATCTTAATTAGTCTTTGATTTGACTCTTATTTATTTATTTTAAATTTAGTCTAATGTAACTTGTATTTGCATATGATTATTGGGTCAATTTTTAAAAATTGAACTTAAAATAAGTTTAAACTTATTTTTTAATTGAGTTTTTTTTTTCATCTGGGCTTATCAAGTTAAATAGGTTTTTTAAAATTATAATCAAATTTATTTGTTACTTATGACTTAAAATAAATAATACAACTAACTGTAATTATTACTTGTAAGATTATATATAATAAAATTATAAATATAAATGAGTTATTGTATTGGCATAAATTTTTTAGATAAGAAGTATTAGTTATTATTTCTTTAAAAATATGTCACATTATCCTAAGTTTTTTTTAAATAATAAATTTTGGGTAAATTCATTAGTGCAATTATAAAATTAGTTGTATTAATATAATTACTATATGACACACTAAGAGAAAAACATGTTGCAACGATATGTCATATTATGCTGACATATAATAATTCAAAATAACTTATTTTATTTATATTTTCACCAATTAATTTAAAGATAGAATAGAATCGCTTTGGAGTCATAATTTTTTTTTGTTATTATAATTAGGAAAGATTTATTATTTTAGTCTTTAACTTATTAATTATTATTTTAGTCTCTCACTTATAATATTTTTTAAAATGGTCTCTCACTTATTAAAATTGTCTTTTTTTTTTTAATTTTTTCATGTGAGTTATTGGTAGTTTGAAGGACAATGTATAGTAATTGAGTAAGAAAATAAAATAGTAATTAAATTATAAACTTGGGAGAAAAATAATATTTTTGTCAAATAATTAGTATATTTCTGAATAAGACTAATCTACCAAAAGGATTGAATATAATTGTGAAAAACCAAAAACTAAGCTAATTCCGCTGGTCCTTAAACTTATTTTATATAGAACTGAGTGAATGTATTTAAATCAAGTGTTGTATAGCATTATATCATATGCATTGTGAGTCGTTGAATTAAAATAATTGATGAATAATTGATGACGATACCATGTGATATCATTACAGATCTAGCAGCTCACAATGCAAAATATATGATGTTATATAGTTTCTGATCCAAATTAATGAATTGCACAAAAACTTTAGCTGGTAAAAATTTCAGTGAATAACTTCTGTTATCTCATATTTTAAATTACATTTTATAATATCATTAAATAGTCACTTATTAACTCTAAAATTAGAAGGCCAGCTCTGACAATGGGGTCCTCTTTGTGGAATTTTGTCTGTGAACTTTTGGACCTGTATGTTGGGCTGTCCAGATCTTATTTAGAACGAAAAAAAATTCCTTGAGATAAATAAATCCCATGGAAACAAACATTTTCTCTGTTTATTATTATTATTATTATTTTGCTTTAGTTTTTTCGGTGAGTTTTTCCTTTGTTTAATTTAGTTCAGGACATATAGTTTGTGATTTTAATTTTAAAAAACGAAAAAAACTATACTTTCAATCCCCATGATTTTGTTTTTGACCCTTATAATTTAAAAGTTTTCATACAATTTATAAATGTTTTAATTTAGCCTCAATGTGATATTTTGTTAAATTTTACTGGTATAACTAATTGTATATTATCTTATTCATAATATGCTAACAAAATAAATAAAAATGAATAATAAAATAAAATTAATTCTTATATATGACAGAATATTAATAAAATATAATAATAGAGACTAAATTAAAATTAAATTATTTTAACTCTACAGCCTCAATTGAAGGATGAGCTATGCATTTGATATTCTTCGCTAGCTCTTTTATGTCAGAATCATTTTGTTGTTAAAAAATGTGCACAATTTTAATTTAAATTAAATACTTCCAGAAACAGCAGTTAAGATTTTTATTGGCAAAATTGGGTCACTATAGTAAGATTTTGGCTAAGTAGAAAGTTAAGTCCTAAGCTTTTCATTTTCCTTTTGTTTTTTTTTCCTTTAATTTTATATGGCATCAAATCTTGGGTCCTCTTAATTGTCATCTCTCCCCTCATCACTAAATTTTTTGTCGTAGAAAAACTGTTTTATTTTAATAGTCTAAAAGCATAAAATTTTAAAAAAAAAATCCTACGCTTATAAATTAAAATAAAAATACTGCAAAATATCTGATTAAATGAAAATGATTTTTAGAAATGAAAATAATTTTTTTTCTGTCGATCATGTAGATTGAAACTTACTTTCTAGCATGACATGTCCGATATAATGATGAAGACATATTTGTAACTTTTAAACAATATTGATTTTTCAATGAGGAAAAACAGATTTCAAATTTTATACAATGTTTGGTCTCTTTGCAATCAAATCTTTAAACACAAATTAATTCGAATAGCAATTTTGAAAGTTCTCAATATTGACTTGTGGCTCTTGTAATTACACCATGCATTTAAAGAATTAAAAGACTTGACCTCTCCCAAATAGTCTCAGTATAAGCCAAGAAAGATATTAAAAAGAGTGGGACCCAGATTGATTTGAATAGACTTCATGTGGTTCTCAAGGACACATAACTGAAACAGTACACAATCAGCTTCCAAGTAATTTCCACTTATATTTTTCCTCACCTTTTTCAAATGCAATAGGATCTAGTAGTCAAAGAAAAAGAAACCAATATGTTTTTTTTTCACAACTCAAGTTAAAGTGAAACACTATTTTGACTTTTTGTGCACTAATTGATTTTTAATTTAATCATTTTAATTTTTTGTTTTAACTTAGTTTTTCACGTATACATAAGTTAAGGAAAAATTTTAACACTTATTCTAATCACCAAAAAAAAGAAAAAAGAAAAATTCATGGTGACTTCTGGATTACTGTTAAATGAAAAAACTTTGGTTTATGATCTTACTGGAGTTTTAGAGTTAATTCAACACGTTTCTCTACCAAAAGCAATTCATGGTGACTTCTGGATTACTGTTAAATGAAAAAACTTTGGTTTATGATCTTACAGGAGTTTTAGAGTTAATTCAACACGTTTCTCTACCAAAAGCAATGTTGAAATGACTCCAATGAACAAGATGTTGAGACTACTATGCAATTGAAATTTGACTCAAAAATCAAAAGATGAATAGAACTAGAGATGGGATTCTTTTATGTCATTGACCACAAAAATAAAAAAAGAAAAACGCGGAAATGGAAAAGGACAAAACTGATGTGCAAGCAGTTTACAAGAAATCACTTTGAAACCAACAAAAGAGTACCATTAATGCATGCCAAGTTTGACAATTCAACAACGCAAAGTTATGTCACAGTGAGCAGTTAGTCTTAGTAAGCATTTATGTCATGGTTTCTTACTAAAATATGATCAATCATCTGTTTGATTTTTACTATATATAGCCCACCCCACATACAGAAATTATCAAACATTGCTAAGATAAGAGTGAAGAGAAAGAAAGAGAGTTTAAACCTTCGAGATGGAGAACTTCCCAGTAATCAACTTGGAGAAGCTCAATGGTGAGGAGAGAAAGGCTACCATGGAGAAAATTAATGATGCATGTGAAAATTGGGGATTTTTTGAGGTATCCTATCCCTTGAACATGGCTAAAGCTTTTTCCATACTTTTCTCTGCAAATTTGCTATTTCTTTCTTAACAACTGAATCATTGCAATGCAATTATAACCCGACATTGATTTTCCTTCTCTTTCTTCATTGTAGTTGGTGAACCATGGAATACCCCATGAACTTTTGGACACAGTGGAGAGGTTAACGAAGGAGCATTACAGGAAACGCATGGAGCAAAGGTTCAAGGAGTTGGTGGCAAGCAAGGCCCTCGACGGGGTCCAAGCTGAAGTGAAGGACATGGATTGGGAGAGCACCTTCTTCGTGCATCACCTTCCAGAGTCAAACATTTCTGAAATCCCAGATCTCTTAGAAGAGTACAGGTTGGTGTTCACTATTTTTCCTATTTGTCAGTATCATGTTTCCAGGTGTCAATATATCTAATCTCCAAACTATTATAAAACAGTCAGTATCAATGTTTCTTAAATATAAAATATATATATATATATATATATATATATATATATTCATATATATGAAAGCATGCATGTACAGATAATTAGATATATTGAACTAAGGGAATGATGCAGGATGGTTATGAAAGAATTTGCACAGAAGATAGAGAATCTTGCAGAGGAGTTGCTAGACTTGCTATGCGAGAATCTTGGTATAGAGAAGGGATACCTCAAGAAGGCCTTCTACGGATCAAAGGGACCAACTTTTGGCACCAAGGTAGCCAACTACCCTCCTTGCCCCAACCCAGAGCTCGTGAAGGGTCTTCGTGCTCATACTGATGCAGGTGGGATCATTCTTCTTCTCCAAGACGACAAGGTCAGTGGCCTCCAACTTCTCAAAGATGGCAAGTGGATTGATGTGCCCCCAATGCGCCACTCCATTGTCATCAACCTTGGTGACCAACTCGAGGTAAATTCCTATGATGTGCCTAATACACAATACTTCAAATTTATGTGCTTGATTCTGATTCTTATCAAAACATTGGTTTGGAAAAATAGGTAATCACAAATGGGAAGTACAAGAGTGTGGAGCACCGTGTGATTGCACAAACAAGTGGAACTAGAATGTCCATAGCATCATTCTACAATCCAGGCAGTGATGCTATCATATACCCAGCACCAACATTGGTGGAGAGAGATGCAGAGGAGAAGAACCAAATTTACCCAAAATTTGTATTCGAGGATTACATGAAACTCTATGCTACGCTCAAGTTTCAGGCAAAGGAGCCAAGATTTGATGCCATGAAAGCAGTGAACTCTACTACTGGTATGGTTTCCACTGCGACAGCTTGATTGGAGTTGTTTTCCTTTTGAAGGAAATATACTTGATCTCAGAAGAAAGCGATGAATAACGAAAGCTTAAGGCTTAATTTCTTAATTGGATAAAGTTCTTTTTTTTTTTTTTAACTATAGTGGGCAAATATGATTACTTGTACTTTAGCATTTGACCAAGATATATTAATAAGAATTGCATTCTTTTGTTATCTCCTTTTGTCTGTTTAACTATGAAGATAGAAGATAGTTAGCTAATGCATTTTAGAGCTAGAAGGTTGCTTTATTAAATCCAAAGCTCATCTTTCAACCAAGCAACTAAGTAGGAAAAACAAGTCGTGCCAATGTGGGATCAAGTACATATGAAATCTTCATGATAATAAGTGGAAATTTTATCTTTTTACCGACTCAAGTTTATTTTATCAAACCTGTGTACTTTGATGAAATTTTAGTTCAAGACTTGTAAAGATTTTTGAATGGTCTCTATCTTTTTCAAATATCACCTCAATATTTCTTTTTACAAATTTTAATTTGTCAAAGTCTTATTTTTTAATTTCAAACCAAACAATTATATGTGTATATATATATATATATATATATTACATACATTGAGTCCAAATTACAAATTACTTAAAAGTCGTTGTAATGGTTATGAGAAATACTTGAAAAATTAAGTTACATTTATATGGCTGTGAAGACAAATTTTTTAAGTTCCATCTTGGATAAATCAATAGACTTAAGTATTTCTCATAACTATTACAACAACTTTTAAGTAATTTGTAATTTGGACACACGGGACGTAAAATACATACATATTGAGCGCTCAAAAAATATTCATTTAAGAAAAATAAAATTTCAAATTTTATACATTGTTTGGGCCCATGGTCCTATCAAATTTGTAAACACTATGTTAATGACAATTTTGAAAGTTATCAATATTGATTTGGGAACTTACTAAGTCCTTTTTCAAATATTGCAATAGAGTCCACGGGTCAAAGAAAAAGACACGAAAATTTCCTTTTCCACAGTTTAAGTTGACTACTTTTGTTTTCCTTCCACGTTGCCTTCTTTTTTAGCATTATTTTCTTTTGTCAAAAATGAAAAATCACATTAATTCAAATATTCTTTAAATAAATGGATGAGTTAGTTTTAATTGATTACTCATAACTAATAGCAGCTAAGATTTTTTTTCTTCCAAATGATCAACCTAAAATATTTAATCACAATTTATTATATAGAACATAAAAATTATAGTACAGTATTAATTTTCGCCGACCACATTTTTGGCATTCTTGTGCAATTGTGGAAATACATAGGATCAAGAAAAATTGAAGGCTTTGTTTTCTTTTCGGCATAGGAATTGTTAAGGATGCATGCATTTGTCCTTTTTGCTGAATTTAGCCAAACAGAAGAAAGGAAAATTTTGTGGATGACAACAATTACAGTAAGCAATAGGAAAATTTTGAAACCGTGTGACTGTTATTGGCACACAGAATCGTGCTAGCTTGCCAGTCATCTTCAAATTGGATTAAGCAGTGAGCACCATCCCAATATTTTGAAGAGTTTAACCTCTGGTTTACGAACATATGATACATCGAATCAACTACATAAAGTAGACATTTGAGAAATAAGTTGAACAAGAGTATAAAACAAGTTTATTAATAGTTGCTTGCATGCTACTTAATAAGAAAAAGAACAAATTGTAAGACATCATCAATGACTAATTATGAAAATTAGCAGCCCATTCCACCTACACAAAATAAAAACATTGATCATTCAAGGCTTATTTTTGGGTTTAAAAGTGTTTAAATATGTTAGTATATGGAATTAGATAAGAATATTTGATGCATATAAAACACGACTTCTTCTCTAAAATATTTTATACCTTGGTCTTAAATTGTCTTGTAATAATGTGTTTTATGATAATCAACAAAGTCCACTAGTGACAGGATTTATCAAGGTCATTAGGGTATATATTGTAAATAGTTGCACTAATCCATATTTTTGTATAATTTTTATATTTGCTAAACAAAAATTTAATCCTAGGAACAACAAAGATAACACCATATTTCAGTGAGAATGATACCAAAATTTTAGATCTTTTTATTACAATTTGACTCTTATATTTGAGGTTCATCAACAAACCTCCCGTTGTTTAAATTATTTCTGATAGTAGTGTCAACCTAGATCACCAATCTATGACTTAAGATTGCAGCAAGGGTATTCTTTTGATAAGCCTTACATTGTGCACAAGGGTTATAATAAATTTTTTTTGGTGTAAAATTTATATTTTGTACTTCAATTGCTCCCAAGCATACTGGCAGATCCTGCCCTGTAATAGATTTATGATGATGTGTTGTTGTTTTATTTTTCGTAAGAGCAGAGCTTTCTTTTATTTTGTTTATCAAGTTATTGTAGAAATTTCCAAAGGTCCATAATTCAAGAGAGATTTTGCCGAAATTTCCACGCAAAGTTGTAATTCCACAATTTTTTAATATGTCATTTAAGCCCCTTTTGACCTAATATTAACTTGCTTTAATGATTACCTGTATGTCAGTTTTGAATCTGTTAGGCTTATAGTGCCAAGGTTCACATCATTCTCTATGTAGTCACCCTCCATTACAGAGGTTGTGTAAAAAACAAATAAAAAAAGCAACTAGGAAATATGTGATGCCCATGGATGTCAATAGAGGCTTTCGATCAACACAAATTGTTGTAATTGGCCTATGTGAATTTGCAGTGTGCCTTATATGAGAAGCTGATAGACAATATGGAGTTAAACCATCATGGTCGATTAACTATTACCTTGTTAAGACATTTTTTGGTATTATCCTTGGTTGTTGAAATTATTACATTGTTGACGGTTTGTGTTCTTGAATCGAGGTGGTCCTTGGTTATTTTGTTAAGCAATAGCAACAGTAAAAGGTGATTTTTGTTTTTCTTCCTAGTGTTAAATGAAATGCTCATGGTTAAGCAATTTCTTATAAAGTTCTTCATATGAGATAGATGTGTCACAAGTCAATATGATAATTGATATAGTTTGATATTTAGTACCAACACCATTAAGGATCTTGTCAATAAGTAGAGCATTTGTAAATGTTGCTCTTGCTATTGCAAGCTATTTTGCAAGTGAATGGATATCACAAAGACAGTCAGCTACAAGTCTTGTGTCTTTGTTGACGTGAAGCATATGATCTTGAAGATTAAATATTATAGTTTGTAATTTGTTGGCAAAGGATATGTGTATAGATGTCCATACCTCATGAGCTGAAGGTGTTGATGCAACGGTAGATGCTAATGTGAGGTCATTTGATGCTACAATGGCATTATGAATTAGCTAACCTTCGCGACACCAATCAAGATAAGTAGCGATTGCTGTACTTTTGTTATCTTGTGTGCTAGTAGTAGGGGGGCTGGTTTTAAGCCATCAAGTTAACCAAAAAGGTTATGTCCACACATGAGTATGGAGACCTGTGCTTTCCAGGTTAAGAAGTTGTGATTGCCAATGAATTTGATGGGTAGTTGAGAAGACAGACTAAATTGAATTGAGTTAGTGGAGGTACCATTAGAGTTAACAACTTGAGTGTTTGAGACATTTTAAGTGAGAGGTAGTCGAAAGATGGATAAGTTCTCATTTGAGTATTGGCTTAGATACCATAAAAAAGATAATTGATTGGAAAATATTTAGTTAATCTTTACATGTAGTATATTGAGATATATGAAAATGAATCATGACCTATATCCCATAATTGTTTCAATAATAACAATCAGTTGAGATGTAGTCTTAACAAAGTATGTAAGTAAATAAATAAATGAATAAGTAAATAAAATACTTATATTAACAAAAAAATTGGAAAAGTGGAAGCGGATGAGAGCAGAACTATATCATCTCCTATTACTAATGGCTTAGGATCTACATCTATAAATTATATTCTATGTTTTTACAAAAGATCAAAGTCATCAATGAAAGAATCTGTTGAAATTCTCCAATTATATCTTTTCCAATTTATGTTACCAAACAAGTTGAAAGAAAATTGCCCTTCATCTTGTTTCAATGTCCTATTTTCATATTTTTCATAGTTGAAAATGACGATTCTGTTGTTGTTGTAGACACTTGAAAAATTAATACAAGATGAATAATTTTATCAACCTATGGATAAATTTTTTACCTTTATGTCTTTGCTAGCACTTGACATAAGAAGTGCTTTGAGGATGATACTCATTGCATTGCATCATGTATATATTGAGATTTATAATGCAAAGCTTGACACAATTTGTTAATAATTCCTAATATCTTTTGGAGAGCTCCAACTTGATTTTTCCTGTTACCATTTTCTCACTCGTGTCTATTAGTTCTGTAATATGAGATGTCTCAAAGTCTCTTAGTTGATCATGTTATTTGCTCAAAGAACCAAACAAATTGATTATGGTAGTTAAATATGGAAAGAAATGATTGACAAGAATAACCTCTTTGGATGAAACTATTAAAATTAGTTAAAGTTGGTGAGCAAAACATTGAACATAGTATATTAATATGCAAATGAACACTTTTTAAGAAATAAAACTTGCAATCCTTTCCATTCACCACACTTATTACTTGTATCATCATATCCTTAAGGTCGAATATCATTCAGATTAAGACAATAACATGAAAGGGCATCACAAATTGCTTTTTCCAAAGCCAATGATGTGGTCTCCTTTATATGAACTAAATCAAAGAATTGTTCACATATGAAATTTTCACTGTCAATGAATCTCAACATGGTTGCCATTTGCTATGTCTTTGATTCACCACAAGCTTCGTCTATTATGATGCAAAACTTTAAATAACCAATGTCTTCCTATATAAATTTTTGAATATTAGTTGCCAAAATAGAGAGAATCTCTTTTTGAATTGTCAGACTAACATACAATGCATTTTTATGGACAATTTTAGGAAAACTCAGTTTTTCTTTTATTTTGGCTATTAAATTAGGAAACTATATATATATATATATATATATATATTTATTTATTTATTTATATATATTTGCTTTGGCTATTAGATTAGGAAATTAGACTTTTTTTTTTTTTTTTTCGTTTTGGCTATTAGATTAGGAAACTATGTTCTCTTTTGTTCTAGCTATTGAATTAGGAAACTAGGTTTTATTTGTTTTGACTATTAAATTAGGAAACTAAGTTTTTTTTGTTTTGGTTGCTAAAGTAGGAAAAATAAATATTATTCATGGATAAAAATTATAAAAAAAATAAAGAACATATTGTTGAGCTATGTAGGTTAGGTTTTCATCCTTTTTTGTAAAGGGACAAAATCTTAATAATTAATTAATCAAATAAAGAATATAAAGTAAAATTACATAAAAGAGTAAAACTTTTTTATAATTCCAAGGGGTCGATCATTCTGTGCCCCCTTTAAATCGTCCTTGTTGAGAATTTGTGTCACATTAGTGACTGATCATGAGTCATTTTGCTCACAACTAATTACTATGCCGTATTGTTATTACTAGCAAATGCTAATATTTGATTATTGTTTTCCTATTAATTTTGTGAGAATTTTTCCCATATTTTGAAATCATGGTTTTGAATGTTCATTAGTACTCCTCCTTTGGTAATGCATTTTTGTTTTGACATATTAAGTATGAAAATTAACGATGAACCATATTGCGAATCAAGTGATGAGTGAGGTATAAAAATAGTGTTTTACTCAATCAAAAATTCAAAATATATCTCAATGGCCTACATTGTTTATAAGAATTTGATCTATTTACATATAGGCTTAGTTTGTTTTGTGGAAAAAATGAATTTAGTTAACTTCACTATGAATTTTTTAAGAAAAATAGACTTTATATACCAAAGTTTCGATTATTTCATTAGATAATTATTTCATAGAAAATTCGTTAGTTTGGATTACGGACATTATATATATATATATATATATACACGCACACACACACATGTACATGTTAAATGATAGACTGTGAAAATTAATGGTTTCTTTCAAAATAGAGCACTGGAAGGATACATGCACTTGTCCTTTTTGTTGAATTTGGCCAAAGGAAAACAAAATTGGAATTTAAATGACTATTTCGTATTACAAATATTTGTTGTGAATCATGTGTTACAGGAACAAGAAGCCCAATTTAGAATAGCTCTTCGGCTTATGAAAATATAGTAATTTCATGTGATACGCAACAATTACATTACGTTCATGCTTTGTATATTTTCGTGCTTTGAGAATATGTGATTGTTAATGACTCGAGCGTTTCAAGTAGCAGCCCATTCTATTAACATTTTCCCACTAGCCATAGCTAGCTACGAGTATAGAATGTTTGTAAAATAATTTTTTAATATCGCCGCCACTTCTAAAGTTATCTACTATATGTATGACGTAATTGTGAGCAAGAAGATCAAAGCATTGATTGGAGTTTTGGGATTGAAGAGCACTAACACACAGTACAAATATGAACACTTAAATATATTATAAAATTGAAAGTGTTTAATTATGTACGTATTATATTTAATAAGATACGAAAATTTGACACTTATTCTAATCACCATAAAAAGATAAAAGAAAGGAAAAATTATATGGTTAATCTTTATATTTTCGCTAAACTTTCAATCTGATCCTTAGGTTTTAGGTGCTCATAGTAAAAATGATTTATAAATTAGTTCTTATTACTATATTTTTGTCAATATTGTCATATATACAAGTTTATTTTGGCTCATTGTCTTTTTTATTTTGATTGTAGCTTAAATTATACATATTTCGAGTATTAAAAGAATACGTAATTACTTCTATTAATAAAGTTTAATAAGATACTTATATAATTTTAATTGTAAATGCTAAATTTAAAAATTTATAAACTATAAGGATCTAATTATAAATATTTGAACTTTAGGGATTAGATTAAAAATTGGCTAAAACTTTGGGGATTAAAGGTAAATTTTTCCTGAAAGAAAATTCATGCTGACCTCTTGTTTATTCTTAAATAAAAATAAATCAGGGGATTATAGTCGTGCAATTTTTTAGATAATTCGATAAGTTTCTACGAAAAGCAATGACGAAATGACTCCAACGAAGCTGAATATTCTGACTAATATGCAATTAATATTTGACTTAACAGTCGAAAGAAGAACAGAACTTGAGATGGGATTCTATTGTATCATTGGCCTCAAAAAAGAAAAAAAAAGACCCCGGAAATGCAAAAGAGCAAAACTGATGAGCAAGCAGTTACATGACATCATTGAGAACATGCCAAAAAGAAACCAACAAATCCAGCCTCCAGAAAATAGTACAACGCATACCAAGTTTGACATTTCAACAACGCTGAAACTAATTTAAAATAATGAAAATATGATCAAGCATATGCTTGAATGAAAATAAATAGTTATTAAATATAATCAAATTTTAAAAATAAAAAATAATATATATATATATATATATATATATATATATACAAAATACTATTATGATAACTCAAAATATAGAACTAGAGAATGATAAAAAAATTATTAGAAAAATATACTTAAGTCATAGAACTTTTAATAATAATAATTAATTAGGTAGAGATTATGTAAATTTTTTTTTTAAAAACGTTGAGATTAAATCTATTAAAAAAATTAAAGGCTAGCTTTTCCATTATAATACTTACTAGCATAGAAATTCAAAGTAATTAAAATTTAAAATATTAGCAATCAAGTTAAATCAATTTTGCCACAAAAAAAACGTGAAATTCGTGAGTTTAAATAGTTGACTCATGATTTTGACAATTATAATGGAGATAATAATAGAATGGGCATGATAATAGTCAAAAAGATTGAAAAGTCCTTATGCCCAAAACATTAAATTGATATTTTAAAAATTATTTTAGGGTATTTTTAATAAATAATATTAAATTATTTATAATAAATATTAATAAATAATTTTCTAACTTTTTTATTATGTAATAAAAATTTTAAAAAATTTATTTTTTTTAAGTGAAAATTTTATTTTTCTAACTATTCACATCCCTCCATGTTTCTTAATCCAATCCTTCCTTTTTACCAACAAATGAGTGGGGCATCATGTTATGTTGCAGGAGGAAAAAGAGGGGGAAAAACATAATTTGAGGGGCATAGCTCATGGAAATCAGTAAAATTCTTTGGCTAATATGATGGAAAGAATTTTTGGTATGGATGGGAGTCTACTATCCCAAGAAAGCAACTCCCAACATACCAAACAATGTGCAAAGGCTTTGCAACCAATTTTCTCTTTCCTTTTCCTACTCTTGGGTTGTACCAAACATGCCCTAAGTGCCACCTAAATTGTCAAGTAGTAAATACCAAATCACTAATGGCATACAAATATATATATATATATATATATGCAAGCATGCATGTATAGATAATTAGATATATTGAACTATTTGAGGGAATGATGCAAGATGGTTATGAAGGAATTCACACAGATGATAAAGAAACTTGCAGAAGAGCTGTTGGATTTGCTATATGAGAATCTTGAACTAGAGAAGGGGCACCTCAATAAGGCCTTCTACGGATTAAAAGGACCAAATTTTGGCATCAAGGTTGCCAACTATCCTCCTTGCCCCAACCCAGAGCTTGTGAAGGGTCTTTGTGCCCATACCTATGCTGGCTGGATCATCCTTCTCTTACAGGATGACAAGGTCAGTGGCCTCAACTTCTCAAATATGGCAAGTGGATTGATGTGCCTCCAATGCGCCACTCTATTGTTGTCAACCTTGGTGACCAACTGGAGGTAATTCCTATGTTGTGACTAATACACAATTCTTCAAATGATTTATGTGTATGTGATCTTGATTCATATCTAAACATTGGCATGGAAAGACAGGTAATCACAAATGGGAAGTACAAGAGTGTGGAGCACCGTGTGATTGCACAAACCAATGGAACTAGAATGTCTATAGCATCATTCTACAATCCAGGTAGAGATGTTATCATATACCCAGCACCACCATTGGTGGAGAAAGAGGCAAAGGAGAAGAACCAAGTTTACCCAAAATTTGTGTTCGAGGATTACATGAACATTACAAAAAAAAAAAGCCATATAGCTACAGTCATTTTTAGTGACAAATGACAAAACTGTAGGTATAAATAATTTATACCTATAGACAATTTAAAACAACTATGAGTATAAGTACTTTTATAGATGATCATATTTACCTATAGTTCTTAACTGCAGGTAAAAGCCTTAACAAAATTTTTAACATCATTAGCCTTGGTTATCAGTTGTAGGTAAAACCCTCTCACATTCTTTTATCTTTTTATCTGTAATTGTACTCTCGTGGAGCCAATTACCCTAAAATGCCCACTCTCTCATGTGCAATCCCTAAAACATTACCCTCTCCTTTGGCCAATGCTCTCCATCAATTTTTTAGCATAAAGTTTCTCATCATTAGGTCTTTGGTTTGCTGTGGGTTTGCCTTCCTAGTTCGACGCATGTTATGGGTTCATCTTCCTTGGACGCACACTGTTCGTGGACACACTGTGGGTTCACCTTCAGGTAATTTCCTTTTTCTTGTTTGCTCTGTCTTTCTTCTACCTTTTTGTTTATTTGGTTTCTTCTTTCAGATTCTCATATGGGTTTGCATTCTTCGATATAGGTTTGCCTTCTCTGTTCATATTTTGATATGGGTTCAACTTAGTTATCTTGTTTCGATTTTGTGGTTTTATCTATTTGGTTTGCTTGGGCTATTTCACACTCAGCTGTTGAAGACCATTTTTATTTTGTGAGTGTGTGTTTCTGAATGCATATGAATCAAGGTACTCATCGTTCTGGTTTTGTTAAATTTGTTTCCATTATTTTATTGGTATGTAATTTGTAATGGATGTAGTGTATAATGTATTATGAAGTTTTATCCAATTAATTGTTGATATAAGTGTAAATGGTGGTGGAGTCACATATGTAAGTTGTAATGTTTGGCTGTAGACCAAGTGCTGAACTACTTTGTTAAGTTTTACATCCCTGTTAAATATTGAGCAGAAATATAAATACAGTGTCTCATAAGCTGAAGTCTTACATCAATAAACAAGTTATAGGATAGACAAAGTCTGATCGTTACCAAGTCTAAAGTCTTACATTCCTGTTAATTTTTACCAAGTCTGATTGTTGCCTTACATTTCAAATACCTTTGTATAAAACTTATAGGACAGACAAAATTTTCAATGGAGGGCAACAATATTGTCAATTATATAATCTTTTGTCATGCACTTTGATTTACATTAAGCAACAAACAATAAGATTGAAAACTAGATTATTTAATCATGACTCACTGACATATTTTGATTTGTATATCTATGTAAACTTTAGGATGATCTGAAAAAGATAATGGATGGAGAGGAATGCTCACAAAATTTAGAAAACACTAACTTTACATCTTGGAAGGACGATGCATATTTCAAAGTCTTTGGACCTAAAAAAAGAGGACATGTGCATTGTCTAGGGAAGATTCCAACTGCCAAAAGTGCTAATGCCCCTTTACTTCCTGACACACAGGTAAATATAAGACTTTAAAATGTTGAGATTTTGTGGGCAAACTTTTTGACTTTAATCCAATGACTTTCTAGAGATGAAGTGAATGAGATTATGGAGGCAACATTTGGAAAGGTTTAATATAATTCTTACATTGCATCTATGCTATCTTTATATCCAAATGACTTGTAAATAAATGTTTAGTTTATTGATTTCTATGTGGGTGCCTAATGGTAATGGTGACCCCAATGGCCATCCAGGGTCTTCAACCTCAAGCAATCCTGATGTGAATGGTATGTCTATAAATTAAGTAAATTAAAGTTAGTTATCTTCTTAAATTTTGGTTTTGTTCCTCTTTACTAAATAGCATCATTTTTAACATTTTTATTATTGACTTTCAATGTGCAGATTAAAGCCCACAAGTTTCAAGAATATACAAAGTGGACTTCTTGGATAGGAGCTATGTTGCAAAGTTAGATGTATTATGCATATGGGTTCTTACACTCTTAACTTATTATATAGTGCCCACATTATCATTTGATTTGGAAAAGTCATATAGAAGGTGATAGATAGACTCCATATTTTTTATGGATGTTATTTTCCATAGGAGGTGATAGACTCCTTATTTTGTATGGATATTATTTTGTATAAGAGGTGATAGATAGACTCCTTAATTTAGTACCAATGTAGTGAAAGGTGAATTATAAATAGATGTCAAATGAATAAAATATCATGTTATACTGACAACAAATGTCTGTGGGTAAAGGTTTTAATGACAACAAAAGATAGGTAACAAAAGATTTTAGTGATAGCAAAATGCCTGTGGGTAAAGGTTTTAAAGTCATATAAGATGTTATAGTGACAGTTAAGCATGTATGGGTAAACGTTATAACATTATACTCATAGTTTGTAAATTATAGGTAATGGCCATATTGATAGGAAAAAAAGCATTGGTATAAAAAAGAAAAGCAGATGGAAATTTAGACAGTGGGTATAGGTCAATTGGGGTTATACCTACGAATTTATACTTTTTACCTATGGAAAATAACTGTGGGTGTAGGGCAATTTTCTTGCTTAAGTGGGGTTGTGTTGCTTTAGGAGGAAATGTAATTGATTCAAGGAGGATGAGATAAATAACAAAAGCTTAGGGCTTAATTTCTTAATTGGGTTAAGATTTCTTACAATAGTGGGCAAATGTGATTACTTGTACTTTAGTATGTAGTGACCAAAATTTATCAATAAAAGTTGAATTCTTTTGTATTTTCTTTTCTCTCTATGTTGGGTTTTTGGCGATCATTTAGGATATATGTTAACCAAGGTAGAATATCAAATCCAAAGCTCATATTTAAACTAAGACAATAATTTTTTTTTGAATAACACTAAATGATTTATTGAGATAAAGGTGGGATACTTATTTTTCATTTAGAAATACATCGAGATAAATGAATTTGTATGATTGTGGGCAACCTTACATACAAATTCAATATTTGAGAAAACAGAATTCCAAATGGAGAAGAAATGGGATTTCCAGCAATACGGGATATCTCAGTTCTTCGTTACTTATTTGACGACTGTTAATTTCTCTGGTTACATACAAAAACACACTGAATACATAAAAGAGAATCAACAATAGTATTCTTCTTTCAGTCAAAAGAGCCAATAATGACAGCGACAGTGTAATATACGATTGTTCAAGCACTAGATCCAACCAGGTTAGTATTATACACTTATATTAGGATTACAAAGCTGTGTCTTTACTTAAATTTACATGCTTCAAGGTTGGATTGCATTTGAGTTTGCAATTATATTATAAGAGTAATGAATATTTCTCACAAATACAATATTCCTATTGATAACGTAATAAATTATTAAATATTACTAAATATATAAAACAGTATTTTAATTTTTAAATAGATTTATTATTCTAATCAAATTCATAAATACTGCACACAAAATCTTTCAATAAAATATTGTTTTATTTAATTATTAATTACATCATAATTAGATAATATGGTGTTCCTAAGAACATATATAATCATTATACTCATAATAAGTGTTTAGGGTTTTGTTTCTATCCCTCTCCTCGGATAATTGGTTGGCAAGTTAACCACAGATCCAAGACACCACTAAATAGGCAATATTAGAGAAGTACACTGATTCAGCAGACTTAATATATTGCAATTGTTGCTATAGCTAGCCATGGCAGAAGAGATTGAAGCTGTGTTTATCTTTCATCACCTTTTCCTCGTTGTAATACTGTTTTCCTTTCTTTCCAAATGGATTAGTCTCCTCACCATATTTAAATAGATTTAATATATCACAATTCTACAATTAATAATGCTATCAAGCTCATGAATCACGATTCGGTGTAAATATTGAAATGGTTGCTGTCTGCGTTTGAGCTAGACCAAGAGGTTCCTGTGAATGTTTAAATGGATGAGAGATACTAAACTCTTTTGCAACAATTGTAATTTTCATCATGAATACCATATTACATTAATATTTTCATAAAACAGGGATCAGATATCACATCATTATTTAACATGTATAAAATGCATGTGACTTAGGAATATTAATACCATTAATTAAGTAACGGTTTACTTAAAAAGGTTTTTGTTGAGATAAGACTGAAATTTATGGAACTATTTAAGAGACTTTAAACTTATGGAAATATTTAAAAACAAAATAAAGTTAAAAAACTAACCTACTATTTTAGCCTTATTGATGATGTCATACAAACTGTGCTTGCAAGCAAGAATTAATAAACATGTTGGACAGGAGGATCTTGACTTCTTCCCCGTTTTATGCACTTTTGTAATGGACTTTATTATTGACATGTCTACTTTTAGTGATTAGTTCGATGTATCAAATGTACGTAAACAAGACATTAACCTCTTCAAAATATTGGAATGGTGTTTATAGCTTTATCTTTTTGACGAGGACTTGCAAGATAACACGAACTAGCTCTATGCCATTATTCCGTATGACAATAACAATCACGTGTTTGAATGAAAGCATGCATATATTGTAATTGTTCAAAATTTTGCTTTCCTCTTTGGTCAAACTCAATATAGGACAGTGCATGCATCCTTCCCAATTCCTATGATGAAAAGAAAACAAAGCCTTCAATTTTCCTTGATCAGATGTATTTCCACAAATGCATAAGAATGCCAAAAATGTAGTCTGCTTAAATTAATCGTTTATTATAATTTTATATGTTGCCTATTACATGCAATCTCTATGTTTTAATCTGAGACCTAATCCTCCACAGAATTAAAATTACTACAGTTCGGTAATAAATCTTAATTGTTGAATAAAGCAGTTTTTTTTTTTTTCAATTTTGATAAATAAGAATTACCGAATTAATTTTAAATGCAAACTATTAGATTTAATGCAATAGTCAATAATAGGCATCAGATTTGACTGTGAAATCATTAATGGAGGTGATCATTTTTAGTTTCTGTCCATCATAAAATCACTTCATCCATCATTTGTTATCAATTAATAAATTGTGACAAAATAATTAAGATAATCATTTAAAAGAAAAAATCATAACTCCTAATGATGATGACTAATAAACTAAAATTAACTCTTCAATTTATTTTATAAGTAGGTCATTAAAGAAACATAAAATTGTGCGACATTAGACAAGTTGATCAATACAAAATTTCTTTGAAAGATTATGGGAATAAATAAGATATTTTTTTGGAGTTCCAGATTAAACCTAAATACCTAATGCTCCTCGTGTTGCAAATGAAGGCAACATGGAAGGAAAACAAAAGTAGTCAACTTAAATTGTGGAAAACGAAATTAATATTTGTTTCTTTTTCTTTGACCACGACTAGACCCTATTGCATTTGAAAAATGGACAGAAAAACAAAATGAATACCCACATGCCTGTACAGTTTGGCATAATCCTCGACTTATCATTATAACGAACCTAGTAGTTGAATTTTATCAACTTTTAATTTTCAAAAAGTGTTTTATTATAATATTCTAAAAGCATAACATTAAAATATAATATATTACTGTACCTCTAAAGACACCACCTGTGTGTTAAATGATTTTATCCAGTTATATTTCTTAACAAAAAAAAGTAACATAACATTAAAATTAATTCCTATGTGTAAAAATTTAAATAACAAAAAACATAAAATATAATATTAATTCAAAATTATTTTCAGAAACCAAAGTAATTTTTATAAGTCATGTAAATTGAGACTTATTTTCTAGCGTGAGATGCCCGATAATGATGCAGACATACAGCAAATTCTAAACAATATGAACTTTTCAATGGGAAAACAAAATTTCTGATTTCATACGAGTTTGGTTTCTGTCCTATCAAATCTGTAAATTCAAATTGATTCGAATGACAAGTTTGAAAATTCTCGTTATTGACATGGGGCGCTTATTAAACCATTCATTTAAAGTATTAAAAAACTTGACCTCATCCAATTGGATATGAAGAACATATAACTGAAATAGTAGACAACCAGTTTCCAAGTAATTTCCACTCATAAAATTCCCACCTTTTCCAAATGCAATGGGGTAGTGGTCAAAGAAGAAGAAATAAATATTCCTTTTCCACAATAACAGTTGAGTACAATTCTTTTCCTTCCTTGTTGCCTTCTTTGCCAACAAAATGAGCATTAATCTAATCTGAATTAATTAAGTTCATGCGTATTAATGGAAAATTACGAATTTTTTTAATTTATGATTTTCTGACGGATAAAATGATAAGGTTATATCTACTACTACTACCACTACTACTACTAATAATAATAATAATAGAACATGGGAAGGATACATGCACTTGTCCTTTCACTGGAAACAATATGCCTAATTTTGGGTAGCTATTCAGTTTTTGAATGCAAATTTTGAACAGAAGTCTTTGAAAATATATAAATTTCATGTGATAGGCAACAATTACATTATGTTCACGCTTTTAAAAAAATGTGATCGTTAAAGACTTGTAAGCTTTTCATAGTAAGAGACCAATAGCAGCCTATTCTATTATGGGGAATTTATGTATACCTTTAGTGCCGAAATTTAAAATGAGAAATTTCATAAAAAAATAATTGTTAAATTGGCAACAAATCAATCGCCACCAGCTGCTAAAATTATCCACAATATATCTGACGTATTAAATATCGAATTGGATAAGAGAATTTGGAGCTTACTCTAATCGCCAAAACAAAAAAGAAAAATTCATGCTGACCTCTGGTTTATTTTTAAATAAATAACTTGGGGAATATGATATTGGAATTTGAGAGTTCATTCGACAAGTTTCTAAGAAAAGCAACGATGAATCGAAATGACTCCAAAGAGATGAAAAGAACAGAACAAGAGATGGAATTCTTTTATATTATTGGCCACAAAGAAAAGAAACGCGGAAATGCAAAATTACAAAACTGATGTGCAAGCAGTTACAAGACATCACTTTGAGAACACGCCAAAAGGAAACCAACAAATCCAGCCTCCACAAAAGAGTACAATGCATGCCAAAGTTGACACTTCAACAACGCAAAGTAATTTAAAATAATTAAAATATGATCAATCTTCTGTTTCAGCTACTATAAATAGCACAACCCAAGCGTTCCAGTCCACATAGAGAAATTAACAAACATTGCTCAGACAAGAGTCGAGAAAGAAAGAGAGTTTAAACCTTTGAGATGGAGAACTTCCCAGTAATCAACTTGGAGAAGCTCAACGGAGAGGAGAGAAAGGCTACCATGGAGAAAATCAATGATGCTTGTGAGAATTGGGGATTTTTTGAGGTATTCTATCCCATGAACCTGGCCAAAGCATTTTCCGTACTTGTGTCTACAAATATGCAATATCTTTTTCAATTTCGGCTTTGATTAGGATCCAAATTCTGATAGTGCTATCCCTGAGACAACGCCAAAACTGCTGAATCATTTGCATTTAACTCAAGATTGATTTTCTTTCTCTTTATTCATTGCAGCTGGTGAACCATGGAATACCCCTTCAACTTATGGACACTGTGGAGAGGTTAACGAAGGAGCATTATAGGAAATGCATGGAGCAAAGGTTCAGGGAGCTTGTGGCAAGCAAGGCCCTCGAGGGCGTCCAAGCTGATGTGAAGGACATGGATTGGGAGAGCACCTTCTTTGTACGACACCTTCCAGAGTCAAACCTCTTTGAAATCCCAGATCTCTCTGAAGAATACAGGTTACAACATCGAGATAATGTTATATCTAGCACTTCAAACTATATGAAAACACTACACCTTTTATCATATAGTGTCAGTATCCTATCAAGAATGGATGCCTAAAATGTGCATCAAAATTTGTTATTCGGGACAGTAATAGATATGCAAGCATGCATGTATAGATATATTGAACCTTTTTAAGGGAATGATGCAGGACGGTTATGAAGGAATTCGCACAGAAGATAGAGAAACTTGCAGAGGAACTGCTGGATTTGCTATGTGAGAATCTTGGACTAGAGAAGGGGTACCTCAAGAAGGCCTTCTACGGATCAAAGGGACCAAATTTTGGCACCAAGGTCGCCAACTACCCTCCTTGCCCCAATCCAGAGCTTGTGAAGGGTCTTCGTGCCCATACCGATGCCGGCGGGATCATCCTTCTCTTGCAGGACGACAAGGTCAGTGGCCTCCAACTTCTCAAAGATGGCAAGTGGATTGATGTGCCCCCAATGCGCCACTCCATTGTTGTCAACCTTGGCGACCAACTGGAGGTAAATTCTTATTATTTGCGTATTACACAATTCTTCAAACAGTTATTGTGCTCGATTCACATTCTTAACAATATATTGGTTTGGAGAAATAGGTTATCACAAATGGGAAGTACAAGAGTGTGGAGCACCGTGTGATTTCACAAACCAATGGAACTAGAATGTCTGTAGCATCATTCTACAATCCAGGTAGTGATGCTATCATATACCCAGCACCACCATTGGTGGAGGGAGAGGCAATGGAGAAGAACCAAGTTTACCCAAAATTTGTGTTCGAGGATTACATGAAGCTCTATGCTGGGCTCAAGTTTCAGGCAAAGAAGCCGAGATTTGATGCCATGAAAACTGTGAACTCTACCAATAGCATGCTTCCTACGACAGCTTAATCAATTGGAGTTGTTTTGCTTTAGGAGGAAATATAATTGATTTTTGGAGGAAGAGATAAACAACAAATAATCAAGGCATATTTTATTCATTGAATTACGATTTCTTACTATTGTGGGCAAATATGATTACATACATGTACTTTAGTCACCAAAATTGATCAATAAAAATTGCATTCTTTAGTTATTTTCTGTTATCTCTATGTTGGATTTCTGTTTGATTAATTAGCTTTGAGCATTGAAGTTAGTTGCAGCTAGCTGACGTATTTTAAACCGAGAAGGTAGCTTTATTAAATTCAAATGTCATCTTTAAACCAAGAAACTAATTATTTTCTTAGGAAGAAAATCAACATTTAGAGCAAATGCATGTTTCTAAGTGATTTATTGAGCTAATTGTAGCATGGTTTTTTTTTTGGTACTATCTTTCATACCGTTCTCTTTCTTTAAGGATATTAATATTTTTTTTGTAAGTAGATTAGAGACACTCAAGATTTGTTTTGGGTAAAATATATTAAAAAAAAATCTTGGGAAAACTAAAGTCCACATAGAGGATCTCATCTCCACCTTTGTTTCTACTGTATTTGCCTTCAAACGCATCCCGAATATTTTTTAGAGATGTTAAAGATGAGTAGAGATTCACAGTTGGACGTGCTTAGAATTTAACTAAACAAACTTTAAATAATTCATACACGAGGACTAACATTTTTTTTTTCAAACATGAAAAATTTTATTAATTCAAACTATCTTGGAAAGAAATTTTGGATTTATCAACTTGTCTTGTGTCGCACAATTTTATTTTTATTTAGTGACCTACTTACGAAATAAATGGATTAGTTAATTTTAGGTGGTTACACATAATTAATAGGAGTTGAAATTTTCTTTTTCAAATGATCAACTTAAATTATTTTATGACAATTTATTAATTGATGAGAAATCAATAAATGAATTTATAGGCAACATTTAAAATTATATCACTAGATTTATTTTCGCCGACCACATTTTTGGCATTCTTTCTGCCTACATATGGAAATACATCTCATTAAGGAAAATTGAAGGCTTTGTTTTCATTTCGTCATAGGAATTGGTAAAGAATGCATGCACTTTCCTATTTTCTTAATTTGGCCAAAGAGCAAAAAAAAAAAAAAAAAAAAAGAAAAAAAAGAAAATTGGACTTGAAAAGACTAATTCAGTGGAAGACAAGAAGTACAGCATGCACATACATGCTTTGAAAACATGTGATTATTATTGGCACACAGAATAATAGCTTACTGTTCTTGTTAGCTTGCAAGTCATCGTCAAAGGATTAAGCAAAATATAAGCACCTTTCTAATATTTTAAAGAGAGTAAGTTTGGTTTACAAAAATTTGATAGATCGAATTAATCACCAAAAGTAGACATGTCAAAAAAAAAAAAAGTTCTTTGCAAGAGTGCATAAATTAATCAAAGGAAGCTAAATTGGAAGGAAATAGTCAAGAAGTTCCTGTTTAACATGTTTGTTAATTCTTGCATGCTACATAATTAGAAAAGGCACAAATTCTAATTTCACCAACACTTTCTCTCTAGTCGTCAGTACAAAACCATTTGGTGGAAATGGAATGTAGTAATCCATTACTATGTTTGGTTTGATGCTGACTGAAATGGCAAGGGGAAAAAAGATAGCTAATTGAATGACAATAATACCCTCAATAAAAATATTTTACATTGTTTATTTGTAGAAAAATATAGTTAATTTAACTACCCATAATAAAAGGACACAGTAATATTCATTTATATATTATGATAAGAAAACGCAGCTTCAATCTCTAAGACTCTAACCATGGTTGAACCAAGTTGCTTCAATCTTTCTCTTCATCGTTTCATAGAAAGAGAATGGAGGATCCTGGTCTGTGAGTGTGCTTTGGTGGTGGTGGTGAAGCATTGTCTAAAATTGTTTTCCCTCGTCCAGAAATAATTTTGCAGAAGTATTTCAAACAGAACAAAATTATTGAAACATGGTGGGATAGTAATAAATTGAAGCATCAGATCGCCGGAGTACTGAGCGATGAAATGAAGGCAAGAGCAACTGTGGAATATGTTTGGCAATTGGTACTTGGTTAAGGGCACTTTCATCATATAAAAGGGATTCTATGGAATGGCTGTGCAACACTCAGGAAAATTGTAGACCAATAATTTTGACTGATATTAATAAAATTAAGTTATGACCTATTTGGTTAGGAAATGAAGAAAAGCGATAGGTGGAATTAAAATAAATCTCAGGTAAATATATGAAAATTTTTAAAGAGTTAGGCAAGATATATGGTTGCAAGAAGGGGGGATTTATCTTGAAAGGTTGGCACAATGGCTAAGTCTTACTTCCTCTATCCACAATGTGCTGTGTCCAAACCCTAGTTCTCCCCTATGCTTATTTTTTTCAATGGCAACATGTGGCTTTAGTTTAGGTGAAATGACAAATTTACCCCACCCTCTTCTTCTCATTTGTGTATACTCTCTCCTGCGTGTTAGAAATTAGGTACCAACAAACAACGCGTTTTCTCCTCTCCTCTCAGTCATCGCCGAGCAACTCCATTAATAGAGTTAAGGTATGGCCAATGAAGCTTTTACGACTACGAATACACTAACTATTTATTAATTGCCGGTAAAATGTTTGGTGGCAATTATTTTTGTTGTTAATGTACAAAATAATAGATACTAAAAATGTGTTTTGAGGTAGTGATTTCAGAGATTTGACTCCCTCATCATTAAGACATTTAATGCTTGATTACCTTTACTGTCAAAACTATTGATGCAGATCCATTTTTGGCTTTTTTTTAAAGAAAAATTGTATTAGTCGTGAGCTATGATAGCTCGTGATAGTCATTTTGTCACACCTCAAACTTCCAGATTGCAACCAACACAGATAACAGGAATAATCCATTCTTGTAAGCCTATCACTATGTTTCATGACTGAATTATAAATCATATAATCATGTAAATTCATGGAAATCTCATTACCAAGCAGATTAAGTCATATATTTTTTGTAGGAATTTTGGCAGAGTCTCCTTTGTAACTGAGGTCTCCCGAAATTACTACAAATATTTGCCCATAACAACAAAATCCAGAAAAGAGAGCTCAACTTTCAAATCATCTAGTAACTAATAAACTATAACAAAATAGGGGAATGGAGAACCTGTAGTGGTCATCCATACATATTTATAGTTATTTACATTTTTGACAAATTATATTATTACAAAAGTATAAACCCCAACAAAATAAGAAATAAAATCCTTTGCAGTACCAGTAGAGCTCTTCTAGCCCTCGCGATCAGAAAACTGCTTTAGATGTTTCTTGAAATTAAATAAAATATAAATGGATAGCATTCCAGTAATAAAGCCAATACAAATACCTTGAGGTATGCAGAGTTCTATACAATTTAATTCATGATAACTTCTCAAATATATCATATTATACCTGTTAGCACTAACCTTTTGAAATAATCAATTCTCTGTGAATCAACATTTAAATCCTTACCATAATAAATCATACACATGCATTACTTACATAGAATATAAAAATAACTATCATATATTCATTTCCATGGAAATCAAGTTGGTTAAGGGTACTCAGCCCTTGGATAATATGTTTATCGATCGAGGATCCATAGCCCTCGATGAAACTATATTCATCGGTCAAGGGTACTTAGCCCTTAGATAATTTAAATCAGACAGTCATGAGACACAAAACTCGTGTTATTTAATTTATCTAATACTCACTTTCAACACAATTCTCTTCTGAATGTTCTTACATAAATAACATGTCACAATAACATATAGCCTGTCAGTGATATTATAACTGCTTTATATGAGTTATGTAATATCACACATAAATCATAATTCATTTGAAAACTAAACAAGTCTGTAGGCTATTTCCTTGTTAACAATAGGACAATAACCACAAAAATTTCCATTACAGAATAACATAATTGATAAACAATAGCATGTATCATGTGATACAAAGTAGTCTAGAATAATCTTGCCTTCTTTCTCTTGGTTATAAGATATTTCATTAGATACTTCTTATATCACAAAAGTACAATTTCCTTAATTCACCATCACCAATACACTTTGATTTAGGCTTATTCCAATGCCTCTTAACAAGTTCATAAATAGAAAAGACTTACTAAAAACAACCAAAATATCTACAATTCTAATACTAACCTATAATATCAACTCAACTCATAATTCAAATTAAGAAGAGTTTTCTTCTTTCAGTTCATATCATTTCCATAGCCAAATTCATGTTAAACCTCCTTATTTACCACTAAAAACAATCATACCTTAGACATAGTTCATATTCCTTGATTCCACCACATGACTTGCTCAGTTTTTTTCATCAATTAAATTCACTTCCTTATAAACTTACTAATTATTCAAATTCATCCTAGGTTGCCATACTGTAACTCTTCCTTTCACCTTTAACCAAGCTTAGCCAAGAAGAACCATAAAATGTCATTTCATAAACATTAATAGTGTTCATAAATTACTAGCTTTAACCATTAAATTCCAAAATTTTGCAATTCTCTGTTTAACCCCAAAAATTTGGAAAATTTTTGGTTTAGTCCCAAGGAAAACCAATCTCTAAAACTTGTCCAAAAACATGTTTCCAAGACTAAAATTTAAAGGGAAAGGACCAAAAATCAATCTACCATCAATATCACCATGAAAAATTGAGCAAAACTCACAAAAAAAAAAAAAAGATCATTGAAGCTTCCTCTTCATGGCTGTCGAAATGAACGGTGAAAATACAGTGTTGTAGCTGGAAATTGCAACACATGATGGTTAGAAGATCATCATTGGTGAATGGGAACACTAGCTAGAAGCTGGGGCAGTGGCAACGTAGTGATAGTGGAAGGAGAAATTGAGAGAAAGAGCTTAAAGTTTTCTATAGAAAAAAATTGATCAGGAAGGAGAAGAAAGGAAGTGAGGGGCAATTTGGTAAACTCACATAGCAGGACACGTGGCAGTACCAGAAAAATTCTGAGGGAGGAGGAAACTGGGTCTTGAACCCCTGCCATTAGACTGTGGACACCAAGGTCTTACCACTAAGCCATAGTTCATTATTTGATTACCAACCTACACCAAAGATCTTTATGCTTTTACTCTTTTTAAGAACAAACCTTACAAGTGTTACACATTCTTTTTTTATTTTTTTAATTTTAAAATATGTAGCATCATTTAACAGACCCTAACAAGTGTTGCGGCCCATATGAGACCGCTATATGTAGCTATCTCATACAACCTGTTATTAGTCTGGGTCAGTTTGACCTTAACGAATAGACGTGGCGATTACTAATTGGTCCATTTCGATTGCAATGCTTCTTGATTGGCCAGTTGTAGAAAACATTATCTAGAGTTTAGAAAAAACAAAGACATCTGATGGTTATATTGCAAAACCCTCTGTCATCCCTTTCCTCTAGCTTTCAATTTTGAATGCCCTCTGAAAGTAACTTCAAGTTAGTTTGTTGCAATTTTGAGTATAAAACATCTCAAGAGAAGTTGCGTCTGTGAAGTGCATATTTTTACTGGTGATTGCTGCAAGTGGTCCCATATAATTCTTGTCTAAGATTTTTTCAACAAGTGGTCCCCAATTTGTAATCTAATGCTTCCTTTTCTTATGTTTTTTGCCAGCATCCTTCCTTTTTCATAAATTTATGTTGCAAACATGCATTTTGGGTAGGTAAAGGATAGTGAAACTTTGTTGTTTATATTTAAAAGTTTATAATAGTTGGCATATATTAGATAGTAGAAATTAGTTAGGATTTAGAGATGTGATTGTATGGAAAGTTGAAGCTCTATCATTATTATTATTATTTTGACATTGAAGATTGAATTTGTTAGAAAAATCTATTAAGAAAGTTGGTTGAAAAAAAAAATATATATTACTAGTAAAAGAAATGGCTAAAAATTGTATGATGGGGAAAATTTGAAATTATATAATTGAAAATTTTAATTCAAAAATAATAATAAAATGTAAAAAAATGTAATGAGTTTTGCAAATTAAACATAGGATTTATTTGAGAAAGTTTTGTTGGAAAATTTAATTGAAAAAAATAGTAATAATGGTAAAGTTGGAAGAAACAGAAAAAAAAATGTAGTGGGACAAAATCATAAAAGCATGGAAAAATACAATAATAATAGAAATTTGAGAATTATAGATAAATAAGTATATAATATTATATAGGTGATATGTATAAGTTGAAAATTTAAAAAGTGGATTTTCATTAGAATATCAAGAACTAGAAGAACAAAAGTATTAAATATATGAAAAATTTTGAAGTAGATTTAGTATATTAATATATTTAATATTAATAAGACGTAATATTGAAATGTACTTGGAAAATAAAAAATATTAATAATGGTATAGTTGAAAGAAATGGAAAAAAAAAAGTTGTGGTTGGAAAAAAGATGATAAATGTATGGTAGAATTGTAATAATGGAAGATTGGAAATTATAGATAATATAGATGATATGTAGAGGTTTATGATTTAAGAGGTGGATTTAGGTTAGAATATTAACTAGGAGAATAAAAAATATTAATTGTATAAAAATTTTGAAGTAGATTTAGTACATTTAATATATTATATTAAATGTATAAAGATTTTGAAGTAGATCTAGCATATTTAATATTATATATATATATATATATAAAATATAATATTAGTAAATTGTACACATTAATGAAATGTGATTGGAAAATTACGAATAGTAGTAATTGTAAAGTTGGAAGAAATGGAAAAAAAGATGTGGTGGGGAAAAAACCATAGATGTATCGTAAAAATATAATAAAAGAAATTGGGAAATTATAGATAAAGAAGTGTATAATGTTGAAGATAATATGCATAGGATGAAGATTTAAAATGTGGATTTATATTAGATTGTTAAGAAGTAGGAGAACAAGAATATTACATGTAGAAGATTTTTGAAGTAGATATAGCATTTTTAATATATAATTTGTGATATATTTAATATATAATATTAAATATATAATGTATATAATGTATCATTGAATACATAATGCATTATTAAAATTATATTAAATACAGGTAAGTGGTGGAAAATTGTATAAGAGGAAAAAGTAATAATTTAAGTAATTAATTATTTTAACTATTGTATACACTTGTCTAGCTAAAGGAAAAGTGAGTAAAGAGAAAAAGATTGTATGCATATATACAAATGGGGAAATAATCAACATCAAGGAAGGCACGACATTTGTGTGTGACATGGTTGATGTAATGAGAGCTAACAAAGAGTGCAGTTGGCTATAAGCTTTAGTTGGAAGCAAATCAATTTGTGTCACAGTTGGTATATAGACACTAAATGTCTTTATGTTCAACTCGGTATAGAGTGTGTAGGTTGCGAGATGATGATGGCATTCAATTAATGTAGAAGGCAAATGTGAGATTCCCAACCCATTTGAGTTCTGTTACACTGTGTACACACATCGGAATAGCAAAACTGGACTTGAACAACAATATTGGGCAACAAGAAAACTATGTTGATTTAACACTCCCATGTAGTAGTCATCTAGTTGGTACTAATGAACATATAGTGAATGTGAATTATTATGTAGTAGATGTCACGACATGGATTCCACAAATAGAGTGTTTGCAACAATATGGTCTTAATATCCCTAATTATGCCTCACTACCAAGTTCTTCCCAGCTTCCACCTGGTGCTTCTTGGTTCCCTTCTATTGATTAGGATATTGAGGACATATTGGATGAATTTGAAAATGAGGATGAATATGATACCCCGCTAGAAGGATATGATGTTCCAAGTAATGATGATGATGATGATGGACAGGGTGATGGAGATAGAGTAGACACTGTGGGCATTGTAGATGTTGTTGTTAGTAATCGATATGTTGATCCTGCATCTGTTTTCTTTAACAAACTAATATGGGTGGAGTGAGGGGGTGTGAGTTAATTGATTCAGATGAGCAACCTGATATGACTAACAACCAATCTTTAAATGAAAACAATTTTTTACATGTGAAAATTCATTTGAAGAGTCTAACAGATATCACATATAAAGAATTTCACACATAATTTCACCAATTTTCAAGATAAAAATGATTTTTGATGTTCAAAATTTCATTTCAAGGAATCTAGAGAACTCAAAATCTTTCATTTTCATGCTTAAGAGATATATATAAGGTAATGAGTAAAGATTTGAAACATTATATATCAATTAAGCACAAAATGATTATACTTGATCACAGGTTCAAGTATAGGAAGATCACTTAATAGAGAAACATATATATTTCAAAAGCATGTACCCATCTAGCAAATCCAATATCATATAATTAATATTTGAACATGGATTGCTAGAGAAGTATGAAAAGGACACGAATACTTAAATAATAATTTGTCACCCAATCATGATATTTAAACAATGCATATAAAGTAGGTAAGATATCATCATAATTGTAGTCTTTCATGTCCTTGCATTCAATTATTTAGCATTGGTGTGAAGTTGCTTGTTCTCCGCTTTGAATTTTGACACCAATATCCAAGCTCCAAGCATTTTAAAATATATGCTTCATTAGGGGTGGTTGTTTCTCTTCTG
This sequence comes from Delonix regia, assembly GCA_037074485.1. Taxonomy (NCBI): domain Eukaryota; kingdom Viridiplantae; phylum Streptophyta; class Magnoliopsida; order Fabales; family Fabaceae; genus Delonix; species Delonix regia. The sequence continues at coordinate 33,834,127 of CM073452.1, read as the reverse complement.
TCTATATTGTTCATTTGTATGATATTCTCAAGGAATAACCCATCTTGAACCTTTCACTCTCAAGGAATAAGGATTTATAGAGAAACAAACTCTCACAACAAAGCATATAGAACAAAGAAGCATTAATGCAATAGAGAGCTGATAAGAAGATGATTCTTATGACATGAACACTTTTAAATGTTTTTCATTATTAATAGCTAATGGTCCAATAGATGCATTGAGAGTAAGAGAGAAGTCAAACTCTTCAAAATTTGTAAGTTTTATTGTCTCTTGCTTTGTTATTTTATGGTATTTCCAAAATTGACTTATTCCTTCAAAACATGAACATCTAAGTTATTTACCTTTTCTTTCAAATTTCATGATTTTATTTTTCTCTTCTATTTGATTTCATGATTATTACATTTTCTCTTCTAATTTCATGATTTTAATTTTTTTAATTTTTATTTAATGATTTAATTTTCTCTTCTATTCTAATTTCATGATTTTACATTTCTATTTTATTTTGATTTCTTGATTTTATGCTTTTATTTTATTAAAACTTATTGCATATTTACATTTATTTGTTAACTATTCTTCAATTGCTAATCCTATTACTATTTCTTTTATTTAATTCCATTCAATCAAAATAATTTTATCATTTAAGACAAAAATTTTTAGTTTTTCTTTTGGAGTCGCCTGGGCTGCAGGCTTGGTAGCACTGGAACCAAAAATATCAAATGGGTTGTGGTATGGGCAATACTGTGACGTAGTAAATAATATTTGAGTTGTGTTACTGCCCATACTATGACCCTATAAATATATATATATAATAGAAATGGTTCATGTTTAATACATTTGGCAACAGAGGGAATGAGTAGATTTGGAGAGGGAAAGGAGTACAATGAAAAAGCCTATTGATTTTTGTTTAAAGTCTAGCATTATCATCTTCTGTCCAATGTGGCTTGGTTGAAAAACATGCAACACTGGTAAGTAGACAATCTCCTATCCTTAGTCGTGGTTGGAACTTGATTTTGGTGATAAATCTTTCTAAATTTCAGTATGCAATCATTTTCTTTCTTCATGATTTTGACAATTTCCCCCATTCATTTGTGTTTAGCATAATTAATTGGACCCTAATTTTTTAGATTGAATTTAAGGCTGGGTTTTAGAGTTCTAAGGGTTCTTGTGTGAATTTTGATGCCATGCCTCACCATTAAACAACATTCAAGTTAGAGGAAGTAACTATAAGGAAATACTAAGTGAGGTACACTTGTAATTTGTAAATATATGAATTGTTAAGGATTAGGAAGTGTTAGAGTTAATTTTGAGTTGATGAAGAGTGGTGTGTTAGTTTATAAACTGAAATTGCTTTAGGATATGAGTAGGTACATTCACTAGATGTCAAAAGGTTCTAAGCCCTTATGAGTTGTAGGTGTGTTCTTTTGGAAAAGTTAAGGTGGGTTGGTTTTGGGAATGAATAAAGAAGCCTCTCAAGTTCCTTGTGGACATGTTAAGATTGTTGTAGAATAATTATTGCGGTTAAACTATGGTTTATATATGTATATATATATATATATATATATAAGGATATATATATTAAAAGACCACTTGTTGGTTACATAAGAATGCCATTGTGAAAGATTGAATATATATTCATAATCATACTTGAATCAATTATGCCCCCACTCTATAAGATAGTTATTGATTAATGATTAAGCAAAATTGAAGAAGCATTACCATATAAATTGATATCAAACATATGGGAGCAAATGGTAAATTAATTTGGAATTTCCAATAGGGATTGATATGTTAAAGATTCTCATTATCTTTTACTTATTTAGGGACTTCTTTGCAATTTGGTGTTAACTAGAATTAAGGAGGATTAGGTTAACTAATAATTTGCAACATCCAGATGAGCAGATATCACCCTACTTATTTAACTTGTTTTTGTAGTCACTTCTTTATTAGTTTGTATTAATTCTATTTGAACATATTGTATTGCTCATTGTTTGTATCAACGATTTCTTTTTTAATTGGCATTTTATAAATACTATATTGTGAATGGAATTGATGAGAATAGTTAGAGTTAATTTATATATTACACTACGGTCCAATATGATTGTCGGACTTAATTGTTTTCAAAAAGTTAATAAATGGCCTATGCACCTAGGAAATACCCAGCTAGTGGGGTTAATGGAGATGCTAGACCTATGTGAGAGCCATTACATATGGAAGGGAGGGATCATTGATTTCATGAGTTGTGACCTCATGCCAGTTGGTTACTTTCCCTTGAGGACTATATGTCCTTGCCAATTTGTAATTTACCCTCGTGGGTTGTATGCCCATAGTGGATATATAGATATTTGTCCATGGTAGTTCTTCCCTAGTAAAAATTTTTGAATTTAACAATTTCATTTTATTGTAAAGAAAATTTTAACTTAAAAGTCATTTTCTTAAATATTTTGGAAGTGCACTTAGTTTACATGTGGTAAATTATTGAAAATCACTAGATGAACTGATTTTGGGACCTTTAAAATTTATTGCTTGTAAGTTTCATTCTTTTGGTTTCTCTATGTTATTTAAGGTTTCATTTGTCTTCACTTGCTCTTCTTTTTAATTATTTGTCTCATCTTAATTATTTTATTGCATTGTTATGTTAATTATTAATTTTAGGGTGCTATTTGTATTGTGAAACATTTGTTGTCTTAGGTAGTGGAGCTTATTTGATTCCTGGAGATGAAAAAGTGATCAATTCACTTGGTGTGCTTTGCTTTGCTTTATAAGGACAAGGACAGTCTCCTTTGTTATCCATATTTTTTTTGTGGTTACATATATATTAGTGGTAGATGTTATTTTATTTTCCCTAGACATGGATTTAATGACCATAAGCTTTGTATCCCTACCCCTTTCTTAGGTTTTGTTTTTTGTTTGTTGATATTGTAAGCAGAACTATTTACTTTTGATTGGTTGGGCAAATAGGTTCCCTGTAGAAATATCAGAAGGTCCCATTTACAGGGAAGACTCTCTTTCATCTTAGTATCAAGTGATTTATTGTAGAGATTTTGGGAGCTCATATTTCATATGAAACTCTATCGAATTTCTATGCAAGAGGTTAAATTGATCCTCATGAGATATATTTAAAAACTCAAATTTGAACAATACCTAGTTTCGACTATTGTTAGGTTTATAGGATCGAGATTTATCTCAATCTTCATAATAATAACATTGCCTAAGGTCTAAATGGCCTTACATGGAGAAAAGTAGTTGGCTATCTATGAAATGAATTAGTAAGAGGACAAAAGGAGTGAAATGACATGCCATATTGAAGATGATCATGCATATATATATATATATATATATATATTTATATATATATTTGGAATGTAGTAACACTAATAAAATTTTTGGATTAAAGGATGACCAAAGAGTTTGGCATGAAAGACCAGAAGAGGTACATAACATTATAACTTCATATTTAACTCAATTATTTACAGGCAGCAGCTGCTTGTGGGAATTAGTAACATCTTGCATCAAAAGATCGATCAACGAGAATTATAACGCAATGCTGCTTTAGCCTTTCTAGGCATATGACTTCTACAAAGCTGTCTTTCAAATGCACCCCGACAAGTCCCCTGGCCCTAATGGTTTCAACCCAGCTTTCTTCCAAAAAATTTTGGAATTTAATTGGTGAAGATGTGGTGCCAAACTGCAAAAGTTGGCTAGAAAAAGGATCTCTTCTGGAGGAAATGGCAAATACCTTGGTCGTGTTGATTTTGAAAGTTAACAGACTTGACATAGTAAGAGATCTCTGTCCTATTTCACTATGCAATGTACTTTACAACATTGTATCAATGGTACTTGCAAACAGATCGAAGATAGTATTTCTGCAGATAATATTTGAATTTCAATATGCTTTTGTAGCTAGCTTACTACTAACAACTATTAGTAGATTTTGACTTAATTCATACAATGAAGGGAAAGAGGTCTAGTAAACAAGGAGACATGGCGCTCATGATTGGCATTAGTAAAGCATATGACATGATGGACTTGACATATCTAGATAAGGTCATGATAGCTATGGGCTTTGATTTAAAATGGGTTAAGTTGATGATGATGCGTGTTACTTCTATTAAGTACTTTTTTCTCATTAATGGAGAGGAGGTTGGTCCTGTCACCTTGAAGAGGGGTCTTAGATAGGGTGACCCACTACCTCCATATCTCTATATTATCTATGCAAAGGGACTAAAAACCTTACTTAGAATAGCAGAACAAACAGGACATATCCATAAAGTACGAGCAGTATTCAAGAACCCAACGTATCGCACCTATATTTCAACAATGTTGCCTTATTCTTTTGTAGAGTAAGTCATGAAGAAAGCAGCAAGCTCAAATCAATCCTCAAGATTTACAAGGAAGCTTTTGGTTAGGATGTAAACTTCAAGAAATTTGGCATTTTCTTCAGCAGAAATATGAACGGAGAGACCAAATCAGCTATTAGGGACCTGGAGGACCAAATATGAACGAGAAATATCTAGGGTTGCCATCCCTCATAGTTAAGAGCAAAAGAGCAGTTTTCACATGTCTAAGAGACAAGCTCTGGAAGAGAATTCGTAATTGGAAAAACAAATTTCATTCACATGTAGGGAAAGAAATTTTAACAAAATCAATAGCCCAAGCCATCTCCTTATATTACATTAATGTCTTCCTTATACCTACCTCTACCTGTGAAGAATCATAAAGGATATTAAACTCTTTTTGGTGGGGTAAAAACATAAAGGGAGCCAAAGGAATTAAATGGTTAGCATGGGATCATATGTGTAATAGTAAGAACAATGGAGGAATGGACTTCCAATATCTCTATTCTTTTAATTTAATAATTTTAGGAAAGCAGGGATGGGGGATTAGTGCCTCATCCAAGATACTTACCTCAAGGGGATTTTCTTAACACTTGTTTAGGATCCAATATGAGCTATATGTGGAGAAGTAATATGCCTACCCATGGCTTGCTAAATGAAGGAGTAAGATGGCAGATTGGTGATAGGGAAAGTATAAGAGTATGGAGGGACACTTAGCTACCAGTAGAGGGACATTTCTTCATTTCCAATTTGTTCACAGAATGGAATAAGAACATTTTAGTTAAAGAACTTTTAATCCCTGATAATAAGGAATGGGATGTCAAGAAAATTAGTGATGTCTTTTCTATTGACGAGCTGGAAATTATTCTACACCATAAAGATGAAAAGATGGACCGATAGACATGTGTAGCATTATGACAAGAAAGGAAATCATATGGTAAAGTCAGCTTACCAGTTATACTTCTCAGATAACATTGAAGTTACAAATGGGGTGGGCAATCCAATGGAGCGATATTTGGCACTTATAGGTACCCTAAATATAAAAGAATTCATATGGAGACTATGCTGAGGAATTTCCTTGTGAAATCAAACTTGAACATGAGAGGCATCTAGATCAACCTTCATGTGTCTTGTGTGACCAAGAGGACACCATCGGTCACGTACTTACTAAATGCAACTTAACTCAGCAATGTTGTTACTCGTGGGTTGGAGATGACTAGTTTTGAACTGAAGACTTTAAAGTGTCAATTTCCAATCTCTATGATATTGGCCAATAGAATGTAGTAGTAGAAATCAACACTATATATTGGAATATCAAGAATGAAAGAAATAAGAGGATTTGGAGAAATACTAGCCACTTCCCAGCTTATGTCACTTTTAAAGCTTTAGTGTACCTATATGATTGGATAAAAGCCAAAAAACAACTGCCTAACCTGCACTTAAGGGGACAAAAGGAAAGTGATAGCATTCAGGGTGCATTAAATAAAGGACTGGAGTGGTTGGGCTTCACTATTGTTGCACTTTTTGAAAAGGAAAGGAAGAATGGTTTTGGCATTATCTTTACAAGAATAGACAGTGCCTTTATACGGGCGATTTATGGCTAGTACAAAGGCACAACCTCTCTAAGGTTGATGGAAGCAAGATCATTTTTGCATGCTCTACTATGGATAAAAGACAACCTTTTAGGTCTAGGAGCACTCCATACAGACACACTTGAAGTTGTACATGCGCTCAATGCAGAAGACCAGGATAACTCAGAGTTTAGATTACTAGTATATGATGTACAAACTTGATCCTTAGTTATGGTAATATTACCTATAGATAGTTAAAAACACAAGCTAATATAGATGCTCACCTCTTTGCTAGAGCATTTATCCTCAATACTTACCTCAAGGTGAGGGATTCCCCCCCATGACCATCCTATTACAATTTCTTGAGTAATGGTATCTAAATTTCAATAATGATATATTTAATATATGGAACAAGGAACTGGGGATGTTTTGATAATGATTATCAAAGTAGACAATTCATGAAGAATTAGAGCTTTTATTAGGTATCTCATTAGGCTAAGCAAAGCTTTTTCTTTATATATCTCTGCAAATTTGCAATTAGTTATGTTAATTTTAGCTTTGAATTAGATTTAAACTCAAATCTTTCGACAATCAATTTTGACCATCTTATTTTCTATTCTCCTACTTTTCTATGACATGGAGAGAGATAGATAAAACGTAAGTAGGACTTACTTGAATGATGAGCGGTCTTATTTGCTCTGTGTCTATATCTATCTAACATGACAGGAAAATAAAATGAGAGAAAATGAGAAAGTCCAAATTAATTTTTGTAACATTGAACCAAATCATATTGGTTCCAAAACTTGTACTTTCAATTAACTTTAATTATTCTTCTTATTTAATAATTGTAGTTGGTGAACTATAGGATACCCCATGAACTTTTGGACATTATGGAAAGGTTAATAAAAGAGTATTATATGAAATTCATAAAGTAGAGGTTCAATGAGTTAATAGCAAGCAAGGCCCTCAAGTGTGCCTAAGCTAAAATGAAGGACATAGATTGGGAGAGCACTTTCTTTGTACATCACCTCCCTGAGTCAAACATCTCAAAAATTATGATTCTTAATGAAGAGTATAGGTCAGAATTTTATTTTCTTTTTCTCAAAGATCATATGACATTGGTATCATATATAATGCCTTGACTCCTAGAATATTATATATGTAATCATATATTGTCAGTATCAATGTTTCTAGAATAGTCAAGTAGCAAATACCAAATCAATAATGGCTACTAAAAATAAGCATCCAAATCTGTGATTCAACATACAATCAAATATGCAAACATGCAAGTATGGATATATTGAACTATTTAAGGGAATGATGCAGATTGGTTATGAAGGAATTTACTCAGAAGACTGAGAAACTTGCAAATGAGCTGCTAGACTTGCTATGTGAGAATCCTGGACTAGAGAAGGGATACCTCAAGAAGGCATTTTATGGATTAAAGGGACCAACTTTTGGTACCAAGGTTGCCAATTACCCTCCATGCCCCAGCCCAGAACTTATTAAGGGTTTTCATGCCCATACCAATGCCGGTGGGATCATCCTTCTCTTGCAGAACAACAAGGTCAATGGCTGCCAACTTATCAAAGATAGCAAGTAGATTGATGTGCCCCCAATACACCACTCCATCGTTGTCAACCTTGGTGACCAAGTTGAGGTAAATTCCTTATATGTGCCTAATACACAATTCTTCAAACAGTTTATGTGCTTGATTTTGATTCTTATTAAAATATTGGGTTGGAAAAATAGGTAATCACAAATGGCAAGTATAAGAGTGTGGAGTAACATATGATTGCACAAACATTCTACAATCTAGGTAGTGATGCTATCTTGTATGCAACACCAGCATTGGTGAAGATAGAGGCAGACACAAAGAACCAAGTTTACCCAAAATTTTTATTCAAGGACTACATGAAACTTTGTGCCACGCTGAAGTTTCAGGTAAAAGAGCTAAGATTTGATGCCATGAAAGTAGTGAACTCCACTATTGTGACTGTTTAATTAGAGTTATTTACTTTAGGAGGAAATATAATTGATTTGGCGAGGAAGAGATAAATAACAAAAGCTCAAGGCTTATTTTCTTCATTGGATAAACATTTTTACTATAGTGGCAAATATGAATACTTGTACATAAGTAGATGTGGTGACCAAAATTTATCAATAAAATTTGTATTATTTTGTTATATTCTTTTATCTCTATGTTGGGCTTTTTGCAATCATTGAGGATAGAAGTTAATCAAGAAGGTAGCTTTATCAAATCCAATGCTCATCTTTAAACCATTATTATTATTATTATTATTGAAGAATAAAAGCATAGAGCAATGGGAATGCATGTTCCTAGTGATTTATTGAGATAAAGGAGTGCGACATAGAATTATTATTACATTGTCTTTTAAGCTGTTCATTTTCTTTAAATTAATATTTAATACTAGTTATTTTTTTAAATAGAAAGAGATTCAAGATTTTTACGATGGAAAAAACTATATGAAACTCAAGATCTTAGACCTTTTGGACCCTAAAGAAAGAAATTTAACATGAATAGGATTATGGGCAACCCTACATACAAGTTCAATATTTGAGAAAACTAAAGTCTGCATAGAGGACTTCATTTACGACCAAGTTCTTCTAACTTTAGGCTCGTTAATGATATTTTGACATTATAAAAGTTAATGAAAAAAGTTTAAAATAATAAGATGGTATTTTAATTTTATTTATCATATCAAAATAGTCATTTAAATTTGAAGTATTTTAAAATAGTTTTTGAGTTTCAATCTTAACTCCTAAAAATATTTTAAAGCAAAAATAATTACTTATTTGACAACTCTTAATTTCTATGATTACATATAAAAAGAGCCAAGATCATATACGATAGTTTATACCCTAGATCATACTAGGTTAGTATTATATACTTATATGAGTACTACAAAGCTGTTCCTTTATGAAAATTTACATGCTTCCAGGTTACATTGCATTTGAGACTAGGATTATATTATATGAGTAACGAGTAATGACTCATGATCATATGTTATTGAAAATATTATATTCTTTATTTATGATATAGTTAATTATTAAATATTACTAATTACATAAAACAATATTTTTCTTTTTAAATAGATTTATTACAGTAATTAAATTCAATAATATTGCGCACAAAATCTATTATTGTTGTAAAATATGTAAAAGTAATAGTATTTCTATGAACAAGATACTTGAAAGAGATAGAGAGAAATGTAGGGGAAGAGTGTGTTTCTTTTACTTAACTCATGAGTGTTGTACATATCATCACACAAAGCCTCTATTTATAGGCTAGGGGACCTTAAGGGGTTACAATGTATGGGAACTCAAAGGTGTATATTTAATTTACTTAGGGAAAATCAAGGGATTATGAGTACCTTTTTATGCATGGAGAATGCCAAAGGTTAGAACTTCGAGTTCACATTATTAAGATCTTATTATTTTCTTCACTTTCATGTACCTAAATCTCTTCTGGGAATTTTTGATTAGTTATGCCTACCTTATCATTTGAAATGTCTATTTCCTCGGTCTGACCATTTTGTTTATTTGCTCCTTTTCTTTTTCAAGGATTCTAATATTTGGAACCAATTGGTCTACCACACTTCATGCATGCTTTATTGTCATTTGCTATGGTATTTGGTTGTCTTTCAGGTACCTTAATACAAATTGGAGCATTTTCAATTGAAATATGTGACTTCATCACTTTCTTTGGGTTAGTTAATGCATGTAGGAATTGATTTGCATTATTTTGCAAATGAATTATTCTTTGAACTTCTAGTTCCATTGGTTTGTACGAGGAGCAAACTGGTGCAACGATTGTGCATTTCATGTAATTTGTTTTTCTAGTTGTTTCTTTTCTCCTCCTAATGCTAGGAAATTATTTTCATCAAAATGACAAGAAGCAAAACTTTTTGTAAACATTTATCCTATATAGGGTTTTAAATATTTAATGCTTGAAGGGGATTCATACCCAACATATATTCTCAACCTTCATTAAGGACCCATTTTAGTATGATGAGGTGGAGTAATTGGACCATAAACTGTGCACCCAAAAATCCTCAAATGAGAAATATTTGGCTCTTAACCCTAAACCAATTACATTGGGAAGAACTTAATATATGTTGTTAGCCAAATGCATACAAGTACTACAACATGTAAAATGGCATGTCTCCGTACACTGACATGGAGTTTTGTTATCATAAGTAATAGTCTGGCAATTAACTGAAGGTGTTTAATGAATGATTCCGCAAGACCATTTTGTGTGTGTACATGAGTAACAGGATGCTCCACACTTATCCCAATTAACATACAATAGTCTTTAAAAGCTTAGGATGTAAATTCACCAGCATTATCAAGACGAATTGTCTTGATAGGATAATCAGGAAATTGAGTTCGTAATCTTATTATTTGAGCAAATAATCTTGCAAATGCCATATTATGCATTGATAATAGATAAACATGTGACTATCTAGTAGAGGCATCTACCAAAACCATAAAGTATCTAAATGGTCCACAAGGTGGAGTTACAGGTCTATATATGTCTCTATGAATGCATTCAAGAAAGGCAGGGAATTCAATCCTAACTTTTGTTGGTGATGGCCTTATAATCAATTTCCTTTGAGAACATGTAGCTCAAGGGAACTCATTTGATAAAAGAATCTTCTAGTTCTTTAATAGATGTCCATTTGAGTTACCTATAATTTTTTGCGTCATTATTGAATTGGAATGACCAAATTGGTTATGCCAAATTATAAACATATCCTTTGAATTAGTGAACTTTTGGTTCACTACAACATATGTTTCAATTGTACTAATATGTGTGTAGTACAAGCCAGAGGATATGCAGGTAACCATTCTAATATATGCTTTTCTCCTTAGATAACTGAAGTAATATGGAGATACTCCTTATCACTTTCATTTACTGTCTCAATGTGAAAACAATTAAAGTGTATATATTTCAATCTTAGATGATTCCTTCTTAATTTAGTTGACAACAAAACTTCCTTTAGAATAAATTTTGTTCCTTAGGTAAATAAAAAGTGGCTCTTCTTAAGCCCTTAATTATATTAATCGTACTTGATATTGTATTCACTTTTGTCTCCATTTTAATAAAAGATGAGCAATATTTCTTACTTCTAAGTATGGTGTGAGTTGTTGCACAATTAGCTAAGCATATGTCTTTATCAATGTTTTTATAGTCTCATAAAGAATAAGTAATGTCTATACTTTTTGATGTCATTAAACAAAATTAGATATAATAAGTTCTTGGGTTACATAAAAGATAACACACCATCAAATTAAAAGAAAAGACATAAATTGCAATACATTAAAGGAGAGTAACTTTAAACATAACTTTGTTAAACATCAAAAGAAGTATTGGCATTGCCCTCTGTCGAGTCAAAAAAGTCTGCAACATCCAAATGGGTCCTCCCCAAGGGCTCATCAAGGAGGTCATTATCATCATGATTGATAAAATTTGCCTTTATAGCATTTTTCTTTTCCTTCAGGAAAGCTTGGTAAAGTTGAACAGGATGTTTAGTCGTACAATAGGTATGAGAGCAATGCCCTTTCATGCCACATTTATAGCATGAGTTTTCAGATTTCTTGACATCATTATTTTGCGGTGTCTTCCCCTTGCCTTATGACTTTTCATTACCATGACAATGATATTGGTTAAAGTTATATCATCCTTGGCCACGTCCACGATTGTGGCCATGTCCATGACTATGACTGTTAGATGTTATCACATTCGCTTTCAAGGAATGGAATGGAACAAGTCAAGCAAGATTCATGGGTTTTCATCAAAAGCTCATTATTTTGCTCAGCCACAAGAAGAGATGAAATCATGTCATAACACTTTTTAAATCCTCATTCTCAATATTGTTGCTGCAAGAGCATCTTTGAGGCCTAAAAAGTAGAGAATGTTTTCACTAACATATCATCATTAGTAATATTTTCTCAGTATAGCTTTAATTGAGAGCTAATTTTGAACATTGTAGAGTTATGTTCATTAACTGATTTAAAATCTTGCAATCTCAAGTACATCAAGTTATATCAAGCTTTTGGGAGAGTGATCGTTTTTAAATGGTCATATCTCTCTTTTAAACTTTGCTACAAAACAAGGGGATCTTTCAAAATGAGGTATTCATTTTTCAATCTCTTATCCAAATGATGGCAAGATTTGGATATGTCAAGCGTCCATGACAAATAATTTTTGTTGGATATGTCAAGGGCCACAAATTCAAGTTTTGTGAGATTTGCCATGATATGTACTATAAGAGAACAATGAATTCATTAGGATTTATGATTCCTATATGCAAAACATATTCATTATAATAACAACTATTTTATCATGATTGATTTAATAAGTACACAACATTAATAGTAATTTAAACATATATTAAACATCATATATATTGTAACTATATAAACATAGATGAAACTTGCATGTATGAGTTATATATATCTCTATTAGATAAACATGCTTTTAAAACTAATACATATGATTTTATAGGGTAAGGTTAACTTAGAACAACAAATATATATCAAATTATCATGGTAAAGAGAACAAAAGGTCATGAATAGATAACAAGATATATTCAATTTATATGTATGTATTAGAAATTATGCACTTCTATATATAAACAACATATATCCATCAATATATGAATGTGCTTGTATTAAGAGATAAACATATGCAAAATAGAATTCATTAGAACATAAGAATGTTTATCATTTCATTTGAATATGAAAGAAAATATCATGTATTATAGATATGGTGGATCATGAGCATGTAAGGATAGAAGGAGAAGTGGTTCCATATACCTTGAAGAATACCTCAATTATTGAAAACTCATATAGGAAGAGATTCGTGCCGATAACATGTTGTAAAATATGTAAAAGTAAGAGTATTTCAATAAACAAGATACTCAAAATAGCTAGAGAGAAATGTTGGAGAAGAGAGTGTTTCTTTAACACAACTCATGAGTGTTGTAAATATCATCACACAAAGCCTCTATTTATAGGCTAGGGGACATTAAAGGGTTACAATGTATGGGAACTCAAGGGTCTATATTTAATGTACATAGAGAAAATCAAGGGATTGTGAGTACCTTCTTATGCATGGAGAATGCCAAATGTTGTATACACATTCATGGAGAATGTCAAAGGTTGTATATACATTGATATGCATGGGGATATTCAAAGGTTATGAACATTTATATATAATATTTTATAACAACTATTAAATAATTGCTTAATATTTAATTACTAATTATGTTATAGCTGGGGAACATGATGTTTCTGAGAACATATGATCGTCTAACTATTATAACAAGTGTTTTGGATTTTGTTTCTATACTTTTCCGCGTGTAATTGGTTGGCAAGTTAACAAGAGATCCAAGACACCACTAAATACGCAATTTTAGAGGAGTACACTGATTCAGCAGATTTAATATATCACAAGTCTTGCCATAGCTAGCCATGGCAGAGGAGTTTGAAGCAGGGTTTATAATTCACCATCTTTTTCTCATTGCCACTAAATATTGAAATGATTGCTGTATGCTTTTGATCAAGACAAAGAGGTTGCTGTGAATGTTTAAATGAGTGGGAAATACTAAACTCTTTTGCGACAATTGTAATTTTCATCGTGAATACCATGCAAGTTATATTAATAATTTTTTTTTTAAATAATGATTGGATATCACATTATTACTTAACACGTAAAAAAAATGTATGTGGCTCAGGAAAATTAACACCGTTAATTAAATAACGGTTCACTTAAAAAGGATTTTTGTGAGATAAGATTGATATTTAAGGAGTTATTTAATAAACATGTTGAGGATCTTGACTTCTTCCCCTAGTTCTTGGTTTTATGCACATTTGTAATGCACTTATTTTTGACATGTCTACTTTTAGTGATTAGTTCGATGTTTCAAATGTATGTAAACTAGACCTTAACCTCCTCAAAATATTGGAATGGTGTTTATAGCTTTATCTTTTTGACGAAGACTTGCAAGCTAACACGAACTAACTATATGCTATTATTCTGTGTGACAATAACAATCACGTGTTTGCATGAAAGCATGCATATATTGTAATTGTTGTCTTCCAGAGTCTTTTCAATTGTTCCAATTTTTTCTTTTCTCTTCGGTCAAACTCAAAATGGGACAGTGCATGCATCCTTCCCAATTCCTATGATGAAAAGAAAACAAAGCCTTCAATTTTCCTCGATCAGATGTATTTCCACAAATGCATAAGAATGCCAAAAATGTGTTTGGCACAAATTAATCCTGTACTATAATTTTAAACCTTGCCTATTACATACAATCTTTATGTTTTAATCTGAGTCCCGATCCTCCATAGTGATTAAAATTACTGTAGATTGCTCAGTAATAAATCATGACCGTCTAATTATTTGCTAATAAATTGAGCCTGATGAATAAAAAAGTTTACTTTTTACTGAATTTGGTAAATAAAAGCTACCGATTTCTACAAATCAACTTTAAACGCAAGTTGTTAAATTTTCTACAATAATCAAGAATAGCCATTAATTTTTCCCCAAAATTATTAATGGAGGGGATCCATTTTAGTTTTTATCCATCATAAATTGATAAATTGTGATAAAATAATTTAAGATAATGATTTGAAAGAAAAAATATAACTCCTGATAGTTATGACTAATCAACAAAATTTAACTCATCCATTTCTTTCAGTAGTAGTTTATTAAAGAAAATAAAATTGTGCGACATTACACAAGTTGATCAATACAAAATTTCTTTCAAAGATTATATGAATTCATAAGATATTTTCTTGGAGTTCCAGATTGGACCTATATACCTATCTCCTCGTGTTGAAAATGAAGGCAACATGGAAGGAAAACAAAAGTAGTCAACTTAAATTGTGGAAAACGAAAGTAATATTCCTTTCTTTTTCAGATATATGGTCGGATAACTTTGTGTACTATTTCAGATATACGTTCTTCAAAACCCCACAAGGTCTTATCCAAACTATTGAGTCCCACTCTTTCTCTCTTCTTCGTTCTAGGTCAAATCAATATTAATAACTTCCAAAATTGTCATTTGCTTTCCCTCCTCTCAAAATTTATTTTTCTGACACTCCAAAAGTTGTCCGACAGTGAATCCAATAGTAGTTGCGGGTAAAGTGCTTGAAATAAATTCTAACTAAAGAAATTGGGAGGCAAATCCAAAGCAACGAAAATCAGCATAAAAAGTGTGGCAAAGTATACAACCTGCATTGTTCAATCCCTTGCACATTAAGAGAGTACGAGAGAGAGGAGAGAAAAGCCCTAAATAATACTTAACGTTACACGAACAGGAAAGTTATAATATGATATATTTCGTTACTTGCCTAATGATATATATAAAATTAATTAATGGATTTGTTGTCTAAAAATAATACCTCACTTCCTTTAACTCCTCAATATTAATAATTAATTAAATAATTACTAATAAGTTTAAAATCTCTATTTAATCATCAGCCAATAATTCGATAGAATAATTATTGATAAGTTTTGGACTGTAAATTGAAACTTTTACACACTGTACCTATGTAGATAATCTGACATATAACTAATTGTCTAACATATAGATACAAGGGTGGGATAGGAATACAAAGTATGTGGTCATCATATCCATATCTAGAGTAAATAAAAGAACATCTACCATTGATCTACCATTAACATCTACCTGTGGTCATCATTCACTTATAAGTTGATTCTCAATTTGATCATTTATTGTACTAATTTCTATTATCATTTTAGTCTCCTACTTATTATTCATTCTTAATTTAGTCCCTCAATGATTTCAATTCTCAATTTGATCGCTCTTATTTAATTATAGTTAAGACCAAGGAATTATATGTACTAACTTTAGGATTAGTGAGACCAAATTGAAAATGAAGTGATAAGAGAGTAAGACCTAGGAATAATTAATTATAGTTCAATTAAGAAAAGATCAAAATATTTACTTAACCAAAAAGAAAAAAGAAACACAACCAGATATCATGACCATGCAGAATATAACAAGCAAAATTAATTTTTTTCCTAGAAATCGTAGGCACATATAAGTTAATAACCAATTAATTTTGGATGAAATATTAATATGTAACCAGAGTTTAAATTCTAACCCAAGCCAAAATTAAAACAAGAAAATCATTTAAGAAGGTAAATATATAGCTTTTATTATATCTTCAATCTTAGCCCCTCATAAATTCCCTACCTTTGGCCAATCTTTTCTTGTTTTATGCGTAAATAAAGCAAAATGACTATTGTAGTATGGCTGTGGCCAAAAAAAAAAAAAAGAAGACTATTTTTATATGGGCAAAAATTGACCAAAAAAATTCTCTAAGTTCTGACAATGTAAACTAAATTTTATCTAACTGACATAAAAATATTATTTTCCCTCCAGAAAAAACACAAAAATATTATTCTGTGTTTTCTAGTTAAATTTGATTTTCAGTAATCAATGTAATGCTTTCTTGTTTCTTTTTTATATTTTTAATATAAAACTTGAATAAGGAGATTAATGTAATTCAAATTTGAATATTTCTATTTTAATCACGTAATACGTAAATTCCTTATGAAGTTATGTGAGATTGGGAGCCAATTCATGAGATAAATTCAAAATTTAACTCTTTTCTTTTGTACTTGACCTAAGGATGGCTGTGATATTCTTCTATGGACGCTATATGACGCCTCTCTTTTTCATTCCATGTAATAATTAGAAGTTTAGAATGTTCATTTAATTAAAAAAGGAAAAAAAATAGAAGATAAATTTTACGCATTTTTGTCAAAATTTTGAAACAAATTAAATAACCAAAAAACTTAAATTTGTATTTTTCTTTTTCCAATATTAATATAGAGTTACTTGTTTCTTGAAAATAAAAAGAATATGTGTTTGTAAACAAGCAAATTTTTGTGTGCCGCCATATGATTCACATAGGATTATTGTGATTGGAAAAAAATTTTACGCGTTATAAATAAATATACGAACATTTGAAATTTTAATATTTGAAATACTAAAGTAATACTAAGTTTAAAAATAGAGAATTTTCTCATTTATTCCATATATATTTGCCTAATGTAAGTGGACCGAACCTTAAGCGATCTCCAAAATATGATGATTCTATGACGATGACTTGCAAGCAAACACAGGCCAGGATGGCATCATTCTGCGTACCAATAATAGTCACACAATTAGGGTTTGGCCTTATTCGTCACAATGAGAAAAAGCACGAAGATAATGCAATTATGATAGAGTAAAATATACTTTTGGCCCATCATTTATCACAAAATTATCATGTTGGTCCCTTACTTATTGGAAAATGTCACAATTAATTTCCTATTTTTTTTAAAATTTAACAAATTTAGTTCCTCTACCTAATCCTATGAATTTTAACTTCATGAGACTAAATCTGGTATGCTTTTTAATAATGAGGAGACCAAATTTGACATTTTCTAATGAGTGAAAGAATATTTTAAATATTTCAATAAGTGAGAGACCAAAATAATAATTTTGTAATAAGTAAAGAATAAAAAAGGTATTTTACTCAATTATCATCTATCACATGCATTTTCCATCTTTTTAAGGTCTCTTTTTATTGTTCAAGATTTGCACTCAAAAAATGGACCTGAAAGTAGGGTTATCAAGGTTGTCAAACTCGCGAGTTTAGGCAGAATCGGAAAGGGGGGTGTAGACTCCTATCGTAAACTCGTAACGTAGTATTGTAAGAGTTTACTTCTATTAATAAATGATTATTTAAATATATAATTACGTAGTTAAAATACAATATATAGCATGAGGTTTATTCAAATACTATTTATATTTAAAATCATAAAAAATGAATGGGATATACCATTAAAATCATAAATTTACCATCCTTAGATAAAAGTAATAGCATTGTGGTTTTACATGGTTATCTAGAATTCATAATATCTAAAAATATATTTAATATAATTTTAAACAAAATTTTATATGGATTTTCTCCCTATACAAGTTATTATATAAAAATTTTATATTTATTTTTTAAATAATTTAAAATGGTTCATGAAAAAAAAAAATTAACAAAAGGTTTGATTTCATGTTAAAATTCCAAAGTCAAATGGAAATCGGAACTAGTTTATATATAAAAGGTGGAATATACATATTAAATAGCACCATTGGCTAAATGGTGGAGATGCTAGCAGATGAGCTAAAGGGTCATGTATTCGAGCAAAATGTTGACTCGGCAAGTTTACCGAGTCAACTTGCGAGTTTAACAACACTGAGGGTTATTGTTCCTTGTGACATATGATTCACAACAAATATATATGCACAACCAGAAGTAGTCTTTTCAAATCCAACTTATTCTTCTTTGGCCAAATTAAGAAAAGAGGACAAGTGCATGCATCTTCCCATGCATGTGTCTATATTTCATGAAAAGAAAACAAAGCCTTTAGTTTTCTTTGATGAGTTGTATTTCCATATAGGGCTAGTTAAGTACTTTCACACATGCACAAGAAATTTGGATCGAATAGAAAAAGAAGTTTAAGAAAATATTTAATTTGGAGATTCTTCTTGACTTAGATTTCAATAATTTTTTTTTACCTTCCTTGCTTATTGTATTTTCAATCTAGATATATTAAAAGGGAGAAAATTATATATAATTATAAATAAAAAAAATGTCAAGATAAGAGATTTTATTTCTTTCCTTTTCCATTCTTTGTCCTAAGGATGAGGATCCTTTCCCTACCATGAAGAAGAGTGGTCCTGTTATCTCCTTGAAGGCTGCCATTTTCTTTTCATTTATGATTTTAATAAAAATTAAAAAATTCAAAATCCATTGTAATACACAATTGCCATTTTAGATTTTTTTTTCTTTTACAAGACATTATCCTCTTAAAAACGGAACTGAATACCTCAGAACCTGAAAACAATTAAACATACTGTTCCAGATTACATACCACATCAATAATATGTGCTTAAAAATTCAAAATGTTATTGATTTAAAAAAACTTATTAGAATTCACACACGACGATCTATTTTTGTTATAACTGGATGACGTTGTGTTCATGTACTATTATAGAAAATATTTTATAAAAAAAATACTTAACAAAAGTATACAAAAAGGAAAAAGAACAGTAGTCAGCTTGAAGAGTGAAAGAAGAAAAATCAACCATGATCAACCATAGAAAAAAATAAAAAAAATATTTCTTTCTTTTCTTTGACCACTTGTTTCTATTTATGTATCTGAAAATTAATGCTGGAAATATGGTGAAAAGGAAAGGATAAAATCATGGAGGGAAATTACTAGGAAACTGCAGATTTGATTCACAGCCACACAAAGGTTCTTTCATATCCATTTGGACACTTCTTAATTTCCTTAAGGTCAAGTCTTTTTTTTTTTTTTTGGTTTAGGTTATTTGAATATGTATTTTAGGTCAAGTGTTTTAGTTTATAAATACATGGTTGACTATGTATGAGTCTCTAATCAATATTGAGGACTTTCAAAATTGTCACATTAATTTGTGTTTGACAAGAGTGGACACACGTGGACCAAACAGTACATAAAAGTGATTTGACTCTTATTTATTTATTTTAAGTTTACTCTAATGTGAACTTGTAATTGGACTTGACTTTTATTTATTTATTCTAAGTTTAGTTTAATGTCAACTAGTAAGTGGATTTGATTATTGGCCGTTTTAAAAATTAGACTTAAAAGAGGTTTAAACCTATTTTTTAATGAATTTTATATTTATATTTTTTGTGCTAGGCTTATTCGGCTTTTTAAAGTTTATTTGGGTTTTTAAAGTTATGGCTAAATTTATTTGTTATCTAGGAATTAAAATAAATAATATAACTAATTGTGATTGTTATTTATAGTATTATATATAAGGATATTATAAATATAAATGAGTTGTTGCGTTGACATAAATCCTTTAAATAAAATATATTAGTCTTAATTTCTTTATTAATATGTCATATTACCTTAAATTTTTCTTTAAATGATAACTTTTGGGTAAATTCTTTAGTGCAAATATAAAATTGGTTGTTCCGGTACAATCACTATATGACACAATAATAGAAAAATATGTGGCAATGATATGTCATATTATGTTGACCTACAGTAACTTAAAATAACTTATTTTATTTATATTTTCACCCTATTAATTTTAAGATAGAATAGAATCGCTTTGGAGTCATAATTTTTTTGTTATTATAATTAGGATTGATTTATCATTTTGGTTCCTAACTTATTAATTATTATTTTGGTCCCTCACTCATATTATTTTTTAAAATAGTCCCTCACTTATTGAAATTATCATTTTTTATCCTTTCATGTGAGTTATTGGTAGTTTGAAAGACAACATATAGTAATGCTCTCAAAACTAAGTGATCAAAAGAAATAATTTTCAACAAGTAAAAAATTATTTTGAAAAAATAAAATGAGTAAAAAAATAAAATAGCAATTAAATAATAAATTTAGGATAAAAAATATTTTTGTGTGACACTTAGTATGTTTCCGAACAAGACTAATCTACCCAAAATTATTGAATATAATTGTGAAAAAACAAAAAATAAGCTGATTCCTTTGGTCTTTATGTTATAATGACTGATTTTGTTTTATGGTTTAAACTTATTTATGTAGAAGTGAATGAACGTATTTAGGTCAAGTGCTATATAATATTATATCTTGTGAGACGTCATATCAAAATAATTAATGATAATAGCATATAATGTCATGATAGATTTAACGACTCAAAATGCAAAGCATATAATGTTATACAACACCTGATCCAAATTAGTGAACTGCTCAAAAACTTTAGCTAGTAAAAATTTTCAGTGAATAACTTCTGCTATCTCATATATTAAATTACTTTTTATAATATAGTTAAATATTCACTTATAAACTCTAATATTAGAAGGCCAGCTCTGACAATGGGGTCCTCTATGTGGACTTTAGTTTGTGGACTTTTGGGCTTGCATGTTGGGCTGGCCACATCTTATTTGTAACCAAAAGAAAATTCCTTGAGATCAATAAATCCCATGGAAACAAACATTGTCTCTGTTCATTATTATTATGATTATTATTTTGCTTTAGTTTTTCTGTGAATTTTTCCTTTGTTTAATTTAGTTCTGGACATATAGTTTGTGATTTTAATTTTAAAAAATGAAAAAAACTGTACTTTCAATCCCTATAATTTGACCCTTATAATTTCAAAATTTGTAGGGTTCTTGCAGTTTATAAATATTTTAATTTAGCCCCAATGGGGTATTTGTTAAATTTACTGGTATAACAAATTGTATATTATATTATTCATAATATGTTAACAAAAGAAATAAAAATAATAATAAAGTAAAATTAATTCTTATATGTGACAGAATATTAATAATTATAATAATAGAGACTTAATTAAAATTAAATTATTTTAACTCTACGGGCTCAATTAAAAAATTTTTAAATACACAAATCAAATTAAAAATTAAGTAAAATTATAAGGATCAAAGTGTGTGTGTGTGTGTGTATATATATATATATATATATATATATTTTAGCTGTTTGCTTGAAGGATGAGCTATGCATTTGATATTCTTCGGTAGCTCTTTTATGTCAGAGTCATTTTGTAGTTAAAAAATGTGCACAATTTTGATTTAAATTAGATACTTCCTGAAACAGCAGTTAAGATTTTTATGGACAAAATTGGGTCACTATAGTAAGATTTTGTCTAAGTAGAAAATTAAGCCATAAGCTTTTCATTTTCCTTTTTTTTTGTTATTTTCTTTAATTGTATTTGGCATCAAATCTTGGGTCCTCTTAATTGTCATCTCTCACTTTATCACTAAATTTTTTGTCGTAAAAAAACTGCTTTATTTTAATAGTCTAAAAGCATAACATTAAAAAAAAAAAATCCTACGCTTAAAAATTTAACTAAAAATACTGCAAAATATCTGATTAAATGAAAATGATTTTTAGAAATGAAAATAATTTTTTTCTATAGGTCATGTAGATTGAAACTTATTTTCTGGCATGACATGTCCGATATAATGATGAAGACATATCAGCAACTTCTAAACAATATTAATTTTTCAATGAGGAAAAACAGATTTCAAATTTTATACAATGTTTGGTCTCTTTGCAAACAAATCTGTAAACACACATTAATTCGAATAACAATTTTGAAAGTTCTCAATATTGACTTGGGGCACCTATAATTACACCATGCATTTAAAGAATTTTTTTTCGTCTGACATGCATGTAAAGAATTATCAGACTAAACCTTAAACTCTAAATATAAGTCAAAAAAGAAATTAAAAAGAGTGGGACCCAAATTGATGTGAATAAAACTTCGTGTGGTTCACAAGATCAAATAACTGAAACAGTACAAAATCAGCTTCCAAGTAATTTCGACTTATATTTTTCCTCACCTTTTACAAATGCAATAGGATCTAGTGGTCAAAGAAAAAGAAACCAATATGTTTTTTTTTTCACAATTCAAGTTAAAGTGAAACACTATTTTGACTTTTTGTACACTAATTGATTTTTAATTTAATCATTTTAATTTTTTGTTTTAACTTAGTTTTTCACATATACATAAGTTAAGGAAAAATTTTTAACACTTATTCTAATCACCGAAAAAGCAAAAAGAAAAATTCATGGAGACTTCTGGATTACTGTTAAATGAAAAAACATTGGTTTATGACCTTACTGGAGTTTTAGAGTTAATTCAACACGTTTCTCTACCAAAAGCAATGTTGAAATGACTCCAATGAACAAGATGTTGAGACTATTATGCAATTAAAATTTGACACAAAATTCAAAAGATGAATAGAACTAGAGATGGGATTCTTTTATATCATTGGCCACAAAAATAAAAAAAGAAAAACGCGGAAATGCCAAAGAACAAAACTGATGTGCAAGCAGTTTACAAGAAATCACATTGAAACCAACAAAAGAGTACAATTAATGCATGCCAAGTTTGACAATTCAACAACGCAAAGTTATGTCACAGTAAGCAGTTAGCCTTAGTAAGCATTTATGTCATGGTTTCTTATTAAAATATGATCAATCATCTGTTTGATTTTTACTATATATAGCACACCCCATATACAGAAATTATCAAACATCGCTCAGATAAGAGTGAAGAGAAAGAAAGAGAGTTTAAACCTTCGAGATGGAGAACTTCCCAGTAATCAACTTGGAGAAGCTCAATGGTGAGGAAAGAAAGGCTACCATGGAGAAAATTAATGATGCATGTGAGAATTGGGGATTTTTTGAGGTATCCTATCCCTTGAACATGGCTAAAGCTTTTTCCATACTTTTCTCTGCAAATTTGCTATTTCTTTCTTAATTTTGGCTAAGGTTTTACATGGTACCGTACAACTGAATCATTGCAATGCAATTATAACCCGACATTGATTTTCCTTCTCTTTCTTCATTGTAGTTGGTGAACCATGGAATACCCCATGAACTTTTGGACACTGTGGAGAAGTTAACGAAGGAGCATTACAGGAAACGCATGGAGCAAAGGTTCAAGGAGTTGGTGGCAAGCAAGGCCCTCGAGGGGGTCCAAGCTGAAGTGAAGGACATGGATTGGGAGAGCACCTTCTTCGTGCATCACCTTCCAGAGTCAAACATTTCTGAAATCCCAGATCTCTTAGAAGAGTACAGGTTGGTGGTCACTATTTTTCCTATTTGTCAGTATCATGTTTCCAGGTGTCAATATATCTAATCTCCAAACTATTATAAAACAGTCAGTATCAATGTTTCTTAAATATAATATATATATATATAAATATATTCATTTATATGAAAGCATGCATGTACAGATAATTAGATATATTGAACTAAGGGAATGATGCAGGATGGTTATGAAAGAATTTGCACAGAAGATAGAGAATCTTGCAGAGGCGTTGCTAGACTTGCTATGCGAGAATCTTGGTATAGAGAAGGGATACCTCAAGAAGGCCTTCTACGGATCAAAGGGACCAACTTTTGGCACCAAGGTAGCCAACTACCCTCCTTGCCCCAACCCAGAGCTCGTGAAGGGTCTTCGTGCTCATACTGATGCTGGTGGGATCATTCTTCTTCTCCAAGACGACAAGGTCAGTGGCCTCCAACTTCTCAAAGATGGCAAGTGGATTGATGTGCCCCCAATGCGCCACTCCATTGTCATCAACCTTGGTGACCAACTCGAGGTAAATTCCTGCGATGTGCCAAATACACAATTCCTCAAATTTATGTGCTTGATTCTGATTCTTATCAAAACATTGGTTTGGAAAAATAGGTAATCACAAATGGGAAGTACAAGAGTGTGGAGCACCGTGTGATTGCACAAACAAGTGGAACTAGAATGTCCATAGCATCATTCTACAATCCAGGCAGTGATGCTATCATATACCCAGCACCAACATTGGTGGAGAGAGATGCAGAGGAGAAGAACCAAATTTACCCAAAATTTGTATTCGAGGATTACATGAAACTCTATGCTACGCTCAAGTTTCAGGCAAAGGAGCCAAGATTTGATGCCATGAAAGCAGTGATCTCTACTACTGGTATGGTTTCCACTGCGACAGCTTGATTGGAGTTGTTTTCCTTTTGAAGGAAATATACTTGATCTCAGAAAAAAGCGATGAATAACGAAAGCTTAAGGCTTAATTTCTTAATTGGATAAAGTTCTTTTTTTTTTTTTTTAAACTATAGTGGGCAAGTATGATTACTTGTACTTTAGCATTTGACCAAGATATATTAATAAGAATTGCATTCTTTTGTTATCTCCTTTTGTCTGTTTAACTATGAAGATAGAAGATAGTGAGCTAATGCATTTTAGAGCTAGAAGGTTGCTTTATTAAATCCAAAGCTCATCTTTCAACCAAGCAACTAAGTAGGAAAAACAAGTGGTGCCAATGTGGGATCAAGTACATATGAAATCTTCATGATAATAAGTGGAAATTTTATCTTTTTACCGACTCAAGTTTATTTTATCAAACCTGTGTACTTTGATGAAATTTTAGTTCAAGACTTTTAAAGATTTTTGAATAGTCTCTATCTTTTTCAAATATCACTTCAGTATTTCTTTTTACAATTTTTAATTTGTCAAAGTCTTATTTTTTAATTTCAAACTAAACAATTATATGTATATATATATATTATATACATTGAGTCCAAATTGCAAATTACTTAAAAGTCGTTGTAATGGTTATGAGAAATACTTGAAAAATTAAGTTACATTTATACGGTTGTGAAGACAAATTTTTTAAGTTCCATCTTGGATAAATCAATAGACTTAAGTATTTCTCATAACTATTACAACAACTTTTAAGTAATTTGTAATTTGGACTCACGGAACGTAAAATACATACATATTGAGCGCTCAAAAAATATTCATTTAAGAAAAATAAAATTTCAAATTTTATACATTGTTTGGGCCCATGGTCCAATCAAATTTGTAAACACTATGCTAATGACAAATTTGAAAGTTATCAATATTGATTTGGGAACTTACTAAGTCCTTTTTCAAATATTGCAAAAGAGTCCACGGGTCAAAGAAAAAGACACGAAAATTTCCTTTTCCACAGTTTAAGTTGACTACTTTCGTTTTCCTTCCACGTTGCCTTCTTTTTTTAGCATTATTTTCTGTTGTCAAAAATGAAAAATCACATTAATTCAAATATTCTTTAAATAAATGGATGAGTTAGTTTTAATTGATTACTCATAACTAATAGCAGCTAAGATTTTTTTTTTTTCCAAATGATCAACCTAAAATATTTAATCACAATTTATTATATAGAACATAAAAATTATAGTACAGTATTAATTTTCGCCGACCACATTTTTGGCATTCTTGTGCAATTGTGGAAATACATATGATCAAGAAATATTGAAGGCTTTGTTTTCTTTCCGGCATAGGAATTGGTAAGGATGCATGCATTTGTCCTTTTTGCTGAATTTAGCCAAACAGAAGAAAGGAAAATTAGACTTGAAATGATTCTGTGGATGACAACAATTACAGTAAGCAATAGGAAAATTTTGAAACCGTGTGACTGTTATTGGCACACAGAATCGTGCTAGCTTGCCAGTCATCTTCAAATTGGATTAAGCAGTGAGCACCATCCCAATATTTTGAAGAGTTTAACGTCTGGTTTACGAACATATGATACATCGAATCAACTACATAAAGTAGACATTTGAGAAATAAGTTGAACAAGAGTCTAAAACAAGTTTATTAATAGTTGCTTGCATGCTACTTAATAAGAAAAAGAACAAATTGTAAGGCATCATCAATGACTAATTATGAAAATTGGCAGCCCATTCCACCTACACAAAATAAAAACATTAATCATTCAAGGCTTATTTTTGGGTTTGAAAGTGTTTAAATATGTTAGTATATGGAATTAGATAAGAATATTTGATGCATATAAAACACGACTTCTTCTCTAAAATATTTTATACCTTGGTCTTAAATTGTCTTGTAATAATGTGTTTTATGATAATTAACAAAGTCCACTAGTGACAGGATTTATCAAGTTCATTAGGGTATATATTGTAAATAGTTGCACTAATCCATATTTTTGTATAATTTTTATTTTTTATATTTGCTAAACAAAAATTTAATCCTAGGAACAACAAAGATAACACCATATTTTAGTGAGAACGATTCTAGAATTTTAGATCTTTCTATTATAATTTGACTCTTATATTTGAGGTTCATCAACTAACCTCTCGTTGTTTAAATTATTTCTGATAATACTGTCAACCTAGATCACCAGTCTTTGACTTAAGATTGCAGCAAGGGTAATCTTTTGATAAGCCTTACATTGTGCACAAGGGTTATAATAATTTTTTTTGGGTGTAAAATTTGTATTTTGTACTTCAATTGCTCCCAAGTATACTGGCAAATCCTGCCCTGTAATAAATGTATGATGATGTCTTGTTGTTTTATTTTTGTTAAGAGTAGAGCTCTCTTTTATTTTGTTTATCAAGTTATTGTAGAAATTTTCAAAGGTCCGTAATTCAAGAGAGATTCTACCAAAATTTTCACACAAAGTTGTAATTCCACATTTTTTTAATATGTCATTTAAGCCCTTTTGACCTAATCTTAACTTGCTTTAATGATTACCTGTATGTCAATTTTGAATCTATTAGGCTTACAGTGCTAAGGTTCACATCATTCTCTATCTAGTCACCCTCCCTTATAGGGGTTGTGTAAAAAACAAATAAAAAAAGCAACTAGGAAATATGTGATACCCATGGATGTCGATAGCGGCTTCCGATCAACACAAATTGTTGTAATTGGCCTATGTGAATTTGTAGTGTGCCTTATATGAGAAGTTGATAGACAATATGGAGTTAAACCATCATGGTCGATTAACTATTACCTTGTTTAGACATTTTTTGGCATTATTCTTGGTTGTTGAAATTATTACATTGCTGATGGTCTGTGTTCTTGAATCGATGTGGTCCTTGGTTATTTTGTTAAGCAATAGCAACAGTAAAAGTTGATTTTTGTTTTTCTTCCTAGTGTTAAATGAAATGCTCATCAAGGTTGTCAAACTCGCGAGTTTAGATAAAATCGTTTGAGGGAGGTAAACTTGTAACGTAGAATCGCAAGAGTTTACCTATAATTAAAAAATAATTATTAAAATATATAATTACATAATTAAAATCAATATTTTTAAATTTAGACTAATAACTAAAACTACTAAATGCAATGATTAATAGTTTATTAGTTTGATTATAGTTGAATAAGTGATAATTAAATATAGATATTTTTTAAAATTTTATATATTTAAATCTAAATATAATAACTACTAATAATCAAATACTAGTAATTTTAAATTTGAATTAAAATGATTTATAGAGTAATAAATATAATTATTAAAGATTACTTTATCAAAATAGGTCAAAAGAAAATAATAGATAACTTTTCAAGTCATGACTAATAAAAATTTCAAAATAAAATTTTTATAAAAAAGTCAATAATAAATATATATAATGCATTACAAATGATGAACATGAAGTTTTTTTTGGTTATGTGGTAATGAGTGATGAATTTATTCTAAGTGTTTGAGTTTAATTATAAGGAGATGCTATCTTTTAAACTAAGAAAATAAAGTTAAAATATATATAACACAACACACACATACACTGAATGGCAACGTTGGCTCAGTGGAAAGGTGCAATTTTGTTGCCTGGTGTCAGTGGTTCGAATCTTGGAAGTTGTTCTTTTCTTTTTTTTGGAAAACAATGCTACTGAGTCAACTCGTCTGAGTTTGTCCGAGTTAATCACCAAGTTTGACCGATTTTGACCGAGTTAACCACCAAGTCAAACGAGTCTGAGATGGTTCCGAGTCAGGGACCGAGTTGACTCAAAATGCTTACCTAAAAATGCTAACTCAGCGAGTCAACCGAGTTGACTCGCAAGTTTGATTACATTGATGCTCATGGTTAAGCAATTTCTTATAAAGTTCTTCATATGAGATAGATGTGTCACAAGTCAATATGATAATTGATATAGTTTGATATTTAGTGCCAACACCATTAAGGATCTTGTCAATAAGTAGAGCATTTGTAAATGTTGCTCTTGCAATTGCAAGCTATTTTGCAAGTGAATGGATATCACAAAGACAGTCAGCTACAAGTCTTGTGTCTTTGTTGATGTGAAACATATGATCTTGAATATTAAATATTATAGTTTGTAATTTGTTGGCAAAGGATATGTGTATAGATGTCCATGCCTCATGAGCTGAAGGTGTTGATGCAACGGTAGATGCTCATGTGAGGTCATTTGATGCTACAATGGCATTATGAATTAGCTAACCTTTGCGACACCAATCAAGATAAGTAGCGATTGTTGTACTTTTGTTATCTTGTGTGCTAGTAGTAGGGGGGCTGGTTTTAAGCCATCAAGTTAACCAAAAAGGTTATGTCCACACATGAGTATGGAGACCTGTGCTTTCTAGGTTAAGAAGTTGTGACTGCCAATGAATTTGATGGGTAGTTGAGAAGACAGACTAAATTGAATTGAGTTAGTGGAGGTACCATTAGAGTTAACAACTTGAGTGTTTGAGACATTTTAAGTGAGAGGTAGTCGAAAGATGGATAAGTTCTCGTTTGAGTATTGGCTTTGATACCATAAAAAAGATAATTGATTGAAAAATATTTAGTTAATCTTTACATGTAGTATATTGAGATATATGAAAATGAATCATGACCTATATCCCTTAATTGTTTCAATAATAACAATCAGTTGAGATGCAGTCTTAACAAAGTATATAAGTAAATAAATAAATGAATAAGTAAATAAAATACTTAAATTAACAAAAAAATTGGAAAAGTGGAAGCGGATGACAGCAGAACTATATCATCTCCTATTACTAATGGCTTAGGATCTACATCTATAAATTATATTCTATGTTTTTACAAAAGATCAAAGTCATCAATGAAAGAATCTGTTGAAATTCTCCAGTTATATCTTTTCCAATTTATGTTACCAAACAAGTTGAAAGAAAATTGCCCTCCGTCTTGTTTCAATGTCCTATTTTCATATTTTTCATAGTTGAAAATGACGATTTTGTTGTTGTTGTAGACACTTCAAAAATTAGTACAAGATGAATAATTCTATCAACAAATGGATAAATTTTTTACCTTTATGTCTTTGCTAGCACTTTACACAAGAAGTGCTTTGAGGATGATACTCATTGCATTGCATCATGTATATATTGAGATTTATAATGCAAAGCTTGACCCAATTTGTTAATAATTCCTAATATCTTTTGGAGAGCTCCAACTTAATTTTTCCTGTTATCATTTTCTCACTCGTGTCTATTAATTCTGCAATATGAGATGTCTCAAAGTCTCTTAGTTGATCATGTTATTTGCTCAAAGAACCAAACAAATTGATTATGGTAGTTAAATACGGAAAGAAATGATTGACAAGAATAACCTCTTTGGATGAAACTATTAAAATTAGTTAAAGTTGGTGAGCAAAACATTGAACATAGTATATTAA
Source organism: Delonix regia (assembly GCA_037074485.1). Lineage (NCBI taxonomy): Eukaryota > Viridiplantae > Streptophyta > Magnoliopsida > Fabales > Fabaceae > Delonix > Delonix regia. The sequence continues at coordinate 33,804,196 of CM073452.1, read as the reverse complement.
TATGCAAATGAACACTTTTTAAGAAATAAAACTTGCAATCCTTTCCATTCACCACACTTATTACTTGTATCATCATATCCTTAAGGTCGAATATCATTCACATTAAGACAATAACAAGAAAGGGCATCACAAATTGCTTTTTCCAAAGCCAATGATGTGGTATCCTTTATATGAACTAAATCAAAGAATTGTTCACATATGAAACTTTCGCTGTCAATGAATCTCAACATGGTTGCCATTTGCTATGTCTTTGATTCACCACAAGCTTCGTCTATTATGATGCAAAACTTTAAATAACCAATGTCTTGCTATATAAATTTTTGAATATTAGTTGCCAAAATAGAGAGAATCTCTTTTTGAATTGTTAGACTAACATACAATGCATTTTTATGGACAATTTTAGGAAAACTCAGTTTTTCTTTTATTTTGGCTATTAAATTAGGAAACTATATATATATATATATATATATATATATATTTATATATATTTTCTTTGGCTATTAGATTAGGAAATTAGACTTCTTTTTTTTTTTCGTTTTGGCTATTAGATTAGGAAACTAGGTTTTATTTGTTTTGACTATTAAATTAGGAAACTAAGTTTTTTGTTTGTTTTGGTTACTAAAGTAGGAAAAATAAATATTATTCATGGATAAAAATTATAAAAAAATAAAGAACATATTGTTGAGCTACGTAGGTTTGGTTTTCATCCTTTTTTGTAAAGTGACAAAATCTTAATAATTAATTAATCAAATAAAGAATATAAAGTAAAATTACATAAAAAAGTAAAAAATTTTATAATTCCAAGGGGGTGATCATCCTGTGCCCCCTTTAAATCATCCTTGTTGAGAAGTTGTGTCACATTAGTGACTGATCATGAGTCATTTTGCTTACAACTAATTACTATGTCGTATTGTTATTACTAGCAAATGCTAATATTTGATTATTGTTTTTCTATTAATTTTGTGAGAAGTTTTCCCATCCTCGTATATTTTGAAATCATGGTTTTGAATGCTCATTAGTACTCCTTCTTTGGTAGTGCATTTTTGTTTTGACATATTAAGTATGAAAATTATCGATGAACCATATTGCGAATCAAGTGATGAGTGAGGTATAAAAATAGTGTTTTACTCAATCAAAAATTCAAAATATATCTCAATGGCCTACATTGTTTATAAGAATTTGATCTATTTACATATAGGCTTAGTTTGTTTTGTGGAAAAAATGAATTTAGTTAACTTCACTATGAATTTTTTAAGAAAAATAAACTTTATATACCAAAGTTTCGATTATTTCATTACATAATTATTTCATAGAAAATTCGTTAGTTTGGATTACGGACATTATATATATATATATATATACACACACACACACGCACACACACACACATGTACATGTTAAATGATAGACTGAAAATTAATGGTTTCTTTCAAAATAGAACACTGGAAGGATACATGCACTTGTCCTTTTTGTTGAATTTGGCCAAAGGAAAACAAAATTGGAATTTAAATGACTATTTCGTATTACAAATATTTGTTGTGAATCATGTGTTACAGGAACAAGAAGCCCAATTTAGAATAGCTCTTCGGCTTATGAAATTATAGTAATTTCATGTGATACGCAACAATTACATTACGTTCATGCTTTGTATATTTTCGTGCTTTGAAAATATGTGATTGTTAATGACTCGTGCGTTTCAAGTAGCAGCCCATTCTATTAACATTTTCCCACTAGCCATAGCTAGCTACGAGTATAGAATGTTTGTCAAAAAATTTTTTAATATCGCCGCCGCTTCAAAAGTTATCTACTATATGTATGACGTAATTGTGAGCAAGAAGATCAAAGCATTGATTGGAGTTTAGGGATAGAAGAGCACTAACACAGAGTACAAATATGAACACTTAAATATATTATAAAATTGAAAGTGTTTAATTATGTACGTATTATATTTAATAAGATAAGAAAATTTGACACTTATTCTAATCACCATAAAAAGATAAAAGAAAGGAAAAGTTATATGGTTAGTCTTTATATTTTCGCTAAACTTTCAATCTGATCCTTAGGTTTTAGGTGCTCATAGTAAAAATGATTTATAAATTAGTTCATATTACTATATTTCTGTCAATATTGTCATATATACAAGTTTATTTTGGCTCATTGTCTTTTTTATTTTGATTGTTAGCTTAAATTATACATATTTCGAGTATTAAAAGAATACATAATTGCTTCTATTAATAAAGTTTAATAAGATACTTATATAATTTTAATTGTAAATACTAAATTTAAAAATTTATAAACTATAAGGATCTAATTATAAATATTTGAACTTTAGGGATTAGATTAAAAATTGGCTAAAACTATGGGGATTAAAGGTAAATTTTTCCTGAAAGAAAATTCATGCTGACCTCTTGTTTATTCTTAAATAAAAATAAATCAGGGGATTATAGTCGTGGAATTTTTTAGATAATTCAATAAGTTTCTACAAAAAGCAATGACGAAATGACTCCAACGAAGCTGAATATTCTGACTGATATGCAATTAATATTTGACTTAACAGTCGAAAGAAGAACAGAACTTGAGATGGGATTCTATTATATCATTGGCCTCAAAAAAAAAAAAAAAACAAAAAAACCCAAAATAAATAGTTATTAAATATAATCAAATTTTTAATATACAAAATAATATATATATATATATATATGTATGTATGTATAAAAAATACTATTATAATAACCCAAAATATAGAACTAGAGAATGATAAAAAAATTATTAGGAAAATATATTTGAATCTTAGAACTTTTAATAATAATAATTAATTAGGTTGAGATTATATTAAATTTTTTTTTTTTTGGAAACATTGATATTAAATCTATTTTTAAAAAATTAAAGGTAAGCTTTTCCATTATAATACTTACTAGCAGAGTAATTCAAAGTAATTAAAATTTAAAATATTAGTAATCAAATTAAATCAATTTCGCCACAAAAAAACGTAGAATTGGTGAGTTTAACGAATTGACTCATAATTTTGACAACTATGATGGAGATAATAATAGAATGGGCATGATAATAGTAAAAAAGATTGAAAAGTCCGTATGCCAAAAACATTAAATTGATATTTTTAAAATTATTTTAGGGTATTTTTAATATATAATATTAAATTATTTATAATAAATATTAATAAATAATTTTCTAACTTTTTTATTATGTAATAAACATTTTTAAAATATTAAAATATTTATTTTTTTATGTGAAAATTTTATTTTTCTAACTATTCACATCCCTCCATGTTTCTCAATCCAATCCTTCCTTTTTACCAACAAATGAGTGGGGCATCATGTTATGTTGCAAGAGGAAAAAGAGAGGGGGAAAAACATAATTTGAGGGGCATAGCTCATGGAAATCAGTAAAATTCTTTGGCAAATATGATGGAAAGAATTTTTAGTATTGATGGGAGTCTACTATCCTAAGAAAGCAACTCCCAATATACCAAACAATGTGCAAAGGCTTTATAACCAATTTTCTCTTTCCTTTTCCTACTCTTGGGTTGTACCAAACATGCCCAAAGTGCCACCTAAATTGTCTAGTAATAAATACCATATCACTAATGGCATACAAATATATATATATATATATATATATATATGTGTGTGTGTGTATGCAAGCATGCATGTATAGATAATTAGATGTATTGAACTATTTGAGGGAATGATGCAGGATGGTTATGAAGGAATTCACACAGATGATAGAGAAACTTGCAGAGGAGTTGTTGGATTTGCTATGTGAGAATCTTGAACGAGAGAAGGGGCACCTCAATAAGGCCTTCTATGGATCAAAAGGACCAAATTTTGGCATCAAGGTTGCCAACTATCCTCCTTGCCCCAACCCAGAGCTTGTGAAGGGTCTTTGTGCCTATACCTATGCTGTCTGGATCATCCTTCTCTTACAGGATGACAAGGTCAATGGCCTCTTCTCAAATATGGCAAGTGGATTGATGTGCCTCCAATGCGCCACTCTATTGTTGTCAACCTTGGTGACCAACTGGAGGTAAATTCCTATGTTGTGACTAATACACAATTCTTCAAACGATTTATGTGTATGTGATCTTGATTCATATCTAAACATTGGCATGGAAAAACAGGTAATCACAAATGGGAAGTACAAGAGTGTGGAGCACCGTGTGATTGCACAAACCAATGGAACTAGAATGTCTATAGCGTCATTCTACAATCCAGGTAGAGATGTTATCATATACCCAGCACCACCATTGGTGGAGAAAGAGGCAAAGGAGAAGAACCAAGTTTACCCAAAATTTGTGTTCGAGGATTACATGAACATTACAAATAAAAAATGCCATATAGCTATAATCATTTTTAGTGACAAATGACAAAACTGTAGGTATAAATAATTTATACCTATAGACTATTTAAAACAACTATGAGTTTAAGTACTTTTATAGATGATCATATTTACCTATAGTTCTTAACTGCAGGTAAAAGCCTTAACAAAATTTTTAACATCTTTAGCCTTGGTTATCAGTTGTAGGTAAAACCCTCTCACATTCTTTTATCTTTTTATCTGTAATTGTACTCTCGTGGAGCCAATCACCCTAAAATTCCCACTCTTTCTTGTGCAATCCCTAAAACATTACCCTCTCCTTTGGCCAACGCCCTCCATCAATTTTTTAGCATAAAGTTTCTCATCATTAGGTCTTCAGTTTGCTGTGGGTTTGCCTTCTTAGTTCGACGCATGCTATGGGTTCATCTTCCTTGGACGCACACTGTTCGTGGACATACTGTGGGTTCACCTTCAGGTAATTTCCTTTTTCTTGTTTACTCTATCTTTCTTCTACCTTTTTATTCATTTGGCTTCTTCTTTCATATTCTCATATGGGTTTGCATTCTTTGATATGGGTTTGCCTTCTCTATTCATATTTTGATATGGGTTCAACTTAGTTATCTTGTTTTGATTTTGTGGTTTTATCTATTTGGTTTGCTTGGGCTATTTCACACTCAGCTGTTGAAGACCATTTTTATTTTGCGAGTGTGTGTTTCTGAATGCATATGAATCAAGGTACTCATTGTTCTGGTTTTGTTAAATTTGTTTCCATTATTTTATTGGTATGTAATTTGTAATGGATGTAGTGTACAATGTATTATGAAGTTTTATCCAATTAATTGTTGATATAAGTATAAATAGTGGTGGAGTCACATATGTAAGTTGTAATGTTTGGCTGTAGACCAAGTGCTGAACTACTTTGTTAATTTTTACATTCCTGTTAAGTATTGGGTAGAAATATAAATGCAGTGTGTCATAAGCTAAAGTCTTACATCAATAAACAAGTTATAGGATAGACAAAGTCTGATTGTTACCAAGTCTAAAGTCTTACATTCCTGTTAATTTTTACCAAGTCTGATTGTTGCCTTACATTTCAAATACCTTTGTATAAAACTTATAGGACAGACAAAATTTTCAATGGAGGGCAACAATATTGTTAATTATATAATCTTTTGGTCATGCACTTTGATTTACATTAAGCAACAAACAATAAGATTGAAAACTAGATTATTCAATCATGACTAGTGTTGACATATTTTGATTTGTATATCTATGTAAACTTTAGGATGATCTGAAAAAGGTAATGGATGGAGAGGGATGGTCACAAAATTTAGAAAACACTAACTTCACATCTTGGAATGCATATTTCAAAGTCTTTGGACCTAAAAAAAGAGGACATGCGCATTGTCTAGGGAAGATTCCAACTGCCAAAAGTGCTAATGCCCCTTCACTTCCTGAGACACATGTAAAGATAAGACTTTAAAATGTTGAGACTTTGTGGGCAAACTTTTTGACTTTAATCCTATGACTTTATGGAGATGAAGTGAATGAGATTATGGAGGCAACATTTGGAAAGGTTTAATATAATTCTTACATTGCATCTATGCTATCTTTATATCCAAATGACTTGTAAATAAATGTTTAGTTTATTAATTTCTATGTAGGTGCCTAATGGTAATGGTGACCCCAATGGCCACCAGGGTCTTCAACCTCAAGCAATCTTGATGTGAATGGTATGTCTATAAATTAAATAAATTAAAGTTAGTTATCTTTTTAAATTTTGGTTTTGTTCCTCTTTAATAAATAGCATCATTTTTAACATTTTTATTATTGACTTTCAATGTGTAGATTAAAGCCCACAAGTTTCAAGCATATACAAAGTGGACATCTTAGATAGGAGCTATGTTGCAAAATGCATTATGCATATGGGTTCTTACACTCTTAACTTATTATATAGTGCCCACATTATCATTTGATTTGGAAAAGTGTTGTATAGAAGGTGATAGATAGACTCCATATTTTGTATGGATGTTATTTTCATTGGAGGTGATAGACTCCTTATTTTGTATAAGAGGTGATAGATAGACTCCTTAATTTAGTACCAATGTAATGAAAGGTGAATTATAAATAGATGTCAAATGAATAAAATATCATGTTATACTGACAATAAATGTTTGTGGGTAAAGGTTTTAATGACAACAAAAGATAGGTAACAAAAGATTTTAGTGATAGCAAAATGCCTGTGGGTAAAGGTTATTAAAGTCACATAAGATGTTATAGTGATAGTCAAGCATGTATGGGTAAAAGTTATAACATTATGCCCATAGTTTGTAAATTGTAGGTAATGGCCATATTGATAGGAAAAAAAGCATTGGTATAAGAAAGAAAAGTAGATGGAAATTTAGACAGTGGGTATAGGTCAATTGGGGTTATACCTACGAATTTATACCTTTTACCTATGGAAAATAACTGTGGGTGTAGGGCAATTTTCTTGCTTAAGTGGAGTTGTGTTGCTTTAGGAGGAAATGTAATTGATTCATGGAGGATGAGATAAATAACAAAAGCTTAGGGCTTAATTTCTTAATTGGGTTAAGATTTCTTACAATAGTGGGCAAATGTGATTACTTGTACTTTACTATGTAGTGACCAAAATTTATCAATAAAAGTTGAATTCTTTTGTATTTTCTTTTCTCTCTATGTTGGGTTTTTGGCGATCATTTAGGATATATGTTAACCAAGGTAGAATATCAAATCCAAAGCTCATATTTAAACTAAGACAATAATTTTTTTTTTGAATAACACTAAATGATTTATTGAGATAATGGTGGGATACTTATTTTTCATTTAGAAATACATTCAGATAAATGAATTTGTATGATTGTGGGCAACCTTACATACAAATTCAATATTTGAGAAAACAGAATTCCAAGTGGAGAAGAAATGGGATTTCCAGCAATACGGGATATTTCAGTTCTTCATTACTTATTTGATGACTGTTAATTTCTCTGGTTACATACAAAAACACATTGAATACATAAAATAGAATCAACAATAGCATTCTTCTTTTAGTCAAAAGAGTCAATAACGACAGCGACAGTGTAATATACGATTGTTCAAGCACTAGATCCAACTAGGTTAGTATTATAAACATTGTTGTCAAACTTGCGAGTCAACTCGGTTGACTCGCTGAATCTACATTTGTAAGTGACCAAAATGATCTAACTCGGACATAGACTCGGAATCATCATTGACTCGGTCAGATTCGCCAGTGACTCGGTCAAACTCGCTTGACTCGCTGAGTTTGATAGTTTCTACTGAGTTAAGGTAAGCCCAAATCATGCAACCCATAGCTATTTTTTTTTTAAAATTAAAAAGTCTGAAACACCCAAAATCCAGCCCATTAGATTTGCCAAAAAAAAAAAATACTGAGCCTGAGACCTAAAACGCACGCTGAGCCATATTCGGCTAAATGAAATGCACAGCACAGCGAGAAGCTGAGGAAGGAATCTGCATCAACATCTTCCTCAAATCGTCATTCTTCAACGAACCTGAACCCTATGCCCTACTGCACAGTAGCAGTGCAACAAGCCAGCAACGATTGATTAGAGCAGTAGCAGTGGTCGAAGCTTTTTTGCAACCTCGAGCTGCTGGAGCTTTTGCGGTTCACAATCTCAAGTCTTGGTTTGATGTGGGTTTATGAATTAGAGGTGGGTCTCAGCATGCTTACTTCCATCTCCCTCTTACTTCTCTTCCAGTTCATTTCCTTCCTTGTTCTTGCTTGATTATGAATTTAAAGCTTCACCTTTCACTAGACTTCTCCGTCTTTTGATGTCTTTAACGACATTTGCGTTCACAGTTTCTCTTTTCTGCATTCAATTTTTTCTCTGCTCCATGATTTTCATCCTTTAATAGAATTTAGTTATGGGGATTGTGAACAGATTATGGTATCTTTTCTCTGCTTTTTGCTCAATTTGGCTGGTGCTCTATTTCAGTACAGAAGCATCGACTTTTTCTGCTATTAATACTGTAAAATATTATTTATGTATGTATACGAGGATGAGATTTGGACAGTGAAACATCTTCTTGAAGAATCATGTTCGGTTTTTTTTCTTGTGCTTCTTGCTTCTGCTATCAGAATTTCTGTTGGGTTGAAACTTCTATATGAATGTGATGGAACTGACAGGAAGGCCAGATATTTCTCCCATTAATTTTTTTTATCACCCATTAATTTCAATGTTCCAAAAATGCCAATTTTTTGTTTAGAAAGAGAGGTTTAAGATTGTTGACTGTCATTTCCAATTTTTTGATTTGTTCTTAGATTTCAACTATAATAATTTAGTATTGGCCCTTTTTTCACTTACATTGTTTTCCATCATTAAATAATTACCCATTTTTCAGAAAAAAAAAAACTTATTTCTATGTTTTTAATTTGAAAAGTGGAAATGAGTAGTTGGTCACTACATTAAAGGGTCTTATTTGTGTCTAGGAGGAGAAGCGATGTTAATGTCAAAGGATGAGGAAGATGATGATGAGGTTCTTCAAACTTTTATGCTTATGGCAGGAATATGTAATGATTTTGTGTTAACCTGAATCCTAATATAGGTAGTGCATCTTCTAAAAATTTGGCATTGGTTGATGACTTTAAGGATGAGAAAGAAGAAAATGATGATTGTGAAGTAGGAGATGATGAAGGTGAAGACTCTAGAAATGATAACAATATAGTAGGATTTGAAGAACTATGGTAAACTTTTATTGTTGATTTTGAGACTTAGTAATGTTGAATGAGAATTAATATATGGAGTTTATTGAAATATATTTGTAGACTTGAATGACAAGTATGAAACTATAGATTGTGGATTATGTATGAATGTTATTTTTTTTTTAAATATAGTTATGTTCAACTTGTATTCAATAACAGGTGTATGTAAACTCTTATGATTTTACGTTATGAGTTCACCCCTTCAAAACGAGTCTGCTTAGAATCGCGATTTTGACAACTTTGATTATACACTTATATTAGAATTACAAAGCTGTGTCTTTACTTAAATTTACATGCTTCAAGGTTGGATTGCATTCGAGTTTGCGATTATATTATAAGAGTAATGAATATTTCTCACAAATACAATATTTCTATTGATAACGTAATTAATTATTATATATTGCTAAATATATAAAACAGTATTTTAATTTTTAAATAGATTTATTATTCTAATCAAATTCATAAATACTGCACACAAAATCTTTCAATAAAATATTGTTTTATTTAATTATTAATTACATCATAATTAGATAATATGGTGTTCCTAAGAACATATATAATCATTATACTCATAATAGGTGTATAGGGTTTTGTTTCTATCCCTCTCCTCGTATAATTGGTTGGCAAGTTAACCACAGATCCAAGACACCACTAAATAGGATATATTAGAGGAGTACACTGATTCAGCAGATTTAATATATTGCAATTGTTGCTATAGCTAGCCATGGCAGAAGAGATTGAAGCTGTGTTTATCTTTCATCACCTTTTCCTCGTTGTAATACTTTTTTCCTTTCTTTCCAAATGGTTTATTCTCCTCACCATATTTAAATAGATTTAATATATCACAATTCTACAATTAATGATGCTATCAAGCTCATGAATCAGGATTCGGTGTAAATATTGAAATGGTTGCTGTCTGCGTTTGAGCTAGACCAAGAGGTTCCTGTGAATGTTTAAATGAATGAGAGATACTAAACTCTTTTGCAACAATTGTAATTTTCATCATGAATACCATATTACATTAATATTTTAATAAAACAGGAATCAGATATCACATCATTATTTAACATGTATAAAAATGCATGTGACTTAGGAATATTAATACCATTAATTAAGTAACGGTTTACTTAAAAAGGTTTTTGTTGAGATAAGACTGAAATTTATGGAACTATTTAAGAGAATTTAAACTTAAGGAAATATTTAAAAACAAAATAAAGTTAAAAAACTAACCTACTATTTTAGCCTTATTGATGATGTCATACAAACTGTGCTTGCAAGCAAGAATTAATAAACATGTTGGACTGGAGGATCTTGACTTCTTCCCCGTAATTCTTGGTTTTATGCACTTTTGTAATGGACTTTATTATTGACATGTCTACTTTTAGTGATTAGTTCGATGTATCAAATGTATGTAAACAAGACATTAACCTCTTCAAAATATTGGAATGGTGTTTATAGCTTTATCTTTTTGACGAGGACTTGCAAGATAACACGAACTTGCTCTATGCTATTATTCCGTATGACAATGACAATCACGTGTTTGAATGAAAGCATGCATATATTGTAATTGTTCAAATTTTTGCTTTCCTCTTTGGTCAAACTCAATATAGGACAGTGCATGCATCCTTCCCAATTCCTATGATGAAAAGAAAACAAAGCCTTCAATTTTCCTTGATCAGATGTATTTCCACAAATGCATAAGAATGCCAAAAATGTGGTCGGCTCAAATTAATCGTTTATTATAATTTTATAAGTTGCCTATTACATGCAATCTCTATGTTTTAATCTGAGACCTAATCCTTCACAGAATTAAATTACTACAGTTCGGTAATAAATCTTAACTGTTGAATAAAACAGTTTTTTTTTTTTTTATCGATTTTGATAAATAAGAATTACTGAATTAATTTTGAATGCAAACTATTAGATTTAATGCGATAGTCAATAATAGCCCATCAGATACTGTGAAATCATTAATGGAGGTGATCATTTTTAGTTTTTGTCCATCATAAAATTACTTCATCCATTATTTGTTATCAATTGATAAATTGGGATAAAATACTTTATGATAATCATTTGAAAGAAAAAATCATAACTCCTAATGATGATGACTAATAAACTAAAATTAACTCTTCCATTTATTTTATAAGTAGGTCATTAAAGAAAAATAAAATTGTGCGACATTAGACAAGTTGATCAATACAAAATTTCTTTGAAAGATTATAAGAATAAATAAGATATTTTCTTGGAGCTCCAGATTAAACCTAAATACCTAATGCTCCTCGTGTTGTAAATAAAGGCAACATGCGAGGAAAACAAAAGTAGTCAACTTAAATTGTGGAAAACGAAATTAATATTTGTTTCTTTTTCTTTGACCACGACTAGACCCGATTGCTTTTGAAAATGGACAGAAAAACAAAATGAATACCCACATGCCTGTACAGTTTGGCATACTCCTCGACTTATCACTATACCAAACCTAGTAGTTGAATTTTATCAACTTTTAATTTTCAAAAAGTGTTTTATTATAATATTCTATAAGCATAACTTTAAAATATAATATATTACTGTACGTCTAAAGACACCACCTGTGTGTTAAATGATTTTGTCCAGTTATATTTCTTAACCAAAAAAAGTAACATAACATTAAAATTAATTCCTATGGGTAAAATTCAAATAACAAAAAATATAAAATATAATATAAATTTAAAATTATTTTCAGAAACCAATGTAATTTTTTTAAGTCAAGTAAATTGAGACTTATTTTCTAGCATGAGATGCCCGATAATGACGCAGACATACAGCAAATTCTAAACAATATGAACTTTTCAATGGGAAAAACAAATTTCAGATTTCATAGAAGTTTGGTTTTTGTCCTATCAAATCTGTAAATACAAATTGATTCGAATGACAATTTTGAAAATTCTCGTTATTAAATGGGGCTCTTATTAAACCATTCATTTAAAGAATGAAAGACTTGACCTCTTCCAATTGAATATGAAGAACATATAACTGAAATAGTAGACAACCAGTTTCCAAGTAATTTCCACTCATAAATTTTGGGTAGCTATTCAGTTTTTGAATGCAAATTTTGAACAGAAGTCTTTGAAAATATATAAATTTCATGTGATAGGCAACAATTACATTATGTTCACGCTTTTAAAAAAATGTGATCGTTAAAGGCTTGTAAGCTTTTCATAGTAAGAGACCAATAGCAGCCTATTCTATTATGGGGAATTTATGTATACCTTTAATGCGGAAATTTAAAATGAGAAATTTCATAAAAAAATAATTGTTAAATTGGCAACAAATCAATCGCCACCAGCTGCTAAAATTATCCACAATATATCTGACGTATTAAATATCGAATTGGATAAGAGAATTTGGAGCTTACTCTAATCGCCAAAACAAAAAAGAAAAATTCATGCTGACCTCTGGTTTATTTTTAAATAAATAATTTGGGGAATATGATATTCGAATTTGAGAGTTCATTCGACAAGTTTCTAAGAAAAGCAACGATGAATCGAAATGACTCCAAAGAGATGAAAAGAACAGAACAAGAGATGGGATTCTTTTATATCATTGGCCACAAAGAAAAAAAACGCGGAAATGAAAAAGTTAAAAACTGATGTGCAAGCAGTTACACGACATCACTTTGAGAACACGCCAAAAGGAAACAAACAAATCCAGCCTCCACAAGAGTACAAATGCATGCCAAAGTTGACAATTCAACAACGCAAAGTAATTTAAAATAATTAAAATATGATCAATCTTCTGTTTCAACTACTATAAATAGCACAACCCAAGCGTTCCAGTCCACATAGAGAAATTAACAAACATTGCTCAGACAAGAGTCGAGAGAGAAAGAGAGCTTAAACCTTTGAGATGGAGAACTTCCCAGTAATCAACTTGGAGAAGCTCAACGGAGAGGAGAGAAAGGCTACCATGGAGAAAATCAATGATGCTTGTGAGAATTGGGGATTTTTTGAGGTATTCTATCCCATGAACCTGGCCAAAGCTTTTTCCGTACTTGGCTCTACAAATTTGCAATATCTTTCTCAATTTCGGCTTTGATTAGGATCCAAATTCTGATAGTTCTATCCCTGACACAACGCCAAAACTGCTGAATCATTTGCATTTAACTCAAGATTGATTTTCTTTCTTTTTATTCATTGCAGTTGGTGAACCATGGAATACCCCTTCAACTTATGGACACTGTGGAGAGGTTAACGAAGGAGCATTATAGGAAATGCATGGAGCAAAGGTTCAGGGAGTTGGTGGCAAGCAAGGCCATCGAAGGCGTCCAAGCTGATGTGAAGGACATGGATTGGGAGAGCACCTTCTTCGTACGACACCTTCCAGAGTCAAACCTCTTTGAAATCCCAGATCTCTCTGAAGAATACAGGTTACAACATCGAGATAATGTTATATCTAGCACTTCAAACTATATGAAAACACTACACCTTTTATCGTATAGTGTCAGTATCGTATCAACAAAGGATGCCTAAAATATGCATCAAAATTTGTTATTCGGGACAGTAATAGATATGCAAGCATGCATGTATAGATATATTAAACTTTTTAAGGGAATGATGCAGGATGGTTATGAAGGAATTCGCACAGAAGATAGAGGAACTTGCAGAGGAACTGCTGGATTTGCTATGTGAGAATCTTGGACTAGAGAAGGGGTACCTCAAGAAGGCCTTCTACGGATCAAAGGGACCAAATTTTGGCACCAAGGTTGCCAACTACCCTCCTTGCCCCAATCCAGAGCTTGTGAAAGGTCTTCGTGCCCATACCGATGCCGGCGGGATCATCCTTCTCTTGCAGGACGACAAGGTCAGTGGCCTCCAACTTCTCAAAGATGGCAAGTGGATTGATGTGCCCCCAATGCGCCACTCCATTGTTGTCAACCTTGGCGACCAACTTGAGGTAAATTCCTATTATTTGCGTATTACACAATTCTTCAAACGGTCTATGTGCTTGATTCACATTCTTATCAAAATACTGGTTTGGAGAATAGGTAATCACAAATGGGAAGTACAAGAGTGTGGAGCACCGTGTGATTTCACAAACAAATGGAACTAGAATGTCGGTAGCATCATTCTACAATCCAGGTAGTGATGCTATCATATACCCAGCACCACCATTGGTTGAGGGAGAGGCCAAGGAGAAGAACCAAGTTTACCCAAAATTTGTGTTCGAGGATTACATGAAGCTCTATGCTGGGCTCAAGTTTCAGGCAAAGAAGCCGAGATTTGATGTCATGAAAGCTGTGAACTCTACCAATAGCATGCTTCCTACGACAGCTTAATCAATTGGAGTTGTTTTGCTTTAGGAGGAAATATAATTGATTTGGGGAGGAAGATATAAACAACAAATGATCAAGGCTTATTTTATTCATTGAATTACGATTTCTTACTATTGTGGGCAAATATGATTACATACATGTACTTTAGTTACCAAAATTGATCAATAAAAATTGCATTCTTTTGTTATTTTCTGTTATCTCTATGTTGAATTTCTGTTTATTAATTAGCTTTGAGCATTGAAGTTAGTTGCAGTTAGCTGACGTATTTTAAACCGAGAAGGTAGCTTTATTAAATTCAAATCTCATCTTTAAACCTAGAAACTAATTATTTTCTTAGAAAGAAAATCAACATTTAGAGCAAATTCATGTTTCTAAGTGATTTATTGAGCTAATTGTAGCATGCTTTTTTTAATTTTTTTGTATTATCTTTCATACCGATCTCTTTCTTTAAGGATATTAATATTTTTTTTGTAAGTAGATTAGAGAGACTCAAGATTTGTTTTGGGGTAAAATTTTAAACAAAAAAACTTGAGAAAACTAAATTCGACATAGAGGACCTCATCTTCATCTTTGTTTCTATTGTATTTGCCTTCAAAAGCATCCCAAATATTTTTTAGAGATGCTAAAGATGAGTAGAGATTCACAGTTGGACGTGCTGAGAATTTAACTAAACAAAATTAAATAATTCATACACGAGGACTAGCATTTTTTTTTTCAAAAATGCAAAATTTAATTGATTCAAACAATCTGGGAACGAAATTTTGGATTTATCAACTTGTTTTGTGTCGCACAATTTTATTTTTATTTAGTGACCTACTTATGAAATAAATGGATTAGTTAATTTTGGGTGATGGCACATAATTAATAGGAGTTTAAATTTTCTTTTTCAAATGATCAACTTAAATTATTTTATGAAAATTTATTAATTGATGAGAAATCAATAAATGAATTTATAGGCAACATTTAAAATTATATCACTAGATTTATTTTCGCCGACCACATTTTTGGTATTCTTTTTGCCTACATATGGAAATACATCTCATTAAGGAAAATGGAAGGCTTTGTTTTCTTTTCACCATAGGAATTGGTAAGAATGCATGCACTTGTCCTATTTTCTTAATTTGGCCAAAGAGCAAAAAAAAAAAAAAAAAGAAAATTGGACTTGAAAAGACTAATTCAGTGGAAGACAACAAGTACAACAAGTATATATATGCATAGTTGTCAAACTCGCGAGTTTATTATCCGAGTTTATGAGTTTACGTTTGTACTTAAAGAAAACTAGTTAACTCGATGTAAACTTAGACTTAGTACAAACTCACGAGTTGACTTACTGAGTCTACCGATTTTACAGTTTTAACGAGTCAATTGACTTGTAAAGTTAGCAACATGATAATTTAAACTCAAAACTAAACAAGATATAGACAAGCTTCTTTTCCATGAAACCTTTACAATATATTTCATCACAAGTTTGAATATACATAAAAAGTAATAAAATTACATTTAATATGTACTTATTAAACAAATAAAATAAATATTATTTAATTATTTATATTGAATAATTATTTATGTATGATTATCTTAAAATATTCATGTTGAGTATTATAAATTACAAAATATAAATAGCTTTTGTTTGATTAAATATAATTTGAAAACTATTTATTAATTAAGATAAACTCTTACGAGTTTACGTTACGAGTTTACCTCTCTTTTACGAGTTTGCCTTAATTTGTGAGTTTAACAACCTTACATATATGCTTTGAAAACATTTGATTATTATTGGAAGAGTGCATAAATTAATCAAAGGAAGCTAAATTGGAAGGAAATAGTCAAGAACTTCCTATTTAACATGTTTGTTAATTCTTGCATGCTACATAATAAGAAAAGGCACAAATTCTAATTTCACCAACACTTTCTCTCTAGCCATCAGTACAAAATCATTTGGTGGAAATGGAATGTAGTAATCCATTACTATGTTTGGTTTGATACTGAATGAAATAAGGAAAAAAAAAGATAGCAAATTGAATGACAATAATACCCTCAATAAAAATATTTTACATTGTTTATTTGTAGAAAAATATAGTTAATTTAACTACCCATAATAAAAGGAGACAGTAATATTCATTTATATATTAAGATATGAAAACGCAGCCTCAATCTCTAAGACTCTAACCATGGTTGAACCAAGTTGCTTCAATTTTTCTCTTCATCGTTTCATAGAAAGAGAATGGAGGATCCAAGTTTGTGAGTGTGCTTTGGTGGTGGTGGAGAAGCATTGTCTGAAATTGTTTTCCCTTGTCCAGAAATAATTTTGTGGAACTATTTCAAACAGAACAAAATTATTGAAACATGGTGGGATAGTAATAAATTGAAGCATCAGATGGCCAGAGTACTGAGCAATGAAATGAAGGCAAGAGCAACTGCGGAATATGTCTGGCAATTGGTGCTTGTTTAAGGGCACTTTTGTCATATAAAAGGGATTCTATGGAATGGCTGTGTAACACTCAGGAAAATTGTAGACCAATAATTTTGACTGATATTGATAAAATTAAGTTATGACCTATATGGTTAGGGAATGAAGTAAAGCGATAGGGGGAATTAAATTAAATCTAAGGTAAATATATGAAAATTTTGAAAAGAGTTAGGCAAGATATATGGTTGAAAGAAGGGGAGATTTATTCTGAAAGGTTGGCACAATGGCTAAGTCTTACGTCCTCTATCTACAATGTGCTGCATCCAAACCCTAGCTCTCCCCTATGTTTTTTTTTTTCGATGGCAACATGTGGCTTTAGTTTAGGTGAAATGATAACTTTACCCCCACCGTCTTCTTTTCATTTGCGTATACTCTCTCTTGTGTGATAGAAATCAGGTAGCAACGAACAATGCGTTTTCTCCTCTCCTCTCAGTCGTTGCCAACCAACTCCATTAATAAAGTTAAGGTATGGCCAATGAAGCTTTTACGACCGCTAATACACTGACTATTTATTAATTACCAGTAAAATGTTTGGTGGCAATTATTATTGTTGTTAACGTACAAAATAATAGATACTAAAAATGTGTTTTGAGGTAGTGATTTCAGAGATTTGATCCCTTCCTTGTCATTGAGGCATTTAATGCTTGATTACCTTTACTGTTAAAACTATTGACAGAGATCCATTTCTGGCTTTTTTTTTTTGAAGAAAAATTGTATTAGTCGCTGGCTATAACAGCTCGTGACAATCATTTTTTTTAAAACGTGTAGCATCATTTGGCAGACCCCAACAAGTGTTGCGGCCTGTATGAGACAGCTATATGTGGCTGTCTCATACAACCTGCTATCAGTCTGGGTTAATTTGACCTTAACGAATAGACGTGGTGATTACTAATTGGTCCATTCCGATTGCAAGCTTCCTGATTGCCTGGTTGTGGATAACATTATCTATAGTTCAGAAAAAAAAAAAAAAAGACATCTAAAGGTTAAATTGCATAACCCTCCATCGTCCCTTTCCTCTAGTTTTCAATTTTGAATGGCCTCTGAAAGTAACTTCGAGTTAGTTTGTTGCAATTTTGAGTATAAAACATCTAAAGAGAAGTTGCATCTGCGAAGTGCATATTTTTACTGGAGATTGCTGCAAGTGGTCCCATATAATTCTTGTCTGAGATTTCTTCAACAAGTGGTCCCATTATGATTTTTGTTTGAGATTTCTCTAGCAAGTGGTCCCCAATCTGTAAGCTAATGCTTCCTTTTCTTATGTCTTTTGCCAACATCCTTCATTTTTCATAAATTTTATGTTGCAAACATGCATTTTGTGTAGGTAAAAGATAGTGAAACTTTTTTGTTTATATTTGAAAGTTTATGATAGTTGGCATATATTAGATAGTAGAAATTAATTAGGATTAAGAGATGTGATTATATGGAAAGTTGAAGCACTATTTTTTTTTTTTGACATTGAAGATTGAATATGTTAGAAACAATCTGTTATGAAAGTTGGTTGAAGGAAAAAATTATAATAGTAGTAAAAGGAAGGGCTAAAAACTGTATGACGGGGAAAAGTTGAAATTATATAACTGAAAATTTTAATTTGAAAATAATAATAAAATGTAAAAAAATGTAATGAGTTTTGCAAATTAAATAAATGATTTATCTGAGAAAGTTGTGTTGGAAAATTTAATTGAAAAAAATAGTAATAATGGTAAAATTGAAAGAAACGAAAAAAAAAAGTGGTGGAAAAAAAATCATAAAAGTATGGAAAAATACAATAACAATAGAAATTTGGAAATTATAGATAAAAAAGTATATAATATTATAGATGATATGTATAAGTTGAAAATTTAAAAAGTGGATTTACATTAGAAAATCAAGAACTAGAAGAACAAAAGTATTAAATATATGATAAATTTGACGTAGATTTAGTACATTTAATATATTGTATATATAATATATTTAATGATAAAAATTTTGAAGTAGATCTAGTATATTTATTATTATATATATATATCAAATATATTTAATATTAGTAAATTATACACATTAATGAAATGTGATTGGAAAATTACAAATAGTACTAATGGTAAAGTTGGAAGAAATGGAAAAAATGATGTGGTGGGGAAAAAATCATAGATGTATTGTAAAAATATAATAAAAGAAATTTGGAAATTATTGAGGAGGGCACAACATTTGTGTGTAACATGGTTGATTTAATGAGAGTTAAAAAAGAGATCACACTTGATAGATTGAAATGTGCAGTTGGCCATAAGTTTCTGTTGGAAGCAAATCAATTTGTGTCATAGTTGGAATACAGACATCCAATGTCTTTATGTTCCACTTGGTATCGAGCGTGTAGGTTTGCAAATGATGATGACATTCAATCAATGTTGGAGGCAAATGTGACATTCCCAACCCACTGAGTTCTTTTGAGTTGTGTGCACACATAGGAACAGCAAAACTAGACTTGAACAACAATATTGGGCAATAAGAAGACTATGTTGATTCAACACTCCTATGTAGTAGCCAACTAGTTGGTACTAAAGAACATATAGTGAATGAGAATTATTATTCAGTAGATGTCACGACATGGATTCCACAAGTAGTGTTTGCAACAATATGGTCATAATATCCCTGATTATGCCTCACTACCAAGTTCTTCATAGCCTGCACCTGGTACTTCTTGGTTCCCTTCTATTGATTAAGATATTGAAAATGATGATGAATATGATACCGTGCCAAAGGATATGATGATCCAAGTAATGTTGATGATGATGATAGACAGGGTGATGGAGATAGAGTAGACATTGTGGGCATTGTAGATGTTGTTGTTAGTTATCGATATGTTGATCCTGCATATGTTTTCTTTGACAAACTAATGAGGGTGGAGCGAGGGGGTTTGAGTTAATTGATTCAGATGAGCAACTTAGTATGAAAAACAACCAAGAGTTGTATGTGGGGTTGCAATTCAATGATGTCAAGGTTTTGCACTGAGCTATGAAAACTTACTTTGTTTGTGCACACTACACCTTCAGGGTGCATTATTCATGTATTAAGTGTTATCACACCCCAAACTTCCAGAGTGCAACTAGCACAGTAATGGGAATAACCTGGTTTTGTAAGCCTAACATGATGTTTTTTTAATTAAATTGTAAATCATACAACAATGGATATTCATGGGAATCTCATTACCAAGCAGATTCATATTCATATATTTTGTAGAAATTTTGGCAGAGTCTCCTCTGTAACTAAGACCTCCTGAAATTTGCTATAAATATATGCCAAAAACCACAATATCCAGAAAAGAGAGCTTAACTCTCAAATCATTTAGAAATAACTACATCACAATAGGGGAATGGGGAATCCACCTATGGTCATCCATACTCATTTATAGTTATTTACATTTTTTAACAAATTACACTATTACAAAAATACAAAACCCCAACAAAAATAGGGAATCAAAATCTCAATAATACTATAGGGTTCTTCTAGCCCTCACGGTCAAAAAACTGCCTTAGGTGATTGCTTGAAATTAAATAAATTACAAACGGGTAGTATTTCAGTAATAAACCTTACAATACCTTTTAAAATGATCAGTTCTATGTGAATCAACATTTAAAACCTTATCATATTAAGCCTTAAATATGCAATATAACAATAATGGCCATGGATTCATTCTATTAAAATTAAGTCGGTCAAGGGTACATAGCCCTTGGAATTTTCATTAATCAGTTGAGGATCTATAGCCCTCAAGAAGCTTTATGAATGGTCAAGGGTACTCAGCCCTTGGAAAAATCTTTATCATTGGTCAAGGAAACTTAGCCCTTGGTAATTTAAATCAAATGGTCGTAAGGCATAAACTCACACTATTTAACACATCTAGTATTCATTTTTCATACAACCCTCTTTTTATGATTTTTGCATGGCATCACATACAATTCATAATTCAAGACTAATCAAGTCTAGCAAGCTATGCTACCATATAATGATGTAACAGTAAACAAAGACCATATAACATGTCATATGGTTGGAAGAGCTACCATTTACCTGGTGGGTGAAGTAGGCTCCTTTCTCTTGGTTATAAGATATTTCACGCAATAATCCCTATATCACAAAAGTATAATTTCCTCAATTCCCATCACGAATACACATTAATTTAGACTCATTCCAATGCCTCTTAACAATTTCATAAATAGAAAAGACTTACTAAAAACAACCAAAATATCTATAATTCTCATACTAACTCATAACATCAACTCTACACATAATTCAAATTAAAAAGAATTTTCTTCTTTTAGTTCATCACATTTTCATTACCAAACTCATGTCAAACTTCCTTATGTACCACTAAAAACAAGCCTTAGCTGATATTCCTTGATTCCACCATATAACTTACTCAGGTTTTTCATCAATTTAAATTCACTTCCTTCTAAACTTACTAAATTTTCAATTTCATCCCAAATTGCCATACTTTAACTCTTCCTTTCACCTTCAACCAAGCTTAGCTATGAAGAACAATAATATATCATTTCATAGTGTTCTTAAAATGCCATCTTAAACCATTAAATTTCCAAAATTCTACAATTCTCTGTAAAACCCCAAAAATTTGGATAATTTTCACTTTAGTCCCTAGAAGAACCAATCTCAAAAACTTGTCTAAAACAAGCTTCCAAGGTTGAAATTCAAAGGGAAAGGACCAAAAATCCATCTATCATCAACATTTTCATGAAAAACCAAGCAAAAATCACCAAAAAAATCTTTGAAAAACTTTCTCTGTGGCTGCTAACAGAAGACACCAGAAAACGAAGGTTCTCACCGGAAACTGTAAGGCGTGTCGGTCTAAAGCTCATTGCTGGTGAGGGAGGGTGCTAGCCAAAAGCTAGGATGTGGTAGAACCATGGCAGAGGAAGAAGAAACAAAGAGGAAGAGATGATGCTCGTTGCAGAGGAAGAAAATGACCGAAAGAAGAAGAAAAATGAGGGTCATTTTGGTCTTTTCACCTAGTATGACACATGGCAGCACTAGAAAAATTCTAAGGGAGGAGGAAGTTGGATCTTGAACTCGTGCCATCAGACTCAAAGTGCTATACCTTACCACTACGCCATAGCTCGTTATCTAATTAATAACATACACCATGAATATTTATGCTTTTACTCTTTCTAAGAACAAAAACTTTGCATCAGACTTTGCAAGTGTTACAAGTGTGAAGGATACTGACGTCCAGAGTATGGAGTATATTGCAATTAGAGGTTGAGAGCTAGTCGAAAGGCTAATGAAAACCATTAGCAAATTACTAGATACTCAGGGCAACATTCATGGTTATCCGCTTCACTAACCCAAGATCTCTTAAAACTTGACTCTGATGTCATATCATCTTTCATTGTGTCAATGGTGAATGAGACGTTAGCCTAGACAACCAACACCTAAGAATGGGTGAATTGGGTGTTTATAGATGTGAACACCCCACCTAAACTAACAATAATAACATCTTCTTTAAGATGCCAAAAGTATAGGCAAGCAAATCAAAATCTTCTATGTCATTAAAAATATTTCCACAGATATATGATCTCAATTACAAGTACTCCCTCTCAATCAATAGATGTAATCATTATTTCATCAACAAAAGAAAGTATCATACCACCTAGTCTACTAATTTTGAAGAAAAATCTTTCTTGGAAAGAACTTATTTCTTCATTCAAAAGGTGAGAGCTATAAGGATGATATTTCAAAGAAAGTTCCTTTAATTGATTCACACTAAAAGCACTTGATAGACATTCAAAGCTAAGCATAGGAGACATTCACAATCTATATGTGCAATCTATTTTCTTATTTCAAAAGAAGATAATTTTGAATCAATTCAAATCATTTTGGAATGAAATAAAGAGTAATTTTATGAGAGGAATACCATAGGAGATAAAAAGATATTACTGTAAAAGTATAAGTCTCCCTATATTATTGAATGATTATCATAAAAATAAGGATTGTCATTTGAAAAACAATGTTGCCTTTCACAATATAATGTTCAAAAAAATTTATGTGTTTAGGCTTTATTGAATATAATGTCATTTGAGAACAATTTCATTAAAAGTTATTATATGAAAAGTACAGTTCCCCTTACATGTTTGAATGATAACCATAGTACCATTTGAAAAACACAGCTTCCTGTCACAAACTCATTTTTAGTAAACTTTTATGTTTCTAAGCCTTATTGAATACAATCTCAATAATTTTATGTCCTTAAGACTTAAAAACTGGATTTAAAACTTTGAAGGTTCAATTTATTTAAAAGAGTATACAAAAATAGCTTTCAAAGTTTTTTGAGCTTCACTTAAGAATGAGCAAGCTTTAAGAAATTTTAAAAGCAGCTTAACCATGAGAATGTATGCAAAAAGTGCCATTATATATTCAATCAATAAACAACCTATATAGTCAATGACAAGTCAACCAATGAAAAATCATGCATGTACAATCAATTAGCATATATGTCAATGATAAGCATTCATCTCACATTATAGTCATCCATAATTGCTAATACAACTAAATAATCCAAAGAGTACCATTCAAAGTTGATATGAGAAATCATAGAGTTATAGAGATATTCATCAATTTTAGCAATGTTGAGATGCTTCTTGATTTGTTACATCTTCTTGGAATTTAACCATCACTTGCCCATTCTTTAATGACATTTAAGATAGGATCTTTGAGTTCAGCATCTTACACTTGGCTTGCTTATTGAGGCTTATTGCTTAAGTAGAAACTTAAAGAACATTCAACAATTAGCACAATTTGAAGTAGTTAACTTTTTTCAAAATAGATAGCAATGGTAAGTATGAAATCTATGCTCAAAGTTGAATGAGAGCATTAAAATGAACAAATTATAGATTTGCTAATTTAGCCATGAACATAGATCATTCTAAAAATAAGAACTTTATGTAAAATTAAGTGATCATGACATATAAGAAAATTGGTAAGGATAAACGTTTATCTCATGGTATCCAAATAATTTCAAACTTGTTTTTCATCATTTTCTCCAAATTTGTTCATTTTATTCTGGTGGAGCTTATTGTTGGCTATCTCTAGTTTTACTTGTGTTAATATGCTTATCAATAGATCAAACATAATACATTTGGAAGCATGTGATTCATATCTAATTTCTTTTGGGTGAGCATGTTCTATGACATTTATACTTACTCATGATTGCAACACATGTCACGCCAAAATATTTAAGCCAACTTCATAATTTTCTAAAACAAGATTAAAACAAAGTTCACTTCTCTATGAATATTCATGAGCCAAACTTTTTCTTTTAAGAAGGATTTCATAAATCATTTCATGAAACCAATCTTCAAATGAAAACAATTTTTGACATGTGAAAATTCATTAAAAGAGTCTAAGAGATTTCACACATAATTTCACCAATTTTCAAGGTAAAAATGATTTTTGATGTTTAAAATTTCATTTCAAGGAATCTAGAGAACTCAAAATCTTTCATTTTCACGCTTAAGAGATATATATAAGGCAATGACTAAAGATTTGAAACAATATATATCAATTAAGCCCAAAATGATTCTACTTGACCACATGTTCAAGTATAGGAAGATCACTTAATAGGGAAACATATATATATTTCAAAAGCATGTACCCATCTAGGCAATCCAATATCATATAATTAATATTTGAACATGGATTGCTAAAGAAGTACAAAAAGGACACAAATACTTAAATAATAATTTATCACCCAATCATGATATTTTCAACAACGCATATAACATGGGTAAGATAAAGATATCATCATAATTGTAGTTTTTCATGTCCTTGCATTCAATTATTTAGCATTGGTGTGAAGTTGTTTGTTCTCCACTTTGAATTTTAACACTAATATCCAAGCTCCAAGCATTTTCAAATGTATGCTTCATCAAGAATGGTTGTTTCTCTTCTGTCTATATTGTTCATTTGTTTGATATTCTCAAGGAATAACCCATCTTGGACATTTCACTCTCAAGGACTAAGGATTTATAGAGAAACAAATTCTCACAATAGAGTATATGGAACAAAGATGCATTAATGCATTAGAGAGCTGATAAGAAGATGATTCTTATGATATGAACACTCTTAAATGTTTTTCTTTATTAATTCAGAGTCTATAGGTTGTGTATAAATAGCTAATGGTCCAATAGATGCATTGAGAGTAAGAGAGAAGTCAAACTCTTCAAAATTTGTAAGTTTTATTGTCTCTTGCTTTGTTATTTTATAGTATTCCCAAAATTGACTTACTCCTTCAAAACATGAACATCTAGGTTATTTACCTTTTCTTTCAATTCTAATTTTCTCGTTTGTTTTAGTTTCACCATTTCAAATTTCTCGATCATTTTCAAGTTATGATTTTAAATTTCTTGTTCTTTTTATTTCACAATTCTTGAATTTCTCTTTCATTTTCATTTCAAGATTTTAAATTTATATTTTATTTAAATTTCATGATTTTATTTTTCTCTTCTATTTGATTTCATGATTTTTACATTTTCTCTTATATTCAAATTTCACGATTTTACATTTCTATTTTATTTAAATTTCATGACTTTATTTTTCTCTACATTTTCTCTTCTATTATAATTTCATGATTTTACATTAATCTTCTATTTCTCTTTATTTTTAAATTCACAATCCCTAAATTTCTCTTTCATTTTCATTTCATGATTTTAAATTTTTATTTTATTCAAATTTCATGATTTTATTTCTCTATTCTATTTGATTTCATGATTATTACATTTTCTCTTCTAATTTCATGATTTTAAATTTTTTTATTTTTATTTAATGATTTTAATTTCTCTTATATTCTAATTTCATGATTTTACATTTCTCTTTTATTTTGACTTCTTGATTTTATAATTTTATTTTATTAAAACTTATTGCATTTTTACATTTATTTGTTAACTATTCTTCAATTGCTAATCCTATTACTATTTCTTTTATTTAATTCCATTCAATCAAAATAATTTTATCATTTAAGAATTTTTTTTTTATTTTTTTTGGAGTCACCTGGGCTGGAGGCTTGGCAGCACCGGAACCTAAAATATAAAATGGGTTATGGTATTGGCAATACTGTGACCTAGAAAATAATATCTGAGTTGCATTACTGCCCATACCGTGACCCTATAAATATATATATATATATATATATATATATAACAAAAATGGTTCATGGTTAATACTTTTGGCAGCAGAGGGAATGAGTAGATTTGGAGAGGGAAGGAAGGAATACAATGAAAGCGCCTAGTGATTTCTATTCAAAGTCCAACATTATCATCTTCAGTCTAGTGTGGCTTGGTCAAAAAATGTGCAACACTGGTGAGTAGACAATCTCCTATCCTTAGTCGTGGTTGGAACTCAATTTTGGTTATATATCTTTCGAAATTTCACAACACAATCATTTCTTTTCATGATTTTGCCCATTTCTCCCATTCATTTGTGTTTAGCATAATCAATTAGACCCTAATATTTTAAATTGAATTTAAGGCTTGGTTTTAGAGTTCTAAGGACTCTTGTGTGAATTTCATGCCATGCTTCACCATTAAACAACATTCAAGTTAGAGGAAGTGACTATAAGGAAATACTAAGTGAGGTACGCTTGTAAGTTGTAAATATATGAATTGTTAAGGATTTGGAAGTGTTGGAGTTAATTTTGAGTTGATGAAGAGTGGTATGTTAGTTTATAAACTAAAATTGCTTTAGGATATGAGTATGTACATTCACTAGATGTCAAAAGGTTCTAAGCCCTTATGAGTTGTAGGTGCGTACTTTTGGAAAAGTTAAGGTGGGTTGGTTTTGGGAATGACTAAAGAAGGCTCTCAAGTTCCTTGTGGACATGTTAAGATTGTTGTAGAACAATTTATGGTTGAACTATGGTATATATATGTATGTATATATATATATATATAAGGATATATATACTAAAAGACCACTTGTTGGTTACATAAGAATGCCATTGTGAAAGATTGAATATGTATTCATAGTCATACTTGAATCAATTATGCCCCCACTCTATAAGATAGTTGCTGATTAAAGATTAAGTGAAATTAAAGAAGCATTACCATATAAAATAATATCAAACATATGGGAGCAAATGTTGAATTGATTTGGAATTTCTAATAGGGATTGATATGTTAAAGATTCTCATTATCTTATACTTATTTAGGGACTTCTTAGCGATTCGGTGTCAACTAGAATTAAGGAGGATTAGGTTAACTAATAGTTGGTGATGTCCAAATGAGCAAATAGCACCCCACTCATTTAACTTGTTTTGTAATCCCTTCTTCATTAATTTGTATTAAGTCTATTTGAACATATTGTATTACTTATTATTCGTATCAATGGTTTCTTTTTTAATGGCAATTTATAAATACTATATCATGAATGGAATTGATGAGAATAGTTGGAGTTAATTTTTATATTACACTACGGTCCAATATGACTGCCAGACTTAATTGTTTTCACAAAGTTAATAAATGATCCATGCACCATGGAAATACCCAGTTAGTAGGGTAAATGGAGATGCTAGACTCATATGAGAGCCATTACATTTGGAAGGGAGGGATTGTTGATTTCATAAGCTGTGACCTCATGCCAGTTGGTTACTTTCCCTTGAGGATTGTATGTCCTTGCCAGTTTGTTATTTAACCTCGTGGGTTGTATGCCCACAGTGGACAAATAGATATTTGTCCATGGTAGTTCTTCCTTATAAAAGATTTTCAAATTTAACAATTTCATTTTATTGTAAAGAAAAATTTAACTTAAAAGTCATTTTCTTAAATATTTTGGAAGTGCACTTAGTTGACATGTGGTAAATTATTGAAAATCGCTAGATGAACTGATTTTGGGACCTTTAAAATTTACTACTTGTAAGTTTCATTCTTTTAGTTTCTCTATGTTATTTAAGGTTTCATCTATCTTCACTTACTCTTCTTTTTGATTATTTTATTACATTGTTATGTTAATTATTGATTTTGGGGTGCTTTTTGTACAGTGAAACATTTGTTGTCATAGGTAGTGGAGCTTATCTGATTCCTAGAGGTGAAAAAGTGATCATTCTACTTGGTGTGCTTTGCTTCGCTTCACAAGGACAAGCGCAATCTCCTTCGTTATCCATATTTCTTTTGTGGTTGCATATATATTAGTGGTAGATGTTATTTTATTTACTCTAGATATGGATCTATTGACCACGGGCTTTCTATCCCTACCCCTTTCTTATGTTTTGTTTTTGGTTTACTGATATTGTGAGCAGAACTCTTTACTTTTGATTGGTTGGGCTAATAGGTTCCTTGTAGAAATATCATAAGGTCCCATTTACAGGGAAGACTCTCTTTCATCTTAGTATCAGGTGATTTGTTATAGAAATTTTGGGAGCTTATATTTCAGATGAAACTCTATCGAATTTCTATGCAAGAGGTTAAATTAATCCTTTTGAGATATATTTAAATACTCAAATTTGAACAATACCTAGTTCATTCCAACTGTTGTCAGGCTTATAGGATTGAGATTTATCTTAACCTTCATGCCGATCATGCTCTTAAAGTAACCATTTTTAATATTTGAATAAATTACACTTAGTACCTCTCTTATTTTAAATTTCTTGTGATTTTGTTAATATTTTGATACATATTACAAACACTTCTCTCTAATTTATTTTATGTCACAAAAGTTAACTTTTAACAAAATATGAGATTAATTTTATTCATATTTAAATAATAGAGGCTGCTAAGATTCAACATGAAATTCTAATTTTATTCTTACTATCATAGTGAAAATAGTAAGTAATTTTATTTTTTAAAGATATATATTGTACAAAGAAGTTAATTTTATTGACAAGGGGAGTAAAGAATAATTTTTAAAACATGATGTGTTTTAAATATAATTTAATGAAAATTTTAAGATAACATAGTATAATTTAGTCGTATTATTGAAAAAACAAGGCAATATGAGCTTGGCATTTCAGATTTTATAAGATAAATTTCAACCAGAGGTAATGATGAAATGACTCAAATGAAGATTCGACTAAAAAATCAATAGAAGAATAGAACTAATGATGGGACATCTTTTATTTTATTAGCCACCAAAAAACCATCTAAACTAACATTTAAAGTCTCTAATTTATCATTGAATTGTTATTTTTGTTTTTACTCATTATTTTATCTTTTGAAATTGTTCTTGAATGAATAAAAATTATCACTTTTGGTCCCTACATGTGAATTTACATGTTTTCACTTGAAAGAATATGTATAATAACAATCTCAAACGTTGATGACCAAATGTAATTTCCAATTAGGGAGAAATTATTTTAAAAAGTAAAATGAGTGAAGGACAAAAATGATAATTAAACAATAAATCTTTGACTAAAGTAGTGTCTATATATATATACACACTACATCTCTTTCTCACATGATGAATTTTGACAGTGAAGGACAGTGATAATTGAAATTTAAGTTAAAGTTGAACACTAAAGATTGTATTGTATAATGTGGAAAAGTTTTCATAGGGGCAATCATTCAGTACTATATAATCTAAAATAGTTACCATAGATTTTTAATAATAACATTGCCTGAGGTCTAAGTGGCCTTACATGGAGAAAAATAGTTGGCTGTCTATGAAATGAATTAGTAAGAGGATAAAAGGAGTGAAAAGGCATGCCATATTGAAGATGATCATGCATATATATATATATATATTGTTGGAATGCAGTAATGCCAATAAAATTTTTGGATTAAAGGATGACCAAAGAGTTTGGCATGAAAGACTAGAAGAGGTACAAAACATTGTAACTTCATATTTTACTCAATTTTTTGCAGGCAACAGCTGCTTGTGGGAACCAGTAACATCTTGCATCAGAAGATTGGTCAACGAGAAATATAACGCAATGTTGTTTTAGCCTTTCCAGGCACATGACTTCCACAAAGCTGTCTTTCAAATGCACCCCAACAAGTCCCCAGGCCCTGATGGTTTCAACCCAGCTTTCTTCCAAAAATTTTAGAATTTGATTGGTGAAGAAGTGGTGCCAAATTGCAAAAGTTGGCTAGAAAAAGGATCTCTTCTGGGGGAAATGGCGAAAACCTTTGTTGTGTTGATTTCGAAAGTTAACAAACCTGACACAGTAGGAGATCTCCGTCCTATTTCACTATGCAATGTACTTTACAAGATTGTATCAATGGTACTTGTAAAAAGATCGAGGACAATACTTCTGCGGATAATATTTGAATTTTAATATGCTTTTGTGGCTAGCTTATTATTAAAAATTGTTAGTAGATTTTGAATTAATTCATACAATGAAGGGAAAGAGGTCCAGTAAACAAGGAGACATTGTGCTCATGACTGGCAGCATTAGTAAAGCACATGACAGAATGGACTTGACATATCTTGAGAAGGTAATGATAGTTATAGGCTTTGATTTAAAATAGGTTAAGTTTATGATGATATATGTTACTTCTGTTAGGTACTCTTTTCTCATTAACGGAGAGGAGGTTGGTCCTATCACCATGGAGAGGGGTCTTAGACAAGGTGACCCACTATCTACATATCTCTATATTATCTGTGTAGAGGGACTAAAAACCTTACTTAGAATAGCAAAACAAACAGGACATATCCATGGAGTGCGAGCCAGTATTCAAGGACCCAGGGTATCCCACCTATTCTTCAACAATGATGCCTTATTCTTTTGTAGAGCAAATCATGAAGAAAGCAGCATGCTCAAATCAATCCTCAAGATTTACAAGGAAGCTTCTGGTTAGGCTATAAACTTCCAGAAATCTGGCATTTTCTTTAGCAAAAATGTGAATAGAGAGACAAGTGATCTATAGGAGGTTCACTCACCATTGAAGAGTGGGAAATATCTAGGGTTGCCATCCTTCATAGTTTAGAGCAAAAGAGTAGTTTTCGCATGTCTAAGAGATTAGCTCTGGAAGAAGATTTGTAACTAGAAGAACAAATTTCTTTCACATATAGGGAAAGAAACTTTAACAAAATTAGTAGCCCAAGCCATCTCCTCATATTACATAAGCATCTTCCTTATACAATCCTTTACCTGTGAAGAACCACAAAGGATTTTAAACTCTTTTTGGTGGGGTAAAAACACAGAGGGAGCCAAAAGAATTAAGTCGTTGGCATATGTGTCATAGTAAGAAGAATGGAGGAATGGACTTTCAAGATCTCTATTCTTTTAATTTAATAATTTTGGGAAAGCAGGGATGGGGGATTAGTTCCTCATCCAAAATACTTACCTCAAGGGGATTTTCTCAATGCTCGTTTAAGATCCAATATGAGCTACATGTGGAAAAGTATTATGCTTGCCCATGGCTTGCTAAATGGAGGAGTGAGAAGGAGGATTGGTGATGGGGAAAGTATAAGAGTATGGAGGGACGCTTGGCTACTAGTAGAGGGACATTTCTACATTTCCAATTTGTGCACAAAAAGGAATGAGAACCTTTTAGTAAAAGACCTTTTTATCCTTGCTAAGAAATTATGTCTTCTCTATTGATGTCAAGAAAATCAGTAATGTCTTCTCTATTGATGAGCAAGAAATTATTCTACACCATTAGGAGTGAAAAGATGGACTGATAGATGTGTGTAGCATTATGACAAGAAAGGAAATTATACAGTAAAGTCAGCTGACTAGTTATGCTTCCTGGATAACGTTGAAGGTACCGATGGGGTGGGCAATTTCCAATGGAGCTATATTTGGCACTTGCAGGTACCTCAAATATAAAAAACTTCATATGGAGACTACGTTAAGGAATTTCCCTATGAAATCGAACTTGAACATGAGAGGCATCTTGACTGACCTCACTTGTGTCTTGTGTGACCAAGAGGAGACCATTAGTCACGTACTTACTAAATGCAACTTCACTCAGCAATGTTGTTTCTCGTGGGTTGGAGATGACTAGTTCTGAACTAAAGACTTTAGAGTCTTGATTTCCAATCTCCATGATACCGACCAATAGAACATAGTAGCAGAAATCAACACTATATATTGGAATATCTGGAACGAAAGAAACAAGAGGATTTGGAGAAATACTAGCCACACCCCAGCTTATGTCACTTATAAAGCTTTAATGTACCTACATGACTGGGCTTTACTAATGTTGTACTTTTTGAAGAGGAAAGGAAGATTGGTTTTGGCATTATCTTTACAAGAACAGATGGTGCCTTTATACAGGCGATTTATGACTAGTAAGAAGGCACAACCTCTCCAATGGTGATGGAAGCAAGATCTTTTCAGCATGCTTTACTATGGATAAGAGTCAACCTTCTAGGCCTAGGAGCACTCCATACAGATGCTCTTGAGTACCCTTTTATGCATGGAGAATGCCAAAGGTTAGAACTTCGAGTTCTCATTATTTTCTTCACTTTCATGTACCTGAATCTCTTTTGGAGATTTTTTTATTAGTTATGCCTACTTTACCATTTGAAATATCTGTTTCCTCAGTCTGACCATTTTGTTTATTTGCTCCGTTTCTTTTTCAAGGATTCTAATCTTTGGAACTGATTGGTTTACCACACTTTAAGCATGCTTTATTATCATTTGCTATGGTATTTGGTTGTCCTTCAGGGACCTCAATACAAATTGGAGCATTTTCAACTAGAATATATGGCTTCGTCACTTTCTTTGGGTCAGTGAATGCATCTAGCAATTAATTTGTAATATTTTGCAAATGAATTGTTCATTGAACTTTGAGTTCACATTGGTTTGTACAAGGACCAAACTGGTGCAATACATTGATATCATTAAACAAAATTAGATATAATAAGTTCTTGGGTTACATAAAAGATAGCACACTAACAAATTAAAAGAAAAGACACACGAATTGCAATACATTAAAAGAGAGGAACTTTAAACATAACTTTGTTAAACATTAAAAGAAGTATTGGCATTACCCTCTGCCAAGTCAAAAAAGTCTGCAATATCCAAATGGGTCATCCCCATAGGCTCATTAAGGAGGTCATTATCATTGTGATTGATAAAATTTGCCTCTATAGCATTTTTCTTTTCCTTCAGAAAGCTTGGTAAAGTTCAACAAGATGTTTAGCTAGACAATAGGTATGTGACCAATGCCCTTTCATGCCACATCTATAGCATGAGTTTTCAGATTTCTTGACATCCTTATTTTGTGGTGCCTTCTCCTTACCTTGTGACTTTTCATTACCATGACCACGATATTGCTTAAAGTTATATCATGCTCGGCCACATCCATGATCGCGGCCACGCCCATGACAACGACCATTAAATGTTACCATATTCGCTTTCAGGGAATGGAACGGAACAAGTCAAGTGAGATTCATGGTTTTTCATCAAAAGCTCATTATTTTGCTCAGCCACAAGAAAAGATGATATCAAGTCATAACACTTTTTAAATCCTCGCTCTCGATATTGCTATTGTAGGAGCATGTTCGAGGTATGAAAAGTAGAGAATGTTTTCTCTAACATATCATCATTGGTAATATTTTCTCCACATAGCTTCAATTGAGAGCTAAGTTTAAACATTGCAGAGTTATATTCATTAACTGATTTAAAATCTTGCAATCACAAGTACATCAAGTTATATTAAGTTTTTGGGAGAATGACCATTTTTAAATGGTCATATCTCTTTTTCAAACTTTGCTACAAAACAAAGGGATCTTTCACAATGAGGTATTCATTTTTCAATCCCTCATCCAAATGATGGCGTATGAAAATCATAGCTTCAGTACATTCTTGGCTTGATGCTTCTTTTCCTTTTTTTATTATCTCTCCAAGACCCATAGCATTCAAATGCATTTCAGCATCAAGCGTCCATGACAAATAGTTTTTGCCGAATATGTCAAGGGCCATAAATTCAAGTTTTGCGAGATTTTCCATGATATGTACCATAAGAGAACAATTAATTCATTAGGATTTATGATTCCTTTATGCAAAACATATTCATTATAATAACAACTATTTTATCATGATTGATTTAATAAGTACACAATATTAATAGTAATTTAAACATATATTAAACATCATATATATTGTAACTATACAAACATAGATGAAACTTGCAAGTATGAGTTATATATATCTCTATTAGATAAACATGC
Organism: Delonix regia; assembly: GCA_037074485.1. Taxonomy (NCBI): domain Eukaryota; kingdom Viridiplantae; phylum Streptophyta; class Magnoliopsida; order Fabales; family Fabaceae; genus Delonix; species Delonix regia. The sequence continues at coordinate 33,770,233 of CM073452.1, read as the reverse complement.
TTTTAAAACTAATACATATGATTTTATAAGGCAAGGTTAACTTAGAACAACAAATATATATCAAATTATCATGGTTAAGAGAACAAAAGGTCATGAATAGATAACAAGATATATTCAATTTATATGTATGTAGTAGAAATTATGCACTTCTATATATAAACAACATATATCCATCAATATATGAATGTGCTTGTATTAAGAGATAAACATATGCAAAATAGAATTCATTAGAACATAAGAATGTTTATCATTTCATTTGAATGCGAAAGAAAGATCATATATTATACATATGGTGGATCATGAGCATATAAGGATAGAAGGTGAAGTGTTTCCATATACCTTGAACAATACCTCAATTATCAAAAACTTACATAGAAAGAGATTCATGCCAATAACATGTTGTAAAATATGTAAAAGTAAGAGTATTTCAATGAACAAGATACTTGAAATAGATAGAGAGAAATATGGGGGAAGAGAGTGTTTCTTTTACTCAACTCATGAGTGTTGTAAATATCATCGCACAAATCCTCTATTTATAGGCTAGGGGCCTTAAAGGGTTACAATGTATGAAAACTCAAGGGTCTATATTTAATGTACATAGAGAAATCAAGGGATTGTGAGTACCTTTTTATGTATAGAGAATGCCAAATATTGTATCCACATTCATGGAGAATGTCAAAGGTTAGAATGTCAAAGTTTGTATACACATTGATATGTATGGGGATATTAAAGGTTGTGGACATTCATATATAATATTTTATAACAACTATTAAAATATTGCTTAATATTTAATTACTAATTATGTTATAGCTGGGGAACATGATGTTTTTGAGAACATATGATCGTCTAACTATTATAACAAGTGTTTTGGATTTTGTTTCTATACCTATCCCCTTGTAATTGGTTGGCAAGTTAACCAGAGATCCAAGACACCACTAAATACGCAATTTTAGAGGAGTACACTGATTCAGCAGATTTAATATATCACAAGTCTTGCCATAGCTAGCCATGGCAGAGGAGTTTCAAGCACGGTTTATATTTCCTCATCTTTTTCTCATTGCCACTAAATATTGAAATGATTGCTGTATGCTTTCGATCTAGACAAAGAGGTTGCTGTGAATGTTTAAATGAGTGTGAAATACTCAACTCTTTTGCGACAATTGTAATTTTCATCGTGAATATTATGCATGTTATATTAATATTTTTTTTAAATAATGATTAGATATCACATTATTACTTAACATGTAAAAAAAATGTATGTGGCTCAGGAAAATTAACACCGTTAATTAAATAACGGTTCACTTAAAAAGGATTTTTATGAGATAAGATTGATATTTAAGGAGTTATTTAAGACACTTCAAACCTATTAAAACAAAACAAAGTTAAAGAACTCATCTACTATTTTTAACCTTTGATGATGTCATACAAATTGTGCTTGCAAGCAAGAATTAATAAACATGTTGAGGATCTTGACTTCTTCCCCTAGTTCTTGGTTTTATGCACTTTTGTAATGGACTTATTTTTGACATGTCTACTTTTAGTGATTAGTTCGATGTATCAAATGTATGTAAACTAGACATTAACCTCTTTAAAATATTGGAATGGTGTTTATAGCTTTATCTTTTTGACGAAGAATTACAAGCTAACACGAACTAGCTATATGCTATTATTCTGTGTGACAATAACAATGACGTGTTTGCATGAAAGCATGCATATATTGTAATTGTTGTCTTCCATAGATATAGTCTTTTCAATTGTTGCAATTTTTTTTTTGTCTCTTCGGTCAAACTCAAAATAAGACAGTGCATGCATCCTTCCCAATTCCTATGATGAAAAGTAAACAAAGCCTTCAATTTTCCTCGATCAGATGTATTTCCACAAATGCATATGAATGCCAAAAATGTGTTTGGCACTGATGGTGAATAAAAGAACACAAGAATATAAATTCAGAGTTATGAGTAAGAGACTTACATTGATCTCCTAATTGTGGAAGTTTATTGATCTCTGGTTGGGATCACTGATTGAATGAGATGCTCACAGTGTATTAGGTATATCTCAGGTTTTCACAACCTAAATCTCATCTCAAATGCGGCTGCAGAATACTCACAGGTATCCTACTTAGAGCGTCTCAAGTTTCACTCTCTAATTAGTTATTCACAATGTACACTAGTCTAACCCTATTTATAGAAAGCTAGATAGAGTTAATGTTTAGTAATAATTCTTATAATTATTATTTTACCTTTATTTAAGGAGCACCCCTTATGGATGCACATAATATAATATCTTAACAGATTTATTCTCTAAATATTATACAATATTCTAACAGGCACAAATTAATTCTGTACTGTAATTTTAAACCTTGCCTATTACATACAATCTTTATGTTTTAATCTGAGTCCGATCCTCCACAGTAATTAAAAATACTGTAGATTGTTCAGTAATAAATCATGACCGTCTAATTATTTACTAATAAATCTTGCCCGTTGAATAACAAAAGTTTTTTTAACTGATTTTGGTGAATAAAAGCTACCGATTTCTACAAATCAACTTTAACCGCAAGTCATTAAATTTTCTACAATAATCAATAATAGCCATGAATTTTTCCCCAAAATCATTAATGGAAGGCATCCATTTTAGTTTTTATCCATCATAGATTGATAAATTGTGATAAAATAATTTAAGATAATCATTTGAAAGAAAAAATATAACTCCTGATAGTTATGACTAATCAACAAAAATTAACTCATCCATTTATTTCATAAGTAGGTTATTAAAGAAAATAAAATTGTGCGACATTACACAAGTTGATCAATACAAAATTTCTTTCAAAGATTATATGAATTAATAAGATATTTTCTTGGAGTTCCAGATTAGACCTATGTACCTAACTCCTCGTGTTGAAAATGAAGGCAACATGGAAGGAAAACAAAAGTAGTCAACTTAAATTGTGGAAAACGAAATTAATATTCCTTTCTTTTTCTTTGACCACGACTAGATATATGTTCAGATAACTTTTTGCGTACTATTTCAGATATATGTTCTTCAAAACCGCACAAGGTCTTATTCAGATTATTGGGTCCCACTCTTTCTCTCTTCTTCGTTCTAGGTCAAATCAATATTAATAACTTTCAAAATTGTCATTTGCTTTCCCTCATCTCAAAATTTATTTCTCTGACACTTCAAAAGTTGTTTGACAGGGAATCCAATAGTAGTTGCGGGTAAAATGCTTGAACTAAATTCTAACTAAAGAAATTGGGTGGCAAATCCAAAGCAACGAACATCAGCATAAAAAGTGAGGCAAAGTATACAACCTGCATTGTTCAATCGCTTGCACATTAAGAGAGTACTAGAGAGAGGAGAGAAAAACCCTAAATAATACTTAACGTTACATGAACAGGAAAGTTAGAATATGATATACTTCGTCACTTACCTAATGATATATATGAAATTAATTAATGAATTTGTTGTCTAAAAATAATACCTCACTTTAACTCCTTAATATTAATAATTAGTAAAATAATTACTAATGAGTTTAAAATCTCTATGTAATCATTAGCTAATAATTTAACAGAATAATTATTGATGAGTCTTGAACTGTAAATTGAAACTTCTACACACTGAACTTATATGTAATCTAACATATAACTAATTTCTAACATATAGATATAAGAATGGGATAGAAATACAAAGTCTTAGGTCATCATATCCATATCTAGAGTAAATAAAAGAACATCTACCATTGATCTACCATAAACATCTACTTGTGGCCATCCTTAACTTATAAGTTGATTCTCAATTTGATCATTTATTGTACTAATTTTTTTTTATCAATTTAGTCTCCTACTCATTATCTATTCTTAATTTAGTCCATCAATGATTTCAATTCTCAATTTGATCACTCTCATTTAATTATAGTTAAGACCAAGGAATTATATGTACTAACTTTAGGATTAGTGAGACCAAATTGAAAATGAAGTGATAAGAGAGTAAGACCTAGGAATAATTAATTATTGTTCAATTAAGAAAAGATCAAAATATTTACTTAACCAAAAAGAAAAAAGAAACACAACCAGATATCATGACCATGCAGAATATAACAAGCATAATTAATTTTTTTTCTAGAAATCGTAGGCACATATAAGTTATATTAATATGTAACCAGAGTTTAAATTCTAATCCAAGCCAAAATTAAAACAAGAAAATCATTTAAGAAGGTAAATATATAGCTTTTATTATATCTTCAATCTTAGCCCCTCATAAATTCCCTACCCTTGGCCAATCTTTTCTTGTTTTATGCGTAAATAAAGCAAAATGACTATTGTAGTATAGCTGTGGCCCAAAAAAAAAAAAAAAAGAAGACTATTTTTATATGGGCAAAAATTGACCAAAAAAATTCTCTAAGTTCTGACAATGTAAACTAAATTTTATCTAACTGACATAAAAATATTATTTTCCCTCCAGAAAAAACACAAATATTATTCTGTGTTTTCTAGTTAAATTTGATTTTCAGTAATCAGTGTAATGCTTTCTTGTTTCTTTTTTATATTTTTAATATAAAACTTGAATAAGGAGATTAATGTAATTCAAATTTGAATATTTCTATTTTAATCACGTAATACGTAAATTCCTTATGAAGTTATGTGAGATTGGGAAGCCAATTCATGAGATAAATTCAAAATTTAACTCTTTTCTTTTGTACTTGACCTAAGGATGGCTGTGATATTCTTCTATGGACGCTATATGACGCCTCTCTTTTTCATTTCATGTAATAATTAGAAGTTTAGAATGTTCATTTAATTAAAAAAGCAAAAAAATAGAAGATAAATTTTACGCATTTTTGTCAAATTTTTGAAACAAATTAAATAACAAAAAAACTTAAATTTGTACTTTTCTTTTTCCAATATTAATATAGAGTTACTTGTTTCTTGAAAATAAAAAGAATATGTGTTTATAAACAAGCAAATTTTTGTGTGCTGCCATATGATTCACATAGGATTATTGTGATTGGAAAAAAACTTTACGCGTTATAAATAAATATACGAACATTTGAAATTTTAATATTTGAAATACTAAAGTAATACTAAGTTTAAAAGTAGAGAATTTTCTCATTTATTCCATATATATTTGCCTAATGTAAGTGGACCGAACCTTGAGCGATCTCCAAAATATGATGATTCAATGACGATGACTTGCAAGCAAACACAGACCAGGATGGCATCATTCTGCGTACCAATAACAGTCACACAATTAGGGTTTGGCCTTATTCGTCACAATGAGAAAAAGCACGAAGATAATGCAATTATGATAGAGTAAAATATACTTTTGGCCCATCATTTATCACAAAATTATCATGTTGGTCCCTTACTTATTGGAAAATGTCACAATTAATTTTCTATTTTTTTAAAATTTAACAAATTTAGTTCCTCTACCTAATCGTATGAATTTTAACTTCATGAGACTAAATCTGGTATGCTTTTTAATAATGAGGAGACCAAGTTTGACATTTTCTAATGAGTGAAAGAATATTTTGAATATTTCAATAAGTAAGAAACCAAAATAATAATTTTGTGATAAGTAAAGAATAAAAAATGTATTTTACTCAATTATCATCTATCCAATGTTATTAAAATCGCGATTTAACTCGTTAGAATCGACGATTTTACGATCTTAGGTAGCATTTTCGTGTTAAATCGCAAGAAGAATCAGAATCAGTGCTAACTAGGTCAAACTCGGTACTGACTCATATAGAATCGGTACAATCGGCGAGTTTGTCCGAGTTAGACGATTCTACCTATGGCCCATTTATGTAACCCAAATTCAGATGCCTCATTTTCTCTGCAAAAAAAAAAAAGCACTGGTTTAGCCCACACAAAATTGCTTCAGCAGTTCAGCCCAAAGTCCACTTACCATAAGCTGCCAAAAAAAAAAACTAAAGCTCTGAAACTGAAGAAAGACTGAAGACAGACTCGAACTAAATGGAAGGCTGGCGTGACTCGCGTGTGTGACAGAAACAGTGGCAGAACTGAAGCATTCAAAATCAAAGCAAAATCCCTAGCTTGAACGGTGAACATCGCAGACTGCAGATTTCGCCTGAGCCTGACCGTCACAAACACAATGCTCTCTCAGCCTCTCACTGCTCTTCCTTTCTCCTCACTGCACTTCTTCGCTCCTCACTGCTCACTGTGCACTCAGCCTCTCACTATCACTGCTCGCTCACGGTGCTCTCTCATCTCAGTGCCACTGCTCTTCCTCTCTCCTCACTGCTCACAGGGGTCTGCAGTTTACAATCTTCTGCTCGCTTCACGGTGCTCGGCCTCTCTCCTCAGATTGCTCGGCCTCTCCTCAGTCCTCACAGTACTCGGCCTCTGCCTACCAGTGATACTCTGCTGGTTCGTCTCATTCCTTCCTCCACCAGGTATTTTCGAAGCTCATTTACTGCTTATGGTTGGAAACTTGGAATAATACTTCATTGCTTCGAATGGTAGATAAATGTTTCGAAATGGTATGGTGCTGCAGCTGCTTGTTCTTGCTGTGTTTGTTATGTTTCTGTGCAATGTTTGATCCTTACATTTTGTTGAATTTGTTATGCTTTGAAATGGAATGGTGCTTCATTGCTTCGAATGGTATATGGTTCAATGCAAATTATATAAAACCATTACAGAATGTGCAACAAATTTATTCTGTTTGCCTTATTTGAGGGTTATATGCAGATATATTGTGCTCCCTTTGCATTTACTGAACAATTAGTTAGATATAGGCATATAAGCATAGCAATGAAGATGTTAAGTTTGATCAAAATTATTTTGTATTACAGTGTATAAATGTCTTCCATTTTTTTTTCTTCTTGATCTTTATATCAATGTCTATCATTTTAATTTTTTATTTTGGCTAAGAGTATTAGATGCTTAATTAAATTTGCATGAGATGCAAGGATTTACTGTCATATTATGAATTGGTAATTCTCATTGGTGGTTACATTTTCTACATGAAGAGTGAATATAAGATTTTTCCATTTTTGAACAAATAAAACTTATTGTGTGAACTATGAATTGATCTCCTATATTTATTCATCTTTGTTTTGTTGTAATAAATCAAAGGAAATATGTCTTCAAGTGCAAGTGCTCCATCAGTTCCTACTGGAAAAAATGTAGCTGCTGGAAGAAAGAATTTTCCTGGTAATAGATCTGATATAGGGTGGAAACATGGGATGGATGTTAGTGGAGATGGTAAAAAAGTTAAATGCAATTATTGTGGCAAGACTTATAGTGGAGGAGTCTATAAGTTTAAACATCATTTAGCTGGTACCAGAATAGATGTTGAATCATGTCTTAGTGTTCCAGAAGATGTTAAGGCACAGATTTTACAACATGTTATTGATGCTAAATGTGCATCATCTAAAAGGAAAAAACAATGGGTTGATGTTGGTGAGGAAGAAACTCAAGGCACTCAAGGACATTCAAATTCTCAAGACCTTTTAAATTTATTGAAAGGTCCCAAAAAACATAGCGGTGGCCAAGGTAGTTCACAATCTACCATTAATCACATGTTCAAGAAAGATATTAGGGAAGAAGCTTGCCAACAAGTAGGCCGATTTCTTTACACAAGTGCCATTCCCTTTAATTGTGTAAAAAACCCTGAATTTATTAAGATGTGTGAGATTATTGGGAGATATGGCCAAGGGTTTAAGCCTCCATCCTACCATGAGATTAGAGAAAAATACTTGAATATGGAAGTTAAGAACACACATGTCATGCTTGAAGAGTTTAAACAAGAATGGAAAAAAATGGGTTGTTCAATTATGACTGATGGGTGGACGGATAATAAGAGGCGTTCCATTTGTAATTTTTTGGTTAATAGTCCTAAAGGGACCGTGTTTTTATATTCACTAGACACTTCTCATATTTCTAAAACTGCTGACAAAGTGTTTGAGATGCTTGATGATGTTGTTGAGAAAGTGGGAGAGGAGAATGTGGTGCAAATAATAATTGATAATGCTGCAAATTACAAGGCAGCTGGACAAAAATTAATGGAGAAAAGAAAACACCTGTATTGGACACCATGTGTAGCTCATTGCATTGATTTGATGCTGGAGGACTTGGAAAAGAAAATAGAGTTGCATAAAGAAACCATAAGTAGAGGCAGAAGAATTACAACTTACATTTATGCAAGATCAATGCTTATCAATATGTTAAGAAAATTCACAAAAGGGAGAGACTTGATTAGGCCAGCTGTGACTCATTTTGCCACTGCTTATTTGACATTAGGTTGTCTTAATGACCAAAAAGCGGCATTGATAAATCTATTTAATTCTGAGGAATGGAAACATAGCAAATTTTCTGCTACCAAGGATGGGAAGGAAGTGGCAAGAAGTGTTATGGATAACTGGTTGTGGAGGAATATGATTACTTGCCTTAAAGCTGCTGCTCCTCTTATTAAAGTTCTTCGCTTAGTGGATTCAGAGGAAAAACCAGCCATGGGATTCATATATGAAGCAATGGAAGGTGCAAAGGCAAAAATTAAGATGAACTTTAATAATGTTTTAAGGAGGTAAATACAAACATATATACCTTATATTAGTGTCTTTATCTTTAATATATTTTAGCTTGATTGTTTGTTGATTATTGCAGCTATGAGCCTGTATTGAACATAATTGACGAAAGGTGGGATGCTCAATTGCATAGGCCTTTACATGCAGCTGCGTATTACCTTAATCCTCATTTCCACTTCAACATTGACTTCCAAGCTGATTATACGGTTAAGCAAGGGCTATATGAATGCGTAGCAAGACTAGTTGAAGATAAGGGAGAAAGAGACAAAATTGAGTTCCAATTGGTCGAATTCCATTTTGCAAAGGGCATGTTTAGTTGTGGTTCTGCACAGACATTAAGAACAAAGTTGGCCCTAGCAGAATGGTGGGAAGCTTAAAAGATTGGCAATTCGCATTCTTAGCTTATGCTGCAGCTCTTCTGGATGTGAACGTAATTGGAGTGCTTTTGAAAGGGTAAGTAATTGTAAAATTATAAATTGCTTTCTTTCTTTATTTTCATTTTAATTTTTTTAGGGGTTAGAATACTTATTAACATTGTTTATTTTTTTTAGATTCATACTAAGAAAAGAAATCGCCTGCACCAAAAGAAGATGAATGACTTGGCATTTGTGATGTGCAATTTGAAGTTAAAAAATAAGCAAACTACAAGAACTCATGTTTATGATTTTGATGATATTCATTCTGATGATGAATGAATAACTGAGGAGATGGGAAATGAAGATAATGTGGAGGCAGATGATGAGGTTCTTGAACCCATTCAAGTTAATCCTGTTTCGGCGGCAATAGAAATTGGTGATTTGGTTGTTCAGCTTGATGCTAATGTTGGTGGTACTAGTACTGGTGAACAATTTAACAATATGGATTTTGATGATGACTTCCAAGATGAAGAAGAAGATAATAATGATGAGAATGAGAATGAGATAGGTGGAGATTATATAGAAGATGATCAAGATTCTGGTAGTAATGATAGTCGTGGAATTGATGATCTTTATTGAATTTATATTGAGAGTTTGTTACGTTAATTGAATGATTATTATGTATTATATGTGATGGATTATATCTTATGGATTATGGATTATGACATATGTATTACATGGTTTATTGAACTTTGTATATTAATTTGGATTATATATTATGGATTACAGAGTTTATTGAATTTTGTATGTTGATTTGGATTGTATATTATGGATTATGGATATGGATTATTGAGTTTATTGAATTTTATATATTATAGATTATGAATTATGAACTATGTATGAAATATTATGTGATATGGTTATATTCAATAGCTTAAATATCAGGTGTAGGTAAACTCTTACGATTCTACGTTACGAGTTTACGATACGAGTCTACCCCCCCTTTCCAAGTCTAGGTAGAATCGCGATTTTGACAACATTGCATCTATCACATGCATTTTCCATCTTTTTAAGGTCTCTTTTAATTGTTCAAGATTTGCACTCAAAAAATGGACCTGAAAGTAGGGTTATTGTTCTTTGTGACATATGATTCACAACAAATATATATGCACAACCAGAAGTAGTCTTTTCAAATCCAACTTATTCTTCTTTGGCCAAATTAAGAAAAGAGGACAAGTGCATGCATCTTCCCATGCATGTGTGTATATTTCATGAAAAGAAAACAAAGCCTTTAATTTTCTTTGATGAGTTCTATTTCCATATAGGGCTAGTTAAGTACTTTCACACATGCACAAGAAAGACATATGTGGCTGGTGCTAATTAATCCTGTATAAATATTTTATTGTGATTTCAAATTATATAACCCATTTAATTCAGTACCAAGTAGTATAAATAAGACTGTTTAACTTATCTAATTCGTCTTTACAACTCTATAAAGAACTAAAAAGAGTACTGTTTTAAAAATGCTTCTAGCATATTGTATGCCACCTTTATCACACACATTGATCAATAGACATACATGTATCAAGTATGTTTGGATCGAATAGAAAACGAAGTTTAAGAAAATATTTAATTTGGAGATTCTTCTTGACTTAGATTTCAATAATTTTTTTTTACCTTCCTTGCTTATTGTATTTTCAATCTAGATATATTAAAAGGGAGAAAATTATATATAATTATAAATAAATAAAAAGTCTTGATAATAAATTTTATTTCTTTCCTTTTCCATTCTTTGTCCTAAGGATGAGGATCCTTTCCCTATCATGAAGAAGAGAGGTCCTGTTATCTCCTTGAAGGCTGCCATTTTCTTTTCATTTATGATTTTAATAAAAATTAAAAAATTCAAAATCCATTGTAATACACAAAAATAATATTGCCATTTTAGATTTTTTTTTTCTTTTACGAGACATTATCCTCTTAAAAAAGGAACTGAATACCTCATAACCTGAAAACAATTAAACATACAGTTCCAGATTACATACCACATCAATAATATGTGCTTAAAAATTCAAAATGTTATTGATTTAAAAAAACTTATTAGAATTCACACACGACGATCTATTTTTGTTATAACTGGATGACGTTGTGTTCATGTACTATTATAGAAAATATTTTATAAAAAAATACTTAACAAAAGTATAAAAAAAGGAAAAAGAACAGTAGTCAGCTTGAAGAGTGAAAGAAGAAAAATCAACCATAGAAAAAAATAAAAAAATATTTCTTTCTTTTTCTTTGACCACTTGTTTCTATTTATGTATCTGAAAATTAATGCTGGAAATATGGTGAAAAGGAAAGGAAAAAATCATGGAGGAAAATTACTTGGAAACTGCAGATTTGATTCACAGCCACACAAAGGTTCTTTCATATCCATTTGGACACTTCTTAATTTCCTTAAGGTCAAGTCTTTTTTTTTTTTTTTTTGGTTTAGATTATTTGAATATGTATTTTAGGTCAAGTGTGTTAGTTTATAAATACATGGTTGACTATGTATGAGTCTCTAATCAATATTGAGGACTTTCAAAATTGTCACATTAATTTGTGTTTGACAAGAGTGGACACACGTGGACCAAACAGTACATAAAAGTGATTTGACTCTTATTTATTTATTTTAAGTTTACTTTAATGTGAACTTGTAATTGGACTTGACTTTTATTTATTTATTCTAAGTTTAGTTTAATGTCAACTAGTAAGTGGATTTGATTATTGGCCGTTTTAAAAATTCGACTTAAAAGAGGTTTAAACCTATTTTTTAATGAATTTTATATTTATATTTTTATTTATATTTTTTGTGCTGGGCTTATTTGACTTTTTAAAGTTATGATCAAATTTATTTGTTATCTAGGAATTAAAAAAAATAATATAACTAATTGTAATTGTTACTTATAATATTATATATAAGGATATTATAAATATAAATGAGTTGTTGTATTGACATAAATCCTTTAGATAAAATGTATTAGTTTTAATTTTTTTACTAATATGTCATATTATCCTAAATTTTTCTTTAAATGATAACTTTTGGGTAAATTCTTTAGTGCAAATATAAAATTGATTGTTCCTGTATAATCACTATATGACACAATAATAGAAAAACATGTGCCAATGATTTGTTATATTATGTTGACCTACAGTAACCTAAAATAACTTATTTTATTTATATTTTCACTCTATTAATTTTAAGATAGAATAGGATCGCTTTGGAGTCATAATTTTTTTGTTATTATAATTAGGATCAATTTATCATTTTGGTCCCTAAATTATTAATTATTATTTTGGTCCCTCACTCATATTATTTTTTAAAATAGTCCCTCACTTATTGAAATTATCATTTTTTATCTTTTCAGGTGAGTTATTGGTAGTTTGAAAGACAACATATAGTAATGCTCTCAAAACTAAGTGATCAAAAGAAATAATTTTCAACAAGTAAAAAATTATTTTGAAAAAATAAAATGAGTAAAAAAATAAAATAGCAATTAAATAATAAATTTAGGATAAAAAATATTTTTGTGTGACACTTAGTATGTTTCCGAGCAAGACTAATCTACCCAAAATTATTGAATATAATTGTGAAAAAACAAAAAATAAGCTGATTCCTTTGGTCTTTACGTTATAATGACTGATTTTGTTTTATGGTTTAAACTTATTTATATAGAAGTGAATGAACGTATTTCGGTCAAGTGCTATATAACATTATATCTTGTGAGACGTCATATCAAAATAATTAATGATAATAGCATATAATGTCATGATAGATCTAACGGCTCAAAATGCAAAGCATATGATGTTGTACAACACCTGATCCAAATTAGTGAACTACTCAAAAACTTTAGCTAGTAAAAATTTTCAGTGAATAACTTCTGCTATCTCATATTTTAAATTACTTTTTATAATATAGTTAAATATTCACTTATAAACTCTAATATTAGAAGGCCAGCTCTGACAATGGGGTCCTCTATGTGGACTTTAGTTTGTGGACTTTTGGGCTTGCATGTTGGGCTGGCCAGATCTTATTTGTAACCAAAAGAAAATTCCTTGAGATCCATAAATCCCATGGAAACAAACATTGTCTCTGTTCATTATTATTATTATTATTATTATTATTATTATTATTATTATTATTATTATTATTATTATTATTTTGCTTTAGTTTTTCGGTGAATTTTTCCTTTGTTTAATTTAGTTCAGGACATATAATTTGTGATTTTAATTTTAAAAAACGAAAAAAACTGTACTTTCAATCCCTATAATTTGACCCTTATAATTTAAAAATTTGTAGGGTTCTTACTGTTTATAAATATTTTAATTTAGCCCCAATGGGGTATTTGTTAAATTTACTGGTATAACAAATTGTATATTATATTATTCATAATATGTTAACAAAAGAAATAAAAATAATATTAAAGTAAAATTAATTCTTATATGTGACAGAATATTAATAAATATAATAATAGAGACTTAAGTAAAATTAAATTATTTTAACTCTACGGGCTCAATTAAAAATTTTTAAAATAAAAAAATCAAATTAAAAATTAAGTAAAATTATAAGGATCAAAGTGTGTGTGTGTGTGTGTGTGTGTGTATATATATATATATTTTAGCTGTTTGCTTGAAGGATGAGCTATGCATTTGATATTCTTCGGTAGCTCTTTTATGTCAGAATCATTTTGTTGTTAAAAAATGTGCACAATTTTGATTTAAATTAGATACTTCCTGAAACAGCAGTTAAGATTTTTATGGACAAAATTGGGTCACTATAGTAAGATTTTGTGTAAGTAGAAAATTAAGCCCTAAGCTTTTCATTTTCCTTTTGTTTTTGTTATTTTCTTTAATTGTATATGGCATCAAATCTTGGGTCCTCTTAATTGTCATCTCTCCCTTTATCACTAAATTTTTTATCGTAAAAAAACTGCTTTATTTTAATAGTCTAAAAGCATAACATTAAAAAAAAAAAATCCTACGCTTAAAAATTTAACTAAAAATACTGCAAAATATCTGATTAAATGAAAATGATTTTTAGAAATGAAAATAATTTTTTTCTATAGGTCATGTAGATTGAAACTTATTTTCTAGCATGACATGTCCGATATAATGATGAAGACATATCAGCAACTTCTAAACAATATTAATTTTTCAATGAGGAAAAACAGATTTCAAATTTTATACAATGTTTTGCAATCAAATCTGTAAACACACATTAATTCGAATAACAATTTTGAAAGTTCTCAATATTGACTTGGGGCACCTATAATTACACCATGCATTTAAAGAATTTTTTTTGGTCTGACATGCATTTAAAGAATTAACAGACTAAACCTTAAACTCTAAATATAAGTCAAGAAAGAAATTAAAAAGAGTGGGACCCAAATTGATTTGAATAAAACTTCGTGTGGTTCACATGATCAAATAACTGAAACAGTACAAAATCAGCTTCCAAGTAATTTCCACTTATATTTTTCCTCACCTTTTACAAATGCAATAGGATCCGGTGGTCAAAGAAAAAGAAACCAATATGTTTTTTTTTTTTCACAATTCAAGTTAAAGTGAAACACTATTTTGACTTTTTGTACACTAATTGATTTTTAATTTAATCATTTTAATTTTTTGTTTTAACTTAGTTTTTCACATATACATAAGTTAAGGAAAATTTTTTAACACTTATTCTAATCACCAAAAAAAACAAAAAGAAAAATTCATGGTGACTTCTGGATTACTGTTAAATGAAAAAACTTTGGTTTATGATCTTACTGAAGTTTTAGAGTTCATTCAACACTTTTCTCTACCAAAAGCAATGTTGAAATGACTCCAATGAACAAGATGTTGAGACTATTATGCAATTAAAATTTGACACAAAATTCAAAAGAGGAATAGAACTAGAGATGGGATTCTTTTATATCATTGGCCACAAAAATAAAAAAAGAAAAACGCGGAAATGCTAAAGAACAAAACTGATGTGCAAAAGCAGCTTACAAGAAATCACTTTGAAACCAACAAAAGAGTACAATTAATGCATGCCAAGTTTGACAATTCAACAACGCAAAGTTATGTCACAGTAAGTAGTTAGCCTTAGTAAGCATTTATGTCATGGTTTCTTATTAAAATATGATCAATCATCTGTTTGATTTTTACTATATATAGCACACCCCATATACAGAAATTATCAAACATCGCTCAGATAAGAGTGAAGAGAAAGAGAGTTTAAACCTTCGAGATGGAGAACTTCCCAGTAATCAACTTGGAGAAGCTCAATGGTGAGGAAAGAAAGGCTACCATGGAGAAAATTAATGATGCATGTGAGAATTGGGGATTTTTTGAGGTATCCTATCCCTTGAACATGGCTAAAGCTTTTTCCATACTTTTCTCTGCAAATTTGCTATTTCTTTCTTAATTTTGGCTAAGGCTTTACATGGTACCGTACAACTGAATCATTGCAATGCAATTATAACCCAACATTGATTTTCCTTCTCTTTCTTCATTGTAGTTGGTGAACCATGGAATACCCCATGAACTTTTGGACGCTGTGGAGAGGTTAACGAAGGAGCATTACAGGAAACGCATGGAGCGAAGGTTCAAGGAGTTGGTGGCAAGCAAGGCCCTCGACGGGGTCCAAGCTGAAGTGAAGGACATGGATTGGGAGAGCACCTTCTTCGTGCATCACCTTCCAGAGTCAAACATTTCTGAAATCCCAGATCTCTTAGAAGAGTACAGGTTGGTGGTCACTATTTTTCCTATTTGTCAGTATCATGTTTCCAAATGTCAATATATCTAATCTCCAAACTATTATAAAACAGTCAGTATCAATGTTTCTTAAATATCAAATATATATATATATATATATATATATATATATATATAAATATTCATATATATGAAAGCATGCATGTACAGATAATTAGATATATTGAACGAAGGGAATGATGCAGGATGGTTATGAAAGATTTTGCACAGAAGATAGAGAATCTTGCAGAGGCGTTGCTAGACTTGCTATGCGAGAATCTTGGTATAGAGAAGGGATACCTCAAGAAGGCCTTCTACGGATCAAAGGGACCAACTTTTGGCACCAAGGTAGCCAACTACCCTCCTTGCCCCAACCCAGAGCTCGTGAAGGGTCTTCGTGCTCATACTGATGCTGGTGGGATCATTCTTCTTCTCCAAGACGACAAGGTCAGTGGCCTCCAACTTCTCAAAGATGGCAAGTGGATTGATGTGCCCCCAATGCGCCACTCGATTGTTATCAACCTTGGTGACCAACTCGAGGTAAATTTCTATGATGTGCCAAATATCCAATTCTTCAAATTTATGTGTTTGATTCTGATTCTTATCAAAACATTGGTTTGGAAAAATAGGTAATCACAAATGGGAAGTACAAGAGTGTGGAACACCGTGTGATTGCACAAACAAATAGAACTAGAATGTCCATAGCATCGTTCTACAATCCAGGCGGTGATGCTATCATATACCCAGCACCAACATTGGTGGAGAGAGATGCAGAGGAGAAGAACCAAATTTACCCAAAATTTGTGTTCGAGGATTACATGAAACTCTATGCGACGCTCAAGTTTCAGGCAAAGGAGCCAAGATTTGATGCCATGAAAGCAGTGAACTCTACTACTAGTATGCTTTCCACTGCGACAGCTTGATTGGAGTTGTTTTCCTTTTGCAGGAAATATACTTGATTTCAGAAGAAAGCGATGAATAACAAAAGCTTAAGGCTTAATTTCTTAATTGGATAAATCATTTTTTTCTCTTTTACTATAGTGGGCAAATATGATTACTTCTACTTTAGCATTTGACCAAGATATATTAATAAGAATTGCATTCTTTTGTTATCTCCTTTTGTCTGTTTAACTATGAAGATAGAAGATAGTTAGCTAATGCATTTTAAAGCTAGAAGGTTGCTTTATAAAATCCAACGCTCATCTTTGAACCAAGCAACTAAATAAGAACAAGTGGTTTCAATGTGGGATCAAGTACATATGAAATCTTCATGATAATAAGTGGAAATTTTATCTTTTTACTGACTCAAGTTTATTAAATCAAACCTGTCTACTTTGATTAAATTTTAGTTCAAGACTTTTAAAGATTTTTGAATAGTCTCTATTTTTTTTCAAATATCACCTCAATATTTCTTTTTACAATTTTTAATTTGTCAAAATCTTATTTTTTAATTTCAAACTAAACAATTTATATATATATATATATATATTACATACGTTGAGTCTAAATTACACATTACTTAAAAGTTGTTGTAATAGTTATGAGAAATACTTGAAAAATTAAGTTACATTAATATGGTTGTGACAAATTACTTTATTTGTCAAGGTACGTAAAATAGATACATATTGAACGCTCAAAAAATATTCATTTAAGAAAAATCAAAATTCAAATTTTATACATTGTTTGGGCCCACGGTCCAATCAAATTTGTAAACACTATGCTAATGACAATTTTGAAAGTTATCAAAATTGATTTGGGAACTTACTGAGTCCTTTTTTCGAATATTGCAATAGGGTCCACGGGTCAAAGAAAAAGACACGAAAATTTCCTTTTCCGCAGTTTAAGTTGACTACTTTTATTTTCCTTCCATGTTGCCTTCTTTTTTAGCATTATTTTCTTTTGTCAAAAAATGAAAAATCACATTAATTCAACTATTCTTGAAATAAATGGGTGAGTTAGTTTTAGTTAATTACTCATAACCGTTGGCAGCTAAAGTTTTTTTTTTTTTTCCAAATGATCAACCTAAAATATTTATTCCCAATTTATTATATAGAACATAAAAATTATAATACAGGATTAATTTTCGCCTTCCACATTTTTGGCATTCTAGTGCAATTGTGGAAATACGTAGCCCTATATATGGAAATACATATGATCAAGGAAAATTGAAGGCTTTGTTTTCTTTTCAGCATAGGAATTGATAAGGATGCATGCATTTGTCCTTTTTTGCTGAATTTAGCCAAACAGAAGAATTGAAAATTAGGCTTGAAATGATTATGTGGATGACAACAATTGCATTAAGCAATAGGAAGCCAATGCCACTCTCATAGATATATATGCAATGTTTTATATATATTGACTCTTCATCCTTTTTATTTCAAAAAATGGCAGCTCCACGTCTTGAACACGGGCTCTGCCTATCACTGCAGCAAGTTATTCCACTAATCCAATACTGCTCTTGAGCATGTAGATGCAACCTTTTATATATATTTGCTCTTAATCGTTTTTATAGTTTCAAAAAAATGCCAATTCCACTATTCCAAAACCATTCTTATGAATAAACATAAAACGTTTTATATATATTTGCTCTTCATTCTTTTATAATTTCAAAAAGAATAAAACTTAGACGATTTGAACATATACATAAAGAAAAGTGTCTATTTGCATGTAACTAGTATCATATAATTTGTTGCACTTATTTTTTGAATTTTATTTTAAATTTATTTAAAAGAATCTTTATTTGTGTTTTAATCTAAATTATTTAAATATTATTATATTAATTTTTTTCTTTTTTTAAATATTTATAATATGATATTTTACCCAAAAATAATATGAAATTAATATATTGTTAATTTATTTGTTTTAACAAAATAGTCTTTAATAGTCATATTTATAATTGTATAAATAATTTTAATTCAAATTTCAAATTATTAGTATTTGTTTATTAATACCTATCGTATTTAAATTTTTATATATAATATTAAAAAAATATTTATGTTTAGTTATCACCATTTTAACTATAATCATACTAGTAGACCATTAATAATTACTTTCACTAATTCAAAAATTAGTTTGAATTTTAAAATATTAATTTTAATGATATAATTATATATTTCAATAGTTAATTACTATTATAGGTAAACTCTTACGATTCTACGTTACGAGTTTATGTTACGAGTTTACCTCCTCAAAACGAGTCTACCTAAAATCGCTATTTTGACAACATTGATTGGCACACAGAATCGTGCTAGCTTGCAAGTCATCTTCAAATTGGATTAAGCAGTGAGCACCATCCAAATATTTTGAAGATTTTAACGTTTGGTTTACGAACATATGATACATCGAATTAACTACATAAAGTAGACATTTGGGAAATAAGTTATTTGAAAAAGTGTATAAAACATGTTTATTAATTCTTGCTTGCATGCTGCATAATAAGAAAAGGAACAAATTGTAAGACATCATCAATGACCAATTATGAAAATTAGCAGCCCATTCCACCTACACAAAATCAAAACATTGATAATTCAAGGCTTAGTTTTGGGTTTGAAAGTGTTTAAGTATGTTAGTATATTGAATTAGATAAGAATATTTAACGCATATAAAACACGACTTCTTCTCTAAACTATTTTATACCTTGGTCTTAAATTGTCTTGTAATAATGTGTTTTTTGATAATTAACAAAGTCCACTAGTGGCAGGATTTATCAAGGCCATTAGGGCATATATTGTAAATAGTTGCACTAATCCATATTTTTGTGTAATTTTTATATTTGCTCAAAAAAAATTTAATCCTATGAACAATAAAGATAACACCAGATTTTTGTGAGAACAATACCAGAATTTTAGATCTTTTTAAAAATTTAATCCTATGAACAATAAAGATAACACCAGATTTTTGTAAGAACGATACTAGAATTTTAGATTTTTTTATTACAATTTGACTCACATATTTGAGGTTCATCAACTAACCTCCCATTGTTTAAATTATTTCAGATAGTAGTGTCGACCTAGATCACTTGTCTATGACTTAAGATTGAAGCAAGGGTAATTTTTTGATAAGCCTTGCATTGTCCACAAGGGTTATAATAAATTTGTTTTTGTAAAATTTGTATTTTGTACTTTAATTGCTCCCAAGTATACTAACGGATACCGCCCTGTAAGAGATATATGATGATGTCTTGTTGTTTTATTTTTGTTGTGAGTAGAGCTTTTTTTATTTTGTATATCAAGTTATTGTAGAAATTTCCAAATATCCATAATTCAAGGGAGATTTTACCGAAATGTCCGCACAAAGTTGTAATTCAACCTTTTTTTTAATATGTCATTTAAGCCCCTTTTGACCTAATCTTATCTTGCTTTAATGATTACCTGTATTTCAGTTTTGGATCTGTTAGGCTTGTAGTGCCAATGTTCACATCATTCTCTATGTAGTCACCCTCCATTATAGGGGTCATGTAAAAAAACAAATAAGAAAAGCAACTAGGAAATATGTTATGCCCATGGATGCTGATAGAGGCTTCTTATCAACACAAATTGTTGCAATTGGCCTATGTGATTTCGTAGTGTGCCTTATATGGGAAGTTGATAGGTAATAAGGTGTTAAACCATCATGGTCGATTAACTATTACCTTGTTTAGACATTTTTTGGCATTATTCCTGGTTGTTGGAATTATTACATTGCTGAGGTGGTCCTTGGTTATTTCGTTAAGCAATAGCAATAGTAAAAGGTGCTTTTTTTTTTTTCTTCCTAGTGTTAAAGGAAAAGCTCATGGTGAAGTAATTTCTCATAAAGTTCTTCATATGAGATGGGTGTATCACGAGAAAATATGATCATTGATATAGTTTGATATTTAGAGCCAACACCATTAAGGATCTTGTCAATAAGTTGAGTATTTGTAAATGGTGCTCCTGCAGTTGCAAGCTATGCTGCAAGTGAACAGATATCACAAAGATAGTCAACTACAAGTCTTATGTCTTTGTTGATGCGAAACATATGATCTTGAAGATTAAATATTATAGTTTGTAATTTGTTGGCAAAGGATATGTGTACAGATGTTCATGCCTCATGAGTCGAAGGTGTTGATGCAACAGTGGATGCTAATTTGAGGTCATTTAATGCTACAATGGCTTTCTGAATTAGTTAACCTTGGTGACACCGATCAAGATAAGCAGTGATTGTTGTACATCTGTTATCTTGTGTGCTAGTAGTTAAGGGGCTGGTTTTAAGCCATCAAGGTGACCAAAAAGGTTATGTCCAC
Organism: Delonix regia; assembly: GCA_037074485.1. Taxonomy (NCBI): domain Eukaryota; kingdom Viridiplantae; phylum Streptophyta; class Magnoliopsida; order Fabales; family Fabaceae; genus Delonix; species Delonix regia. The sequence continues at coordinate 33,749,295 of CM073452.1, read as the reverse complement.
ACATGAGCACCGAGACCTGTGCTTTCCAGGTTGAGAAGTTGTGACTGCCAATGAATTTGATGGGTAGTTGAGAAGGCAGGCTAAATTGAATTGAGTTAGTGGAGGTATTATTAGAGTTGACAACTTGAGAGACATTTTGAGTGAGAGGCAGTCAAAAGATGAATAAGTTCTCATTTGAGTATTGGCTCAGATACCATAAAAAAGATAATTAATTGAATAATATTTAGTTAATCTTTACATATAATAGATTGAGATATATGAAAATGAATCCTTGAGCTATATCCCTTGATTGTTTCAATAATAACAATCAGTTGAGATGCCGTCTTAACAAACTATGTAAGTAAATAAATAAGAAAATAAAATACTTACATTAACAAAAAAATTGGAAAAGTGGGAGAGGATGTGAGCAGAACTGAATCATCTCCTATTACTAATGACTTAAGATCTACTTATATAAATTATATTCTATGTTTTTTCAAAAGATCAAAGTCATCAATGAAAGAATTTGTTGAAATTCTCAAGCTATATCTTTCCCAATTTATGTTACCAAACAAGTTGAAAGAAAATTGCCCTTCATCTTGTTTCAATGTCTTGTCTTCACATTTTTCATAACTAAAAATAACGGTTCTGTTGTTGCTGTAGACACTAGAAAAATTAGCATAAGATGAATAATTCTATCAATAAATGGATAAATTTTTTATCTTTATGCCATTGCTACTTGACACAATAAATGTTTTTGAGGATGATACTCATTGCATTGCATTTTGTATATATTGAGGTTTATGCTACAAAACTTGATACAATTTGTCAATAATTCCTAATATCTTTTGGAGAGTGCCAACTTGATTTTTCTTGTTACCATTTTCTCACCCATGTTTATCAATTTTATGATATGAGATGCCTCAAAGTCTTTTAGTTGATCATGTTAGTTGCTCAAAGAAGCAACCAAATTGATTATGGTTGTTAAATATGGAAAGAAATGATTGACAGGAATAACCTCTTCAGATGAAACTATTAAAATTAGTTAAAGTTGATCAGCAAAACATTGAACATAGTAAATTAATATGCAAATAAACACTTTTTAAGAAATCAAGCTTGCAATCCTTTCCATTCACCATGCATATTACTTGTATCATTATATCCTTAAGCTCGAATATCATTCACTTTAAGACAATACCAAGAAAGGACATCACAAATTGCTTTTTCCAAAGCCAATGATGTGGTCTCCTTTATATGAACTAAATCAACGAATCATTCACATATGAAACCTTCTCTATCAATGAATCTCAACATAGTTGCCATTTGCCATGTCTTTGATTCATCACAAGCTTAGTCTATTATGACGCAAAACTTTAAATCACCAATGTCTTCCTATATAAATTGTTGGATATTAGTTGCCAAAATAGAGAGAATCTCTTTTGAATTGTGGAACAAACATACAATGCATTTTTATGGGCAATTTTAGGAAAACTAGGTTTTTCTTTGTTTTGGCTATTAACTTAGGAAACTATATATATATATATATATATAGTTTTGGCTATTAGATTAGGAAATTAGACTTTTTGTTTTGTTTTGGCTATTAGATTAGGAAACTATGTTCTTTTTTGTTTTAGCTATCGAATTAGGAAACTAGGTTTTATTTGTTTTGACTATTAAATTAGGAAACTACGTTTTTTTTTTGTTTTGGCTACTAAAGTAGGAAAAATAAATATTATTTAAGGATAAAAATTATAAAAAAAAATAAAGAAAATATTGTTGAGCTATGTAGGTTTGGTTTTCATCTTTTTTTGTAAAGGGACAAAATCTTAATAATAAGTTAACCAAATAAAGAATATAAAGTAAAATTACATATAAAAGTAAAAAAAATTATAATTCTAAGGGGACAATTGTCCCCGCACCCCCTTTAAATCATCCTTGTTGAGAAATTGTGTCACATCAGTGACTGATCATGAGTCATTTTGCTCGCAACTAATTACTATGGCATATTGTTATTACTAACAAATGCTAATATTTGATTATTGTTTTCCTCTTAGTTTTGTGAGAGGTTTTTCCATCCTTGTATATTTTGAAATCATGGTTTTAAATGCTCATTAGTACTCCTCCTTTGGTAATGCATTTTTGTTTTGACATATTGAGAATGAAAATCAACGAGGCACCATATTGCAAATCAAGTGATAAGTGAGGTAAAAAAATGTTGTTTTACTCAATCAAAAATTCAAAATATATCTCAATGGCCTACATTGTTTATAAGAATTTGATCTATTTACATATAGGCTTAGTTTGTTTTGTGGGAAAAAAGAAATTTAGTTAACTTTACTATGAATTTTTTAAGAAAAATAAAATTTATATACCAAAATTTCGATTATTTCATTAGATAATGATTTCATAGAAAATTCATTAGTTTGGATTACAAACATAATATGTATATATACACACACACATGTACATGTTAAATGATAGACTTTGAAAATTAATGGTTTCTTTCAAAATAGAACACGGGAAGGATACATGCACTTGCTCTTTTTGTTGAATTTGGCAACAGGAAAACAAAATTGGAATTTAAATGACTATTTTGTATTACAAATATTTGTTGTGAATCATGTGTTACAGGAACAAGAAGCCCAATTTAGAATAGCTATTCGGCTTATGAAAATATAGTAATGTCATGTGATACCCAACAATTACGTTATGTTCATGCTTTGTATATTTTCTTGCTTTGAAAATATGTGATTGTTAATGACTCATACGTTTCAACCCATTCAATTAACATTTTCCCACTAGCCATAGCTAGCTACGATTATAGAATGTTTGTAAAATAATTTTTTAATATCGCCGCCACTTCTAAAGTTATCTACAATATGTATGACGTAATTGTGGGCAAGAATATCAAATCATTGACAGGAGGTTTGGGATTGAAGAGTGTGAACACCTATCCCAAAATATAACAAGAATAAAAATTAATAATTATTTAATTGATTAATTGGTTAATTTTATAATTAAATAAATATAAAACGAGTGTCACAAAATTAAAAGATAAATTTAAATATAATAATAATAATAATAATAATAATAATGATAATAAATAAAAAAGATAAATAAAGATCATGAGAGAATAAAAGTCAAATATGTAAGAAGAAAAATAAAATAAGATAGATGAAAACAAAAAAATAAAAAATATGAAAACAAAAGAAAATAAATCTAAATATGAAAAATATTAAAAAATCGAAAACATAAAATAAGGGGTACCAAAATAATATTATGAGGAAAAGCAAAAATGGGTATCACAGAGAGGAAGCAAAATGGGGTCACATAACTTAAAAAGTGAAACAACGTAAATGAAGCCTGCCATGTTGAGACCTACCACTGACTATGGAAACATTCTTTAAGAAGAAGACAAACCAACTCTATTTTCTCAGCTAGAGAATAAAGCAGAGGAAAGGAAAGGGGGAGAGGCTTTCCAAATAGTGACAACACAACAAGGTAGGGGTATAGCGGAAAGCATAGAATGAAGCAACAAATACGTGATAGAGAAAGGAGAGAGGTTGAGGCAGGGGCTGGTTCTCTTTTTTACGTTAAAAATAGAGTGCAACGAGGCCCGAAGGGGGTAGGTTAGATGCATGGTTTTGGTCATTTGCTTACGTTAAAAACGAAGGTTGTATCTATAGGGCATGGGGAAGAGAGCAAGAAGAGAGAAGGAGCCGAGGGGGACAGACAACGAGAAGAGACTAAGGGGGGAGAGAGGGAGTAGCAGCGGAGAGAAGTAAAAGAGCGACTACGTTAGGAAGAGCAGCGGAGAAGAAGAAGGAGAGAAACCAAGCAAAGGAGAAAAACGAGGAGAGAAACCAAGCAAAGGAGAAGAAGGAGGAGAGAAATTGAACAAGGACGAAGAAGGAGGTTCAAGGAAGGAGAAGGCAGAGACCAAGAAGAGGGAGTGGAAGGCTGGTGGTGCCTCTGCTCTTCTCACCAGAAACAGGGCCGAACAGAGGAGCGAAGTTCAGCATGGTACGAGTGGAAGGAGTGATAACCAGAATGAAAAGGAGCTACTAGAGGAGGTGAGACTGAGAGCAGGAAGAGCGAGCTATAGCCGAGAAGAACTTGAAGAAGAGCAAGAAGAATGAGTTGGAGTGAGAGAGGGAGTTGGGAAAAGAGGAAGAAGAAAGGAAGAGGGAGAAGGGAGAGGGCCGAGGAGAAGAGAGAGAGAGAGAAGGGAAGAGTTGGCCGAGGAGAATAAGAGAGAAGAGTGGAGGCATAGGAGAGGAAGGTGGAAGACGGGAAGAATAGAAAAAGAGAGGAAAGGGAAGGGTTGAGAAAGAAGTGACCTGAGAAGAAGAGAGTAGCCACACCCTTATTTTTGTAATTTATAACAGGGAGAATAAAGAACCAGCATATCGAGAAGAAGTCAGAGGAGAAGAACACTGGACAAGTGCGAAAAGGACCGAGAAAGAAGGAAAAGATCCATCAGGGGAACTTTAAATTTCCAGTTAGTTTAAAGAGGTAAGTATTGCAATGTTCCTTGTTTCCTTTGCAGTTTTGAAAAGAGATATTAGCAATGTTCTCAAATGGGTGTTTTGCTGAAAAGTAAGGAGCACGTAGGAATGGATTATTGGGTGTATCATTATCTATTTCTACTAGGTCTTGTTTTGTTGCCATCCTTAGGAGGTATTTGCTTACTCTGATGTGTTCTTGATTATGTTTATGCATGTATTATGTTGTTGGTTCCTCTGAGTGCGCTTGTTGTATCATATGGTTACTGTATGATGATGAGTGTTTGCACCATCATGGTTTATGGTTGGCCGAAAATATAATAAGGATGTTGTTGCTAGTTGTGGGTCTAATGCAAATTCCATGAAGTCAAAAGAATTATGACAGCAATATTTTTTATTTTATTATATATTTTATATTTTTTAATCATAGTATATATATATATATGTATATACACATATATACCAAGGCACGTTTTCTACCATGTATATGTATGTTAAATGCATGAAAGGGGTGTTGTTGTATGTGCATGGCAAATTGCATGGTAAGGACGTGGGGTGGTCTCGTGCTTTCTTCTATTTTCAATGCTCTTCTTTTATTTTATTCTTTTGTTTTCTTATTTTGTTCTCATCACCATTAGTATTATTATCATTGTTATTAGTCTTATTATTATCTTATCCTAATTTTCAACATTGCCACGTGAGAACATTTTTCTCCTTACGCACTTATATTAAAGGTATGTGAGATTTTTTTAATCTCCTTAGGCTTCAATGGATAATATCTAATTTTTCAAAACAAATTTTTTAGATCATCAAATTAATCTGCCTTCACGGTTTTTAATTTAATAATCGCCGTATGAGATTGTTTTTCTCCTCTGGCACCTATGGGTAGACCTGTGGAGCCACGTGAGATCTTTAATCTCTTTAGGCTTTATCCCCTAATAAAAAATAAATTGATAAATCATAAAGATAATTTATCTTGGATACTTGTGTATAGAAATTGTTATGTGGGACTCTATGTCTCCTTAGGCAATTAGGGGTTGATCGATGAGACCAAGTGAGGCCTTATGCCTCCTCAGGTCATGTTTGATAATGGTACATTGTACTTGAAAATAAATTTTAGTTTCAATGACTTGTTTTCAATAAAGCTTTAAAAATTGAAAAAAAAATTTTGTTTTAATGAAATTATGAAAATATAAATTAATGACGTAAAATCTCCACAATACTTTTCTGTGAAATTTTTGCTCTTATTTCAAAATAAAAAATAAGGAATAATAATTTCCAAAAAAAATAAAACATGAATATAAAATTCCTAAGATTAAATTTCAATGACAATTGCACTCCTCCAAAACCAAACAAGAAAGTTCAAATTTCAAAATAATATATATATATATATATATATATGCATGTAAGTTCCAAAATCCTAACAATCCATTTCATCAATAATTCCTTTCCATTTTTCGAATTTAAAATAAAAAAGTCTCTCTAAAAACATGAAATTGAAAAATCCTAAAAGTACTTTTCCCTTTAATATTTTTTTTCCACTTTCAGATGTGAAATAAATTCAAATTCCAAAAATCCATAAAAATTAAAAAGATTGACAATGAAACGAGCAAATGAGTAAGATTAAGTTGATTTTGTAAATTAAAACACACCAATCCAACTTTAGTTCATTTTGTTTACAAAAATCTATTTGATGTCAAATACCTTGTTCTTCTAGCAAAAAATAAAAAATAAAAAAAATAAAAATCACTAACTAACAGACACAATTTTTGTCAAACTATGTGGATTTTGATCCATATTATAGGGTACATAAGTCCTAGACTTTCATGCTAGGTCAAGACCGTCCTTTGTCAATATCTATTTGTTTGCTTGCAGTATTGTTATTTTTGTCTTCTCTGCTTAACATGCACCCATGTCAATAAAAAAGGTAATTGAGATGAATTTAAGGTCATATCCTATTTCATTTGACTAGTTTAAGGTAACTGTCCTTATGGACGGATGTTATGGGGTGCTTAACACTTTCCCCATACTCAAATAGACTCCCAAACTTTTATATTTTTGTAGACCGCTTTGCCTTTTTCTTTAAAAAAAAATGATTTTCCAAAGTTTTTCGTTAAAAATTTTGATGGTGACTCTAGTAAATTGATTTTAAAGATTTATTTTAGAAATTAATTTAAACTCCTTTTTTTTCAAATTTCTGTCGAAGGGTCCGTTACAACAAAGAACACTAACACAAAGGATAAATATGAACACTTAAATATATTATAAAATTGAGGGTGTTTAATTATGCACTTAAATTTGACACTTATTCTAATCACCATAAAAAGATAAAAGAAATGAAAAGTTATATGGTTAGTCTTTATATTTTCACTATACTTTTAATTTGATCCCTAGGTTTTAGGTGCTCATAATTGAAATGATTTATAAATTACTTCTTATTACTATATTTTTATCAATATTGTCATACATACAAGTTTATTTTGCCTCCTTATCTATTTTATTTGATTGTTAGCTTAAATCATACATATTTAGAGTATTAAAATAATACGTAATTAGTTATATTAATAAAGTTTAATAAAATACTTATATAATTTTAATTGTAAATACTAAATTTAATATTTATAAACTATAAGGACCTAATTATATATATTTGAACTTTAGGGATTAAATTAAAAATTGGCTAAAACTATGGGGATTAAAGGTAAACTTTCCAAAAAAGAAAATTCATGCTGACCTCTCGTTTATTCTTAAATAAAAAAAATCAGGCGATTATAGTCTTGGAATTTTTGAGATAGTTCAATTATTTTTTAACATTCTGACTATTTTGACTTGACGGTCGAAAGAAGAACAGAACTTGAGATGGGATTCTATTATATCATTGGCCTCAAAAAAGAAAAAAAAAGACCCCGGAAATGCAAAAGAGCAAAACTGATGAGCAAGCAGTTACATGACATCATTGAGAACATGCCAAAAAGAAACCAACAAACCCAGCCTCCAGAAAATAGTACAACGCATACCAAGTTTGACATTTCAACAACGCTGAAACTAATTTAAAATAATGAAAATATGATCAAGCATATGCTTGAATGAAAATAAATAGTTATTAAATATAATCAAATTTTAAAAATAAAAAATAATATATATATATATACAAAATACTATTATAATAACTCAAAATATAGAACTAGAGAATGATAAAAAAATCATTAGGAAAATATACTTGAATCATAGAACTTTTAATAATAATTAATTAGGCAGAGATTAAGTTTAAAATTTTTTTTTGGAAACATTGAGATTAAATCTATTATAATACTTACTAATATAGAAATTCAAAGAAATTAAAATTTAAAATATTAGTAATCAAGTTAAATCGATTTTGCCACCAAAAAACATAGAATTGGTGAGATAACGAGTTAACTCGCGATTTTGACAACTATGATAGAGATAATAATAGAATGGGCATGATAACAGTCGAAAAGACTGAAAAGTCCTTATGCCAAAAACATTAAATTAATGTTTTTAAAATTATTTTTAGGGTATTCTTAATAAATAATATTAAATTATTTATAATAAATATTAATAAATAATTTTCTAACTTTTATTATGTAATAAAAATTTTTAAAATATTAAAATATTTATTTTTTTAAGTGAAAATTTTATTTTACTAACTATTCACATCCCTCCATGTTTCTCAATCCAATCCTTCCTTTTTACCAACAAATGAGTGGGGGCATCATGTTATGTTGTAGGAGGAAAAAGAGAGGGGGAAAAACGTAATTTGAAGGGCATAGCTCATGGAAATCAGTAAAATTATTTGGCTAACATGATGGAAAGAATTTTTGGTATGGATGTGAGTCTACTATCCCAAGAAAGCAACTCCCAACATACCAAACAATGTGCAAAGGCTTTACAACCAATTTTCTCTTTCCTTTTCCTACTCTTGGGTTGTACCAAACATGCCCTAAGTGCCACTTAAATTGTCAAGTAGTTAATACCAAATCACTAATGGCATACAAAATATATATATATATATATATATGTATATATATATATGCAAGCATGCATGTATAGATAATAAGATATATTGAACTATTTAAGGAAATGATGCAGGATGGTTATGAAGGAATTCGCACAGATGATTGAGAAACTTGCAGAGGAGCTGTTGGATTTGCTATGCGAGAATCTTGAACGAAAGAAGGGGTACCTCAATAAGGCCTTCTATGGATCAAAAGGACCAAATTTTAGCACCAAGGTTGCCAACTATCCTCCTTGCCCTAACCTAGAGCTTGTGAAGGGTCTTTGTGTCCATACTGATGCTGGCTGGATCATCCTTCTCTTACAAGATGACAAGGTCAGTGGCCTCCAACTTCTCAAATGTGGCAAGTGGATTGATATGTCTCCAATGCGACATGCTATCGTTGTCAACCTTGGTGACCAACTGGAGGTAAATTCCTATGATGTGACTAATACACAATTCTTCAAATGATTTATGTGTATGTGATCTTGATTCATATCTAAACCTTGGCATGGAAAAATAGGTAATCACAAATGGAAAGTACAAGAGTGTGAAGCACCATGTGATTGAACAAACTAATGGAACTAGAATGTCTATAGCATCATTCTACAATCCAGGTAGAGATACTATCATATACCTAGCACCACTAATGGTGGAGAAAGTGGCAAAGGAGAAGAACCAAGTTTACCCAAAATTTGTGTTCGAGGATTACATGAACACTATAAAGAAAAATGCCATATACCTACAGTCATTTTAAGTGATAGATGACAAAAACTATAGGTATAAATAATTTATACCTATTGACAATTTAAAACAACTATGGGTATAAGTGCTTTTATAGAAGATCATATTTAGCTATAGTTGTTAACTATATGTAAAAGCCTTAACAAAATTTTTAACATTTTTACCCATGGTTATCAGTTTTAGGTAAAAACCTTACACATTCTTTTATCTTTTTACTTGTAATTTTACTCTCTTGGCACCAATCACCCTTAAATTCCCTCTCTCTCCTATGCAATCCCTTAAACATTACCTTATACTTTGGCCAACACTCTCCATCAATTTTTTAGCATCAGGTTTCTCATCCTTAGGTCATTAGTTTGCTATGGGTTCGCCTTTCTAGTTTGACTTACGCTGTGGGTTTGCCTTCCTTGGTCGAGCACACTGTGGGTTCACCTTCCTTGGACGTACACTGTTTGTTGACACACTGTGGGTTCACCTTCAAGTAATTTCCTTTCTCCTGTTTGTTTTATCTTTCTCCCATCCCTTTGTTCATTTGGCTTCTTTTTTTTTTATTCTGATATTGGTTTACCTTCTCTAATCTAGGTTTGCCTTCTCTATTCAGATTTTGGTATGGGTTCAACTTATTTATCGTGTTTGGATTTTGTGGTTTTATCTATTTGGTTTGCTTTGTCTATTTCATACTAAGTTATTAGAGACCATTTTTATTTTGTTCGTGTGTGTGTTTCTGAATGTATGTGAATCAAGCTTCTCATCATTCTAGTTCTGTTAGATTTTGTCACACCCCAACTCCCAGAGTGTGACCAGCACAAACAATGAGACTAGCCCACCTCTGTAAGCCTAACAAGTTGATTCTTAACTGAGTTACAGTCATACATAACAGACATTCATAACCAAGCAGATTTGTATTCATATCAAATTCATAGAAATTTCAGCGGAGTCTCCTCTGTAACTGAAACCTCTCGAAGTTTCTACAAACATATGCCAAAACAATCATATACATAAAAGAGAGCTTATCTCTCAATTCAATCCAAAGACAACTACAACACTAGGGGAATGGGGAATCCACCTGTGGTCATACATATCAATTACATCTTTACCATTTACATATCGAATACAACTAAAATGTCAACAAAATGTAGAAACCAAAATGTCAACAGTGCCAACAGGGCTCCTCTAGCCTTTTTGATCAGCAAACTGCTCATGATGGTTGCCTGAAATTCATTAAAACATAAATGGGTAGCATTTCCAGTAATAAATCAATAATACCATTTAAACCAGTCAGTTTTTCATAAGTTATGATTTAAACCTTTACACTTTAAACCATAACAAGTAATAACATTCATTCCATGGAAAATTTAAATCAGGCAAGGGTACATAACCATTGGAAATCACATTTTCATGGTCAAGGATCCACAACCCACAGAGAATCTTTTCCATCGGTTAACATCAAACTGTTAAGGAAACTCAGCCCTTGGATTCTTGTTAAAGTTATGTAAAAACCTTCCTTTTTATTCAAAATACAGTTAGCTCAGAACCTAGATTCTAAGGACAACTATCAGACATCAAGCATCGGTCATGGACTCGTGGCCCATGCAATTTAATCATCTGTTGAGAGCACACAACATCTCAGGGTAAATCACTCATATGGTTGAGGGTATGTATCCCTCAATTTATTCATATCTGTCGAGAGCACACAACATCTTGGGATAAATCACCCATATAGTCGTGAGCCGCAAGTTCACGCTAAAACATTTGTCTTATCTTGTCCTCCATAAATCTAAGGAACTACCATACTTGAGTTTTCCCTTTTCCAATATCAATTCTCTAGTAAAACATTCCCCTTTTTATTCAAACCTCTCTTTTACAAATTTTACATGAATATCACATACCAATCATAGTTCATAGGCCATGTGCAAGACTAACAAGTCTAACAATTTTCCTACCATAAATACAATCGTAAATATACAGTGGAAATAGCTACCGCTTACTTGGAGGATGTCGTGTGCTAAATCACCTTGTCCTCTTCTCTTGCTTAACAATAACATTCACCCACAATCCTTGTATCATCAAAATATGCTTTCCTCAATTTCCATCACTAAACACATAATTTAAGTTGATTATAATGCCTTAACAAAGCTATAAAACAACCATAACCTCATCCCATTACTTATCACATATTCTCTTTACTTCTTCATATTGCTATTTCCAATTTCATATTCCATTCCCTTCTCATTACTCAAAACAAGCCCTAGATCAAATTTCTTAATTCCATCCCCTAACTTTTCCCAGAATATTCGTCAATTTACACTCACTTCCTTACAAACTTTCTAAATTTTCACTTGAGTCCCCCATTTCATACTTTTTCCTTCAATTCAAGTAAAACCTTGAAGAACACTAGGTTTCATGTCATACACATAAAAGTGTTCCTATAAGACCAATATAAACCCATTAAACTGCAGAATTTCACCATTTTTCTGAAAATCCCAAAATTTCAAAACATTTCAGTTTAGTCCTTATCAGAACAACTATAAAAAACTTGGCTAAAATCATGCTTCCAAAGCTCAAATTCAATGGAAAAGGGCCAAAAGTACTTCTCTTAACATCATTATCATGAAAAAATTGATTAATACTCATCAAAATTGATGAAAACACACTGCCCGCGGCTATGCCATAAAATCACTGAAAAAAATGGTTGCTGCCGGCCAACGGCAGGCAGTGGTTGCCTATAAACCTTTGCCGGTGATGGAAGGAAACCCAGTAATTCATCAAGAAAAACATTTGGAAATTCTTGAACCACTGGAATATCCTTCAGGCCCACTGTTGATTCCTCTACATCTCTAACTAATGTGAGAAATCCTTGACACCCCTTGTTTAATAGTTTATAAGCTTTCAAAGAAAAAATTTGCACAGTTGAACTTATACAAGTCTTACCTTGTATTTCAAAAGGAACTGCACCACGAGTTTCAAACCTCACCACTTTGTTCTGACAATCAACAGTGGCATGACAAGATGCCAACCAATCCATGCCCAAAATCACATCAAGATCTAGCATATGAAGTAATAATAAATCCACTAAGGTTTCTTGATTTTCAATAGACACTGTACATGATTTGTATATTGTGTCAACTAATAATGATTCTCTGAGAGGTGTTCCCACCATAACTTCATTGTCTAGCTGAGAAGGGCTTACTTTCAACCGTGTAGCGAGAGGTATAAATACATAAGAATGTGTAGATCTAGAATCAAATAATGCACAAGCAGGATATGAATCTACCATAACCATACCTGTGACAATTGCATTGGATGCTTGAGCATCTTGTCTAGATAAAGCAAATACCCTAGCCTATCCTTGCCCAGATGATGTCAGTCTCGGTGCTCCTTTGCCTCGCCTAAGAGCACCCCTACTACCAAAGGAAGATGGCCCTCTCCTCACAACTGTCATGGAAGGAGGAGGTCGAGTACTTTATTGTATAAAATTTAGGTTCACCTTAGGTTGAGCCATAGGGCAATCTCTTTTCATGTGACCCACATACCCACAACGGAAACAAGCACAGGTCATCAAATAGCATTCTCCTAAATGATACCTCCCATAAGTGGGGCATGGTACCCTCTGGCTGGGAAATTGTGAAACCTCACGAACTCCTACAGATCTAAAATTCCCTAAGGCCAACTGATACGATCCAGGTGGAGATACAGAAAAGTGAGGAGTCTGTGACTTGATTGGTCCAAATGTCCTTTGAGACTTGAGCCCTTGGGAAGAAGAAGAATTAACTCTTTCTTGTTTGTTTATAGTTTCTTTTTTTTTCCTCTTGCTCAAGAGTTCATCTTGCATATCTCGCTCCTCAATCAAATGAGCATAATCTATAGTAGCTGAATAAGTAGTGAAGTTATTCATCTGGGAAGCCATTGGATGAAACATAGACTTTGGTAATCCCATGACAAACAACTTAATGCGATGTCTCTCCGTAGGAACTAAGTGTGGTGCAAACTTTGAGAGGTAAGTAAAGTGAATATCATACTCAGAGATAGTAGTTCCAGGAACCCACCTCAATAGCTCAAATTCATGAGCTCTTGCATCATGCACACTTTGCAGAATAAACCGCTCTTCAAATATTTCACAAAACTCATCCCATTCCATAAGAGGTAATTCCTCTGATCTCTCCCTTAGGACAGCCTGGAACCAAATATAGGCTATGTCTTGCAATTGATACTCAGCAAGCTCCACAGACCTGCTACTATACAACCCAAGACCTTCAATGCCTTCTCCATACCTTCCAAAAATTGCTAAGGGTCTTCTGTACTTGAGGAGCTAGAAAATGTAGGAGGCCTTAGTCGTAAAATTTGAGTTACAACCTCCCTTGTGTCTTGGCTATGTTGAGATTCCCTAGAATGAGTACGAATAGAGGGGCTATGAATTCCCTGAGCTGAGAATACCATCTCTGGTTCGGTTGGAGGACTTTGCCTTGGATGCTGAGCTATTCTAGGGCCTCTACCTTGACCCTTGACCCAACCTCCCCTAGACAAAGACACAGATTGGGTAGATCCCCTTTCAGATATATGTGCTAGTTCGCCCACGTGATAAACACCACGTGTTAGAGGCGGCATGACTTATCTACAAGTATCATGATCAAACATTTAGATATCCAATCTCATCATCATTTAATATCCCAGTCAATCCACATTGAATATACTAATCAATCAACATTAAATCATGATAACATAGAAATACTGAGCATTCTCATATGACAATCCATCTTAACTATGATCAATTCAATGAAAACATGGCATTTATGGCTCAATTGACCATAAGAGACCCCCAAACCATAGCTCTGATACCAATTTTGTCATACCCTGAGTGTGAACGGTACAAACAACGAGACTAGCCCGCCTTTGTAAGCCTAACAAGTTGATTCTTAACTGAGTTACAATCATACATAATAAACATTCATAACCAAGCAGATTCGCATTCATATCAAATTTGTAGAAATTTCGGCAGAGTTTCCTCTGTAACTGAGACCTCTTGAAGTTTTTACAAATATCTGCCAAAACAATCATATACATAAAAGAGAGCTCAACTCTCAATTCAATCCATAGACAACTACAACACCAGAGGAATAGGGAATCTACCTGTGGTCATACATATCAATTACATCTATTTACATCTTTACTGTTTACATACCAAATACAATAAAAATCTTAACAAAATGTATAAACCAAAACGTCAACAGTGCCAATAGGGCTTATCTAGCCCTTTTGATCAACAAACTGCTCAAGATAGCTGCTTGAAATTCATTAAAACATAAATGGGTAGCATTTCCAGTAATAAATCAATAATACCATTTAAACCGGTTAGTTTTTTGTAAGTTATGATTTAAACCTTTACATTTTAAACCATAACAAGCAATAACATTCATTCCATGGAAAATTTAAATCGATCAAGGGTACATAACCATTGGAAATCACATTTTCACAGTTGAGGATCCACAAACCTCAGAGAATCTTTTCCATCGGTTAACATCAAACTGTCAAGGAAACTTAGCCCTTGGATTCTTGTTAAAGTTATGTAAAAACCTTCCTTTTTATTCAAAATACAGTTGGCTCAGAACCTAGATTCTAGGGACAACTATCGAACATCAAGCATCAGTCATGGACTCATGGCCCATGCAGTTTAATCATCTATTGAGAGCACACAACATCTTAAGGTAAATCACTCATACAGTCGAGGGTATGTATCCCTCGATTTATTCATATCGGTTGAGAGTACACAGCATCTCGGGGTAAATCACCCATACGGTCGTGAGTTGCAAGCTTACACTAAAACATCCGTCTTATCTTGTCCTCCCTAAATCTAAGGAACTGCCATATTTGAGTTTTCCCTTTTTCCAATATCAATTTTCTAGTAAAACATTCCCCTTTCTATTCAAACCTCTCTTTTACAAATTTTACATGAATATCACATACCAATCATAGTTCATAGGTCATGTGCAAGACTAATAAGTGTAACAATTTTGCTACCATAAATACAATCATAAATATATAGTGGAAATAGCTACCGCTTACCTGGAGGATGTCGTGTGCTAAATCACCTTGTCCTCTTCTCTTGCTTTACAATAACATTCACCCACAATCCCTATATCATCAAAATATACTTTCCTCAATTTCCATCATTAAACACATCAATTTAGATTGATTATAATGCCTTAACAAAGCCATAAAATAACCATAATCCCATCTCATTACTTATCACATATTCTTTTTACTTCTTCATATTGCTATTTCCAAGTTCATATTCCATTCCCTTCTCATCACTCAAAACAAGCCCTAGATCAAATTTCTTAATTCCATCCCTTAACGTTTCCTAGAATTTTTGTTAATTTACACTCACTGCCTTAAAAACTTTCTAAATTTTCACTTTAGTTCGCCATTTCATACTTTTTCCTTCAATTCAAGTAAAACCTTGAAGAACACTTGGGTTTCATGTTATAAACCTTAAAAGTGTTCTTATAAGACCAATATAAACCCATTAAATTGTAGAATTTCACCATTTTCTGACAACCCCAAAAATTTGAAACTTTTTTAGTTAGTTCCTATCAGAACAACTTTTAAAAAACTTAGCTAAAATCATGCTTCCAAAGCTCAAATTCAATGGAAAAGAGCCGAAAATGCTTCACTTAACATCATTCTCATGAAAAAACCGATTAAAACTCACCGAAATCAATGAAAATTTGCTGTGTGGCTATGCTATAAAACTGCCGAAAAAAGTGGTTGTTACCGACTAACAGCAGGCGGTGGCTGCCCAGAAACCTTTGCCAGTGATAGAGGGAGATGGCCAGAGGTTGAACGTGGCAGTGGGCAGAGCAAAAAGCAGAAACCGAAGGAGGAGGAGATTTTCGTTTTTCTCTGTAAAGGAAGGAGAAGCTTCATGTAGAAGACAACTATAATGGAGGGTAAAATGGTAATTTTGTCGGGGGTGACACATGTCAACACCACAAAAATGCTTAGGGAGGAGGGAGCTCATCTCAAACCCATGCCCCCTTGGCTCCGGATAACTTGCCTTACAACTGAGCTAAAGGTCACATGTGATAAGTATTACACATTACAAATATTTAGACCTCTTCTTTCTAAAATAAAATTTTTTGCATCAACTTAGCAAAATTTACTTAGCAAGTGTTACAGATTTGTTCCCATTATCTTATTGGTATGTAAATTGTAATGGATGTAGCGTATAATGTAGTGTCTCATAAGCTGAAGTCTTACATTAAAAAACAAGTTATAGGATAGAAAAAGTCTGATTCTTACCAAGTCTGAAGTCTTACATCCCTGTTAATTTTTACCAAGTCTAATTGCTGCCTGGCATTTCAAATACCTTTGTATAAAACTCGTAAGAAAGACAAAAATTTCAAAGGAGGGCAACAATATTGTCAAACATATAATCTTTTCATCATGCACTTTGATTTACATTAAGCAACACACAATAAGATTGAAAGCTAGATTATTCAATCATGATTAGTTTTAACATATTTTGATTTGTATGTCTATGTAAACTTTAGGATGATCTGAAAAAGGTGATGGATGGAGTAGAAAGTTCACAAAATTTAGAAAACATGAACTTCAGATCTTGGAAGGATGATGCATATTTCAAAGTCTTGGGACTTGAAAAAAGATGATGTATGCGTTGTCTAAGGAAGATTCCAACTGCCATAAGTGTTAATGCCAGTTCACTTCTTAATACACGAGTAGAGACAGGACTTTAAAATGTTAAGACTTTGTTTGCAAACGTTTTGACTTTAATCCAGCGACTTTCTAGTGATGAAGTGAATGAGATTATAGAGGCAGCATATGGAGAGGTTTAATGTAATTCTTACATTGCATCTATGCTATCTTTATATCCAAATGACTTGTAAATAAATTTTTAGTTTATTGGTTTCTATGTAGGTGCCTAATGGTAATGGTGACCCCAATGGCCATCCAAGATCTTCTCCCTCAAGCAATCCTAATGTGAATGGTATGCCTATAAATTAAGTAAATTAAAGTTAGTTATCTTCCTAAATTTTGGTTATGTTCCTCTTTACTAAATAACATCATTTTTTACATTTTTATTATTGACTTTCAATGTGCAGATTAAAGCCAACAAGTTTCAAGCATATACAAAGTGGAAATCTTAGATAGGAGCCATGTTGCAAAGTTAGATATATTATGCATATGGGTTCTTACACCTGTAACTTATTATATATAGTGCCCATTGTGTCATTTCATAAGGAAAAGTGTTGTATAGAAGATGATATATAGACTCCATATTGTGTATGGATGTTATTTTGTATAGGTGATGATAGATAGACTCCTTATTTTGTATGGATATTATTTTGTATAGGAGGTGATAGATAGACTCCTTATTATATGATGCCCTTTTTTTTATTATAATGTTCTTTCAATGTAAGGAAATTTCATTTAGTTACCTAAAATTTAGTCTTGTATATTTACTTCTTTTGTCTAAATTAATTGAGTACCAATGTAATGAAAGGTGAATTATAAATAGATGTCAAATCAATAAAATATCATGTTTTACTGATAGCAAAATGTTCATGGATAAAGGTTTTAATGACAACAAAAGATAGGTAACAAATATTTTAGTGATAGCAAAATGCTGTGGGTAAAGGTTTTATTAAACTCACATAATATGTTATAGTGACAATCAAGCATGTATGGGTAAAAGTTATAACATTATACCCTAAACTGTAGGTAAAGGCTATATTGACAGGAAAAAAAGCGTTGGCACAAGGAAGAAAAGTAGATGGAAATTTAGACCATGCATATAGGTTTATCGGGGTCATACCTTTTACCCACGGAAAATGACTGTGGGTATAGGGCAATTTTCTTGCTTAAGTGGAGTTGTGTTGCTTTAGGAGGAAATATAATTGATTCAGGGAAAATGAGATAAATAACAAAAGCTTATGGCTTAATTTCCTAATTGGGTTAAGATTTCTTACAATAGTGGGCAAATGTGGCTACTTGTACTTTAGTATGTTGTGACCAAAATTTATCAATAAAAGTTGAATTCTTTTGTTATTTTCTTTTATCTCTATGTTGGATTTTTGGCGATCATTCAGGATAGATGTTAACCATGGTATATTATCAAATCCAAAGCTCATCTTTAAACTAAGACACTAATTTTTTTTTTTGAAAAAAATTAAATGATTTATTGAGATAAAGGCGGGATACTTATTTTTCATTTAATTTTATATTATCTTTTATGGTGTTCTTTTTCTTTAAATTAATTCTATTTAATATTAGAAAAAGATGAAAGATATTCAACAATATTGTGATGGAAAAAACTAAATGAAACTCAAGATTTTGGACCTTTTGGTACAGAAGAAAGAAATTTAACATAAATAAGATTATGGGCAACCTTACATACAAATTCAATATTTGAGAAAGTCCGCATGGAGGAGAATCGGGATTTCCTACAGTACGGGATATCTCAGTTCTTCGTTACTTATTTGAGAATAAACGATAGTATTCATCATTCAGTCAAAAGAGCCAATAGCGGCAGCGACAGTGTAATATACGATTGTTCAAGCACTAGATCCAACTAGGTTAGTATTATATACTTATATTTGGATTACAAAGCTGTGTCTTTATGTAAATTTACATGCTTCAAGGTTGGATTGCATTTGAGTTTGCAATTATATTATAAGAGTAATGACTATCGATTGTATGCTCTCAAAAATACAATATTTCTATTTATAACGTAATTAATTATTAAATATTACTAAATATATAAAACAATATTTTACTTTTTAAATAGATTTATTATTCTAATCAAATTCATTAATACTGCACACAAAATCTTTCAATAAAATATTGTTTTATTTAATTATTAATTACATCATAATTAGATAATATGGTGTTCCTGAGAACATATATGATCATTAATCATAATATAGTAAGTGTTTAGGGTTTTGTTTCTATCCCTCTCCTCGTGTAATTGGTTGGCAAACTAACCACAAAATAGTCAATTTTAGAGGCCTACTCTGATTCAGCAGATTTAATATATCGCAAATGTTGCTATAGCTAGCCGTGGCAGAAGTGTTTCAAGCTGGGTTTATTTTTCATCACCTTTTCCTCATTGTAATACTATTTTCCTTTCTTTCCAAATGGATTATTGTCCTCACCGTATTTAAATAGATTTAATATATCGCAGTTCTAGAATTAATGATGCTATAAGGGTCATAAATCACGATTCGGAGTAAATATTGAAACAGTCGTTGTATGCTTTTGAGCTAGACCAAGAGGTTCCTGTGAATGTTTAAATGAATGAGAGATACTAAACTCTTTTGCGACAGTTGTAATTTTCATCATGAATACTATATTACATTAATATTTTCATAAAATAATGATCAAATATCACATCATTATTTAACATGCACAAAAATGCATGTGACTTAGGAAAATTAATACCGTTAATTAAGTAACAGTTCACTTAAAATGTTTTTGTTGAGATAAGACTGAAATTTAAGGATTCATTTAAGACACATCATTATTTAGCCTTATTGATGATGTCATACGAATTGTGCTTGCAAGCAAGAATCAATAAACATGTTGAACAGGAGGATCTTGACTTCTTCCTCGTAATTCTTGGTTTTATGCACTTTGGTAAATGGACTTTATTATTGACATGTCTACTTTTAGTGATTAGTTCGATGTATCAAATGTATGTAAACTAGACACTAACCTCTTCAAAAGATTGGAATGGTGTTTATAGCTTTGTCTTTTTGACGAAGACTTGCAAGCTAACACGAACTAGCTATATGCTATTATTCTGTGTGACAATAGCAATCACGCGTTTGTATGAAAGCATGCATATATTGCAATTGTTGTCTTCCATAGATATAGTTTTTTCAATTGTTCAAATTTTTTCTTTTTTCTTTGGTCAAACTCAGAAAATAGGACAGTGCATGCATCCTTCCCAATTCCTATGATGAAACGAAAACAAAGCCTTCAATTTTCCATGATCAGATGTATTACCACAAATGCATAATAATGCCAAAAATGTGGTCGGCACAAATTAATCGTTTATTATAATTTTATATGTTGTCTATTATATGCAATCTCTATGTTTTAATCTGAGACCTAATCCTCCACAGAATTAAAATTACTACAGTTCCGTAATAAATATTGACTGTTTTCGATAAATTAATTTCAAATTCAAACTATTAGATTTAATGCAATAGTCAATAATAGCCATCAGATTTTACTGTGAAATCATTAATGGAAGTGATCATTTTAAGTTTTTGTCCATCATAAAATCACTTCAACCATCATTTGTCCTCAATTAATAAATTGTGACAAAATAATTTAAGATAATCATTTGATAGAAAAAAATCATAACTCCTAATGATTATAACTAATATTGTCAAACTCGCGAATTTAAGCAAAATTGTAAAGGGGGTGTAGACTCATAACGTAAAATTGTAACATAGAATTGTAAGAGTTTACCTTTATTAATAAATAACTATTAATTATAATCAAATTTAAAAAATATAAATAAAAATGCATACATATATACAAAAGACTATTATAATAACCCAAATTATAGAACTAAGAAATGATAAAAAAAACTTATTAAGAAAATATACTTGAATCATAGGACTTTTAATTATAATTAGTTAGATAGAGATTGAGTTTAAAAGTTTTTTGAAAAGTGTTGAGATTAAATTTATTAAAAGAAAATTAAAGACACGCTTTGCCATTATAATACTTACTAATATAGAAATTCAAAAAAATTAAAATTTAAAATAATAGTAATTTTAATAGTAATAATAATGTAAACAAGTTAGAGTAAATATTAAATACATACATACATATATATATATATATATATATATAAAATAAAGAATTTTAAGCTATGCAATTAAAAAAAATTTAAAAAAAATTGAAAGTAGAGTTAACTATTTAATCATAATGTAATATATTATTTGCTATTAATTGCAAGTAAAATATATTAGAGTCATAATAATGTAATTATATTTGTATTATAATTTTTGTATGTTTAATGGTTGAAATAATTGAGTTGAGTTTAAAGTTAGTTAATTTTTCTTAAAAAAATTGATTAGAATGTTGGATCATTCATATTTCGTCCAAAAACTTAAAAAAAAGAAATTTTGGTTGACTTTGGTCAAACTCAGCGAATCTACCCAAGTTTGACCGAGTCTATTTCGTTTCTGATTCTACGGTCGAGTTAAATCGTTTTTCTCGTCTAAAAATATAGAATCAGCGAGTTTAACGAGTTGACTCATAATTTTGATAATTATGATTATGAATAATCAACTAAAATTAACTCTTTCATTTATTTAATAAGTAGGTCATTAAAGAAAAATAAAATTGTGCGATACTAGACAAGTTGATCAATACAAAATTTCTTTCAAAGATTATATTAATAAATACGATATTTTCTTGGTGCTCCAGATTAAACCTAAATACCTCATGCTCCTCGTGTTGTAAATGAAGGCAACATGGAAGGATAACCAAAGTAGTCAACTTAAATTGTGGAAAACGAAATTAATATTTATTTCTTTTTCTTTGACCACGACTAGACCCTATTGCATTTGAAAAATGGACAGAAAAAACAAATTTCAGATTTCATACAAGTTTGGTTTCTGTCCTATCAAATCTGTAAATACAAATTGATTTGAATGACAATTTTGAAAATTCTCGTAATTGACATGGGGCGCTTATTAAACCATTCACTTAAAGAATTAAAAGACTTGACCTCATCCAATTGGATATGAAGAACATATAACTGAAATAGTAGACAACCAGTTTCCAAGTAATTTCCACTCATAAAATTCCCACCTTTTCCAAATGCAATGGGGTAGTGGTCAAAGAAGAAGAAATAAATATTCCTTTTCCACAATAATAGTTGAGTACAATTCCTTTCCTTCCTTATTGCCTTTGCCAACAAAATGAGTATTAATCTAATCTGAGTTAATCAAGTGCATGCGGATTAATGGAAAATTACGAATTTTTTAATTTATGATTTTCTGACGGTTAAAATGATGGTTATATCTACTACTACTACTACTACTACTACTACTACTACTACTACTACTAATAATAATAATAATAACAGAACACGGGAAGGATACATGCGCTTGTCCTTTCACTCGAAACAACATGCCTTTTTTTGTGTAGCTATTCAGATTTTGAATGCAAATTTTGGACAGAAGTTTTTGAAAATATATAAATTTCATGTGATTGGCAACAATTACATTCTGTTCATGCTTTTAAAAAATGTGATCGTTAAAGACTTGTACGCTTTTCATAGGTAGAGACCAATAGCAGCCTATTCTATTATGAGAAATTTAAAATGAGAAATTTCATAAAAAAATAATTGTTAAATTGGCAACAAATCAATCGCCACCAGCTGCTAAAATTATCCACAATATACCTGATGTATTAAATATCGAATTGGATAAGAGAATTTGGAGCTTACTCTAATCGCCAAAACCAAAAAGAAAAATTCATGCTGACCTCTGGTTTATTTTTAAAGAAATAATTTGGGGAATAAGATATTGGAATTTGAGAGTTCATTCGACAAGTTTCTAAGAAAAGCAACGATGAATCGAAATGACTACAAAGAGATGAAAAGAACAGAACAAGAGATGGGATTCTTTTATATCATTGGCCACAAAGAAAAAAAAACGCGGAAATGCAAAAGTTAAAAACTGATGTGCAAGCAGTTACAAGACATCACTTTGAGAACACGCCAAAAGGAAACCAACAAATCCAGCCCCCACAAAAGAGTACAATGCATGCCAAAGTTGACAATTCAACAACGCAAAGTAATTTAAAATAATTAAAATATGATCAATCTTCTGTTTCAGCTACTATAAATAGCACAACCCAAGCGTTCCAGTCCACATAGAGAAATTAACAAACATTGCTCAGGCAAGAGTCGAGAAAGAAAGAGAGTTTAAACCTTTGAGATGGAGAACTTCCCAGTAATTAACTTGGAGAAGCTCAACGAAGAGGAGAGAAAGGCTACCATGGAGAAAATCAATGATGCTTGTGAGAATTGGGGATTTTTTGAGGTATTCTATCCCATGAACCTGGCCAAAGCATTTTCCGTACTTGTGTCTACAAATTTGCAATATCTTTTTCAATTTCGGCTTTGATTAGGATCCAAATTCTGATAGTTCTATCCCTGTGACAACGCCAAAACTGCTGAATCATTTGCATTTAACTCAAGATTGATTTTCTTTCATTATATTCATTGCAGTTGGTGAACCATGGAATACCCCTTGAACTTATGGACACTGTGGAGAGGTTAACGAAGGAACATTATAGAAAATGCATGGAGCAAAGGTTCAGGGAGCTGGTGGCAAGCAAGGCCATCGAGGGCGTCCAAGCTGATGTGAAGGACATGGATTGGGAGAGCACCTTCTTTGTACGGCACCTTCCAGAGTCAAACCTCTTTGAAATCCCAGATCTCTCTGAAGAATACAGGTTACAACATCGAGATAATGTTATATCTAGCACTTCAAACTATATGAAAACACTGCACCTTTTATCATATAGTGTTAGTGTCGTATCAACAATGGATGCCTAAAATATGCATCAAAATTTGTTATTCGGGACAGTAATAGATATGCAAGCATGCATGTATAGATATATTGAACTTATTAAGGGAATGATGCAGGATGGTTATGAAGGAATTCGCACAGAAGATAGAGAAACTTGCAGAGGAACTGCTGGATTTGCTGTGTGAGAATCTTGGACTACAGAAGGGGTACCTCAAGAAGGCCTTCTACGGATCAAAGGGACCAAATTTTGGCACCAAGGTTGCCAACTACCCTCCTTGCCCCAATCCAGAGCTTGTGAAGGGTCTTCGTGCCCATACTGATGCCGGCGGGATCATCCTTCTCTTGCAGGACGACAAGGTCAGTGGCCTCCAACTTCTCAAAGATGGCAAGTGGATTGATGTGCCCCCAATGCGCCACTCCATTGTTGTCAACCTTGGCGACCAACTTGAGGTAAATTCCTATTATTTGCGTATTACACAATTCTTCAAACGGTTTATGTGCTTGATTCACATTCTTATCAAAATACTGGTTTGGAGAAATAGGTAATCACAAATGGGAAGTACAAGAGTGTGGAGCACCGTGTGATTTCACAAACAAATGGAACTAGAATGTCGGTAGCATCATTCTACAATCCAGGTAGTGATGCTATCATATACCCAGCACCACCGTTGGTGGAGGTAGAGGCAAAGGAGAAGAATCAAGTTTACCCAAAATTTGTGTTCGAGGATTACATGAAGCTCTACGCTGGGCTCAAGTTTCAGGCAAAGAAGCCAAGATTTGATGCCATGAAAGCTGTGAACTCTACCAATAGCATGCATCCTACGACAGCTTAATCAATTGGAGTTGTTTTGCTTTAGGAGGAAATATAAATGCTTTGGCGAGGAAGAGATAAATAACAAAAGCTCAAGGCTTATTTTATTCATTGAATTAATATTTCTTACTATTGTGGGCAAATATGATTACTTGTACTTTAGTTTGACCAAGATTGATCAATAAAAATTGCATTCATTTGTTATTTTCTGTTATCTCTATGTTGGATTTCTGTTTGATTTATTAGCTTTGAGCATTGAAGTTGCAGTTGACTGACGTATTTAAACCGAGAAGGTAGCTTTATTAAATCCAAATCTCATCTTTAAACCAAGAAACTAATTATTTTCTTTGAAAGAAAATCAACATTTAGAACAAATGCATGTTTCTAAGTGATTTATTGAGCTAATTGTAGCATGCTTTTCTATTTCTTCGTATTATCTTTCATACCGTTCTCTTTCTTTAAGGATATTAATATTTTTTTTGTAAGTAGATTAGAGAGACTCAAGATTTGTTTTGGGATAATATATATATAAAAAAAAAAACTTGTGAAAACTAAACTCCACACAGAGGACCTCATCTCGACCTTTGTTTCTATTGTATTTGCCTTCAAAAGCATAGGGATGTTAAAGATGGGTAGAGATTGACGTGTTCAGAATTTAACTAAACAAAATTAAATAATTCATACACGAGGAATAACATTTTTTAATCAAAAATGAAAAATTTTATTAATTCATACAATCTTGGAAAGAAATTTTGGATTTATCAACTTGTCTTGTGTCGCACAATTTTATTTTTATTTAGTGACCTACTTACGAAATAAATGGATTAGCTAATTTTAGTTGGTTACACATAATTAATAGGAGTTTAAATTTTCTTTTTGCAAATGATCTACTTAAATCATTTTATGAAAATTTATTAATTGATGAGAAATCAATAAATGAATTTATAGGCAACATTGAAAATTATATCACGAGATTTATTATTTTCACCGACCACATTTTGGCATTCTTTCTGCCTACATATGGAAATACATTTCGTCAGGAAAATTGATGGCCTTGTTTTCTTTTCATCATAGGAATTGGTAAGGATGCATGTACTTGTCCTATTTTCTGAATTTGGCCAAAGAGCAAAAAAATAAAAATAAAAATTGGACTTGAAAAGACTAATTCAGTGGAAGACAACAAGTACATATATGCTTTAAAACCATGTGATTATTATTGGCACACAAAAATATTGGTTACAGTTCTTGTCAGCTTGCAAGTCATCGTCAAAGGATTAAGCAAAATATACGCACCTTTCTAATATTTTAAAGAGATTAAGTTTGGTTTACAAAAATTTGATAGATCGAATCAATCACAAAAAGTAGACATGTCAAAAAAAAAAAAATTCTTTGCAAGTGTGCATAAATTAATCAAAGGAAGCTAAATTGGGAGGAAATAGTCAAGAACTTCCTGTTTAACATGTTTATTAATTCTTGCATGCTACATAATAAAAAAAGGCACAAATTCTAATTTCACCAACACTTTCCCTCTGGCCATCACTACAAAATCATTTGGTGGAAATGGAATGTAGTAATCCATTACTATGTTTGGTTTGATACTGAATGAAACAAAAAAGATAGCTAATTGAATGACAATAATATCCTTAATAAAAATATTTTAAATTGTTTATTTGCCAAAAAATATAATTAATTTAACTGCCCATAATAAAAGAACACAGTAATATTCATTTATATATTTAGATGAGAAAACGCAGCTTCAATCTGTAAAACACAGCTTCAATCTGTAAGACTCTAACCATGGTTGAACCAAGTTGCTTCAATCTCTCTCTTCAACGTTTCATGGAAAGAGAATGGAGGATCCAGGTCTATGAGTGTGCTATGGTGATGGTGGAGAAGCATTGTCTAAAATTGTTTTCCCTCATCCAGAAAGAATTTTGTGGAACTATTTCAAAGAGAACAAAATTATAGAAACATGGTGGGATAGTAATAAATTCAAGCATCAGATGGCTGGAGTACTGAGCGACGAAATGAAGGCAAGAGCAAATGTGTAATATGTCTGGCAATTGGTACTTGGTTAAGGGCACTTTCGTAATATAAAAGGGATTCTATGGAATGGCTGCGTAACACTCAGGAAAATATTTAACCCAATAATTTTAACTGATATTAACAAAATTAAGTTATAACCCATTTGGTTAGGAAATGAAGTTAAGTGATAGGGGAATTAAAATAAATCAAAGGCAAATATATGAAAATTTTAAAAATTGTTAGGCAAGATATAAGGTTGAAAGAAGTGGAGATTTATCGTGAAATTAAGGTTGGCACAATGGCTAAGTCATACTCCCTCTATGCGAAAGTGCTAAATCCAAACCCTAGTTCTCCCCTTTGCTTATTTTTTTGGGTGGCAACATGTGGCTTTAGTTTAGGTGAAATGACAACTCTAACCCCACCCTCTTCTTCTCATTTGTGTATACTCTCTTGCATTATAGAATTCGGATAGCAGCAAGCAATGCATTTTCTCCTACCCTCGTTGTTGTTGTCAACCAACTCTATTAATAGAGGCAATCTTTTTAGCCGTAATCAATTCAATCTTTACTAGCCATTATTGTAATGGCTAGTATGGCTTTTATGACCGCAAATACGCTGGTCATTTATTAATTGTCGATAAAACATTTGGTGGCAATTGTTATTGTTATTACTGTACAAAATAATAGCCACTAAAAATGTGTTTTGAGGTAGTGATTTTTGTTCAAAGTTCAGCATCATCATCTTTTGTCCATTGTGGTTTGGTCAAAAAATGTGTAGCCCTAGTGTGTAGACAATCTTCTTTCCTTACTTGCGGCTGGAACTCGATTTTAGTGATAAATCTTTTGAAAATTCACTACGCAATCATTTCCTTTCATGATTTTTGCCCTTTTCCCCCATTCATTTAATTTTAACATTATCAATTGGACCTTAATTTCTAAAATTGAATTTGGGGCTAGGTTTTAGGGTTCTAATAGTTCTTGTACAAATTTCATGCCATGCTTCACCATTAAACAATATTCAAGGTAGAGGAATTGACTACAAGGAAATACTAAGTGAGGTAAGCTTGTAATTCGTAAATATGTGAATTGTTAAGGATTTGGAAGTGTTAGAGTTAATTGTGAGCTGATGAAGAGTGGGTGTGTTAATTCATTAACTAAAATTCCTTTGGGATAAGAGTATGTACATTCACTTGATGTCGAAAGGTTATAATCCCTTATGAGTTGTAGATGTGTATTGTTGAAAAACTAGTGGTGGATTGGTGTTAGGAATGAATAAAGAAGGCTCTCAAGTTCCTTGAATTGTAACACCCTTCTTACAAACTATGGAATTTATTATAAATTTTAGTTAAAATAATTATGATGCGAGAATTATGAGAAATATATTAGAATATCTAAAATATAATAGTATAATTATAGATAACAAAAGTTTGTACATCCATTTAATCATACATTTGCATAGATAATTTAAGAAAACTGGGAGAAGGGGTATTAGACCTATATCTATATCTATGTCAGTAACTATCAAAATTAGGCTTAACATTAAGGACTTATCCAGGGCTTGAAAAAAACTAGTAAGGTTCATGCTCTCTTGTGACACGAACATAAGTGGTATGACACATATGGCATATCACATCTTACAACGACGATCTTAATAAGACGTGTTTCCCAATTGGTGGGTCAAATACTTGTTTCACATGGGCTTGAAGAAAAATTTGGTATTTCACCATTTAAAAACATCATTAATAGAATGGTGAGTATAGTTTCTCAGTAACATGGAAAAAACATATATGATACTAGAAATATCCATGGAATATAATATAACTATAAATTATTATCTTTATGAAATATGTGTGGATGTAAGATATCATAACATATAAATTTACATTAGCAAACATATGGTTGAGGTAGACAATGTCATCAACCATTAGACATTGGGACGTCATATATGGGTTATTCGAGTCTCACAAAACCCTAACATATGATTGTCATATCCAGGTGATTGAGTCTCATGAACCTTAGCATATGACACCTGACTGGTAGGTGCAACCCCACCTTTAGTTGATGCGTCCCCCAGCGGGTACCCAAGACAAAGTCAGGCAATATAAAATGTCACCCAAGCCATCATGTGCTTAAGATTGGAATAGTTTGAGAGAGAATTATCATGATTTCTTTTGTAATCATGTGAACACTGATGTTCTTATGATAGTTAGGAATCCCTTTAGTGTCAATTAAATTAAAGATGTTCCTAGCAAGGATACATTATTGTCCTTTCCTGAATTCTTAAGACCATTTAGTCGGCACAACCTACCATTAATCTTAGAATTCAAGTTGTGGCCCATGAAATGTAATAATACCATTTTTCCTATTATCATTTAAGTGGTATAACCTATCATATATTGTAGGATTAATGAGATGTAATGCCTTGTTAATGACTTGTAGGGTTTGCAATATATATATTAAAGCAACATAACTAGCCATTACCAATGGTTCACATTATATGTTAAGGCAGCGTAGCTAGCCATTATCAAATGGAATTCCAAACTATCAATAAATGCATAGTGTATAGGAATAGTTTAATCTCACAATGAATAGTTCTCTTCTCAAACAATCATATTATTACCCAATCATACAAGGTTGAAATACACAATAACATAAGCAATTATAATGCATGACTAACAAAATATTTATGTAAAGATACGTAATGCACATGAAAATCCACACATCAAAATTGTTAACGTAAAGTTGTTATGTCTTGCATAATATTTCCCTAGATATTTCAAAATATCTATCTATCCGCATTCTTCTTTAATTCAACCCTTCTTAGACCTTGAACGAGCTCATGAAAGATCATGGTGAAAAAATTTCTTGATAAATGACCCTAGGCCAAAAAGGATTACCATTAAGACCATTCAAGAAGAAGAAGGAAAAGAGAAGAAGAGAAATTAGAATATGCTAAATCATGTTACTTGGATACGCTCTCCTTTCTTGTAATTCTCCCAAAATTGCTTCTTTCCTTCTTGATTTATGTGTGGAGTGGAGAGGTGAGAGTGAGTGAAATGGGTATGGGGAGGAATGTAGAGAATGGTGTGAAGAAAAGGGGTAGGGTGTAGGGTATTTTAAGAGAATTCGACGGCTAGGATTTAACCATATATTTTTAATCCAAAGGTTGTGATTGAATCTAAAATCATGAATATCTAAGATATAATTATGGTAGAAGCCCTACAGATATCTAATATTTTATTATTGTGTGGGCCTACAGGTTAAGGTAATGCCATATAACCCTCATTGTGAATTTACCATTCTACCCATGGTATTTTTTTTTATAATGACCATTTTGCCCTTGGCCTTATAAATTTACCATTTTGCCCTTAGTTTTTTTTTAAATGACCATTTTGCCCTTATGCTTTAAAACTAAGCTATAGGTTGTTTTCTTTAAATGATTCAACTAGGTATATCTATTCTTATTTAATTCTTTTTGATTTCCCCTACATAACTTAGCTTATATTAAAAATCACAAATTTAGGGATGTTACATGAACTATGGTACATGTATATTAAAAAAGGGACAAGGATATATATATATATATATATATATATCCTAAAAGACCACTTGTTGGTTACATAATAATGCCATTGTGAAAGATTTCATAGTCATACTTCTTTCAATGACGCCCCTATTCTATATGGAAGTTGCTGATTAAAGATTTAGTGAACTGAAGAAGCATTACCATATATATTGATATCAAACATATGGGAACAAGAGGTGAAATTAATTTGGAATTTCCAACAGGGGTTTATATGTCAAAGGCTCTCATTATCTTTTACTTATTTAGGGATTTCTTTGCGATTTGGTGTCAACCAGAATTAAAGAAGATTTGGTTAACTAATAGTTAGCGACATCCAGATGAGCAAACAACACCCCAAGTTGTTTATAATCCTTTCTTCATTACTTTGTTTTAATTCTATTTTGAACATATTGTATTTCTCTTTCTACGTATCAACGGTTTCTTTTTTAATGGCATTTTATAAATGCTATATTGTGTATGGAATTGATGAGAATAATTAAAGTTAATTTACATATTACACTGTGGTCCTATATGATCACTAGACGTATTGGTTTTTACAAAGTTAATAAATGGCCTATACATACTCAGTTAGGTATGAGAAGGACTATGTAGGACGCTGGAAGCTAATAATAGTTCCATTACCCATTAGTATGCTTAGGAAATACCCAGCTAGCAGGTTAGTAGAGATGGTAGCCTTATGCAACTACCATCACACGTGTAAAGGAGGGATGGCAGCTTTGTACGACAGCCATCACACGTGTAAAAGAGGGATGGTAGATTTCATGAGATATGGTCTCATGCCAGTGGTTACTTAACCTTTAGAATTATATGTCCTCACTAATTTGTAATTTACCCTCATGAGTTGTGAGCCCACATTAGATAACTAAATATTTGTCCATGGTAGTCATTCCCTATAACGGATTTATGAATTCAATGATTTTATTATATTGTAAAGAAAGTTTTAACTTAAAAGCCATTTTCTTAAATATTTTGGAAGTGCACTTAGTTTATATGTAGTAAATTTTTGAAAATCTTTAGATAAACTAATTTTAGGACCTTTAAAGTTTGCTACTTGTAAGTTTTATTCCAATGGTTTCTTTATCTTATTTAAGGTTTCATTTTCTTCACTTGATTTTCATTTTAATTATTTATCTCATCTTAATTAATTTTTGCATTGTTATGTTGATTACTGATTTTAGGGTGTTATTTCTACGTTGAAAAATTTGTTGTCTCAAATACTGGAGCTAATCTAATTCCTAAAGGCAGATAGGTGATTGTTCCACTTGGTGAGCCTTGCTTCGCTTCACAAAGGCAAGCTCAATCTCCTTTGTTATACATATTTTTTTTGGGGTTGTATATATATTAATCATAGATGTTCTTTTATTTACTCTAGATATGGATTCGGTAACCACAAGTTTTGTATCCCTACCCCTTTCTTGTTTTTTGTGTTCCATTTGTTGATATTGAGAGGAGAACTCTCTACTTTTGTAGGTTCCTTATAGAAGTATCAAGAGATCCCATTTACAGGGAAGACTCTCTTTCATCTTGAATATCAGGTGATCTATTATAGAGATTTTGGGAGCTTATATTTCAAATGATACTTTGCCAAAATTTCTATGGAGGAGGTTATATTGATCCTTTTGAGATATATTTAAATACTCAAATTTAAAAATCACTTAGTTAATTTCAATATGCTTTGTTTTGTTAATCAATTCATTTCATCTATTTTCAAGCTTACGTGATTGAGATTTATCTTGAGCTTCATGCCGGTCACACTCCACTTCTAGGGTCATGATATTTGTCCTAGAGTTAAAACAATTTATTTATTTTTTACAATAAATCTTAAAATAAATAAATAAATATGAATGCCTTTGGAGGCTTTGGGTTCATTAAGTGAATTAACCTAACCATGTTTAATATTTGAATAAATAACACTTAGTACCTCTCTTATTTTATATTTCATGCGATTTTCTTAACATTTTGATATATATTACATACACCTAACTCCAATTTTTTTTATGTCACAAAAGTTAACTTTTAACAAAATATGGGATATATTTTATTCATATTATAATAATAGAGGCCGTTGAGATGCAACATGAAATTCTAATTTTACTCTCACTATGATAGTGAAAACAGTAAGTAATTTTATTTTATAAAAATATATATTGTGCAAAGAAGTTAATTTAATTGAGACCAAGTATGTAAAAGGGGAGTGGAGAATAATTTTTAAAACATGATTTATATTAAGTATAATTTAATCAAAGTTTTAAGATAACGCAGTATAATTTTATCGTATGATTAGAAAAAGAGCGGCGTTATGAGCTTGGATTTGAGAGTTTATAGGATAAATTTCAACCGAAGGCAATGATGAGATGACTCAAATGAGCTGGACTTTTTGTTTATATGTAATGAAGATTTGACTAAAAAATAACAGAAGAATAGAACTAATGATGGGACATCATTTATTTCATTAGCCACCAAAAAAATCTTTCATACTAAAATCTAGAACTATTTTTTGAATTGTTATTTTTATTTTTTATTAATTATTTTATTTTTTAAAATATTTTTTTCTGATAAAAAATTATGACTTTTGATCTATGCATGTGAGTTAATAAGTTTTTAACTCGATAGACAATATATAATAACAGTATAAAAAATAAATGATAAAAATAATAATTTGCAATCAATTAAAAATTATTTTAAGAAATAAAATAAGTGAGAGATTAAAATAACAATTTAATGATAAGAATTTAACTAAAATAGTTTATATGCATGCCCAGTGGTCAAATGACATGAAACAAAAAGCTTTGGATATTTCCTCACTTATTCCTTTGCTCTTTCTGGTCTTTGTAAAATAACTGCTTATCCGAATATGCATCATCAATTTAATTCTAAATTTAAAATTTTGACACGATGAATTTTGACTGTGAGGAACAGTGATAATTCAAATTTAAGTTGAAATTGAATACTAAAGATTGTACTGTACAGTGTGAAGAAGTTTTAATGGGGGCAATCCTTCAGCACTTAAATTGCTTTCCTCTACAAGATAAATATTTATTTTAGTTTCCAACCTATTGATAAATTTTTTACTTGATCTTTCACAATTAATTTCTTTTTAATTTAGTAAATTAATCATTAAGATACTTATAATAATATTGTCCTTTCGTTTCATTTTCATCGCAAATTTAATGCCAAATCTAATAACTTACCTAGATGTCAAATCTGCCGTGTGGAAGACAAATAACACCAAAGTTAATAGACTATAAGATTTGTCATTATATTTTGAATGAATATTAATGAATATTAAATAAAAGGACAATATTGTAAGTATTTTAATAATTAAAGGATATTATATATATTTGCCGAAATAAAATTTCACATATTCATTAAGATTTAAAATAAAATTTTCCTCAAAATTATATTAATACCTTTCCAGTTGATGTTGCAATAGTAATATTATTACTGCAAATTTTGTAGTAATTATTTTGTACAACTAAATTAAAATCAAACTGTTCAAATTTATATATGGACAACAATATAATCACATGTGATCATATTAATTAATATGAGTATATGTGGTTACTAATAAAAATTTAGGTAATTAAATTTTAATCTAATAATATTGATTTCTTCCAAGAGGTTTGAGTGGCCCAACATGTAGAAAAATAGTTGCTTGTCTATGAAATGAATAAGCAAGTGGACAGAAGAATGAAATGACATGTCTTGTTGAGGATGATCATGCATATGTATTCCATAAGGAAATGAGGAATGATTCTGAATCATATATCTGTGTTTTTGTTACACATAGATTCCTTATGATTTATGTGTTACAAGAAATTAAAACAAGCAATCCAGCTTGAACCCCACTAACTGCATTGGGAAATTTTAGTAAAAATATAAGTAGTTTTTGCACTCAATATTATGCATCCAATTGTTGCACTAAAAAACAACATCTAACTTTCCATTAGCATGGTAGAAAAGATGATATTGAATGCATATGAAACTATTATTTGTCTTTATTCTTGTCATGATGCATAAAGTGCTTTGAAAACTTAGAATAAATTGCATAAAATTGAATCTACTTACCTATAAAATAATTCTAAACATTTGAATACATGCCTTTTGATTTGTTCCTTATGAACTGCATTCTAAAAATTATTTGATCACAACTTGAAGCACAATTTTAAGAAAGAACACACTATTTGAAAAAAGATTTAGGCATTTCTTGGATAGATTGAGCCATTTTCAAGCTAACTAGAAAATTTTCATCCATAGATGTCCCCCTTTGAGCCTTAAATATCCTTCCTTCTCTTTCAAACACTCATTCACCTAGCCACACAAACTAACTCCCTCATTTACACCATTTATATCACAAAGGTAGAATAATGACTGATTATAGCATGTGAAAAATCAAATAGCCTATATCATATGGAGAAGGTATGATGAATAGGGAAGTTAAAAAAAAATGAGAAAAAGAGAAATAAAGAAGAAGAAAAGAAGGGGAGTAGTAAGAAAAATATGCCCCTAGTAAAATAAAAAAGGTTGAAAATACATGGTAATATTGCCCCTATAGATGCTTGCATACGGTATGGTCTGAGCTTAAATACCTTTCTCATCCACCCTTACCTAAGCCTAACATTACAATCTTATAAAGACCTAATGATTTCAGACCTTGTGTTCCTCTAAGAAGTATGGAGAATGGAGTGACAAGTAGGCATGTAGAATAAAGTAACAAAAGAGGATAGCTCATTAATGTGTGTTTTCAAAAGGAATGAAAAGTTTAGTGGTAGGAAGGATCAGTTGATTGCATCTTATCTAAGAATTCAATGGAAATTTTACTAATTGATAGGATTAATGCAGCTTAAAGGTTTGTATACATTTAGTAATTATTGGATGTTATGAAAAATAGTGAAGTGAAGCCATGATTGGAATTGTTTACTTGAGGACTAGCAAACCTTCAAGTTTTGGGGGTGTTATAACTATCTGAAAGAAAGTTATCTAGAATAATATTGATATCAGAAACACTTAGATTATAAATAAAATCTCATTGATTTCAAAGAAATTTCATCTATAACTTGGAAACTTACTGTTGACCTATATTAAGCAAAGATTTAAGCATTTTTTATAATGAATTTTTAGGAAATAGAGTATGAAAAGTATTACCAAACAAGGGACGAAAAGTGAAAAACATAAAGATTCCAGCTCCTATGTATTAGAAATCCAGCGTCTGGGCATTAAACGTGCACTTTGGAATTTTGCAGTCAAAGGTTCCACACGTAAGCACTAGAATTTTGGTGCCCAAGTGCCACTATTTCCAAAATAGTAGCAGCCAAACGCTAGAATTCCACCACCCAGGTGCCACAAAAGTGACACTAAGGTGCCAAAAATAGAGAGTTGGCACCCAGGCACCACAATGCCTATGCCTAGTCACTAAAACTAGAGACATGCGGCCCAAGCGCCCAGGCATCAGATGGGCCTCGCCTGGGCATGCCATTAGAAACTATAATTTGCTATGATGCTTTAGGGCTCCACAATAACCTATACTCCACTTTTAGGGTTTTTGAAGCCTATATATAGGGTCCTAAGGGTAAGCAGTAGGGACACCAAGCTGGAAAAGAGTGAAAACACTAGAGAAGAGATTTGATTTGAGAGTTTTTGAGGAGATGGTTTGCTGCAAAGTAAGGGGGATCTTTATAGTGTTATTTCTCTTCTAAACTCTTCCCTCTCCTTCTTCTTTTTGTATTTTCTTTTCTTTTTCATATTTGATTTTTTATTAATGCCTATAAGTGGCTAAAAGGGTTTTTCTAGGATTTTAACTGAACCCTTTGTAAGGTTATTTTTGTATGACAATATCTTTTCAATGATGTTTTGAATTTAGTTTACTTATTTTCATTTTGTCCTTAATGCTTTTCTAAGCTTGATCACCTTAGAATTGAACTATGATTTGTTGAAATAGGTTGGCACCTAAGAGCGGGGATGAATTGGGTATTTATAAAATTTTTAGACAAAAACAAAAATTCTTTTCCAAATTAAAAACTTAATGCAAAATGATTTTCAACATATAAGTATAGAAAGTAATAAATAACACAATTAAATAGAAACAACAAGAGAGTAAGGGAAGAGA
The DNA here is from genome assembly GCA_037074485.1 of Delonix regia. Classification (NCBI taxonomy): domain Eukaryota; kingdom Viridiplantae; phylum Streptophyta; class Magnoliopsida; order Fabales; family Fabaceae; genus Delonix; species Delonix regia. The sequence goes on along the minus strand of CM073452.1, from coordinate 33,712,943 downwards.
GAATGCAAGCAAAGCTTATCTTGATTCAGCTCCAACACAAGCCTATGTCTAGTCCCCAAGAAAATACTGGAGATTTTCTACTAACTTGCAATCTGATACAAATCTTTATGGATACTCCCCCTAAAACCAAACTATCTTCAAGGAAAACCTTTCCTTGAATTTAATCTCTCTAAAAGGAATCATTTTCCTTAAAATAATAAATCTTTTCAAGAAGAAAATACTCACAATAAAAACTCTCAAAAGAGCAAATAATACAATTGAAGCTCACTAGCAAGAATAAAGATATTTGATAGTATGAATCACTCAAGATGTTTTTCACTTTGTTTTTACAATTTTTGAGCTCTTGATACATACATTTATAGGCCAAAAAGCAATAGAACTGTTAGGAGCTAAGGAGAAATTCAAACTTGTACAACTTGATTGTTAGAAGTAAGTACGTCCCTTTGTTGACTTTATGGTCATCCTCTATCCCATAGCCACAAATTTAGATGTTCATAACTCCTTCATGTCAATTTTATTTTGAACAAATTATTTGTCAACTGAAAGCTCTATAAGTCTATTTTCTATCGCGACAAGTTTCATTACAAAATTCAATTTGGATCTTGAGATATTGTTGAAAGAGAGATAAAAAGTTAGATAACAAATTGGTATACAAAACTGAAAATTGAGACATTCATAACTCCTTTATTTTAAATCAATTTTAAGCATGAGATATATGATTGGAAAGCAGTGGGAGATATACCTCATTTAAAAATTCATATTGGTTGGTGAGATATTGTTGAAATTGTGACTAGCGATCAAGAAAAAGTGTGATATCCATACCTAAAATTTTGACAATCATAACTTACTATTTTCAACTTTATTTTAAGCATGTGATATATGACTAGAAATATGTTTAAGTCTATTTTCAAATGCAATAGGTTTCATTTTGAAATTCCCTTTGATTTTTTAGATATGATAAAAGTAGTGATCTAAGGTCCAAAAATGTATTGGGTCAATAAATGTATGCCCAAATGAGGTTAACAAAATAATAATAAGCCTATGGTAGTTACTCCAACTTAAATACTTGGTCAAATTCATAAATCTCACTATGCATTTTTTAATAACAATTAGTAGAATGTAAACATTTTAAACCATGCATATGATATTCCTATAAATATCTAATTTTAATTGTCAATAATATTAGAGCCTATTGGATATAATGAGTATGTATATCTCATATAAGGGATGATTCGAGTATAAAGTATTACATGTTAATGATTAATCAATTAAACACATGTTGATACTATATGTTTAAATCATTTGTTGCTTTTTTGTCACATACTTGTCATCATCAAAACTTAAAACATTGAACCTTAGGGTTAACAATCTCCCATTTGATGATGACAAATTAGTAATGAAAAATATGTTTAATAATAATGTATGCAATGTAATAAGCACAAGCACATATTTTTCTTCTCCCCTTGTCATGCTATTTGACATCAATAAAAAAGGTTTATAGAAAATTTTAAGCATATATTCCTTTATTATTCAAGTAAATCATATAATGATATCAATTTGGTATAGGATTGGTCTCATAAAAACTCATCATTATTTCATTACCATGAAAATTGTAAATATGTAGGCAACATTTGAAGTTATATTCTTAAGTATATAACTCAAATTTTGCAATATATAATCAAGCATGCAATTCTTCTTATCTTTTCAAATATTAAGAAAACCTGCAAAAGTAACAGAAAACATTATGATGTTTAAGACAGTAAGGATAATTTGAATTGCAATTGAAACATTTAAATTATTTTAAAGTTCATTAGGATTGACTATGCCTAATTCTCTTCTTATAAACCAGAATCTTTCATTTGAGTGAGGTTTTGTGAAAATATCAGCAAGTTGAAAATCAGTTTGTACGAAATCAAGTGTAATATCTTTCTTTTGGACATGATCCCTAATGAAGTAATGGCAAATTTCTATATATTTAGTGCGAGAGTGCATGATGGGATTCTTGGTAAGGTTTATTGCACTGCTATTATCACAACAGATTGGGATTTCTTTAAGGAATACCCCAAGATCCTCAAGTTGTTGTTTCATCCAAAGAATTTGGGCATAACAACTACCTACTACAATATACTCAGCTTTAGCAGTAGACAATACCACACTGTTTTGTTTCATGCTAAACCAAGATATGAGAGAGTTTCCAAAGAATTGGCAGGTCCCACTAGTGTTTTTCCTATCTGTTTTACTTCTAGCAAAATTAGCATCAGAAAATCCCACTAGAGTGTGGAAAAACCTTTTAGATACTACAATCCCATTTGTGGTGTGCCACATAGATATTTAAAAATTCTCTTTACTGCCGTGAAATGAGACTCTTTTGGACAAGATTGAAAACATGCACATATACAAACACTAAACATTATATCTAGTCTACTTGCAGTTAGATATAAAAGATAGCCAATCTTACCTCTACATTTTAATGCATTAAATGACTTTCCATATTCTTCCATGTCAATTTTTACTGAGGAACTTGTTGGAGTTTCACTTGGTCTTGCATTGTCCATTCCAAACTTTGTGACCAAGTCCTTAACATACTTAGTTTGTCTTATAAAGATTCCATCATTTTGTTGTTTAATTTGAAGCCTCAAGAAATAGTTGAGTTTACCATCATAGACATTTCAAATTCTCTTTGCATTATGTCAACAAACTCTGTGCACAAAATTTCATTAGTAGCATTGGACATTATGTCATCCACTTAAATTTGAACAAATAAAATGTTGTGATTTTTCTTTCTAATGAACAACATAGTATCAACCTTTCCTCTTGAAAAACCATTTTTAATAAAAAAAAAAGGTTCTTAGTTTTTCATACTAAGCTCTTGGTGCTTATTTTAAACCATATAGAGCTTTTCTCAATTTATATACGTGTTTTGGGAAATTATGATTTTCAAAACCTGGAGGTTGTTCAACAAAAACTTCCTCCATTATGTATCCATTAAGAAAAACACTTTTCACATCCATTTGATATAGTTTAAAATATTTTATGCATGCATATGCTAAAAACATTTTAATAACTTCCAATCTAGCTACTGGAGCAAATGTTTCATCATAGTCAATTCCTTCTTCTTGATTATATCCTTTAGCAACCAATTTAGCTATATTCCTAGTGATAATTCTTGATTCATCAAGTTTATTTCTGAAAACCCATTTGGTGCCTTTAATAGGATAATCATTGTGTCTAAGAACAAGTTCTCATACTTGATTTCTTTCAAAGTGATTTATTTCTTCTTGCATGGTTAAGACCCAATGTTCATTATTTATTGCTTCACCAATATCATTAGGTTCAATTTGAGATAGAAAAACTCGATGATTGCAAGTATTTCTAGGAGAGTTTTTTGTGGTTACCCTTTGATAGATATCACTTATAATTTGATCCATTGAATGATCTTTTTTGAATTTCCATTATTTGGTATGACTTTGAGTAGCATCTTGTTTATCACATTGTATTTCCTCATATTGCTCCATTTAAGATTGGTCATTCTTCCTAGTGAATTCATCTTCTTTTTCTTATACTTTGTCTTCTTTCTTGGCTTCTTCAATTTCTTAATTTTTGCTTAAGGTAAGATTATCAAGTCTCACTACAATATCATCATCAAATACCTTTCTTGGCTAAAGAAGGTTAGATTCATCAAAATTAACAAGAATGGATTCTTCAACAGTCATTGTTCCTTTATTATACACCCTATATGCCTTGCTAATACTAGAATATCCTAGAATGATTGCCTCATTAGACTTTGCAACAAATTTGCCCAAGTTATCTTTACCATTGTTAAGTACAAAACATTTACAACCAAACACATGCAGGTGAGGAAATGTTAAGCTTCCTTCCTTTGTATAATTGATAGGGAGTTTTATTCAAAATTGGCCTTATCAAGGTTCTATTCATAACATAGCATGCAGTATTTACTACATGAGCCAAAAAATACTTTGAAAGGTTTTTTTCATTGAGCATGGTTCTTGCCATTTCTTCTAAACTTCTATTCTTTCTTTCTACAACACCATTTTGTTGTGGTGTTATAAGTGCATAGAAGTTATGCTCAATCCCATTTTCATCACAAAAATCCATGAAAAATTGTTTTCAAATTCTCCTTTATGATCACTTATTATTCTCACAATCGTTAAGCCTTGTTCATTTTGAATAAAATTTACCAATTTGTTGAATGATTTGAATGCTTGATCCTTGTGAGAAAGAAAAAGTGTCGATGTAAATCTTAAGAAGTCATCTACAACAACAAGTACTAATTGTTCTAGATGGCCCAAAAAGATCATGTGAAGTAATTGCAAAGGTCTTATTGTGAAGACAATGTTTTTGGCTTTAAATGAGCTTTTAACTTGTTTTCCTTTTTAGCATGCATCAAAAAGTTTATCTTTTTTTAATTTTATTTTAGGCAAAACCATAACTAAATCTTTCTTAGCTAGCTTATCTAAAAGACTCATACTAGCATAGGCAAGCCTTCTATGCCATAACCAATTATCATCAATTACACTAATAAGACATTTTGAGTCAAGAGAATGTTTGTCATCAAGATTAATTATGTGAACATTATTAATTCTTTGTTCTACTAATTTTATCTTGTTATTATCCATAATCTCAATTATGCATAATTTTGAATTGAAAATCACTCTATTGTTTTTGTCACATAGTTGACTAATGCTTAAGAGATTATGATTAAGACCTTCAACAAGAAGCACATTGTGAATGGAAGTAGAAGAATTCTTACCAACTTTTCCTATCCCTATGATTTTTCCTTGGCTATTGACACCAAAAGTGACTCCTCCTCCATTTTTGGGCTGAAGAGAGATAAACTTGGTTTTGTCTCCTGGCATGTGTTTGGAGCATCCACTATCCAAGTATCATCTTCCTACAGTTGCTTTCATGCATACCTATATAAAAAATTCAAATTTTTATTTTTAGGTACTCAAATCTCTTTAGGTCCTTCCTTGTTAGTTGTACCTTTAGGTGCCCATATTTTCTTAACTCCAAGAGACTTATCTTTCTTGTAAGCACAAGTATACGATACATGTCCCTTCTCTCCATAATAAAAACAAGTGATAAAAGGAGTGCTAGTCATAGAAGCAGGAACAAAGAAGTTTTTGAATTATATTTGTGAACACCCCATCCTTAATTACATGGTTATTTAATTGATTCACCAATCGATTAATAGCTAAGCAAATGGGGAAAATTAAAAATGACAAAGACTTAAATGACATCTGTGATTAGGACAAGTTGACATTGAAAATAAATAATGGGAGATAATTAAATAAATTCAAAACCTAAAAATAAAATTAGCTAATATATAATAATAATAAATAAAAATAATAATGATAATAATTAAGAGCAAAAATTACCAAAAAAAAAAGAAAGAAAAATAAGAATATGAGAACAAAATTAGCATAATATGGGCTTTCAATAAAAACATCTTGACATGAAAATGAAAGCAACAAAAAAAACCTCATTATCAAATATAAAGAATTTAAAAAAAAAAATCAAAGGGAAATCAGAAAAATCTTCTTACTTCACTAATTAAATAAAGCAATAATAATAACAACAAAACGACATGAATCATAATGACAGCAGAAACAAAAATCATCAAAAATGGCCCTGAAGCAATTTTCCCTGCTACACCTAAAGCCTATCAATGCCCCTAGGGAATTGTTGCAAATACCTTCGAAGCACTGCATAAAAGTGAGCTCTATTTCTTGGCCAGAAGGAAAAAGAATGGAGTGAAAGTTAAGTTTGGAAACGTTGACCCTATGACACTACTACCCGAGGGCTCAAAGGAAGAGAGAAAAAGACGTGAGTTGGGTTGGAGAACAAAGGAGCAAAGAGACACTAAGCATGAGAGGGACAGGAGCTGCATGCTTGCATGGTTCCTTTTCTACATTAAAAATAGAGGGCTCAAGTGGAAGCAGTGACTAGAAGGAAGGAACTTGAGAGTAAGAAAAGAGAGACAGTTGGTGCATAAGGATGGATGGGATTGACTTTGGTTTTGGAGCTATTAGATAGAGCTAAACAAAGAGAAGGATGGGAGGAGAAAAAGGAGAAGAGAAAAGCTGGAGGCCTGAGAATCTGAGGGAAGTCGAGAGGGAGGAGTTAAGCTTAAAGAAGAAATATAAAGAAGCGACAGAAGAAAACTCAAGAAAACAAAGATCAAAACTAAGAAAAATTGAGAAGCCAATAAAGAAAGAGGGAGAGCAGAGGAAGATTGAATGGAAGAAGCTCGAGTCAGGGAGAGAGAAACCAAGGCCAAACAGAGAAAGAAAGAGGGAAAGTAGAGGAAGAAAAGAAGGAAAAAAGCTCAATCTGGGGAGAGAGAAACTGAGGCCGAGCAGAGGAAAAATAAGGGAAGAGGAAGCCAGGGAAGAGCGAAAGAAGGGCATCGAAAAAGAAGAAGAGAAAAGGAAGAAGCTCAGGCTAGAAAGAGCAAGTTGAAAGAGAAGAAGCTAAGAAAAGCAAGGGGTCGTGCTGTGAGGGCCAAGAAGAAGAATGGAGGGGTGAAGCAATGCAGCACAACCAGAAAGAAGAAAACAACAGAGAAGAAGAAGAGAGGAAGGAAAAGGAAGAGACCAAGGAGAAGGAGAGAAGGCTGGAGGTGTCCTAGCTCTCCTCACCAAAAACAAGGGTAATCAAAGGAGTGAAGTAGCATGGCACAACTGAAGAGAGAGAGAAAGAAGTATAGAGAGAAAAGCGATGAGGAAGGTTGACGGAGATAGCCTCTGTTCCATCGGACTGAAAGTAGAGAAGGAGAGGCAATCGAAGTTAAGAGGCTTGAGTAAAGCTATAGGTATGGAGTAGCTCCTTATTTGTCACGTTCATAAGATGCATGAAGAGATACATGGTTATTGCCCTTTTTTTTTTTAACACCAAATTTTGTTTTCTTATTTTTTTGCATTTTTTTAAAGTAACAAAATGAGAATAATTTTGGCATTGCAAGGAAGGTTTTAAAAAAAGTTGTCGTGTGAGATTATTATTCTCTTTGAACGCATGAGGTCATGTGAGACTTTTATTCTCCTTAAGCCTAGAGAGTTGGTACCAAATTTCATGAACAAACAAATAAATAAATAAACAACTTAGATATAAAAATGTTTTACGGTGCCTTCTGATAAATTGACCTAAAGTTAGGCATTCACTAATGGCCATAATTTCTTTATTCATAGACCTCAACAAGAAAAAGACCCATATAAGTGACTTTGAAATGATGGTATTTATGCAAGAAAATTATTCGTTCATCACTAATCATAACTAAAACAACCATCAGTGAAAACTATTAAAGACAAATTGATTAAACGAACAAAAAATAACTATAAATTAATTAAAAACATGAGTAATTACACAATGATTGAACATTCAAGTGGCTAAAATAACTCTATTTCATTAAGTTATCAATAGATCACAACACCTTAATCGAAGCTTTGCCATAAGGATATGGCAATCATTAGAAACCCTTTATCTCAATTTATTCAAATTTTTTAGCAGGGGTATTTTAGTATTTTCATTCACAATCCATCCATTCCTTCTTTGATTCTTCTAATTCCATAAATGAAGATCATATCTTTTCCACTACCTCTCCCATATTCATTCCCTCTCCTTCCTACACTTTTTTAACAACTAAATGAACTATAAGTTCTTGTTAATTAGGGAGATAAGATTTGTGAATCTCATACTTATATTTAACATTTTTGGTCATTCCCTTACCAATGACTTATCCATTAGAGTTTTGGAAATATGTATTTATTAGGTATATTGAAATTTTTTTATGTCTTGGTTTAGTAAGAGCATGAGTTTTGTTCTTAAAGAACACTTTAGTGTATGTTGGCATTTATATCATTTGTTTCCTACCAAATTCAATGTTCTTGGTTGTGCGCCCCCCCCCCCCCCTTTTTTTTTTTTTTTATAATTCACATTTAAAACTTTTTAATAATTTATAACATTGTTTTTTGTACCAAATTTGATGCTCTTGATACATTGTTTAATTTATGAATTTTACTTATCTCATATTAGTGTGGTTCTTATCCCTAGTGAATATATGCTTGCAAATCCATTGATCCATGGTTTACCAAAAAGAGTATTTCAAAACCATATAACTCATATGGTTCTTATTCAATCATTTATGGAGCCTTAGTCTAATAAATGTTTGAGTTGAGTCCTTTACGGACTTTTGTGAAGTAATTTAACATATTAAATGTCCATTTTATTTAGATATTGAAATCATATCTATGAATATATTAATATCATTTGTTTCCTTATTAGATTCAATGATATTGTGTTGTGTCACTTTAATCCCACTTCTACCATGATTTGTGTTCAAAACCGTAACTCTCCATTCATTTTGAAACATCCCTAATTTAGCAATTTTTAAAACTATTTAAATTGAATTATTTAAGGGAAATTAGAAAGAATTAAATAAGAATAAATAAACCATGGTGAATCATTTAAAGAGAATAGCTTGTAGGTCAATTTAAGTCTTAAAGGAAAAATCATAATTTTTCACTTTAGACAATTATGAGGCTAAGGGCAAAATGGTAGTTTCACTCTGAAAAACTTTGATAATTTTTATAGCTGATAAACAAATCAAAATTTGACAAGAAATATACAATAGCTGGAGCAAATTTTATGTAGAATTTTATCATATTTAAAGTATAATTTATCTAAGATATTAATACCCTGAAAAACATCCAAATAAGCAAATGACTGATACTGCTCTAAAAAAAAATCCAAAACTCTAAAAAAAATTGTATTGTTGACAAAAACACAATAAATTAGGTGTAAAATGGTAATTTGACCACCAAGGGAAAAATGGTCATTTTCAAAAATGCCAAGGGCAAAATGGTAAACTCATAAGAAGGGACATGTGACACCACCCTAACCCAATTAAATCTTATATATTTTATGATGTAAGATTAGATTCTGACCATCCATTTCTTAAGATTAAATCCTAGCCTTACATTTTGATCAATCTTAACCATTAGATTAAAATCACATGATTAAATCTTAGGCATCCATTTGGATTAAATTACAACCCTGGGATTGAAGAGATCCATACATTTAGACTAAATCATAGCCATTTGGAATGAATTACAACTATAAGATTAAAAAGATTAAACCCTACTTTACACTTCAATTAAATCATAACCTTTGGATAAAAATCACATAGTTAAGTCCTAGCCATCCATTTGAAACAAATTTCAAACATTAGATTGAAAGATTAAATCCTAGTCATCCACTTAGACAAAATTATAAGCATTGGATAAAAAACGAGTGGTTAAATGCTAACCATCCACTTAAGTTACATCTTAACTGTAGGATTTAAAACATGTGGTTAAATCATAGCCATTGAATTCTTTTTAAATACCCAACACCCTACCTTATTTCTTCACATCACACCCCACATCCTACTCTACACTTACTCTAAACATCTCACTTACACTGTGCTCTTCACTTTGGCACCACACTTAGACCAAGAAGGGAGGAAGGAATATTAGGACTACTATAAGAAAAATGAGTGTAACCTGGTAACAAGATTTAGTGCATTCTAGGTTTTCTTCTTTTCTTTTCTTTTCAATCTACTTCTTCTTGAATGGTCATCATGGTAATGCAAAGGCAAAAGGTTTGACTATAGTGTAGAAATGTATTTAAAGTTAGAACACACCATAATACTACATAACTAATCCTTTATTTTTTATGGTCATTTATCTTGAAATTTTGCCACCATGAGCCCATTTAAGGTCTAAGAATGGTAGAATTAGAGAAGATTCAGGCTAGATAGATATTTTGAAATATCTTGGAAAATATAAGGTAAAACATAATAACTTTAGGCTAAGTACTTTGACATGTGAATTTTTCTTGTGCATTATGCATTCTTACATGAATATTTTGCTATTTGTGCATTATAAATGTCTGTTATTTTGTATTTCAACTCTGTATGATGATGGGATAATAAGGTAGTTTCAAAGGAAAACTATTCCTTGTAAAATTATACTATTCCTATACACTATGTACTTGTTGATGATTGGATTTATGTACAAAGAAAAGAAATAATCAAGATATTAAAACAAATTAATTAAGACCCTGATGGAGCCTATAGACCTTATATATATATATGTGTGTGTGTGTGTGTGTGTGTGGGTGTGTGTGTGTGACTATGGCTGGCTTTGTTGTCTAAATATCCATATTGAACTCATAGGCTATGGATGGCTTTGTTGCCTAAATGTCTATGTGGGCTTTTTAGTTCCTTAGCAAAACATTACATCCTATGAATCCTCAAATCTATGGTAGGTCATGCCACTTAAATGACGTAAAAAAACCTAGTGAGGGCAAGAGTGTGTCTCTGTTAGGAACATCTTGTACTGAATTATATATGGAAGGCTCTTAGACCAATCTAGACTTATAAAAGTGGAAACTAAGTACACATAAAATCTTAAGACACTAAAGGAATTCCTTAACCACCAAAAGCACATCAACGTGTAGAGGAAGAATTCCATAAAAGAAATCTTTGTAGTTCTCTCTTGGACTAATCCAACCTTGACACCACTTGATGGATTAGATGACATATTGAGATAGAGATTATAATGCTTGACTTTAATTTGGGTACCTGCTGGGGGATGCCTTAACTAAAGGTGGGTTGCTCCTACCAACTAGGTGTCATATGTTAGGGTTCGTGAGACTCAAGTGCTTAGGTATGCCAATCATATGCTAAGCTTTATGAGACTCGAATAACCTAAATATGACATCTCAATGCCTAATGGTTAGGACATTGTCTACCTTTGGTTGTCATATGTTTGGTAATGCATATTTACATTGCATACAAATTTTATAAAATTTATAATTTTAAGACATACTTTATTCTATGGATATTTTTTTCATTTATTGAGAATCTATTCTCTGTTGTTGATGATTTTATATGGCAATTTATTAACTTACTCTTACGGTGCAAGCTACTTGGGTATTTGTTACACCTATTGGACAAGTACTCTATATAGAAAAGATTGTGGATGTGAATTAAGCCATGACTTTAAGAGCCATTCCTATTATGTTCATGCCACCAGACAGCATGAATCCCATAGGTTTTTTCAATCCAAAAGAATTCAATTAGAGCTCTTGTGGGATTTATAGGGAGAAAATAGGTTATATTTTATGTAAAATAATATTAGGCCTAAGTTTCATGAATAATAATTATAAGTCTAAAACCTATTTCCCTAATTTTATTAAATTAGCTCTACGAATGTATGAACAATATAATGTACTAACTTTTTATTATCTATAATTACACTATTGTATCTTAAAATTTTTGATATATTTTCATAATTTTTGCATCATAATAATTCTTAATTAAAATTTATAATAAATTCTATAAATAAATAGAAAGGGTTACACATACCACTATTCACTTTTTTTTTTGTTGAAAGAAGAATTACCATGGTGTCCCATGTAAAATTGAGTGATAGGTTCCCCTTTTTTCATTTGGACATCGCCTTCCCTCATCACTTTTTCATATTCTTTCTTCAGCCAGCCATTGGAAGATAGCAAAGCTCAAATCTTGTCTCTATTCTGCATGTTCTTTTTGATAAGGGGAAACAAGTTTCAAATTTGATTCCATGGTTGCCACTTCTACCTTTCTTCACTCCTTTTTTGTAAGCCCTAAACTAATCTTGTTCCTTGGGCTTCTTTTCAGCAACTCAAGATCCCTTTGAAATATATAACCTTTCCATTATTTTTGTAAGTTGTGAATCATTTCTTCCCCTTGTGAAATTAGAGAAATGCTTTGCATGTGCCAAATTAGTGTGTTATTGGGTAGTAGGTGTCTGTGTATTTGTTTTGTAGATTAGTTGATGCTTAGTTTTGGTTTTCCTCCTTCAAGTAATGGCAGCTCAATAAATCCCTCTGGTTTGGAGATAGTTCCCTCTCATAAAATCAACTGTCAACCCATTATGTAAATGATTGTGAATGGTAGAATCATTTTGCTTAGCATAGTTGTTCATCTCACTTTGTTAGGTGGCTGTGAAGTTGGTCAAATATTTCTTTGTGCTATGTAAGCTATGTGTAGCTTTTCCCTTCCATTGTAAGTCCAATCTCACTCAAACTTTCTAATTGGCTTATAGTCAGAAGTAGTAAAGTTCAAGGAAATGATAATGGGATTGTGTTCTTTAGGAGTTAGGCAAAAGGTGGAAGTATAAGTGTATACACACACACACTCACACATGTACTAATTTACCGAGTTGAAGTCCAACCCTATCAATCAAATTTGCTTTTAGGCTAACAATTTGACAAACTATTATGGGCTAACAATAAATAGGTCCGAGCCTTAGATTATGTTTTAAGTTTTCTTCCTTAATAGTTAAATTTAATGCACGCCTTTTCACTAAGGATTCTCCTTGCACAACATATTCAACATCCTCATCAACATTTAAACAAGCATCTAAAGATGGTATACTCAAGTTATCATCAAGATCACTATCATGCTCAGATTCAGAAACAATATCATTTCCCTTAATAAGCACAGTCTTTCGATTAGGACAATCATACATGACCATGCCCTTGGCACTTAAAACACTCAATTTCTCTATGTTTAGAAGGCAGGTTATAAGTACCTTTTTTATTCAAGTACTATTCATCTTGCCCTTGTCTATTTCATTGGCCTTCACTCTTGAATCTAGACTTGTTCCTTTCTTTTTGTTGTCATGATTACTCCATTTTGAGCTCCATTTACTGCTAGAATTTGAAAACAATCTTGCTAAAATCTTTTGTTTTTATTGCCTCTCCACTTACATGGCTAGGCTGACTAGATCCTCCATCTCCACATAAGGGTGCAAGTCTACCACGTTAGTAATTTCTTTATTCAAACCAGCAAGAAATCTAAACATTGTCACTTCTTCATCTTCCTCAATATTAGCTTTTATCATTAGCATATCCATCTCCTTGTGGTAATCCTCAACCAACTTTGATACTTGAATAAGCCTTTGGAGCTTCTGATGTATTTCTCTATAGTAATAAAAAGGCACAAATTGCTTTCTCATCATTCTCAATTAGATCCTCAATATTTTTCCTTTTAGACTTTACAAGTTCACCCCACCAAACTAAAGCATAATATGAAAATTCAACAACATCCAATCTAACCTTCTTCTCTTCTAAATAATATGTCATGCAAATAACATCTCAACCTTCCTCTCCTATTCAAGATAAGTTTTAGCATCATTCTTACCTTTAAATGGAGGAATGCTCATCTTGATAACATTGAGATTGGATTCTTGTGGTAGGCTACTAACTCTAACATTCACACATTAAAAGTCTTCAAAAGATGTTTTTACTTTTGACTTCTATACAAAACACTCAACACTTTTAGACTTTCTTTTTTCCTTTTTTTTTTTTTTTTAATTTTCATATTCCTAAAGAAGGCAAGAATATTGAGCATGATCAAAGGGAAATTCACTAATGAACAAAAAGTAATAGAAGATGAACAAAAATTAATAGCAGAAGGATTAATTTAGGTAAGATTGAATTAAAATAGAATGAACAATGACTGATTCATTTTTTTTTAAATTTTGGAACAAACAAGATGGTTAAGAACTGGAAACAACAAATAGGATAAATAAGAATTTACCCCAGTTTAAGTTTTGATACATAATGAAGCAGAAACCCAAGGTTATGAGGAACTTGAAACTACTATAACACACAATATGGCATGAACATGAAATGGAATAAACCCCCAACCTATTGAACCACCGAATGACATATGCAAATGGAAACGCAAATGATAGGTTGATTAGACACAAGAATGAATTTGTCTTATGAGTTCACCTTGCTAAGAATTATTTCTTGTTGCAATAATAGAATACAAGTTATCCTCCCCTATTGAACTCTGGCCAAGCCAAGAAGGAAACTAAAGAGTTTTTTTTATAGAATGAAAATTTGATCTGTTACAAGGTTGTGACTCAAGCCTTTTAATAAGCTTCAGACCCCTTAAGAAACCCCAATTAAAAATGCTTCCTTAGGTCCCAATAAGTTAGGTCAAATGATGCCAAAAATAATTTCAGACATTAAAATAGAAGCCTAACTGTGTGCTAACAACAAATGGCCTAAACACGGTTCTTTAAAACTGTTGTTAGGTCACAGTAACAATGGCCCAATGACCATTTTTTGTGTGGCCTAGCCATGGTTTCATGAAACCATGGTTAGGCCAAACCATGGCTGGGCCATCTCATTAAGTGGCCCATAACCACATAAGTTAGCCATGCCACAATTTACAAAACCCATGGCAAGGACATTTGGTTTAACCATGGTTTGTGAGAAACCATGGTTAAACTTATTAGTTTAACCACAATTTATTTTAAGGTAATCTATTAAATTGATTACTAGTTAATAGATGATTTTACTGGCAACATTTAAAAATTATATAACTAGACTTATTTTCGCCGACCACATTTTTGGCATTATTCTGCTTTTGTTAAAATACTTAACCCTATATCATGAAGGAAAATTAAAGCCTTTGTTTTTCTTCTTAACATAAGAATTGGGAAGAATGTATGCACTTGTCCTTTTTGCTAAATTTGGTCAACAAAGGGAAAAAAAAAAAAAGAAATTGGACTTGAAAAGGCTAATTCTGTGGAAGTGATGTGAGTGCATATGACACGAGGTGATGCCTTGAATGATGATTTGAATTTTCCTCCAGGTCCAATTACAAGATTGAGAGCCAAGAAGTTCAAAGAATCACTATACATTTATGTGGAAAAATTCTTAGAGAATGTAGAAGAAAGCCAATTGGACAGTTTCTGCTTGGAAAATGAAACCCAAGTCATTCATCTAATTCATGTCCAGCCTAAATGAAGGCCCAATTCATTTGGATTTTGTCTTCTAGAAATGTTGTTACTAAAATAAGTGTTTTGGACCACATTGTAACTAATTTGGCCTAATTGTGGGCTAATATACAAAAACTATGGTCATTGGGCCACTATTACTGTGGCCCAACAATAGTTTTAAAGAACCGTGGTTAGGCCTTTTGCTGTTAGCTTCACCACGGTTCTATTAAGTCGTGACCAACCCACAGCAAAAACCGTGGCCTAACCACGATTGTAAGAAAACCATGACTAGGGCTCAGAAAAATGGTCATTGGGGCACTATTACTGTGGCCCAGCCATGGTTTTCCCGCAACCATGTCTTGGCCATAATAGGCCTAGCCACAATTTAGGCATGGCCGTGGTTAGGCCCATTAAAAGTTTTACCCTACCTCATTACCCATTTGCATTTTTGCATAGATCTGCCTCTCATTTCCTCTGCTGCGTAACACTCACCATTCCTCCCTGCAAGTTGCAGCCGTGAGTCTGCCCAACAACTCTGGAAACCTTGGTTGGCGTGAAAGGCTTTTTAGTCAATTTTTTGAGTTCTAAGTTAGTATCCTTTTACCTTTTTGCTTGAGATTTTGCAAAACCTGTAGCTTTAGTTTTAATGCAATGTCATATGGATGTAGGTTTATTTTGTTGTACTATCACATTTTTTTCAAATTTCATTATTATTATTTTTTATATTTTTGATTTTATTATTATTTTTGGATTTTTTTTATTACGGTGTTTTTTTTTTCTGTTTTTAATTTTAATTAATTCAAATATGATATACAATATCCTTATTTATTTTTGTTCTTTTCTTTTGTTTTATAGATAATAAAAAATTCATTTTGAAGTATTATTATTATTATCTATTATGTTATTTTTGAACATTACTATTTTTTTTTGTTTTTTCATGAATATGAATATTTCTTGATTTAAAATTAGTATTATCATATATGTTTGTTTTCATTTTAGTTTTAGTCATGGTCTGATTTTTATTAATAAATTTTATATTCTATTACTAACAATGTTTTTTGAATATTGTTACACTTTTGTAATGTTTAGTTTAAGCTTCTTGAAATTGAATATTTAGATTGAATTAACCATTTGATATATGTGTTGAATTGATTTAGTTTGTACATATATAATGTTTGTGCTTTGTTATTGATAAACAGGATGATATATATGCCATTCAAAATGAATATCTCATACCTTTGTTGATTGTTGGGAAATTGATATTGTTTCCCTTTTTTTTTTTGTTAGTCTTTAGGAAATAGATAAGTCTTGGATTCTTAGGCCTCGAAATACTCTTGAATATTTAAAGGGATTAAATGGATTCTTAGACTTTGCATTTGCAAATAAGAATGTTGGAAATAAGATAATATGCCCATGTCCTAAATATAGATGTAAGAAATGGCAAGTTAGAGAAGTTGTGCGGGACCACTTAATTATAAAACTTTTCCACAATGATACACTTTTTGGGTTAGGCATGGGGAAATAACTAATGAAGAACTTTATAAGGTAGAACTTCAAGTAAGGCCATAAGTTAGGGATGAATCAATTTGCAGGGATGACCATATACACATGGTTTGTGATGCATTTGGGGTTCATAATGATAATGAAATTGTGAATGATGTTAGTGGTCCAACTTCAACATTAAACCAAACATTACATAGTGGTGTGCAAGAATTTCAAAATTTGCTTAAAGATGGATTACAAAATTTATACAAAGGGTGTGAGAAGTACTCTAAGTTGTCATTTTTTATGAAATTGTATATCCATCAAATGTATGTATGGAATAAGTAACAAGGCTATGTCAATGTTTCTTAAATTATTAGCTGATGCATTTGAACATGCCAAGATTCCACCATCTTTTGTATGTGGCGAAGAAAATTATAAACAAATTAAGGCTCAATTATGGAAAAATTCATGCTTGTCCAAATGATTACATGCTATATTTGGGGAAGGATGAAAATAGATAAGTGTGCAAGAAGTGTGAGACCTATAGATGGAAACTAAAAGGTAAGGAAAAAAGCGAACCAAGCGACCGACAAAAATACTTAGATACTTTCCATTGAAGCCACAGTGACAAAGGCTATTTATGCTTTCTAAAATTACTGAGCACATGAGATTGCATGCATTAAATAAGAATAATTATGGCTTCATGACATCCAAAGGAGTTCAAGGCATAAAAGAGATTTGACCTAATGAAACCTTAATTTGCCTTAGATCCACATAACGTACACTTAAGTTTGGCCACAGATGGTTTTAACCCTTTTGGCAATCTGAGTACAAGTTATAGCATCAAGCCAGTGGTATTAATGTCTTATAATGTCCCACCCAGGATGCGTATGAAACAAAGTTCTTTCATTCTCTTAATGGTTATTCCAGGGAAAAGAGCACCACTAAATGACACAGATGTGTATCTGCAACCATTAATAGATAAGTTGAAGGATTTATGGTGTGTTGTAATTGAAACATATGATTCCTTCACTAATGACTAGTTTAATATGTGTATGGCACTAATGTGGAGTATTAGCAATTTTCCAGGGCTTGGAACTTTATTTAGGTAGAATGTCCACTCCAACTTGATATATCCCAATTGTAATTTTGACTCAACCCTGTTTGTCTTCCTCATAGTTGGAAGTGGTGTTTTATGGGTCATCGTCATTATTTAAACCCAAGGCATAAGTTTAGATTGGCCCAAAATCAATTTGATGGGAAGGAGGTTAGTAGAAATCCTCCAAATGCAATTACTACCTTAGAAATCCTAGAGCAGCTTGAAAATGTTAATGTTATATTTAGGAAAGATGTTGAAATTGAAGTCCGTGGAAGAAGGGCTCGAGGAGTTAGTGTTGGTGATGCTGAGACTTAACAATGATGTAAGAAAAGTATACTTTTTTGACTTCCTTATTAGGGGAACCATTTGTTATGCCATAATCTAGATGTAATGCATATTGAGAAAAATGTATGTGACAACATGCTTTTCACTTTATTAAATGAGCTTAGACATTCAAAAGACCATTTAAATGCATGAAGAGACTTGCAAGAAATGAACGTTAGGCCTTAACTTTGGCCTAATGAAAGTGGGAGATATTTTTCATCTCTATTAACCTTAACAAATGTAAATAAGGATGTCTTTCTTAGGGCTTCAAAGAATATCATTGTCCCATATGGCTATTCAAGTAACATTTCTAGGTACATTGATTTAAGGCAATGTAAGATTGGAGCGTTGAAAAGTCATGACTCCCATGTTCTGATGGAGCAACTCCTACCCATAGCAATGAGGACCACACTACTGAAAGAAGTGTGTGTAGTACTAATTAACTTGTGTGCATTTCTCAAAAAATTATGTAATAAAGTCTAAAGGGTGAATCAGCTTGAACAACTCTAAGATAGGGTTATTCTTACATTTATGTCATTTGGAGATGCTATTCCCACCTTTATTTTTCACCCTTATGGTTCATTTGATTGTACACTTGGTTGAAGAAGCAAAACTTGGAGGTCCAGTACAATATAGATGGATATACCCCATCAAAAGGTAAACTTCTAATTTTTCAATGATTAATTCTTTCCCATTCTTTTTAAGTATACTTATGACCAATAAAGAAGTTATTTGATAGGCATTTGGGAAAGTTAAATTCATACATACGCAATAAGGTTCAAGTGAGGGCTTAAAAACTGAAGGTTATATAGCTCAAGAGATTTCAACTTTTTTGTTCTTAATGCTTAGATAGAATTAAGACAACATTTAATTGACCAGGCGTGTAGATAATTAACCTGAAGCTAGGCCATCAAATCTTGATACTTCGTTTCTACTTATTAGAAGACCCATCAATGGTTTTGAATGCTTTGCTTTGTCTCCTACAGAGAAATTACAAGCACATCGTCATGTGTTGACTAATTGTAGACAAGTGGACCCGTTTCTTTAGTGAGTGGATTATACTTACTAAAATTAGTACTTTTATATACAATTTTGTCAATAACATCTCTTGTATATATCACACAAGGGATTTAGAGATCATGTTAGGAGATAGTTATGAAGTTGTACTCAGTCTTCGACCAAAATAGATAAGAAGGTTTGCTGTTAATTTGTTTGTTGGTTCTGTTGCCCTGTGAGTATATATTTGCCTATAATTGTTTTTTTACTTGATATTGTTATTGAATGACATGCTTATGATTGGTTAATTCCAGATAAGAAATGACATTAATGGATCTCATTCAATTGATTTGAAATTGCTTGCTTTAGGTCCACTTGATATAGCAAGACGATAAAGTGTTTATAATGTCAATGGTTTCAAATTTAGAATTCCAGAATGAGGACAAGGGTTGAAAACTCAAAACAGTGGAGTCTTTGGGACTTTTAAGACTAGAAGATATTCAAGTAGTAGTGACAATCAAATGAGCTCCGAAGGGTGTGTCGTACTATGGAAAATTGGTAGATATCAATGAACTAAGTTAGCATGGTCAATTTACGGTTACCTTATTCAAATGTATGTTGGCTAGTACAACTAATCCTAGAGGGATTATAACCGACAAATTAGGATTCAAGTCCATCAACTTTTCACGATTGATACACACTGGTGTTAATGAAGATGATGAGCCATACATCCAAGTTTTAGAAGCTTAACAAGGATATTATAAGAGCGATGAGTTCGATAACAACCTAAGTTTGGTTGTTTAACTAAGGCCTTGTAACCAGTATGATTTGGGAGAAGAAGATGAGGTTGTTGTTTATGATAGTGAGTCATTCCAATCTCAACACTTAGAAATTATATTTCTTGAGTTTAAAGCAAACTTATGCATATCTAGGTAATATTTTCATTGTGTTACACTTGAGTAATATAACTTACACTTGAGCTAATGTTCTTTTTATACTACTTTACCTCTAAGTATTGATGTGACTTATCTTTTTCTTCTACACTTGAACTAATTTTTCTTTCCCTTTCCTCACAACATAGGAATTTTGAAGGTGACAAGTACCTCAAGGAGTGAAAAGTGGGAAGGGGCACTATTTGTTCCTGCAGCAGTGGAAATTCTTTGTCTAATCCACTAGGTCAATTATCATCTCTAGGATTGGACTTCTAAGTTGTTTTATTAAATGTTTAGAAAAATAACATGTCGATGGAAGAGGCCAACATAGAATCTGGGTAGCCCAAAGAGCCTGATAGTTGATGTTATTGGTATGCAAATTTACTTGTTGTATCTCTACACAACGACATTGAAGACGTGGAAATTCTATGTCTACATGACGACATCGAAGATGATCTTGGATAGTTGATGTTATTGGTATGCAAATTTACTTTTTGGCAGAGGTGCTTACTTATTTATTTTTATTAGCTTACTAATTTTCTCTCAACAGGTGAGAATGGAAAAGTGAAAACTCAATTATTAACTATGCACAATGCTTGGTCCCTTCCAAGTGGGCTCCAGATTATAGTCCCATTTAATGACATCGACCAAGCAGTTGGAGATGGAGGTGGGTTACTTGGTGTTTTCTTAGGCACCGTTGCTAAAGATTTTAATGTATTTCTAATTAGTCATAGGGATTGGAGGCTTATACCTTCTAAGTATAAAAATCACATGAATACAAATACCATACAAGTAATGCCACATTCATTATTACTGTAATAATATATAGTACAATGCATTAACATTTATGTTTTATAATCCTACAAACAAAGTTTGTACTTAATGATGATGTTGACAAGAGGTATGTTTTACAATCCATTAGAAGTAAGTGGAAGAGTGCATGTTGCAACTTGTATAAAAATGATAGGATTCTCACTTGAGAAGAATCACTTCAAGATATACCTAAGGGTATTGACAAGGATCAATGGGCAACATTCATTGACTATAGACTTTTTCAAAGGACTCAAGTGATAGCACAATTCTTGGAGTAACATGTAATCTTAGATTATCATTCTAATTTGTTCTACTTGATCATTCAAAAATTTCTCAAAAAAAGAAAAAAAATCAAAAGATGTTGACGTTGCCACACTAATGGATCAAAAAGGCTAGCACAAAAGACAGCTAAAATGGTAAGGGCAATTTGATCAATACTACAACAAAAGTTAGTCTATCATTTAAGATATGCCATATTTTCCTTTAAATTTGTAAGAAGCAGAGCTTGGGAGGCCATTTTATGGACTGCAGTACATAAGCATTCTAAAGGGTCATACATAAATGATGAAGCAAGAGTTATGAGTGTGAGTACATGAATTCTGTGGTGTTGAAATGTTTACTTATGTTCTTGTTAAAACGATGTATTCATTTATTTCTTGTTTAAATTTGTAGGAACAAATTGTTAAAATTGAGCAACAGGGCAATTCATCTCAGCAAATTTCAATCAATGATTCTTTGACTAGGGCATTGGGAACCGGAAAGCACTAAGGTCAAGTGTGTGGATTTGGCTTAGGTGTTTGCCTAACGCAGGTATTTGGATGTAGTGGAAGTAAATTTGGAAGTTCACCCTCTAGTCCTTCTTATAATGAGCTGGAAAATGAAGTGACAATGCTTAAGTAGCAAATGGTCGGAAGAGATGCAAGATTGGTAGAAATAAATGCCCGAATGGTAGAAAGAGATGCCCAAAGAGATGCTTGAACACAACAATTGGAAGTAGGGGCAACTTTCCTTTCACAAGGTTTTCATGGTCAAGTGCCACCTGATCTTGCTCCCTGATAGATTGCAGGAGTAATTATTAATAGTTTCTCTAGTTGAATTATATTTTCATATATAACAAACTTCAAGTCATTACATCTAACTTTATCATTTCACATTCAGGTACCAAGTGATCACAACAGTGGACACGTACCTTCATAGAATGCTACTTATACTTTGAATTCTGTTACCTTTGATAGATAGTTTAGATGGACTATGTTTATTTTATTGTATTTAGAGAACTATGAGTACATTTAGATGCACTATACTTATGTTAGTGTCCTTAGAGAACTTTGCATATGTAATGGAACTATGTGTATGTAATGGGCACTCCTTATCTTGTGCCATTGAAATCTAGTTGGCTGAATTTTTACTGTTGTTTACATTATTATAGGTTTGTGTGAAAAAAAAAACTAAGTTAATTGTACTATGCAATTCCAAAAACAAAAAAAACAAAGTACTATTAGTAGCACTTGAAACTGCCACTGAATGAAAAATATGGTCTAACAACATTTATTATATGTCTTAACCACGGTTTTATTATTGTGATTAGGACACATCCTAACCATGATTTTAAAAAATTATGGTTAAGCCATGTCCTAACCATGCTTTAAATAAACATGGTTAAATCATGACCTAACCTTTTATAAATTGTGGCTAATACAGACTTTAACCATGGTTTAAAAAAACCATGGTTAGGGCTGACTTTAACTACAGTTGTTTTTAACCATGGTTAGGACATGTCCTAACTATGGTTACACTCACAGTTGCTAATAACCATGGTAAAGCCTTCTCTACACATGTTTCCACCGCGGTTCCTGCAAACATGGGTGGTAGGCTTAACCACAATTATAATTGTGGTTAAACCACAAAAAACCATAATTAAACTTTTTTTTTTTGAACTGAAATTGGATTGCATATGGTCTTAATTTAATATTCAATTCAATATTCCATGTTAAAAAAATAGTAGAATCATACATGAACTGCAACGAATGTGGATTTATTAATTTCACAGACAGCCAACTGTTTTTTTTCCACGTAGGTTTTCTCAAGCCTCAAGCAAGACACATGGTGATTGATTCTACAGGAAATTATTGATCTTTTTGGCACCCACCAAAACTAACCCAAACATCTGCAAAATCTGCCAGAGCTGTGAGATTGGAAATTCAGTGTAATTGGCTCTGATGCTGATATTAATTATTGGACGACGGATGAGTCCGCATACATTTAGCTAGTAGCAGCATGCCAGTATCAACTAAGAAGTACTAACATAATTTAGAGGAACTTTTTAAAATATAAATATATATGTGAATTTTTAATTTGAGCTTTTATAATATATATATATATATATATAATTTCCGATAATTACTAAAATACTTATAATTTTATCCTTCTATCTTATCTTTATTCATAATTTAATAGTATACTAATTATAGTGTTATTTGTTTTCCACACGGCAGGTTTGGCATCTAAGACAGTAAATTATTAGACTTGTCATTAAATATTTTATAAAAAACGAAATGAAATGGCAATTTACCAGTAGGTTAGATGCTATTATATAATTTTTCTCAATTGGAGGAAAACAATATAAGTACTGATCAGGGATTGCCCCCGTGAACACTTCTTCACATTAGATATTACAATCTTTCGTGCTCAACTTTAACTTAAATTTGAATTATCACTATCCGTCATAGTCAAATTAATTAAATTCGTCACGTGAAAATTTTAAATTTTAAATTAAATCGTTGATGCAAATTTAGATAAGCAGTTATTTTACAAAGATCCAAAAGGGCAAAGTAAGAAGGGAGGAAATATCCTAACCTTTCTGTTTCTTTCACACACAGAGAGAGAGAGAGAGAGAGAGAAAGATGTCTCTTCTTTAAGTCTATTCATCTTCTGATTTTTGAGTCAAATTTTCATTGCATATTAGTCAAAAAGTCCAGCTCGTTGGACTCAGTTCATCGTTACTTTGGGTTGAAATTTGTAGAATTAACTCTAAAATTCTAAGATTATAAATATAATCCTTCGCTTTTTAATTAATATGATTAAATTATTTTAAAATTTAATAAAAAAACTATACCTAATACACATCATGATTATTTAAAAATCATTATTGATTCCCGTTTTATTGTTATAATAAAAATTAAATCATATTGTGCAAAAAGTTAACTTTCCTTATATAAAATAAATTGGAGGGAGGTTTTATGTAATATATATCATTATGTTAAAAAAAATTGGGAGTAATTTTAAATAAGGATAAAGGTATAAGTATAATTTAGTCAAATATTAAAAATGGTTACTATAATTTACTTGAATAATAAACCCAAAGGCCAACACAAGTGTTCACACTTATTGTTTGTAAGAAATATTTTAAAAAACCGATAAATTCTTTTAACTCAAAGACAAAATACATTGTAGTCCTTTATAATAAACACAACTTGATCTTGTTTATTTATGATGATTGTTGCAATTTGTGTACGTGTGTGTGTGTGTCTATATATATATATATATATATATATTGATGGCTAATAGAAACTTTAAATAGTTAAATTATAATCTCTTCTAGATTTGAAAGAGATGTGTATGATTATGGTTTTTTAAATATATATTTGACACCTTATGCAAAGTATCTAATGGACAGCTTTGTATTCTTGGAATCATAGTTATATTGCCGTTATAATACGTACGGAATATGGTATTCATATTATAATTTACATATGAAAATATGGCAATTTAATTACAACATACCATATACAAACTGATTATTGATTTCACATATAAATGACTTGATACTTGATAGCTACATTTTAATTATAAAATTTTAAATTAAGTCGTTCAATCAAATTGGGAAAAATTCACTTCTAGAAAATGATAGAATCAGGTGAGGGTTGATTGGAATAATACAACAGATGCTGCTTACCTAAGATTAGAGGTAATCCAAATTTTTTAATGCGTAAAGTTGTTAATCTTTTATTGGCCGCCTTTTTTGAAGTCAAACTAAACCTTATATTTTGTGACTTTGATTGCAAGGCAAATACAAAAGTGGATAAGTATGCAAAAACTAGCAAAATTTAGTTAAAAACAGAAAAAAAAAAAAGGAAAAAAAATGTGGCATGCATCTTGAGCAAAATGCATACAATATAATAATAATAATTTTTTTTTTTCGTACACAAAATTTTGACACATCTATTGATAAACTCTGTTGACAAGATTAATTACTAAACATGCCAAATTATCAGTAGTATACCCTTCAACCTTGTTAAAACAAAGCCAAAATAATTGTAATTTATTGTAAGTAAACTTGAAATTGAGCCTCAGTTATGGTGTTGATATTGAGAACACAAATTATGTATTCTGTTATATTGCATGCATCTAATTACCCCACAAGTCTGCCACCTCTTATATTCCTTTCCATAAAATGTTAGGTAAGATCTCTGAAAATATGTGTTTTTTTTTCCCCTGCTTGAATACAACTATTAGATCTTGAATGTAGCTATACCTCTTTTTAATTTTTTTGATTCTCCAAGATTTGCAAAAGAATGATAAATAAATGCAATCTGACAGTTTTTCGTTTCACTCTTTGTAATTACTTCCTCTAGTTTATCTATTGCTTTTTGGTTGGATAGGGCGGCCGAGACAGCTATTTTGATTGTAACGATAATAGTTAAATATAGAGACGCCAAAATGAATTTAACCTAATGATCAAGCTTATTTAACCCACCATTTTAGTGGGTTGGATTGGTGGTTTCTTTGGTAAAGAAAATGAGTATAATGCATAGTCAAATTTATTTAACTTGTTGATTAAATAGGTTTGTTCAATGGGTTCACTAGTTGGCCAGTTTTTATTTTTTGTTAAATCAATGACTAAACCAACTCAAAATGCTAATAGAGAAGCTGAAGCTAAAATTACAAAATAAAATCCAGCCCAATACCACACCAATCCAAATGATTAATTACAAATTATAATGTGCGAAGATGTATCCATTAAACATGTTTCACAAATATTAAATTTGTCTCTTTTCAAAATTAACATAATTTATTTAAAAAATTAAAATTTTCGTAGTTAATATATATATATATATATATGTATGTATGTATGTATACGCGTCTGTGTTGATATTATTATCGTTTTCTTTAAATGTTTTAAATTAAATCCATTCATGATATAGAGAGTATGTCAGTCAATCATAAAGAATGTATAAATATATTAAAAGTAATTTTTATAAAAAAATATTCCTATAATAAATATGTATTATTTATAACTGGTTTGTTTTATATATTTTTTACACTCAAAATCTACTTAAAAAAATCTTCTGAAATCATACTGTGCTCACGGTTGTTATTCTCATTTTTTCCTCCTTATATTATATATTTCATAAAATCTAAAAAAATAATTTGTAATTAGAAACATATTCACTGTGCATTGATATTACAATTTCCCATGACCTCTCCTTCATGTCTGAAATTTGAAAGCTAGAAACTTGGCATACATTGAGGATATGTATGACAGAATTGAAGCCAATTTCAGAATTTGCACCAAGTGATAACTATGCAACTTCCTCACCATGTCTTTTTCTCCTTATGCCATTTTCTAAAAGTAGCTAGCGTATATGGCTACGCAAGATTAACATGATACAGTGCAGGCATTAATAACAGGGATAGACTTAAAGAGCGGCAGGGGGATGGTCGTCTTTTTTGAATTTTTAAAAATTTTAATTTTTATATGTAATATTATTTTATATGTTTTATTTAATTTTTTTAATTTATAAGAATTTATTTTTTTATATTGTAAAAACTTGTTCTGTTTAATTTATATATTTAATATAAAAAATTTTACTCTTTTAAAATTAAATCTTAACTGCGACAGTGATTAATTTGACGATTTTTTTACTGTGCATTGTGATCATTAGTTCATTAATACTTGCATTACATGTACACAAAAGCACACCTATCAAGACCAAATACTGATATGACAGTTAGTGGGGTTAAGGCTGTATTGCTTGCTTTAATTTATTGTAACACATAAATCGTAAGGAATCCATGTGCAACAGGAACACAGACACATGATTCAGAATCATCCTCAATTCCTTATGGCATATCTATGCATGATCATCTTCAACAAGACATGTCATTTCACTCTTCTGTCCACTTGCTTATTCACTTCATAAACAGCCAACAGTTTTTCTCCATGTAGGGCCACTCAAAACTCATGCAGGTCACAGTGGTCCACGAGCATTTGATTCTACTGCAAATTATTGGTATTTTTGAAACCCACCAAAGTTTGCCAATCAATTAACTAGGCAAAATTAATCACCTACAATAACATTATTATTATAAGAGAATATATAGTAATCAATTTATATTGTTTGATAACTCAGAAACCCTCAAACATAATTTTATTGGTCCCAACTCCGCTAGTTAGATGAATATGGATGAATTATATAATATTTAGATGAAAAGATGTGATTACATGCATCAAATCTTCATATATGATGCAAGGTTTTAAATTGCGGGTTGCGGTCACTACAACCGTGAGTTTTTTTTTTTTTTTTTAACTTGCACACAATGTTCAAAATTCACATATAATTTATATATTTCTCAAATATATATAATATATCAAATCTAACATGTATATTAATGTGAAAATACGTACTTTATATAAACATATCAATGTCCATTAAAAAATTTAAAAAATATATATAAATAATAAAAATGTCAACAAGTCAGATAAGAAAAAATATTTATCACCACTTTGTAGAATGGTGTGGAGGATTATAGCCTCCACTTTCACTTTCATTGTTCTCTTGTTTAGCTCCATGTCCAAAAATATAATCAATGAATCCACCACTTGTATTCTCTTGTTGCAGGTGATAAGGATAATTTGGTACCTGATAATAATAAGGCTGATAATAAGGTTGTTGATAGAATGGTGGGTAGTGGCTGTGACTACTCTAAGATGATTCGCCAATACCAAAATCACTGAAACTTTGTGAAAATTTGGAAGAGGAAGAATCTTCTAATGGTTCAACTTGTTGCCTTCCACCTCTTTTATTATCATTATGGCCTATATCTAGAAACAATGTCATATCAACAACTAAATCCAGACCACGCATAAAATATGGAATTTCTTGATATGGGTCTTGTTCATCTATGTTATCATCTCTTTCAGCTGCACCACCACCACTATCGTTGCTTGGTGGACTTAAACCTCCATCACCACCTTGACCATTACCTCCATTTGAAGTTGAATCATCTTTTGTTTCTACCTCTTCATCATCAGTATCCATTCTTGGGAGCCATTCTAAATTTTGAGGTCTATCTAATAATGGGCCTTCTCTCTCTTCCACCCATGGAGACAAAGGATCATTTTCTTGAAATACATAGTCAAGATTAATTGGATTGAAACTATTTTCAATCTTTTTTGGACTTCTTCTCTTATTATACCTCATGCATAGTTTCATATTATAAAAGGTAAAGACAAGTTTTTGTAATTTTTTATACTTAAGTCAATTCCTTGTCTTTGTATGAATGTAACTATATGTGCTCCAATTTCTTTCACAGTTTAATGTTGAAGTCGTTTGACTTAATACTTTTATTGCAATGCTTTGAAGTTCAAGAGCACATGGGCCAAATAAGATCCTCCATTCAGCTATTCAAATAAACAATAGAATACAAGTAATTAATTTTTACTAAAAAAAAGCTATATAATTTACCTTTAAAGACAAAAAGAGAATAAATTTTACCAGGATCCATTTGAGACTATGCTCTCTAAGCTTGTGCTATTCCAAATGTTTCTCTCTTGTCTCGGAAAAGCATTAAATGGGTAATATCATATTAAATGTAATGAAAATATACAATATTATATTATAAATATATTATAACAAAATTTAATTCATGTACACTAACCTGTCTCAGAGCTTTGATTTGATCATCTACATCTTTTTGCTCTTTGGATATCACTTTATGGGCTCCTCCAAGGTTTCCTTATAAACTAATTGTCCGTGTTCAACTCTAAATTGAAATTGAGGGTTAAGGAAATAACCTACAAAATAAATAAGAGATTTATTTAAATTATGTTAATGCACAAATATGTAAATTTTTAGGACAACATTGATCATACACATAGACTTACCAGCAGAATGCAAATTCGTATGTAAAAATTTCCACCTTTTATCTATCATGTCATTACATTGCATGTGGTAATGACAATTTTCCTGTATAGATTGTTTTGCCCTATCAAGAACTTCATAAATAAAACCCATAGTTGGTTTTTCATCTCCATCAACCAGTCTCAACCTTGACAACTGGCTCAAACACTTTTAGTATTTCATTAGCTTTAGTTCAAAGGTCATTATCCATTACTTTTTTCCTCACATCATGTGCTGGTCTTGATTTCTCCTTCCAAAATTCAGGCTTTTGAAATTTTTATGAGGAGAACATGTCTTTTAAAGCTTGCTTTTGCTTCACAAGAGATTGTAGTTGCAAGAATTATGTTACAAAACAAGTGATAGCGAGACAAATAATTTCTCTACCTCTAGTATATTCTTTCATCAAATTCACAGTCCAAATGTGGTTATATATTAAAGATGTCATCATCTTTGCATCCTCTAATAACTTTTGTACATTAGACTTTTTTCCAATGTCCTCCAAGCATAAATCTAGGCAATGAGTTGCACAAGTGACCAATAGATATGTGGTCATTTTGCCATCAATTTTTTGTCTGCTGCCTTTAAAGCCCCCTCATTATCAGTAACCATTTGGACTATATATTCTTCTCCAACTTCTTCAATAACATTATCAAGCAATTGAAAGTAGAAATCAATATTTCTACTAGCAACAGATGAAACATCAATTGATTTTAGAAAAATTGTTCCCCTGCTATAGTAAACAAGAAAATTCATTATGTGCATGTGATTTATGCTATTTGTCCAACCATCACACATTATTGTTATTCCACACTCTTCCCATGTACCTTTTAATCCATTTATCCATTCCTTCATAGATTGATATTCAGCTTCCAAATACACATCTGAAATCTCATAAGGAGTAGGGAACTTAATTGTTGCTATACCAATCTCAGCAGCTACAGTAATTAAATTATGCAGCCATAGAGAATTAGATAATCTCATAGGAAAGCACTCATAAATAATCAGCTTTGATATTGCCTTTCCTGATTTTTTTTCTTAGTGTTTTCATCAAACCATCACAAAGTTTAGGCTACTTCATACTCTTACTCCTCACGAGATCAACATTTTGAGACCTTAGACTTAATGGAATGTTTTGTGATCCTCTAGCCCTTGCCTGAGAACTATCTCCACCCTCTTCATACACATTTTACTTCCCTCTTGTTTGTTGTCTGAACCATTGTATATCTTCCTATTCATGACATGATCTGAGACTTTCTTCGGTGGTTTGCCTCATTTGCTCATCAATAGAGTCTTCCATTTCATCTTCTTCATCACCTCTCAACCTTGTTTTAAAATCTTATTTTCTTTTTTTTTTTGTATCAATTTTTTTAGCTTTAGTATCTAATAAAAGTTTCATCATACCTTCTCGAACAGAAGTTGTTACTCTAGGACAACCAAATACTTGACCCTTAAAATGTGCAATATGTTGCTTCAATCGAGTAATTCCACCTTTTACTATTTTGCCATAAAGTTTGCAAATTATGTTGTTTCAATTTCTTGCCACAGGTGTTCCAAAATGCCATCCAAGATCATCACTAGGAGTCCCCTCCAATCTTCCTATTGGAAATTCTTCTCCCGACGGCATTTTATAATTTATAACTCCTATTGATAATAAAAATAAGAATTATTCCAAAGGAAATGATATGTTTTATCAAATAATTAAAAATACAAAAAATATATGTAAAAATAGGAATTGGTTCATAATCACAAATTTTCATTTCAAGATAACCCAAAACTAAATAAAAATAATGATCAATAATATTTGCTTAATAAAACAAATAATATTTAAATAAAACCTAATTATATTGCTTTGAAATATATTTTTTGATTTTTGAATTTCAAATCTGAATATACAGTTTAATTTTAAAACTTTTAGCATATTGTTTAATCATTCCCCTCAAGAAAAAAATGAGATCAAATCTTAGCAAATACACATGTTTTAAGATAGCTATATATATATATATATATATAATTATATATAATATATATATATATATATATATATATTATCATAGACTCAAAAACGCTATATACATATATATACCATGACAAATAAATTTTATAGAACATGCATATTTTGGTTCTTTGAAATATAATTTTTTTTAATTTTTGAATTTCAGATTTTAAATATATAGTTTAATTTTAAAGTCTTTTATTATATTGTTCAATTATTCCTCTCCAAGAAAAATGTGATCAAATCATAGCAAATACACATCTGCACATCTAGTAAGATAGCTACAAAATTTTTTAATAATTTATCATAGACTCAAAAAGCTATATATATATATAGGTATCATGACAAATAAATTCTAGAGAAAGTGCATCTTTTGGTTCTAGAAATATATTTTTTGATTTTTGAATTTCAAATTTTAAATATATAGTTTAATTTTAAAAACTTTTAGCATATTGTTCAAGCATTCATCTAAAAAAAAAAAAAGGAGACCAAATCAAAGCAAATTGACATATTGGACTTAAACACATGTAGCCTCTTGTCACACACATTGAAGATGTTTTTTTTTTTGGTCGTAGCATACGCATTGGCCAGCACACACCAGTACATGGCACACCACTGTCAATCTTCAAAAAAATTTATTTATCTATAAAACAACAACTTAACCCATTATGTTTTGTATATGATAATAATAATAATAAAAAAAACAAAATTCCTTGTAGTCTTGTACAGCTCATTTTGGTCTCTTTCTCTCGCAAACTCCTCAATCTCACTCCTATGTTCTTCCCTTTCGCAGCCATACCCACAATGTTCAAAACTTCAGATCAAGCCATGGCTGAAGAAGAGAGCTTACTTTGAAGTAGAAAATCGCAAGTATGCAGCTGAGATCGATGCTATGATGTTACTCGACTCTCTTCAAGAGTTCAGGTTCCTCTCGATCCCGTACTTCCTCCTCTGATCTGGACTGGTGTACTGTATTCTTCCTCATTCTCTTTGATTTTTTTCTTTGTCTTTGTCGATCTGAACTTGGAGTTAGGGCCGACTGTTCTTCTTTCTCCCCAAAGCATAACTCTTTTTTTTTTTTTTTTTTCTGGCTCAAATCTGTGTCTTTTGCCTTTTTATACTGACATCGCAACGGAACAGAGTTACAGTCGCAACACCATTCCGTTGCGACCACAAATCCGTTCCATTGCGGCCCAGTTACGTGATTCAAGCTCACGCTGCAATTGCGGCCTGATGCTATTGCAGCCCAAGCCGCATCAGCAAAATTGCAGCCGCATCCCAAGTTGCGGCCCA
Organism: Delonix regia; assembly: GCA_037074485.1. Taxonomy (NCBI): domain Eukaryota; kingdom Viridiplantae; phylum Streptophyta; class Magnoliopsida; order Fabales; family Fabaceae; genus Delonix; species Delonix regia. The sequence goes on along the minus strand of CM073452.1, from coordinate 33,680,982 downwards.
CAATTTCAAACCATGATATGATGATTCCATACGATACTTACATATGATTAAACACTTACAAATCCATAACAAAGCCTTAAAATTTATATTGATTAATAATATAGTCAAATATATCATTTAAGGTCATGTTCAATGCAAAGGAAAGGAAGACGATGAAAAAGAAATATATAAAGAAAAAATATGTTCTATAATTTTGTTCTCTTTGAAATAGTTCCACATCATTTTTGTTCTGCATTTTCTTTCTCTTTGCTTGAAGGAAAACAATTATAGATGATGCTTCTCGACCACCACTAGAGCACACTCACTGACATCGATCCTCCATTCTCTTTGCATTGAACATTGAAGAGAAAGATTAGGACAACTTGGTTCAGCCATGGTTAATGATTGAAGCTGCATTCTTTTATCTTAAATATATATATATATATATATATATATATATAATATCTTAGTGTCTTTATTCTATGATTGCAAAATATATTTGTACAATTTAGAATATTTTATTAAGGGTATTATTTGTTAGAATAATTTTAATTATTATATGGATTAGCATTAATTCTATTATTAGATCAATTTCTTATTATTACGGTTAGGCCATTTATACTTTGTCTAAACTAATAATGGATTCGATTCATGCTGATTGTGAGTAATCAGTTATTAGTTGGATTACTTACAAACCCTTTTGGTAAATACCACAACTTATAGCCTTGTGTAAACTAGTAATTATCTTATCAGATTACTAGTAATAAATTAATATGTAGAGAGAGAATGAACTTATTTATGATCATAAAACACCATCATTTAATTTTACTGATAAATAAATAAATAAATAAATAAGGAAGGATATCATGATTGAGCTTTGTCGGCTACCAATTATCATGATTGGTTATTTTATCAAATAATTCCACCACCATGATTGAAATTGGTCAGGCACCTTCATCCGTCTTTGTGCTATAAATTCCTAAAAGCTTCTTCAATTTGATACCATCTAATACAGTAAGAAGAGAATCAGAATTCTAATCTCTTTTCTCTCTTTATCTCCTATCTCTTGAAAAAATTTAAGAGGTAGCTTATAAATTTAGATTCTTCTTTACACATTAGGTATTGTTGATTGAAGATCTTTGTTTGTCTACATTAAATATACATAATGGCTAGTGCTTCTACAAATTCAGGTCAGGGTCTTATATACATTGTCTCGCAATTTTGAACATAATATGATAATGTTATTTTTTAGCATTATTGTCATTCAATTAGCTATCATATCTATTCTTACCTTTTCATTGAGTTTCACACCAAATTCACATCCAATCATGATTTTGGCTCATATAATTAACTTCCTAGATGCTCATTAAGCTTGTATTATTTTTAACTTAACTATTGAATTACAACATCTCACCCTATTGCTTCTCATTTTCAGGAAAAAAACTTATCAACTTGTTCAGTTTCACATAAAGCTATGAGAATTATTCTCTTCTTCTTACCATTGTGGTCCCATTACAAAAAAAAAAAAAAAAAACCTTCAGTGGCAACAAACATCGCCGCTAAAGGTAGGTTAGTTGCCACTATAAACCTTTAGCAACAACTGGCAAGTCACCATTAAGTCGCCACAGCATGTCCCGTAACTAAAAGGATATAGCAGCAACAAAAGAAGTCGCCACTGAAAGGCACAATCAATGGTAGAAAGAGTCATTGCTAAAAAGTATTAATGACGACAATTGTTGCCACTACATGTAAATGGATTACCAAATTTATCATAATCACCACAAAATATGAGGTTTCAGTGGCAAAATTGTTGCCATTAAAGAGCTTTAGTAGCAATAAAACATGCCCACTAAAAAGCTATTGTGGGGACTATTTATACTTGCCACTAAAGAGCTTTGGTGATAATGAAACGTAGTCATCACCAAAACTCTCTAGTGGCAACATATTGTCACCCCTAATGAGCGTTGGCAGCGACTTAAGTTGCTGTTAAAGGTTTTTTTTTGTTTTACATATTTTATATATATTTAAGCTCTAAAAACCTATTAACTAATATATAATAAACTAATATAATACATATAAGACCAGTATTCACATCCCAGACAATGAAAGCAATATTTAAACACTACAAAACATAAAATCAACTGTTGAATTACAACTAATTATAACATACAAGACTATATATGTGTATCCCAAATGTTTAAAACAAAAGTGATATACAATCAACTTGAAAGTTACTTCCTCAAACATACACAAATTAGACTTCCAATATTTCACAAGAAACCTATAATTCTTTCTAAAGACATAATAATAGCTCATTGAAACAACAAAGTCAAATACTTTCTTCATTAGAACTTGCTTTTCATAGTCTATATGTGCCATTATAATGAGCATTATCATTTCCTGCAACAAGCCAATGATACCAGCTTAAGTAAAAGTGAATAACTCTAGAAAATGGCATAAGATACACGTAATATTTTCACAACATATGACTTTTAAACCAGCACACACATGTTTAGGAGCCAAATAAGAACTAGGCATAAGGTTATTACTTTAACTTAGCTATGCAATTTCCTTACGAGGTCATTGAGTAGGTTCTATCAACACTGCCATGAAGAGTTAGAAGGTTTATGTCCCTAATATAATGAAATGTCACTCTTATTTTCTCACTATTTAAAAATATAGAGATAATTATAGAATATACTTATTGTAACTCAGTATGATATTCCTCTCGTTGTCTTTCCATATTAGCTTGCATCTGCTCACGCACTTGTTCAATTCTAGAGTCTATGTCAGTTGTGTTCACATTTTGTCTCTTTTGGGGTTTCTTCACATACCCTTTTGTTATGCACATACCCTGATCGCTCTCCCAACACAGTAGCAAGTATCTTATCTCCAGTCAATGGTGTTTCATTATCTTCTGATTGTTGCTGAAGAATGAGATCATGAATGCAACCTTACCATTATAGGAATAATTAAAGCCATGTACTAGAATATATAATTGAAAAAAGATTGCAACTTAATAAATTTATAAGTCGTACATGAATTTCTTGTGAATATGGATCAAACCATACTACTTCTCCTTCCTTAGTCCATCGAGTGTGCTATATCTCCCAAACTCGATCAGGTGGTGCTTTTCCCCAGTCATAGGATCCCTTTATAATGTAGTTTGTACAAATAATACTTAATAGTACCAAATAATTTAATTGTCACTATGTACATGAAGGAAAAATAAAAGGAGTGCTCACTCACCATTAATTCCTTTACCTCAGCAAATGACCTTGTCCTACATGTATGCTTTGTAACTTGCTTACTCTGATTTGATTTATTTCTACTACTTGTTGCCTACAATGAAATAATAATGTTACCCATTAAAAATAAAGAAGACAATTTAGATTAACTTGCAAAAAATTTAATACTTTGAACTTATTAGACTCAAAGTGATGACATAGCCACTCCTGATCTTCACAACTAACCAGATTAGGCCTAGCTGCTTCTCTCTCATCATCAGTCTCACACTTCATGTACAATGTGTGTAAGCTACTTTTCTAATTCCTAAAAGTTGTTGCTTAGTACTTATACAAAAAGCTTTCATTACAATCTCTTATCGACTGTCCATGGCCTCAAACTTATCCTACAAATAATAAGCATAAGTAGTTGCACATATTAACATAACTAACTTGTAGTAAAACAAAGATAATGTTTTTATATAGCTAAGTGTTTACCTTAACTTTATATCACATCATTTCCCCATCCTTTGAGAAGTTTTATCCTACTTACCATCTTTAAAAGAGACGATAATTTGCACAACCAACCAATAATAGTTCACTAAGTCTGAGCCCCGTCTCCAACTGCTCTATTGATGTCATATGGAAAATCAACTTTGATTTTTGTATCGTATTTAGTTTTCATGTCAATTGAAAGGCTCTTGTACTTCCCTCTCTTTAAGTTAACAGTGCTATAAGAAGCTATGACTTGTAGAGATCAATTATAATTTTATATTCAAATATAAAAATATCCATTATCTTACTTATCAAGATGCATGAAGAGATACCTGCACTACTTTGAAGTCACGACGGTGTGAAAGGAGAAGGCTCAAGGTTTTTCTCAGCTACTGATAGTAAGGGTAGTGGAGAATCCCTTGGCTCCAATGCACCATCTCTTTGAGGTTCAATTGAACGTAAGGGTGATGTCACTTCTTCATGGTTATTATGTCTCCTTCGACCACTATTGTGTACAAGGCCTCTTCCACCTTGTCCTCCTCCCCTACTATGTCCACCACTTAGCATTTTCTACAACAACAAATTCAAATGTCAAATTAACTAAAAAGAAGTAGAGAACACACATTAAATAAAAAAAAAAAATAGATTACCATAAACAAAGTTAAACATATGGTCAATCTTTCAATGTAAACTTAAAAATTACCACAAGCTTAGTTATTATTAGTCAACGTCTATTTCATTTGCATTATTGTCAATTAATTCTTCATCTTCTTCTTCATCACTAACCACATCCTCATCATTATCATCAATGAAGTCATATGTCTTATTAGCTATATTTGGTCAACTTGTGTCACAAACTTTACTTGCTAAACTTATTTCTTCTGGTTCAACATCAATCCTATGCAAGGAGACCATAATGTCTTTTTCATTGTCACTAGCAGGCACCACATTTAGTTTAACATCCTCTTATTGATATGCCTCATCATTTAGTAGTTCTTCTTCATCAACATTTATACCATTATCATTCATTGTAGGCATGTTAAATAAATCACAAGGATTTGCCTCGACAACGATGAGCCAATCTTAAGGATTTGCCTCGACAATGATGAGCCAATCTTAGTCAACAAGATCTTTCAAATAGAGAATTTGTTTTGCTTAAGATGCCAATATAAATGGCTCATTTGAGCATAATGTATGACAAGTATTCACCATAGTCATTCTATACTTGTCAACCTTGTATCTTTCTCCAAGATGCCCCATATCCCAGCAGTGACATTTGAAGATATTTACTTTCTTATTTTCGATATATGTTAACTCATATACGTCTTCCAAGACACCATAATACTCTTTCCCAACATCTGAATCATCACCCCTTACAAGAACTCCATTATTTTGTGTTCTCTTACCCAAGGCACGATCTCTTGTGTGAAACCTAAATCCATTTACCATAAAAGTATAATAGCAGTTAACCAATTTAAGTGGGCTAACAACTAAGCTTATGAGGTCACCATTAGATTCACCACGTGTGCATAACTTTAAAACCTATAGGTAAGAAGTAGTGGTAATGATTAGAATACTTAATGGGGTAAAATAATATGAGGTAAGATCAAGGGAAACCTACATGTGCATAGAACCATACATGAAACTCCTTCACCGTGGAAGCCTATGTATCCAACTCCTTCTTGTGCTCCCTACATGTTAAAATAGGATATGGAACATAATTATTAACTTAGCCTAAGAAACTAAGATGTTATTAGAGATATAGCTAAGTCTAGTGGACTTACTCCATGAATGGCCAAACGCCCTCACAATTCTGATGCACATAAGTGCAAGCTTGGTTAAACTCTAAATCAAATAAAAGTCTTGCTTTATAAGCTCCCTTAACTAGCCTACTTTTTTTGAAGATTGATATCCTATAATTTGGCACAAGTCTATCATCATTTCTTGGAGGTCTATTAAACTTAGTTAGTATATTTTTTAAGTAACGTGAGCTAAATGTGAGGCGTTCATCAACTAAATAACCTTCTACAATTGAACCTTCAAGTTATGCCTTGTTACGAACATATGTTGTGAGTGTTTGTAAATACCATTCAACTAGGTACACCCAACGATATTATATGGGTCCACCAGCTTCACTTCTCTTGCCAAATGAATGGGTAAGTGAATTATTATGTCAAAGAAAATTGGTGGAAATATTGTCTCTAATTTGCACAAAGTGGTCAGAATTTGAGTTTGGAAACTATCAAGATCTTTAATTGTTAAACACTTAGAACATAAATTCTTAAAAAATCTACCCAGTTCTACTATTGGCTTTGCCACCTCCTTAGGCAATAAACTATAAATTGCAACTGGGAATTTCTCTTGTACTAATATGTGGTGATCATGACACTTCAATCTTACGATTTTTTGCTTATGAACATCAACACACCATGAAATGTTTGAAGAGAAAGCATCAAAAACCTTTAAGTTAGTCATAAAGTTATAAACTTTCAACTTTTCTTATGGAGACAATGCATAGCGTACTGCTGACATAAGAATTTTGCTCCCTTGTTCCATAGAGTGCAATTGTTGCCTAATTCCCAAATCAACCAAGTCATACTGACTCTTTATTATGTCCTTTGTTTTTCCCACCAATTACATTACTATTGACACAATATTGTTAGATACATTTCTTTCTATGTGCATGACGTCAAGGTTATGTCAGAGCATAAAGACTTTCCAATAGGGCAATTAAAAGAAAATACTCTTCTTTCTCTAATTGTAAACATTATTAGATTAGGTACACTTTCATTTATCGGTTTTCCCAAATGTTATATCACTCAATGCTTGCAATTGTTGAAGTGCTTCATCACTTGTTAAAGGAGAAGGTGTCCCCGCATTTTTAACTTTCCCATTAAATGCTCTTCTATTCCATCGGTATGGATGGTTAGTGGGTAAGAAGTAACGATGGCCCATGTAGCCCAACTTGTTTCATAATGACATAGAATGTGTGTCTTTATGGCAACAAGGGCATGCAAGCTTCCCTTTGGTTGACCATCCTAATAGGTTCACATATGCTAGAAAGTCATTAATTGTCCACAACAAAGTTGTACACACCTTGAAGTTGGATTGTGAATGGCAATCGAATGTCTCTACACCTTCCACCTATAATTCATAAAGCTCTTCAATCATTGGTTGTAAATAGACATCTATGTCATCAGTTGGACATTTAAGGCTTGGAATTAGAAGTGCTATCATAAAGTACGGATGCTTCATGCATGCCCATTATGGCAAATTATATAGAACTAGCACTACTAGCCAAATACTATGACTAGCACTCATATTCCTATATGGCTGGAACTCTTCACTTATTAGACCTAACCAAACATTTCTAGGATCAATAGAAAACTAGAATATTGTTCATTAAGGGATTTTCATGCTATGTAGTTAGAGAGATGTCTTAACACACCATCATTAATACATCCCTCCTTGTGCCACCTCATCTCCTTAGCTATGTGGAGCACCATGTATAACCTTTGCAACCATGGCTTTACCGAAAAATGTTGCAATACCTTACATGGTACTTTCTTACCTTTTTTACCGTTCGTCTTCCATCTAGACATCTTACTCTTTGGACACAATTGTGCATTGGCATGCTCTCACCAATATATGATGCAATCATTCTCACATGCATTTATCTTCGTATAATCCAATCCTAGGTCTTGAATAAACCTTTTGGCTTCATAGTAAGAGTTTGGAACCATTGCACCCTTAAGAAGAACTTCTTGGAATAAACTTAGCAATGCATTTATTGATTTGTTGCTCCAATGATTGAGAGACTTCAAATGAAGTAGCCTAACTATAAATGACAACTTTGACACTTTGGTACATCTTGGATAGAGTTCAATTTTGAACCCTCTAATAAGTTAAAGAAATTTATAGCAAGTGTGTTAGGTGACTCATCATGTTCTAAACCACTATTTATATCCTCAAAATTTGAATGTCCATGTGCGTCGTGTATCATTTCAATAATGTCATCATCATCAACATTATCCACCTTAACATTATCCTCCTTTAATTCTTCATTGTATTCTTGAATGAGACTTTCGACATAGGTTCGTTTCTCTCCATGTGAGTCTCACACTTCATAACTCTCACAAAAACCCTTTTTGAGTAGATCTTCCTTAATTTTATATCTTACCTTGAATGTTGTGTTCATACAACCCTTGCATAGGCATCAGACCATGTCAGTCACCCCTAGTTAACTAAATGCCCATTAGAGAAAACTATCTACTCCTTGTATATATACAGCATAAGCCTTATTCCTAATTTTTAACCTACTTTTATTCATCCCTAATTCTTACATTCAACAATATTTATCTAAATAAGATCAATCTCTTTTTTATATATATAATAGAAAGAGACAATGCCAATAATGTACTTAAGATTTCAAAATATGTTTCATTTGGTATATAAGTTTGAGTTTAGTAATTATAAGTTGTTTACAATTTCAAAAACTGTCACAAATAGCTACTTTAATCGTTAATTTGAAATAACCATATTTGTTAACTTATTAATGAAAACCAGGTAATTTGAACCAATCAGATTGGAAAACTTTCGCACCAAAGGTGTAGATAGCATGTTGTGTCTTTCATTGTGACGAAAAACATAGCAAATGTCTTGATGGCTTCGTGTGTTTTTTGTCGTGGTGAAAGTGAATTTTTGTTGCAATGAAAAACATAGCAAGCCACCTACACCTTTGCTGTGAATATCACCTTTGGGTAATAAAACTTAAAAGGAAGGAGTTAATATCACCTAAGTAATTGAAAATAAAAAGAAATATCAAGATTCAGCTCATCACATACATTAACAACCCCTACTATTTCAACCATAATGTTGTGTCGAGGAGGAAAGAAAATTTCGTCGAACAGTAGGTCAAAACGACCCTTAATGTTGCAAGAATCTAGTCAAATGGATGCCTGACAGTGGTGCACATTGACATAAAAGAAGAATGAAGGTGATAGCTCTTGGGGGAAACAAGTTTGACAGAGGAAGAAAGAGATGTCAGGAATTAGGTTTTGCTTTTTTGTTTTATTATCATATTAGGCAAAAAAATAGTAGTGATGTAACCTTATGGAAAAACTAGACTATCCATTATTGAATTTTAGATTAGGCAAAACAATAGTGGTGATGTAACCTTGTTTGTTATTTTTTTTGTTATCTAATTTGGCAAAACAAAAATGAGAAATTAGGAATGGGAAAATGGTACAGCATCCACAAGTAGACAATACACAAGAAATCAGAGAAGAAGTCAACCATAATTATAATGATGTAACCTTGTGGAAAAACTGAATCGTCTATTATTGAATTTTCAATCCTTATTGATAACTCTTTGAAATAAAGTCATCTAGAACAATATTGATAGTAGAAACACTTAATTTATAAATAAAATCTCAGTGTCTGCAAAGAAATTTCATCTATTACTTAGAAATAGACCTTTGACCACTATTAAGCAAAGATTTAACCATTTCATGTGATGAATTTATAGGAAATGGATATGAAAAAATATTAGCAAAGAAGGGAGGAAAATAAAGATTCCAATGGCTAACTACCAATTCAGAGACTCAGTGCCTGAGCTTCAAAAATCCAATGCCTGACCTTAATTGTGCACTTTGAAAATTTGAAATGAATAGTACCATGCCCAAGCGCCAAAATTCTAGAGTCAAGGTGCTAGTTTTCTGGAAAAATAGTGCCCAGGAGCCAAAATTCTGTGCCAGGGTGTAACACCCATATTATAGAATTTATTATAAATTTCAATTAAAATTACTATAAAGCAAGAATTATGAAAAATGCATTAGAATGTCTAAAATATAATAGTTTAATTATAGATAACAGAAGTTCATACATCCATTTGTTCATACATTTGTATAGATAATTTGACAAAATTAGGAGAAGGGGTATTAAGCCTATTGAAATTAGGCCTAATATTAATGACTAACTCAAGACTTGAAAAACTAATAAAATTTATGCCTTCATATGACACGAACATAAGTGGTATGGCACGTAAGGCCATATCACATCTTATAACAATGATCTTAATAACAAGCGCTTCCCAATTAATAGGATATATACCCATTTTGCATAGACTTCAAGAGAAATTTGGTTATTTGCCATCTAAAAACATCATTAATAAAATGGTAAGAATAGTTTCTCAGTAACATAAAAAAGCATATATGATACTCGAAATATCCATGGAATAAATTATGACTATAAATTATGATTTTTATGAAATATTTATAGATGTCAAATATCATAACATACAAATATACATTAACAATCATATGGCAAATAGAGGTAGACAATGTCCTTTACCATTAGGCATTGGGAAATCATATTTGGGTTATTCAAGTCTCATAAAGCCCAATTTATGACTGTCATATGCAAGGGATCAAGTCTCATAAACCCCAACATATGACACCTAATCGGCAGGCGCAACCCTACCTTTAGCTAAGGCATCCCCCAACTGTTACCCAAGACAAGTCAAGCAATATAATCTTTATCTTAATATGTCATCTAAGCCATCATGTGGTCAAGATAAGATTAGTTTGAGAGAGAACTACCAAGATTTCCTTTAAAAATTGATGTTCTTATGACAGCCAGGAATCCCTTTGGTGTCAATTTAATTTAAGATATTCCTAGCAAGGATACATTCTTGTCCTCTTTTAATTTCTTGGGACCTTTTAAGCGGCATAGCCTGTCATTGATCTTAGAATTCAAGTTGTGGCCTAAGAATTGTAATAATACCATTTTTCCTGTAATCATTTAAGCAGTATGACCTACTATTAATTACATAATTAATAGGATATAATACCTTGCTAAGGAATTCATTGACAATATATATTAAGGAGGCATAGCCAGCCATTACCAATGATTCACAATATATATTAAGGTGGCATAGCCAGCCATTATCAAATGAGATTCCAAACTATCAATAAGTACAGTATACAGGAATGGTTTACTCTTACAAAGAGTAGTTCTCTTCTCAAACAACCATATTGTCAACCCATCACACAAAGTTGAAATGAACAATAACATAGGCAATTATAGTGTATAAATAACAAAATATTTATGCAAGGATACATAATGCAAAAGAAAATTCACACATCAAAATTCTTATCCTAAAGTTGTTATGACTTACATAATATTTCCCTATATACTTTAAAATATCTATCTAGCCTCAGTTTTCTCTAATTTAACCCTTCTTAAACCTTGAATGGGCTCATAGAAGGTCATGGTGACAAAATTTTAAGATAAATGACCATAGACCAAAAGGGATTGGTTATATAGTATTATGGTGTGTTATAAACTTTACATTTCCCACCATAGCTGACCTTTTTTACCCTTACATTACTAGGAAGACCATTCAAGAAGAAGAAGAAGGAAAAGAAAAGAGAATAAGAGAACCTAGAATATGCTAAATCATGTTACCTAGATACCCTCTCCTTTTGGTGATGTAACCTTATGGAAAAACTAGACTATTAATTATTGAATTTCCAATCCTTATGTTCCACGTAGCCACCACTCAGGGAATATTTGACAATAAGGTACAAGAAAGAAAGAAATTAAGACATGATCTAGCCTTTTTGATGTAGTAGTAGTAGCAAAAGAAAACAAAAAGAAGAACAAGAAAAAGATGAAGAACAAGAACAAGAATAAGAACCTTTGAACCTATAGTCTACCCAACCCTCATCTGTCGAGCAAATAAATTGCAAGAGAAGCCAAGAGCATATAATATAGATAGGAGTTGTCTATCGTAAGGTTTTATTCTGCATGTTATCTATCCTAGCACATGTATTAAAAATAAACAAACAAAAATATATAACAAATGAGAAACTATAAGGATGTTATACAACTAAAAGGAAGATATATTTCTACACAAACAACAAAAATAAATAGCAAATACATTGGAACATATAGGCATATCATACGACCACATAAGAGAAATACATAAGAAAACAATGAAAAATAAACAATTAAAACAAACAAAACACTACAAGGGTAATCAAGATAACATAAGGCTATATCATTTAAACTAACTAGTTGAGTCGTTAAACTGTCATAACTGACCTTTCGACAAAAAGACTAAGAAAGAGAGGAGAATTGATTCCTAAAATGAATCTTAAAAATCAATTTACTGGAGTCGCCACCAAAATTTTTAATGGAAAACGTTGGTAAACCAATTTAACAAACAGAAAAGGCAAAGTGGTCTACAAAAACAGAGATAAGTTTGGGAGTCTATTTGAGTGTGGGAAAGGTGTTAGGCACTCCACAACACCTATCCATGAGGACAGTTTCCTTAAGCTAGTCAAATGAAATAAAATATGGCCTTAAATTTATCTCAATTACCCATTTATTGACATGTATGCTCATTAAATAGAGAAGACAAAAACAACAGTAATAAAAGCAAACAAACAGATATTTATAATGGGCTAACTTGACCAAGGATGAAAGCCTAGGGCCTACGTACCTTGTAATAGGGATCAAAGTTCACGTAGTTTTACATAGGATTATGTGGTAGTTGTTTGGTGTTTTGGTGCTTTTATGAAAAAGAACAGGGAGTCAAAATTAAATAAATTTTTGTAAACAAAACATGGATTGAATTTCGGTTGGTGTGTTTTGATTTATGAAATCAATTTGATTTAACTTCCTTACTCCTTTCATTTTCTCTTATTTAATTTTTTATCTATTTTTTTGGAATATTTGAAATTTAACTGGAAAGAACATGGGGAATGATTTATAAGAAAAACATTTTTATAGGATTTTTGAATTTATGTTTTTCTTGGATTTTTTTTTTGGAAGTTAGAATTGATTTTGAAGTTGAAGTGAAATTATAATGAATGAAAAATATTTTCTTTTGGATTGTTCTAGATTGTTTCATCTTTGTATTTTTGCATACAGATAATAAATTTCAAGGTGTAAGGGGACAAAGGATCTCACACAAACTACTAATCAATTCTCAAGTATCTAAAGTGATCAATAATCCCACGCAGCAAGTTGAAATGTGGAAGAAATTATTTGTGGTTTTTATTTTTATTTTTGGGATTTGTGAATTTCTATTTTTAAATTTTTGAAAATGTTTTTCTTTTTATCTAAAGTTCATAAAGGAGTGAAACTATTAAGGCAAAGACTCTTTTTAGGATTTTGAATATATATTTTTTATTTGAAATCGTAAGTTAACTTTTAAAGCCTAAAGAGATTTAAAAATCTCACATGGCCACTACCTGAGTGTCTGAGGATATTAACATTTTCACGTGGCAATATCAAGAATTAGAATAAGATAATAATAAAAATAATTATAACAATGATGATGATGATGATGATAATAATAATAATAATAATAATAATAATAATAATAATAATAATAATAATAAGGATAAGGATAATAATAATAATAATAAAATAAACAAATACATGATAAAAAAATGAAAGACAAAAAGCAAAACACGACCACATCCCTTTTCATGCACTTCCACATCCCTTTTTCATGCAAATCACATGCATATATATACATATAACATGATGAAAAGACAAAAACAAAAAAAAACAAAAAAAATGAAAGCATCACTGAATGACTTACATTATGCATATATATAGAAAATGTATAAGATGAAAATGCAATAACTATCAACAAAGTTCAAAAAAGAATCATAATCCTATTTTCAAAACCCAAACAAGACATCATAAGTTCTTCTTATTATTTTTTATGGACATCAGTGAGATATTCATGAGCAAAGCCAAAAGGACAAGTCCATACAACCATGTTACTTGGAAAATAGAAACAAAAATAAACAAACCGATAAGGAAAACCCATAGACATGTTAGTAAAAGAAACAACCTCCCCCTGATTCATGAATCCTAGTAAAGTCACACTTAAGGACTTGAAAAGGATCATCTGAGCAAGAGCCTATACCTAAGTTTTTTTTCCAACACTAGACTAAGCAAAGGTATACATGACCAACTTTAACTAGAAAAAAGGTGCCTTTTTCATGGATAACACAATCATAATAGTAAAAGAGGGACAATACCATTTGAACTTCTTAGATCACCATAAAAGGTTCAAGAGCAAGATAAAGTCCTTACCTTACACCTTTCCACTTCGACTTTGTTCTCCTTTCTCTAGCTCTCATCTTTTGGTTGTTCTATCTTTTTTGGTTTTGGGATAGCAACCCTAATAGTTATAGCCTACACTGGAGTTACTTCCTCGGTCTTAGTTACCTTAGTTGCTTTGTTTGCTTTTATTGTGATTGGAGTTGGAGTGACCTTAATGTTAGAGGTAGATTGAAGTTCCAGCTGGTGGTGAATGCTCTCGTTAGCATTAGCCTCATGTTGTCGGATCACCACTGGCCACTACTGCATGAACTGCAGCAAAGTATGGTATTATTGTTGTTGCTCTTGCAGTGCAATCTGGCCACTGTTAGGTACCGTCGTTCCTTCACTCTTCTTCTTTGGTCTCCAAAACTTCAGCTTCCTTCCCCATTATTCTCAGTTACTCATGGCTCACTTTCACCCCTCGGTTACACCCTCCTAAACTCTTGGCCTTCTCTCCTTTTTGACTCTCCATGTTTTTGCTCTCTCTCTCTTACTCTATTCTCCCCGGTGTGAGCTTTTTTTCATTGGCTGCTTTGTTTTCTTCTAGGGGAACAGAGTTCACACACTCTTATCAATCTCTCTCTATGTATCTGTTCTTCTACTCTAAAGATTTTTCCTTACACTCCCTTAGGCTCATTTCTCATGCTTTACCAGAGCTACCTCACTCTCCCTTACACTTAGGAGACCCGAGAGTAGCAGTTACCCCTCTCCCCTTAGTCCCTCATTGTCCTTGTTTTATGGTGCGTTAACAAAGCTCCTCGGGTTCTGTTCTTACAACGTCTTTTTCTTATGCCCGAGCCCCTCATATGTCCTTCCCTTCCTCTCCTCTGAGCTTTTTGGTATTACAGGCAGAAGGGTCAACGCTCCAACCTTCAACAGAGATTTCCCTTCTTGCCTCACGTTTTGGCCAAAGGAGTAGGTCTCTTTGTTCTCTAACCCAGTTCATACTTCTTTTTGCATCCTGTCATCAGGCGTAGCAGGAGGGAAGCATATAGGTGATCCTGTAGCTTTCTCATATTGTATATGAGACCCAAGGAGGCTATGGCTGGCTACTACAAAGGATCTTCTTTCCCTTTTGGCAAATTTTGTATATTTATATACATATATATTATCATTTTATTTATTTATTATTGTTATTGTATTTTTGTTTTATGATTCTTACTTTGATTTATTATTATTAATTAATTTTTTATTTTTTGGATTTTTATTTTGCTTGTCTTAAAGTCCCCTTATTATTTATTTTCAATTTCAAAGTGTCCCTACTTAAGGATGTCATTTAAGTCTTTGTCATTTTTAATTTTTCCTATTTGCTTTATTATTAATTAATTGGTAACTCAATTAATCAAATAATCTTAATTAAGGATAGAGTGTTCACAATAATGTTCAATCTCATGCCTACACAAGGATACAGAACATAAAGTAGAATTTAAAATCATCATTAATTCCTTATACCAAAATTCAACCTAAAAAAAAAAAAAGACATTAGATTAATCATAGGCTTATAGGCAGGAATGACAAATGGGAATCGCTGGCGAGACTTTTACCATCGTCCCTACTTACCACCATCTCTGCTTGCCACCATCCATGTTTATGACCATTATTGTAATTCATAACATTTACATTTACAGTATATAGATAAGAAATCAATTTTCAGCAGAAGGGATAAGAAAAATCTAACATGACCGTTAGAATCATATGTTAGCTCTAGCTTAGTTTAACAGAATAGATTAGATATCAAACTTAAGCAATACAAATTGGTATAATTAGAATTATGGCATTGCCTTAATCAAAAAATTAGAATAACAACAATACACCACAATCATATCAAAATACCATATTGTCATTCACTATGACTAACATTTATTGTTATTAGCTATAAGGTCCTATCTTAGATACCCTGGATAATTCTTTTAGTATATATATGTAACTAGACAAATCAAAAGTTCAAAATTAGAGTTTGTTTAGAATTATAGAATTAGCATTTTAGGAAGAGAGAATCAAAGTGCTTCATAAGTATAAGATCAAAATACTTCAAAAAGTCACAAAGCTAATCAAGTGCTAAATATTTCCAATTATAGATAAAAGTAGTTCATAATCTTATAATCAACGTACATCATGTATACATAATCAGAATGTTTCATAATTAAAGAATCAAGTATTATATGAATATAAAGCTATAATTCTTCAAACTATCGAACATAAAAGTTAAAAACCTTAGGATTATTTTAGATTAGAAAACTTATAATCACTAAAATTAAAAGATGCAAAGTTAGAGAAAACCTATACATCTAAAGATTCCAAAACATTCAGAGTATATAGATAAGGGTTATAAATTCTAGAAGTTTTCCCCTAAAGCACAAGGAAGTTCAATTATAACCTTTTTGTAAAGAGATAGTGTAAATCAAGAATTCACATGACTAGCATTATCTACTCACTTGGACATAGAGTTCACAAATTTCGTTCCTTACCATCCCATCTACTGATAGTTAAATTGAAGAATAATCTCTATACCCCTAAAACATGAGATATCATCTTAAGGTCCCATGCTAGGAATATCTCAACTTACATAAATTTCTAATGTTAAATCCCCATATTAAACTGATTACATGTGAGTATCATTACCTCCTTCTTTAAAGTCAGTATATTACCTTCAATGATTTTAGTTACCATGGCTAGCACATACATGCATATGTACTTAGAAGAATTCTTATAGGACCCAAATGGTATGGAGTTAACATTTTCTTTCTTCCACCAACGGCCAAACATCAATATCTTGTACTTAGGAAAAATATATCCATGATTTAGGTAAGTCCTTATGCCTATAAGTTCAAATAATTTCCACCAATGGAGGATTTAATTGATTTTAAGTTCAAAAATATAATTACACATATGTTATAAGATTATGACTCCATAGTTTGTTATTTTCTTCACTTTCACTTCCTAATAATGGAATTATTCTTGATGTAAGACACTAAAGTTTCTCAAAGTATAAATAACATTAAACACATTTTTCAACAATATTATTTATTTACAACCTCAAAAAACTAAATATGCCTAAATAAGTTAAATAATACATTTCACATAGCTCTTGAGTTGTCTAATCTCATCCAATGAATCAACAATTATACCAAGATAATTTAAAGTAATTATACCAAGCTAAAAATCAATCCAAATGAAAATTTTCTTCATCAAGCTTCCCTCTCCAACAATGAAATTTAAGATAGATTTGAGAAAATTTCTCAAAATAACTTACCACTTAAAAGGTAAACTCCAATCAATGATCAAAGCATCAAGTTGGAATAGGAGAAATGTTATACTCATACCTAGGACTAAAAAACTCCTAAATAATTTGATGAGACAACTCCAAAACAAGCTACAATTGTTGATTCAAAATCCTACTCGCGCAAGCCTGTATAGCGGAAAGGGGGTTTTGAATTTTGAAGCCTTAACTTGGAAGCTAATAACTAAAACTGAGAGAGAAACATCCTTACGGCACTTATGAAGCAAAGTCCTAACAAAATTTAGAGTAAAACTCACTAAATCGAACCAAATTTGAAGGAAATTGCAAAAACATGCCGAGCCCTAACCACCATTCCATTGTCAAACATCGTTAGTGAAAAGGTGAGACTTGGCCATTGATGAAGCAAGTATGCTAGCAACACTAGAATGAACAAGCACAAGGGAAAGAGGGATCAAATCGATGTTGGGTTTGCTGCTAATGAATGTCATGTGACGAAGATGACTACGTGTGAAAAAAGAAAGGAATTAAGGCTAGTTTTGTAATTTTACCTAAGGAACATGTGGCGTGTGAAGACCCTTCCAAAAAATTCAATTAATTAAGAATAATAAAAAATAAAAAAATGAAAAAAGAA
The DNA here is from genome assembly GCA_037074485.1 of Delonix regia. Classification (NCBI taxonomy): domain Eukaryota; kingdom Viridiplantae; phylum Streptophyta; class Magnoliopsida; order Fabales; family Fabaceae; genus Delonix; species Delonix regia. The sequence continues at coordinate 33,663,284 of CM073452.1, read as the reverse complement.
TAAAAATGAAGAAAAATCAAAATAAGGAAAACAAGGTAAAAAAAAGCCATTAGAATCCCTCTCATTCGGTATGGAATGGTGATGGAAGGCTACCAATCCACTTAAAGGTCCAGCCCATGTCTTACAGAGATATACTGGCAACGTGATCAGTAAAAGTACGTATTTGTTGGAAAGCAAAGAACGTTGTCAAGGACCCCACACACCCATCTGGAAGTAGCATGATGGAAAGTACAGAGGGCATGGGCAAAGGATGTCGGCATCACCATTTTTCCCACTATAAAGGGCGAGGGTAGAACAAGCAAGTGGGTGGAGTCTCGATGATAGTAGCACACTCCTATCCTTACTAGGAGAAACATATAAAGGAAAGAAAGAGAGAGCTGGAGAATAGAAAAAGAGAGTGAAGATGAAGGGGAAGAGAGTTGAAGTACAGTGAAAACTAGTGAAAATGGAGGTGTTGTGAGAACATAGGGAAAGAACCAAATAAGCAGGAAATAAAGAGAGTAGGGAGAAGAAATGAAAGACGTGAGAGATGGAAGGCAATGAATGAATGAGTGACGTTTGAGAGAGAACCAGAAAAGAAAAGGGGAAGAGAACTGAGACAAGGAAGTGTACAGGGAATAGAGAAGAAGCATTCGGCATTTTGGACCAAGGAGTAGCTAGCAGGAAGAAGAGGTGAGAGTTGATTCAAGAGAGAGAGCGAAACTAAGGAAAAGGGTACTGTGAAAGACTGGACGTGTGGAGCTTTGACGAGAAACCAAAATAAGGGAGGATATCCAGAGCTTGAAAGAAAGGAAAGTGCAGCCAAAAGAGAGCTGCATGCCTCTGTTTTAGTTGTTGAAGAATAAAGCGTATCCATCACAGAAATGACGAAGAACTCAAGTTAAAGAATGAACGTGTGAACTAGAAGAAACCAAAGTAAAGAGAAACGAGAGGGTACATGTAGAAGAGTGAAATGAGAGAGAGAGAGAGCACCTCTAGAGAGAGTTTGAGAAGAAAAGAGACATTGAGAGTGAGAAAGTTGAGCCAAGATGAAAAAAAATAGAGAACCAAGGAAGAACAGAGGAAGATGAACACAGGTAGCAAGACCCACATCCATATCCATAAGTAATATTCTTCTTTCATATATTAATCTTGCTGTTAATTTTAAGGAGTCAAGGTTACAGCGGGTAAAAGGTGTAGGTGTTAAGCCTCTCATACTCCTTTCAATATGTTCAGCCATATGTGATCTTTGGGGGGGTTTGGTAGAATGAGGGATGAGCTTACATGGTCCCCATAAGCATACACATAAGAATGGTCCAGGAAACACCACTAACTTTTTTTAAAGAAAAAGGATCGAGTGTTGAGTGTTATACATCCTATTTTTGCTATTGTCTTCTTTTTTTATTATTTTTTATTACTTTTCATTTTTTAATATATAATTTATTTGTATCTATTTTCTCCTTTTTTTATTTTTAACCAGATTTGCTTTGGGTTTCATCATATCCTACTTTATCTCCATTCATAATCCACATCACAAAGTTGTTTTCCTTGTTACTCATTTTTTATATGATGTAAACATGTCATTTTTCTTATCTTGTTGTATTGTCATTTTCCTTATTACTCATTTTTTTTATATTATATGTACACGTCATTTTCATTATCTTATAATATTGTCATTATCTTTGTGTTTTATTGTTAATTTCAATTCACATCAGATACTCTTTTTTTTTTTTAAGATTTTTCTTCTTTTTTTTTTTCTTTTCTCTTGAGTTAATTTGAATTTACACTATATTTTTGCTTTGCTTTGTATTTTAGAGATTGCTGCGTGAGACTCCCTTCTCCTCAGGCAATTAAGGAATTAATCAGTTTGGCTGCGTGTGACGTCAAGTCTCCTCAGATCTTATTGGATCTTTAATTAATCTAACTAATAAAAATAATGACTTCCTAAAATGCATAAACAAAATAAATTTTGAATAAAACGAATGATTTCCCATAATACAATGATATAAAAATAAAAAAATATATATAATATTAAATTAATTTAATCTCTCTATATGAAAGATGTCGTGTGAGATCGTTAGTCTCTCCAAACACTTGAAAGTTAACTGATAGTAGTCACGTGGGGCTTTTTGTCTCCATAGACTTTAAAAGTTTACATCCAATTTCAGACCATGTAACTATAAATGGATTTCTCGTTTCAAAAATAAAAAACTAATATGTTTTCCCTATGATTTCATTTGCCTTTGAAAATTAAAAAAAAAACTTAAATTCTAAAAATAAAATAAAATAACATAAAATCAACAATAAAAAAAAATAGTTGGTTTACATATTATATCTCATTCCATTGCGTCCTTAGCACTACTTTCATTGTTCAGTTGGTTTCTGCATTTTTCTTATAATTGGTATCATCACGTTTTACCAAGTATTGTGTGCTAACAATTATTTATTAAAAAAAAACTTGGAAGTAAGACATGAGGGTGAACTAAGGGCATCTTGTTTAATGACATGTGTCTACACTTGTTGATATCAATGTGCTCTTGGTAATGATCCATCTAATTAAAATGTTAGAAAAAGAATTTGGAAGCTAAGGCACATGAAGACGTATACCCACATTCACACCACATACCTCATATTTTGATTTTTAGTTTATTATTATTTATTTTCGACATTCCCTCATGAGATTCTTGTCTCTTTCGTTAACTTAGGAAATAATCAATAGAGACCGAGATTTCTAGTCTCCTTAAGTTTTATTTATTTATTATTATTATTATTATTATTATTTGCCGCTTGAGATTATTAATCTTCTCAGGTTTTGAAAATTAATATCTTTTTTTAAAAAATAAAATAAAATAAAGGCAGGACAATTCTAAAATGAAAAAAGGCTTATTTTCTCCGTTATTTGTAATAAAGAAAATCCTCAAAATACTTTTTCATTATAATTTCACTTTCAAAATTAAAATAAAATCTAAAAGTCCAAAAAAAATTTAAAAAGAGAAAATAAAACGAGTAAGGAAGTTATATTGAATTGGTTTTATAAATTAAAACACATTAACTAAATTTTAATCTCGTTTTGTTTACGAAAATTTGTTTATTTTCAATTCTCCTATTTTTTTCACAAAATATAAAACCACTAGCCAACTGCTACGTATTCTGGATGAATTACATAAACTTTGATCCCTACAGTAAAATACGTAAGCCTTAGGCCCAAGTCCTCCTTTGTAAATATTTCATTTTTTCTGTTATTTTATTCTCTTAATTTTGTATTATTCACATTTTTTTGTTTGACATTTGCTTAATAAGAGTAATCAAAATTTAAATTGAGGTCATATGCGTTTTATATAATCAACTTTGGATTTTTGTTCTTAAAAACGAGTGTTGTAGGATGCGTAACACCTTCCCCATACATGATCGACTCACGAATTTGATTTTTAGATTGCATACCACCTAATCTTATAAATTGATTTTCCAAGGTTTTCCTTTAAAAATTTTGGTGACAACTTCTAAATTTTGATTTTTGTTTTTTTAGCAAGATTTAAAATTATTCTTTTTCAGGTGTGACATGGCACTTTCAAGAAAAAGATGAAATTGTCTAATTTGCACATGGAAAGATTCAAACTTAGGCACTTTTGTTTGCATGAGTATGACATATAGTCACTTATACTGGCCTAATTCTCATATAAAATGCTTATTGAATTAATATAAAAGTCTTTTAAATTTTCTTGTGTTTGCCCCATATGTATTACTTTATTATCTTTTATTAATGCAAATATTTTTTAAAAAATTTCCCGCTAAATAAAATATCAAATGAAAATTTCCATGTGTATTACAAAAGCTTATTCACATTCCCACCAAAATCAGTTTATCCTACCAAATGCACCTTATACTATATATAAATTCTATTTTTGTAGTGATGGCTAGTGGGAAAGTGTTGATGGTGCGGGCTGCTATTAATTAAAAGAAAGGCCGATCAATTCCAAAACCAATTATTTATTGATGATGCCATAGAATTTGTGCCTTTTTCTTCTTATTATGTAGCTATTAACATAATTTCATACACTAATGGGAGATACAAACAAGTAAATCATCAAATATTGTAATGAAAATAACACTTACTGGATGAAGCAACCCAATGCAACCATAATTTATAAGTAGGGAGAGCAATTTACTTTGCTTAAAGCCTTTCACGTACGTTATAAAATGAGAGAGATAGAACTTTAAATAGCTAAAATTAGGATTTATCTTGAGTCTTTGGAATTGGAGAATTAGCACATGTATAGAAAGCATTGGTATTTTAATAAATAATTTTTATTTTATTTTAAACAATAACTCCCCATTTCCTAAACTACTCAAATTCTAGATTTAATTTTAGATATTATAATTTATAAATAAGCTTTAAAAAAATTATCCTCTTATCCTTTTGGTCAACAATCTAATAGAATAATTACTAAAAACATTTGGAATAAAGTTATAGACTCTACCCAATGGGCATGTGGGTAATTTAACCTATCACTAATTACTTACAAGTAATTTAAACCCAATCTACTCTTAGTTTATGTCAAAAATAGTTGCTTAATTAATTGATTAGCCCAATAAATTGATCTAATAATAAATTGATGCTATTTCACAAAATTTCAAAAATAATTCTACAATGGTATGCAAACAAGAATTAAAAAACATGTTAAACACGATCCTATGAATAATTTATTTTTCTTGGTTTTATTCACTTTTGCAAAGAACATCTTTTCGACATATCTACTCTTTGTGATCAATTCGATGTATCAAATGTTTGTAAACCAGATCTTAATCTATTTATAATTTTTGAAAGGTGCTTATACATTGCTTAATCCTTTGACGATGACTTGCAAGCTAACAAAACCGTATGCTAATGCCAATAATAATCATATGTTTTCCGAAGCATATATATATATCCACACACATATTTTAGTTGTTGTCTTCCACAGAATTAGTCTTTTTAAGTCCAATTTTCATTTCTCTATGACAAAATTCAGCAAAAAGGACAAGTGCACGCATTCCTCCCAATTCCTATGATGTGAAGAAAACAAAGACTTCAATTTTCTTTGAAGAGATAAATTTCCATATACAGGGCTAAGTATTTCAACAAATGCAGAATAATGCCAAAAATGTGGTCGGCGAAATTAATCCACTATATATTTTAAAATTTTTCCTATAAAATCATTTATTAGTTTGTCATCAATTGATAGATTGTCATAAATTATTTAACTTGATCAATTAAAAAGAGAAAGTTTTAACTTCTAATAATTATATGTATTCGCCTAAAATTAACTAAGCCATTTATTTTAAGTAGGTCATTAATTAAAAATAAAACTGTGCAATGCCAGACAAGTTGATAAATAGAAAATTTCTTTCCAAGATTGTATGAACTGAAAAAATTTGCATTTTTGAAAAAAATAATAATGCTAGTCTTTCTTGGAGTTCCAGATTTGATGTAATGCTCCCCTTGTCTGAAATGAAGGCAACGTGGACGGAAAATCAAAGTAGTCAACGTAATTTGTGGAAAAGGAAATATTCCATATTTTTTTGTCTTCGGAGAAAGATGGGGAAATAAAATGAGTGGAAATTACCTAGAAACTGGTTTTGCGTACTATTTCAGATTCATGTTCTTCAAAACCGCAAGGTTATTAGGTCCCACTTTTCTTTGCTGTAGGTGAAGTCAATATTGGCTTTTGTTTAGGTAATTTAGGAGAGGTCAATTCTTTTATTCTCAAATGCATGGTTTAGCAGTGAGTCCCAAATCAATATTGATAGCGTGAAAAATATTATTTTCATCCCTCGTTTATTGTTTTAGTATTAATTTAGTCTTTTATAAATTTAGAGTATCAAAATTGCCATTTGGAAATTCAACATTTAAAAAAATTAATCTCTCATTAAGCCAATTATAATTCTTAAATAGCCAATTACAAATTTGTAAATGACTGAATTGGCAATGAAGCAAAAAGTATGGGATCAAAATGGTCATTTTCTCTATTAAGTAGTCATTCACGTGTTGAGCTTACAAATTTTATTGGACACTATATATAAATAAAAATTCACACCACATATAAAATAAAAAATTAGATCAAAACATAAAGTGTTCGGTATGAAATTAAATAATATTTACATTTAAATGTAATTAGCACTTAGTATATGTGGCACACACATATGTTTTGGATTGAAGCATTTATAATCCATTTTTAATTCTTAATAGCAATTATTTAATTCCATTTAAATTCTATGACGTGGTTACATTCTAAACACATCCAATTTGTATGAATCTCTACTCATCCTTAAAATCTCCAAAAGAAATTCCGGATGCTTTTGAAGTCAAATACAATTGAAGCAAAGGTAGAGATTAGGTCCTCTACGTGGACTGTAGTTTTCTCAAGTTTTATTATATTTTGTCCCAAAATAAATGTTGAGTGTCTATAATCTACTTACCAAAAAATATTGATATCCTTTAAGAAAAAGAACGGTATAAAAGATAATACAAAAAAAAAAAAAAAGAACTTGCTACTATTAGCTCAATAAATCACTTAGAGACATGCGCTCTAGTTTTTGCTTTTCTTTTTAAGAAAATAATTAGTTTATGGGTTAAAGATGGGATTTGGATTTAATAAAGCTACCTTCTTGGTTTAAAATATGTCAGCTAACTGCAATTAACATCTATACTCAGAGCTAATTAATTAAATAGAAATCCAACATAGAAATAACAGAAAGTAACAAAAGAATGCAATTTTTATTGATAAATTTTGGTCACATACTAAAGAACAAGTAATCATATTTCCCCATTAAAGCAAGAAATCTTCATCCAATGAAGAAAATAAGCCTTGAGCATTTGTTATTTATCTCTTCCTCCCCAAATCACCTCCTATATAAAGCAAAATAACTCCAATTAAGCTGTCACAGTAGTAGAGTTCACTGCTTTCATGGCATCAAATCTTGGCTCTTTTGCCTGAAACTTGAGCGTAGCGTAGAGTTTCATGTAATCCTCGAAAACAAATTTTGGGTAAATTTGGTTCTTCTCCTCTACCTCTGTCTCTACCAATGCTGGTGCTGGGTATATTACAGCATCACTACTTGGATTGTAGAATGATGCTATGGACATTCTGGTTCCATTTGTCTGAGCAATCACACGGTGTTCTACACTCTTGTACTTTCCATTTGTGATTACCTATTTTTCCAAACCAATGTTTTGATCAGAATCAAGATCATTCAGATAAACTGTTTGAAGAATTGTGTATTAGGCACATCCTAGGAATTTACCTCAAGTTGGTCACCAAGGTTGACAACAATGGAGTGGCGCATTGGGGGCACATCAATCCACTTGCCATCTTTGAGAAGTTGGAGGCCACAGACCATGTCGTCTTGAAGGAGAAGAATGATCCCTCCGGCATCAGTATGGGCGCGAAGACCCTTTACAAGCTCTGGGTTGGGGCAAGGAGGGTAGTTGGCAACCTTGGTGCCAAAAGTTGGTCCCTTAGATCCATAGAAGGCCTTCTTGAGGTATCCCTTTTCAAGTCCAAGATTCTCACATAGCAAATCTAGCAGCTCCTCTGCAAGTTTCTCTATCTTTAGTGCAAATTCCTTCATAACCATCCTGCATCATTGCCTCAAATAATTTAGTTAATGTATATATACATGCTTGCATATCTATTTGTATGCCAAATCTCAAATTTTGGTGCATCTTTTTAATACCCATTGTTGATTTAGTATTTATTCTAGAAACTTTGATACTAACAACATATGATAATATATATTGTGTTACTATATAGTTTCAAGTGTTACATACATATTGACTACAATGCAACTCTATTTTTTTTGGAGTCAATGCTTTATAGATGATTCCAATCTCATATGGTCTCAGAGAAAAAAAAAATCTGACCTGTATTCATGATTGAGATTCATAATTTCAGAGATGTTTGACTCTGGGAGGTGACGCACGAAGAAGGTGCTCTCCCAATCCATGTCCTTCATTTCAGCTTGGACGCCCTCTAGGGCCTTGCTTGCCACAAGCTCCTTGAACCTCAGCTCCATGCATTTCTTATAATGATCCTTTGTTAACCTTTCCATAGTGTCCAAAAGTTCATGGGGTATCCCATGGTTCACCAACTACAATTACGAAAAAGCAAAGAAAAAAAATAATGTTTAATGGTATAAAAATTAATTTGAATCTTCTTATATTTTTTGTTAGATAGATATAGAGTATAGACGCAAAGTAAATAAGATAGCACAACATTTAATTAAGTCCTACTTACTCTATATCTATCTCTTTCTATACAATTAAACAAATGAGAAAAAAGAACCTAAGGTTGTCCAAATTTATTATTGAAATATTCGAGTTTGAATCTGATTCAAAGCCAAAATTAACAAAATTAATTGAAATCTGCAGAGATATATACAGAAAAAAGCTTTGGACACCTTAATTTGGTACCTCAAAAAATCCCCAATTCTCACAAGCATCCTCAATTTTCTTCATTGTTGCCTTTCTCTCTTCACCATTAAGCTTCTCCAAGTTGATTACTGGGAAGTTCTCCATCTCGATGACTCAAACTCTATCTTTTGATTTCTTTCTATAATCTGAGCAATGTTTGTTGATTTCTATGTTGATAATTGGCAAACTAGTTGTGGTATTTATAGGAATTCAAACAGGTGATTGATCGAAATTTAATTATTGAATTAATTATTTTTAATTAATTAAACTAAGAATCATGATAGAAATGCTTGCTTTGGTGGTCCAACTGCCAGAGTTAGTTTGCGTTGTTGAATTGTCTACTCTGGTAATTTGACTCATATGGAGGCTGCCCGAACCTTCCCAGAATTTCCCATTAATTAATTTTCTGTGCTTGACTTGTTCGTTTCTATTTTTGGACGTTCTCAGACTTATTTCTTGAAACGTGGGTTAAGGTTGCATTATGAAGTAAATTACTTTTATTTTTTTAGTAAATTGAGCTTTTCAATTTTGAAGTGTAAGGATATAATGTGCGAGGATTCATCAATTAAGTTTCACAAATATTATATTTCATTTCTTACAAAATTAACGTGGTTTATTTAATAAAATAATATAATCCAAATTTAGCTCAAATATTATTTTTTAACTGCATTGATATCATTACCATTGCTAAAATATTTTTAAGTAAATCTAGTGAAGATTTATAGAGTATATCAATATATTGTAAAGAAATGTAAAAAATATATCAAAAGTGAGTTCCATAAAAGAATATACCTAACATAACTATGTATATTTTTTATGATTTATTTGTTTTATATTTTTTTTACATTCTAATTAATGTAGTTAAAAATTTTATAATTTCCATTCAAAAGAAAGGCTTTTGAAATCATACTATGCTCACAGTTATTTTTTCAATTTATCCTCCTTATATTATACATTTGATGAAACATTAACAAGAATAATTTATAAGAAATATATCCAACGTGCACTGGCATTACAGTTTATAATTTAACAACCTCCTCCTAGTTTTAAATTTCAAAGCTGAAAATTCGAAATAGATTGAAAATTTAAAATTTTTCAAAAAATAAGTTGAAAAGAAAATTAAAGTAGGGATAATTTTTTGTAGCCTTTTTCAACTCCTGAATTTTAGATTTGGGCTTTAGGTAATTTTTATATTTCAACCTCAACTTTAAACTTTTTTTTCTTGGAATAGATTTAATGTTTTTTAAGCAACAAAATTGTGCACTCATCATTTACTTGATAAGTCTAAATTCACTCAAATCTACCTAGGTCTATGCTAACTTTGAGGAGTTGACACGTTTTTGTTATGTCACATTCACAATGTATACGGGGCAAATTTATCAAATTAACTCGTGAGTTAAACAATAATGTGATATAATTATAGCTAATTTCAATTTTGCACCAAGTAGTAACTATGCAATTGCCATTTTCTAAGAATAGCAAGCATATCTGGTTAGGCAAGATGACCATGATTGAGTAAGTTTACAAGAAGATTTAGATGGTGCATTTTGATCATTAATTCCTTGATAATTACATTACATGTACAGAAAAGCACACCAATCAAGACCAAAATATTGATATGCCAGTTAGTGGGGTTAAGGCTGTAATATTTCTTAATTTTCTTCCAACACATAAATCATAAGGAATCCATGTGCAAAAGAAACACAGACACATGGTTCAGAAGTGTATTTCCTCGAGTAAATTAGAGATTTTCTTAATCGTCTGATAAAATTTGATGATTCAGATTTAAAGTTAAAAAAATTATTTAGAATCATGTACAGTAATTAATGACTACACATAATTTTTAATAAAAAAATTTAAACAATTAAATTTCTATTCAACTACTCATATTTTACAAAAAAAATTTCTTGTAGTATTGCTACAGAAAAAAATACAGATCTGGTTCAAAACTATCCCCATTCCTTGTGGTATATACATGCATGATCATCTCGACAATACATGTCAGTAACAGGAGAATGTATAGTATATTTTAGATCATTGGATATTGTTCAATGATTCAAAATTTATCTAATAATTTTTTAAATTTATTTTTAATAAATAATCCGGAAAATTTTGAAGAAAAAAAAATCAAATCATTTAAAATCTATTAAAGAATCTCCAATAAAAGAAGGGATGCCAGCTCGTCTTTTCACTCCTTCTGTCCACTTGGTTATTCATTTCCCCGTGTAGGGCCACTCAAACCTCATGTACGAACAGTGGTCCTGAAGCATTTGATTCTACAGGAAATTATTGATCATTTTGGAACACCAAAGCTCTCCCAATAATAAACTAGGCAAAATCAATCACCTACAACAACATTATTATTATTGGAGAACTTATTATAATCACTTAGATTGTTAGGTAAAATTCTAATGTCTCAAGCTTTTATTAATAATTATATATAGTCATATTAATTATATAATCGCATGTAATTATATTTATTGTTTATAAATGTAAATTATTGATATTTTCATCCAATAAAGTAATTATTAGTGAATTATTGCAGATTTGAATTCTTAACAATAGTATCAAGTATCGATTGAGAAGGGTGTTAACATAATTTAGAGGAAAATTTTATTTAAAATCTTAATGTATATTGTGAAATTTTATATTGGTCTTTTAATATATGTATCATTTAATTATTAAAATACGTACAACATTATTCTTCTTTATCTTTATTCAAAATTTAATGACAAATCTAATAGTCTATTAATTTTGATGTTATTTGTTTTCCACACTGCTGGTTTATTATAAATGTATTTTAATGATTGACATACTAAATTAGAAAGAAAATATTAATGAAAGATCAAATAAAAAATTTACCAATTAATAGGGGTTAGAAATTAACTAAAATAAAATTTTCTCATTTAGAGGAAACAATTTCAGTATTGAAGGATTGCCCCGATGAAAACTTTTTCACATCATATATTACAATCTTTAGTGTTCAACTTTAACTTAAATTTGAATTCTCAGTCCCTCATAGTCAAAATTCATCACGTGGGAATTTTAAACCTAGAATTGAGGAAATTTCCAAACCGTTCTGTTTCTTCACATTTGATCACTGGCCACGTAATGAAGAGGTGTAATATATATATATATATATATATATATATATATATATATGTTCCAAACTTATAATTAAATTATTATTTGGTCCCTTGTTTATTTTATTTCCTAAAATAATTCTTACTTATTGGAATATGTTATTTTTTATCCGGGACTTGAGATTATTATCCTATATAATCTTTCACTTAAAATTCATCAACTCATGTTAAGGGACTAAAAATGACAGTTTTCCAATCAATAAAAAATATTTTGAAAAATAAAATTAGCAATTAAATAATATAATAAAAATTATATATATATATATATATGTGTGTGTGTGTGTGTGTGTGTGACAATTAAAGAATATAATAAAAATAAAAATTGTGTGTGCGCGCGCTTAATACACATCATCTTTTTAATAGTTATTCTCGATTCCCCTTTTATGCACTTATTATTAAAAATTTAACTTCTTCATAATATATATATATATATATATATATATATTCCTAAAAAATAAAATTACTTGCTGTTTTCACTATTATAGTAAGAATACAATTAGAATTTCATGTCGCATCTTGAGGGCCTCTATTATTCAACTTGTGGTCAAACTTTAAATATTAAAATTAATCTCTTCACCAACATGTTTAATAATGGCTTCTAGGTGGAGGTTTGTTGAAAGAGATGTGTATGATTTTGGTTTTTTAAATATATATTTGACACCTTATGCAAAGAACTAATGTACATTACTTTTGTAATTTTGGAATTATTGTCATATTGCTGTTATAATGCGTACTGAATAATGGTATTCATATTATATTTTACATATAAAAATATGGCAATTAAATTACAACATATCATTTAAAATTGACACAAACTGATTATTGATTTCGCATATAAATTTACTTGATAGCTACATTTTAATTGTACAATTTTTAATTAGGTCGTTTCATCAAAGTCTTTTCTTAATGCGTAAAATTCCTGATCTTTTGTTGGACGCCTTTTTTGAAGTCAAATTAAACCTTACATTGTGTGACTTTGATTGCAAGCAATTATAATAGTGGTTAAGGATATGTATGACGTGGTTACAACTAGGAATAAAAACAAATAAAATGGAAACAAAATGTGACATGCAACTTGAGCCAAATGCCTCCAATTATTATTATTATTATTATTATTATTATTATTATATTTGCATTCTCAAAATCGGGATGATAATTTTTTAGCTAAGTTCAACTATATATCTAGTTCAAGACGAGTAAATTATGTTGACAAGATTAATTACTAAACATGTCAAATTATTTTTCAATGCACCTACCTCAAAGCGATCATGATTGAGATAAACGTTATCACGTGGAAATACTATTAGACATGAGTCATATAAGATATATACAAGAAAAATATTAGCCGATAATAATATATATTTGTAGTAATTAACTGATGTGTTAATACAATCAAAGTATTATAATAATAAAAATTGAAAGCTCATAGTAGGAAATCTTTATTAATATTTATTTTCTTTTATAATTTAATTAGACTAACGTATTATTATTAGTAGTAATATAACTATGTGATTAATAGCGAATATTTTTTCCGACACACTTTACGAGTCTATTTATCATTACCTCCATGCGTCTACATACCCCTTGAGATGAGTTCCACTTAAATAGTAAATCATCTTATTTCTTGGTTAACTAATATATGATATTTTTGTCTTTTATATATATAAATAAATATATATATATATATGCAAATATATATGTGTGTGTGTGTGTGTGTGTGTGTGTGTCATAAGTAATTTTAGCACAAAATTAGTAGTAATGAATCTCAATCATTAATGGTTTAAATTCACGAACAGCAAATATAAACTATAACTACATGTGATTGTTAATATATCTCGCGGTCGTCCATTTTTGTCCTGGGCTTCCTTCAGCATGAGAGGGATATCCAATCTCAATCCCCTCATTTTCTAACAGGAACACAAGGTCATGTATATTATCTTTGAATGTTTGATAAAAACTCAATATTATAGATTTATAAATAAAATATATGACTATATGGGATCATATTAATGAATAAAAATATGAATTATTAAATTTTTATCTAATGATTTACTATAATCAATTATGACCCTTATATTTCCATTAAGATATGAGGGGCTTTATATAAATATCCCAAACCAACCAATAAGGCGAAGAAGACACTTTGGATTTTCATACTTTATCAAATGTAATGTTGAATAACTGCAAATTAAAAAAAATACAATTTTGATATTTATTTTTAATTTAAAAATTAATTTAGTTCCCAAAAAATAAAAAGTATTAAAATGATTATCTAAAAATAAAGATTCTTCAAAAATTAATTTGATCCTCTAAAGAAATCAATCAGTCCACTTTTTCATCATTGAAAGATAATATTGACACTTGTCATCTTTAGACCATCAAATTGATACATTAGCCAAATTGAATGACCAGACTTAAAATTTTTCGCAATATTTTGTAATTACTCTAATATGGCTGAATAATCCGCGCTATGATCATAATGAGCAAGGCCCATCATGACTCATGAGGCCCAAATTTTTGGCCCAAAATGTTATAATGTAGGATTGAACAGTTGCTAACGCATAAGTTGAAAGTGAAGGATGAAACAAATAAAACTGAGACTCGTACGCCATTGCTAGTTACCATCAGAACCATGATTAGGAAGTTATATTATTAATCAAACGCAATTAACCTTGAGTCTAAATTGTTAACTTTAAGTGAATCATATGAGTGTATATATAAAATAATAGTTTAATGAAAAAAGTAAACAAACATTGTTATATACTTAATTTAAAAAATACATATTAATGTAATAAATTACCACCGGTATGCCAGCCACACTAATCACAACCAACAACAGTCAACAGTGTAGCTAATTAACTGAATTATACACTTCTTTGTTGCATATTATTCATTCCACATTCAGGAAAGATGCATATGATTATGAAAGCAATAAAATACGCTTCACTGCCTGATGGGCCTCTGGTTGCACATCAACATCAATAGTGGGCTTAATGTATCCATGCTGCTAGTTTGGCCCAACTTCAATTCCTATTCAGTCCATTATCTTCCACAGGCCCAAGTTCTTGTCATACGTATCCATTACTACCTTCACAATCTTTTATTTGATTTCCAATTGGGCTAGCAGAATTTAAGATTTACGGTTTAGTAAGGAGTGTTGTTCAACGGGAGACCAGACACCAATTTGGTGACTGCATGGGCGTCACATATATGAACTACATACAAACCATTATACTTACATGGATTGTACCCCAACCGTTTGAACAATCCGAGTGATCTTATGGCTGTAGGAGGTTCTAGGATAAATAATCCGCAATTTTTTTTTTGGTTCACTTAGGCCTAGAACTAGAGGCAGATTTATGAGGGTCAGTGTATTGTTAGCTTCCTATATTAATGTCAAACATCGGCAGGCCACATTGGTATGGTTAGTAACTATGGCATAAATGTGGTCTATTTTGATAGATAGATTTATTACTATTGTGGACTTTCATAGTAAATCCATATAGTTTGCATACATATTTCCTACCTATTTACTATTACAACATTGACCATTGATTGAATGATTTGCCTTCTCTTATAAAGTTGGGTCCCTAAGTTCGGGTTTTCACACCCTTCAGCTCACACACCATCATCAGAGAGTGAGAAAAAAAGGCTTAGAAGCACCCGAAACCAAATTTAATGGTTCTAACGTTTATGACATTTCCATTCAATTGCAGTGACTAGAGGTATGATTTCTTCCGCATTATTCACTTGTTATGGACTAAGTTATTAGTCTGTTTTATGTATAAGTTATAACATTTGTTATCAAAGTCTTCAAACCTTTGCTTTGCAAAATTTTGAAGACTTTCATAATTGAGTTGTCTATATTTATATGTGTTTTTACATTTCTAACTTCAAAAACATAATTTTCATGAAAAATAAATCAACTTTGACTTTTTAAAACACTAAAAATGGAGCTCTAGAATGTAAAATATGACTTAGTCTTGGAAGAATTCCTTCCATATTATATTAGCATTGGTTGCCCAATTCGATTTAGAGTTACATCAGATGGATGTAAAAACGGCATTCCTTAATGAGAATTTAAAGGAAGAAGTGTATATGAAACAACTTAAAGGATTCTTTTCTAATGTCAGTGAACATTTGGTTTGCAAGCTTAAGAAATCCATATATGGATTGAAACAAACCTCCCATCAATAGTACCTTAAGTTTCATGATATTATCTCCTCTTTTGGATTTGTGGAGAATGTCATGGATCAATATATATACCAAAAGGTTAATGGGAGTAAAATATGTTTCCTTGTGCATTATGTGGATGATGTATTACTCACACCTCATGATAAAGGATTTTTATATAAGGTGAAACAATTTCTCTCTAAAAACTTCGATATAAAGGATATGAGTGAGGTATCTTATGTCATTAGCATTAAGATCCATAGAAATAGAACTTAATATATTTCAGGTTTATTGCAATAAGCCTCTCTCAATGAAGTCTTAGAAAGATTTTAGGTGAAAGACTACTAATTAAATGTGGCACCTACTATAAAGGGTGATAGGTTCAATTTAAGCTAATGTCCCAAGAACAATTTTGAGAGGGAACCGATGTGTAACATTCCATATGCTTCAGCGGCTAGAAACCTTATGTATGCTTAGGTCTATACAAGACCAGACATTGCATTTGCAGTTGAAATGTTAAGCAGATATCAGAATAATCCAGGGATGGATAACTGAAGAGTTGCAAAGAAGATTATGAAGTATCTCAAAGGTACCAAAAATTACATGCTAATGTACAAGTGAACTGAAAAGCTTAAGATAATTGGCTACTCAGATTCAGATTTCGTCGGTTGCATTGACTCACTAAAATCAACATCTGGGTATATTTTTATATTTGCTAGTGGAGCTTTGTCTTGGAAAAGTGCAAAGCAGACTTTGCTTGCTACTTCTATTGTGGAGGTAGAGTTCGTGTTTTGTTTTAAGGCAACTTCGCATGGCCATTATCAATATATTGCAACAACTTAGCAGCAACTTTTATGGCTAAAAACAATAAAAATGGAAGTCGAAGAAAACACAATGACATTGAGTACTAGTCATTCAGGAACATGTCAAGGAAAATAAAATTTCCTATGAACACATAAGAAGTGAGTTGATGATTGTTGATCCCTTAACAAAAGGCATGCTACCTATGAAATTTAAGGATCATGTAGCTAGAAGGACCTGGTTCCATATTAAGTATTTGATGTATGTTATCATCATTTGTAATAAACCTCTTATTCATTTGAGTTATTTTTCACATTTTGTGTGTACATTTATATTTAGAGAATAAACGACATTAAAAGGACCCATAATAAGCATAAGCTTCTTCTTAGAATAAGCACATGGCTTGTTCATTAAGTTATGGTAAAAAGAGAAAGTGATATGCATTATGATACATAGAAGGTAATACTCACTTATAAAGGACTTACTGCCATGATTCATGCATTCAATTTTTCTTCTTTAGAATATGCATGAACAAGGATATTGAAAACATTCATTATAACAAACTAAGTGGGAGAATCTCAACCTTCCATATTAATGTCAAATAATTGGTATGGTTGGCAACTACTGGATGAGTGTGGTCCATTTTGATAGATAGCTCTCCATCCATTGTGGACTTTCATGCTAAATTCACATGATTTGCATACATATTTCTTACCTACTTATTATTGCAACATCGACCATTGATGGAATGATTTGCCTCAAGCTCTCCTATAAATTTAGGTTCCTAAGTTTGGTTTTTCATACTCATTAGTTCATACACCATCATTAGAGAGTGAGAAACAAAAGCTTAGAAGCACCCAAAATTAAATTCGACATTTCCAACATTTACAACATTTCCATTCAATTGCAATAACTAAATGTATAATTTCTTCCATATTATTCACATGTTTTAGACTAAGTTATTAGCTTGTTTTACATATAAGTTCTAACATGTATGCCATAACCACTCAAGTGTCTAGGTTGGTATATATATATAGAGAGAGAGAGAGAATATTTTTCATTTTAGGCTCTATTGCCTTTCAAATAAAACAAAGTTAACTTTCTCTTAGATTTTCTTTATCCTATTTTCCTTCCTATGTCTAGCTATAATTTTTTTTTTTTAATCCTTCCTTTCCAGTTTGCACTTGTATATTAGTATTAGAGTATAAACTGAAATTTAAAAGAGTGATGATAACAATTTTTTATCAATCTTATATATATATATATATATATATATATATATATATATATATTTCATTCATTATTTGACCCCCAAATTTTCTAATTTCTTTTGAGATTTTTTCACTCTTTTTACTGTTTTTTAACTTGCACTTCATGGTTATATTTATTTATAACTTTTTTTAGTCTCTCCTTACCTCTATATTTGATAATATGTCTCATATCTCATGTATTATTATTATTATTATAGAAAAGTTAATCAATTAGTCCCTATAGTTACGTCAACTTGTAAATTGGTCTCTACATTTTATTTCTTTTCAAATCACTCCTTACACTTTCTTTTTGTTGCCACTTTGATACCTACCGTTACTCTCATCCTTAACGCCATTTAATGTTAGCTGATGAGGCTATTTCTGGCTTACGTGGATTGCCAAGTAGTTAGATATGTGGAATTGTCACATGATGCAGGATAGATATGGCGCAATGAAACCACACTCAAGTGAAACCACAACGCAAAAGAAAAAAGAAAAAGAAAACTCATAAGACAAGTGAGTGAAAGCAAATATTTCCAATCATAGATTGAAGGAGGGGAGAGCAACATCCACAAGCAAGGCTCTTTGAACCGAATCCCCTGTTTTTCCAATTTTTACAACATGCTCTGTTTATTACTGTTTTCACATTATTTTTACTTTTTACCACTTGGCATATCATTAATAGAATTCGAACATGTAGATGTATTTATTGATTCTGTAGAGTCAAAAAGTCAAGACTCCAACAAGATGAAGGTACTCATTTATAAGGAAATGGCAAAGACTAGAGAGGTCTTCCTTGGAAAAGTAGACATGAAGATACAAACTGCAAAGTGATGCCCCATGTGCTACACCTTTGCAAAACTAGCAAATAAAAACTCACCATCTGACTTAGTTAATAGTTATATCCCTTACCTTCAAACATCATTTTCTTTGCTTTTTCAACTGCCAATCTGATTCTATGACCCCAATTTTGTTGGTGTTCACTGTTTAAAACTTAAAAGTTTTCCCCACCGCCCTGCTAAATTTGTATTTCCTTTTAAAATTTTTTATTGATCATTGTGAGAGAATTAATTATGTCTTCCTCTTTGCCCCCTGTTTTTTGGTTCATTTCAGTTACAGCATTGATATTTGTAACCTAGTAAAAAAGAGGAACAAAGTCCCCTATTTTTTGGGTCAGTTCCAACTGTCTCTTCTTTTTTTCTTTTTTTCTTTTCCTTCTTCTTTCTCAACTCTCTCTCCCATTCACTTCCCACTCCTACGCCTTCTCTGTTTTCAATCAGCATTCCAATCCTTCATTCTCAAATCTCTCTCCCTTTGTGCGTCCTTTATTCTCAACTATCTCTATTCTCTCCCACTGTGCGATTTCATGGTGCCTAATTCTTTACTCTCTCTCCCTCTTCGTCTCTCTCCCAATCACTTCCTTCTCTCTTTCTTTGCTTCAGTTCCCCTAGCCTTCTCTGTTTCAATATGCAGTCCCTGCAAATCCAGCCCGTGTTTTAACTCTTCCATGTGACAATCCAGGTAAGCTAGAAATAGTCACACCAACTTAAACGGTGATAAAGATGGGAGTAACAATAGGGATCAAAGTTGCAACAAAATGAGAGTGTAAGGATTGATTTGTAAAAAAGAAAGTATAAAGACCAGTTTACAAATTGACGTGAACTACGGGGACAAATTGATTAATTTTCTTATTATTATTATTATTATAAAATCATCAATAAGACATACACGTATACACAAATACATAGATATATATATATATATATATATATATTATTTGAAATTAGTTTATAAATTATGAAAAGTTAGTTTATGAGATAAATTATATAAAATATAACTTATTTAAAAAATGTTATATTTCAAGAATATTTTATTTTGTAGTGTTGTACAAATAGCTATAATAGTATCCACTATGGTGAATTATTAATTTATGGTAAAATTTTCGGCGCAACTACAAAAATAATTGTGCAATTATTATGTGGCATTCTAAGAGAAAGATATATGGCAATGATATGTTAACATATATTAAACATATGCCAACCAAAAATAATATCTTGTATTTACATTTTAATTGCAATATTTTTTAAATTGTATATTTGAATCCATATTCTTTAATTTGTAATTTAACTCCTGTACTTTTTATTTCCCTGTGACTCCTACAAAAATGTTAGCTTGTAAATTTATTAACCCACTATTGTACTTGCTTTACTTTTCTAATAACTCTTTATGTCTCATTTATCCTTATTTTCAATTTACAAACTAAATTTTTTAGGGTTATTGGGAAACAAAAAGAATAGGGGTAAAGTGAAATTTTCAAAAAAAAAATTTTGGGTTCATGAGTAAAATCTATAAAAAGTTGGGGTAAAAATGTAAATATAACAAATGGCATATAGTCAACTTATTCTGACATGCTATTACCATGTATTTTCCTCTTAATGTGTTATATAATAATTGCACCGTTACAATAGATTTATAGTTGCACTAAAGATCTTATATTAATTTATTAGATTTTGTGAATAAAGAAATATATATATATACATGTGTGTGTGTGTGTGTATAATAATACATACTATAATTTACAATCTTGGCCTCTCTAAGAAATTTTTTTTTGCCTCTGCCACTACCTAGAACAGTAATTTGTTTTAATCCCATACCATTTGTCTCTTTATATATAAATGTAAGGGTTAAAATTGATAATGCTCCTCATCCCATTTTGACTTTTGATGCATCTTCTTTCTCATATATACTTTTACTACATCTCTTGCTCTCACCTTGTTCAACATAATAACAAAACTAGTTTATTTGCAAGTGTGCTGCAAAGACCTTAACAAAAATTAGTCTATTTACTACATATCAATACATTTTAAATCAATAGTGTTAGTAGGTCTTTGCAAAAAATTAAATTTAATAATATATTGTGATATAAAGAAAGCAAAATAAATTGCAGAACTTGCATATTATTGGTGATGTGAAATTAGTGAGAGAAAAGTGACAATAATAACCTCATTGGGAGGGCACCACTATAAGGGATCTTCTCTGTCATATAAAGCAACTCTCATTATTGCTATTCTGAAAAACTTTGGAATCACAAAAATTGATAGAACTACATTTGATTCTACTTCTAACTTTGAGTGATGTATGATGATGGACAATCTAAATCCTTGGAAACCATATATCATTTTCTCTTGCTTTAACTTTAGACTATGTCAAGTTATATTTATTAGATTTATGAGTTGGTTAATTAGTTTACTAATTTTCTCATTCGTTCCAAAGAATTCTTAGATTTTAATGAATTATTAATTTAAAAAGCAGTTGGTTAATTTATTAATTGATTACATAATTCTCATACTTCAAATTATTTTCGATTTAAAAGATAGTTAATTAATTTATTAATTAATCACTTCATTATTTCTTGTTGATTTCAAAAAAAATTATGCACTTTAAATAATTCTTGATGCATATATGTGAAAGGTGAATAATCATCATACGAGGAGTTGAGGGCTTGATCAAAGGAGGCTTCTTATTGATCAAATGGAGCTCCAATGTTAAATGAAGCCTACTTTACATATATATAATAGATAGATTCATGAATGGATCATAAATTTAGAGGACAGGAGAAGACCTCTCACCAATGTTGTCAAAATTGCAATTCTAGGTAAACTTAGAAAAGAGGGGTTGACTCATAATGTAAAATTGTAAGAATTTACCTACACATGTTATTTAAGCTATTGAACATAACCATATCTCAAAATCTTATAAAATTTCATACATAAGTACTTATTTTATAATCCACAATCCATTTCATATCGTATACTTTTCATTCAAATTAACATACAAAGTTAAATAAACTCTGTAATTCATAGTTCATAATCCATAATCCATAATATATAATCCATAACACATAATACATAATAATCTTTCATTTAACATAATGGGAAAATTCTTTCTTCCAACAACTACATTTTTTCCAGTAGGGGCTGATGGAGCACTTGTACTTGAAGACATATTTTCTTTGGTGTATTACAACAAAATAATATATAAGTTTATATTAGCTAAAGAGAAATCCAATGAAGCTAACCAAAACAAAAATGAATAAATGTAGGAAATAAATTCACAGTTAACACAATAATTTTTATAATTTGTTCAAAATAATAATAGGTTTCAATAAGTTTTATAACTCCTGACCAGTGTGATCTTAACGTATATATCTGAGTTACATGCATGGTCATTGCATCAAAATATTATTTCTAAAATAACCTGATAAACCTAAAATCCTGATCTAAAAGGGGCAGAGGTAACCTCCTAATTAATAGCAGTGTACTTTATTTGTGTCCCAGCTAGGGACCCCACTCTTGATTCATATCCCCATTAGCACATTCATTATATATTGCATTTGAAATTGAGGAGGCCGTTCTAAGTTTGTAACTTTCCCACATTCCTATAACACAAACACCATCATCATTCTATTTCGTTCTTTAGCACAAGATTCTCCCTAAAAGTCCCCATTAGCTTAAACTTTAAAGCCCTGACTACCTGCATATTCTCCACTTGATCCTTTCTTTGACTTTCCATTTTATTTCCCTCCTATCCATTCATTTCCTTTCCCCTCAAATATGATTATCGGTTTTATATCACTTATTTCATTATTGATTAATCTATGCATTATATCAAATATATTGATTATAGAAAAGCAATTGGTTTAGGTAGTTTGGAGTTAGAACGTGAATGAGACTAGGGGATTTTGATTTATGATGAGATTGGAGAGTGAACAAGGAAGAAAGAGAAAGTGATAGTTAGATAGAGTGATCTGAATATCTGATACTAGTGGATTTCATTTTTCATGGAGCACAGGTAGCTTTTTAAATTAAAGAAGATATGGGTGAGAGCAACAAATGTTTCACAGCCAAATTATCGAATTCTAGCAAAAAAAGAGATCAAGAAAGAGACAAAGATAGCAAAAACAATTTCGCTGAAGCTACGATGAAGCTGAAGCTAAAACAATTTTGCTAGGTTACCTCTGAGGCTAGCTTGCTGAAGCTATGGTGATGAAATGATGGAATGCTGCCCTTCTTCGGTGTCAATGGCGTCTCTGCGAGCTACACCAGAAAGCTGTGACCTTCATTAGAGTCTGCAGCCTTCTCCAGACTGTTGCAACCTTCATCGAACTATTGTGAGCCTGCAACCTTCTTCTATTGTCTGCGAGCTCCGAAAGGAGGATCAATGAACAAGGTACACCAAGAGAGAACAGAGGCAATGACTAAGCCAAGTAGGGATTTAGATTTTAGGCATCAACATGCTGCATCAGGGTATACCAAGAACAGAAATGGAAT
Source organism: Delonix regia (assembly GCA_037074485.1). Taxonomy (NCBI): domain Eukaryota; kingdom Viridiplantae; phylum Streptophyta; class Magnoliopsida; order Fabales; family Fabaceae; genus Delonix; species Delonix regia. Next base: position 33,640,159 of record CM073452.1, on the reverse strand, counting down.
AATTTAGCTGAATGGGTTTTTCGTTTTTTGCATTGTTAGGCTGGGCTAACTCATCTATATGCAATTTTAGGCTTCTCATCTGATGTTCTTTTTTGGGTTGTAGAATTGGTGCCATATGCTAACTTAGCTAACTTGGTCAAACTAGTTGATTTTACTGAGTCTGTGTGAGTCATATGTGAGTTTGACTGAGTTACCACTGATTCCTATTTCATTTATGATTTAACATGAAACTGCTACCTAGGATCGTAAAATCAGCGATTCTACCAAGTTAAATTGCAATTTTAACAACATTACCTCCCACAACAATATCCTTATCCATATATATGTATATTCACCTCTGTTGTTTTCCTTTTGACTAATAACGAATACTGGTAGCTAACAATAGTTTCATTAGCCCTTGATGCACCTTAGGCATACCTTGCAAGTAGAAGCTAGGAGATGCTTGTCCCGTGTGACAATCATTACATGGGGAAGGAGGGATGATATAATGTGAGCTAAGAACTCATAAAAAATCAATTATTTTCCCATGAGATGTTTTTCATTTCATGTTTGTCCTTATTTTCAATAGTTTTTCAAATTATGATATTTTTTTACTACTCATTTGAAATTTGAAATTAACTTTCACGTGATTTTCTTAGAACATGTTTTTTTTTTTTTGTATATGTTATATTCATGTTTGGTAATCAAAACTCCTTGAACTTTCATTCTTTCATGGCTTTACTTATATTTAGCTATTTATTAAACTCCCTTTTAGTTTACATGAGTTGTATAAGCTGTAAGCAATTAAGGCTTATGGGAACGAGATTCTTCCTAAATTTCTATGCTAGTCACATTATATATTGATTTTAAATGGTTATATGTGAACTTATATTAAGTATGATGAGACAAATACACCCATTATGCAATAGGTAATTATTGTTGCCTAAAAGTGCAACAATTGCCTATTACATATGTAATGGTCAGTTATTTGTCGCACTTGACAACTTATCAAAGAGAAGAGCAATGTCAATAGTACAAAATGAAAAGAGAAACAAATTGATTTCCAAAGTAATTATAAACTCCGATTTCTTTAACAAAAAGAAATTGAACAATGGTATGAGAAAACATAATTGGGTTCAAGAGTTTGTTTGAAATGGAAAAGGTGTTAAGCACTCGAAAACTTATCAGTAGCGATGATTACGTTAAGCTAATCAAGTAAATTAATGGAATATGGCTTTAATCTTATCTTGATTACCTTTATTTAAACACATACAAATGAAAAGAGAAAACAAAAAGAAAATTAATTATGGATAAATTGGAAAAAATGGATAATTATGAAAGATATATTTGACCTTGTGTTAGAGTCAAGGGCTTACATACTTAATGATTGGGATCAAAGACATAATTAGAGGATAAGTGTCTGAATATGAGTTGGTCATTTTCCTATTTTGTGAGAAAGGAAAGATGACAAGAGTCAATTTGAATTTTTCAAATAAAGTGGGCTTGGAATTTGGTAAGTTTGTTGTCGTTGCAAAGCCAAAGTGATTCCGCACTCTAGCTCACTTCATTTTCTTTCTTTTTAATCTTTTTGAATTTTGAAATTTGAAATTAGACATTTTTTTTATTCTAAAAGAAGAAATTCTCAAAGGAAAAGTGTTTTAGGGATTTGGAAATTAGGATTTTTTATTTCAATTTGGAAAGAGGAAGAAAATTATTATAGGAAAAGTACTTTTGGAATTGAAGTACATTTGCATTTATGGTTGATTAAGGAGAAGAAATATACTTTCTTGTCTAAAACAAAATGGGTACAGCATTATAAAACAATACTTATTTATACTTTGAACTTCAAAGCCTAAGTTGAAAGGGTTTCATATGGCTTTTACCAGTTGATTCATTAATGCCTAAGGAGACTAATGATTTCACGTGATGATATTTTTAAATCAAAGACAAAATAAATTATTTTTGTTAATTAAAAGATGTATTTATTTTTTTATTTTTCCTTTTTGATTTTTAAAATACATTAATTTTCAAAGCCTATAAAGACTAACGAAATCACCTGTTTTTCATCTATTAATCTCCTTCATTCAAGAGGAGGTCGGTGATCTCATAAGACAACTCAAGTATTATATTATTTAAATAACATAAGACTATCAAGAAATGACTTTAATGAGTGGGATATGTGAGATTTCTTTTGCCATTTTATTTTTATCATTTGATCTTGGAATGAGATATTTATTTATTTCATTATGTAAAATCTCATATCCGTATTGAACATCTTATTTATTTATTTATTTTATCTCATAAAATGATGGTTAACATCCCATCCCATCTTTCCCACAACTACACTATAACATTCATGAAAATCCTTTCATTAAATATCTTATATTGAGTGGGATTTTTTTTTCAAATAGATTTACGAGTTGCAAAAATGAAGGAAATAAGGCTAGTATTAGTTTAAATAATTAAAGGGATATTGGAAAAAGGAATTAAAGAAGAATTAAGTATAAAATGAATATGCATCATACTAAGATTAAGGCTGGCATAAGAGCCTAAGTCTTACCCTATGCATTCCCATTATCTATGTTCAAAACTTGTAGTGTGTAAGTCAGACAATTCCATTTTTTTTATTTTTCTAGGCTAACAAGTATCCCTTACAAGTGAAATTACAAAACTACCCTCCGTCATTTCTTCCTTCTTTGTAAGAAACACCGGCCACTCTCTTGATGCCTTCAAGCTCTCTTAGTGGCAACCACATTCTTTTTCCTTCACTTGATTCATGTTTGGTGATGAACTTCTTCACTGTACCATCATTTTTGCCATGATCCTGGTCCATTGCTGGCACTTGTTGGCTACAAAATGTTAGGGCTCCAACGAACATGTTTTTGCAATTTCAACATGGTAGAGTGATATTTGGTGAGTTTTTCATCAAATTTCTTTAAGGCTTCACTCTTGAATGGAACTTTAGCCATTTCTCCCATAATTTTGCCACCCAATTTCTTCATTTGGCTTCGAATTTCTTGAACCCATTTTTTGTGGTGTAGATGTCAACAAAGGTTTAAGTTTGGGCTCAATTTTTTCATGATTTCATCAAATTGAGTTTGAGGTTCAGTTTCTTGGTTTTGTTGCACATGGTTTGGATTTTGTATGATGGTTTATATATGGCAAGCCTTTTGGGAAGCTTTAAAAGATCATGTGCCATATTACTTTTTAAGATTTTCTTTGAATGTATTCGTTATTGTATGACTTCTTGAAACATAAAGATTTACTATTTTGAGATATTTAATTTATTTATACCATCATGAAAGAAATTGTTTTCATGGAAATTCATCTAGCACAAGAGCTTGGCACTAACAATAGTAGGTGTTAGTCATGGCACACCATGAATGTATCACTGTACTGAGGCATTATGCCAAATAATTAACTATTTGCAAGCCACATTGCTCATGCCAACCATTGAACTATATTGTTATTGCTGGTTTTAACAGTTATCATATTACTATTTTATTGTTAGTTATGTAGCATGTTTTTCTATTGAGCTCATTTGCTGACGATTATGGTTTTGATGATAACAAACATTACAAGAAAATTTTTCAATGTAATACATAAGTTCTAGATGTTATTCATTGTATTATCATGTCTTAGGAAGCTTTGTAAGTGATATTGAGCTAATAGGAAGTGTTTTAGATGAATGAGAAATTAATTCTAAGTCTTGAAGGTTGAAGAAAAACTAATTTAGGAAACTCTAGAAGTCCCCAGTTGACTGGCAATAGCCAAGCAATTGACTGGCCCCTTGCCACCCAATTGTCAGGCCTTGTCCTAGTTGAATGGGCACTTTGTTTAAGTAACCGGTTGACTAGCCACTAGCCAGCAATCGACTGGCCACCTTCAGAGAGGTCCTAGTCTACAACTAGCTTGAGCCTTGATTGACTAGAAGCCTTTTATGAGTTACTAGTTAACTGGCCATTAACCAGCAGTCAAGTGACCATACTAAGATCAAGCATAGTCCACTACCAACCTTAAGGCTAATTGATTGGGAGCTCTCTATTAGTCCCCAGTTGACTAGTCATGAATGAGGGACCAGTCGACTGGCTATGTGAGAGAAGTTGACTGACTAGTGGCAGACAAGCCATAATGATTTTATAATGGATATATTTTAAATCCCTGACTTCACACTCACTCCTAATGGATTTATTGGACCTCAATTTATATAAATCCTACCTATGGACTCAGAACAGTATGGAAAAACATTTAAGAATGGTTATATCATTATTTCTATCTCCTCATAAGCTTATTATCACATTAATGCTTCATTGTATCATATACTTAGTTTTAGAGAGTTCATCTATTTGCAATTCTTTCTTTCATGTGAGAGAAAAGCTCAAGGAGGTTCCTTGAGAGAGTCAAGTTGAGAGAGAACTTGGGTTAAAGGGGAGTTTATCCTTGATTGTTTTCAAGAAGGCTCCTTGAAGGAGTCAAGTTGTGAGAGCTTAGGATTATTGAGAGGTCTCCTGGTTTATTGTATTAGTTCATTGAGATAGTAAAAATTCCCAAAAGGTTGCTAGGTGATTGGACATAGGCTTAGGTAGAAGCCGGACCTGGATAAATCTCTATGTTCACTCTCTTCCCTTTTTCTCTTTATATTTTGCATTCATTGTTTTTAAATCATTAAGTTTCCTTTGATTTTTTTAAGTCTAAAAACCTTTTCAAATGATTTCAATATTTCATAAGTTTTATATAACACCTAATTCACTCCCCTTTAGGTACCAGCCTTGCTCAACATTTTCTGCCACTAACTCTTTAAAATTGTGACTTTGAATTCATATTAGTACTTCTTCTTTTGAAAGGCATCTTTAATCTACTATGAAACTTATAATAAGGTAATTTATGTTTCACTTATTTGTAAGTACCTGGTTTATGAAAATTCATATGGTTTAGTTAGAATGACAAAATGGTGGGGAAAACTCAACCATCATTATTTGTTCCATTCTCAATATAGTTAATGATATTTACTTACAGAGTATTGTCATTCACTCTTATCTTCTCTTTGTTTTTTCAGAGAATAGTGCTAACCTTAAAGCTCTTTCTGCTGTGTAGAGTTAAGATAGGCATTTGTTAGTGAGCTCTGTATTGTCTTAAGCGTGAAGTTGATTTCTATTGTAATTTATTGTATATTTTGTACTCTAAAAGCTCTTATTGTCACAAGCAATGTTTTACTTTTTGTATCTAGTTATTAGTTGTTAGGTTGTATTCCTTTTTGTGTGAGCAAAGCTCTTTCAGGTTCTTTATCATGCAAATTTTGAAAAGCCCAAATTTTAAATAAGGCTCTATTAATATTTCCACATGAAAGTCATGTAATATGTTTGTACTTGACTAATTGTAATTACATCAAATGATGGATTGATCTAAACTTTATAATTGTCCTTGTCAATATCTTTGTCATCAGACTAATTAGGTTGTCTTGTTTATTTTGGCTTATGCCGGAAGGGATGTGACACAAACCTAACCAAACCTACCACCCTTTGGTCCTTTTATTTTTTTGTCTCTAGTATGGTTTGCTCATGGTTGTTTCAATTAGGTTCACTTAAAGTAAAGACCTCTGTTTAAAAGGACCTAACTAAACCTACCTCTATTCACTTGTGGTATTTAAGCTTAGCACTTTATAGCTTAATTGTAAGGACAAGTTATCTTTGAACTAGGACAATATTTATTATTTTAAGGTTAGTTCTACAAACTAAGCTGTAACAACAAAGACTATGGATTACTTCTTGGAATGAAATAAATATATTCTTTGACATGTCATTTATTACAATTACTATGTAGGAATTGAGATATACCTTACTTGCCTTGGCCTAAATGTAACCTAAAGTTCAATATCATATTGTTTAACTAATTTACATATAGCTTGCAGACTGTCAATTTCTAAAGAGTCCAGGCAAAGGGTTCTTGCATATCTAGGCTAGAAGGGAAACTAGAAGTATTTCAAAAAAAGAAATTACTTGTCAAATGAGGGGTAATTAGGAGCCAATCCATTTCTCATGAAAGGATTACATTTGCATTTTCCTTCTTGCACCCTTATTATCTATCATCAACATTTTTTGTGTTAATTTCAACATGTGAAACTAATACAAATTTCACATCTTGAAATATTGACTTGCTCATCATTGTAATTTTCTAGGTTGTAATACTTAGGGTCATAAGGCTTATGGGGAGATTAACCAAACCTCTAACATCTTCCTATAGATTTAGCATCCTTTCTTAATTTAGGAGTCCTTTTTCTTTTCCTAATTCTTGGCTTGTCTTTGAATATAGAACAACTTGGTAATGATGTGGGCGATGCTTGCCTCAACATTTAATGTATGACCCTAAATTATTTTAATGATAATAAAACTCTAAAACCCATTTTGTAAAAAGCATTAAGTGAAAGAAAGTTCATGTAAATATCAGGATGAACTAGTTAACATTTATCTTGGCCCAAAATAACTTTAGTTTTAACCCAATACATGTTCAAATATTGACAAACCTAAAACCAAGCCTCAATGATTTATCAATTCTATTGACAAAAAAATGAAACAAAAAGTCATGAGATGAAACTCCCATATGAACAATGACTAAACACTATTGAATTGGCTCTTAAAAAATTACTTTTATGTCAACAGTCAAATGGCTTATCTTTTGAAAAAGGTAATAAGAATAAGAGGTGATGTAGTCCTGCCAACCCTTGTCATTAATGTCCCATCTCATTTATTTACATGAATATTTTATATTTTTTTTTATTAAGAATACCTTTCTGTGTATGAGAGTCTCCTTCCTTTTCCTCCTTACCTTTCGATCGTACAAATACTAAAAATAAGGGATTGACATGGACGAAGTTATTCAAAGAAAACGTAGATATGAAAGTGAAAGTATGCTAAAGCAAAACACAGATGTGAAATTGTGAGTTCTTGGTTGTGCAAATATAGAGATTTTGAGGCCTTGTATCTAATTTATCTGTGCTATTTAGAGCTATATAATGTGCTTATATTGTATTCTTTCCGGTATAACATTCATTGAATATTATTTCTCTTATTTGTGAACTTCCTTTATCATTGAGAGGAGAGAAGGTTAGGTAGAGTTGTGAGAACTCTAAGATTAGTTTGAGATGAATAAAGAAACCTCATGTTGGGGTAGTGTTGGAAAATCTTGTGTTAGAAATGGCTACAAAAAACCTTGTAGTAGGGGTGAGCATAAAAAACCTCATAGATATTGTTTTAAGTATATTTAAGTTGAAAAAAATTTGCTAAGTGCCATGGGGACTGGATATAGACAAGCTATGTTGAACCAGAATAAATCCAATGTTCATTTTCTCTCATGTGTTGATATTTTTGTTTTTTATCTTTCAGTATTCTTGTTGGTTTTTTGTCTACTACTTTTGATTTTAAGTTATTTAATTATTTCCAAAAACTTGTGTTTCGCTTCTGTTTGAAATTTGATAATTAGTCTAGAAATTCAATCAACAATTGATCTCATTTTTTTTTTATTTGACGTTAGTTAACTAGTTAAGCATCCTATCTAATCTTACTTAAAAAAAATAAAAATACAAAGACATATCTTAATATGCTAAAACTTCGATCTTTTATGTCACACCTATGACTTTATTATAGAATTCATAATCTTTTACGTTTAATGTCATATCGATGGCTTATTTTGCATATAATTCAAAGAAATCAGCTTAAAATTTGTAAACAACCCAAAACAACCATTAGAGCCTGGTTTTCTTGCTAAAAACATCAAATTTAAGGCTAAAACATAGACAAAACATGAGACAAAAATAGTGAGCAATCATGCCATGTGTCTCTAGGTAAATTTTCTAAAATACCTTTATTTTTCCTTCTCTTTCACATGTTCTTCCTCACACTACTCTTCCAACCTTTGTGCGTTCCTTTTATGTTGTAACATTGATCAAGTGCCAAGTCATCACCTTACCATCTCCAAAGAGCTCTACTCACCACCAACAAGAGGATGTTGAAAAAAAACCCTAAAGTTTTAATGTCTGATTTAGGCAAGTTTACTTAATAATTTCCCTTTTATTTTAGCTAGATTTGATGAGTTTTACTTTAAATTTCTTTGGGGCTTTGCTTATTTTATGTGTTTAACCCTTATCTCTCTTAAATTCAATGTTTAATTTTGAGATTTTGCATAAGAATTTGAAAGCCCTATTCACAACATGAACTAATATGAACAATGATTGAAACTCTCAATTGGGGCTCAGTTTGGGGTCATTTCATAAAATCTCTTTTGGCGGTTTTTTGCCCTAGGTAAGTGTCTATCTTATGCCACTGTTAATATGATGTTTTGGTCAGTAATTGGAAAACACCCTTTTCAAGGCAGTGAGTTGAAGTGTATTAGGTGGTGAAATCTAAAAATTATTCGTTCCCCTAACACGTTAGACCTTGAAGAGGAGGGTTAAGGTTGATTAGATTTTTTATTTTGAGTTATAAGTTAATTTGAGAAATTTTCCAAGGCTTTAGGTCAAAGAATTTACACTGTGTCCAACAGGTAAGGAAGTGAGTTGTGTGTGCTTTAGCCAAACAAGTAGATAGTGCTAATTATGTGTGTTTTCTCTAATTTGATTTTCTAGTGCTAAGCGGCAAGGTTTTTAGGAATTTTAAATCTCATCATTCTATATATTCTAAATTTATGGAAAAATTTGGATTTAATGGAATTTTATCAATAATTTGGTTAAGATTTCTAATTGTTCGAAATACTTTGATTTTGTATTTGGTTAAGGTAAATCAATTTATCTTGCTTCAATACTTGTAAATTATTATGATTCTTTATTTCTAAATTATTATGATGATGTAATTCTAAATTACTTTGAATCTATGTTTCAAAATTTCTCTAATTCTATATTTTCTAAATTTCTTTAATATGAATTTCTAAGTTTTTCATATGAAAACAAATTGATTTTAAATTTATAACTGTGATTGATCACAATTTCTAAAAGTATTATTTTTTGGGAGTCCATCGTAAATAAGGCCTTGTAGCTAATGAGTAGACGTTAGCTGTAGTGCATTACAATTTGACATTCTAATTTGATTAAGGTGTAATGTCATATTGTGATATTTTACCTAAAGTGAAATGTCGTGATTTTGATTATACCAAGCTATATTGCTCGAGTCTAATATCATATATGCTTTATTAAGCTCGCCAAGAGCTAGCATCTGATTTTAATGGTTTGTTGGATGCTCCTTGCCCTTGCTATTGAAAACTAATTTCTTATAAATATACTAAATGTAAACGTCATAAACTATAGGGATAGTGGAAAGTATTGAAGGTGGTAGAAGTCCTACTTGCAATTCTCGACTATGATTTCCACCTATAGGCTTATGATTAATTTGAGTTTATTATGTTTTAAGAACTGAATTATAATTAAAGAAATGATGATAACTTTGTTTCTAGTTTGTGTTCTATACCTTTGTGTGGGTAAGAGAGTAAATGATATGATGGTATTTTTATTTTGTATTAAGTAATTTATTATATATTCATGCCTCATGCTTCAAAAGTAATGTCATGGCTTTCAAAAAACTCTAATGGAGCTTGTTTATCCCTTTCTAGTATAATTAGTATTATTTGCTCACCAATTTTTCACCCTCCTCTTGTTTAACAATTTTTAGACAATAGCATCGGTCCACAACACCCACTTATGAAGTAGGTGCTTAGCGATGCCACTCTTTTTTAGTGAGCCTTTCATTGCTCATAGGGCATGACTTTTCTTTTTGTTGTAAAATTTGTATTTGTAATCAAGTGTCTCCCATGTATATAGGTGAATGGTTCCATTTTGACGTTGTTATGTTGAAGGCTATCTATTGTAAATATTAGTAAGGGTGATCTCGTTGTAGACATTTCAAGAGGTCTATATTCTAAAGGAGACTTTGCAAAAAAAGAACCCAAATAAATCATTAATGAAAAACGAAACCTATATAGAGAAGATTTTCAACACAAGATTGAATTAAAAGAGATAGAGGACTTTAAATAGCCAAAATTAGGTTTTATTGTGGGTCTATTGAATTGAGGAGTTAACACACGTTCAGAAAACATATGGTTTTATTAAATAAATAAAATATTTATCTTATAAATCTAACTTCTTTAACTACTTAGATTTATAATTGGATATTATAATTTATAAATTGCCTTATAAAATATTCCTCTTACCTTTTATTCAATAATATGATAGGATAACTACTGACAAGCTTTGGGTTATAGTCTGGGGTCTTTACCCAATAGGCTTATGGATAACACAACCTATCATTGATTGTCTAAAATTAACTTAAACCAAGTCCATTCTCGATTTTTGTCAATTTTTGGTTACTTAATTAATTAATTAACCTAGTGAGTTAAACATATAATAAATTATGCTAATCCACAACCATTTTTAAAAAAATTTCAATAATTAGAACATGCATTAAACAAATTATGATCCAAATTATTTTATTGCCATGTCTTTGTCAATTGATAGCTATATGAACCCTCCAAAATATAATAAAAACTGTTCCATTTGCATGTTCTTGTTCTTTTGGAAGTGCTCTAAATTAGGATATATTAATCTAAATACCTTAAAGAAGACTCATGTTTCACATACCAATTACTTTTTATACGATATATATAAATAGCTTGGGTTACTGTCTAGTTTATTGATGTCATATTGGATGATTCTGAGGTCAGAGTGTGCAGTGCTATTCCTGGAGAAGATATGGACATCTTTTAGGCAAGTGTAGAGGATTTCAAGGTTTAAGTTCTTAGGACCCATCCATTGATTATTCGAGAAGATTTGATGTAAGGCTATTCTGATTGAAATGAACTTGTCCAAAATCCTTCTATGCTGGTTATGATTCTTCCATCCCTAATATATGACTTAAAGTCCATTTAGGAAGTGGGAATGAAAGTAGTGGGAATCCTTTCTAGATTATGCTTTATGTTTTGACCAAATTAAGATCTTCCATCCATAAGGTGCTTCTGCTAAGGGTTGTAGATGTTCTTGGAAGTAGGACTACTAAGATTTCTTGTATTATTTTTCCTATTCAAGGTCATACTGATAGAGTGCATTGTGTACCTAATCTCCTTGATTGCTGATTATGGTTTAGGCTTAGAGCCAAAATTTATGACCCTGTTTTTGGTATTCCAAATCACACATAAGGTCATGAGATTCTCTCTTGTGTAGTCTTAGATCTTTCGCATATCCTTTTTGCTAGAGGAGAATAAAAGGATGAGCCATTTTATAGTATCTTAGTCTTCAAATTTGTCAACCCATATTCCTAGTTGTGTTAAGAACTAGAGGGCTCCGGTAAATGGACATTGGAGGAATAAGTGGTTGATGGACTCTTCTATTATGAGATGATAGTAGGATTGGTTGCCCAAGTGATGATTTTCAAGAACATCTCCAGGTGGAATGGCTTTAGAGAGAAGTTTCTAGATGAAATTGATTATTCTAAATGGTAACTGTATCTTCCACAATTTTCCCCACTCATAGAAAGTGCTCGTGGGTTGAACTCTAACATTAAGACTTAGGTAGCCATCTTTAAGAGAGTATTTCCCCTCCTTGATCCTATTCCAAATTAACTGGTTCAGAATGTCAATTAGAGAGAACTAAATGAATTCAATCTCTCTCATCTATTTTCTAAATAGATAAGGGAGAACTTTTCCTTGTCCCAATTCATTTTAGTTTTATTAAAAAGATCTGATACCTTGATATCATCAATGCACATTCCATCCTTTGGTTTGAACCATAGATGGTGGTTAAGAGGATGGATTGCTTATTTCCCACTCTTCATTGCAATTTGAAGGTTATAATATGGTAGGTTTTGGCTATCCCTATCCAGATCTAGGATAAGTTTGCTTTGCTAATGACCATACCTATTGTTAAGCTAGTGCATTTTTTCACTAGTAGTCTTCAGAAGGCATTTGTCTGTTTAGCACTCATGATCCTCCAAATCTACTTTGCCAAGAAAGCTTTGTTGAAAGTATGCTTTTGTTTAATCCTAATACCTACCTTCTTTTTGGGTAGATAGAGGGTGTTCCAACTTGCTAAATGTAGCCTAGGCTTTTGATTATGGAAACCCTAATAAAATTTCGCAATTCTAGCATCTATATGAGAGTAGTATTTCTTTGGAAGGTTAATATAGGATAGCTCATAGATGATGCTAGAATTCATAACTAAATTAATAAGGGTGATCCTTCCAACTTAGGACAAAAGAAAAGTTTTCCAATATTGAAGTTTTTGGTCATTTTTGTCCACTATACCTAGTTAATTCTGGACAAAAGGAGTTAGAAAATTTGACTCCCAAGGTGCTTGCCATGAATCCATAAAACAACTTAGGAGTTTTAGGTTAAAGGCTACCATTGATTTGTTTTTATTGACTCTAAGGCTAGCTAAGGCTAAATTGATCTAAAATGTTCTTCACTAAGCTGTAGATCTTGTTGTTAGCTTTAAAAAAAGATAAAGGTGTTGTCTACATACATAAGGTGAGAAACTAGGTTTGACAGTTGACCAATGTCATTGCGTATCCAATTTTTACTCATCTCTCATACTACGATCATACATGAAACCACATTGGCATTGATAATGTTGAGATAAGGGGGAAAGGGGGTCACCTTGTCTAATGCCTTTCTTGAGGGTGAAGCTAGTGGAGTGAGTACCATTTTTGTCGACTTGATGGCTCACTTGGCAAATGCATTGCAAGATCAATTGAATCCATTTAAGAGGAAACCTTATTCTTATTAAAAGTGCCTCAATGGATTTCCAAAACATACTGTTGTAAGATTTAGATATGTTTGTTTTGAGTGCACAGAGGCTCTACTTGGTTTTCTTTTCACTCTTAATGACTACGAGGAGTTTTAATGTGATGATGATGTTATCTGCAATAGTCAAACCTTTAAGAAAGTTATTTGGAAGGGGGAGATGCAATCCCTTAGAAGTTCTCTCAACCTACAGCTCAAGATCATAACAATGATCTTGCAAGCCACATTACAGAGGCTTATTGGCTTGTAGTCCTTTATTGTTTAGCAATTTTTAGTGCTAGGAACAAGAAAACCAAGGGTTTTGTTGAGGTTTCTCAGAAGGTGATCAGTATAAAAGAAATGGTGGACCATACCAACGACGTCTTCTCTAACAATGTCTCAATAGTTTTGGTACAATTTAACATTCAGTCCGTCCAAGCTGGGAGCACTGTCAGGGCTCATCATTAGTATAGCTAGGTGTATTTCATCCTCATATATGGGCCTTACCAGAAGCTTTATGTGTTCCTCATATAGCTCTGTGATACATATGGAGTTAAGACTAGACAAATGGTCTTCCATAGATTCTACTTAACCATAAGAGTTGATAAAGTTGTCGCTACTTAGGTGCTCAATTTGTGCTTCGGCTTCTATCTAAATGCTTTGCTCATTTTTAATTTTGGAAATTCTTTTATGAACATTTTTCTTGGACACAAGAGTATAAAAGTATTTTGTGTTTTAGTGCCCATGAATTAACCATGATTGCTTCACTCTTTAGGCCTAAAGCATTTCCTCACAGTCATTCAAGAACTCAAGCTCTAGCCTGGATGATCTTTCAACATTGCCTTCCAATATTGAAAGTTAATCACATTGTCTTTATTACAGTTCATTATTGAGTTTTACAATTCTACCCCTGATGTTTTCAACTAATTTATAGTTCCATTACCATAGGGTAATCACCAGGTTCTCTTACAAGGCAATAGCAAAGAAAGATGGGAGCTACTCAAAATTAGAGATGTGTTAAGAGTTAACAACCCTATTTTTTTACCTAACATGTTCAACCAATTGTTCCTTCATCCAAAAAATAAATGAGCTTGGGTTTTGCTTAGCTCTTGTAATGTTCTAAAAATATTTAATATGTCATTATCGATTGATATATGATATTTTCAGTTAATATAATAACTTAAGAAAATAATTGGTCAAGTTTTAAACTTTGGATTTCAACATTGAAAAATACATACATACATATACATTTTCCCAATGACTTATAAACTTATACAGAGTTAATCTCCTTACATGATTAAATTAGTCATTCTAGTGCACAAGCCATAATTTGATTATGTGAGGCTAAGGAGTATTTTCCTATGTCATTGGCAAAACTATCCACTCATATAACAAGCTTCAAGTATTCTCACAACTCAATCCAAAGGTCTAATTCCAATATTCCTTTCCCATGTTCTATAAAATACAAAATCAGTCTAATAGGTGGCAAATCCATAAAAGCATAAAGCATAAGATTGAATAAGCACACACACACACAAATATATATACACGATTAAAAGCAAGGAAATATGGAAAATAAGCACTAATCCATGTTAGGGTTCATAATAATCCTAGTTACAGAGTTCTAGCCACTAAATAACATAGAATCTATCACCAAAAACATATCTAATGACAAAATCATCAAGAATATACAAGAAAAATAGAAGAGACAGAGGAAACTAGAGGAAAATCTTATCTTCTCTTCACCCGAGCCTCTTCCTTGCCCTTTACAACGTTCTTCAGCTCTCCTCACATACCAAAAACAAATCTCCAGCCATCTCCTCTCCAAAACCCCCTTAGAAACCTTAAATCCCTGCAGAAAATCAAGCTCAAAATGTTTTGGTTTCGTATAACCTGATACATCGCCTTGACCAGCTCTCTGCTGGTCAGGAGATGAGAGGGAGAATCTTCAACTCAGTTCTTCTTACTTTGCAATGTTCTGTGGTTACTGGAACCAAGCTCGACTTTATATAGTATTCCAACTAATGAAAGTTTAATAATAAATTAATGAAGACACATAAACATTTTCAATATGATCCAATTACAGTCAGAGCGGTACAAACTACACTTGCCGTTAACCTACTGGTTCTTAGGTAAACCAAAAATTTACGCTTTCGAAAGTGGAAATAAATAAATGGTAATATAAGAACTTCTAAATTGTAATTATCCCATGTGTTGTGAGTGCCTTAATTTATTAATCAACCTTAAAACATGAACTGAGAAATAAGGAGGTTTCATTCATATCAACACAGGTGACGTCATCCGCCTTGTAACATGCAGCGACGTGAGTTTTTAAGTATGGACAATTGAGGGGTTTTTGTCCGTAAATGTCTTAAATTAACTATGGAAGATAATGCAATATGATTATGATGTAATATAAACCCATACTCTTTCGTAGACCAATAATCAAAAGTTGGATTAAATTATTATCATCACATCTATCATTGGATTCATTGAATCTAATTCAACCTCTATGGCATATAATTTCCATATAAATAATTTTCGTCTACGAGAAACGATGTTGATGATCGTCTAGGCTATTTTTCAAATGGGTCAGTGGAATGCTATATATACTGGAATCACACATGCATTGAACAAGCTGTGATCCGAAATTCTTTTTTATTTTTTATTTTCTATTATAGACTCTTCGTCAATTTATAGCTACAAATTCTTTAAAATAATATATGAATTAAAAGTGTTAAATTATAAATTTGTAATATAAACTCGTAAAATTTTAAGAATTT
Organism: Delonix regia; assembly: GCA_037074485.1. Lineage (NCBI taxonomy): Eukaryota > Viridiplantae > Streptophyta > Magnoliopsida > Fabales > Fabaceae > Delonix > Delonix regia. The sequence continues at coordinate 33,624,644 of CM073452.1, read as the reverse complement.
ATTTTTATTAATAAATAGCTATTAAATTTAACCAAATATTAAACACACAAATACAAATTTGCACATGAACAATATTTTAATAACACAAATTAGATAACTAAGGAATTTTTTAAAAAAAATTATTAAAAAAATAAACTTGAATCATAGAAATTTTAATTATAATTAAATTGATAGAGGTTAAATCTATAATTTTTTTATTGGGAGCGTTAAGTTTGAAATCTACAAAAAAAAAATTAGGAACAAGCTTTGCCATTGTAATACTCACTAATTTAAAATTTTAAAATAATAGTAATTTCAATAACTGGATAGAATAATTTTAAATTAGGTCCAAACTTTGCTATTGCTATGTGTTTTTTTTTTTTTTTTTTTTTTCAGTTTTTGATGGCCGAAAGAGTTGAGTTAGGCACAAAATGACTATTTTTCCTGAAAAAACAAGTGAGCTGCCACGCTGAATCATTTAAATTTGGGCAAAAAATTGAAAGTCTATTTAACTGAAGATTACTTTTATCTCGCCAATTAACTAATGATGCTGATTATCTTTTTTCGTTTAGGGCATCATGATATATTTGTTAGAAAACTCATAACATGATCCACCAAGTTACCAATTATTCCAATCTCAATAAAATTTACAAACTGAGTTGGTCTGACCTAATATTTGTAACATATTAAAAAACATGATTTTAAATATCAAATTTAATTAATATATAGTACTTCATTTTTTTTGGGTTACTTTAAGAGAATAACATATTCTGTTTCACTATTTGATAAATACCAAAATGTTGATTAGACTATAGTTTAAGTAGTCATGTGTAGACAGTTTTCCAACCGACTCACGCCTTGTCTTTTGATAGTGTTAGACTTTTATGTTAGTAAGCTATAATTTAAAAAATCAAAGACAATAATTTTCTCTTAATCTTTTTTATTTGTTATATTTTTGCTTTTTTCGTTCTTTCATTTTTAAGATAGTATACTATATTTTTATAATGGTTTTTAACTAGTTATATGTATTTGCATTATCGCAAAATATGTAGTATTCATACCTATTAATTTCATAATTCATAAAAATTTAGTTAATAAAATGCATCATATATATATATATATATATCCAAAGTTGTCAAACTCTATGGCATATAATTTCCATATAAATAATTATAAAAGTTCCGCTGAGCCAACACCACTCTCATAGATATGTATGCAATGTTTTATATATATTGACTTTTCATCCTTTTTATTTCAAAAAATGGCAGCTCCACGTCTCGAACACGGGCTCTGCCTATCACTGCAGCAAGTTATTCCACTAATTCAACACTGCTCTTGAGCATGTAGATGCAACCTTTTATATATATTTGCTCTTAATCGTTTTTATAGTTTCAAAAAAATGCCAATTCCACTATTCCAAAACCATTCTTATGAATAAACATAAAACGTTCTATATATATTTGCTCTTCATCCTTTTATAATTTCAAAAAGAATAAAACTTAGACGATTTGAACATATACATAAAGAAAAGTGTCTATTTGCATGTAACTAGCATCATATAATTTGTTGCACTTATTTTTTGAATTTTATTTTAAATTTATTTAAAAGAATCTTTATTTGTGTTTTAATCTAAATTATTTAAATATTATTATATTAATTTTTTTCTTTTTTTAAATATTTATAATATGATATTTTACCCAAAAATAATATGAAATTAATATATTGTTAATTTATTTGTTTTAACAAAATAGTCTTTAATAGTCATATTTATAATTGTATAAATAATTTTAATTCAAATTTCAAATTAATAGTATTTGTTTATTAATACCTATCGTATTTAAACTTTTATATATAATATTAAAAAAATATTTATATTTAGTTATCACCATTTTAACTATAGTCATACTAGTAGACCATTAATAATTACTTTCACTAATTCAAAAATTAGTTTGAATTTTAAAATATTAATTTTAATGATATAATTATATATTTCAATAGTTAATTACTATTATAGGTAAACTTTTACGATTCTACGTTACGAGTTTATCTCCTCAAAACGAGTCTACCTAAAATCGCGATTTTGACAACATTGTATATATATATATATATATATATATAGTGTTGTATTACACAAAATTATTAATATAATTATATCACAATTTATAATCTTGACCCCATAAAAAATAATTTCTTTTTTTCTATTATAGACTTTTCGTCAATTTAGGGCTACAAAATTTTTTAAAATATTATATAGATTAAAAGTGTTAAGTTCATGAATTTAGGTAGACTTCTAATATGAATTCATACAATTTTAAGAATTTATTTATATTAATAAATAGCTATTTAATATAACCAAATATTAAACACACAAATAAAAATTCATGCATGAACACCATTTTAATAATTCAAATTATATTACTAAGGAATTTTTTGAAGAAAATTATTAGGAAAATAAACTTGAATCTCACAACTTTTAAATATAATTAATATGGTAGAGATTAAATTTATAATTTTTCCTTGAAAGCGTTGATTTAGAAATCAATAAAAATAAAATTGGGAAGAAACTTTATTGTTGTAATACTCATTAATTTAAAATTTTAAAGTAACTAAAATTTGAAATAACAGTAATTTCAATAGTGATAATATTCTAAATTGGTTAGAAAAATTTTAAATTAAGAGCAAGCTTTGCTATTGCTATGTTTATTTATTTATTTTGTGGGTTTGAAGGCTGAATGAGTTACGTTAGGCACAAAATCTCCTATTTTTTCTAGAAAAATTAAGAGGGCTGGCAAATTGAATCATTCAAATTGGGGCAAAAAATTAAAGGCATTTTAACTCAAAATTACTTTTGTCACACCAATTAATTAATCATGTTGATTATCTTTTTGTTTTTAATTAAGATAAGGCAACATGAATATTAAAGTATGGACAAGTACCCTGGGTTGTTTTTAATTTGGACAACTACAATAATTTATTAATAAACATGAATATTACTTTTACTTTTTATTTAGCATTCTTTTAATTTATAACAATTTAGTCCAATTGTCACAACCCAAAGAATGAGGTTGTGACTAGCACAAGGAAAATTGTAATTCTTGCCCTCATAAGCCAATCTGACACCTCTTTGAATCAGACTACATTTGAACAATTAGTATTATCAATAAATGGAACTATTATAGAATATATACATATATACTAAAAAGGATTTAGTCTTAATCTTGCGTAGGAATTTTGGCAGAGTCTCTCCTTAAATGTGGGCCTCCCAAATTGCCTACAATGAGAAATATGATATAACATATTAAGGAGAGCTTTGCTCTTAACCATCAATATATACTGACAGTCAACAACACAAAATAATAGAATGAGACCATTGGATGTGTACAAGGGAGCCATTAGAATACAAATATAGGTTATGGAACAAAATAAAATGTTTTTGCACTTGTGAACAATGCAAGTCTCACCATAAAGGAGGGCACCTGCTATAATATTACTTTATAAGGGGTGACCCAGATTAGTGCTACTATCTGAAATGGTAAAACAATAGGGGTGAGTGAAAATTTAGTAAACAAATAATACTAATTACATAAAGGAAGCAACGGATTAGGTACAATAGAGTTTTTCACAAAGCCTTTATTAACTTGAAATCTGAATGCCTTTACCAATTAATATGAATAATACAAAAATAAGGAAAACTTTGCTAATCTTCACATGAAACCCCAAACAAAAATATAAACAAATCTTGAACATAAATGAATGAATTTATTTTCAACATAAGAGTATCCAAATCAAAACAAAATGCCAAAAAATATCCAAATCAAATTAGAATGCTCAGGAATTTCCAACAAAACCATCAAAAGTCCAGAAAAACAAAACTAGCTTAAAGATAGCATAATCTGAACATATCCGATAGCAGTCATGAACTTCAAGCTCAGAATAATCAAAATAATGGCATTATGCCCTAGACAAATTATCATAATGTCAGCAACATTCCCAATAGTATCAGAATACATATTGTAGTGCATTATGACTAACGTCTACTTTCTTTAACTACAGGGTCCTATTTTCGATGCATTCCCTAAAAATTTTTAACATATGTAAATCTATAATCACAAAATTATAATTTTAGAAAAACCAAAATCAAGCTCATTCACAGAGACAAATAAAAGTAGCTCAAAATCTCTTAATCAAAGGAAAATCATAAATCTATAATCAGCTCATTTTGTAGATACGAAAGCAAAATATTTCATAAACCATAATCAGAGTATTTCCTTAGACTCAGAGCATTTTATAAAATCTAGAGCATTTGGATTACCTTAATATTAAAGTAGTTTAGAGAACCTTGAATCAAATATATTTAGAATTAGAATCAAAGTAATTTGAAATTACAGAATCAGAATACTTAATAAATGCATAATCAAAGTACTTTTCAAAAAAATAATAAAAATTAATCCACTACTTGCTAATTCAAAATACAGGTAAAAACCAGATGTTTAAGAACATTCAAAAAATACATAATCAGAGAAATTATGAAATAAAAAATCAAAGTAATTCAAAAACGCAAAATCTGAATGGTCTAGGGAAATAGAATTCAAGTATCACAGAAATACAGAATCAAAGAGATTTTGACATCTAGGAAATTTAGTCAAATACTTGATAAGTTTTTATTAGATCCAAAGCTTACAAATACTCAACGAATATAGAAATGATGAAATTCTTAAATTCCAGAAAGTTTGTCCCAGGGCATTGAGATATTCAATAACAATTATTTTCTCAAGGAAACTTTGTAAATCAGAAAATATTTGTAATTAGTGTTACTTACTCACCTAGTCAAAGCATACACAACTCACTCAATTACCCACAGAGTAAAGTGCAACTATTATGACCCTAAAAACAAATGATACACCTTTAATGTCCTATGCTAAAAAGCATATTAACTTATGTAATTTCTAATAGCAAGTTCCCACAATTGAATTGGCGTTCACAATTTGTTTTGGTATGTATTTCTTTTCTCTAAGGCCACTATTATTCCTCTTAATGATTTTCAATGGTCATGTCTAGTACAGATGTGTATATTCACTTAGAAAATAATGTGGGAACCCAAATGGTCAATAAACTTAAAGTTTTATCCTCTCCAATACAGATAGTTTGCACAAAAATATTTCAATGTTTTTAATAATGCTATATGCCCCATAAGTTAAGATAATGTCTACCAAATGAGAATTTAATTGTCTTTAAGTCCAACAATGTAGTCACACACAGACTCAAAGTTTATGACTTTAAAACTTGCTAGTTACACCACTTTTACTTCCCATTACTAGAATTACTTCTAACATTATTATTTACATACAACTCCGAAAATATTAAATATGGCTAAATAGGTCAATGAATTCATTCCACATAGTTCTTGAGTTGTTCAATATCATCTAATAGCTTAAAAGTTATATCGGTCATAACTAAAGTAATTATTCAATTGTAACAATCACTTTCATTGAATTTTCCTTCATCAAGCTTTTTCCTACAACAACTACCAACAACTTGAATTCCTCTTTTTCAAGTCCAATGATGCTAATGGAACAACAAATCTTCAGATATCACCACTTTATACAGTTTAATGCCCTACCAAGAAAGAGGGGCTTTTAATTGAATGAACCAAATATCAAATTATCATATAGGGATTGTTAGAATCTTACCTAAGTTCGTAAATCCCAAAGACATTTCACTAACACCTTCAAATCAAGCCCAAAATTTTAAATTTTGGATTTTGATCATTGTTCACATAATGTTCATGCAATTAGAGGAATTTTCATTTTCAAAGCAAAACCATATAATTGAACATTGAATCTAAGGGAGAAAGGAACAAAATACTTGAATTAGACAAAGCTCTAAACCAATATGCAAGAAACTCACCCAAACTGTCGAAATTTTGAATTTTTCTATCACTGTTCATGTTCTTCGCACCAAAATTGGGGCTTTCAATTTTTGAAGCAGTAGCTTGAAATTAAACACTAAGATTGAAAGAGACTCGTCAAACTACTTGCTACAACCAAAGCCCTAATGACTTTTGAAGCAAATTCACCATATCGTGCAAAATTTCTTCAAAATCACTCCCTAAATCAAACCACATCATTGCAGGAATTTCTTAGCATTTTTTAGCCACTGACTCACCAAAAAGTGGTTGCTGGTGGTTAAAAACATAAAGAGCAATGGTGGGAGGTAGAGCATGGTCAAATCAAAGAGAGATGGTGGAGAGTTCCTTAATGCTCGCTCCATATAGAAGAATGGGAAGGAGAAATGAAAAAAAATGACAAAATAAATGCTATTTGGTAATTTCCTTCATAGGGAAGACATGTAGCATTGTTAGAAAAAAAAAAAAAAAAAGGATTAAAGTCCGAATGCACATGGTGGGATTCAAATTTTGGCTCTCTGGTTTGCATGGAAAAAGCTTAGTCACTTGTGCTAAACTCATTCTTAAGTTTTGTCTTCCTTGATTTAATATATAATGCTTCCAAGTTTTTCTTTTTAACACTTATTTAATTTTAATCTTTACCCCAAATATATATATATATATATATATATTGCCTTCTTTTCTCATATAAATGTAAATACCTACAAAAGAATTTTCCACTAAGATATAATTATTAAAAGGAAATTTTCATGAATATTACACTAATATTATGAGAAATAATTTAATTTGTTGCACAGTTGCCCTTGCTTAACAATGTTTAAAGGAGTTTGGGCTTTGAGCATTATCATAAATTTGTTATAAAACTCGTTATGATCGACCAATTTACCAACAATTACAATATCATTAAAATTTTACAATCTGAGTTGGTCTGACTTAATATTTATAATACATTAAAAAGACATGATTTTAAATATCAAATTTAATTAATATATAATACTTTATTTTTATTTTTTGGTTATTTTAGGAGAATAAAATATTCTGTTTGACTATTTAATAAGTACCAAAATGTTGATTAAACGGTAGTTTAAATAGAGTTATATATAGACGTTTCCCCATAAAGCCATCACCTGCCTTGGTTTTTAATAGTAAGTTAGACTTTTATGTTAGTAAACTAAAATTTTAAAAATCATATATCATAATTTTCTCTTAATCCTTTCTATTTGTTATATTTTTATTTTTTCATTCGTTCACTTTATTTCATATCTTTTTTAATTTTTCTAAGATAGTTGACTATATTCTTTTTAATGTGTTTTAACTAGTCTTTTCTATTTGCATCATCACAAATTATGTAGTCTCTTTTTATTAATAGATTTTATAATTCATAAAAGCTAGTTAATGAAATGCATGACATAAAATAAAATTTGTTAAAAATTTTTGTTCATTTTCATACATTTTGTTCATATATATTGTTACATTACACAAAATTATTAATATAATATATTATAATCTATAATCTTGGCCCCCATGAAAATAATTTTTCCTCTGCCCCCTAATTTAATGGTCACAAATTTCTACCGTAGAAAAGTGCAAAAACTCTTTACTGTAATGGATCCATAGGCAAGCAATAATAGTGTGCATCAATAATATTTTAGCCAAATTCTGATCCAAATTAATTAATAGATGTAGGATATACTAATCTATTATCAATTATATATAAGTAAAGTAGGCTCCCTTTAATGTTGGAGCTAAGTTGATTGAAAAGCTTTAGTTGATCAAACCCTCATCTCCTCGTGCGATGAATCTTTACCTTTTTTATACATGTATCAAGAAGTTTTTGAAGTGCATAAATTTTTTGTAGTAGATGAGAAAAATTATGAATTACTTAGTTAATTGCCACTTAAATAAGGAATTTTTCAAAATCTAAGAGTTTTTTTAAAATAACAATAAAATTAATGAATTTTTCACTGTCAACTAAAAAAAGTTTGAAGTAATTAATTAATGAATTATTTAACTGTATTTTAAACTATGAATTCTTTGAGAAGCTTTAGGAGTGAATGAGAAAATTAATGAATTAATTAACTATCTTTTAAATTCAGAATTTTTTAAAGTTTGAATAATTTTTAAAGTCAACGAAAAAATAATGCATTAATTGATTAATTGTCACTTAAACTTTATAACAAGGGATTATAAATTTAACTTGGTATAATCCAAAATTAAAGTAAGAGAAAATGATATGTGATTGAATGGTTCATTCAATAGTTGATATAGTTCAAAGTTAGAAGTAGAGTCAAATATGATTATATTAGTTTATGTTATTTTATAGTCCTTCAAAAAGAGCAATAACAAGAGTTGCTTCATATACAAAATAATATCTTCTATGATAGTGCTTTATCAATGAAGCCAATAATTTAAAAAGACGAAAACCTCATTTTGGTCCTCCACTCAATCCCCTATTTCTGTTTTAGTCCTTTACTCTTTTGAAATTCTATTTTAGTCCTTCACTCAATCAGGCATATTCCAAGTTAGTCATTATGCGATCCCACTATTAATAAACTAGTTATGTGGCATGTTTACTGCTGACGTGTAATGTTAAGCATAGATGTGGAAAAAAAATTTAGTCCCTCTTCCCTTGTCACATGCTAGCTCACCCTAAAAGTCTAAACCCACCCCCTACGCAAACATTTTAAGTAAGAAGAGGACATCTAAAGTTCGCTGCCATCCCACTAGCATCTTCTCTGCTACCATCAAGATAGAGAAGCTCTCTGCTACAACCTCGCTAGTGTTCTTCTTTGTTTCCTAAGTAGAAGAAGCTTTCTACTGCCATCGCATCGGAAAAGCTCTATGTTGCTATGTTTTTCTAATGTTTTTTATTGATGTCCTAGGCAAGATATTTCGGTGATAAAGTTCATAGGAAAAAGAATTTTTTGAAGACCATCTTGAGCAGAAGAATGGGTTTGTATTCATATCTTTTCACTTTTAAATCTTACAAAAAATAAGCAAAAAATATGCATTAGGAAATAAATTCTAGTAACTTTATCAATTCACGGGGCGTTATTTTTTTTCTCTTTCTCCAAGGTAATACTATGTGATAAATACTTCTAAAACAACACAAATCTTGGTTGTTGGTGCTTAATACTTGGGGAGTGTTCTAGGGAACTTGATTATAGAAATGGTTGTTTATGTGCAAAGCTGATATTTAATCACTTTATGATTAGATTGGATAAAAATAGAAATTTGTACCTATTTGATGTTGTCTTGGAAGAGTTTTTTTTAATGGTATGGTTGATAGAAGTGAAATTGAAAGTAATTAAAGTAAGGGATGTAGTATCAGTTATGTCCAAATAGTCGAATACCTTCTTTCATTCTTTTCATTTCATCCCTCCAAGCACTTCCTAAGGGTTTTATGGATCTAGAGGATGGAGGGGGAGGTAGAGAGTGCAGTGGGAAAGAGGTTAAAATCTTATTTATAACTTACGGATATAATGAGGAGGGATATTATTTAAATGTACAATATCATTTCATTGTCAACATTCATTTTTTCCTTCTTCTTATAAGAGTTTTGTTATCAACATTTCGATAACTATATCCTTATTCTTTTCCCCTCCAAACTCTAAAATATATCCTAAGTCTTTGGTATTTATTGCAGCTCTGAACAGTCCAATTTTGCAATAGTTTGTGTATAAATTATATTTTTTAATTGGACGCTTGTCTTTGAACAGTTTTGATTATGGGATGTTTATGGTATGTTGACTTTTATAATAGAGGCTGGGGGTTTTGTTTCAACCAGCTAAGACATCAATTTCAACTATAAAGATGCTTTTGGTTTATAATAATTGTTCCTGCTATGAAAAACTTTTCTATTCAAATCAACAAGTTGGTAGCTATTCATTGTATTGTGTTACAGCCAAGAATATTTCAGGGCAAAAAGCATCTTGAACTGATTTCCTATTCTTAATTGCTTGGAATTTCTCAAATTCTTCAAAAAAAAAAAGGGTGTAATATTTGCATAATGACCAAATCCAATTCTAGTGTTTCCTTTCGGTAACATATGTACAAGTTATGCCTTATCAGATTGGCTAAGTGAGCCTTTGTTTATTGAGTACTATTTTCAATATGATTGCAAAGTTAAATGTCTCTTTACCATTCTTTGCCGGAACACATACCTTACTTCTGACACATGACAGCCAAGAAGATCATGAGGTTGAGAGTTGACTATGACTATTTTTCATCATTAAGTTAAAAAAATAATTTTTTTCATTTAGTCGCCTTATTTTTCTTATCTCTCATGTAATGTAAGGTCATGATCATTTAAACACCTCACTTGACATAATATAATTTAAATTCCACATAGCTATTAACTGATGATATAGATTTATGTCACATGCATCTTAGCATAATTTGTTTTACACCATTCCTAGTTAGAAATGAAAGTAACAATGGTAGTTTGAATTAGATGCCCTCATGAGGGAGAAAAATGCCCAGAAAGATGCCTTCACTTTCCATTTTACATTAGATAGTTGCATAAATAACCTACCACTAACAAACATAAATAACAATATCTAATTGGAATTGTGGTTGTTCTTTTAGTTTTCATTCTCTAGTGTTAAACATGTTGTGGCATGATTGCTAGTGTTAAACTTGGTATTGTGGTTGTTCTTTTAACTTTCTTTCTCTAGTGTTAAACTTGCTATGGCATACTTGCACTGAGCTGAGATATTACTTGTGAAAATTTGTCATTATTTGTTCACTGAATTAGCATATACCAAATTAGCATCTTGGATTAAACTAACTTGCTCACTATTTTTTGTCAAACATAAATAGATCGGAATGCAGATTTGAATGAAGATGCAAAATGAGGCAAATGGGTGATAGTGGAGGATCCTCTGACAGATGGAATTAGATACACTGCTTGTGCAATTTAAGAATTTTTCTCTATATTATTGTTTGGTTGAATGGAACCCTCTGGTGACAATAGGGCTATCAATCCATATTATTGTTATAGTGATCCATATTATGCAGTGTAAGGATCCTTATCATTGGGATTGCAATTGTGATTATATTGCTTTTATTCCTTACAATGAAAGTGTCTGGTCCTTTGGACCAGCCTAAGTCTTGTAGCATGTGATATAATATGACTTTTTATTTTTAATGTCAGTGCAGTTTATAAAAATTTTATACAATGCAAGTAACGTAATATTGAGATAGTGAAAAGCTTCAAACTAGAGATAACTATCATGCAATTCAGGACACTATAAGATATTTCCCAATCAACTTTCTTTCTCTAGTCCACCAGAGAACGCATATAATAATTGAACATCAACATAGAGATGTTAATGCATCAGTGCATATAAGCCAAAAGCTATCAGGAATATTGAACAACACGTTACGACGCTAAATCTTCAAGGTTTGGATAATGAAACAGATATCAAATATAATTGATCAAAATTAGTGCTTAATACAAATTTGAACTTAAAAACGTGGTCGAAAATTGGCTAGGTAACATAAATAGCCCAAAGTGCTTCAAATAATAGAACACTGTAAGACTGGATATATATTATTGTCGGTGTATTCCTCAGATCTGCTTCTATACTGTTCAATTTCAATTTCTTTCCCATGCTGGCCACACTCTACTTAAACTTCAATTTCTTCTAACATCTTTTCACTTGTGCCAACTATACTAGGAAAATAATCAAAAGTATTAATGAATTAAAGCTCACCTATAAGGGAAATGAATTAAAGTTCATAATTAAGATAATAATATTAAAATATACTTTGTCCATGCTTAAGCTAAATTAATATTTTTTTAATTAAAATAATGGTTCACAGTGTTAAGGGTTGATTGCTGAAGTGCAAAATTATTTGGTATATTCTTTATAAGTCATATTCGAATGTTTTCAAGTTTTTAGACTATGTGACTACTACTTTTCATTATCCCAACAATCAATCATGAAATGTTCAAATTGTATGTATTACGTGCTGAGTAACCTCCTATGAACAATGTGGTAAATCCATCAACATTGAGGTGTAAAGACAAGATCTCCCTGGCCTTTTAAAATAACTGGCACATTTGACCAGCTTTGGTATGTCTACAATATTCTTTAGGTTATGTATTTTTTAAAATGATCAAATATTAATTTATAATTATGCCAAGTGTCGTAACCGACCTTTCGGCAGAATAGAATAAAAAGTTTAAAATCGATTCCCAAAAACGGAATTTTGAAAATCAATTTATTTGGAGTCGCCACCAAAATTTTTAATGGAAAACTTTGGAAAACCAATTTAAAACAAAACGAAAAGGGCGAAATGGTCTGCGAAATCAGAGATGGGTTCAGGAGTCTATTTGAGTGTGGGGAAGGTGTTAGGCACCCCACAACACCCACCCATAAGGACGGTTACCTTAAACTAGTCAGTTGAAATAGAATATGTCCTTTAATTAACCTCAATTACCCTTTTATTGACATGGATGCATGTTAGACATAGGAGACAAAAAAGCGAGAATGCATACAAACAGATAGATATTTACAAAGGACGGACTTGACCTAGGATGAGAGCCTAGGGCCTACGTACCCTGCGATAGGGATCAAAGTCCACGTAGTTCGACCAAGAGGCATGTTTGGGGGTTGGTGGTTTTTTGATTTGTGATGAGAATAGGAGGACTTTAATTAAAACAGATCATCGTAAACAAAACGGGATTGGAATTTGGTTTGTATGTTTTAATTTACTACAATCTGATTAACCTCGTTCTCCTGACCTCTTCATATTTTCTCTCTTAAATTTTTTTTTATTATTATTATTTTTTGAGTTTTGGGAGTCTTGGGGGTTTATATTTCGGGAATTAATGTATAATTTATAATGAAAGGAATATATATATATATTTTTTATGAATTCTTGAATTTATTGTTGGTGAATATTGATTATTATTATTATTGATTATTGGTAAATAATTTAATTCAAGTGCTATTATTTATTTGTTTATCTGTTTATTTTTGAACGAATATATGCTAATTTTTGGGTTCTATTGAAATTAAAATCTCACACGAGCCTGGGAAGCCGAGGAGAGAAAAGTATTCTCACACTATTCATTTTGTATAAATATTTAATCAAAGTTAATATTTAATTATTGTCCATTTATTTATTTTTTTGTATTGTTATTATTATCATTAATATTATTATTATTTCTGAATTAATTATAGGGATTTAAGGAGATTAGAACCTCACATAATCCCACGCAATCGAGGAGAATGATATTCTCACACGATAATTTTGTAAATAATAGGAAATGTTTAATTAAAGCAAATCTTTTAATTATTTATTATTTATTATTCTTTTTTTTTTTAAAAAAAAAACAAAGGTATGCTAACTTCAAGGATCTAAGGAGATTAAAATCTCACACGATCCCAGGTAATCGGGGAGAATAATATTCTCACATGATAATTTTGCAAATAATGGGAAATAGTTCATTAAAGCAAACATTTTAATTATGATTATTATTATGATTTAATCAAAATTAATATTTAATTGTCATTCATTTATTTTTCACCATTCATTCATTAATATTTCATTAATATTATTATCACTTTTCAATTATTCAACTAGTTGTAAGGATTTAAGGAGATTAACATCTCACATAATCCCTGGCAATCGAGGAGAATAAAATTTTCACACGATAATTTTATGCATCATGACAATATTTATTAATTATCATTCACTTATTTTTCACCATTCAATCATTAATATTTCATTAGTATTATTATTGCTTTTCAATTATTTAATTCATTGTAAGGATTTAAGGAGATTAATATCTCACATAATCCCCGGTAATCGAAGAGAATAAAATTCTCACACGATAATTTTACGCGTGATAGCAATATTTCTCAATTATCATTCACTTATTTTTTGACCATTCATTCATTAATATTTCATTAATATTATTATCACTTTTTCAATTATTCAACTAATTGTAAGGATTTAAGGAGATTAACATCTCACATAATCCCTGGCAATTGAGGAGAACAAAATTTTCACACAATAATTTCATAAATAATGGAAATTTATTAAATTAAATTAATTATTATTGTTTTGAAAACAAATGTGCTAATCTTAAAAAGATCTAAGAAGATTAAAATCTCACATGATCTTATGCAATCAAGGAGGACAAAATCCTCACACGATAATTTCATAAATAATGAAAAATTATTAAATTAAATTAAATATTTAGTTATTATTGTTTTGTATTAATATTATTATTTGCAACAAATATGTATTAATCTTTTTTTGGGATCTAAGGGGATCAAAATCTCACACGATCCCAAACATCCGAGGAGAACAATATTCTCACTCGATAATTTATTTAAAACTTTACATATAAAGCCAAGAAAAAATTATTAATCCCATATACAAATAACAATACTAATAATAAATAATAACACATTAATTAACTAATCAATTAACTAATAAACCAGAAAACAAAGAAGCTGAACAGAGACACACGAAATGCACTGTAGCATGAACGTCCACATGCATGCGTGAGGATTACCTGGCTTCGTCTCAGTGGGCTGCTCTTCCCAGTGACTCTCCTCCTTCAGCGGTTCTACTCGGCTTTCCTTGGTTCACCGTAGCTCCTCCCCTTGGCAGTCTTTCTCCCTCCTCGGATCACTGCAAATCCTTCTCGGTCTCCTTTAGCTTTCAGCGTCTCACTCTCGGTTTACAGGGCTCCTCTCCTACCCTTCAGTAGCCTCTTCTTCCTCTTAATTCCCACGAAAGCACCTTAGCTCCATCTTGCTCTGTGTCTCCCTCCAGCAGCTTTCCTTTCCACCCTTCTCTCTCTACTTCTCTCTCTCTCTAGGTCTGCAGTGGGCAACTCTGTTGAACTCTGTTTTGTTCTGCCAAAACAGAGGATTTTACTCCACATGGATGGCTTTCAGTTCTGCTCCTTCTTGGCTTGTATTCGATTCAGTTTTTTTCTTCCTCCTCTCGGTTTGATTCTCGTCTGCTCGGTCTGTTGTTGTGGCTTCAGTTCATCACTGTAGCTCAGATTTTTCTCCCTGGCTTCAGCTCATATCTTCTCGGTTTCAACTAGTTTAGCTTCTATACTCTCACGGCCTGCACCTCCTGCTCTTCTCTCGGTTTCTCTTTTCTCTCCACGAGCTGCCTCCTCTTCCTTTCCTCTCGGTTTCTCTTTTCTCTCCCCGAGCTACCTCTTATTTCTTCAGCGTTGTTCCTCCTTTCTTTCTCCCTCTTCTCTTCTCTTCTCTTCAGCTCCATGAGCTGCCTCCTCTTTTCTCCTCCTCATTTTTCCTCTTGGTTACGTTGCTCTCCCTTTCTTCTCTTCAACTCCTTTTCCTCTCGGTTACGTTGCTCTCCTTCTTTTCTCTTCAGCTCCTTTTTCCTTTCGGTTACGTTGCTCTCCCTCTCTTCTCTTCAGCTCCTTTTCCTCTCAGTTACGTTGCTCTCCATCTCTTCTCTTCAGCTCCCTTTTTCCCAGCCGAGGTCTTCTCTCCTTTATACTCCAGCCTACCTCCCTTTTTCTGCCATGTTGCTCCCTTTTCTTCTTACTTTTCCTGCAACCTCTAGCCACTCCATTTACTGCTCATGGTCCCCTGCTTTTTCTGCCATTTCCAGCCATGCCACTCTCTCCTTTCTCTGCACCAGCCGCTCCACTTTCTACCTCCTCTGAAAAACTAGCTCCCTCTTGCTTTTTTGTCCTCCTTGTCCTCTTGTGCATGTGTGTGCATGAGTGTATGCATGTGGGAGTGAGTGAGTGTGTGTGAGAGTGTGAGTGTGAGTATGTGAGGATGTGTGTCCGTGAGTGAGAGTGTGAGTGTGTGAGAGTGATGTGTGTCATGTGTGTGAGGGCAAGTGAGCATGTGGGAGCAAGTGAGCATGTAAGAGTGTGTGAGTGTGAGCAAGTGAGAGTGTTTTGCAATTTCATTTTAATTAGGTGGCCTTATTCATTTTATTTCTTTACAAGATGATTGCCATGTCTCTTCTTCAAACATATATTTTGAATTTTCCTTTTTATTATTTTTGGTTCTTATATTTGGTTTTTTTCCATATTATATTTTTTTGCCTTTTGCAATTTTGTTTTAATTAATTAATTAATTAATTATTTATTTATTTATTTTGAATTTTTTAATTCTATTTATTATTATTACCATGATTATTATTATTGTTAATTCGGGTGGGGTGTTCACACCAAGTCAATGATATATCTTATATTCTTTCATAGATATACAACTAATATTAATTTATCACTCATGCCCCAGTGCCTTTCTTAAACAAAAATACAAACCTCAAGAACTAAAAAATCAGCAAACTTGCATTTATGATTTGCGTCTGATGAGAAAATTTTCAAAACCTAAGGGCTGATCCTAGTCTTTCCCACCATTTCAGAACCAGGGAGATGAGTTAAAATGTGTAGGCTCAAGCTTAGGCATATTGACCCCAATACTATTTTAATTAATAAAACAATAAATAAGTCACATATGCATAAAAACTTCAGGCAACCAAGGCATACATGTCATAAAAAGGGGTATGGGGAACATATATAAAGGGGTACTTTAGTAATATAATATTCTTTCACTATGAATCACTCTAGATCAAGAAAAAACTATAGAAATTTGATTCATTCTCACTTTATATAGGGAAGATAACTACATAAAGAGGCATCACATGAACAAGAACGTGAATGTACAATAATATGATAAGAATCCTCATATTTTATTCTTTCACATATCCCCACCATGATAAGAACCTTTCTTCTATTTTTCTTATGGCCCTACTGACAGTATTTTCTAATCATTTTCTCCATCCCCCATAGTGGTTTAACTCAGTACCTCTACAAATTAAAGACGATGAGGTACTGTAGTGGAGGGTAATGTCAGGATGTTTTGGGTGAGCAACTTTAATTATTATATCCTTAATTATGATGTCTAAGAATAACTAAAGACATCAATCATTATGTTTTTTCATCATGATTATGATCAATATTTCTCACTTTTTTGACTCTTCATCAACAATTTAATGGGATAATTAATAATTCATATTGGGCTGTAGGTTGGGGTCTCTACCTAAAGGTACTTATGAATAATCCAATCTAATACTGATTATTCACAATGTTAATAAGGACTTGATCCATTCAAGGTTTTATACCTATAATATTAATTTTTCCAATTATCAATCATCAGAGGCTAATTTAATAATAGAATTAATGTTAATCCATGTAATAATTGAAATAATTCCAACAATCTCCCACTTGGATAGCATTAATCAAATTATAAGGTTAACCAATGATAGTGACAAAATTAAGCAATCAATATTCTCATAGTTACGCAAATGTGGGTACAAATATACTACACCATGCAAAATTCAGAAATGAAACTACACAATGATCATTGGATCTAATAGGGAAACAAGTGATATTATTATCATTATAAATTAGTTTCAATATCCAAGCAGAATGAAATACAAAATGGTATTTCATATGTCATATTACATTACAAAGAGTCCCTATAGAACTTAACTCAAACCCCTTTAAACCAAGGCAACATCAAAATTTTCAACAACACCCTTATGAATCACATGATTTTTTAAGACTCCTACGGATAAGCCTTTAGTCAACAGATTTGCCAATATATGTTCACCAGGTATGTGAACCAAATGAATATGAGATTCAATAATCTTTTCTCTAACAAACAAGAACTCCACATCAAAATGTTTAGTACAACTAGAGTTCCTATAATTCTTAGAAAAACTAACAACACATGAGCTATCGTAGTATATGGTCAGAGGTTGTGATATAGAATTAATAAGATTCATGCCGAATATTATTTTTCTCAACCACATGGCTTAGCGGGTAGCCTTATAACAAGTGATATATTCTACTTCCATAGTTGAGGTAGTTGTTATTGATTATTTACAGCTTTTCCATAAAACAGCTCCTCCTGACATCATAAATATGTAACCAGTAGTAGACTTACGATCATCAATACATGATTCATAGTCTGAATCAAAATATCCTATTAATTCAAACAATTTAGATCTTTTGAAAGTCAACATGTAATGCTTTGTAGCCTAAAGGTATCTCATGACTTTCTTTGCAACCTTCCAATGATTATGTCTAGGATTACTCAAATATTTGCCAAGCACACCAACAACATAAGCAATGTCCGTACGTGTGCACACTTAGGCATACATCAAGCTACCAATAGTAGAAGCATAAGGAACTTTGCCCATTAAGGTCCACTCATCATCATTCTTAGGACATGATTCCTTCGACAACCTATCACCTTTCTACACAGGTGCAACACAAGGAGAGTAAGAATGCATATTAAATTTCTTTAGCACTTAATCAATGTATGTTGCCTAAGATAAACCAAGAATGCCACGAGATATGTCATGATGAATCTGAATTCCAGGGACAAATGAAGGCTCACCTTGATCTTTCATGTCAAAGTGGCAAGACAAATATATGTTTTGTCTCATCTAGTAAGCTCACAAAGTTACTGGTTAACAGGATGTCATTCATATATAGCACAAGAATCCCAAAATTATCTCCTTCAAGATTTTGATAAATACATTGATTAGAAACATTCTCCATGAATCCACGTAAGGTGATTACCTCATTGAATTTTAGAAACCATTGTCTTAAGGTTTGTTTTAACCCATAGATGGATCTTTTCAATTTACAAACTAAGTGTTCTTTCTCAAATTCAATAAATCCATTTGATTGTTTCATGTACACCTCCTCATGTAAAATTCCATTTAGAAATGTTGTTTTGACATCCATCTGGTGAAGTTCAAGGTTCAACTGTGCAACTAGAGCCACCACAACTTTAAAGGCATCTTTAATAGATATTGGCGAGAAGGTTTCTGTCTAATCAATTCCTTTTCTTTAATTGTAGGCTTTGGCTACAAGTCTAAGTTTGTACCTTTCAACTTCACCATTAGCTCTACTTTTTGTCTTGAAAATGCATTTGCAACCAGCTGCTTGTGTTAATGATGTTTGACTTAAATTCCTACAAATATACGATATAGTCGTCTGGAATCGCAGGCCTAATGATGTTCAACTTAAATTCTTACAAATATATGATATAGTCATAGGGAATTGTAGGCCTACGTATCCTCTGTAATTATCTTTACATTATGAGTCAAGCAAATCGAGTTGACTTGCCCACTCACTTGGACCTATTGCAGACTCGTCCCAACTCATAATTGACTCGTCCAAACTTAGTGAAATCAATGAGTCAACTCCGAGTTAGGTGAATTCGCTCAACTAGTCTTCATTTCTCATTTTTCGGAAAAAATACACTTGTCAAGGCTTGAACATGTGTCCCTTCAACTTAATCCCAACACTCAATGCCACTCAACACAAAGTTGCTTTTGTAATATATATGTAAAATGTTATATATAATTACTACAATATGTAATGCTTGACTCTCTCTCTCTCTCTCTCTCTCTCTATATATATATATATATATATATTTTAAGCTATGATTTAACTGACTTGATATATTGAATAGTCAACAATTTTGGGGTCTCAGTCTAAACCAATCAAGCTTTAACATAGTGGAAAATTTAAGTATTTATTATTTAATATAGTTACCTAAAAATAACAAATTTATATATTATTCACACAAATTGCTGAAATTTGATGCATATATGGTTTGAAAATTAGGATTTCTAGTTAGCTAATTTGTGATAAAAGATCAATTTATATTTTCTATATTTCTTTTCTATAATGGTTAGGAAATTAGGATTTCTCTTTAGCTAATGCGAACTTATATATTGTTTTTATTTGATACTTAGTTATGTTAAATGAGTATTATTTTATCATGAATAACAAATTATGAAGCTTATTGAAATTTGTATATTGACTTGAATGAAAAGTATAGAATGTAGATTATGGATCATGAAATGAGTATTTATGTATGAAATTTTATGTATTTATATGATATAATTATGTTTAATATCCATTATTGTAAACTCTTACAATTTTATGTTATAAGTTTATGTTACGAGATCACCTTCCCCTTACGAGTTTACCTAGAATCGCGAGTTTGACAACTTTGGTCTCAACTCATCAACTGAATCCTCTATAGTAATTGCAGGAAGTTCTACAATTGGATTAGCCAGATTGTCAACAAAGTTCTTATCTCTTCCAATATAAACAACATTTGAAGGTGTTGAAACTAATAACGGTAACATCGCATCCTCATTATGCATATTAATAGCCCTAAAAACATAACTCCCACTATGAACACCCCCATCCCTAATTACTTAATTATTTAATTAATTGATTTTCTAATTAATTAATAATTAAGCAAATGTGAAAATAAAAATGACAGAGGCTCAAATGACATTCTTAAGTGAAGGCAATTTAAAATTCAAAATAAATAATGGGAGAACTTTAAGAGAAAAAAACCAAAATTTAAAAATAAGAATTAATTAATAATAATAATAATAAATCAAAATAACAAATCATAAAAGACACAAAATAGGAAAAATCCAAAAGTAAATATTAATGGTGATGATGACAAAAATAAAAATAAATAAATAAATAAATAAATAATAAATAATATATATATATATATATATATATATAGGAGGGGTTAAATTAAAAATAAATTAAATCAAATACCAAACACATATAATACAACACATATTGGCAGAACATGATGATTCTAGTACAGTTTTTATGGTGGCTGCAAGTGGACACTGCTCTGCAAACGCTATGGTCGCCTCTTCTCCGCAAGTTGCTATAGCCTATCTGAGGAAGTAATGGGCAGCATATGAGACTTAATAATGATAGTGGCTGAGAGCAGCTGGAAGAGGTGAGAATAAAAGAGGAGAAGAGAAGAGAGTCTCGGGGGGGTCAATTGAAAAAAAAACAGAGAAGAGTGGAGGCAGCTGGAAGAGAGACCGAAAGAGTTGGGAAATAACTGAAAAAAGAAGAATGACTGAGAGAGTTGAGAGAAACTGAGCTACAGCTGTGATGAGCAAAAAAAAAGGATGTAGTAATGAGCAAAAGTGAGAGGAGCTGAATCAGGTTGGAGCAGAGCAACGTTAACGAGGAGAAACCAAGCTACAACTGTGACGAGCAAAGAGGTGGATGCAGTAATGAGCAGAAATAAGAAGACAGTGACGAGTTGGACCAAGCTGGAGCTGAGAAGCAAATTGAGCAACATCGAGCTGAAGCCGTGAACGTCTTCCTCTATTCTGAGCAGCTTGAACAGGGGCTAACAGAGGTGAACAAACCATTGAAGACCATTGGAGCTCACTTTGTTCTGAAGCCAAGAAGGAAGAGAGTTGTTGTAGATTTTCTTCTGATGTCGTGAAAGACAAGGAAGAGGGAAAAAGAAGATATATATATATATATATTGAAGACCGCTAGAGCTCACTTCGTTCTGAAGTTGAGAAGGAAGAGAGTTGCTGCAAATTTTCTTCTGATGCCGCGAAAGAGAAGGAAGAGGGAGAAAGAGTAAGATCTTCCTAATGCTTTCATGCTTATATATATGTACTATACATGTGTTTATCTATATATGTGAATAGGTATATATGTATATTTGCCTCTTGATACTTATTCTCTTCTCATGCTATATGTTATACATATGTATATATAGGGATATATATATATATATATATATGTAAATATACCATTAACCTCTTATGCATATTTGCCGTTTTTTTCCTCGCCATGCTTATGTATATATATATTATACAGGTGTTTATATATATATAGGAATATGTATATGTGTATATTTACCTCTTGATGCTTATTCTCTTTTCACGCCATATGCTATACATGTGTATATAAAGAGATATGTATATATATATATATGTACATATACCACTTACCTCCTTATGCATGTTTTTTGTTTTTCTTCCTCGTCATGCTTATGTATATATATATTAAACAGGTGTTTATATATATATATAGGTATATGTATATGTGTATATTTGCCTCCTAATGCTTATTCTCTTTTCACGCCATATGCTATACATGTGCACATAAAGAGATATATATATATATATATATATATGTACATATACCACTTACCTCTTGATGCATGTTTTTTGTTTTTCTTCCTCGCCATGCTTATGTATATATATATTATATAGGTGTTTATATATATATAGGTATATGTGTATGTGTATATTTACCTCCTGATGCTTATTCTCTTTTCACGCCATATGCTATACATGTGTATATAAAGAGAGAGAGATATATATATATATATGTACATATACCACTTGCCTCCTGATGCATGTTTTTGTGTTTTTTTCTTTCTTTTTGCTATGTTTATATATATATATATACTATACGTGTGTTTATATATATATATGTGTGTGTGTGTGTGTGTGTGTACATGTATGTATGAATATAGAGGTATATATATATATATATATTTGCTGCTTCCTGATACATGTTTGTCTCCTCGTCATGCCTATATATATATATATATACTATACATGTGTTTATATATATATATATATATATTTATGTATCTGCATATGTGTAAATATAGAGATGTACACATATATATATCTGTTGCTTCTTGATGCACGTTTGTTTCCTCGTCATACGTTGATATATAATATACTATACATGTGTTCATATGTATATACATATTTGTGTATGTGTAAACATAGAGGTATATATATGTATATATGCATGGATGTACTTCATTTGCCTCTCGGTGCTTGTCTCCTGTCAATATGAGATTAATTTTTGGCTTTATAAACAAGATTCTAAGAAAATCGAGTGAGAATATTGTTCTCCTCGGGCAATTGGGATCATGTGAGATTTTAATCTCTTTAGGTCCCTAAAATTAATACATATTTGTTTTAAATAACTAACAGTTATAATAATAAAAAATATAATACTTTAATCGAATAGTTGCTATTATTCAACAAAAATCACCGAGTGAGAATATTGTTCTCCTCGGATGATTGGGATCATGTGAGATCTTATTCTCTTTAGATCCCTGAAATTAATATATATTTGTTTTAAATAACAGTAACAATAATACAAAAAAATAACTAAATATTTTTTATTATTTACAAAAATTATCGTGTGAGAACATTGTTCTCCTCGATTGCGTGGGATCATGTGAGATTTTAATCTCCTTAGATCCCCAAAATTAGTACCCATTTTGTTTAAAAATAATAATTATTATATATTCATTTTAATTAAATATTTTCCCTTATTTACGAAAATCACCGAGTGAAAATATTGTTCTCCTCGGATGATTAGGATCATGTGAGGTTTTAATTTCCTCAGATCCCTAAAATTAGTACACATTTTTTAAAAAGTAATAATAATTAAGTATTTACTTTAATTAAATATTTTCCATTATCTGTGAAATTATCATGTGAGAATATTGTTCTCCTTGAATGCTTAGGGTTGTGTGAGATTTGAGTCTCCTTAGACCCCTGAAATTAGTACATACTCATTTTAAAATAATAATAACAATAATGATAATAATGCAACAATAAATATCTTAATTAATTTTCTTTTTTCACAAAATGGTTAAATTCATTCTTTATAATTATTTCGTTTAAATTTTAAAATAAAGATTTAAAATACAAAACTGAACCAAAAAAAAAAATGAAGAGATCAAGAGAGTGAGATTAATCATGTTGTCGTAAATTAAAACACACAGACTAAATCCCAATTCCATTTTCTTTACGAAAATTTGCTTAATTTAAACCTTCCTGTTCTCATCACAAAATTTACAAATCATCAACCAATAAACATGCTATTTTAATCGAACTACGTGGACTTTGATCCCTATTGTAGGGTACGTAGGCCTTAGGCTTTCATCCTAGGTCAAGTTCGCCCTTTATAAATATCTATCTGTTTGCTTTCATTCTTGTTGTTTTGTCTCCTCTGTTTAACGGGCATGTATGTCGATAAAAAGGGTAATTGAGATAAATTTAAAACCCATATTCTATTTCAACTCACTAGTTTAAGGTAACCGTCCTTATGGACGGGTGTTGTAGGGTGCCTAACACTTTCCCCACATTCAAATAGACTCCTGAACTCATCTCTGATTTCGCAGACCATATTGTCATTTTTATTTTAAATTGGTTTCCCAAAGTTTTCCATTAAAAATTTTGGTAACGACTCCAAATAAATTGATTTTCGAGTTTCATTTTGGGAATCAATTTTAAGCTTTTTTATTTCCTTTCACCAAAAGGTCGGTTACGACAGTTTGGTGACTCCAATGGGGATATGTTCAAGAGTTAAGTCTATTTAATTAGTCAGCTGAAATAATATGGCTTTTTGTTATCTAGATTACCCTTGTCATGTTTTGGCTTAATTATTTATTCTTCTTCGTTGTTTTTATGTTTATTTATTTCTTGTGGTTACATGTTATGCCTATATGTCCTTATGTATTTGCCATTTATTTTTACTATTTGTATAGGTATATATCTTCTTTTTTTTTTAGTCATATAACATAAAATTCCTCTTTTACCATATAATTTTGTTAGTTTATTTGTAATACATGTGCTAGGATAGATAACATGTGGAACAAAACCTTAGGGTAGATGACTCTTATCTGTATTGTAAGTTCTTGGTTTCTCTTGCAGTTTATCTGTTTGACATATGACGGTTGGGTAAACTATAGGTTCAAAGGTTTGTATGCTCCCTTCACACACTTAGCACATTCACGTTGTACCTCACACACCTTTTGGGCTTTATACCTGGGTCCTCGCTCGCTTTAGGTTAGTAGAGGTTTATATTGGTTTCCCTATGGAGCTTCTCGTTTCCAGAGGTTACCTTGAAGACCTTGCTCAGGTTGTGTCTCATTATGTGAATTTGACTAGAGTAGGATTCTGTCCTCTTTTAGTCCAATTCATGTCGCGAGATCCTCACTCTTATGAGTGGGGGCAATCTGGGAACCAGTAATTCTCTAAGGTATTAGACCTATCCTTAGAACTATGCACATTAGTTGATCAAACTTGATAGATAACCTTCCGAGAGCCTATCATCTTTAGGGTAACTTTTCCTCATTTAGGGTTGACCCAGTTAGGACACCAAGGGAGCATATTTCACTTTGATTTTGCATGTTATCATATCATTCATGGCATAGTTACATGTTTTTAAAATAAATTTTTTAGCTAGTTTTAATTGTCAAAATGTCTCCATTTGATGCATTATTAACCTAAGAAATGAGCTAAAGTTGAAAATATGCTCTGTGTGGGAGTTTAGCCTGATAGTGCATTAATGGAGTTGGTAATTTTTTTTTTTAAAAAAAAATCAATAACTTTGGCAAAAATGATATATCAATAGATTATTTAGTTCACTTATCTAAGCCTTGCCTATGTGAAGACCTACTTTTCCTTGGGATTGAGAGTTTTATTTATTACTCCCAATGAATCAATAAGGCTCTTGGTGATTAATAGTGAATAAAGTGCTAAATAATCTATTGATTAAAGAAGTTTATGTGCCCATCCCACTTTATTTCTAACCAATGGACTTGTCACAGCTAGAATCATCATTTCTGTTGATTGGCGTAAAGATATGATGGAATCATCGAACACCACACAACCTCAAGACACAAGTCCAACAGGGATAATTTCGATTGGGAAGAGAGTTAAAGTGAAGGTAGAAGCTGAATCAGTTGAAAGCTTAATTACTATGAATGGGAAACTTAGAGGGGAGCAACTCTGCTATTTTCAAAAGGATTATGGAGACATGTTGGATTTATTATCAGTCCCTATCCAGCCTGATGCACTTATAGTCTTAGCCTAACATTGGGATGATTCATTGAGATGCTTCACATTTCCAACCTTCCAGCTTGTACCCACGTTAGAGGAATACAGAGGCTTGATGAAAATGCCTGTTAATAAAGATACTCTTGTCTATTTGTACACTGGATACCTCCCTTCCAAGTGTGTGGTGGCTCAAATTCAGGGGGAGGAACCTACACAAGTACAATCATGCTGCTCTGGGGCAACAGAAGGTTTATCTAGGAAATATTTAAAGAAAAGGTTGGAGGCATTAGCTGAGAAAGGGAATTAGGTTGTTTTGATAAGAGTCCTCGCCTTGGCGGTATATGGGTTAGTATTATTCCCATCGGCAGTAGGGGTAGTTAATCTGGCAGCGGTAAGTGTCCTGTGGATGGTAGAAAATCACCAGGTGAATCCAATGTCAGCGCTTTTAGCAGAAACATTTCTAACATTGAGTTTTTACCATAGAGAGAAGAAAGGAAAATTGAAGTGCTGTTTGTAGCTGTTGAACATGTGATGGGTTAATCATGTCTATGGTAGGGAATACCAACTCAGTACGAGATTTGACACCATCCATCACCTGATTCGAGATTATCCATGCCGTGAAGGGTCAATTCCACTACCAACAAGAATGAACCGTGATAAGTGGATCAAAAAGATAGAAGAGCTTGAAGATACCACCATTTGGTGGAAACTTTCTTAGTGGGAAAGCGAAGATATCATTTGCTGCTGTGGGAGCTTCCCTAATGTTCCCCTTATGGGTGCCCGAGGATGGATTAACTATAACCCTAGGATCGTGCATTGCCAATTTGCATACAAACAAGACATCCCGTCTAAAGAGGCTGTGCAAAGAGTCAATTTCTATTACGGTGATTCGTTGAAGGCAGAAATGACCCATAAGATAAGAGATGCATGGAATCATGTGGTGTGTAAAGGGAGGTTCGAGCTAGGAAAGCACACTGTGGCAACTACGAAAGGATATGAGGCTTAGCTCAAGGAAAGGACTAGTGGGACCCATCCACCCCTGGGGCCTCGCAATCCCTTGTTGAGTAACAACCTACAGGAGGTTAATGAGTGTTTGGCCAACCAATTAAAGGGTAAAAAGGCTGAGCTGCAAAGTTTAAAGGAATTAAGCAAGAGGTACTTGGAAAGCTTAGCCAAGTGATAAGAAGACGAGAGAGCAAAAAAAAGAAAAGAGTCAGAAATGAATACCGAGCTAAAGAGATTAAAGGAGGAAAATGATAAATTAAAAGACACAGTAAGGAGGGTTCATTGATGAGCTGAAGAAAGCAATAAGAAGGCTTTCAATTATCAAACTCAATTGTTAAAGGCTGTTAAAGAAAAGGATGCCATGATGAGGGAGGTGGAAGAACTTAAGTCTCCTAATGACCTCCAACAAGAAATCGAAATACTCGCCAAATGGTTGGAAGAAAAAACGAAGGAGGTGGCTTGTGTCAAGAGTGATAATGCGATAGCAGTACAAAACTTAATTGAATAGCTCAACCATCAAGCTGAAAAGGCTCGGTTGTGGGAGACTCACCATGAAAAGCAAGTGATTGAGAAAGAAATGTGGCTAGAGCGCTTCAGAAGGATAATTCTATTTGCCAATGATGCCATTCCTGAATTCACGTATGCGTATAGACAAGCTGAAGGGCACACCATCCCCGCAAAGACTCCTGCAGCTATAACTAAATTTTTCACCTTGTGTCATAACCTTATGGAGGATCTGAAGATGTTGATGAAATCTTAGATGAGTGAGAAAGGGAGACGACTTCCATATTTTGTAATATGAATTTGTAGGCTGGGTCACTTTTTGATGTATAACCTCAAATCAAGTAATGTAATCAAACATTTTGTTCTTAGTAAAATGCACGACATCTTCTTTGGGTTATCAGATATGTTCATTACTCATATGTGGAGTGTCAGAAATCATGCCAAAATGAATAGGTTGTGTGGTGCAAAATAGACCTACGCATGTAGACATTAAACATCCCTTGCGTTAGCTGTTAACTTTGATTCATTTAGTGATACAATATGTACCCTCAAGGATTCAAGGGTTCGAGATTCCTATGCCCTTTATGCCAAGTCAATATATTAACAAATAAAAATAAAATAAAATAAAAACATAAAATAAAAACCTAAGTGACTGCTTTATTATTACGGTCGATCATTTCTTTTTTCAAAATGTAGGTAAGAAGCCAACATTGCCCGAGTGGGAAAGAATTCGTCTAACCAAGCTCAGTTGTCAAGTCGAACATATCTAACCCAGACACGTGTTAGAGCTATGTCTACCGAAAATAATCTATCAGAGTTTGAGCAATGGTTAAAAGCCAAAGTAGGAGCATTGAAAGATCAAATGGGGACCATGCAGGCTAAAATGTTAGAAATGACGAAGTTGTTGCAAAACATGAACTCAAGTGTGGTTGCAAACAATATTTTGCCGAATGCCACTAACACCACAAATGTGGATCATGGGGTCCCTAATTCAAGTGTTGAGATACCAGGAGTAACTTCGAGTAGTCCCTTAGCCACAGGAGTGCCAGAATCAACATAAAGGCTTATGGCGGTAAGTCGACCCCTAAGTCCCCCGACTTTAGGAATGGAAGGACAAGGGTATCAAGAATGGAATCAGGGGAGCTCTTTCACCTATAATCTCCCTGGAGGAGAATTGGCTATCATGTTCATCGGTCCTACCCAGCTCACCGCTAATACTTGCCTCAAGGTGAAAGAGGATAATGAAAAGAAAGACTGAGAAGAAGATATAGCGGAGGTGAAGGAAAGGCTGCGAGCTTTACATAGGCCGACTAACTAAAAGTCTATGGAATTGGAGGAGTTATGCTTAGCCCTGGAGGTACCAATTCCTAAAAAATTTAAAGTACCTGAGTTTACTAAGTATGATGGTAGTGGAGATCCACACTATCATTTAAAGTCATACTGCACCAAAATGTTAGTATGGTATAGGGATGAAAGGTTCCTTATAAACTTCTTCCATGAGAGCTTGACTGGTGCAACATTACATTGGTTCATGAAACTAGATCACTTAAAACTAAAGAGGTGGAGAGATATTACTGATGTGTTGAAGAGGTAATACAGGTTCAACCTGAATACAGCTCCCACACGAGAGCACTTAAAAGGGGTTGAAAAAGAAAGGAATGGAAACCTTTAAGGAATACGCCCAAAGGTGGAGAGCCACAACAACTGAGGTTCAACCACCACTTATGGACTCAAAATTATGTTCCTATTTCATTCATACCTTGGGGGACCCGTATCGTAAAATCATGTTAGGGACCCATGTGAATGAGTTTGCTATCCTTATCTAAGTTGGGGAAAGAATAGACACTGATGCGTGTGATGGATTGTTTGAAAATACATCTACAGAAACCAGAAGGCCTATAAGCAATCGAAAGAAGGAAGGAGATGTCAGTAACATCCACGCTGTATACCAGCACCCTCGCCTCATACATAATCAATATCCCCAATCACCGTTTCATGGCTAGAACTTAGCCATAGCCTACCAGCTATGAGGTCTAACTATGAGCAGTCATATGAGTTACCAAACACTGCCACAATCCCATCTTGGACCATAACCAATAATGGTCCAAAGTAGAGGTTTAGGCCTACTTAATAGCCTCACAATGATAGGCCATTACCTAACTTCAATGTCAGTCAATCTGAGCTCTTTCACGACTTGGTGGCAAAAAAGCTTATGGGCCCTAAGCCTGTTAAGCCACTTGAGCCACCATTCCCTAGGTGGTATGACTCCAACGCTACTTGTGAGTATCACATGGGAGCTACTGGGCACAACATTGACAGGTGTGATGCCTTCAGGAGGCACGTTTTAGCGTTATTAGATAATAATCATATTGGCATGAAGGCGGGTGATGATCCCAACATTGTCACCAACCCCTTGGCAAATCATGATAAAGGGAAACACGTGTATATGATGGACGTAGAAGAGCCCGGCTCGAAAAACTTGACGGATGTATCATGCACCATGCGACAGTTATATGAAAGCTTAAAGGACGCTAACTATATTTCCACTCAGGATAAGGAGCAAAACATACCTAGAAGGTTACAGAACAATTATTGTGAGTTTCATGAAGGAGAAGTGGGGCACGACATTGAAGACTGTGGGCCATTTAAGGAGTTAGCACAGAGAATGATGACATTGGGAGTTCTGACCATCGAAAAGACTCAAGGACCCATTAAAGGGAACGTGTGTGTCACAGAGAAGGATGGTACCAAGACCAAGGGATTGTTTGGCCCTACAAAACCCAAGACCTCTTTCCTAGTGGTTAATAAGCCAGTCTACGAAGTTAAGGAGGTCACACCTGCCCAAAACAATTACGACCTGCAAACTACAATGAAAGGATCCTTGCTTGTTATACCTGCACTAGTGCCTAACAAAAATCCAACCACTGTCATCTATATGCCGTCTCCATTCCATATCAGAACAATCATGTTGTACCATGGAATTATGGTCTAAAAATAGAATACTCGTATGATAATAAGGCATCGGGAGAAAGGCCCATCATAGAAAAAGGGCATGTAGAAATCATAGGAGGAATTACTCGTAGCGATCGAGTATACTCCAAGAACGTAGAAGGAACTCCAAACCCGAATTGGGAAGTAGATGAAAGTTTAAACCTAAGAGAGGCCCCTAGGAAAGGAGAACAAGAGGAAGCAGAGGAGTTCTTGAAAATTATGAAGCATAGTAAGTATGATGTGGTTGATCAACTGCGAAAAACACCAACCCGAATTTCAATCTTGACTCTCATAATGAATTTAGAGGCCCACCAAAAGGCATTACATAGCTTGTTAGATGAAGCCTATATGCATCCTGACATTACTCTACAAAAGGTGGTGAACATGATAAATGTGGTAAAAAACTTCACCTTAATCGCTTTTTCTGAGGACGAGATACACCTCGCACTGGCCGAAAAGCCCAAAGCTCTCCACATTACTTTGAAATGCTATAGGTATGTGATTGCTAAAGTACTCATTGATGGAGAGTCAGCCCTAAATGTTCTACCCTTATCCACTTTAGGGCAGTTATCAATTGAGAAGTCATGTATTGAGTATAATGACATGGTAGTAAGGGCCTTTGATGGGATAAGGAGGGAAGTAATTGGAAAGATTGAGCTCCCTGTGGAAATTGGTCCAAACCTATTTATAGTCGAGTTTCAAATCATGGACATCGACGCGTCATATACAATGCTCCTAGGGAGACCTTGGATTCATGCGGCTGGTGCAATCCCATCAACAGTGCATCAAAGGATCAAATACATTAATAAAGGGAAACTCATCACAGTAAAAGGTGAAGAAGAGATGATCATCAGCAAACTGAGTGTGGTGCCCTACATTGAGAATGTCGAACAGGTTATGGACAACTCCTACCAGAGTTTAGAAGAGTTAGAGGCCAGAAAATCTACAAAAGGTGCTAGCCAAAACCTATTCGGAGTTGGGGAATCTACTAAGGAGGTCAACCAAGTAGTGGCCAAGATCATGATGAATAATGGGTATCAAAAAGTAAAAAGATTTGGTGTTAATCTGCAAGGCATAGCAGAACCAGTTGAGTTGCCTAAAAATCTGGGACGGCAAGGGTTAGGATATGAGCTGTCTGTAGAGACCCATGAGACATGACGAAAGGAGTGTAAGCTGAAAGGAAAAATGGAAATACCCCACATTCGAGAAACATTTCCTGTTGCTACTAAGATAATACACCTGAGCGACCCAGTTGTAATGGCGAGTGAAGAAGAAATAGATCACACAAGAGCCATGTGGATCTAGCTAGATGAACTAGAAGAAGCACTTAACAATTGGGAATCTGAAGTGTTGTCGGATGTCATGTCATTAAAGTAATATTTTGAATATCATTTCAAAAGTTTTGTAATAGCTAACAATTTGAATTTTATTTTGAATATCAAATGGATGCAACAATTTCAATCTTTTTGCTAAAATCTTGTTTATATCCTATCTTTTCGTATTTATTCTTGCCTTCTCTACCCACTTTCTAGGGAGTTTGAATCCTTGGAACTCTTGTCTGAAGCAGAAGCACCCGGGCACTGTTTAAATGAGCCACATGTTGTTTCAGATACAAATGACTTAGAAATTGATAATAATGATGAGTTATCTTGAACCCTCACTAAAATAATAGAATCTTTGGAAAAGGGAATCACTCTGCATAAAGAAATCACCGAACTAATTAATATGGGGACCGAGAATGACAAAAAGGAGTTAAAAATAGTGGATAATCCAAAAAGGGAAGAAATGATCAATTTGTTTAAGGAATATATAGATGTGTTTGTGTGGTCATACCAGGATATGCCGGGAATAGATCCTGAAATTGCTACCCCCAAAATACCTTTGTGCCCTAATGTGGCACCCAAGAAACAAAAATTAAGAAGGATGAGCCTAAAAATGTCCCTCAAAATCAAGGAGGAAGTAATGAAGCAATGGGAGGCTGGTTTTCTAGAAGTTGCTAAATACCTTCAATGGGTAGCAAACATAGTCCCTGTACCAAAGAAAGATAGGTGAGTGAGAATGTGTGTCGATTATAAAGACTTAAACTGGGCCAGCCCAAAAGATGACTTTCCTTTACCTCACATCGATGTTCTAGTTGACAATACAGCAAAAAGCTTTAGATATTCCTTCATGGATGGATATTCTTGCTATAATCAAATTCCCATGCACCCTGATGATAAAGAGAAAACCACTTTCATCACTCAATAGGGAACCTTCTGCTACAAGGTAATGCCTTTTGGGCTTAAAAATGCCGAAGCCACCTATCAACGCATGATGGTAGTCCTATTTCATGACTTGATGCATAAAGAAATAGAGGTATATGTGGATGACATGATAACTAAATCAACCAAAAAGGAAAGTCATGTGGCTGTGCTGCAAAAGCTCTTTGAAAGACTGCGGAAGTACAAACTCCGTTTGAATCCTAGTAAGTGCGTATTTGGGGCCACATCAAGGAAACTTTTAGGGTTCATCGTCAGTAAGCAGGGAATAGAAGTGGACCCTAATAAAATTAAGGTCATTCACGACATGCCACCACTAAGTACGAAAACAGAAGTTAAAGGTTTCTTGGGATGTTTGAATTACATAGCTAGGTTCATTGCAAACCTGACTGCCACTTGTGAACCAATATTTAAATTATTGCGCAAGAATCAACTAGGGGAATGGGATGAGACTTGTCAATGGGCGTTTGATAGGATAAAAGAATACCTCTTGAATCCCCCTATCTTGGTACCACCAATGCTAGGGTGGCCCCTTATCCTTTATTTGATGATCTGATCAAGGTCCATGGGTGCTGTGTTAGGACAACATGATGAGTCAGGGAAAAAGGAGTAAGCGATTTATTACTTAAACAAGAAGTTTAATGAATGTGAGTCACGATATCTATTAATTGAAAATACCTGTTATGGCCTCGTGTGGACCACAAAGAGACTAAGGCAGTACATGCTATATTATGTTATATGGCAGATCTCCAGGATAGATGCAATCAAATACATCTTCGAGAGTCCTCATGTTTCAAGAAGAGTCTCAAAATGGCAGGTGATGCTCTTAGAATATGACATAAAGTATATGACTAGCAAATCAGTCAAAGGGAGCATTATAGCCGAGCATTTGGCGGCTAGTCCTTTGGATGAATACCAACCGCTAGATTTCCAGTTCCTAGATGAAGATATCCTAACAGTGGAAGAAGATGAACCAAAGGAGGTCAAGTGGACAATGTATTTTAATGGGGCTGCCAATGTACACGGTAATGGATTAGGGGCTGTGATAACATAGCCCAAAGGTAACTAGTATCCAGTGGCAATTAAGCTCAGTTTTGACAGCACAAATAATGTGGCAGAATATAAGACTTGTGTCAATGGCCTACAAGCTACCTTAGAGTTAGGTGTTAAATATCTTGATGTGTTTGGAGATTTAGCCCTCGTAATTTATCAGGTAAAGGGAGAATAACAAACCAAAGATCCCAAACTGATACCATACTAAAGGTACCTAACGAAATTGATGTCAAAGTTTGAGGAGATAAACTTCACACATCTAACTCATGACAAAAATCAATTTGCTGATGGATTGGCTACCCCGGCGTAATGATCAAGCTAGACTGTGGAATTAACATGCTACTAGTGTAGATTGAGACTCGGGACACCCCAGCTCACTGCCTAAATATGAAGGAAGAAAGCAATGGGCAACCGTGGTTCCATGACATAAAAAACTATGTCCAAAGTCAACAATATCCGATTGGGGCATCTAAGAATGACCAAAAGACCATTCTTAGTTTGGCAATGAGTTTCTTCCTTAGAGGAGAAGTGTTGTATAAAAGATCATGGGATAACACTTTGCTCAGATGCGTGGATGCATCAGAAGCATGAAGGATAATGATAAAGATTCATGAAAGGATGTGTAGAACTCATGCTAATGGCCACACCATGACAAGGCAAATTCAAAGATGTGGGTACTTTTGGTTAACCATGGAGAAAAATTGCATTGACTATGTGAAGAGATGTCATAAATGTCAGACATATGCCAATAGGATCAATGCTCCATAGTAACCTCTACACAACCTGGTGGCACCTTGGCCGTTCTTGATGTGGGAAATCGATGTGATTGGTCCCATCAATCAAAAGGCGTCTAACGGACACCGATTCATTTTAGTAGCCATTGACTACTTCACAAGATGGATAGAGGCATGCTCCTTCTCCAATATTACCCGAAGGGTCTTCCTTCGATTTCTAAAATCAAACATTATATGTCGATATGGTATACCAGAAAAGATCATCACTGATAACACCCCCAACCTGAATGGAGCTAACATTAAGAAGTTATGCGGACAATTTAAGATTAAGCATCACAATTCTGCACCCTGTCGGCCACAGATGAACTGGCTAGTCAAGGCAGCAAATAAAAACATAAAAAAGATCATCAGTAAGATGACTATCACTTACAAAGACTGGCACGAGATGCTCTCATATGCCCTCCATGGGTGTTGCACAACAATACGTACATCCACAGGGGCAACTCTTTACTCTTTAGTATATGGCATGGAGGTAGTCACCTCAATTGAGGTCAAGATCTTTTCTTTCTGAGTGTTGATGGAATCCAACCTAGAGGAGAGTGAGTGGGTAAGGACACAATACGAGTAGTTAAATATAATCGAAGAAAAGTGACTAGTAGCTATGTGTCATGGGCAACTATACCAGAAAAGGATGGCAAGGGCCTTCAATCAAAAGATTCGTCCTAGAGAATTCGAGCCAGGAGAGTTGGTTATGAAAAAGATCCTTCCAAATCTAGAGGATAATAGAGGCAAATGGGCACCTTCATATGAAGGTCCATATGTGGTGTTACGAGCATTCTCTAGAGGTGCATTAGTTCTTGCCGATATGGATGGAAGAGAGCTCGGAAGACTAGTTAGCTCAGATGCAGTACAGAAATACTTTGCTTAAAAATGGGAATGACAAAAAAAAAAAAAAGAAGAAAGAAAGAAGATTTTACAATCGGGGCACGTTAAGTCGAAAACTTGAAAAGGCGGCTTAAGCAAAAGTTAAGGCAATAGATGATGAAGGAAGCGAGGGTGCACAAGACTAAATCACCTGCTTGGAAGGATCCTTAGAGATTGTCTTCATTAACCAGTTTCGAAATATGTGTATCCGATGCAACGCCAGGCTCAAGTGACCAGTGTCACCTGGAGCTGAAAGTCAAAGCCGTCCCAGTTGCCATTTTTGCTCTCCTTTGCATTTGTATCCAATCTATCACCTATTTTCCTTAGGACCATGTGATCTATTTACAAAAGTCATTTACTCATTTAAGAGACTTGCTTCCTATTACTCTTCTTCTTTCTACATAATCATATCGCCTTTATAATTGCTCCATTCATTCAAAATACAAAATAAATATTCAAGTGAATAATGTCATTCAAAATATTGTCTAATGGTACGCATTTTGTAAACACCCATGATTTTTAAATAAGTGCTTCCACGCAATTACTGGGATGAAGCTTAAAATGTGAAACATATACATGTCTAGGCATTTCTGTTTTTGTCATTGGGTTACTTTGTGAAAAGAGATTGAAGCATTTTCAATGCCCCCTGGTCTACCGTAAGGAAAGGAAACTAAACTTACCAAGTGTTGACCCAAAAAGACAAAGTTATATGGACCATCGGCTGTTGAAACGACGAATTAAAAGTCACGATAGAATAAGCTTGGTTAGACAATTCTTTCACTCTGGGCATTATGGTTTTCTTTCCAACCAGCATAAACTATGACTTAATATGTCACCCCTCCAGTTTATAAGGTAGAAAGTCTACGCTCACGTAGCATTTTCTTATTTCTAATGCCTAGGGTATAAGCATCATTTTGGAAATGTATCAAAGTAAACAAAATTTTCATTATCCTTCAAAAACCTACATGTCTCATGCATACATGGTTCTCCATGTTCATCATATATCTAGCTTGTGCATCCACCACACATGCAAAATTGATGTTTTAAAGAAGGGAAAAAATATGCACCATGCATTTTGTGCACAAACACGTGTTATATCACATCTCATTAATGTCCGTGGGTTGCTTCCAAAAGAGTCACACCCCTCCTTGGCACAAGTATTTTTATTGTTCAAGAAAATTCATCTTGGAGTTTCATGAGATAACGATTCAAATGTTGAGGGCAAAAACTTGAGGGAATTTGGATCTATTCACTCCTAAGGAACACCATGGTCATAAAGATGATAAGCTTAGCAAGCGATCAAGTCATGCTACAGTCTAAGCATGATGGTATGTATCTCACATAGGTGCACGCATTGCACTGCGTGATAGCATATTCCATACAAGGTGAATACCTCTATTCAAATCAACGCCAAAGTCCTGCATCATGTCCAGGGCAATTTACATTTTCTTTCAAATAGACCTGCATCGTGTACAGGTAATTTTCCTTCAAATAGTCTTGCATCATGTCAGGGCTGTTTACATTTTCGTCAAAAGTCCATGCATCGTGTTTAAGGCAATTCATAATTTCTGTCAAAAGTCCCTACATCATGTTCAGGGCAATTCACAATTTCTGTCAAAAGTCCCTGTATCGTGACCAGGGCAATTTTACATTTCTTTCAAAAGTCCTACATCGTGTCCAGGGTAATTTTACAATTCTAACAAAGTCCTGCATCGTGACCAGGTAATTTATCTTTCAAAAAGTCTTGCAGCGCGTCTAGGCGATTTACATTTTCTGTCAAAAAGTTTTGCATCATACCCAGGGCAATCTACATTTTTGTCAAAAGTCCCTGCATCGTGTCCAGGGCAATTTACATTTTTTCAAAAATCCCTGCATCGTGTCAAAGGTAATTCACAATTTTTGCCAAAAGCCCCTGCATCATGTCTAGGGCAATTCATAATTTCTGTCGAAAGACCCTGCATCATGTCCAGGGCAATTTTGCATTTCTGTCAACAGTCATGCATCGTGTCCAGGGCAATTTTACATTTCTAACAAAGTCCAGCATCGTGTTCAGGTAATTTATCTTTCAAAAAGTCCTATAGCGCATCTAGGCGATTTATATTTTCTGTCAAAAGTCCCTACATCATATCCAAGGCAATTTACATTTTTTTAAAATCCCCGCATCGTGTACAAGGTAATTCACAAATTCTGTCAAAAGTCCCTGTGTCGTGTCTAGGGCCATTTTACATTTTTGTCAAAAGTCCTACATCGGGTCCAGGACAATCCTACATTTCTGTCAAAAGTCCTGCATCGTGTCCAGGGCAATTTTACATTTCTGTCAAAAGTCCTACATCGTGTCCAGGGCAATTTACATTTCTGCCAAAAGTCCTCAGTTGAATCCAGAAGATTTATCTTTATGCCAAAGTCCTGCATCGTGTCCAAGTAATTTATCTTTCAAAAAGTCCTGCAGCGCGTCCAGGCGATTTACATTTTCTGTCAAAAAGTCTTGCATCGTACCCAGGGCAATCTACATTTCTGTCCAAAGTCCCTGCATCGTGTCTAGGGCAATTTTACATTTCTGGCAAAGTCCTGCATCGTGTCTAGGTAATTTATCTTTCAAAAAGTCCTACAGCGCGTCCAGGCGATTTACTTTTTCTATCAAAAGTCCTTGCATCGTGTCCAAGGTAATTCACAATTTTTGCCAAAAGTCCTTACATCGTGTCCAAGGCAATTTTACATTTTTGTCAAAAGTCCTGCATCGGGTTCAGGACAATTCTACATTTCTGTCAAAAGTCCTACATCAGGTGCCGGGCAATTTTACACTTATGTCAAAAGTCCTGCATTGTGTCCTGGGCAATTTTACATTTCTAACAAAGTCCTACATCATGCCCAGGTAATTTATCTTTCAAAAAGTCCTACAGCGCATCCAGGCGATTTACATTTTTAGTCAAAAAGTCTTGCATCGTACCAAGGGCAATCTACATTTCTGTCAAAAGTCCCTGCATTGTGTCAAGGGAAATTTCACATTTCTGACAAAGTCCTGCATCGTGCCCAGGTAATTTATTTTTCAAAAAGTCCTGTAGTGCGTCCAAGCGATTTACAATTTATGTCAAAAGTCCCTGCATCGTGTCCAGGACAATTTACAATTTTTCAAAAACCCAGCATCATATCCAGGGTAATTCACAATTTCTGTCATAATTCCTTGCGTCGTGTCCAGGGTAATTTTACATATTTGTCAAAAGTCCTGCATCGTGTCTAGGACAATACTACATTTCTATCAAAAGTCCTGCATCGTGTCCAGGGCAATTTTACATTTCTATCAAAATTCTTGCATCATGTCCAAGGCAATTTACATTTCTGTCAAAAGTCCTTAATCAAATCCAAGCGATTTATCTTTCTGCCAAAATCCTACATCGTGTCCAGGTAATTTATCTTTCAAAACGCGTCCAGGCATTTTACATTTTCTGTTAGGAAGTCCTGTACAGTTCCCAGGGTAATCTACATTTCTGTCAAAAGTCCCTGCATCATGTCCAGGGCAATTTACATTCTTTCAAAAATCCCTGCATGGTGTCCAGTAAAATTCACAATTTTTGCCAAAAGTCCCTGCGTTGTGTCCAGGGCAATTTTACATTTTTGCCAAAAGTCCTGCATCGTGTCCAAGGAAATTTTACGTTTCTGTCAAAAGTCCTACATCGTGTCCAGGGCAATTTACATTTCTGTCAAAAGTCCTCGATCGAATCCAGAGAATTTATCGTTTTGCCAAAGTCCTGCATGGGGTCCAGGTAATTTATCTTTCAAAAAGTCCAGCAGCGCGTCCAGGCGATTTACATTTTTTGTCAAAAAGTCTTGCATAGCTCCCAAGGTAATCTACATTTCTGTCAAAAGTCCCTACATCGTGTCTAGGGCAATTTTACATTTCTAACAAAGGCCTTCATTGTGTCAAGGTAATTTATCTTTCAAATAGTCCTGCAGCGCGTCTAGGTGATTTACATTTCTATCAAAAGTCCCTGCATCGTGTCCAGGGCAATTTACATTTTTGTCAAAAGTCCCTACATTGTGCCCTGGGCAATTTTACATTTCTGACAAAGTCCTGCATCGTGTCCAGGTAATTTATCTTTCAAAAAGTCCTGCAGCGCGTCCAGGCGATTTACATTTTCAGTCAAAAAGTCATGCATCATTCCCAGGGCAATCTACATTTTTGTCAAAAGTCCCTGCATTGTGCTCAGGGCAATTTTACATTTCTGACAAAGTCCTGTATCGTGTCCAAGTAATTTATCTCTTAAAACGTCCTGCAGCGCATCCAGGCGATTTACATTTTATGTCAAAAGTCCTTGCATCGTGTCCAGGGCAAGTTAATTTTTTTCAAAAATCCCTGCATCGTGTCCAAGGTAATTCACAATTTTTGCCAAAAGTCCTTACATCGTGTCCAAGGCAATTTTACATTTTTGTCAAAAGTCCTGCATCGGGTTCAGGACAATTCTACATTTCTGTCAAAAGTCCTACATCGGGTGCCGGGCAATTTTACATTTCTGTCAAAATTCTTGCATCATGTCCAGGGCAATTTACATTTCTATCAAAAGTCCTCAATCGAATCTAGGCGATTTATCTTTCTGCCAAAATCCTACATCGTGTCCAGGTAATTTATCTTTCAAAACGCGTCCAGGCATTTTACATTTTCTGTCAGGAAGTCCTGTACAGTTCCCAGGGTAATCTACATTTCTGTCAAAAGTCCCTGCATCATGTCCAGGGCAATTTACATTCTTTCAAAAATCCCTGCATGGTGTCCAGTAAAATTCACAATTTCTGCCAAAAGTCCCTGCATTGTGTCCAGGGCAATTTCACATTTTTGCCAAAATTCCTGCATCGTGTCTAGGACAATTCTACATTTCTGTCAAAAGTCCTGCATCATGTCCAGGGCAATTTTACATTTCTGTCAAAAGTCTTGCATCATGTCCAGGGCAATTTACATTTCTGTCAAAAGTCCTCGATCAAATCTAGGCGATTTATCATTCTGCCAAAGTCCTGCATCGTGTCTAGGTAATTTATCTTTCAAAAAGTCCTGCAGCACGTCCAGGCGATTTACATTTTTTGTCAGAAAGTCTTGCATAGTTCCCATGGCAATCTACATTCCTATCTAAAAGTCCCTGCATCGTGTCTAGGGCAATTTTACATTTCTGCCAAAGTCCTGCATTGTGTCCAGGTAATTTATCTTTCAAAAAGTCCAGTAGTGCGTCCAGGCGATTTACATTTTCTGTCAGAAAGTTTTGCATAGTTCCCAGGGCAATCTACATTTCTGTCTGAAAGTCCCTGCATCGTGTCCAAGGCAATTTTACATTTCTGACAAAGTCCTACATCGTGTCTAGCTAATTTATCTTTCAAAAAGTCCTCCAGCACGTCCAGGC
The DNA here is from genome assembly GCA_037074485.1 of Delonix regia. Lineage (NCBI taxonomy): Eukaryota > Viridiplantae > Streptophyta > Magnoliopsida > Fabales > Fabaceae > Delonix > Delonix regia. Next base: position 33,584,188 of record CM073452.1, on the reverse strand, counting down.
GATTTACATTTTCTATCAAAAGTCCTTGCATTGTGTCCAACGAATTTACATTTTTTTAAAAATCCCTGCATCGTGTCTGGGTTAATTCACAATTTCTGTCAAAAGTCCCTGCGTCGTGTCCAGGGCAATTTTACATTTCTGACAAAGTCCTGCATCGTGTCTAGCTAATTCATCTTTCAAAAAGTCCTACAGCGCGTCCAAGCGGTTTACATTTTCTGTCAAAAGTCCCTGCATCGTGTCCAAGGAATTTACATTTTTTCAAAAATCCCTACATCATGTCTAGGTTAATTCACAATTTTTGTCAAAAGTCCCTGCATCGTGTCCAGGGTAATTTTACATTTCTGTAAAAAGTCTTGCATCGTGTCCAAAACAATTCTACATTTCTATCAAAAGTCCTACATCGTGTCCAGGGCAATTTACATTTCTGTCAAAAGTCCTTGATCGAATCTAGGACATTTATCTTTCTGCCAAGGTCCTGCATCGTGTCTAGGTAATTTATCTTTCAAAAAGTCCTGCAGCGCGTCCAGGCGATTTACATTTTCTATCAAAAAGTCTTGCATCGTTCCCAGGGCAATCTACATTTCTGTCAAAAGTCCTGCATCGTGTCCAAGGCAATTTACATTTCTGTCAAAAGTCCTCGATCGAATCCAGGTGATTTATCTTTTTGTCAAAGTCCTGCATCGTGTCCAGGTAATTTATCTTTCAAAAAGTCCTGCAGCACATCCAGGCGATTTACATTTTCTGTCAAAAGTCCCTGCATCGTGTCTAGGGCAATTTACATGTTTTTGAAAATCCCTGCATCGTGTCCAGAGTAATTCACAATTTCTGTCAAAAGTCCTTGCGTCATGTATAGGGCAATTTTACATTTTTGTCAAAAGTCCTGCATCGTGTCCAGGACAATTCTACATTTCTGTCAAAAGTCCTGCATCGTGTCCAGGGCAATTTTACATTTTTGTCAAAAGTCCTGCATTGTGTCCAGGGCAATTTATATTTCTGTCAAAAGTCCTTGATCGAATCCTGGCAATTTATCTTTCTACCAAAGTCCTGAATCGTGTCCAGACAATTTTCTTTCAAAAAATCTTGCATCACGAGGTGACAACTTACTGTCCCATTCGGACCTGGATTTACATAAGGTCCCCTTTTACTGGTTTTCCCTCTGCGTGAGGAATGGTGTGTTTACATCTTTGCTTGCTCTTAAGTTAGGTCATCTCTTATCAATTTTTACTTCCTTAACTTAAGAGACAAGTAAAGAAGGGCAACTGTGAACACCCCATCCCTAATTACTTAATTATTTAATTAATTGATTCGCTAATTAATTAATAATTAAGCAACTGAGAAAATAAATATGACTGAGGCTCAAAGGACATTCTTAAGTAAAGGCAATTTAAAATTCAAAATAAATAATGGGAGAACTTTAAGAAAAAAAACCAAAATTTAAAAATAAGAATTAATAATAATAATAATAATAATAATAATAATAATAACAAATCAAAATAAAAAAATCATAAAAGACACAAAAATAGAAAAAATCCAAAAGTAAATATTAATGGTGATGATGACAAAAATAAAAATAAAAATAAATAAATAAATAAATATAATAATAAATAAATAAATATATATATATATATATATATTTAAAAAGGGGGGTTAAATTAAAAATAAATTAAATCAAATACCAAACACATATAATACATCACATATTGGCAGAACATGATGATTCTAATACATTTTTTATGGTGGCTGCAAGTGGACGTTGCTCTACACACGCTATGGCCGCCTCTTCTCTGCAAGTTGCCATAGCCTGTCTAAGGAAGTGATGGGCAGCACAGGAGACTTAATAATGACAGTGGCTAAGAGCAGCTGGAAGAGGCAAGAATAAAATAGGAGAAGAGAAAAGTCTCAGGGGGGGTTAGCTGGAAAAAAAATAGAGAAGAGTGGAGAATAATAATAATTAAATATTCATTTTAATTAAATATTTTCCCTTATTTATGAAAATCACCGAGTGAGAATATTGTTCTCCTCGGATGATTGGGATCATGTGAGGTTTTAATCTCCTCAGATCCCTAAAATTAGTACACATTTTTTAAAAAGTAATAATAATTAAGTATTTACTTTAATTAAATATTTTCCATTATCTGCGAAATTATCGTGTGAGAATATTGTTCTCCTTGAATGTTTAGGGTCATGTGAGATTTGAGTCTCCTTAGATCCCCGAAATTAGTACATACTCATTTTAAAATAATAATAACAATAATGATAATAATGCAAAAATAAATATCTTAATTAATTTTCTTTTTTCGCAAAATGGTTAAATTCATTCTTTATAATCATTTCATTTAAATTTCAAAATAAAGATTTAAAATACAAAACTGAACAAAAAAAAATGAAGAGATCAAGAGAGTGAGATTAATCATATTGTAATAAATTAAAACACACAGACCAAATCCCAATTCCGTTTTGTTTACGAAAATCTGCTTAATTTAAACCTTCCTATTCTCATCACAAAATTTACAAATCATCAACCAATTAACATGCCTTTTTAGTCGAACTACGTGGACTTTGATCCCTATCGTAGGGTACATAGGCCCTAAGCTTTCATCCTAGGTCAAGTTCGCCCTTTGTAAATATCTATCTGTTTGCTTTCATTCTTGTTGTTTTGTCTCCTTTGTTTAACGGGCATGTATGTCGATAAAAAGGGTAATTGAGATAAATTTAAAAGCCATTTTCTATTTTAGCTGACTGGTTTAAGGTAACTGTCTTTATGGACGGGTGTTGTGGGGTGCCTAACACCTTCCCCACACTGAAATAGACTCCCGAACTCATCTCTGATTTCGCAGACCATATTGCCATTTTTATTTTTACTTTTATTTTAAATTGGTTTCCCAAAGTTTTCCGTTAAAACTTTTGGTCGCGACTCCAAATAAATTGATTTTTAAGTTTCATTTTAGGAATCAATTTTAAACTTTTTTATTTCCTTTCGCTGAAAGGTCGGTTATGACACCCACAATTTGAGTTATTTTCAAAGTAGAATGCTCTGTCAAACTCAACGACTTGGTAGTGTAAGTAGGGAAAAAGAATCTACATTCTCTAGATTCATAATAACACCCAGTAAAGAATCTAGTGATGGTCCTTGAATCAAGTTTCTTGAGTTGCAGACTATGAGTCCCACCTCTACCTTGCAGCCCCAAATATGAAAATGCCTTAAACTAGGCTTCTCTCCTTTAAAAAGTTTATACGGAGTCTATTCAACTAATTTACTTGGAACTTGATTCAAGATATAAGCCGTTGTTTTAAGTACATTACCCCATAGAAATTTTGGTAAGGAGGAGTGATTGAACATTCTTTTGACCATGTCCATCAAAGTTTGATTCCTCTTTTTAGCAACTATATTCTGTTGTGGAGGGTCATGTATGGTATACTGGGCTTCAAACCTATGTTCTTGTAAGAGGAGGGCAAACAATCCAGGAATTTGACCTGACTCTGTATACCTACCATATTATTCACCACCTCTATTTGATCTGACACATTTGATTACCCTTCTAGATTTCAAGTCAACCGTAGCTTTAAATGCCTTAAAGCCATATAGTGATACAGACTTATCATTCAACAGATCCACCCATCCATATCTAGAATAATCATCAATGAACATGATAAAGTATTTATAACACTCACGGCAACAGGTGTTATAGGCCACTAATATTAGTGTGGATTAAATCCAAGTTATTTTTAGATCTACTCGCTCCTTTATTCTTAGCTCTAGTGGGAAGTTTTCCCTTTATACAAGCATCACATGATTCGAAATCTGAGAAATCTAAGTTATGTGATATTCTTTGTCTGACCATCTTTTTTAATCTTCCTCTGAAGATATGACCTAAATGTCTATGCCATAACATGGAAGAATTTTCATCAATTCTTGTACATTTGTGTCCTACTACTGCATTAACAGTTGAACTGAGTGAAGAATTTAAATCAACATTTACATCCAATTGATATAATCCATTAATCAAAGAAGCAAACCCAACAATGACAGAATTAAGATAAATGTCAATTCCTCCATTTCCTTGCCAAAAGGAATAACCTTGTTTATCTAATACAGAACTGGAAATCAAATTCCTCCTTGATGAAGGTACATAAACCACATTCCTTAGAGTCAAACAACGTCTACAATGTAAGCTTAAGAATACAATTCCCATACGACTAACTGCAATTGAACTTCATTCCACTCCAAGGATGGTTTATTCCCATTCACTTGGGCTTCTCCTATCTCTGAGCCCCTGTATGGAATTAGTCACATGAACAGTTGCTCCAGAATCCAACCACTAAGAATTTGAAGAGATTTCAAAACTATTGGATTCAAAACAAACTAAAGCTAGAGGAGCAATACAGAAGGAAATACCTTCTTTCTCACACTTATTCTTTAGCTTAAAACAATCATAGATCTTATGGCTAGGCCTTTACAATAATGACATTCTCCTTTGAATGATTTCTTCTTCTAACTTTTATTGCTCTTACTGTTCTTTTTGGGCCCGAATGGTTTCTTTCCATAGGTCTTGCCCTCATTTTTCTCTCCTTTTGGTTTTTCATTTCTAGTCTTAGTAGATAAATCTTGCGAAATATAGTTCACTGATCATACATGAGAATTTTTTTCTTCATTAATTCCTTCTATTGAGTTACTATAGAGATCATTTGATCAACTGTCCACTCTGCCTCCTGAGAATTATAGGTGGTTCTGACGACTCCTTACTTAGTAGGAAGTGATTGAAGCACCTAATAAACTAGGTAGATTTCACCCAAATCCACACTGTAAGGTTTCAACTTGTTGTAGTAGTTAACAAGCTTCATCATGTGTTCATGTACTCCAGACACTCCATCATGATGAGTGTTATCTAGCAAAGAAAGGAATAGGCCTTATAAGTCTTATCATACTTCTTGAATTTCTCACTGATCACATTCAAATACTCAACTACATCCTTTTTAGGAATTCTTTGTCTAATAGTCTTCTCAATTGTCTATTTTATGACAATTAAACAAATCCTATTAGAGTTATACCACTGTTTATGGTATGCCTTATCAGTAAGGCAAGACCTAGTGGAGAGATCCGCCAACTTAGGCTCTTTCATGGCTAAATCTTTATTGGTGATCATCAGATACATATCAAGGACTCAATCCAATCGTCATAATTTGTCTCGATCAAAGTTTTCACCACAAATAGTTGCTGGAACAAAGAAGCTAAGGATTAAGACAAATAGGAAACATTAATTATGTCCCAAAAACATAATTATAGAACAAGATTTCCATAACAAGACTCAGCTTCAACAACTATGTAACAAAATGTTCATCATAATTCTGCCCAAAGGCTAGGACTATAACAAACCAAGAAAACTCATACACACCAAAGAAGTATGTTATCAAGAGAAATAGTATAAAATGCACCCATAGTCTCCATATCAATAGGATACGAAAGACCATGAATACATCAGTTGTAAATAGACATTATTAACAAAATTATATTGACAATGTCACACTGATAGGGCATGTCTATTACCAGTATAATCAAACTCTCTTATGTTGGTCACCTTAACATGACTTCTCCCTTAGTGCTTACTTTCAAGAGTGAACAAACAATAGCCATAACAATAGTGGTTCAAAATTAGGCCTATGATGAACACACAACCACTAGGTGTAGATAGCCAAATATGGCCCAAAACAGAGTTCCTTTACTCATTCTCTCATTTTGCACGCAAAATTAGGAATAAAATATCCATTAGTTATCCAAATAAATTTGTTTTAATTCCTTTGAGTATTGTTAGGGAGAATGAGTAATATATATTGTCCCTTATTATATCTAATTGTCTTACAAATTTTTCCAAGACAAAGCAGTGTCATTATACTACATTTGAACCATTAAATCTCCTACAAATTTCAAAACTCATACTTATGGAATTCAAAAATTTGTGGGAAAATTACCAAAAAATAGTAAATGGCTTGTGGAGTCAAATTGTGAAAGTTTGGAGTCCAAAAGGTCAGTGCCTGTATCTCACACGCCAACATGCACTTCCTCTACATGTAGGTCTCATCACGCGCCAACAATATCACTTTCCTCCTCGAGTTGGGTCGGCAATTCAGGTTATTTGACCTGGTTTCTATCCATTATGAAACCTGACTCTAAGCACAGTTTTAAGGAGCAAAATAGGCATCAATTTAATCCACTTTTAATGATCTATGATTCCCCTTATCAATTTTGTCCAAAAACCAAAGTAACACTTATGATTTCAGCTCAAAAGATTTAGAGGTTTCCAACAACCTCGGGCTCCAATGGCAGATTGCTAATTATTGAGTTTTGTGTTCAAAACTGGTCTTGTTTTACTCTAAATTCCTCATGTAATAAAACCTCTATGGTCATTTATGCTAACTCAATCTATAAGTCGATTAATTTGACTCCAAAGTCTTGCAGCTTTTTCAGTTCACCTTCCATTTTTTTTTTTTAATTTCGTGCTCCCCATAACAGTCCCAAGAATTTGAATCCTAAAGCTTTGATACCATTTACTAAAATAACATATTATAATATGTTTAAAGTTGGAAGACAATAAATATAACACACTGACTTAAGGATGAAGATACACCAGCCATTTGTTGTCGTTTGATAGAGAATTGCAACCTATAATACCCAATATCTCCAAGAAGTCTAAATACTAAATTTTGCCTTGTAGCAAAATGTATTAGATGAAAGAGAAACAAGAATTTGATCAAAGCATATTGTTTCCCACCTAGAGGAAGAAATGAGAGATGCGTGATGTGTGTGTTTTCTTCATGGAGATGGAGCATTCCTTTTATAGAAGAGAATGGACAAAGATAGTGGGAAATTAGGTGAGGAATTTGGAGGACAACTTTAATTATGATGTCTTTAATTATGACGTCTAAGAATAATTAAAGACATTAATCATGATGTTTTATCCTCATGATTGTAATCAATATTTCTCTTTCTCTATTGACTCTTCATTAGCAACTTAATAGGAAAACTACTGATTCATATTGGTTTGCAAGTTGAGGTCTCTACCCAAATGTACTTATGAATAATCCAACCCATTACTGATTATTTACAATGTTAATATAGACTCGATCCATAAGGTTTTATACCTATAATATTAATTTGTCCAATTATCAATCATCAGATATTGATCTAATAATGGAATTAATGTCAATCCATGTAATAATTGAAATAATTCCAACACGACAAACTTACTAGCTCATGAAAATTATGTATATGGATATTATATAATAAAAATTAACCATATTCAATGAATCCAATAACAGATCTATGAGATAAAAAATAAAAATATATGTGTAAGGAACATGCGATTACTTGTGAACACAAGATATATGTGCTTTAATTTTGAATAATTTAATCCAATACTATGCAGATTAAATTATTATTCATAGTATTCGATTAAATTATTCTAAATTAAAGCAAATATATTCATGTATCATAAATGAACGTTAATTAAAAAAATATAAAAAGAAGAAAGAGAATCACCAATAGGTTAACGGCATGTGTTGTTTGTACAGCTTTGACTATAATTGGATCATACTGAAAATGTTTGCGTGCCTAAATGTTTATAAAGATTCTTCCTCACCTCCCATGCCACCCAAAAAAAAAAAAAAAATTAGAATGAGGTGAATATTTAGGCATCAAATAATTTTATTAATAAATGTAAACTTTACTTACATCTTAAATATTTTTACAGTAAAAATTTTTATTTTCAATTTCAATTGGTTAGCTTAAACCTAGTAATAATGTAATATTCACATTTGCATGTCCAAGTCAACTTAAAACTTCGTTAATTATTTGGAAGTCATGAGTATTTGGAAAGATATTAAAATATTTTTAGTTCTTTAGTTATCAAAAAATCATTATTTTGATTCCTCACTTATTGTAATATTTAAAATAGTCCTCCACCTATTAAAAATTATTACATTTAGTCCTTCACTTCTTAGAAACATATTAAATTTAGTATTCCTACCCAAACCCTAAATTTAAATCCCAAAAATTTAAATATAGTATTTCTTTTAGAAAATAGAGTAATTAAATATGACATTTTTTTATAAGTAATGAATTATTTTAAAAATTATATTAAACAAGAAACTAAAATAATAATGTTACAAAAATGCATAGTTTCCTCTATAGCAAAAGCACAGTAACAACGTCGCCGCACTACTACAGCGAACTTCCTTAAAAATTCACGGCATAATGGGTCTCATTTAAAGTCACTATAATGAAATAACTTTGAAAGGCACACAAACCTAGGCAAAGAGATATGGAACATATAATATTATAAGCAACATTTTTGTGTATTAATGCTTAACACACATTATGTGCGCATATTATGTGTGTGTGTGTGTGTATATATATATATATAATAAATAAAAAATATCAAATTGTTTGACTATTTTTATATTTTATAACAATTTAATCCTTTATAAATTAATCCTGTCAAATAAATTCCTTAAAAATCTTATTTTATATAAAATTTATTTTTCATTAATTTAAATAGAGGAATTCTTTTTTTATAAATTTAAATTTATGATAAATTGATTTGTTAAGATAATTTATGAGGGATTAAATTATTAGAAAGTGTCAAAATGAAGGACGAATTTTATATTTTTCTCCATAATTTATATTATGTGTATGCATGTATTCTTTTAAATAATATACTTTAATTAAAATTTTGATATCCAAAGTTTAAAACACAACCATTTTATTTTCTTAAATTATTATATTAACTGAAATATCTTATATCAATTAAAATTGACGTATAAAACCCAAGCTCTTAATTTTATATACTGTTATAAAAAAGTAATTGGTACGTGAAATTAAACTCTTCTTTATGATATTTGGATTAAATTATTCCAAGGTAAAGCACTTAAAAAGAACATGAAAAACGCGCAAATGGAATATATTATATATATATATATATATATATATATAATATTTTGGATCGTAGGATGCTTAATGCATGTTCAGATTCCATTATCGGCCGACCCATTTGAAAATTAGCCTAAAATAATAGTTTCGATATGTACCATGATTTGACATCTAATTGTACCTCACATTAAATTACGTTTATGCTGGTGGGATGCTTCCTCAAGCACATGAGATTCACGTGATCACGATACGAAGTAAAGCTCAAATTGAGTAAAGCAAAATCATCATCATCGTTTTGAATCAGATAAACGAAATGAATTAAAATCAATATGTGAATTATCTAAATCACCTTTGATTATTGCTTTTAATAAGAAAGAGTAGGCGAACTGTTTTTTTGGCCAAAGGGTAGGTGAACTTACTTGCACATGAAACTTATGTATATGAATATTATATGATAGAGGATGATGTTATGAGTCATGAGCACAAAATCCAAGGGAGATGAACCCAATAATAGATCTATGAGATGAGAAGTGATTAGATATGTGTAAATTATTTTTCGTAGTATTGGACTAAATTATTATAGGTTAAAGCAAAAGTATTCATGCATCATAAAATCTTTTTTCATGTTACAAATCGTAGTTAATATATTTTCAGACAATTACCCCTTACTTGTCCGTTCTTGAATATTCATATTGCTGCATGTTACAAGGCGAAATTTGCGTAGCAAGATTCACCTGAGGAAGAAACTTCCTAATTACCGCATAATATTTAAAAAAAAAAAAAAAGAGAGAGAGACAGAGGGAGAGAGAGAGGAGAAGAGTTTGAAGAAACCAGAAAAAGAAAAAAAAAGTCGAAGGCTTGAAGAGGAAGAAGATGAAGCAGAGAGAATTAAAGGACCAAAAACAAGAGTTGAGGCGAATAGAAACACGCACACACAGAGAGAGAAGGGAGAGAAAGCGTTTCTGTTCGAGTGACCTGGATACAAAGCAAAAAGCTAAAAATCGAGCAAAAGGACCGTAAAATGGACTGAACTAATTTTTGTGTTTGAACCACTGCTGATTTTGATGCTTGAGGTGTATATTAACTGTGTAGAATAAGTCAGGTAAAGTGATGGTGGCAAACTTGGGAATGAATACTCGATATATTTAACAGGGTTGCATTGATTTTCTCTTCTTCTTTTTTTTTTGCCAAAAGTGCGTTGCTTTTCAAAATGATAATGATCAAACATAATGTCATAGGCATAATTAGCCCTTCCCTCTTCTTGATATGTATTTAGAAATATGATTTATCCTAACGTGATCAATTTTGCATTCATGCTTGGTTTAGTCGAGTGATGGGTTCATGAATTTTTTTTGTCTTCTTCTTTTTCAATAAAGTGAAAAGGAGTAGGAGTGGAAATGAAAGAGGAGCATGTGGCAAGACCAAAGCGATGATGGGATGATGTGTTTTTTGTCTGAGCACATCCATGGGACAATGTTTAATTCTCAGCACATTCATAATTATGGGAGGCTTTGCATTTTTTTTTTTTCTTTATTTTATTTCATTTTACGTCTTGTTATCCTGTAGATTTTGAATACTAGTATCGTTTCCCAAAAAAAAAAAACAATTTTCTATTATAACTTCATTTCAATTTCAAAATAAAAATCTAACTTTAAAAATGCAAAAAATAAAAATAAAAATCTAAAGAGCCCAAAAATATTTCCCTTTAATAATTTCATTTCTTTTGTAAAAGTAAAACAAAGAATTTTAATTTCAAAAATAAAAAACATTAATTCAAAAATCCTAAAAAAAACATTTTTCCATTATAATTTTCAAAATAAAATCTAACTTCAAATATCCAAAAAAACCAAAATATTTCCCTTTACTAATTTCATTTCTTTTGGAAAAGTAAAACAAAGAATTTTAATTTAAAAAATATAAAGATCATGAATTCAAAAATCCCAAAAACCGTCTCTCATCATAATTTCATTGAATTTTAAATTTTAAATTTAAATTCCAAAAACCAAAAAAAAATTTAAAAGAGTGAAGAGCATGAAAATGATATCAAATTGATTCTGTAAATTATAAGACACCAACTAACTGACACACTTTTTTAGTCAAACTACATAGGCTTTGATCCCTATTGCTGGATATGTAGGCCCAAGATTATCATTCTAGGTTAGGTCTGCCTTTATAAATATTTCATTATCCGTCCATTATTTTACTTTCTTAAATTTTTATTTCCTTTTTTATTATTCTTTTGCATGTGATTGTTGAGAGTAATCAAACTTAAAATTAAGGTTATGCCTATTTTGCATAATCAACTTTGGTTAATTGTTATTGGGAACGAGTGTTGTTGAGTGCTTGACACCTTGCTCTTGCGCAACTGACTCCTAAACTTAAATTTTTGTTTGCAGACCACCTTTTCTTATAAATTGGTTTTCAAAATTTATCCTTTAAAAATTTTGGTGACAACTCCTAAATTTTCATTTTCATTTTTAAGCAAAAATTAAAATTTTCTATTCCTATTTACACCATCCACTATAAAAAAAAATTGCGTCATAGCCATAGTTTTAACTGTGGTTAGGACCACTAACCATGGCTCCAAAAACTGTTGTAGAACCAACCGTGGAGAAAATACTACAATGTTTATTCTTGACCGTGGGGAGAACTGTGGTTAAGATGTGTCCTAACCATAGTTTATGTGGAACTATGGCTAGGACAATGTCCTAACCACGATTCTAAAACTGTGGCCAAATCTTTGTCTTGACAACAATTTTTATAACCATTGTTAAGAACTTGTTCTAGACACAGTTTGTAAACCATGGTTAGGATATATAACTATCATCATATCTTAATTATTTGTAGTGTCGTTTTTAACCACTACTACTAGATTTTTTTTTTTTTTTTAAATCATACCATATAGTAATTATATATATATATATATATATATTGTCATAAGAACCTATAAATCCATGACAAACAACTCTAAGCAATTAAGATTCAACTAACCAATAATTCATTTCAAGAAGTTGTCCATCCAGAACAATGTCTAACCAACAGAATACCATTACATACATATACAAATATCCAAATACATACTAATATAATTATGGTTCACCTAAACTACTTATCAAAGGCATTTGATCCATGCAGAGAATGAGTTGCATTCTGTAATGGTACATGTCCACTATTTTGATCACTTGGTACCTAGATTTCGAATAAATGAGTAATAAGTAATGAGTAATGATATAACAAAGACTAAGATGTATGAAAATTAAATTGAACTAGAGAAAATAGTGAGAATTACTCTTGTGTTTTGCAAGGTAGCGAGCTCAGGTGGCACTTGACCATGGAAACTCTGAAAGAGGAAAGTCATCCCTGCTTCTAATTGTTGTGTTCAAGCATCTCTTTCTACATCCTTGGCATCCTTTTCTGCCATCTCAGCCTCTTTTTGCCATTTTCTGCTTAAGCAGTGCTAGCTCACTTTGTAGCTTATTGTAAGAAGGATTAGAGGATGAGTTTCTATGGTCTCCAAATAATTGAGTTGGGCAAGCTCCTAAGCCAAATCCACGCACTCGTCCATGGTGCTCTCGTGTTCCCAAGGCCCTGGCTAATGCATCGTTGACTAAAATTTACTGTGATGCAATGTCTTGTTACTCAATTTCAGTAATTTTTTTCCTACAAATTTAAACATGAAGAAACAAATCATCTAAAAAACAAATCATGTCAATAGTAGATTATCCAAACACCATAGTGTAACATAATTAAACACTCACACCAACAACTCTAGCCTCCTTGTTCACATATTTATCCATCAGAATGTTTACAGACCGTTGCCCACAAATCTCTTATGCTAATTGGCCCCCCATGCTATGCTTCCTACTGGTTCAAAAAAAGAAGTATCTCAAATTATGTTGTACGTTATGTTATATTATTTACCAAAATGACCTTACCATCTCAGTCTTCTTTCATGCAAGACTTTTAAACCATGTACGACAGAACCAATAAACAAATTTGTGGTGAACTTTCTTATCTATTTTGGTTGACGATCGTGTATGACTTCGTAATTGTCTCCTGACGTGATTTCTAAATTCCCTATTGACATATACAAGTGATGTCATTGATAAAATTCTATATGAAAGTACTAATTTCAATACGTATAATCCATTAACTAAAGAAACCAGTCCATTTGTCTACAATTAGTCAGCACATGACGATGTGCTTGTAATTTCTCTGTAGGAGATAAATCAAAGTATTCAAAGCCACCTATCGGTCTTCCAATAGGCAGAAACAAAGTGTCATGATTTGATGACCCAACATCTAGATGATCTTCTATGCACCTGGGCCGATTGAATATTGTTTCAATTCTATCCAAATAGCATGAGCAAAAAGTTAAAATCTATTGAACCATATAACCTTCAACTGTTGAGCCCTCAAGCTGAGCCCTGTTGCATACATATGATTTTAACTTTCCCAAATACCTAGCAAACATATTCCTTATTGGTCATGAGTATAATTAAGATGAATGGGAAACAATTAATCATCGAAGATTTAAAAGCCTACTTTTCAACAAGGTACATCCATCTATATTGTATTCAACCTCAAAGTTTTGCCTCTTCAACCAAGTGTACAGCCAAATGAACCATGATAGTGAAAAATGAAGGAGGGAATAACATCTCTAAATGACATAATGTAAGAATAACCCTATTGTGGAGTTGGTCAAGCTCATTCATACTTAAGACTTTGTTACATAATTTCTTGAAAAATGCACACAAGTTAACAGTACACACTTCTTTCAGGAGTGTGGTTCTCATTACTATTAGTAGGAATAGCTCCAGGACATAGGTGTCAAGATTTTTCAACCCTTCAATCTTACGCTATCTTAAATCAATACACCTACAAATGTTACTTGAATAGTCATTTAGGATAGTGATATTCTTTAAAGTTCTAAGAAAGACATCCTTATTTGCATTGTGAAAGTGAATAAAGCCGGTGATTATCTCCTACTATCATTAGGCCAAAGCTTAGGCCTAATATTCATTTCTTTGCAAGTCTCTTCGTGCATTTAAATGGTCTTTTGAATGCCTAAGCTTGTTTAACAAAGTGAAAAGCACATTGTCACATACATTTTTCTTAATATGCATTACATGTAGATTGTGGCGTCATAAATGGTTCCTCTAATATGGAAGTCGAAAAAAAATATACTTTTCTTACACCATTGTTGAGTCTCACCATCATTAACACCAACTCCTTAAGTCCTTTTGCCATGGACTTGAACTTTAGCTTCTTTCCCAAATATAACATTAACATTTTGAAGCTACTTTAGGATTTCTAAGGCAATTTCGCTTTTGGATGACTTCTCCTATCCTCCTTTCCATCTAATCAATTTTGGGCCAATCTAAACTTATGCCCTGGGCTCAAATAATGACAATGACCCATAAAACACCACTTCCGACTATAGACAAGATGAACAAGGGTTGAGCCAAAATTATAGTTAGGATATGCCAAGCCGGTGTGGACATTCCACCCAAATAAAGTTCCAAGCCTTGGAAAATCACTAATAGTCCACATTAGTGTCACACACATATTAAACACCTCGTTGGTGAAGGAATCATATGTTTCAATTACAACATGCCAAAAATCCTTCAACTCATCTATTAATGGTTGCATATACACATCTATATCATTTCCTACTACTCTTTTCCCTGGAATAATCATTGAAAGAATGAAAGAACTCTATTTTATACACATCCAAGGCGGGAGATTGTAAGACATTAACTCCATTGGCCAGATGCTATAACTTGTACTTAGATTGCCAAAAGGTTAAAACCATCCATGGCCAAATCCAAGCGTACGTTATGTGGATCTAAAGCAAATTAAGGATACATTAGATCAAATCTCTTCCATGCCTCAGAATCCTTTGGATGTCACATTATGCCATCATTATTCTTATCCAAAGCATGCTATTGCATATGCTCAGCAATTTTAGAAGACATAAACAACCTTTGCAATTGTGGCTTCAATGGAAAGTATCTAAGTACTTTTGCCATTTGCTTGGTTCACTTTTTTCACTTACCTTTTGGTTTCCATCTAGAGGTATTACACCTCTTACACACTTCTCTATTTGCATCCTCTCCCTAATATAGCATGTATTCATTTGGACAAGCATGGATTTTTTTGTAATTAAGCCCTAATTTGTTTATAATTTTCTTCACCTCATAAAAAGATGATGGAATCTTGACATGTTCAAATTCATCAGCTAATAATTCAAGAAATATTGACATAGCCTTTTTACTTATTTCACACATACACTTTATGTGCTACAATTTCTTTAAAAAGGACAACTTAGAGTACTTCTCACACCCTTCATATAATTTTTGTAATCCATCCTTAAGCAAGTCTTGAAATTCTTGCACACCACTATGTAATGTTAGGTTTAATGTAGAAATTAGACCACCAACATCATTAGCAATATCAATATCATTATGAACCCCAAATGCATCACAAACTATGTTATGTATAAAGTTTTCCCTGCAAATTGATCCATCTCTAACTTGATGTTCTACCTCATGAGGTTCTTTTTTAAAGTTTGTTTCCCATGCCTAACCCAAAAAGTGTAACCTTGTGGAAAAGGTTTAATAATTAAGTGGTCCCACACAACTTCTCTAACTTGTCATTTCTTAAATCTACATTTAGGACATGGGCATATTATCTTATCTCCAATACTCTTATTTGCAAATGTGAAGTCCAAGAATCCATTTAATTCCTTTATATATTTAGGAGTATTTTGAGGCCTAAGAATCCAAGACTTATCCATCTTCTAAAGACTAACAAAAAAGGAAAAAGAAACACAACATGGGAAACAATATCAATTTCCTAGCAATCAACACAAGTATAAGAATATTCATATTGAATTGAATGTTATACATATTATCATGTTTCTCAATAACAAAGTACAACCTTTATAAATATACAAAGTAAATCAATTCAATACATATATCAAATGGTTAATTTAATCTAAACATTTAACTAATTTAATTTTAAGAAACTTAAACTAAACATTAAAAAAGTGTAAGAATATTCAGGAAACAAAATTAATAATTAAATCTGGAAAAAATATACAAAATCAATAATATCCAAGACATAGATGTTTCACTTGCTACATTTCGATAGAAGTGATCAATGGATATTCACTTTATTAATTACCTTGAATACATTGACAAATTTAGTTACATTATGATACATGACCATAAGTATTTTTTTTTTTTTCCTCTTATCTTTTAAGCAATACTAAACACTTGATATATGTGTGTCTTATTATGCAAATTCATTCATTATCCAGCTAATCATCCATCCCTTAAAATAAAAATAATAATAATAATAAAAGAATAAGAAAAAGCAAAAAAATGACTTTTTCCTTTAAATCTTGAAAAGAAAGAAAAAAGCAACAATAAAAAAATAAACAACAAGAATAATAACAAAATTAAAAAAATAAGATCATAATAAAATCTGGAAAAAGTAGAGACCAAAAATATAATAAAATTTGGAAAAAAATAAAAACAAAAAAAAATAAAATCTAAAAAAAAATAGAAACTGAAAAATATAACAAAATTTGAAAAAAAAAATTGAAACTAAAAAATAAAATAAAATCTAGAGAAAAAAAAGCAATGATAAAACAACCAAAGCCTATATCCATACAACATCATTAAGATCATAACCACTAATTTTGCAAACAATCAAGAAAAAATGGGAAAAAAACACTAACTTGGAGCTCTAAATGCTAAGAAAAATCAACCTCTTTCAAGCCAACCAACGACATCAGTGACCTATGGGTTGACCGACGACAACCACTCCTCACCGGAGGTGGGAAATGCTCACTATAGCAATAGTAGGCGGGAGAGCACAGTCTTCATGGCAAATAACAAAGCTTCACGCATCTATGAAAATGACGAAGAAAGTAAGGTAAAAGCAAGTTAATGGGCCTAGCCATGGTTGGCCCAAAAGTGTTGCTAGGATTGACCTAGCCATGGTTTCCCACCCTTGGCTAAGCCAAATTCAGCGATGCCTAGCCATGATTTTAGATAAACCATGGCTAGGACACTAGCACTACCCAAAATTCCCAACTTTTCATCATGTCCTAACCATGGTTAAAGAAAAATTATGGTTAAGCCCAGTAAGACCTAACCACGGTTTGCATTCAACCATGGCTAGGCTACTTAAAAATTGAAATTTTCAAATTTTCACCATGGTTTAACCACGATTGAGGATAAATCTTGGTTAGGCCAAAAACCCTAACCACAATTTATTTGAAAACCATGGCTAGCCACTACTTTTGACCAAAATTTTCAAATGCCCACATTGCCTAACATTGCCATGGTTTTGATGAACCATGGCTAAAACACATGATTTAACCACAATTATTATTAATAGTGGTTAAACCAGGTGGTTTTACTACAATTGCAAAAATCATGGCTGATCCTTGATTTAACCACGATTTCTTCAACCATGGTTAAACTATATGGTAAAACAGCCTTTTCCCTATAGTGATAGTAGTCACATCTCAAGGTGTTACAGCCCATAACCTAGTTTAACATTATTTGAATTAATATTTTTCTCATTAAATTTCTACTTTTAGTATACTAGAATGTGTTACACACATTAATTTGCAACAAGAACTAAGATTCAAGGCAGAAAAATGGATTTGAATGGAAGATACGGGAGCATTGGTTAGAGAAGTCACTTGAAGATGTAGCAAAAATATCTAAGGGACGCATTTTCAATTGTGTAAAAGTTAAATAGGCTGGACAAATATATGAAAATTGCCTTATTTTGAAGTTGAGTCACTTCATTTTCCTTAATTATTGGGTATCACACTTGCCAATAGATTTGAGTAAACCTCTAACATCCTCCCTTAAACTAAGAATTAATTTGCTTATTGCCTTTTCCCTTGCAAAGTGTATATTCTAACACTTACAAACAATTTGATGATTAAATTGTTAGTTTATTATAATTTTTAATATGTTATAAAAACTAACCGACATAAGCTTGGTTAACAAAAATAGATTGACAATGATGAAATTCATGATAAGTTGCATTATGACTTCAATAACATCATGGTATCAGAAACGCAAACACTAATACTTGTAAGGAAAAATTAATCCTGCATCAAATTAAGTTCTTTACCATGGTCTTTGGATTAAATTATCCAAAAAAATCAACTCATTGTACATTAAATAGCAATAGGTTGGAAAAGTAATGATATTATACTATTCAAAGTTTCAGGATCTTGGAGGGTATGGCCATCTCCATGCTGCTGGTACATGCAAAGTGACATCCTTGCAACGTTCATAGAATTATCTATGAAACTCTGAGTAACAAGAATTGCTAGCTTCTTTATTCATCTTCTTCCAAGTTTCACATATCATGGAATTTATGTGCTTACGAGCCTCTACTTCAGATGCTCCAGTTTCAATCACATAGCACTCAATTGATTTGGGTACATCGCCAATCTCCATTTCACGCTAGAAAAATAAAAGTAATTTAAAAATTAATGCCATATTTCACGCGGATCTTGGTATGGTTAACTAAAAAATTAGAAGAATACTTTATGGTACCTTATATGTTCCTAAATCATTAGCAAGTCTTCAAATCAATGCTGAAAACCGAATAATATCAAAATATTCTTCTAAGCAAACGAAGTTCTCCTCTTTTGCTGAATTTGGAAGTGAAAATTAGCATGAACAAGTATGACAGGTGCACTGATTGAAACCCATGCATTTTCCAAGTACTCTTGCAGGGTTGGTTGATAATCACTGTAGTACCATTTGGCCTCAACCAAATATGATTTACAGAGATCAGCCCACTGGAAAAATTAGGCATAGTTGTACTTAGAGAAGCACCGTGACTAATTAAAATATTAAAGTAGATATTAATGAATTAAATCAAAGCATAAAGCTTTCTTAAGTTGTGAAATGATGTTGAGCCCATTGTCTTCTAGGAAGTCAAAAGCCACTTCGTTACAAAATTATAGAGGGCAAGGAAGCATAATTTCATATAGTCAGGGAGTATATCCATGGCATTTATATGCCATTGTCTTTTAGGAAGTCAAAAGCCACTACATGTTGATGTATTGGTCGAAGTCGGGATGAGAATGACCTCCAGTAGTGCATGGTATAAAAACCATGGTCGTAAATTTATCTCATAACTTTTTATATTAATTTTAATCAAATTTTTTAAAAAAATATTATCATACATAATGATATATTAGTTTTTTATATCATTTATTTATGATTGTACCATGTTCAAGAAAAATAAATAAATAAATAACTTCGAGCAGCTTACAATCTATTGAAATAAAAAAATAAACCACACAATGTGAGAAATAGACTATATATTATAGAAGTTGTTTAATGACTTTTTTTCTCTTGAACATGATATTATATTATAAAAGAGAAATATAAAATATCAATATATTTTGTGTATTATCATCAGTTTTTTTTAAAAAAAAATTAATTAAAATTAAACTACAATATAATATGATGAATTTTGCATAATTAAATTCTCATCCAATGCTGTTAAATTTGCAAAGTCCTGAGTAGTAATTCTCCAGTAGCTTCAGCTGAAAGAGGTGATCCACATCCCTGGAACTTGATATTCAACTATGTTCCGATCATGTGTTCAATTAATCTGGCTATGCACACGTGTGCTGACATAATATATTGCAAATTCACTTGAAACTCTCTAAGAAACATCACTATACTCGAAATCAATTATCACAATCCAAGATCAAGCCAATAAGTTTGAATCTAAGTGCTAATTTGGTTTATTACTGTTGATGATATTTTATAAAGAACTATAAGCATGTGTAAAATATTTCTCAAGTGTTGTCTGACATTTGTCAAAAGCTGAATTAGCTTTAATGTACATGTAAAGGCATAATCCTATTTTCAAAATATTACCTTTTTTTAATTTTATAAATCACAGTTTGTAATGATTGGATAGCTGTACGGTGATATCTTCATATGTAAACTTAAAATATGTGTGTGTGTGTGTGTATTTTAGATTTTAGATTGTTATTCTCATGAAAACGAATAATATAGTTGTTATAAAATATTACCAGACTCATGATAATCAATGGATCAATGAGAATCTACTTGGTCACGATTACTTATTTGCCCTCTAAACTTTCGACAATTTAACGTGAATTTTGAAATGATCCAATTGATCTTTAACTAATATACATACATAGCTGACTAATCATAAATGCAATACTTAAAGATACACCAAAACACTTGAATAAAATATTATTTTAAGAATTCTTTGGAATTTCATATTTATTAAATTATATTTTTCAATTTCTAAAGCAGCTATTTAATTCATAACTTATTGCTTAAGTGTCAATTTCATCCTCCACTTGTAGTGACAAAATGGTTCTTAAAAAATTTAAAATATTGTTAAATTTCTAAGGGACTATTTTGTCATTACAAATTTGTGGTGGGAGGAATTCGTATTGAGCAAAAAAAATGAGAGATTAAAGTAATATTTTTCTCATAACTTCATATATGCGGATAAATTTTAGGGTGATAAAATTTTAAATTAAATAAGAGATGAGGATGACTTTAAAACTTTAAAACTTTACAGTTAAAATTAAATAAAAATATATATAGTTTCAAATAACCTTAAATATGGATTTAGATATAAGATATCCAAACCAATATGATCAAAATAATTTAATTTTATTTTGATTAAAAAAATGGCAGAATTTTAATAACAGGAGTGTAGCAAGAATTGGTTTTATGGGTGAAGGATTGGGTTCAGAAGAACAAAAATTGGAATCGGAATTTAGAGTTCATGAATGAATTTTAAATAATGAAAGTTGAAGGACTAAATTTAAACTTGCACTCGTATTTGAGAGGAAAAATAGAAGTTTTAGTTTTGGCTTTTACATAAAATCTCAGGACTTAAGGGGTCTTTAAGTCATTTTATAGTAAAGTAACTTTGAAAAGAATGTTAAGAAAAGCAGTGAGTGTGATGGCCACACAATTAAACTCTCGATATACAAAGTTTAAAACACAACAATTTATTTTCTTAAATTATCATAACAACTGGAAATATTATATATCAATTAAAATTAACGATTAAAATCATATATTGTTATAACATTACAAAAGCTAGGAAAAACCCAAATTTTTTTTTATGTTGTTAAAAAAAGTACTGGTATGTGAAAGTAAATTCCTTTTCATGGTATTTGGCCTAATAATTCTAAATTTAGAGCATACAGTAGCAGTGAGTGAAATATATATTTCATTAAATTTTTGTGAAGGTCCAAAAGAGAAGTTTTTGTAATATTTTGGAGGGAATCTGTAGCTATCAGTTGACAATGACTCAACAAATAAAAGATTTTGGATAAGAGTTTGTTTAATGCATCCTCCCATTCCATTATACAAATGCCAACCACCATTCAAAAAATAGCTAGTCTGAAATGAGTAAAATATTATT
Organism: Delonix regia; assembly: GCA_037074485.1. Classification (NCBI taxonomy): domain Eukaryota; kingdom Viridiplantae; phylum Streptophyta; class Magnoliopsida; order Fabales; family Fabaceae; genus Delonix; species Delonix regia. The sequence continues at coordinate 33,562,785 of CM073452.1, read as the reverse complement.
TTGGTCCATTATTTATTAGTTATTTTTTTCATTTGATCATTTACTTATTAGTTAGTTTTCTATTTAGCCACTTACTTATTAGTCAATTTTTAATTTGATCTTTCACTTATTAGTTAATTTTTAATTTATTTTTTCACTTATTAATTTATTCTCAACGTGATTTCTCTTATTTAATTTAGACTATGAAACTAAATGTGTTGATTTAAAATTGGAGAGAAACTAAATTGAAAAAATTTGATACGAGAAGAACTAAATTGATTATGAAAATAGGAATAAAATTGATAATCAACTAATAAGTGAAGCAAAAATAATCTTACAAGCCTATTTGAATTGACTAAAAGGATAGGCTTTTCAGAAGAATTAATTCTTGATTAATCAAATATTCTATTCAATTTAATGTACCGTAAGATTACTTTTGCTTAATTGATTGTCCCGCTTAGGGAATGATAATATTTAAGATAATGCACTTCAATCTAGCTGATTGGCCATGGTTTTTGTCCTGAATGTATTTTTTGGTTGAAAAACTAAATTTAAACTTAACTCATATTTGAGGGAGAAAAATAGGAGTTTTGGCATTTTCGATAAACTATATATCCAAGTCGTTCTGGTCTTCTTTTTCTTTTAAGCATATTTAACTCCGAAAACCAAAAGTGGTCTTTACATAAAATCTAAAGACTTAAGAGGTCTTTTAAGTCATTTTATAGCAAAATAACTATAAAAAAAGTAAAGAAAAATAGTGATTCATATGTAGTGACTCACAAGTCACAAATCTAAACAAAGATATATATATATATATGGTACATAACATTTAACACGTGTTCCTTAATTATGTGATCTGTAACAATAAGGTATGATGGCGTTACAGTTTTACACACACACACATACATACACACATATATATATATATATAAAGTAAATCCATTCATTTTCTTAATTTATTATAAAAACTGAAAATATTATATATAAATTAAAATTAACTATTAAAATCATATATGTTTAGAGCATTGCAAAAGCTAGGAAAAAACCCAATCTCTTTTATATATTGTTAGAAAAAGTACTCGTATGTGAAATTAAATTCCCTTTTCATAGCATTCTCGTTAATAAAGAATTCAAATTGAATCAATGCATGTCCTAATTCCAGTTTACAGACAAAGCATGCCAACAACTCCTTTGAAAAATAGATAGCCTAAATTATTGGTCTCTTATAAGTTAATTATGTTCCCCACTTATTATTTAGTTTTTTATTTAGTCATTCACATATTTTCATTTACAATATGGTTTTTATTTATTAATTCATTTTTAATATGGTTGTTCTTATATACTTTAGACTATGGGACTAAATTTTTGGCCAAAAGTAAAAGGAACTAAATATGTTAACTTTAATATCAGTGAGCGACCAAAGTGATAATTAATTAATAAATTAATAATAATTAGTGAAAAAAATATTGAGAATGACCATATTAATATTTTACTTCACCTTAAATAATGCCTAATATTAATTTCAATATGTACCATGAATTATCACCTATTTATACTTCACATGTTAAATATCTTACACACCGCACACCCAAACTTAAATGAGTGAACCAAAATAATCATCATCGCTTTGATTCAAATAAACAAAAATAAATTAAAATCAATATGTGAATTATCTAAATCATCTCTGATTATTGCTTTTAAGAAAAATGGGTTGGCAAACTTTCTCGCACAAGAAAATTATGTATATAAATATTACATAATAAAGGATTCATTATATTCATTGAACCCAATAATAGATCTACAGATGAAAAGTGATTATCTGTAAGAAACATGTGATTACTTGGGAACACAGCATATGCTTTAATTTAACATAAATACTTAGTGACACAAGAGTACTTTCTCCTTACGCGATATATGATTGTAAAAAACTTCATGATTGTCAATCAAATTCTACAAACCGAGCTAGCCCTAGTTTTCTAACATATTAAAAAGTATGTATTTTTAAGATGTTAATATTAATTGATATAGATTTTTTTTCTATTTGTGAGAAATTAAGAAAAAATATTGTTTTAAAAATTATTTATATATAAAATAATGTTTTTATAATAATACTAATAATAATAATAATTTGATTGCAATTGCCGCGACACTATTTTTCTATATATATATGTCACGTCACTTGAGCCGATAGGACATGACTAGCACAGTGATGAGGTGTCATTCGTCATCATGAACCCGTCAAAATCCTCACAATATAAGAACTTATATAAATTCACATTAAATAAGTATAGATCTCATAACTCTCCATACAGACATTGTCTGACACACTATAATAATACATCATACATTGTAGCCTGTATACAAGGGAGCGACTAAATTGAAATGTAAAAATAAGAAAAGATATAGCTCTGACAATAGGCTAGGCTCAACAAGGAATTAATCACTAAGATTAAAATTCCGAAGGTGGATGTTCTTGATCAGTGTTGGAATCTAAAAAATGTTAAATAATGGGGTGAATAGAAACTCAGTAAGCATGTAATTCTAATATGGCAAAAAGTATAATAGACTTACTATGGTACGTCTTTCGAAATTTAAAACCAAATATCATACAGTTGTAATTCAGAAATATCAAACAGTGAATAATCACTATTAACATAATGCATTTGGGAATATTCTAGAGAACTATTTAAAATTACATAATATAGAGCTAGCTCAAGGCTGGTGATAATAGATTAGAACAGATACTTTTTCAGCCAAAGGCTCTGAGTAAATATTATAATGGCTCTTAGTCTTAAACAGAATATGGTGGTAAGGGTATAATATCCATCCTTGTCAGATTACCAATCGTAATGCACTACGGTTAACATCTATTACTATTAGCTATAGGGTTTTATTTTAGACACATTCCCAATAATCAGAAATAAATAAATATCCATGTACAAATATTAGAAATTTCAAAATCGTACCACTTCAGAATTCAAATTTCAATATTTCTAATAATTAAAAATTTATAATTTATAATTCAGAAAAATATTTTGCATAATTAGGATAATCTACTCACCTGAGAGGAGTATATCAACCTCCTTTTATCCTTGATTAGAATTCTTTTGTTAACAATTTTTCTAGTCACTTAAAACATTAAATAAAATACTCTTAATATCTGATCCTCATAAATAATTTAATTATTTAATTCAATCATAGACCTAATTAATTATTCTCTATTCACTTTTATCCAATTTACCTATTTCTTTACTAATTTCTTTTAAAATTTAAATTTATGGTCCACTTTCTTAAATAATACTTTAAAATACTTATGACCTATATTTCATTTTATTATTCTTATGATCATTACTATTACTATTATTATCATTATTATTATTATTATTATTATTATTATTATTATCATTATTATTATTATTGTCATTACTATTATTGTTGTCATTATTATTATTATTATTATTATTATTATTATTATATTCAATTATTCCATTATGTACTTATTAAATTTCTAACACTTAGCATAACATAAATTTCACTTAAGGGTCATCAAATAAATTCCAAATTTTCCATTTAACCTCAAATAATATTTATTGTTATCCAATCAAGCCAAACTAATTTTCTCCTTCTAATTTCCTTCCTTTTTCTTCATGAAAAATCTAGGAAAAATTACCAAAAAATTTGAAATTTGTTCTAAAATTCAAACTAAAATTTCAAAAAATTCTAAATTACTCCCTGGATGCATAAAAAAAATTTAAGAAGTCCTAAGGACACAAATTTCACTAAATTTCAAAATTGCCCCTAGACTGCTATATTGGGTTTTTTCAAATTAGAAGCCAAAATTCACAATTGATCAGTAAGTTCGAGGGAAAAAGGTGCTAAATTCATCTATTAAGTAAAAATCCTAACTCAATTTGATGGGATTACACCGAATTAAACTCAATTTCATCACTTTCTTACATGAACAGTACCAGATTTGGGGTTTCTTCAATCTGAGGCAAATTGGACCAAATTGATCAGTGCAAATGAGGGAGAAAGGTGTGAAAATACTGTAGAAAGTGAAGCCCTATGCTAATTTGGATTAAAAACGCACCAATTAGGATAATTTTAAGCTTGAATTTTTGCCCCTTTTCGAATCGTCTGACTATTCGAGTTTTCTGGCCACCTAGAGCTTGTTGCCAGTGGTTCTTGGGCTGGTGGAGACGTTGGGATGCTAGTCGACCTCCGGCGGTTGTTGGACGATGACGACAATCGTCAGAGGTTGACAGAATAGTGAGCACAATGAAGAATGAAATTGCAGTGTGAAGAGGTGAAGATGGAGTGATGTTTTAGATGTGTTTAAGATATAATTGGGTATTAAGATAATATGATTGGGAGTAGTAGGTATAATTATAATGTTAGTTTAATTAAGTAGGTTAATAAAATAATGTTGGTTGAAATAATTGGGATAATAATTTAATTAAAGTGGGGATAGTGGGTAAGAGTGGGTGTTTAGAATAATTATATGGGGATAAAAGAAATAATTATTGTGATAAAATATTTTTAGTAGGAATATTAGGAATGATTTGGGTGATAAAATATTTATGGTGAGGATAAATATATTTTATTAATTTTTTTATAGGGGTATTACAATATAAATGTTTTTATTTCAAATGCAATTGATCTTAAAGTAAATTTTCCGGCAAACTTTTTTAACTTTCTTAATAATTAAGTGAATAACAAATCTCATTCTTCCTAATTAGCTAGTCAGAGGATTTTCAATCTAAATCTTCTACAATTAGGTAGAGAAATGAATAGGTGTAATTGAAGAGAAGAAGACAATGCACAATTGAATTATTCTATTGTTTAAAATAGCAATTCTGTATGGCTGTTACTGAATGTTAGCAGTTAGCAGTGAGGACAGCCACAGATCTCTCTTTATAGAAAATGGAAATGCTCAAATGCATACACACACACACATATATATATGTGTGTGTGTGTGTGTGTGTTCTGAATTCTCTCTTGATCAGGCCTTTTTTTTTCAGTTTTTTTGTTTTCTGTATGATTTAATCTGCTAAAGTGCTTTCTCACGAGTAATATTGAATTATTGATTGAATCAGTATGCACAATTGAATTATTGCGGGGTTATTGGAGCAGGATTAATTATATATATATATATATATATATATACACACATATATAACCACAAAATTAATAGGTCATTGTTTGTATTAGGTTTTTACATGTTTTTACTGGAGACTAATTATATATTTTGAATAAATTCTCTTTATTAGTGACCAAAGTATGTTTTCATGTATTTTATAGTTTAACGTGCTTAATTGCAAAATTTGATGAAACTCAATTGATTTTACCTTATTTTGGTGTATTTAATTTGTAGAAGTTTTCACAAGAAAGGAGAAAAGATGAAGAACACTGAAGAATGATTTGAAGGTTTTCAAGGACTTTTGAAACGTTTAGAAGCATCATTGGAGTGGCTATATTCTATGGGTACAGAGAAGTTTTGAGGATGTGGGAGTAGTTAGTAGACACGTGATACCCATTTTGGATGCCTAGAGGCGAGGTAGGGCCTATTTCACAAAAATTGTAAGACACTGCGTTTTAGGACTTAAAAAACATTTAAGTTAAAGGGCTAATTTGTAATGACATTATTTGAGTTACTATTATATCTTAATTTATAATATTTGTTTTTACTACTATTTGAGTTTTAGACTACTTGATGAACGTAAAAAACTTTACTATTGAACTACTCTTAGTTACTACTTCTTTACAATTAAAAATTTATGTGTCTAGTCCTTAAAAAAATAATATGTCAAGTTTTTCTTATTAGTTTTTGAATTAAAAAAAATGATATGTCATAAATTTATTATGCTACCGATACTTTATTGTTATTTTCAATGTAGTCCCTTATTTATTTTTATTTTTAATTTAATTCCTTACTTATCAGTCATTTTCAATATGATCTCTCTTATTAAATTAGACTAAGAAATTAAATATATTAAGTTTAAGATTAGTAAAGAACTAAATTAAAAAGAAAGATTAAAATAATATTTTATTCAACCTAAAATAATTTCTATTATTAATTTCAATATGTTCGTGCCATGAATCATCACGTAATTATACTTCACATGTTAAATATCTTACACAAGTAAAACCCAAATCAGTAAACCAAAATTATCATAACCAATTTTATTCAAATAAACAAAATAATGATTGATATGAATCACAATTGAATTGGGTAAATTTCACTTGACGAATTTTGTACAACTCAACCCACAGGGTATACGATGAAATGCCCCTAAGATTAATTGTTGCCTATTTGAGTTGCCTAACAGGGTAGGACTTTTAGAAGAATTAATTCATGATCAGTCAATTATTCTATTGAATTTAACGCACCATAGAATTAGTTTTACGTAATTGATTGTATCGCTTAGGGAATGATAATATCTAAGGTAGTGTGGACTTCAGCCTAACTGATTGGCTATGGCACTTGATGAGAGCTATGCTTGATGATTCAGTTATTGTTCTTAATGTATTTTATGGCTGAAGGACTTGATTTTAACGGCGAGAGAGAAAAAAAAGGAAGTTTTGGCTTTTTTTTATAAACTATATATCCACTTCTTTCCAATCATATTTAAAGACGAAAATTAAAAGTGGTCATTTACATAAAATCTCAGTGATTCACATATCCAAACAAAGGTACATAACCTTTAACACGTGTTCCTTACTCATTTGACCTGTGAAAATATGCATGATTTGGAAAAATTACACACACAGTGGCAGAGCGTATTAGTGGGGGTGAAATTTTTTTATATTTTATTTTATAAATTTATTTTAATATTATTTTTTAAATTAAAGTTTTGTAACTTATGAATTAAATTACAATATCATCATTTTATCTTTCCTATATTTAAAAGTAAGTTTAAATTTAAATAAGTATTGTTCTAAATGTTATTTCTATATTAATATTAGCTACATACCTAAATACCCATGAATACATTTCAATTTACCTGCTTACGCCAAAAGAAAATATTATTATTTAATAGCATCATGACTATTAAATAAATAATTCCAAAGAACCAGTTGAAGGGCAAAAATTATTTGTTGAAGTATAAAAATATATAATTGTCAATTTGCAAGAAAAAAGTATATATTCATACAGTGTTATAAATATTAATATGACTTAATCATTTAAGATTTGTGTATAATTCTAGTAGATTCAAAAATATAAAATATGTGAAAGTATAAAATTATAACTTAATTCCCAATACATCAAATTTAAAAATTTCAGTGAGGGCCATGCGCCTCCACTCATGATAATGTGGCTCCGCCCTTCACACACACACACACACAAATATATATATATATATATATATATATATATATATATATACACACATTAACTAAAAATTTTTTGTTCACAGTTTTCTAACCACCTAAAATATTAAATAAAATAATTTAAACATCTAGTTTTCATAATTAATTTAATTATTTGATTTTGTCACAGAGCTAATTAATTATTCCTTATGCACTTTTATCCATTTTATCTATTTCTTTACTGATTATTTAGAAATTAAATTTATAGGCCACTTAAAGAATACTTTAAAATTCTTATAATCTATATTTCATTTTATTATACTTATTATCATTATTATTACTATTATCATTAATATTATCATTACTATTATTATTATTATTATTATTATTATTATTATTATCATTATCATTATTATTATTATTATTATTATTATTATTATTATCATTATTATTATTATTATTATTATTATCATTACTATTATTATTATTATCATCATTATTATTATTATTACTATTATTTTATTCAATTATTCCGTTATCCACTTATTAAATTCTAACACATACCATAATATAAATTTCACTTAAGGGTCATTTAATAAATTCTAAATTTTCCATTTAACCTCAAACAATATTTATTGTTATGCAATCAAGCCATTCTAATTTTTCCTTGTAATTTCCTTATTTTTTCTTCATAAAAAATCTAGGAAAATTACTAAAAATTCAAATTTTGTTCTAAAATTAAAACTAAAATTTCAAAAAATTCTAAATCACTTCCTAGATGCATAACAAAATTTAAGAAGTTCAAAGAACATAACTTTCACTAAATTTTCAAATTGCCCCTAGACCCCCAAATTGGAGTTTTTCAATAGGACAGCCAAATTTCACGATTAATTAGTGATTTCATGGGAAAAAGGTATGAAATTCATCTATGAAGTATAATCCTAACTCAATTTGAAGTAAACAACTTGAATTCAGCTTAAATTTGTCTCTTTCTTCGATAAATAGTGCCAAAATTAGGGTTATGTGATTATGAACAAATTGGACCAAATTGATCAGTATAAATGAGGGAGAAAGATATGAAATCAATGTAGAAAGTGAAGCACTATGTTTAATTGGATTAAAAATGCTCCAAAATTGTGAATTGGAGCTTTGGATTTTGCCCTTTGAACTGCCACTAGAAAATCGCAAAATTCTGGCCAACTAGTGATTGTTAACGGTAGGGAACATGATGATGGACCTGTTGACATTGAAAGGAGACTCTGATGACCCATCACAGTGGTGGAGTAGCCTCAGTTTGTCGGCGGGAAGCTTGCATAGTGAATTTTGACAGTTTTTGCATGTGGGGAGGTTGACGATGGTTGGGGATGGGCCGGTGATGCCGCTAGAGGGTCACCGGTACACGTCCGCGATGATGACAGTGGTTGTTGGAGGGTGAAACCAGAATTTCCATACTAAACAAAGAAAAACAACTTGTAAGAATGGAGGAATGAGTATATGATATTATTTGCAAATGATTTGAGGATATTAGGTGGATGTTAGTTGCATAATTAAGTAATAATATGGGTTAGGTGGAGTTAGTAGACAAAATTGAAAATTATAAAATATTTTTAATGGAAAAATATTACTATATATATATATTATCATATCAAAATTTTCCTAACAGACACTTGGTTACTGTACTTAGTTAAGTTACAAGTGCTAAAGATACGTAGGGTAAGGCTTAGGTACTAACTTTGATTACATTATCAGATGAAATTTTATCTGCATCTATATTTGTTCTGACTAAATTCTATTTTTGAATATAAATTTTATAGTTATTACACTAATCATGGAATTATTGGTAACTTGGTTGATCATAATAAGTTTATAAAATAAATGACACTACCAAACTCCTTTATATATTGTTAAGAAAAATGCTCATCAAATTAATTCTGTTTTCGTAGTATAGTGAATTAAATTACTATAAATTAAAGCAAGGTCACATCAAAGTAAAAGTAGGTCCTCAATATATATAATTTGGAATCAAGATTTAAAAGCATCGATTATCTGTCCATTTAATATAAATAGATTGGACACGCAAATCGAGGTTGATATAAGAAATTAATATAGTCACATCACTTCACAAATTGTAGCGCAGACTTCACCTGATGAATAAACTTCTTTATTTTCTCGGGTATTAAAAAAAAAAAAAAAGAACAGTTTAAGCTATCAGGGATTAAATGTAATGATTGTCAATAAATAGAGAATTATTTTAAATATTATAATAAATAAAAAATTAAAATATAATTTTATGATAAGTGAGAAATTAAAAATAATTTTGAAAGGTAAGCTAAACCAAACTCTTTTATATATTTTCAGGAAAAGTAATTGGTACGTGAAATTAAACACTTTTTTATGGTATTTGGGTTAAATTATTCTATGTTAGAGCACTTCCAAAAGAGCAAGAACGTGCAAACGAAAAGCATAAAGAATATTTTTTGGAGGGTTTGTGTAGCTATCAGTTGACAGACATGACAATTTCTCGCACATGAAAATTATGTATATGGATATTATGTAATAAAGGATTAAATTATATTCCATGAACCCAATAATAGATCTATGAGATGAGAAAGTGATTAGATATTTGTAAGGAACATGCGAATTACTTGGGAACACAGCATACGCTTTAATTCAAAATTATTTAACCGAATAATATGAATATTAAATTATTATTCGTAGTATTGGATTGACTTATTATAAACTAAAGCAAAATTACTCATGCATCATAAAATCATTTTTCATGTTACAAATCGTAGTTATTATATTTACAGACAACCAACCTTTACTTGTCCGTACTTGGATATTCGCGTTGCTGCATGTTACGAGATGAAATATTCATAGCAAGATTCACATTGTGCTGTAGAGTGGGGATCCATTTTGAAGAGAGAGAGAGAGAGAGTCACCATGATTAATTCATTGGCGAGTGAAACAAGTAATAGTTTATGTATAAGGTTGATTAATAAATTATCGCACACACATCACATGGGATAATTACAATTTACAAGTGCGCACATCGCGAGTTAGGTTAAATAAATGATATTAAATGCATATGTAGCTTTGACTATAGTTGGATCAATATATCAGCACTGGTAATTTATTAATAAACTTTAACTCCTTGGAATGCTACATAAAGGCTTGAGCTTGGTTCCAGTAACCACAGAACATTGCAAACTAAGAAGAACTAAGCTGAAGCTTCTCCCTTCTCCCTCATAGCAATGGCTCTCCAATTTGCTTTGCTTTCAAACCGTCGTCTCCTCCAAAACCAAATGATCCCTTCAAATCGAAAATCCTCTGTTTCAGCAGTCAAGACCTCTTCTGTTCCATGCACAATTCAATGCAATGCTTCAACTGCCATTGTTTCTGATCAAAACAATGCTTCTCGTCGATCTACAAATTACTTCCAACCTTCAATTTGGAATTATGACTATATTCAGTCAGTAAGAAGCGACTATGAGGTATGGTTATTCTCACACTCATTTGAAATCATGATAATCTTTTATTTGTTTTTCTGGGCATTATAGGTTTTATAATTTTTGACTCATAAATTATTAAAGAGCAAACGTAAAATTGTTATAGGTGGAATCATATGCAGAAGAAAGTGATCGGCTGAAGGAAGAAGTCAGAGTGATGCTTTCGAAGTTAGCCAATCCTGTGGATCAACTTGAGCTCATTGATGTGTTGCAAAGACTAGGAGTGGCTGCTCATTTTGGTCAGGAAATAGGGAACATATTGGAAAAGGTTTACAATAATATGGATACATTAATCAGGAAGGACAATTTATATACTTCGGCTCTTGAATTTAGACTCCTGCGGCAACATGGCTATGATGTGTCATCCGGTATTTATTGATTTTTCAAATTAATTAAGTTTACTTAAGTATTGTGATTGTGACTTGTCTTAATTGATACTAACATGTGTAATTTGCATGGTTGTTTCCAGATGTATTTAAGGTATTTCTAGATTACAACGGTAATTTTGATTCCCGCCTTTCAGTTGATATCAAGGGTTTGCTATCTTTGTATGAAGCCTCATTTCAGTCAATAGATGGTGAAAATATATTGGATGAAGCAAGAGATTTTAGCTCAACATCTCTCACAGAATTTGTGAACAAAACTAATGAAGACAACGAGATATCACTCTTAGTTAATCATGCCCTAGAGCTTCCACAACATTGGAGGATATCGAGATTGGAAGCTCGATGGTTCATGAATGTTTATGAAAGAAGGCAGAATATGAGCCCTGCTTTGCTTAAGCTTGCTAAATTGGATTTCAACAAGGTGCAAGTCATCCACCAAGAAGATTTGAAACATACATCAAGGTGCAAAACAATTTTACATTTTCCTACTTGGAAACTATATCCATTTTTAAATCTTATATAATTCTTTAAATAAAAATCTGACAATAATTATTTTTCTCATGTCCAATTATTATTAAAGAAATTGATGATAAATATTTAAAAAATTTTACATAGGTCAAGTCCTTGATAGAAAGCAAGTAAAAAATTAGTGCACTAATACTGATTACTTTTGTTTGGTTTTTTTCAATGTAAAGATGGTGGAAAAGAATTGGACTTGGGGAAAAGCTGAGTTTTGCAAGGGATAGGTTGGTGGAGAACTTCTTTTGGACAGTGGGTTTGGCTTCTGAACCGCACTTCAGATATTTTAGAAGAGTAATGACAAGGGTCAATGCAATCGCAACCACAATTGATGATATTTATGACGTGTATGGCACATTGGAAGAACTAGAACTTTTCACTGATGTAATTGACAGGTTAGCAAATTGTGATTAATGAATTGGAACAGTATAAACTTTTTTATCTTATGTTTCAATTTCTTTTCCAATACTTATACTAACCATTATTACCATTTTGTATTTTGTTATCACATAGATGGGATATAAATGCCATGGATAGACTTCCAGACTACATGAAAATATGCTTCCTTGCACTCTATAACCTCGTCAATGAGATGGGATTTGACTTTTTAAAAGAGAATGGGCACCACATCATTCCACACCTTAAGAAAGTGGTATGCATTTACTAAAACATTAATTTCTTGTCTTGCATTTTATCATATAACTTAATTAATCATGGCAATTCTCTAATTACATGTGTTAATTGTTGTTGTGTCTAACTTCTTCAGTGGGCTGATCTTTGTAAATCATATCTGGTTGAGGCAAAATGGTACTATAGAAATTATCAACCAAGCTTGCAGGAGTACTTGGAAAATGCATGGGTTTCAGTTGGTGGACCAGTTCTACTTTTTCATTCTTATTTTCTAGTTCAAAATTCAGTAAAAGATGAGGACTTATATTTCGTGGAAGAATATTCTGAAATTGTTCGTTTTTCGGCGACAATTTTACGACTAGCTGATGACTTGGGAACATCTAAGGTATTATTGCTTATTCTTCCAATTATTTAATTATCTAGATATCTTTTCGCAACATTTGATTATTTTTTATCATTGTTCGTTTGGCAGCGTGAAAAGGAGACTGGTGATGTGCCCAAATCCATTGAGTGTTATATGAATGAAGCTGGAGCATCTGAAGCCGATGCTCGTAGGCACATAAATTCCTTGATATGTGAAACTTGGAAGAAGATGAACAAAGAAGCCAATAATTCCATTTACTCAAAGACTTTTGTTGAAATTGCTCTAAACCTTGCAAGAATGTCACTTTGCATCTACCAACATGGAGATGGCCATACCATCCAAGACTCTGAAACTGAGAATTGTATAATGTCATTATTTTTCCAACCTATTGCTATTTAATGTATAAAGATATGATAGTTTTGATATTATGCTATATGCATTGAGGGGCTAGTTACTTGTACTTTTATGTGGATTCGCTTTGATTTGGAATAAGTAATTTACTTGGGCAAGGTTGCATTTTATACACTACAAGAAAAATGATTTTTTACATCAAGTATATAACGTTGGTTTAGGTCAAGTGTTATAATTATAAGAATTTTGTCATGGATATCTAACATTCAATTTTAAAAAACTAAAAGTGACAGCTTTTATGGTTAAAATCAGTGTTGTTCAAATTCCGAGTTGACTCAGTAAACTTGTCAAATCTTTTATATATGATTTGGGAGAACTCGTGCGAACGAGCAGATTTGGGCGAGTTGAACTACTCCTTATAAAACTCCTGACTTTTGCAAAACCTCTGGTGCCCAATCTTGAAATGCGTCCAAGTGTATGCGTGTCAATGTCTTGACCGTGTAGTCACCATCAGCTTCTATTATATATGTACCAATTTTAATATATAACAACTCCAAATCTTATTTTTGAAAGTTTTAAAGGTTGAGATTGGAACCAATAACTTGACGCAAAGAGAGTCAATGACTCCTCCCTTTCCCATTTTGCATTGCATATTAAAGTAGAACAACTTTTATATATAATAATTATTTATAATTTAAATTGAAATATAGAAAATATAAAAAATCAAATTTGGAACTATAAATGTCTTTTTATTTTACAAGAGCCTCTTATGTTATTTAGATGATAATTATAAAAATTTTGTATGATACCATAAATAATAAAAATAAAATTCTTATAAAGAGTTTGACAAGATTATATTAAATACATTTTAAATATATTCAGAATAAGACAGGAAATGGAGAGAAAGCTGCCAAAGACCCACACACACCCATGCTCACATGAGAATAGCAAGACAGGAAATGGAGAGATAGGAGAGAAGAGGGACCTTGATGTCTCTATTATCTCTGCTATAAAAGACAGAGAAAGAGAGCTTCAAATAGAGTAGGAGATCGAGTGGAATAAAAGAGTAGCAAAACAGAAGAGAAAATAAGAGAGAGTGTGGTCAAGGAGAAGTGAACAGAAGAGAAAAGAGAGACCAGATGAGAATGATAAAGAACAGAAAAACGTAGAGAGAGTGAGCTTGTTAGAGGGTGGAGGAGACTGTAAGGAATAAAAGAGCAGCATAACAAAAGAGAAAATAAGAGAGAGAAAGATGAAAGAGATAGAAGGGGAAGGAGGAAGAGTCCAGAGGGAGCAAACATTCCCTGCTCTGAGTTTTGAAAAATAGAGCTCTATCACAGCAAAAAAAGAAAAAATAGAAAAAAGACAGAAGGGAAAGAAGAGACTGAGAGAAGAAGAGGAAGAAGAAGGGAGCTCGGGCAGTAAGGGAAAGACTTGGAGAAGAAAACTGGGACCATAAAAGAGTAAAGACAGAAATAGAGAAGAAAGAGGGCGAGGAAGAGAAGAGAGACCAGAAGAGAGGAAAAAGCAAAGAAAAAGTTCAAGGAGGAGAAGCTGGAAACAAGTGGAGAAGAGTTTGAAGAAACCAGAATAAGAAAAACACCTTGAAGGCTTGAAGAGGAAGAAGATGAAGCAGAGACTCGAACATCCCAGTTTTATGGTTGTGCAAATAGAGAATTAAAGGACCAAAAACAAGAGTTGAGGTGAATAGAAACACCCAAACAAAGAGAGAGAAGAGTGAGAAAGCGTTCCTGTTCGAGTGACATGGATACAAAGCAAAAAGCTAAAAATCAAGGAAAAGGAACGCAAAGTGGACTGAACCAATTTTTTTGTTTGAACCACTGCTGTTCTTGGGATTTTAATGCTTCAAGTGTATATTAATTGTGTAGAATAAGTCAGATAAAGTGATAGTGGGGGAATGAATGCTTGATAGATTTAACAGGGTTGCATTGCTTTTCAAACATAATGTCATAGTCATAGTTAGTCCTTCCCTCTTCTTGATATGTGTTTAGAAATATGATTTAGTCTAACAGGATCAATTTTGTATTCATGCTTGGTTTAGTCAAGTGATGGGTCCATGAGTTTTTTTTTATTTTGGCTTCTATTTCATTTTCAATAAAGTGAAAGGGAGTGGAAGTGGAAAATGAAAAGGAGCAAGTGGCATGACTAAGCAACGATAGAATAATGTGTGTGTGTGTGTGTGTGTGTTTTTTTTTTTTTTATATCTTAGCACGTTCATGGAATAATGTTTAATTCTCAGCACATTCATAACTACAGGAGGCTTTGCATGTTTTTTTTCTATTTCATTTACTTCATTTTATTTATTTTCATTATTTTATTTCATTTTAGTTGTTGTTGTCCTGTAGATTTTGAATACTAATATTGTTTCCCAAAAAGAAAAAAATTTCTATTATAACTCCATTTCATTTTCAAAATAAAAATCTAACTTCAACAATGCAAAAAAAAAAATCCAAAAAGCCCAAAAATATTTCCTTTTAATAATTTCATTTCTTTTGGAAAAGTAAAACAAAGCATTTTAATTTCAAAGTAAAAAAATCATGAATTCAAAAATCCCAAAAACCCTCTCTCAGCCTAATTTCATTGAATTTCAAAATTAAAATTAAAATTCCAAAAACCTAAAAAAATTTTAAAAGGGAGAAGAGAAAGAAAGTGATCTCAAATGGATTCCTTAAATTAAAACGCAAACTAAATTTCAATTTCATTTTATTTTCAAAAATCTATTGTGTTATTTTTGCAAAAATCAAACGACACCAATCTAGTCAAACTACATAGGCTTTGATCCCTATTACTTAGTACGTAGGCCTTAGATTCTCATCCTAGGTCAAGTCTGCCCTTATAAATATTTTATGATTCATCCTTTATTTATTTTCTTAAATTTTTTATTTCCTTTTTTTTAATTATTCTTTTGCATGTGATTGATGAGAGTAATCAAAATTAAAATTAAGGACATAACAATTTTTACATAATCAACTTTAGGTAATCGTTCTTTGAAATGATTGCAATGGGTGCCTAATACTTTCTTCACGTGCAACTGACTCCTGAACTTAAATTTTGGTTCGTAAACCACCTTTTCTTATACATTGGTTTTTTGAAATTTATCCTTTTAAGATTTTGGTGGCAACTCCTAAATTTTATTTTTCATTTTTAAGTGAAAAATTTCTCTTTCTATTTGCACTATCGTGGTCACATCTCAAGTGTGATAGCCTATAACCTAGTTTAACATTATTTGAAATAATATTTTTCTTGCTAAATTTCTTCTTTTAGTATACTAGAATTCATTGCACAGATTAATTTGCAACAAGAACTAAGATTCAAGGCAGAAAAAAGGATTTGAATGGAAGATACAGGCACAATGGTCAGAGAAGTCACTTGAAGATGTTCCCAAAATATCTAAGGGACACATTTACAATTGTGTAAAAGTCAAAGGGGTTGGACAAATATATGAAAATTGCCTTATTTTGAATTTGAATCACTTCATTTTCCATAATTAGTAGGTATCACACTTAAAAATAGATTTGAGTAAACCTCTAACATCCTCCCTTGTACTAGGAATTACTTTGCATATTGTAACACTTGCTAAAATATGATGTAAATTTTGTTCTTAAGAAAAGGGATAGTATAAATATTTGTGGTGTGTATTATTAATTAGATATGAGTTTTAGCTTAGTGGTAAGGCATGACATCCAGATGCAAGAGGGCGTGGGTTTAAGATGCAGCTCCCTTCTCCCTCATAAACTTTTTGGTGCTGACACATGTCCCCCTAGGTGAAATTACCAAACTACCCTAATTTTTTTCTTCTTTTTCGCCCACAACTTCTTTTTCAAAAAGCTTCCCCATCTTTTCTCACTGTTCCTGCCTTCCACTACCACACCCAGCCACGCCACCACCTCTGGCTAGCTTCCCCCCTTACTGGCAACGCATTTTGGACTGCCACCACTTGCAGTCGCTGACAACAGTAGCGTTTTTCTGACAAGTTCTGTGACAACTGAGGAACAACAATTTTGCAATGGATTTTAGTGAGTTTTAATCAATTTTTTCCTGAAAATGATGTTAGGAGAAGCACTTTTGGCCCTTTCCCATTGAATTTTAGCTTTAGAAGCATGATTTTAGGCAAATTTTTGAGAGTTCTTCTGACAGGGACTAAACAGAAAATTTTTGAGATTTTGTGGTTTTTCAGAAAATGGTGAAATGCTGCAATGTAATGGGTTCAAATTGGTCTTATAAGAACACTTTTAAGGTTTATGACATTAAACCCTATTGTTCTTCATGGTTTTACTTGGGTTGAAGGTAAAAGTATGGAATTTGGGACTAAAGTGAAAATTTAGGAAGTTTTTAAGGTAGTGAATGTAAATTGACCAATATTATGGGAAAGTTAGGTGATGGAATCAGGGAATATGAGCTAGGGCTTGTTTTTAGTAATGATAAGGAAGTGGAATATGAAATTGGTAATGGAAATATGAAGAATTAAAGAGAATGAAGAAATATGTGATGAATTAATGTTATGAAGAAATATGTGATGAATTAATGTTATGAGAATTAAGGAAAGTATATTTTTATGATATAGGAATTGTGGGTGAATTCTATTGTTAACTAAGAGAAGAAGACAAGGTTATTTTAGAATACGTCATCTGCCAGGTAAGCAGTAGCTCTTCAACTGAATGATTACCATTGTAATATATTATGGTAGCCTAATTTGATAGACTTGTTAGTCATTCAAATGAATTATGTTTTATGATTGGTATATGATGTCCATGCAAAACTATAAAAAGAGAGGTTTGAATAGAAAAGGGTAATGTTTTACTAGAGATTTTGATAGCATTGATATTGAAAAGGAAAACTCATGTATAACTGTTCCTTAAATTTAGGGAGGACATTATATGACGGATGTTTTAGCATGAGCTTACAACTCACGACTGTATGGGTGATTTACCCCGAGATGAATAACCCGAGGGATACATACCCTCAATTGATAGTGAATTTCCCTAAGATGCTGTGTGGTCTCGATCGATATTAATAACCCGAGGGATACATACCCTCAACTAATAGTGATTTATCCTGAGATGTTGTGTGCTCTCGACCGATAGTGAGTTACCCCGAGATGCTATTTGCCCTTGATGGATGATTAAATTACATGGGTTACAAGTCCATGACTGATGCTTGATGTCTTTGATAGTCCTCCTTAGAATCTAAGTTTTGAGCCAATCGTATTTTGAATAAAAAGGAATTTTTTCACATGTTTTTTAATAAGAACCCAAGGGCTGAGTTCCTTTGACTGTTTGATAAAAGTATACAAGGGCTAAGTACCTTTGACCGATGAGAAAGATTTTCCAAGGGTTGTGGATCCTCGACCGTTAAAAGTGTGATTTCTAAGGGTTATGAACCTTTGACCAATTTAATTTCCATGGAATGAATCCATGATAGTTATTATTTTATCCCATTAAATTGTTAAAGTTTTAAATCATGATTTACTGAAAATAGACTAGTTTAAAAGGCATTATTGATTTATTATTGGAATGTTACTTGTTTATGTTTTATTGAACTTCAGGTAGCCATCCAGAGTAGTTTACTGATCAGGAGGGCTAGAGGAGCCCTATTGGCACTGCTGACATTTTGATTTCCCTATTTTGTTGTGGTTTTGTATTCTTTTTGTAATAGTGTAATTTGATAATACTGTAAGTAATTGTAAAGGAATATGTATGACCACAGGTAGATTCCCCACTCCCCTACTGTGTTGTAGTTGTCTCTTGATTGAATTAAGAGTTGAGCTCTCTTTTATGAATATTATTGTTTTGACAGATATTTGTAGAAACTTTAGGAGGTATCAATTATAGGGGAGACTCTGCCAAAATTTCTACAAATTATGTATGAATGTGAATATGCTTGAATATGAATGTCCATGATGTATGGTTTTCAATTCAATTAAGGAATTAACTTGTTAGGCTTACAGAGGTAGGCTAGTCTTGTTATCTGTGTCGGTCACACTCCGGGAGTCAGGGTGTGACAAAATTGGTATTAGACCTAAGTTTGGGGGTCTCCTGTGGTCAATCGAGTCATACTTGCATGTTGTTGTTGAACCAAGAGTAGTTAAGATAGATTGTCATATAAGAATGCTCATTATTTATATGTTATCATGATTTAATGTTGATTGATTAGAATATTCAATGTAGATTGACTGGAATATTCAATGATAATGAGATTGGATATCTAAATGTTTGATCATGATAATTGTAGATAAAGTCTTCCTGCATTGGACACGTGGTGTTCGTCACATGCGCAAATTGGCTCATGTATTTGAAAGGGCATCTGCCTAGGGGAAGCCAGGGCAGGGGTCTAGGTAGAGGCCCTAGAACAGCTTGGCATCCAAGGCAAATTCCTACAACTGAACTAGAGGTGGCATTTTTAGCTTAGGGAATTCACGGCCCCTTTGTTCGCACTCATTCTAGGAAGTCTCTATTTAGCCAAGACACAGGGGAGGTTGAAACTCGATTTTTGTGACTAAGGCTTCCTATATTTTATGGATCCTTAAGTATAGAAGACCTTCAGTGATTTCTAGAGGGTATAGAAAAGGCATTAAAGATCTTGGGTTCTTATGGTAGCAGGTTTGTGGAGCTTGCAGAATATCAATTGCAAGACATAACCTACATTGGGTTTTAGGCCGTCTTGAAAGAGAGATAAGAGGAATTATCTCCCATGGAATGGGATGAGTTTCATGAAATATTTGAAAAGTGGTTTAGTCCGCAAAGTGTGCATGATGCGAGAGCTTATGAATTTGAGCTATTGAGGTGGGTTCTTGGAACTACTATATCAAAGTATGATATTCACTTTACTTATCTCTCAAAGTTTAAACCACACTTAGTTCCTACAGAGAAACATCGCATTAAGTAGTTTGTCTTGGGATTACCAAAGTCCATGTTTCAGGCAATGGCTTCCCAGATGAATAACTTTGCCACTTATTCAACTGTTGTGGATTATGCTCGCTTGATTAAGGAGCGAGATATGCAAGATGAATTCTTGAGCAAGAAGAGAAATAGAGAAATCGTAAACAAACAAGAAAGAGCTGGTTCTTCTTCTTCACGAGGGCCCAGGTCTCAGAGGGCATTTGGACTAGCAAGGTCACAAACTCCTCACTTTTTTGTACCACCTCCTAGATCATATCAGTCGGCCTTGGGAGATTTTAGATCTACAGGAGTTTGTGAGGTTTCACAATTTTCTAGCCCGAAGGTAGCATGTCACCCTTGTGGGAGGTATCATTTAGAAGAATGTTATTTGATGACCCGTGCTTGTTTCCATTATGGACAAGTGGGTTACATGAAGATAGACTACCTTATAACTCAGCCTAGGGTGAACCCAAACTTTATACAACCAAGTGCTCGACCTCCTCCTTCCATGATTGCGGTAAGGGGAGGGCCTTCTTCCTCTGGTGGCAAGGGTGCTCCTAGGCGAGGCAGAGGAGCACAAGGACAAACATTAGCTAGACGAGGACAAGCCAGGGTGTTTATATTATCTAGACAGGATGCTCAGGCTTCTAATGGAGTTGTCACAGGTATGGTTATGGTAGATTCACATCCAGCATATGCATTATTTGATTCTGGATATACACATTCCTATGTATTTGTACATTTTGCTACATGATTGAAAGTAAGCCCTTCTTGGCTAGACAATGTGGTTATTGTGGGAACACCTCTTAGAGAATCTTTATTAGTTGACATAATATACAAATCGTGTACAATGTCTATTGAAAATCAAGAAACCTTAGTGGATCTACTGTTACTTCAAATGCTAAATCTTGATGAAATTTTAGGCATTGATTGGTTGGCATCTTGTCATGCCACGGTTGATTGCTGGAATAAAGTGGTGAGGTTTAAAGCCCTTGGTGCAGTTCCTTTTGAAATACAAGGTGAGACTTGTATAAGTTCAACCATGCAAATTTTTGCTTTGAAAGTTTATAGACTATTAAACAAGGGTTGTCAAGGATTTCTCGTGTTAGTCAAGAATGTAGAGAAATCAACAATAGGGCTAGAGGATATTCTAGTGGTTAAAGAATTTCCAGATGTTTTCCTGATGAATTATTAGGTTTACCTCCAGATTGAGAACTAGAATTGTCTATTGAGGTATTTCCCAATACACAACCAATCTTTATCCCTCCGTATCATATGGCTCCTGCAGAGTTACAAGAGCTAAAAAAGCAGTTGCAATATTTACTTGAAAAGGGGTTCATTAGACTAGCACTTCACCTTAGGGTATTTCAGTGTTATTTGTGAAGAAAAAGGATGGTTCCCTAAGGTTATGTGAGGATTATAGATAGATAAACAAAGTCACAATACGGAATAAATATCAATTGTCTAGTATTGATGATCTTTTTGACTAGCTACAGGGAGCCCAATGTTTTTCCAAAATAGACCTTCTGTCTGGTTATCATCAGTTAAAGATCGAGGGTGAGGATATTCCTAAAACTGCATTTCGTACCTGTTATGGCCATTACGAGTTTCTTGTGATGTCGTTTGGGCTAACTAACACACCAGCCACTTCCATGGATTTGATGAATAGAGCATTTAAGCCCTTTCTTAACAAATTTGTTATTGTATTCATTAATGATATCTTGGTATATTCCAAGGGTCTCAAGGAACATGAGCAACATTTACGAGTGGTCTTACAGCAGTTATGGGAAGAACAATTGTATGCAAAACTTTCCAAGTGTGAATTATGGTTAAGCCATGTGGCATTTCTGGGCCATATTGTGTCTAAGAAAGGGATTTAGGTAGACCCAAGCAAAGTTGAGGCGGTTCAAAAGTGGCCTCATCCTTCAACTGTTACTGAGGTACAAAGCTTTTTGGGGTTAACTGGCTAATATCGTCGCTTTGTGTAAGATTTCTCTAAAATAGCTACCCCATTGACATAGTTGACACGTAAGAATATAAAGTTTGAGTGGAATGACTCTTGTGAGGCTAGTTTCACAAAATTGAAGTAATGTTTAACTTTAGCACCTGTCTTGAGTTTACCTTCAGGTTTAGGTGGGTATGCTATATATTATGATGCGTCTTACATTGGGTTAGGATGTGTCTTCATGTAGAATGGTCGTGTAATAGCCTATGCATATAGACAATTGAAGAAACATGAACGAAATTATCCAACCCATGATCTAGAAATCACGGCAATAGTGTTTGCATTGAAGATTTAGTGGCATTATTTATATGGTGAAACTTGCATGATTTATTCGGATCACAAAAGTCTTATATATATATTTCAACAAAGAGACATGAATCTTAGGCAAAGGAGATGGATGGAGTTATTAAAGTTTTATGATTGCACCATTCATTATCATTTTGAAACGGCAAACATGGTAGCTGATGCCTTGAGTAGGTAATCTATGGGCAGTTTGGCCTATATTTAGTTGGTAAGGAGACCATTGCTAGAAGAACTATAGCAGTTAGAAAGAAATGGGGTAAATCTAGAAATTTTTTAAGCAGGGGTGTTGTTAGCCCTGGTACAAGCTGACTTTGTTGTTTCGTATGAAATAAACGCCGCTCAAAAGTTAGATGTGAAATTGTGTAAATTAATGGATAAGGCAAGGGAAGGAAAACATCAAGATTTCTCTGTTGATGTAGAAGCAGTGTTGAGATTGAAAGGGTGACTGTGTGTACCTCAAGATGAGGGTCTGAAGAACAAGCTTCTTGAAGAAGGTCATTGCTCAACTTATACAGTGCATCTGGGAGCCACTAAAATGTATCATGATTTGAAATAGATTTACTGGTGGGAAGGCATGAAAAAGGAGGTGGCAAAGTTTGTCTCTTGTTGTATTGTGTGTCAACAAGTTAAAGTTGAACATCAAAGACCTGTTGGGCTACATCAAAGATTAGAAATTCTTGAATGGAAGTGGGAGAGAATTACTATGGATTTTGTTACAAGATTGCCTCATACCTTGATTGGTTATGATTCTGTATGGGTAATAGTTGATTGGTTAACAAAATATGCGCATTTTCTTCTAGTGAAAACAACATATAGCGCAACCAAATATGCTCACTTTTATGTTCAAGAGATTGTTAAGCTACATGGGGTACCCTTATCTATAATATCTAACTAGGGATCTCAATTTACTTCTAAATTTTGGAAAGCATTTCAAGAAGCACTAGGAACCCGGTAAGATCTGAGTATTGTCTTCCATCCTTAAACGGATGGTCAGTCTGAAAGAACAATCTAAACTTTGGAGGATATGTTGAAAACATGTGTTCTAGACTTTAGTGGTAGTTGGGACACCTATTTTCCTTTGGCAAAATTTGCGTACAATAATAGCTATCAAGCTAGTATTCAGATGGCCTCATTTGAAGCTTTATATGGACGGTGATATCGTTCACCTATTGGGTGGTTTGTGAAAGGTGAGGCACATATATTAGGCCCTGATTTGGTGCAGGATGTAGTGGAGAAAGTAAAGTTAGTCAAAGAAAGATTATTAGCAGCACAAAGTAGATAGAAAGCCTAACTCGATCATTGGAGAAGAGGGTTAGAGTTTATGGTTGGTGATCATGTGTTTCTTCAAGTTTCCCCTATGAAAGGGGTTATGCATTTTGGCAAGAAAGGTAAATTAAGCCCTCGTTTCATTGGTCCATATGAAGTATTAGAGAGGATTGGTAATGTGGCTTATCGCCTTGCTTTGCCTCTTGAGTTATCAAACATCCATCTGGTGTTTCACATGTTTATGCTTAGGAAGTATTTACATGACTTCTCATATGTGATTGCGCCACAAGAGATTTAGATAGATACTGGCCTGAGTTATAAAGAAGACGCAATAGCTATATTGGATAGACAAGTAAGGAAATTGCGCTCCAAGGAATTTCCTTCAGTAAAAGTGCTATGGAGGAATCACTCTCAAGAGGAAGCAACTTAGGAGGATGAACATATCATTTGTGACCATTACCTTTATTTATTTGCATAAGGTATGTCACAGTTTAAATTTGGGGACAGAATTCTTTTAAAGGGGGGAGAATATAGCACTTGCCAAATATGATGCAAATTTTGTTCTTAAGGAAAGGGAGAGTATAAATATTTATGGTATGTATTATTAGTTAGATATGAGCTTTGGTTTAGTAGTAAGGCATGGCATCCAGATGCAAGAGGACGTGGGTTTGAGATGTAGCTCCCTCCTCCCTCATAAATTTTTTGATGCTGACACGTGTCCCCCAGGTGAAATTACTAAACTACCCTCATTTTTTTGTTCTTCTTTTTCAGAAAGCTTCTCCATCTTTTCTCACTATTCCTACCTCCCACTGCCATGCCCAGCTGTGCCACCACCTTCAGCTAGCTTCCTCCCTTACCAGCAGTAGCATTTTTCTGGCGAGTTCTGTGACAGCCAAGGAATAGGGATTTTGCAGCAGATTTTGGTGAGTTTTAATAAGTTTTTTCATGAAAATGATGTTAAGAGAAGTATTTTTGGCCCTTTCCCATTGAGTTTTAGCTTTGGAAGCATGATTTTAGGCAAGTTTTTAAGGGTTGTTTTAACAGGGACTAAAATGAAAAGTTTTGAGATTTTGGGGTTTTTCCGAAAATGGTGAAATGTTGCAATTTAATGATTTTAAATTGGTCTTATAAGAACACTTTTAAGGTGTATGACATGAAACCCTATTGTTCTTCATGGTTTTACTTGGGTTGAAGGTAAAAGTATGGAATTTGGGATTAAAGTGAAAATTTAGGAAGTTATTTAAGGCAGTGAATGTAAATTGATGAAAAGTCAGGGAAAGTTAGATGATGGAATCAGGGAATATGAGCTAAGGCTTGTTTTTAGTAATGGTAAGGAAGTGGAATATGAAATTGGTAATGGAAACATGAAGAATTAAAGAGAATGAAGAAATATGTGATGAATTAATGTTATGGGAATTGAGGAAAGTATATTTTTATGACATAGGGATTGTGGGTGAATTCTATTGTTAACTAAGAGAAGAAGACAAGGTTATTTTAGAATACGTTTTCCACCAGGTAAGCAGTAGCTCTTCTAACTAAATGATTACCATTGTATTATATTATGGTAGCCTAATTTGGTAGACTTGTTAATCTTTCAAATGAATTATGTTTTATGACTAGTATATGATGTCCATGCAAAACTATAAAAAGAGAGGTTTGAATAGAAAAGGTAATGTTTTACTAGAGATTTTGATAGCATTGATATTGAAAAGGAAAACTCATGTATGACAGTGCCTTAGATTTAGGGAGGACACTATAAGACGAATGTTTTAGCGTGAGCTTGCGACTCACAACCGTACGAATGATTTACCCTAAGATGTTGTGTGGTCTCAACTGATATGAATAACCCGAGGGATATATACCCTTAACTGATAGTGAATTACCTCGAGATGCTGTGTGGTCTCGACCGATATGAATAACCTGAGGAATACATACCCTTGACTGATAGTGATTTATCCTGAGATGCAGTGTGCTCTCGACTGATAGTGAGTTACCTCGAGATGCTATGTGCTCTCGACGGATGATTAAATTGCATGGGCTACAAATCCATGACCGATGCTTGTTGTCTTTGATAGTCCTCCTTAGAATCTAGGTTCTGAGCCAATTGTATTTTGAATAAAAAGGAAGGTTTTCATATGTCTTTTAACAAGAATCCAAGGGCTGAGTTCCCTTGACCATTTAATAAAAGTATATAAGGGCTAAGTACCCTTGACTGATGACAAAGATTTTCTCATGGCTGTGGATCCTTGACCGTTAAAAGTGTGATTTCTAAGGGCTATGTACCCTTGACTGATTTAATTTCCATGGAATGAATCCATAATAGTTATTGTTTTGTCGCATTAAATTGTTAAAGTTTTAAATCATGATTTATCGAAAATTGACCAGTTTAAAAGGCATTATTGATTTATTACTAGAATGCTACCCATTTATGTTTTACTGAATTTTAGGCAGCCATCCAGAACTGTTTGTTGATCAGGAGGGCTTGAGGAGCCCTATTGGCACAACTGACATTTTGATTTCCCTATTTTATTGGGGTTTTGTATTCTTTTTGTAATAGGGTAATTTGATAATGCTATAAGTAATTGTAAATGAATATGTATGACCACAGATAGATTCCCCACTCACCTACTGTATTGTAGTTGTCTCTGGATTGAATTGAGAGCAGAGCTTTCTTTTATGAGTATTATTGTTTTAACAGATATTTGTAGAAACTTCAAGAGGTCTCAGTTACAGAGGAAACTCTGCCAAAATTTTTACAAATTATGTATGAATGTGAATATGCTTGAATATGAATGTCCATGTTGTATGATTTTCGATTCAGGTAAGGAATTAACTTGTTAGGCTTATAGAGGCGAGCTAGTCTCATTATCTGTGCCGGTCACACTCCGAGAGTTGGGGTGTGACACTTATTGCCTTTTCCCTTGCAAAGTGTATATTCTAACATTTACAAACAATTTGATGATTAAATTGTTAGTTTATTCTACTTTTTAATATGTTATAAAAACTAAGTGAAGTAAGCTTGGTTAACAAAAAGAGATTGACAATGATGAAATTCATGATACCTTTCATTATGACTTCAATAACATCATGGTATTAAAAACCCAAGCTCTAATAATTGTAAGGAAAAATTAATCCCGCATCACATTAAGTTCTTTGCCATGGTGTTTGGATTAAATTATCGAAAAGAATCAACTCACTGTTAAATAGCAATAGGTTGGAAAAGTAATGATATTGTACTATTCATAGTTTCAGGATCTTGGAGGGTATGGCCATCTCCATGCTGCTGGTACATGCAAAGTGACATCCTTGCAACGTTCATAGAATTATCTATGAAACTCTTTAAGTAACAAGAATTGCTTAGCTTCTTTATTCATCTTCTTCCAAGTTTCACATATCATGGAATTTATGTGCTTACGAGCCTCTACTTCAGATGCTCCAGTTTCAATCATATAGCACTCAATTGATTTGGGTACATCGCCAATCTCCATTTCACACTAGAAAAATAAAAGTAATTTAAAAAATTAATGCCATATTTCATGCAGATCTTGGTATGGTTAATTAAAAAATTAGAAGAATACTTTATGGTACCTTATATGTTCCTAAGTCATTAGCAAGTCTTCAAATCAATGCTGAAAACCGAATAATATCAAAATATTCTTCTAAACAAACCAAGTTCTCCTCTTTTTCTGCATTTGGAAGTGAAAAATAAGCATGAACAAGTATGATAGGTGCACTGATTGAAACCCATGCATTTTCCAAGTACTCTTGCAGGGTTGGTTGATAATCACTGTAGTACCATTTGGCCTCAACCAAATATGATTTTCAGAGCTCAGCCCACTGAAAAAATTAGGCATAGTTGTACTTAGTGAATCACCGTGACTAATTAAAATATGAAAGTAGATATTAATGAATTAAATAAAAGCATACCGCTTTCTTAAGTTGTGGAATGATGTTGAGCCCATTGTCTTCTAGGAAGTCAAAAGCCACTTCGTTACAAAATTATAGAGGGCAAGGAAGCATAATTTCATATAGTCAGGGAGTATATCCATGGCATTTATATCCCATCTATATGATAACGAATGACACAATGGTAATATATGTTAGAACAATTATAGGGAGAGAAACTGAAGTATGAGATAGTTATAACGTACTAATTAATTAAACACAATTTGCCAACCTGTCAATCACATTTGTGAAGAGTTCTAGTTCTTCCAATGTCCCGTAAATATCATAAATATCATCAATTGTGGTTATTAGTGCACTGACTTCTAAAATATCCGAAGTGTGGTTCAAAAGCCAAACCCACTGTCCAGAAAAAGTTCTCCATCAATCTATCTCTTGCAAAACTCAGCTTTTCTCCAAGTCCAGTTCTCTTCCACCGTCTTTACATTAAAAATGTAAAAAAACTAAATTAGTTTTAGTACACTAATTTTCTCCTTGTATTCTTCAAAGGACATATTTAGGTAAGTTTTTTGAAGTATTTCCTATCAAGTTTTCTTAAAACAGAGCATCACACGTAATTAAATATGATTGAAAGATCTAATCATGTCAAGCTGAGCTAGGATGAAAATACTCAACTTGTCATATTGTTATTAAAATCATCACGTAACAAATATTTATGAACTACAGCTTCTATAAAATGAAAATCGAAGAAAGAGTTATAAGATTTAAATTTTGAAACTAGCAACATTGATTTTCAACTAGAAAAATGTAAGATTGCATTCACCTTGATGTATGTTTCAAATCTTTTTGGTGATTGGCTTGTACCATGTTGAAATCCAATTTAGTAAGTTTCAGCAAGGCAGGGCTCATATTTTGTCTTCTTTCACAGACATACATGAACCACCGAGATTCTAATCTCGATATCCGCCAATGTAAAGGAAGTTCTAGAGCATGATTAACTAGAAGTGATATCTCATTGTCTTTGTTGTTTTGGTTCACAAATTCTTTGAGATATGTTGTGCTAAAATCTCTTGCTTCATCCAATATAAGTTCACCTTCCATTGACTGAAATGAGGCTTCATGTAATGACAGCAAACCCTCGATATCAGTTGAAAGGCAGGAATCAAAATAACCATTGTTGTATATAAATCCCTTAAATACCTCAGGATACGACCATGCAAATTACACATTTGTTAGTACCAATAAGACAAGTATCAATAACATTTTTTTGAGTCCTTAATAGATTTGAAGATCAAATACATACCTGATGACAAATCATGGCCATATTGCCTTAGGAGTCTAAATTCAAGAGCCGTGGTATATAAATTGTTCTTCGTGTTTAATGTATCCTTATTATTGTAAACCTTTTCCATTATGTTCCTTATCTCCAAGCCAAAATGAGGCAGCCACTCCTAGTCTTTGCAAGACATCAATAAGCTCAAGTCGATCCACAGGATTTGCATATTTCCTAAGCATCACTCTTACTTCTTCCTTCAGTTGATCACATTCTTCAACACATGATTCTTCCTATAACAATTTTGCACTTGCCCATGAATTGAGTCATAAAAATAAAGCCTATAAATGAAATAGAAGTCTAACAAGATTTGAAGTCAAATTATTACAAACCAAGTAAATGAGAGTGAAATGAACCATACCACATAATCACTTCTTAATGACTGGATGTAATCATAATGCCAAATTGAAGGTTGGAAGTAATTTGCAGATCGTCGAAAAGTATTGTTTTCATAACAAACTATATAAGTTGAAGC
Source organism: Delonix regia (assembly GCA_037074485.1). Lineage (NCBI taxonomy): Eukaryota > Viridiplantae > Streptophyta > Magnoliopsida > Fabales > Fabaceae > Delonix > Delonix regia. The sequence goes on along the minus strand of CM073452.1, from coordinate 33,533,552 downwards.
CTTATATTGGATTGGACATGGAACACAGGACCTCTTGATTGTTGAAAGTAAGGGTTTTGGTATTCATGGGAGCATTTTGGTTTTGAAGAGAGTACCGTTTGGAAGAAAGGAAAATAGTTGAAGAGCCATTAGCATGAAAGGGTGAAGCTTTTAGTTAGTTCTTCTCTGTTTGCAATGTTCTGTGATTACTGGAAACCAAGCTCAAGCTTTTATATATATTGCTTTACTAATTCATCAGAAAAATTGTAGGACCCGTGTGACAATCTCCTCTTTGCTTTAGTAAAGTATGTTAATAAATTAATACAGGTAAGTTTCAAATGGGACAAATATTCAAGTGCAAATGTTTTGGTGGATATTGGGATGAGGGTGACCTCTAGTAGGGCATGGTCTAAAAATCGAATGATCCAAAATTTACAGCGTAAATTTTTAAATTAATTGTAATAAAAGTTATTTTTTAAAAAAATATTATAATACACAAAGGTATATTAATGTTTCATATCATTTTTATATGATAGTGTCATGTTCAAGAGAACATAAATAAATACCTTTTAATAGTTTACAATCTATTGCAGGAAAAAAAATAAACTGCATAATGTGAGAAATAGACTGTATAATTTCAGAAATTTAAACATGATATTATATTATAAAAGAGAAATCTAAAATATTAATATATTTTTGTGTATTATCATCATTTTTTTAAAAAAAAAAATTTATTAAAATTAAATTAAAATATAATTTGATGAATTTTGCACAATTAAATTCTCTTCTAAGGGTCCTAAATTTGCAAAGTCCTTTCTAGTGATTCTCCAGTAACTTATGCTAAATGCTAAAAGAGGTGATTTCATCCCTCAATGTTGAACTTGATATTCAACTATGCTCGGATCATTAATTCCATTCTGGCTATCCACACATATGTGCTTACCTATTATATTGCAAATTAACTTTAAAATAATTTTGATTTAAATAATTATCCACTTAAAATATATATTATTATACGATACTAATCAAATCTTTGTATGATCTCCGGTGATATTTGAAATCTGTGATCCCAATCCAATTTGATTTAAAATACTAATAAAATCTCCTTTTCACAGATTTACAAATATATAGTTCAATTCGAAACAGACAAAGATAAGTTCTATATATATTCTTGCTCAACAAGACACTTATTTCTATGTTAATTAGGTTTTTTTAGTATTTTACTCTTGGAGTGCTCTTCAAAAAAATCAAATTTGAATTATTATTTGAGAGAAATATCAGTAGTGAAAATAGGTTTGTTAATTGAAGGGACTGCGAAGACAGTAAAGTTTAGGTTTTAATTGATAGAAGCCTCAATTCGTATATGGAGGTTTTTTATTTTATATGCAAATATTTTAGATAAATGTAAAAGTACGCAATAATGATTTTTTATAGTCTACAATGAGAACAGAGAATGTCACGCAGAATTCACTAGTGTCATATTGGACAATGACTCAGAGAACACAATAACTCAGGAAAGAAGTGGGACATTGGACTTCAATTATTACGCTGGGCTTGTGGGGCTATTGGAGCAGGATTTATATATATATATATATATATATATATATATATATATATATATATATAACGAGAAAATTAATGGGCCATTGTTTATCTTAAGTTTTTACATGGGACTGATTTTGAATAAATTCTCTATATTGGTAACCAAAGTATGTTTTCATGTCTCTAAAATTGGATGAAACTCAATTGATTTTACCTTATTTCGGTGTATTTGAATTAAAATCAATATGTGACTTATCTAAATTTCACCTCTGATTATTGCTTTTAGAAAAAAAGGGTTGGCAAACTTTCTCGCACAAGAAAATTATGTGTATGGATATTATATAATAAAGGATTAATTATTTTCAATGAAAACAATAATAGATGTACGAGATGAGAAGTGATTATGTGTAAGAAACATGTGATTACTTGGGAACACAGCATATGCTTTAATTTAGAATAAATAATTAGTGACACAATACTTTTTCCTTACACGATATATGAAAGGGTCTGGGATTTCAAATCACTATATGTTATTAAAATCATTTTAATCAACCAAGCTACCATTAATTTCATGATTGTCAATCAACTTTTACAAACCGAGCTGGTCTTAGTTTTCTAACATATTAAAAAGTATGTATTTTTTAGATGCTAATATTAACTGACATAGACTGTTTTTATTATTTGTGAAAAATTGAGGAAATAAATTGTTGTATTTTACATTATAGATAGATATTGTTTTTATTCCCGCCTTAGAGCTTTTTACTACATTTGAGGATCTCAAGACTAGAAGCTCAAAGGTTCATCAATGTTTATGAAAAAAGATAGAATATGTAATTTACATTGAGGTTGCAGAATTTCTGTTATAAAGGTGGATTTTCAGGGATTCGGTTTCTCTACAATAACATTGATCTGAAGGCCTAATATTAAATAATTGTACAGATCCAACGGTTTATAATTGAAAAAATTATCAATTTTAGTAATTTTTTAGAAATTTAATCCCTATTATAAACATTTCAAAAACTTAATCCAACAAATGAAGATTATTTAACCGCAGCTGTAGTTAGGATCATCAACTATCGAGGATCCATATCCAGTGTCGGGGTAGTGGGCTATCTAAAGAAGTTACTTGTGACATCAGGGTAGATAAAAAGCTTACAAGTGGGGAGAGAGCTATTGCTTGAGATTGAAAAATGGTGGAAAGTAGTGGCTGGGCTTTTCTGGTGTGAAATGAGGCGCAACATTGAGTAAGACAAAGTATCTGGAGGGGGTGGTGTTATGAAGGAAAGAAGGGGGGGGGGGGGTTAAGGACGGATGTTTAGTAGTTGAGGATTCCTCCTAAGATTAAACATTTTGTTTGTTTGTAGAGCTTCGTCAGGGGGCTTTGCAACCAAGAAAGGCTCTTTCTAGTAGAAAGTGTGATGGGGAGCGTCTTTGTCAGATTTGTAAAAAGAAACCAGAAATTATGAAGCATATTTTGTTTCTTTGTCCTTGGATTGTATAGGTTTCATTTGGTTATCAACTGTCTATTTTTATTGATAAGGAAAAAGTTATGAGGTTGGATAGTTGGTGGCTGAAGTTGTTTGAAGTGGAAGAAGGCCTTGGCGAGTTTGGTAGGGCAATAGTAGCTTGTGTTTTGTTGCTTGAGGTAGCAAGATTGTCAAATTCGAGAGTTTGAACAAACTCGCAAAAGAGACGTAAACTTGTAGTATAAATTTGTAAGAATTTACTTCTATTGAAAAATAACTATTGAAGCATATGAATGCACATTTAAAATACAATACACAACAAAAAAGTTTATTTAAATGTCACTAGGACTAATAATTAGTTAAAATAATAAATTCAGCATTATTCCATCTCGCCTCTCTTCCATCCTTAGCCAGATACTCACACACACACACACACACATATATATATCATGGTTGTAAATGGTGGATTGTTGCAATTGCGGTGGATGTTACATTACTTGTAGTTACAATAACTACAACATATTCGTCGCTGCAATATAAATCTCCTATATATGTACGTATGTATGTGTGTGTTTATATATATATATATATATATATGATCTCTCTTGATCAAGGCTTTTTTTTCTTGGTTATTTTGTTTTCTATATGATTGAATCCAAGGTTTTCAACTGTCGTTATGGTGACAAACTTGCGGTTGCGATTTGTAACTTCCCAGATTTTCTCACTTAGGTCCCTTGTCCTTAACTAAAAATTATAGAGCAAACTATAAATATAGAAGAACTCCTTATGTATATATTGAAATAAAAAGTTTTTTTAGGGATCACATAGAAATATAAAAGTGATTTAGGGCGTGAAAGAAAATCCCCAAAGTAAAAGGGCTTTACCTAATTAAAAAACATAAGGTAATTTGAGGGTTGTCCTTATTTGCAAACAAAAATGTATTTTTTAGGGACCAAGGAAATTGGAGAGTATGAATGAAAACTAAGCCATGAAAGTGGGGACAAGGACCAATGGATAAATGAGCAATCATTGGATGGGTCAAAAGTGAAGATTCCCCATTTGATAAGTGCATTTTCTTATGTATAAGGGTATAAAATGTAATTTCAACCTTGAATAAATAAAAAGATGTGTAACCAAGTTGGAATTAAAGTCAAATGAAGAGGACCCATGTGCTAGCAATCATTAGGTCACATGTAAAGAGAGACATTTGTAGCAATGCATGTCAAGAGCTTGACACTTGGCAAAGATTAGCCAAGCACACCCTACACTATAAATACCAATGCATTCTAGCCATTTTGTGCAAGTTGTGAAGAGAGTGCTTTTATGTAGAGAGAAAGCCCGAGACCTAGAGTATTAGAGAGAGAAAGAGAGCGTGAGAGAGAGAGGAAGAGGAAGGAGGCTGAGGTGGAGGAGGAGGAAGAAGGGGGTGGTGGCCGAGACATCTAGGGCAAGTAAGCTTAGGTTTTCTTCTTTATATTCACCATCATTCTCATCTTAAATCTTCTCTTAATTTAGTTCATTAACTAAGTAAACCAATGTTTTTTATTTTAGCCTTTTTGGAAGAGAATTTCATCTGGCTTGGCCGAAACAAGTCAAGGTAGATAACTAAGCCATCCTTCATCTTTTCTTTTAGTGCAAGATTATGATTATGGAGCCCTTGTGTGGCTAAAGATATGATCCTTGCGTAGCCAAGAGCCCTTATGTGGCTAAGGATGTGGTTTGCCGAGGACAATAGGTCATGCATGACATGTGTTTATGGATCCATGTTGTTGACATCCTTATGTTTGATATCTTTATATCCTTTGCATTTGATATCCCTGATGAGTAATGATAATATTTTCTTTTACTTTGTTAATTATTTTGAATGCTTGATTATCTACTGAGATTTGTTGAAATCTCATCCCATGTTTTCTTCCAAAATTTCAAGCAAGAATGACATTATTTATACTTTTAGATTAGTCCAAAGCTATCAAGGCTTTGTTCTTTTGTATATTTTGTTTACATGGAGGTGAAGTGGGGGTTGAAGTAACTGTGACTATACTCTTACCCGAAGAGTAAAATTATATGTTGGATTTATTGCCAAGAGTTGCTACAAGTCTTGTGTATAGGCCTGAGATGAAGATGCAAACTTAAATAGATCGGAATGCAGATTTGAATGAAGATGCAAAATGAGGCAAATGGTTGACAATGGAGGATCCTCTGACAGATGGAATTTGATACATTGCATGTGCAATTTAAGGATATTTCTCTATATTATTGTTTGGTTGAATGGAACCCTCTAGTGACAATGGGGCTATCAATCCATATTGTTGTTTTAGTGATCCATATTATGCAATGTAAGCAAAGTTGTCAAACTCGCGATTCTAAATAGACTCGTGAGGGGGGGTGTAGACTCGTAACGTAGAATCGTAAGAGTTTACCTCTATTAATAAATTGAGAAAAATTTATATGTAAGGGACTAAATTGATAAAAAATTCTATGAGTGACTCAATTGAGAAGTATTTTATTTGAGGGACCAAAATGAGAAATAATTTTATAAGGAATCAAATTAATAAATAAGCTATTAGTGAGAGACCAAAAGAAATTTTATTCATTTGGCCAAAATAAAATTCAAACTATAAAAAAATATGAAAGGGTATTATTAATAATGATGTTATTTGTGAAGGAAGAAATTGAAAAATATTCATATGAGGGACTAAATTGAAAAGAAATTCTATGAAGGACTAAATTAAAATAATATCTTACTTGTGAGGGATTAAAATGAAAATTAAATTTTACAAGGGATTGACTTAAAAAAATACCCTACAAGTGAGGGACCAAAAAAAGATTTTACTTATTTTGACAAATTAACATCAAGACTTGTATATATATAATATTTGTCATATATATATTGAACATGCATCATGGCTTAATAGTTAGTTGCTTGCCGCCCTTTTACACCTGGGGAGTGCATTTTTGAGTTTTGAAGTAAGTTTTTCTCAACTCACCTAACTCAATGGTAACTCGCTTAGTCAACTCGTTTTTCACATGTAAAAACGTTAACTTGACGAGTTAACTGGGTTAACTCGCCGAGTTAACAACCATGAGTGTAAGGATCCTTATCATTTTGCAATTATGATTGTATTGCTTTTATTCCTTGCAATGAAAGTGTCTAGTCTAGTGGAGTAGCCTAAGTCTAGCAGGATGTGATATAATATGACTTTTTATTTTTAATATCTGTGCAGTTTATAAAAATTTTATACAGTGCAAGTAACGTAATATTTAGATAGTGAAAAGCTTCAAACTAGAGATAACTAACATGTAGCTCAGGACACTATAAGACATTTCCCAATCAACTTTCTTTCTCTAGTCCACCAGAGAACGCATATAATAATTGAGCATCAACATAGAGATGTTAATGCATCAGTGCATATAAGCCAAATGCTATCAGGAATATTTAACAACACGTTACGATGCTAAATCTTCAAGGTTTGGATAATGAAACAAATATCAAATATAATTGATCAAAATTAGAGCTTAGTACAGATATGAACTTAAAAACGCGGTAGAAAATTGGCTAGGTAAAATAAATAGCCCAAAGTGCTTCAATTCATAGAACACTATAAGATTGGATATATATTATTGTCGGTGTATTCCATAGATCTGCTTCTATACTCTTCAATTTCAATTTCTTTCCCATGCTGGCCACACTCTACTTAAACTTCAATTTCTTTTAACATCTTTTCACTTGTGCCAACTATAGTAGGAAAATAATCAAAAGCATTAATGAATTATAGCTCACCTATAAGGTAAATGAATTAAAGTTCATAATTAAGATAATAATATTAAAATATACTTTGTCCATACTTAAGCTCAATTAATATATTTTTTAAAATTAAAACAATGGTTCACAGTGTTAAGGGTTGATTGCTGAAGTGCAAAATTATTTGGTATATTCTTTATAAGTCATATTCGAATGTTTTCAAGTTTCTAGACTATGTGACTACTACTTTTCATTATCCTAACAATCAATCATGAAATGTTCAAATTGTATGTACTACGTGTTGAGTAACCTCCTATGAGCAATGTGGTAAATCCATCAACATTGAGGTGTAAAGACAAGATCTCTCTGGCCTTTTAAAATAACTGGCACATTTGACCAACTTTCGTATGTCTACAATATTCTTTAGGTTATGTATTTTTTAAAATTATCAAATATTAATTTATAATTATGCCAAGTCAAGGATATATCATATATTCTTTCATAGATATACAACTAATATTAATTTATCACTCATGCCCCAGTGCCCTTCTTAAACAAAAATACAAAACTCAAGAACTAAAAAATCAACAAACTTGCATTTATGATTTGTGTCCAATGAGAAAATTTTCAAACCCCAAAGGCTGATTCAAATCTTTCCCACCATTTCAGAACCAAGGAGATGAGTTAAAATGTGTAAGCACAAGCTTAGGCATATTATATATTACCATAATGTCAATTCCCTTTGAATTCTACCAGTCTCATATCACAGTAATTGCCTGTATATTAACATTATCTACAACACATGTTTTGACCCCAATACTATTTTAATTAATAATTCAATAAATAAGTCACATATGCATAAATGTTTTAGGCAACCAAGGCATACATGTCATATAAAGGGGTATGGGGAACATATATAAAGGGGTACTTCAGTAATATAATATTCTTTCACTATGAATCACTCTAGAACAAGAAAAAACTATAGAAATTTGATTCATTCTCACTTTATATAGGGAAGATAACTACATAAAGAGGCCTCACATGAATAACAACGTGAATGTACAATAATATGATAAGAATCCTCATATTTTATTCTTTCACATATCCCCACCATGATAAGAACCTTTCTTCTATTTTTCTTATGGCCCTACTAACAGTATTTTCCTATCATTTTCCCCATCCCCTATAGTGGTTTAACTTAGTACCTCTACAGATTAAAGACGATGGGGTACTGTAGTGGAGGGTAATGTCAGGATGTTTTAGGTGAGCAACTTTATTCATTATGTCCTTAATTATGATGTCTAAGTATAACTAAAGACATTAATCATTATGTTTTATGATCATGATTGTGATCAATATTTCTCACTTTGTTGACTCTTCATCAACAATTTAATGGGATAATTACTTATTCATATTGGGTAGTAGGTTGGGGTCTCTACCCAAAGGTACTTATGAATAATCCAACCCAATACTGATTATTCACAATGTTAATAAGGACTCAATCCATTCAAGGTATTATACCTATAATATTAATTTTCCCAATTATCAATCATCAGAGGCTAATTTAATAATAGAATTAATGTTAATCCATGTAATAATTGAAATAATTCCAACAATCTCCAACTTGGATAGGATTAATTGAATTTTATGGTTAACCAATAATAGTGACAAAATCAGGCAATCAATATTCTCATAGTTACACAAATGTGTGTACATATATATTAAACCATGCAAAATTCATAAATGAAACTACATAAAGATCACTGGATCTAATAGGGAAACAAGTGATATTATTATCTTCAATATCCAAGCATAATGGAATACAAAATGGTATTTCATATGTCATATTACATTACAAAGAGTCCCTATATAACTCAACTCAGACCCCCCTAAACCAAGGCGACATCAAAATTTTCAACAACACCCATATGAGTCACATGATTTTTGAAGACTTCTATGGATAATCCTTTGGTCAACGGATCTACCAACATATGTTCACTAGGTATGTGAACCAAACGAGTCTAAGATTCAGTAATCTTTTCTCTAAAAAACAAGAACTTCACATCAAAATGTTTAGTACAACTAGAGTTCTTATGATTCTTAGAAAAACTAATAACACATGAGCTACCACAATATATAGTCAAAGGTTGTGAAATAGAATTAATAAGATTCTTGCTGAATAATAAATTTCTCAACCACATGGCTTAACGAGTAGCCTCATAACAAGCGATATATTCTGCTTCCATAGTTGAGGTAGCTGTTATTGATTATTTATAGCTTTTCCATAAAACAACTCCTCCTGACATCATAAAGATGTAACCAAAAGTGGACTTACGATCACCAATACATGATTCATAGTCTGAATCAGAATATCCTATTAATTCAAATAATATAGATCTTTTGAAAGTCAACATGTAGTGCTTTGTACCTTGAAAGTATCTCATGACTTTCTTCACAACCTTCCAATGATTTTATCTAGGATTACTTAAATATCTGCCAAGCACACCAACAACATAAGCAATGTTTGTACGTATGCACACCTGGCATACATCAAGCTACCAATAGCAGAAGCATAAGGAACTTTGTCCATTAAAGTCCTCTCATCATCATTCTTAGGACATGATTCCTTCGACAACCTTTCACCTTTCTGCACAGGTGCAGCACAAGGAGAGCAATAATGCATATTAAATTTTGTCGTAACCGACCTTTCGGCAGAATAAAATAAAAAGATGTTTAAATTGATTCCTAAAAACGAGTCTTGAAAATCAATTTATTTGGAGTTGCCACCAAAATTTTTACCGGAAAACTTTGGAAAACCAATTTAAATAAAAATAAAATGGCAACATGGTCTGCGAAATCAGAGATGAGTTCGGGAGTCTATTTGAGTGTGGGGAAGGTGTTAGGCACCCCACAACACCCGTCCATAAGGACAGTTACTTTAAACTAGTCAATTGAAATAAAATATGGCCTTTAAATTTATCTCAATTACCTTTTTATCGACATGCATGCCTATTAAATAGAGGAGACAAAACAACAAGAATGAAGGCAAATAGATAGATATTTACAAAAGGTGAACTTGACCTAGGATGAAAACCTAAGGCCTACGTACCTCGTGATAAGGATCAAAGTCCACGTAGTTCGACCAAATGGCATGTTTATTGGTTAATGATTTGTGAATTTTGACAGGAGGGTTTCAGTTAAACGGATTTTCGTAAACAAAACGTAATTGGAATTTGGTTCATGTGTTTTAATTTACGACAACCTAATTAATCTAACCCTCTTGACCTCTTCATTTTTCTCTCTTTTTAATTTATTATTTTTTGTTTTTGGGATTTTAATCTTTATTTTGAAATTTAAATAAAATGAAATGATTATAAGGAACAAATTTGATCACGTAAAGCAACAAAATTATTTAATTAAGACATTTATTTTTGTAATATTGTTATTATTGTTATTACTATTTTATAACAATTATGTGCTGATTTTGGGGATCCAAGGAGATTAAAATCTCACATGACCCCATGCAATCGAGGAAAACAATATTCTCACACGATAATTTCATAAATAATAGAAATTATTTAATTAAAGTAAATATTTAGTTGTCAATATATTTAAAACCGATGTGTACCAAATTTAGGGATCTAAGGAGATTAAAATCTCACATGATCCCATGCAATCGAGGAGAACAAAATTCTCATACGATTATTTCATAAATAATGGAAAATCATTTAATTAAAGTAAATATTTAATTATTATTATTTTTAAGACAAATGTGCTAATTTTTAAAAAGATCTAAGGAGATTAAAATCTCACATGATCTCATGCAATCGAGGAGAACCGAATCCCCACACGATAATTTCATAAATAATGGAAATATTTAATTAAATCAATATTAAATTATTATTATTTTTGTTATTATTTTAAACAAATATGTACTAATTTTTGGGGTCTAAGAAGATTAAAGATTTTACATGATAACAACAAAATGCATATCAGGATTACTTACCTAGGTTGCCTATGGAAGTATTGAACCTCACATGACAATATTGGAATGAAGATGCCTATGGAAGCGTTGGACCTCACATGGTGTCATTAACAAAACCATGCATTGGTTTTTGTGTGTACGAGTATTTAATCAAACACGCACAAACATTCGTGTATATTGGTGCTCGGTTAAGTGTTTATCATGACATGCTATTTACAACCAATCATAAAAAATTTGTATATTAAATCAAAAATATTTCAGAACTTGATCTTACCAAAAGCTCGACCTTATTAGCTTTATACTCCTTTTCCTATATTATTCTTGGCTCTTAGCTCTAGAGTAACTAGGCCCCAACCTTCAAGCTTTCCAACCATCACATTCTTAACTCCATTTAAGTGTCAGAATAGATAAATAAACCATACCACTTTGGCCAGATTTTGAATAATAAAAGAACTAAACAAACAAATGGGGAATAATGTGTAGGAACTTAGTACCAAAGTATAGGACCTGAATGAACATGTGTTAACCCTGATTTATTAGAACAAAAGAAAATACATGCAGTCTATAGACATGTAAATATGGTGGTATAACCATTTCAAAAGTCTTGGTAGCCAAAGATATAGACAGGGTAACAAAACAAATAAAAACATACCTTTATTTACGTTAAAACTTTGTGTCCATTATTCACAAGGGAACTTTCATTCTTATCTTCTCCTCTCATATGTTTGTTCTCCTCTATTTCCTTCTACCACTTCTCTTTGTGCAAAAGCTATGCTGGCTGCCATTCCTTGACTGATTTGCTCAAACACCAACTTATCGCTATTGTCAAGATTTTTTATATTGCCAGAAGCATCATAGCACCTTGAACACATTCTTAGTACCATCTCTACTATTCCTTTCCAATGTACGTGGATTTTGTTATCTTCTTTCCTTCTGATCAAAACCCCACATCTTTTCTTCTCCAAGCTATTGTGTTAAGAGCGACCCCTTTCTCAGATTAGTTTAAGAACCTCTAAATGAACTGATGAATTATGAGCTCCCTTGGCCAGAGGTTGTTGTCCAAGCTAGAACTTGGTCATTTTCATTTAGTTAAGAGTAAGAGTCCCTGTCTTATCAGTACAAAGAATTGTAGCAGACCCCATTGTCTTACATGCAGAGATCTTCCTCCCCATAGCCATATCAGCGATCATCTTCTTCATCATATAAACCAGAGTCAAAGTCACAGCCAAAGGAAGCTCTTCAGGAATCACTAGGTCATCAAACTTTGTGTTCTTCCCAGTGAACTATGTACTCCCATTCTCGTCTTTTGCGTTCTAGTGAAATGACGAATCATCAACATTGACATGGTCACTCTCCCCTTTCATGCTTTGTTCATCCACTTGCTGAGGATGGCCTTCCAAGAATAATCCATCAACGGGAACTTGGTCTCCATTCTTCAACCAAACGACATCGCTGACTACTACATCGTAGATCAAGACATGTTGCTGCTGACCACTTTGTAAGGCATACTTGGATGTCATTGCTGACTTGGGATAGCTTGTCAAGCTGCCTCTGTTTACCTCTGTTTCAGCACATGTGAGCAGAGGAATTGGTTCCAGCAGTGTCACTTAAGGCACCAACGAAAAGAGGGCTAAGCAATGATATATTTCTTTAGCTGGTGATTTCGTGGCCTTCAGTTCAGCTCCCTTGTTTCTCGACTTGCTCAGTCTCAGTCTCTTGGTCCGTCGTTGTAGCTTGTTTTCTCGGTGGCTTCAGTTCATCGCTGTAGCTCCCATTTTTTCCTTGGCTTCAGCTCATATCTTCTCTACTTCTCTCTCTCTTTTCTGAGTTGCTACCTGGAGACTTCACCCCCCTCTCTTTGTTGTGTTTCCTCTTCACTCTCATTCTTTCCCATGGTTCTGACCCTGCCCCCTTCTTTCTCTACCCCAGAGTCACTTTTCTCCTCTCCTCCCTCTTTCATTGCGTGAGTGCCATCATATTCTTTGCTTCATCTCCTTCTTTTGCTTTTTTGCTTTTTTTCAGCTTTTTCCTTAGGTTTTCACGTGCTAGCAGCCTTATGACACTTTTTCTCTTTTTTTTTAATTATTATTATTATTACTATTATTGTTAATTAATTTTTATTTTTCGATTTTTTTTATTTTTGCTTTGTAATAAATTTTATATTTTATTATCTTTCTTTGATTTATTATAATTATTTTAATTAGCTAATTTTTTTTTGAATTTTGAGTTTATCTCCCATTCTTTATTTTTAATTCTAAATTGTCCCCCAATTGAAAATATCATTTGAAGTTTTGACATTTTTAATTTTCCTATTTTCTTAATTATTAATTAATTGGTGTATCCATTAATTAAATAATTAAGTGATTAGGGATGGGGTGTTCACAAATTTCTTTAGCATTTAGTCAATATATGTTGCCTAAGATAAACCAAGAATGCCACAAGATCTATCATGATGAATCTGAATTCCTATAACAAATGAAGCCTCACCTTGATCTTTCATGTCAAAGTGGCAAGACAAAATATGTTTTGTCTCATCTAGTAAGCTCACTGAGTTACTGGTTAACAAAATGTCATCCATATACAGCACAAGAATCGCAAAATTACCTCCTTCAAGTTTCTAATATATACATTGATCAGAAACATTCTCCATGAATCCATGTACGGTGATTACCTCATTGAATTTTAGATAACATTGTTTTGAGGTTTGTTTTAACCCATAGATGGATCTTTTCAATTCACACACTAAGTGTTCTTTCTCAAATTCAATAAATCCATCTGATTGTTTCATGTACACATCCTCATGCAAAATTCCATTTAGAAATGTTGTTTTGATATCCATTTGGTGAAGTTCAAGGTTTAAGTGTGCAACTAGAGCCATCATAACTCTAAAGGCATCTTTAGTAGATATTGGCGAGAAGGTTTCTGTCTAATCAATTCATTTTCTTTAATTGTAGGCATTGGCTACAAGTCTAGCTTTGTACCTTTCAACTTCACCATTAGCTCTACTTTTTGTCTTGAAAACCCATTTGCAACCAGCTGCCTTGCATCCATCCAATAACTTAGTAAGTTCTCTAACATTGTTACAATGCATGGAGGCAATCTCATCATTCATGGCCTCCAACCACTTTGATGAATAAGGATTTGATACAACTTCATCAAATGGGGTAGGATTTGTGTTAATGATGTTCAACTTAAATTCCTACAAATATACGATATAGTGGTCTTGAATCGCAGGCCTAATGATGTTCGACTTAAATTCCTACAAATATATGATATAGTCATATGGAATTATAGGCCCACATATCCTCTGTGATTGTCTTTACGTTATGAGTCAAGCAAATCAAGTCGACTTGCCCACTCACTCGGACCTATTGCAGACTCGTCCCAACTCACAACTGACTCGTCCAAACTCAATGAAATCGACGAGTCAACTCCAAGTTAGGTGAGTTAGCTCAACTAACTTCATCTCTCATTTTTCTGAAAAAATACACTTGTCAAGGTTTGAACACCTATCCCTTCAACTTAATCCTAACACTCTATGCCACTCAACCACAAAGTTGCTTTTGTAATATATATGTAAAATGTTATATATAATTACAATAATATGTAATGCTTGACTCTATATATATATATATATATATATATTAAGCTATGATTTAATTGACTTGATATATTGAATACTCAACAATTTTAGGGTCTCAATCTAAACCAATCAAGTTTTAACAAAGTGGAAAATTTAAATATTAATTATTTAATATAATTACCTAAAAATAACAAAGAATTTATATATTATTAATGTAAATTGCTGAAATTTGATGCATATATGGTTAGAAAATTAGGATTTCTCATTTACTAATTTGTGATAAAAGATCAATTTATATTTTCTTTATTTCTTTTCTATAATGGTTAGGAAATTAGGATTTCTCTTTAGCTAATGCGAACTTATATATTGTTTTTATTTGAGACTTAGTTATGTTAAATGAGTATTATTTTATCATGAATAATAAATTATGAAGCTTATTGAAATTTGTATATTGACTTGAATGAAAAGTATAGAATGTAGATTATGGATCATGAAATGAGTATTTATGTATGAAATTTTATTTATTTATATGATATAATTATGTTTAATATCTATTGTTGTAAACTCTTACAATTTTATGTTACAAGTTTACATTACGAGTTCACCTTTCCCTTACGAGTTTACCTAGAATCACGAGTTTGACAACCTTGGTCTCAACTTATCAACTGAATCCTCTATAGTAATTGCAGGAGGTTCCACGATTAGATTAGCTGGATTGTCAACAAAGTTTTTATCTCTTCCAATATAAACAACATTTGAAGGAGGTGTTGAAACTAGTAAGGGTAACATCGCATCCTCATTATGCATATTAATAGCCCTAGAAACATAACTCCCACAATTTGAGTCATTTTCAAAGTAGAATGCTCTATCAAACTCAATGACTTTGGTAGTGTGAGTAGGGAAAAAGAATCTACATTCTTTAGATTCAAAATAATACCCAATAAATAATCTAGTGACGGTCCTTGAATTAAGTTTCTTGAGCAGTGAATTATAAGGTCCCACCTCTACCTTGCAGCCCCAAACATGAAAATGCCTTAAACTAGGCTTATCTCCTTTGAAAAGTTCATACAGAGTCTATTTAACTAATTTACTTGGAACTTGATTTAAGATATAAGCCGCTGTTTTAAGTGCATCACCTCATAGAAATTTTGGTAAGGAGGAGTGATTGATCATGTGTTTAACCATGTCCATCAAAGTTTAATTCCTCTTTTCAGCAACTTTATTCTATTGTGGAGTGTCACGTATGGTATACTGGGCTTTAATCCTATGTTCTTGTAAGAAGAGGGCAAATAATCCAGGAATTTGACTTGACTTTGTATACCTTCCATAATATTCACCACCTCTATTTGATCTGACACATTTGATTGCCCTTCCAGATTTCAACTCAACCGCAGCTTTAAATGGCTTAAAAGCATATAGTGATATGGACTTATCATTCTATAGATCCACCAATCCATATCTGGAATAATCATCAATGAACATGATGAAGTATTTATAATCACTCACGGCAACAGGTGTTATAAGGCCACTAATATTAGTGTGGATCAAATCTAAGTTATTGTCAGATCTACTCGCTCATTTATTCTTAGCTCTAATAGGAAGTTTTCCCTTTATACAAGTAAAACATGATTCGAAATTTGAGAAATCTAAGTTATGTAATATTCCTTGTCTGACCATCCCTTTTAATCTTCCTCTGAAGATATGACCTGAATGTCTATGCCATAACCATCAATTCTTATACATTTGTGTCCTACTATTGCATTAACAATTAAACTGAGCGAAGAATTTAGATCAACATTCACATCCAATCGATATAATCCATTAATCAAAGAAGCAAACCCAACAATGACAGAATTAAGATAAATGTCAATTCCTCTATTTCCTTGCCAAAAGGAATAACCTTGTTTATCTAATACAAAATTGGAAATTAAATTCCTCCTTGATGAAGGTACATAAACCACATTACTTAGAGTCAAACAATGTCCAGAATGTAAGCTTAAGAATACAATTCCCATACAGCTAACTGCAATTGAACTTTCGTCCACTCCAAGGATGGTTTATTCCCTTTCATTTGGGCTTATCTCTCTGAGCTCCTGCATAGAATTAGTCACATGAACAGTTGTTCCAAAATCCAACCACTAAGAATTTGAAGAGATTTCAAAACTATTTGATTCAAAACAAACTAAAGCTAAAGGAGTAATACAAAAGGAAATACTTTCTTTCTCATGCTTGTTCTTTAGCTTAAAACAATTAGAGATCTTATGGCCAGGCATTTACAATAATGATATTCTCCTTTGAATGATTTCTTCTTCTAACTTTTATTGCTCTTACTGTTCTTTTTAGGCCCGAATGGTTTCTTTCCATAGGTCTTGCCCTCATTTTTCTCTCCTTTTAGTTTTTCATTTCCAGTCTTACTAGATAAATCTTCTGAAATATAGTTCACTGATCACACATGAGAATTTTTTTCTTCATTAATTCCTTCTCTTAAGTTACTATAGAGATCATTTAATCAACTGTCCACTTTGCCTCCTAAGAATTATAGGTGGTTTTGACAACTCCATACTCAGTAGGAAGCAATTGGAGCACCTAATAAACTAGGTAGATTTCACCCAAATCTACACCATAGGATTTCAACTTGTTGTAGTAGTTAACAAGCTTTATCTTGTGTTCATGTAGTCCAGACACTCCATCATGATGAGTGTTATCTAGCAGAGAAAGGAATAGGCCTTTTAAGTCTTATCATACTTCTTGAATTTCTCACTGATCACATTCAAATACTCAACTACATCCTTTTCAGGAATTCTTTATCTAATGGTCTTCTCAATTGTGTATTTTATGACAATTAAACAAATCCTATTAGAGTTATGCCACTGTTTATGGTATGCTTTATCAGCAGGGCAAGACCTAGTAGAGAGATCTGCTAGCTTAGGCTCTTTCATAGCTAAATCTTTCTTGGTGATCATTAGATACATATCAAGGGACTCAATCCAATCATCATAATTTGTCCCGTTTAAAGTTTTCACCACAAATAGTTGCTGAAACAGAGAAGCTAAGGATGAAGACAAATAGGAAACATTAATTATGTCCCAAACACATAATTATAGAACAAGATTTCCATAACAAGACTTAGCATCAGCAACTTTGTAACAAAATGTTCTTCATAATTCTGCCTAAGGGCTAGGACTATAACAAACCAAGAAAACTCATACCAAAGAAGTATGTTATCAAGAGAAATAGTATAAAATGTACCCACAATCTCCATATTGATAGGATATGAAAGACCATGAATACATCAATTGCAAATAGGCTTTATTAACAAAATTATATTGACAATGTCACGCTGATAGGGCATGTCCATTACTAGCATAATCAAACTCTCTTTTGTTGGTTACCTTAACAGTGACTTATCCCTTAATGCTTACTTTCAAGAGTGAACTGACAATAGCCACAACAATAGTGGTTTCAAAAACCAACACCATTATGATTAGGCCCACGATAGGTGAACACACAACCACTAGGTATAGATAGCCAAATATGGCCCAAAACAAAGTTCCTTTACTCATTCTTTCACTTTGTATGCAAAATAGGAATAAAATATTCATTAGTTATACAAATAATTTGTTTTAATTCCTTTGAGTATTGTTAGGGAGAGTGAGTAATATATATTGTCCCTTATTACATTAATTGTCTCACAAATTTTTCCAAGACAAAGCATTGTCATTATACTACATTTTGAACCATTAAATCTCCTACAAATTTCAAAACTCATACTTATGGAATTCAAAAATTTGTGGGAAAATTACCAAAAAATAGTAAATGGCTTATGGAGTCAAACTGTGAAAGTTTGGAGTCCAAAAGGTTAGTGCATGTATCTCACACACCAACATGCACTTCCTCTGTGCATACGTCTCATCACTCGCCAACAGTATCATTTTCTTCGTCAAGTCGGGTCTACAATTTGGGTTATTTAACCTGGTTTCTACCTGTTATGAAACCTGACTCTAAGCACCGTTTCAAGGAGCAAAATAGGCATCAATTTAACCCACTTTTAATGATCTATGATTCCCCTTATCAATTTTGTTCAAAAACCAAAGTAGCACTGATGATTTCAGTTCAAAAGATTTAGGGGTTTCCAACAACCTCGAGCTCCAATGGCAAATTACTAATCCTTGAGTCTTGGATTCAAAACTAGTCTTGTTTTGCTCTAAATTCCTCATGTAATAAAACCTCTATGGTCATTTATGCTAACTTGATTTATAAGTTGATTAATTTGACTCCAAAGTCTGGTAGCTTTTTCAGTTCTCCTTCCATTTTTTTTTTTTTTAATTTCTTGCTCCCCATAACAGTCCCAAGAATTTGAATCCTAAAGCTTTGATACTATTTACTAAAATAACATATCATAATATATTCAAAAATGAAATTTGCAAAAATAACATATTATAATATGTTTAAAGTTGGAAGACAATAAATATAACACATTGACTTGAGGATGAAGATACACCAGCCATTTGTTGTCGTTTGATAGAGAATTGTAACCCACATTACCCAATATCTCCAAGAAGTCTGAATACTAAATTTTGCCTTGTAGCAAAATGTATTAGATGAAAGAGAAACAAGAATTTGATCGAAGAATATTATTTCCCATCCAGTGGAAGAAATGAGAGATGTGTGATGTTTGTGTTTTCTTTATGGAAATGGAGCATTCCTTTTATAGAAGAGAATGGGCAAAGATAGTGGGAAATTAGGTGAGAAATTTGGGGGACAACTTTAATTAGGATGTCTTTAATTATGACGTCTAAGAATAATTAATGACATCAATCATGATGTTTTATCCTCATGATTGTAATCAATATTTCTTTTTCTCTATTGACTCTTCATCAGCAATTTAATGGAATAATTACTGATTCATATTGGGCTGCAGGTTGGGGTCTCTACCCAAAGTGCTTATCAATAATCTAACCCATTATTGATTATTCACAATGTTAACACAGACTCAATCCATTTAGGGTTTTATACCTATAATATTAATTTGTCCAATTATCAATCATCAAATATTAATCTAATAATAGAATTAATGTTAATCCATGTAATAATTGAAATAATTCCAAAAGGGCAAACTTACTAGCACATGAAAATTATGTATATGGATATTAAATATTAAAAATGAACTTTATTCAATGAATCCAATAACAGATCTATGAGATAAGAAGTAAAAATGTAGGTGTAAGGAACATGCGATTACTTGTGAACACAACATATATATATGCTTCAATTTAGAATAATTTAATCCACTACTACGCAGATTAAATTATTATTCATAGTATTCGATTAAATTATTCTAAATTAAAGCAAATATATTCATGCATCATAAATGAACGTTAAATAAAAAAATATAAAAAGAAGAAAGAGAATCACCAATAGGTTAACGGCATGTGTTGTTTGTACAGCTTTGACTATAATTGGATCATACTGAAATGTTTGCGTGCCTAAATGTTTATAAAGATTTTTCCTCACCTCCCATGCCACAAAAAAAAAAAAAAAAATAGAATGAGGTGAATATTTAGGCATCAAATAATTTTATTAATAAATGTAAATTTCACTTACACTTAAATATTTTTAGAGTAAAAATTTTTATTTTCAATTTCAATTGGTTAGGTTAAACCTAGTAATAATTTAATATTCACATTTGCATGTCCAAGTCAACTTAAAACTTCGTTAATTATTTGGAAGTCATGAGTATTTGGAAAGATATTAAAATATTTTTTTAGTTCTTCAGTTATCAAAAAATCATTATTTTGATTCCTCACTTATTGTAATGTTTAAAATAGTCCTCCACTCATTAAAAATTATTACATTTAATCCTTCACTCCTTAGAAACATATTAAATTTAGTATTCCTACCCAAACCCTAAATTTAAATCCCAAAAATTTAAATATAGTATTTCTTTTAGAAAATAGAGTAATTAAATATGACATTTTTTTATAAGTAATGAATTATTTTAAAAATTATATTAAACAAGAAACTAAAATAATAATTTTACAAAAATGCATAGTTTCCTCTACAGCAAAAGCACAGTGACAACGTCGCCGCACTACTACAGCGAAGTTCCTTAAAAATTCACGGCATAATGGGTCTCGTTTAAAGTCACTAAATGAAATAAATTTGAAAGGCACACAAACCTAGGCAAAGAGATATGGAACATATAATATTATAAGCAACATTTTTGTGTATTAATGCTTAACACACATTATGTGCTCATATTATATATATATATATATATATATATATATATATATATAATAAAAAATATCAAATTGTTTGAACATTTTTATATTTTATAACAATTTAGTCCCTTATATATTAATCCTGTCAAATAAATTTCTTAAAAATCTTATTTTATATAAAATTCATTTTTCATTAATTTAAATAGAAGAATTATTTTTGTACAAATTTAAATTTGTGATAAATTGATTTGTTAAGATAATTTATGAGGGATCAAATTAATAGAAAGTGTCAAAATGAAGGACGAATTTTATACTTTTCTCCATAATTTATATTATATGTATGCATGTATTCTTTTAAATAATATACTTTAATTAAAATTTTGATACCCAAAATTTAAAACACAACCATTTTATTTTCTTAAATTATTATGTTAACTGAAATATCATATATCAATTAAAATTGACGTATAAAACCCAAGCTCTTAATTTTATATACTGTTATAAAAAAGTAATTGGTACGCGAAATTAAACTCTTCTTTATGATATTTGGATTAAATTATTCCAAGGTAAAGCACTTCAAAAGAACATGAAGAACGCGCAAATGGAATCGCTTATATATATATATATATATATATATATATATATATATATATATATATAATATTTTGGAGCGTTTGTGTCGCTATCAGTTGACAAAAACACGCGACGACAAAAGAATTTTGGATCGTAGGTTGCTTAATGCATGTTCAGATTCCACTATCCGCCGACCCATTTGAAAATTAGCCTAAAATAATAGTTTCGATATGTACTATGATTTGACATCTAATTGTACCTCACATTAAATTATGTTTATGCTGCTGGGATGCTTCCTCAAGCACATGAGATTCACGTGATCACGATACGAAGTAAAGCTCAAATTGAGTAAAGCAAAATCATCATCATCGTTTTGAATCAGATAAACGAAATGAATTAAAATCAATATGTGAATTATCTAAATCACCTTTGATTATTGCTTTTAATAAGAAAGAGTAGGCGAACTGTTTTTTTGGCCAAAGGGTAGGTGAACTTACTTGCACATGAAACTTATGTATATGAATATTATATGATAGAGGATGATGTTATGAGTCATGAGCACAAAATCCAAGGGAGATGAACCCAATAATAGATCTATGAGATGAGAAGTGATTAGATATGTGTAAACTATTATTCGTAGTATTGGACTAAATTATTATAAGTTAAAGCAAAAGTATTCATGCACCATAAAATCTTTTTCATGTTACAAATCGTAGTTAATATATTTTCGGACAATTACCCCTTACTTGTCCGTTCTTGAATATTCATATTGCTGCATGTTACAAGGTGAAATTTTCGTAGCAAGATTCACCTGAGGAAGAAACTTCCTAATTACCGCATAATATTTAAAAAGAGAGAGAGAGAGAGAGAAGAGAAGAGTTTGAAGAAACCAGAAAAAGAAAAAAAAAGTCGAAGGCTTGAAGAGGAAGAAGATGAAGCAGAGAGAATAAAGGACCAAAAACAAGAGTTGAGGCGAATAGAAACACGCACACACTGAGAGAGAAGAGCGAGAAAGCGTTTCTGTTCGAGTGACCTGGATACAAAGCAAAAGGCTAAAAATCGAGCAAAAGGACCGTAAAGTGGACTGAACTAATTTTTGTGTTTGAACCACTGCTGATTTTGATGCTTGAGGTGTATATTAACTGGGTAGAATAAGTCAGATAAAGTGATGGTGGCAAACTTGGGAATGAATATTCGATATATTTAACAGGGTTGCATTGATTTTCTCTTCTTTTTTTCTCTGCCAAAATTGCGTTGCTTTTCAAAATGATAATGATCAAACATAATGTCATAGGCATAATTAGCCCTTCCCTTTTCTTGATATGTGTTTAGAAATATGATTTATCCTAACGTGATCAATTTTGTATTCATGCTTGGTTTAGTCAAATGATGGGTCCATGAGTTTTTATTGTCTTCTTTTTCAATAAAGTGAAAAGGAGTAAGAGTGGAAAATGAAAGATGAGCATGTGGCAAGACCAAAGCGATGATGGGATGATGTGTTTTTTGTCTGAGCACATCCATGGGACCACGTTTAATTCTCAGCACGTTCATAATTACGTGAGGCTTTGCATTTTTTTTCTTTTTTTATTTCATTTCATTTTATTTTCTTTATTTTATTTCATTTTACGTCTTGTTATCCTGTAGATTTTGAATACTAGTATCGTTTCCCAAAAAAAAAAACAATTTTCTATTATCACTTCATTTCAATTTCAAAATAAAAATATAACTTCAAAAATGCATAAAATAAAAATAAAAATCTAAAATGCCCAAAAATATTTCCCTTTAATAATTTCATTTCTTTTGGAAAAGTAAAACAAAGAATTTTAATTTCAAACATAAAAAACATAAATTCAAAAATCCTAAAAAAAACATTTTTCCATTATAATTTTCAAAATAAAATCTAACTTCAAATATCCAAAAAAATATAAATCCAAAAAAACAAAAATATTTCCCTTTACTAATTTCATTTCTTTTGGAAAAGTAAAACAAAAATTTTAATTTAAAAAATATAAAGATCATGAGTTCAAAAATTCCAAAAACCGTCTCTCATCATAATTTCATTGAATTTGAAATTTTAAATTTAAATTCCAAAAACCAAAAGAAAAAAATTAAAAGAGTGAAGATCAAGAAACTGATATCAAACTGATTCTGTAAATTATGAGATACCAACTAACTTATATGCTTTTTTAGTCAAACTACATAGGCTATGATCCGTATTGCTGGATATGAGGCCTAAGATTATCATCCTAGGTTAGGTCCACCCTTATAAATATTTCATTATCCGTCCTTTATTTTACTTTCTTAAATTTTTATTTCCTTTTTTATTATTATTTTGCATGTGATTGTTGAAAGTAATCAAACTTAAAATTAAGGTTATGCCTATTTTGCATAATCAACTTTGGGTAATCATTATTGGAAACGAGTGCTCTTGGGTGCCTAACACCTTCCACTCATACAACTGACTCTTATAAATTGGTTTTCAAAATTTATCCTTTAAAAATTTTGGTGGCAAGTCTTAAATTTTGATTTTCATTATTAAGCAAAAATTAAAAATTTCTCTTCCTATTTACACAAAAAAAAAAAAAGAAATTGCATCATAGCCACAGTTTTTTCTTGGTTTAACCATGGTTTTAACTGTGGTTAGGACCATTAACCACAATTCCAAAAACCATTGTAGAACCAACCGTAGAGAAAACACTACAATGTTTATTCTTGACCGTGGGGAGAACTGTGGTTAAGACATGTCCTAATCACAGTTTATGTGGAACTGTGGCTAGGACAATGTCCTAACCATGGTTTTAAAACTATGGCCAAACCTTTGTCTTGATGATGATTTTTATAACCATTATTAAGAACTTGTTCTAGAGACAGTTTGTAAACCATGGTTAGGACATATAACTGTCATTATATCTTAATTATTTGTAATGTTGTTTTTAACCGCTGCTACTACATTTTTTGTTAAAATCATACCATATAGTAATTATATATATATATATATTGTCATAAGAACCTATAAATCCATAAACAAACAGCTCTAAGCAATTAAGATTCAACTAACCAATAATTTATTTCAAGAAGTTGTCCATCCAGAACAATGTCTAACCAACAAAATACCATTACATACATATACAAATATCCAAATACATACTAATATAATTATGGTTCACCTAAACTACTTATCAAAGGCATTTGATCCATGCAGAGAATGAGTTGCATTACCTAATGGTATATGTCCTCTATTTTGATCACTTGGTACCTAAATTTAAAATAAATGAGTAATGAGTAATGATATAACAAAGACTAAGATGCATGAAAATTAAATTGAACTAGAGAAAATAGTGAGAATTACTCTTGTGTTTTACAAGGTAGCGAGCTCAGGTGGCACTTGACCATGGAAACTCTGAAGGAGGAAAGCCATCCCTGCTTCTAATTGTTGTGTTCAAGCATCTCTTTCTACATCCTTGGCATCCCTCTCTGCCATCTCAGCCTCTTTTTTGCCATTTTTTGCTTAAGCAGTGCTAGCTCACTTTGTAGCTCATTGTAAGAAGGATTAGAGGATGAGCTTCTATGGTGTCCAAATAATTGAGTTGGGCAAACTCCTAAGCCAAATCCACACACTCATCCATGGTGCTCTTGTGTTCCCAAGGCCTTGGTTAATGCATCGTTGACTAAAATTTACTGTGATGCAATGTCTTGTTGCTCAATTTTAATAATTTTTTCCTACAAATTTAAATAAGAAGAAACAAATCATCTAAAGAATAGATCATGTAAATAGTAGCTTATCCAAACACCATAGTGTAACATAATTCAAACACTCACACCAACAACTCTCACCTCCTTGTTCACATATGATCCATCAGAATGTTTATAGACTGTAGCCCATAAATCTACTCTGCTAATTGGCCCCTCATGCTATGCTTCCTACAAGTTCAAAGAAAGACGTATCTCAAATTATGTTGTACGTTATGTCATATTATTTACCAAAATGACCTTACCATCTCAACCTTCTTTCATGCAAGACTTTTAAACCGTGTACAACATAACCAATGAACAAATTTGTGGTGAACTTTCTTATCTATTTTGGTCAAAGACCGTGTATGACTTCGTAATTGTCTCCTGACGTGATCTCTAAATTCCTTGTATGACATATACAAGAGATGTCATTGATAAAATTCTATATGAAAGTACTAATTTCAATAAGTATAATCCACTAACTAAAGAAACATGTCCATTTGTCTACAATTAGTTAGCACATGATGATGTGCTTGTAATTTCTCTATAGGAGATAAATCAAAGTATTCAAAACCACCAATCGGTCTTCCAATAGGCGGAAACAAAGTGTCATGATTTGATGACCCAACATTTGGATGATCATCTACGCGTTTGGGCCGATTGAATGTTGTTTCAATTTTGTCCAAATAGCATGAACAAAAAGTTGAAATCTACTGAGCCATATAACCTTCAGCTGTTGAGCCCTCAAGCTGAGCCCTATTGCATACGTATGATTTTAATTTTCCCAAATACCTAGCAAACATATTCTTTATTGGTAATGAGTATAATTAAGATGAATGGGAAAGAATTAATGATCGAAGATTTAAAAGCCTACCTTTCAATAGGGTACATCCGTCTATATTGTATCAAACCTCAAATTTTTGCTTCTTCAACCGAGTGTACAGCCAAATGAACCATGACAGTGAAAAATGAAGGCGAGAATAACATCTCCAAATGACATAATGTAAGAATAACCCTATCTTGAAGTTGGTCAAGCTCATTCACGCTTATGACTTTGTTACATAATTTCCTAAAAATTGCACACAAGTCAATCAGTACTGCACACACTTCTTTCGGGAGTGTGGTTCTCATTACTATTGGTAGGAATAGCTCCATCAAAACATGGGTGTCAAGATTTTTCAACCCTCCAATCTTACGCTATCTTAAATCAATGCACCTACAAATGTTACTTGAATAACCATTTGGGACAGTGATATTTTTTAAAGTCCTAAGAAAGACATCCTTATTTGCATTATGAAGGTGAATAGAGCCAGAGATTATCTCCCACTATCATTAGGCCAAAGCTCTTGCCTAATATTCATTTCTTGCAAGTCTCTTTGTGCATTTAAATGGTCTTTTAAACGCCCAAGCTTGTTTAACAAAGTGAAAAGCACATTATCACATACATTTTTCTTAATATGCATTACATTTAGATTGTGGCATAATAAATGGTTCCTCTAATATGGAAATAAAAAAAAATATACTTTTCTTACACCATTGTTAAGTCTCTCCAACACTAACACTAACTCCTCGTGTCCTTTTGCCATGGACTTTAACTTTAACATCTTTCCCAAATATAACATTAGCATTTTCAAGCTACTCTAGGATTTTTAAGGCAGTTTTTGCTTTTGGAGGACTTCTCCTATCCTCCTTTCCATCTAATTGATTTTAGGCCCATCTAAACTTATGCCCTGGGCTTAAATAACAACAATAACCTATAAAACACCACTTTTGGCTCCAGGGAAGATGAATAGGAGTTGAGTCAAAATTATAGTTGGGACATGCCAAGCCAGTGTGGACATTCCACCTAGATAAAGTTCTAAGCCTTGGAAAATATCTAATAGTCCACATTAGTGCCACACACATGTTAAACACCTTATTGGTGAAGGAATCATATGTTTCAATTCCAACATGCCAAAAATCCTTCAACTCATCTGTTAATGGTTGCATATACACATCTATATCATTTCTTGGTGCTCTTTTCCTTGGAATATTCATTGAAAGAATGAAAGAACTCTATTTCATACACATCCAAGATGGGAGATTGTAAGACATTAACTCCACTAGCCAGATGTTATAACTTGTACTTAGATTTCCAAAAGGTTAAAACCATCCGTGGCCAAACCTAAGCATACATTATGTGGATCTAAGGCAAATTAAGGATACATTAGGTCAAATCTCTTCCATCCCTTAGAATCCTTTAGATGCTCATTATGCCATCATTATTCTTATCCAATACATGTTATTGCATATGCTCAGCAATTTTAGAAGACATAAACAACCTTTGCAACCATGGCTTCAATGGAAAGTATTTAAGTACTTTTGTTGGCTGCTTGGTTCACTTTTTTCACTTACCTTTTGGTTTCCATCTAGAGGTATTACACTTCTTACACACTTCTCTACTTCATCCTCTCCCCAGTATAGCATGCATTCATTTGGACAAGCATGGATTTTTTTGTAATTAAGCCCTAATTTGTTTATAATTTTCTTCACCTCATAAAAAGATGATAGAATCTTGACATGTTCAAATTCATCAGCTAATAATTCAAGAAACATTGACATAGCCTTTTTACTTATTCCACACATACACTTTATGTGATACAATTTCACCAAAAAGGACAACTTAGAGTACTTCTCACACCCTTCGTATAATTTTTGTAATCCATCCTTAAGCAAGTCTTGAAATTTTTGCACACCACTATGTAATGTTTAGTCTAATGTAGAAATTAGACCACCAACATCATTAACAATTATAATATCATTATGAACCCCAAATGCATCACAAACCATGTTATGTATAAAGTCTTCCCTACAAATTGATCCATCTCTAACTTGATGTTCTACCTCATTAGGTCTTTTTTTTTTAAGTTTTTTCGCCATGCCTAACCCAAAAAGTGTAACCTTGTGGAAAAGGTTTAATAATTAAGTGGTCTCGCACAACTTCTCTAACTTGCCATTTCTTAAATCTACATTTAGGACATGGGCATATTATCTTATCTCCAATACTCTTATTTGCAAATGTGAAGTCCAAGAATCCATTTAATCCCTCTAAATATTCAAGAATATTTTGAGGCCTATGAATCCAAGACTTATCCATCTCCTAAAGACTAACAAAAAAAGAAAAAGAAACACAACATGGGAAATAATATCAATTTCCCAGCAATCAACACAGGTATAAGAATATTCATATTGAATTGAATGTTATGCATATTATCAGGTTTTTCAATAACAAAGTACAACCTTTATAAATATACAAAGTAAATCAATTCAATACATATATCAAACAGTTAATTTAATCTAAATATTTAACTAATTTAATTTTAAGAAACTTAAACTAAACATTACAAAAGTGTAAGAATATTCAGGAAACAAAATTAATAATAAAATCTGGAAAAAAAATGCAAAATCAATAATATTCAAGACATAGATGTTTCACTTGCTACATTTCCATAGAAGTGATCAATGAATATTCACTTTATTAATTACCTTGAATACATTGACAAATTTAGTTACACTATGATACATGACCATAAGTATTTTTTTTTTCCTCTTATCTTTTAAGCAATACTAAATACTTGATATATGTGTGTCTTATTATGCAAATTCATTCATTATCCAGCTAATCATCCATCCCTTAAAAATAAAAATAATAAGAAAAGAATAAGAAAAAGCAAAAAAATGACTTTTTCCTTTAAATCTTGAAAAGAAAAAAAAACAACAATAAAAAATAAAAAAAGAATAATAAAAAATTAAAAAATAAGATAATAATAATAATAAAATCTAGAAAAAAAATAGAAACCAAAAAATATAATAAAATCTGGAAAAAAAAATTAAAACCAAAAAATAAAATAAAATCTAGAAAAAAAATGCAATGATAGAACAACCAAAACCTACATCCATACAATATCATTAAGATCATAACCACTAATTTTGAAAGCAATCAAGAAAAAAGAGGGAAAAACACTAACTTAGAGCTCTAAATTCTAAGAAAAATCAACCTCCTTCTAGCCAACCAATGATGCTAGTGACTTGTGGGTTGACCGGCGACATCCACTCCTCGCTGGTGGTGGGAAAAGCTCACTACAACAATAACAAGTGGGAGAGCACAATCTTCACGGCAAATAACAAAGCTTCATGGTGCATTTATGAAAATGACAAAGAAAGTAGGGTAAAAGCAAGTTAATGGGCCTAACCATGGTTGGCCCAAAAGCATTGCTAGGACTAACCTAGCCATGGTTTCCCACCCGTGGCTAAGCCAAATTCAACAATGCCTAGCCATAATTTTAGATAAACCGTGGCTAGGACACTAACACTACCCAAAATTCCTAACTTTTCATTGTGTCCTAACCACGGTTAAATAGAAACTGTGGTTAACCGTGGTTAAGCCCAATAAGACCTAACCACAGTTTGCATTCAACCATGGCTAAGCCACTTAAAAACTAAAAATTTCAAATTTTCACCATGGCTTAACCACGGTTGAGGATAAATCTTAGTTAGGCCAAAAACCCTGACCACAGTTTATCTAAAAACTGTGGCTAGCCACTACTTTTGATCAAAATTTTCAAATGCCCACATTGCCTGACATTGCCACGATTTTGATGAACCATGGCTAAAACACATGATTTAACCACAATTATTATTAACAGTGGTTAAACCAGGTGGTTTTACTACAATTGCAAAAATTGTGGTTGATCCTTGATTTAACCACTATTTCTTCAACCATGGTTAAACTACTGTGGTAAAACAGCCTTTTCCCTATAGTGATTGCAGTCACATCTCAGGGTGTTACAGCCCATAACCTATTTTAACATTATTTGAATTAATGTTTTTGTCATTAAATTTCTACTTTTTGTATACCAGAATGCATTACACACATTAATTTGCAACAAGAACTAAGATTCAATGCAGAAAAATGGATATGAATGGAAGATAAGGGAGCATTGGTTAGAGAAGTCACTTGAAGATGTAGCAAAAATATCTAAGGGACACATTTACAATTGTGTAAAAGTTGAAGAGGCTGGACAAATATATGAAAATTGCCTTATTTTGAATTTGAATCACTTCATTTTCCTTAATTACTAGGTATCACACTTGCCAATAGATTTGAGTAAACCTCTAACATCCTCCCTTAAACTAGGAATTAGTTTGCTTATTGCCTTTTCCCTTGAAAAGTGTATATTCTAACACTTATAAACAATTTGATGATTAAATTGTTAGTTTATTATAATTTTTAATATGTTATAAAAACTAACCGAAATAAGCTTGGTTAACAAAAATAGATTGACAATGATGAAATTCATGATAAGTTGCATTATGACTTCAACAACATCATGGTATCAAAAACTCAAACTCTAATACTTGTAAGGAAAAATTAATCCTGCATCAAATTAAGTTCTTTACCATGGTCTTTGTATTAAATTATCCAAAAAAATCAACTCATTGTACATTAAATAGCAATAGGTTGGAAAAGTAATGATATTATACTATTCATAGTTTCAGGATCTTGGAGGGTATGGCCATCTCCATGCTGCTAGTACATGCAAAGTGACATCCTTGCAACGTTCATAGAATTATCTATGAAACTCTTTGAGTAACAAGAATTGCTAGCTTCTTTATTAATCTTCTTCCAAGTTTCACATATCATGGAATTTATGTGCTTACGAGCCTCTACTTCAGATGCTCCAGTTTCAATCATATAGCACTCAATTCATTTGGGTACATCGCCAATCTCCATTTCACGCTAGAAAAATAAAAGTAATTTAAAAAATTAATGCCATATTTCACGCAGATCTTGGTATGGTTAACTAAAAAATTAGAAGAATACTTTATGGTACCTTATATGTTTCTAAGTCATTAGCAAGTCTTCAAATAAATGCTGAAAACCGAATAATATCAAAATATTCTTCTAAGCAAACGAAGTTCTCCTCTTTTGCTGAATTTGGAAGTGAAAATTAGCATGAACAAATATGACAGGTGCACTGATTGAAACCCATGCATTTACCAAAGTACTCTTGCAGGGTTGGTTGATAATCACTGTAGTACCATTTGGCCTCAACCAAATATGATTTACAGAGATCAGCCCACTGGAAAAATTAGGCAAAGTTGTACTTAGTGAATCACCGTGACTAATTAAAATATGAAAGTAGATATTAATGAATTAAATCAAAGCATACCACTTTCTTTAGTTGTGGAATGATGTTGAGCCCATTGTCTTCTAGGAAGTCAAAAGCCACTTCGTTACAAAATTATAGAGGGCAAGGAAGCATAATTTCATATAGTCAGGGAGTATATCCGTGGCATTTATATGCCATTGTCTTTTAGGAAGTCAAAAGCCACTTCGTGTTGATGTATTGGTCGATGTCGGGATGAGAATGACCTCCAGTAGTGCATGGTATAAAAACCATGGTCGTAATTTTATCTCATAACTTTTTATATTAATTTTAATCAAATTTTTTAAAAAAATATTATAATACATAATGATATATTAGTGTTTTATATCATTTATTTATGATTGTATCATGTTCAAGAAAAATAAATAAATAAATAACTTCTAACAGCTTACAATCTATTGAAATGAAAAAATAAACCACACAATGTGAGAAATATACTATATTTTTAGAAGTTGTTTAATGACTTTTTTTCTCTTGAACATGATATTATATTATAAAAGAGAAATATAAAATATTAATATATTTTGTGTATTATCATCAGTTTTTCTTTTAAAAAAATTTAATTAAAATTAAACTACAATATAATATGATGAATTTTGCACAATTAAATTCTCATCCAATGCTGTTAAATTTGCGAAGTCCTGAGTAGTAATTCTCCAGTAGCTTCTGCTGAAAGAGGTGATCCACATCCCTGGAACTTGATATTCAACTATGTTCCGATCATATGTTCAATTAATCTGGCTATGCACACATGTGTGCTGACATAATATATTGCAAATTCACTTGAAACTCTCTAAGAAACATCATTATACTTGAAATCAATGATCACAATCCAAAAAGCAAGCCAATAAGCTTGAATCTAAGTGCTAACTTGGTTTATTACTGTTGATGATATTTTATAAAGAACTATAAGCATGTGTAAAATATTTCTCAAGTGTTGTCTGACTTTTGTCAAAAGCTGAATTAGCTTTAATGTACATGTAAAGGCATAATCCTATTTTCAAAATATTAACTTTTTTTTATTTTATAAATCACAGTTTGTAATGATTGGATGGCTGTACGGTGATATCTTCATATGTAAAAACTTAAAATATGTGTGTGTGTATTTTAGAGAATAAAAAATTTTAGATTGTTATTCTCATGAAAATGAATAATATAGTTGTTATAAAATATTACCAGACTCATGATAATCAATGGATCAATGAGAATCTTCTTGGTCACGATTACTTATTTGCCCTCTAAACTTTCCACAATTTAACGTGAATTTTGAAATGGTCCAATTGATCTTTAACTAATATACATACATAGCTGACTAATCATAAATGCAATACTTAAAAATACACCAAAACACTTGAATAAAATATTATTTTAAGAATTCTTTGGAATTTCATATTTATTAAATTATTTTTTGCAATATCTAATTTTAAATTATTCATATTTTTACATAGTATATATTTGAAGAAAGCAACTATTTAATTCATAACTTATTGCCTAAGTGTCAATTTTGTCCTCCACTCGTAGTGACAAAATGGTTTTTCAAAAATTTAAAATATTGTTGAATTTTTAAAGGACTATTTTGGCATTACAAATTTGTGGAGGGAGAAATTCGCTTTGAGAAAAAAAAAGAGAGAGATTAAAGTAATATTTTTCTCATAACTTCATATATGCGGATAAATTTTAGGGTGATAAAATTTTAAATTAAATAAGAGATGAGGATGACTTTAAAACTTTAAAACTTTATAGTTAAAATTAAATAAAAATATATATAGTTTCAAATAACCTTAAATATGGATTTAGATATAAGATATCCAAACCAATATGAACAAAATATAATGTTCAATATTTTTAATTTTATTTTGATTCAACAAAAATGGCAGAATTTTAATAACAGGAGTGTAGCTAGAATTGGTTTTATGGGTGAAGGATTGGGTTCAGAAGAAAAAAAATTGGAATCGGAATTTAGAGTTCAGAAATGAATTTAAAATAATGAAAGTTGAAGGACTAAATTTAAACTTGCACTCGTATTTGAGGGGAAAAAATAGAAGTTTTAGTTTTGGCTTTTACATAAAATCTCAGGACTTAAGGGGTCTTTAAGTCATTTTATAGTAAAGTAACTTTGAAAAAAATGTTAAGAAAAGCAATGAGTGTGATGGCCACACAAATAAACTTTCGATATACAAAGTTTAAAACACAACAATTTATTTTCTTAAATTATCATAACAACTGGAAATATTATATATCAATTAAAATTAACGATTAAAATCATATATTGTTATAACATTACAAAAGCTAGGAAAAACCCAAAATTTTTTTTATGTTGTTAAAAAAAGTACTGGTATGTGAAAGTAAATTCCTTTTCATGGTATTTGGCCTAATAATTCTAAATTTAGAGCATACAGTAGCAGTGAGTGAAATATATATTTCATTAAATTTGTGTGAAGGTCCAAAAGAGAAGTTTTTGTAATATTTTGGTGGGAATCTGTAGTATCAGTTGACAATGACTCAACAAATAAAAGATTTTGGATAAGAGTTTGTTTAATGCATCCTCCCATTCCATTATACAAATGCCAACCACCATTCGAAAAATAGCTAGTCTAAAATGAAATGAGTAAAATATTATTTTGGTCTATTATTTATTAGTTTTTTTTTTTCATTTGATCCTTTACTTATTAGTTAATTTTCTATTTGACCACTCACTTATCAGTTAATTCTTAATTTATTCTCTCATTTATTAGTTAATTATTAATTTACTCTCTCACTTATCAATTTATTCTCAACGTGATCTCTCTTATTTAATTTAGACTAAGAAACTAAATGTGTTGATTTAAAATTGAAGAGAAACTAAATTGAAAAAGTTTGATACAAGAAGAACTAAATTGATTATGAAAATAGGAATAAAATTGATAATAAACTAATAAATGAAGCAAAATAATTTTACAAGCCTATTTGAATTGACTAAAAGGATAGGCTTTTCAGAAGAATTAATTCTTAATTAATCAAATATTCTATTGAATTTAATGTACCGTAAGATTAGTTTTGCTTAATTGATTGTCCCGCTTAGGGAATGATAATATTTATGGTAATGCACTTCAATCTAACTGATTGGCCATGGTTATTGTCCTGAATGTATATTTTGGTTGAAGAACTAAATTTAAACTTAACTCATATTTGAGGGAGAAAAATAGGAGTTTTGGCATTTTCTATAAACTATATATCCAAGTCATTCTGGTCTTCTTATTCTTTTAAGCATATTTAACTCCGAAAACCCAAAGTGGTCTTTACATAAAATCTAAAGACTTAAGGGGTCTTTTAAGTCATTTTATAGCAAAATAGCTATAAAAAAAAAGTAAAGAAAAATAGTGATTCATATGTAGTGACTCACAAGTTACAATTCTAAACAAAGATATATATATGGTACAAAACATTTAACACGTGTTCCTTAATTATGTGATCTGTAACAATAAGGTATGATGGCGTTACAGTTTTACACACACACACATACATACATATATATATAAAGTACATCCATTCATTTTCTTAATTTATTATAAAAACTGAAAATATTATATATAAATTAAAATTAACTATTAAAATCATATATGTTTAGAGCATTGCAAAAGCTAGGAAAAAAACCCAATCTCTTTTACATATTGTTAGAAAAAGTACTCGTATGTGAAATTAAATTCCCTTTTCATAGCATTCTCGTTAATAAAGAATTCAAATTAAATCAATGCATGTCCTAATTCCAGTTTACAGACAAAGCATGCCAACAACTCCTTTGAAAAATAGGTAGCCTAAATTATTGGTCTCTTATAAGTTAATTCTGTTCCCCACTTATTATTTAGTTTATTATTTTGTCATTCACATATTTTTATTTACAATATGGTCTCTTATTTATTAATTCATTTTCCACATGGTCGCTCTTATATAATTTAGATTATGGGACTCCATTTTTGGCCAAAAATAAAAGGAACTAATATGTTAACTTTAATATTAGTGAGGGACCAAAGTGATAATTAATTGATAAATTAATAATAATAATTAGTGAAAAAAAAATTTGAGGATGACCATATTAATATTTTACTTCACGTTAAATAATGCCTAATATTAATTTCAATATGTACCATGAATGATCACCTATTTATACTTCACATGTTAAATATCTTACACACTGCACACCTAAACTTAAATGAGTGAAGCAACATAATCATCATCGCTTTGATTCAAATAAACAAAAATAAATTAAAATCAATATGTGAATTATCTAAATCATCTCTGATTATTGCTTTTAAGAAAAATGGGTTGGCAAACTTTCTCGCACAAGGAAATTATGTATATAAATATTATATAATAAAGGATTCATTATATTCATTGAACCCAATAATAGATCTACAAATGAAAAGTGATTATCTGTGAGAAACATGTGATTACTTGGGAACACAGCATATGCTTTAATTTAACATAAATAATTGGTGACACAAGAGTACTTTTTCATTACGCGATATATGATTGTAAAAAACTTCATGATTGTCAATCAAATTTTACAAACCGAGCTAGCCTTAGTTTTCTAACATATTAAAAAGTATGTATTTTTAAGATGTTAATATTAATTGATATAGATTGTTTTTTCTATTTGTGAGAAATTAAGAAAAAATTATTGTTTTTAAAATTATTTATATATAAAATAATGTTTTTATAATAATAATAATAATAATTTGATTGCAATTGCCATGACACTATTTTTCTAAATATATATGTCACGTCACCTGAACCAATAGGACGTGACTAGCACGGGGATGAGGTATATTTCATCCTCATAAATTCGTCGAAATCCTCACAACATAAGAACTTATATAAATTAACATTAAATAAGTATAGATCTCATAACTCTCCATACAGACATTGTCTAACACACTATAATAATACATCATACATTGTAGCCTGTATACAAGGAAGCGACTGAACTGAAATGTGAAAATAAGGAAAGACATAGTTCTGACAATATGTTAGGCTCACTAAGGAATTAATCACCAAGATTAAAATTCTGAAGGTGGATGTTTTTATCAGTCTTGGAATCTGAAAAATGTTAAATAATGGGGTGAATAGAAACTTAGTGAGCATGTAATTCTAATATGGCAAAAAGTAGAACAGACTTACTATAGTACGTCTTTCGAAATTTAAAACCAGATATTATATAGTCATAATTCAAAAGTATCAAACAGTGAATAATCACTATTAACATAATGCATTTGGGAATATACTAGAGAACCATTCAAAATTACATAATACAGAGTTAGCCCAAGGCTAATGATAATAGATCAGAACATATACTCTTTTAACCAAAGGCTCTAAGTAAATATTATAATGGCCCTTGGCCCTAAACAGAATATGGTGGTAAGGGTATAATATCCAACCTTGTCAGATTACCAATCATAGTGCACTACGATTAACGTCTACTATTGTTAGCTATAGGGTTTTGTTTTAGACACATTCCCAATAATCAAAAGTAAATAAATATCCATGTATAGATATTATAAATTTCAAAATCATACCACTTCAAAGTTCAGATTTCAATATTTCTAATAATTAAAAATTTATAATTCAGAATAATATTTTGCATAATTATAATAATTTACTTGCCTAAGAGGAGTATATCAACCTCCTTCTATCCTTGATTTTAATTCTTTTTTGACAATTTTTCTAGTCACCTAAAACATTAAATAAAATACTCTTAATATCTAATCCTCATAAATAATTTAATTATTTGTTTCTGTCATATACCTAATTAATTATTCTTTATTCACCTTTATCCAATTTACTTATTTCTTTACTAATTTTTTTAAAATTTAAATTTATGATCTACTTTCTTAAATAATACTTTAAAATACCTATATTTCATTTTATTATTCTTATTATCGTTACTGTTACTATTATTATCATTATTATTGTTATTGTTACTATTACTATTATCATTATTATGATTATTATTGTCATTACTATTATTATTATTATTATTATTATTATTATGTTATTCAATTATTCCATTATGCACTTATTAAATTTCTAACATCTAGCATAACATAAATTTCACTTAAGGGTCATCAAATAAATTCTAAATTTTCCATTTAACCTCAAATAATATTTATTGTTATCCAATCAAGCCAAACTAATTTTCTCCTTCTAATTTCCTTCCTTTTTCTTCATGAAAAATCTAGGAAAAATTACGAAAAAATTTGAAATTTGTTCTAAAATTCAAACTAAAATTTCAAAAAATTCTAACTTACTTCCTAGATGCATAAAAAAAATTTAAGAAGTCCTATGAACACAAATTTCACTAAATTCCCAAATTGATCCTAGACCACTAAATTGGGTTTTTTCAATCTGGAAGTCAAAATTCACAATTGATCAATGATTTTGAGGGAGAAAGGTGCTAAATTCCCATATTATGTAAAATATTAACTCAATTTGATGGAATTACACCGAATTAAGCTCAGTTTCATCACTTTCTTGCATAAACAGTGTCAGAATTGGGGTTTCTTCAATCTGAAGCAAATTGAACCAAATTAATTATTGCAAATGAGGGAGAAAAGTGCAAAAAAACCGTAGAAAGTGAAGCCCTATGCTAATTTGGATTAAAAGCACACCAATTTGGATAATTTTAAGCTCAAATTTTTGTCCCTTTTCAGACCATCGGACTGTACGAGTTTTTCGACCACCTGGAGCTTGTTGCTGATGGTTCTTGGGTTGGTGGAGACGTTGGGATGTTAGTCGACCTCTAGCGATGGTTGGATGGTGGCGACAGTCGTCAGAGGTTGACGGAATAATGAGCACAGTGAAGAATGAAATTGCAATGTGAAGAGGTGAAGATGGAGTGATGTGTTTAGATGTGTTTAAGATATAATTGGGTATTAAGATAATATAGGTGGGAGTAGTAGGTATAATTATGGTGTTAGTTTAATTAAGTGGGTTAATAAAATAATGTTAGTTGAAATAGTTGGGATAATAATTTAATTAAAGTGGGGATAGTGGGTAAGAGTGGGTGTTTAGAATAATTATATGGGGATAAAATATATAATTATTGTGATAAAACATTTTTAGTAGGAATATTAGGAATGATTTGGGTGATAAAATATTTACGGTGAGGATAAATATATTTTATTAATTTTTTTATAGGGGTATTACAATATAAATGTTTTAATTTCAAATGCAATTGATCTTAAAGTAAATTATCCGGCAAACTTTTTTTACTTTCTTAATAATTAAGTGAATAACAAATCTCATTCTTCCTAATTAGCTAGTCAGAGGATTTTCAATCTAAATCTTCTACAATTAGGTAGAGAAATGAATAGGTGTAATTAAAGAGAAGAAGACACACAATGCACAATTGAATTATTCTATTGTTTAAA
Source organism: Delonix regia (assembly GCA_037074485.1). Lineage (NCBI taxonomy): Eukaryota > Viridiplantae > Streptophyta > Magnoliopsida > Fabales > Fabaceae > Delonix > Delonix regia. The sequence continues at coordinate 33,495,111 of CM073452.1, read as the reverse complement.
ATAGTAATTCGGTATGGCTGTTACTGAATGTTAGCAGTTAGCAGTGAGGACAGCCACAGATCTCTCTTTATAGAAAATGGAAATGCTCAAATGCACATATATATATATGTGTGTGTGTGTGTGTGTGTGTGTGTGTGTGTGTTCTGAATTCTCTCTTGATCAGGCCTTTTTTTTTCAGTTTTTTTGTTTTCTGTTTGATTTAATCTGCTAAAGTGCTTTCTCACGAGTAATATTGAATTATTGATTGAATCAGTATGCACAATTGAATTATTGCGGGGTTATTGGAGCAGGATTAATTATATATATATATATACACACACACACACACACACATAACCACAAAATTAATAGGTCATTGTTTGTATTAGGTTTTTACATTTTTACTGGAGACTAATTATATATTTTGAATAAATTCTCTTTATTAGTAACCAAAGTATGTTTTCATGTATTTTATAGTTTAACGTGCTTAATTGCAAAATTTGATGAAACTCAATTGATTTTACCTTATTTTGGTGTATTTAATTTGTAGAAGTTTTCACAAGAAAGGAGAAAAGATGAAGAACACTGAAGAATGATTTGAAGATTTTCAAGGACTTTTGAAACGTTTAGAAGCATTATGGGAGTGACTACATTCTATGGATACAGAGAAGTTTTGAGGACGTGGGAGTAATTAGTAGACACGTGATACCCATTTTGGGTGCCTGGAGGCGAGGTAGGGCCTATTTCACAAAAATTGTAAGACACTGCGTTTTAGGACTTAAAAAAAATTTAAGTTAAAGGGCTAATTTGTAATGACATTATTTGAGTTACTATTATATCTTAATTTATAATATTTATTTTTACTGCTATTTGAGTTTTAAACTACTTGGATGAGTATAAAAAACTTTATTACTAAACTCACTATTTGTTAGTTGTTACTACTTCTTTACAATTAAAAAATTATGTGCGTCTAATCCTTAAAAAAAATAATATATCGAGTTTTTCTTATTTTTTTTAATTAAAAAAATTATATGTCAAAAATTTACTATACTACTGATACTTTATTGTTATTCTCAATGTAGTTCCTTGTTTATTTTTATTTTCAATTTAATTTCTTATTTATCAGTCATTTTTAATATGGTCTCTCTTATTAAATTAGACTAAGAAACTAAATATATTAAGTTTAAAATTAGTGAAGAACTAAATTGAGAAGAAGGATTAAAATAATATTTTATTCAACCTAAAATAATTTTTATTATTAATTTCAATATGTCCGTGCCATGAATCATCATGTAATTATACTACACATGTTAAATATCTTACACAAGTAAAACCCAAATCAGTAAACCAAAATTATCATAACCAATTTGATTCAAATAAACAAAATAATGATTGATATGAATCACAATTGAATTGGGTAAATTTCACTTGACGAATTTTGTACAACTCAACCCACAGGGTATACGATGAAATGCCCCTAAGATTAATTGTTGCCTATTTGAGTTGCCTAACAGGGTAGGATTTTTAGAAGAATTAATCCATGATCAGTCAATTATTCTATTGAATTTAACGCACCATAGAGTTAGTTTTACGTAATTGATTGCATCGCTTAGGGAATGATAATATCTAAGGTAGTGTGGACTTCAGCCTAACTGATTGGCTATGGCACTTGATGAGAGCTGTGCTTGATGATTCAGTTATTGTTCTTAATGTATTTTATGGTTGAAGGACTAGATTTTAACGGCTTATATTTGAGAGAGAAAAAAGGAAGTTTTGGCTTTTTTTTATAAACTATATATCCACGTCTTCTTTCCAATCATATTTAAAGCCGAAAATTAAAAGTGGTCATTTACATAAAATCTCAGTGACTCACATATCCAAACAAAGGTATATAACATTTAACACGTGTTCCTTAATCATTTGACCTGTGAAAATATGCATGATTTGGAAAAATTACACACACACAGTGGCAGAGCGTATTAGTGGGGGCGAAATTTTTTTATATTTTATTTTAAACATTTATTTTAATATTATTTTTTAAATTAAAGTTTTGTAACTTTTGAATTAAATTACAATATCATCATTTTATCTTTTCTATATTTAAAAGTAATTTTAAATTTAAATAAGTATTGTACTAAATGTTATTTCTATATTAATATTAGCTTCATACCTAAACACCCATGAATACAGTTCAATTTACCCGCTTACGCCAAAAGAAAATATTATTATTTAATAGCATCATGACTATTAAGTAAATAATTCCAAAGAACCAGTTGAAGGGCAAAAATTATTTGTTGAAGTATAAAAATATATAATTGTCTATTTGCAAGAAAAATGTATATATTTATACAGTGTTATAAATATTATTTTATCTAGCAACATTTTAAGAACTTTATAGTATTTTTAAGGACAACTGTTCATGTCCTACCTAAAATAACATTGACATTTAAACTTAATTTTATCCTCCTCACTTATAATACAATTACTATTTACGTAAAAGTATTAAAAGTATGCATATATTAAATAAAAATTATATACATAATACATGTGTAGGTCTAATAGATTGAAATTAAAATATCAATTAATTAAAAATAATACGACTCAATCATTTAAGATTTGTGTATAATTCTAGTAGATTCAAAAATATAAAATATGTGAAAGTATAAAATTATAACTTAATTCCCAATACATCAAATTTAAAAATTTGAGTATATATATATACACATTAACTATAATTCCTTTGCTGACAGTTTTCTAACCACCTAAAATATTAAATAAAATAATTTTAACATCCAGTTCTCATAATTAATTTAATTATTTGATTTTGTCACAGAGCTAATTAATTATTCTTTATTCATCTTTATCCATTTTATCTATTTCTTTACTGATTATTTAGAAATTAAATTTATGGGTCACTTAAAGAATACTTTAAAATTCTTATAATCTATATTTCATTTTATTACACTTATTATCATTATTATTACTATTATCATTAATATTATCATTACTATTATTAGTATTATCATCATCATCATTATTATTATTATTATTATTATTATTATTATTATTATTATTATTATTATTATTATTATCATTACTATTATTATTATTATTATTATTATTATTATTATCATTACTATTATTATTATTATTATCATTATTATTATTATTACTATTATTGTTATTCATATTTTATTCAATTATTCCATTATGCACTTAATAAATTCTAACACCTACCATAATATAAATTTAACTTAAGGGTCATCTAATAAATTCTAAATTTTCCATTTAACTTCAAACAATATTTATTGTTATGCAATCAAGCTATTCTAATTTTTCCTTGTAATTTCCTTCCTTTTTCTTCATAAAAAATATAGGAAAATTACTAAAAATTCAAATTTTGTTCTAAAATTAAAACTAAAATTTCAAAAAATTCTAAATCACTTCCTAGATGTATAACAAAATTTAAGGAGTTCTAAGAACACAATTTTCACTAAATTCCCAAATTGCCCCTAGACCCCCAAATTGGGGTTTTTCAATATGCAAGCCAAATTTCACAATTGATCAGTGATTTTATAGGAAAAAGGTATAAAATTCACCTATGAAGTATAATCCTAACTCAATTTGAAGTAAACGACTCGAATTGAGCTCAAATTTGCCTCTTTTTTTCGATGAACAGTGCCAAATTTAGGGTTATGTGATTATGAACAAATTGAACCAAATCAATCAGTGTAAATGAGGGAGAAATGTGTGAAATCAATGTAGAAAGTGAAGCCCTATGTTTAATTAGATTAAAAATGCTCCAAAATTGTGAATTGGAGCTTTGGATTTTGCCCTTTGAACCATCACTAGAAAATCGCAAAATTTTGGCCAACTAGTGATCATTAACGGTGGGGAACGTGATGATGGACTTGTTGACATTGAGAGGAGACTCCGATGACCCTTCATAGTGGCAGAGTAGCCTCGGTTTGTCGGCAGTGAATTCTGACAGTTTTTGAAGGTAGGGAGGTTGACAGTGGTTGGGGATGGGCCGGTGATGCTACTAGAGGGTCACCGGTACTCGTCGGCGGTGGTGACAGTGGCTGCCAAAGGGAGAAACCAGAATTTCCATACTAAACAAAGAAAACCAACTTATAAGAATGGAGGAATGAGTATATGATATTATTTGCAGATGATTTGAGGATATTAGGTGGAAGTTAGTTGCATAATTAAGCAATAATATGGGTTAGGTGGAGTTAGTAGACAAAATTGAAAATTATAAAATATTTTTAATGGAAAAATATTACTATATATATATATATATATTATCAGATCAAAATTTTCTTAACAGACACTTGGTTACTGTACTTAGTTAAGTTACAAGTGCTAATGATACGTAGAGTAAGGCTTAGGTACTAACTTTGGTTACATTATCAGATAAAATTTTATCTGCATCTATATTTATTCTGACTAAATTCCATTTTTGAATATATATTTTATAGTTATTACACTAATCATGGAATTATTGGTAACTTGGTTGATCATAATAAGTTTTATAAAATAAATGACACTACCAAACTCCTTTATATATTGTTAAGAAAAATGCTCATCAAATTAATTCTGTTTTCGTAGTATAGTGAATTAAATTACTATAAATTAAAGCAAGGTCACATCAAAGTAAAAGTAGGTCCTCAATATATATAATTTGGAATCAAGATTTAAAAGCATCGATTATCTGTCCATTTAATATAAATAGATTGGACACGCAAATCGAGGTTAATATAAGAAATTAATATAGTCACATCACTTCACAAATTGTAGCGCAGACTTCACCTGATGAATAAACTTCTTTATTTTCTCGGGTATAAAAAAAAAAAAAAACAGTTTAAGCTATCATTTACTCAAAAGGGATTAAATGTAATGATTGTCAATAAATAGAGAATTATTTTAAATACTATAATAAATAAGAAATTAAAATATAATTTTATGATAAGTGAGAGATTAAAAATAATTTTGAAAGGTAAGCTAAACCAAACTCTTTTATATATTGTCAGGAAAAGTAATTGGTACGTGAAATTAAACACTTTTTTATGGTATTTGGGTTAAATTATTCTATGTTAGAGCACTTCCAAAAGAGCAAGAACGTGCAAACGAAAAGCATAAAGAATATTTTTTGGAGGGTTTGTGTAGCTATCAGTTGACAGACATGACAATTTCTCGCACATGAAAATTATGTATATGGATATTATGTAATAAAGGATTAAATTATATTCCATGAACCCAATAATAGATCTATGAGACGAGAAAGTGATTAGATATTTGTAAGGAACATGCGAATTACTTGGGAACACAGCATACGCTTTAATTCAAAATCATTTAACCGAATAATATGAATATTAAATTATTATTCGTAGTATTGGATTGACTTATTATAAACTAAAGCAAAATTACTCATGCATCATAAAATCATTTTTCATGTTACAAATCGAAGTTATTATATTTACAGACAACCACCCTTTACTTGTCCGTACTTGGATATTCGCGTTGCTGCATGTTACGAGATGAAATATTCATAGCAAGATTCACATTGTGCTGTAGAGTGGGGATCCATTTTGAAGAGAGAGAGAGAGAGAGTCACCATGATTAATTCATTGGCGAGTGAAACAAGTAATAGTTTATGTATAAGGTTGATTAATAAATTATCGCACACACATCACATGGGATAATTACAATTTACAAGTGCGCACATCGTGAGTTAGGTTAAATAAATGATATTAAATGCATATGTAGCTTTGACTATAGTTGGATCAATATATCAGCACTGGTAATTTATTAATAAACTTTAACTCCTTGGAATGCTACATAAAGGCTTGAGCTTGGTTCCAGTAACCACAGAACATTGCAAACTAAGAAGAACTAAGCTGAAGCTTCTCCCTTCTCCCTCATAGCAATGGCTCTCCAATTTGCTTTGCTTTCAAACCGTCCTCTCCTCCAAAACCAAATGTTCCCTTCAAATCGAAAATCCTCTGTTTCAACAGTCAAGACCTCTTCTGTTCCATGCACAATTCAATGCAATGCTTCAACTGCCATTGTTTCTGATCAAAACAATGCTTCTCGTCGATCTACAAATTACTTCCAACCTTCAATTTGGAATTATGACTATATTCAGTCAGTAAGAAGCGACTATGAGGTATGGTTATTCTCACACTCATTTGAAATCATATTAATCTTTTATTTATTTTTCTGGGCATTATAGGTTTTATAATTTTTGACTCATAAAGTATTAAAGAGCAAACGTAAAATTGTTATAGGTGGAATCATATGCAGAAGAAAGTGATCGGCTGAAGGAAGAAGTCAGAGTGATGCTTTCGAAGTTAGCCAATCCTGTGGATCAACTTGAGCTCATTGATGTCTTGCAAAGACTAGGAGCGGCTGCTCATTTTGGTCAGGAAATAGGGAACATATTGGAAAAGGTTTACAATAATATGGATACATTAATCAGGAAGGACAATTTATATACTTCGGCTCTTGAATTTAGACTCCTGCGGCAACATGGCTATGATGTGTCATCCGGTATGTATTGATTCTTCAAATTAATTAAGTTTACTTAAGTATTGTGATTGTGACTTGTCATAATTGATACTAACATGTGTAATTTGCATGGTTGTTTCCAGATGTATTTAAGGTATTTCTAGATTACAACGGTAATTTTGATTCCCGCCTTTCAGTTGATATCAAGGGTTTGCTGTCTTTGTATGAAGCCTCATTTCAGTCAATAGATGGTGAAAATATATTGGATGAAGCAAGAGATTTTAGCTCAACATCTCTCAGAGAATTTGTGAACAAAAATAATGAAGACAACGAGATATCACTCTTAGTTAATCATGCCCTAGAGCTTCCACTACATTGGAGGATATCGAGATTGGAAGCTCGATGGTTCATGAATGTTTATGAAAGAAGACAGAATATGAGCCCTGCTTTGCTTAAGCTTGCTAAATTGGATTTCAACAAGGTGCAAGTCATCCACCAAGAAGATTTGAAACATACATCAAGGTGCAAAACAATTTTACATTTTCCTACTTGGAAACTATATCCATTTTTAAATCTTATATAATTCTTTAAATAAAAATCTGACAATAATTATTTTTCTCATGTCCAATTATTATTAAAGAAATTGATGATAAATATTTAAAAAAATTTACATAGGTCAAGTCCTTGATAGAAAGCAAGTAAAAAATTAGTGCACTAATACTGATTACATTTGTTTGGTTTTTTTCAATGTTAAGATGGTGGAAAAGAATTGGACTTGGGGAAAAGCTGAGTTTTGCAAGGGATAGGTTGGTGGAGAACTTCTTTTGGACAGTGGGTTTGGCTTCTGAACCGCACTTCAGATATTTTAGAAGAGTAATGACAAGGGTCAATGCAATCGCAACCACAATTGACGATATTTATGACGTGTATGGCACATTGGAAGAACTAGAACTTTTCACTGATGTAATTGACAGGTTAGCAAATTGTGATTAATGAATTGGAACAGTATAAACTTTTTAATCTTATGTTTCAATTTCTTTTCCAATACTTATACTAACCATTATTACCATTTTGTATTTTGTTATCACATAGATGGGATATAAATGCCATGGATAGACTTCCAGACTACATGAAAATATGCTTCCTTGCACTCTATAACCTCGTCAATGAGATGGGATTTGACTTCTTAAAAGAGAATGGGCACCACATCATTCCACACCTTAAGAAAGTGGTATGCATTTACTAAAACATTAATTTCTTGTCTTGCATTTTATCATATAACTTAATTAATCATGGCGATTCTCTAATTACATGTATTAATTGTTATTGTGTCTAACTTCTGCAGTGGGCTGATCTTTGTAAATCATATCTGGTTGAGGCAAAATGGTACTATAGAAATTATCAACCAAGCTTGCAGGAGTACTTGGAAAATGCATGGGTTTCAGTTGGTGGACCAGTTCTACTTTTTCATTCTTATTTTCTAGTTCAAAATTCAGTAAAAGATGAGGACTTATATTTCTTGGAAGAATATTCTGAAATTGTTCGTTTTTCGGCGACAATTTTACGACTAGCTGATGACTTGGGAACATCTAAGGTATTATTGCTTATTCTTCCAATATCTAGATATCTTTTCACAACATTTGATTATTTTTTATCATTGTTCGTTTGGCAGCGTGAAAAGGAGACTGGTGATGTGCCCAAATCCATTGAGTGTTATATGAATGAAACTGGAGCATCTGAAGCCAATGCTCGTAGGCACATAAATTCCTTGATATGTGAAACTTGGAAGAAGATGAACAAAGAAGCCAATAATTCCATTTACTCAAAGACTTTTGTTGAAATTGCTCTAAACCTTGCAAGAATGTCACTTTGCATCTACCAACATGGAGATGGCCATACCATCCAAGACTCTGAAACTGAGAATTGTATAATGTCATTATTTTTCCAACCTATTGCTATTTAATGTATAAAGATATGATAGTTTTGATATTATGCTATATGCATTGAGGGGCTGGTTACTTGTACTTTTATGTGGATTCGCTTTGATTTGGAATAAGTAATTTACTTGGGCAAGGTTGCATTTTATACACTACAAGAAAAATGATTTTTTACATCAAGTATATAACGTTGGTTTAGGTCAAGTGTTATAATTATAAGAATTTTGCCATGGATATCTAACATTCATTTTAAAAAAACTATAAGTGGCAGTTTTGATGGTTAAAATCAGTGTTGTTCAAATCGCAAGTTAACTCAGTAAACTGGTCGAATTAACATTTCTACCTATACTAATCAAGTTAACTTGCTTATGGACTTGTATTGGTTGCAAACTCGGTTCAACTCATTCCAAACTCGTGCGAACTCGATGAAATGGGTGAGTTACATCCGATTTGGGTGAGTTGAACTACTCCTTATAAAACTCCTGACTTTTGCAAAACCTCTGGTGCCCAATCTTGAAATGCGTCCAGGTGCATGTGTGTCAATGTCTTGACCGTGTAGCCACCATCAGCTTCTATTATATATGTACCAATTTTAATATATATAACAATTGCAAATCTTATTTTTGAAAGTTTCAAAGCTTGAGATTGGAACCAATAACCTGATGCAAAGAGAGTCAATGACTCCTCCCTTTCCCATTTTGCATGCATATTAAAGTAGAACAACTTTTATATATAATAATTATTTATAATTTATTTTGAAATATAGACAATATAAAAAATCAAAATTGGAACTATAAATGTCTTTTTATTTTACAAGAGCCTCTTATGTTATTTAGATGATAATTATAAAAATTTTGTATGATACCATAAATAATAAAAATAAAATTCTTATAAAGAGTTTGACAAGATTATATTAAATACATTTTAAATATATTCAGAATAAGACAGGAAATGGAGAGAAAGCTGCCAAAGACCCACACACACCCATGCTCACATGAGAGTAGCAAGACAGGAAATGGAGTGATAGGAGAGAAGAGGGACCTTGATGTCTCTATTATCTCTGCTATAAAAGACAGAGAAAGAGAGCTTCAAATAGAGTAGGAGATCGAGAGGAATAAAAGAGTAGCAAAACAGAAGAGAAAATAAGAGAGAGTGTGGTCAAGGAGAAGTGAACAGAAGAGAAAAGAGAGACCAGATGAGAATGATAAAGAACAGAAAAACGTAGAGAGAGTGAGCTTGTTAGAGAGTGGAGGAGACTGTGAGGAATAAAAGAGCAGCAAAACAAAAGAGAAAATAAGAGAGAGAAAGATGAAAGAGACAGAAGGGGAAGGAGGAAGAGTCCAGAGGGAGCAAACATTCCCTGCTCTGAGTTTTGAAAAATAGAGCTCTTTCACAGCAAAAAAAGAAAAAAAAAAAAAAAAGACAGAAGGGAAAGAAGAGACTGAGAGAAGAAGAGGAAGAAGAAGGGAGCTCGGGCAGTAAGGGAAAGACTTTGAGAAGAAAACTGGGACCATAAAAGAGTAAAGACAGAAATAGAGAAGAAAGAGGGCGAGGAAGAGAAGAGAGGCCAGAAGAGAGGAAAAAGCAAAGAAAAAGTTCAAGGAGGAGAAGCTGGAAACGAGTGCAGAAGAGTTTGAAGAAACCAGAAAAAGAAAAACACCTTGAAGGCTTGAAGAGGAAGAAGATGAAGCAGAGACTCAAACATCCCAGTTTTATGGTTGTGCGAATAGAGAATTAAAGGACCAAAAACAAGAGTTGAGGTGAATAGAAACACCCAAACAAAGAGAGAGAAGAGCGAGAAAGCGTTCCTGTTCGAGTGACGTGGATACAAAGCAAAAAGCTAAAAATCAAGGAAAAGGAACGCAAAGTGGACTGAACCAATTTTTTTTGTTTGAACCACTGCTGTTCTTGGGATTTTAATGCTTCAATTGTATATTAATTGTGTAGAATAAGTCAGATAAAGTGATAGTGGGGGAATGAATGCTTGATATATTTAACAGGGTTGCATTGCTTTCCAAACATAATGTCATAGTCATAGTTAGTCCTTCCCTCTTCTTGATATGTGTTTAGAAATATGATTTAGTCTAACAGGATCAATTTTGTATTCATGCTTGGTTTAGTCAAGTGATGGGTCCATGAGTTTTTTTTTTTTTGGCTTCTTTTTCATTGTCAATAAAGTGAAAGGGAGTGGGAGTGAAAAATGAAAAGGAGCAAGTGGCAAGACTAAGCAATGATAGAACAATGTGTGTGTGTGTGTGTGTGTGTGTTTTTTTTTTTTTTTTTCTTAGCACATTCATGGAATAATGTTTAATTCTCAGCACATTCATAATTACAGGAGGCTTTGCATGTTTTTTTCTATTTCATTTACTTCATTTTATTTTATTTTCATTATTTTATTTCATTTTAGTTGTTGTTGTCTTGTAGATTTTGAAAACTAATATTGTTTCCCAACAAGAAAAAAATTTCTGTTATAACTCCGTTTCAATTTCAAAATAAAAATCTAACTTCAAAAATGAAAAAAAAAATCGAAAAAGCCCAAAACTATTTCCCTTTAATAATTTCATTTCTTTTGGAAAAGTAAAACAAAGAATTTTAATTCCAAAAATTAAAAAACATAAATTGAAAAATCCTTAAAAAAATTTTCCATTATAATTTTCAAAATAAAAATCTAACTTAAAAAATCCAAAAAAATATAAATAAAAAAAAAACCAAAATATTTCCCTGTGCTAATTTCATTTCTTTTGGAAAAGTAAAACAAAGAATTTTAATTTCAAAAGTAAAAAAATCATGAATTCAAAAATCCCAAAAACCCTCTCTCAACCTAATTTCATTGAATTTCAAATTTTAAATTAAAATTCTAAAAACCTAAAAAAATTTTAAAAGGGAGAAGAGAAAAAAAGTGATGTCAAACGGATTCCTTAAATTAAAACGCACAAACTAAATTTCATTATCATTTTTTTTACAAAAATCTATCTTGTTATTTTCGCAAAAATCAAAAGACACCAATCAACTGGCACGTCTTTTTAGTTGAACTACATAGACTTTGATCCCTTTTGCGTAGTACATAGGTCTTAGATTCTTATCTTAGGTCAAGTCTGCCCTTATAAATATTTTATTATTTGTCCTTTATTTTATTTTCTTAAATTTTTTATTTCCTTTTTTTTATTATTCTTTCGCATGTGATTGATGAGAGTAATCAAAATTAAAATTAAGGACATACCATTTTTATGTAATCAACTTTGGGTAATCATTATTTGTAACGATAGCAATGGGTGCCTAATACCTTCCTCACGCACAATGACTCTTGAACTTAAATTATGATTCGCAAACCACCTTTTCTTATATATTGGTTTTTTTGAAATTTATCCTTTTAAGATTTTGGTGGCAAATCCAAAATTATTTTTTGTTTGTAAGTGAAAATAAAAAATTTCTCTTTCTATTTGCACTATTGTGGTCACATCTCAGGTGTGATAGCCCATAACCTAGTTTAACATTATTTGAAATAATATTTTTCTCACTAAATTTCTACTTTTAGTATAGAATTCATTACGCACATTAATTTGCAACAAGAACTAAGATTCAAGGCTGAAAAAAGGATTTGAATGGAAGATACGGGCACAATGGTTAGAGAAGTCACTTGAAGATGTTCCTAAAATATCTAAAGGACACATTTACAATTGTGTAAAAGTTGAAGGGGCTAGACAAATATATGAAAATTGCTTTATTTTGAATTTGAATCACTTCATTTTCCTTAATTAACAGGTATCACACTTAAAACTAGATTTGAGTAAACCTCTAACATCCACCCTTATACTAGGAATTACTTTGCTTATTGTAACACTTGCCAAAATATGATGCAAATTTTGTTCTTAAGAAAAGGGAGAGTATAAATATTTGTGGTGTGTATTATTAATCTTATATGAGTTTTAGTGGTAAGGCATGGCATCCAGATGCAAGAAGGTGTGGGTTTGAGATGTAGCTCCTTCCTATCTTAGAAATTTTTTGGTGCTGACACATGTCCCCCTAGGTGAAATTACCAAACTATCCTCATTTTTTTCTTCTTATTCTCCCACGGCTTCTTTTTTTTTAGAAAGCTTCTCCATCTTTTCTCACTATTCCTGCCTTCCACTGCCACACCCAGCCGTGCCACCACCTCCAGCTAGCTTCCTCCCTTACTGGTGACGAATTCTGGACCGCCACCACTTGTAGTCGCCGACAACAGTAGCATTTCTTCGATGAGTTCCGTGACAACCGAGGAACAATGATTTTGTAGTGGATTTTGGTGAGTTTTAATCCGTTTTTTCATGAAAATGATGATAGAAGAAACATTTTTGGCAATTTCCCATTGAATTTTAGCTTTGGAAGCATGGTTTTAGGCAAGTTTTTTAGAGTTGTTCTAATAGGGACTAAACCAAAAGTTTCAAGATTTTGGGTTTTTTTAGAAAATGGTTAAATTCTGTAATTTAATGGGTTTAAATTGGTCTTATAAGAAAACTTTTAAGGTGTATGATATGAAACCCCATTTTTCTTCATGGTTTATCTTGGGTTGAAGGTAAAAGTATGGAATTTGGGACTAAAGTGAAAATTAAGGAAGTTTTTAAGGCAGTGAATGTAAATTGATGAAAATTATAGAAAAGTTAAGTGATGGAATCTGGGAATATGGGATAGGGTGTGTTTTTAGTAATGATAAGGAAGTGGAATATGAAATTGGTAATGGAAACATGACCAATTAAAGAGAATGAAGAAATATGTGATGAATTAATGTTATGGGAATTGAGGAAAGTATATTTTTACGATATAGGAATTGTGGGTGAATTCTATTGTTAACCAAGAGAAGAAGACAAGGTTATTTTAGAATACATCATCCACCAGGTAAGCAGTAGCTCTTCCAACTGAGTGATTACCATTGTTTTATATTATGGTAGCCTAATTTGGTAGACTTGTTAATCTATTATATGAATTATGATTTATGATTGGTATGTGATGTCCATACAAAACTGTAAAAAGTGAGGTTTGAATAGAAAAGTGTAATGTTTTACTAGAGATTTTGACATCATTGATATTGAAAAGGAAAACTCATGTATGGTAGTTCCTTAGATTTAGGGAGGACACTATATGACGAATGTTTTAGCATGAGCTTACGACTCATGACCGTATAGGTGATTTACCCCGAGATTCTGTATACTCTTGACCGATATGAATAACCTGAGGGACACATACCCTCGACTGATAGTGAATTACCCTGAGATGCTATGTGGTCTCAACCAATATTAATAACCTGAGGGATACATACCCTCAACCGATAGTGATTTACCTCAAGATACTGTGTGCTCTCGACTGATAGTGAGTTACCCTGAGATGCTATGTGCTCTCAATGGATGATTAAATTACATGGCCTATAAGTCCATGACTGAAGCTTGATGTCTTTGATAGTCCTCCTTTGAATCTAGGTTCAGAGCCAATCGTATTTTGAATAAAAAGGAAGGTTTTCACATGTCTTTTAACAAGAACCCAAGGGCTAAGTTCCCTTAACCATTTGATAAAAGTATATAAGGGCTAAGTACCCTTAACCGATGAGAAAGATTTTTTGAGGGTTGTGGATCCTTGACCATTAAAAGTGAGATTTCCAAGGGCTATGTACCTTTGACTGATTTAATTTCCATGGAATGAATCCATGATAGTTATTGTTTTATTACATTTAATTGTTAAAGTTTTAAATCATGATTTACCGAAAACTGACTAGTTTAAAAGGCATTATTGATTTATTACTGGAATGCTACCTATTTATACTTTACTAAATTTCAAGTAGCCATCAAGAGTAGTTTGCTTATTAGGAGGGCTAGAGGAGCCCTATTGGCACTACTGACGTTTTAATTTCCTTATTTTTTTGGGGTTTTGTATTCTTTTTGTAATAATGTAATTTGATAATACTGTAAGTAATTGTAAATGAATATGTATGACTACAGGTAGATTCCCCACTCCCCTACTGTGTTGTAGTTATCTCTGGATTAAATTGAGAGTTGAGCTTTCTTTTATGAATATTATTGTTTTGGCATATATTTGTAGAAACTTCAAGAGGTCTCAATTACAGAGGAGACTCTGCTGAAATTTCTACAAATTATGTATGAATGTGAATATGCTTGATTATGAATGTCTATGATGTGTGATTTTTGATTCAGTTAAGGAATTAACTTGTTAGTTTTACAGAAGCAAGCTAGTCTCGTTTTCTATGTCAGTCACACTTCGGTAGTTGAGGTGTGATAAAATTGGTATTAGACCTAGGTTTGGGGGTCTCTTGTGGTCATTTGAGTCTTACTTGCATGTTGTTGTTGAACCGGGAGTAGTTAAGATAGATTGTCATATGAGAATGCTCATTATTTCTATGTTATCATGATTTGATGTTGATTGATTAGAATATTCAATGTTGATTGATTGGAATATTCAATGATGATGAGACTGGATATCTAAATGTTTGATCATGATAATTATAGATAAAGTCATGTCGCCTCAGACACGTGGTGTTCATTGCATGCGTGAATTGGCTTATATATCTGAAAGGGCATTTGCCTAGTCTATTTCTTTGCCTAAGAGAAGCCGGGCAGGGGTCTAGGTAGAGGCCCTAAAACAACTCAGCATTTAAGGCAAATTCCTACAGCCGAACCAAATGGGCATTCTCAGCTCAGTGAATTCATGGCCCCTTTGTTCGCACTCATTTGAAGGAGTCTTAGTTTAGCCAAGACACAGGGGAGGTTGTAACTCAATTTTTATGACTAAGGCCACCTATATTTTCTGGATCTTTAAGTATAGAAGACCCTCAGCGATTTTTGGAGGGTATGGAAAAGACATTGAAGGTCTTGGGTTCTTATGGTAGCAGGTCTGTGGAGCTTGTTAAATATCAATTGTAAGACATAGTCTACATTGGGGTTCAGGCCATCTTGAAGGAGAAATCAGAGGAATTACCTCTCATGGAATGGGATGTGTTTCATGAAATATTTGAAGAGCAGTTTATTCCACAAAGTATGTATGATGCAAGAGCTTGTGAATTTAAGTTATTGAGGTGGGTTCCTGGAATTACTATATCAGAGTATGATATTTGCTTTACTTATCTCTCAAAGTTTGCACCACACTTAGTTTCTATGGAGAAACATCGCATTAAGTGGTTTGTCATAGGATTACCAAAGTCCATGTTTCAGGCAATGGCTTCCCAAATTAATAACTTTGTCACTTATTCAACTGCTGTGGATTGTGCTTGCTTGATTAAGGAGTGGGATATGCAGAATGAATTCTTGAGCAAGAAGAGAAAAAGAGAAACTGTAAGCAAACAAGAAAGAGCTGGTTCTTCTTCTTCACGAGGGCCTAAGTCTCTGAGGGCATTTGGACTAGCTAAGTCACAAACTTTTCACTTTTCTGTACCACCTCTTGGATCGTATCAGTCAGCCTCGGGGGATTTTAGATCTACAGGACTTTATGAGGTTTCATAATTTTCTAGCCCGAGGGTAGCATGTCACACTTTTGGGAGGTATTATTCAAGAGAATGTTATTTGATGACTTGTGCTTGTTCTCGTTATGGACAAGTGGGTCGCATGAAGAGAGACTACCTTATAGCTCAGCCTAGGGTGAACCTAGACTTTGTACAGCCGAGTGCTCGACCTCTTCTTTCCATGACTGCGGTGAAGGGAAGGCCTTCTTCCTCTGGTGGCAAGGGTGCTCCTAGGTGAGGTAGAGGAGCACAGGGACAGACATCAGCTGGACGAGGATAGGCTAGAGTGTTTGTATTATCCAAACAAGATGTTCAGGCTTCTAATGTAGTTGTCACAAGTATGGTTATGGTAGATTCACATCCAGCATGTGCATTATTTGATTCTAGATCTACACATTCCTATGTATATGTACATTTTGCTACACGATTGAAAGTAAGCCCTTCTCGGCTAGACAATGTGGTTATAGTGGGAACACCTCTCGAAGAATCTTTATTAGTTGGCACGATATACAAATCATGTATGGTGTTTATTGAAAATCAAGAAACCTTGGTGGATCTAATGTTACTTCAAATGCTAGATCTTGATGTAATTTTAGGCATGGATTGGTTGGCATCTTGTCATGCCACAGTTGATTGCTGGAACAAAGTGGTGAGGTTTGAAGCCCCTGGTGCAGTTCCTTTTGAAATACAAGGTGAGACTTGTATAAGTTCAACTGTGCAAATTCTGATTTGAAAGCTTATAAACTATTAAATAAGGATTGTCAAGGATTTCTCGCGTTAGTCAGGAATGTAAAGAAATTAACAACAGGGCTGAAGGATATTCTAGTGGTTAAAGAATTTCCAGATATTTTTCCTGATGAATTACCGGGTTTACCTCCAGATCGAGAACTAGAATTCTCTATTGAGGTATTTCCTAATACATAACCAATCCTTATCCTTTCGTACTATATGGCTCCTGTAGAGTTACAAGAGCTAAAAGAGTAGTTGTAAAATTTACTTGAAAAGGGGTTCATTAGACCTAGCACTTCACCTTGGGGTGTTCTGGTGTTATTTGTGAAGAAAAAGGATGGTTCCCTAAGGTTATGTGTGGATTATTGATAGTTAAACAAAGTCACAATACGGAATAAATATCAGTTGTCTCATATTGATGATCTTTTTGACCAGCTATAAAAAGCCCAATGTCTTTCCAAAATAGACCTTATGTCTGGTTATCATCAGTTAAAGATCAAGGGTGAGGATATTCCTAAAATTGCATTTTATACCCGTTATGGCCATTACAAGTTTCTTGTGATGTCGTTTAGGCTAACTAATGCACCAACCGCTTTCATGGATTTGATGAATAGGGTGTTTAAACCCTTTCTTAACAAATTTGTTATTGTATTCATTGATGATATCTTGGTATATTCTAAGGGTCCCGAGGAACATGAGCAACATTTACAATTGGTTTTACAATGGTTATAGGAAGAACAATTGTATGCAAAACTTTCCAAGTGTGAATTCTGGTTAAGACAGGTGGCATTTCAGGGCCATATTATGTCTAAGAAAGGGATTCAGGTAGAGCCAAGCAAAGTTGAGGCAGTTCAAAAGTGGCCCCATCATTCAACTGTTACCAAGGTACGAAGCTTTTTAGGGTTAGCTGGTTAAGATCGTCGCTTTGTGCAAGATTTCTCTAAAATAGCTACCCTATTGACACAGTTGACACACAAGAATGTAAAGTTTAAGTGGAATGATTCTTGTAAGGCTAGTTTCATAAAATTGAAGGAATGTTTAACTTCAGCACATGTCTTGAGTTTGCCTTCAGGTTCAAGTGGGTATGCTATATATTGTGATGTGTCTCACATTGGGTTAGGGTGTGTTTTGATGCAAAATGGTCGTGTAATAGCCTATGCATATAGACAATTGAAGAAATATGAACAAAATTATCCATCCCATGATTTAGAAATGGTGGTAATATTTAAATAGTGAAACTTGTGAGATTTATTTGGATCACAAAAGTCTTAAATATATATTTCAGCAAAGAGACTTGAATCTTAGGCAAAGGAGATGGATGGGGTTGTTAAAGGATTATGATTGCACCATTCATTATCATCCTGGAAAGGTAAACATGGTAGCTAATGCCTTGAGTAGGTAATCTATGGGTAGTTTGGCCCATAGTCAGTTGGTAAGGATACCATTGCTAGAAGAACTACAGCAGTTAGAAAGAAATGGGGTAAATCTAGAAATTTATAATGCAGGGGTGTTGTTAACCCTGGTACAAGCTGACTTTGCTATTCTGAATGAAATAAAAGCCGCTTAAAAGTTAGATGTGAAATTGTGTAAATTAATGGTTGAGGTGAGGGAAGGAAAGCATCAAAATTTCTCTGTTGATGTAGAAGGAGTGTTGAGATTGAAAAGGAGACTGTGTGTACCTCAAGATGAGGGTCTAAAGAACAAGCTTCTTGAAGAAGGTCATCACTCAGCTTATATAGTGCATATGAGGGCCACTAAAACGTATCATGATTTGAAATAGATTTACTGGTGGGAAGGCATGAAAAGGGATGTGGCAGAGTTTGTCTCTTGTTGTATTGTGTGTCAGCAAGTTAAAGCTGAACATCAGAGACCTACTGGGCTACATCAAAGATTATAAATTCCTGAATGGAAGTGGGAGAGAATTAGTATGGATTTTGTTACAGGATTGCCTCGTACCTTGATTGATTATGATTCTGTATGGGTGATAGTTGACCGGTTAACAAAATATGCACATTTTCTTCCAATGAAAACAACATATAGCGCAACCAATGGTTAGTCTGAAAGAACAATCCAAACTTTGGAGGATATGTTGAAAACATGTGTTCTAGACTTTGGTGGTAGTTGGGACACTTATTTGCCTTCGGCAAAATTTACATACAATAATAGCTATCAAGCTAGTATTCAGATGGCCCCATTTAAAGCTTTATATGGACGGCGATGTCATTTAACTATTGGGTGGTTCGAGATAGGTCAGGCACATATATTGGGCCCTGATTTGGTGCAGGATGCAATGGAGAAAGTAAAGTTAATCAAAGAACGACTATTAGCTGCACAAAGTAGACAAAAAGCCTATATCGATCATTAGAAAGAGGGTTAGAGTTTATGGTTAGTGATCATATGTTTCTTTGAGTTTCCCTTATGAAAGGTGTTATGCGTTTTAGCAAGAAAGGTAAATTAAGCCCTCGCTTCATTGGTCTATATGAAGTATTAGAGAGGATTGGTAATGTGGCTTATCGCCTTGCTTTGCCTCCTGAGTTATTAAACATCCATTCGGTGTTTCACATGTCTATGCTCAGGAAGTATTTATATGACTCCTCACATGTGATTGCACCACAAGAGATTTAGATAGACACTGGCCTGAGTGATGAAGAAGAGGCAATAGCCATATTGGATAAACAAGTAAGGAAATTGCGCTCCAAGGAATTTCCTTAAGTAAAAGTGCTATGGAGGAATCACTCTCAAGAGGAAGCAACCTGGGTGGATGAACATATCATTCATGACCATTACCCTTATTTATTTGCATAAGGTATGTCACGATTTAAATTTAGGGACATAATTCTTTTAAGGGGGGGAGAATGTAACACTTGCCAAAATATGATGCAAATTTTGTTCTTAGGAAAAGGGAGAGTATAAATATTTGTGGTGTATATTATTAATCTGATATGAGCTTTGGCTTAGTGGTAAGGCATGGCATTCAGATGCAAGAGGGCATGGGTTTGAGATGCAGCTCCCTTCTCCCTCAGAAATTTTTTGGTGCTAACGCGTGTCCCCATGGGTGAAATTACCAATCTACCCTCATTTTTTTCTTCTTCTTCTCCTACGACTTCTTCTTTTTGAGAAAGCTTCTCCATTTTTTCTCACTGTTCTTGCCTTCAATTGCCATGTGCCACCACCTCCGGCCAGCTTCCTCCCTCACTAGCAACGCATTCTAGACCGCCACCTCCTACAGTTGCCAGCAACAGTAGCAATTTTCTGGCGAGTTCCATGACAGCTAAGGAATAGTGATTTGTAGTAGATTTTGTGTGTATTAATCAGTTTTTTCATAAAAATGATGTTATGAGAAGTATTTTTGGCCCTTTCCCATTGAATTTTACCTTTGGAAGCATGATTTTAGACAAGTTTTTAAGAGTTGTTCTGACAAGGACTAAAATGAAAAGTTTTGAGATTTTGAGGTTTTTCAAAAAATGGTTAAGTGCTATGATTTAATGGGTTTAAATTGGTCTTATAAGAACACTTTTAAGGTGTGTGACATGAAACCCTATTGTTCTTCATGGTTTTACTTGGGTTGAAGGTAAAAGTATGGAATTTGGGATTAAAGTGAAAATTTAGGAAGTTTTTAAGGTAGTGAATGTAAATTGACAAAAATTCAGGGAAACCTAGGTGATAGAATTAGGGAATATGAGCTAGGACTTGTTTTTAGTAATGATAAGGAAGTGGAATATGAAATTGGTAATGGAAATATGAAGAATTAAGGAGAATGAAGAAATATGTGATGAATTAATGTTATGGGAATTGAGTAAAGTTTATTTTTATGATATAGGGATTGTGGGTGAATTCTATTGTTAACCAAGAGAAGAAGACAAGGTTATTTTAGAATACATCATCCGCCAGGTAAGCGATAGCTCTTCCAACTGAATGACTACCATTGTATTATATTATGGTAGCCTAATTTGGTAGACTTGTTAGTCTTTCAAATGAATTATGATTTATGATTGGTATGTGATGTCCATGCAAAACTATAAAAAGTGAGGTTTGAATAGAAAAAGGTAATGTTTTACTAGAGATTTTGATAGCATTGATAATGAAAAGGAAAACTCATGTATGGCAATTCCTTAGATTTAGGGAGGACACTATATGACGGATGTTTTAACGTGAGCATGCGACTCACGACCATATGGGTGATTTACCTCGAGATGCTATGTGCTCTCGACCGACATGAATAACCTAAGGGATATTTACCTAGACAGATAGTTAATTACCCTGAGATGCTGTGTAGTCTCAACCGATATGAATAACCTGAGGGATACATACCCTCAACTGATAGTGATTTATCACAAGATGTTGTGTGCTATTGACTGATAGTGAGTTACCCCAAAATGCTGTGTGCTCTTGATGGATAATTAAATTACATGGGCTATAAGTCCATGATCGATGCTTGATGTCTTTGATAGTCCTCCTTCGAATCTTGGTTCTGAGCCAATTGTATTTTGAATAAAAATAAAGGCTTTCACATGTCTTTTAACAAGAACCTAAGGGTTGAGTTCCCTTGACCGTTTGATAAAAGTATATAAGGGCTAAGTACCCTTGACTGATGAGAAAGATTTTTCAAGGGTTGTGGATCCTTGACCGTTAAAAGTGTGATTTCCAAGGGCTATGTACCCTTGACTAATTTAATTTCCATGGAATCAATCCATGATAGTTATTGTTTTATCCCATTAAATTGTTAAAGTTTTAAATCATGATTTATCAAAAATTGACCAGTTTAAAAGGCATTATTGATTTATTATTGGAATGCTACCTGTCTATGTTTTACTAAATTTTAAGCAACCATCTAGAGTAGTTTGTTGATCAGGAGGGCTAGAGGAGCCCTATTGGTACTGCTGATGTTTTGATTTCCCTATTTTGTTATGGTTTTGTATTCTTTTTGTAGTAGTGTAATTTGATAATGTTGTAAGTAATTGTAAATGAATATGTATGACCACATGTAGATTCCCCACTCCCCAACTGTATTGTAGTTGTCTCTGGATTAAATTGAGAGCTGAGCCTTCTTTTATGAATATTATTGTTTTGATAGATATTTGTAGAAACATCGGGAGGTCTCAGTTACAGAGGAAACTCTGTCAAAATTTCTAGAAATTATGTATGAATGTGAATATGCTTGAATATGAATGTTCATGATGTACAATTTCTGATTCAGTTAAGGAATTAACTTGTTAGGCTTACTGAGGTGGGCTAGTCTTATTATCTGTGCCAGTCACACTCTGGGAGTTGGGGTGTGACACTTATTGCCTTTTCCCTCGCAAAGTGTATATTCAAACATTTACAAACAATTTGATGATTAAGTTGTTAGTTTATTATAATTTTTAATATGTTATAAAAACTAAGTAAAGTAATCTTGGTTAACAAAAAGAGATTGACAATGATGAAATTCATGATACCTTTCATTATGACTTCAATAACATCATGGTATTAATAACCCAAAGTCTAATAATTGTAAGGAAAAATTAATCCTGCATCACATTAAGTTCTTTGCCATGGTGTTTGGATTAAATTATCGAAAAGAATCAACTCACTATACATTAAATAGCAATAGGTTGGAAAAGTAATGATATTATACTATTCATAGTTTCAAGATCTTGGAGGGCTTGACCATCTCCATGCTGGTACATGCAAAGTGACATCCTTGCAAGTTTCATAGCAATATCTATGAAACTCTATGAGTAACAAGAATTTCTAACTTCTTTATTCATCTTCTTCAAAGTTTCCCATATTAAGGAATTTATGCGCTTATGAGCCTCTACTTCAGATGCTTCAGTTTCAGTCATATAGCACTCAATTGATTTGGGTACATTGCTAGTCTCCATTTCACGATAAAAAAATAAAAGTAATTTAAAAAAATCAGTGCCATATTTCATGCAAATCTTGGAATATTTAATGAAAAAATTAGAAGAATACTTTATGGTATCTTAGATGTTCCTAAGTCATTAGCAAGACGTAAAATCAATGTCAAAAACTTAGTAATATGACAATATTCTTCTAAGCTAACCAAGGTCTCCTCTTTTGTGGAATTTAGATGTGAAAAATAAGCATGAACAAGTAAGATAGATGCACTGATTGAAACCGATGCATTTTCCAAGTACTCTTGCAGGGTTGGTTGATAATCACTATAGTACCATTTGGCCTCAACCAAATATGAGTTACAGAGGTCAGCCCACTGAAAAAATTAGGCACAGTTATACTTAGTGAATCAGTGTGACTAATGAAAATATGAAAGTAGATATTAATGAATTAAATAAATGTATGCCGCTTTCTTAAGTTGTGGAATGATGTTGTGCCCTATGTCTTTTTGGCAGTCAAAATCCACTTCATTGACAAAATTATAGAGTGCAAGGAAGCATAATTTCATATAGTCAGGGAGTATATCCATGACATTTATATCCCATCTATAAGATAACGAAGGACACAATGGTAATATATGTTAGAACAATTATAGGAAGAGAAACTGAAGTATGAGAAAGCTATAACGTACTAATTAATTAAACACAATTTGCTAACCTGTCAATCACATTTGTGAAGAGTTCTAGTTCTTCCAATGTCACGTAAATATCATAAATATCATTAATTATGGTTATTAGTGCACTGACCTTTGTCATTGCTCTTCTAAAATATCGGAAGTGTAGTTCAAAAGCCAAACCCATTGTCTAAAAAAAGTTCTCCCCTAATCTATCTCTTGCAAAACTCAGCTTTTCTCCAAATCCAATTCTTTTCTACCATCTTTACATTAAAAATGTAAAAAAACTAAATTAGTTTTAGTACACTAATTTTCTCCTTGTATTCTTCAAAGGACATACTTAGGTAAGTTTTTTGAAGTATTTACTATCAAGTTTTCTTAAAACAGAGCATCACACGTAATTAAATATGATTGAAAGATCTAATCTTGTCAAGCTGGGCTAGGATGAAAATACTCCACTTGTCATATTGTTATTAAAATCATCATGTAACAAATGTTTATGAACTACAGCTTCTATAAAATGAAAATCAAAGAAAGAGTTATAAGATTTAAATTTTGAAACTAGCAACATTGATTTTCAACTAAAAAAATGTAAGATTGCATTCACCTTGATGTATGTTTCAAATCTTCTTGGTGATTGGCTTGTACCATGTTGAAATCCAATTTAGCAAGTTTAAGCAAGGTAGGGCTCATATTTTGTCTTCTTTCATAGACATCCATGAACCACCGAGATTCTAATCTTGATATCCGCCAATGTAAAGGAAGTTCTAGAGCATGATTAACTAGGAGTGATATCGTATTGTCTTTGTTGTTTTGGTTCACAAATTCTTTGAGATATGGTGTGCTTAAATCTCTTGCTTCATCCAATATAAGTTCACCTTCCATTGACTGAAATAAGGCTTCATATAATGACAGCAAACCCTCGATATCAAGTGAAAGGCAGGAATCAAAATAACCATTGTTGTATAGAAATCCCTTAAATACCTCAGGATACGACCATGCAAATTACACATTTGTTAGTACCAATAAGACAAGTATCAATAACATTTTTTTGGAGTCCTTAATAGATTTGAAGATCAAATACATACCTGATGACAAATCATAGCCATATTGCCTTAGGAGCAAGGTTGTCAAAATCGCGATTATAGGTAGACTCGAAAAGGGGAGGTGGAATCGTAACGTAAACTCGTAACGTAAAATTGTAAGAGTTTACCTACACCTATTATTTATGCTATTGAACATAACCATATTATAAAATCACATAAAATTGCATACATAAGTACTTATTTTATAACACATTATCCATATTGTACATTTTTCATTCAAATTAACATATAAAGTTCAATAAACTCCATAATTCATAGTTCATAATCCATAATCCATAATTCATATGACATAATCCATAACACGTAATACATAATAATTATTCATTTAACATAACAAACTCTCAATATAAATTCAGTAAAGATCACCTTTAATAAAAACGTGAATAAAGTTCATAGTTATATACTGAACTCACACCATAACACCTTCTTCCCACCAAAGCAATAACCTCCCTGACAACCCCACTAGTTTTAAAGTGACCTCATAGTGATACCTTTAAACTTGATTGAATATTCATTTTAGTTGTGAATTTTTCATTATGGTTTCCATAATTAAAAAAAAAAAAACAAAGAAAGGGCTTATTCCTTTTGCAAAACTCCTTCAGAGTTTTATTTGTCAAGGTTGCCCCTAAACCTTGACAATTCCAACATGAAAATACTCATGGCTACAAGTTAGTTTTTACAGGACAGCTACTGGTTCAATTTTTTCCAAAGCAATCAAAACTAAAAGATAATCTTTTGGTACAAAATCCATCTTTACATTGTCTGCATTAAGCTCTGCCATTATACTTCCCAAGCAAACATGTATCTCTACTAAACCACTTAGTCCCTTCTTTTTGCTAGCTTCACTTTTCTCCCCTTCTTCTTAGCCTTTGTATCCACATAACTACCCATGTGACAAGAACTACTTGAATCCTTAACAGCTACTTCCATCAATGCATTCACAAATTTCTTCTTTTTAGCACAGTAGCCTTCAAGTTCATCTTCTACACCCCTTTTAATTCAAATATTTCTCATGTTATTATGAGGAACAACTCATAATACGTAGGCTTAGAATTCACAATTAACTTCCCCTTATCTTTCCAATCATCATCAGAAGGCAATTCAACTATATGGAAAATTGTTATCAATAGGTCCATGCTTTCCAAAGAGCCTCTTCCTTGTATTACCACTGAAAGTCGAATTATAACCTGGGTAGGGAATAAAAAGAAATAAGCAAGATTTTGTCTGGTTTTGATTCTAACATGAAATAAATAGCAAGCAATTACAGGGCGGAAGCAAAATCTTGTCTTGGTGACTTCAATATTTACACTTACAAGGAATGAAATTATAGAGAAATTACAGAAATTGCAAAGTTTCTAGCATTGGAGCTGGCCAGAGAAATTGCAAAACTGATTCTAACATTTAACATCAGTGGAACTGGTAGGAGAGTTCAACAAGCTCAATAATTGCAAAATCAAAGAAAGGAAGAAAAGGGAAGAAGCCAGAGACTTACATTACAATTACATATCAGAGAAGAAGAAGATTACTTCGGCCGACGTCCTCTGGAGTGCTAACGACGATGAAGGAAGTTCACTGGCGGAACTCGACTCCCAAACTACTGGCTTGCTGCTTCAACATTGTTGGCTGCGAGGGAACTATGAAATTGCCTCGTGCTCAAGTCCTCCTACTCAGCATTTGTTTTATGAGTGTGTGAGAGAGGTGAGGTGAGGTGAGAGTGAGAGAGCATGTGATGCGAGGCAGGCAGAGGGATTCTTGGTTTTTTCTTCAGGTTATGAAACCTTTTGGGTTGGGCTTTTTCTACCAAGCAGTAGCACCAAAAAAAAAAAAAAAAAACTTAGGTTCAATTATTTTAGGTCGAAAAATATGAAGTTCTCTGACTCGGTTCACTCGTGCAAACTCAGCAATTCTATCGATTCTATGCGAGTTAACACCGAGTCTAACCAAGTTTGCGTCGATTCTGATTCTAGCCACGATTTAACTCAAAATCCCTTTCTAAGATCGTAAAATCGATGATTTTAACAAGTTGAATCGTGATTTTGACAACGTTGCTTAGGAGTCTAAATTCAAGAGTCATGGTATATAAATTGTTCTTCCTGTTTAATGTATCCTTATTCTTGTAAACCTTTTCCATTATGTTCCTTATCTCCAAGCCAAAAATGAGCAGCCACACCTAGTCTTTGCAAGACATCAATAAGCTCAAGTCGATCCACAGGATTTGCATATTTCCTAAGCATCACTCTTACTTCTTCCTTTAGCTGATCACTTTCTTCAACACATGATTCTTCCTACAACAATTTTGCACTTGTTCATTAACTGAGTCACAAAAATAAAGCCTATAAATGAAATAGAAGTCTACCAAGATTTGAAGTCAAATTATTACAAACCAAGTAAATGAGAGTGAAATGAACCATACCACATAATCGCTTCGTAATGACTGGATGTAATCATAATGCCAAATTGAAGGTTGGAAGTAATTTGCAGATTGTCGAAAAGTATTGTTTTCATAACAAACTATATAAGTTGAAGCCTTACATTGGATTGGACATGGAACACAGGACCTCTTGATTGTTGAAAGTAAGGGTTTTGGTATTGATGGGAGCATTTTGGTTTTGAAGAGAGTACCGTTTGGAAGAAAGGAAAATAGTTGAAGAGCCATTAGCATGAAAGGGTGAAGATTTTACTTAGTTCTTCTCTGTTTGCAATGTTCTGTGATTACTGGAAACCAAGCTCAAGCTTTTATATATATTGCTTTACTAATTCATCAAAAGAATTGTAGGACCCGTGTGACAATCTCCTCTTTCCTTTAGTAAAGTATGTTAATAAATTAATACAGGTAAGTTTCAAATGGGACAAATATTCAAGTGCAAATGTTTTGGTGGATATTGGGATGAGGGTGACCTCTAGTAGGGCATGGTCTAAAAATCAAATGATCCAAAATTTACAACGTAAATTTTTAAATAAATTGTAATAAAAGTTTTTTTTTAAAATATTATAATACACAAAGGTATATTAATGTTTCATATCATTTTTATATGATAGTGTCATGTTCAAGAGAAAATAAATAAATAAATACCTTTTAATAGTTTACAATCTATTGCAGGAAAAAAAAAAAAACTGCATAATGTGAGAAATAGACTGTATAATTTCAGAAATTTAAACATGATATTATATTATAAAAGAGAAATCTAAAATATTAATATATTTTTGTGTATTATCATCATTTTAAAAAAAAATTTATTAAAATTAAATTAAAATATAATTTGATGAATTTGGCACAATTAAATTCTCTTCTAAGGGTCCTAAATTTGCAAAGTCCTTACTAGTGATTCTCCAGTAACTTATGCTAAATGCTAAAAGAGGTGATTTCATCCCTCAATGTTGAACTTGATATTCAACTATGCTCGGATCATTAATTCAATTCTGGCTATCCACACATATGTGCTTACCTATTATATTGCAAATTAACTTTAAAATAATTTTGAATTAAATAGTTATCCACTTAAAATATATATTATTATACGATACTAATCAAATCTTTGTAAGATCTCCGGTGATATTTGAAATCTATGATCCCAATCCAATTTGATTTAAAATACTAATAAAATCTCCTTTTCACAGATTTACAAATATTTAATTCAATTCGAAACAGACAAAGATAAGTTCTATATATATTCTTGCTCAACAAGACACTTATTTTTATGTTAATTAGGTTTTTTTAGTATTTTACTCTTGGAGTGCTCTTCAAAAAAATCAAATTTGAATTATTATTTGAGAGAAATATCAGTAGTGAAAATAGGTTTGCTAATTGAAGGGAATGCGAAGACAGTAAAGTTTAGATTTTAATTGATAGAAGCCTCAATTCGTATATGAAGGGTTTTTTATTTTATATGCAAATATTTTAAATAAATGTAAAAGTATGCAATAATGATTTTTTATAGTCTACAATGAGAACAGAGAATGTCACGCAGAATTCACTAGTGTCATATTGGACAATGACTCAGAACACAATAACTCAGAAAGAAGTGGGACATTGGGCTTCAATTATTACGCTGGGCTTGTGGGGCTATTGGAGCAGGATTTTATATATATATATATATATATATATATATATATATATATATAACGAGAAAATTAATGGGCCATTGTTTATATTAAGTTTTTACATGAGACTGATTTTGAATAAATTCTCTATATTGGTAACCAAAGTATGTTTTGATGTCTCTAAAATTAGATGAAACTCAATTGATTTTACCTTATTTCGGTGTATTTGAATTAAAATCAATATGTGACTTATCTAAATTTCACCTCTGATTATTGCTTGTAGAAAAAAAGGGTTGGCAAACTTTCTCGCACAAGAAAATTATGTGTATGGATATTATATAATAATGGATTAATTATTTTCAATGAAAACAATAATAGATGTGCGAGATGAGAAGTGATTATGTGTAAGAAACATGTGATTATTTGGGAACACAGCATATGCTTTAATTTAGAATAAATAATTAGTGACACAATACTTTTTCCTAACACGATATATGAAAGGGTCTGGGATTTCAAATCACTATATGTTATTAAAATCATTTTAATCAACCAAGCTACCATTAATTTAATGATTGTCAATCAAACTTTTACAAACCGAGCTGGTCTTAGTTTTCTAACATATTAAAAAGCATGTATTTTTTAGATGCTAATATTAACTGACAAAGATTTTTTTTATTATTTGTGAAAAATTAAGGAAATGAATTGTTGTATTTTACATTATTGATAGATATTGTTTTTATTCGCGCCTTAGAGCTTTTTACTACATTTGAGGATCTCAAGACTAGAAGCTCAAAGGTTCATCAATGTTTATGAAAAAAGATAGAATATGTACTTTACATTGAGGTTGCAGAATTTCTGTTATAAAGGTGGATTTTTCGGGATTCGGTTTCTCTACAATAACATTGATATGAAGGCCTAATATTAAATAATCATATAGATCCAATGGTTTATAATTGAAAAAATTATCAATTTTAGTAATTTTTTAGAAATTTAATCCCTATTATAAACATTTCAAAAACTTAATCCAACAAATGAAGATTATTTAACCGCAGCTGTAGTTAGGATCATTAACTATCGAGGATCCATATCCAGTGTCGGGGTAGTGGGCTATCTAAAGAAGTTACTTGTGACATCAGGGTTGATAAAAAGCTTACAAGTGGGGAGAGAGCTATTGCTCGAGATTGTAAAATGGTGGAAAGTACTGGCTGGGCTTTTTTGGTGTGAAATGTGGCGCAACATTGAGTAAGACAAAGTATATGGAGGGGGTTGCGTTATGAAAGAAAGAAGGGGGGTTATGGACAGATGTTTGGTAGTTGAGAATTCCTCTAAGATTAAACATTTTGTTTGTTTGTAGAGCTTCGTCAGGGGGCTTTGCAACCAAGAAAGGTGTCACACCCCAATTCCAGGAGTGTGACTGGCACTGAAAACGAGACTAGCCCGCCTCTGTAAGCCTAACAAGTTGGTTCTTAACTAAATTACAATCATACATAACAAACATTCATAACTAAGCAGATTTACATTCAAATGAAATTTGTAGAAATTTCGGCAGAGTCTCCTCTATAACTGAGACCTCCCGAGGTTTCTACAAACATCTGCCCAAAACAATATTATACATAAAAGAGAGCTCAACTCTCTATTCAGTCAGAGATAACTACAACACAGGGGAATGGGGAATCTACCTGTGGTCATACATAACATTTTCATCTATTTACATATATCAATTACAACAAAATCTCAACAAAATGGAGAAACAAAATGCCAATAGGGCTCCTCTAGCCCTCTTGATCAGCAAACTGCACAGGATGGCTGCCTGAAATTCATTAAAACATAAACGGGTAGCATTTCCAGTAATGAATCAATTTATGATTTAAGCCTTTATACTTTAAACCATAACAAGCAATAATATGTACTTACACTTAATGAACAGTTTAAATGATTTTCACGGTCGAGGATCCATAACCTTCAGAGAATCCTTTTCATCAATTAACATCAAACTATCAAGGGAACTCAGCCTTTGGATACTTATTAAAGTTAGGTAAAAACCTTCCTTTTTATTTAAAATATCGTTGGCTTGGGACCTAGATTCTAGGGAGGACTATCAGACATAAAGTATCGGTCATGAACTTGTGGCCCATGCAGTTTAATTATCTGTCGAGAGCACAAAGCATCTTGGGGTAAATAACTCATACCGTCGGGAGCACACAACATCTTGGGTTAAATAACTCATATGGTCGAGAGCACATAGCATCTCGGGGTAAATCACCTATACGGTTGAGAGTATGTATCCCTCGAATTATTCATATCGATCGAGAGCACACAGGATCTCGGGGTAAATCACCAACACAATCGTGAGTCACAGGTTCACGTTAAAGTCATCTGTCTTATCTTGTCCTCCCTAAATCTAAGGACTTGCCATTTATAAATTTTCCCTTTTTCAA
This sequence comes from Delonix regia, assembly GCA_037074485.1. NCBI lineage: Eukaryota > Viridiplantae > Streptophyta > Magnoliopsida > Fabales > Fabaceae > Delonix > Delonix regia. The sequence continues at coordinate 33,464,380 of CM073452.1, read as the reverse complement.
TATCAATTCTTTAGTAACACATTCCTTCTTTTGTTCAAACCTCTCTTTTACAAATTTTACAAGAACATCACATATCAATCAAAATTCATAGGTCATATGCAAGGCTAACAAGTCTAACAAGTTGCTACCATAATTACAATGGTAATTATAAAGTGGGGAAAGCTACCGCTTACCTGGTGGCTGACAGTGCTATAATCACCTTATCTCGGTCTCTCTTGATTATAAATTCAATTTCACCCACAATCCCTATAACATAAGAATATACTTTCTTCAATTCCCATTACTAAATACATCAATTTAGGTTGATTATAATGCCTTAACAAAGCCATAAAACAACCAAAATCCTATCTCATTACTTTATTACATATTCTCTTTACTTCTTCATATTGCTATTTCCAATTTGATATTCCATTCCATTATCATTACTCAAAACAAGCCTTAGACCAAATTCTTAATTTCATACCCTCACTTTTTCCCAGAATTTTCGTCAATTTACACTCACTGCCTTAAAAACTTTCTAAAGTTTCACTTTAGTCCCCCATTTCATACTTTTTCCTTCTATCTATGAAGAACACTAAGGTTTCATGACATACACTATAAACATGTTCTTATAAGACCAATTTAAACCGATTCAACTGCAGAATTTCACCATTTTCTGAAAACCCCAAAATTTCAAAACTTTTCAGTTTAGTCCCTATCAGAATAACTCAAAAAAACTTAGCTAAAATCATGCTTCCAAAGCTCAAATTCAATGGAAAGGGACCAAAAATGATTCTATTAGCATCATTCTCATGAAAAAACCACTTAAAACTCACCAAAATCAAGAAAACGTTGCTGCTCAACGATGCCACAAAACCCACTGGAAAAAGTGGTTGTTGCCGGCCAATGGCAAGCGGTGGCCGCCTAGAAACCTTCGCCGGTGATGGAGGGAGGTGGCCGGAGGTTGAACATGGTGGTGGGTGAAGCAAAAAGTGGAAATTCGAAATGAAGAAGTTGCTGCGTTTTTTCGGCATAATTTTGGAGGAGAAGCATGCAGAAGGAGGCTATAGTGAGGGGTAGAATGATAATTTCGCTGGGGGAGGTGACACGTGTCAGCACCACCAAAATGCTGAGGGATGAGGGAGCTACATCTTGAACCCATGCCCCTTTAGTTCCGGATAACTTGCCATACCACTGAGCCAAGGCTCACATCTGATTTATAATACACATTACAAATACTTATTCCTCATTCTTGCTAAGTAAAAAAATTTTGCATGAACTTAGTAAACTTAGCAAGTGTTACAAAAGGCTCTTTCTAGTAGAAAGTGTGATGGGGAGCGTCTTTGTCAGATTTGTAAAAAGAAACCAGAAATTATGAAGCATTTTTTGTTGCTTTGTCCTTGGATTGTATGGGTTTGATTTGGTTATCAACTGTCTATTTTTATTGATAAGGAAAAAGTTATGAGGTTGGATAGTTGGTGGCTGAAGTTGTTTGAAGTGGAAGAAGGGCTTGGCGAGTTTGGTAGAGCAGTAGTAGCTTGTGTATTGTTGCCAGAGGTAGCAAGATTGTCAAATTCGAGAGTTTGGACAAACTCGCAAAAGAGGTATTAACTCGTAGTGTAAATTTGTAAGAATTTACTTCTATTAAAAAATAACTATTGAAGTAAATGAATGCACATTTAAAATATAATACACAGCAAAAAAAGTTTATTTAAATGTCGCTAGGACTAATAATTAGTTAAAATAATAAATTCAGCATTATTCCATCTTGCCTCTCTTCCATCCTTAGGCCATGAAAGAAAATCCCCAAAGTACAAGGGCTTTACCTAATTAAAAAACATAAGGTAATTTGAGGGTTGTCTTTATTTGTAAACAAAAAAGTAATTTTAAGGGACCAAGTGAAATTGAAGAGTATGGATGAAAACTAAGCCATGAAAGTGGGGACAAGGACCAATGGATAAAAGAGCAATCATGAGATGGGTCAAAAGTGAAGATTCCCCATTTGATAATTGCATTTTCTTATGTATAAGGGTATAAAATGTAATTTCAACCTTGAATAAATAAAAAGGTGTGTAACCAAGTTGGAATTAAAGTCAAAGGAGGAGGAGCCATGTGCTAGCAATCATTAGGTCAAATGTGAAGAGAGACAATTGTAGCAACGCATGTCAAGAGCTTGACACTTGGCAAAGATTAGCCAAGAACACCCAACACTATAAATACCAATGCATTCTAGCCATTTTATGCAAGTTGTGAAATGAGTGCTCTTGTGTAGAGAGAAAGCTTGAGACCTAGAGTATTAGGGAGAGAAAGAGAGTGTGAGAGAGAGAGGAAGAGGAAGGAGGCCAAGGTGGAGGAGGAAGAAGAAGGGGGTGGTGGCTGAGACATCTAGGGCAAGTAAGTTTAGGTTTTCTTCTTTATATTCACCATCTGTCTCATCTTAAATCTTCTCTTAATTTAGTTCATTAACTAAGTAAACTAATGTTTTTTATTTTAGCCTTTTTAGAAGAGAATTTCATCTGGCTTGGCCGAGACAAGTCAAGGTATATAACTAAGCCATTCTTCATCTTCTTTTTTTTTTTAATGCAAGATCATGATTATGGAGCCCTTGTGTGGCTAAGGATATGATCCTTGCGTAGCCAAGAGCCCTTATGTGGCTAAGGATGTGGATTGCCTAGGACAATAGGTCATACATGACATGTGTTTATGGATCCATGTTGTTGACATCCTTATGTTTGATATCTTTATATCCTTGCATTTGATATCCCTGATGAGTAATGATAATCCTTTCTTGTACTTTGTTAATTGTTTTGAATGCTTGATTATCTACTGAGATTTGTTGAAATCTTATCCCATTTTTCTTCCAAAATTTCAAGCGAGAATGACACTATTTATACTTTTAGATTAGTCCAAAGCTATCAAGGCTCTATTCTTTTGCATATTTTGTTTAAATGGAGGTGAAGTGGTGGTCGAATTAACCATGACTATACTCTTACCCAAAGAATAATATTATATGTTGGATTTATGGCCAAGAGTTGCTACATGTCTCGTGTATAGGCATGAGATGAAGTGAAGAATGGAAGAGTAGAATTTTAGCTAGTAATGAGTACATGGTGGTGGGTTACACATTGTGGATAGGATAATTTTGGTGTTGTAATATATTAATCTTTCATCTACTCTTTTGATTTATCTTCCTTACTTTAGTCTAGCTTGTATGGAACCTACGTGGAACTATGGTTATCTTAAGCATTTTTTCTATATATATATTTACTTAGTTTAAGTTTTTGATGGTTTAGTTTATCTTAGATCATGTTGACCGAAATAATTGCCTTATCTTAAGTTGAAAATAGTACTTAATAAAGGATAGCACACATACATGGGTTTAGTACTAATAAAGGCTAATTAATTACCTAAGTAAGTTAAACCTTAGTTTGTGCATGGTGGCTGAAACATTATAGGTCAATTCAAACATACTGCTTAGGTTTAATGTAATGAGATTAGTTATAATTAATGTTTTTATCACCTAGGCTGAAATAAAGAGAAGAATTAACCATGATGTAATTAGGTTTAAACATGGACTTAGCATGGGATATAGCTAGTGGATTTAGGTCTTATCATTGTTGGAAATGGAAAAAGGGTAATTTAATAAATATGAAAATGACTAAGGAACACTTTAACCTATATTGGCTACATGAATTTTGAAGGTTATTTGTTTCTTTGGCCGAGATGAATGAGCATAGGAATAACAAGTTGGAGTTTCAAAGCTTAGAAACCCAAGATGGCAAGAGACCAACTAGGAGCTAAAGGAAAAAGGTAAGTGGATTAGTTTAATAAAAATTGATCTTTAATTGCCCAATTTAGGTATTGAAATCTCTTTGGGTTTAGATGATGCACTTAAGCCAAAACATGCATGCATGAGAATGTTAGGAAAAATGTTTAATGGAGAATAAAGTCTTGCATGATTAGCCTTGAGAAGATAGCATAATGATGTTAGAATTGGTAGAAGATGAGCATGAGTAGAACGAAGCCTTAGAGTTGACCTAGTGTACATCACACCATATCACATTAAAAGTGGAGATTTATCTCATTTAGCTAGAAGAAGATTGTCACACCCCGAACTCCTAGAGTGTGATTGGCACAAATAACGAGACTAGTCAGTCTCTGTAAGCCTAACAAGTTGATTCTTTAACTGAATTGCAATCATACATAATAGACATTCATTACCAAGTAGATTCACATCCATATCAAATTTGTAGAAATTTTGGTAGAGTCTCCTCTATAACTGAGACATCCCAAAATTGCTACAAATATCTACTAAAAACAATAATATCTAAAAGAAAGCTCATCTGTTAATTCAATTTAGAGACAACTACCACACAGAGGGAATGGAGAATCTACTTGTGGTCATGCATATCCATTTATAATTATTTACATCTTTAACCTATACCATGATTACAAAATACAAAAACCCCAACAAATTATGGAAATCAATCATCAGCAGTATCAATGAGGCTCTGCTAGCCCTCTTGGTTAGCAAACTACTCTAGACCACTGCCTGAAATAAAATGACATGTAAATGGGTAGCATTCCAGTAATAAATCAATAATACCTTTTAAGCCGGTTAGTTTTTGATAAATCATGATTTAAAACTTTAACAATTTAATGCGGTAAAATAATAACTATCATGGATTCATTTCATTGAAATTAAATCGGTCAAGGGTACATAGCCCTTGGAAATCACACTTTTAATAGTTGAGGATCCACAGCCCTCAGAAAATTTTCTCATCAGTCAAGAATACTTAGTCCATGTATACTTTTATCAAATGGTCAAGGGAACTCAGCCCTTGGGTTCTTGTTAAAAGACATGTAAAAACCTTCCTTTTTATTCAAAATATGATTGGCTCATAACCTAGATTCAAAATCAGACTATCAAAGACATCATGCATCGGTCATGGACTTGTGGCCTATGTAATTTAATCATCTGTCAAGAGCACACAACATCTCGAGATAAATCACTATCAGTTGAGGGTATGTATCCCTCGAGTTATTCAATATCAGTTGAGAGCATACAACATCTTGGGGTAAATCACTATTGGTCGAGAGTATGTAACCCTCGGGTTATTCAATATCAGTTAAGAGCACACAACATCTCGAGGTAAATCACCTATACGATCATGAGTTGCAAGCTCACGCTAAAATTTCCGTCTTATAGTGTCCTCCCTAATTCTAAGGAATTGCCATACATGAGTTTTCCTTTTTCAATATCAATGTTGTCAAAATGAAACTTTTGCGATTTTTAGTAAAACAATACCCTTTTCTATACATTCCTTCTTTTTTTTTTTTTTAGTTTTTGCATGGATATCACATATCAGTCACAAATCATAATTCATGTTAAAGACTAACAAGTCTAACAATTATGCTACCATATAACCATATAAGTATACAATGGTAATTATATGGTTGGAAGAGCTACCGCTTACTTGGTGGATGACGTAAGCTAAAATAATTTTATCTTCTTCTCTTGGTTATAAAATAGAATTCACCAACAATCCCTATATCACAAAAATATAATTTCTTCAATTCCCATCAATAAAACATCTCAAGTTAGGCTCATTGTCGTAACCAACCTTTCGGCGGAATAGAATAAAAGGAGTTTAAAACCGATTCCCAAATACAGAATTTTGAAAATCAATTTATTTGGAGTCACCACCAAAATTTTTAATGGAAAACTTTGGAAAACCAATTTAAAGCAAAATCGAAAAAGGCGAAATGGTCTGCGAAATCAGAGATGGGTTCGGGAGTCTATTTGAGTGTGGGGAAGGTGTTAGGCACCCCACAACACCCACCCATAAGGACGGTTACCTTAAACTAGTCAGTTGAAATAGAATATGGCCTTTAATTAATCTCAATTACCCTTTTATTGACATGGATGCATGTTAGACATAGGAGACAAAAAAAAGCGAGAATGCATGCAAACAGATAGATATTTACAAAGGGTGGACTTGACCTAGGATGAGAGCCTAGGGCCTACGTACCCTGCGATAGGGATCAAAGTCCACGTAGTTCGACTAAGAGGCATGTTTGGGGGTTGGTGGTTTTTTGATTTGTGATGAGAATAGGAGGATTTTAATTAAAACAGATCATTGTAAACAAAACGGGATGGGAATTTGGTTTATACGTTTTAATTTACTACAATCTGATTAACCTCGTTCTCCTGACCTCTTCATATTTTCTCTCTTAAATTTTTTTGTCGATTTTATCATTATTATTATTTTTTGAGTTTTGGGAGTTTATATTTCGGGAACTAATGCATAATTTATAATGAAAGGAATATATTATTTTTTTTATGAATTCTTGAATTTATTGTTGGTAAATATTGATTATTATTATTGATTATTGGTAAATAATTTAATTCAAGTGATATTATTTATTTGTTTATCTGTTTATTTTTGAACGAATATATGCTAATTTTCGGGTTCTATAGAGATTAAAATCTCACACGAGCCCGGGAAGTCGAGGAGAGAAAAGTATTCTCACACGATTCATTTTGTATAAATATTTAATCAAAGTTAATATTTAATTATTGTCCATTTATTTATTTTTTGTATTGTTATTATTATCATTAATATTATTATTATTTCTGAATTAATTATAGGGATTTAAGGAGATTAGAACCTCACATAATCCCACGCAATCGAGGAGAATGATATTCTCACACGATAATTTCGCAAATAATGGGAAATGTTTAATTAAAGCAAATCTGTTAATTATTTATTATTTATTATTATTTTCTTTTTTAAAAAACAAAGGTATGCTAACTTCAGGGATCTAAGGAGATTAAAATCTCACACAATCCCAAGTAATCGGGGAGAACAATATTCTCACACGATAATTTTGCATATAATGGGAAATATTTAATTAAAGCAAACATTTTAATTATGATTATTATTATGATTTAATCAAAATTAATATTTAATTATCATTCATCTATTTTTCACCATTCATTCATTAATATTTCATTAATATTATTATCACTTTTCAATTATTCAATTAGTTGTAAGGATTTAAGGAGATTAACATCTCACATAACCCCCAGTAATCGAGGAGAATAAAATTCTCACATGATAATTTTTATGCATCATGACAATATTTATTAATTATCATTCCCTTATTTTTCACCATTCATCCATTAATATTTCATTAATATTATTATTGCTTTTCAATTATTCAATTCATTATAGGGATTTAAGGAGATTAATATCTCATATAATCCCCGGTAATCGAGGAGAATAAAATTCTCACATGATAATTTTATGCGTGATAGCAATATTTCTTAACTATCATTCACTTATTTTTTGACCATTCATTCATTAATATTATTGTTGCCTTCCAATTATTTAATTAATTACAAGGATTTAAGGAGATTAACATCTCACATAATCCCTGGTAATCGAGGAGAACAAAATTCTCACACGATAATTTTATGCGTAATAGCAATACTTAATCAAAGTTAATGTTTAAACAATGGTAATAAACAAAATTAAAGCAAGTTTAGGCAAATGAACAGTAGCACCTTAGATCAAAACGCATGAACAGTGCATAATGCATGAGATTATCTTGAAGCAACTCGTATGAATAGTAACATGCATGCAGAAAAATCGGCCAAGCAGCCCATGCAACCATGCCTGTGCGCTTTTAGCCTCTCCCTTGTGCTCCAATGAAGAATGACCTTCTCCTCCTCACTCACATATGGTAGATGGTCCTCCAACAGTCCCAAAGTGGTTGGTCTAGGCTGGAAGCAAGTAGAAATGGCGGACAGCACTTCGTTAGGCAGCGTTGGAAATTCTGGTTGGTTTCAGCGCTGGAAATTCTGGCTGGAAGTGCTCACGCGTCTCTACTCCTCGGCTGGAAGGCAAAGGCTGAAAGCTTCCCTTCCTCTCCACACTTTCTCTTCTTCCTTGTGCTCCCTAAATTCTCCTCTGTTTACCTCTGTTTTCTAGGCTCAAAACAGAGTTTTTTCTCCTCCATGGTTCAGCCTCTATCAATCCTTTTGCTGCCACTTTGTTTTGCATTCAAGCCTCCTTGTTTCTGCTCATCATTTTGGTATCTAACTCTCCATTTTCTGCTCCTTGGATTGTCTGAACTTCAGCTCCTTTTCTCTCCACGGTTTGGACGTTGCTTCAGCTTCTCTCCCTCTCGGTTTCTGGTTTCGTTTTCTCTTCTGTTTTCTCCCTCACATTGCTGTCTCGTTTTCTGGTTTTGTTCAGCTCCCTCTTCCTCTCGGTTTCTCTCTTATCCTCTCGGTTTCTACTTCTCTCCTTCAGCTATCATTTTTCTCTCGGTTTCTCTCTTATTCTCTCCCTCTTCTCTTCAACTTTTTTTCCCTCTTGGTTATGTTATTCTCTCCCTCTTCTCTTCAGCTCCTTTTTCCTCTTGGTTGCGTGGTTCTCTCCCTCTTCTCCTCAGCTCCTTTTTCCTCTCGGTTACGTGGTTCTTTCCCTCTTCTCCTCAGCCCTTTTTCCCTCTCGGTTACGTTGTTCTTTCCCTCTTCTCTTCAACTCCTTTTTCCTCTCAGTTACGTGGTTCTCTCCCTCTTCTCCTCAGCTCCTTTTTCCTCTCGGTTACGTGGTTCTCTCCCTCTTCTCCTCAGCCCTCTTTTCCAGCCGAGGCCTTCTCCTCTTTATACTCCAGCCAACCTCTCTTTTTCTGCCATGTTGCTCCCTTCTCTTCTTACTTTTTCTGCAACTTCCAGCCACTCCACTTACTATTCACAGTCCCCTGCTTTCTGCCATTTCCAGCCATGCCACTCTCTCATTTCTCTGCACCAGCCGCTCCACTTTCTACCTCCTCTGAAAAATCAGCTCCCTCTTGCTTTTTTGTCCTCCTTGTCCTCTTATTCCTTAGTAATGCATGTGTGTGTATGAGTGTATGCATGTGGGAGTGAGTGAGTGTGTGTGTCCGTGGGTAAGAGTGTGTGAGAGTGTGAGGATGTGTGTCCGTGAGTGAGAGTGTGAGTGTGTGAGAGTGATGTGTGACGTGTGTGAGGGCAAGTGAGCATGTGGGAGCAAGTGAGCATGTGAGAGTGTGTGAGTGTGAGCAAGTGAGAGTGTTTTGCAATTTCATTTTAATTAGGTGGCCTTATTCATTTTATTTCTTTACAAGATGATCACCATGTCTCTTCTTCAAACATATATTTTGAATTTTCCTTTTTATTATTTTTGGTTCTTATTTTTAGTTTTTTCCATATTACTTCTATTTTTTTTTTTGGCCTTTTGCAATTTTGTTTTAATTAATTAATTTTTTTGAATTTTTAATTCTATTTATTATTATTACCATGATTATTATTATTGTTAATTCGGGTGGGGTGTTCACACTCATTATAGTGCCCCCTAAGAGAGTCATAAAGCAACCATAATATCTAATCTTCTAATACTAACCCATAACATTAATTCATCACATATTTCTTCCTTCTCTTTAATTCTTCATATTTTTATTACTAATTCCATATTCAATTTCCTTATCATTACTAAGAACAAGCCCTAGCTCATATTCCCTGATTCCATCAAATAACTTACCCAGACTTTTCATCAATTTACATTCACTGCCTTAAAAACTTTCTAAATTTTTACTTTAGTCCCAAATTCCATACTTTCACCTTCAACCCAAGTAAAACCATGAAGAACAATAGGGTTTCATTTCATACACATTAAAAGTATTCTTACCAGACCAACTTAAACCCATTAAATTGCAGCATTTCAAAATTTTCTGAAAAACCCCAAAATCTCAAAACTTTTCATTTTAGTCCCTATCAGAACAACTCTAAAAAACTTGCCTAAAAACATGCTTCCAAGGCTGAAATGCAATGGAGAAGAGCCAAAAATGTTTCTCTTAACATCATTTTCAAGAAAGAAAAAATCGATTAAAACTCATCAAAATCCGTTGAAAAATTCTTTTTTTTCAATTGTCACAAAACATGTCAAAAAATTGAAGCTGTCGTTGGCAACTGCAGGCAGTGGCTATCTAAAATGCGTCGCTAGTAAGGGAGGAAGCTGGCCGGAGGTCGAACATGGCGGTGGACGGAGTAGAGACAAAAAACCGGGAAAGAGATAGAGATACATTCTAAAGAAGAAGAAGCTACAAGAGAGGAAGAAGAAAAAGTGAGGGGTTTTTTGGTAATTTCACCTAGGGGAACACATGTCATCACCAAAAAAATTTCTGAGAGAGGAGGGAGCTGCATCTCAAATCTAGGCCCTCTTGCATTCTTATGTCATGCCTTACCACAAGTCAAAGCTCATATTTGATTAATAATACACACCACAAATATTTATGCTTCCAATCTTGCTAAGAGCAAAATTTTTGCATTACATGTAGCAAGTGTTACAAAGATAGACTACACGTGAATCAAGTGTAATGCACATTAGGTTGGGAACTTGGATGTAATGATGTGCAATCTGAATATTGGGAGATTGATGGATTAATGGCAACTGAGGTGATTAGTAATTAGGCACATTTATATTGAATGGAATGATTTTGCATGGAGAATTGCATGAGTATGGCTAGATAGAATATTATATGCATTTTGGTTTAAAATTCACATAGTAGTAGTGTAGGACATATTTGGAATTGGAGAAGCATGATAGAACTCTCATGGGAATTAAATTGACCAATGGAGTTGCTTACTTTTATACTTTGGAAATTAAAAATGATAACAATTATGGAAGGGGCATTGCATGGAAGCATATGTGACATGTGACATGACAAGAAGATGGTGATTTCTAATGCTAGGAGACACAATGATGAAAGTGGGAGCCACATATCATCATGCATAAAATTTATATTATATAGGTTGAATTGTTGGTTGGATTGGAAGAATTAGGCTTTTAGCATTGGACTTGTAGTAGAAGAAACCAATTAGGTTGATTAGAAATAGATAATGGGCTTAAAAATCCAATAGGCTTGAATGGACTTTAGGAATTGTCATTGGGCTAACAATAACCAAACACTTTAATTGGCCTAAAATTTGTACTTATGTGTTATGGGCCTTAGGTATATAACACTTGTCATATTAGGCTCATTAGCTATAATCTTGTAGGAATAAAAGACTTATTTCTTAATTCACAAAAGATAAGTAAGTTTATATCTAGATAATATATTCTTAGTTCTTGATTAAATTCACACGTTATAAGATAGAAATAAAATTTTCAATCTAATCCCTTGATACTTCCCCTTAAGTAATCCTATATGTATGTGGTCGACTAAACTATGGGTTAAGTATATGTATTTTGTTTATTAGTATTTAAAGATGCCACATGATTTACGGTTACTACAACCATGATTATTTTTAAAAGTTGCTTAAGATATCTAAAATATTCTTTATAATCATTAATATATCTTTTCCTCTTTGCAATGTGATAGCTCTATCTGCCTTTTAAATATAGTTATTAATCCGTTAACTATGTTGATTAAATAAACAATTTTTTTAATAAATTGGAAAAAATTTCTAAAATTTTAAATCTGAACAACATAGTTGTCAAATTATTGGACTAATTCAATTTCAAAATATAAGCAATAAAGTCATGGAATCCAAAAATTCTAATTATTTACCCAAAAAAATAAGTTTAATATATCTTAGCCTGTTTAAATATTCTATTAAAATAAAAGTTAGGTTAAGAATATTCATATTCAAAATCCATTCCCAATTTTTCATTCCCAAAATGGGTCTTCCTTAGTCAAAGATGTTTGGACTTTCCCCGCCACTCTTTTCTTCTTTCTTTATCTTCTTTACTGTTTCGGACTTCCACTATTAGAAAATTGTAATTTAGCGATACAAAATAGCGATGGAAATTAATTCGGTTTCTAAGATACTCATTTAGCAATATAATTAGCGATCAAAGATAAAATTGTCCCATTACTTTTGAGATGACAAATTTAGCAACATTGTCTGATGCTAAAAATTAGCAATGGATGGACGATGCTAAATTTGTCGCTAGACTAAATAAATATAAAAACATTTCACTTATTATTTTGAAAATGAGATTAAGTAAATTTTATAATTTTCCAAAAAACAAATATTCCAAAGACTCTTCCTATGTTAACCCTCTGTCCCGTGCCCTAAGCCTCTTGTGCTCTGCACTCTCATCTTTTAGTCATTACAATTCACGCCCATACTCGTTAACCCTCTCTCTTGCCCGCACTCTCATTTCCTTTTGCACTTGGAGCTTCATTCCAATTACCTCTTTTAGGTTCTGGTCACTTGGCGAATCAAAACACAGCGATTTGGAGTATGCTTTTGGTATTTGTCAAGAGCGTGTGTCGAAAAAAATGAACAGAAGGCTCCTTGGCACTGTGGTTTGAGCCTATCTCCGTTCGTGTTCTTTGCAGCTGTGTCTTCATTTGGTTGAGTTTCTCAACCAATCTATCCAAGTAAACCATTCTCTCTCTCTCTCTTCCTCCTTTCTCTTCCTTTCAATGCGATTTGTTCCAATTTTCCAATAACTAGCGATTCTGAAAGTTTCATGGAAGCTAGTAACTTGACAGCCCAGATCTTGCTTCCTGTGATAGAGAGCAATTTGTAATAATTTGGGCTAATTTCTTTATGGATTTCCAGTAAAGTAGGTTATTACGCTCACATTCCATGGATTTCCTTTTGCAATTAATTTATTTAAAATGCGGTGCAAAATGACTTTTGCATACATGATTCTTGTCCACTTTCTGTGAGACTTTTGAAGTCCTTGGCTAACAATACCATTAAGGATCAACACTTTGCAACTTGAGATTTCCTGGATGCAATAAGTACATTGTTTACCATACTTATGAAACTTTTGATCATGTATCAACTCAAATTTTTAGTGGTTGATACTTGATATGGACATCTACATGAGGTGCTCTTCCTGCAGGTTTAAATAAAACTTTCCAAGTATTTGTTCTCAATTGGTTGGCTAATATATTTGGTACTTCCTAGGTACCTAATCTATTGACAGGTTGAAAGGCCGATGAAATAAGAATAAAGAAGAATGAATGGGGTGGAAGAATGGAAGCTGGTTTTTTAAATCTTGTGTTTTCCATTTTCAAAGTCTCTCATCCTAGTTGTGTTATTCTCAGAAGCTTTAATGCCCCACTTTTTTCTCTTAATATAGGTACATGCTTCATCCACTTCATGTCTTTGTCAATTACACATTTCACTCTATTATATGTTGCACTCTCTGTTTTATTATGTTTTTTTGTATTCCATTGATATTCTTCTTTTGTATGCACTCTTTTTATTCTATTATCTTTGCTTGTATCCCAAAATCGCTGTAGAATCTGAAGATGGGAGTACATTTCAAGTGAGCTTGCAAAATCTGATTTAGAGTTCAAATTGCTGTCTTCACTCTTACTGGAAATGATGAGGTATTCTTTTAACCTTTATCATTTCTAATATATTTCACTGTGTATTTTTTTTCCAGCCTACTTATTCATTTACTTCCATGTTTCACTACTTTCATAATAAGCCAATTGATGAAATTTTCTCCTCTGTTTTGTTTTCCTTTTGCCCATTGATGTGTCACTGCTTTCTCCATGTGTAATAAGTACGATATGATTTATAAAAGTAATCTAATTTTTCCTACAGATGAAGCATATTATTGGATTATTGGGAATCTTGGGATGAGAAGGAACTCCTAATGAAAATTGGTGGACCCAATTGTGCATGTATGTGAACTTGATTTAGAAAAGGCCATACTTGAGTTTCATTAGATTTCTCTGTACCTAGAAGACAGATTGATAAAAGCATGATAGTTAAGTGAATTTTCCTAAGGAGCTCTTCTACCTTTTAACTTTTTTGATATTTTTATGTCGTAAATTTTATTATGGATCTTATAATAGTCAATATAGAGATTATCGTGCAAAATTCTTATCATATATACATCTTGTGCTGCATGTAATTTAGCCTCATAAAATTTAGTTTGTATTAAATTAACTCATCCCTCAATTGAATTTTATGACGTTTTAAAATAATTTTTTAATTTTATTACTTTTTTAAAATAATCTCTTAATTTTTGAATATTTAAAATTATTCTTGATGATACAATAAGAAAAGAGAAGTATAGCACAAATTTTTACTTATGTATAATTTTCCTCTTAATTTATTAGTGCTTATTCGAAGAGATATAGTGTGTGAGATCTATTACTTTCGGTAGAATTATCTTGTAATATCTTGTTTTTGTTTTTTAGGTCCTATGTCATCTTGTAACTTTATTTAAAAAATTAAGAGATTAAATTAAAAAATAAAAAATAATAGTTAAACCTTAATTAATTCATAGAGTTAGAGTTAGAATCGTTGTTGTTTTGATTTTCTTTTTCATTTTAATACTACAGGTAATGAGATAAATTCTAATCAAGTTGCACTTAATTAAATGGAATTGAGTGGGAGTTCATGAACATATTGTTGTTTATATGCAGTTATAATTTTAGCTAAGTTATTATTTTGCAAACATTATGGGTAGTTTTAGTTGTTTCTCTGTCCAAGCTCATATCAATGTTAACATTTGAAAGTAGTAGTGATGCTTTTAGAACATATCAGTTCCCCAGCTTAAGTTTCAGTCCTAATTTACTTGTGCAGTTAAATAATTTGCCAATATAGATCCAACTAACACTGGAAGTAAATTTAGTTAAAGAAGTCTCAAGTTTATGAACAGTTCTTATTCGTTTTACTGGATACGTGCAGAAGATAACAGCTCGGAAAGTCACTGATGTAATTTGCCGATCAAGTTTGCCATTGGTATCTGCTGAGGATTGCACATGGGATAATGCGTAGGATAGGATAGAAATTTTAATTAAGAATGAGTTGCAAACTTATAATATTGTATGTTGGAGATCCAGGACCACTACAAGGCTTCGTAATACAAATTTTTAATATTATATGATGAATTTATATATTATAAATTAGTGTTAATATTTTAATTGATATATAGTAGGTGTTAAAATGACATTAATAGATTTAGTGAAGTTTTTGCAAAGAGTTAGCAATGATGATACCCTTACCTAAAATTAGCAACAAATTTAGCTATGGATATAGAAGTATTTAAACAAGCATTTAGCAATGACTGCTTCCAATTCAAAAAGTCAAAATTTTGAAATTTGTTGACCAAGTTTAGTAACATCAATAATTGAATCTGCCAGGGATAATTTTGTTGCTAAATTGGCAATGGAATTGGAATGGACATCACTAAATTTAGCAACGTGCTAATTACTAAGAGATTTAGCGACGTCAATAATTTTTAATCAGCAACAAAATCTAGCTGTTTAGCAATGGATATTTTCGTTGCTAAATGGCTTTTTTTTCTAGTAGTGTTCGATTTTCTTCTTTGCTGCTCTAACTATGCTTCTGAATCTCTAATATCTATTCTGAATTTCTTTCCATGCTTCTTTGAGGTTTGTTGCTTCACTCCAAGTCTGGGTCCAACCCACCCATTACCATGAACGAAACAAAACTGATTGATCACAAAAAAAACGGAGCTCAATTTATGGAGTTGAAGCAAAAATGCAACAAAGTGGGATTGCGACCGCATTAGAGTAGTTTTCCAACTGAAACACTATTTTGTTGCAGCGCAATAGGGTGAATTGCATTCACCTCACAATTATGGAGTGATGTGGATGCGGTGCAAGCCATCAACCAAGGGCCAGAATTTTTGGCCCTTTTAAAGACTTGGCGAGCTAGCCGATGTACAATCCTAACATTCAGTATTGTGTTTTTTTTTTTTTTTTTTTGTGGTAATTTTTGCACTGACTTTATAATTGTGGGAAAACTACATACAACCCTATATAAACTTTAGTCTAAATAAAATCTTGGTATTAAAATATAAAACACAATACTTTATTCTATTAAAATATCCACACAGATAATCAGTTTTATAACATATCATGGGACCCAGAACCCAATACTCTTCTATATATACATAACCCCCTTAATATTTAAAATTTGATGTTAAGATTAACATGTATCAATTCTCTGTACTTTTAATAGAAATAAATTGAAAAGATAATGCCATTATACTCGTGCATCTCCTTGTGCATAGTCGGGGACATGCATGCAACTAGGGACATTCATGAACAAATCACAGTTTATAAGAAAGGTTTTAATACATTAATGTTGTCGGATCACATTTCAAATCATGGTTAATATATGGGAAAATTCTTCTTCAAATTTTGATTATATTAACTATTTACACATTATTTTAACACTTTAAATAAATATTATTTAAGCTTATATATAAGAGATAAAAATATATAATAAATTAAAATTTGCTTACATATATGACAACATATTGGCTAAAATATACAGGACTAAAATAAAAAATTTTGTAAACTCTAGGGATTTAATTACAAATTTTTTAATTATAATCATGTAAAACTACAGGATCAAAAGTAGAAATTTTCTTTCATATATTTATGGAAATGTCGATGACGTCACCGGCGTGGGTTGATGGTTTCTTAAGCACGTGGGATTTTCTCCACTTAGTTCACAAAAAGAAAAAAAAAGAAAAAAAAAAAGAGCATCACCATGATTAAATCGATGGCGAGATACAAATAATAATTTATATAAGAAAGGTTGATTTATAAATTGACGCACCACGTAGGATAATTTCAATTTACAAGTGCTATAGTATCATTTATTAATTACAATTTGCACTTCCGTGATTTTAACTTTGGACCTTCCCCTTGAGCAAGTTTAAATAAATGATATTAAGTGCATTAATGTTTATTTTGTGCAGCTTTGAGTGATTGTAATATTCTTAAAATTTATATGCAAAATATCATATTTTGAAGGAGGAAATTTTTTTTAAAATGATTTTATGAATTGGAAAAGTACAGAAATACAATGGGGACAAGAATAAATTTTTATAATTGAGAAATATTGAAAAATGAAATTTTAAAAAAATAGAAACAAAGTAACCAATTAGAATTAAATTTAAGTTTGAGGATGGTATAAGTAGCTAAGTTAAGGTTTTCAAATTAGTGGCCAAAACAGTAAATTGGCTACCGAAATTAGAGGAGAAATGTTAGGTTCTTACCAAGATGAAGAAACCCCAAGGAAATTTAACAAGTCCACACCAAATAAAGCCTCATTAAACTCAGGCCACTATTCACGTCATTTTGCAAGATGAAAGAGGGCTTTTGGATCCTCATGCAAAAACTTGAAATTAAACACTGAGATTGAGAGAAAACTTACCATAATACAGATATAAAGCAAAGCCCTCAAGAAACTTGGGAGTAAAACTCATCAAATTGAGTGAAATTCTAATTGATTTCTTGCCCTAGCATCGACTCTACAACTCGTCAGAAATTTTGGAGTTTTACACGCCTCCACTTGTTGGCAATGCTCTAGAACACGTCAAAGATGTGAGGCAGCGGCGTTGCACTTGATCGACATTGAAACACGGAATAAAAGGGAAGAAAATTTTTTTCTGAGACGAAGAACACACAAAAGAGGAAGGAGGTATGCATGAAAAAGGAAGGAAAATAAGGGGTATTTTGGTCATTTTGTAGGGTACATGGCATAAGTGAAAAAAAAAAAAAATGGATTATTGCCTGACTGGTCATTGAAGGATTCAGACCTAAGCTCATTGTTTTGCGTGTGTAAAGTTTAGCCATTTGTATCAGCTTAATTCTCTTGTAAAGTATTAATTGAATTAATATACAAATTTTCTAAATTCTCTTTTTTCCAACTTTCTCCCAATTATTTAAATTTTCATACCGCTCCAAATGTATTGCCTTCTTTTCTCCCGTTAAAGAAAATATTTACAGAAAAATTTTTCACTAATATTAAAAGGGAATTTCCATGAATATTACAAAACTTTATCTATTTTAAAAGCATATAACTCTTTTATTTCATTTCACAGGAAACAAGAATTTAAATATGCTTTTAGTCCATCTATTGTTTCAAAAAAATTTACGTCAAGTCTCTAAGTAGACAATATTACTATGTCATTATTTAATACATGATCCAACTTTATCCGTCTGTATTCATTTAAAATTTAACAATTTGCTGACCTAAACGTTATTTATTATCCTGATATTATTATCAAACAATTGGATTTGATCGATTGTTTTAGGAAAAAGAAAAGTAACCGCTTTTAAATTAGAGAGACCAAATTAAAAATTTATAAAATGAGAGGGATCAAAAGTGCTTTTCGCTAGTCGAAGTATAATGTTTATACTAATACTCATTCCTTTTCCTTTTCGTGAACATGATGATGGTGGAAAAGCACAGGAGTTAAAGAAAGGCTAAGTTTTGCAAGGGATAGGTTGGTAGTATTTTTGGTATATTTTAGGAGTTAACTTTTGTTTGGTTTAGTTTAAGTCCGCTTTTTAAATTTCTTTTCAACTAATTGTTGTGTAAGTTTTGTATAATTGCATTTTAAAATAGTTTTGTGTGTTCAATTGCAGTTTAATTATTGTAATAATTAATAACTAAGCAAATTTTGGTGTTCCTATGGGTCAAATGTTACGAAGTAAATATGAATTCGGGGACCCAAAGTCTAAGCCGTGAAACGTCTAAGTCTAAATCATAAGAAAGAAGTGCAAAACATGATAATAATAATAACAACTATTATTATTATTATTATTATTATTTGGGTGCCATGACACCATTTTCCAAGCTAAATATATAAATAATTTTTTTCAAATGCAATTTAGTTTTAAATAAAATTGTCATGCAACTTTATCTTATCTTCTTAATAATTAAGTGAATAAAGATCTCATTCATCCTAATTAGTCAGAGGTCTTTTAATATAAATCCTCTATAATTAGAGAAAAATGAATTGGTATAATTGGAGTGAGAAAGACAATGTACAGTTGAAGAGAGAAAAATTTACCGCTTTTAGTGTTGCAATTAAGTAGCTTCTTTGGCTGCGTTATGAATTTATAAGATAATAATAAATTAGAATGACAAATACTAGAATAGAATAATAAGCAGTAGAATAATAAGGCAAGTGTCATTCCATTATTTAGAGGTTTTAATGAGAAAAGAGTAGAGGTCATAAATGGAATGAAATGATTTATAAATTATTTTTTCAGTATTGCACTTAAATTTGATTTCTACAAGGTTTTAACTAAAGAGATATAAATGTAATTGTATAACCTACCCAATGCAATACATTCATTAAAAAAAAAACAAAAGAGATTTGGATGGTTAGTAAGGTTACTTGAGTTTTTTTAATTTCTATTCCTGTTTATCCTAAAAAGAACTCTACAACTCATTTTGATGATTTCATTTCTTGACATTTTATCAATTGCCATCCATTTAAACACATTCTATGATCACAACTATTAGTGTATTTCTTCAACTATACCCAGTTGATCCAAGCATTTACATTCCTCAGCAACAATCATGGACAAGCTATTGTATTTAAAGGTATGTGTGCTGACTCAAATTCACTATGCGTGATTGAGTACATAAGCTAAACCAACCTAGACATAGTAAGTCTCAAACAACACTCTCACAAGGTTTATGAAAGTATTAATAAAACACAATAAGCACACTTCAAGATATAATTTTGCAAGTTTACTTTGAGGTGGTCCCTTAAGAATACCATGTTTACCAAATTTGTACATCTAGTTATAGTTAAGCAATATTACAATCATAGTAAACAACAATTCTAGTTTATTAATATCCCAAAATATATAAAACATAATATATTACAGTAATGACCTACGCAAGTCTTACAACATTTCACAACATCTATACAACCCTAAGCAACCCAATTTCTAGTAGCAACAACACCTTAGAGTCTAAATTACACTATGAGTAACCTAAAATGACATATAAAAAATTCTGTGCAACAAGCAAGTCCCACAGCAATTCCATTTTACCAGTTACAGGCATGCAAAATGTTCAAGAAAGAAGTGTAAATATACTACTGACTTAGTGAGTGCATAAATATTAAAGTGAGCGAAAGGGGAAACAATGAAGGCATTAGATTTTTTCACAAATATAGTAAGTGAAGAAATTAAGTTTCATTTGAACAAACCACCATTTTTAAACTTTGAAATTTAAATCGAATGGTATCAAAGAGAGAACTAATATCATCATCCCATTCCTTAGCACATGTTATCATCACAATGGACAATACCTTAAAGTGGATAATGAAATTTCACACCTTTATAACTACATCATATATATCACCAAGCATATAAAACCCATATTCCGATTGCATATATGCCTTGTTATCTTATACCCATATCCATTTATTGGATACGTCTCAATATCATACTCATATCCTATTACTGCATATGTCTCAATATCTCATACTTATATCATATTACTGAATATATCTCAATATCTCATACATATATCCTATTACTTGATACGTCTCAATATCACATATATATATCCGATTACCAAATACATTTCAATATCTTATACTAGTATCTTATTATCAAATATGTCCCAATAAATCATTTTAGCTATGTACACCTATGTTGTTACCCTACTAACGACTATAATGTTCCCACCTAAATTCTCATCCAACTTTTAAACTTTTTAAACTATTTAATATAAATAAGCTAAATAGGTTATGTGAATAGATAATCTACCATAAAGCATAACAAATACCACAAAGTAAATAAATAAAAAAGAATACTTTCAAAGATGAAAGTGAAATAACAATTATTATTTGCAATTGATGGGATAAGAGTGACATCGATATAATGGATTAAAAATGGAAAATGAAATAATGAAAGAACCAAGAAAGATAAATTTGGATAAGATATGAACATGAAATTTAGAGATAAAGTCAGAAAATAACATTTATGTTTTAAAACCATTTTTCACAAACATGGTATTTCGATATTTTCACTTTGCATATAACTAGTTTTCTTTTATTTATATAATATAATTTTCACTTTGAACTTGTTATATACCAAGTTCCTTTCACAATAGTGATAGCCTTTGCATTTAAAATTATGAATTTGTTTCCCAATAAGATGCTACAACAAAAATAAAGCATTTGACCGCAGTTTTTCCACCTTTAGTTGTGGTTAAATGATCAAACCGTAGCTAAATGATTTATTAGCAGTTGTTAAAGTAGTAGTTAATATGTGTGGTTAAAATATTACCTGCAATTTTTATCAACCACTCGAAGTTCCAGAATTAGCTGCTGTGCGCCAACCGCAGTTAAAGCCACTAAAACTACAGTTATAAAGGTAGCGGTTAAAACTGCTGCTAATATGTGAATTTTCTTTTTAAAAATTATCTATATATTTGCAAAATTCTTTTCATCCTATTCAATTCCTATAGATTACCTTAATTTAAGCTAATAGAATCAACCAAGAACCATTCCAAAATTACATTCACATCCACAAATCACAGTCATTATACATTACAAAGTTATAATTATAACATTGTTGAAATTAAACAAAGTTTTGTAAAGTCATATTTTCAATTGTGACATCCATGACATGGTCCAAAACTTATTTTTAACCATGCAAAATCTATTGATGTTCTGGGTCAAATTGGCTTGGACAAAAGTCTACATGTCTACTAGCTCGATCATGTGGTTGTCATATAAGATACAGAAATAATATAATGTGTAAATGTCATTGAACTTATAAAAATGAAATATAATTGATAGATTATAAACATTAACTATGATATTTGAAATCCTGCAAATTTAAGAGGTAGCTGCTACTTGTAGCTCTATATGAATTAAACTCATGTTAAAAAAAGAATTTGAAAGAAGATAAGTGCAATTAGTATTCAATTTATATAATATATTTGAAAAGAATTAAACTCAAAAAAGGTTTCTCAACTAAATTTATTTAGATTTATAGACTTTTTTTTGTCAGTTGAATTTATGGACTTTAGTATTTAATGAATGAGTGTAAATTTATTAATTAAAAAATGGAAATCTCATATAGTGAACTATTCTATGTACCTTCTTACCATTAATGCTTTGATTTGCATGTGAAATGTTTATTAAAATAGGAAACAACTATTTCATTTTTTTTAAAAAAGGGTTAACATGTGAGCTCAACATACTACTAGAAAATGTTAAATTGATATCGAATTTAGACACAGAATATAAGTCATATATGATAGAGACAAAAATATACACAAATATATATATGATTATTTGAAATAAGTATTATTACTTATTGAGACGAAATAAGAAGCGAATTATGTCTGTCTTAGTTTTATGGTATTTGATTTCATCTCAAAGAACCAATTTTATAAATTAACAGTAATTTAGAAATTAGATATGGAATATCTCCGTCTCTGTTAATGTAAATATATATATTTTTTGAATTTATATATTAGTTTTAGACATGAATCCATTCGTGTCAATCTTTAGCGCTCTAACCCGCGTCAATTTTCACAATAGCTAAAATCCATTTTCCCTTTTTTTCACCTAAAATTCTTTTCCTAATCCTATAAGATGTTTTTTCACCCAAATCTGTTGGAGTCATTCTTCACTTGTGACATTCTTCCATTCTTTTACCCAAATAGGTCCGAGATGTATACTGTATGACTTAAGAGTGAAGGCCTGCTAAGTGAGAATGAGAGACAAGAGGAGACCGTGGGTCGAGAAAGAAAAACCTATAATCTACTGTACAAATATAGAGGAGGATGAGTTAAGTGATTTAATTGTAGAAGTCAAACTAGGTGATCTTTTATCTTTTCCTCTTTCTTCCTTGCATGACAATGATCTTCTGATGTGGGTATCTCAATTCTTTTGGTAGGTGCAAGATAGACTACGATTTTGGGGTTGTGTGAGTAATACTTTTTAAAAGCTAGTAAAAGTTCAATAGTGGTTCAATAATGGCCTTTTTTTAATTTTTAAGGACTCTTTTAGGCATACTACATTGTGCTAGAACTCCAATACATTTCGTTTTGTTTCCCATCCCAGTCTTTTGCAATAGTTTAGGTTTGCTTCTTTTGTTAGGTCTCGATTTTATTGGTTTTCCCTTTAAAAGCATTGCATAAGCAAAGAGGAACCGGGAATCATTAGTTGAACAAAAAGCGCATGCTATCTAAGCAACAAAGTATAATCGTCTAATAAGAATAGAATCACAACTCAACAAAAATGGTTGAAAGTCTACTATTTGAAGAGAGTAAAATGACTTGAAATCCAAGGAGCTAATCCAAAATCACCTACTCAATTAACAGGTATAGCTTTTATAGCTACTTTATCTGCCTGAAGTCATGTAAACTTGAAATGAATTAACAAATATGAAATGAATTAGGACATTTTGAACTTCGACAAATGAGGTTCACTTTTAAAATAAGCATCTAGAAAATGTTAATCTGTAACCAGTTCAATTAGAAAAACTTGTGGAATAGAAACCTTTGAGCAATCAACACATTAGTACTAACAAATCACTAAAGCTCTTTGAGCTAGAAGGCATAATCTCTATTTTTTATGCTTTTGAGAATAATTATTCAATTCTATAGTTTTGTTGTATAGGAAAGAGAAAAGTTCAACCTTTTTCCTTAAAGGTCAAAAAGTTGATCAATATTTACTATGTTCAGTTAACAAGAAATATTTGAATAGTAAAATGTTAGAGCCATTTCTATTTTTTATTAATTGTTTGGAGCTACACTATAAACTAGATGGACTATATAAGTTGGAAAAGATATGCAAGTTTTATGCGGAATGATTGGACAATGATTAGTAGTGCTACATATTATTTTATGTGCTTGCAAACAATTATGTCTGAGCAGTTTAGCTTCATCATTCAATTCTCTAGTTTTATCATGTAGGAAAGTGATAAGTTCAACCTTTTGCCTTAAAGGTTAAAAAGATGAACATTATTTACTATGTTCAGTTAACAGGAAACATTTAAATAATATAAAGAATGAAAAATTTATGTGTGTGGAGTTGAAAGGGTGATATATCTTATGGCATTAAACAATTATTATACATCGTGAGGACCCCATTACCCACAGCCACCACACTTGACCTTCTTTATACACTTTCTATGATGCCAAAGCTATTGATTTGTTTATTTATTTTCTTTCTTTCTCCATTTCATTGGATTTGAATTCCTTTTCATACATTTACAAGCCATCTATCATATTTAAATGTTCTTTTAATTAGTTAATGTACTTTTACTCTAAATGGTTAAGTTGACATATTTTTAAGTAGTGTACTCTATATCTATATGTACTATTTGACAACCCTTGTTTTTTATATGCTTTATTATTTGGATGATTTCCACTCATGATTGGAAAGTTGAGGTCTTCATTTTATGGACAAAAATTTTTAATTTTTAACTTGAATGTATTCCTAAAAATTTGCAAGGACTTTTCATATTAGGTAAGTTTTTAGCTAAGTGTTTTGATGTGATAACTAAAATTAACTAAATTCAAGGTTTGCTTAATTTGATATGCTTGAAGTTCATGTATGCATTAACATATATATATAGATAGATAGATAGATATGAGGATGGTATCCTTTGGTAAATAGGCATTAAATCTCTATATTGAATCTTGATAATGAAAAAAATTTGGCTATAAATTTACCAAAAAGCTCCATTGGAAAAACATTGGAAGTTGTTCTATTTCAATTTTAATTTTGTTTTAGAGTTTGTTTGCCACATTTTTTGGGTATATTTTTTTATTAGGGAATTTTTAGCTAAGTGCTTGCAATATGCTCATGAAATGATTCTATTTGGTAGGAGCCACAAAATTGGACCCATCACGGGCTAAGGTATGTTTATATTATTATTGCCCACTGTTTACCCTGTATAATGTTACATGATTTTTTTCATAGAAAGATCCTTAAAATTTTTTATGAATAGCATATAATAAATTTTCTTGCCATAATCATATTGAGTACTTGAATTTGTAATTATAGGGGAGAAATTTTATTTTTCATAGTTCATAGTGGATTTGTGGCATTTGAAAGATCATGTCTATGAATTCTCAAACTAATAGATAGGCTTGGATCTTGCTGTATATATGGTCAATTTGATGTATAAAGTTCAATTTTCTAATTAAGGTGTATAACATTGATTTACATTACAATGAGATGCAATCATTGACTTCTTGGTTGGCTTTTGTGGTCATATTCCAATCAATTGATAAATTGTACCAAAATAAATACATCATTAATAGTTAATATTATATGCATTTATATAGTACACCTAAATTTTACATGATTGATTTGCATATGTTGTTTTATTATGTGTTTCATAAAGGTAATAAAGTATAACTGTTGTTAGAAGATAGTTAGCATTGTTAGACTAGGGCTATTAGATTCAAAACCATATAATTAACGCATTTCTCTTGTTTGAGACAAGTTGAAAATTGTAGCAAACTTAGAACTAGAGACATCTTGATTGGTACTCCTCATCAGCTTAATTAAGTTTCAAGTTTCTTTTCATTAACATAATATTCCTTTGAATGTTCCATTAGTTTCTTTTTTCATTTTTGTTTCAATAAATGGATGGTTGTTAAATCCTATAGTTGCAATAGATTGGTAAATTTCTGATCAAATCAGTTGTATTTAAATTCTCTTTTTTGTTTATTTGTGTTTGTGGCCATTTTTGGTTATTAGATTAGCATTGAAATGGATGCTCTAGATCATAAAAGTGGATTGATAAAAGAGTGAGTTTTGATCAAAATATTACAAATGAATTTTAGGGTGGGATGCATAAATTTATTAATTTTGCTTGTAGACAAGCTTATTACATAAAAGTAGGAATGTTAAGGTGTCCTTGTAAAAACTATAAATGCAAGAAATACCACTCTGTTAATGAAGTTAAGGTACATTTAAGTAAGAAGGGGTTTATGAGTAACTATTATTATTGGACTAACTATGATGAAGCCGCTTTTCTAATTCCACCAATGGGAGAGAACTCCTACTATGGAAGCAATATGCTGGGAGAATACTTTAATAAATATGAGCAACATGGGTTAAGTTGTGGAAAATCATTCTTGGAGGATCCAGATCTAGATGTTGAATTTTTATTTTTTTTAATGCTGAGGGTTGCTTAAGCTTTTTAATGGAATGGTTGTGAAACGTATTGAGTTGTTAGCCACATTATTGGCTCTTAGTTTTAAGCCTAACTTCAACATGTTTGAGACATGCTATAATTGCTGGATGTAGTTGATGAAGGAAGCTTAACCAAATAATAATCAAGTGTCAAAGGATTTCTATTATGTGAAAAAGTTGGTAACTAAACTAGGCTAAGGTAGTGAAAAGATTCAATGTTGTCCCAAGGGATCAATGTTGTATTATGATGTAGAAGAGAATATGCATAAATGTAAATGTTGTAGTGAGCCATGTTACAAGAGTGTTAATAGAAGGGGCAAGGTGAAAGTGATTTCACTGAAGGAAATGTGATATTTCCCTCTTGTTTTAAGGCTACAGAGGCTTTATTCATGAATGTAAATAGCATGTCAAATGAGGTGGTATCAAGAAAATCAAAGGGAGCCACAGTGCTTATCTCATCCATTAGATGGGGAAGCATGGTAACATTTTGACTTACAATATCTTGAATTAGCATAAGATGCTTGTAATGTGAGGTTAGGCCTATATACTTATTCATGTTGGCCAGTAGTCTTCACCCCTTACAACCTTCCTCTGCGGATGTGCATGAAAAGAGAATTCTTGTTCTTGTCCATCATAGTTTTTAGCTCATCCAATCTAAGTGATAAAATTGACGTGTAGTTTCAAATACTCATAAAAGAGATGAACCTACTATGGAATAATGGCATCATGACATATGATGTCTCATTGAAGCATAATTTCTTATGAAGACAACTTTGATTTGGACAATTAATGACTTTCCTAAATATGGGACTCTATTAGGTTAACAAATAATGGGAAAACTTGTATGCCTAATTTGTATGGAGCACTAAAAAGCATTCTCTCTTAAACATAGCAAGAGAACATCAATTTTTTACTATCACTGATAATTCTTGCCCTATAGCATCAATATGAAAGAAATAAAAAGGATTTTTACAAAAGGGTTGTTGAGACCTTATTGTCCCCACTTAGGTTAACTAGTGAAAATATGCGGGAAAGGGTAAGACGCATCCCTAGTATGAATGAATCAAACGGAGAATGTTCGGTAGGATATAGGATTACTCACCATTGGATTAAAAGAAGTATATTTTAGGAACTCCCTTATGGGAAAGCAAATCTTCATTAGCTTAATTTAGATGTCATGCATATTGAGTGAAATGTGTTTTTAAATATTTTCTACAACATTATGGACACAAATGAAAAAATAAAACAACCTGAAAATACTATAAAAGACTTGGAACTTCATTGTAGAGGAAATGATCTAAAAATGCATTATGGTGAAGGTAGAAATAGAAAAAAAAAAACCCTCAAAAGCACAATATACCTTAGACAAGAAGCACATATTAGAATTGTGTGAATGAGTAAAGTAGTTGAAGCTACCTAATGGATATACCTCAAATTTAGGTAGATGTATTGACACTAGGGAAGCAAAGTTGACAAATAAAAAAGTCATGATTGCCATGTATTCATACAATGTTTGCATCCAATTACATTTAAGGCTTTACCAAAGCCCATCTGGATTGCGCTTGCTAAGTTTTCTCAATTCTCTAGACAGCTTATGTCACCGTCATTAAGAGATGATAATTTGTGTGTTATAGATGAAAACATTCTACTCATTTTGTGTAAATTGGAAAACATATTTCCTCTAATTTTTTTTTTTTTTGTAACTATGGAGTCATTTGGCCAATGATGCAAGGGTTATGGCCCCATCCAATATATATGGATGTATTCTTTTGATAGGTCAAGTCATTTATTCTTATTCTTTTCAATCTTATTTTCATTTGTTTGATGTTTGAGAACAAAGGCTTTTAGTTATCAATATTAGGTTTATATGTACATTGAAAAAGAAGGTGAGAAACCTTGCTCATCTAGAAGGCTTTATTTGTTAAGCTTATTCAGTGAATGTGACATCCACATTTGCATCCTATTATTGTCCATAAAAAATTCCATTATAAGGACAAGACCACCACGTAATGATGATGGGTTTGAAGGTAGTTCTAACTTGTCACCCTAGACTATCTTTAACTATGCTGGGTGTCCAATTGGAAAATGTACATCTAGTATATTAGAAGAAAAGGAAATCAAAGTTGCACATCTTTACGTTCTTCTAAATTGTCCTGTGGTGGAGCATTTTTTAGAGCAAGTCATCCAGTTCTCACTTATTACTCATTTTCTATAACTAAACATATCATATCTTCACCCATCTATGATTTATGTGCAAAATATATACTCATCTATTGAAAACTTGATGTACATGACTTAGAAGTAGACAAACAAATCTCCACAACATTTCTTTCATGGTTTAAGGAATAAGTATGTTAGATTTTCACTTCATTTACTAATGTTTCCACCTTATTTATTGTTTCTCTTTTGTCATATAGGTGTTGAATTCAAATAACAACATTAAAGATGATCTTTTGAAGAGTTCGGCATAGGGACCTTTAGACAAAGTTGGAAAGTGGTATACATATATCATAAATACACACAAATTCAGCATACAATCTAAATGTCAATGGATGAATTCAATAAATAATGGTGTATGTGTTTAAGGTGGGGAGAATGAGACATGGATGTCACGACCTTAGTCGATAGGACTTTACCAGCATAGGGAACGAGGTATCCCTTATCCTAGTAAGGCTATCAGATACGTCAAAGACAACAAAACTTAAACTAATACAAAGATCCTTATTCAATAAAATCAAGACTAATACATCTGTATGTAAATACCAAAAGAATAAGTTTAATCTCTATGTAGAAATTTCAGTAGAATCTCCACTAAAATATAGACTTCCTTAAATTTCTACAACAGAATGGAAAGCTCTGCTTTCTAACAAATGTATACAAAACTACCCACAATTGTGGAACTACATCAAAACAACCATCCTGTATGCAAGGAAGCAACTAAGTCTAACTAGAAAATGTACTACTAGAGATTGTTGCTTTGGCAATAGGTAAGGCTCACTAAAAAATAAAATACAATGGGAATCTCATACAAAACCATCCATTATTCATAATACAGAACTAGCCTAAGACTAGTGTAATCACATTTAAGCAAGTCACCATTATCTGCCTTAAACTCTGAATAATCATAATAATAGCCTTAAGCCTTAAATAGAGTATGGAGGTAAAGCATCACACCTAACCATATTAGAATAGCAATCGTAGTGCATTACGGCTAACATATACTACCATTAGCTACAGGGTCCTATTTTGGATGCAATCCTAAAACTTTTTTAATATACAAAAATCCATATTCAAAGATAATCAAAATTTTAGAATCAGATCACATCAAGATTTTCACATTTATAAAATTCATATAATAATAAAAAAATGTAGAATCATAAAGTCTATAAGGCCAACAAACTTTCCCAATTTCAAAATATGAAAATGACATTTTTAAATTTAAAAGCCTGTCCCAAGGTACCAAAGATAACAAAAATTTGTATTTGAAATTAGATAATTTATGACAAAAACCTTGCATAATTAGGATTATCTACTCACTTGGTCAAAGTACACACAAATCACTCTCTTACCCACTAGGTATAAAAGGACAACAACCCTAAAAGTATCACAATTAGTAGATCTTAACTTCTCATATTAATCAAGATCTTAATTAAAAATAATTTCTAAATGATATTCCCACAATAACTTATTCAAACCAAATTTGTTTAAAATAAAATTTGCTGTACTTATTTTCTCTATGCTCCCATTATTCCTCTTAATGATCCTAATTTCTATAATTCACACATAATGATATACACATGCTTATAAAACACTTTGGGAACCTAATGATCCACAAACTTATAATTTCATCTTCATTGATGCTCAACATTGATATTTTTGTAGTAAAAATATTTCTAAGGCTTTGAAAATGTCTTGAGGCCAATAAACTCAGATAATACTCTTTGAAGTCCTTAAGTTGCCTAACATTACCAATTGAGTCTAAAAATTATTCCAGCCATTATCCAAGTAATTATTAAACATTAATAATTAATTGCTTTCGCTGCACTTTGATTCATAAAACCCCCTCCCACAATAATAAAATTTAATATTATCTTGAGGAAAATTCTTAAAATCACTTACCACCCAAACGAAAACTACTAATAATCATATTATCCTTCTTGATGTCTAATAACATGGGAGGATCAAAATTTCTTCAATTATCAATACTCTACGCACCTCAATTCCCTACCAAGAAATAAGGGTTTTTAAGTTAGTGTTCCTAACATCAAACTATTCACCACTGACCAAGCAACTACTTCTTTCCCTTTCACAATTTTCAAATTCTGGACCCCAATAGTCAACTATTCACCCTTGACTAGTCGACTGGTCACTCACAAAGAGATTCTAGTTGAAGGTCTCAAGGATGGCAACAAATTGGTGCTTGATTTGGGTGTGACTAATAGACTGCTTACTCATATAGAGCTCTTAGTCGATTTGGGCTTGAGCTGGCAACTGACTGGTCACTTATTAAATGGTAACCATTTGACTACTGACTAGTGGCTAGTCAACTGTTAACTCATAGAAACCTCTCATTCGATTGGACAAGGCTTGACAGCTGGCTAGCAAGGTGGCCAGTCGACTACTAGCTTGTAGCTAGTCAATTGGGGACTTCCAAAGTTCCCCAAATTAGCATTTTTTTTACCTTTAAGACCTGGAATTAACTATACATTCATTTTATAAGATTCCTATCAACTCAATATCATTTGTAAAGGTTCTTAAGACATGATTAGACATTAAAAACATCTAGGACCTAAGTAATACATAGAAAAACTTTTCTTCTTGTGTTGTTATCATCAAAACCTTGGTCTTTTAGCAAATGGGCTCAACACCATGACAAGCCTACATACAACGAAATTTGGGCAAAATTCATGGGAGTAAAAGAGAACCAAAGTGCAGCAAAATAAATCACCAAATACCATAGCAACAATTCATCAAACTCTTCAACAACAATGCCTAAATGCATCAGAATTTTATTAGCACACGTTGGCAACAAATAAGGTTAGCAACAATTCATCAAACACCTTGGCAACAAAGCCCTCATGCATAAGAGTTTTTCAACACATGTTGAAGACAAATTGGAGATGATTTTTAGTGAAATTTCACAGCCAATAAAAGTTAAAAGACACATCAGATTTTAACTATAGTTGACAATAAAATGGAGCACCATTTTAGTGAAATTTTGGTAGTAAATTAAGAGCAAAAACACATCAAACAATATTGCAGCAAAATTTGGCAATAAATGAGAGGTAGAAATGCACATCAGTTTTTAACCAAAGTGGATAGCAAAAGTTAGAAACAATTTTATCAAAACTTAGCAACAAATTTAGAGCAATAACCAGAATAAAATAGCAGCTAATGAAGAGTAAAAATCTAAAGAAAATAATGACAAATTAAGAGCTCAAACTTCAGCTTCTTTTTCACCTTTTTTAGCCTTTCATTCTCCTTATTTTCCCATGCATCCTAAACCCTATTTCATTGTCCTCTTCACGTCTTTTCTCAGCCTTTCTTCTTTCTCCTTTCTTCACATTTCAGCCTTTACTTTTCCTTGCAAAAAATGCTCTCTCAGTCTCATTTGCTTCCTACCCTTCACTTTCCTTCACCTTTTTTTTTTTTTTCCCTTTCATGTTATCCTCTATTCCCCATTTTAGCTCTTCCTTCACATTTTCCAAACCTTCTTTCTTAGATTCATCTCCACATTATATTCTACTCACATGCTCTTTCTTAATTTTATTTTGTTTCTTTGTTCTTTGTTTTTCTATTTGAAGATAAGTTGATTTTTTTTTATTTTCTCTCATTTTAATTTTCTTATTAAAATATCCTCATTTTAAATTTCATTTATTCTCTTTGATGTTTCCTTAATGATTGGCATTTTCTAAGTTGTCTGGATAAATTATGGTGTTCTTAATTCATTATCTATGTGCCTTCCCTTTCGTAGGAAAGGTAAAGAAGAGAAATCCATTTGTAGCAAATAATGCATGACACATTTTACAACAAGTTGTGAATGTCAATGTTGTATTTGGAAAGGAAGTGGAAATTGAAGGATGGGTTTGAAGATGTTAAAGAATTGGTGACTTTAAGATAGGCACTTAACTTTTATATTGGGAGAACAACTTATTGTGTCACAATCTTGACCTCATGCATATAAAAAAAGTACGATCATGTCATATTTACTCTACTAAATAAACTTGAAAAATAGAAAAATGAAATAAATGCATGAAGAAACTTGCAATGAATGGGAGTATGGTATAATATTTAGCCTAACAAACATGGTAAATATCCTTGTCCATTATTCACAATGGCAAATGCAAACAAGTACCTTTTCAGATTTTAAAGAACATTACCATACTAGGAGGATACTTAAGCAATATCTCCCGGTGCATTGATTTGAGGCAAAGAAAGATTGGATGTCTCACATGTTCTTTTAGATTAAATTCTATTCTTGGCCATAACAAAGACACTTCCCAATCAAGCATTTGTAATTATCATTGATTCGGGTTCATTTTTTAGCCAATTGTGCAATCAAGTGTTAAATGTACAAAAACTTAACCAACTCCATAATAAAGTGTTGTGATATTATGCCATATAGAAATGATTTTCCCATTTTTGTTCTTCATAGTGATGGTTCATTTAATTATAAATCTAATCAATTAAGCTAAACTAGGAGGCCTTGTTCAGTATCGATGGATGTATCTATGAGGCCTTGTTCAAGTAATTATTTTAGTTTTCACAACTTACACATAAGTCTATAGTTCTTTGTTTTTTATTAGGTATCTAGGTAAATTGAAATCTTGTCTACATAAGAAGGCTCAACTTGAGGGTTCCATAGCTGATGATTACATTGCCTAAGAAGTTTATAACATTTTGTTTGAGAAATTTAGATGGGATTGAGACTATGTTTAATCGGCCAGCTTTTGGTGATGATTGATCCGATGTAGGGTCATTTAACATTTCCACTTTATTCCCACCTATTGGTAAACTAGTTAGTGGTTATAGTCACTTTAATCTATATATGATGGAAAAGATGCAAATGCACAGACATATGTTGACCAATCATAAAAAAGATTATCCTTTTCTTTAGCAAGTAAATCATTATTGTTTTACCATGACAATGCAACAACTTCGTACGATATCATCACATTCAATTTTTCATATTGGGAATTTGGGAACCACTTGCAGTGAAAATTAATAAATCGTACATGGTCTTCTTCCGTGATTGACAAGAGAGTTCATAGAGAGTTTTTCAAATGGTTCTCTCGTCATGTAAGTACTTTTACACCCTTCCTATTTTTCATTTTTGTAAGTTTAGATATAATGAAATTGTCAATTTTGTTTATTACAAATAAGAAATGTCATAAACAGATCCTATTCAAATGACTTAGCATTTTTAGCATTGGGACCAATTGATTGTGCATGGCATTATAATGTGTACAATGTTAACATAACTAATTTCTTTTTAATTTTTGAATTTAAAGTTAGGTCATTCGGTTAATAGAGAGAAGTGTGGACAACCACACATAAGCATGCTAATAGGCAATTTTTGACTGATGAGGCCATAGCAAATTGTAAATATTCTCTAATTTGTTTTAGAAGTGGAAATGGTTTAGTTATGTTTTGGTTATGGTTAATCTGGTTAATGCAATGAAAGATTGTTGCAAACAAATCAAGTTCAATGTCTATATCAAAAGAGTTATCAATGGTAAACTCCCTTGCCTTTATTTTAAGAAGGTAAGAGCACAAGGGTCATGTTTGAGTGTTGGGATTGGGTTGTCACCATCTCAAGTGTTTAGGCATCCCTCCCATTCTTACGTTAGAATGAACTCACCTTGTCCGTCTAATATGAATTTTCAAGATCAAGTAATTGAAATGAAATTGGTCATAAAGCATTATAATAGAAAATTATAAGACCAACATAAAAAATTTAGAAGATCTACAAAAAAGAAATGAAAATTAGAATAAAAGATCTTAAGATCAAAATAAAAGATAAGAGACAAAGACGAGTTTCTTTATGCAAAACTTTAAAGATCAATTTCCTTAAGATATTATTGCACTTCAAACATCATTGATAGTGTTCTTAGTCTTTGCATTATAGTTATATGTTACTCCACTAGATATGTCTTGTAATATATTCTCTACATGTTTCCAACTAATTTTTACATTACAATTTAGGTACCTAATTGAGCAAGTAGACATCGATTGAGTGTGACATATCCTTCTCCAAATCATCCTCTGAACACCCCATCTCTAATTAAGCAATTATATAATTAATTGATTTATTAATTAATAAATAATTAGGAAAAATAATGATAAAGATTCAAACAACATCTTCAAGTGGGGTGATTGGAAATTGAAAATAGCTAATGGGGAACTTTAAGATGAACAAATAAATATTAGACAAGATAAAATCAAAAATAGGAAAATCTAAAAATGAAATAAAAAAATAAAAAAATAAAAATAAAAATCATAAAATAGGAAAAAAAGAAACAAAAAAATAAAATATAAAAATAAAATAGAAATAATCAAAAAACTGAAAAAATAAAAAAAATTAAAATAGGAAAATAAAATATTTGAAAAAGCAAAAAAAAAAAAAAAACAAGAAATGGAAAGAAAAAAAATGAGTGTGTGAATATAACTTGGTAGGGAAGGGAGATAATTTAAAAGCTCCCTCCTATCTGCAAGTGGCCATCAAAACCACTCCATACGCCACCTCTACATACTGGTGTCTACTAATGGAAAGGATAGGAGTAGGGCAGGGATAGTGGCTCAAAGTATCTATAAATGGAAGAAAGCCAAAAGACTAATTGAGAGCTTGAAACCAAGAGAACAATAGAAAGAGTTGGATGGAAAAAGGAGAGGGGGAGGGAAATTAAGAAGTTGAGAGAGTTTAGGGGATGAAAGAGCAGAGAAGAATGAGTGGAGAAGCAAACCGAAGGGAAGGAATGGGAGAGGTGTCACTATTTTTGCTCCATGTTCGCGCATATGTTGAGCCTATATGCTAAAGACTATAATTTTAATGATAGCAAACACTAAAAGACAGTTTTTCAATGTAATACATAGGTTTTAGATATTCCATTATATTATCATGTGTTAGGAACCTTAGTGAGTGATATTGAGCTAATAGGAAATATTTAAAATGAATGTAAAATTGATTCTAAATCTTAAAGGTTGGTGAAAAGTTGATTTGGGGAACTCTACAAGTCCCCAGTTGATGGAAGTAGCTCAGTAGTTGACTGGCCCCTTAACAACTAGCTGTCAGGCCTTGTCCTAGTCAAATGGGAGTTTTCTGTAAGGTCCCAGTCGACTGGCCTCCTAGTCCAGTAGACTAACCTTCCTCTGAGAGTTCTCAGTTAGGTGTCAACTTTAGCCTTGATCAACTGGGAGCTCTCTATGAGTTACCAATCAACTGACCATTAGCTAGCAATTGATTGGCCACACCTAAATCAAGTTTAGTCCACTGCCAACCATAAGACCAATCGACTAAGAGCTCTTTGAAACACCAAACACTTAGCCTTGAGTAAGCAGTCGACTGTCAGGGCTTAGATTTGAATTTTTGAAAAAGGAAAGCAGGACCAATCAATTGGCCATGAGAGATTAATTAATTGGTAGTGAGAGACAGGTCATAATGGGTTTATAAT
The DNA here is from genome assembly GCA_037074485.1 of Delonix regia. NCBI lineage: Eukaryota > Viridiplantae > Streptophyta > Magnoliopsida > Fabales > Fabaceae > Delonix > Delonix regia. The sequence goes on along the minus strand of CM073452.1, from coordinate 33,428,757 downwards.
GAATATGTTTTAAAATCCCTGATTTACTGCTCACTTCCAACATATCTATTGGACATCATGTTATATAAACACAACCAATGGACTTTGAAACAATAAAAAAAATATTCAAGAGTGATTGTATCATTATTTATATCCTCTTATTAGGTTTTTATTACATTTGTGCTTCATTGTTTCATATACTTTGTTTTAGAAAGTTCATTTATTTGTATTTCTTTCTTTCATGTTAGAGAGAAGTTCAAGGAGGTTCATTGAGAAAGTCAAGCTGAGAGAGCTTAGGATGAGAGGGAGTTCATCCCTGGTTGATTTCAAGGAGGCTCTTTGAAGGAGTTAAGCTGTGAAAGCTTGGGATTAAATAGAGATCCTCCTGAGTTATTGTATTTGTTAACCGAGTTAGTGAAAAAGCCAAAAAGGTTGCTTGGGGACTAGACATAGGCTTTTGTAGATGCTGAAGTAGGATATTAAAAACTAAGGTTGAAAATTTTCTTTGAAACTGTTAACATTAGCCTTTGGATATGATTAAAGATGGTCCATATGTGCCTGTAAAAACTAAAGAAGGCAAAACCTTAGTCAAACACAAAAAGGAATGGAATGATACAGAAAGAAGAAAAATTTTGTTGAATAATAAAGCTAAAGTCATTCTTACTAGTGCACTTAGTCAGGAAGAATACTTTAGAGTGTCAAACTGTCAAAGTGCCAATGAAATGTGGGAGGCTTTAGAAATAGTACTTCAAGTAAGATCCAGTGTAAACGAGTCTAGGGTTCATAATCTTACACAACAATATGAGTTGTTCAAAGTGAATTTTGGAGAAATTACTCAGGAAAAGCAAATTTGTTTTACTCATAATGTTAATAATTTGGCAGCCTTAGGAAAGACATATTCATAAACAAATCAAGCCTACAAGATTATGAAGGCACTTCTAGTAAGTGGCAACCAAAGGTGACAACTATTTAAGGAGCAAAAAGGCTATCAGTAAAATTAATTATAGCTCTCTTTGACAATCTTCAAGAGCATGAATCGAGACAGAAGCAACTTCTTGAAGAACAAGACAAGAAGAAGAAAAGTCTTACTCTCAATGTAACATTAATGCATCTAAATGAAGAAGAATGCAACGATGATTCTTTAGACGAAATTGATGAAGAAACTTGTCGTAACCGACCTTTCAGTGAGAGGAAATAAAAAAAAGTTTAAATTGATTCCCAAAAATGAATCTTGAAAATCAATTTATTTGGAGTCGCCACCAAAATTTTTAATGGAAAACTTTGGAAAACCAATTTAAAATAAAAAGAAAAAGGCAACATGGTCTACACAACCAAAGATGGGTTCAAGAGTCTATTTGAGTGTGGGAAAGGTGTTAGGCACCCCACAACACTTGTTCATAAGGACAGTTACCTTAAACCAGTCAGCTAAAATAGAATATGGCTTTTAAGTTCATCTCAATTACCCTTTTATTGACATGTATGCCCGTTAAACAGAGGAAACAAAACAACAATAACAAAAGCAAACAAATAGATATTTACAAAGGACATACTTGACCTAGGATAAGAGCCTAGGGCCTACGTACCCTATGATAGAGATCAAAGTCCACGTAGTTCGACCCAAAAGGCATGTTTATTGTTTGATGGTTCAAAAATTTTGTGATGAGAATAGGAAGGTTTAAGTTAAACAAATTTTCATGAACGAGATGGAATTGTGATTTAGTTTATGTATTTTAATTCTAATTCACGACAACCTAATTAGTCTAGGCCTCCCGACCTCTTCATGTTTTTAATTTTGTTTGATTTTGGAATCTTAATCTTCATTTTGAAATTTAAATGAAATGATTATAAAGAATGAATTTAATCATTTTGTGAAAAAAAAAAGAAAATTAATTAAGATATTTATTTTTGCATTATTATCATTATTGTTATTATTATTTTAAAATAAGTATGTACTAATTTCAGGGATCTAAGGAGATTCAAATCACACACGACTCTAAGCATTCGAGGAGAATAATATTCTCACATGATAATTTTGTAAATGATGGGAAATATTTAATTAAAGTAAATATTTAATTATTATTATTTTTAAAACAAATGTGTACTAATTTTAGGGATCTAAGGAGATCCAAATCTCACACGACCTTAAGCATTCAAGGAGAATAATATTCTCACACGATAATTTTGTAAATAATGGAAAAATATTTAATTAAAGTAAATATTTAATTATTATTATTTTTAAGACAAATGTATACTAATTTTAGGGATCTAAGGAGATTAAAATCTCACATGATCCTATGCACCCGAGGAGAACAATATTCTTACACGGTAATTTCGTAAATAATGGAAAGTATTAAATTAAAGTATTTTTATTTCTATTTTTTTGCCATTATTTTTAAAACAAATATGTACTAACTTTAGGGACCTAAGGAGATTAAAATCTCACATGATCCCAAGCACTTGAGGAGACAAATATTCTCATATAATGATTTTCTTAAAACTTTACTTATGGGACCAAGATTAGTCTTATATTCACATAAAAACAAGTGAAATAATAATGATGATAATTAAAAAAAACCAAGTAATAAAACAAAACAACACAAAAATAATAATAATGACAATAATGAGAACAAAACAACTTCCTACTAGTTCATTTTTCCCTACCTTATATATATTTACCTATGCATGCACCCATATATTCATGTATATCTATATCTATATATATGTGTATATACATATACCCGCAGACATCCTAGGAAGAAAAACAACCTCTTCTCAGTTCACTCTTTCTTATGTACCTTATATATATATATATATATATACCTAAGCACAAATATATAAGGGCATATATATATATATATATACACACCAATGCACTCTTTCTTGTTCTTTTTTTTTTTTCTCTTGCCCTTACACACACTGATGCACACACAGATCCAGGCATATATATATATATATGGGCATATATATATATATACACCAATGCATACTGATGCACTCTTTTTTGTTCTTTTTTTTTCTTGCCCTTATACACACCAAAACACACACAAATGCAGGCACATATATATATATATATATATGGGCATATATATATATATATATATATACACCGATGCACTCTTTCTTGTTCCATTTTTCATGCCCTTATACACACAGATGTAGGCACATATATATATCACTCTTTCTCTCTGTTGGACTCTTGCTTTTATATGTATATATATATATATATATACATATGCATATTTTTTTATATCAGTAACATCAGCTTGCAACCAGTGAATCCAACACATTGAAGGAACCAGTTTTGCAAATATTATGCAACAAGTTTTAATGTTGTTGGACACCCAAAACCGAGACCCTTACTCATCTTCTCTCAAGCATAACCCAACAACAGAAAAAGAAAGATAACAACCACGTTTTTGCCTGCATTCATAGTAGACCAGATAACGAAACTAGGGACAGAAAAACCAGAAAATGGAAAAACGAACTGAGGCAACCTAGCAAACACCTTTAGCAGTTTTTTTTCTCTGTTTGCCTCTGGTTTAATGCATTTGAACAGAGGAGTTGATTCCAGTCGTGTTACCTGGTGAGCTGATGGAGAGAAAGCTCGGTTTGTGGCTTCGTGGTCTTTAGCTTAGATTCCTTTCTCCACTATCACTTCTCTGTTCTCGTCACTCTCTGCTCTCTGTTCTTTGCAACCTCTCGATCTCCCTTCCCCAACGCTCTTCTTCTTCTCTTCCAGCCTTAGTAGCCTCTCGGTTTCTCTTCAAACGTTCAATTTTTTCACAACCTTGGCAACCAGTCGTAACCGACCTTTCGGCGGAATAGAATAAAAAGTTTAAAAACCAATTCCCAAAAACGAAATTTTGAAAATTGATTTTATTTGGAGTCGCCACCAAAATTTTTAATGGAAAACTCTGGAAAACCAATTTAAATAAAACGAAAAAGGCGAAATGGTCTGTGAAATCAGAGATGGGTTCGGGAGTCTATTTGAGTGTGGGGAAGGTGTTAGGCACCCCACAACACCCGCCCATAAGGACGGTTACCTTAAACTAGTTAGTTGAAAATAGAATATGGCCGTTAATTAATCTTAATTACCCTTTTATTGACATGGATGCACGTTAGACATAGGAGACAAAAAAAGCAAAAATGCATGCAAACTGGTGGATATTTACAAAGGACGGACTTGACCTAGGATGAAAGCCTAAGGCCTACGTACCCCGTGAGAGGGATCAAAGTCCACGTAGTTCGACCAAGAGGCATGTTTATGGGTTGGTGGTTTTTTTTTATTTGTGATGAGAATAGGAGGATTTTAATTATAACAGATCATTGTAAACAAAACGAGATTGGAATTTTGTTTGTATGTTTTAATTTACCACAATCTAATTAACCTTGTTCTCCTGACCTCTTCATATTTTCTCTTTTAAATTTTTTGTCAATTTTATTATTATTATTATTTTTTTGTGTTTTGGGAGTTTTGGAAGTTTATATTGTTTGGAATTGAAGTGAAGTTAAAAAAAAATATTTTTAAATTTTTAGATTTATTATTTTTTTTTGGATTTTCAAAATTGGAATTCACCTTTGAAATTAGGACGAAAATCAAATCATTTTTCTGATTTTTTTGTATTTATGTATTTTTTGGATTTTTTGGATTTTCTTTTGTTTGTTTCACTTGTTTTTTTATTTTTATTTCCCCTTTTTTTAAATCTGGATTGATTGCTAAAATTAGAACAAACTTATAATAGAAGGCCATTTTTTGGAATTTTTGAACGTGACATTTTAATTAAATAAATTTTATGAAACCCTGACTTTATTTATTTTGTAAATAATTCAATTAAAATGTTCATTTTTGCATTATTATTATTATTATTATTATTATTTCGGAATTAATTATAAGGATTTAAGGAGATTAGAACCTCACATAATCCCACGCAATTGAGGAGAACCAAATTCTTACACAATAATTTCATAAATAATGGCAAGTATTTAATTAAGTCAATATATAATCATTATTTTTTTAAAAATAAATGTGCTAATTTTTAAAAGATCTAAGGAGATTAAAATCTCACGTGATCTCATACAATCGAGGAGAACGGTATTCTCACCCAATAATTTTGCAAATAATGGGAAATAGTTCCTTAGAGCAAATATTTTAATTATGATTACTATTATGATTTAATCAAAATTAATATTTAATTATCATTCATTTATTTTTCACCATTCATTCATTAATATTTCATTAATATTATTGTTGCTTTTCAATTATTTAATTAATTGTAAGGGTTTAAGGAGATTAATATCTCATGTAATCCCTGGTAATCGAGGAGAATAAAATTCTCACACGATAATTTTATATGCGATAGCGATATTTCTTAATTATCATTCACTTATTTTTTGACCATTCATTCATTAATATTTCATTAATATTATTGTTGCCATCCAGTTATTTAATTATTGTAAGGATTTAAGGAGATTAACATCTTACATAATCCCTGGTAATCGAGGAGAACAAAATTCTCACACGATAATTTTATGTGTAATGGCAATATGTAATCAAAGTTAATGTTTGAACAACAAAATTAAAACAAGTTTAGGCAAATGAACAGTAGCTCCATAGATCAAAACGCGTGAACAATGCAGAGTGTATGAGATTATCCTGAAGCCCCTCGTGTGAACAGTAACATGCATGCATGAAGAAACTCAAACATCAGCTCTTGGTGACTTCACGTTAGTTCTTCGCCCATCTCTTTCGATTTTTTTATTCTCTCTTCCTCCCTTCTCGGTTTTCGTTTGCTCTTTCCTCCAGCACCGTGTCTCTAGCATTTTTATCGATGCTCGTGGCCTCCAGGCTCTCTGCTTCATGATTTCTAGCTTTCTCTCTTTTGTCCAAGCTCTCCCATTGCCTTTTTCGAAGCTCTCTTCATCTTTGTTCCCTACTTTCTCGTGCTCTTCATGGTGTGCAGTGGGCCACTCTGTTAAACTCTGTTTTGGGCTGCCAAAATAGAGGATTTTACTCCACATGGATGACTTTTGGTTCTGCTCCTTCTTGGCTTGCATTCGGTTCAGTTTCTTCCTTCCTCTTCTCAGTTTGGTTCTCATCTTCTTGGTCTATCGTTGTGGCTTCAGTCCATCACTGTAGCTTAGATTTTTCTCCCTGGCTTCAGCTCATGTCTTCTCGGTTTCACACGTTCTGCTTCTGCACTCTCACGGCCTGCACCTCCTCGTAGTCCTTCTCAAGGGTAGCAAGATCCTCACGAGCTTCAGAAAATTCTCCTTCTTCCATACCCTCACCCACATACCAGTGGACGAAAGCTCGCTTAGCATACATGAGATCAAACTTGTGGTCAATGCAAGAGAACACCTCAGCAACACTGATAGAGTTTGAAATCATGCAAACTGCCTTCTGAACCTTAGCAAGGTCATCACTTGGAACAACAGTGGGTGGTTGGTAGTTAATACCACATTTAAAACTAGTGGGGCACCAATCAACGAACTGGATGGTCCTCTTAGTCTTGATGGTAGCAACAGCAGCATTCACATCTTTAGGCACAACATCACCACGGTACATCAGACAACATGCCATGTACTTTCCATGGCGAGGATCACATTTGGCCATCATGGATGAAGGCTCAAATGCACTGTTGGTAATTTCAGCAACTGAGAGTTGCTCATGATAGGCTTTCTCAGCAGAGATCACTGGTGCATATGAGGAAAGCATAAAGTGGATTCTTGGATATGGAACCAAGTTGGTATGGAACTCCGTAACATCCACATTCAAAGCACCGTCAAACCTCAATGAGGCAGTCAAGGAGGAAATAACCTGAGAAACAAGACGGTTAAGGTTGGTGTAGGTGGGACGCTCAATGTCTAGGGAGTGCCTGCAGATATCATAAATAGCCTCATTGTCCAACAGTACAGCTACATCAGTGTGCTCCAAGAGAGAATGAGTGGAGAGGATAGAAAGGAGGAAGAGGATGAGGCTAGTGGTGGAGGAGCAGAAGGCTATCAAGGACGTGATGGTGAAGACATTGCATGTCAGTGTCTCGGATGGAGTCCCTGGGGATAGTAGTATGGTTGACTATGACATCACCCTCAGTGGGAAAACTGCTGGAGAAGCTGGAGCAGAAGTTGCCTTCCTGAACCTTGGCAAAGAAGTTCATCCCAAAAAAAATCCATCTTTGTCTACCCTCTCCTCCATCTCATTCCTCAGTTTTTTCTCTCTGCTCTTCTTTCCAGCTTCTCTGTTTCTGCTTCAGTTTCCTGCTCTCTCGGTTTCTGCTTCAGCTTCTTTCAGTTCTCCTCTAATCCTCATGCTAAGTTTCTAGTTTTTCCTGGACTCCTACCTCCCTCCTCATCTCATTCTTCTACCTTCCTATTATACGTTCTTCTGCTCCCTGCTTACACTTCCAGCTCTCTTTGATCATGCAACGGTGCCACCGTCCTCCCACTCACCCCTCACCGAGCCTTTAATCTGCTATGGCTACTATCCCTCCTCTCCTTTTCTGCTTTAGTTCTTTCTGTCCTCTCTACCCCCAAAACCGGACTGAGGAGGCCCCTCCTGTAGAAAAGCATCACAGAGCCAAAAAGAAAAGAGATTTGGTAGCATTCCTCTTTCTCTCTCCCACGAGCTGCTCCCTGCACCACCAGCATTCTCTTCTCTTTTTGCCTTCCTTTTTCAGCTTTTTCTTCATTTTCTAATCCATTGTTTTCTCTTTTTTTAAAAAAAAATATTTATTATTATTACTATTATTGTTAATTAATTTTTATTTTTTGATTTTTGGTTTTTGCCTTGTAATATATTTTATATCTTTATATTTCTTTATTATCTTTCTTTGATTTATTATAATTATTTTAATTAGCTAATTTTTTGAATTTTGAGTTTACCTCCCCTTCTTTATTTTTAATTCTAAATTGTCCCCCAATTGAAAATATCATTTGAAGTTTTGACATTTTTAATTTTCCCATGTTCTTAATTATTAATTAATTGGTGTTTCCATTAATTAAATAATTAAGTGATTAGGGATGGGGTGTTCACACAACCTCTCGATTTTCTTCTGCTTCAGCTAAGGCTCTTAGCCTCTCTCGGTTTCCCTTGCTTCCTCGATCTTTCTCTTTTCTTTTTCTCCCAGCAGCTTTTTCTTCAGTTCTCGGTTTCTCTTCCTAGCAGCTCCTTTCTTCAGTTCTCGGTTTCTCTTCCTCACGGCAGCTCTTAGACTTTCCTCCCTTCTCTCTTCACCTCCTCCTCTTTTTATCTTTTTCATGCTGCCTCCACTGCCATCATTAACTTCCCTATGCTATCCGTCACTTCCTCAGAGCTACGACCACTTGCAAGAAGAAGTGGCCATAGCGTTGGCAAAACAGCATCCACTTACAGCCACCGTCAAAATGAACTAGAATCATCATCTCTTGCCAATATGTGTTGTATTATATAGGTTCTGTGATTACTTTTAATTTAACCCCCTTTTTATTATATATTTTTTCTTTATTTATTATTTATTTTTTAATTTTTGTCATCATCACCATTAATATTTACTTTTGGATTTTTTTTTTCTATTTTTGTGTCATTTATGATTTTTTATTTTGATTTGTTATTATTATTATTATTAATTAATTCTTATTTTCAAATTTTGGTTTTTTTTTTTCTTTAATTCTCCTATTATTCATTTTGAATTTTAAATTTTCTTTACTTATAAATGTCATTTGAGCCTCTGTCATTTTTATTTTCCTTATTTGCTTAATTATTAATTAAATAGCGAATCCATTAATTAAATGATTAAGTAACTAGTGATGGGGTGTTCACAGTTGCCCCTCTTTGCTTGTCTCTTAAGTTAGGGAAGCAAAAATTGTGAAGAGATGACCTAACTTAAGAGCAAGCAAAGATGTGAACACACCATTCCTCACGATGAGGGAAAATCGGTAAAAGGGGACTTGATGTAAATCCGAGTCCGAATGGGATAGTAAGTTGTTTCCTCATGATGCAAGATTTTTTGAAAGAATATTGCCTGGACATGATGCAGGACTTTGGCTGAAAGATAAATTACTTGGATTCGATCCAGGTCTTTTGACAAAAATGTAAATTGCTTGGACATGATGCACGACTTTTGACAGAAATGTAAATTGCTTGGACACGATGCAGGATTTTAACATAAATGTAGATTGCCTTGAACACGATGTAGGACTTTTTGAAAGAAAATTGCTTGGACATGATGCAGGACTTTTTCATTGGTTTGAAGAGAGGTATTCACCTTGTTTGGAATATGTATCACATAGTGCAATGCGTGAACCTATGTGAGATACATACCATCATGCTTAGACTGTAGCATGATTTGACCACTTGCTAAGTTTGTCATCTTTATGACCATGGTGTTCCTTAGGATTGAATAAATCCAAATTCAGCCGAGTTTTTGCCCTCGACATTTAAATCGTTATCTCGTGAATACTCCAGGACGAATTTTCTTGAACAATAAAAATACTTGTATCAAGAAAGGGTGTGATTCTTTTGGAAGCACCTCTTGGACATTCATGAGATGTGATATAACACGTGTTTGTGTGCAAAATGCTTGGTCCATATGATTTTCCTTTCTTTGAAACATCAATTTTGCACATGTAGTGGATGCACGAGCTAGATATATGATGAACGTGGAGAACCATGTATACATGAGACATGCACGTTTTTTAAGGATAATGAAAATTTTGTTTACTTTGATACATTTCCAAAATGATGCTTATACCCTCGGCGTTAGAAATAAGAGAACGCTACGTGAGCGTAGACTTTCTACCTTATACTTTGGAAACTGGAGGGGTAACATATTAAGTCATAGTTTGTGTTGGTTGGAAAGAAAACCATATTGCTCGGAGTGAAAGATTTGTCTAACTAAGTTTCTCCTGTCATGACTTTTAATTCATCGTTTCAACAGCCGATGATCCACATATCTTTGTCTTTTTAAGCCAACACATGGTAAGTTTAGTTTCCTTTCCTTACGGTAGACCAGGGGACATTGCTTCAACCTCTTTTTATGAAGTAACCTGGTGACAAAAACAGAAATGCCTAGACGTGTATATGTTTCAATTTTAAGCTTCATCCCAGTAATTATGTGGAGGAACTTATTTAAAAATTGTGGGTGTTTTTGAAATGTGTATCATTAGACAATATTTTGAATGACTTCATTCACTTGAATATTTATTTTGCATATTGAATGGATGGAGCAATTATAAAGACGATATGATTTTTTAGAAAGAAGAAGAGTAATAGGAAGCAAGTCTTTTAAATGAGTAAGCAAATTTTGTAAATAGATCACGTGGTCTAAAGGAAAATAGGTGATAGATTGGATACAAATGCAAAGGAGAGCCAAAATGGCAACTGGGATGGCTTTCACTTTTAGCTCCAGGTGACACTGGTTACTTGAACCTGGTGTTGCCTAGGATACACATACTTCGAAACTAGTTAATGAAGACAATCTCTAAGGATCCTTCCAAGTTGGAGATTTAATCCTATGCAGCTTTGCTTCATTCATCATCTATTACCCTAACTTTTGCTTAAGCTGCATTTTCAGGTTTTCGACTTAACAGGCCCCAATTGTAAAATCTTCTTTCTTTCTTTTTATTCCTTTTTTTTTTTACTTTTTTCTTTCATCGTTCCCATTTTTAAGCAAAGTATTTCTTTACTGCATCTGAGTTAACTGATCTTCAGAGCTTTCTTCCACCCATATCGGCAAGGACCAATGCACCTTCAGAGAATGCTCGTATCACCACATATGGACCTTCATATGAAGGTGCCCATTTGCCCCTATTATCCTTCAGATTTGGGAGGATCGTTTTTAGAATCAACTCCCTTGGCTCGAATTCTCTAGGATGAATCTTTTGATTGAAGGCCCTTACCATCCTTTTCTAGTATAATTGCCCATGACACATTGCTACTAGCCGCTTTTCTTCGATCATATTCAACTGCTTGAATTGTGTCCTTACCCACTCACTCTCCTCTAGGTTGGATTCTATCAATACTCGGAGAGAGGGGATCTCAACCTCAATTAGGGTGACTACCTCCATACCATATACTAAAAAGTAAGGAGTTGCCCCTGTGGATGTACGTATTGTTGTGTGATACCCATGAAGAGCTTACGGGAGCATCTCGTGCTAGTCTTTATAAGTGATAGTCATCTTACTAATGATCTTTTTGATGTTCTTATTTGCTGCCTTGACTGCCCCATTCATCTGTGGCCGATAGGGTGCAGAATTATGATGCTTAATCTTAAATTGTTCACATAACTTCTTAATGTCAGCTCCATTCAGGTTGGGGGCATTATCAGTGATGATCCTTTTCGGTATACCATATCGACATATAATGTTTGATTTCAAGAATCGAAGGAAAACCCTTTGGGTAATATTGGAGAAGGAGCACGCCTCTATCCATTTTGTGAAGGAGTTGATGGCTACTAAAATGAATCGGTGTCCATTAGATGCCTTTGGATTGATGGGACCAATCACATCGATTCCCTACATTGAGAATGGCCAAAGTGCCACTAGGTTGTGTAGGGGTTGCAGTGGAGCATTGATCTTATTGGTGTATATCTGACATTTATGACATCTCTTCACATAGTTAATGCAATCTTTCTCCATGGTTAACCAAAAGTACCCACATCTTTGAATTTGCCTAGCCATGGTGTGGCCATTAGTATGAGTTCCACACATCCCTTCATGCATCTCTGTCATTATCCTTTGTGCTTTTGATGCATTCATACATCTGAGCAAAGTGTTATCCCATGATATTTTATACAACACTTCTCCCCTAAGGAAGAAACTTATTACCAATTGATGAATGGTCTTTTGGTTATTCTTAGATGCCCTAGTTGGATATTGTTGACTTTGGACATAGTTTTTTATATCACGGAACCAGGGTTGCTCATCACTTTCTTCCTCTATATTTAGGTAGTGAGCTGGGGTGTCACAAGTCTCAATCTGCATTGGTAGTACGTTAACGCCACAGTCTAGCTTGATCATTACAGCGATGGTAGCCATTGCATCAGCAAATTGATTTTTGTCCCGAGTCAGATGTGTGAAGTTTATCTCCTCAAACTTTGACATCAATTCCATTAGGTACCTTTGGTATGGTATCAGTTTGGGATATTTGGTTTGCCATTCTCCCTTTACCTGATAAATTACGAGGGCTGAATCTCCAAACACATCAAGATATTTGACACCTAACTCTAAGGCAGCTTGCAGGCCATTGACACAAGCCTCATATTCTGCCACATTATTTGTGCAATCGAAACTGAGCTTTATTGCCACTGGATACTGTTTACCTTCAGGCGATGTTATCACAGCCCCTAATCCACTACTTGTACATTGGCAGCCCCATCAAAATACATTGTCCACTTGACCTCTTTTAGTTCATCTTATTCGATTGTTAGGATATCTTCATCCGGGAATTGGAAATCTAATGGTTAGTATTCATCCAAAGGACTTGCCGCCAAATGCTCGACTATAATGCTCCCTTTGGCTGATTTGCTGGTCATATACTTTATATCATATTCTGAGAGTATCACCTGCCATTTTGAGACTCTTCCTAATACATGAGGACTCTCGAAGATGTATTTGATTGGATTCGTCTTGGAGATTGGCCATGTAACATGATATAGCATGTACTGCCTCAGTCTCTTTGTGGTCCACACGAGGCCACATTAGGTCTTCTCAATTAATGGATACCGTGACTCACATTCATTAAACTTCTTGCTCAGGTAATAAATCGCCTGCTCCTTTTTCCCCGACTCATCATGTTGTCCTAACACAGCACCCATGGAGCCCGGTCAGATCGTCAGATAAAGGATAAGGGGCTGCCCTGGCATAGGTGGTACCAAGACAGGGGGATTCAAGAGGTATTCTTTTATCCTATCAAACGCCTGCTAACAAGTTTCATCCCATTCCCCTGGTTGATTCTTATGCAATAATTTGAATATTGGTTCGCAAGTGGCAGTTAGGTTTGCAGTAAACCTAGCTATGTAATTCAAATGTCCCAAGAAACCTCTAACTTCTTTTTCAATACTTGGTGGTGGCATGTCACAAATGGCCTTAATTTTATCAGGTTCGACTTCTATTCCCTGCTTACTAACGATGAACCCCAAAAGTTTCCCCGATGTGGCCCCAAATACGCACTTATTAGGATTCAAACGGAGTTTGTACTTTTGCAATCTTTCAAAGAGCTTTCACAACACAGCCACATGATTTTCCCCTTCGGCTAATTTAGCGACCATGTCATCCACATAAACCTCTATTTCTTTATGCATCAAGTCATGAAACAGGACTACCATTGCGTGTTGATAGGTGGCTCTGGCATTTTTAAGCCCAAAAGGCATTACCTTGTAGCAGAAGGTTCCCCATTGAGTGATGAAAGTGGTTTTCTCTTTATCATTGGGGTGCATGGGAATTTGATTGTAGCCAAAATATCCATCCATGAAGGAATATCTGAAGCTTTTTGCTGTATTTTCAACTAGAACATCGATGTGAAGTAAAGGAAAGTTATCTTTTGGGCTAGCCTAGTTTAAGTCTCTATAATCGACGCACATTCTCACTCGCCTATCTTTCTTTGGTACGAGGACTATGTTTGCGACCCATTGAGAGAATTTAGCAACTTCAAGAAAACTTGCCTCCCACTACTTCATTACTTCCCCCTTTATTTTGAGGGATATTTCTGCTCTCATCCTTCTTAATTTTTGTTTCTTGGGCACCACATTAGGGTACAAAGGTATTTTGTGGGCAGCAACTTCAGGATCTATTCTCGGCATATCCTGGTATGACTACGCAAACACATCCATATATTCCTTAAACAAATTGATCATTTCTTCCCTTTTTGGATTATCCACTATTTTTAACTCCTTTTTGTCATTCTCGGTCCCAATATTAATTACTTCGGTGATTTCTTTATGCGGAGTGATTCCCTTGTCTGAATATTCTATTATTTTAGCGAAGGTTCGAGATAACTCATCATTATTATCAGTTTCTAAGTCATTTGTATCCGAAACAACATGTGGCTCATTCAAATAGTGCCTGGGTGCTTCTGCTTTAGATTAAAGTTCTGAGGATTCAAACTCCATGGAAAGTGGGTAGAGAAGGCAAGAATAAATACGGAAAGACAGGATATAAACAAGATTTTGGCAAAAAAGATTGAAATTGCTGCATCCATTTGATATTCAAAATAAAATTCAAATTGTTAGCTATTACAAAACTCTTGAAATGATATTCAAAATATTACTCTAATGACATGACATCCGACAACACTTCAGATTCCTAATTGTTAAGTGCTTCTCCTAGTTCATCAGCTGGATCCACATGGCTTTTGTGTGATCTATTTCTTCTTCACTCGCCATTACAACTGGGTCGCTTGGGTGTATTATCTTAGCTACAACAGGAAATGTTTCTCGAATGTGAGGTATTTTCATTTTTCCTCTCAGCTTACACTCTTTCCATCGCGTTCCGTGAGTCTCCACAGACAGCTCATATCCTAATCATTGTCGTCCTAGATTTTTAGGCAACTCAAACGGTTCTCCTATGCCTTGCAGATTAGCGACCAATCCTTTTCCATTTTGATACCCATTATTCATCATGATCTTGGCCACTACTTGGTTGACATCCTTAGTAGATTCCTTAACTCCTAATGGGTTCAGGCTGGTGCCTTTTGTAGATTTTCTAGCCTCCAACACCTCCAGACTCTGGTATGAGCTGTCCATAACCTGTTCGGCATTCATAATGTAGGTCACTGTGCTTGGTATGCTAATGATAATCTCTTCTTCACCTTTACCATGATGAGTTTCCCTTCATAAATGTACTTGATCCTTTATTGCACGGTTAATGGGACTGCACCCGCCGCATGTATCTAAGGTCTTCCTAGGAGCATTGTATATGCCGCATCGATGTCCATGACCTGAAATTTGACTGTAAATAAGTTTGGACCAATTTCCACAGGGAGCTCAATCTTTCCAATTACTTCTCTCCTTGTCCCGTTGAAGGCCCTTACCACCATGTCATTATACTCAATACATGACTTTTCGACCAGTAACTACCCTAAAGTGGATAAAGGTAGAATGTTTAGAGCCAACCCTCCATCAATGAGTACTTTAGCAATCACATACCTGTTGTAATCAACCTTTTGGTGGAATAAAATAAAAAGCATTTAAATTGATTCCCAAAAACGAATCTTGAAAATCAATTTATTTGGAGTCGCCACCAAAATTTTTAACGAAAAACTTTGGAAAATCGATTTAAAATAAAAAAGAAAAAGGCAACATGATTTGTAAAATCATAGAAGAGTTCGGGAGTCTATTTGAGTTTGGGGAAGGTGTTAGGCACCCCACAACACCCGTCCATAAAGATGGTTACCTTAAACCAGTCAGCTGAAATAGAATATGGCTTTTAAACTTATCTCGATTACCCTTATATCGACATACATGCTTGTTAAACAAAGGAGACAAAACAGTAATAATGAAAACTGACAGATAGATATTTACAAAGGGTGGACTTGACCTAGGATGAAAGTCTAGGGCCTACATACCCTACGATAGGGATCAAAGTCCACGTAGTTCGACCAAAATGGTGTGTCTATTGGTTGATTATTTGTAAATTTTGTAATGAGAATAAGAGAGTTTAAATTAAATAGATTTCCATAAACAAAACGAAATTAGGGTTTGGTTTGTGTGTCTTAATTTATGACAATCTAATTAATCTAGCTCTCTTCATCTCTTCATTTTTTTTAAAATTTTTTATTTATTTTTGGAATTTTAATCCTTATTTTGAAATTTAAATGAAATGATTATAAAGAGTGAATTTAATCATTTTGTAAATAAAAATTATTTAATTAAGATATTTTTGCATGATTACCTATATTGTTATTATTATTATTATTATTTAAAAGGGGTGTGTACTAATTTTGAGGATCTAAATAGATTCAAATCTCACACGACCCTAAACATTTGCGGAGAACAATATTATCACACAACGATTTTGTAGGTGATAGAAAATATTTAATGAAAGTATTTATCCTAGCATTATTATTGTTTTTTTTTTAAAAAACAAAGGTATATTAATTTTTAGGAACTAAGGAGATTAAAATCTCACATGATGTCATGCAATCGAGGAGAACAGTATTCTCACACGATAATTTCAAAAATATTTAATTAAAGTCAATATTTAATTATTATTATTATATATATATTATTTATTTATTTATATATTTCTATAAACAAATGTATACTAATTTTAGAGATCTAAGGAGACTAAAATCTCACATAATCCCATACAATCGAGGAGAATAATATTCTCACACGATAATGGAAAATATTTAATTAAGATCAATATTTAATTATTATTATTTTTTGTATTATTATTATTTATAGTGAATATGTATTAAATTTTAATTAATAATTTTTTTCTCGGGATTTAAGGAGATCCAAATCTCACACAATCCCATGACACCTGAAGAGAATAATATCCTCACTCGATAACTTTCTTAGAACTTTGTTTATAAGCCAAAATTAATCTCGTATTGATACAAAGATAATAATAATATTTGTATACCTATATGTATCCATATATATACATATATATATATATATATATATATATGTGTGCATATATAACATCTATATAAGCATAGTATGAAGCAAAGAATGCTCCAGGAAGCAAGCATTAGGGAGAGAAAAAAACATATACCCATATACTCACACGTATATACATATAGATATATCTATGTACACATATATATATATATACATATATATATATTTTATATATAAACATATATGCAGTATCTGTGCAAGCATGATATGAAAGGTGGAAAGCTTTAGGAAAAACATCACACAGTGAAGGCAGCATATATTTATATCTACACACACATATATATTCACCTATATACATATATATAAACACCTATATAGTATATATGTGGGCATGATCGAAAGGGAGGGAGAGCAAGCATCAGAGAGAGAAAAAAAATGTATACCCATATACACACATGTATATACATATAGATATATCTATGTACACATATATATATACATATATATAAACACCTATATAGTATATATATATGGGCATGATCAAAAGAGATGGAGAGCAAGCATCAGGCAGCAGTGAAACAACTGTATGTATATATACGCTCAAATATATATATCTATCTATATGCAGATATATGTACATGTATATATAAACACATATACAATATACTTCCATGCATCTATATATGTATATACATGTAGACACAAAAGGAAGCAAACCTCAGGAAGAAGAAAAAGCATCCCCATGCCTACACCTATACGTATCTATATATATACACACATATATATAAACACATACACATACATACAAATAAATATGATAAAACAAATCTACAAGCATCAGGAATCCGAAGAAGCTTACTCTCTTCCTCTCTTCTCCTTCACGGCTCCTTCAGCTCACTCTCTCTGTGTTTATCTCTGTTCACAGCATCCAAAACAGGGGAAATTGGTTTTAGCCTCAGCTTGGTCTTAGCTCATCATCTCCTCGGTTCCAGCTCCCCCTTTGGTTCACGCCCATCTCTCCTTGGTTTTCAGCTTCCAGACTTTCTCCTCAGTTCTTAGCTTCCCTAGTTCTTGTCCTTGTTCTACCTAGCTCGTTCTGCTTCCATCTCGTCACGATCTGCACCACTTGCTCTTATCTCGGTTTCCTTTCTTCTTTTCACGCTGCCTCAGTTCATCTCTCTCTGTTTTCTTTTTTCCTTCACCTCTTAACAGCAATTTTCCCTCAAACCATAGCTCACGATTTGCCTCTTGCTTCTCGGTTCAACCGTTCATTCCTTTCCCTTTCCCTTCGTTGAATGCCTCTCCTCTTATCAACTTAAGCTCCATCATCATTACCTGCTTCTGTCACCTCCTCAGCCGAGCTACGGACTGCAACCACAGCTACCAACAACTTGCCCATTTGCAGCCGAAAACCGCCGCCAAAAAACTTCATCAGAGTAAGTAAGATTATTATATATTTTTTGGTAATTTTTGATTTAATTTATTATTATTATTATTATTATTTATTTAACCCTTTTATTATTATTATTATTATTATATTTTATTTATTATTATTATTCATTTATTTTTTGTCATCATCACCATTAATATTTATTTTTGGATTTTTTCTATTTTTTCTATTTTTTTATATTTTTTTAATTTTGATTTATTATTATTATTATTATTAATTAATTCTTATTTTCCAATTTTGGTTTTTTCTTTTTCTTAAATTCCCTCATTATTCATTTTGAATTTTAAACTGTTTTTACTTAAAAATATCATTTGAACCTCTGCCCTTTTTATTTTCCTCATTTGTTTAATTTAAAATTGATTAGCGAATCCATGATAAATTTTAGATAGAGATAGGGTGTTCATAGTTGCCTCTCTTTGCTTGTCTCTTAAGTTAGGGAAGCAAAAATTGTAAAGAGATGACCCAACTTAAGAGCAAGCAAAGACGTGAACACACCATTCCTCATGATGAGGGAAAACCAATAAAAGGGGACCTTATATAAATTCGAGCTCAAATGGGATAGTAATTTGTCTCCACATGATGCAAGATTTTTGAAAGAAAATCGTTTGGACCCAATGTAGGACTTTGGCCGAAAGATAAATCACTTGGATTTGATCCATGACTTTTGACAGAAATGTAAATTACCTGGACATGATGTAGGACTTTTGATAGAAATGTAAATTGCCCTAGACACGATGCAGGACTTCTGAAAGCAATGTAAATTGCCCTGGATACGATGCAGGTCTTTTGAAGGACTTTTGACAGAAATGTAAATTGCCCTGGACACGATGCAATACTTTTGAAGGAAATGTAAATTGCCTGGACACGATGTAGGACTTTTGACAAAAATGTAAATTGCCCTAGACACGATGCAGGACTTTTGATAGAAATGTAAATCGCCCTGGACACGATGCAAGACTTTTGATAGAAATGTAAATCGCCCTGGACATGATGCAAGTCATTTGCCAGAAAAGTAAATTGCCCTAGACAAGATGCAAGACTTTTAACAGAAATGTAAATTGCCTGGACATGATGTAGGACTTTTGATAGAAATGTAAATTGCCCTTTTGAAGGAAATGTAAATTGCCTAGACATGATGCAGGACTTTTGACAGAAATGTAAATCGCCCTGGACACGATGCAAGACTTTTGCGTTGTTTTAAAGAGAAGCATTCACCTTGTATGGAATATGCCATCACGCAGTGCAATGTGTGCACTTATGTGAGATACATACCATTATGCTCAGACTATAGCATGATTTGACCGCTTACTAAGCTTGTCATTTTTATGACCATGGCATTATTTAGGAGTGAATAGATCTAAATTCAACCGAGTTTTTGCCTTCAAATTTAAATTGCTATCTCGTGAAACTCCAGGATGAATTTTCTTAAACGATAAAAATATTTGTACTAAGGTGGGGAGTGACTCTTTTGGAAACACCTCTTGGACATCCATGGAATGTGATATAACATGTGTTTATGTGCCAAATGCATGGTACATATGTTTTTCCTTTCTTTGAAGCATCAATTCTGCACAGGTGGTGGATGTGCGAGCTAGATACATGATAAACGTGGAGAACCATGTATGCATGAGACATGCGGGTTTTTGAAAGATAATGAAAATTTTATTTACTTTGATACATTTTCCAAAACGATGCTTATATCCTAGGTGTTAGAAATAAGAGAACGCTATGTGAGCGTAGACTTTCTACCTTATACTTTGGAAACTGGAGGGGTAACATATTAAGTCATAGTTTATGCTAGTTGGAAAGAGAACCGTATTGCCCGGAGTGAAAGAATTGTCTAACCAAGCTTCTCCCGTCGTGGCTTTTAACTCGTTGTTTCCCCACATCGAGAATGGCCAAGGTGCCACCAGGTTGTGTAGGGGTTGCAGCGGAGCATTGATCCTATTGGCATATATCTGACATTTATGACATCTCTTCACATAGTTAATGCAATCTTTCTCCATGGTTAACCAAAAGTACCCATATCTTTGAATTTGCCTAGTCATGGTGTGACCGTTAGCATGAGTTCCACGCATCCCTTCATGAATCTCTGTCATTATCTTGCGTGCCTATGATGTATCCACGCACCTGAGCAAAGTGTTATTCCATGATCTTTTATACAACACTTCTCCCCTAAGGAAGAAACCCATTGCTAATCGACGAATGGTCTTTTGGTCATTCTCAGATGCCCTAGCCGGATATTGCTGACTTTGGACATAGTTTTTTATGTCATGGAACTAGGGTTGCCCATTGCTTTCTTCCTTCACATTTAGGCAGTGAGCTGGGGTGTCCTGAATCTCAATCTGCACTAGTAACACGTTAACCCCACAATCTAGCTTGATCATTACGACGAGGGTAGCCAATGCATCAGCAAATTGTTTTTTATCCCGAGTCAGATGTGTGAAGTTTATCTCTTCAAACTTTGACATCAATTCTATTAGGTACCTTTAGTACGGTATCAGTTTGGGATTTTTGGTTTGCCATTCTCCCTTTACCTAATAAATTACGAGGGCTGAATCTCCAAACACATTAAGATATTTGACACCTAACTCCAAAGCAGCTTGTAGGCCATTAACACAAGCCTCATACTCTGCCATATTATTTGTGTAGTCAAAGCTGAGCTTGATTGCCACTAGATACTGTTTTCCTTCGGGCAATGTTATCACAGCCCCTAATCCACTACTGTGTATGTTGGTAGCCCCATCAAAATACATTGTCCACTTGACCAGCTTTGGTTCATCTTCTTCCACTGTTAGGATATCTTCGTCCGGGAACTGAAAATCCAATGACTGATATTCATCTAAAGGACTAGCCGCCAAATACTCGGCTATAATGCTCCCTTTGACTGATTTGCTGGTCATATTCTGAGAGTATCACTTGCCACTTTGAGACTCTTCCTGATACATGAGGACTCTCGAAGATGTATTTGATTGGATCCATCGTGAAGATCAGCCATGTAACATGATATAGCATGTACTGCCTCAGTCGCTTTGTGGTCCACACGAGGCCACAACAGGTCTTCTCAATTAACAGATACCGTGACTCACATTCATTAAACTTCTTGCTTAAGTAATAAATCACTTGCTCCTTTTTCCCTGACTCATAGTGTTGTCCTAACACAGCACCCATGGACCCCGGTTGGATCGTTTGATAAAGGATAAGGGGCCGCCTTGGCGTAGGAGGTACCAAGATAGGGGGATTCAAGAGCTATTTTTTTATCCTATCAAATGCCCGCTGACAAGTCTCATCCTATTCCCCTGGTTGATTCTTGTGCAATAATTTGAATATTAGTTCGCAAGTGGCAGTTAGTTTTGCAATGAACCTAGCTATGTAATTCAAATGTCCCAAGAAACTTCTAACTTCTATTTTTGTACTTGGTGGTGGCATGTCACAAATGGCCTTAATTTTATCAGGGTCCACTTCTATTCCCTATTTACTGACAATGAACCCTAAAAGTTTCCCTGATGTGGCCTCTAATATGCACTTACTAGCATTCAAATGAAGTTTATACTTCCGCAGTCTTTCAAAGAGCTTTTACAACACAGCCACATGACTTTCCCCTTTAGCTAATTTAGCGACCATGTCATCCACATATACCTCTATTTCTTTATGCATCAAGTCATGAAACAGGAATACCATTGCGTGTTGATATGTGGCTCCGGCATTTTTAAGCCCAAAAGGCATTACCTTAAAGTAAAAGGTTCCCCATTGAGAGATGAAAGTGGTTTTCTCTTTATCCTTGGGATGCATGGGAATTTGATTGTAGCTAGAATATCCATCCACGAAGGAATATCTAAAGCTTTTTGCTGTATTGTCAACTAGAACATTGAAGTGAGGTAAAGGAAAGTCATCTTTTGGGCTAGCCTGGTTTAAGTCTCTATGATCGATGCACTTTCTCACTCGCCCATCTTTCTTTGGTACGGGGACTATGTTCGCTACCCATTGAGGGTATTTAGCAACTTCTGGAAAACCAGCCTCCCATTGCTTCATTACTTCCTCCTTGATTTTAAGAGACATTTCTGGGCTCATCCTTCTTAATTTTTGTTTCTTGGGCGCCACATTAGGGTACAAAGATATTTTGTGGGCAGCAATTTCAGGATCTATCCCCAGCATATCCTAGTACGACCACGCAAACACATCCATATATTCCTTAAACAAATTGATCATTTCTTCCCTTTTTGGATTATCCACTATTTTTAACTCCTTTTTGTTATTCTCGGTCCCCACATTAATTACTTCGGTGATTTCATTATGCAGAATAATTCCCTTTTCCGAAGATTCTATTATTTTAGCGAAGGTTTGAGATAACTTATCATTATTATCAGTTTCTAAATCATTCGCATCTGAAACAACATATGGCTCATTTAAACAGTGCCCGGGTACTTCTGCTTCAGACAAGAGTTTCGAGGATTCAAACTCCCTAGAAAGAAGGCAAGAATGAATACGAAAAAGACAAGATATAAACAAGATTTTGGCAAAAGGATTGAAATTGCTATATCCATTCAATATTCAAAATAAAATTCAAATTGTTAACCATTACAAAACTCTTGAAAATGATATTCAAAATATTACTCTGACGACATGACATCTAACAACACTTCAGATTCCTAATTGTTAAGTGCTTCTGCTAGTTCATCCAGCTGGATCCACATGGCTTTTGTGTGATCTCTTTCTTCTTCGCTCGCTATTGCAACTAGGTCGCTCGGGTGTATTATCTCTGTAGCAATAGGAAAAGTTTCTTGTATGTGGGGTATTTCCATTTTTACTTTCAGCTTACACTAGTTCCATCGTGCTTCATGAGTCTCCACAGACATCTCATATTCTAACCCTTACCATCCCAAATTTTTTGGCAACTCAATTGGTTCCCCTATGCCTTGCAGATTAGCGCCCAATCCTTTTCCTTTTTGATACCCATTATTTCTCATGATCTTAGCCACCACTTGGTTGACATCATTAGTAGATTCCCCCACTTCTAATGGGTTTTGGCTGGCACCTTTTGTAGATTTTCTAGCCTCTAACACCTCCAGACTCTGGTAGGAGCTGTCCATAACCTGTTCGGCATTCTCATTGTAGGGCACCGTGCTTGGTTTGCTAATGATCATCTCTTCTTCACCTTTTATTGTGATGATTTTTCATTCATTAATGTACTTGATCCTTTGATACACGGTTGATGGGACTGCACCCGCCGTATGTATCTAAGGTCTCCCTAGGAGCATCGTATATGATGTGTCGATATCCATGACCTGAAACTTGACTGTAAATAAGTTTGGACCAATTTCCACAGGGAGCTCAATCTTTCCAATTACTTCTCTCCTTGTCCCGTTGAAGGCCCTTACCACCATGTCATTATACTCAATACATGACTTTTCGACCAGTAACTACCCTAAAGTGGATAAAGGTAGAACATTTAGAGCTGACCCTCCGTCAATGAGTACTTTAGTAATCACATACCCATAGCACTTCAAAGTAATGTAGAGGGCTTTGGGTTTTTCAGCTAGTGCGAGGTGTATCTCATCCTCAGAAAAAGTGATCAGGGTGGAGTTTTTCATTGTGTTTATCATGTTCACGACCTTTTCCAGGGTAATGTTAGGACGTACATAAGCTTCATCTAACACACTCTACAAGGCCTTACGGTGGGCCTCTGAGTTCATTATAAGGGTCAAGATTGAAATTTGGGCCGGTGTTTTTCGTAGTTGATCAACCACGTCGTACTCGCTTTGCTTCATAATTTTCAAGAACTCCTCTGTTTCCTCTCGTTCTCCTTTCTTAGGGGCCTCCCTTAGGTTTGAACTTTCACCTACTTCCTGATTCAAGTTTGGAGTTCCTTCTACATCCTTTGAGTATTGTGAACACCCTACCTAAAATAATAATAATAATAATAATAATAATAATAAGAATTAATAATAATAACTATAGTAATGATAATAAATAAAATTAAAAATTTTAAAAATTAATTAATTGAAAACAAAAATGCAAAAAGCAAAAGATAGAATTAACATGGGAAAAACCAAATACAAAACCAAAAAAAAAATATTAAAAGAAAAAATTCAAAATACATATTTGAAGTAAAGACATGATAATCATCTTGCAAAAAAATAAAATGAATAGGGTCAACAAATTTTTGAATTGATCCAAATACAAAGAGGAGATAAAGGCCACCTAATTAAAGTAAAAATGCAAACTTACTCACTTGCTCTCACACACTCTCACTTGCTCACACTCACACACTCCCACTCACTCTCATAAGAAACAAAAGGACATAAGGAGGGCTGAAAAGGCAAAAAGGGCAAGAGACACGGCAAGAAAAGGGGAATTTGTTGCTGAAAAGTGGAAGTGAGCAGAAGCAAAGGCAGTGGCTGAAAAGGAAGGTAGTGTGCACCAGAAAAAGAGGAGAAGAGAGCAGAAAAAGAGAATAAGGCTGGAGGCTTAAAAGGAAGGCACTGTTGGACCGAGAAGAGAGAAGAAAAAGAGAGAAACTGAGAGGAGGAAGAGGAGGCACTGCTGAACCGAGAAGAGGTCAGAAAAAGAGAAGAAGATTGGAGGCTTAAGCCAAGAAGAGGAGAAACGCTGCTGAACCGAGAAGAGGGGAAATGTTGCTGAACTGAAAGAACACTAAGAGGTGAACCGAAATGCTAGAGGACCGAGAATGGAGAGATATAAGAATATAAGTGCTGCTGGGCCTTGAAACCATGGCTGGAGGAGGAAGAAGAGGAGAGAGAAAGAGGTGCAGAAGAGAGAGAAAACAACGTGTTGAGCAGAAGAGCCACGGACTAAAAAACTATTGACGTAGAGGTTCCACAGACACACCAAGCTGTCTCTCTATTCACCTCTGTTTGAATGATCCAAAATAGTGGAAGTTTAGGGGATTCGTGAGGAAGAAGAGGAAGAAGAGATCCTCTATTTTGTGCTCAAAAAAGCAGAGCTGAACAAAGGAGGAATTGAAGAGAAGAAGGAGAAATAAAACGCTGAAAATGGAGGCCATCCAGGGAAATCCAACCGAGGAGAGGTGCGGAAAAAAAACTGAAGGTGTGTGAGGAGCCGAGAAGACAGCAAAAACACTGAGAAGAAGAGGAAAAGAGAGGAAGGAAGAGGGAAAGGTATCAAGAGGAAGAAGAAGAAGGAAGGAAGAAAGGAAGGTATTGAGTTGAAGAGAAACTTTTGGCCTCTGTTTTCCAGCTGAAAAGCAGAAGTTTGGGGACCGTGTTGGAGAGCTATGAGGAAAGCATCAACTGAGGAAAGAAAAGCATTCTTTCATCTGAGCAAGGGAAAAAAACGTTGAAGAGGAAGCACATGAGGTATGACTGCATGGTGGAAATTGTTATGCAAGGTTGACACTGTTCATGCATTTTGCTTCAGGAACATTGTGCTTATTTGCCTATGTTTTGTTTTAATTTATTTTTTTCATTTTTATTATTCTTATTGTCATTTTTTATGTCAATGTGGATGTGGAATTGATTTCGGCTTTATAACCAAGGTTTTAAGCTATATCATCATCGTGTGAGAATATTATTCTCCTTGAGTGCTTGGGGTCGTGTGAGATTTTAATCTCCTTAGACCCCAAAATTTAGTACATACTTGTTAAAAAAAATAAATATTAATAATAAAAAATAAATAAATAATAATAATTTTAAAAAATGAATATAAAAATTAAATTATTTACAAATGATTAAGTTAGGGTATTTATAAAATTTAATTAAATAAAAGTGTCATGTGGGACTCAGGTTCTCATAGGTTTAGGAGAGTTGATCTTGGCTTAAATATTTCCGATTTCAAAATTTGTTTTAAAATAAATATATGAAAATAAAGCTACATCATCATCATGTGAGAGTATTATTTTCCTCGAGTGCTTGGGATTATGTGAGATTTTAATCTCCTTAGATCCCAAAAATTAGCACACATTTGTTTTAAAAATAATAATAATTAAATATTGACTTTAATTAAATATTTTCCATTATTGATGAAATTATCGTGTGAGAATTTTGTTCTTCTTGATCGCATGGGATCATGTGAGATTTTAATCGCCTTAGATCCCTAAATTTGGTACACATTGGTTTTAAAAATAATAATAACTAGATATTTACTTTAATTAAATAATTTCTATTATTTACAAAATTATCGTGTGAGAATATTATTCTCCTTGATTGCATGGGGTCATGTGAGATTTTAATTTCCTTGGATCCCCAAAATCAGCACATATTTGTTATAAAATAATAATAACAATAATGACAATATTACAAAAATAAATGTCTTAATTAAATAATTTCTTTTCTTTACGTGATCGAATTCGTTCTTTATAATCATTTCATTTTATTTAAATTTCAAAATATAGATTAAAATCCCATAAACAAAAAAAATAATAAATTAAAAGAGAGAAAAATAATAAATGAAGATTAGCACACATTTGTTTTAAAAATAATAATAATTAAATATTTACTTTAATTAAATAATTTTCCATTATTTATGAAATTATCGTGTGAGGATTTTGTCTTCCTCGATTGCATGAGACCATGTGAGATTTTAATCTCCTTAGATCCTTAAAATTATTTCACATTGGTTTTAAAAATAATAATAACTAAATATATACTTTAATTAAATAATTTCTATTATTTACGAAATTATCGTGTGAGAATATGGTTCTCCTCGATTGCATGGGATCATGTGAGATTTTAATCTCCTTGTATCCCTAAAATCAGCACATATTTGTTATAAGATAATAATAATAATAATAACAATATTACAAAAATAAATATCATAATTAAATGATATCTTTTCTTTACGTGATTGAATTCATTCTTTATAATCATTTCATTTTATTTAAATTTCAAAATAAAGATTAAAATCCTAAAGATAATAATAATAATAAATTAAAAAGAGAGAAAAATGAAGAGGTCAAGAGGGTTAGATTAATCAGGTTGTCGTAAATTAAAACACAAGAACCAAATCCTGATTATGTTTTGTTTACGAAAATCCGTTTAATTGAAACCCTCCTGTACTCATCACAAAATTCAGAAATCATCAACCAACAAACATGCCATTTGGTCGAACTACGTGGACTTTGATTCCTATCATGGGGTACGTAGGCCCTCGGCTTTCATCCTAGGTCAAGTTTGCCCTTTGTAAATATCTATTTGTTTGCTTTCATTCTTGCTATTTTGTCTCCTCTGTTTAACGGGCATGTTTGTCGATAAAAGGGTAATTGAGATAAATTTAAAAGCCATATTCTATTTCAGCTAACTGGTTTAAGGTAACCGTCCTTATGGACGGGTGTTGTGGGGTGCCTAACGCCTTCCCCACACTCAAATAGACTTCCAAACTCATCTCTGATTTTGCAGACGATGTTGCCTTTTTCTTTTTATTTTAAATCGGTTTTCCAAAGTTTTCCGTTAAAAATTTTGGTGGCGACTCCAAATAAATTGATTTCCAAGATTTGTTTTTAGGAACCAATTTAAGCTCTTTTTATTTTATTCTGTCGAAAGGTTAGTTACGACAAGTACACCTAACCGCTACGGGTAATTCCTCTTATTTTTGCATGCACTCCTTTTATGACCGTCCTTTCTCCTGATGCCTCATTATCATGTGGGAATTCTATCTTTAGACCATAATTCCTTGGTATAGTGTGATTGCTCTGATACGGAAATGGAGCTGGCACATGGATGATAGCGGTCGAATTTTTGCTGGGCACTGGCGTAGGTATAACAAGCAAAGATCCTTTCATTGTAGTTTGCAGGTCGTAATTACTTTGGGCAGGAGTGACCTCCTTAACTTCATAGACTGGCATATTAACCACTAGGAAAGAGCTTTTAGATTTTTTGGGGCCAGACAATCCCTTGGTCTTGGTACTATCCTCTTCTGTGACACACACGTTCCCTTCAGTGGGTTCTTGAATCTTTTCAATGGTAAGAACTCCCAATGTCATCATTCTCTGTGCTAACTCCTTAAATTGCCCACAGTCTTTGATGTTGTGCCCCAATCCTTCTTCATGAAATTCACAGTACTTGTTCTGTAACCTTCCAGGTAAGTTTTGCTCCTTATCTTGAGTGGAAATATAGTTAGCATCCTTCAAGCTTTCATATAACTGTCGCATGGTGCATGATATATCCGTCAAGTTTTTTGAGCTGGACTCTTCTATGTCTATCATAGACACTTGTTTCCCTTTATCATGATTTGGCAAGGGGTTGGTGACAATGTTGGGGTCATCACTTGCCTTTATGCCAATACGATTATTGTCTAATAATGCCAAAACGTGCCTCCTAAAGGCATCACACCTATCAATATTGTGCTTAGTAGCTCCCATGTGATACTCACAAGTAGCGTTGGAGTCATACAACCTAGGGAATGGTGGTTGAAGTGGCTTAACAGGCCTAGGGCCTATAAGCTTTTTTGCCACCAAGTCGTGAAACAGCTCAGATCGACTGACATTGAAGTTAGGTAATGGCCTATCATCGTGAGGCAGTTGAGTAGGCCTACTTTGGTCCCCATTTGATCTTTCAATACTCCCACTTCAACTTCTAACCATTGCCCAGACTCTAATCGATTATTTTCGGCAGACATAGCTCTGACACGTTCCTAGGTCAAATACGTTCGGCTTGACAACTAAGCTTGGTTAGATGGATTCTTTCCCCTTTGGGCAATGTTGGCTTCTTACCTACATTTTGAAAAAAGAAATGATAGACCTTAATAATAAAGCAGTCACTTAGGTTTTTATCTTATGCTTTTATTTTATTTTATTTTTATTTGTTAATATGTTGACTTGGCATAATGGGCATAGGAATCTCGGACCCTTGAATCCTTGAAGGTACGTATTGTATCACTCAATGAATCAAAGTTAATGGCTAACGCAAGGGATGTTTAATGTCCATATACGCAGGTCTATTTTGCACCACACAACCTATTTATTCTTTGCATGATTTCTGACACTCCACAGATGAGTAATGAACATATCAGATAACCCAAAGAAGAAGTCGTGCATTTTACTAAGAACAAAATGTTTGATTACATTACTTGATTTGAGGTTATACATCAAAAAGTGACCTAGCCTACGAATTCATATTACAAAATATGGAAGTCATCTCCCTTTCTCATTCATCTAAGATTTCATCAACATCTTCAGATCCTTCATAAGGTTATGACACAAGGTGAAAAATTTAGTTATAGCTGTAGGAGTCTTTGTGGGGATGGCGTGCCCTTCAGCTTGTCTATATGCATACGTGAATTCAGGAATGGCATCATTGGCAAATAGAATTATCCTTCTAAAGCGCTCTAGCCACATTTCCTTCTCAATCACTTGCTCTTCATGGCGAGTCACCCACAACTGAGCCTTTTCAGCTTGATGGTTGAGCTGTTCAATTAAGTTTTGTACTGCTATCGCATTATCACTCTTGACACTAGCCACCTCTCTCATTTTTTCTTCTAACCGTTTAGCAAGGATTTTGATTTCTCATTGAAGGTCATTAGGAGACTTAAGTTCCTCCACCTCCCTCATCATGGCATCTTTTTCTTTAACAGCCTTTAACAATCGAGTTTGATAATTGAAGGCCTTCTTGTTGCTTTCCTCAGCTCGTCTTTAAACCCTCCTTACTGTGTCTTTTAATTTATCATTTTCCTCCTTCAATCTCTTTAGCTCAGTATTCATTTCTGACTCTTTTCTTCCTTTTGCTCTCTCGTCTTCTTATGACTTGGCTAAGCTTTACAAGTGCCTTTTGCTTAATTCCTCCAAACTTTTCTGCTCAGCCTTTTTACCTTCTAATTGGTTGGTCAGACACTCATTAACCTCCTGTAGGTTATTACTCAACAAGGGATTGAGAGGCCCCAGGGGTGGATAGGCCCCACTAGTCCTCTCCTTGAGCCAAGCCTCATATCCTTTCGTAGTTGCCATGACACGCTTTCCTAGCTCAAACCTCCCTTTACACACCACATGATTCCATGCATCCCTTATCTTATGGGTCATTTCTGCCTTCAATGGATCACCGTAATAGAAATTGACTTTTTGCACAGCCTCTTTAGATGAGATGTCCTGTTTGTATGCAAATTGGCAATGCGCGATCGCGGGGTTATAGTTAATGCATCCTCGGGCACCCATAAAGAGAACGTTGGGAAGTTCCCATAGCAGTAAATGATATCCTCGCTTTCCCACTAAGAGAGTTTCCACCAAACGGTGGTATCTTCAAGCTCTTCTATTTGTTTAATCCACTTATCGTGGTTCATTCTTGCTTGTAGTGGAATTGACCCTTCACGGCATGAATAATCTCGGATCGGATGATGGATGGTGTCAAATCTCGTACCGAGTTGGTATTCCCTGCCATAGACATGATTAACCCACCATATGTTCAACAATGGCAAACAACACTTCAATTTTCCTTTCTTCTCTCTATGGCAAAAACTCAATGTTAGAAATGTTTCTGCTAAAAGTGCTGGCACTGGGAACACCCGGTTATTTTCTACCATCCATAGGACACTTACTGTTGCCAGATCAACTACCCCCACTACCAATGGGGATAATACTAACCCATATACTACCAAGGTGAGGATTCTTCTGAAAACAACCCAATTCCCTTTTTCGGCTAATGCCTCCAACCTTTTCTCTAAATATTTCTTGGATAAACCTTCTGTTGCCTCAGAGCAGCATAACTGTACTCGTGTAGGTTCCTCCCCCAGGATTTGAGCCACCACGTGCTTGGAAGGGAGATATTTAGGGTACAAATAGACAAGAGTATCTTTGTTAATAGGCATTTTCATCAAGCCTTTGTATTCCTCTAACGTGGGTACAAGCTGGAAGGTTGGAAATGTGAAACATCTCAATGAATCGTCCCAACGTTGGGCTAGGACTACAAGTGCCTCAAGCTGGATAGGGATTGATAATAAATCCAAAATGTCACCATAATCCTTTTGAAAATGGCAGAGTTGTTCCCCTATGAGTTTCCCACTTATAGTAATTAAGCTTTCAGCTGATTCAGCTTCTACCTTCACTTTAACTCTCTTCCCAGTTGAAATTATCCCTGTTGGACTTGTGTCTTGAGGTTGTGTGGTGTCTGACAATTCCATCATATCTTTACGCCAATCAACAGAGATGATGATTCAAGCTGTGACAAGTCCATTGGTTAAAAATAAAGTGGGATGGGCACATAAACTTCTTTAATTAATAGATTATTTAGCACTTTATTCACTATTAATCACCAAGAGCCTTATTGATTCATTGTGAGTAATAGATAAAAAAACTCTCAACCCAAGGAAAAGTAGGTCTTCATATGGGCGAGGCTCAAATAAGTGAACCAGATAATCCATTGATATATTGTTTTTGGACAAAGTTATTGATCTTTAAAAGTTCCCAACTCCATTAATGCATCATCAGGCCAAACTTCCACAAAGAGCATATTTTCAATCTTAGCTCATTTTTTAGGTTAATAATGCATCAAATGGAGATATTTTGATAATTAAAACCAACTAAAAAATTTATTTTAAAAACATGTAACTATGCCATGAATGATATGATAACATGTAAAACGAGAGTGAAATATGCTCCCTTGGTGTCTTAACTGGGTCAACCCTAAATGAGGAAAAGTTACCCTAAAGATGACAGGCTCTAGGAAGGTTATCTATTAAGTTCGGTCCACTAATGTGCATAGTTCTGAGGATAGGTCTAGTACCTTAGAGAATTACTGGTTCCCAGATTGCCCCCACTCATAAGAGTGAGGATCTCGCGACATGAATTGGACTAAAAGAGGACAGAATCCCACTCCAGTCAAATTCACATAACGAGATACAACCTGAGCAAGGTCTTCACAGTAATCTCTAGAAACGAGAAGCTTCACAGGGAAACCAATATAAACCTCTACTAACCTAAGGTGAGCGAGGACCCGAGTATAGAGCCCAAAAGGTGTGTGAGGTACAACATGAATGTGCTAAGTGTGTGAAGGGAGTGTACAAACCTCTGAACCTATAGTTTACCTAACCCTCATCTGTCAAATAGATAAACTGTAAGAGAAACCAAGAACTTACAATATAGATAGGAGTCGTCTTCCCTAAGGTTTTGTTCCATATGTTATCTATCCTAGCACATGTATTACAAATAAACTAACAAAATTATATGGTAAAAGGTGAATTTTAAGCATGTTATATGACTAAAAAAAAAGAAAATATATACCTATATAAATAGTAAAAATAAATGGCAAATACATAAGAACATACAAGTATAACATGTAACCACAAGAAATAAATAGACACGAAAACAACGAATAAGAATACATTATTAAGCCAAAACACAACAAGGGTAATCAATATAACAGAAAGCCACATTATTTCAGTTGACTAATTAAATAGGCTTAACTCGAACTATCCCCAGTGGAGTCACCAAACTGTCATAACTGACCTTTCAGCGAGAAGAAATAAAAAAAAGTTTAAATTGATTCCCAAAAATGAATCTTGAAAATTAATTTATTTGGAGTCGCCACCAAAACTTTTAATGGAAAACTTTGGAAAACCAATTTAAAATAAAAAGAAAAAGGCAACATTGACTACACAACTAAAGATGGGTTTGAGAGTCTATTTGAGAGTGGGGAAGGTGTTAGGCACCCCACAACACCCATCCATAAGGATAGTTACCTTAAACTAGTCAGCTAAAATAGAATATGGTTACCATAAAGACAGTTACCTTCGACCAAAATGGCATGTTTATTGTTTGATGGTTCGTAAATTTTGTGATGAGAATATGAATGTTTAAATTAAATAGATTTTCATAAATGAGATGGAATTGGGATTTAGTTTATGTATTTTAATTCTAATTCACGACAACCTGATTAATCTAGCCCTCCTGACCTCTTTATGTTTTTAATTTTATTTGATTTTGGAATCTTAATCTTTATTTTGAAATTTAAACGAAATGATTATAAAGAATGAATTTAATCATTTTGTGAAAAAAAAGAAAATTAATTAAGATATTTATTTTTGCATTATTATCATTATTGTTATTATTATTTTAAAATGAGTATGTACTAATTTCAGGGAGCTAAGGAGATTCAAATCTCACATGACCCTAAGCATTCGAGAAGAATAATATTCTCACACAATAATTTCATAAATAATGGAAAAATATTTAATTAAAGTAAATATTTAATTATTATTATTTTTAAGGCAAATGTATACTAATTTTAGGGATCTAAGGAGATCAAAATCTCACATGATCCCATGCACCCGAGGAGAACAATATTCTCACACGGTGATTTCGTAAATAATGGAAAGTATTGAATTAAAGTATTTTTATTTTTATTTTTTTGTCATTATTTTTAAAACAAATATGTACTAACTTTAGGGATATAAGGAGATTAAAATCTCACATGATCCCAAACACTTGAGGAGACAAATATTCTCATACAATGATTTTCTTAAAACTTTACTTATGGGACCAAGATTAGTCTTATATTCATATAAAAACAAGTGAAATAATAATGATGATAATTAAAATAAAAAACCAAGTAATAAAACAAAACAACACAAAAATAATAATAATGACAATAATGAGAACAAAACAACTTCCTACTAGTTCATTTTTCCCTACTTTATATATATTTACCTATGCATGCACCCATATATTCATGTATATCTATATATATATATATATATATATATATGTATATACATATACCCGTAGACATCCCAAGAAGAAAAACAACCTCTTCTCAATTCACTCTTTCCTTTGTACCTTATATATATATATATATATATATATCTAAGCACACATATATATGGGCATATATATATATATATATACACATTGATGCACACCAATGCACTCTTCCTTGTTCTTTTTTTTTTCTCTTGCCCTTATACACACTGATGCACACCGATGCACTCTTTCTTGTTCTTTTTTTTCCTTGCCCTTATACACACCAAAAAACACATAGATGCAGGCATATATATATGTGGGCATATATATATATATATATATATATACACCGATGCACACTGATGCACCCTTTCTTGTTCCTTTTTTCTTGCCCTTATACACACTGAAACACATACAGATGCAGGCACATATAGATATCACTCTTGCTCTCTGTTGGACTCCTGCTTTTATATGTATATATATATATATATATACACATATGCATATATTTTTATATCAGTAACATCAGCTTGCAACTAGTGAATCCAACACGATGAAGGAACCAGTTTACAAATATTATGCAGCAAGTTTTAATGTTGTTGGACACCCCAAACCAAGACCCATACTCATCTTCTCTCAAGCACAACCCAATAGCAGAAAAAGAAAGATAACAGCCAAGTTTCTGCATGCATTCATGGTAGACCAGATAACGAAACTAGGGACTGAAAAACCAAAAAATGGAACAGTTAACTGAGGGAACCTGGCAGACACCTTCAGCAGTTTCTTTTTTTTTTCTCTGTTTACCTCTGTTTTAATGCGTTTAAACAAAGGAGTTGATTCCAGCCGTGTTACCTGGTGAGCTGATGGAGAGAAAGCTCGGTTTATGGCTTTGGGGTCTTTAGCTCAGATTCCTTTCTCCACTGTCACTCCTCTGTTCCCGTCACTCTCTGCTCTCTGTTCTCTACAGCCTCTTGGTCTCCCTTCCCCAGTGATTTTCTTCTTCTCTTCCAGCCTTAGTAGCCTCTCAGTTTTCTTCTGCTTCAGCTAAGGCTCTCTGCCTCTCTCAGTTTCCCTATGTTTCCTCAGTCTTTCTCTTTTCTTATTCTCCTAGTAGCTTTTTCTTTAGTTCTCAGTTTCTCTTCCTCATAGCAGCTCCTTTCTTCAGTTCTCGGTTTCTCTTCCTCATTGCAACTCTCAGACTCTCCTCCCTTCTCTTTTCACCTCCTCCTCCTTTTATCTTCTTCATGCTACCTCCACTACCATCATTAACTTCCCTGTGCTAACCGTCACTTCCTTAGTGCTATGACAACTTGCAAGAAAAGGCAGCCATAGCATTGGCAGAGCAGCATCCACTTGCAGCCACCATCAAAATGGATTAAAATCATCATCTCTTGCCAATATGTGTTGTATTATATAGGTTCCGTGATTACTTTTAATTTAACCCCCTTTTTATTATATTTTTTTCTTTATTTATTATTATTATTTTTTATTTTTTATTTTTATTTTTTGTCATCATCACCGTTAATACTTACATATGGATTTTTTTTTTTCTATTTTTGTGTCTTTTATGATTTTTTATTTTGATTTGTTATTATTATTATTAATAATTAATTCTTATTTTCAAATTTGGGTTTTTTCTTTTTTCTTTAATTCTCCCATTATTCATTTTGAATTTTAAATTGCCTTTACTTAAAAATGTCATTTGAGCCTCTGTCTTTTTTATTTTCCTCATTTTCTTAATTATTAATTAATTAGCAAATCCATTAATTAAATGATTAAGTAACTAGAGATGGGGTGTTCACTAAACTCTTAGTCTCTTTATTAAGAAATTTGGAAAATTCTTCAACAGCAGAAGAATTAATGGAAGTAGACCAACTAGAAGAAGTCAAGGAGCTAAAGAACTTCCCATCTGTTTTGAATGCTAAATACCATGATATATGAAATGGGAATGTCCTTAATTTATGAAGAAGCAGGATAGTGCAGAAAGAAGAAAAGAAAAAGAAAAGAAAAAAGCTTATCTATCAGCTACATGGGGAGAAAGTGATGAAGACTTGGATACCGAAGGAGATATTGAAGTCAACTTCTGCCTAATGGCTAAAGAAGATTAGGTAAACTTTTTCCCTTACTATAAAGAACTACATGATGCATTTGATGATTTACATGATAAGTTTCTTAAAATAGCAGAAGCCAAATTTTTCTAAGAGGAAAATTCTTTCTCTATAAAATGATTTAGGAAAAGAGAAAGAGGAAAATACTTCTTCAAATAAAAGCTTCCTTAGAAAAACAAATTGAAACATAAGAGCATAATTGCATAGGACTTAAGGAAGAGCATCTCTCTTAAAAATAAAGTTGTATAATCTACTTGTAATTGTGAACTTCTACAAAAGGAAAAGGAATAATTGATAAACACTTTTGTAAGGTTTGCTATGGGGAAATAAATTAAGTATTTTGCTTAGAAAACAAAGATGTGTTTTTGATAAGACAGGTTTTAGGTACAATCCTAATAAAATACTGAAATATAAGAATTTCCTTGTTCCTGCAATTATGACTAGTACTCCATTTATTACATGATTCTACTGTGGTCAACAGGGACATGGCTCTTATACTTTCTCTTACAAAAAGACTAAAGTTTTGGAAGGAAAGAAAATATGGCTTCATAAGGGAATAACTTACATTCAAGGACCTAACAATAATTAGGTACCTAAAAATAAAATTAAATCTTCTATAGGTATGTATGAAGGATACCAAATAATGGAGATAAATCCAAGTTCATCACCCTTCAACCGAAAAATGGAGGAAATGTCATAATTAGAAGAAATGGATAAGGAAAAATCACTTGTATAGGAAAAATAGGAAAGAAATCTTCCACTTATATTAACAATGTACTTCCTGTTGAAGGATTGAAAGATAATCTTCTTAGCATTAGCCAATTATTTGATAAGATTAATAGAGTCATATTTGATTCAAAACACAATCTAGTTGAAAACTTAGTTAAAAAGAAAACCATACTAATAGGAGATAGAGTTAATAATGTGTATGTTATTGACTTAGATAATGTTCCATCTATTGATTCAAAATGTCTGATAAGTGTTAATGATGAAAGTTGGTTGTGGCATGAAAGACATGTTCATGTTAGTATAGGTCTCTAAGAAAAGTTTGCTAAGAAAGATCATGTAGTTGGATTACCCAAATTAAAATTTGATAAAAACAGAATCTGTGATGCATGTCAAAAGGGAAAATCCTTTAAAACCAAAGCGATTATCATCTCAACTAGACCACTACAATTACTTCATATGGATCTCTTTAGGCTATTCAGGACCATGAGTCTTAAAGGAAATTATTAATTACTAGTAATTTTAGATGATTTCTCTAGATTTACTTGGACACTTTTCTTATCTCATATGGATTAAGCCTTAAAATATTTTTTAGAAATTGGCAAAGTTTATTCAAAATGAAAAGGCATGATCATTGTGAGAATAAGAAGTGATCATGGTGGATAGTTTGAATATAATTTGTTCATGGAATTCTATGATGACAATAGAATTGAAAATAATTTCTTTGCACCTAGAACCCCTAAAAAAAATGGAGTATTATAAAGAAAGAATAGAACTATAGAAGAAATGTCAAGAACAATGCTCAATGAAATAAAACTTCTTAAGTATTTTTAGGCAGATGTAGTAAACACTGGATGTTATGTCATGAATAGATCAATGATAAAACCAAACTTGAGAAAAATAACTTATGAATTATATAAAGGATGAAAGCCTAACATTTCCCAATTTGCATGTGTTTAGTTGTAAATGTTTTATGCTTAATAATGGAAAAGATAATTTGGTTAAGTTTGATGCAAAATCTAATGAAGTAATTTTCTTAGGATATTCAAGTACTAGTAAAGCATTTAGAGTGTATAATATATTATGACAGTAAAGCAATCTATACATGTAAAATTTGATGAATCTAACCCTCTTGAGCCAAGAAAGGCATCTTATGAAGAAATTACAGTAAAATTTGATGATCATACAAAAATGACAAAAAATGAGCTCAAGAAATCAAGACTGAAAGTGAGCTCACCAAGACAAAAGAGCAATCCTCCTTGCATGATGAATCTGATCAAGAGATAGAGGAAGATATCTCTCAAGATCTTCTAAAGGCATGGAACTTTAAAAAGGATCATCCACCTAAATATATAATTGGTGATGTCTCCAAAGGGGTAACAACTCGAAACTCACTTAGAAATATTTGTAATTGTCAAGCATTTTTATCTCAAATTAAACCAAATGGAATTGATGAAACCTTGAAAGATGAGTTTTTGGTCTTAGCTTTGCAAGAAGAGTTAAATCAATTTAAAAGAAGTCACGTTTGGAAACTTATTCCTTGACCTACTAATCATCCAGTCATAGGCACTTAATGGGTTTTAGAAACAAGATTGATGAATTTGAGATTGTCACTAGAAACAAAGCTAGACTAATTGTAAGAGGTTATAATCAAGAAGAATGAATTGATTATGATGAAACCTTTGCACTAGTAGTTGGACTAGGGGCAATTCATATTTTGTTGGCCTTTGCATCTATAAATTAAGAAATATATTGTACGGCCTTAAGCAAGCACCTAGAGCATAGTGTTGAAGACTTAGTACATTCCTCATTAACATTGATTTCTCTAGAGGTAAGGTTGATACAATATTATTCTTTAAAAAGAAGAACAATGATATTTTAGTTGTTCAAATCTATATGGGTGATATTATATTTAGTGCTACTAATGAGATTCTATGTAAAGAATTTGCTGAAATGGTGAAAAGAGAATTTCAAATATCTATGATGGGGTAACTTACATTCTTCTTAGGCCTTCAAATCAAGCAACAACTAAATAGAACTTTCATAAGTCAATCCAAATATGCATGGGATTACTTAAGAAATTTGGATTTGAAATATCAAAGTCAAGGACACTCCAATAGGATTAATAGCAAAAACAAATGCTGATGAAAAGGGACAACCGTATGAAAACTCAAAATACAGTGGTATGATTATATCCCTTCCATATTTAACTGCTAGAAGGCTAAATATTATGTTTAGTGTATGAATATGTTCTACTTTCAAACATGTCCTAATGAGTCTCATTACTTAGCAATAAAGAGAATATTTAAATATATTACTGGCACAATATAATTGGGTCTATGGTATCAAAAAGGATTTATTAATACCTTGGTAGGATATTTTGATGCTGATTTTGCAAGTTGTAACATTAACATAAAAAGCACTAGTGTGACATGCCAATTCTTTAGAAATTCTCTTGTTTCTTGGTTTAGTAAGAAACAACATAGTGTAGCATTGTCCACTGTAAAAGTTGAGTATGTTGCAGTTGGTAATTGTTGTGCTTAAATCCTTTGGATAAAGTAACAACTAGAGGATCTTGGTGTATTCCTTAAAGAGATTCCAATCAAATGTAACAATACAAGTACAATTAACCTCACCAAGAATCCCATTATGCATTTAGGATCTAAACATATTGAAATTCAAAATCACTTCATTAAAGACCATGTCCAAAATAAAGATACCAATATTGAATTAGTTTGAATTAAATTTCAACTAGCATATATCTTTACTAAACCTCTTTCAGCTAAAAGATTTTGTTTTATAAGAGATGAACTTGGAATTATAAATCTTAATGAATTACAACAATAAAGATTTAAATTGTTTCACTATTTGCTTGAAGAGAATATTCACAAACTTAAGCATCAGAGTGAGCTCAACATGTTTTGCAAGAAGTTTTTAATAATTCTTTATGATATCTCCTTATTTGACATGAAATTTACCTTTATATGGTTAGAATTCGAAGCTTAGGTGATATCAAAGTGAATGATCTCTAGAAATTAAGAAAATTGGTCCAAAATTGATCATTGGTCACTTATTGCTTGGACCAGTTGACTACCATATGGATAGCAATCGACTAATGAAGTTCTTGTAATATCCAAGCATTTTTAAGTCTATCTTAATTGAAAATTTAAACTTATTTGGAGTATATCAAATATATACTAGGCTAGATTAAGTGAAAATAAATTTTGGCAATGAAACGAATGATTATTAATTGGCCTAAAAATATTTATGATGTTAGAAAATAGAATTTGATGGACTAAAGTTGTCTAAATATAGTTTAACCATTTACTTCATTATCAGCAAAAAGGAACATAGAAATGTAAACGAGTGTGGAGCCTGTAATTAAAATACTAGAGCCCACATGTTAAAAAAGTTACGACATGTATTTAATGAAATTTATTTCATGTGGGACCCATAAACAATTAGGTGGCTAAAAAACAAGGAGTTGGACACCTTGGTAAGAAAAAGTAAGCTTGAAACTTAGGTGGCTAATCATTATCCTTAAAGCTTGCATTTTATTACACTAATTAATTGTTTGATGGCAATTATGTTATAATTGTTTGATGACAATCAATTTGTAGTTGTTTGATGAGACTATTTGGTATGTCTATGCAAGATGGGAGGAAAAGTGAAAAACATGATGTTTCTAATGCCCAAGCATTAGAAATCTTGAGAATCAGTGCTTGGGGCGACTAGGCACTAAATGTGCACTTTGGAATTTTTTAGTCTAGGGTTCCATGCCCAGGCATCAAAATTCTAGTACCTAGTCACCACTATTTCCTAAATATTAGTGCCTAGGCACTAAAATTCCACCTCCAAGGTGCCAAGATTTCCAGAATAGTGGCACCGAGGCACCACAAACAGAGAGTGTATGCCCAGGCACCACAATACCAATGCCCAAGCACTAAAACCAGAGACATGTTGCTTAAGCATCATATGGGCCATGGCTAGATGTGTTGTCAGAAACCTTAATTTACTTTAATGACTTAAGGCTCCATACACGACCCATACTCCACTTTAAGGGTTCTTCAAGCCTATATATGGGGTCCTAAGGTTTAGCAGGGACACTAATATGAAGAAGAGAGAAAACACTACATAAGAGATCTGATTTAAGAGTTGTTGAGGAGAGGCTTTGCTACAAAGTGAGGAGGCTCTTTATAAAGTTATTCCTCCTCTAAACACTTCCCTTCTCCTTCTTCTTATGGTATTCTTTATGCTTTTCTTTTCATATTTGATTTCGTATCAATGCCCATGAGTGGCTAGTAGGTTTTATCTAGATTTTGACTAAACCTTTTGAGAGGTATTTTTGTATTAAAATGTCATCTTATTGATGTTTTGAATTCAATTTACCTATTTTCATTTTGTCCTTAATGCTTTTTTTAGCTTGATCACCTTAGAATTGAATTAAGATTTAGCCAAACTCAAAAGAGAAACCCTAAATTAATAACTGAATGATGATAATCTTTATTTATATACTTATAGAGTAGTAAGTATAACAATTCACAGTCATGATAAGAGTACTTGATTGTCTTAGATAACCAAGATTAGGGTAGCCCTTTAATATGAACTGTTGTCTCAACCAGTTTCCATAGAAATAAAGTGAGTTTAGGGAAGTAGTTAGGTTTATGTAGATTTGACATAATTACATAAGCAAGTGAATCCCTAAGTTAGTAAAACTAGTTTATAACTCAATAAAGAAGCAATTGTCAATACAAAGTAACTACACATTATGGTGAAGTCAGAATCCTAAGTTCATTTATTTGTTAAGTCAAGTCAATTTTGTATTATTATTTAGTTATTCACTTAATAATTCAATCCAATTTCCTGAGTTAAAAAGCTTAATAGTAGTATTAGTCTAGAATTAAAGCTTGATCCTCATGGTAACAATATCCTACTTACATTATATTACTTATCTTGATCACGTGCATTGCGTGTATAGATTCAAGGTAACATGTTTTTGACATTGTTGCCAAGGACTTAGCTTTTAATTTTGCTAAGGCAATTATTAAGAAACTACTAATCTTGTGTTTTTCTTTGTTGATCTTTTAGGTACATGTGCACGCGTATGCGTGGAAAAGCTGAAGTTCTATCCTTGGACTCTAAAATTGTAAGAACTTACAGAAAAATCTTGTCACACCCTAACTATCGGAGTGTGACCGGCACAGAAAATGAGACTAGCCCACCTCTGTAAGCCTAACAAGATGGTTCTTAACTGAATTACAATTATACATAACAAACATTCATAACTAAGCATATTCACATTCAAATCAAATTTGTAGAAATTTTGGTAAAGTCTCCTCTATAACTAAGACATCCCGAAGTTTCTACAAACATCTGCCCAAAACAATATTATACATAAAAGAGAGCTCAGCTCTTAGTTCGATCCAAAGACAACTACAACACAGGGGAATGGGGAATCTACCTGTGGTCATACATAACATTTACATCTATTTACATATGTCAATTACAACAAAAATCTCAACAAAATGGAGAAACAAAATGCCAACAGGGCTCTTCTAGCCCTCTTGATCAGCAAACTGCTCAAGATGACTGCCTGAAATTCATTAAAACATAAACGGGTAGCATTTCTAGTAATGAATCAATTTGTGATTTAAACCTTTATATTTAAACCATAACAAGCAATAACATTCACTCAATGAATAGTTTAAATGATTTTCACGGTCGAGGATCCACAACCCTCGGAGAATCCTTTCCATTGGTTAACTTCAAACTATTAAGGAAACTCAGCCCTTGGATACTTGTTAAAGTTAGGTAAAAACCTTCCTTTTTACTCAAAATACCTTCAGCTTAGGACCTAGATTTTATGGAGGACTATCAGACATAAAGTATCAGTCATGGACTCGTGGCCCAGCAATTTAATCATCTATCGAGAGCACATAGCATCTTGGGGTAAATCACCCATATAGTCAAGGGTATGTATCCCTCGGATTATTCATATCAGTCGAGAGCACACAGAATCTCAGGGTAAATCAACAATACAGTCATGAGTCGCAAGGTCATGCTAAAATCATCCATCTTATCTTGTCCTCCCTAAATCTAAGGACTTGCCATTTATAAATTTTTCCTTTTTCAATATCAATTCTTTAGTAAACATTCCTTTTTTTATTCAAACCTCTCTTTTATAAATTTTACATGAATATCACATATCAATCAAAATTCATAGGTCATATGCAAGGCTAACAAGTCTAACAAGTTTGCTACCATAATTACAATGGTAATTATACAAAGGAAAAAGCTACCGCTTACCTAGTGGCTGATGTGTGCTAAAATCAACTTATCTTGGTCTCTCTTGATTATAAAATTGATTTCATCCACAATCCCTATAACATAAGAATATACTTTCCTCAATTCCCATCACTAAACACATCAATTTAGGTTGATTATAATGGCTTAACAAAGCCATAAAACAACCATAATCCTATCTCATTACTTTATTACATATTCTCTTTACTTCTTTCATATTGCTATTTCCAATTTGATATTCCATTCCCTTCTCATTACTCAAAACAAGCCCTAGATCAAATTCTTAATTCCATCCCCTAACTTTTCCCATAATTTTCATCAATTTACATTCACTGCCTTAAAAACTTTCTAAAGTTTCCCTTTAGTCCCTCATTTCATACTTTTTCCTTCCATCCATGAAGAACGCTAAGGTTTCATGACATATAGTGTAAAAGTGTTCTTATAAGACCAATTTAAACCCATTAAACAGCAGAATTTCACCATTTTCTGAAAACCCAAAAATTTTAAAACTTTTCAATTTAGTCCCTGTTAGAATTACTCTAAAAAACTTAGCTAAAATCATGCTTTCAAAGCTCAAATTCAATGGAAAGGGGCAAAAAATGCTTCTCCTAGCATCATTCTCATGAAAAAACCACTTAAAACTCACCAAAATCAATAAAAAGTCACTGCCACAACTATGCCACAAAAACCACCAGAAAAAGTGGTTGTTGTCGGACAACGGTAAGCGGTGGCCGCCCAGAAACCTTCGCCAGTGATGGAGGGAGGTGGCCGGAGGTTGAACGTGGCGGTGGTCGAAGCAAAAAGTAGAAATCCAAAGGAGGAGAGAAGTTACATTTTTCTGCAGAAAATAGGAGGAAGAATCATGTAGAAGAAGGCTATAGTGGAGAGCATAATGGTAATTTCGCTGGGGGAGGTGACACGTGTCTGCACCACAAAAATACTGAGGGAGGAGGGAGCTACATCTTAAACCCACCCTCTTTGGTTCTAGATAACTTGCTTTACCACTGAGCCAAAGCTCACATCTGATAAGTATTACACATTACAAATACTTATACCTCATTCTTGCTAATTTAAAAAAATTTTTGCATGAACTTAGTAAACTTAGCAAGTGTTACAAATCTAAAATCAACCCAAGAGTTGAAAGGAAGAATCACCTACTATTGTGGACATTAGCAATGGAGCACTTGAACTAGTGGCTGACAACCATGCCTATGTTATCAACTAGAATGCTGATGCACCCACATGAAGGAAGGTCAGAGACTAGATCATATCAAGCTTAAAAGGATTCCAGTCTAACATAGCTTGGCCTGAAATTAGTAACATTTACTTTAAAATTGATTTTACCACAATGTTGATGCTAAAAGAGAACTTATTCATCAGCTTACACTCTGAGGATCCTAATGCTCTTTTAAGAATTTTTTTTAGAAATTTGTGACAACTTTAGAGTGAGTGGCATTCCTTAAAAAGCCATCCACCTTAGGTTATTTAGATTATCCTTAGAAGGAACAACCAAGGATTAGTTAGACTCACAACCTAGTGGATCCATAATAGCTTTGACTCAACTAGCATAGAAATTTCTGAACAAATATTTCTCTCATACTAAACTGAAAAATTGGTTAAAGATATCTTTAACTTTCAATAGTTTGCCATATAATCATTAC
The DNA here is from genome assembly GCA_037074485.1 of Delonix regia. NCBI lineage: Eukaryota > Viridiplantae > Streptophyta > Magnoliopsida > Fabales > Fabaceae > Delonix > Delonix regia. The sequence goes on along the minus strand of CM073452.1, from coordinate 33,384,349 downwards.
ACAAGGCATATGAATGTTTTAAAGATTTGCTTAGAAAATGTCCTCATTATGGTTTCTCTAAGTAGCAGCAGGTGAGAATCTTTTACAATAGACTGAACACATCATCATGGGATCAAGTAGATGGGGCTATAAGAGGGTCACTATTAAACCAGTACTCTCAGGATGCTTTTGAGATCTTATAAGATCTAACCTCAAATAATTATAGGGCCTATGAAAAAATTTATGAAAAAAGTCTAGTTGGACTATATTGGGTAGATTAACTAACTACTTTCTCAATTATAGTGGCAGCCCTATTTTGAAGCAATAAACAAAAAGCTAGACAGTTTGGTGATAGCGAAACAACAAACCAGTCATCAAATTCATCAGGTACAAAATTCTGCCCAAACTTGTGATTGTTGTGGGAAGGGTCATATAAGTACACATTGTCCACTCATTTACCCAGATGAAATAGTAAACTATGTAGGTAATAATCACAAGGAAGGTAACCAACCTTAGTCAAATAGCTATAATCCTATGTGGAGAAATCATCCCAATTTCTCCTAGAAATAACTAAATGAATGTACCATCCCCTATACCAAAAATACCACCAGGCTTCCCAAATAGTTGTAAATAACAACAAGGCCAGTAACATGAATTATCTAGTCTTCAAGATGATTGGGTGAAATAGTTACTCCTCGGCCAAGCTACTACCCTTAAAAACTTGGAAGTTCACATGGGCCAATTAGCCATTACTTTAGCAAATTAACCTTAAGGAACATTACCTAGTAATATAAAACCTAACCTAAGATAACAGGGTATCGAACATAGTAAGGTTGTTACCCTTAAGAGCAGTGGATTGATGAAAGAACCAGAGCCTAAAAATAGTCAACTGTCATAGAAAACTAATAGGCAATCAACTAAAAACTTGATTGAGGAACAAGTAGAAATCACATAAGAAAAATTATTTGATAGTAAGCAGTTTAAGAGTATGTTGAACATCCCATTCCTTCAATGGCTATAATAGAACATGAATTAACAATTTAACAATTTTCTTAAAGTGTTTAAAAAGTTGCATATCAATATACCTTTTGCTAAGGCATTAGAGCACATGCCAACTTATGTAAAATTTATAAAGGACAATCCATCCAAGAAGAAGAGTGCAGTACAATTCTGTAGAAAAAGCTACTCCAAAATTGAAAGATCTAGGTAGTTTTACTATACCTAGTTCAATTTGAAATAATTTTTTCAGTAGGACTCTCTGCCATCTGGGAGCTAGTGTGAATCTAATGCCTTTTGCTATTTATCAAAAGCTTAGTTTATGGGAAATTAGCCTTACATCAGTAACCCTACAACAAGCTAATCCTTCTTTAGCATTTCTAAGATGAATCCTTGAAAATGTGTTGGTTAAAGTGAAGAAATTTAATTTCCCTGCTGATGTTATTGTGCTAGACATGAAAAAAACAAATGAGATCTTATCATTTTAGGGAGACCATTCTTGGCAATAGGAAGGGTGACTAAACCCTCAACGTTAGGGTGTCAAAAGCTAAACCAATTACAAAAATGCACTATAGTAGTGCAATTTGGGTCGTGTTCACTTCAAGGAGCCTAGTTCAAATAAGGGTTTTGTCATTGTTTTTATCAAATGGATGGAATTTGAATGAAAGGCAACAAAGTGAAATTGTTTTTGGGATTTTTGTCATAATGTGAAAATTGATAAAATAATTGGATTGAATGCAATTGATGATGAAATGCCTATTAGAGATTCAATTAGGCCTTCCTAGCTTTTTAAAAGGTAAATGGGAGTTTCATTAGAAAACCATTTCCACAAGTGGTTTGAAATAACATTCAAACACTAGGTAAATCAATTTGTTTTGAAACCTCTAACCCAAAGGTTCACAACAACATTACTACCCTCTTTAATGCACCAATGGGAGATCAATGTAAAGATGTGAGAACAACTTGAGCAACTTAACCAAGTGCTGTCAAGTTACTACAATTAATCATAAGATATATTAGATTTAACCAAACCCAATACTTCTATAATAAAATGTAGCAAAAATTATTATAGCACACACATCAAAACATAAATCTTAAAATTCAATCCATAATATAAAAGTTATGATAATTTAGTTCAACCTATCAATGTAATAAAAAAGGTTTAACTAAAACACAATGACTACAAGAAAGGAATGAAGGAAAATATTAAGAAAACTCCCTAGTTAATGCTCCAAGCTTAGGCCTCCTCGAACCTCCTCTGGGTAAGTGATGTTTAGTTGCTCATGGTAGAGAGGGAGACTTCACCAAGCTACAAATCACCAAGAACACCTATGGAAGAGTGGAAAAAAGATGAAAAGATGGGAAAATTAGAGGAGAAAATGAAGGAGTTTTTCAACCTCTCCCTTAGTTGCAAAACACCCCTTATTCAATGGGAACCCTAATACTAAAAAGAGGTGAGTTAGGTTGGGTCTTTTTCAGTTAGGTTCAGAGCTAAATTATAAAACAGTGCAGGTTAAGAGGAGTTCGCCATGACGAAAAACATAGCAAGAGGTTTTAAGGCTTTTCTTTAATTTTCCAATTTTTTTGGCTAGCATTTGACTTTGATCTTCAATACAAGAATTGAAATATTGTAATATCCCATATTCTCCATTTTAATTAATAAATTCAAATTAATGGGAAAATTATAATTTCACCCTTACAAAGCACATTTTGCATGAAATCACTTCTAATCCCTAATTACCACAAAATGTTATCTAATCATGCATTTAAGCTCTTCAAATCTCATAAAATTCCATGAATTTATATTGAATAGTATGGTAAAATGGGTAAGATCAAAGGGCCCTCACTAACATGCATAAAGGAGAACTAACTATGAAAGTGCAAGATGAATAGGTGACCTTCCAGGAGTTCAAAAAGATAAAGTATCTAACAGAGGTAGATGCATGCATGGAAATTACAATATGAAATGATTACATAACTCATGGTAGCCCACACCAAGGCAAGGATCTTCCCCCAATTAGACCTAAACAAGAAGCCTATAAGTCAAAAAAATGAAGCTAGTGTCAAGGAAGATGGAAACAAAAGGTTCAAGGCATGTTAGAACTATGGAAATGTATCCCTATGACTCAGATAAAAGAAAATGGATTGGACAATATGGGGAAGAAGAGATCAACAATGATTAAAATCATCAAAATCCCTAGCACATTAAAGAAAAACTCTAACAAAAGACTAATTGAAGTGCTTCTTGAGAGGCAACCCAAGCTTCTTGTAATTTTCTTTATTTTGTTCTCTTTATTTTTTAATTTTATTTCATTTAGTTTCATTAGGATTTCATTGAAAAACACCTTCTCAATACTCACTTAAACTTTTGGATATCTCTATAAGAAAAGAGTTTAATACCTTGATAAATGGTGGATGAATCCAAAACCATAGAGGATGACATGGAGCAGGAATTTTAAATAGATAAAGGAGTACTTTATTCCTTCTTATTTTAGTTTTACTATTACCCTCTTTTATCCTTTTCCTTTAGAAGTATAGACTAAGCAGTAAGGATACTGTTTTGATTAAGTTTGGGGGAGGGATCCATGCATATGATCATAGATAAATTCTGTTGTACTAGGAAATTTTGAAAGCAGAAAAAATATAAGTAGTTTTTTATGCTTAATATGAAGCATCCAATGGTTGCACTCAAAAATAGCATCTAACTTTTCATTAGTATGGCAGAAAAGATGGTATTGAATGCATATGACCTATTATTTGTCTTTAATTCTTGTCATGATGTATAAAGTGCTTTGAAAACTTAGAATAAATTGCATGAAGATGAACCTATTTACCTAAAAAATGTTTTGAACATTTTAATGCATGCACTTTGATTTGTTCCTTTTAAACTGCATTTTAGAACCTATTTGATCAAAACTTAAAGCACAATTTTAAGAGGTAACCCGCTGTCTTAAAAAGGATTTAGACATTTCTTGGATAGATTGAGTCATTTTCTTGCTAACTAAACAATTTTTATCCTTAGATGTCCCCTTTTAAGCCTTAAATATCCTTCCTTCTCTTTCAAATACTCATTCACTTAGCCACACTAACTAACTCCCTTATTTACACCATGTATATCATAGAGGCAGAATAAGAACTGATTGTAGCATGTGACAAAATCAAACAGCCTATATCATATGGAGAAGGTACGATGAATAGGGAAGCTAAAAAGAAAGAGAAATAGAGAAAGAATGAAGAAGAAAGAAAGGGGAGTAGAAAGAAAATTATGCCCTTGGTGAACAAAAAGGCAGAAAATACATGGTAATGTTGCCCTTATAGATGCTTATTTGTGGTATGGTCTGAGCTTAAAATACCTTTCTCATCCACCATGACATAAGCCTGACATTACAAGCTTATAAAGACCTAATGATTTTTGACCTTGTGCTGTTCAAAAAAGTGCAGAGAGTAGAGTGAAAATAGGCTTATGGTATATAGTTACAAAAGAGGATAATTTACTGCACTCATTGATTGCATCTTATCTAAGAATTCAATAGTACTTTTATTGATTGATAGGATTGATGTGGTTTAAAGGTTTTTATACATCCAGTAATTCTTGGATGTTATGAAAAATGGTGAAGTAAAGCCATGATTGAAATTGTTTGCTTGAGGACTAGCAAACCCTCAAGTACAGGGGTGTAATAACTATGAAAAAAAGTTATATAGAACAATATTGATAGTAGAAACACTTAAATTATGAATAAAATCCTATTGATTTCAAAGAAATTTCATCTACAACTTGGAAACTTACCTTTGACCATTAGTAAGCAAAGATTTAAGCATTTTTTGTGATAAATTTTTAGGAATGGAGCCTAAAAAGTACTAGCAAGTAAGGGAGGAAAAGTGAAAAATATGAAGATTCCAATGCTCAGGCACTAGAAATCTAAATACTCAATGCTCAGTGCCAAAAATCCAGTGCTTGGGCACCAAACGTGCACTTTGGAATTTTGTAATCTAAGGTTCTACACCCAATGATAGAATTCCAAAGCCTATACGCCACTATTTCCAAAATAGTAGTGCCTAGGCACCAAAATTCCACTGCCTAGGTGACAAGATTTCCAAAATAGGTGCCTAGGCACCACATACAAATGGGCCTTGTTTGGCATGCTGTCTGAAACCTTAATTTGCTCTTATACTTTAGGGCTCCATATATGACCTATACTCCACTTTTAGGGTTTTTGAAGCCTATATATAGGGTTCTAAGTGTCAGTAGTAGGGATACCAAGCCGGAGAAGAGTGAAAACACTAGAGAAGAGATCTGATTTAAGAGTTGCTAAGGATAGGGTTTGTTTTAGAGTGAATAAGCTCTTTATAGAGTTATTCCCCCTCTAAACTCTTTCTCTCCTTCTTCTTCTTGTATTCATTATGATTTTCTTTTTATATTTGATTTGTATCAATGCCTATGAGTGGCTAGTAGGTTTTATCTAGGATTTTGACTGAACCCTTTGTTAGGTTAATTTTATATAACAGTATCTTCTTATTGATGTTTTGAATTTCATTGACTTATTTTCATTTTGTCCTTAATGCTTTTTTGAGCTTGATCACCTTTGAATTGAACTAGAATATAGGCAAACTCGAAAGAGAATCCCTAAATTAAGAACTAAATGCTGATAATCTCTATTTGCATACTTAAAAAGTAATAAGTATAGCCATTCAAGGTCAAGACAATAGTACTTGATTGTCTCAGAGAACCAAGATTAGGGTAGCCCATCAATATCAACTATCATCTCAGCCAGTTTTATAGAAATATAAGGAGTCAGGGAAAACAGTTAGGTTTATGTAGATTTGACATACTTACATAAGTAATTGAATCTCTAAGTTAATAAAACTAGTTCATCACTCAGTAAAGAAGCAATTGTCAATACAAAGTAACAGCACATTATGGTGAACTCTGAGTCCTAGGTTAATTTATTTGTAAAGTCTAGTCAATTTTGCATTATTGTCTAGCTATTCACTTAATAATTCAATCCAATTTCCTCAATTAAAAGCTTAATAGTAGTATCAGTTTAGAATTAAAGCTAAGTCCTCTTGGGAATGATATCCTAGTCACTTTATATTACTTATCACCATCATGTGCTCTTACATGTATAAATTCAAGTGAACAATCTCTACAGAGGAAAGAGAAAAGAAACAGTGTGGCTTAAATTGAGTGGAAAGGAAAATCATAACTCCATATGGGTTAGGATTTTAGAAAATGCAAGAAAGGAGAAGAATTTTCTTCTGAAGTAACATAGTTGGGGTTCAAATATAAGGGGGGGAAATACATAGAATGAAGCTCAGCCATTTATGTTTGCCTGTTGGCCTTAAATTCAATCATAACTTTCATCTATAAAATAAATGCATTACTTGGTTGATTAGGCCACTAGATGTTACAGACTAGTCACTCACACTTAAATTTTGTACTATTTAACTTAGTAAGTCCTATTGAACAATTAACTTATCACATGTTACACCTTGTTTGCATAAATTCTTACTTCATTGCCACTTAGTAATTCCTCATTACATTATTTTAAGCAATGCTTTTAGTGGCAACTTTTAGCTGTGACCTAAAAGAATTGTCATTAAAAGTAAACTTCTAGTTGCGACAATCAAAGGTTGTGTGGTGTTGAAAGTGTAGCAGCTAAAGCTATTCAACAGTGGCTTAAGGACTTTTAGTGTTTCAAGTTTTTTTTTTTTTTTTACAGTGGTTCAAGTAAAATACATATCTCATTTTAATTAATCCACTAGCTAGTTTAATACTCATACATATTTCCTACTTTATTTTGTTATCAATCCTTACTTCGTTGTCAAACTAGCATGCTCTTATTTTGGTTCACCCATAACCTAGTTTAATTTTATTTGAATTAATATTTTTCTCACTAAATTTCTACTTTTAGTATACTAGAATTCATTACACACATTAATTTGCAACAAGAATTAATATTCAAGGTAGAATAAATGGATTTGAATGGAAGATACAAAAGCATTGGTCTGAGAGGTCACTTGAAGCCAAAATATCTAAGGGACACATTTATGATTGTGTAAAAGTTGAAGGGGCTAGACTAAAATATTAAAATTGCTTATTTTGAATTCAAATAACTTTTTTTTCCTAAATAAGTGGGTATTACACTTACAAACAGATTTGAGTAAACATCTAACATCCTCCCTTAAACTACTTTAATTTGTTTATGGCCTTTTCCCTCGCAAAGTGTATTTTATAACACTTACAAACAATTTGACAATTGAATTGTTAGTTTATTTTAACTTTTAATATGTTATACAAACTAAAAAAATAAGCTTGCTTGATAAGAATGAATTGACAATGATGGAATTCATGATAGCATGACACATTAATACTTTATCAATTCATAAAGTTTGTATAACATTTTAAAATTAATGCCAAAATTCATGCAGATCTTGTTAGTTAATTAAAAAATTAGAAGGATACTTTATGGTACCTTCAATGTTCCCAAGTCATCAACAACCCTTATAATCAATGCCGAAAAACGAATAATGTCAAAATATTCTTCTAAGTAAACCACGTCCACCTCTTTTATTGAATTTAAAAGTAAAAAATAAGCATGAACAAGTATGACAGATCCACTGCTTGAAACCCACGCATTTTCCAAGTACTTTTGCATGGTTGGTTGATAATCGCTGTAGTACCATTTGGCCTCAACCAAATATGATTTACAGAGATCAGCTCACTGAAAAAATCAGGCATAGTTATACTTAGTGAATCACCATGACTAATTAAAATATGGAAGTAGATATTAATGAATTAAATAAATGTATACCGCTTTCTTAAGTTGTGGAACGATGTTGTGCCCATTGTCTTTTTGGAAGTCAAAAGCCACTTCATTGACAAAATTATAGTGCAAGGAAGCATATTTTCATATAGTCAGGGAGTATATCCATGGCATTTATATCCCATCTATAAAATATTACAAAGGACAAAATGGTAATTTACGTTAGGACAATTATAGGGAGAGAAACTGAAATATGAGGAAGTTATAATGTACTACTTAATTTATCTCATTGCTAACCTGTCAACTACATCTGTGAAGAGTTCTAGTTTTCCCAATGTCTCATAAACAACATCAATTGTGGTTATTAGTGTATTGACCTTTGTCATTACTCTTCTAAAGTATCCAAAGTGTTGTTCAAAAGCAAAACTGACTGTCCAAAAGAAATTCTCCACCAATCTATCCCTTGCAAAACTCAGCTTTTCCCCAAGTCCAATTCTCTTCCACTATCTTTACATTAAATGTTAAAAAAACTAAATTAGTTTTAGTACATTGATTTTCTCGTTATATTCTCCTAAGGAATTGTCGGGTAAATTTTTGAAGTTTTAAATATCAAGTTTTCTTAAAACAGAAAACTTCATGTAAAGAAATATCTTTGAAAGATCCAATCAGCTGAGCTGGGAAAAAATACTCCACTTGTCGTATTCTTATTAAGAACTAGTGCTTCTATAAAGATCAAAGATAGAGTTATAAGATTTAAATTTTAAAACTAGTAAGATTGATTTTCAACTAGAAAAATGTAAGATTGCTTTCACCTGGATGTATGTTTCAAATCTTCTTGGTGATTAGCTTGTACCATGTTGAAATCCAATTTAGCAAGTTTTAGCAAAGCAGGGCTCATATTTTGTCTTCTTTCATAGGCATCTATGAACCTCCCATATTCTAATCTCGAAATCCTCCAATGTAATGGAAGTTCTAAAGCATTATTAACTACGAGTGATATCTAATTGTTTTTGTTATTTTGGTTCACAAATTCTTTGAGATATGTTGTACTAAAATCTCTTGCTTCATCCAATATAAGTTCACCTTCCATTGACTGAAATGAGGCTTCATACAATGACATCAAACCCTTGATATCAGTCGAAGGTGAGAATCAAAATTACCGTTGTTGTCTTGAAATCCCTTAAATACCTCTGGAAACGACCATGTAAATTACACGACTGTTAGTACCAATATGACAAGTATCAATCACATTTTTTTGAATGAACTTAATGAATTTGAAGATCAAATAGATACCTGATGACAAATCATAGTCATGTTGCCTTACGAGTCTAAATTCAAGAGCCGTGGCATATAAATTTTTCTTCTTGTTTAACGTATCCTTATTATTGTAAACCTTTTCCATTATGTTCCTTATTTCCAAGCCAGAATGAGCTGCCACTCCGAGTCTTTGCAAGTCATCAATAAGCTTAAGTTGATCCACTGGATTTGCATGTCCTAAGCATCATTCTTACTTCTTCCTTCAGCTGAGCACTTTCTTCTACATATAATTCTTCCTATAACAATTTTGCACTTGCTTATTAATTGAGTCATAATAATAAAGCCTATAATACCCTGAAATTGAAATAGAAGTCTACCAAGATTCGAAGTAAAATTATTACAAACCAAGTAAATAAGAGTGAAATGAACTTAGCACATAATCACTTCTTAATGACTGGATGTAATTATCATGCCAAATTGAAGGTTGGAAGTAATTTGCAGGTCGACGAAAAGTATTGCTTTCATCAGAAACAATATTGGTTGAAGCCTTACATTGGATTGGACAAGGAATACAAGACCTCTTGATTGTGAAAGTAAGGGTTTTGGTCTTGATGGAAGCATTTTGGTTTTGAAGAAAGGGGGAAGCTTTTACTTAGTTCTTCTTTGTTTGCAATGTTCTGTGATTACTTGAAACCAAGCTCAAGCCTCCATACTGCTTTGCTAATTTATCTGAAAAAGCGTAGGAGCCGTGTGACAATCTCCTTTTTAGCTTAAGTATGTAAATAAATTATATTAATGCAGGTATGTTTCCCATGGGATAAATATTCAAGTGTTGATGTATTGGTGAATGACGGGATGAATGACCTCCAGTAGTGCGTGGTATAAAAAACATGGTATTAAATTTATCCCATTAATTTTAATCAAATTAAAAAAAAAAAAACATTATAATGCATAATGATATATTAATGTTTTATATCATTTATTTAAGATGGTATCATGTTCAAGAAAATTAAATAAATAGATAGCTCCAAACAGCTTATAATCTATTGAAAGGAAAAATAAAGCATACAATGTGAGAAATAGGCTATATTTTTAGAAGTTGTTAAATATTTTTTCTCTTGAACATGATATTATATTATAAAAGAGAAATATAAAATATTAATATATTTTGTGGATTATCATTATTTTTTAAAAATTAAACTAAAATATAATATGATGAATTTTGCGTAATTAATTTCTATGCCAATGGTGTTAAATTTGCAAAGTCCTGAGTAGTGATTCTCCAGTAGCTTGTGCTGATAGAGCACATCCCTGGATGTCGAACTTGATATTCAACTACGTTCAGATCATTAATTCAATTAATCGGGATATGCACACATATGTGGTTACATATTATATTGCAAATTAACTTTAAAATAAATTTGGATCAAATCTTCGTAAGATCTCCCGTGATGTACTGCATAAAAGTTGAAACTCTCTAAGAAGCATCACTATATTTGAAATCAACGATCGCAATCCGATTTGAGTTAAAATACTATTAAAATCTCCTTTTGGCAGACAATGATAACAAGTGGCTTAATAATTCATTCCCTGATTGCAGCCTTTCTCGTAGACGTATAAGTCATAAAAGTAAGCCAATATGCTTGAACCAAAGTGCTAATTTGCTTTATTACTCTTAATAGTGTTATATAAAGAACTATAAGCATGTGTAAAATATTTCTCAAGTGTTGTTTGACGTTTAATTTATCAAAAGCTGAATTAGCTTTAATTTACATGTAAAGGCATAATCATATTTTCAAAATATTACTTTTTCTTTAAAAAAATTATATATCACAGTTTGTAACTGTTAGGATATCATATAATATCTAGAGAATAAGTCTATTAAGATATTATATTGTGTACACCCACAAGGAGTGCTCATTAAATAAGGGTAAAATAGTAATTATAAAAATTACTACTAAACCCTAACTCTAGCTAGCCTTTTATAAATAGGAATAGACTAGTGAACGTTGAGAATAACTCATTAGAGAGTGAGATATAAGACACTCTAAGTAGAATACCTGCAAGTATTTTGTAGTCGCATTTGATAGAGGATTTAGGTTGTCAAAACCCGAGATACATCCAATACACTATGGGTATCTCATTCGATCAATGATCCCAGTTAGAGATCAATAAGCTTTCGCAATTAGGAGATCAATGTAAGTCTCTTACCCGAAACTCTCTAAATATATTTATATTCTTGTGTTCTTTTATTCCCTCCAGTAATGATTGGATAATTGTACGGTGATACTCTTCATATGTAAAAACTTAAAATACATTAATATGTAGTTTTTTGGGGTTATCAAGAATATTCTCAAACCTTAATTAAGTTATATATATATATATATATATATATATATGTGCTCAACAAGACACATATTTCTATATTATTTGAGTTTATTTAGTATTTTACTCTTGGAGTGCTGTCCAAAAAATCACAGTTTGAGTTACTAATTGAGAGAAATATTAGTTGCAAAAACAGTTTGTTAATTGAAGGGAATGCCAATTTTAATTGATAATAGCTTAGCTTCAATTTTTATATGAAAAGTATTGATTTTATATTTAAATATTTTAGATAAATGTAAAAGTATGCAATAATGAATTTTTGTAGTCTAATAATTAGTTGTATAGAAAAAGTGAAAGAGAAGTTTATATACCACTCAAATTCACGTTATATTTCGCTTAAATTTATCATGCTTAAATGGTATATTTCTCTCCACAATGTTTGTGTTCACTCCGCAGAATGACTATATATATGTGTGTGTGTGTATTTTAGAGAATAAAGAAATTCAGATTGTTATTCTCATGAAAATGAATAATATAGATGCTATAAAATATTACCAGACTCATGATGAACAATGGATCAATGAGAATCTTTCTTGGTCACGATTACTTATTTGCCCTCTGAACTCTCGACAATAAAACCTGAATTCTGAAATGGTCCAATTGATCTTTAACTATTATACATACATAATTGACTAATCATAAATGCAATACTTAAAGATACACGAAACACTTGAATAAAATATTATTTTAAGAATTCTTTGGAATTTCATATTTATTAAATTATTTTTAGCAATTTCTAATTTTAAATTATTCATATTTTTACATAGTATAATTTGAGGAAAGCAACTATTTAATTCATAACTTATTGCTTCAGTGTCAATTTTGTCCTCTACTTGTAGTGACAAAATGGTTCTTCAAAAATTTAAAATACTGTTGAATTTCTAAGGGACTATTTTGGCATTACAAATTTGTGGAGGGAGAAATTCGCATTGAGCAAAAACAAATGAGGGACTAAAGTAATATTTTTCTCATAACTTCATATATGCGGATAAATTTTAGGGTGATAAAATTTTAAATTAAATAAGAGATGAGGATGACTTTAAAACTTTAAAACTTTATAGTTAAAATTAAATAAAAATATATATAGTTTCAATTAACCTTAAATATGGATTTAGATATAAAATATCCAAACCAATATGACCAAAATATAATGTTTAATATTTTTAATTTTATTTTGATTCAACAAAAGTGGCAGAGTTATAATAACAGGAGTGTGGCAAGAATTGGTTTTATGGGTGAAGGATTGGGTTCAGAACAAAAAAAATTGGAATCGGAATTTAGAGTTCAGAAATGAATTTAAAATAATGAAAGTTGAAGGACTAAATTTAAACTTGCACTCATATTTGAGGGGAAAAAATAGAAGTTTTAGTTTAGGCTTTTACATAAAATCTCAGGGCTTAAGGGGTCTTTAAGTCATTTTATAGTAAAGTAACTTTTAAAAAATGTTAAGAAAAGCAGTGAGTGTGATGGCCACACAATTAAACTCTCAAAATACAAAGTTTAAAACACAGCAATTTATTTTCTTAAATTATCATAACAACTGGAAATATTATATATCAATTAAAATTAACGATTCAGATCATATATTGTTATAACATTACAAAAGCTAGGAAAAACCCAAATTTTTTTTTATGTTGTTAAAAAAAGTACTGGTATGTGAAATTAAATTCCTTTTCATGGTATTTGGACTAACAATTCTAAATTTAGAGCATACAGTAGCAGTGAGTGAAGTATATATTTCATTAAATTTGTGTGAAGGTCCAAAAGAGAAGTTTTTATAATATTTTGGAGGGAATCTGTAGCTATGAGTTGACAATGACTCAACAATTAAGAGATTTCGGATAAGAGTTTGTTCAATGCATCCTCGCATTCCATTTAACAAATGCCAACCACCATTCGAAAAATAGCTAGTCTAAAATGAATAAAATATTATTTTAGTCATTTATTTATTAGTTAATTTTTTCATTTGATCCTTTGCTTATTAGTTAATTTTCTATTTACCCATTCACTTATCAGTTAATTTTTAATTTAGTACCTTACTTATTGGTTAGTTCTCAATTTATTTTCTCACTTGTCAATTTATTCTCAATGTAATCTCTCTTGTTTAATTTAATTTAAGAAACTAAATGTGTTAATTTAGACTTGGAGAGAAACTAAATTGAAAAAATTTGATAAGAGAAGAACTAAATTGATTATGAAAATAGAAATAAAATTGAGAATCAATTGATAACTAAAGCAAAACTAATCTTACAAGCCTATTTGAATTGACTAAAAGGATAGGTTTTTCAGAAGAATTAATCCTTGATTAATCAAATGTTCTATTGAATTTAATGTACCGTAAGGTTTGTTTTGCTTAATTGATTGTGCCGTTCAGGGAATGATAATATTTAAGGTAATGCACTTCAATCTAACTGATTGGCCATGGTTATTGTTCTGAATGTATTTTTTTTGTTGAAGAACTAAATTTAAACTTAACTCATATTTGAGGGAGAAAAATAGGAGTTTTGGCATGTTCTATAAACTATAAATCCAATTCATTCTGGTCTTTTTTTTTTTTTAAATCATATTTAAAGCCGAAAACCAAAAGTGGTCTTTACATAAAATCTAAGGACTTAAGGGGTCTTTAAGTCATTTTATAGCAAAATAACTATATAAAAAAAAAAGAGTAAAGAAAAATAGTGATTCATATGTAGTGACTCACAAGTCACAAATCTAAACAAAGATATATATATGGTACATAACATTTAACACGTGTTCCTTAATTATGTGAACTGTAACAATAAGGTATGATGGCGTTACAGTTTTACACACACATACATACATATATATATATATATATATATATATATATATTTAAAGCACATCCATTCATTTTCTTAGTTTATTATAAAAACTGAAAATATTATATATAAATTAAAATTAACTATTAAAATCATTTATGTTTAGAGCATTGCAAAAGCTAGGAAAAAACCCAATCTCTTTTATATATTGTTAGAAAAAGTACTCGTATGTGAAATTAAATTCCCCTTTCATAGCATTCTCGTTGATAAAGAATTCAAATTAAATCAACGTATGTCCTAATTACAGTTTACAGACAAAGCATGCCAACAACTCCTTTGAAAAATATGTAGCCTAAATTATTGGTCTCTTATAGGTTAATTCTGTTCCCCACTTATTATTTAGTTTTTAATTTAGTCAGTCACATATTTTCATTTATAATATGGTTTCTAATTTATTAATTCATTTTCAACATGGTCACTCTTATATATTTTAGACTATGGGACTAAATTTTTGGTCAAAAATAAAAGGAACTAAATATGTTAACTTTAATATTAGTGAGGGACCAAATTGATAATTAATTGATAAATTAATAATAATAATAATTAGTGAAAAACAAAATTGAGAATCACCATATTAATATTTTACTTCACCTTAAATAATCCCTAATATTAATTTCAATATGTACCATGAATGATCACCTATTTATACTTCACATGTTAAATATCTTACACACCGTACACCTAAACTTAAATGGGTGAACCAAAATAATCATCATCGCGTTGATTCAAATAAACAAAAACAAATTAAAATCAATATGTAAATTATCTAAATCATCTCTGATTATTGCTTTTAAGAAAAATGGGTTGGCAAACTTTCTCGCACAAGAAAATTATGTATATAAATATTATATAATAAAGGATTCATTATATTCATTGAACCCAATAATAGATCTACAGATGAAAAGTGATTTTCTGTAAGAAACATGTGATTACTTGGGAACACAGCATATGCTTTAATTTAAAATAAATAATTGGTGACACAAGAGTACTTTTTCCTAACGCGATATATGATTGTAAAAAACTTCATGATTGTCAATCAAATTTTACAAACCGAGCTAGCCTTAGTTTTCTAACATACTATAAAGTATGTATTTTTAAGATGTTAATATTAATTGATATAGATTGTTTTTATTATTTGTGAGAAATTATTAAAAAATATTGTTTTTAAAAATATTTAAATATAAAATAATGTTTTTATAATAATAATAATAATTTGAGTGCAGCTGCCGCGGTACTATTTCTCTAAATATATATGTCACGACTTAAGTCGGTAGGACGTGATCGGTACGGGAATAAGGTGTCCTTCGTCCTCATGAACTCGTTGAAATCCTCATAATAACATAACTTATATATGTTTACATTGAACAAGTATAGATGTCATAACTTTCCATCCAGACATTGTTTGACACACAATAATAATTCATCATACATTTAGCCTATATACAAGAAAGCGATTGAACTGAAATGTAAAAATAAGGAAAGACATAGCTCTAGCAGTAAGCTAGGCTCACCAAGGAATTAATCACCAATATTAAAATTTCGAAGGTGGATGTTCTAGATCAACATTGGAATCTGTAAAATGTTAAATAATGGGATGAGTGAAAACTCAGTAAGCAAATAATTCTAATATTGCAAAAAATGGAACAAACTTACTATGGTACATCTTTTGAAATTTAAAACCAAATATTATACAATTATAATTTAGAAATATCAAACAGAGAATAATCAATATTAATAGAGTGCGTTTGGGAATATCTTATAGAACCAGTCACAATTACATAATATAGAGCTGGCCCAAAGCTAGTGATAATAGATCAAAACTGATACTCTTTCAGTGGTAGGCTCTGAATAAATATCATAATAGCCCTTGGTCTCAAACAAAATATGGTGGTAAGGGTATAATACACAACCTTATCATATTACCAATTACAGTGCACTATGGCTAACATTTATTGTTGTTAGCTACAGGGTTATCTTTTGGAAACATTCCTAATAATTAGAAACAAATGAATATCTATGAACAGATATCGAAAATTTCAAAATTGTATTACTTCAGAGTTTAAATTTCAATATTTCTAATAATTCAAAATTAAAATTTATAATTCTAAATAATATTTTACATAATTAGGATAATTTACTCACCTGAAATGAGTATATCAACCTCCTTTTATCCTTGATTATAATTCCTTTATTGACAATTTCTCTAGTCACCTAAAACTTTAAATAAAATACTCTTAATATTCAATCCTCATAAATAATTTAATTATTTGTTTTTGACGCAAACCTAATTAATTATTTCTTATTTACCTTTATCCAATTTACCTACTTCTTTACTAAATTTTTTGTTGAAAATTTAAATTTATGCTCCACTTTCTTAAATAATACTTTAAAATACTTATGACCTATATTTCATTTTATTATTCTTATTATCATTACTATTACTATTATCATTATTATTATTATTATTATTATTATCATTAATATTACTATTATCATTATTATTATTATTATTATTATTATTATTATTTTATTCAATTATTCCATTATGCACTTATTAAATTTCTAACACCTACCATAACATAAGTTTCACTTAAGGGTCATCAAATAAATTTCAAATTTTCCATTTAACCTCAAATAATATTTATTGTTATCCAATCAAGCTAAACTAATTTTCTCCTTCTAATTTCCTTCCTTTTTCTTCATGAAAAACCTAGGAAAAATTACAAAAAATTTGAAATTTGTTCTAAAATTCAAACTAAAATTTCTAAATATTCTAAATCACTCCTTAGATGCATAAAAAAATTTTAAGAAGTCCTAGGAACACAAATTTCATTAAATTCCCAAATTGCCCCTAGACCCCTAAATTGGGTTTTTTCAATCTGAAAGCCAAAGTTCATAATTGTTCAATGATTTTAAGGGAGAAAGGTGTGAAATTCACCTATGAACTGTGATCCCAACTCAATTTAGTGGGATTGCACCGAATTAAGCTCAATTTTATCACTTTCTCACATGAATAGTACTAAAATTGGGGTTTCTTCAATCTGAGACAAATTGGACCAAATTGATTAGTGAACATGAGGGAGAATGGTGTGAAAATATTGTAGAAAGTGAAGCCCTATGCTTATTTGGATTAAAAATGCACCAATTTGGAGAATTTTGAGCTCGAATTTTTGCCCCTTTCCAGACCGTTGGATTGTTCAAGATTTTCGGCCACCTGGAACTCATCGTTGGTGCTTCTTGGGTCGGTGGAGATGCTGGGATGCCGGTCAACCTCTTGTGGTGGTTGGACGGTGGCCACAGTGGTTGGAAGTTGATAGAACATTGAGCACCAAGGTTGTCAAACTCACGAGTCTAGGCAAAATCATTTGAGGAAGGTTAATTTGTAACATAAAATAGTAAGAGTTTACCTATAATAAGAAATAATTATTAAAATATGCAATTACATAGTTAAAATCAAGATTTTAAAATTTAGACTAATAACTAAAACTACTGAAGGCAATGATTAATAGTTTATTAGTTTGATTATAGTTGAATAAGTGATAATTAAATATAGATATTTTAAAAAAATTTATATATTTAAATTTAAATATAATAACTACTAATAATCAAATACTAGTAATTTTAATTTGAATTAAAATGATTTATAGAGTAATAAATATAATTATTAAAGATTACTTTGTCAAAATAGGTAAAAAAGATAATAATAGATAAGTTTTCAAGCCATAACTAATGAAAAGTTCAAAAATAAAATTTCTAAAAAAAAAACCAACAATAAATATATATATATAATACATTAAAAATGATAAACATGAAGTTTTTATTAGTTATGTGGTAATGGGTGATGAAGTTATTCCTAGGTGTTTGGGTTCAAGTCCAAGGAGATGTATTTTTTGAAACTAAGGAAATGAAGTGCAAATATATATAATACATTGCACACATATGATAGAAGACAATGTTAGCTTGGTGGAGAAGCACATGCATTGCTGCTTGGAGGTCCCTGGTTTAAGTCTTGGAGCAACTTGTTTTTTGAAAGTAATGCCATTGAGCCAACTCACTTGAAATGGTCTCAACTTGCTTAGTCAGCAACTGAGTTGACTCAAAATTTCTACCTAGAAACGCAAACTCGTGAGTCAACTCGTGTGTGAAAAGTATAACTAGGTATCAAGATAATATGAGTGGAAGTAGTAAGTATAATTATGGTGTTAGTTTAATTAAGTGGGTTAATAAAATGATATTATTGGAAATAATTGGGATAATAATTTAATTAAAGTGGGATAGTGAGCATAAGTGGGTGTTTAAAATAATTATGTGAGGATAAAAGATGTGATTATTGTGATAAAATATTTTTAGTGGGAATATTAGGAATGATTTGGGTGATAAAATATTTATGATGGGGATAAATATATTTTATTAATTCTTTATAGGGGTATTACAATATAAATGTTTTTATTTCAAATGCAATTTGATCTTAAAGTAAATTTTCCGGCAAACTTTGTTTAACTTTCTTAATAATTAAGTGAATAACAAATCTCATTCATCCTATTTAGCTAGTCAGAGGATTTTCAATCTAAATCTTCTACAATTAGGTAGAGAAATGAATAGGTGTAATTGAAGAGAAAAAGACAATGCACAATTGAATTATTCTATTGTTTAAAATAGCAATTCTGTATGGCTGTTACTGAATGTTAGCAGTTAGCAGTGAGGACAGCCACAGATCTCTCTTTATAGAAAATAGAAATGCTCAAATGCATATATATATATAATATGTTCTGAATTCTCTCTTGATCAGGCATTTTTTTTGGTTTTTTTGTTTTCTGCATGATTTAATCTGCAAAAGTGCTTTCCCACGAGTAATATTGAATTATTGATTGAATCAGTACGCACAATTGAATTATTGCGGGGTTATTGGAGCAGGATTAATTATATATATATATATATATATATATATATACATATATAACCATAAAATTAATAGGTAATTGTTTGTATTAGGTTTTACATGTTTTTATTGGAGACTAATTATATATTTTGAATAAATTCTCTTCATTAGTAACCAAAGTATGTTTTCATGTATTTCATAGTTTAACGTGTTTAATTGCAAAATTTGATGAAACTCAATTGATTTTACCTTATTTCGGTGTTTTTAATTTTTAGAAGTTTTCACAAGAAAGGAGAAAAGATGAAGAACACTGAAGAATGATTTGAAGGTTTTCAAGGACTTTTGAAACGTTTAGAAGCATCATTGGAGAGACTAAATTCTATGGGTACAGAGAAGTTTTGAGGATGTGGGAGTAGTTAGTAGACACGTGATCCCCATTTTGGGTGCCTAGAGGCGAGGTGGGACCTATTTCAAAAAAATTGTAAGACAATGCGTTTTAGAATTTAAAAACAATTTAAGTTAAAGGGCTAATTTGTAAGGACATTATTTGACTTACTATAATATTTTAATTCATAATATCTATTTTTACTGGTATTTGAGTTTTAGACTACTTGGATGAGTGTAAAGAACTCTACTAGTAAACTACTCCTCATTACTACTTATTTACAATTAAAATTTTATGTGTCTCTAGTCCTTAAAAAAATAATATGTTGAGTTTTTCTTATTATTATTTTAATTAAAAAATGATATGTCAAACATTTACTATGTTATCGATACTTTACTGTGATTCTAAATGTAGTCCCTTGTTTACTTTTATTTTTAATTTAGTTCTTCACTTATTAGTTTATTCTCAATGTAGTCTTTCTTATTTAATTAGACTAAGAAACTAAATGTGTTAAGTTTAAGATTAGTGAGGAACTAAATTGAGAAGATGGATTAAAATAATATTTTACTCAACATAAAATAATTTCTATTATTAATTTCAATATGTGTGTGCCATGAATCATCACGTAATTATACTTCACATGTTAAATATCTTACACAAGTAAAACCCAAAAAGTAAACCAAAATTATCATAACCAATTTGATTCAAATAAACAAAATAATGATTAATATGAATCACAATTGAATTGGGTAAATTTCTGTCATGACATGAGCTGGTAGGGCATGACCAATACGAGGATGAGGTGTCCTTCATCCTTGTCCTCATAATGGCAAAACTTATATAAATTCAAATTAAATAGCATGAGTCTCATAATACTCCATACTGACGTTTTCTGATATACCATAGTAATACATCAAATATCTAGCTTGTATACAAAGAAGCGACTGAACGGAATCATAATAATAATAAAAGACATAGCTCTAGCAGTAGGCTAGGCTTACCAAGATTAAAATTCCAAAGGTGAATGTTCTGGAATGATGCTGATACATGAAAAATGTTAAATAATAGGGTGAGTGAAAACTCAGTTAGCAAGTAATTCTAATATTGGAAAAATTAAGGCAAACTTACGGTGGTACATCATTCGAAATTTAAAACCAGAAATCATACAAACATAATTAAGTAATATTGAATAGAGAAAAATCATCAACACAATGTATTTTGGGAATCTCCTATAGAACCAGTCATAATTATAGAGTAAAAAGCTAGCCAATGCTAGTGATTACAGATAGAAATAGATACTCATTCCGTCATAAACTCTGAGTAGATATCATAATGAATCTCAACCTCAAGCAAAATATGGTGGTAAGGGTATCATACCAACCTTATCAAAATACCAATCGTACTACACTACAACTAACGTCAACTGTCGTTAGCTACAAAGTTTTATTTTCGACATATTCCCAATATTTCATAGACAAATAATTATCCATGTACTGATATTAGAAATTTCAAAATTGTACCACTTTAGAAATTAGATTTTGGTATTTCTAATAATTCAATACTCAAAATCATCATGAATAATTTAAAATAATATTTTACATAATTAGGATTATCTACTTACTTAAGAGGAGTATACCAAACTTTTCCTATCATTGACTACAATTCCTTTGCTGACAATTTTCTAACTACCTAAAACATTAAATAAAATAATCTTAACATCCAGTCCTCATAATTAATTTAATTATTTGAATTTTTCACATAGCTAATTAATTTTTCTTTATTCACCTTTATCCATTTTACCTATTTCTTTACTAATTATTTGGAAATTAAATTTATGAGCCACTTAAAGAATACTTTAAAACTCTTATAACCTATATTTCATTTTATTATTCTTATTATCATTATTATTACTATTATCATTATTATTATTATTATTATTATCATTACTATTATTATAATAGTTATTATTATTATTATTATTCAATTATTCCATTATACACTTATTAAATTTCTAACATCTACCATAACACAAATTTTACTTAAGGGTCATCTAATAAATTCTAAATTTTCCATTTAACCTGAAACAATATTTATTGTTATACAATCAAGCCATTCTAAATTTTCCTTCTAATGTCCTTCTTTTTCTTCATGAAAAAACTAGAAAAATTACTAAAAATTCAAATTTTGTTCTAAAATTCAAGCTAAAATTTTTAAAAATTCTAAATCACTCCCTAGATGCATAAAAAAAAAATTTAAGAAGTCCTATGAACATAAATTTCACTAAATTTTGAAATTACCCTTATACCCCTAAATTGGAGCTTTTCAATCCATAAGCCAAATTACATAATTGATTAGTGATTTCAAGGATGAAAGGTGTGAAATTCACCTTTGAAGTATAATCCTAACTCAATTTGAAGCAAACGATCCCAATTGAGCTTAAATTCGTCTCTTTTTTCTAATAAATAGTGTCGAAATTAGGGTTCTTCGATTTTGAGCACATTGGACCAAATTGATTAGTGTAAATGAGAGAGAAAGATGCGAAATCACTACAGAAAAGTGAAAGCCCTATTATTAATTGGATTAAAAAGGCACCAATTTCGCAATTTTAGAGCTCAAATTCTTGAACCCTAGAGCCACATGAAAATTTGAAAAATTCTTGCTATGTGGCAGCCAGTGATGGTTGCTGAGGAGTCGACAGGGTTACTGTGGCTAAGAGGAGTTGTTGGACCCTTCACGATGGCCGAAACAACATCGGTGCCCGGTGGGGATATTTGCACAATGACATAAATGGGCTATGCAATTTTTTGGTAGCTTCTGGTGATGGGGTGGCTGTTAGTGGTAGGGGATGGGCTGGAAATTTTATTGGTGAGTCATTGATAATCGTTGACGATGGTGAGGTGGCTGCTGGATGGAGGAACTAGAAATTCCGTACCAAGCAGAGAAGAAAAACTTGTAGGAATGGAGGAATGAGTACCTAATGTATTATTTGCAAATGATTTGAGGATATTAGGTGGATGTTAGTTGCATAATTAGGCAATAATATGGGTTAGGAGGAGTTAGTAGACATAATTGAAAATTTTAAAATATTTTAAATGGAATTTTTTGTATCAAATCAAAATTTTCCTCACAGATACTTGGTTACCATACTTAGTTAAGTTACAAGTGTTAGAAATGTACAGGATGAGACTTAGATACTGACTTTGGTTATAATCTCAGATAAAATTTTATATACAACTATATTTGTTTTTGACTGAGTTCTCTTTTTAAGTGTTACTTTTTTTTTATGGGTGTTACAATTTCACTGGACGAATTTTGTACAACTCAACCCACATGGTATACGATGAATGCCCCTAAGATTAATTGTTGCCTACCTGAGTTGCCTAATAGGGTAGGATTTTCAGAAGAATTAAACCATGATTAATAAATTATTCTATTGAGTTTAACGCACGATAGAGTTAGTTTTACTTAATTGATTGTATCGCTTAGGGAATGATAATATCTAAGGTAGTGTGGACATCAACCTAACTGATTGGCTATGGCACTTGATGAGAGCAATGCTTGATGATTCAGTTATATAGTTTTTATAAACTATATATCCACGTCTTCTTTCCAATCATATTTAAAGCCGAAAATTAAAAGTGGTCTTTTACATAAAATCTCAGTGACTCACATATCCAAACAAAGGTACATAACATTTAACACATGTTCCTTAATCATTTGACCTGTGAAAATATGCATGATTTGGAAAAATTACACACACACAGTGGCAGAGCGTATTAGTGGGGGTGAAATTTTTTTATATTTTATTTTAAAAATTTATTTTAATATTATTTTTTAAATTAAAGTTTTTTAACTATTGAATTAAATTACAATATCATCATTTTATCTTTCTTAAATTTAAAATAAAGTTTAAATTTAAATAAGTATTGTACTAAATGTTATTTCTATATTAATATTAGCTTCATACCTAAATACCCATGAATACATTTCAATTTACCTACTTACGCCAAAAGAAAATATTATTATTTAATAGCATCATGACAATTAAATAAATAATTCCAATGAACAAGTTGAAGGGAAAAAATTATTTGTTGAAGTATAAAAATATATAATTGTCAATTTGCAAGAAAAAAGAATATATTTATACAGCGATATAAATATTATTTTATCTAACAACATTTTAAGAATTTATAATATTTTTAAGGACAACTGTTCATGTCCTACCTAAAATAACGTTGACCTTTGAATTTAATTTTGTCCTACACACTTATCATAAAATTACTATTTACATAAGAGTATTAAAAGTATGCATATATTAAATAAAAATTATATACATAATACATGTGTTGGTCTAATAGGTTGAAATTAAAATACCAATTAATTAGAAATAATATGATTCAATCATTTAAAATTTGTGTATAATTCTAGTGTATTCAAACATAAAAAATATGTGGAGGTATAAAATTATAACTTAATTCCCAATACATCAAATTTAAAAAATTGAGTGAGGGCCATGTGCCTTCACTCACGATAATGTGGCTCCGCCCTTCACACACACACACACACACATATATATATATAGACACATATACAAACATACATATATATATATATATATATATATATATATATATATATGTATGTATGTATTAGAACATTGCAGAAGCTAGGAAAAAACCCAAACTGTTAGAAAAAGTACTCGTATGTGAAATTAAATTCCTTTTACATGGAGTTTATATTAAATTATTCTAAATTAGGGCATACGGTAGCATTAAGTGTTATATTACTCATTAATTTATGTAAAGGTCGGAGAGAGAATGGAATAGTATATATAATATTTTGGAGGAAATTTGTAGCTATCAGTTGACAAAGACTCAACAATAAACAAATTTTTTTTTCAATCATAGCTTGTTTTATGCATGTTCTAATTTCAGTATTCCGACAAAGCATGCCAACGATCCTTTTGAAAAAAAGCAAGCCTAGAATGATTAAAACATTTTATTAGTCTCTGAAATAATTAATTATTGGTTTCGCGTATTACCAAATTTTCAATTTAGTCTTTTACATATTTTCATTTTTAATATAGTTTCTCACTTATTTATTCATTCTCAATATAGTTGCTTTTATTCTCAACATGGTTGGCCAAAAGCGAAGGGACTAAATATATCAACTTTAATATTAGTGAAGAACCAAATTAATAATCAATTGATAAATTAATAATGAAAATTAGTGAGGAACAAAATTGAAAATGGACACAATATTATTTACTCAGCCTTTAATATCCCCAATATAAATTTCAATATGTACCGTGAACGATCACCTAATTATACTTCACATGTTAAATATCTTACTCAACCTAAACTTAAATGAGTGAACCAAATAATCATCATCGCTTTGATTCATGTATACTAAATAAATTAAAATCAATATGTGAATTATCTAAATCACCTCTGATTATTGCATTTAAGAAAAAATGGTTGGCAAACTTTCTAGCACAAGAAAATTATGTATATGGATATTATATAATAAAGGATTAATTATTTTCAATGAACCCAATAATAGATGTAGGAGATGAGAAGTGATTATGTGTAAGAAACATGTGATTACTTGGGAACACAGCATATACTTTAACTTAGAATAAATAATTAGTGACACAAGAGTACTTTTTCCTAACACTATGTATGAAAGGGTCTGGGTTTTGAAATCACCATATGTTATCAACCAAGCTACCAAAAATTTCATGATCGTCAATCAAATTTTACAAACCGAGCTGGTCTTAGTCTTCTAAAATATTAAAAAATATGTATTGTTATATGCTAATATTAATTTATATAGACTGTTTCTATTATTTGAGAGAAATAAAAAAAACAAATAATGCATTTTAAAATATTGATATACATTGTTTTTATTCACGTCTTAGAGCTTCCACTACATTGGAGGACCTCAAGACTGGAAGCTCAAATGTTTATCAATGTTAGGGATCCGGTATCGTTACAGTAGCATTGATCTGACAGCCTAATATTAAATAATTGCATAAATTTGATAGTTCATAATTAAAAAAGAATTACTGATTTTCATAATTTTTTAAAATTTAATCTGAAAATTACAGACATTTCAAAAACTTAATCCCACTGATAAAAATTATTTAACCATGGTTGCAGTTAGATCATCGACAGAGTATCTGGATGGGTTGGTGTTATGAATTTGGGTGGGCCTAGTAATTAGAAGGAAAGAAGGGGGGAGTTAGTAGGGTCTCACATTTATATTGGGCTAGTGGAGATAGATACTCTGGATGGAAGAGAGGAACAAATTCTGATGAGGCGAAAGGGTCCAACTTTAGTGGTAACAAAGTGAAAGTTGAGGAAGAGAATTTTTTGAAAAAGTGGGTTCATACTTGCAAGTTGCTAACTCCTTCAAAAAGTGAAACTGAGTTCCACATATGTTGTTTCTAGTGGGTCATGGAAGGATGTTTGGTAGTTGAGGATTCCTCCTAAGATTAAACATTTTGTTTGTAGAGCTTCATCCAGGGCAATGGCAACTAGAAAGGCTCTTTATAAGGGAAAGTGTGATGAGAAGCCGCTTTGTCTCACTTATAGAAAGAAACTAGAAACTATAGAGCATTTGCTGTTGCTTTGTCCTTGGATTGAAAGGGTTTGATTTGGTTATCAACTATCTATTTTTGTTGATATTGAAAAATTGACAAGGTTGGATAGTTGGGGCCTAAATTATTTGAAGTGGAGGATGGCCTTCATGAGTTTCGCTGAGCAATAGTAGCTTGTGTGTTGTTGCTAAAGGCGACAAGCTTATCAAACTCATAAAAGGGAGGTAAACTTATAATATAACCATTGAAGTATATGATTGTACAATTAAAAACAATATACAACCAAAAAAGTTTATTTAAATGATGCTAGTTAATCAAGGACTAATAATTAGTTAAAATAATAATTAAACGTATGTTTGTCTTTAAAGAAGAAAAAAATTTGTTGAATGTGGTTTTTATGCATATCTTGACCACACAAGTGGTGCCATGAGATTGAAAAACATATCTTAATATAATGTTAACAAATTTTATTTTTATGGGGTGACAAAAAATAATTACAAGAAAGAAAAGGTGGGGTTAGACATATTTAAAAGTGCAATTTCATGTGACCTAATAGAGCAGAGGAGACAACTAATATCTTTACTAATGATAGCCATAGTGGGTAGTCCTCTGGATCAGATGGTAGAGCAGCTGAGTTTTGGTGGAAAGGAATTGAAGATTGAAGGAAGTTGAGGATACCCAATTAAGCTGAGTTATCCAAAGAATCAATATTTGAATGGCAATGAGGGAAAGGGTAGTGGAATTATGAGTACATTGTGATGTCCAATTCCAATACATGAAAGTGCTTCTTCCATTAAAGATGATCTTGAAAGCAAAGCTTAATCTTTAGAGTCTAGGGATTTTCATATGCTTTTTATAAATAATACACTAGCCTTGAACATTAGGATATCTAGTAAGGATAGCAGGCGGAGTCCTACGATGAGCTTTTCTTTTAAAAACCTGAAGTTGAAAAGTACAGGCACTTCGAAAAAAGAACTGAATACTTTTTAATTCCATAGTAGGGTCAACTAGAGCTCCTTAATGAGGAGTTATATTCCTAGTTCTCCAAATAATGTAAAGACTTATAAGAATCCAATGCCTGCGAGATTTAAGTGCTTTCAAGTGATTTTTATAGTGATGGAACTAAGATTGATGCCAAAGGATGATATTAACATCATTGAAGTGATTAACCGAAATGCCTAAAGGGGAGGCAAACCAGATGGCTTTGACAAAGGGGCAAGTGAGAAAGAAAAGATTAATTGATTCCCGTTCATTTAACAGGGAGGGTAGATGGAATCACTTGAATATGATGACTCTTGAGGATATCTCCAAGGGGGGAAGATTCAGTTAGAAGTCTCCAACTGAAGGTAATAATCCTTAGTGGAAGTCACAAGGCCCAAACTCTTTCCAACATGAAAAATGATAATGGACATTGGTTCAGGAGTTCAAAAGCAGAAGATCAAACCATTCTTGGTGTTATAGAAGCCTAAGGAACAACCATTCCAAATCAAAGTATCACTCTTACCATTGTGCTTTTTTTGACAAAGCTTATTCCAACCAAGCATATGTATGTTAGGATGGTACTTATTTTGACCCTAAAAGAACTTGGCCTCTAAGGAATCAATTCAAGTACAATGCAGTTGATTCAAATTGATATAGGAGAGATGATAGACTATAGAGGAATTAATAACCAATAAAATAAGTGTCATGTGGCCAACTAAGTTTGGATTTCCCATATTGAACTTTAGACTTAATTTTTTCTACAATATTATCCATGATGATCTTCTTATCACGACCAACATCAATCCAAGTTGCTAAAAACATGCCAAATCATCTATATAACTTAACTCAAAATCCACTGTACAAGAACTTCTTAAAAATATGTGTGGTGTTAGGACTAAAAGCAATAATGGATCTGTGTTTGTTAATCTTAAGATCAGATAACTTACAATAGTAGGCAAGGATCTCTTAAACAATGCAACAAGTGGAAGCTTCACCTTTGAAGGAAAGAGTTGTATCATTTGCATACATTAAGTGCGAGATAGGACAAGAAAATTTGCTGATTTTGAAATGTTTCTAAAGATTCTTTTCTTTGGCCTCGATAATCATTTGCATAAACAAAGAATAAATATATAGGGTGAAAGAGGATTTCCTTATTTGATTCCTAGAGAAAGCCAGAAAGTTTGTGAAGGACTACCATTAAGGATTACTTGGTAGCTGACCGTAGAAATACATAGCATGATGATTTGAATCCAAATCCATGGGAGCTCTATTTTTATCAAAACAACTTGAATAAACTCCCATGAAACTTAGTCAAAAGCCTTTACAAGATCAAGTTTCAGTGCACACCATTTATCTTTTTTTCCCTTTTGTATTTTGAATTTCGTGGCCAAGATGATGTTATCAATAATGAGCCAACCCTTGAGAAATGCACTCTGATAAAGTGCAATAAGGTCATTATGGATTAACTTAAGCTTATTGTAAATAACTTTTGAGATAATCATATAAGCCACATTACATGGGCTAATAGGCTAGTAATCATGGAAAGTTTGAGGATGTTTAATTTTTGGAATAAAACAAATGAAAGTGTGATTCATGCTTTTTTGAAAAAGGCCACTAGAAAAAAACATATTTAACTGTACAAAAGACATCATGTTCTACAATGTCCCAAAATTGTTGAAAAAAGGCCTTTGAAACTCGTCAAGACCAGGGGCATTATTAGGTTTGAGTTCAAAAGTAGTTGTTTTAATTTTTGCATAAGAAATATCAGCATTGAGAATGCGTAAATGCTTAGAGTTAAAGATAGCGAGATTAAGGTTATCAAGGGAGGAAGCCTATAGGCACTCATTAAGGTCTGAAGAATGGGAATATATTATTTAATAGTAGCTAGTGGCTTCCTTTCAATAAGACTATGTCTTCCAATCACTATTCTCATTTTTTATTTGAGCAATTAAGGAGTGAGCTTGAGGCTTAAAGACCAAAGTATGGAAATACTTACTATTACAATCACCATTGAAGAGACAAGTCTATCTAGCCTTTTGAGACCAAAGTGATTCCTCAAAGTCATAAAAAAAATTCTAATTCCTCACAAAGGGATATTTATCTTATCAGGGAGTAAGATGTTGTTTTGAACTTCTTGTAGTGCTTCCTCTATGAACTTGATTTTTGAGGGGATTTTGCCAATTTTAGATTTATTCCAATAGTTCAGAGTAATCAAGTCTTAAAGAGTTTGGAATAGAGTACAAAACTGGGAGAACCTATTATAGATTTCTTCCAAGTATCGTTAACCAGGGATTTACATTCTTCAAAATGAAACCAAACAAAATGTTAACCATGCCTATTATTAGTCGAAGCAAACTAGTGACCCTTAGGGAGAATATCAACGTGGCGACAGTCTTTTACCAGATTCTAGAAATCAAAAGCCCCTGTCATTTTGGAGTTATAATTGTCTTTATCTCTCATTCTGTAAACTTGATTAAAGTCCACAATAAGCAGCCAAGGACCATTAATAAAATTAGAAGAGTTTTTAATCCAATCCCATAAGATTGGTCTATTTTCAAATTTAGGAACCTAGACTTAAAAGTGACAAAACATATTGAATTCTGGTTCTTAGAGGGAAAGGGGATATGAAGCCAATTCTTAGTGAGATCTAAGCCAGTGTAATGAGTGTCCTTTTTTCAAGCCAAAATTGTACTTTTTTTTTTCCATATTAGTACCATTAGAATAAAGATAACCAAAAGACTTTATTTTATTAGCAATTGTTTATATAGGGACTTTGGTCTCTATTAAAAGTCATAACCTGGGGCAGTATTTACATAGTAGGATCCAAAAGCATTGAACTGCCATGGTTTTTCCTAAACCACAACTGTTCCAACATAGGAACGTCATGGAGGTCGGGAAAGCTTTAAGTTGGTTGCCTCTTAGACCCTTTCAAGACCAGTAACATCTTCATGTAATTCTTTACTAACTTCAAGCATCATATGTAGGTTAACTGCAGTAGAAATTTTTATTTTTTTTCCATATATTAGGGTGCAAAAGTACAATAGATTTATGCTTTCTAGCATGAGAGTTGGATTCCATAAATGATGGATAATTATGTTGCAGGAACATACCACTGTGATGACGATATATTGGAAGGATCAGTAAAATATCATTAAAAAGGGCGTTATTGTCCCAAAGCCAATGATATGCCCAAGTTGTTTCTTTGTATTTGCAAGCATAGGAAGAAAGCTAGAAATTAATTCCTAAGTGCATGAGTGTAGTATTACTAACGATGCAGAGAAACAATTTAGAGCATAAAAAGTTAATAAAAAAGGTCTAAATAGTTTACTCAAGATTTGTTTGGATGAAGTTGAGAAATAGATTTAACCAAGAGATATTATTAGTTGAAGCATAAATACATGGCCAAGCTTGCTATGAGAAGGACATATTATCCTTAATCCTAGCTTTGAGCTTAATGCTATCCCAATAATCTTCCTTTAGCTTAAATAACATTTCCTAACCAACTAAGAATTGATTTTGTAGATGTTTTATTAGATAGAGTAGCCATGTCATCATATATACTGCAAGAGGACAATTGAAACGCAAGAAGGAAGAGATTTTGCTTGATGTATTTGGGATAGGATCACCTAGAGGTTATCGGTCAAAGATTCTAGAATTGAAATGAGAGTGATATGGCATGTGTTGAGTGGCTTGGCTATCTTGATGATCCTTACAGGCAAAATTCTATTATGAAAGACTTGTATCTTCCATGAACAACCCAATTTTGTCACTTGAAACATGGGAGTCAAGGCAAGGTGATTGGTCCATCATGATAAAATAATTCTTAAGTGTCAAAGGATCTTCCTCTAAGATATGATCAAAATCAGATAGGTTACTTGAATATCTCGTTGAGAGAGATTCCATTTTTTCATTAATGAAATTAAAGGGTTGAGACAAGTTAGCATTAGAGGAATGTAAAGATTCTAAATCTCTGCCATGCAAAAAATATAAACCACCATTAGGGGAAATATTCCAATGCTCAATGGTTGTTTGCCTGGAGTTGCATTTTTTATGGAATGCCACAGTGTGATTAAGAACCATATGGTATCTCAAGTCTATAACAAGATCCAAAATGCAGTGCTCGAACGCCACATTGAGAATTATGATTTCTTTAAATTGTGGCTCTCTCCCTCAAAACACACACTCTCATACTCTACCACTCCCTTTGAGCACTGTCTTTGGCATTTCTCCCTTTCACTACACTCACATTTCATGGTAGTTTGCTTAAATTTGGGTGAAATCTCCAGGTATGAACCCTAACCCTTTTTCTCTCAGATAACATGTGTTTTCTTCAATCAAAGCAGCCGATTTCTTATAGTTATTTGGTTGATTTGATACAATTTATTGTTTATTATGGACTCTTAACAACTTTTGCATATTTAAGTGAAGAAACTTAATGATTTCAACGAAGATTTAGGAAATAGTTGCTAGATTTGAGAACCCTAGGTCTAAAGAAAATATTCTAAACTAACTTAGGCATTTGTGTTAGAATTTCTACCCTAGAATCAAGATTATAAGCTTTATTACATGATTTAATCTGTTCGTTCTAATCATGGTAGTTAAATATGCTTCATATAGGACCCTATGATTGAATACCTTGTGGGGATACGACTCTTGGGCTTTGAGCACATCTAATTACACTGTTAGATATTTACATAATGCTTAACATCATTACTTGATTTAATTGGTTCATTTTGATCTTGGTGGTTGAATATGCTTTATAGGGAAACCTTATAATTGAATATCTATAGTGGACATTGCTTCATGGGTTTTAGCAACACTAACTTTAACCACATTTGATTGTAGGCATCATGGCACCTAAAAGGAAGCAATGAGGAGAATCTAGCCAGCCTATGGATGATTCTTGTTTTTCCTTCCATGATGCCATGCACTAGTTCCAGCCCATCATTGTTAATAAGAAGCTAGTCAAAAAGGGAGGAATTAGGGTGGATGGTGACATTGACACACCCATTGGGGATGAAATATGGTGACAGGACTGGGAACAATTCTGCAAACAACTAGCTGGTGCGATCCTCCCTATAGTGCAAGAATTTTATACTAACCTACTCAATCTTATTTGCTTTGACATGCTAATTAGGGGAAAGAAGTGCCAGTTGGAGGAGATGAGATCAACAAACTGTTTGGCCTCCCCAACAATTAAAATGATGGGTATGCTCAGCTTCTACAAGAAAGGATGGACTTAGAAGAGCTAGGGCAACACCTATGCAATAGGGATCCCCAATGGGTGATCAAGAAGGAGAAGCACATGCGCTTTAGTGCCAATTACCTAGCCTTGGAAAACCACTTTTAGTTTAAATTCATCACTTCAAGGATCTCCCCCACCTAACACATTAGTGAGAACACCATAGTTTGAGTCATCCTTCTATATGCCATAGTCATTGGCCAATCTTTCAATGTGAGGGCCTACATCATCCATGGAATGTTGCAGGTGTACACCAATGTCAAGGACAGTCTATTGTATCCTCTATTATCACTAAAATGTGCAAGTACATAGGTGTCAAATGGGAGCAAGGAGAAGAGGTACTGATGCCTTGCACAGAGCTAAATGTGTTTGGCCTGCAAAACAGGAGACGCCAGTATGAGGGGCAACCAGTTGTCTTGAGACCTCACGCCATAGTAGCCCCCAACTTTTCATGGCTTACCATGGGCAAAAGGATAGCCAAACTAGGGCGCTTCAATGAGTATAAGATGTAGTGCAATCTAGCCATAAGTGAGTTCCTCTGAGCCATGGCTGCATTTTTGGGCATGCCACCTGATATGACGCTTGTATGGCCCATGCTCCCTCTAAGTTCCAACATTTGATGGGGCTGTCCATAAGCACCTATGCCAGAACAAACATGGAGGAGGAGAATTCTGGGGAGGAAGATTCTAAAAAGATCAAGGACGATGATGAGCTAGACCTCTAGATAGTTAGGGAAGTATCAGTAGTTTTTATTTTATCTTATTTTATTTTATAAAGTACTTGTCAGACTTGTGATAACTTGGCAGTGAGGGCAGTGCATTGATTAGGCCTAGGGGAGCTATAAACAAAACTTATATGATTATGAAACAACAGCATAGATATTTGGTAAAATTAGTAGTTTAATTTGTTTCTAGGAGAATAGCATGCAATGTCTAATAATTTCGATCTCACTATTAAAGTACAACAAAAAAGAGGAGATTGAATGCATATGGGCAATTATCTGTCATTATTCAGTGCTAGGAATAACTTAGAATCAGTTACATGATATAAAGCCTGCTTACTTCAAAGATAATTCTAAATGATCTAATGCATGCATTTTTTATTTGTCACATTGAACTACATTCTAGAACTTAATTGATAATCACTTGAGACACAATTTTAACACTTTGTTAGGAATAGGATTTAGGCATTCTTTGGACCGATTGAGCCATATATTTAGCTAACCAGAAATTCTCTCTCCTTAGATTCCCTTTTTGAACCTTAACTAAATAATGTTTCTTTCTTCACAACCATCTGCCCATCCACACCAATTGTCCTCCAACTACACCTCTCATATCTTATAAGACATAATAAAGTCAGATAGAGATGGGTTAATGCCATAACAAGCCTCATAGGAAAAATAAAGGGCGGCTAAAGAATGTTGTACATAAGTATTACAAGGCAAGGATACACCTAAATAGGTAAAAAAAAGAAGAAGGTGATATTAGAATGGCCTTATATGTTAAAAAAAAAAAAAAAGAGAGAATTTTTACATCACTGTCTCTAGAATGTCTGCTAGGATATGGATTGAGCCTAGAAAATCCCTCCTAACCTACCCCTACCTAAGCCAGACATTACAAGCTTATAAAGACCTAATGATTCCTAATTATGTGTTTCTCTAAGGCAGTGCGGAGAGTGAAGTGAAAATTAAGCCTATGGAGTAAAGTTTTGAAAGAGGATAAAATATTAATGTGTTTTTTTGAAAGGAATGAAAAATCTAGAAGTGAAAAGAATCTATAAATTGCATTCTATCTAAGAATTCAATGTGTACTTTGACCTCATGATCAAGGTTAATGTAGTTTAAATAGCTTACAGATAATCAAATCAACTCTCATTTGTTGTACAAAGATAATGGTGAGAAACATTATTTGACATTGTTTGCTCAAGGAATAGTAAACCTTCAAGTCTAGAGGTGTGTTAACTCTCCAAGGCAAAGCTTTGAGGAAACTTTAATGAACAAATGTCACAATTTTTGGGACAATCTAGAATTTTACATTTAAACTCAAAAGTTGTCAACTAACATCAATTTTGGAAAAAATTGAAGAATATTTTAGGAAAAAGGACCATAATGAAAGAAGAAGCGTAGAAAATTAAAAAGCCAGTGCCCAGATGCTATAGAGATTGTGCTTGGGTGCTAAATCCAGATAGTTAGTGCCTGGGCATGGATTCCAGAGAGTTAGTGCATAGGTGCCAAAAAAGTAGTGCTAAAGTGCCAAATGCTATAGAAGAAGGAAGCATGTTTGGAGAAATAGTGCCCGAGCACCTGAAAACTAACACTCAGGGACCAATCATTCCTAGGACATGGCATACAGGGACTAGAATCTCAGTGCCTGGGGGCTAAAACCAAAGAGTTGCCACCCTGGCGCCAAATTTGCCATGCCTAGGGTGTCGTCAAAACCCTAATTTCCTTAGATGATTGGGAGCTCCATACACGGCCCATGCTTCATTGTAGGATCTCTGAAGCCTATATAAAGGATCTTGAAGGCAATCAACACACACCAAGTAATAAGGAGTGCCTAGAAACACTTGAGGAGAGAATTGGAAGTTGAGAGCAGCTGAAGGTAGGGTTGGTTTCTGAGTAAGGGCTTTTTATTAGAGTTTTTCCCCTTCTGAACATCTCCTTCTTCTTTAGCTTCATGTTATTTTTATGCTATTTCTTGTTATTTAATTATGTATTCATCTTACAGTTATTATTTTTTAAATTTGATCATCTTAGCAAAGAAGATAGAATTTATGTCAACCTAACATGGTTACCTAAATATCTAAATTGGATGCATATAATCACTTTTTGTATAAAATACAATTCACAATTAAGACAAAAGTACTTAATTGCCTGTGATAATCACACTTAGGTCTCGGAATTATAAGGTTCTTATCCAAATTGGTTTCCACAGACAAATATGAAACTAGGGGAGGGAACTTAACTTGTATATATTTCAAAGAAGCATATAGGAAGGGAAGAATCCCAGGTTAGCAATTCATTTTCAATTAGAACAAAGTAATAATAATAACAGAAAGCATCATTGCATGTGGTGAAAGTTCAAAATCCTAGGTTGTTAAAATTTTGTGTTAACCAACATTCAAAATTGTCTTTCATTTACTTAACCAAATCTTGATTACACAACTTGCAACTTTTATCAATAAACATTGAACCTAAGTCTCTAAGAAATCGATACTCATTTCATCATTATATTACTTGTTCACCACGTATACTTGCATGTGATATTGCACCTTGATTGTAAATTGAATCAACACTTTCACTTGAACTTGCAGACAAGTCTTGACTAGTTGGAGATAGATATGGTGACAAAGGTGGGCTTGTAGGCTCTAGAGCTTCTTCACTTGATTGTCGTTCATTTACTTTAAAAGAAGGAATGAATTCATTATCTTCTCTCTTCTCTCATTCTAGTTCCATATATCTTCTTCATCAAAGTTAGCGTCTCTACTTATGACAATCATCCTTGTGATGGGATTGTAAAGCTTGTAGCCTTTGGATCTCTTGTCATACCTAATGAATATGTTCTTCTCACTTTTTTCATCGAGCTTGAACACCATTGATCAAGTACATGAGCATAAGTAATGCTACCAAAAACTTATAGATGTGAGATATTTGGCTTTCTCCTGCTTGATGCTTCATATGGAGTTTTGCCATCAAGACTTTTAGTTAGGCATTGATTGAAAATATAAATAGCACAATCAATTACTTCAGCCCACAATTCTTTAGGCATCTTCTTGCATTTTATCCTGCTTCAAGCCATTTCAAGTATAGTTATGTTTTTCTTTTCAACCACATCATTTTGTTATGGTGATTGAGGCACTGTTAAAGGATGGCAAATCCTATTTATATTGTAAAATTCAATGAATTCTTTTGATGTGAATTCACCTGCTCTATCACTCTTTAGGGCCTTAATTTTATAGGCACTTTCTTTTTCAACAAGAGCCTTGAACCTTTTGAACACTTCAAATGTTTTTTATTTTTCTTTTAGAAAATATATCCATGTCTTTCTTGAAAAATCATCAATAAAGAGAAAGAAGTAATTATTCTTACCATATGAGCTTAGTGTTATAGGGCCAGACAAATCAGCATGTATGAGTTGTAAAGGCTCATTAGCTCTTGATGTCACCTTTTTTGGAAAATCTTTTCTATAATGCTTTCTAGGAAGACATCCTTCACACAATTAATTAGGATAATCTATTGGTGGCAATCCTTGTTGAGCCTATTTGCTAAGAGATTGATGTGTTAATGATAACAACACAAGAAGAAAAGTTTGCATATGTAATACTTAGGTTTTATATGTTTTCAATGTTTAATCATGTCTTAGGAACCTTTTTAAATAATATTGAACTTATAGGAATCAATTAAAATGAATGTATAATTAATCCTAGGTCCTAAAGAAACAAGAATAAATGGAAG
Organism: Delonix regia; assembly: GCA_037074485.1. Taxonomy (NCBI): domain Eukaryota; kingdom Viridiplantae; phylum Streptophyta; class Magnoliopsida; order Fabales; family Fabaceae; genus Delonix; species Delonix regia. The sequence goes on along the minus strand of CM073452.1, from coordinate 33,347,587 downwards.
GAGACCTACTAGAAGAAATTAATAAACCAAAGAACTTCTTATCTACTATGAATGCAAAAAAAACCATGGCATGTCAAATAGGAATGTTTTCAATTTCTAAAGAAACAAGACAACTCTAAGAAGGAGAAAGAAAAATAAAAGAAAAAGGCTAACTATGCTTGGGGAGAAAGTGATGAAGAAGAAGCCAACCTCTGCCTTATGGTAAATGAAGACGAGGTAAGCTCTCTCCCTTCATATGAAGAATTACAAGATGCTTTTGATGATTTACATGCTGAATTTCTTAAGTTAGCAGAAGCCTAAAAATTTTCAAAGAAGAAAATTCTATTCTTAGAAGAAAAGTTAAGAAAAAGAAAGAAGAAACCAATTCTTTACTTTAAACAAAAGATTCTTTAGAAAAGCAAATTGTAAAATTGGAGTATGACTATACTAATATAAAAAATGAACATATTTCTCTTAAGAATCAAGCCTTTTGTAATTGTGAAACTCTACAAAAGTTAAAGAATGATTTGATAAATACTCTTGCCAAATTTACTAAAGGAAAGGATAATTTGAATATCTTACTAGGCAAACAAAGATGCATGTTTAATAAAGCTGGTACTAGGTATAATCATAAGAAGAAGGGAAAATATTATAAGAATTTCTTAGTTCCTGCTATCATGACCAGCACTCCATTTATCACTTGTTACTATTATGGTAAGAAGAGGCATGAATCATAGTTTTGTCCCTACAGAGATAATAAAATTCTACATGGGAAGAAAATATGGGTTCCCAATGGAACAAATAACATTCAAGGACCCAACAAGATTTGGGTACCTAAAAATAAAACTCAACATTCTTGCAAGTGTGTTTGAAGGCTATCGAAACAAAGTGGTACTTGGATAGTGGATGCTCCAAACATATGACTAGAGACAAATCCAAGTTTATTTGTCTTCAACCAAAGAATAGAGGGCATGTCACATTTAGAGGTAGTGAACACGGGAGAATCACCAGTGTGAACACCCCATTCTAAATTGCCTAATTATTTAATTAATTGATACACCAATTAATTAATAATTAAGCAAATAGGACAAATTAGAAATGACAAAGCTTCAAATGAAAATATGAAAATAAAAATAAATAATGGGAGACAATTAAAAAAACTCAAAATCCAAAAATAAAATTAGCTAATTAAAATAATAAATCAAAGCAAAATTATAAAAATAAAAAATATATAAGAAAACAAAAATAGAATATTAAAAAAAATCAAAAAAATAAAAATTAATTAATAATAATGGTAATAATAATAAAATAATAATAATAATAAAGCTATAACTTGCATGAAATAGGAAAAAATGACTGTGAAAGTAGAGAAAAAGGATGGGAGAAAAGCATTGTTGTTGGGCAACAGGAGAGGGAGGGCACTCCTAAGGTCCTTTCCTTTTATTTATAATCTCACATTGCCTGTTTCTAACAATTCAAAATGAGAGCTTACAAAATAGCCCAATAGCTCTAATATACAGATATTAAAATGTACCCACAAAAAGGAGGAGGGAGAACTTTCTTTCTTTTGGTTGTCTAGATTGAGAATGATCGCAGAGAAGCAGACACATGAGAGAGACTGAGATCAGGAGGAACCAAACTGGTTCCTATAGCTTGTTGTAACCTCACTGCCTCTTTTTGGTACAATCTGAAACAACAAGCTAATATTTGGAGATGAAGAGAGCAAGAGGGGAAGAAGGAAACTAAGCAAAGAAGGTTTGTGGCTGATGTGTGAAGAAGACACAGAGCAAAAATGGAAGGGATAGCTAGTTGAGGAAGAAGGGTTCACCCCTGTTTCAGCATTCACAAGCAGAAGAAGGATGAGGTCAAAGTGAACTTAGAAAAAGAAGAGGGTTAAGGGGAGAGGATGGATAGAAAAGAGAACAAACTGAGAGAAGCCACCATGAAGGAAGAGAGAGAGAGAGAAAAAACTGGCAGAGCAATGTGAAGAAGGAAGAGGTCGACGTGGTGCCATGAAGGAGAGAGAGAGAGAAAGAGTATGCTCCTTTCTTCTTAAAGCTTTCTTTCTCTTCTTATCATGCTTATATATTACATATGTGTTTATATATATATATATATATATGTATATAGATGTATATATATATGTGTGTGTGTATATATGGATATATGCTTCCTTTCTTCCTGATGCTTGCTTTCCTCTTTTATCATGTTTGTATATATTGTTACATATGTGTTTATATATATATATATATATATGTATGTATATATATAAATGCATATAGGTGTATATATATATATAGGCATGGACATGCTTCCAGTATTCCTGATGCTCATTTTTTTTTCTTTTCTCCTCTTATCCTATATCTATATATATCACATATGTGTTTATATACATATATAAATATATATGTATATAGATGTATATATATATATATATATGCATGGATGGGCTTCTTTGCTTCTTGATGCTTCCTTTCTTCTTGATGCCTACTTCCTGATTCTTGCTTTTCTCTTTTATCATGTTTATATATATTATTACATACGTGTTTATATATATATATATATATATGTATGGATATATATAGATGCATATAGATGTATATATATATAGGCGTGGATGTGCTTCCATTCTTGTTGATGTTTTTTTTTTAATTATTATTATTATTATTATCATTATTATTATTATGTCAATATGAGATTAATTTTTGGCTTTACAAACAAGGTTCAAAGAAAATCATTAAGTGAGAATATTGGTTTCTTCGGGTGTTTGGGATCGTGTGAAATTTTAATCTCCTTAGATTTCAAAAATTAATACATACTTGTTTTAAATAATAATAATAATACAAAAAAAAATAAATACTTAAATTAAATATTTTCTATTATTTACAAAATCATCGTGTGAGAATATTATTCTCCTTGAGTGCTCAGGGTTGTGTGAGATTTTAATCTCCATATGCCTTGAAAATCACTACATACTTATTTTAAAATAATAATAATGATAAATAAATAAATAATAACAATGCAAAGACGAATATTTTAATTGAATTATTTACAAATTATATAAGTCAGGGTTTTATAAAATTTAATTAATTAAAAAATGCCATATGGGACTTGGATCTTCGTAGGCTTTGGGGAATTGATCTTATTAAAAATAAGACTAAAAGAATTCTAGTTTCAAAATCCATAAAATCCATAAAAACAAAATCCCAAAAAATTTCCAAATATTTTATTCCATATTTTTGGATTCCCGTGTGAGATCACTCATCTCCTCAGGCACGCAAAGGAATTAGAAGAGGACCGTGTGAGACATTGAGTCTCCTCAGGTTTCAAAAATTAACAGTTAAAATATTGGGATGAATTAATTAAAAAATAGGGAGGTTTGTCCTACCTATTATGTAACTAAAAATCTTGAGAATATTTTTCATTTTAGTTTCACTTTAAGTTTCAAATAAATTCTAACTTTAAAAAGAAATATATACAAAAATCATAAATTCAAAAATCATAGAAATATTTTTCCATTATAGTTTAAAATTTAGAATAAATTCTAATAAAAAATATAAATGTATATAAAAATTAATTAAAAGTCATGTTAATCATAATTTCACTTTCAAAATTAGAAAAATCCAAAAACCAAAAAAATACATAAATTCAAAAATTCCAAAAAATGACTTTCTGGTATAATTTTGTTCTAATTTCAACAATAAATTCTAATTTTAAAAATCTAAAAATAAATTAAAAAAATCCTAAAAATATATAAATTCAATAATATGAAAAATGATTTTATTTTTGTTCAAATTTCAACAATAAATTCTGATTTTAAAAATCCAAAGAGTAAATAAAAACCAAAATCCAAAAAAATACATAAATTCAAAAAACTTTAAAATGATTTTATTTTCATTCTAATTTCAACGATAAATTCCAATTTTAAAAATCCAAAAAAATAAATAGATTCAAAAATTCAAAAATATTCCTTTCATTATAATTACTTTTCAATTCCAAAAAATATAAACTCCCAAAAATCTTTAAAATCTCATCCCATAATCATTGCATTTAAATCTCAAAATAAAGATTAAAATTCCAAAATTAAACAAAAATAAAACGAGGAAAAATGAAGAGGTCAAGAGAGCTAGATTAATCAAGTTGTCATAAATTAAAATACAAACCAAATCCCAATTCCATTTTGTTGACAAAAATCTATTTAATTTAAACCTTCCTGTTCTCATCACAAAATTTACAAATCATCAGCCAATAAACATGCCTTTTTAATCGAACTACATGGACTTTGATTCCTATCCCTGGGTATGTAGGCTCTAGGCTTTCATCCTAGGTCAAGTTCACCCTTTGTAAACATCTATTTGTCTACTTTCGTTATTGTTGTTTCTGTCTTCTTTGTTTAACATGCATCTATGCCAATAAAAAGGGTAATTGAGATAAAAGGCCATATTCTATTTCAGTTGATCAGTTTAAGGTAACCATCCTTATGGATGGGTGTTGTGGGGTGCCTAACACCTTCCCCACACTCAAACAGACGCCCAAACCCATCTCTAATTTTGCAGACCATTTTTCCTTTTCTTTCTTTTTATTTTAAATTGGTTTTCCAAAGTTTTCTGTTAAAAATTTTGGTGGCAACTCCAAATAAATTGATTTTCAAGGATCGTTTTTGGGAATCAATTTAAACACTTTTTATTTCCTCTCGTCGAAAAGGTCAGTTACAACAACTGGTATTGGAAAAGTTAGTAAGAACTCTTCCAACTCCATTGATAATGTGCTTCTTGTTGAAGGATTGAATTATATTCTTTTGAACATTAGTCAATTATATGATAAGAACAATAGTTATATTTGATTCAAAATACTATTTTGTTGAAATTTTAGATGAAAAGAAAACTATACTCATCAGACATAGAATTAACAATGTATATGTTATTGACTTGGTTAATGTCCCTGCTACAAATTCAAAATGTTTGATAAGTGTAAATGATGATAGCTGGTTATGGCATAGAAGGCTTGCTCATACTAGTATGAGTCTATTAGAGAAGCTTGCCAAGAGAGACCTACTAGTAGGATTGATTAAATTAAGATTTGATAAAAATGAACTATGTGATGCATGTTACAAGGGAAAACAAGTTAAAAGCACATTTAAGGCAAAAGGAATTGTCTCCACAACTCGATCACTACAATTACTTCACACGAATTTGTTTGGACCTTCTAGGACTATGAGTTTTAGAGGAAATTATTATGTTTTAATTATTGTAGATGATTTTGGCATACTCACATAGACACTCTTTGTATCTCACAACGATCAAGCCTTCAAATCTTTTATGAAACTAGCTAAATTCATTCAAAATGAACAAGGCATGACCATTATGTGAATAAGAAGTGACTGTCGTAATCGACCTTCGGCGGAATAAAATAAAAAGTGTTTAAAGTGATTCCTAAAAATGAATCTTGAAAATCAATTTGTTTGGAGTCGCCACCAAAATTTTTAACGAAAAATTTTGGAAAACCGATTTAAAATAAAAAGAAAAAGGCAACATGGTCTGCGAAATCAGAGATGAGTTTGGGAGTCTATTTGAGTGCGGGGAAGGTGTTAGGCACCCCACAACACCCGTCCATAAGGACGTTTACCTTAAACTAGTTAGCTAAAATAGAATATGGCTTTTAAATTTATTTCGATTACCCTTTTATCGACATACATGCCCGTTAAACAGAGAAGACAAAAATGACAATAGTGGAAACAAATAGATAAATATTTACAAAGGACGGACTTGACCTAGGATGAAAACCTAGGGCCTACGTACCCTGTAATTGGGATCAAAGTCCACGTAGTTCGACCAAATGACATGTTTATTGGTTGATAATTTGTGAATTTGTGATGAGTACAGGAGGGTTTTAATTAAACAAATTTTTGTAAACAAAATGTAATTGGGATTTTGTTCATGTGTTTTAATTTATGACAACCTGATTAATCTAACCCTCTTGACCTCTTCATTTTTCTCTCTTTTTAATTTATTATTTTTTTTTGTTTTTGGGATTTTAATCTTTATTTTAAAATTTAAATAAAATGAAATGATTATAAGGAATGAATTCGATCACGTAAAGAAACGAAATTATTTAATTAAGACATTTATTTTTGTAATATTGTTATTATTGTTATTATTATTTTATAACAAATATGTGCTGATTTTGGAGATCCAAGGAGATTAAAATCTCACATGACCCCATGCAATCGAGGAAAACAATATTCTCACACAATAATTTCGTAAATAATAGAAATTATTTAATTAAAGTAAATATTTAGTTGTTAATATATTTAAAACCAATGTGTACCAAATTTAGGGATCTAAGGAGATTAAAATCTCAAATAATCTCATGCAATCGAGGAGAACAAAATTCTCACACGATTATTTCATAAATAATGGAAAATATTTAATTAAAGTAAATATTTAATTATTATTATTTTTACAACAAATGTGTACTAATTTTAAGGATCTAAGGAGATTAAAATCTCACATGATCTCATGCAATTAAGGAGGACAAAATCCACACACGATAATTTCATAAATAATGGAAAATTATTTAATTAAAGTAAATATTTAATTATTATTATTTTTACAACAAATATGTGCTAATTTTTGGGATCTAAGGAGATTAAAATCTCACATGATCCCAAGCACTCGAGAAGAACAATATTCTCATACGATGATTTCATAACTAATGGAAAATATTTAATGATTTATTTTTTCATTATTATTATTTTTAGAACAAATATGTACTGAATTTCAGGATCTAAGGTGATTAATATTCCCACGTGGCTTTTGCCTAGGTGCCTAAGGAGACTACTGTTCTCACATGGCATTATTGAAAACCGGAAAAGGATAATGATGAGGATAATAATGATGATACTAGTGGTGGAAAGAACACACTAAACAATAATATAAGATAAAGTAGAATAAAAATAAAAAAAACAACTAAATGAATAAACTAAATAAAAAAGTTAAAAATATGAAAGTAAGAAACACTCCCTAAATAAAATAAAGTAGAATAAACTAAAATACAAGAAATAATAATAATAATAAAGTGGTAATAACAAAACAAATAAAAACAAACTGTGTTTCCCCTTCGGATCTTGCATATCGACTTTGAATACTATCAACCCCAGAACGTTGTCGTTCAAAGATGGGTTCACAGAACTCACCACCAACACCAGATCTTTGCAAACTCCATTAGCTAAGACCATGTGTCCCTGTAAGAACTGGCACCGGTGAGCAAACAATGGCCACTTCTTTTCAGTAAAAAAGAGTTGCATATTTAAAGCCAAGGATTTTTGACCTTGAAATAGGTAATTTAAATTCTCATAGAGTTTATCTTGAAATACACCAACAACCATTCTACTGATACATGATAAATCACAAATCCAAATTTTGAGATTCAATGACACAGCCATCTTAGTTATACACATTGTGCATTTTTTTTTATGCCCAAGCAAGGATGTTTAAGTTTGGCATTGATTAGACATGTGTTAAGATATACCCAGACTAATTACATCAAACCACTCACTGGAAGCAAACTAAATGCATCCTACTTACTGTGCTTGTCTCGTTTAAGAACCTAGCTCATAATAGCAGCAATGAATGCCTTTGTCATTTCACCTCATAGAACCCCAAATTTATGAAATAAAGAATTATGTCATCATGCTAAGGGTATAACCAATTTGATAACAACTATTTTTTGGATTTTCTTTTCAATTGATTCTGGCAATAATTACGTAAGTAAGACACTCAATTACTGCAAGATATTTTTAGGAACCTAAGTCTTAAAACTTCATGATATCAAATACAAAAATCATTAAACTTTAGGCATGGTTAGAAATTGAATTGAGAAATAAAAATTACATCAAAACATAGCACTATTTCACAATTAGTAATGTGTATCTGAAAAGGTCGAATGAAATTAAGAAAAATAAAACCAGATATTTGAAGAAACCTGTATATCTGCAGAGAGTCATAGACTAACAATCTAACTCTACTTCAAATAAGGGCAAGAGTTTAAAAAAAAAAAATGAAATAGAGCCACAATATATAAGTGTACCAGTATAAATTTCACCATGAATAAAGCAATATAAAACCAATACAAAGCAAGAGAACATAGTATGGGAATCTCCTCTTTTTTTTCTTTTACCGTTGGAGTTTGAAACATTAGAAGCTCAGTAGAATAGGGACACAACTGCAGTTGTTGTTGTACATACCAGTGTGTTTTATCAAATCAGGAGGACCAAAACTGACCCACCAAAGAGGCTTTTGCAAAACCCATATGAAAGAAATGAAAATAGCTTAAGAAAACTTAGCATAATCCATCAAAGAACATGAGCTAAATCTGAAGTTTTTAGGAACGCTGAAGGCACAGTAATTGTCGAACTGTTCGAAAATGTTGTGTGCTTTCTTTTCTTCCCATGCTTCCTTCTTTCTAGCTTTGCTCGGTCACATTTAGATAGCAAAAAACCATCAGCAGCCTTAGGCTTCTTCTTGGAAGCTTCCCTGTCATCCACTCGTCATTTGTTTTGAGGGGTACTGCATGGCTGTATACCATTGGTTTGGCTTTGACCAACCCATGCTTTCCAAACTTTTCAGATAACTTGCTACATACAGGAGGACACTCAGAGAAGTCATCGACACAGCTAGCACCAATGAGTAGCTCTCCAAGAAATTCGAAGGTGCTTTCTCTTTTTAGCCCGTGCTCCCTTCACTATATTCTTTTCTTCTCTTCGGTCTCCCTTCTCAACTTGTCTCCCCTCATGTTTCTTCCTCACATCAGCAACTTGTCTTCTCTTTTCCCCCCTTCTCTCTCCTTTTAGCAGTAGCTTTCTTTCTCCTTTCCATCTTCTCTAAGTCTGCAAGTGTCTCTGTTTAGCTCTGTTCCTCCTGCATGAAAATAGAGTTTATCCAGGGCAGCAGCATTGGTTCTTCTTACCTTCTCTCACACTTAAGCTTAGTGCTCTTCTTCCCTCTCGATCTGTGGCTTCTCTCGGCTCCTTCTCTTCTTTGTCCCCCATTCACGATTCCAACTCACTCTTATGTTTCTCTCGGTCCTCCATCTTCCTCTCTCTTCTCAGTTTTCTGGTCCATCCTCCCAGCTCTCTCTGTGACCCCCTCTCTTTACCAGCACCCCCTTCCCTACGGTTTGGCAACACCACTGAAGAAGAGTCCTTTATCTTCATCCTTCTCTACTTAGTTTCCTTAGTTTCCTCCTTCCCCTCTTCCCTCTTCATCTCCAAATACTAGCACGTTGTTTCAGACTTTTTGAGTGTAAAGGGGCAGATTAAACCAAAAAAACTAAGGTGAACTCTAATCGTGCTGTGTAGGCGTGAAATTGGTCTTGGTTGGCTCGAGCACCCTAGACCCCCCTACATTCACCCTCTTTCTTCCATATATAATCGAGACTAGAGATTGACCCCCCAAAACACACACACAATAATCAAGCACTCACTCCACCCCTTTGCTAGAGAAAGAAAGAGTCGTTGAGAGAAAACCTCTTTTTTTCTGTACCCCTCCCCAGACAAAAATGGTTGTTAAAGTTGAGGCTTTTCTAGAATTCTGCACCACTCCCTGATTCTTTTGCTACCTCTGCCTCATCTCCTTCTTTTTGCTTTTTGCCTTTCTTTCAGCTTTTTCCTATAGGTTTTCACGTGTTGGCAGCCTTATGACACTTTTTCTTTTTTTGATTTTATTATTATTACTATTATTGTTAATTAATTTTTATTTTTTGATTTTTTGATTTTTGTTTTGTAATATATTTTGTATTTTTATATTTCTTTATTATCTTTCTTTGATTTATTATAATTATTTTAATTAGCTAATTTTATTATTTTTTTTTTTTTTTGAATTTTGAGTTTATCTCCCATTCTTTATTTTTAATTCCAAATTGTCCCCCAATTGAAAATATCATTTGAAGTTTTGACATTTTTAATTTCCCTATTTTCTTAATTATTAATTAATTGGTGTATCCATTAATTAAATAATTAAGTGATTAGGGATGGCGTGTTCACACATTAATTAAATAATTAAGTGATTAGGGATGGGGTGTTCACAGTGACCATGGTCGAGAATTTGAAAACAATCTATTTATGGAATTCTGTGATGATAATGGAATTGAACATAATTTTTCTGTACCAAGAACTCCTCAACAACATGGAGTAGTTGAAAGGAATAATAGAACCTTAGAAGAAATGATTGGAACCATGTTAAATGAAAGAAATCTTTCTAAATACTTTTAGGTTGATGTAGTAAACACTGCTTGTCATGTCATGAATAGAGCTATGATAAGCCTATATTGTTAGACTCCATATGAACTGTACAAAGAAAGAAAACCAAATATTTCACATATACATGTCTTTGATGTGAAGTCTGATAAGGCAATCTTCTTAGGATATTCTAATACAAGCAAAGCTTATAGGGTACATACTAAAAGAACTATGGCAGTAGAAGATTCTGTTCATGTAAATTTTGATAAGTTTGAGCCTCTTGAGCCAGGAAAGGTATCTTATGAAGAAATTGCAGTAAAATTCAATGATTTCACAATAAAAGACAAGTAAACACCTGAAGAAAAAAAGAATGAGAATGAATCCATCAAGACAAAAGAACAATCCTCCTTGCAAAATGAATCTATTCAAGAAGAATAAGTTAGCAATAAGCTACCAAAGGCATGGAATTTCAAAAAGGATCATCCACCTGAGCAAATAATTAGGGAGGTCTCTAAAGGGGTAACAAGTTGAATCTTTTTCAAAAATATCTATAACCATAAAGCTTTCTTGTCCTAAATAGAACCAAATGAAATTGATGAAGCATTGATAGATGAATATTGGTTTCTAACTATGCAAGAAGAATTAAATCAATTTGAAAGAAGTCAAGTATGGAAACTTGTTCCTAGACCCAATAATCAACCTATAATTGCTACTAAATGGGTATTTAGGAATAAGCTTGATGAATCAAGAGTTGTTACTAGAAAAAAGGCTAGTTGCAAAAGGCTATAATCAAGAAGAAGGTATTGATTATGATGAAACCTTTGCACTAGTAACTCGATTGGAAGCTATTTATGTACTACTAGCCATTGCATGCATAAATAATTTTAAGTTGTGTCCAGTAGATGTCAAAATTGCCTTTCTTAATGGACATGTAATGGAATAAGTATATGTAGAACAACCTCTAAGTTTTGAAGATAACAAATTTCCAAATCATGTATTCAAATTAAGAAAAGCATTATATGGTCTTAAAGAAACCCGTAGAGCGTGGTATGAAAGACTGAGTACATTTCCCATTGAAAATAATTTCTTTAGAGGCAAGGTTAATACAAAATTATTCTTTAAGAAGAAAAAACATGATATATTAGTTATTCAAATTTACATAGGTGATATCATATTTGGTACCACTAATGAAAAGTTGTGTAAGGAATTTGCTAAAATGATGAAGGAGAGTTTAAAATGTCAATGATGGGGGAGCTCACATATTTCTTAGGTATTCAAATCAAACAAAAAGTAAATGGTATATTTATAAATCAATCCAAATATGTCAAAGAGTTACTCAAGAAATTTGAATTTGAAAATGTTAAAACAAAAGACACTCCTATGGGATCTACTGCAAAGATGAAAGCAGATGAAAGGGACAGCCATATGTCATATCAAAATATAGAGGTATGATTGGATCCCTTTTATATTTAACTACAAGTAAACTTGACATTATGTTTAATGTATGCATTTATGCCAAATTTTAAACTTTTCCTAAAAAGTCTCATTACTTAGCAGTAAAGAGAATTTTTAGATATCATGTTAATACAATACAAATGGGTTTGTGATATCCAAAAGGTTGCACTAATGTCATGGTATGATATTCATATGCTAATTTTGCCAGTTGTAAAACTGACAGAAAAAGCACCAGTGGAACATGTCAATTCATTAGAAATTTTCTTATTTCTTGGTTTAATATGAAATAAAATAGAGTAGCATTATCCACTACTGAAGCTGAATACATTGCAATTGGTAATTGTTGTGCTCAAATCCTTTGGATGAAACAATAACTAAAGGATCTTGGGATATATCTAAAGAGATTTCAATTAAATATGACAATACCAGTACAATCAATCTTACCAAGAACTCCATTATGCATTCATAGTCTAAACATATAGAAATCAGACATCATTTCATTAGGGACCATGTTCAAAAGAAAGATATTAGCCTTGAATTTATCAAAACCAAATTTCAACTTGTTGAGATCTTTACTAAAACTTTTTCCACTTGAAGATTTTGTTTTATAAGAGGTGAACTTGGAATGGTTAATCACAATGAATTGTCAAATAAAAGAATCTAAATTGTTTCACCATTTGCTAAATATAAATGTTTGAATGTTAATTTATGCCTAAAAGTATGCTTGAGTGGTATGACCTTTAAAAAAAACTTAGAAAATTGACCTAAAAAACTTGAATTAGTTACATTTTTAAATGACCAGTTGATTGCCTAGAAGTGGCTAATCAATTGGTATAGGTCAGAGAAGTGACCAGCTATTCAAGACGAAAGGAATAGCTAACTGATGGCTCTATGTAAGGGAGTAGTTGTCTATCAACAAGTGGCCAGTCGACTGGGCACATTAAGAGGCTTGACAGTCGACTGGTAGTGAGTGACCAATCGACCGGGAGGTTCCAAAAATCAGCCTTGTGAAACATAGAGGCTGACAATTGACTCACAAGTGACCAGTCGATTGGTTGATGCCAAAGAGCAATACTGAACAAAAATAGGGGCTAACAATCAACTACTCATTAGTGACTAGTCAACTAGTCAATGATAGAAATCGCTATTTATGGTAGTCAAACCCTAAAAACTTGCCATTTTTACTATTCTCACCAGCCAAATTCTAATCCCTTTTCTTGTTCTTTAATTTTCCAGCCAAATCTTCATCGAATTTTGGTGATTTTGTTTACAAGACCACCAAAATACCATTTAAACTCCAAAATCTAAAGTTTCACTGATTTAAAAGGGGGTTTTTTGCTCTTCCTCTTCTCAATATGAAATCTTACGCCCCATTCTTGATTTCTTGCCACCAAACCTTCCTTTTTGCCTTTCTAACCTTAACCATGGTCTTCTTATACTCCTCCATAACTCTTCACTTCTAGAGCTCAAGATATTATTTTTGTTGAGAACTTCTAACAAAGGGGTGTTCTTCCTAGTAGGTATGTCCATCTACCTTTCCTACAAGAAGAAAGATTTAGACTCTTTGATTTATTGGCATATACTGGGTTGAATTTTCTATTGACTTTAAAGTTGGACTACAACCCTAAGGTTATTAGTGCATTTTACTCTAACCTCACATATAACCCAACTGCCTATCTCATCACTACTGAGGTCAGGGTTCTAGGATTGTGTTTGGTGATGAGACCTTAATAGATATATTGAACCTTCCCACACCAATCGAGCATTATTTCACTAATCACCCTAACTTTCTAAAGACTGTGGCGGGTTATAATAAGTTGGACATTATGAATAGGTTTAGTGAGGCTATCATTGACATTCCCAACATTCCCATCAATGTCAATACCTTTTATTAGAAAATCGGTTATTGCATTACATCATCGCTCACTACTTGATTAATAAATCTAGTAACTTTACATATCTTAGTGAGCCAGAGATGTTTATAATGAAGTGCATTTTGGATGGTGAAAAGCTTCAGGCTTTCATAGTTGATCACATAGAGGATGACCACTTGTAAGAAGAAGAAGTCATCCCTACTGCCCTATGCTACCATCATAGCAACCATTCTTCGCCACTATGACATTTCACTCTTAGAGGATGACATGGAATCCTCTATATAGATGGAATAATTTACAAAGAATGAGATTCATCAAGTCTCCCTAAGGGCAATGGGTAAGGAAAGCCCAAAGAGTGCCTAGACAACCTCCTCCACCAACTGCTGATGTGCCTCCTCCTGCTTTTCCACTTCCTTACATAGCACCCACTGAGGAGGGACTATCTTTTCATATGCCTTCACTTACTACTTCCATGCCTCCATTGCCACATGCTCATACATTTATGCGATACATGCCTACTCAGCCTGAGTCCATAGTGATTCTGAAGCCCTTTCTCTTGGTTGAAATTCGTGCCTTATATCAAAAGATGGACACGTTCAGTCTCCAACTCCAAACTTTCCAAATTGATAAGGTGGTCTACAAACCAAAGATCAAGTTTGAGAGTTAGTTATGCGTGGGGAAGGTGTTAGGCACCTCACAACACTTATTCTTAAGAACGATTACCTAAAGTTGATTATGTAAAAATTATATGGCCATATTCAAATTTCAATTACTCTTACCAATCACAAGAAAGAAAAAGGAAAATAATGAAGCAATTCAAAAACAAAATAGAGGAAGAAAAATAAAATATTTACAAAGGCTAACTTGACCTAAGATTAGAGCCTAGGGCCTACGTACCCTGTAATGGGGATCAAAGTTCACATAGTTTGGCTTATAATTGAGTGGCAATCGATTGGTGTCTTTTAATATTTGAGAAAAGAACATGAGAGTTCAAATTAAACAATTTTTTGTAAACAAAACGAGATTGAAATTCAATTTATATGTTTTAATCTACAAAACCTAAATGATCTCACACTTATGCTTTCTTCATCTTTTTTCTCTTTTTAATTTTTTTGTTTATTTTTGAAATTTTAACTTTTATTTTGAAATTTAAATGAAATGGTAATGGGAAAAGATTCTTTAGGACTTTTGAAGTTAAAAGTTTATTTGGAAATTGAAGTGAAATTATGATGGAAAAACATTTTTAGGATTTTTGAAGTCTGAATTTTATTTGGAAATTGAAGTGAAATTATAATGGAAAAATATTTTTAAGATTTTTAAATTTATGAATTTTTTTATTTTTTTGAAGTTAGAATTTATTTTGAAACTGAAGTGACATTATAAGGGAAAAATATTTTTGAATTAAAAAAGTTTTTTTTTTGAATTTTTAAAATGATAGTTTAGAAGAGACAAGATTAACTAAGGGGAGTACTCCTAAATTATTAATTAAAAAGAAAATAAACCAAAATGTTATTTTTGGAACTGTTTCATTTTTTTTTTAATTTTTTTTGGAAGGTGGATGTTAACCTTCAAGACTTGAAGAGACTATAGATTTCATGTGGCCTCTACTAGTTAATTTTAAAGTGCCTAGAAAATTAATAGTCTCACATGGCTACATCTAAAAGAATTAAAAATAACTTGAAATAACATAAAATATGATAAAATAAATATACAAATGTGCCATATTTCTAATACTTTTATTCAATTTAATATCACATCACACTAAAAGAAAGCTATGCATATATATATTTTTTGTCTCCTTTATTATGAAATTTTATTTAGAAGGAAAATTTTTTATATTATTCCTAGTACATGTGTGTCCCATTATTGGTCAAGTAAATTCTTCTTCTATGTATCCAATCACTCTATAAAGAGACCAAATTAAACTTATATTCGACACATCATTTGCTTATTATTATTTTTATGCCAAATATAATGTGAGTTTCAAGAAGACCAATTTAAATAATAATGGAAAGTATCCTTCATTGGATCAGCCATGTAATTTCATGGAGAAACACGTAAAAGCTCATATCCCATCTTGGATCTTCATGCCATCGATCTTTGTATGTATTTTTTTTTTTTGATCCTCAATCCAAGTGGTCCATGATTCCAACAAAAGAATGAGACAACATATTAGAGTTTGTGTAAAAGTAGGAATTAAACAAAAATTCTATTTGTAAATCAACATCATGTAAAACCCTATACAAAATTAGGGTCGTAATCATAATTCCAGTTAAACCCACTATAAGATATTATGGATATAAGTGTAAATTAATGTATTAAATGGAGAAATATCAAATCCACACAACATTTGAGGTGATCTTTATTAACACGAAAATTCACCAAAAGAAACTATAAAAATTATCTAAATTAAAATAAAATTTGAAAATTGACTGGTGGATCAATCAAAGTAATGGAATAACTACATGCCACTAAAATACTCTAAGCTATATACTTTGTTTCCAATGATAGTCCACAAGAAAAGAAGGAGACAGATACATATTAAAAGGAAACTCTAGCATCTTACGTTGCATAATAGTTAGTCAGGGCTACTAAAGCATGACTGGGTTCATCGTTCGATGCATGCTCGTGCTTTCCTATTTAGGCATTTCCACTCACTGGTTCTTCCCTGCTATCTTGATGCTCTATTTTCGCAGCTTCAAGAACAAGGAAGTTTAAAGTTGAGCTTCTTTTTATTTTTCTTCCATTTTGTATCTCTCTTTTACTTGAGCTCTTTATCTACCTCTATGTATCTTTTCTCTCCTCCCTTCTTACTCAAACCACCCAAACTCTTTGCCCTTTTCTATTATTTGTCCGTTCTATCTTACTTAGGTCCCTCTATTTCTTTATGCATGAAATAAGGATGTTTAGACATCCTTTCTCATCTCTGTGGGTCTAGTTTTGTTGTCCAGTTGACTCCTGCACTTCCTCTTCGATATTGTCTTTTCTGAACTCTCTCTCTTTCAGCTTTTTAGTCTTTCTCCCTCCCTCCTTTTTTGTTCTACATTTTTCTCTCTTATCACCTAACTCTCTTAGTCTCTCAAAACTCTTTCTCTCTTCTCTCTTTTATTTTTCTTTCTCAATGCTTCTTTTTATTCTTCACTCTTCTCCTCACCTGACGTCTTTCATTCTTCTCTTTCTTTCTCATTCTCTTCCACTCTCCCTTGGGCTCTCTTCCTTTTTCACTTCAGGTCTTTTCATCTTTTCTCTGTATAAAAGTCATAAAATAGGGGCTTGCCTATACCCTTCTTCCTCTCTTGGTGTCTTTCCACTCATTGCTCCTTCATGTTGGATGTTTAATGTTGATACACCCCTTATCTGAGCCTCCTTTTTTCTCTCAGTGTCTGAAAGTTTGATTGGTTTGAGAGTTAGTGGATGAAAGACATAAAGGAATCAAGAAGATGAGTGAAACTGATCTCCTCCTCTTTTCCTTTGCAACTCATCGCTTTCTTTCTGACAGCTCTCTCTTCCTTGTAAGGAAGCCAAAGATGCTTGAACCTTCCCACAACCTATATTCCCCTTTGCTCCTTGAGCATTCCCTTTTTTACGGTTTACTCCTTCTTTGGTTCCCTTATTTTATATTATAGACCATAACTCCCTTTATGATGTTGACGAGAATACAAGGCAATGGGGTTGTAGGTCGTGAGTGTTTAACATGTATGCGATATGGGGTTCTACAAGGGCAAGTATGGGATTCTACATGGGCGTGGGTATTTGGCATGCATGTAGTATAGGGTTTTGCATGGACGAGTATGGGTCTTGTACCCTTTTTACCATTTTTGACATTTTTCATTTTTCCCTTTTCAATTCTTTTTTTTTTTCAATTTCTC
Organism: Delonix regia; assembly: GCA_037074485.1. Lineage (NCBI taxonomy): Eukaryota > Viridiplantae > Streptophyta > Magnoliopsida > Fabales > Fabaceae > Delonix > Delonix regia. Next base: position 33,330,173 of record CM073452.1, on the reverse strand, counting down.
ATTTTTATTTTATTTTTCATTTTTTTATTTTTCTATTTTTTGGTTTTTTATTTTTTTTATATTTTTATTTATATACTTGCTTAATTAATGAATGAATGAATTAATTAATTTTTATTCTTGATTTATTTTGGGATAGGGTGTTCACAGTAATACTTAGGTTCTAGATATTTTCAATGTTTAATCATGTCTTAGAAATCTTTATAAATGGTATTGAGCATATATGATTTAATTAAAATGAATGTATAATTAATCTCAAGTTTTAAAAGTTGAGAAAAGCTAATTTAGGAGCTTTCTATCAGTGAACAATTGATGGTCAAAAGCCAACTGTCAATTGGTCTCCTTCTTGGATGAGACCAATAAGCTGCTAGCTTAAGCTTAATCAACTGGGAGCTCTCTGTGAGAGAGTAGTTAGCTGACTATATGTGATCAGTCGACTGGTCACTCTCGAATCAAGCATAAGTCAACTGCAAGCCTTAAGACCATTGATTGGGATCTCTCTATGAGTGACTAGTCGACTGGTCCAAAGTGAGTAGTCAATTGTCAGGGTCTAAAATTTGAAAATTGTGAGAGGGAATGAAGGAGCAGTTGACTAGTCAATAGTAGAAAAGTTATAATGGATCAATAACTGCTATATTTTGAATTCTCTGATTTCTCACTCACTCCTAACGGATCTATTGGACCTTAATCTATATAAACTCGACCTGAGACCTCTGAAACATCAAGAATAACATTCAAGAAAGTTTATATCATTTGTTTTCATATACTTATCAGCTATATATCATATTAGTGCTTCATTGTATTATCTACTCTATTAAGAGAGTTCTTTCATCTGTAATTCTTTATAAGAAAAGCTTAAGGAGGTTCCTTGAGATAGTCAAGCTAAGAGACAACTTGGGTTCAGAGGGAGTATATCCCTGAGAGAGAAATTCAAGGAGGTTCCTTGAAGGTGTCAAGCTATGAGAGCTTGGGAATTTTAGGAGAGGTTCTCCTGGGAATTGTATTGATTTTACTAAGATAGTGAAAAATCCCATAAGGTTGCTTAGGGACTAGATGTAGGCTTAGGTAAAAGTTAAACCAGGATAAATCTTAGTGTCCACACTTCTCTCTTACTCCTTTTATATTTTACATTCAATGTTTGATTTTATCGTCTTTGTTTCAAAAAGAGTTTTTCAGTAAAAATTTTATAAAACCCAATTCACCCCCTTCTTGTGTTCCAGCCTCACTCAACAATCCTTTGACCATGCACTTAGTTTACATTAATTTTAGACTATCAAAATTTGGATGACCATGCCTTAAGTGCCAAAGTGAAGAGTTATCTTTCAAACACAACTTCAAGCATTTGACATCATTATTTTGAATTTCAATTAGGAATAGTCTATGTCTTGTCATTGGCACTTTAGCTATTAGAGTTCCTTCTTGATCTCTTAAATAAAACTGATGATTTTTCATGTATATATCAAAGTCTTTTTCATGTAATTACCCCAAGCTTAAGATATCGTTCCTCAAATGTGGCATATAATGAACATCATAAATGAATTGGCGGCTTCCTTCTTTGAGAAGAACTAGGATTTCACCTTTTCCTTGAACATCAGAAAGCTTAAGATATCTTGGACTCATCGCCATAGGTGACATGTCCATTAATTTACTTTAAGTTCACAAACAGACTTTTATCACCAGTTATATGGTTACTTGCCCTAGTGTCAAGATACCATATGCTCTTCTTTGATTCACTATTCTCCTTAGTCATAAACAAAGTGAGCTCAACATCTTCCTTCACTTATACAAGATTAACTTTCTCTTCTACACAAGTAGCATTTCTGCACTTTGAAGAATAATGGCTAGATTTATAACAGATAAAGCATTTGATTTGAGATTTTCCATACCTTTGGCTTTTGTCTCCTCTCTTACATTCTTTTTAAGAACCATGACTACTTTCTTCATAATGATTATAGTTTCTTTCACCTCCTTTTCCCTAGCCTCAAACACGTGCATAACCACCACCATGTCCTTGCCATTTGCATTCTTGATCACAATATTCTTTCTCTTTGAGAGTGACCTTTGAGAAAAGAGCTTGTTCCAATGGCTTAATCATCTTCTTCTTCCTCTTCCTTTCTTAGAGAAAAGGTAGGGCTATTTGGGTTTAAAATATTGGAAGTGGACATTCTAAAAGTGGAGAGGAGAAATACTAGTGGAAAGAAGGAAAAACTTTTATTAGATTTGCCTTCTAGGCTTAATCCAACAATAGGAGGATCATCCCCTATTTATTGGACTCAAGGGAAGGTGACTGTCAACATTCATTTAATGTAACTCCCAACTACCACCTACTTCTACATTTATTTACTACAACTTCCAACCGACACTTACTTCATTAAATAGGATAATTCTAGATAATAGGCTTAAACTAATAGGCCTAACATGGATTGGATTGCGAGGTGTGGATTATGACATACAATACATTTAGGCCAAAATCAAGTTTATTTCTAACACTATGCACAAACTAGGGACCTTGTTCAAGTAAAATGGATTGATCTATATGATCCGTGAACTATATGACAAATTTATTTTAATCTTAGCCAACAACCTGGAAATTTTCTTAAAGGCACCATGCATGGAGAAGGGATAAATTCAATGTAAGGTGAGAAAACTACTTTTCATCCACAATAACTCAAATTTGACAAATACTCCAATAATCATGAGTAAGTTTGAGAAAGTCTCTATTAACTTTGAATGTGGGGCCATTATGAGATAACACAAAGTGAAAAGAATTGGAGCCTACATTTGAAGAAGAGTTGAGGAGTTTGAACCCAAGGAGCTATTATTAATCCAATGCTATGGAGCTCTGAAGATCCATGATAGTCCGAATAAAGTAGTATAACAAGTTCCAGAAATAAATATCCTAATAGGATAGAAGAAGGCAATAGTAATTAAAGATAATGATGCTCATGAACACGAAGCAGAGGGTAAAGAATATCAAGAAATTGAGCACCCATCAAGAAAGAGGTTGTATTTAACTTGAGAACCTGTAAAATAGAGGAATAAAGAAAGAAAGCAACATGCAAAGGTACAAGGTTAAAGAAAAAGGAGGAAATGCCGGAAAGGTGAAAGCTTTAAGCACATGCAACAAGACAAAAGGAAGAGGAGATGGCAAGAAATGGCTAGGACGCCATTGTAAACAGAACCAGATAACTCAAAGAATTCACTTAGCAGAGGCTTTTTTTTTTTTTCCATAATCTTAACAAAAATTTTAAATAAATTTTTTATTTTTATAATCATATATAAAACATTGTACATATGAATTAAATAGTATAAGATGACTCATGACATAAAGATTTAACAAATTCTTCTTACAATTCCTTTTACTGAATGTTAGCAGTCAGCAATTAGTACTTAGTATAGACATAGATCTCTCTTGATAGAAAATAGAATTGCTCAAATTCATACAAATATATATATATATATATATATATGTATATATCTGTGTGTGTTTTGATCTCTCTCTCGTTCATTTATTTTTTGGTTATTTTGTTTTCTGTATGATTGAATCTGCACGAATGCTTTCTCACAAGATATATTGAATTATTAATTGATATATATTATAGAATATGTATGATTGAAACTATAGATAGAAATGAAGATTGAATTTACAATGATTAAATTCTATATAAATTTAAAAATATATTTATAAAAAAAATTTCCCAGAACTAGTTTAAACATAATTGATGGTGTGGCCTGACCTTACCTGGTATGTCTTGAGTTTGACTGGGCAGACCCTTTCGCACACGGCCAGAATTTCTGACCATTTTAAAAATTGGCCAAGTCGATCTATGTACAGCCCTAGCTTTTAGCAACGTGTTATTTATTTTCTTTTCTTCACAATTTTTATTTAATTATATATGATTTTCACATGTGTAACATTTACGTAACTCAAATACTTCTTGCTTACTATCATCCCTTGAACTTTTGTAGTGAGAAAAATTATGTTATATTTGTGCGAAAACTACATATAATCCTATTGAGCTATAGTCTAATTAAAATTTTGATGTTTGTTAAAATGTAAAACACAATACTATAGTCTATCAAAATATAAAAAAACTATAATATAATAATTAAATTGATTTTTAATATCATATATATATATATATATATATTATTACGTTACATATAAGTCGGACTATGTTTGTAAGCTTTGATTAATTTTAATCATGGTTGCTAATAAGTAACATATCCGATACCTAAAACCTAAACTCTTTGATATACACATAAAAAGTAAAAGTAACCCCTTCAATATTTTTAATTTGATGTTAAGATTAAAAAGTATTAATTAACAGAATATTGAATGTAAACAAATTGGAAAGGTAATGTCATTATACATGTGCATCTCCCAGAACATGGAAAGTGACATGCGTGCAATTAGGGACATTCAAGAACAAATAATAGCTTATAAGAATGGTTGATCAATAAATTAATGTTGTCGCATCACATTTCAAATCATGGTTAATATACAGGACAATTTTTCTTTTAGTCGATATAGTTTTAATTAAATTTTAGTTTAGTGCTTATAGTTTAAACATAACAAGAAAATATAGCATTAGAAATACATTATCTTTGGTTCATTTAAACGTGGGTAAATTTAACTTTTCACCGTGGTTTTTAACTGCAGCTGCAAGTGTGGGAAAATTATAAGCAATTCTAGTTAAACCACAGTTACTATCATCCAGAACTGCTATTTAAATTAAATTTGCAAGGCTTATGGCGGCGGTTACAATCGCTGCTAATGATAATTTATAGAAAAACAAAATTAAAGATGGAATTTATATTTTTTTTCAAAACCTGCTTATTACACTTTCAACTAAGGATCTCATATTCAAACACCACAACATTAATACCAACAATTAACATTGTCATTAAACAAGAAGACATCACATCCATAGTGCAACATATAAAAAAAAAATATCACATCCAAACATGTTTGTTCCATAGTATAATATAAAGAAAACATCACAAAGTGTAACACCAATACAATACAGTCCTTATAACATTCTAACATAACTAAATCTATGGATTTTCTTCATTAGAAACATATGGGCAGTGATCTGCTACACTCAACTGATGTCCACTTGCTCGATCAGGTACCTATTTTGGAGGATAAGAAATTGACACAAAGAGAATGTAACCCAACTTGTAACTAGTTATCTAACATATGAAATAAACTACAATGTATGTATTAAAAACATTATCAGTAATGCTTGGAATGTCCTAAGCTTAAAAGACAATAGACCCTAAAAATTTTGCAAAATAAAGCTCCCCAAGGCATTAACTTTTTTGTTTAGATCTTGCAATAGTTAACATTGATCTTATATTTGTTAACTTCATGTTTCCATCACTAATTGCATTTGAAGGAACTAACTTTACAACTCCATATTGGAAGGACAAGATGAGCTTCCTCTACTGTTAAAACTACCAGCACGTGCAAACACTTGGGATGAATATGGATCCATCCTAATCCTTATACACAACCTACATGCTTTTGCCTTTCTAAAGCATAGGCTAAAGAATCCTCAATGGACATTTCTTGAGACATGAATGTAGAGTTAGATTCATGGACAACAATCTTTTCTTATACAAAAAAGCATGTATTTATAATTGACTCAAATGTGTCAACCAAAACATTATTGCAACAATAATACTTCGACACAAATGAAATAAAGTGTGCAAACACTATCTTATCAAAGCTTGACCCACTTCATTTTCAAAACAAAGTATAGCAACACTTACACCTATTATTCTAGCATTGTCATTCACGTAAGATGCATCAACATGTTTATGTGTTACTGTCCACACTTCTCCTTTGCTTACTAGATGACTTAACTCCAACTCCTGTAATTGAGAAGTACATAATAACACATACGTATTTAGATTGAAGAGTGCAACATATTCACTAAAAATTAAAATTACCATCTCAATTTTTTTATCTGCAAAACTCTTTGTTCATGGAATAATCATTGAAAGAAGAAATGAACTTTATTTCATGCATATCCATGGAGGAAGACTATAAGGCACGAGCATCACAGGTCAGATGCTATAACGAGTGCTTAAGTTGCCAAATGGATTAAATCCATCAACAACTAATCCAAGGCATATGTTTCGAGGCTCTAAGGTAGACTTGGGATGCATTATGTCAAATCTCTTCTAAGCTTCAAAGTCCTTAGGATGTTGTAACATGCCATCATTACTAATGTTGACTACATATCATCGCATATGTTCAACAATCTTTGAAAACATAAACATCCATTGCAAACAAGGTTTCAATGGAAGATATCTTAATACTTTTGCAGCTAACTTCAATTTCTTACCACCACTTGATATACCTTTATAACTTATTTTCCACCTAGATGTATTGCAATTTTTATAGGTATCTTATTCTACATCCTCTCTCAGGTATAACATGCGATCGTTGAGACATGCACAAATTTTGGTGTAGTCAAGGCCATGTTTATTAATCATTTTATTGGCCAAATAAAATGATGTTGGAATTTTAGCTATTTTAAAGCCATCTGCTAATAAATCTAATTTCATTGACATTACCTTGTTAGTTACTTTGCAAAGACACTTTATGTGGTATAATTTTACAAGAAAGATAAATTCAAATAATTCTCACATCCTTCATACAGACTTTGTTGCCTATCTCAAAGTAATTGCAAAAATTATACACTTTCATTTATCATGGAATGATTTAATGGTGATGACAAAATTTCATCTTGGTTCATGTATTGATTGTTTGGTTGATGTCCCAATACATCATTAACCATCTCCAACATATGATTATTAACATTAATCATATCTTTAACAACACGTGGTATTATAGGGGTTTCATTTAAAGTGTTTACAATGATTATTTCTCCATGTTTAAGCCAAAAAATGTAATCCTTTTGAAATGGTCTAATAATAAAATGATCTTCCACTTCTTCCCTACTATGATATTTGTTAAACTTGCATTCTTGATGTGGACATATTATTTTATCCCTAATATTACTATTAGCAAATGCGAAGTTCAAAAACTTATTCAATCCTTCACAATACACTAGGTGTTTTGAGGCTTATCTGTCTAATTTTCATCAATCCCATCAAATCATAATATATCTAATATGAAATCTTCAAATAAAATTCAATACATCAAACCAATATTTAAAACAATGGTGAATTTACTAATATGAATTGCCATTATATATCAACAATTACATAAAGACCAATATATGCAACATCCTACAACAACATTAATAACTAAAATTTACTCAATTAATACTAATATATTCATATGCTTATCTAACAAAAGAATATATGCATAAGACAGAAAATTATATACATATTCATAAAAATTAATTCTCAATCACTATATCAAAAATTAAAATAAAAAGATAACAAGTTATATAGGGTAAAATCTACTAAGATATCCTCATAGGTACCAATTAACATTTAAAAACAAAACTTAAATGGAAAAAAAATTTAAAAAACAAAAACAAAAAATTTTGAACAAAAAAAAAAAGACTTACTTGGTGGCATTTCTGAAGGTTGACAATGGACGAACGATGACTAGTAGCAATGCCAGCAAGGGTGCTCTTCCAAGGAGTGGATGGCTATGATTGCTAAAGAGTGAAGAAGTTATTGAAACAATGGAAAAAAGAAACACAAAAGGCATTTTTCTTAAGGCGGCTGATGGCGGGCGAGTGTCAGCACATTGGTGGCCGGCAAACCTAGATGATGATGTGTTTCGTGGCAACCTGGGTGGGCAGTATTGGCTAGAGATGAATTTTCTCGTCTTTTATAGCTACATGGAGTGCAATTGATATGTTTTAGGGGAGAAGAGCTGTAGCTTTAGGGTCATTAAACCCTTAGCTATAGTTTAAACGAACTATAGCTAAATTGTTGTGCTTCATCTGGATAGCAACTAAATTAGTTGCTGTCAGATGAGTTGCAACTATTTACTGGTCGTACCTGTGGCTCATTGAACCACAGCTACATGTTAGTATTTTGTTAGTGAAAATTTGTAATTAAGTCCTTGCAATTTACAAATATTTTAATCGAGTCCATACTATAAAATTTTTGTAATGATCTATTAAGTTTTATGAATATAACTATTTATATGCTATTTTAAAATTTTGAATTTGTATAATTTATGTTAATATAGAAGATAAAAAAATAGAAAATAAAGTAAAATAATTCACTTATATAAGAAAATATTGGGCAAATTATGATGATTGGAACAAAAATGGAAATTTTACAAACTCAATTTAATTATGAATTTTTAAATTATAAAGACCAAATTAAAAATAGGTAAAAATATAAGGACTAAAAGAGCAATTTTTTGTTAATATATTTACTAGCATTGTTAATGATGTCACCAACTTGGGTTGATGGTTTCTAAAGCACATGGAATTTTTTCCACTTAGTTTGAAGAAAAACAACAAGAGCATCACCATGATCAAATCACACATTATAGTTTATATAAGAAAGGTTGAATAATAAATTAATGCATCACATGGGATAATTACAATTTACAAGTGCTCATACACTACAAAAAGTTTGTGTCATAACAACAATTTTAACTATGGTTAGGACCACTAGCTATGATTTCAAAAACCGTGGTAGAACCAACTGTGGAGAAGGTACAATGACTATTTTTACCATGGGGAGAACTATGGTTAAGCCATGTCCTAACCACGATTTCAAAACTGTGGTTAAGGCATTATCGTAATCACAGTTTCATTTAAATCGTTCTTAGGACATGGCTTAACCATGCTTTTCTAAACCATGGCTGGACCTTGTCTTAACCATGGTTTTTAAGGAACCGTGGCTAGGTCAACATTTAACAACAATTGCTAAAACTGTGTTTAAGCCTTTTTTTTTACAACAGTTCTGATAAATTTGTTAAGACCTTATCCTAGCCATGGTTTGGAAATCGTGGTTAGGAAATATAACTATTGTTATATTCAAATTATTTGTAGTGGTGTTTTTAACCACTGCTAGTAGATTTTTGTTTTTGTTTTTATCATTCCATATACTAGTTATATATATTTTTTGTCATAAGAACCTATCAATCCATAAACAAACACCTCTAAGCAACTAAGATTCAACTAACTAATAATTCATTTCAAGAAGTTATCCTTCTAGAATCATTCCAACCATGGGAATACCATTACATACATATACAAATATTCAAATACATACTATTATAATCATAGTTCACCTAAACCACTTATCAAAGGCATTTGATCCATACAAAGAATAAGTTGCATTCCCTAATGGTACATGTCCAATATTTTGATCACTTGGTACCTAGATTTCAAATAAATGATTAATGAGTAATGATATAACAAAGACTAAGATGCATGAAAATTAAACAGAACTAGTGAAAATAGTGAGAATTACTCTTGTGTTTTGCTAGGTAGCAAGCTCAAGTGGCACTTGGGCATGGAAACTCCATAGGAGGAAAGCCATCCTTGCTTCTGATTGTTATGTCCAAGTATCTCTTTTTGCATCCTTGGCATCCCTTTCCACCTTCTCTACCTCTTTTTTGGCATTTTCTACTTAAGCAGTGTCAGCTCACTTTGTAGCTTATTATAAGAAGGATTAGAGGATGAGCTTCCATGGTGTCTGAATGCTTGAGCTAGGCAAACTCCTAAGCCAAATCCACATACATGTCCATAGTGCTCTTGTGTTCCCAAGGCCTTGGCTAATGCATCGTTGACTAAAAGTAGTTGTGCTAAAATGACTTATCACTTAATTTCAAGAACATTTTCTTGCATATTTAAATTATAAGAAAAAAATTATTTAAAGAATAGATCATTTCAATAGTAGCTTATCCAAATAACATACTACCACAGAATTTAAACACTCACACCTGCAACTCTAGCCTCCTTGTTCGTATATGATCCATCAAAATGTTTATGGATTGCAGTCCATAAATCTCCTCTGTTAATTGGCCCCCCATGCTTTGCTTCCTACAAATTTAAAGAGAGATGTAAAGTATCTTAAATTATGTTGTGCATTATGTTATATTATTCACTATAATGACCTTACCATCTCAGCATTTTTTCATGCAAGACTTTCATATCCACTAGTGTGTGGCATTGTCAACATCTTTCGATTCTGTTTATTCTTTATAGCAATTTCTTGGTGGTCAAATAAAACATATTAGTATAATCAATTAAGATCATATGTAACTATAAGAAAAAAGAGTGTTCTCACTTGACTCCACTGAGAAAGTATATAATCAATAAAAATTGTCCATTGATCCTTGTCTATATTATCTTCAACATCTTGAAGTAATTATTCCCGAGTGCGAGCCCTATCATTCTTATACAAGTCACACAGTGCACTCTTCTATTTACTTCCAATAGATTGAAATACATACCTTTTATGGACATCATCATTTAGTACAAACTTAGTCTATAGGATAAGATATAACGGTTAGGGAACAGTACCAAATAATGATGTAAAAACAAAGAATGTGACTTTACCTGTATAATATCTCTATACATTTGATTTTTATACTTAAAAGTGACAAGCCTCCAGTCCCTATAATTAATTGAAAATGCACCAAAATCCTTGGCAACGAAACCTAAGAAAACATCTAACAGCCCACCTCCATCTCCAACTACTTGGTGAGTGTCATTGAAAAGGACAATGATCCTGTGCCCACTCAGAAAGGACCATGCATCATGCATACTAAATGATTGAGTAAGAACTTCTCCTTTTTCATCTATTATTGGAATGGAAAATAATTAGCCTTCAAAATTAGACAAATTTGCAAACCTTTTCAAAATTAGACATTACATACTAATAACATCAATGATACAAGATCCATTTGTTTACGAAATTATAGTGTGAGAATATTGTTCTCCCTAATTGCATGGGATCATGTGAGATTTTAAACTCCTTGGATCCCCAAAATCAGCACATATTTGTTATAAAATAATGATAACAATAATAACAATGTTACAAAAATAAATGTCTGAATTAAATAATTTCTTTTCTTTACGCGATCAAATTCTTTCTTTATAATCATTTAAATTTCAAAATAAAGATTTAAAATTCCAAAAATAAACAAAAAAATTAAAAAGAGAAAAAATGAAGAGATCAGGAGAGCGAGATTAATTAGATTGTCGTAAGTTAAAATACACGAGCCAAATTCCAATTTCGTTTTACTTATGAAAATCTGTTTAATTTTGAACCCTCTTGTTCTTATCACAAAATTTACAAATCATCAACCAACAGACACGTCTTTTGGGTCGAACTACGTGGACTTTGATCCCAATCTCAGGGTACGTAGGCCCTAGGTTTTCATCCTAGGTCAAGTCCACCCTTTGTAAACATCCATCTGTTTGCTTTCATTCTTGTTGTTTTGTCTCCTCTGTTTAACAGGCTTGCATGTCGATAAAAGGGTAATTGAGTAAATTTAAAAGCCATATCCTATTTCAGCTGACTGATTTAAGGTAACCGTCCTTATGGACAGGTGTTGTGGGGTGCCTAACACCTTCCCTACACTCAAACAGACTCCCAAACTCATATCTGATTTCGCAGACCATGTTGCCTTTTTCTCTTCATTTTAAATTGGTTTTCCAAAGTTTTCCATTAAAAATTTTGGTGGCGACTCCAAATAAATTGATTTTCAAGATTCATTTTTGGGAATCAATTTAAATACTTTTTATTTTATTCCGCCGAAAGGTCAGTTACGACAATTTGTCAAGGCAATAGTGCTGGAGAATATCTCTCACTACCATTAGGCCAAAGTTTAGGCCAAATATTCATTTCTTACAAGTCTCTTCGTGCATTTAAATGGTCTTTTAAATGCCTAAGCTCATTTAACAAAGTGAAAAGCACGTTGTCACATACATTTTTCTCAATATGCATTACATCTAGACTATGGCATAATAGATGGTTCACCCAATATGGAAATTGAAAAGTATACATTTCTTACACCATTATTAAGTCTCTCCATCATTAACACTAACTATTCAAGTCATTTTTTCATTGACATCAACTTCAACATCTTTCCCAAATATAATATTAACATTCTCAAGTTATTTTAGGATTTCTAAGACAGTAATTGCTTTTGGAGGACTTCTCCTATCCTTCTTTCCATCAAATTGATTTTGGGCCAATCTAAACTTATGCCTTAGGCTGACGATGACCCATAAAACACCACTTTTGACAATGGGGAAGACGAATAGGGGTTGAGTCAAAATTACAATTGGGACATGGCAAGCCGATATAGACATTCGACCTAGATAAAGTCCCAAGCCTTGGAAAATCACTAGTAGTTCACATTAGTGCTACACGCATATTAAACACCTCATTAGTGAAGAAATCATATGTTTCAATTTTAACATGCCATAAATCCTTCAACTTATCTATTTAATGGTTGCATATACACATCTATATCATTTTTTGGTGCTCTTTTCCTTGGAATAATCATTGAGATTGAAAGAATTTTTGTTTCATACACATCTAGGGTGGGAGATTGTAAGACATAAACACCACAGGCTAGATGCTATAACATGTACTCAGATTGCCAAAAGGGTTAAAACCATCAATGGCTTAATCTAAGTGTACGTTACATAGATCTAAGGCAAATTAAGGATGCATTAGTTAAATATCTTCCATGCCTCAAAATCCTTTAGATGTCTCATCATGCCATCATTATTCTTATCAAATTCATGCCATCGTATGTGCTAAGTAATTTTAGAAGACAAACAACCTTTGCAACCATAGCTTCAATAAAAAGTATCTAAGTACTTTTGCTGACCACTTGGTTATCATTTTTCCCTTTCCTTTTGGTTTCCATCTAGAGGTATCACACTTCTTACACACTTCTCTTTTTTCATCCTCCCCTCCAGTATAGCATGTAATCATTTGGACAAGCATGAAGTTTTTCATAATTAGGTGCTAATTTGTTTATAATTTTCTTTGCCTTATAAAAAGATGAAGGAATCTTGGCATGTTCAAATGCATCAACTAATAATTCAAGGAACATTGACATAGCCTTGTTACTTATTGTACACATAAACTTTATGTGAAACAATTTCACTAAAAAAGACAACTTAAAGTACTTCTCACACCCTTCGTTTAAATTTTGTAATCCATCCTTAAGCAAGTCTTGAAATTCTTGTACAACACTATGTAATGTTTGATCAAATGTTGAAGTTAGACCATTAACATCATTAATAATTTCATTATCATTATGAACCCCAAATGCATCACAAACCATGTTATGGATAAGGTATTCCCTACAAATTGATCCATCTCTAACTTATGGTCATACTTAATGTTCTACCTCATGAGGTTCTTCATTAGTTGTTTCCCCATGACTAACCCCAAAAGTGTAACCTTGTGGAAAAGATTTAATAATCAAGGGGTCCTGGACAATTTCTCTAACTTGCCATTTTCTAAATCTACATTTAGGACATGAGCTTATTATCTTATCCTTAACACTCTTATTTGCAAATGTGAAGTCCAAGAATCCATTTAATCCTTCTAAATATTCAAGAGTATTTCGAGGCATAAGAATCCAAGACTTATCCATCTCCTAAAGATCAATATAAACAAAAAAAAAAAAAAAACAACATGGGAAACAATCATGTTTCTCAATAACAAAGTACAACCATTATAAATATACAAAGTAAATCAATTCAACACATGTAGCAAATAATTAATTTAACCTAAATATTCAACACATTTAATTTTAAGGAACTTAAACTAAACATTACAAAAATGTAAGAATATTCAAGAAACAAAATTAATAATGAAATAAAAAAACATATTAATAAGAATCATACAATGACTAAAACTAAAATAAAAACAAACATATAAGATAATAATAAAAAATAGAAAAAAAATATATTTATATTGTTGATTTTGTCTTACAAGTGGGTGCTTTTTTGCTTCTTGATTTAGTTCTCAATCATTCCTCGCCAGAACTTAAATTAATTGATTTGAAGACAAAGATATGTAGACATAGATGTTTCACTTGCTGCATTTTCATGCTTCAACAAGAACATTTTTCCCTTTAATAGAAAGCAGCATTGTTGTAACTGACCTTTTAGCGAGAGAAAATAAAAAGTTATTTAAATTGATTCTTAAAAATGAATCTTGAAAATCAATTTATTTGGAGTCGCCACTAAAATTTTTAACGAAAAAATTTGGAAAACCCATTTAAAATAAAAAGAACAAGGAAAAATGGTCTGCGAAAATAGAGATGGGTTCGGGAGTTTATTTGAGTGTGGGGAAGGTGTTAGGCATCCCATAACACCCGTCTATAAGGACGATTACCTTAAACTAGTCAGCTGAAATAGAATATGGCCTTAAATTTATCTCAATTACCTTTTATTGACAAGCATGCCCGTTAAACAAAGAAGACAAAAATGACAATAATGGAAACAAACAAATAGATATTTACAAAGGGTGGACTTGACTTAGGATGAAAGCCTAAGGCTTACATACCCCATAATAGGGATCAAAGTCCACATAGTTTGACCAAAAGGGCTTGCCTGTTGGTTGGTGAATTTTAATTTTTGCGACGAGAATAGGAGAGTTCAAATTAAACAGATTTTCATAAACAAAACGAGATTGGAATTTGATTTGTATGTTTCAATTTATGACAATCAGATTAATCTAGCTCTCTTGATCTCTTCATTTTCTCTCTTTTTAATTTCTGTTTAGTTTTGGAATTTTAATCTTTATTTTTGAAATTTAAATAGAATGATAATGGAAAAAGGCTCTTTGGATTTCTTTTGAATTTTATATCATTCTTTTTGGATTTTTGGTTTAGCTTTAATTTTGAAGGAGTAATTAGAAAGATTTTTAGGATTTTTATATTATATACATTTTTTATGATTTTTATACATGTATTTTTTCATGTGAAATTAGAATTTATTTTAAACTTAACATAAAACTATAATGGGTAAATATTACTATGACTTCCGAATTTATAATTTTTGCATTTATTTTTCAAATTAGAATTCACTCTAGACTTGAAGTAAGACTATCATAAAAAAGATATTTTTGAAATTTTTGAATTTTATGATTTTTGTATTAATTTTTGAGATTAGAGTTTACTTTAGGCTTAAAGTAAAATCAAAATATTTTATAATTTTGAATTTTATGATTTTTGTATTTATTGTTAGTTTTTGAAATTTGAATTTATTTTAACATTTAAAGTAAAACTAAAACGGAAAAATATTCTTAGAATTTATAGTTATACATAATAAGTAGGACAAACCTCCCTATTTTTGAATTAATTCATCCCAATATTTTAAATGTTAATTTTTGAAACTTGAGGAGACTCAAGGTCTCACATAGTCTCTATTAATTAACTTTTGGGTGCCTGAGGAGACGAGCGATTTCATGCGGGAACCCAAAATACGGAATAAAATATTTGGGAATTCTCAGGATTTTATTTTTATGGGTTTCAAAATTAGAATTCCTTTAATCTTATTTTTAACAGGATCGATTCCCCAAAGCCTAAGGAGATCCAAGTCCCATGTGGCATTTCCTAATCAACTAAATTTTATAAAGCACAAATTTAAATCATTTTGTAAATAATAGCAAGTGTTTAATTAAAATTTTTGTTCTTGCATTATTATCATTATTTTTTTTAACCATTATGTACTAATTTTTAGGGTATAAGAAGATTAAAATCTCACACGACCTTGAGCACTCGAGGAAAATAATATTCTCATACGATGCCCTCCTTAAAACTTTACTTATAATACCAAAGAAATAAAAAAAATGATAATTATAATAATAATAGCAAAAAGAAACAACAAAAACAAAAAAAAATGATATGCATCTGCTACGTGATTTGGGTGCCAACACAAGAATAGTACAACATGCATGCATGATGCCATTCCTTACCTGAAGCACTTCTCACTGTTGACGAGCCCCTTCTCTGGTGGTCCTCTCCTCCTGGCTCTCATGTTAGCTCTCTCTCTCTCTATGCGTTGCTCTACCAGCTATCTCTCTCTTCTCAACCTTCTCAGAGCTTGCAGCAACACTCTCAGCCATTGTTCAACTTCATCCATTTCTTGGTGCGTTCTTCTGCTTGAGTTCCAACCTCCGTTTAGCATCATTCTTCCCCGGTGCATTCTTCTGCTCGAGTTCCTCTCCTTCTTCCTTGGCTCAGTCTCCCTCTCAATTTGTGCTTCTCTTATCTTTTGGTCTGTCACTTTTCTTCAACTCGGGCTCACTCCCTCTCTTCCCTTTCTCTTCTTCTCCTCCCTTCTTCTCCTTCTTCTCTCTCTCTCTCTTCTCGGTCTGTTGGTTCCTTCCTCCCTTCCTTTTAATAGGTTCCCCAGATGGCACCCCAGAAGGAGTGCCTACATTGACTCCATGAGGTGAAATTATGGAAGATTCTAACGGCAATGTGGATCCAATGGTTCCACCTCCAATGTTGCGTAGAAACGATAAATTGAAATTAGATAGTGGTTGAATACTTGGTGAACCATGTAGCTCAGGCTATGCCATAGAACCAGCTATTCCCCTCTGCATATAGTAAGATGCAGACCCTGATAATGCCAATTGGTCCCCCCATCCATGCATTTACTTCAAACTCCTTCAGAATATTTTAGGAAACATCCACTTTCCCCATGAAAGCCTCGAAGTCAGTACTTGCTCTGCCATGAGCCTCCTAGAAGCATCTATATGTAGCATTCTTCCTAACAGATCCTTCGCCGCTGGTGACTCTGAGTGAAAAATCTAGCTAGGGAACATCAAGTTAGCTCGTATGACAGCCTCGAAAATCTCCACCGTCGAATCCCCATTAAACAGGGGATATGCAGCCAGTATTACATACAAAATGACATCGACACTCCACGCGTCGACCTTGTTATTGTACTCCCCACCGGCAAGAACCTCTGGTGCCACATAATAAGGCGTACCACCACTCCGTTCATTGGCTGGCCCTCTTTGAAAATCTCAGCTGAGCCGAAGTCTATCAGTTTGAGCTGGTTCTCCTCATCAAAGAGTATGTTATCCAGCTTGATATCGCGATGAGCCACGCCAAGACGGTGACAGTGAGCCATGGCTCACATGAGCTATGACATAATAACGGCAGCGTCGGGCTTAGGTATGGACCAGAGATAGATGATAAGTTGATAGAGATCAGAATTACAGTGGTCTAGCATGAGGTGGAGGTGAGTGTCATCGTCGTAGATGCTGTGGAGGTTCAAGATGTGAGGGTGAGGAGTGAGAAGATAGAGAATCTCAGACTCTGAGAGAAAGCATCGAGTGTCGAGGGAGTCTTTGGCAAAAATGATGCGTTTGTCGATGGACTTCATGGCGAAGGCCTCACCGAAGTTGATGGAGGCACATCGGAAAACAGTGTCAAACAGTCCTCATCCAATCTCTGCTAAAACGACGTAGTCTTTAATGGGGTGTTCACTCATTCTCCCTCTAAAATGCCATTTAACTCTCACTCTAAATGCACTCTGTCTCTCTCAAAATGTGTCCCTTGGAAAGAAGAGAGCACCCTTCTCTAAAACCTCATGGAGTGGTACCAAAACTCCCCTTCTAAAAGCCTCTGTTCGTCCCCTACAAGATGGCAGCTAACCTCCTTTTTCAAGCATTTTTCTACAGCCTCTAGGTTTCAATTTTTCACATCTCACGACAGTAGGAGCAGTAGGAGCAGAGGGTATCTTTTATTTTTCTAGTTTTCATTACTATTATTTTTTTTTTAATTTTCTATTTTTGTTTTCTTATATATTTTTATTTTTATAATTTTGCTTTGATTTATTATTTTAATTAACTAATTTTATTTTTGGGTTTTAAGTGGATTTAATTATCTCTCATTATTTATTTTTAATTTTAAATTGTCCCCACTTAAAGGATGTCATTTGAAGCTTTGTCATTTTTAATTTTTCCTATTTGCTTGATTATTAATTAATTGATGTATCAATTAATTAGTTAATTAATTAATTAGGGATGGGGTGTTCACAGTTGCCCCTCTTTGCTTGTCTCATAAGTTAGGGAAGCAAATGTTGTGAAGAGATGACCTAACTTATGAGCAAGCAAAGACGTGAACACACCATTCTTCATGCTGAAGGAAAACAAGTGTAAATTAGTACTTGGATATAATAGTAAGTTGTATGGACATGATACAGGACTTTTTGAAAGAAAATTACCTGGACACAATTTAGGACTTTGGCAGAAAACGTAGATTACCTAGACACAATGCAAGACTTTTGACAAAAATGTATGCCCCTCATTTAGTTCCCACTAAGTGGGACAAAATTAAATGATTTGTGATGAGCTTGATAAAGCCATTATTCAGGGTCATGGCACCCTAGATCAGTCAGTTTACCTTCTTTACTGTAGCGGTAGACTATGTCAGAATGATTGAGATGAAGGATAAAAAAGATAATACAAGTAGAAGAAGAGGAAACGGTCAGAGGAAGGAAAATCTTCAAGGAGTTTTACCATAAGAGGATCTTCTAAAGGGCCTAAGGCATTAAGTTTGGCTCAAACATTTCACTCCAACCCATAAACATCAATTCAAATGATGGAAAGTAT
Source organism: Delonix regia (assembly GCA_037074485.1). Classification (NCBI taxonomy): domain Eukaryota; kingdom Viridiplantae; phylum Streptophyta; class Magnoliopsida; order Fabales; family Fabaceae; genus Delonix; species Delonix regia. The sequence goes on along the minus strand of CM073452.1, from coordinate 33,311,609 downwards.
AGGAAGACTTGGGAATTCTAGGGACTTTAGACCTACAGCTACATTTGATTCAGCATAATATCCAAGAGGTAGATCACCCTGTTCCATGTATGGGAAATCTCATTCTAGTCCATGTCACAAAGTGTTTGAAGCATGCTTTAGATGTGGGTAGGTAGGGCACATGATACAAGATTACCCTCAGACAATTCACAGCTCTAGCCATTGTTCAATACGACCGTATGGTTTTACGTATATGGGACATAGGCCCTAGGGTGCATTTTCAACTTTGGGTGGTAGAGGAAATGGTGGTGGAACTTCTTCTAGTAGAGGTCAGACATCTTCTAGAAGGGGTCAAGCACGAGTATTTGATCTAAATAAATAGGATGCTTAAGCATCAAATACAGTGATTACAAGTACAATTACAGCATGTTGTCATGCTGCTTATGTGTTGTTTGATCCTGGTGCTACTCATTCTTTTATGTCCCTACACTTTTGCAAAATTGAATGGCAAGGGTCCTATCAAATTAAAGGGCTCATTAAAGGTAACAACTCCATTAGGAGAATCCACTCTAATGGATCAAGTATGTAAGTCATGCATAATTATGATTGACGACCATGAAATAATGATTGATTTAATTATTTTAGCTATAGGTGATTTTGATGTGATCATCGGAATGGATTGGTTGGCTTCTTGTTATGACATCATGGATTGTCATCTTAAAGTTGTAAAATGTGAATTCCCAAATGAACCGCCTGTTATTATCCAAGGCAATCATACGATGGCTCTTAACAACTTGATATTAGCCATTGAGGCTAGGAAGTTGTTAAAAAGTGGATGTCAAGGCTACTTAGCCTCAGTCTAAGACATAGAAGTAGTGGTTCTAGCATTGCATGAAGTGTCGATAGTCAATGAGTTTCTAGATGTATTCCCAGAAGATTTACTTTGACTACCTTCGAATAGAGAGATTGAATTTAGCATTAATATACTACCAAGCACTTAGCCAATCTCTATACCTCTCTATAGAATGGCACCACTGGAACTTAGAGAATTAAAGGATCAGTTGCAAGACTTGTTAGATAAAGGCTTTATCCGCCCAAGCTCATCACCATGGGTAGCTCTTGTCTTGTTTGTGAAGAAAAAAGATGGGTCCCTCAGGTTGTGTGTGGATTATAGGCTATTAAATAAGGCAACAGTACGAAATAAGTACCCTTCACCTTGAATTGATGATTTATTTGATCAGTTACAAGGTGCACAATGCTTTTCTAAGATTGACTTGTAGTTTGGATATCACCAATTGAAGATTAAATGATAGGATATTCCTAAGATGACTTTTAGGAACCAGTACAACCATTATGAACTTTTAGTGATGTCCTTTGTACTAACTAATGCTCTAGCTGCCTTTATTGATATGATGAATAGGGTTTTCAAGCCTTTCCTTGATCGATTTGTTATATTTTTTATTGATGACATCTTTGTTCGCTCAAATAGTCGAGGGGAGCATGAACAACATTTAGAATGGTGCTGCGAATAATGAGAGAAAATCAACTATATGCAAAGTTCTCTAAATGCCAATTCTGGCTTGATAAAGTGGCATTCCTAGGCTTATGGTTTCAAATGAAGGTGTTCAAGTGGACCTTAGTAAAGTGGAAGCAGTTCAAAAGTGGCCTCAACCCACTACGGTCACTAAAATCCTTAGTTTCTTAGGCTTGGTTAGCCATTGCCATTGATTTGTGAAAGATTTCTCTAAAATAGCTACTCCTATGACCAAACTAACTCAAAAGAATGTAAAGTTTCAATGTACTGAAGCGTGCGAGGAAAGTTTCTAGAAAATGAAGGATTGTTTGTCATCAACACCTATTCATGCATTGCCATTAGGATCTGGTAGCTACACGATTTATTGTAATGCCTCTAAAGTGGGGTAGGGATGTATTTTGATGTAGTATGGTCGTGTGATTGCCTATGCCTTAAGACAATTAAAGAACATGAGCAGAATTATCCTACCCATGACTTAAAAATGACTGCTATGGTGTTTGCATTAAAAATATGGCGTCACTATTTGTACGGCAAGAGTTGCAAAATTTATACAAATTATAAGAGTCTTAAGTACATTTTTGAACAAAGAGATCTCAACCTGAGACAAAGGAGGTGGATGGAATTGCTGGAAGATTATGATTGCACTATTTTGTACCACCCAGGCAAAGCCAATGTTATGACAGATGCCTTGAGTAGAAAGTCAATGGGAAGTCTGGCACATATAATGGTAATGAGAAGACCATTGATTGAGGATTTCCACTGGTTAGCAGAAAATAGTGTTAAGCTTGAAACCAAGGAGATAGATGTGTTATTAGTAAGTTTTCAAAGTTCCTCTTCCTTGAATGAAAGGGTGAAGGTTGCTCAGGTAATGGATACGCAAATTCAAAAGTTGATTAAAGAAGTCGAGAATGGTAGTAACAAAGATGTATCAAGATTTGAAATAGCTATATTGGTAGGAAGGAATAAAGAAAGACGTGCCAGATTTTGTTTTTTGTTGCTTGGTTTGTCAACAAGTGAAAGCTAAATATCATAAGCCAACTAGTTTACTCCTAAAAATTAAAATATCAGAATGAAAATGGGAAAGAATTACTATGGATTTTGTGATAGCCTACCTCGAACTTTGAAAGGTTTGATTCTATATGGGTGATTATGGATAAACTGACTAAATCTACACACTTCCTGCCAGTGAAAATAATTGATGGTGTTGCCAAGTATGCCCAGATATATCTGAATGAAATTTCAAAGTTTCACGGTGCCCCTATTTCAATTATTTATGATTGAGAGCCCCAATTTTCCTCTAGGTTATGGAAAGCATTTCAAGATGCACTTGGCACTTGATTAGATCTCAACATAGCATTCCACCCACAAACTGATAGTCAATCATAATGAATAATTCAAACGCTAGAGGATATGTTGAGGTCTTGTGTTATAGACTTTGTAGGGATTTGGGATACTCACCTACCCTTGCCCAAATTTGCTTACAATAACAGTTATCAAATGAGTATTCGGATGGCACCTTATGAAGCACTATATGGTAGGTGATGTTGGTCTCTTATCGGTTGGTTTTAAGTAGGTGAAACAAGAATACTAGGACCAGAATTAGTTCAAGACTCCATAGAAAAGGTCAAGATAATAAGGGAGAGATTGTTAATGAGATTTGGGAGGAAAGGAAAATTAAGCCTATGTTATATTGGGCCTTTTGAAATCCTAGAAAGAATCAGAGCAGTGGCGTATTGCTTAGCTCTACCTCTAGAATTAGTAGATGTACATCTTATGTTCATGTATATATGCTCAAGAAGTACTTACCTGATTCATCTCATGTGCTTTAAACCCAAGATGTTCAGTTAGATGTTGGGTTAACCTATGAAGAGATTCTTGTGGCAATTCTAGATAGGCATGTTAAGAAGCTTCGATCAAAGGAGATTATCTCGGTAAAGGTGTTATGGCAAAATCATTCCCTGATGGAAGCAACATGGGAAGTAGAGAATGATATGTAAGTTAAGTACCCCCAGTTATTTCAAAACTAAGATAAGTAGATGATTGAATTTAGGGATCAAATTTCTTAAGGGGAGAGGAATGTAATAACCATAAAATCTATACTCAAAATGGGAACTCAGTCAGAACAAATATAGACGCAGATAAAATTTTATCTGAGAATATAACCAAAGTTAGTACCTAGCCCTCACCATGTGCATTTTTAGCACTTATAACTCAACTAAGTATGGTAACTAAGTATCTGTTAGGAAAATTTTGATATGATAAAATATATATATTTCACTTAAAATATTAAAAAATTTTCAATTATGTCTACTAACTCCACCTAACCTATATTATTGCCCAATTATGCAACTAACCTACACCTAATATCCTCAAATAGTCTGCATATAATTCATCATATGCTTCATATAAGCCATTGGAGGAGTTTGGTATACTCCTCTCAGGTGTGTAATAATCTTAATTATGCCAAATATTATTTTGGATTATAATTTTGAATTTTGAATTATTAGAATATTGAAATCTGAACTCTAAAGTGGTACGAATTTTGAAATTTCTAATTTCTATACATGGATATTTATTTATTTCTGAATATTGGGAATGCATCCAAAATAGAACCCTGTAGCTAATGGCAGTAAACGTTAGCCGTAGTTCATTGCAATTGGTATTCTAATAAGGTTGGGTATGATACCCTTACCACCATATTTTGTTTAAAGTTGAGGGTCATTATGATATTTACTTAGAACCTATGGCAGAATGAGTATCTATTCTGAACAGTAATCACTAGCCTTGGCTAGCTCTGTACTATGTAATTATGACTGATTTTGTAGAATATTCCCAAATACATTTTGTTGATAATTTTTCTCTATTTAATATTACTAGATTATGTCTATATGATACCTGGTTTTAAATTTTGAATGACATACCACCGTAAGTCTGCCTTTGATTTTGCAATATTAAAATTATCTGCTCATTGATTTTCCACCCACCCTATTATTTAACATATTTCATATCTCTGCACTATTATTTAACCTTTGAAATTTTAATCTTGGTGATTAATTCATTAGTGAGCTTAGCCTACTGCTAAAGCTATGTCTTTTATTATTATTATTATGATTCTATTCAGTCGCTTTCTTTTATATAGGCTAGATATTTGATGTATTAGTATCATATGTCAGAAAACATCTATATAGAGAGTTATGAGATTTATGCTATTTAATTTGAATTTATATAAGTTCTGTTGTTACGAGGGTTCCAATGAGTTCAAGAGAATTAAGGACACCTCATCCTCGTGCTGGTCATGCCCTACCAGCTCAAGTCGTGACAATTTTATTATATATGTGAGTAAAATTAATTTAATTATTTATTTTTATATATTTTATTAGTAAGGGTCCTACATATTCAAAATGTTAAGATGATCTACAATAATTACATCATGAAAATTTAACATAATATTAATTAAATTTTAATGAGAAAGACTAAATTATGACATTTGTAAAATTGTAAAGATCAAATTACAAATATTTAAACTATAAAGACTAAATTAAAACTTAAATGAGACTATAGTGACTGAATGTACAACTTTCTCTAAAAATTCATTAATACTGCAATATGCATACATAACTATAAAATGCTGCAAAAACAAATCAATGTCTTATTTTCATAAAACAAGGGGTCTAGCTTCTTTTTCTTCTATACTCTCTCTAATACCAAGCCCATAAAGCAAAGATCTCATATGCTCCTTAAGGGTTGGGGGGCTATAGTTCTCATAGCTGTACATTAGAGGCACCATTCTAGCAACATTTAGGCCGATTTTAGCAAAAGATGAGGGAAATGGGTTTGTTTGGGCAAGGCACTCTTTGTTGAGATTTTTCCATGAATCTGAAATCTTATGTTTGACATGGTCACTTGCTTGTTCAACAGAAACTCCAGGGTGGTCCTCATGTAGCAGATAAGATAGGACCCATCATTACCAGCTTGATTATCATCCTGCGCCAATGGAAATCATACACTTGAGTTTTTGTTATTGAAGAGATACCCAATTGTGCGGCCTAAATGTAATACACTCGGATTCTTTATAGTTTTTTTGGTAGCGGGGATGTATCGATTTATAATGAGAACATCTAAGGGTTAATGTTTGTAGTCTGAAATTCGAAATAAATATTCTTTAAAAATTTAATTTGAGGGCTATAAATAACTTAAAATTTAATCTAATTGGTGTCCTTAATTCAATTCTTAACCAGAGAGCATTCATTTCGAAATGTAATGTGGGTGTCTGTGTTCAAGTTTATTGAAGTTTGAATTGGTAAGTGAACGTTGAATGACAACTTTAATATATTCATTGAACATTGTTCCCTCACATGAAAGTCATATGAACTTTAAATATAGACATAGCAAAGACAAAATATATGCTTTATGCATGTAACTTGTTTTTTTGGCCGACTAACTATGATTGTAAAAATTATATTTTGGTTTTTATATTTTATATTTTTAATTTTTTTTCATAATTTAAAAGTTTATAATTAGGTTTTTGTAATTTAAATAATTTACAATTTTTGTTTCGATTTTACTATGAGCTAATTTTACTCCATTATCTACTTTTATTTCTATTATTAGTATAAATTATAGATATTCTGAATATTAAGATAATATATAATTATTTATACTAACAAAGTTTAATAAAATACTCATATAATTTTAATTGTAGGGATTAAATTAAAAAATTTATAAATTATGTGGCCTTTTTCAAAATTTTAAATTAAAAATTAACTGAAATTAAGGGAACCAAAAGAATAATATTCTGTATTATTAATTAATTAAAATATATTAAAATCACACTCTAATCCACTTGATTATGAGACTATATTGTCATGTTAAGGACTTTACTCACTTCAACTCAAAAACTTATATTATCGAGTAAAATTAATAAATATTCTAATTATAATCTCCGAAAAGTTTTCTTCTCGTACCTTTACACCTTCTAAGTCATCACAGAGCCTCATTATTGTGGCTGTTGAAGATATCAAATTTGGAAAGTCCACCATGAGAGCCACAGTTTGCTCTGTAATGCCATGACCAAAGAGAAAGAAGGCATGCACAAGTGGCACCTTGCACTCCTGCGCTCACAATCCCATTCTTCAAATACTCCTCAGCATCTGGTAAATGCCCAGAAGTAAACCATTTTGCTTCTTCCAAGAAAGCATTGTAAAGTCTCACCCGCTGAAACAGGAAATATTTATCTTTTTCAAATTTAAAAAATTACCATTTTTGACATTTATTTTTAAATTTTGTCCCATTTTGATCCTTTATAAATTAAAATTCTCAAAATAATCCTCCACTTTTGAACTTTGCCACATTTTGGTTCTCCAACTAGTTGGAAAGTCCCAAAATAGTTCTCAACTTTTCAACATCTAACACAGTAATTCTTTACTGAATCAGACTAAGTTAAAAAATGGATAACTGTTGTGTGACTTCCAATTCCTGGAGGATTAAATTGTAATTAGTTTCAGACATGAGGACCAAAATGATATTTTTCTCTTTTCAGAGTTATATAAAGAAATAATTCGCATTCTTAATTTATGGGCCAAAAAATGTACTTTATTCTACAGATTTTGATTGCCGAATTGATTATGGTTTTTTCAGGGTTCCATCCATGTTTGTTTTGAATTTTGTTAGCAAATTCACCGGTAATGTTATAGATAGCCATGAAGCATGCCTTCATGTAGTCTGGTAATTGCTCAGTTGCTGCCAAATCCCATCTGCAATATTTGTATATAGATTAATTTTTCCTCATTATAAATTGAAACGAACAACCAAAACATTAACAAAGATATAAGGGAAATTATACTTTCAGTCCTTATAGTTTTGTTAATTTTTTATTTAGTCCTTGTAGTTCATAAATTTGTAGTTAAGTCCTTAGGGTTTAAATACTTTTTAATTTAATTCCTACCATTATGTTTATATCAATATTTTGGCACCTATGTAGTTTATTTTAATTCATCACCTATTTCTATATCTTTTACTAGCATATATTAAATCATGCATATTCATAATGTTAAGATAATATATAGTTACTAATATTAGCAAAATTTAATATAATATTAATAAAAATTTTAACAATATGGACTAAATTGAAACATTTAATTACAAATTTATAAATTATAGGGACCACTTGAAGATTCAATGAAACTGTAGAGATTGAAAGTATAAATTTTCCTAAAATATGTTGATGACGATTATGTTTTTGATCACTTGTCATGAAGTCTTTTATGTCTCGTCAATTGATAAACACTTCAAATATATAACTTAAGCAATTACATAAAGGCCCATTCATAATTTAATTATAACCTAGGACAACACATGCATATCGTGGGAATATTTACCTGTTGACAGCATCTACAAAAAGAGTGAGTTCATCCATGCTTCCATAAACAACAAATATGTCATCAATTCAGTATAATCGGGACAAGGGTTTTGTGAGTTCAATCCTTTCCTCTGAAAAGCAAGGATCTCTGAGGCATGCCATGGACCACATGTACTTCACTGATTCATCTCTAACTAACTTCAAGTCTTTGGCCAACCCTAGGTTTCCACCACCTATATATATTATGTTAGTTCAAACTCAAACAGTAATAATACAGACAAGAATGTGAGATATAACACCCACTTCATTTTTAAGTATGAGTAGAACATTATTTTTTGTCCACCACTTATCAATCATGTCTTAATTTGGTTCCTCATTTATGAATTCAATATCAATTTAGTCCCTCACTAATATAAATATTAGTACATTTAGTCCAAATTTTATTAAGATTGATGAATACCAATTGTATTAATTTTCATATTAGTGAGGCACCAATTGCATTAACTTTCATTTTAGGGAGGGACCAACTGAGACTATACTCATAAGTATGGGAACAAATTGAAATTGTACAAATAAGTGAGAGAACAAAATTGTGTCTTTTTTAAGTATCAATACTTCATAATTTGAAACCAAATACAAACATAATAACCAATTATGTAAATTCTTCTTGAGTTTGAAGCAACTCAATTGGACATTGCATATATCTCTTTCAGATTGATGGAGCCTCACTTATGGATTTGAAACTCAATAAGTCATGTATATATCAGATAAAACACATGCTTCACATGTCAATGTGTCTTAATGTGGTCCTTTACTTATACATTTAGTTTTAATTTAGTCCCTTAATAATATAAATATTAGCACTTTTATTCCATATTTAGTGAAATCAAAGAGAACAAATGTGTAAACTTCCATATTAATGAAGAACCAATTAAGACTAGACTGATTAGTAAGAGACCAAAATGGTGTTTTACTCTTTTAAGTATCAAGACTCCATAAGTTCAAGCCAAATGCAAACATAATAACCAATTATGTAAGTTATTGAGTTCGAAGCAACTCACTTAAACACCACATATATCTCTTTCAGATTATTGGAGTTAACTATCTGGGTATATATTTTGGACAAGTTTTGTAAAGGCCAAAACCATCCTTTATGAAGCTGGAAGTTTGGAATGAGTAAGCGTTTGGGGGCGAAGCTTGACAAACTTTTGTGAATTGGATACTTTAGTGTCTTTACAATAACATTAGCATAATAATGGTCATGGAATCTTGACAACCATGAATTAAGAAGATGAAAGGTGAAGTCTTAAGCTTCATCAATATCATTCTTTCCTTCTATACTTAAGTGGAAGCATCAAAAAATTTAATCAATCCTTTGGTCTTTCCCTATTAGGAAATAGGTAGTTTGAGTCATGTTGTTAAGCACTATAATTAGGAATATTTCACAAACATGTGAAGTTCCCCAACTATTAAATAGACCATTATGAGCGAGAACAAAGGAGCAGAAGCTAGCAAAAAGAGAAGAGAATTGATGATAGTTGTTATAGGAGAACTAGTCATTGTTAACATAAATACAATGGTAAAAGAAACATTACAAAATAATAATTAATGGCTAGTAATAGTAAACTTCAATGGTCATGGCTAGGAACCATAAAGTCCAATGGTCAAGAAAAATTCCAACAGTCGGGTTCCAAAAACTGATTAGCTAATTTAGGCTCTTTCATGGTAAGAGAAAATTTAATTATATAAATTATTATCTTTCGCATGAATTGGTTGAAATAATTTTTGCAAAAAGTTGGGTTGCACGATTTTTTCACATGCACCAGGGGACGAAATCCCTGATTTAAACTATATTTGAGCTTGTTGGGCCATGCTTCTATGCATGAGGCCTTTTCCTTCTATGGCTCTTTACATGACCAATATCACATGTTATTATATATACACTCATGGCCTCACACTTCCAAACAATGTGGGACTTCTTCTGAAATACCCATATACACACTCTCTTTAGCATTCCCCAACATATTTCAAAAGAATGATTTAAAATAAAAGGTGAATCTGGGTTACAAAAAATCTTTGGGTTACATACACAAGCTTCATAGTTTTGAATCTAGTGTCTTTTGAACTATGAGTGAAATCTGCAAAGATGAGATTTAACCCACAAAGACATAGTGAAGTTTAGAAATTCTATGATCCAAAAACTCTTGTTTGCAAGTAAGAGATCTTATCAGCCATATTATATCCCCAACAATTCTTGTTATCGCAGTTTAGCACTTTAATCAATCATGTATGTGCTTGGTAGTTCATGAGTGCTTTAGAGATTTTGCCAATATCTCATACAAGTGGCCTCACTCAACACTTATATAGGTGATTTCATTAAGTGTATCAGCAATGAATATACCACCCGTAAGGGCTATAAGAATCATTAAGAGTTTTGTTCACATTATCCCATTTAATGAATTCTAGCACTTTCTTACACTAAAGGAAGGGACAATAATGAATAGTGCTAATACAACTAACAATTGACTTGTTATTACCTATATGAACCTCCTGTTGAATGCAAATAAAGTGTATACAATGTCTCACACAAGTGTACATGGTCAAGGAAGTAGTGTAATGATGAAGTGAGCATTGATCCCTCAAAGACATGATTCAAATTTCAATTGATTTTCTATTCTTAAGTTGTGTGATCAGAATTAAGTTATGTGAATGTAAATAAAGTTTTAACTATTGATTAATTAAGATTCTGAACTAACAAACCTAGGATTTAAACCCTTCACTACATGCAGGTTTGCTTTCTATATGGTTATTACCCTTATTCACTTAATGAATAGCTTGATAACCTAAGATTCTTGCTTATATGCTTTTATCGAATTCCTACAAGCAAGTATAGTTTCCCATAATTCCCAATATGTTAGTGGAAACTAGTGAAGACAATACCCTTATAAATTCTAAACCTAAATGTGGTTATTAAATATAGTCATGTACTTCGTCTTAACTGTGAATTGTACATTTGCAAACAATGATTACATGTCTGAAAGTTAAGTGACCTTATCAGGTTAACCTAATTTCTAACTTCTTTCCTATGATGATCAGAATTAGAAAACAGTAACTTCAGTATCAATATAAACAATCATTCATTCAAGTAAAATTGTAACAAAACTTCAATAGAAAAACATCCCTACTATAGGTTCAGTCAAAATCCAAGGACCAACCTACTTAGCCACTCATACGCATCAATTCATAATCAAATATGAAATGAAAAACAAAAAGAATACAAGAAAAAGAAGGAAGAGGAAAGAGTTAAAAGGAGGCACAACTCTTTAAAGAGCCTGCTCTGCAGCAAAACCCTCTCATTAGTGACTGTAATACCATAAAATTTATACTCAAAAAGGGAACTCTGTCAGAAACAAATATAGATGCACATAAAATTTTATCTGAGATTGTAACCATAGTCAATACATATGCCTCACCTTTTACCTTTTTAGCACTTGTAACTCAACTAAGTATGGTAACCAAGTATCTGTGAGGGAAATTTTTATCTGATAAAAATAATAATAATAATATTTTTCATTTAAAATATTTTAAAACTTTCAATCATGTCTACAAATTCCACCTAACCCATATTATTGTCTAATTATGCAACTAACCTTCACCTAATATCCTCAAATCATCTACAAATTTTTCATCATATGCCCTTCATATCTCTCTTGCTAGACCCTTCCACACACAACTCATGCTTGTCTCTTCGGCAGCCACTGTCACCATCATTGACGAGCACTGGTGACCCTCCAGCTGCATCACCAAGCCATCCCTGACCACCAGTAGCCTCCCATTGGCAAGAATCATTGGAAAACTTGCATGGAAGCTCCTCATGGTGCGATTTTTTTTTGGCCAACCGAAGCTTCCTCTAACTTCATTCCACCTCCTTGGTGACTCTTCTCAACCACCACAACACCGTCGACCACCCAGCATCATTAACTAGTAGCCAAATCGCCAGAATTTCTACAATTTTCTGATGGTCTAAGAAGGCACGAATCTAAAGCACCAATTCGCAATTTTGATGCATTTTTAATCCAATTAAACATAGGACTTCACTTTCTGCATTGATTTTGCACCTTTATCCATCATTTGCACTGATCAATTTGGTCCAATTTGCTCAAAATCGAAGAACCCTAATTTTGGCACTGTTCATTAGGAAAATAGGCAAATTTAAGTTCAATTCAGGTTATTTGCTTCAAATTGAGTTAGGATTACACTTCATAGGTAAATTTCACACCTTTCACCCTTGAAATCACCTTTTAATTATGAATTTTGGCTTCTGGATTGAAAAAACCCCAATTTATGGGTCCAGGGGCAATTTGGGAATTTAGAGAAAATTTTGTTCTTAGGACTTCTTAAACTTTTTTATGCATCTAGGGAGTGATTTAGAATTTTTTGAAATTTTAGTTTGAATTTTAGAACAAAATTTGAATTTTTAGTAATTTTTCTAGATTTTTCATGAAGAGAAAGGAAGGAAATTAGAAGGAAAAATTAGAATGGCTTGATTGTATAACAATAAATATTGTTCGAGGTTATATGGAAAATTTGAAATTTATTAGATGACCCTTAAATGAAATTTGTGTTATGGTAGGTGTTAGAAATTTAATAAGTGCATAATGGAATAATTGAATAAAATAATAATAATAATAATAGTAATGATAATAATAATAATAATAATAATAATAATAATAATAATAATAATAATGATGATAATAATAATATTAATGATGACAATATTAATAATAACGATAATAAGGATAATAAAATGAAATATACGATATAAGTATTTTAAAGTATTCTTTAAGTGGCCCATAAATTTAATTTCTAAAATTTAGAAAAGAAAGAGGTGAATTAGGTTAAAATAAAAAATAATGAAGGATAATTAATTAAGTATGTGATATAATTAAAATATTTAATTATAAGGATTGGATGATAAGAGTATTTTATTTAATGTTTTAGATGAGTAGAAAATTTTCAACAAAGGAATTATAATTAAGGATAGAAGGAGATTAATATACTCCTCACAAGTAGGTAAATAATCCTAATTATGCAGAATATTATTTTAAATTATTCATGATAATTTGAATATTGAATTATTAGAAATACTGAAATATGAATTCTGAAGTGATACAATTTTGAAATTTTTGATATCTATACATGGATAATTATTTATCAATGAAATATTGGAAATATGTCCAAAACAGAACCTTGTAGTTAACGATAGTAGACGTTAGTCATAGTGCACTGCGATTGGTATTCTGATAAGGTTGGGTATGATACTCTTATCACCATATTCTATTTGAGGCCTAGGGCCATTATGATATTTACTCTGAACCTCTGGTCGAATGAGTATAAGTTCTGATCTATCATCACTAGCCTTGGGCTAACTTTGTATTATGAAATTATGACTGGTTCTGTAGGAAATTCCCAAATGCATTTTGTTGATTATTATTCTTTATTTAATATTATTGAATTATATTTGTATGATATCTAATTTTAAATTTCAAAAGACGTACCATTGTAAGTCTGCCTTAATTTTTGCAATATAAGAATTACATACTAAAGGGAATAAATGAACATAAATACATTCATAGATTCAGAGTATGAGACTTACATAGATATCCTAATTGTGAAAGCTTATCGAACTTTGGCTACGATCACTGATTGAATGAGATACCCATAGTATATTGGCTGTATCTTAGGTTTTCGCAGCCTAAATCCCCTCTTGAATGCAACTACAGAATACTCGTAGGTATTCCACTCATAGCATCTTAAGTCTCTCTCTTTAATGAATTATCAATCGTATAGTAGTCTAACCCTATATATTTAATGAATTATCAATCGTATAATAGTCTAACCCTATATATAAAAGGCTAGCTAGGGTTAGGGTTTAGTAGTAATTCTTATAATTACTATTTTACCCTTATTTAATGAGCATCCCTTATGGGTGGACTCAGTATAATATCTTAACAAATTTAAACCCTAAATATTATACGATATTCTAACATTTGCCACTCACTCATAATGAGAATGCTCATACACTCTAAACCCAAGAAATATATTCTTGGTAAATCAAGAGAACACTTTCCCTTTATAATTTGCAGTCATTCATATAGGGAAAGTAGGTTGTGCGACCAGCATACTATGAGAGCATAAATGCTATACATCAGTTATGAATATATAGCCTCTCGTAAAAAATGCACCTGTATGTAGATCATAAAGTATATATGCACCCTAGACCATAAGAATCATATTCAAATATCTCTCAATGATTTCATCTATCATAATATCTTGTATTCACAATCATGACACAAAACTCATAACTGGTATATCGGTGGATATAGAATAATGAGATTCTCTTTATGATCTTCATCTTCTCACGATCTTATCAACATAAACTTGGTTCGCTTTTCTAGACATGTCTTGGCAGACTGAATCATTACTTATAGTCCTTAGGCAACACCCTAAGATAGCAAACACCAAGCTGTATCTCAAGTACCTAATCAAAGTTCAAGGGTACAAATATAGAGCCAGCGTAAAGGCTCAAAGGTCTCACATAATCATAAGTTGAGATTGCACTTATGTTAACCCATATGGTCAGCATTTGCGCACATGGTATGAAACATGTGCTACAACATTCCTCCTTTTCCCATGGAGTGTATGTCTATTTCACAAATAATGTTGTACAAATGATATTTTAGACAACGTAAGTCTAAAATTGAGTTCCTAGACCTACACAATGTCTTGAACTCACATTTGACAACTAAGGTAGACTAGAAATGGTGAACTTATTTCATCAAATCAATTTTAATGACCCTATGTCATCAATCAAGCGACTTATATGATTTAAAGTATAGTTATTCTCAAATTATTATCGTCCTGTTAATTTCTCTTAAAATCTTGTCTCATCTCTAGTGCCATAAAGACACTAAGGCAGTTACCTATGTGAGAAGGCTAACCCTTTTATCTACCCAACATACTCAATAATAAATAAAAATGTACACAACATTCAAATAGAGATGTGTAAGCTTGGAAATCAAACTTTATTGATTATCAAAGAACATCAAAACATCTCTGTCTATGAACAATGGGAAAAATAAAAATACAAATAAAGTCTACTAAGTTCTACGCAATCCTAAAGACCTAATGTGTCTCACAAACACATCTCTAGAAATAGGCTTGGTCAGTAGATCTGCCAACATCTTATGCGTAGACACATACTTCACATTCACAGTTTTGTGTGCAACCATGTCTTTCATATAGTGATACATGGCATCTATGTGTTTGGTTTTGCAATGGTACCTTAGATCCTTGGTGTATGCAATCGCAACCTTACTGTTGCAGTACACTAATACTAGTTCAATGTTTTCTACTTTGCACAACAGTTGATCTAAGAACCTTTTCAACTAAATAGCCTCTTGGGCTGCTGAAGATAAGGCCACAAACTCTGCCTCCATCGTGGACAAGCATACACAGGATTGTTTCTTACTACTCCATGATATGGCGCCATTACTAAGTAAGAAAATGTATCTTAAGGTAGATTTTTGCTCATCTAAGTCCCCTCCATGATCAGCATTAGCGTATCCTTCCAATCGTAGATCTCTACTGCCTTGATAGCAGAGCGCATAATCAGTAGTCCCCTTAAGATTTCTTAAGATCCTTTTTACAATTTCCTATTGTTTAGGACCTAGGTCGGTTTGATATCTACTCACCAAGCCAACTACTTGACAGATATCAAGTCTAGTACACATCATAGCATACATTAGACAATCGATCACATAATTCATTAAATTGAACTAACAAATATTCTCGACCTAGATCGATTTGAAAAGCCATAATCATCTTATCTAATTGATTCTCAACTAAGTTCATATAGTTTTTGAAGTAGCTTAATGCTTCTGACTTATGAGAAATCAAATAGACATAACTAAAATGAGTATAATCATCAATGAATGTGATGAAATAATTCACTCCGTGTCGGGCCTTGACATTCATAGGCCCACAGATGTCAAAATGAACTAACTGCAGTGGAAAATTGGCTCGAGTTGCTTTGCTGAAGGGTTTTCTTGCAGATTTTCTTACTAGACAAGATTCACAAGTAGACAAATCCACTCGTTCAATGCCAGGAAGCAAACTCTCTTTTGCTAACTGTTGCATTCTCTGTTTGCCAATATGACCAAGTCAAGCATGCTATATATTTATATCGTGATCATAATCATACATAGAGGCAAACATGGAAAAAACTAACATTATTATTAATGTAAAATTTGTCATCCAAATCCATAGAAATAAATCCTCTGGTTACATAACCAAAACCATAAAAAATTGAGTTATTACTCAATTTAACATAATTGCCATGGAAATACAAATCATAGCCTAGCCTAAGTAAAACTAAAATAACATTCCAATGAATTTGAGGCGCATAAAGGACATCATGTAAGATCAGGTCTCAACCACCATGCAGGACTAACTTGCATGTTTCGATCCCTTTGATAGTAACCTTAGTGTTGTTGCCCACTTATATCTAGAATGCTCCATAAGGAACTTACCGGAAGTTAACAAAGGCATCATGGTCACACACTATGTGGTATGTGGCTCTTGAGTCTACAATCCACACAGGATAAGATTTAGTAAGCATAATTGAGCTAGAAATACAAAGTTTACTAGCATAAGTAGTGTAGGTTACCTTTTTGAAAGGCTTAGGACAATCACTCACATAATATCCCTTCTTTTGGCAATTGAAGCACTTAACTTTTGTCGTATTCACCTTTCGCTGCTTCTTTTTGCCTTGCTAATTAGTCTTTGGCTTTTTCTTAGGTTGAGTTGGTTCTTTGTTCTTTCTCCAACTCTTTCTCTTTGAACCATGTCTTTCACTTGAAATTGACATGTGCAACTCAAGTATTGGCTTGGTTAATTCAAGGCTTTCTTCCTCGAGTTCGAGGAGTCTCCAGACATCTTCCAGAGTTGTGATTCTATCATTGTGAGTGAGATGCATCTTTATATGCTCCCAGGGACTAGGCAAAGAGCAAATGACAACTTGGATATGCTGCTCATCTTCTAAGACATTTCTAGCATCTTTTAGCTCAAAAATCATATTTGACATCAACCTCAGATGTTTCCTCATTAAATGTTCTGGGCATTTCTTATATGAGTCAAATTTGATCATTAAAGAACGTAATTTGGATACAGATGTAGTTTCGAACCTCGTTCTCAAAGCATTCCAAAGCCCCATAGTGCTTTGGCGGTCCTTAAACTCCCTTAGGATGTTATCATCCATAGTGCTCAACAACGTAATGCAAGCAGTAGAGTTCTTTTTCTTCCAAGTGTCATAAGCTTCACAGTCTCGCCTATGTTGGGTTGTGTTTCCAGCATCTAGCTCTTCCATGACATTATTGAGAGCCTCTAGAGGCTCTTACTCTTCTAGAAGATATTTTTCATACTCCTGATCTCATAATTGTTGCCATTTAGCTTCAATCCCTTGTTGAGCTTAGCAACAATACTTTTGGAAATTGTAGTCATTCTTTACATAATAAGAAAGATAGACTTGAATCATGATCAAATAATTAAGAACACACATGGTTTAATGTGTACCATGCTTACAAATTATGACACTAAGTATCACATGATTAAGCTAATTAACCCATACATAACCTGGAGTTAAAAGAAAATGATGTGCCAATCATCGTCTTAAGGTCGTAAGCAAGGTGTAAAACCAAAAAATCAAAATACAACTAAGTGTCCTAATCATGCTACAAACAAAATTGTAAATCATGATTTTTCAAATGCTAAACAAATTAACATTTGTTAACTAACATGTTAAACTAATCAACACATTAATAAATCAATTATATAATGCTAAACTAATAAACATTCATTAATAAACATGTTAAACTAATCAACATAATTAAATGCATAATCTTAAGCTAATTAACATTGTATGTCTAAATTTTCTATTGGAAGAAAATTGACAAAAAATTGTTAAACTAATTAACATAATGACAAGTAATCACATATTACTTGATTGAAATTTATTAGGATATAAAAAATTAATTTTTCACAAAAAATAAATTTCATTTATTTGGGGCTAAAATATTAATACACAATTTATATTTTTTGAACATATCTAGATGTTCATTAATTAGGGATTTAACAATTAGGCCTCTAATTATTTTTGGATGAGCCACATACCCAATTAAAAGGAACAAGACCCAACTCTTAAAGAAAAATTAGCCCAAAAAAAAACTCTTTTAAAGGCCCTATCTTCAAAATATTTTAAAGGCCGAAAACTATTTTAGCAATGAACCCAGATCAAACCCAATAAGCATATTAAAAAATTTTAGGGTTTCATATTCAAAAAATATTTAGGGTTTTAAAAATTCCTTTTTTTTTTGGTTCAAAATTTCTAAATTTTTGAATTTTTTAAATTGTCGAAAAAAAAGTTCCAGTGTTATCGTCTTCCTCCCTCCTTCTTCCTACCTACTATGCCTACCGTTACTATAGCTCACCAGTTGCTTTTTAGCTGGGAGAATCACAGAGGCTGCTAGTGGTAGGAGCTCATCATCGCTAGCAGTCATTACCGCTGGCAATGTTGACTGAGAGAGACATATCTCTAGGTGTGACGATGAAATTTGTGATGAACGCGAGCTCCATCATTGCGTTTTCACTGGCAGGGAGGCAACATAGGTGGCTAGTGATGGTGTCTGCCACCACTGTGGTGCCAATTACGACCACTACCACCAGTGATGAGCCTCCCTCTTTGTCTCCTTCGCCCCTCTTTGTCTCCTTCGACAGCAACAAAGTAGGAGCAAACGCCCCCTTTTTTTTTTATTTGAAGTCTCAGAGGGTGTCGACGATAAAGGGTTAATTGATGGGCTCATATTTTGTCTTCTTTCATTGACATCCATGAACCATTGAGATTCTAATCTCGATATCCTCCAATGTAAAGGAAGTTCTAGAGCATAATTAACTAGGAGTGATATCTCATTGTCTTTGTTGTTTTGGTTCACAAATTCTTTGAGATATGTTGTGCTAAAATCTCTTGGTTCATCCAATATAAGTTCACCTTCCATTGACTAAAATGAGGCATCATATAATGATAGCAAACCCTTGATATCAGTTGAAAGGCTGGAATCAAAATAACCGTTGTTGTCTAGAAATCCCTTAAATACCTCTGGATACAACCATGCAAATTACACATTTGTTAGTACCAATAAACAAGTATCAATAACATTTTTTTAAGTCCTTAATAGATTTGAAGATCAAATACATACCTGATGACAAATCATTGCCATATTGCCTTAGGAAGTCTAAATTCAAGAGCCGTGGTATATAAATTGTTCTTCTTGTTTAATGTATCCTTATTATTGTAAACCTTTTCCATTATGTTCCCTATCTCCAAGCCAAAATGAGTAGCCACTCCTAGTCTTTACAAGACATCAATAAGCCCAAGTCAATCCTCAGGATTTGCATATTTCCTAAGCATCACTTTTCTTCTTTCAGTTGATCTCTTTCTTCAACATATGATTCTTCCTATAACAATTTTGCACTTGTTCATTAATTAGGTCACAAAAATAAAGCCTATAATACTCAGAAAATGAAATAAAAGTTCATCAAGATTTGAAGTTAAATTATTACAAACAAGTAAATGAGAGTGAAATGAACCAAACCACATAATCACTTCTTAATGACTGGATGTAATCATAATGCCAAATTGAAGGTTGGAAGTAATTTGCAGATCATCAAAAAGTATTGTTTTCATCACAAACAATATAAGTTGAAGCCTTACATTGGATTGGACAAGGAACACAGGACCTCTTGATTGTTGAAAATAAGGGTTTTGGTATTGATGGGAGCATTTTGGTTTTGAAGAGAGTACGTTTTGGAAGAAAGGAAAATAGTTGAAGAGCTATTAGCATGAAAGGGTGAAGCTTTTACTTAGTTCTTCTTTGTTTGCAATGTTATGTGATTACTGGAAACCAAGCTCAAGCTTTTATATATATTGCTCTACTAATTCATCAGAAAAAGTGTAGGACCCATGTGACAATCTCCTCTTTGCTTTAGTAAAGTATGTCAATAAATTAATACAGGTAAGTTTCACACAGGACAAATATTCAAGTGCAAATGTATTGGTGGATATTGGGATGAGGGTGACCTCTAGTAGGGCATGGTCTAAAAATCGAATGATCCTAAGTTTACGACGTAAATTTTTAAATAAATTGTAATAAAAGTTATTTTTAAAAACATATTATAATACACAAAGGTATATTAATGTTTCATATCATTTTTATATGATAGTACATGTTCAAGAGAAAACAAATAAATAAATAAATACCTTTTAATTAAGGTTGTTAAATTTGCGAGTCTAAGTAAAATCGTTTAAGGAAGGTAAACTAATAACGTAGAATCGTAACGTAAAATCGTAAGAGTTTACCTGTAGTAAAAAATAATTATTAAAATATGCAATTACATAGTTAAAATCAATAGTTTTAAATTTAGACTAATAACTAAAACTACTAAATGCAATGCTTAATAGTTTATTAGTTTGATTATAGTTGAATAAGTAATAATTAAATATAGATATTTTTTAAAATTTTATATATTTAAATCTAAATATAATAACTACTAATAATCAAATACTAGTAATTTTAAATTTGAATTAAAATGATTTATAGAATAATAAATATAATTATTAAAGATTACTTTGTCAAAACAGGTCAAAAGATAATAATAGATAACTATTCAAGTCATGACTAATGAAAAATTCAAAATAAAATTTTTATGAAAAAAAGCCAACAATAAATATATATAATATATTACAAATGATGGAACATGAAATTCTTATTGATTATGTGGTAATGAGTGATGAAGTTATTCTAAGTATTTGGGTTCAAGTATAAGAAGATGTAAGTTTTAAAACTAAAAATATGAAGTGCAAATATATATAATACAACACATATTATAATACACAAAGGTATATTAATGTTTCATATCATTTTTATATGATAGTGTCATGTTCAAGAGAAAATAAATAAATAATTTACAATCTATTTCAGGAAAAAAAATAAACTGCATAATGTGAGAAATAGATTGTATATTTTTAGAAATTTAAACATGATATTATATTATAAAAGAGAAATATAAAATATTAATATATTTTTGTGTATTATCATCATTTTTTAAAAAAACTATTAATAAAATTAAATTAAAATATAATATGATGAATTTTGCACAATTAAATTCTCTTCTATGGGTCCTAAATTTGCAAAGTCCTTACTAGTGATTCTCCAGTAACTTATGCTAAATGCTAAAAGGGGTGATTTCATCCCTCAGTGTTGAACTTGATATTCAACTATGCTCGGATCATTAATTCCATTCTGGCTATGCACACATATATGCCTACCTATTATATTGTGAATTAACTTTAAAATAATTTTGAATTAAATAGTTATCCACTTAAAATATATATTATTATACGATACTAATCAAATCTTTGTAAGATATCCCGTGATATTTGAAATCTGTGATCCCAATCCAATTTGATTTAAAATACTAATAAAATCTCCTTTTCACAGATTTACAAATATATAATTCAATTCGAAACAGAAAAGATAAGTTCTATCTATATTCTTGCTCAACAAGACACTTATTTCTATGTTAATTGGGTTTATTTAGTATTTTACTCTTGGAGTGCTCTTCGGAAAAATCAATTTTGAATTATTATTTGAGAGAAATATCAGTTGTGAAAATAGGTTTGTTAATTGAAGGAAATGCGAAGACAGTAAAGTTTAGGTTTTAATTGATAGAAGCCTCAATTCGTATATGAAGGTTTTTTATTTTATATGCAAATATTTTAGATAAATGTAAAAGTATGCAATAGTGATTTTTTATAGCCTAATAATTAGTTGAATAGAAAATGTAAAAATAGAAAAAGTGCAAGAGAGGTTGATATATTATTGCACCCATGTTGCCCACAATGAGAACAGAGAATGACGGGCAGAATTCACTAGTTGGGCTTGTTGGGCTATTGGAGCAGGATTATATATATATATATATATATATATATATATATATATATATATATATATATATATATTGGAGCAGGATTATTACGCTGGCTTGTGGGGCTTTTGGAGCAGGATTATATATATATATATATATATATATATAACGAGAAAATTAATAAGCCATTGTTTATATTAAGTTTTTACATGAGACTGATTTTGAATAAATTCTCTATATTGGTAACCGAAGTATGTTTCCATGTATCTAAAATTGGATGAAAATCAATTGATTTTTCCTTATTTCGGTGTATTTAAATTAAAATCAATATGTGAATTATCTAAATTCACCTCTCATTATTGCTTTTAGAAAAAAAGGTTGGCAAACTTTCTTGCACAAGAAAATTTTGTGTATGGATATTATATAATAAAGGATTAATTATTTTCAATGAACCCAAAATAGATGTACGAGATGAGAAGTGATTATGTGTAAGAAACATGTGATTACTTGGGAACACAGCATATGCTTTAATTTAGAATAAATAATTAGTGACACAATACTTTTGCCTAACACGATATATGAAAAGGGTCTGGGTTTTCAAATCACTATATGTTATTAAAATCATTTTAATCAACCAAGCTACCATTAATTTCATGATTGTCAATCAACTTTTACAAACCGAGCTGGTCTTAGTTTTCTAACGTATTAAAAAGTATGTATTTTTTAGATGCTATTATTAACTGACATAGACTGTTTTTATTATTTATGAAAAATTAAGGAAATAAAGTGTTGTATTTTACATTATTGATATATATTGTTTTTATTCCCGCCTTAGAGCTTTTTACTGCATTTGAGGATCACAAGACTAGAAGCTCAAAGGTTCATCAATGTTTATGAAAAAAGATAGAATATGTACTTTACTTTGAGGTTGCAGAATTTCAGTTATAAAGGTGGATTTTCAGGGATTCGGTTTCTCTACAATAACATTGATCTAACGACCCAATATTAAATAATTGTACAAATCCAATGATTTATAATTGAAAAAGTTATCGATTTTAATAATTCTTTTAAAATTTAATCAGCCTAGTTAATCCCTATTATAAACATTTGAAAAACTTAATCCAACAAATGAAGATTATTTAACCATAGCTGTAGTTAGGATCATCAACTATTGAGGATCCATATCCAGTGTTGGGGTAGTGGGCTATTGAAATAAGTTACATGTGATATCAGGGTAGATAAAAAATTTACAAGTGGGGAGAGAGCTATTGCTTGAGATTGTAAAATGGTGGAAAATACTGGCTAGGTTTTTATGATGTGAAATGAGGCGCAACATTGAGTAAGACAGAGTATTTGGAAGGGGTGGTGTTATGAAGGAAAGAAGGGGGGTTATGGACGGATGTTTGGTAGTTGAGGATTCCTCCTAGGATTAAACATTTTGTTTGTTTGTAGAGCTTCGTCAGGGGGCTTTACAACCAAGAAAGGCTCTTTCTAGTACCAAGTGTGATGAGGAGCCTCTATCACATTTGTAAAAAGAAACCAGAAATTATGGTGCATTTTTTGTTGCTTTGTCCTTGGATTGTATGGGTTTGATTTGGTTATCAACTGTCTATTTTTATTGATAAGGAAAAACTTATGAGGTTGGATAGTTAGTGGCTGAAGTTGTTTGAAGTAGAAGAAAGGCTTAACGAGTTTGGTAGAGCAATAGTAGCTTGTGTATTGTTGCTAGTGGTAGCAAAATTGTCCAATAAAGTATACAATTGATCATAAAACTAGCCTAAGAGCTCTGATACCAATGAAGGGAATAAATGAACATAAATACATTCATAGATTTAGAGTAAGAGACTTACATAGATCTCCTAATTGCGGAAGCTTATCAAACTCTGGCTAAGATCACTGATCGAATGAGAAACCCACAGTGTATTGGTTATATCTCAAGTTTTCATAACCTAAATCCCCTCTGGAATGGAACTACAGAATACTCACAGGTTTTCCTCTCAGAGCGTCTCAAGTCCCTCTCTTTAATGAGTTATCAATCATATAATAGTCTAGCCCTATATATAAAAGGCTAGCTAAGGTTAGGGTTTAGTAGTAATTCTTATAATTACTATTTTACCCTTATTTAATAAGCACCCCTTATGCGTGGACTCAGTATAATATCTTAACAAATTTAAACCCTAAATATTATACAATATTCTAATACCTCCTCAATAAGTTTCCACTCACCTTATTATTTAACATTTTTCTGATCTCAGTGCCAATCCAAAACATCCACCTTAGGAATTTTAATCTTGGTGATTAATTCCTTGGTGAGCCTAGCCTACTGCTAAAGAAATGTCTTTTATTATTTTTGTAACTCATTTTAGTCACTCTCTTGTATATTGCCTAGATGTTTGATGTATTAATATGGTATGTTAGAAAATGTCTATATGGAGAGTTATGAGACATATGTTATTTAATTTGAATTTATATAATTTTTGTCATTATGAAGGTTCCGACAAGTTCTTGAGGATGAAGGATACCTCATCCTCATGCCTATCATACCCTATCAACTCAAGTTGGGACAAAGTTGGTATTAGAGCTCAGTTTAAAGGTCCTTGGTATGCTTGTAACTTATGGAGCAAGGGGTCCCCAGTGGTACCTTGGTTATCATTATGAATCTGGGCATAATCATAACTAAGTTTCTGTTGGGAATCTCATAGGGTATCTAATGTCATTTGTTTGGTCTATTTCGTATCTCATATTATGAGAGTTTGTAATTATGGATTTAGTGCTAAACAAATTTCTTCTTGTATGTAAAGGGACAATGTTGTCTAGATCGCATTCCATCGCTGATTTGGCCATAGTAGAGGTCTCTATAGGGGCTACTATTCTCCTTGACATACCATCCGACGAAGAAAAGAAATAGTGTTGTCTAAATTTGAGTGTTAGGTAAAATCATAACTCCATGTGAGCTGGAATTTTAAAAAATGCAAGAAAGAGGACAACTTTTTCTTTCGAAGTAACATGGCTGCGATTTGAATATGAGTGGGAAAAATAAATGAAGTGAAGCTTTGCCACTTATGCTAGCCTCAAATTCAATCAAAACATTCATTTAAAAGATAAATGTATTACTTGGTGCTATACTATTTAACTTAGTAAGTCTAATTGAACAATTAATTTATCACATGTTATACCTTGTTTGCATTAATTCTTACTTCAATTGCCACTTAGTAAGTCCTCATTACAGGACTTTTGTAACAAGGTTCAAGTTAAATGAAAATCCCATTTTAATTAATCTACTAGCTAGTTTAATACACATATAGATTTGTTTCCTGCTTTATTTTATTTTATAGCAATCCTTACTTCGTTATCACCCTAGTTTACTCTTATTCTCATTGGCCCATGACCTAGTTTAACTTTATTTGGATTAATATTTTTCTCAGCTAAATTTCTACTTTTAGTATACTAGAATTCATTACACACATTAATTTACAATAAGAACTGAGATTCAAGGCAGAAAAATGGATTTGAATAGAAGATACATAAGCATTAGTCAAAGAAGTCAATTGAAGATGTAGCCAAAATATTTGAGGGACACATTTATAATTGTGTAAAAATTGGAAAGGCTGGAAAAAACTATGAAAATTGCCTTATTTTGAATTTGAATCACTTCATTTTCCTAAATTAGTGGGTTTACACTTACAAATAGATTTGAGTTAACCTCTAACATCCTCCCTTAAACTAGGAATTACTTTGCTTTTTGCCTTTTCCCTCGCAAAGTGTATATTCTAACACGTGCAAACAATTTGACAATTAACTTATTAGTTTATTCTTGGTTTTAATATGTTATAAAAACTAACTGAAATAAGCTTGCTTAGTAAGACTAGATTGACAATGATGGAATTCAAGATACCTTGCATTATGACTTTAATAACATCATGGTTTCAAAAACCTAAACTCTAATTCATGTATGGAAAAATTAATCCTACATTAAATTAAATTATTCAAAAGAATCAACTCATTGTACATTAAACAGCAATAGGTTGGAATAGAAATGTCATTATCAGTTACAGGATCTTGTATGGTATGGCCATACATGCAAAGTGACATTCT
The DNA here is from genome assembly GCA_037074485.1 of Delonix regia. Lineage (NCBI taxonomy): Eukaryota > Viridiplantae > Streptophyta > Magnoliopsida > Fabales > Fabaceae > Delonix > Delonix regia. The sequence continues at coordinate 33,285,603 of CM073452.1, read as the reverse complement.
TGTAAGGTTTATAGCAATATCTATAAAACTCTTTTAGTAACAAGAATTGTTATCTTCTTTATTTATCATCCTCCAAGTTTCGCATATCAAGGAATTTATGTGATTACAAGCCTTTGCTTTAGAAGCTTCAGTTTCAGTCATATAACACTCAGTTGATTTGGGTACATCGCCAGTCTCTATTTCAAGCTATAAAATAAATGTGATTAAAAAAATTAATTCCATATATCATGTAAATCTTGGTAGATGATTAAAAAAATTAGAAGGATACTGTGTGGTATCTTAGATGTACCTAAGTCATCAGCAAGCAGTATTGAAGAATGAATAATGTCAAAGTATTCTTTTAACCAAACCAAGTCCTCCTTTGCTATTGAATTTGGAAGTAAAAAATAAGCATGAATAAGTATGATAGGTTCACTGATTGAAGCTCATACATTTTCTAGGTACTCTTGCGGGGTTCGTGATAATTATTATAGTACCATTTGACCTCAACCAAACATGACTTACAATGTTTAGCCTACTGAAAACATTAGACATAGTTTTGTTAAGATAATTGCCCGTATTTGGAAAAGCTAGACTTTAAAAACTTTTTTTAAAAAAAACTATTTTAACTAGCAACCTTCTTGTTGAAATGCACATAGGGCTAAAATATTAGCTTCTAAACAAAAGAAAGACTAATACCCTTCAAACAAAATGAAAAGTCCCAAATATTGAATTGTCACTATATCAATTCAGTATCATAAAGTAATATCATAGTTGCAATACACACTCTTGATCTATCCACATTATACATCACTTTAGTCTTAGTAATTCAACATCTAATAAGTGTAAATACATTTAACCATAATCTTCATGTAAGCCTTGGGACTTAATCTAGTTGTTTACCTAGATTACCTAAAAACGTATTGACTAAAAAGTGACATTTAAACAAATCTCAGTACTTAGATTGACAAATTCTAACATGTTTACATAATGGTACAGGAAAGAGTTGCAAATATATCAACAATAAGAGCAAGAATCACATACAAAGATGCAAATCAATGAATCCAAAAGAATGCATGTGACATTGTTGAAAATCACATCCTTAGCTTGCTCAATAACACACCCAAAGTCATATTTGAATACATAACACACCCAAAATCACATCCTCATGTTCAGTGCTTAATCCTCTTCCATGGTTCTAAGGCATCTGAAGTCCAAAATCATATTTGAATACATAAATGTGCAAACTATACTAATCCCTTGATTTTCATATTGTTATCTACAAATTCCAATTTAACATTGTAGGCTTCCATATTTATCTAATTATATGACTAACAGATTCTTATGAATAATATTCTTGTAAATATTCTAACAATACAAAATTGTACTTCTTTCTTTATGACTATAAATTCCCAAAACGACATTTCCTTCTTAAACTTTACTGTCGACTAAGTAATTAAAAACGCCTAATTATCCTATCCCATAAATCCTTAAAATCTCCAAATTTATTCTTTCTAGTGTCCTTTAATTCCAATAAAAAGTTGGGTTGAAAATTAGTAGATTTGCTACTTTAGATTAGTCCCAATTTAGGACTTTAATATGATTGGGCTTAGTTTAGGGAGTACATCGTATCCAAATAATGTGAAATTTGGTAGAGCTTCCTCCATGTCATATTAAGCTTCAGTTAATATTTGTGCACCAAAATCTAGCTTGCATACATTTTTAGCTTGCTCAATAACACACCCAAAGCTTTAGTTAATACCCATGCACTCATATGCCTTTTATTATATTTTGGCTCTGTTAATTAGATAGGTAAATTAATCATTTCAAGCTCTACACCCATCATCATACCATATATTAGGGTCAAAAGGTTGAGTATAATGGATGTGGTATTTCTTTTTTTTTTTTCTTCTTTCTTGTTTAGATATTCTCCATCTTTCATTTATTCTCTAGTAATGCCACAACATATCTCCTTATGTTCATTCAAGCTCTTCATTCTACTTCATTTTCCTATGAGTGTTGATATTCATTCATACTTAATTTGCTAATTTCTTTCTCATGATTAGTAGATAATGGAATCAATGTATTTCTTCTTTATGCATGATGTAAATATTTTCCAACTTTTGAAAAATCTTTTATACACACACACACCCACTTATATATATATATATATATATATATATATATTAAGCAATTATTTGCCACAGATATCCTAAATTGCCAAGTTGCAAGAAAATTTTTAAAATAGTATTACTAATTAGGATAACAATTAATATTCCTAAATCCTAATTAGTCTTTCTTACTAACACCAAATTGACATGTGGAAGACTTGTAAATTACGAATTTGTGGCCAAGATAATTTCTAATTAAATAACCTACTAATAGCTTATTCATGATATCTTTAGACTATTTTACTAGAATTCCTTTTTAAAGTATTATAATTAACTAAACCCAATTTCCAATTTAGGAAATTTAATCACGTAACTTAATCTCATTACCTAATTCTCCTTAAATTTTCCTAAAGATATCCTTTTAAGAGAATCTTTCCAAGTAAATTTTAAGATGGTACACCTATAAATAATGCAATGCACTCTCAACCTCTATTATTTAGGAATAGTATAAGTAATTCACAATGAACATGTTGTAGAAAGGGGTTTTGAACTTTTTGAAATTTGAAATCAAGAGAGAAAAGGCCAAAGTACCTGTAGGCCATGAAACACTATAGAAATTTGGAAGGAAAACATGGCAAATCAAGCACAATTTGAGTAGAAATCATAAGGAGAAGTGGTCTCAATAGAACTCGCATTTTTGACCATACCGGTGGTGGAAGGTGATGAGCTTAAACTAGCTATGAGGAGGTTCACTGTGGAGGTCAAATTGAAGGTGAACAAGAGAGAGATGATGCCAGCATCTTTCATTCATGCTTGTGTGAAAGTGAGTCCAAAGAAGAAGAGAAAATGGCATAAGGTTATCTTAGTAAATTCCAAGGGGACACTTGGTAGAATATAAAAAATACGGTTGTTAAGAGTTATCCACGAGAAGATTTAAACCTACGTTCCTTTTTTCCAGGTCCTCCAATTTTAAACTTCGTCTCATTTTGTTCTTCCAAGATTTAAAAGTCCCAAAATGATCTTCCACTTTTGAACATAGTCTCATTTCAGTCCTCAAAAAATTCAAAGTCATAAAATGATCCTCTATTTTAAAAGTTTAGAGTCATAATGATCCTCTTTAATCTCATTTAGAGAGACTATTTTGGGTTAGACCATGAAAAATATATGACTATTTTGAGACTTACAATTTATGTAGGACCAAAATGAGACTAAAATCAAAAGTGAATGATCAATTTGAAACTATTGATTTGTCGAAGATCAAAATGAAACTAAACTAAAAAATAAAAAACCAAAATAATATTTTTATTATTTATTTTTTAAAAAAGAGAGAGACAAGTCTTTTCCCTACCTGTGGAATTAATTTTTATGTGATGAACCACTACTAATTCTAGACAGGGGGGCCTAAATGAATTTAATTATGTTCCCTCCATTGATAATACGTGAATGCTATGAAGACGTAATGCAACTCATAATAAGATTTGTCAAAGCTGAGAAAGATTGTGAGCCAGAGCAAGTTTAATTAATGAAATTTCAAATACTAAAAAAAACAGAAATATCATTTATCACCTAACAAATTCGGCACCAAGCAGAGTTTGTTATAGAAAATTTTGGTTGAAAAACTCTCCACTAAATAAGTAAAATATTGTAACAAATTTACATTTCATCTCAAAAAAGGATGGAAAAGTGTGCTTCAATTTAGAGAAACAAAATTTTGATTCTAAATTGCATTAAAATAAAAATATTATATAGACCGTTGCTCAATTTCAATTAGAATTTTAAAAGAATGTACCTTATTTTTTTCTTTTAATTTTGTGCATCTATACAAATTAATTTATCTAGATAGTATGCATATACAATCATTTTCCTTAATGATATTTTTACATATACTTGCAATACGTACATGCAATGTTGTCAAAATCACGATTCTAGGTAGACTCAGAAAGGGGGGCGAACTCATAACGTAAACTTGTAATGTAAAATCAAAAGAGTTTACCTACACCTATTATTTACGCTATGGAACATAACCATATAATGTAAAATTTAATACATAGGTCATAATCCATAATCTATAATATATAAAGTTCAATAAACTCTATAATCCATAGTTCATAATCCATAATCCATAAAATATAATCCATAACCCATAATACATAATAATCATTCATTTAACATAACAAACTCTCAATATGAATTCAATAAAGATCATCAATCCCACGACTATCATACCTTCCAAAATCTTGATCATCTTTTATATAACATCCACCTATCTCATTCTCATTCTCACCATTATTATTATCTTTTTCTTCATCATGGAAGTCATCATCGAAATGCATATTGTTAAATTGTTCACCAGCATAAGTACCACCATCATTAGCATCAAGTTGAATAACTAAATCACCAATTTCTATTGCTGTCGAAAGAGGATTAACTTGAATGGGTTCAAGAACCTCATCAACTACATCCACATTACCGTCATTTTCCATCTCCTTAATTATCCATTCATCATCAGGATGAATATCATCAAAATTATAAACATGAGTTCTTATAGTTTGCTTATTTTTTAACTTCAAATTGCACATCACAAATGCCAAGTCATTCATCTTCTTTTGGTGCAAGCAATTTCTTTTCTTGGTATGAATTTAAACTAAATAAACAATGTTGATAAGTATTCTAACCCCTAAAAAAATTAAAATGAAAATAAAGGAAAGTAATTTATAATTTTACAATTACTTACCCTTTCAAAAGCACTCTAATTATTTTCACATCTAGAAGAGCTACAGTATAAGCTAAGAATGTGAATTACTAATCATTTAAGTTCTGGGCATCCATTTCCATAGGTTTCCCATCATTTTGTTGGGGCCAACTGTGTTCTTAATGTTTGTACAGAACCAAAACTAAACATGCCCTTTGCAAAATGGAATTCGACCAATCAGAACTCAATTTGGTCTCTTTCTCCTTTATCTTTAACTAGTCTTTGTACGCATTCCTACAACCCTTGCTTAACCATATAATCAGCTTGGAAGTCAATGTTGAAGTGAAAATGAGGATTAAGGTAGTACACATTTGCATGTAAAGGCCTATGCAATTGAACATCCTACCTTTCATCAATTATGTTCAATACAGGCTCATAGCTACAGTAATCAACAAACAATCAAGGAAAAATATATTAAAGATAACGACACCAATATAAGGTATATTTGTTTGTATTTACCTCCTTGAAACATTATTAAAGTTCATCATAGTTTTTGCCTTTGCACTTTCCATTGCTTTATATATGAATTACATTGCTGGTTTTTCCTCTAAATCCATTAAGTGAAAAACTTTATTAAGAGGAGTAGCAGCTTTGAGGCAAGTAATAATATTTCTCCACAACTTGTTATCCATAACATTCTTGCCACTTCCTTCCCATCCTTGGTAGTAGAAAATTTACTATCTTTCCATTCCTCATAATTAAATAGATTTATCAATGCCACTTTATGGTCATTAAGACAACCTAATGTCAAATAAGTTGTGGCAAAACGAGTCACAGCTGGCCTAATCAAGTCTCTCCCTTTTGTAAATTTTCTTAACATATTGATGAGCATTGATCTTGCATAAATGTAAGTTATAATTCTTCTACCCCTACTTATGGTTTCTTTATGCAACTCTATTTTCTTTTCTAAGTCCTCCAACATCAAATCATTGCAATGGGTTGCACATGGTGTCCAATACAGGTGTTTTCTTTTCTCCATCAATTTTTGTCCAGTTGCCTTGTAATTTGTAGCATTGTTAGTTATTAATTGCACCACATTGTCCTCTCCCACTTTCTTAACAACTTCATCAAGCATCTCAAACACTTTTTCAACAGTTTTAGCAATATGAGAACTGTCCAGTGAATACAAAAACATAGTCCCTTTAGGACTATTGATCAAAAAATTACAAATGGAATGCCTTTTATTATCTGTCCACCCATCAAACATAATGGAACAACCCATATTTTTCCATTCTTGTTTAAACCCTTTAAGTATGGCATGTGTGTTCTTAACTTCCATATTCAAGTATTTTTCTCTAATCTCTTGATAGGATGGAGGCTTAAACCCTTGGCCATATCTTCCAATAATCTCACACATCTTAATAAACTCAGTATCTTTTACAGAATTAAAGGGAATGACATTTGTGTAAAAAAATTGAGCTACTTGTTGGCAAACTTCTTCCCTAATATCTTTCTTGAACATGTTATTAATGGTAGATTGTGAGCTACCTTGGCCACTACTATGTTTTTTGGGAGCTCTCAATAAATTTAAGTGGTCTTGGGAATTAGAATGCCCTTGAGTGCTTTGAGTTTCCTCCTCACCAACGTCAACCCATTGTCTTTTCCTTTTAGATGATGCACATTTGTTTTCAATAACATGTTGTAACATTTATGCCTTAACATCATCTAGAACACTAACACATGGTTTAGTGTCTATTCTTATGCCAGCTAAATGATTTTTGAATCTCTAGACTCCTTCGCTATAAACCTTGCCACTATAACTACATTGAACTTTTTTACCATCCCTACTAACATCCTTCCCATGTTTCCGCACTATATCAAATCTATTACTAGGAAAATTCCTCCTTCCAGCAACTACATTTTTTCCATTATGGGCTGATGGAGCACTTGCACTTGAAGACATATTTTCTTTGGTGTATTACAACAAAATAATATATAATTTTATATTAGCTAGAGAGAAATCCAATAAAGCTAACCAAAACAAAGATGAATAAATGTAGGAAATGAATTCACAGTTAACACATAACAGTTAACACAATAAGTTTTATAATTTGTTCAAAATAATAATAGCTAACCAACTATATCATTCTTTCTTTCATTTTTTTTTCCATTAAAAGCTATCAGCAACTCACAATGAGTATTTTTCTATGCAATCCAAGTGACAAAATACAAAGAAACACATCCTTCACAAAGAGTCCCATAATTCACCTTTTTTTCTATTTCCAGATTTTGGCATATTCACCATGAAAATAAACCAAGATTCCCTTCATCTCAATTAAAACTGTTAACCCAAAAAATTTATAATTCTGATCTACTATACAAACAATTATCTATGTACTTAAAGCAATGCGGCCAAATTCTCTATATATCCTAACACTCTTTAGGTTAAACTCAAGTTCATCCTTGTCCCTAGCACTATTTATCCCTCCAAGATTACTACCTACTTTCTTTTAATATTGTCAAGCAGATTCTATCATTGTAATATACAAAATTATGACTAAATAAAGGAACAAAAGCAAATGTTACTTGAACCTGAAGAAATTGTGAGCACTGAGAGAGAGGAGAACACAACCACCAAATTGAGTGTGAACCATTGAATTAAGCATGAATAGAGGCAATGAACCAAGAAGAGGAGAAAAAAGGCGGTGAACTAAGGGGAGGACTGGATAATAGAGGCAAGGCAGCAAGCACCCAGAGGAGCAGAACCAGCCACTGAACCGAGAGGTGTAGAGCATAGCCACTGAACTGAAAGCAAGAGAGAACAGAAGTAAAGCAATGCAATGAATTAAGACTAGAAGAGGAGACTAGTGACAATGCAGCGAATCGAGAGTAGGAGAGCGTAGCCATTAAACTAAGAGCAAGAGAGAATAGAGGCAAAGCAATGCAATGAACTGAGACCTGGAGAGAAGACCAATGGTAGTGCAGTGAACTAAAAGCAGGAGAGCACAGTGGCAACCGAGAGTAGGAGAGAACAAAGGTAAAGCAATACAATGAACCGAGACCAGGAAAGGAGACCAGCGGTAGTGTAGTGTAGCGAACCGAGAGCAGGAGAGCATAGCGACAATTGAGAGATCAGAAAGAAGTAGAGAATAGAGGTAAGTTAAGGATTGATGAATAGATGATGGTGATGCTGCTTTAAAACCCTTTCAGGTGATCACATTCACACTTCACAGATGATCTGTTGGACTTGGGTAGCAGGTGATCTATTGGACTTGGGTAGTAGGTGATCTGTTGGGTAGCAAGTGATCTCATCTCATGTGTTTTTTTTCTTTTTTGGGCTACAGAAATGGTGATTGTGCTAACTCAGTTGACTCAGTCAAACTCGTCGAGTTTATTGAGTCAGTGGTGAGTTTGACCGAGTTAGCCCTAATTCCAATTTTATTTGCAATTTAACATGAAATTGCTATCTAGGATTGTAACATCAGCGATTCTATCAAGTTAAATTGCAATTTTGATAGCATTGCGTACAAGCATTCACAATAAAAAGGGCATAATGTTAACACATTAAGAAAATTAACTACTTGGTCCTCATACTTTACCATCATTTGTAAATTAGTCCCGATAGTCTTTATTCCTTCAGATAGTTCTATATAATTTCTAACCATATGCAAAAACCTCATGCTACCAAAATCTATTAAGATGCCATTAAATAAGTGCTACTACTAACTCTGCTAACGAAATTCATATGGCTGTTGAAATGGATTTTTACATGGCAAAGCTGTCCACATTAGCATTCAATAAGAAGGAAGCATGTGAGGTTAAAGGGAAAAGGGAAAAGCACAAATATTTGAAGCTTTTGCAATCAGCATCATCTTTCTTTTATGGTTAGGCTATGGTCTTGATATTTAGAAGTGACATCTTATTCTAATAAGATTGCTTTTAGTAATCTAAGTTTTGGACAAAAGGTTAAATGTATGAAAGTAAAAAATGCAATAATAAGAGAGCAAGGGCTATTGTAATTATGCTACTTGCAGTGTTAAACTATTTTAGAATTTCAAAATACCTCTGTATATACCTAGGAGGATGTAACTTTGTATTTACTCGATACTCATGTGAATAATAAGGATATATTTAAAAAAAATACCATCACTAGATGACTTCATAATAATATAATAAATAACTCAAATAGAATAATTTGAAGAAAGAAAGCTTTTTTAATTTAACAAAATATAAAAATTTATGATTTTCCATTTGCAAAAATCTATTTCTAGTGCCACAGTAAATACAATTTACTGAACAATTTTTTTGTTAGTGGTTTAAAGACATTTGGCCTAAGGGGCAGTATGGAGGACATTAATTTGTAAGAATAAGAAAGAATGAATGGGAAATACTTTAATGTTAGGATACTATATATGGTATTTAATGGTGACAAAATTGAATAACATTTAATATAAAATTTGCCAATGTATTGTACACTTTATGTATGGTTAGTTTAGTGTGATTGGTTGAATATAAATTTTTGGTTATAGGTGATCATAGATTTCTTTGATTTTAAAAAATAGTTAGGTATTGGATTAGTATGTCTTAAAATGAGCTTAAATTAAATCTTTAGAGGGAAAGAATGGATTTTTAGATGCTGTGTTGTCAATGAGAGTATCAACGGTAACATAATATACTCATATTTTAAATATAAGTTTGAAAAATGACAAGTTGTAGAAGTTGTATTTAATCATTTAATTATTAAAATTTTTTTACAAGGATGCACATTTTGGTTATAGGCATAGGGAGAGAATCAAAGAAGAACCTCATCAAGAGCTTTAGACAATGACACCAGTGAGAGAAGTATAAGTTTGTATACATAACCTTATGCAGGAGACATGGTACATGATACATTTTGGATTCATTATTATAAATCTAGAGGATCTTACGAGTTATGTATAAGTTACTCATCCGCATCCCTAGTTTAAAGATATATATATATATATAAAGCTCCTAGAAGTACTAATTAAGTAGAAACTCTCTTTAAAATTAGCCTTTACCATTTTTATATTCTCATAGTACTCGTAAGACACCTTTACTACATGGTCCTAAAAAATTTAAAATGTGTAACAAGATAAGTATAGATTATGATAGCCACTCTACAACTACTAGAAATGAACACTCCTCAGAGACAGAGACATAAAGCATACTTCATTTTCCAACACAAAGTTTGGAATATAGGCTATCAATCTCACATGGGTAATATACCTTTGTCATTGTAAAATATCTTCATAATGTTAAGCATATATATATATATATATATATATGCGAGGAAGGTTAAAAAAAGGGTTAAATGGATATTTAAACAATAGGAAGAACACATTATTATCTCACATAATTAAAATTAAACTAGGCAGATAATTTAAATAAAGGATTAAATTTAGTGTTCTTTTAGACTAAGGAGGATTGCAATTATTGAAAAAATACATATAATTTTTCTGAAAAAAGAAAAAGGAAAAATCTTAGTTTTCTTCTATGCCTAACTTGAATAGAAACAGTGGTTTCAATTGATCAAATATTAAACAAAGTTGTGGTTTGACATTCTTCATATTGGACTACTAGGAGACAATCCAGTTTGATTAGCCCGTTGTATAAATGGAGTAGGAGGTTTTGTGATTTCTCCTTGTGGGTTACGATTTTGTCCACTATAGTTCTTCCTATAAAAAGTTTTTTGAAAATGATAGTTTCAAATGTTTTAATGCTAATGTATAGTTTTATTTTAAAAATTTTTTATTCTTTACTAATTAGTTGTATTATTTTTGAACTGGGGTTTCTAATTTTAAACTTATTATTATTTTAAGAACTTATTTACTTTCATGCATATGTTGATCTTGACATCTTGCATATTTAATTTATTTCATTTTATTGTTTATATTTTTCAAATGTCATGTATTTGTTGAAATTTTGGAGCTTCAAGTAATAGAGTTAAGTTAAAGTCAATACTTGAAAATTGCCTTTAGATTTTCCTTGGTGAGCCTCACTCATGTATCAGCAACGGCTAGATTGATTTATGTTTTATTATTTGTATTTAACCAAAAAAATATTGTATTATATGTAAAACATGTATAAAATAATGTATCCGTATATTTTAGAAGTAGCTCCATTTTGACCACAAAAGGATGTCTTATTGAAAAATATTACACCTGGTCCATCAATTTAAAAAAAAAAATACCGAATTCAGTCTCTTTATCAAATCTTAAACATTAAAATTAAGAGACTAAATTTGATTTTTTTTTTTAATAATAGAGAATCAAATGTGACATTTTGTAATAAGTGGGGCCATTTCAAGCATCACAATAGGTGAGGAATCAAAATTACAATTTTGTAATAACTGACGGACAAAAAACATATTTTACTCCACTAGGAACATTGTTTACATGATGGAGCATGCATTAGGGTTATCATTGAAGAGGAAGGAGAACTTCTCTTCAGGAGCATTAGGGGCAGGGAGTGCTTGGCCAGCATTTTTGTTAAATATTAATTATAATACCATTATATTTATTTTGTTTATTGTTGATCAAATATTAAATATTTGAAGATAACACAAGGGTAAAAGCAACTATAAAATTTAAAAATTATATTAATCTAAAAATAATATAACATTTTACGAGAAAACAAAAAACAATTTTCAATAAAATATGACATTTTAAGAAAAATAAACTGCAATTAAATGTAAAAACATATTTATTATTAATTATACTTTTTACTTGACTAATATTAATATGATGAATATATAATTGCATTGTAAATTTTTAAATTATAAGGACTAACATAAAAATTGATTAATGCTTTAGGAACCAAAAATATAATTTTTCTCTAAAACTGTATATATAAATGCACACCCAACTGTCTCTTTGCACAAGGCCCTCTTATTTTTCTTGTGCCCAACACTCCCATCTCTACTACGCCAACCCATGTTTTCTCATTTGAAAAAAAGTACATTATAGTATCTAGAAGTAATAAGATGAGTTGACTCACTCACTCACACAGACCTGGTTTAGACTCAACTCCATACCACTCAACCACAAAGTTGTTTCTATTGTATACATGAAAATGATATATATAATTACTACAATATGTAATGCTTGACTTCAAAAAAAATTTTTTTAGGCTACGATTGGATTGACTTGATATATTAAACACTCAACAATTTTGGGGTCTCAATCTAAACCCATAAATTTTAACATAGCAAAAAATTTAAAGATTAATTATTTAATATAGTTACCCAAAATAATGAAGAATCTATAAATTGTTAATGCAAATTGCTGAAATTTGATGCACACATGGTTAGGAAATTATGATTTCTCTTTAACTAATTTGTGATAAAGATCAATTTATATTTTCTTTATTTCTTTTTTATAATGGCTAGGATATTAGGATTTCTCTTTAGCTAATGTGAACTTATTTATTGTTTTTATTCAAGACTTAATTATGTTAAATGAGTATTATTTTATTATGAATACTAAATTATGAAGCTTATTGAAATTTATATGTTGACTTGAATGAAAAGTATAGAATGTAGATTATGGCTCATGAAATGAATATTTATGTATGAAATTTTATGTATTTATATGTTATAATTATATTTAATAGTCATTAATGTAAACTTTTACGATTCTACATTGCAAGCCCACCTTCGATTTACCTAAAATTGTGAGTTTGACAACTATGAATAAGATTGATTGGGTTCATAATTATTTTTATACTGTAGTGTCCTAGGCTAAAAAAAAACTATTAATATTATGCTAAAAAAATTTATATGGAGATTTTCATGTTGTTCTCTTTGACAAACAAAAATTATATTATTGCTATCTAATTAAAACAAGACAAGTATACAATATTTTACTTATATCAAGACATGTGCATATTGAGGATAGGCATATACTTCTCTCAAACTTTTTTTTTTTTTTTTAGTTTGATGTATTTGGTATCAAGTTATAATTTTATGCCTTGCATACGGCTGAACCCACAAAAAAGTTTGAAACTATACACATAACTTACATGATTAGGTTATGTCATTTTTTAATGTAATATTTTAATATCTGTATTGATTTGATACTCTTTTGTAAATAGTAATTTTACAATAATTGAGTTAAATATAATTAAGTTCAAATGTCAATACGTTATTTTAGTTAAACCTTGAAAAATTGCCCCTAAAAAGAGTGTAAAATTATCAAAATGTTATTATATAAAGTGCCCATTTGAGTTGTTTATTGAACTATTATAATATTGTTAAAGGATGGTATAATTTTTTAGTGTATCTTTGGTACCCATTATATAAGTATCGAGTAGAGTAATATTTGATGCAATACTCATCCAAATTCAATCTTATTTTTAAATTTGAAAAGAATAAAATAACAATATTATTAATAAGTTAACCTCATTTAATTTAATTTAACAAAAGGAAAGAATTTTATATAAAACAATATGATATCAAATTATAATCCTTTAAATAAAATATAAAAAATAAAAAAAATTGCATCCAGTCACTCCAAGTCCACTTACATGTATATAAATATTAAAGATAATTATAGATTTTTAAAGAAATTCCTACATTTTTTTTAATATTACTATTAATTGAGACATGCCGAATATTTAAATGTTGCAAAATGTGTGGCTGCAGGGTAATTGCAAAGAGGTTTCCATTAAATAATATTCAACCTTCTAATAAATGATCATGTTTGATTGCACTCAATGCTGTCGAATATAATAATATTATGGAAAAAAATTCATATGTAGTTTTTAATTATATTGTTCTTTAATTAAAATATGATAAATGTGTATAGTTATCATAGATGACTATATAATTTAAATTAAATTATATACTTTCTATGTTATGGTTAATCATAGTACACTTGTCACATTCAAACTAAAGATTTTAATAGAAATGATATAAGAAACTTAGTTGCTTAAATTTTGTCCTAGTGCCTATTTGGATTGGAGTTAATCTAGTATAATTAATTTGAGATTAACTTGATTATTAAGATTAAATTTGGTCAAACTTGATTTTATGTATCTATGATTCATATTTAAAAAATTTTAATCTCAAAATTGAATTGTACTTCATCGAATGTAAAAATAACTTTTTTTCACATACATGCAAACAAGAATTTTGAGAGCAATCGTGATATTAGAGAAAATCTAATAAGTTGTCACTTTCATTTGTATTCTCTATATCCCAAAATATTTGCAGGTAATAAAACCATTTATTCATATATACATTCCTGAAGATAGCTATTGGTCCTTTGCTCAGAAGATTTTATATTTTCAACATTAATCAAAGAATACAAGGAGCCAGTAGCAAAATTATAGGATCCTAACTAGTTGATTGTAATTTTTGAAAATATTCCCCTTCATTCACTATATTATGGGTTTAGAATTCCATATCTTATTCTCTTACCATTCTTTGATTAATGAAAATATAAAATCTTCTGAGCAAAGGACCAATAATAGTTTTCATAATTACTTGTTCCATAAGTGTATCAATTCTAGTAGTCTCTCTTATTGGGATGTTATTAGTCTTTTCTTTACTCAGCTCCATCCCTACCTAAATAATCAGCTATTAAATTATTTTTTCCTTTAATGTACTAAACCTCATAAACATAATGGGGTAAATTAGATTGTCATTTTATTAAGATTTTATTTGAGAGTTTTGTTACTCTTACTCTCTAACCATTGCTTTACTTGAGTATTATCTGTTTTGATAATAAAGTGGGAACTTACTATTAATAATTCAAAATTTTCTACTATTTTCACTATTGCTAATAATTATTTCCATTTAGAGTTATATTTACTTTGACTTTCGTTAAACTTTCCACTTGCATATCTGTAATTAATTCTATCCCTTCTTTATTTTTGTGATATAGGGCTGCTCCCTAATAAATTTCTAAGGCATCAGCATAAATTATCCTTTTTATTGGTTCTTTTATTGGTATTGTTAATTTTGGTAAAATTCTACATAATTTTTTTATCTTGTCGATCTACTTATTTCTTCATCCCATTGCCACTCAATCTTTTCTCTAGCTAATTTTGATACCTTTGATGTATATTTGGATAAATGAGAAATAAAATTTCTAACTTGATTTACAATTCCTAGAAATGATTGTAATTTTTTTTCTTTGTTGTTATCTTAGGAAATTGTTCTACTTTCTTGCTAATATGTTCTTATAATTCTATTTCATCTTATGTAATATAATCTCCTAAGAATCCTATTTTTTTTTTTTTGGTAATTCTAATTTTTTAGGTGATATGTATAATCCTTCAATTTCTATTAAGTCTATAAATTGTAGTAGATGATTTTCATGTTCTTCTTCATTATTTGAAAATATAATATATCATCAATATATATAATTGCAAAATCTCTAATTGGTATTAATAATTTCATAACATAATCTTGAAATATACTAAGACTATTATGAAATCCCATAGGCAATACATTCCATTTATGTAGTCCTTCTGATGAGGTAAATGTTGTATATTTTTATTATTTTCTTCTAATTTTATTTGAAAAAAACCTAATTTACAATCAAATTTACAGAATATTTGTTTTCCTCTTATTAGATAAATAATAATTCTATTTTTAGTATTGGATATATATTTCTGATTGCTATTTCGTTTAATTTTTTATAATTAATTACCATCCTAGATTTCCCTCTTTTTTCTTCACTATGTTTTATTACTATCATAGTTGGTGAACAATAATTTGATCTACTTTCTCTTAATTAAGTCATATTTTTTTTATTTCATTCAATGAATTATGAATTCTTTTTTATTATTTTCTATCCAAGGATAAGGTTTACTAGTTATTTCTTTGTTATAATTAAATAATTCTATTTGGGCTATTGGTTTTGATTTCTCCCAAAGTATTAATGAGTTATCATCATAATTTTCTATTAATCTTTGTTCAATAGTTTTTGCTTCTATATTTGTTATTGCTAATTTTGTTTTTTTATTTCTATAGGTCTAGCATTTGGTATAAATGTTTTACATGGTGTTGTTAATACTAAAGCTTTATGAGCAAAATGTAATGGCATATATTGTTCTAAGAAATTCATTCCTAATATTATATTTGGTGTGGATTCATTATATTGGTATAATATTGGTATTTTTAACTCGTAATCTCCTACTTGCATTGGAATATTTTTTGCTGATAATTATATCATTTGAACCTCTTTTCCTGCACTACTCATTCTAATGAGTCTATCTTTTTTCCATAGTCCATATGGAAATATATTATATTTGGCTTATGTCATATTTGCTCTTGTATCTACCATAGCATGATATTTTTCATAGTTGAATTTTACCAATATATAATAGAATTTCATCTATATCAGTCTTATTTTTTTAAAATATTACTACCTATTGTTCTATATATATCAATATTCTACTTTCATGAATCTTATAAGGTTTTGCTTATTCTAGGAAATCTTGTGCTAATATTAGTTTATGTGTTTAGGTATTATTGACTTCAGTTATTACCCATAATTCTAGTTTTATCATATCCCTTTTATTGAATCTAATGATTGTTTTAGTTTTTGTTCCTTCTTCTTTTGTTTCTATATTATTGTCTATATATTCTAGTTATATTATACTTTTGTCATAGTTTGGTTCAATCAAAGCTATTACTTCCATCCATATTCCATCTTTCTTTAATTCTACTATTATGTAATTTTCACTTTTATTTGTTAAATTTATTTTTGGTGTTCTCCTATTTATTTCTACTAAATTTGAAGTTATTGGTATTGTTATCTTTGCTGGGTCCAATCTTAATTTTTCTAGTACATGCATAAAATTCTTTTCTTCTGTTATTCTTCCTTGATTCTTTTTATAGATTTTGTGTTCATCAGAAAATACTAGTCCTACTATTCTTGTTATACTTATTATTCTACTTCCATGTGGCATTTGTATCCCTTTTAGTTTATGGTATATTACTAATGTTTTATTCATATTCATTTCTGCTCTTGATATTGCAAAGTTTTTATTTACAATAAATTTTAATTTATGATATATTAAATCTCCATTTAATGCTCCTAATATGCTATTTGGTACATTATCTATAATTCTTTTATCTGTTATTAATAATTACATTGGAGTATCTATTCCTGCTTTAAAATAGGCTTTTATTAATAATTGTACTCCTAGTATATAGATCTTAGTTATTTCATCATTTATAGCTAATTTCTCTAATTCTTGTTCTATTTGTGTTTTATTTATTAATGGCATTCTTAGAATTCCTTCTATTTGGGTAGCTTCTATTGGATGTTTTTTATGTAATACTACACATGCATATCTTTCTTTTTCTTTAGCCTTTATTATTTTTCCTATTCTTGTCACGATTCCTTGTTATCTTAAATCTTGTAGAGTTAAATCTAATTCCTTATTTGTTATTATATCATATTGTTTTTTTATTAAATTGCATTCTTCTTCCCATTATGCCTTCTTCTGCATTTCTGAACTCTTCATATTGTTCATATTCTTGTTTAGGCTCTTGTTCCTCTATTTGGTTATTATTGGATTCTCCTTACAACATATATACTTCATTTTCTTCTCCTGTATAATCTTATTATGTATTTTTTGAGCTATTCTCGGAACTGCTTTCTCTTTCTATAATCATCTTATATATTTGTAAATCTAAATTATTTATTTCATTTTTTGATATCTCATTATATTCTATTGGTTCTAAACTATAATCTTCAGCTATTTCTGTTATATTCATAGCTTTCTTGTTCTTTGGTTTGGTACATTCTGTTGATATATGTCCTAATTGTCCCCACTTATAGCACTAACATTTTCTTAGGTTTTTCTTATAATTTATTTTCCTTCCTTTTGAAAAGTATCTTCTTGGTTTATAATTACTTTTGACCTTTTTTTTTTAGGTATTTTTTGAATTTATATTTTTTATATGGCTTTGAATATTTCATCTTTTTCTTATAATTCCATTTTTCTACTTTACAACCCCATCTATGAGGTGTTTCTAGTTCACTACATTTTAATAATAATTTATTAGTTTTATAATATTTAATGTTTTCCCATGCTTCTTTACATTTATTAGATAAATATTCTCTTAGAAAATCTTCTCTACTTCCTATAGTGTCTATAAATGGTACTAATTCTTACTTTTTCATTAAATGCTTTTTTACAATAAACTATTATAGTTTTGCTATTAATCTTTGCAACTTTCTGTAAAATAATTCCTTATAAAATTTTTGTTGTTAATAATTTTGTAATCTTGCTTCATAATAATATTTCTTGTATTCACATATATATTGGTTTAGGTCATTGGGGTCTAATGTACATATCTCTATCTGATATAATTTGGTTATTGCTTTATCTATTTTCGTTGTTTCATTACCTCTTACACTTCTTCCTACAAATTCGTTTCTTAATATTTGTTCATATTATCTTAATAATAATGCATAATATTCTTTTCTATTTAAATGTCTAGTTACTATTCTAGAGTTTGCCCTAAATTCTTCTCATTTACTATTCCAGTGAAACATGCTTCTTCTAATAGATTTGCTACATTTGTTTCTATATTTTTAGTTAACAAGTCTATTAATTGAGCTTTAGTCAATTCTTCTATTCTTTTTTCATTATCTAAATTACAGTTCAAATTTAGTCATATTATTGATTTGGTATTTGTCTTGTTTCATATTGTTCTAATGGTGCTGGCTTAAAATTACTATTTCCTGTTAGAATATATGTGGTTTCATATAAATATGTTAGATCATGTGATCTTAATAGCTCTCAGTGTCTTATTTCTTGTTGCTCTAATTCTTGTTCTCTTGTTATTCTACTACTTCTAGTGTTATTAATATTGTATACTGGGTTCAGTAAATTTGGTGGATCCAAATGTTCTTGTTGATATCTTGAATTTCTTGAAGTTAGTTCACTTTGCATATTTATTTCATTTAATTCATTATATCCTATTGTCATATTACCTAATTGTTTTTATATTTCTTCTAAATTTTCTTCTTCTTTTCCCATCCTCTTTTCTATTTCATCTTGTTCCAATTCTTTTAATACATTCATCATATTTATTTGTCTTACTGCTAAAGTTTTTTCTACCTTAATTGTTGTTTTATTAAGCTTAAATGGTTTTGTAGTTGTGCTCCTATTTGACATGCTAATTCCATTATTTCATAATCCTTTTTAGTTATTTCATCTAGAGGTTCATCTATTTTTTTCTTTTCCTTTTTCTGTTTTCAATCCTCATTTTATGATTTCATCGAATATTGTCTATAAATTATTATTTAATATTTCTTGTCCTTTTTTCAAACTTTCTATTATTATTCTTGTTTCATGTATACTTTCATTTATCTGTTGTACTTTTATTTGTTTTTCTATTTTTTCTTCAAAGATTACTCCTCTGATAGCTTTCATCATATTTATTTCACTTCCTTGTTTTATTTCTACTAATTGTTCTTTTTCTTTTATTCATAATGCTTGTTTTATTTGTATCATATGTTCTTTGATCAATTTCAATTTTGTCTTCATATCTATTAATTTTAACTTTATATCATATATTTTTTGTTCAAGTGGTTTGGCTATTTCACATAATTGTCTTATCCTATTATTCATATTTTCTTTATCAAGTGCTTTTCTAATTTCTTTAAGGACTTTTTCTATTGTCGCATCTAAATCATATATATCTAATTCTTTATATATACTTGGATCTACAAAATAGCCTAATTGTTTCATTAAAATCATATTTGTCCAATTTAGTTGATTAAATGTACTATCTCCTTCTCCATCTAAAATAAATCATGTAGCTATTAGTGATTCATTTTTCATAGGTATATATGAACTCTTTGGTAATTTATTTTGATCTATACAGTATATTTGAAGTTCTATTCTACTCATAGCATCCAATAATCAATCTAGAAAATTAAACAAATAAACAGAAAACACACAGAAACTTGAACTTTTGATAATTTAACATAGGGGTCTTAAGGTTTATAATTTTCTTCCATTATAATCAAACTAGGCTCTGATACCTTAATCTTTACTGTTGGCAAATCTCTCTACTTGGCTTTGTTATACCAAGAATACAAATCCATAATTGATCTCTATGGACTAATAGTCCTACAATTTATGGGTTTCCATCCTATACAGATTTTCATTAACTTCTAAAATAGTAGTCTAAATTATGGAATGAATTTGACCAAAACTAAATTGAGTCATGGAAGGAACTCTACCTTCTTTCATGCAGAGGTATTTTCTAATGCTTTGGATGCTCAGACATTCCTTCTTTAGTTTAGCTTAGCATAACCTTCCTTCTTTTCCTACAAGAGGTGTACTTATTCCAAAATTTATTCTAGTTTAAAGTAGTAGATGATATGCCAGTAGCAAAATTATAGGATTATAACTAGTTAATTATAATTTTCGAAAATAATCCCATTAATTCTCCTCTAATGGGTTTAGAATTTCATACCTTAGTCCCCTATAATGGAAGAAGAATATATGGACTGGATTAATCCATAACTATATAATTTTTTTACTAATTTGGGATTGGTTCCAGGATATATGATGGCTTTATTCAGAGCAAAATAAGATATATACTTAATGGTGGATTAGGGATCTTGAGATGGTTTAATTTGTTAATGGGGAGTTTGAAACATTGGATTTACTCTAAAAGTTTGGATGAGGTTGGTGATAGTGAAGATGTAGAGGCTTGAGTTTTATTTGGTGTAGAAGGTATAATGAATTGTCTATTTTCAGAAGTTTGAGTTAGGTTGGAAGTTTGACCCTATATACAATGTAAAATTTTGCAACTAAGCCCTAGCTCATTTTTTTTTTTTCAAATTATTCGGTCTTGCAATTAAACTCCATTATTTAATGTTCCATTAGATTTTGTTAATTCCAATTATGTGGTGTCTTGATTAAACTAATTTGGCTCATGCAATTCAAAGAAGTTTGGATCTCCTCATATTGTAATTAGAAAATGAAGATTATATTTGAATAATTTGTATTATTGAATGAAAATTCAATAGTTTAGATTTTTTAATAAAAAATGACCACACACAGTCATATTTATTATCAATGAATTTAGATTATTGAATTTTCAGCTAACGAATAAGAGTAAAAATTGACCCTCATGTTTTTTGTGGGAACATAAGAAAATAAAATGCAAACTTTTAGTCTTATTTTAATAGGATCAATAAAATGCAAACTAGGGAACATAAGAGTAAAATGCTAATGATGACTTTTAGTCTTATTTTAATAGGATCAATTCTCTGACGTCTATTCATAAAAGTTCATAATATAAAACTTCTTAAAAAATATTAAATTATTTTATGAAAAACTTGGGCTTCATAATAAAATACATAAAATGTATGATTAAATTGTAAATTATATTGATCCTATTAAAATAAGACTAAATCACCAATCCTATTCATAATAAAACTATTGCCACCCCATAATCGTTCTTCTTGGAAGTCATCATCAAAATCCATATTGTTAAATTGTTCACTAGTACTCGTACCACCAACATTAGCATCAAGCTGAACAACCAAATCACCAATTTCTATTGCCACCAAAACAGGATTAACTTGAATGGGTTCAAAAACCTCATCATCTGCCTCCACATTATCTTCATTTCCCATCTCCTCAGTTAGCCATTCATCATCTGAATGAATATCATCAAAATCATAAACATAAGTTCTTGTAGTTTGCTTATTTTTTAACTTCAAATTGCACATCAAAAATGTCAAGTCATTCATCTTCTTTTAGTGTTGGCGATTTCTTTTCTTGGTATGAATCTAAACAAAATAAACAATGTTGATAAGTATTCTAACCCCTAAAAAAATTAAAATGAAAGTAAAGAAAGAAAGCAATTTATAATTTTACAATTACTTACCCTTTCAAAAGCACTCCAATTACGTTCACATCCAGAAGAGCTATAGCATAAGCTAAGAATGTGAATTGCTAATCTTTTAAGTTCTGGGCATCCATCTCCATAGGCTTCCCACCATTCTGCTGGGACCAACTGTGTTCTTAATGTCTGTGCAAAACCACAACTAAACATGCCCATTGCGAAATAGAATTCGACCAATTGAAACTCAATTTTGTCTCTTTCTCCCTTATCTTCAACTAGTCTTGCTACGCATTCATATAGCCCTTGCTTAACCATATAATCAGCTTGGAAGTCAGTGTTGAAGTGGAAATAAGGATTGAGGTAATACGCAGCTGCATGTAAAGGCCTATGCAATTGAGCATCCCACCTTTCATCAATTATGTTCAATACAAGCTCATATCTGCAATAATCAACAAACAATCAAGCTAAAATATATTAAAGATAAAGACACTAATATAAGGTATATATGTTTGTATTTACCTCCTTGAAACATTATTAAAGTTCATCTTAATTTTTGCCTTTGCACCTTCCATTGCTTCATATATGAATCCCATGGCTGGTTTTTCCTCTGAATCCAATAAGCGAAGAACTTTAATAAGAGGAGCAGCAGCTTTAAGGCAAGTAATCATATTCCTCTACAACCTGTTATCCATAACACTTCTTGCCACTTCCTTCCCATCCTTGGTAGCAGAAAATTTGCTATCTTTCCATTCCTCAAAATTAAATAGATTT
Organism: Delonix regia; assembly: GCA_037074485.1. Taxonomy (NCBI): domain Eukaryota; kingdom Viridiplantae; phylum Streptophyta; class Magnoliopsida; order Fabales; family Fabaceae; genus Delonix; species Delonix regia. The sequence continues at coordinate 33,263,195 of CM073452.1, read as the reverse complement.
ATCAATGCCGCTTTATGGTCATTAAGACAACCTAATGTCAAATAAGCAGTGGCAAAATGAGTCACAGCTGGCCTAATCAAGTCTCTCCGTTTTGTGAATTTTCTTAACATATTGATAAGCATTGATCTTGCATAAATGTAAGTTGTAACTCTTCTGCCCCTATTTATGGTTTCTTTATGCAACTCTATTTTCTTTTCTAAGTCCTCCAGCATCAAATCAATTCAATGAGCTGCACATGGTGTCAAACACAAGTGTTTTCTTTTCTCCATTAATTTTGTCCAGCTTCCTTGTAATTTGCAGCATTATCAGTTATTATTTGCACCACATTCTCCTCTCCCACTTTCTCAACAACATCATCAAGCATCTCAAACACTTTGTCAGCTGCTTTAGAAATATGGGAAGTGTCTAGTGAATATACAAACATAGTCCCGTTAGGACTATTAACCAAAAAATTACAAATGGAACGCCTTTTATTATCCATCCACCCATCAGACAAAATTGAACAACCCATTTTTTTCCATTCTTGTTTAAACTCTTCAAGCATGGCATGTGCGTTCTTAACTTCCATATTCAAGTATTTTTCTCTAATCTCATTATAGGATGGAGGCTTAAACCCTTGGCCATATCTCCCAATAATCTCACACATCTTAATAAACTCAAGATTTTTTACACAATTAAAGGGAATGACACTTGTGTAAAAAAATCGGCCTACCTGTTGGCAAGCTTCTTCCTTAATATCTTTCTTGAACATGTGATTAATGGTAGATTGTGAACTACCTTGGTGACCGCTATGTTTTTTGGGGCCCTCTAATAAATTTAAAAGGTCTTAGGAATTTGAATGTCCTTGAGTGCCTAGAGTTTCTTCCTCACTAACATCAACCCATTAGTTTTTCCTTTTAGATGATGCACATTTAGCATCAATAGCATGTTGTAAAATCTGTGCCTTAACATCTTCTAGAACACTAAGACATGGTTCAACGTCTATTCTGGTACCAGCTAAATGATGTTTAAACCTATAGACTCCTCCACTATAAGTCTTACCACAATAACTGCATTTAACTTTTTTACCATCTCCACTAACATTTATCCCATGTTTCCACCCTATATCCGATCTATTACCAAGAAAATTCTTCCTTCCAGCAGCTACATTTTTTCCAGTAGGGATTGATGGAGCACTTGCACTTGAAGACATATTTCCTTTGATTTATTACAACAAAACAAAGATGAATAAATGTAGGAGATCAATTCATAGTTCACACAATAAGTTTTATTTGTTCAAAAATGGAAAAATCTTATATTCACTCCTCAATCATGAAAGTAGAAAATATAACCACCAATGAGAATCACCAATTCATAATATGACAGTAAATCCTCGCATCTCATGCAAATTTAACTAACCATCTAATACACTTGGCCAAAACAAAGAATTAAATTGATAGACATTCATATAAAGATCAAGAAGAGAAAAAATGGAAGACATTCATACACTATAATACAAAATAATTTTGATCAAACTTAACATCTTCATTGCTATGCCTATATGCCTATATCTAAATAATTGTTCAGTAAATGCAAAGGGCAGCACAAGATATCTGCATATAACCATCAAATGAGGCAGACATAATAGATTTCTTGCACATTCTGCAATTGTTTTATATAATTTGCATTGAACCATATACCATTTGAAGCAGTGAAGCACCATTCCATTTCAAAGCATAACAAATTCAACAAAATATAAGGATAAAAAATTACACAAAAACATAACGAACAGAAAAAGAACAAGAACAAGCAGCTGCAGCACCATACCATTTCGAAGCATTTATCTACCATTTGAAGCAATGAAACATTATTCCAACCATAAGTAGCAAAGGAGCCCCGTGAATACCTGGTGGAGGAAGGAATGAGATGGACCGGCAGAGACAGAGGCAAAGCATCACTGGTAGGCGAGAGGCAGAGCACCGTAAGGAGAGAGGCAGAGCACTGTGAGGCGAGCAGTAGATCATAAATCGCAGACCATCCTGAGCAATGAGGAGAGAGGAAGAGCAGTGGCAATGAGAGTACCGTGAGCAGTGACAGGCAAAGAGCACTATGTCTGTGAGGCTTGAGGCAAAGCACAGTCAAGCGAATGCTTCTGCAGTCTGCAGCGTTCACCATTCTAGCTAGGGATTTCATTTTGATTTTGAATGCTTCTGCTACACTATTTCTATCACGCCTGCCTTCAACTTCAGTTCGAGTCTTCACTCTTCATAGCCTTTTTTTTTTTTTTGGCAGCCAGTGGTTTGTGGACTTTGGGCTAAACCGTTTTTTTTTTTTGGATAAATCGGTTTTTTTTTTTTTTTTTGCAAAGAAAAAGGGAATTTGATTTTAGGTTGCATAAATGGGCCATCTAGTAGAATCGTCTAACTTGGTCAAACTTGCTGATTCTACTAATTCTATGCAAGTCAGTACCGAGTTTGACCAAGTTAACACTGATTCCAATTCTTCTTGCGATTTAACATGAAAATGCTACCTAAGATCGTAAAATCGTTGATTCTAACGAGTTAAATCGCAATTTTGATAACATTGTATATATATATATGTATATACAAAATATGGTGAAACACATAATGAGATAAAAATGAAATAAATAATAACAGAAATAAGAAGTAGAATAAGGTAAAATAAATAAAAATAAATGAGTAAATAAATAAATTAATTAATTAATTAAAAAAAACATCAAAATACGAAAGCTAGAAACCCCTCCCTACATCTTGCCATGCATCCACCTATGTACCCCATATATATATACACATATCTATATCCACCTACACACACATATATGTATACATTTATATACATCTATCTATATACATATATATATATATATAGATATATATAAACATATATGTAATATATATATAAACATGATAAGTGAAGAAAGAAAGCATCAGGAAGAAAGGAAGCACACACACACACATATATATATATACACACAAATATATATATATATATATACATTTTTATATATACATATATATATATATATAAACACATATGTAATATATATATAAACATGATAAGAAAAGAAAGAAAGCATCAGGAAGAAAGGAGCACACACATCCACAGGTTGCATTTCTTCCCCTGTTTTGCGAAGCGAAGACAGAGCATTCCTCTACGGTGGCTCTACTCCTCAACGTCTTCTCGGCTAGCTTTCTGTCCTCTCGTCAACTCCACCAGCTTCCTCCATCTTGGTATCACATCGGCCCTCCTCGCCCTTCGAGTTGCTCCGTCAGCTTTCTCTCTCTCTCTCCTCCTCAGCACTCTTGGACCCATTGTTTTGGGCCTTCAGCACCAAATCCCTCTCTTCTTTCTTCTTCTCCTTCCTTCTCCTTCTCCTTCTCTTATCTCATTCTCGGTCCATGGCTTCTTTGTTCCAGCTCAGTCTCTTCTCCTCGATCAGTTCCTTGCTTATTGGTCCATGGCTCTTCTTCCTCTCCTTCTCCCTCCTTTTTTCTTCTCCTCTACTCTTCTCTCCTCTTCTCCTCTCGGCACCTCAGGCTTTCTCTTTTCCAAAACAGTTCCCTTTTTTCTCTTCCCCAGAACCTTTCTTACTAGTCTGTCCCCTTTGTCTTCTGTTTTTTAGCCTTTTTAATCCTCTTTTCTGGTGCATTCAGCCTTCCTTTTTAGCTCCTTCGTCTGCTTTTGTTCACCTTAGCTTTTTAGCAGCAAATCCCCTCTTCCATGCCATGTCTCTTGCTCCTTTCTCCTTTTCAGCCTCCTTGTATCCTTTTTGTCTCCTATGAGTGTGTGAGAGTAGTATGTAAAAGTGTGTGTGTGTCCGTGAGTGTGTGCAAGTGTGAGTGAGAGTGTGAGTGTGAGCGAGAGTGTATAAGAGCAAGTGAGAGAGAGCTTGCATTTTTATTTTTATTTTATTTAGGTGGCTTTTCTCCTCTTTTTGTATATGAATCAATTTAAAATTTTTGACTCTATTTATTTTTCTTTTTGCAAGATAATTAACATGTCTTTACTTCAAATATTTATTTTGAATTTTTTCTCTTTTGATATTTTTGGTTTTGTATTTGGCTTATCCCATTTTAATTCTATATTTTGCTTTGTGCATTTTTGTTTTAATTTTTTACTTTATTTAATTTATTATTATTATTATTATTATTATTATTATTATTATTTATTTATTTATTTTTTTAGGTGGGGTGTTCACAAGTTTCAATATGTACCATGATTTGACATCTAATTGCCTAACATTAAATTATGTTTATCCTACTGGGATGCTTCCTCAAGCACATGAGATTCACATGATCATGTTACGAAGTAAAGCTCAAATTGAGTAAAGCAAAATCATCATCATCGTTTTGAATCAGATAAACAAAATGAATTAAAATCAGTATGTGAATTATCTAAATCACCTTTAATTATTGCTTTTCATAAGAAAGAGTAGGCGAACTGTTTTTTTGGCTAAAGGGTAGGTGAACTTACTTGCACATGAAAATTATGTATATGAATATTATATGATAGATGATGATGTTATGAGTCATGAGCCCAAAATCCAAGGGAGATGAACCCAATAATAGGTCTATGAGATGAGAAGTGATTAGATATATGTAAATTATTATTCGTAGTATTGGACTAAATTATTATAAGTTAAAGCAAAAGTATTCATGCATCATAAAATCTTTTTTCATGTTACAAATTGTAGTTAATATATTTTCAGACAACCATCCCTTACTTGTCCGTTCCTGAATATTCATATTGCTGCATGTTACAAGGTGAAATTTTCGTAGCAAGATTCACCTGAGGAAGAAACTTCCTAATTACCACACAATATTTAAAAAAATAATAATAATAAGAGAGAAGAGATTGAAGAAACCAGAAAAAGAAAAAACACGTTGAAGGCTTGAAGAGGAAGAAGATGAAGCAGAGACTCAACCATCCCTGTTTTATGGTTGTGCAAAGAGAGAATTAAAGGACCAAAAACAATAGTTGAGGTAAATAGAAACACCCACACAGAGAGAGAAGAGTGAGAAAGCGTTTCTGTTCGAGTGACCTGGATACAAAGCAAAAAGCTAAAATCCGAGCAAAAAGGACTGCAAAGTGGATTGAACCAAATTTTGTGTTTGAACCACTGCTGTTCTTCGGATTTTGATGCTTGAGATGTACATCAACTGCGTAGAATAAGTCAGATAAAGTGATGGAGGCAAACTTGGGAATGAATACTTGATATATTTAATAGGGTTGCATTGGTTTTCTCTTTTCTTTTTTTTGCCAAAAGTGTGTTGCTTTTCAAAATGATAATGATCAAACATAATGTCATAAGCATAGTTAGCCCTTCCCTCTTCTTGATATGTGTTTAGAAATATGATTTATCCTAACGTGATCAATTTTGTATTCATGCTTGGTTTAGTTAAGTGATGGGTCCATGATTTTTTTTTTTTGTCTTCTTCTTTTTCAAAAAAGTGAAAAGGAGTAAGAGTGGAAAATGAAAGAGGAGCACGTGGCAATACCAAAGCGATGATGGGATGATGTGTTTTTTGTCTGAGCACATCCATGGGATAATGTTTAATTCTCAGCACATTCATAATTACAGGAGGCTTTGCATGTTTTTATTTTATTTTATTTTCTTTCATTTTACTTGTTGTTATCCTATAGATTTTGAATACTAGTATCGTTTCCCCAAAAAAAAAAAAAATTTCTATTATAACTTCATTTCAATTTCAAAAAAAAAAATCCAACTTCAAAAATGCAAAAAAATAAAAATAAAAATCCAAAAGGCCCAAAAATATTTCCCTTTAATAATTTCATTTCTTTTTGGAAAAGTAGAACAAAGAATTTTAATTTCAAAAATAAAAACATATATTCAAAAATCCTAAAGAAAAAATTCCATTATAATTTTCAAAATAAAATCTAACTTCAAATATCCAAAAAAGTATAAATCCCAAAAAACCAAAATATTTCTCTTTGCTAATTTCATTTCTTTTGGAAAAGTAAAACAAAGAATTTTAATTAAAAAAATTAAAAAAAATCTTGAATTCAAAAATCCCAAAAACCCTCTCTCATTATAATTTCATTGAATTTCAAATTTTAAATTTAAATTCCAAAAAACTAAAAAATTTTAAAAGAGTGAAGAGTAAGAAATTGATATCAGACTGATTCCGTAAATTATAAAACACCAATTAACTGATACACATTTTTAGTCAAACTACAGACTTTGATCCTTATTGTTGGGTATGTAGGCTCAAGATTCTTTTTCTAGGTTAGATCCGCCCTCATAAATATTTCATTATCCGTCCTTTATTTTACTTTCTTAAATTTTATATTTCCTTTTTTATTATTCTTTTGCATTTCGTTGTTGAGAGTAATTAAACTTAAAATTAAGGTTATACCTATTTTGCATAGTCAACTTTAGGAAATTGTTATTGGGAACAAGTGCTCATGGGTGCCTAACACCTTCCTCTCACGCAACTAACTCTCGAACTTAAATTTTTGTTTGTAGACCACCTTTTCTTATAAATTGGTCTTCGAAATTTATCCTTTAAAAATTTTGGTGGCGACTCCTAAAAATTTCTCTTCCTATTTGCACCATTCACTACAAAAAAGTTACGTCATAGCCATGGTTTTATCATGGTTCAACCACGGTTCCAAAAACTATGGTAGAACTAATCGTGGAGAAGGCATTGCAACATTTACTCTTGACCTTGGGGTGAACTATGTTTAAGATGTATCCTAACCATGGTTATGTGGAACCAGGGCTAAGACAATGTTCTAACCACGATTTTAGAACCGTGGTTTTTACAATGTCCTAACCATGGTTTTAAAACTGTGGCTAGACCTTTGTCTTGACATGGTTTGTAAACCATGGTTAGGACATATAACTGTCATTATATCCTAATTATTTGCAATGGCATTTTTAAACGATTCTACTAGATTTTTTTTTTTAAATCATACCATATAGTAATTATATATATTTTTTGTCAAAAGAACTTGTAAATCCATAAACAAACAACTCAAACAACTAAGATTCAACTAGCCAATAATTCATTTCAAGAAATTGTCCATCTAGAACAATGTCCAATCAACATAATACCATTACATACATATACAAATATCCAAATACATACGAACATAATTATGGTTCACTTAAACTACTTATCAAAGGCATTTGATTCATACAGAGAATGAGTTGCATTCCCTAATGGTACATGTCCACTATTTTGATCACTTGGTACCTAGATTTAAAATAAATGAGTAATGAGTAATAATATAACAAAGACTAAGATGCATGAAAATTAAATTAAACTAGAGAAAATAGTGAGAATCACTCTTGTGCTTTACATGGTAGCAAGCTAAGGTGGCACTTGGCCATGGAAACTCCAAAAGGAGAAAGCCATTCCTACTTCTAATTGTTGTGTCAAAGCATCTCTTTCTACATCCTTGGCATCCTTTCTGCCATCTCAGCCTTTTTATTGCCATTTTATGCTTAAGTAGTGCCAACTCACTTTGTAGCTCATTGTAAGAAGGATTAGAGGATGAGCTTCCATGGCATCCAAATAGTTGAGTTGGGCAAACTCCTAAGCCAAATCCACACACTCGTCTATGGTGCTCTTGTGTTCCCAAGGCCATGGCTAATGCATCGTTGACTGAAATTTGCTGTGATGCAAGGTCTTATTGCTCAATTTCAGTAATTTTTTCCTGTAAATTTAAACAAGAAGAAACAAATCATCGAAAGAATATATCATGTCAATAGTAGCTTATCCAAACACCATAGTGTCACATAATTCAAACACTCACACCAACAACTCTCGTCTCCTCATTCACATATGATCCATCAGAATGTTTGTGAACTGCAGTTCATAAATCTCCTTTGCTAATTGGCACCCCATGCTCTACTTCCTACAGGTTTAAAGAGAGAAGTATCTCAAATTATGTTGTACGTTATGTTATATTATTCACCAAAATGACTTTGCCATCTCAGCCTTCTTTCGTGCAAGACTTTTAGACCGTGTACAACATAACCAATGAATAAATTTGCAATGAACCTTCTTATCTATTTCAGACGAAGACCATGTACGACTTTGTAACTATCTCCTGACGTGATCTCTAAATTCCTTGTATGACATATACAAGAGATGCCATTGATAAAATTGTATATGAAAGAACTAATTTTAATAAGTATAATCCACTCACTGAAGAAACAGGTCCATTTGTCTACAATTAGTTAGCACATGATGATGTTCTTGTAATTTCTCTGTAGGAGATAAAGCAAAGTATTCAAAACCACTTATCACTCTTCCAATAGGCAGAAACAAAGTGTCAAAATTTGATGACCCAACATCAAGATGATCATCTACACGCCTAAGCCAGTTGAATGCTATTTCAATTCCATCCAAATAGCATGAACAAAAATTTAAAATCTCTTTAGCCACATAACCTTCAGCTATTGAGCCTTCAGGCTAAGCCCTGTTGCATATGTATGATTTTAACTTTCCTAAATACCTAGTAAACAGATTCTTTGTTGGTCATGGGTATAATTAAAATGAATGGGAAAGAATTAATCATCGAAGAATTAAAAGTCTACCTTTTAATAGGGTACATCCATCTATATTCTACTGGACCTCTAATCTTTGCTACTTCAACTAATGTAAAGTCAAATGAACCATGATAGTGAAAATGAAGGTAGGAATAACATCTCCAAATTACATAATGTAAGAATAACCCGATCTTAGAGTTGGTCAAGCTTATTCACGCTTAAGACTTTGTTACATAATTTTTTGAAAAATGCATACAAGTCAATCAATACTGCACTCACTTCTTTCAGGAGTGTGGTTCTCATTGCTATGGGTAGGAATTGCTCCATTAGAACACAAGAGTCATGACTTTTCAACCCTCCAACCTTACATTGTCTTAAATCAATGCAAGTTTCTTTGTGCATTTAAATGGTCTTTTGAATGTCTAGGCTCGTTTAACAAAGTGAAAAGCATGCTGTCACATACATTTTTCTCAATATGCATTACATCTAGATTGTGGCATAATAAATGGTTCCCTTAATACAGAAGTAAAAAATATATACTTTTCTCACACCATTGTTGAGTATCTGCATCACTAACTCTAACTCCTTGAGTCCTTTTACCATGGACTTTAACTTTAACATCTTTCCCAAATATAACATTAACATTTTCAAGCTACTATAGGATTTCTAAGACAGTAATTGTTTTTGGAGGACTTCTCCTGTTCTCTTTTCCATCGAACCGATTTCAGGCCAATCTAAACTTTTGCCCTAGGCTCAAATAACAACGATGACCCATAAAACACCACTTCCAACTATAGGGAAGATGAACAAGGGTTGAGTCAAAATTATAGTTGGGACATGCCAAGCCAGTGTGGACATTCCACCTAGATAAAGTTTCAAGCCTTGGAAAATTACTAATAATCCACATTAGTACCGCACACATATTAAACACCTCATTTGTGAAAGAATCATATGTTTCAATTCAAACATGCCAAAAGTCCTTCAACTCATCTATTAATGGCTACATATACACATCTATATCATTTTCTGGTGCTCTTTTCCCTGGAATAATCATTTAAAGAATGAAAGAACTCTATTTCATACACATCCCAGACAAGAGATTGTAAGACATTAACTTCACTGGCCAGATGTTATAACTTGTACTCACATTGCCAAAAAGGTTAAAACCATCTGTGGCCAAACCCAAGCATACATTACATGGATCTAAGGCAAATTGAGGATGCATTAGGTCAAATCTCTTCCATGCCTCAGAATCCTTTGGATTTCTCATCATGCCATTATTATTCTTATCCAATGCATGTTATTGCATATGCTTAACAATTTTAGAAGACAAACAACCTTTGCAATTGTGGCTTCAATGGAAAGTATCAAAGTACTTTTGCGGCTGCATGGTTCTCTTTTTTCCCTTACCTTTTGGTTTCCATCTAAAGGTATTACACTTCTTACACACTTCTCTATTTTCATCCTCTCCCCAGTATAGCATGTAATCATTTGGACAAGCATAAATTTTTTTGTAATTAAGCCCTAATTTGTTTATAATTTTCTTCACCTTATAAAAAGATGATGGAATCTTGGCATGTTCAAATGCATCGGCTAATAATTCAAGAATCATTGACATAACCTTGTTACTTATTCCAAACATACACTTTATGTGATACAATTTCACCAAAAAAGACAACTTAGAGCACTTCTCACACCCATTGTATAATTTTTGTACTCCTTCCTTAAGCAGGTCTTGAAATTCTTACACACCACTATGTAATGTTTGGTCTAATGTAGAAGTTGGAACACTAACATCATTAACAATTTCATTACCATTATGAACCCCAAATGCATCACAAACCATGTTATGTATAAAGTCTTCCCTGCAAATTGATTCATCTTTAACTTGATGTTCTACCTCATGAGGTTCTTTATTAGTTTTTTCCCTATGCCTAACCTAAAAAGTGTAACACTATGGAAAAGGTTTAATAATTAAGTGGTCCCGCACAACTTCTCTAACTTGCCATTTCTTAAATCTATATTTAGGACATGAGCATATTATCTTATCTCCAATACTCATATTTGCAAATGCAAAGTCCAAGAATCCATTTAATCCCTCTAAAAATTCAGGAGTATTTTAAGACCTAAGAATCCAAGACTTATTCATCTCCTAAAGACCAACAAAAAAAAAGAAAAAGAAACACAACATGGGAAACAATATCAATTTCCCAACAATCAACACAAGTATATGAATATTCATATTGAATTGAATGTCATACATATCATCATGTTTCACAATAACAAAGTACAACCATTATAAATATACAAAGTAAATCAATTCAATACATATATCAAATGGTTAATTTAATCTAAATATTTAACTAATTTAATTTTAAGAAACTTAAACTAAACATTACAAAAGTGCAAGAATATTTAAGAAACAAAATTAATAATAAAATTAGGAAAAAAATATACAAAATCAATAATAGTAAAGACATAGATGTTTCACTTGCTACATTTCCATACAAGTGATAAGTGGATATTCACTTTATTAATTAGCTTGAATACATTGACAAATTTAGTTAAATTATGATACACGACCATAAGTATTTTTTTTCCTTTTGTCTTTTAAGCAATACTAAATACTTGATATATGTGTGTCTTATTATGCAAATTTATTCATTATCCAACTAATTATCCATCCCTTAAAAATAAAAACAAAAAATAAAAGAATAACAAAAAGCAAAAAAATGACTTTTTCCTTTAAATCATGAAAAGAAAAAAAAAAGCAACAATAAAAAAATGAAAAAACAAGAATAATAGCAAAATCAAGAAAAAGAAGATAATAATAATAAAATCTGGAAAAAACCATTGCTAAGACTAACCTAGCCACGGTTTCCCACCTATGGCTAAGCCAAATTCAATGAGGCCTAGCCACAGTTTCAAATAAATCATAGCTAGGACATTAACACTACCCAAAATTCCTAACTTTTCATCGTGTCCTAACCACGGTTAAATAAAAACCGTGGTTAAGCCCAATAAGACCTAACCATAGTTTGCATTCAACCGTGGCTAGGCCACTTAAAAATTGAATTTTCAAATTTTCACCATGGCTTAACCACGGTTGAGGATAAACTGTGGTCAGGCCAAAAACCCTAATCACAGTATATTTGAAAACCATGGCTAGCCACTACCTTTGACCAAAATTTTCAAATGCCCACATTGCTTGACATTGCCACAGTTTTGATGAAATCGTGGCTAAAACACATGGTTTAACCATAGTTATTATTAAATGTGGTTAAACCAAGTGGTTTTACTATGATTGGAAAAATTGTGGCTAATCCTTGATTTCACCACGGTTTATTCAACCATGTTAAAACTAATATGGTAAAACAATATTTTCCCTATAGTGATCGTGGTCACATCTCAGGGTGTTACAACCCATAACCTAGTTTAACATTATTTGAATTAATATTTTTCTCATTAAATTTCTACTTTTAGTATACTAGAATGCATTACACACATTAATTTGCAACAAGAACTAAAATTAAAGGTAGAAAAATGGATTTGAATGGATGATACAGGAGCATTGGTGAGAGAAGTCACTTAAAGATGTAGGAAAATATCTAAGGGACACATTTACAATTGTGTAAAAGTTGAAGAGGGTGGACAAATATATGAAAATTGCCTTATTTTGAATTTGAATCACTTCAATTTCCTTATTTAGCAGGTATCACACTTGCCAATAGATTTGAGTAAACCTCTAACATCCTCCCTTAAACTAGGAACTAGTTTGCTTATTGCCTTTTCCCTCGCAAAGAGTATATTCTAACACTTATAAACAATTTGATGATTAAATTGTTAGTTTATTTTAATTTTTAATTTGTTATAAAAACTAACTGAAATAAGCTTGGTTAACAAAAATGGATTGACAATGTTGAAATTCATGATACCTTACAATATGACTTCAATAACATCATGGTATCAAAAACACAAACTCTAATACTTGTAAGTAAAAATTAATCCTGCATCAAATTAAGTTCTTTGCCATGGTCTTTGGAATAAATTATCCAAAATAATCAACTCATTGTACGTTAAATAGCAATAGGTTGGAAAAGTAATGATATTATACTATTCATAGTTTCAGGATCTTGGAGGGTATGGCCATCTCCATGCTGGTACATGCAAAGTGACATCCTTGCAAGGTTCATAGCAATATCTATGAAACCCTTTGAGTAACAAGAATTGCTAGATTCTTTATTCATCTTCTTCAAAGTTTCCCACATCAAGGAATTTATGTTCTTACAAGCCTCTACTTTAGATGCTACAGTTTCAATCATATAGCACTCAATTGATTTGGGTACATCGCCAGTCTCCATTTCACGCTAAAAAAATAATAGTAATTTAAAAAATTAATGCCATATTTCATGCAGATCTTGGTATAGTTAATTAAAAAATTAGAAGAATACTTTATGGTACCTTAGATGTTCCTAAGTCATCATCAAGTCGTAAAATCAATGCTGAAAACCGAATAATATCAAAATATTCTTCTAAGCAAACCAAGTTCTTCTCTTTTGCTGAATTTGGAAGTGACAGGTGCACTGATGGAAACCCATGCATTTTCCAAGTACTCTTGCAGGGTTGGTTAATAATCATTGTAGTACCAGTTGGCCTCAACCAAATATGATTTACAGAGATCAGCCCACTGAAAAAATTAGGCATAGTTATACTTAGTGAATCACCGTGACTAATTAAACTATGAAAGTAGATATTAATGAATTAAATAAATGCATACCGCTTTCTTAAGTTGTGGAATGATGTTGTGCCCATTGTCTTTTAGGAAGTCAAAAGCCACTTCATTGACAAAATTATAGAGGTCAAGGATGCATAATTTCATATAGTCAGGGAGTATTTCCATGACATTTATATCCCATCTATAAGATAACGAAGGACAAAATGGTAATTTAAGTTAGAACAATTATAGGGAGAGAAACTGAAGTATGAGAAAGTTATAACGTACTAATTAATTAAACACAATTTGCTAACCTGTCATTCACATTTATGAAGAGTTCTAGTTCTTCCAATGTCCATAAATATCATAAATATCATCAATTGTGGTTATTAGTGCATTGACCTTTGTCATTACTCTTCTAAAATATCCGAAGTGTGGTTCAAAAGCCAAACCTACTGTCCAGAATAAGTTCTCCACCAATCTATCTCTTGCAAAACTCAGCTTTTCTCCAAGTCCAGTTCTCTTCCACCATCTTTACATTAAAAATGTTAAAAAACTAAATTAGTTTTAGTACACTAATTTTCTCCTTGTGTTCTTCAAAAGACATATTTAGGTAAGTTTTTTGAAGTATTCACTCTCAAGTTTTCTTAAAACAGAGCATCACACTAAATAAATATGATTGAAAGATCTAATCATGTCAAGCAGAGCTGGGACGAAAATACTCCATTTGTCATATTGTTATTAAAATCATAACGTAATAAATGTTTATGAACTAACACTTCCGTAAGCTTCTAATTGCTGTTAATTTGGCCCAATAGTGGACTAAATGTATTCGTGCTGTTAATTTGGCCCAATTGCAATACCTATCCAGTCCAGCATCTTCCACAGCCTAACGTTCTTGTCATACGTATCAATTACTAACTTCAATGTCTTATTTGATTTCCTCGAAGCAAATCCTACCTACATGTGGTCTTCGTGTTGATCCTCATCTAGATACTAGGATTTAAGGTTCAGAGAGAGAGTACTAAAGAGTGTTATCTACCAGGGAATCAGACACGTTGACATGTATACAAATATTCAAATTTGGTGACTGCATAGGCTTCATATATATGAACTTCGTACGAACCAGTATACGTACATGGATCGTACCACAAGTGACATATATATGCATTGCCACATAGCACCATTTGGACTCTCCGAGTGATCCAATGGTTGTAGGCCTAGAACAATAATTTGTTTCTATCCATATCATTTGGCTTTTTATATGTAAATGCAAGGGGTTAGAATTGATAATGCTCGTCATCCCATTATGACTTTTAATGCATCTTATCTCTCATATGTACTTTTACTGCATCACTTTCTCACTCATCATTTAACATAATAGCAAAACTAGTTTATATTCCCGTGTTTTACGGACCTTAAAAAAATTATTATTTTGTTATTTGTCAATATATTTTAAATTAATGGTGTTTATAGGGAAAGAGAAGTAATGCCAACAGGGTCGTTGTCAAGGGCAATAGAATTTTGGAATCTCATACGAATGAAATTATATTTAACTATATTTTTTATTATAAATAATATATGATAATAGACAATCAAAATTATTTAATAAATTATTTTTTTTTAGTTTAATTTTAGACCATGTTAACTATATTCATAACTATTTATTAAAAATTTAAGAGGTAATTAATAATTAATTAATTATTATTCTCATTCACTCAAAAAAATATTTGAAATTCAAAAACTTCCTAATTTAAAATGTAATTAATTAATTCATTGATTTTTTTATTTATTTTAAAGAATTCCAAATTAAAAATATGGTTAATTTATTAATTAATTACTTAATTCTCATACTTCAAAAAAAAATTTATTTAAGAGGCAGATAATTAATTATTTTATTACTTTTTTTGTTAATTTTAAAAAATATGTACACTTTAAAAAATTCATGTATAAAAAAAGTAAAAAACTATTACCAAAAAGTTAAAAGATTTTATTAGAGGAGATTTTTCATCTGAAATATAACATTAAAGGGAGCCTACTCTCTCTTTCTCTCTCTCTGTGTATATATATATATATATATATGATAGATTCTTGGACGAGTTATCTTGGAGCCTGGGCTGGAAGGAAGAGAGAAGCCGTCCCCCAACAATATCCTTGTATACGCGTACTCACCTCCATTGTTTTCCTTCTTACTAATAATGAACGTTAATAGCTACAATATTGTCGTCAGCCTTGGATTCACTTTGGACATATGCAGCTAGTAGACGATAGGAGATTAACATAATATTCTTAAATAATTGAACTTTTAATTATAATTAATTATGCGAAGATTGAGTTTAAAATCCATTAAGAGAATTAGGAGCAAGCTTTGCCCTTGTGATACTCACTAATTTATAAATTCAAAATAACTAGACTTTAAAATAATAGTAATTTTGTTGGCAAAAAAATTGTAATTTCTATAGTAATAATATTATAAACAAGTTAAAATAATTTGTACCTAGTTAAAAAAAAATAATATTACATTTATATTAAAATAATATTTTGAATAAAAATATTAACATATATTTATAAATTTTAAATTGTATCACATTTTCTTAAAAAAATCTTCAATGCATAATTACTTAAAGGTAAAAATAATAAAATATAAATCAGATAATCAAAATAATATATGTATTTAAAACGAACAAAGGAATAAAGCACGTTTTTAGCATCTGTAACTTAGGAAAAAAAGACACACTATGAGAAATTATTTAATTGAGTTTTTATTATTTTTTAATTTAACCCTCAAAAGCGATTGCATTTATAAATAACGCTTCTACAAGAAAGAAAAGCACTATGGAAAAAAGCATTTAATTACACTTAATGAATATTCGCATTCATGAATAATTTTATCAGCCACTAATTAATGATATTAGGACTTCTCAGTTTGATTAAATCACTTTTAAGAGCTAAAGATGAAGATTACTGTTCCAAATCACAAATCGTGTGACTGCCAAATGAGAAAAGACGTGCGTAAATTTCTGTTCTTTCATGCTATGAAGATGGTGGTTTAATATAAACAAATTAACTAATTTTTTAATTTTCTGATTCATATTTTATTATTTTACCTCATAATTAATAATGCACAGAAATTTTTGAAAAATGTGATACAATTTAATATTAATATTTGCATTTAATAATATTGTTTTAATATAAAATTTAAGAATATGATTAAAAAATAGGGGAGGGGTGGGAGGGTCCCTACCCCTCCGTGTAGATTGTGGAAATTGCAGGCTTATTTTGTTATAAAGTTTGATTGGAATAATAAGACAAAATACTTTATGTAATTCTGACACATATGATGTATTATTTTTCTACAGAAATAAAATTTTAAGTATTTGAGTGAATGGAAAAATATCAGTTATTTAATAAATTTATTATAGGATGTTAGTAGAGAAACCTAAATTCTTGAGAGGGCGACATATTTAGAGAGTTTGTTATATTAATCATGATTCAACAATTTTCAAAAGGGTGCTTTTCTCATAGTTTATTGTCATGTTTTCCAAAATTTTTACTCTCTCGATTTTTTGAGATACGCATGTAAAGCTTTCACAACTCTAATTAAATACCTCTAACAAGCTATTAATTAAGCTTTCCTCTTAATTATGTGATTAGTCAAAGTAAGATGTAACGCTTTACAGTTTCAGGAAAATCACACCACACACACACACACTCACACACACACACACACATATATATATATATATATATATATATATGTATATATATAAACTTTTTGGTAACTTACTTTCATCTATACAGTATATTCGAGGTTTTACTCTACTGATATAATCCATTTACAAAATGAACAAATAAAAATTATCTACACACACAAAAACTTGAACTTGAATAATTTAACATAGTAGATTTAAGGTTCGTAATTTTCCTACATTATAATCAAACCAGCTCTGATACCATAATCTTGACTGCCGACAAATTTCTATATGTAGCTTTGTTATATTAAGAATACAGATCTATAACAGATATCTTTGGTCCGGTAGTTCTGCAATTCTAGGTTTTCAGCCTATATAAGGATTTTCATTACTTACAAAAATATTAGTCTAAATTATAAAATAATTTTTTGACCAAAACTAAAATAGATCATAAAAGGAACTCTACCTTGTTTGATGCAAAAGTCTTTTCTAGTGTTTCAAATGTATAAACCTTCCTCCTTCAGTTTAGCTCAGCACAATCTTCCATCATTTCCCAAAAGGAAGTGTACTTATTCCATAATTTACTCTAATATTAAAGTAATTAATGATATGTCGATAATCAAATTATAGGATCCTACTTATTTGATTATAATTTCTAGAAACAATCCCTTTAATTCCTCTATCAGAGGTTTAGAAATTTATACCTTATTGTGCTTCTTCTAATCTTCAATTAATGAAGAGGATAAATAAATAATAGTATAGAAGACTTGATGATGATCTCAAGGATATATATGAACAATGAATTTTATTCCTTGAAATATTTGGATACAAAGATTTACAAAGACTGGAAACTATCAAACTTAAGAAGGCAGAACACTTGATGGCTCACAAAAAACTCAAACGCTTGATGCCCTTTATATGTAATTATAGACTCTTTTTACAGACAGGGTATTCCTTCTTTAACTATTTTAGATATTTCGGTAGATTCCTCCTTATCCTTGCTTGTCCATCTTGCGTGCTTGTTGGTCTTTAGTCTTCCTTGTCATTATTGTCCTTCCTTGTCGTTATTGTCCTTTTGTGCTATTATTGTCTTTGGTCTTGTCTCACCGTCCACTTGTCTCTTTTTCCTTCTCTTCCTTTCTTACCATTCTAGAAAGGTCTTTGGCTCATTATAGTCTTTTTCTTCTTTTTCTCTTTCCTTGCAATATTTACAGTCATGACTTGTATATTTAGATAATTGCTGGCATATTTTTCTTTTTCTTATTTTAATTTTCTATACTATTTGATTTTATTTTTTCATACCATAATGAAAATTGCTTCCTTTGCTGACTATTTTTTCCAATCAAATATATACATGTTGTTGGGCCTGTGAAGTAGGTCCATTGGGGCTTTGTCACTGGTGATCATCCTATTCATCTCTGAGAAAATGATGTTGACTTATTGGGCTCTAATTCTTGAAACAATGTGTGGGAAGTCATCTTATAAAACATATTCTTTTTCTCCTTGTTCAAATTCAAAGGGTTTATTGGTGGTTCCGAACTTGATCAAATTAATTGACTAATAAAATCTTTCTGGGGTTATCTCTACTATTGTTGAATAACATTGGATATAGACTCTATCTTGAGTTACTATTCTAAAATAATGTTTGGCAGTTTCTTGGGTGCTTTGGGTAATTGGCTAATTTCTTTCATATTGGTAGATGGATAAATGGATTGTATTAATCCATAATCATACAAAGTTTTTACTAATTCTGGATTAGTGCCTGGGTAGATTATGACTTTGTTGAGAGCTAAGTGGGAGAAACATTTAATGGTGGTAGTAGGGATTTTCATATGGTTCAATATATTAATAAGTTTGAAATACTAGAATTGTTCTAGAATTTTGGGATTAATGGACAAATGTGGTGTTAATGTATAGGCTTGATTTTTATTTGGTGAGGAAGGAGTAATAAGTTGTTTGTCATTTTGGGTTGAGCTAGACTCTTGGTTCCTTTTATGAATTTTTTCTTAGGCTTTCAGTATTTTGGAAAAAGGGGTTATTTGGTTTGTTAGTAGTGGATTGATTTGGGTTTGAGTTGGGCTATCAGGAATTATTGGTCTTTCCGTTTGGGCAAATCATTTCTCCAAGTCATTTACATGGGTAATTATACTACCCATAGATTGACTCAGATTACTTATGAAGTTCAAGAGATTATTGATATGACTATTCTTCTGAGCCTGCAATAGCCCCATATTCATTTCCAAAATATTTATCTTCACAATTACTTGCTCCATACTAGTATCAGTTCTAGTGGTCTCCCTTATTGGACTCCATCCCTACTTAAATAATCAGTAATTAAATTATTTTTTCCTTTAATATATTCAACTTCATAATCATAATGAGCTAGATCTAATTGTCATTTTATTAACATTTTATTTGAGAGTTTTGTAGTACTTATACCTCTATCTAACTAGTGTTTCACTTGAGTATTACCTGATCTTATAATAAAATAAGAATTTACTATTAGTTGTTTGAATTTTTCTAGTGCTTTTACTATTGCTAAAAATTCTTTCCAATCAGAATGATATCTACTTTGGCTTTCATTAAATTTTCCACTTGCATATCTAGTAATTATTTCTATCCCTCATTCATTTTCGTGATATAGTGCTACCCCCCAACAATTTTCTAAGGCATCAATTTAAATTATCCATTTTATTAGTTCTTTTATTGGTATTGTTAATTTTAGTAAATTTTTGCATAGTTTTTTAATTTTCTCTATTATCTTACTTGTCTTTTCATCCCATTGCCATTTAGTTTTTTATCTCGTTAATTTTGATATTTTTGTAGTATATTTCGATAAACGTGGAATAAAGTTTTTAGCCTGGTTTACTATTCCTAAAATTGATTGAAGTTCTTTCTTTGTAGTTATCTCAGGAAATTCTTCTACTTTCTTACTTATATTTTCTTATAATTCTATTCCGTCTTTGGAAATATAATGTCCTAAAAATCCTATTCTAATTTTTTGTAATTCTGCTTTCTTATGTGATATATTTAATCATTTGGTTTCTATTAAATCTATAAATTATCATAAATGATTTTCATGTTCTTCTTCATTATTTGAAAATATTAATATGTCATCAATACATATAACTATAAAATCTCTAATTGGTATTAATAATTTGATAACATATTCTTGAAATATACTAGGAATATTATGAAATCTCATTGGCAATACATTCCATTCATATAGTCTTTTTGAAGTAGTAAATGCTGTATATTTTTTTACTATTTTCTTCTAACTTTATTTGAAAAATCCTTATTTACAATCAAACTTGCTAAATATTTTTTTCCTTTTATTAGATTAAATAATAATTATATTTTTGGTATTAGATATCTATTTCTGACTTCTATTTTATTTAATTTTTTATAATTGATAACGATTCTATATTTTCATCTTTTTCCTTCACTCTGTTTCATTACTATCATAGTTGGTGAGCAATAATTTGATCTACTTTCTCTTATTACGTTATATTTTTTCATCTCATTGATATGCATTATGAATTTTTTTTTTATCTTTTTTAGTCCAAGGGTAAAGTTTACTAATTATTTCTTTACTGTAATCAAACAATTATATTTTAGCTATTAGTTTTGATTTTTCCCAATGTATTAATGGATTGTTATTATAATTTTCTGTTAATCATTATTCTATAGTTTTTACTTCCTTTCTTAAAGTATTTCCTGGGTTTATAATGACTTTTAAATTTATATTTTGGATATCTTTTAATTTTATATTTTTTATATGATTTTGAATATTTCTTTTTCTTTTTATATTTTCTTTTTCTACTTTACAATCACATCTATGAGGTGTTTCTAGTTCACTACATTTTAATATTAATTTGTTAGTTTTATAATATTTAATGTTTCTCCATGCTTCTTTACATCTATTGGATAAATATTCTCTTAAAAAATCTTCTCTCCTTCCCATGGTGTCTATAAATGGTACTAATTCTTGTCTGTCATTAAATGTGATTTTATACTCTTCTATTGTTGTTTCTAATATTAATCTTGGTAATTTTTTATAAAATAATTCCACATAAAATTTTTGTTGTTCATAATTTTGTGGTCTTGCTTCATAATAATATTTTTTGAATTTGCATATATATTGATTTAAATCACTTGGATCTAATGAGTGTATTTTTATTTGATGTAATTTTGTTATTGCTCTATCTATTTTTGTTGTCCAATTGACACTTACACTTCTTCCTACAAATTCATTTCTTAACAATTGTTCTTATTATCTCAATAATATAGCATAAAATGCCTTTCTATTTGAATGTCTAATTACTGTCCTAGCATTTGCTCTAAATTCTTCTGATTTACTTTTTCACCAATCTTGTACTATTCCTCTGAAACTTGCTTCTACTTGTAGATTTGCTACATTAGTTTCTATATTTCGAGTTAATAAGGCTATTAATTGGGCTTTAGTCCATTCTTCTATTCTTTTTTCATTATCTTGGTTATAGTCTAAATTTAATCATATTCTTGAATTTGATATTTGTCTTGTTTCATATTGTTCTAATGGCGTTGGTATGAAAATACTTACTACTTAGTGTTAGTGTATATGTAGTTTCATATAAATATGTTAAATCTTGGGGATCTTAATGATTCTCTATGCCTTAATTCTTCTTGTTCTATTGTTATCCTACTACTTCCAGTATTATTAATATTATATGCAGGATTTTGTAAATTTTGGGGATTTTAAGGTTCTTAGTTTCCTAAATTTCTTGAAGTTAATCCACTTTGCATATTTATTCCATTTTTTTATTAATTCATTATATCCTAATATCATATTTCCTAAGTGTTTTCTAGTTTCTTTTAAATTTTCTTCTCCTTTACCCAGTCTTCTTTTTATTTCATTATGTTTTAATTCTTTTAGTATATTCATCATATTTATCTATCTTATTGCTATACTTTTGTCTTCTCTAATTTTTGGTTTTATTAAACTTAAATAATTTTGTAAATCTAATTCTATTTAGCATGCTAATTCCATTATTTCATAATATTTTTTAGTTATTTCTTCTAATGGTTCATCTATTTTTTCTTTTTCTTTTTCTGTTTTTGGTTCTCATTTTATAATTTCATCAAATATTGTCAATAAATTATTAGTTATTATTTCTTGTCCTTTTTGTAATATTTCTACTATTATTCTTGTTTCATTTATATTATCATTAATTTATTGTTCTCTTATTTTTTTCTTCAAATCTTACTTCTCTTATAGCTTTTATCATATTTGTCGTAACCGATCTTTTGGTAAGAAGGAATAAAAAGAGTTTAGTTCATTGATTCCCAATAATGAATCTTGAAAATCAATTCATTGGAGTCGCCACCAAAATTTTTAACGAAAAACTTTGGAAAACCAATTTAAAACAAAAAAAAAAAAAGAAAAGGCAAAATGGTCTACGAAATTATATATGAGTTCAGGAATTTGTTTGAGTGTTGGGAAGTTGTTTGGTATCCCACAATACTTGTTCATAAGGACGGTTACCTTAAACTAGTAAGCTGAAATAGAATATGACCTTAAATTTATCTCAATTATCTTTTATTAACATGCATGCCCATTAAATAGAGAAAACAAAAACAACAATAGTGGAAGCAAACAAATAGATATTTACAAATGGAAGACTTGACCTAGGATGATAGCCTAGGGATTAAAGTCTACGTAGTTCGACCTAAGAAAATGTGGTGGTCAGTCAGCGATTTAATTAATTATTTATATATATATATATATATATATATTGGTTCCTTTTGGAATTTTGGTCTTTACTTTAGAGATAGGGTGTTTGTGTTTGAATTCCTTAAGGGTTTCAACTTATAATTAGTAGGTGAAGGAAATAATTATTAATCCTTAAATGCCTAAAGGAATTAGGGTTTCATACGGCCTTCAAGATTATCTCCTAAATGCTTGCAGAGACTAATGATCCACACAACCTTTAAGAATTATTTGATTTCATTATTATTTATTAATATTTGTTTACCATACTTATCTTAGAAAGACGTGTACTAACTTTCAAAGCCTAAAGAGCTTGAGAATCTCACACGGTCTCTACTCATAAAGTTCAAAGTGCCTAAGGAGGTCGATAGCCTCACGCGACAACTTTCTAATAAATAAAATAAAAAGCATTTATTTATTCTCCTGTCATTATCATTATTTGTGTTAAGGTGTTTTTTATTATTGCTATTCTTATTCATTTCTTATTATTATATCTTTTATTTTTGAAAAAATCACAAA
Organism: Delonix regia; assembly: GCA_037074485.1. Classification (NCBI taxonomy): domain Eukaryota; kingdom Viridiplantae; phylum Streptophyta; class Magnoliopsida; order Fabales; family Fabaceae; genus Delonix; species Delonix regia. The sequence continues at coordinate 33,240,000 of CM073452.1, read as the reverse complement.
TTTAATAGTCTAAGGAAACTAAGGCCTCACATAGCCTAAATGTCTGAGAAGACTGACGGTCTCGCATAGTAACCTTCTCTCTTATTTTTTTTAATAAATAAAGATAAAAAATAGACAAATGAATAAAATATTGTTCAAGATAAATCATTTTCACATATCATAGTGATTTATTTATAAAAGAATCATGCATTGGCCCAGGAGACTGAAATCTCACGTGGTTTTTACTGGTTAACTTCATAATGTCAGAAGAAATGCAGAGTCCTAGACGACTATTCTTAAAAATAATAATAATAATAAGGATAAAAAAGATAATCACTGAAAATCAGAAAAACAAAATAAAGTAGAGATAATATGATGCATTTCCCTTTCATATATCATTTGTTTGTAGATTATTTGTAACCATGATTTGATGAGAAAAAAAATAAGCCAATGAAGATTAAAATAAAACAAAAGGAGGGATGGAAGACTACAATAATACGACAAGGGAAGAAAAAGGACAAACTAAACAAACAAAAGAAACCAATGGCTAATTTGTACAAAATAGATCAAACACATATATACTATTTATAATTTCCACATGACAAGGAGAGAAATTTAGGAATGCAATGTCTAAAAATATGCACACCACTAATAGCACTTTCAGCTACTGCCACAATCCATTCAAGAGTCATTCCTACTACTTAAGAAAACACCACTTTTAAATCATATCAAGTTAATTGTAGGGATGAGGATGAATTTAAATAGGCAAGGTGATGCTTACATCTTATTCATGTATTATACCATAAAAGCTTAGTTCAAGTTCAACTATTTATATTACATGAGTGATTTATATTTCTTTGCTTTTTGTTCTACCATAATTTATTTTTCTTTCAATTTCTCTTTTGATACTACTCATTTGCTATCAATTGGGCTTATTCTTGTTTCTTCTTAATGCTAAATACCCACATTGCTTCCACACCCATTAACTAATTACAAAGGTGGAGGTTTATAAACTGGATTATGATTAAGTTTTAACAGAAACTGCATGCTAAAAGTGAGAATATGTGCCATGGGTAAATTTTAATCTGAATCAAACCACTAGACTCAAAACAGAAAATTATAGCCCTCAAATATGGAGAATGCACACACAAGCATCATAAGCAAAAATGGAGGGAAGAAGAGCTTCAATCAAGTAAAAATCTATGATGTTTCTATTGATTATTAACAAGAAGAAATGCAGTAGAAACGTTCATCAAGGGACAACATGTTAACGCACCTAAGGTGGACTTTGACATTACCTTGATCAGCAACCAGCAAACAATAACAAAGAAGTGCAGTAGGCAAACACAAACCAAGCCAGAAAGAAAGAAAACTAAACCAGGATAAAACTTATTCAACTTGGCATCCATTTGACAGCAGTAAAACCAAATAGGTGCAGCAACATGGTGGGTCAAACACTCTAAAGCTTCATACTATTTGAGAAGAAAGCTAAGGCAACATGAAACACAAAACCATGCATTTTAAACACATTCATATGGAAGGAAAATATTGCAAGATACTGCATCATTTCTTTTTTTATTTTACACAAGCATCAAGAGGTAAGAACATATGGCGGATCTAGATAGCAAATGGCGTGATTAACGTGCAACAAAACAAAACTGAAAGTGAAAGTGACATGCAATGAGATTTTCATCCTTCACTTTCGAGAATGGAACTAGGATGATCAACATTGTTTTCAACAACCACCTAATGCTAAGCATGTTAAAATGAGAGTAATATGAAGGTAAAAATGAAAGGAGTTCAGCCAATGATGCTAAACTTTTTCTTTGGATTCTTTCCCAGTTTTGAACCTCCTTTCCTTACCTTATTCAAGCCTCTCCCAACGATCCCAAAAGCTTTTGTTTTCTGCTGTGATACCTTTCCCTCGTTCAGCACTCTCTTGACTTCCACCTCTCTCTTTTACTCTACTTCTGTGATGCTCAAATAGGGGTTAACTGCTCAGCTACTCCTTCGCTCTTTCCTTCCCTTTCTCTCAGCTCTCACTCTCTATTTTGTGGATGGGAATTCCCTCCTTCTCCAACCTTTTGTCTTAGACTCAGTTGCCCAGTTTCTCGATTTCCTCCAGCCCCGTATTCCCTTTCACCTTCAGCTTTTTGTTCTCCCTTTTCCTTCTTTCGGTTCACAATACCAGCTCCCCTCCTCCTTTGATGTCCTTTCAGATTTTCTGCCCTCTATCTTATCACTTTCCCTTGATCTCACTTATCTTTTCCTTCTCGGTTCATGCTACCCGCTCCCCTCTTCCTTCAGTTTCTCCCCTCAGATTTTTCAGCTCCCTGTATTCTCCTCCCACCCCTAGTGCCTTGGGCTCTTCCCTTTTTATGGAGACTTCAACCATGCAATGGCCTACTCTTATCCCTCCCGCCGGCATGTAAGGGAAACGTGTGGCCTCTGCTTTGTCAGCTGCATGTCTTTTCATGTTTTCCCACTTCCCGTCTTCTCTTTTTTTTATTGATTACTTATACTATATTATATTTCTTTACCTTTTGATTTGATTTGTTTTTTTTTTTTAATTTTAATTTGTTTGATTTTAGTTATTATCACTATTAATCTTTATTTTTAGACATTTTAATTTTTCTACTTTGTGTTCTTATTATTTTTCCTTTTCATGATTTTTTGATTTGTTATTCTTATTATTAATATTATTAATTAATTCTTATTTTCATATTTTGATTTTGTTTGTCATAAAGTTCTTCCATTATTTATTTTTAATTTTAAATTTCCTCTACTTAATAATGTTATTTAAGCTTCTGCCTTTTTAATTTTCTTCATTTGCTTAATTATTAATTAATCTTTAAATCAATTAATTAAATAATTAAATAATTATGAGTGAGGTGTTCACAGTATTTATTTCATTTTCTTGTTTTATTTCTACTATATTGTCTTGTTTTTAATTCCAAAAACCTATCATATTTGTGTCATATATTCTCTAATTATTCTCAATTCTATTTGTACTACGCTAATGCTAGTTTTATTTCATATATTTTTTGTTCTAATGGTTTTGCCATTTCACATAATCTTCTCATCCTATTATTTAAAATTTCTTTGTCTAATGATTTTTTGACTTCTTTAGGGGTTCTTGCTATATTTCCATTTAAATCATATATATATCTAATTCTTCTTGTATATTTTGGTTATAAGGTTTAGTTGATTGAAAGTACTATCTCCATCTCCATTTTAAATAAATGGTGTAGCCAGGTTCGTTTTCCATAGGTATAAGATATATATATATATACACACACACATATATACATACAGATATACATACATATATATATATATATATGTACATATGTGTGTGTATTCTTTTCAACTGTATACTTTAATTAAAATTTTAACGCAACAATTTATTTTCTTAAATTATTATAATAACTAAAATATTATATACCCATTAAAATTAGTGTAGTAATTAAAATAACATATTTTTAGAACATTAGAAAAGCTAAGCATAACCCAAATTCATTTATATGTTGTCAGAGCATTAAACCCATTTTCATGGGCTTTTGATTAAAAGAACAAGAGTACCTGAAATCGAATAGTTTATATAGTATTTTGGAGGTTTTTGTGTAACTATCAGTTGACAAAGACACGACAATAGTTTATATTTTTCGATATGTACCATGGATTAATAACCTTATTATGCTTCACATTAAAATATCATACGCCAAATGAATTAAAATCAATATGTAGTGAATCATCTAAATCGCCTTTGATTATTGCTTTTTATAAAAGAGAGTGGGCGAACTCACCAGCAAATGAAAATTATGTGTATGGATATATATAGTAAAGGATTATATATTCAATGAACCTAATAACAGATCTATGAGATAAAAAGTAAAAACATATGTGCAAGGAACGTGCGATTACTTGTGAACACAGCATACATTATTCATAGTATAGTATTAAATTATTCTAAATTAAACCAAAAGTATTCATGCATCATAAATGAACGATAATTAAAAAAAAAAAAAAAAAAGAGAAAGAGAATCACCATGGTTTTCATTGGCAAGATATAAGGAGATCTGATTATAATTTAAAAAGTCTGTTCAGTCTGATGAGTCTAACTAAAAAGAAATAAAGCTTGAACGAAAATCTCCGATTTGTAAAACTAGTTGGGATTGAACTTCTTTTAAAACTGGCCCGAGTCTAAAATGCTGAATGAATACTTTTTTAATGAATATAAATTATTATTTAAAGAAAAATTATATATAACGTGACTTTTGATAAATAAATAAAAAATAATACCTCTTATTTAAAGTATTTATACCAATACAATAACTTATTTATATTTGCAATTTTTCTATATATAATCTTACATGTAATAATAACAATTATCTATATTATTTATTTTAAGTAATAAGTTAATTTGACCATTCTTTAAAAAGATCAGTTTGACATAAAAAATATGGATAAAAACATAAATAAAAATGCCTAATCAAAATATAGACTCAAAATTCTTTAAAACTTGAATTCAAACCCAACTTTTAAAGGCTTGACCCAATAATTAAGAATAATTACAAGTGCTCATATCACCATTTATTTATTTCTACTTTTGACAGTTTTCCTATGAACCAATAGGCTAACGGCATGTGTCGTTTGCACAGCTTTGACTATAATTGGATCGTACTGAATATGTTTGTGTGCCTACATTAATTTATTAATAAAATTTTATTAGTTGGAATGCTCATAGAGGGTTGAGCTTTCCCTCTTATCCCATGCCAACAAAATCAATTTTACTTGTTTAGAATGAGGTGAATATTTAGGCATTAAATAATTTTATTAATACATGTAAATTTCACTTACATCTTGAATAATTTTAGAGTAAAAGTATATAGTTTCAATTTCAATTGGTTAGCTTAATCCCAATAATAATGTGATATTCACATTTGCATGTCCAAGTCATCTTAGAACTTCGTAAATTATTTGGATGTCATAAGTATTTGGAACGATATTAAAATACATTTTTTGTTTCATATTTATTACAAAATATTATTTTGATCCTTTGCTTTTTCTGATTTTTCAACTGTAGAAAATTATTACACCTAGTTCCTCACTTCTTAGAAAAATATTAAATTCAGTATTCTTATCCAAACCCTAAATTTAAATCTTAGAAATTAAATATAGTATTTCTATTAAAAAAATAGAGAAATCAAATATGAAATTTTTTTATAAGTGATAAATTATTTTAGAAATTATATTAAATAAGAGAGTAAAATAATAATTTTACAAAAACACATAGTTTATTGTATAGCAAAAGGACTGTGGCAACGTTGCTACACTACTACAGTGAAGTTCCTTAAAAAATTTACAGTATGATTTAAATTTACGAAGAAATAATTTGTCAATGTTAATTTATGATCAATTAAATTGTCATAAAGTATAAAAATAAAGGACAAATTTTATATTTTTCTCTGTAATTTATATTATGCGTATGCATGTATTCTTGTAAATAATATACTTTAATTAAAATGTAGATATCGAAAGTTTAAAACACAACCATTTTATTTTTTAAATTATTATATATTAACTTAAAATATCATATATCAATTAAAATTAACATATAAAACCCAAGCTCCTTTATATACTGCTAGAAAAAAGTAAATGGGACGTGAAATTAAACTCTTTTTTATGGTATTTGGATTAAATTATTCTAAGTTAAGCATTTCAAAAGAACAAGACGAACGTGCAAATGGAATAGCTTATATATAATATTTTGGAGTGTGTGTTGCTATCAGCCAAGACAAGACAAACCAAAAAATTTTGGATCATGGGTTGGTTAATGCATGTTCAGATTCGACTATCCCTCAACCCATTTGAAATTTTGCCTAAAATAATAGTTTCGATATCCTATCCTGAAAGACAACATTCTACCATAAGGGACTCATAACAATACACACACCATTTAAGAGTCGACATTTTCAACGATCTAGTCTATTGACATTGGTTTATTAGTAGACATTTCCTTCTTAATAATTCTACTCAATTTCTAGTATTTAGTATAGTCACATCGCACCTTAGTCTTATTTCATCATATAGATTATTCTTTTTGTATTTTGACTTCTCTCAATGAAAACACAAATATACGAGTATAAGCTCAAATTGAGAATTCATTATAAAAACACTAATTTATCAAGTGGGACAACCACTTAAATTTATAAGCCCCCTTTTAACCCTCCTTTACTTAGGCAAGGCTTCTCAATATGGGAGTTGTAGCAAATAGATTATATTCAATAAACCCAATGATAGATCCATGAGATGAGAAGTGATGTGTAAGAAACGTGTGATTACTAGGGAACATAGCATATGCTTTAATTTAGAATAATCTAATCCAGTACCATGCCGAAGAATTTAAAAATAAAGACATAAAAAATCAAGTCAAGGAACAATTAAACTTTAGATTTATAGTGGCTTGGATTCAATATGAATCCTACATCCATTACCTAAGCGGATAGCAATGAAAATTTACAAATATAATCAAAAAATTGTTTCTAGAGGCTTAGCCACCTTTGACTTTGGCACTTTGTCATTGGTAACCTTCACAAATTACATTTCTATGTTTTATTTTTAGAAGTACAAAATAACCTTACACCTTGGGATCAATATCCTTGACTTTTACTTTCTATTCTTCAAAAACCCAAGTATCGTCAGGGTCGCGCACTCAAGTTTTTACTCATTCAACCACTATAGTCTAATAATTAAATTTTTGGTATTTATTTAAAATGTAAAACAAAATACTTTATTCTGTTAAAATATCCAAACAAATAAACAGAAAATTTTATATATTAATTAAAATTATTTATAATCATATATTTTTATTATGTTGCTAATGAGTCTGACGCAGTTTTGTAAAATTTCATTGATACTAATCAAGGAATTATTGGTAACTTGGTTGATCATTAATAAGTTTTATAACATAAATGACACTCCCAAACTCCTTTATATATTGTTAAGAAAAATACTCATCATATTAATTCTGTTTTCGTAGTATAGTGAATTAAATTATTATAAATTAAAGCAAGGTCACATCAAAGAAAGTAGTTCCTCAATATTTATAATTTGGAATCAAGATTTAAAAGCATCGATTATCTATCCATTTAATATAAAAAGATTGGACCGGTAAATCGAGGTTAATATAGTCACATCACTTCACAAATTGTAGCGCATACTTCACCTGATGAATAAACTTCCTTATTTTCTCGGGTTAAAAAAAAAAAAAAGCAGTTTAAGCTATCAATTACTCAAGAGGGATCAAGTGTAATGATTATCAATAAATAGAGAATTATTTTAAATATTATAATAAATGAGAGATTAAGATAATAATTTTATGATAAGTGTAGACTTAAAAATAATTTTGGAACATCACACGAGGTAAGCAAAAACCAAACTCTTTTATATATTGTCAGGAAAAGTAATTGGTAAGTGAAATTAAACACTTTTTACGGTATTTGGATTAAATTATTCTAAATTAGAGCACTTCCAAAAGAGCAAGAACGTGCAAACGAAAAGCTTATAGAATATTTTTTGGAGGGTTTGTGTAGCTATCAGTTGACAAAAACACAACCAAAGTTGTTAAACTTGCGAGTTTATATAAACTCGTAAGAAAGAGGTAAACTCATAACGTAAACTCGTAAAAATTTACCTCGATTAATAAATAATTATCAAAATATATAATTTTATAGTTTAAATACTATATACATTAAAAAATTATTCAAATATAATTCAAATTATACTAAATCAAACAAAAGTTATTCATATTTTATAATTTGTAATACACAACATGAATATTTTAAGATGGTCATACATAAATAATTATTCAATAAAATTAATTTAATAATATTTATTTCATTTTATTTAATAAATACATATTAAGTGTAATTTTTTTATGCATATTCAAACTTGTAATAAAATAAATTGTAAAGGCTTCATAGAAAAAAAAAACTTGTTGATATCTTATTTAGTTTTGAGTTTAAATTATATTGCTAACTTTACATTCTAGTTGACACGTTAAAATTGTAAATTCGGTAGACTCAATAAGTCAACTCATGAGTTTATCCGAGTTTATACTAAGTCTGATTTTACAACAAGTTGACTCGTTTTCTTTATATACAATAATAAACTCATAAAATTGGATAATAAACTTACGAATTTGACAACTATGGAAATGAAGATAAAAGAATTATGGATCATAGGTTGTTTAATGCATATTATGATTCCAGAATATATACAGACATAGCATGCCATTTGAAAAATAGACTAAAATAATACCTAATCGTAAGTGAGTAAACCAAAATAATAATCATCGTTTTATATTTCTCATACATGAAAATTATGTATATGGATAGTATGCAATAAAGGATTAAGTTATATTCCATGAACCCAATAATAGATCTATGAGATGAGAAAGTGATTAGACATTTGTAAGGAACATGCGAATTACTTGGGAACACAGCATACGCTTTAATTCAAAATAATTTAATCCAATACTATGAATATTAAATTATTATTCGTAGTATCGGATTGACTTATAATAAACTAAAGCGAGAGAGAGAGAGAGAGAGAGAGAGAGAGAGAGACCACGATTCATTCATTCGAGTGAAACAAGTGAGAGTTTATGTATAAGGCTGATTAATAAATTAACGCACACACATCACATGGGATAATTACAATTTACAAGTGCGCACATCACATGAGTTAGGTTAAATAAATGATATTAAATGCATATGTATCTTTGACTATAGTTGGATCATTATATCAGCACTGGTAATTTATCAATAAACATTGACTCCTTGGAATGCTACATAAAGGCTTGAGCTTGGTTCCAGTAACCACAGAACATTGCAAACTAAGAAGAACTAAGCTGAAGCTTCTCCCTTCTCCCTCATGGCAATGGCTCTCCAATTTGCTTTGCTTTCAAACCGTCCTCTTCTCCAAAACCAAATGTTCCCTTCAAATCGAAAATCCTCACTTTCAGCAGTCAAGACCTCTTCTGTTCCATGCACAATTCAATGCAATGCTTCAAATGCCATTGTTTCTGATCAAAACAATTCTTCTCGTCGATCTACAAATTACTTCCAACCTTCAATTTGGAATTATGACTATATTCAGTCAGTGAGAAGCGACTATGAGGTATGGTTATTTTCACACTCATTTGAAATCATGGTAATCTTTTATTTCTTTTTCTGGGCATTATAGGTTTTATAATTTTTGACTCATAAATTATTAATGAGCAAACGTAAAATTGTTATAGTTGGAATCATATGCAGAAGAAAGTGATCAACTTGAGCTCATTGATGTCTTGCAAAGACTAGGAGTGGCTGCTCACTTTGGCCAGGAAATAGGGAACATATTGGAAAAGGTTTACAATAATATGGATACATTAATCAGGAAGGACAATTTATATACTTCGGCTCTTGAATTTAGACACCTACGGCAACATGGCTATGATGTGTCATCCGGTATTTATTTATTCTTCAAATTAATTAAGTTCACTTAAGTATTGTGATTGTAACTTGTCTTAATTGATACTAACATGTGTAATTTGCATGGTTGTTTCCAGATGTATTTAAGGTATTTCTAGATTACAACGGTAATTTTGATTCCCGTCTTTCAGTTGATATCAAAGGTTTGCTGTCGTTGTATGAAGCCTCATTTCAGTCAATCGATGGTGAAAATATATTGGATGAAGCAAGAGATTTTAGCTCCACATCTCTCAGAGAATTTGTGAACAAAAATAATGAAGACAACGAGACATCACTCTCAGTTAATCATGCCCTAGAGCTTCCACTACATTGGAAGATATCAAGATTGGAAGCTCGATACTTCATGAATGTTTATGAAAGAAGACAGAATATGAGCCCTGCTTTGCTTAAGCTTGCTAAATTTGATTTCAACAAGGTGCAAGTCAGCCACCAAGAAGATTTGAAACATACATCAAGGTGCAAAACAATTTTACATTTTCCTACTTGGAAAATATATCCATTTTTTAATCTTATATAATTCTTTAATAAAAATTTGACATGTAAATTATTTTCTCATGTCAAATTTTTATTAAAGAAATTGATGATAAATATATACAAAATTTTACATAGGTCAAGTCCTTGATAGAAAACAATTAAAAAATTAATGCACTAATAGTAATTACATTTGTTTGGTTTTTTAAATGTAAACATGGTGGAAAAGAATTGGACTTGGGGAAAAGCTGAGTTTTGCAAGGGATAGGTTGGTGGAGAATTTCTTTTGGACAGTGGGTTTGGCTTCTGAACCACACTTCAGATATTTTAGAAGAGTAATGACAAGGGTCAATGCAATAGCAACCACAGTTGATGATATTTATGACGTGTATGGCACATTGGAAGAACTAGAACTATTCACTGATGTAATTGACAGGCTAGCAAATTGTGATTAATTAATTGGTACATATTTCAATTTCTTTTCCAATACTTGTACTAACGATTATTACCATTTTGTACTTTGTTATTACATAGAAGGGATATAAATGCCATGGATAGACTTCCATACTACATGAAAATATGCTTCCTTGCCCTCTATAACCTTGTCAATGAGATGGGATTTGACTTCTTAAAAGAGAATGGGCACCACATCATTCCACACCTTAAGAAAGTCGTATGCATTTACAAAAACATTACTTTCTTGTCTTGCATTTTATCATAAAACTCAATTAATCATGGCGATTCTCTAATTTCATGTGTTATTATGTCTATCTTCTTCAGTTGGCTGATCATTGTAAATCATATCTAGTTGAGGCAAAATGGTACTATAGCAATTATCAACCAAGCTTGCAGGAGTACTTGGAAAATGCATGGGTTTTAGTTGGTGGACCAGTTCTACTTTTTCATTCTTATTTTCTAGTTCAAAATTCAGTAAAAGATGAGGACTTATATTTCTTAAAAGAATATTATGAAATTGTTCGTTTTCCGGCGACGATTTTATTACTAGCTGATGACTTGGGAACATCTAAGGTATTAATGCTTGTTCTTCCAATTATTTAATTATCTAGATATCTTTTCACAACATTTGATTATTTTTTATCATTGTTCTTTTGGCAGCGTGAAATGGAGACTGGTGATGTGCCCAAATCCATTGAGTGCTATATGAATGAAACTGGAGCATCTGAAGCCGATGCTCGTAGGCACATAAATTCCTTGATATGTGAAACTTGGAAGAAGATGAATAAAGAAGCCAATAATTCTATTTACTCAAAGACTTTTGTTGAAATTGCTCTAAACCTTGCAAGAATGTCACTTTGCATCTACCAACATAGAGATGGCCATACCATCCAAGACTCTAAAACTAAGAATTGTATAATGCCATTTTTTAATCTTATATAATTCTTTAATAAAAATTTGACATGTAAATTATTTTCTCATGTCAAATTTTTATTAAAGAAATTGATGATAAATATATACAAAATTTTACATAGGTCAAGTCCTTGATAGAAAACAATTAAAAAATTAATGCACTAATAGTAATTACATTTGTTTGGTTTTTTAAATGTAAACATGGTGGAAAAGAATTGGACTTGGGGAAAAGCTGAGTTTTGCAAGGGATAGGTTGGTGGAGAATTTCTTTTGGACAGTGGGTTTGGCTTCTGAACCACACTTCAGATATTTTAGAAGAGTAATGACAAGGGTCAATGCAATAGCAACCACAGTTGATGATATTTATGACGTGTATGGCACATTGGAAGAACTAGAACTATTCACTGATGTAATTGACAGGCTAGCAAATTGTGATTAATTAATTGGTACATATTTCAATTTCTTTTCCAATACTTGTACTAACGATTATTACCATTTTGTACTTTGTTATTACATAGAAGGGATATAAATGCCATGGATAGACTTCCATACTACATGAAAATATGCTTCCTTGCCCTCTATAACCTTGTCAATGAGATGGGATTTGACTTCTTAAAAGAGAATGGGCACCACATCATTCCACACCTTAAGAAAGTCGTATGCATTTACAAAAACATTACTTTCTTGTCTTGCATTTTATCATAAAACTCAATTAATCATGGCGATTCTCTAATTTCATGTGTTATTATGTCTATCTTCTTCAGTTGGCTGATCATTGTAAATCATATCTAGTTGAGGCAAAATGGTACTATAGCAATTATCAACCAAGCTTGCAGGAGTACTTGGAAAATGCATGGGTTTTAGTTGGTGGACCAGTTCTACTTTTTCATTCTTATTTTCTAGTTCAAAATTCAGTAAAAGATGAGGACTTATATTTCTTAAAAGAATATTATGAAATTGTTCGTTTTCCGGCGACGATTTTATTACTAGCTGATGACTTGGGAACATCTAAGGTATTAATGCTTGTTCTTCCAATTATTTAATTATCTAGATATCTTTTCACAACATTTGATTATTTTTTATCATTGTTCTTTTGGCAGCGTGAAATGGAGACTGGTGATGTGCCCAAATCCATTGAGTGCTATATGAATGAAACTGGAGCATCTGAAGCCGATGCTCGTAGGCACATAAATTCCTTGATATGTGAAACTTGGAAGAAGATGAATAAAGAAGCCAATAATTCTATTTACTCAAAGACTTTTGTTGAAATTGCTCTAAACCTTGCAAGAATGTCACTTTGCATCTACCAACATAGAGATGGCCATACCATCCAAGACTCTAAAACTAAGAATTGTATAATGCCATTATTTTTCCAACCTATTGCTATTTAATGTATAAAGATATGATAGTTTTGATATTATGCTATATGCATCGAGGGGCTAGTTACTCGTACTTTTATGTGGATTCACTTTGATTTGGAATAAGTAATTTCCCTGGGCAAGGCTATTGCATTTTATACACTACAAGAAAAATGATTTTTTGTATCAAGTATACAACATTGGTTTAGGTTAAGTGTTATAATTATAAGAATTTTGCCACGGATATCTAACATTCATTTTAAAAAAAACTAAAAGTGAAAGTTTTGACGATTAAAATCAGTGTTATTAAAATTGTGAGTTGACTCAGCAAACTCTCCGTATCAACATTTCTACTTGCACAAATTGATTTAACTCGCTTATTGACTTGTATTGATTGCAAACTCAGTTCAACTCACTCCAGACTTGTGTGAACTCGATGAAATTAGTAGTTGCATTTGAGTTGGGCGAGTTGAACTACTCCTTATAAAACTCCTGACTTTTGCAAAACCTCCGGTGCCCAATCTTGAAACGCGTCCAAGTGTGTTTGTGTCAATGTCTTGACCATGTAGCCACCATCAACTTCTATTATATATGTAACAATTTTAATATATAACAACGCCAAGTCTTATTTTTGAAAATTTCAAAGCTTGAGATTGGAACCAATAACCTAATGCAAAGAGAGTCAATGACTCATCCCTTTCCCATTTTGCATTGCATATTAAATTAGAACAACTTTTATATATAATATCTATTTATAATTTATTTTGATATATTGACAATATGAAAAATCAATTTTGGAACTATAAATGTCTATTTATTTTACAAGAGCCTCCTATGTTATTTAAAGGATAACTATAAAATTTTTGTATGATACCTTGAATAATAAAAATAAAATTCTCATAAAAATTTTGACAATATTATGTTAAATATATTCATAATAAGCATGTAACTCTATTTTTACTATTGCTTTTTTTTTTTTTTCAAGAATGACAAATTTACTAATTGATATGTTTTACTTTTTGGTTTTCCAATAATATCCCCTACTCACTTTGTATTTTTAACTTTAATCAATCTTTACTTAATATTATTTGAATAAATTTAATATTGCATATGATATTATAACTCTGTAATTATATATTTTAATAACTATTTATTAACCAAGGTAAACTCTTATGATTCTACAATACAAGTTTATGTTCCAAGTCGACACCCCTTTACAAGTCTAACTAAACTCGCGAGTTTGATAACTTTGGTTAAAATTACATTTAGTTGATCGCATGAAGCATCCTTAATTAGCATATAAAGGTTCAAAGAAATATAGACCACAACCATTCATTAGGATTGTTTCTAGGAACTAAATTGCCAAAATTTTATTTTGCTTTATTAATTTCCCCCGGATCTTTTTCCTCATATTATTGGAATATCAATCACTAGAAATAAACCCAATCACTGTTATTTGACTTGAATTCACTTGTATGGTTAATAATTAGATTCGTTCCCTTAAATGGTAACACTATCAAGATACTAATGTATATTATTTAACTTCTTTTGCCATCTTAGTTTCTTTCTAGCTTTGAATTTAAGAATAGCAACAATAATTTGACTACTAACTAGTAAAACGCTCTCTTGAAGCCAAGTGGGTCAATTTGAACCCAATATTAACTTGGGGACTTAATTGTGATATACTACTCAGTCCAAACCTATCTCTTAAGCCTATTTCTCACGAGCAATGTATCTCTTATAAGGTCTCCTTCTCTAGCCCAATTCCTACGCCCACTCAAGGTTGTTAATTCAAACAAATAATACTATCTTCCTTCTCGCTCACGTGGTCCCACGTGGTACTGCAAGGAGAAAAAAAGGAGTGGAGCCTCACGCTGCAACATGCCAAAAACATGGGGAAGGAAGAGTACAATGCCAGCTTGACAAATCGAGAAGTATGGGAGAACTATAAAGGAGCTCACAACGTTGAATCACCAAACTACTAAAGCAAAGTTTTTAGGGTAGATGGAAACATGAAATGCCACGTGACAATCAAATGGTAGGGAGGAAGATGACAATAATAGACCTGCAAATTCTAGCTTCCACGGCCACCCTTGTTTCTAGCGATAATGGAAGCCTACAATTGCATGCAAGATTGGAAAACTCACAGATTTAGTTAGGTAAACTCACAAAGAAGAAGTAAACTTATAACGTAAACTCATCTCGATTAATAAATAGTTATTAAAATATATATTTATGTAGTTAAAATATTATATACAATAAAAAATTATTCAAATACAATTCAAATTATATTAAGCTAAACAAAAATTATTTATATTTTATAATATGTAGTATTCAATATAAACAATTTAACATAGCCATACATAAATTATCATTCAATATAATCAATTAAATAATATTTATTTAATTTTTTAAATAAGTACATATTTAATATAATTTTATTATTTTTATGTATATTTAAAATAGTAATAAAGTAGATTATAATGGCTTCTTGAAAAAAACCTATCTATACATCCATTGGTCTTAAGTTCTTATGTTGCTAATTACAAGGTAGTTGACATGTTTTTTTATAAATAAAATTGTAAACTTAGTAGACTCGGTAAGTTTAACTTACAAGTTAACTTGAGTCTATACTAAGCCAATTCTATACCAAGTAGACTGATTTTCCTTAAGTATAATCATAAACTTAGATTATAAACTCACAAGTTTGACAATAAAAATTAGAAAAGGGGGTTCAATGAAAGAAAGACTCAGCTTTATCATTCGGCACAACGATGCAGTGGTTTCCATGGGGAAAAATGGAAGATTGAATGCTTCTGAAATAAAATGGTAGAAGCAGCAGGTAAGAAGAAGGGTTAAGGAACACTGAAGGAAAATAAAAATGTTTGAAACTTAGAAGCTTACTCTCGCCCATGCGACAGAACAAAAGGAAGTAGAAAATTTCAAGATTGTAAGGAAAAGGTCTCTACAAAGGGAGGAGAAAAGAAATAATGTTGTCAAAATCTAAGTGGAGGGTAAAATTGTAACTCCACATAAGATAGAATTTTAAAAAATGCAAGAAAGATGAAGAATTTTTCTTCAGAAGTAACATGGCCGCTAGATGTTACAGACTAGCGGTATTATATTGACTCGCCGAGTTCACATTCTGAATTAAGCAAATCGAGTTGACTCGCCCATTGACTCGGACTTGTTCCAGACTCGATCCAACTTGGTGAAATCGATGAGTCAACTCCGAGTTAGGTGAGTTAGCTCAGCTGGTCTTCATCTCTCATTTTTCTGAAAAAATGAGTTAAGCAAACTTGAACCCACATCCCTGTTACTTGTTCCTAGCAAACCATGCCACTCAGCCACAATGTTACCTTTATTATATATATGCAATACATTATATATAATTACTACAATATTATTGCTTGACTCTATACATATATTTTTTAAGCTATGATTTAATTAACTTGATATATTGAACACTTTAACATTTTTGGAGTCTCAATCTAAACTAATCAAGTTTTAACATAGTAAAAAATTTAAATATTAATTATTTAATATAGTTACCCAAAAATAATGAAGAATTTATATATTATTAACGCATATTGCTAAAATTTGATGCATATATGGTTAGGAAATTAGGATTTTTCATTAGCTAATTTGTGATGAAAGATCAATTTATATTTTTTTATTTCTTTTCTATAATGGTTAAGAAATTAGGATTTCTCTTTATCTAATATGAACTTATATATTATTTTTATTTGAGACTTAGTTATGTTAAATGAGTATTATTTTATCATGAATAATAAATTATGAAGCTTATTGAAATTTGTATATTGACTTGAATAAAAAGTATAGAATGTAGTTTATGGATCATAAAATGAGTATTTATGTATAAAATTTTATGTATTTATATGACACAATTATGTTTAATATCCATTATTGTAAACTCTTACAATTCTACGTTACAAGTCTACCTTCCCTTACGAGTTTACCTAGAATCACGAGTTTGACAACCTTGCAGACTAGTCACCCTTAAATTCTGTACTATCTAACTTAGTATGTCCAATTGAATAGTTAATTTATCACATGTTACACCTTGTTTGCATTAAATAGAAATCTCATTTTAATTAATCCACTAGCTAGTTTAATACCCATATAGATTTGTTACCTACATTTTTTTTATTTTATTTTATTAGCAATTCTTACTTCGTTACTATCCTAGCTTACTCCTATTTTGGTTAGCCCATGTGAAACCTAATCCGAAGCTTAAAAAAAAAAAAAGGGATTTGAAGATTTAAAATTTTTTAAGTTTTAAAGTTTAAAAATATATTAATTAAACTAAAATAATTTTCAAAACAAAAATGGAATGTTTTAAAATTTAGAAAAAGTAAAATTTTTTAAATTAAAAAATACATAATAAATAATGACCAATGCAATCTAAATTAATTAAAAAGGAAAAAAAAAAAAGATAAAAATAGAAGAAAAAAGAGAGATTGATTTAAATCAATTAAAATCTAAAAGTTTACAAAAAAAAAAAAAAAAAAAAAAAAAAAAAAAAAAGAGATGATGAAGCCCGTCATTCGGTGATGGAGCAGTAATGGAGGACCATCACCACTCAGCCCTTACCTTGTAGAAAAACGCGGGCAACATAATGGTAAAAAGAGCTGTGTTTGCTGGAAAGCAAAAAAAGAAAGAAAAAAAAGGGAGTGAAAGCTGCCAAAGACCCATACACTCCAATGCTCATCTGAGAGTAGCAAGACAGGAAATGGAGAGAGCATGGGTAGGAGAGAAGAGGGACCTCGATGTCTATTTTCTCCGCTATAAAAGGAAGAGAAAGGGAGTTTCAAAGAGAGTAGGAGACCGAGAGGAATAAAAGAGCAGCAAAACAAAGGAGAAAATAAGAGAAAGAAAGACGAAAGAGACAGAAGAGGAAGGAGGAAGAGTCCAGAGGGAGCAAACGTTTCCTGCTTTAAGTTCTAAAAAAACATAGCTCTATCACAGCCAAAATAAAAAGGCAGAAAAAAGACAACAGAGAAAGAAGAGAAAGAAGAAGGGAGCTAGGTAGTAAGGGAAAGACTTGGAGAAGAAAACCGAGACCATAAAAGAGTAAAGACAGAAACAGAGAAGAAAGAGGGCAAGGAAGAGAAGAGAGATCAAAGAGGAAAAAATAGAGAACAAGTTCAAGGAGAAGAAGCTCGAAACGAGAGGGGAAGAGTTTGAAGAAACCAAAAAAAGAAAAAACACGTTGAAGGCTTGAAGAAAAAGATGAAGCAGAGGCTCAAACATCCCTGTTTTATGGCAAACAGGGAATTGAAGGACCAAAAACAAGAGTTGAGGCAAATAGAAACACACATACAAAATTGGCCCAAAAAGAAAAAAAAAAAAAAAACACCCACACAAAGATAGAGAAGAGCGAGAAAGCATTCCGATTCGAGTGACCTGGATACACAGCTAAAAAGCTAAAAATCAAGCAAAAGGTACGTAAAGTGGACTGATCCAATTTTTGGTGTTTGAACCACTACTATTCTTGGGATTTTGATGCTTCAAGTGTATATTAACTATGTAGATTAAGTCAGAAAAAGTAATGGTGGCAACCTTGGGAAGAATACTTGATATATTTAACAGAGTTGCATTAGTTTTCTCTTTTTTCCTCTTTACCAGAAGTGCATTGCTTTTGGAAATGATGATCAAACATAATGTCATGGTCATAGTTAGCACTTACATCTTCTTGATGTGTTTAGAAATATAATTTATCCTAACGTGATCAATTTTGTATTCATGCTTGGTTTAGTCAAGTGATGGGTCCTTGAGTTTTTTTGGTCTTCTTTTTCAATGAAGTTACAAGGAAAGAGAAGCATGCATATGGCAAGACCTAAGCAACGATGGGATAATGTGCTTTTTCTCTTAGCACATTCATAGGATAATGTTTAATTCTCAGCACATTCATAATTCATAATTAAAGGTGGCTTTGCATTTTATTTTATTTTATTTATTTCATTTTATTTTATTTTCTTTATTTTATTTCATTTTACTCTTGTTATCCTATAGATTTTGAATACTAATATGTTTCCAAAAAAAAAAAATTCTATTATAACTTCATTTCAATTTCAAAATAAAAGTCTAACTTCAAAAATGAAAAAATAAAAATAAAAATTCAACTAGCCCGAAAATATTTCCCTTTAATAATTTCATTTCTTTTGGAAAAGTAAAACAAAGAATTTTAATTTCAAAAAGGAAAAAACATAAATTCAAAATTTGTAAAAAAACATTTTTCCATTATAATTTTCAAAATAAAAATCTAACTTAAAAAATTCAAAAAAATATTAAAAAAACCAAAATATTTCCCTTTACTAATTTCATTTCTTTTGGAAATGTAAACAAAGAATTTTAATTTCAAAAATAAAAAAAATCATGAATTCAAAAATTGCAAAAACCCTCTCTCATCATAATTTCATGGAATTTCAAAATTTAAATTTAAATCCCAAAAACCTAAAAAAATTTGAATAGGGAGAAGAGCAAGAAAGTGATATAAGACAGGTTTTATAAATTAAAACACACAAATTAGATTTTAATCCCGTTTTGTTTACAAAAATTTATCTTGTTCTTTTTGTAAAAATTAAAAGACATTAACCAATTGACATGTCTTTTTAATCAAACTACGTAGACTTTGATCCCTATTGTTTGGTATGTAAGAGCTAGATTCTCATCCTAGGACATGTCTGCCCCTATAAATATTTTATTATTCATCCTTTATTTTATTTAAATATTTTATTTATTTTTTTATTATTCTTTTGCATGTGATTCATGAAAGCATTCAAAATTAAAATTAACGACATACCTATTTTGCATAATCTACTTTGGGTAATTATTTATTGGAACGATTGCTGTGAGGTGCCTAACAACTTCCTCATGTGCAACTGACTCCTACACTAAATTTTGGTTCACAAACTACATTTTTCTTATAATTTGGTTTTTTTAAAATTTATCCTTCAAAAATTTTAGTGGCAACTCCTAAATTTTAGTTTTCGTTTTTAAGCAAAAATTAAAAATTTCTCTTTCTATTTGTGCTATCGTAGTCACATCTCGGGTGTGAAAGCCCATAACCTAGTTTAACTTTATTTGAATTAATATTTTTCTCACTAAATTTTCACTTTTAGCATACTTTTGCAACCAGAACTAAGATTGAAGGCTGAAAAATGGATTTGAATGGAAGATACGGGAGCAATGGTCAAAGAAGTCACTTGAAGATGTACCCAAAATATCTGAGGGACACATTTACAATTGTGTAAAAGTTGAAGGGGCTGGACAAATATAAGAAAATTGCCTTATTTTGAATTTAAATCACTTCATTTGCCTTAATTAGCAGGTATGACACTTAAAAATTGATTTGAGTAAACCTCTAACATCCTCCCTTATACGAGGAATTACTTTGCTTATTGCCTATTCCCTCACAAAGTGTATGTTCTAACATTTACAAACAATTTGATGATTAAATTGTTAATTTATTTTAATTTTTAATATGTTATAAAAACTAACTGAAATAAGCTTGGTTAACAAAAATAGATTGACAAAGATTAAATTCATGATACCTTGCATTATGACTTAAAATAACATCATGGAATCAAAAACCCAAACACTAATAATTGTAAGGAAAAATTAATCCTGCATCAAATTAAGTTCTTTGCCATGGTATTTGGATTAAATTATCCAGAAGAATCAACTCATTGTACATTAAATAGCAATAGATTGGAAAAGTAATGATATTATGCTATTCATAGTTTCAGGATCTTTGAGGGTATGGCCATCTCCATGCTGGTACATGCAAAGTGACATCCTTGCAAGGTTCATAGCAATATCTATGAAACCCTTTGAGTAACGAGAATTGCTAGCTTCTTTGTTTATCTTCTTCCAAGTTTCCCATATCAAGGAATTTATGTACTTACTAGCCTCTGCTTCAGATGCTCCAGTTTCAGTCATATAGCACTCAATTGACTTGGGTACATCACCAGTCTCCATTTCACGCTAAAAAAATAATAGTAATTTAAAAAAATTAATGCCATATTTCATGCGGATCTTGGTATAGTTAATTAAAAAAAATAGAAGAATACTTTATGGTACCTTAGATGTTCCTAAGTCATCAGCAAGTCGTAAAATCAATGCCGAAAACTGAATAATATCAAAATATTCTTCTAAGCAAACCAAGTTCTCCTCTTTTGCTGAATTTGGAAGTGAAAAATAAGCATGAACAAGTATGACAGGTGCACTGATTGAAACCCATGCATTTTCCAAGTACTCTTGCAGGGTTGGTTGATAATCACTGTAGTACCATTTGGCCTCAACCAAATATGATTTACAGAGATCAGCCCACTGAAAAAATTAGGCATAGTTATACTTAGTGAATCACCGTGCCTAATTAAAATATGAAAGTAGATATTAATGAATTAAATAAATGTATACCGCTTTCTTAAGTTGTGGAATGATGTTGTGCCCATTGTCTTTTAGGAAGTCAAAAGCCACTTCATTGACAAAATTATAGAGTGCAAGGAAGCATAATTTCATGTAGTAAGGGAGTATATCCATGGCATTTATATCCCATCTATAAAATAACAAAGGTCAAAATGGTAATACACGTTAAAACAATTATAGGGAGAGAAACTGAAGTATGAGAAAGTTATCACGTATTAATTAATTAAACACAATTTGCTAACCTGTCAATCACACCTGTGAAGAGTTCTAGCTCTTCCAATGTCCCATAAACATCATAAATATCATCAATTGTGGTTATTAGTGCATTGACCTTTGTCATTACTCTTCTAAAATATCCGAAGTGTGGTTCAAAAGCCAAACCCACTGTCCAGAAAAAGTTCTCCACCAATCTATCTCTTGCAAAACTCAGCTTTTCTCCAAGTTCAGTTCTCTTCCACCATCTTTACATTAAAAATTAAAAAAAAAAAACTAAATTAGTTTTAGTACGCTAATTTTCTCCTTGTATTCTTGAAAGGACATATTTTGGTAAATTTTTTGAAGTATTTACTATCAAGTTTTCTTAACATGGAGCATCACATGTAAATAAATATGATTGAAAGATATAATCATGTCAAGCTGAGCTGGGAAGAAAATACTCCACTTGTCAGATTGTTATTAAAATATTCACGTAATAAATATTTATGAACTACAACTTCTATAAAATGAAAATCAAAGAAAGAGTTATAAGATTTAAATTTTGAAACTAGCAAGATTGATTTTCAACTAGAAAATGTAAGATTGCATTCACCTTGATGTATGTTTCAAATCTTCTTGGTGATTGGCTTGTACCAAGTTGAAATCCAATTTAGCAAGTTTCAGCAAAGCAGGGTTCATATTTTGTCTTCTTTCATAGACATCCATGAACCAGCGAGATTCTAATCTCGATATCCTCCAATGTAAAGGAAGTTCTAGAGCATGATTAACTAGGAGTGATATCTCATTGTCTTTGTTGTTTTGGTTCATAAATTCTTTGAGATATGTTGTGCTAAAATCTCTTGCTTCATCCAATATACGTTCACTTTCCATTGACTGAAATGAGGCTTCATATAATGACAGCAAACCCTCGATATCAGTTGAAAGGCGGGAATCAAAAAAACCGTTGTTGTCTAGAAATCCCTTAAATACCTCTGGATACGACCATGCAAATTACACATTGGTTAGTGCCAATAAGACAAGTATCAATAACATTTTTTTTTGAGTCCTTAATAGATTTGAAGATCAAATACCTACCTGATGACAAATCATAGCCATATTGCCTTAGGAGTCTAAATTCAAGAGCCGTGGTATATAAATTGTTTTTCCTGTTTAATGTATCCTTATTATTGTAAACCTTTTCCATTATGTTCCTTATCTCCAAGCCAAAATGAGCAGCCACTCCTAGTCTTTGCAAGACATCAATAAGCTCAAGTCGATCCTCAGGATTTGCATATTTCCTAAGCATCACTCTTACTTCTTCCTTCAGCTGATCTCTTTCTTCAACATATGATTCTTCCTATAACAATTTTGCACTTCCTCGTTAATTGAGTCATAAAAATAAAGCCTATAATACCCAGAAAATGAAATAGAAATCTACCAAGATTTGAAGTCAAATTATTACAAACCAAGTAAATGAGAGTGAAATGAACCATACCACATAATCACTTCTTAATGACTGGATGTAATCATAATGCCAAATTGAAGGTTGGAAGTAATTTGCAGATCGGCGAAAAGTATTGTTTTCATCACAAGCAATATAAGTTGAAGCCTTACATTGGATTGGACAAGGAACACAGGACCTCTTGATTGTTGAAAGTAAGGGTTTTGGTATTGATGGGAGCATTTTGGTTTTGAAGAGAGTACCGTTTGGAAGAAAGGAAAATAGTTGAAGAGCCATTAGCATGAAAGGGTGAAGCTTTTACTTGGTTCTTCTTTGTTTGCAATGTTCTGTGATTACTGGACACCATGCTCAAGCCTTTATACATATTGCTTTACTAATTCATCAGAAAAAGTGTAGGACCCGTGTGACAATCTCCTCTTTGCTCTAGTAAAGTATGTCAATAAATTAATACAGGTAAGTTTCACATGGGACAAATATTCAAGTGCGAATGTATTGGTGGACATTGGGATGAAGGTGACCGCTAGTAGGGCATGGTCTAAAAATTGAATGATCCTAAATTTACGACGTAAATTTTTAAATAAATTGTAATAAAAGTTATTTTTTAAAACATATTATAATACACAAAGGTATATTAATGTTTCATATCATTTTTATATGATAGTACATATTCAAGAGAAAATAAATAAATAAATAAATACCTTTTAATCAAGGTTGTTAAATTTGCGAGTCTAAGTAAAATCGTTTGAGGAAGGTAAACTAGTAACGTAGAATCGTAACATAAAATCGTAAGAGTTTACCTGTAATAAAAAATAATTATTAAAATATGCAATTACATAGTTAAAATCAATAGTTTTAAATTTAGACTAATAACTAAAACTACTAAATGCAATGCTTAATAGTTTATTAGTTTGATTATAGTTGAATAAGTAATAATTAAATATAGATATTTTTTAAAATTTTATATATTTAAATCTAAATATAATAACTACTAATAATCAAATACTAGTAATTTTAAATTTGAATTAAAATGATTTATAGAATAATAAATATAATTATTAAAGATTACTTTGTCAAAACAGGTCAAAAGATAATAATAGATAACTATTCAAGTCATGACTAATGAAAAATTTAAAATAAAATTTCTATGAAAAAAAGCCAACAATAAATATATATAATATATTACAAATGATGGAACATGAAATTCTTATTGATTATGTGGTAATGAGTGATGAAGTTATTCTAAGTGTTTGGGTTCAAGTATAAGAAGATGTAAGTTTTAAAACTAAAAATATGAAGTGCAAATATATATAATACAACACACATATATAATGAAAGACAATGTTGGTTAAGTGGAGAGGTGCAATTTTGTTGCTGGTTCAAGTCCTGGATTTTTTTTTGAAAGCAATGCCACTGTCCGAGTACTGTTTTTAATAGTTTACAATCTATTTCAGGAAAAAAAAAATAAACTGCATAATGTGAGAAATAGACTGTATATTTTTAGAAATTTAAACATGATATTACATTATAAAAGAGAAATCTAAAGTATTAATATATTTTTGTGTATTATCATCATTTTTAAAAAAAAAAAAGCTTTTAATAAAATTAAATTAAAATATAATATGATGAATTTTGCACAATTAAATTCTCATCTAAGGGTCCTAAATTTGCAAAGTCCTTACTAGTGATTCTCCAGTAACTTATGCTAAATGCTAAAAGAGGTGATTTCATCCCTCAATGTTGAACTTGATATTCAACTATGCTCGGATCATTAATTCCATTCTGGCTATGCACAAATATGTGCTCACCTATTATATTGCAAATTAACTTTAAAATAATTTTGAATTAAATAGTTATCCACTTAAAATATATATTATTATACGATACTAATCAAATCTTTGTAAGATCTCCCGTGATATTTGAAATCTGTGATCCTAATCCAATTTGATTTAAAATACTAATAAAATCTCCTTTTCACAGATTTACAAATATTTAATTCAATTCAAAACAGACAAAGATAAGTTCTATATATATTCTTGCTCAACAAGACACTTATTTCTATGTTAATTAGGTTTTTAAAGTATTTTACTCTTGGAGTGTTCTTCAAAAAAATCAAATTTGAATTATTATTTGAGAGAAATATCAGTCGTAAAAATAGGTTTGTTAATTGAAGGGAATGTGCCGACAGTAAAGTTTAGGTTTTAATTGATAGAAGCCTCAATTCGCATATGAAGGTTTTTTATTTTATATGCAAATATTTTAGAGAAATGTAAAAGTATGCAATAATGATTTTTTATAGTCAAATAATTAGTTGAATAGAAAATGTAAAAAATAGAAAAAGTAAAAGAGAAGTTGATATATTATTGCACCCATGTTGCGCACAATGAGAACAGAGGATGTCACGCAGAATTCACTATTGTCATATTGGACAATGACTCAGAGAACACATAACTCAGGAAAGAAGTGGGACATTGGACTTCAATTATTACGCTGGGCTTGTGGGGCTATTGGAGCAGGATTTTATATATATATATATATATATATATATATATATATATATATATATATATATAAAGTTTTTACATGAGACTGATTTTGAATAAATTCTCTATATTGGTAAACAAAGTATGTTTTCATGTATCTAAAATTGGGTGAAACTCAATTGATTTTACCTTATTTCGGTGTATTTAAATTAAAATCAATATGTAACTTGTCTAAATTTCACCTCTCATTATTGCTTTTAGAAAAAAAGGTTGACTTTCTCGCACAAGAAAATTATGTGTATGTATATTATATAATAAAGGATTAATTATTTTCAATGAACCCAATAATAGATGTACGAGATGAGAAGTGATTATGTGTAAGAAACATGTGATTACTTGGGAACACAGCATATGCTTTAATTTAGAATAAATAATTAGTGACACAATACTTTTGCCTAACACGACATATGAAAGGGTCTGGGTTTTCAAATCACTATATGTTATTAAAATCATTTTAATCAACCAAGCTACCATTAATTTCATGATTGTCAATCAACTTTTACAAACCGAGCTGGTCTTAGTTTTCTAACATATTAAATAGTATGTATTTTTTAGATGCTACTATTAACTGACAGATTGATTTTATTATTTGTGAAAAATTAAGGAAATAAAGTGTTGTATATTACATTATTGATATATATTGTTTTTATTCCTGCCTTAGAGCTTTTTACTACATTTGAGGATCTCAAGACTAGAAGCTCAAAGGTTCATCAATGTTTATGAAAAAAGATAGAATATGTACTCTACTTTGAGGTTGCAGAATTTCCGTTATAAAGGTTGATTTACAGGGATTCGGTTTCTCTACAATAACATTGATCTGACGACCCAATATCAAATAATTGTACAGATCCAATGATTTATAATTGAAAAAATTATCAGTTTTAATAAATTTTTAAAAATTTAATCAGCCTATTTAGATCCCTATTATAAACATTTCAAAAACTTAATCCAACAAATGAAGATTATTTAACCGCAGCTGTAGTTAGGATCATCAACTATCGAGGATCCATATCAAGTGTCAGGGTAGTGGGCTATCTAAAGAAGTTACATGTGATATTAGGGTTGATAAAAAATTTACAAGTGGGGAGAGAGTTATCGCTCGAGATTGTAAAATGGTGGATAATACTAGCCGGACTTTTCTTATGTCTTTGGATTGTATGGGATTGATTTGGTTATCAACTGTCTATTTTTATTGATAAGGAAAAACTTATGAGATTGAATAGTTGGTGGCTGAAATTGTTTGAAGTAGAAGAAGGCCTTGGTGAGTTTGGTAGAGCAATGGTAGCTTGTGTATTGTTGTCAGTGGTAGCAAGATTGTCCAATAAAGTATACAATTGATCAGAAAACTAGCCTAAGAGCTTTGATACCAATGAAGGGAATAAATGAACATAAATACATTCATAGATTAAGAGTAGGAGACTTACATAGATCTCATAATTGCATAAGTTTATCAAACTCTGGCTGGGATCACTAATCGAATGAGATACCCACAGTGTATTGGGTGTGTCTCAAGTTTTCACAGCCTAAATCCCCTCTCGAATGCGACTGCAAAATACTCACAAGTATTCCACTTAGAGCGTCTCAAGTCTCTCTCTTTAATGGGTTATCAATCGTATAATAGTCTAGCCCTATATATAAAAGGCTAGCTAGGGTTAGGGTTTAGTAGTAATTCTTATAATTACTATTTTACCCTTATTTAATGAGCACCTCTTATGGGTGGACTCAATATAATATCTTAACAAATTTAAACCCTAGATATTATACAATATTCTAACACCTACTCATTGAGTTTCCACTCATCCCATTATTGAACATTTTTCTAATCTCAACGCCAATTCTGAACATCCACCTTAGGAATTTTAATCTTGGTAATTAATTCCTTGGTGAGCCTATCTTACTGCTAGAGCTATGTCTTCCATTATTTTTATAACTCAGTTCAGTCACTCCCATGTATACGAGCTAGATGTTTGATGTATTAATATGGTATCAGAGCTGAGTTTAGAAGTCCTTGGTATGCCTGCATCTTGTGGAGTAATAGGTCCCCAGTGGTACCTCGGTTATCATTATGTACCCAAGCATAATCATAACTGAGTTTCTGTTGGGAATCTCATAGGGTATCTAATGTCATTTGTCTGGTCTACTTCATATATCATATTATGAGAGTTTGTAATTCTAGATTTAGCACTAAACAAATTTCTTCTTGTATGTGGAGGGACAATGTTGTCTAGATTGAATGCCATCACTAATTTGGCCATAAAAGAGGCCTCTGTAGGGGCTGCTGTTCAGTGTGACATACCACCTGATGGAGAAAAGAAATAGTGTTGTCTAAATTTGAGTGTTAGGTAAAATTGTAACTCCATGTGAGTTGGAATTTTAAAAAATGCAAGAAAGAGGACAACTTTTTCTTTCGAAGTAACATGGCTGCGATTTGAATATGAGTGGGAAAAATACATGAAGTGAAGCTTAGCCACTTATGCTAGCCTCAAATTCAATCAAAACATTCATTTAAAAGATAAATGTATTACTTGGTTCTGTACTATTTTACTTAGTAAGTCCAATTGAACGGTTAATTTATCACATGTTATACCTTGTTTGCATTAATTCTTACTTCAATTGCCACTTAGTAAGTCCTCATTACAGGATTTTTGTAACAAGGTTCAAGTTAAATGAAAATCCCATTTTAATTAATCTTCTAGCTAGTTTAATACACATATAGATTTGTTTCCTACTTTATTTTATTTTATAGAAATCCTTACTTCGTTATCACCTTAGTTTACTCCTATTCTCATTGGCCCATGACCTAGTTTAACTTTATTTGGATTAATATTTTTCTCACCTAAATTTCTACTTTTAGTATACTAGAATTCATTACACACATTAATTTACAACAAGAACTGAGATTCAAGGCAGAAAAATGGATTTGAATGGAAGATACATAAGCATTAGTCAAAGAAGTCAATTGAAGACCCAAATATTTGAGGGACATATTTATAATTGTGTAAAAATTGGAGGGGCTGGAAAAAACTATGAAAATTGCCTTATTTTGAATTTGAATCACTTCATTTTCCTAAATTAGTAGGTTTACACTTGCAAACAGATTTGAGTTAACCTCTAACATCCTCCCTTAAACAAGGAATTACTTTGCTTTTTGCCTTTTCCCTCGCAAAGTGTACATTCTAACACTTGCAAACAATTTGACGATTAAATTGTTAGTTTATTCTAGGTTTTAATATGTTATAAAAACTAACCAAAATAAGCTTGCTTAGTAAGACTAGATTAACGGTGATGGAATTCAAGATACCTTGCATTATGACTTTAATAACATCATGGTTTCAAAAACCTAAACTCTAATACATGTATGGAAAAATTAATCCTACATTAAATTAAATTATTCAAAAGAATCAACTCATTGTACATTAAACAGCAATAGGTTGGAATAGAAATGTCATTATCAGTTACAGGATCTTTTATGGTATGGCCATAGATGCAAAGCAATATTCTTGTAAGGTTTATAGCAATATCTATGAAACTCTTTCAGTAACAAGAACTATTAACTTCTTTATTTATCGTCCTCCAAGTTTCGCATATCAAGGAATTTATGTGATTACAAGCCTTTACTTCATAAGCTTCAGTTTCAGTCATATAACACTCAGTTCATTTGGGTGCATCGCCAGTCTCAATTTCAGGCTAAAAAATAAATGTGATTAAAAAAATTAATGCCATATATCATGCAAATCTTGGTAGATGATTAAAAAAATTAAAAGGATATAGTGTGGTATCTTAGATGTACCTAAGTCATTAGCAAGCTATAAAATCAATACTGAAGAATGAATAATGTCAAAGTATTCTTTTAACCAAATCAAGTTCTCCTTTTTTTTTGAATTTGGAAGTAAAAAATAAGCATGAATAAGTATGATAGGTTCACTTATTGAAACTCATACATTTTCCAGGTACTCTTGCAGGATTTGCTAATAATTATTATAGTACCATTTGACCTTAACCAAACATGACTTACAATGATTAGCCTACTAAAAAAATTAGACATAGTTTTGTTAAGATAATTGCCCATATTTGGAAAAGCTAGACTTTAAAAACTTTTCTAAAAAGAAATCTATTTTAACTAGCAACCTTCTTACAGAAATGCACATAGGGTTAAAATATTAGCTTCTAAACAAAAGAGAGACCAATACCTTTAAACAAAATGAATAATCCCAGATATTGAATTGTCACTATATCAATTCAATATCATATAGTCAATATTATCAAAATCGCGATTTAACTCGTTAGAATCGACGATTTTACGATCTTAGGTAGCATTTTTGTGTTAAATCGCAAGAAGAATCGGAATCAGTGCTAACTCGATCAAACTCGGTACTAACTCGCATAGAATCGACGAGTTTGTCCGAGTTAGACGATTCTACCTTATGGCCCATTTATGCAACCCAAAATCAGATGCCTCATTTTCTCTGCAAAGAAAAAAAAAA
Organism: Delonix regia; assembly: GCA_037074485.1. Lineage (NCBI taxonomy): Eukaryota > Viridiplantae > Streptophyta > Magnoliopsida > Fabales > Fabaceae > Delonix > Delonix regia. The sequence goes on along the minus strand of CM073452.1, from coordinate 33,210,153 downwards.
CTAGTTTAGCCCAAACAAAAATGCTTCAGCCCAAAGTCCACATACCACAAGCTGCTAAAAAAAAAATAAGGCGCTGAAGACTGAAGAAAGACTGAAGACTCGAACTAAATTGAAGGCAGGCGTGACTCGCGTGAGTGTGTGACAGAAACAGTGGTAGAACTGAAGCATTCAAAATTGAAACAAAATCCATAGCTAGAACGGTGAACGTCGCGAACTGCAGAAGCATTAGCCTGAGCCTGTCCATCGCAGACACAGTGCTCTCTCAGCCTCTCACTGCTCTTCCTCTCTCCTCACTGCTCACTGTGCTCTCACTATCACTGCTCACAGTGCTCTCACTGCCACTGCTCTTCCTCTCTCCTCACTGCTCACGGTGGTCTGTGATTTACAATCTTTTGCTCACCTCACGGTGCTCGGCCTCTCTCCTCAGATTGCTCGGCCTCTCTCCTCAGTCTTCACGGTGCTCGGCCTCTGCCTGCCAGTGACACTCTGCCTCTGCCTCTATTGGTCCGTCTCATTCCTTCCTCTACTAGGTATTTTTGAAGCTCATTTACTGCTTATGGTTGGAAACTTGGAATAATGCTTCATTGCTTCGAATGGTAGATAAATGCTTCGAAATGGTTTGGTGCTGCAGCTGCTTGTTCTTGTTCTGTTTGTTATGTTTCTATGCAATGTTTGATCATTATATTTTGTTGAATTTGTTATGCTTTGAAATGGAATGGTGCTTCACTGCTTCGAATGTTATATGGTTCTATGCAAATTATATAAAACAATTGCAGAATATGCAAGAAATCCATTTTGTCTGCCTCATTTGAGGGTTATATGCAGATATCTTGTGTTGCCCTTTGCATTTACCGAACAATTATTTAGATATAGGCATATAGGCATAGCAATAAAGATGTTAGGTTTGATCAAAATTATTTTGTATTACAGTGTATATATGTCTTCCATGTTTTTTCTTCTTGATCTTTATATCAATGTCTATCATTTTAATTCTTTGTTTTAGCCAAGAGTATTAGATGGTTAGTTAAATTTGCATGAGATGCAAGGATTTACTGTCATATTATGAATTGGTAATTCTCATTGGTGGTTACATTTTCTACTTTCATGATTGAGGAGTGAATATAAGATTTTTCCATTTTTGAACAAATAAAACTTATTGCGTGAACTATGAATTGATCTCCTATATTTATTCATCTTTGTTTTGTTGTAATAAATTAAAGGAAATATGTCTTCAAGTGCAAGTGCTCCATCAGTCCCTACTGGAAAAAATGTAGCTATTGGAAGAAAGAATTTTCCTAGTAATAGATATGATATAGGGTGGAAACATGGGATGGATGTTAGTAGAGATGGTAAAAAAGTTAAATGCAGTTATTGTGGCAAGACTTATAGTGGAGGAGTTTATAGGTTTAAACATCATTTAGCTGGTACTAGAATAGATGTTGAATCATGTCTTAGTGTTCCAGAAGATGTTAAGGCACAGATTTTACAACATGTTATTGATGCAAAATGTGCAACATCTAAAAGGAAAAAACAATGGGTTGATGTTGGTGAGGAAGAAACTCTAGGCACTCAAGGACATTCAAATTCTCAAGACCTTTTAAATTTATTGAAGGGTCCCAAAAAACATAGGGGTGGCCAAGGTAGTTCACAATCTACCATTAATCACATGTTCAAGAAAGATATTAGGGAAGAAGCTTGCCAACAAATAGGCTGATTTTTTTACACAAGTGTCATTCCCTTTAATTGTGTAAAAAACCCTGAGTTTATTAAGATGTGTGAGATTATTGGGAGATATGGCCAAGGGTTTAAGCCTCCATCCTACCATGAGATTAGAGAAAAATACTTGAATATGGAAGTTAAGAACACACATGCTATGCTTGAAGAGTTTAAACAAGAATGGAAAAAAATGGGTTGTTCAATTATGTCTAATGGGTGGACAGATAATAAGAGGCATTCCATTTGTAATTTTTTGGTTAATAGTCCTAAAGGGACCGTGTTTTTATATTCGATAGACACTTCTCATATTTCTAAAACTACTAATAAAGTGTTTGAGATGCTTGATGATGTTGTTGAGAAAGTGGGAGGAGAATGTGGTGCAAATAATAACTGATAATACTGCAAATTATAAAGCAGCTGGACAAAAATTAATGGAGAAAAGAAAACACCTGTATTGGACACCATGTGCAGCTCATTGCATTGATTTGATGCTGGAGGACTTAGAAAAGAAAATAGAGTTGCATAAAGAAACCATAAGTAGGGGCAGAAGAATTACAACTTACATTTATGCAAGATCAATGCTTATCAATATGTTAAGAAAATTCACAAAAGGGAGAGACTTGATTTGGCCAGCTATGACTCATTTTGCCACTGTTTATTTGACATTAGGTTGTCTTAATGACCATAAAGCGACATTGATAAATCTATTTAATTCTGAGGAATGGAAAGATAGCAAATTTTCTTCTACCAAGGATGGGAAGGAAGTGGCAAGAAGTGTTATGGATAACCGGTTGTGGAGGAATATGATTACTTGCTTTAAAACTGTTGCTCCTCTTATTAAAGTTCTTCGCTTAGTGGATTCAAAGGAAAAACCAGCCATGGGATTCATATATGAAGCAATGGAAGGTGCAAAGGCAAAAATTAAGATGAACTTTAATAATGTTTCAAGGAGGTAAATACAAACATATATACCTTATATTAGTGTCTTTATCTATAATATATTTTAGCTTGATTGTTTGTTGATATTGCAGCTATGAGCCTATATTGAACATAATTGACGAAAGGTGGGATGCTCAATTGCATAAGCCTTTACATGCAGCTGCGTATTACTTCAATCCTCATTTCCACTTCAACACTGACTTCCAAGCTGATTATACGGTTAAGCAAGGGCTATATGAATGCGTAGCAAGACTAGTTGAAGATAAGGGAGAAAGAGACAAAATTGAGTTCCAATTGGTCGAATTCCATTTCGCAAAGGGCATATTTAGTTGTGGTTCTGTACAGACATTAAGAACACAGTTGGCCCCAACAGAATGGTGGGAAGCTTATGGAGATGGATGCCCAGAACTTAAAAGATTGGCAATTTGCATTCTTAGCTTATGCTACAACTCTTCTAGATGTGAACGTAATTGGAGTGCTTTTGAAATGGTAAGTAATTATAAAATTATAAATTGCTTTCTTTCTTTATTTTCGTTTTAATTTTTTTAGGGGTTAGAATACTTATCAACATTGTTTATTTTGTTTAGATTCATACCAAGAAAAGAAATCGCCTGCACCAAAAGAAGATGAATGACTTGGCATTTGTGATGTGCAATTTGAAGTTAAAAAATAAGCAAACTACAAGAACTCATGTTTATGATTTTGATGATATTCATTCTGATGATGAATGGATAACTGAGGAGATGGGAAATGAAGATAATGTGGAGGCAGATGATGAGGTTCTTGAACCCATTCAAGTTAATCCTATTTCGGCGGCAATAGAAATTGGTGATTTAGTTGTTCAGCTTGATGCTAATGTTGGTGATACTAGTACTGGTGAACAATTTAACAATATAGATTTTGATGATGGCTTCCAAGATGAAGAAGAAGATAATAATGGTGAGAATGAGAATGAGATAGGTGGAGATTATATAGAAGATGATCAAGATTCTGGTAGTGATGATAGTCGCGGGATTGATGATCTTTATTGAATTTATATTGAGAGTTTGTTATATTAACTGAATGATTATTATGTATTATATGTGATGGATTATATCTTATGGATTATGGATTATGACATATGGATTACAGGGTTTATTGAACTTTGTATATTGATTTGGATTATATATTATGGATTACAAAGTTTATTGAATTTTGTATATTGATTTGGATTATATATTATGGATTATGGATATGGATTACAGAGTTTATTGAACTTTATATATTATAGATTATGAATTATGAACTATGTATGAAATTTTATGTGATATAGTTATATTCAATAGCTTAAATAATAAGTGTAAGTAAATTCTTACGATTCTACATTACGAGTCCACCCCCTTTCCAAGTCTAGGTAGAATCGCAATTTTGACAACATTGTATACTGTTTTACTAATTCATCTGAAAAAGCGTCAGATCTGTGTGACAATCTCCATTTTGCTTGAGTATGTTAAATAAATTATATTAATGCAGTTATGTTTCACATGGGATAAAAATTCGTGTTGATGTATTGGTCGATGTCGGGATGAGAAAGACCTCCAGTAGTGCATGGTATAAAAAGCATGGTCTTAAATTTATCCCATAACTTTTTTATATTAATTTTAATAAAAAACTTTTAGAAAATATTATAATACATAATGATATATTAGTGTTTTATATCATTTATTTATGATCGTATCATGTTCAAGAAAAATAAATAAATAAATAACTTCTAACAGCTTACAATCTATTGAAATAAAAAAATAAACCATACAATGTGAGAAATAGACTATATTTTTAGAAGTTGTTTAATAACTTTTTTCTCTTGAACATGATATTATATTATAAAAGAGACATATAAAATATTAATATATTTTGTGTATTATCATCAGTTTTTTTTAAAAAAAAAATTATTAAAATCAAACTACAATATAATATGATGAATTTTGCATAATTAAATTCTCATCCAATGCTGTTAAATTTGCAAACTCCTGAGTGGTGATTCTCCAGTAGCCCGTGCTGAAGGAAGTGATCCACATCCCTGGATGTTGAACTTGATATTCAACTATGTTCAGATCATGTGTTCAATTAATCTGGCTATGCACACGTGTGCTGACATAATATATTGCAAATTCACTTGAAACTCTCTAAGAAACATCACCATACTTGAAATCAATTATCACAATCCAAAAGTAAGCCAATAAGCTTGAACCTAAGTGCGAATTTGGTTTATTACCGTTGATGATGTTTTATAAAGAACTATAAGCATGTGTAAAATATTTCTCAAGTGTTGTCTGACTTTTGTCAAAAGCTGAATTATCTTTAATGTACATGTAAAGGCATAATCCTATTTTCAAAATATTACCCTTTTTTTAATTTATAAATCACAGTTTGTAATGATTGGATAGCTGTACGATGATATCTTCATATGTAAAAACTTAAAATATATATATGTGTGTGTGTATTTAAGAGAATAAAAAATTTTAGATTGTTATTCTCATGAAAATGAATAATATAGTTGTTATAAAATATTACCAAACTCATGATAATCAATGGATCAATGAGAATCTTTCTTGGTCCCGATTACTTATTTGCCCTCTAAACTTTCGACAATTTAACTCGAATTTTGAAATGGTCCAATTGATCTTTAACTAATATACATACATAATTGACTAATCATAAATGCAATACTTAAAGATACACCAAAACACTTGAATAAAATATTATTTTAAGAATTCTTTGGAATTTCATATTTATTGAATTATTTTTTTGCAATTTCTAATTTTAAATTATTCATATTTTTACATAGTAAATATGTGAAGAAAGCAACTATATAATTCATAACTTATTGCTTCAGTGTCAATTTCATCCTGCACTCATAGTGACAAAATAGTTTTTCAAAAATTTAAAATACTGTTGAATTTCTAAGTTACTATTTTGGCATTACAAATTTGTGGAGCGAGAAATTCTCATTGAGAAAAAAAAAATGAAGGACTAAAGTAATATTTTTCTCATAACTTCATATATGCGGATAAATTTTAGGGTGATAAAATTTTAAATTAAATAAGAGATGAGGATGACTTTAAAACTTTAAAACTTTAAAGCTTTATAGTTAAAATTAAATAAATATATATATAGTTTCAAATAACCTTAAATATGGATTTAGATATAAGATATCCAAACCAATATGATCAAAATATAATGTTCAATATTTTTAATTTTATTTTGATTCAACAAAAATGTCAGAGTTTTAATAACAGGAGTGTAGCAGGAATTGGTTTTATGGGTGAAGGATTGGGTTCAGAACAAAAAAAATTGGAATCGGAATTTAGAGTTCAGAAATGAATTTAAAATAACGAAAGTTGAAGGACTACATTTAAACTTGCAGTCATATTTGAGGGAAAAAAATAGAAGTTTTAGTTTTGGCTTTTACATAAAATCTCAGGACTTAAGGGGTCTTTAAGTCATTTTATAGTAAAGTAACTTTGAAAAAATGTTAAGAAAAGCAGTGAGTGTGATGGCCACACAATTAAACTCTCGATATACAAAGTTTAAAACACAACAATTTATTTTCTTAAATTATCATAACAACTGGAAATATTATATATCAATTAAAATTAACGATTAAAATCATATATTGTTATAACATTACAAAAGCTAGGAAAAAAACCAAATTTTTATGTTGTTAAAAAAAGTACTGGTATGTGAAATTAATTTCCTTTTCATGGTATTTGGACTAAATAATTCTAAACTTAGAGCATACAGTAGCATTGAGTGAAATATATATTTCATTAAATTTGTGTGAAGGTCCAAAAGAGAAATTTTTATGATATTTTGGAGGGAATCTGTAGCTATCAGTTGACAATGACTCAACAATTAAAAGATTTTGGATCAGAGTTTGTTTAATGCATCCTGCCATTCCATTATACAAATGCCAACCACTATTCGAAAAATAGCTAGTCTAAAATGAGTAAAATATTATTTTGGTCCTTTATTTATTAGTTAATTTTTTCATTTGACCCTTTACTTATTAGTTAGTTTTTTATTTGGCCACCCACTTATCTGTCAATTCTCAATTTACTCTTTCATTTATTAGTTAGTTATCAATTTATTTCCTCACTTATCAATTTATTCTCAATGTGATCTCTCTTATTTAATTTAGAGTAAGAAACTAAATGTGTTAATTTAAAATTGGAGAGAAACTAAATTGAAAAATTTGATGAGAGAAAAACTAAATTGATTATAAAAATATGAATAAAATTGAGAATCAATTGATAAGTGAAGCAAAATTAATGTTACAAGCCTATTTCAATTTATTAAAAGGATAGGCTTTTTAGAAGCATTAATCCTTGATTAATCATAAATTCTATTGAATTTAATGTACCGTAAGATTAGTTTTGCTTGATTGATTGTGCCGCTTAGGGAATGATAATATTTAAGGTAATGCACTTCAATCTAACCGATTGGCCATGGTTATTGTTCTGAATGTATTTTTTGGTTGAAGAACTAAATTTAAACTTAACTCATATTTGAGGGAGAAATATAGGAGTTTTGGCATTTTCTATAAACTATATATTCAAGTCATTCTGGTCTTCTTCTTTTTTTTTTTTTTAATCATATTTAAAGCCGAAAACCAAAAGTTGTCTTTACATAAAATCTAAGGACTTAAGGGGTCTTTAAGTCATTTTATAGCAAAATAACAATAAAAAAGTAAAGAAAAATAGTGATTCATATGTAGTAATTCACAAGTCACAAATCTAAACAAAGATATATCTATATATATATATATATATATATATATGGTACGTAACATTCAACACGTCTCCTTAATTATGTGATCTGTAACATTAAGGTATGATGGCGTTACAGTTTTACACATACACACACACATAGCATTCTCGTTGATAAAGAATTCAAATTAAATCAATGCATGTCCTAATTCCAGTTTATAGACAAAGCATGCCAACAACTCCTTTGAAAAATAGGTAGCCTAAATTATTGATCTCTTATAAGTTATTTCTATTGCCCACTCATTATTTAGTTTTTAATGTAGTCATTCACATATTTTCATTTACAATATGGTCTCTTATTTATTAATTCATTTTTAACATGGTCGCTTATATATAATTTAGACTATGGGACTAAATTTTGGACCAAAAATAAAAGAAACTAGATATGTTAACTTTAGTATTAGTGAGGGACAAATTAATAATTAATTGATAAATTAATGATAATAATTAGTGAAAAATAAAATTGAAAATGACTGTATTAATATTTTACTTCACCTTAAATAATCCATAATATTAATTTCAATATGTACCATGAATGATCCCCTATTTATACTTCACATGTTAAATATCTTACATCCTGCACACCTAAACTTAAATGAGTGAACCAAAATGATCATCATCGCTTTGATTCAAATAAAAAAAAAAATTAAAATCAATATGTGAATTATCTAAATCATCTCTGATTATTGCTTTTAAGAACCTATAGGGATGAAGTGTTCTTCATCTTCATGAGCCTGTCAAAATCCTCATAACAGTAGAATTTATATAAATTCACATTAAATAAGTATAGATTTCATAACTCTCCATACAGATATTGTCTGATACACTATAATAATTCATCATACATTTAGCCTATATACAAGGGAGCAATTGAACTGAAACATAAAAAAGAGGAAAGACATAACTCTAGCAATAGGTTAGGCTTACCAAGGAATTAATTACTAAGATTAAAATTCTAAAGGTGGATGTTCTGATCGGCGCTGGAATCTGTAAAATGTTAAATAATGGGGAGAGTGGAAACTCAGTGTGTTTGTAATTCTAATATTGCAAAAAGTGGAATAGACTTACTATGGTACGTCTTTCAAAATTTAAAACCAGATATCATACAGTTATAATTCAAAAATATCAAACAAAGAATAATCACCATTAACATAGCGCATTTGGGAATATCCTATAGAATTAGTCAAAATTACAGAATACAAAGCGAGCCCAAGGCTAGTAATAACTTATTAGAATAGATACTCTTTTAGCCATAGGCTCTGAGTAAATATCATAATGGTCATTGGCCTCGAACAAAATATGGTGGTAAGGGTATAATACCCAACCTTATCAGATTACTAATCATAGTGCACTACGGCTAAAGTCTATTGTCGTTAGCTATATGGTTCTATTTTGGACACATTCCCAATAATCATAAATAAATAAATATCCATGTACATATATCAAAAATTTCAAAATCGTACCACTTCAAAGTTCTAAATTCAATATTTCTAATACTTCAAAATAATATTTTGCATAATTAGGATAATCTACTCTCCTAATAGGAATATATCAACTTCCTTCTATCATTGATTATAATTCCTTTGTTGACAATTTTTCTGGTCACTTAAAACATTAAATAAAATGTTCTCAACTTCTAATCCTCATAAATAATTTAATTATTTGTTTCTGTCACAAACCTAATTAATTATTTGTTATTCACCTTTATCCAATTTACCTATTTCTTTACTAATTTTTTTTTTGAAAATTTAAATTTATGGTTCACTTTCTTAAATAATACTTTAAAATACTTATGACTTATATTTCATTTTATTATTCTTATTATCATTACTATTATTATTATTATTATTATTATTATTATTATTATTATTTTATTCAATTATTCCATTATACACTAATTAACTTTCTAACACCTACCATAACATAAATTTTACTTAAGGGTCATCAAATAAATTCTAAATTTTTCATTAACCTCAAATAATATTTATTGTTATCCAATCAAGCCAAACTAATTTTCTCCTTCTAATTTCCTTCCTTTTTCTTCATGAAAAACATAGGAAAAAATTAAAAAAAAAATTGAAATTTGTTTTGAAATTCAAACTAAAATTTTTAAAAATTCTAAATCACTCCATAGATCTATAAAAAAATTTATGAAGTCCTAAGAACACAAATTTCACTAAATACCCAAATTACCCCTCGACCCCTAAATTGGGTTCTTTCAATCTAGAAGCCAAATTTCACAATTGATTAGTGATTTCAAGGGAGAAAGGGGCGAAATTTATCTATGAAGGGTGAACCTAACTCAATTTGATGGGATTACATGAAATTAAGCTTAATTTCATCATTTTCTCACATGAACAATTCCAGAATTAGAGTTGCTTCAATATGAGGCAAATTGGACCAAATTGATAAGGGCAAATGAGAGAAAAACATGTGAAAATACTATAGAAAGTGAAGCCCTATGCTTATTTGGATTAAAAACGCACCAATTTGGAGAATTTTGAGCTCAAATTTTTGCCCCTTTTCGGACTATCGGACTGTTCAAGTTTTCCAGCCACCTGGAGCTCATTGCCGATGGTTCTTGGGCCAATAAAGACATTGGGATGCTAGTAGACCTCCGACGGTGGTTGGATGGTGGTGACAGTGGTTGGAATTGAAGGAACAGTGAGCACGGTGAAGAATGAAGCTACAACGTGAAGAGGTGAAGATGGAGCGATGTTTGTGATGTTTTTAAAATATAATTGGGTATTAAGATAATATGAGTGGAAGTAGTAGGTATAATTATGGTGTTAGTTTAATTAAGTGGGTTAATAAAATAATGTTAGTGGAAATAATTGGGATAATAATTTAATTAAAGTGGGGATAGTGGGTATGAGTGGGTGTTTAAAATAATTATGTGGGGATAAAAGATGTAATTATTGTGATAAAATATTTTTAGTGGGAATATTAGGAATGATTTGGGTGATAAAATATTTATGGTGGGGATAAATATATTTTACTAATTTTTTTTATAAGGGTATTACAATATAAATGTTTTTATTTCAAATGCAATTTGATCTTAAAGTAAATTTCCGGCAAACTTTGTTATACTTTCTTAATAATTAAGTGAATAACAAATCTCATTCTTCCTAATTAGCTAGTCAGAGGATTTTCAATCTAAATCTTCTACAATTAGGTAGAGAAATGAATAGGTGTAATTGAAGAGAAAAAGACAATGCACAATTGAATTATTCTATTGTTTAAAATAGTAATTCTGTATGGCTGTTACTGAATGTTAGCAGTAAGCAGTGAGGACAGCCACAGATCTCTCTTGATAGAAAATGGAAATGCTCAAATGCATATATATATATATATATATATATATATATATATATAATGTTCTATAGTCTCTCTGATCAGGCTTTTTTTGGCTTTTTTGTTTTCTGTATGATTTAATCTGCAAAAGTGCTTTCTCACGACTAATATTGAATTATTGATTGAATCAGTATGCACAATTGAATTATTGCAGGGTTATTGGAGCAGGATTAATTTAATATATATATATATATATATATATATATATATACACATATATAACCACAAAATTAATAGGTCATTGTTTGTATTAGGTTTTTACCTGTTTTTACTGGAGACTAATTATATATTTTGAATAAATTCTCTTTATTAGCCAAAGTATGTTTTCATGTATTTTAAAGTTTAACGTGCTTAATTACAAAATTTGATGAAACTCAATTGATTTTACCATATTTCGGTGTATATAATTTGTAGAAGTTTTCACAGGAAAGGAGAAAAGATGAAGAATATAATTGAGGAGGAACACTGAAGAATGATTTGAAGGTTTCAAATCTTTGGAGTGACTACATTCTAAGGATACAGAGAAGTTTTGAGGATGTGGGAACATAGTTGTCAAACTTGCGAGTTTATTATCCGAGTTTACGATTGTACATAATGAAAACTAGTCAACTCGATGTAAACTCGAACTAAGTACAAATTTGAGTAAACTCACGAGTTAATTTACTGAGTCTATCAATTTTACAATTTTAACGTGTCAACTAGCTTATAAAGTCAGTAACATAATAATTTAAACTCAAGACTAAATAAGATATAGACAAGTTTCTTTTCTATGAAGCCTTTACAATTAATTTTATCACAAGTTTGAATATGTATAAAAAATAATAAAATTACATTTAATATGTACTTATTAAAAAAAAGATAAATATTATTTAATTATTTATATTGAACAATTATTTGTGTATGATTATCTTAAAATATTCATATTGAGTATTACAAATTATGAGATATGAATAGCTTTTGTTTGATTAAGTATAATTTGAATTACATTTGAATAATTTTTTAATGTATATAGTATTTAAACTATAAAATTATATATTTCGATAACTATTTATTAATCAAGATGAGTTTATGTTACAAGTCTACATTACAAGTTTACCTAAACTCGCGAGTTTAATAACCTTGTGTGGGAGTAGTTAGTAGACACATGATACCCATTTTGAGTGCCTAGAGACGAGGTGGGGCCTATTTCACAAAAATGGTGAGACACTACATTTTAGGATTTAAAAAATATTTAATTTAAACGACTAATTCGTAAGAACATTATTTGACTTACTATTATATGTTAATTCATAATATATATATATATATATATATATATATATATTGTATTTGAGTTTTAGACTAATTGGACAAGTGTGAGGAACTCTACAACTGAACTACTCCTCATTACTATTTTTTTACAATTAAAATTTTATGCGTTTCTAGTCCTTCAACAAAATTAATATGTCAAGCTTTTCTTCTTAGGTTTTTAATTAAAAAAATGATATGTGAAAATTTTACTATGCTACTGACACTTTATTGTTATTCTTAATTTAGTCCCTTATTTGCTTTTATTTTAAATTTAGTTCTTCACTTATCAATTCATTCTCAATGTGGTCTCTCTTATTTAATTAGACTAAAAAACTAAATGCGTTAAGTTTAAGATTAGTAAAGAACTAAATTGAGAAGAGGGATTGAAATAGTATTTTATTCAATGTAAAATAATTTCTATTATTAATTTCAATATTTGCGTGCCATGAATTATCACATAATTATACTTCACATGTTAAATATCTTACACAAATAAAACCCAAATAAGTAAACCAAAATTATCATAACCAATTTGATTCAAATAAACAAAATAATGATTGATATGAATCACAATTGAATTGGGTAAATTTCACTTGACGAATTTTGAACAACTCAACCCACAAGTTATACGATGAAATGCCCCTAAGATTAATTGTTGCCTATTTGAGTTGCCTAACAGGGTAGGATTTTTAGAAGAATTAATCCATGATTAATCAATTATTCTATTGAATTTAACGCACCATAGAATTAGTTTTACTTAATTGATTGTATCGCTTAGGGAATGATAATATCTAAGTGGACTTCAACCTAACTGATTGGCTATGGCACTTGATGAGAGCTATGGTTGATGATTCAGTTATTGTTCTTAATGTATTTTATGGTTGAAGGACTAGATTTTAACAGCTTATATTTGAGAGAGAAAAAAAAGGAAGTTTGGGCTTTTTTTATAAACTATATATCCACGTCCTCTTTCCAATCATATTTAAAGCCGAAAATTAAAAGTGGTCTTTTACATAAAATCTCAGTGACTCACATATCCGAACAAAGGAAGTAAGGAACATAACATTTAACACGTGTTCCTTAATCATTTTTTGACCTGTGAAAATATGCATGATTTGGAAAAATTACACACACACAGTGGCAGAGCGTGTTAGGGGGGTGAAATTTTTTTATATTTTATTTTAATATTATTTTTAAAATTTAAAGTTTTTTAACTTTTGAATTAAATTACAATATCATCATTTTGTCTTTCTTAAATTTAAAAGTAAGTTTAAATTTAAATAAGTATTGTAGTAAATGTTATTTCTATATTAATGTTAGCTTCATACCTAAATACCCATGAATACATTTCAATTTACCTGCTTACGCGAAAAGAAAATATTATTATTTAATAGCATCATGACAATTAAATAAATAATTCCAAAGTACAAGTTGAAGGGAAAAAAATATTTGTTGAAGTATAAAAATATATAATTGTCAATTTACAAGAAAAAAAATATATTTATACAGCCTTATAAATATTATTTTACCTAACAACATTTTAAGAACTTTATAGTATTTTTAAGGACAACTGTTCATGTACTACCTAAAATAACATTGACATTTGAACTTAATTTTTTCCTACTCACTTATCATAAGATTATTATTTACATAAGAATATTAAAAGTATGCATATATTAGATAGAAATTATATACATCATACATGTGTAGGTCTAATAGGTTGAAATTAAAATATCAATTAATTAGAAATAATATGACTCAATCATATAAGAATTGTGTATAATTCTAGTGGATTCAAAATTATAAAATATGTGGAGGTATAAAATTATAACTTAATTCCCAATACATCAAATTTAAAAAATTGGGTGAGGGCCATGTGCCTCCACTCAAGATAATGAGGCTCCGCCCTTCACACACACACACACACACACATATATATATATATATATGTATGTATGTATTATATTATATTAGAACATTGCAAAAGCTAGGAAAAAACCCAAACTGTTAGAAAAAGTACTCGTATGTGAAATTAAATTCCTTTTACATGGAGTTTAGATTAAATTATTCTAAATTAGGGCATATGGTAGCATTAAGTGTTATATTACTCATTAATTTATGTAAAGGTTGAAAAGAGAATGGAATAGTATATATAATATTTTGGAGGAAATTTGTAGCTATCAGTTGACAAAGACTCAACAATAAACAAATTTTTTTTTTGAATCACAGTTTTTTTTATGCATGTTCTAATTTCAATATACCGACAAAGAATGCCAACGATCCCTTTGAAAAGCAAAGGGACTAAATATATCAACTTTAATATTAGTGAAGATTAGGAAATAACTACAACCCACAAAATCCTAATTTATAAAAGAAGAGTTGTATGCATAAAAGAGAGAGATGCACCAAAATTATGGCTTTACAAATAGTTGAAGAGTTTTAAATAATCTTAAAACCCTTCAGCCATATTTTATATAATAAAATATGTTTTAATAGTTTCAATAAAATAAACACATTAATAAGACTCGTTTACATTGGCCCAGTTCATTTCTCTTAATCATCAACTCTCAACTAGTGATATGATGAAATAATCACTAATTAACCTAAGCTGTATATTAAAGTCTTTACCAAATGATTTAGTAAATAATCCAATTCATCATTGATTACCTACAATCAACATGAACTCAATCAATTCTTGGTTTAAACTAATAATATTAATTGTCTAATTAGTAAGTATAAGAAATTGACTTAATAATAGAATTAATGCAATCCACATAATATTTAAAAAGTATTCTAACATTATATATATATATATATATATATAACATCAATTTGCATTTATAATCTTAAATTTTTCTTTTAACAAATTATTTTAATATTTTTTAGTTATAAAAAACTAAATTAATACTTGAACCAAAAATAATACTCTAAACCCAAAGTTTGGCACAACGAAAGCAGAAAATGAAAGCTGCATTGGGAAAGAAGATTCCTTGCATTTGGGAATCCCAAATGCAGGGGAGATTGAAGAAATCTGAACCAGTAGATAAAAATTTAATAGTTCAGATTTTATAAAGTTAATAGACACTATTTAAAATTTGTTCAAATTTAAATCATTGAACAAAAATTTAATAGCCTAGATTTCAAATGCAAATAGTACAAATACACAGATAATCCAAATCCGATGCACTGATAGAGAGCATGTGGAGAACATGTGAATGAGCCATACAAATCCATAGCAACATGTAGTTATTGGCCATTGGTATTTGGTAAACCTTTCCTGTGGTTCCAAATTGTGGGACATTAATTAATTATCAGTGTCCTATTTGCCTGGTCACATGCTATGTTTCATCAATTTATTGAAACCCAAGAGAGGGCGTGGGGCATCATGTGCCGTACAATTACATTAATTATGGGTCTTCCTAACAATTATTTATACACCGTACACATCAAAATCTACCATTCTTGTTCTTCGTTTGGACGTTTTCATGCCAAACAAACTTCAAAACTCACTTAGTAATTAATTTGATCAATATATATAAAATTAATTTTAGACATTTAACTTGGATTGTTGAACTAAAGCCAGCTTATTTTTATTTTGATTGCACTTTAAGTTTGACAAATTTAGTCGCACAAATTAATTATCTTGAGAGATCATACTTGCAAGATGTACCCTTTTATCACTTTGCTTGCATCATGTTTAATGAAACCAGAAAATGCTTATTATATGATTTCACTATTTCTTGCTACGTGAGTAAAACTTTATTTTGATTTTTTATAGATATGGAATTTATAAATTTAATGTCTCATAAATTTAATTTTTTAATTTAATCTCTTGCAGATGAAGTATTTCTTAATTTTATTGTCTATAGAATTTTTTAAATTTAATCTCTTAATTATAAATAAAATTGTTGTTAATAATGTCTTTTATATTTTTATAATTAATGTATTTTTAAGCTTTTGACTGTATATGCTCATTGGGCTTATACATGAATCTTCAATCAAGTTACCAACCACTAAAATAATTTAATTTACTTAGAATTCTAACAAATTTTCTCTCGTACACAATGAGAAGTTTTAAATTGATCAAGTAGGTATTGACAGTAGAGTTTTCATGCATATATTCATGAAATATTCATTGTATGTAAATTCAATAATTAATTTGTTTGCAACAATTTTTTATGCGTGAATCAATGTTTTACTCTTTAAAACTTAATTATTATCATTGTAAACAAAGAAGAGCGGATGGATCGAGAGAAAATGGAAAAAAGATGAGAGTTAGAAGTTGATAATAAACAATGCCAGAGTTTAATACAGATTTCATCAGAGTCATCCTTCCCATTTGTAAGAGTAGATTTGCCTTGTATGATTGCAATTTTTGCTTATTCGTCTCCACCATATTGCTTTTGTTTTCTCCAACATCAACCCATGTTTTCAGATATTTTCCCAATCTGTTGGCATATTTGACACCAATGATTCCATATAAGAATTTTATGCACCGACGCAGTGTGTTTGGACTAGACTTGATCATTGAGATAGGATTTTGAAAAGTGCATCAGAATTGAGGTTAAAAAAAATTTGGAGTCTGTTTGTTAATCAAGTTTCTTTATTTGAGTTTTTATCAATATATTGTTGGGCAAGGCTTTTGAAAATCAAGCATGAATTTGGGGTAAATAAAAACTCGAACTCGTTTTTAATTGAGTTTCTTTTAACTTTTATCTATATTTTTCAAGTCAGACTTATCAAGTCAAATGGATATTTTTAATGATATGATAAGGTATATTTGTTATTTAGAACTTAAGATAAATAACATACTTAATTGTTATTATTATTTGTAAGATTATATATAAAAAAATTATAAATAT
This sequence comes from Delonix regia, assembly GCA_037074485.1. Lineage (NCBI taxonomy): Eukaryota > Viridiplantae > Streptophyta > Magnoliopsida > Fabales > Fabaceae > Delonix > Delonix regia. The sequence continues at coordinate 33,193,184 of CM073452.1, read as the reverse complement.
AAATGAGTTGTTGTATATGATATAACTGTTTTAGATAAATGGTATTAGTTTTATTTTCTTGTCAAAATATCACGTTACAGTAAGTTTTTATTTAAATAATAAATTTTTTATTAAAAATATTGATTGAAGCTTTTTAAGCTCGGGCCAGGCCAATAAATCTGGCCTGAAAAAAGTATGGTTAAAAAAAAAGCTTCAATTAGTGAATAATATTTTTTACTGTAGCAAAGAGATAAAAAAAAAACCTTAAAAACAGTCTAAACTAGACTTGTTTTATAAAATAGATTTTTTAATTAAATTCTTTTAAACTTTATTTTTTGGGTCAAATTTATCATATTGGAGGATTATGATTAAGCCTAATTTGCACTAAACATCGTTGAGAATTTCTACCTGAGATGATGTGCGTCACTTTGCCAGATTCCTTACTTTCTTCGAAAGAGAGAATGGTACTCATAAGACAAGCTACAAGAATTATTTTACACTGTATTTATTTATTTTTCCTTTAATATCATAAATTTGTAAATTGGCTTTTTGCCCTAGTTTCTTAATCTTATGTTGTGTGTCGTTATGTAGATGACTTTGAACAGCTTCAATATCAGAAAAATTAGTTTTGATTTAGTTTGGACAGTTCTAGCTATCATAAATTGTCATGCCAATGGCCCTGATGAAGCAACCAATCCTAAAGTGATTTTTTAAGAAAATTTGTTAATTAAACTCAAGCAAAAACAAATACATTAATATAAAACTATATTTTGATTTAAAATATTAAATTTATTAAAATTTTTATAATTATATATCATTCTTTTAGTTTAGTTTATTCAATACGAGACTTATAAAATATAAATAATATGCATATATTTTAAAACTAGAAATTCAAGAGAAGAAAAGGAGGGATGTTTATGTATCGCATTTTGTAATTGTAATTAACCTGCTTCGTTTTATTAATTAAATTTTCCTATAATTATCGCAATTATGCTACAAATTTTAGTACCTCACAGTCACAATCAATTATCTTGGAAAAAGCTAAAAAAAAAAAATGGAGGGGTGGGGTTGAGTAAATGAGAGCCACAAAAATGCAAAGTGAAAAGGAAATCCTAGCCTAATTAATGTCTGAACAATCTGAAATGAATAAGCATGTGCCTTGCATGGACATGGAATAAAATTGTCTGAGCACAATTACTATAACTTCGTTCATTATTGAAAAAATAAAATCATGTAGTATAGAAAATTAAAAAAAAATACAAAAAGAAAAATATGCTAGCAATTATCTAAATATACAAGTGATGATTGAAAATATTGCAAGGAAAAAAAAAAAAGAAGAAGAAAAAGACTATAATGAGCCAAAGACCTCTCTATAATGGTAAGAAAGGAAGAGAAGGAAAAAGAGACAAGTGGACACTGAGACAAGATCAAAGACAATAATAGCACAAAATGACAATAACGACAAGGAAGACTAAAGACCAACAAGCATGCAAGATGGACAAGCAAGGATAAGGAAGAATCTATCAAAATATCTAAAACAGTAAAAAAAGGAATACCCTATCTATAAAAAGAGTTTGTAATTACACATAAGGGCATTGAGCATTTGAGTTTTTTGTGAGCCATCAAGTGTTTAGCCTTCTTAACTTTGATGGTTTCTAGTCCATGTAAATCTATGTATCCAAATATTTCAAGGCATAAAATCTATTGTTCATATATATTCTTGAGATTAGAAGATTAGAAGAAGCACAATAAGGTATGGATTTCTAAACCTCTAATAGAGGAATTAAGAGGATTATTTTATGAAATTATAATCAAATAAGTAGGATCCTATAATTTGATTACCGACATATCATTAATTACTTTAATATTAGAATAAATTATGGAATAAGTACACCTCCTTTAAGAAATGAAAAAAGGTTATGCTAAACTAAACGACAGGAAGAAGGTCTGCGTATTTAAAACACAAGAAAAGACTTTTGCCTGAAAGAAAGCAGAGTTCCTTCTGTGACCTATTTTAATTTTGGTCAAAAAATTATTTTATAATTTAGACCAATATTTTTGTAAGTAATGACAATCCTTATATAAGTTGAAAACCCAAAATTACTGAACTACTGGTCCAAAAAGATCTGTTATAGATCTATATTCTTGGTATAACAAACCCACATACAAAAATTCATCAGCTATCAAGATTATGGTATCAGAGCTGATTTGATTATAATGTAGGAAAATTATGAACCTTAAATCCACTATGTTAAATTATCCAAGTTCAAGTTTTTGTGTGTGTAGATAATTTTGATTTGTTTATTTTGTAAATGGATGATATCAGTAGAGTAGAACCTCGAATGTCCTATATAGATGAAAGTAAGCTACCAAAAAGTTTATATATATACATGCATATATATATATATATATATGTGTGTGTATGTATGTAAATATATATACGTGTGTGTAGTGTGATTTTCCTCAAACTGTAAAGCGTTACATCTTACTTTTACTAATCACATAGTTAATAGGAAAGCTTAATTAATAGCTTGTAAGAGGTATTTAATTAGAGTTGTGAAACCTTTACATGCGTATCTCCAAAAATCGAGAGAGTAAAAATTTTGGAAAACATGACAATAAACTATGAGAAAAGCACCCTTTTGAAAATTGTTGAATCATGATCAATATAACAAACTCTCCAAATATGTCGCCCTCTCAAGAATTTAGGTTTTTCTACTAACATCCTATAATAAATTTATTAAATAACTGATATTTTTTCATTCACTCAAATACTTAAAATTTTATTTCTTTTAAAAAAATACATCATATGCGTCAGAGTTACATAAAATATTTTGTCTTATTATACCAATCAAACTTTAAAACAAAATAAGCCTCCAATTCCCACAATCTACACGGAGGGGTAGGGACCCTCCTACCCCTCCCCTCCCCTATTTTTTAATCATATTCTTAAATTTTATATTAAAATAATATTATTAAATATAAATATTAATATTAAATTGTATCACATTTTCAAAAACTTCAATGCATTATTAATTATGAAGTAAAATAACAAAATATGAATCAAAAAATTAAAAAATTAGTCAATTTGTTTATATTAAAACACCATCTTAATAGCAAGAAAGAACATAAATTTAGTCTTTCCTCATTTGGCAGTAGAATTGTCAAAGTGGGTCAACCCAACTCACTCAAGCTGACCCACCCGAGTTGGTAGGTTAAATAAGCCAACCCGTTTAACCCACCATAAGATAGTGGGTTGAAAATCTTAACCCACCCCACCTGATGGATTAAGTGAGTTGACCTGTTTAACTTTACAAAATATTTTAATAAAATCAAAAATTATAAAAATTCAAATGTTACTTTCTTTAAGCATACATCTTGTTTAATCAATCAATTTCTATATTAGTATAAATAAACAAAAAAATTAACTAAATAAAAAGCAAGTTTCAACGGATTAAAACAAGTAGAGTAATATAATAATTTAATGATTCATTAATAATAAGAATATAATTATGAGTAGAATATTTAAATCTGGAAAATTACAAAATAATAGAGATAATAGAACACATACATTATGATTAATTTTTTCAAATAAGAAAGTGTAGTGGGTTGGGGCACTGAACTGTATAAGTGAAAAATTTTTTTAAAAAAACTTGGATAACTTGTTTAACCTGCGAGCTGTCTTGTTTAACTCACGGGTTAAATGAGTCGAGTTGATAGAAATATACTAAACCAGTTCTCAAATGAACCCCTCAACCCAATTCACCTCTTAGGTGAGTTAAACGGGCTTGACCCAGTAGGTTAAACTCATTTTGACGGCTCTATTTGGCAGTCACACAATTTGTGATTTGGAACATGAATCTTAATCTTTAGCTCTTAAAAGTGATTTAATCAAACTGAGAAGTCATAAGATCATTAATTAGTGACTGAAAAAATTATTCATTGTCAAAATATTGATTAATTAGTGTTTTGATAACCCAACCTGTTGAGAAGATGATGTCTTTGTAGTCTTCCAGTTTTTAGCCTCTTATATCATTCGCTATGTTCATGAATGCGAATATTCATTAAGTTTAATTAAATGCTTTTTTTCATAGTGCTTTTCTTTCTTGTAGAAGCGTTATTTATAAATGCAATCATTTTTTGGGGTTAAATTAAAAAATAATAAAAAGTCAATTAAATAATTTCTCATAGTGTGTCTTTCATTCGTAAGTTACAGATGCTAAAAAACGTGCTTTATTCCTTTGTTCGTTTAAAATACAAATATTATTTTGATTATCTGATTTATATTATATTATTTTTACCTTTAAGTAATTATGCATTGAAGATTTTTTTAAGAAAATGTGATACAATTTAAAATTTATAAATATATGTTAATATTTTTATTCAAAAAATTATTTTAATATAAATGTAATATTATTTTTTAACTTGGTAAAAATATTTTAACTTGTTTATAATATTATTACTATAGAAATTACTATTTTTTTGCCAACAAAATTACTATTATTTTAAAGTCTAGTTATTTTGAATTTCTAAATTAGTGAGTATCACAAGGGCAAAGCTTGCTCCTTGTTTTCTTTTAATAGATTTTAAACTCAATCTTTGCAGAATTAATTATAATTAAAAGTTTAATTATTTAAGCATATTTTCTTAATCTCCTATCGCCTACTAGCTGGATATGTCCAAAGTGCATCCAAGGCTTACGGAACTATTGTTAGCTATTAATGTTCATTATTAGTAAGAAGGAAAACAACGGAGGTGAGTACGCGTATACAGGGATGAGGATATTGTTGTGGGAGGGCTTCTTTCGTCCTTCAAGTCCATGCTCCAAGGTAACTCGTCCAAGAATCTGTCATATATACAGTAGACTCCCTTTAATGTTAGATTTTCAGGTGAAAAATCTCCTTTGATTAAATATAATGACTCTTTATCTTTTTTATATATGTATTAAGAATTCTTTAAAGTGCACATATTTTTTGAAATTAACAAGAAAAATAATAAAATAATTAATAAATGAATTAATTATTTGCTTCTTAAATCAAAACTTTTTTGAAGTATGAGAATTAAGTAATTAATCAATGAATTAACCATCTTATTAATTTGGAATTCTTTAAAATGAATGAAAAAAATTAATGAATCAATTAACTACCTCTTAAATTAGGAATTTTTTGAATTTCGAACATTTTTTATAGTGAATGAAAATAATAATAAATTAATTAATTAATTGCCTCTTAAATTTCTTAATAAATGACTATAAATATAGTTGACATGATTCAAAATTAAACTAAAATAAAAACAATATATGATTTATTGAATAATTTTTACCATCTATTATCATATATTATTCAAAATCAAAAGTATAGTAGAATTTCATTAATATGAGATTCTAAAATTCTTCAAAAAAATATCAATTAAAGTTGTTTCATATGATAAAAAAGATCTCTTATGACATTGCTCTTACAATGAGTTTGTTATCATTACTTTTTTCTCACTATAAATACCATTGATTCAAAACATATTAATATATAATAAAATATATTAATTTTCTTTAAGACCCGCACAACACGGGAATATAAACTAATTTTACTATTAGTTAAATGAGGAGAGAGAAAGAGATGCAGCAAAAGTACATATGAGAGAGAAGAAGCATTAAAAGTCATAATGGGATGAGGAGCATTATCAACTTTAACCCCTTGCATTTATATATAGAATATGGATAGAAACAGATTATTGTTCTGGGCCTACAACCATTGGATCACTCGGAGAGTTCAAATGGTGCTATGTGGGAATGCATATATATGTCACTTGTGGTACGATCCATGTACGTATAATGGTTCGTATGAAGTTCATATATGTGAAGCCCATGCAGTCACCAAATTTGAATATTTGTATACATGTCAACATGTCTGGGTTCCCTGGTATATAACACTCTTTACTAATCTCTAAACTTTAAATCCTAATATCTAGATGAGGATCAACACGAAGACCACATGTAGGTAGGATTTGCTTCAAGGAAATAAAATGAGACATCGTGAAGTTAGTAATTGATACGTATGACAAGAACGTTGGGCCTGTGGAAGATGCTGGACTGGATAGGTATTGCAATTGGGCCAACATAACAGCATGAGTACATTAAGCCCACTATGGAATCTGATGTGCAACGAGAGGCCCATCAGGGTAGTGAAGTGTATTTTATTGCTTTCATGATCATCTGAAATTTCCCTGAATGTGGGATGAATAAAATTCAATAATGAAGTGCATTATTCAGTTAATTAGATACACTGTTGAGTGGTTGTGATTAGTGTGGCTGGCATATCAGTAATACTTTATTGCATCAATTATTTTTTAATTATGCATATAACAATATTTATTTATTTATTTCATTAAACTATTATTTTATATATACAATCATATGATTCACTTAAAGTTAACAATTTAGACTCAAGATTAATTGTGTTGGATTAATAATCTAACTTCCTAAACAAGGTTCTGATGGTAATTAGCGATGGCGTATAAATCTCAGTTTTACTAGACGCCAAAAAAAAAAAATTCCTTCACTTTTAACTTATGCGTTAGCAACTGTTCAAGCCTAGATTATAAAATTTTGGGCCAACTATTTGGGCCTCATGAGTCATGATGGGCCTTACTCATTTTGATAATAACTCGGATTATACAGCCATCTTAGGCTAATTACCAAATATTGAGAAAAATGTAAGTTTGGTCATTCAGTTTGATTAATATATCAATTTGATGATCTAAAGATGAAAAGTGTCAATATAATTTTTTAAAGATGAAAAAGTGGATTAATTGATCCCTTTAGAGGATCAAATTAATTTTTGAAGAATCTTTATTTTTAAAAATTTTTGTTTTTAGTAATTAATTTAATATTTTCTATTTTCTAGGAACTAAATTAATTTTAAAATTAAAAATAAATGATCAAAAAAAATTTTTTTTTTTCAATTTGCAGTCGTTGAACATTACGTTTGATAAAGTGTGAAAATACATAGTGTCTTCCTTGTCATATTGGTTGCTTTGGGATATCTATACAATTCCCTTCATGTTTTGACGGAAACATGAGGGTCATATTTAATTATGATAAGTTGTTGAATAAAAATTTAATAATTTAAATTTTTATTAATAAATATAATTGCATGCAGTATATTTTTATTTATAAATATAAAATATTGAATTTTATCAAATAGTAAAAAAATTAAAAATACTTGACCTCATGTTCCTACTTAATAATGAGGGGATGGGGATTGGATATCCCTCTCATCCTGAAGGAAGCCTAGAAGGAAAATGGAGTAGTGCAAGATATATTAACTATCACATTTAGTCATAGGTTATATTTGCTGTTTGTGAATTTAAACCATTTATGGTTGAGATTAATTACTACAAACTCAGTGGTCAAATTACTTATCATATTCGTCCATGATGATGGACATATGCATGAAACAAAAAACTGTGTATGATAATCCACGTACGTCCATTATACACAATTGAAAATTACATACACACTCACATATATATATATATATATATGCAATGTAATCAAACTCGGGAGTTGATTCGCCGAGTTTGCGTTTTTAGATAAGAATTGCGAATCAACTCGGTCTCTGACTTGGAACTAACTCAGACTCATTTGGACTTGGTGATTAACTCGGTCAAACTCAGTTAACTTAGTGCTTAACTCGTCCAAACTCAGACGATTTGACTCAGTAGCATTGTTTTTTTTAAAAAAAAAGGAACAGCTTCTAGGACTCAAACCAGTGACATCCAGGCAGTATAATTGCACATCTCCACTGAGCCAACGTTGCCATTCAGTATATATGTGTGTTGTATTATATATATATTGGCACTTTATTTTCTTAGTTTAAAAAAACATCTCCTTATACTTAAATTCAAACACTTAGAATAAGTTCATCACCTATTACCACATAACCAATAAAAATTTTATGTTCATCATTTGTAATGCATTATATATATTTATTATTGAGTTTGTTTATAGAAATTTTATTTTGAATTTTTTGTTAGACATGACTTGAAAAGTTATCTATTATTATCTTTTGACCTATTTTGATAAAGTAATCTTTAATAATTATATTTATTACTCTATAAATCATTTTAATTCAAATTTAAAATTACTACTATTTGATTATTAGTAGTTATTATATTTAGACTTAAATATATAAAATTTTAAAAAATATCTATATTTAATTATCACTTATTCAACTATAATCAAACTAATAAACTATTAATCATTGCATTCAGTAGTTTTAGTTATTAGTCTAAATTTAAAAATATTGATTTTAATTATGTAATTATATATTTTAATAATTATTTTTTAATTATAGGTAAACTCTTACGATTCTACGTTATGAGTTTATCTCTTCCAAACGATTTTACCTAAATTCACGAATTTGACAACCTTGTATATATGAGACAAGAATATTATATGTTTTTTAGGTCATCCCAAAAGTTCTAAACACTAATGAGTAAACACATAAACAGTCATTTCTCTACATAATCTATGGGCCTCGTACTATATATATATGTATGAGTGTATTGAAAAATTATTGACAGATAATAGTATATATATGTCACAACTAATGATAGTGTGTTAATTCAATTAAATTATGAGAAAGAAAAATGTCAATAAAGGTTTGCTACTATGTATGGGCCTTTCACCTTTTTTTCGTTATAATGATTTAATTGAACTAATATACTATCTCAACTGTCACAATAATATATTATTATTGGCTAATATTTTTTCATATATATCTCATAAGATGCATGTTCAATTGTTTTTCCGTGTGATAGTTTCCCAAGAGATCTTGATCGCTTTGAGGTAGGTGCATTAAGAAATACTTTGACATATATAGTAATTAATCTTGTCAACATAATTTGGTCATGGAGACATATAATTGAATTCAGCTAAGTTATGTTGACAAGATATATATATTTTTTAATTTTTCTAGTTATAGCCACGTTGCACATATCGTTAAATCTTTTATAATTGCTTGCAATCAAAGTCACGCTATGTAAGGTTTAAGTTGACTTCAAAAAAGTCGTCCAACAAAAGATGAGGAATTTTACGCATTTAAAAAATCACTTTAATTTGTTGAAACGACCTAATTAAAAATTTTACAATTAAAATGTAGCTATCAAGTAAATTTATATGCCAAATAAATAATCAGTTTGTATCGATTTTGAACGATATATTCGTGATTAAATTACCATATTTTCATATATAAATTACATTATGGGTACCATTATTCAGTACTTATTATAACAATGAGTTTTGTCTTAGAATTAACAATAATTTATCGGTTTTTAGAGATATTTCTTGCAAAAAATAAATAAGAACACTTGTGACATTAGTCTTTTAAGTAAATCAAACAAACCATTTTTTATATTAGAATAAATTACACTCGATACTTCTCTTGTCTTGAAAGTTACTCATGATTTTCCTAACATTTTGATATATTTTACATAAAATTTTCCTCAAATTTCTTTTATATCAGGGAAATTAACTTTTTGCACACTATAAATTGTTTTTATTTATATTATAATAATAAAGACCGTTAACCTAATGTTAAGATGTAACATGAAATTATTTTATTCTTAATATAATAGTTAAAACATTAACTAATTTTAATTTTTAGAAGTATATATTGTATAAAGAAGTTAAATTTATTGATAATAAGTACATAAAAAGGGGAATCGAATATTTTTAAAGATGAAGTGTATTAAGCATAATTTAATCAAATTTTAAAATAACTTAGTATAATTTAATCATATTAATTATCACACAAAGTGGGGCATTATGATCTTGGAATTTTAGAGTTTATATATGTAACAAATTTCAAACCGAAGGTAACGATGAAATATAGACCAAGAAATTTTTTTTTGACTAATATGAAAAGGACGAATAGAACTTAAGATGGGACATCCTTTCATTTCATCAGCTACCGAAAAAGAAAATTAACTAACGTCCAAGTTTACACCTCATATATATATATATATATATATATATGTATTAATCTTTTGAATTTATGTTATAAATTCATAATACCAGTTTATTTCTATTAAATTTGTCAGTTTGTCTAAATTTGTAGTTTGGCAACTTTGATTGTAGTCCCATTCGAGTATAACTTCTGCTTAAATGGATCTTACTCACTTTGTATCTTTCTTTAAAATTGGTAGGAAATTAATTTATAAAGGAAAAAAATATATTCAGACAGTGACACAAAAATGAGTAGGACTCACTTGAGCATATGTCATACTTGATTTAGATTTAGTACATTTAGGAAAAAATTTATAAATCTAACAATTTAGGTTGAAAAAAAAGTGTGATCTCACAATTTAAATTGATCTTAATAATTACATGCTCTCTCCAAAATTTAATCTAATAGCTCAATGAAAGAACTACACAATCCAACGATGCATCAACTATAACTAATTCAAATTATGTCATACTAGATAATGTGACACCCCCCATCCTCCCACACATATATATGTGAGACCCCCCTTCCCAACACACACAATCCCGCCGCCACCACCCCCCCCCCCCCCCCCCCCCCCCCCCCGCAACACACACACACATATATGTGAGACCCCCCCAACATACACACGCGCGGCCAGTGGTCAAACATATATATATATATGTATGTATAACAACTCCTTATTAGGTTTAAGGGCTTTGGATATTTCCTCGCTTCTTCCTTTGCTTTTATGGTCTTGGTATAATACACACACACACACACACACACACATATATATGTATAACTACTCCTTATATGTGCCCAGTGGTCAAATGAGAAGAAACAGGAAGGTTTGGATATTTCCACACTTCTTCCTTTGCCTTTCTGGTCTTGGTATAATATTTGCTTATCAGCATATGCATCATCAATTTAATTCTAAATTTAAAATTCTCACGTGATGAATTTTGACTATGAGGGACTGTGACAATTCAAATTTAAGTTAAAGTTGAACACTAAAGATTGTAATATATGATGTGAAAAAATTTTCGTTGGGGCAATCCTTTAATACTGAAACTGTTTCCTCTAAATGAGAAAATTTTATTTTAGTTAACTTCTAGCCCCTATTAATTGGTAAATTTTTTGTTTGATCTTTCATTAATATTTTCATTCTAATTTAGTCTGTTAATAATTAAAATACTTTTATAATAAACTAGGTTCAGACTTTATTGCTTGCTTTAATTTCTTGTAATGCATAAATCATAGGAAATTTATGTGCAACAGAATCAAACACATGATTCGAAATCATCCCCAATTCCTTATGGAATATATATGCATGATCATCCTCAAGGAGGATCTATCAAGGCGATCCTATCTCTCCTTATCTCTTTGTCCTCTGTATTAAGGGACTCTTTCAATCCATCTTGTTAGTTGTTGAGCAAAATTGATGGGACCCCATTACTTTGAATAGAAGGGGGCCTACCCTTTCTCACCATTTCTTTGTTGATGATCTTATTCTGTTTAGTATAGCCTCTCTTCAACAAGCACACGTTATTAATTCAAAATCTAGTATTTATTTCTTTGCTAATGTCCTTCGGGATAATAGACATGAGATTAGCCAAGTTTTGGACATGAATACAACTGATAATCTGGGTAAGTATTTGGGTGTTCCCCTATTTTATAATAAATGTTCCTACAGAGATTTCTAATATCTTATTGATAGAATGATGAATCATTTGAATGGCTAAAAAGTTAATACTCTTTTGCTCGCTAGGAAAATCACTTTAGCTCAATCAACCCTTACTTCCATACCCACTTATATGATGCAAGCTACAAAAATCCCTCTTCTGGTGTATGATCATATGGACAAAATTTGTAAAGATTTTATTTGGAATGATTCTACTAATAAGATAAAGATTCATTTGATTAATTAGGATAACATTTGCAAACCCAAGAAGCTTGGCATCTTTGGGTTCCAAAAAGCTTAGGATTTTAATCAAACTTTTATTATGAAGCAAGCTTGGAACCTTATTCACAAGAGAGATGATTTATAGGTAAAGGTGGTTTGTAGCAAATATAGTTGTTTTGATGCTATTATTTAGATTATTTGCCAGTGCAGTGTTGTTTCTAACTTCTGGCATGGTATTGTTCAAATTTGGGTGCCCTTTTATCATAATCTTATTTAGCATCTTGGGAATGGTAATTTGATCCATTTTTGGATTGATCATTGGGTGCCGGGGGTTCATAGTCTTGAAGATTTTGCTACCATTGATGTTAATGATAGTATTTGGGATTAGCTAATGACTGATTATGTCATTGAAAATGGGGACTGGAATATCCTTAAGCTTCAACAAGTCCTTCTTGTTAATTGTGGACATCATCATTCCTCTAAGAGTCTCCCCCTCGTTTAAGAATATTGACTCTGTGGCCTGGCATTCGAATATTACTGGTATGTTTACTTGTAAATCTGCTTTTGGTTATTGTTTTGGTACTAATTGGAATTTTTAGTTTGATCTTTTTGGTAAGATTTGGAAACTAGGTGTTCCTTAGCGTATCAGAGCCTTCATATGGCTTATTGCTAATGAAGCTCTTCTCACAAATAATGCCCATTATCATTTATCTTTAATTGCTTTTCCTATTTGTTCGCTATGTGGTTTTGAAGATGAAATAGTGCTCCACATTATTCACGATTACATTATCACTAGTTTAGTGTGGAAAAGCATTGTGCCTAGCTCTCTTCATTTGGGTTTCTTCCAAGGAGACCTCATCTACTAGCTGGACATAAATCTTAATAAGAGAGCTCCTTTCTTTAATGGGGTGAATTGGCTTTATGCTTTTTTGTCTATTTGTGCTGAAATTTAGTACAAGAGAAATATAAAAATCTTTGAAGGAATTAATATTGAGTCCACCAATTTCCTGAGATATTTGGCTGTTTTGGTTCTGGATTATCATTGTCCCTTTTCTCTTCTCCAAATTACTAAAAGGACCATCTATGATTTTTCTACTCAGCATATTTATTAGACTCTTCCTCCTGATCACGTCATTAAGCTGAATACTGATGGTTTTGTTTCTGATCAAGGTTTCACATCTTATGGTGGTCCGCTAAGGGACAACAAGGGTAATTTTATTAAGGGTTTTAGTGTAAGCTTTCTAACTACACGATCACTAATGTTGAACATTGAGATTTGCTTTATAGGCTCAAAAATTGTTTCAAAGCTGGGTTTAGGTCAATTATTGTGGAACTTGATTTCTTGATCGTGGTTAAGATGGTTCAAAATCTGCATCAGATTTTGCATGAAAGTTTTCATCTGGTTAGTGCTATTAGGCATTGGCTAAATTTGGATTGGCTTGTCCAAATTTCTCACATGTTTCGTGAAGCAAAGTTTGCTGCTGATACATTTGCTAAGCATGGTCATAATTAAGTTCCTTGCTTCAAATTTTTCGTTACTATTCCTAGTTTCATCTCCCTAGTTGTTGCTGTTGACTTGCAGGGTGTTTGTCACCCTAGACTCGTTCCTTGTTAGTACTTTTTGTTCTTGGTGTTTTGCCCCATTGTTTATTTAAAAAAAAAATCTTCAACAAGATATGTCTTTTCACTCTTCTATCCACTTGCTTATTTATTTCATAAACAACCAACTGTTTTTCTCCACGTAGAGCCACTCAAACCATATGTTGGACACAGTGGTACTCAAGCATTTGATTCTACAACAAATAATTGACTTTTTTGAAACCGACCAAAGCTCACCCAATAATTTTCAACGCAAAATCAATCACCTATTATTATTTTTAGTTACAACTTTAGATTCTTAGATAAAATTTTAATGACCTAAATTTTTATTAATAATTACATGCAGTCATATGAATTATATTATTGCATGTCGCTATATTTATTGTCCATAAATCTAAGTTATTGGTATTTTCGTCTAAAAATTTAAAATTATTATTACAAAATCTGTTGCAGATTTGAATTCTTGACTATAGTATGAATTGAGAAGGGAATCAATGTAATTTAGTGGAAAGTTTTATTTTAAATCTTAATGTATATTGTGAAATTTTATTTTGGTCTCTCTCTCTCTATATATATATAAGTTAATTACTAAAACACTTATAATATTGATCTTTATCTTTATTCAAAATTTAATGACAAATCTTATATTCTATTAATTTCGATGTTATTTGTTTTCCACACGGCAAGATGCCACAACAATATTAATTTATTAATCAACCTTTCTTATAAACTATGATTTGTTCATGAATGTCCCTAGTTGCAAGCATGTCCCTCTCCATGTACAGGGAGATGCACAACTATAATGACATTACCTTTCCAATTTATTAATTTTAAATGTACAGAGAGCTGACACTTTTTAATCTTAACATCAAATTAAAGATATTGAGGGGGTTCCTTTTATGTGTATATAGAAGAGTTTGGGTTTTGGGTATCTGGTATTTTACTTATTATCAACCATGATTAATGTCAATCAGTTTTTACAAACTCAGTTTGACTTATTTTTAGCATACATACATATATATCTATATATATATATATATATATATATATATATGATTTTAAATATCAATTCAATTAATATATGCAGTTTTTCCACAACTATAAAGCCGTCAGACGCCTTGTTTACCGGATCACAGAATTTTCCTGGTTTCAGAGGGTAAAGGGATGATAGTAAGCAAGAAGTATTTGAGTTACGTAAATGTTACATATGTGTAAATCACATATACTTAGGAAAAAAAATTACAAAGAACAAAATAAATAAATAAATAACAAACTACCAAACAATTTAGGGCTGTACATGAGCTGGATTGGTCTAGTTTTTAAAAAGGTTAGAAAATTCTGCCCTGCATTGATGGCCCGGCAGGTTTAGAAACTTTGATAAATACATTTATAAATATATATATATATATATATATATATATATTTTCAATCACTGCAATTTTCATTTCTAAGTACAGTTTCAATCATACAGATTCTTTTTTATATATCAATCAATAATCCAATATCACTTGTGACAAAGCACTCGTGCAGATTCAATCATAAAATAAAATTACCCAAAAAAAACCTGATCAAGGGAGAGATCAGAGCATATATATATATATATATATATATATATATATATATTGAGCATTTCCATTTTCAATCAAGATATATGTGGCTGTGCTAACTGCTAAATCCTAGCCCTAAATCCTAACATTTACTAACAACTATACATAATTGTCATTTTGAAGAATAGAATAATACTTGCTTGCTATTGTACTCTTTATCATTCCATTTCATTTTGATTTATTATCTTATAAATTTCTAAATGCAGCCTAAGAAGCTGCTTCAACTTAATTATTAAAAAAGTAAACAAAGTTTGCATGAGAATTTACTTTAAAATTAAATTGCATTTAAAAAAAAACATTTATATATTTACTAAATTGTCATGATCTGAGCTGATAGGACATAACCGACACAAGGAACGAGGTATCTCTTATTCTCGTAAGCCTATTAGATATCTCAAAACAGCATAACTTTAACAAATACATGGATCCACATCTGATAAATATCAAGGCTAGTACCTCTGCATATAATTACAAAAAGAATCAGTTTAATCTGTGTAAAAAATTTCGACAGAGTCTAACCTAAATTATGGACCTCCCAAAAATTTCTACAACAAAGTAATATAACATACAATAGATTGGAGAGCTCCACTCTCCCACATATATTTACAACACAGCCCACAACCATGGAAATACATCAAGACATTTAGCCTGTATGCAAGGGAGCAACTAAGTTTAATTACAAAAATGTACCACAACAAGGCAAGCCTCAACAAAAATAGAGACACTATAATTCCAACTCCAGAGGTGGGTGTTTTGGATCGGCATTAGGATCTAAAAAATATTAAATAATAGGGTGAGTGGAAACTCAGTAAGCAGATAATTCTAATAATAAAAAGGGAGGGATAGACTGGCAATGGGAGAGTTTATCACCAAACTTTCTTTGTTTAAAATCGAATAATTTACAGAGATGATTCAACAATTCCAAAAGTAGAGGAAAAATTCATTTACTATCAAATAAGTTTAGACATAATTTTTAAGTCATGTTTTTAACTGAAACGAATTAACATTTAATAAGAATTTAAAATATTTAATTTAACAGAATACATTGGGAGTCTCCTACAGAACCATCATATATTTTGAATACAGAACTAGCCCATGGTTAGTATAATCAGATCAGAGCAATGATTTACAATCAGGCATAGGCTTAGAATAAGCATAATAATGGCCTTAAGCCTAAAGCAAAATACAGAGGTATGGGCATCATAACCAACCATATCAGAATACCAATTGCAGTGTACTACGACTAACATCTATTGCTGTTAGCTATAGGTTTCTGTTTTGGACACATTCCCAAAACTTTCATAGATATATAAACAGCCATATTTAGAAATCAGAATTTCAGAGTCTAACCACTTCAAAATTGTGTTTCAATAATTCATAATTCAAAAATGTAGAATTATTAAGTTCATGTGCCAACAAAATTCCTTGGTTTTAGAATATGAAATAAAATTTGTAAATTCAGAAGTCTATCCAAGGTTCTAGAGATGACATAAATTTATATTTGAAATTAGATAATTCAAACAAAATCTTGCATAATTATGATAATCTACTCACCTAGTCAAGGCACACAAAAATCACCCTCTTACCCTCTGGGATTAAAATGGACAGCTTAACACTAAAATATAACAATTAATAGATCTTAACTTTCCATATTAATTAAAATCTTAAGTAAATAATTTCTAAAAGAAATTCCCATAATAGCTTATCCAAACTAATGTGGGGAACTTATTTTCTCTGTATTTCCATTATTCCTCTTAATGATCCTAACTTCCACAATTCGTACATAATGGTATACAAATGCTTAAAGAGCACTTTAGGAACCCAATAATCCAAAAATTTAAAGCCTCATTTACATTGATGCTCAACATTGATATTTTTGCACTAAACATATTTCCAAGGCTTTGAAAATGCCATGAGGTTAATAAATTCATATAATACTTTTTGCAGTCCTTGAGTTGCATAACATTACCAACTGAGTCTAAAAATTATTCTGGTCGTTAACAAATTAATTATTGAACATTAATAATTACTTTCATTGCTCTCTTGTTCATAAAACTCCCTTCGACAACATTAAATTTTCATGTGATCTTGAAGAAAAATTCTCAAAATCACTTACCACCCAATTGGCAACTTTAACAACTAATACAATCCTTCTTGATGTCTAATAACATAGGAGGGTCAAAATTTCTTTGATTACTATTACTCTACACACCTCAATTCCCTACCAAGAAAGAGTGGTTTTTAATTTAGTGTTCTAAACATCAAATTGACACATGAGAATTGTTAAAACCTCACTTAGAATCAAAACCCTTAAACTTTTTCCTTAAAAAAACTTCAAATCATGCCTTAATTTCAAATTTTCAAGCCTCCATCACTATTCACGTCACTATTATGTTCTTCATCAAAACATTAAGGATTTCTAAATTCAAGCACTAATTCACAAAATTGGAAGCTCCAATGGGTAGTGAACAACACAAGAATCATTTCTAAATCAAAGCCCTCAGGCAAATCCATGAAATTTCACCTGAATTCGGCCAAATTTCAATTTCAATGTTACTATCCATCTGCGTCGGCCAGCCGAGAAGGAGCTCGATTTTAGACCAATTTTGACAAAAGGTTGAAATCCATGGAGAACAAGTCAAAATGATGTTTAACATGAAAACCCAATAAAAGAAAAAAGGATTAAATTCGGCCAAATCATGGCATTTTAGCTAAAAAAAAAAGACTTACCATCACCATTGCTTCGTCAAATTTTTGGACATTTTCTGGCCACCTCAAGTTGCCCAAGTTGCCAGTGAGATGTTGGGTTGCCGGTGTTAGAGCAAGTCAAGGAGAGGAAGCCGCAAAATTTTCGAAGAGGCGGAAGAGCTCTTAGACACTCAAGAAGAGAAGGAAAAAAATGGAGGAGAAGAAAATGTCTTAAGGCATTTTGGTAATTTCATTGTTGGGACACATGGCAGCCCAGCAAAAATCATACTTTGATGCAGGAGAGGGGATTCAAACTTAGGTTCCAATGCAAGTTTGGGTCAGGCTTAGCCACTTGAGCCAATCTGGAATTTATGAAATTAGTTACTTGGATTAATATAATAGCTCTCTTAAATCTCCCCTTTCTACAATTAATTTTATTGTTGTATTTATTTATTTCTTTATATATCTATTTATTATCTTCTCTTTTTCCCTACATCAATGTTTAGAAAAATTATCTCTCTAAGGTAAAAAATTTTAAATATCAAATTTTGGAATACTACATAAAGAGTGCCATGGCAGCTACACTGAAATTATTATTATTATAAAATTATTTTAAATATCAATATTTTAAAATACAATATTTTATTTTCTTAATTTCACACAATACTCTTGCGTCACTAATTATTTATTTAAATTAAAGCATATGCTGTGTTCCCAAGTAATCACATGTTTCTTACACATAATCACTTCTCATCTGGTACATCTATTATTGGGTTCTTTGAAAATAATTAATCATTTATTATATAATATCCATATACATAATTTTCTTGTGCGATAAAGTTTGCAACCCTTTTTTCTTAAAACCAATAATCAGAGATGATTTAGATAATTCACATATTGATTTTAATTTATTTAGTATACATGAATCAAAGCAATGATTATTATTTTGGTTCACTCATTTATGTTTAGATGTGCATGTGTAAGAAATTTAACATGTGAAGTATAACTAGGTGATTATTCCTAGTACATATTCAAATTAACATTAGGAATTATTTAAGGCTCAGTGAAATACTATTGTGATGATTTTTAATTTAATTTTTTCATAATTTTTATTATCAATTTATAAATTAATTATTAATTTGGCCTCTTACTAATATTAAAGTTATTATATTTAGTCCATTTGCTTTTGGCCAATAATTACATGTAGTCCGCCAGTCTAAATTATATAAGGACAACCATATTAAAAATGAACTGATAAGTAAGAGAATATATTAAAAATGAAAATACATAGAGGATTAAATTGAAAGCTGAATAATAAATGAAAAAATTAAATTAAAAATTAACTGATAAGGAGTGGCTAAAATAATATTTTAATCGAGCCATGATCCAAAAAAAAAATTGTTTATTGTTGAGTCTTGGTCAACTTATAGTTAGGAATTCCCTCCAAAATATTATATAAACTATTTTATTCGCTTTTGGACCTTTACGCAAATTAATGGATAATATATTTCACTCAATGCTACCATATGCGCTAATTTAGAATAATTTAATCCAAATTCCATGATAAAAGAATTTAATTTCACATACCAGTACTTTTTCTAACAGTATATAAAAGAGTTTGGGCTGTTTCCTAGCTTTTGCAGTGTTCTAAAAATATATGATTTTAATGTTTTTAAGAAAATAAATGGATGAGAGTGTGTATAGTTTTTCCAAAACTGTAACGGCATCATAATTAAGGAACACATGTTTAATGTTATGTACCATATCTTTATTTGGATATGAGTCACTACTTTTCTTTACTTTTTTTTTTTTATAGTTATTTTACTATAAAATGACTTAAAGATCCCATAAGTCCTGGGATTTTATGTAAAGATCACTATTGATTTTCGTCTTTAAATATGATTAGAAAGAAAAAAAAAAGGACTCACGGGTGTCACCAGCTCTAGAATGACTTGGATATATAGTTTATAGAAAATGTCAAAACTTTTATTTTTCTCCCTCAAATATGAGTTTAGTGTAAAGTTAGTCCTTCAACCATAAAATACATTCAAAACAATAACTGAATCATCAAGCGTAGCTCTCACCAAGTGCCATAGCCAATCAGTTAGGTTGAAGTGCACGTGTTGTCATTCCTTAAGTGACACAATCAATTAAGCAAAACTAATTCTAGGTGCATTGAATTTAATTAATTGATTAATCAAGAATTAATTCTTCCGAAAAGCCTACCCTACCCTGTTGGTCAATTCAAATAGGCAACAATTAATCATAGGGGCATTTCATTGTATGCCGTATGGGTGTCTGAATCTGTGGGTTGAGTTGTACAAAATTCGTCAAGTAAAATGTACCCAATTCAATTGTAATTCATTTCAATCGTTATTTTGTTTATTTGAATTAAAGCCATTATGACGATTTTGGTTTACTTATTTGAGTTTTACTTGTGTAAGATATTTAACATGTGACCTATAATTAGGTCATTACTCATCGTACATATTGAAATTAATATTAGGGATTATTTTAGGTTGAGTAAAATATTATATTAATCTTTTACTTATTAGTTAATTCTTAATTTTGTTTCTCATTGATTTTTATAATCAATTTTATTTCTCTGTTATTAATTCATTTTCAATTTGATCTCTTGCTAATTTTAAAGTGAACACATTTAGTTCCCTAGTCTAAATTAAATAAAAGTGATTACATTGAGAATAAATGAATAAGTGAGGGAGTAAATTAAGAACTGCCTAATAAGTGAGGGACTAAATTAAAAATTAACTGATAAGTGAATGACCAAATGAAAAATTAACTAATATGTATGGTACCAAATAAAGAACTAACTAATTCGGGATGGACCAAAATAATGTTTTACTCATTTTAGACTAGCTATTTTTCAAATGGGTGGTTGGCATTTGTACCCTGGAATGGGAACATGCATTAAACAAGCTCTGATCCAAAAAAATTTTAATTGTCCCTCCAAAATATTATAAAAACTTCTGTTTTGGACCTTCACAGAAATTTAATGAATAATATATTTCACGCAATGCTACTATATGCTCTAAATTTTGAATTATTTAATCCAAATACCATGAAAAGGAATTCAATTTCGCATACCAGTAATTTTTTTAACAACATATAAAATATTGTAGGTTTTTCCTAGCTTTTGTAATGTTATAACAATATATGATTTTAATCGTTAATTTTAATTGATATATAATATTTTCAGTTGTTATACTAATTTAAGAAAATAAATGGTTGTCTTTTAAACTTTGGATATCAAAAGTTTAATTGGAGTGTGTCTGGCCATCACACTTACTACCCTTTTTTTCAAAGTTACTTAAAATAACTTAAAGACCCCTTAAGTCCTGAGATTGTATGTAAATACCACTTTTAGTTTTAGGCTTTAAATATGATAAAAAGTAGCATGTGTGTCACGTGCTCTTGAATGACTTGGATGTATATTTCATAGTAAAAGCCAAAAACTTCTATTTTTCTCCCTCAAGAATGAGTTAAGTTTAAATTCAGTCCTTCAACTTTCATTATTTTAAATTCATTTCTGAACTCTAAATTCCGATTCCAATTTTTTTTTTTCCTGAACCCAATCCTTCAACCATAAAACCAATTCTTGCTGCACTCCTGTTATTAAAACTATGCCATTTTTGTTGAATTAAAATTA
This sequence comes from Delonix regia, assembly GCA_037074485.1. Taxonomy (NCBI): domain Eukaryota; kingdom Viridiplantae; phylum Streptophyta; class Magnoliopsida; order Fabales; family Fabaceae; genus Delonix; species Delonix regia. Next base: position 33,171,758 of record CM073452.1, on the reverse strand, counting down.
AATTTAAAATATTGAAATTATATTTTGATCACATTGGTTCGGATATCTTATATCTAAATCCATAGTTAAGGTTACCTGAAACTATATATATAGTTATTTAATTTTAGCTATAAAGTTTTAAAGTCATCCACATCTCTTATTAAATTTAAAATTTTATCACCCTAAAATTTATCCGCATATATGAAGTTATGAGAAAAATATTACTTTAGTCCCTCATTTTTTTTTGCTCAATGTGAATTTTTCACTCCACAAATTTGTAGTGTCAAAATAATCCCTCAGAAATTCAAATTTAATAATATTTTGAATTTTTGAAGAATCATTTTTTCACTCTAAAGCAAAAAGCTATGAATTAAATAGTTGTTTTCTTCAAATATATACTATGTAAAAATATGAATAATTTAAAATTAGAAATTGCAAAAAATAATTTAATAAATATGAAATTCCAAAAATTCTTAAAATATTCTTTTATTTAAGTGTTCTGGGGTATCTTTAAGTATTGCATTTATGGTTAGTCAATTATGTATGTATGTTAGTTAAATATCAATTGGACCATTTCAAAATTCATGTTAAATTGTCCAGAGTTTAGAGGGCAAATAAGTAATCGTGACCAAGAAAGATTCTCATTTTAATCCATTGATTATCATGAGTCTAGAAATATTTTATGGCAACTATATTATTCATTTTCATGTGAATAACAATCTAAAATTTTTTATTCTCTAAAATACACACACACACACACACACACACACATATATATACTCATTCTGCAGAGTGAAGACAAATATTTTGGAGAGAAATATACCATTTAAGCATGATAGATTTAAGTGAAATATAACCTTGTGAATTTGAATGATATATCAACTTCTCTTTCACTTTTTCTAGTTTTTACTTTTCTATTCAACTAATTATTAGACTATAAAAAATCATTATTGCATACTATTTCATTTAACTAAAATATTTGCATATAATATCAATAATCTTCATATAAGAATTGAGGCTATTATCAATTAAAATTGGCATTCCCTTCAATTAACACACCTATTTTTAGAACTAAAATTTCTCTCATTTAGTAATTCAAATTTGATTTTTTTGGAGAGCACTCCAAGTGTAAAATACTAAATAAACTCAATCAATATAGAAATATATGCTCTTGTTGATCAAGAATGTATAGAACTTAAATAAGGTTTGAGAATATTTTTGATAACCAAAAGAAAAAAAAAACTACATATTAATGTATTTTAAGTTTTTACATGAGATATCACCGTACAGCTATCCAATCATTACTAACTGTGATTTATAAATTAAAAAAAAGGTAATATTTTGAAAATAGGATTATGCCTATACATGTACATTAAAGCTAATTAAGCTTTTGACGAAAGTCAAAATATTTTACACATGCCTATAGTTTTTTATAAAATATCATTAACAGTAATAAACCAAATCAGCACTTTGGTTAAAGCTTATTGGCTTACTTTTGGATTGTGATCATTGATTTCCAGTACAGTGATGTTTCTTAGAGAGTTTCAACTTTTAAGCAGTACATCACGGGACATCTTACAAAGATTTTATCCAAATTTATTTTAAAGTGAATTTGCAATATAATATGTAAGCACATATGTGTGCATGGCCAGATTAATTGAACACATGACCTGAACATAGTTGAATATCAAGTTCAACATCCCGGGATGAGCATCACCTCTTTCAGCACAAGCTACTAGAGAATCACTACTCAAGACTTCGCAAATTTGACAGCATTGGATGAGAATTTAATTATGCAAAATTCATCATATTATATTTTAGTTTAATTTTAATTAAACATTTTTAAAAAAAAATAGATGATAATACACAAAATATATTAATATTTTATATTTCTCTTCTATAATATACTATCATGTTCAAGAAAAAAAAAATATTAAACAACTTCTAAAAATAGTTTATGTCACGACCTAAAATTATTGATTGTAACCGGTGCATAGACTAATCAAACATAGTCTAGTAAGCCTAATATATTATCACAAAGTTTATAATATATTAATAAAATGCATTAAATACACTTCTAAAATTTAATTCAAAAATTTTTTTTAGAGATTGCCTAAAATCTGATAACACCTCTTTAAAATTTAATGTTTTCTAAACTTGTACAACTAGTCATATTTTAATGATAATCAATAAACTAATTTAAAAATTTCTCAAATTATACATTTAGTATACTATGGGAATAGTCTACATGTGACTTACAACACAATATTTATAAATCTAAAACAACATGATATCCAATAGTCATGGAGTCAGACGTACATCATGATGACTAGCCCAAAATGACACATCAAAATGTCTAAGTGACAAGAAAGTTCCAACTTACTTTATCACTTACTAATTTGTAAAATGTTAAAGTGAGAGGTGTAAGTTTATCATTGACTTAGTGAATGCATAAATCACAAAGTAAGCGAAAGGAAAAATAATAGAAGCTTTAGAGTTTTAACAAATATTTATTTAAGTAAAGAAATAATTTTTGATAAAATAAAAACAAATTTTCTAAATCTTATAATTTTGTATAAAGTGGGTATCAAGGAAAGAACCAATACATCATACTCATATTCCTTTACTGAATATGTTTTAACAATTCATACTATATCCGTTTACCAGATACATCTCAATATCTTATACCCATATCTCTTCATTGAATACATCTAAATAATTTTTACTCATATCCCTTCATCAAATACATCTCAATATCTTATATCCATATGCCTTCATTGGATACGTCTTAATGATTCATACTCGTATCCCTTCACTAGATACATCTTGCTAATTCATTGCAACAAGGTGCACTAAGGTCGGTACTCTCGCTAACTGCTATAAGGTTCTTACATTAATTCTCATCCATCCTTTACATTATAAAATCCTTTGAATATAAATAAATTGTATAAATATGATACATAAATAAATAATTTTATTTAAACATATTTATTACCATAAAGTAATTTAAATAAAAATAATCTTGAAGATAAAGTAAAAGAAAATAAAGAGTAGTGAGGAGGAAAGTGACAATAATATAAATGATTAAAATGAAAAATACAATAATGCAACAATCACATAAAATAAACTTAAATAAAAATGCCAACATGAAGCATGCAAATAAAGTAAAGAAGCAATTATAATTAAGAGTTTTACCATAGTCTTTCTCTTTTTGTTAAATACTTTTAATTTATGGAATATAACATAACCTTCATTTTGCACTTATCATATAATGAGTGTCTTTCATAATAGTAATAATTCATATAATTTAGTTATATCTTTTATATCTATACATATTAGATTATATATACGCAGTTGAAAAGTTCAAAAGAGCATGAATTTGTTTCCCATTAGACACAGAGCATGGAATAAAGAAATTGAAGTTGGACAAGAAAATAAAGACATTTGATAAAATGAAAAGCACTACTTTGTTAATTATACGCTCATCGATAGGGATCGATAGTCGAAATCTCCCATTCCTACAACATAACCTAGATTAAAAAGGTTTTTGTAAAGTTACTTCTCACAAATATGAACACTTTATCCATAACCTCTTTTTCTTGTTTGAATAAGAAAATTAAGAAATGTTCGCATTATTTATAAAAATTTTCATGTTACTATGCAAGTACTATTTGGCATTATATAAACAGTAACCAACGTTTCTCATTAACTGTCGTGAAAGACTAGGATGGGAAACAAAACGAAATGTACTGGAGTTCTAGCACGATGCAATATGCCTAAAAGAGTCCCTATAAACAAAAAAAAAAAAAAAGCCATTATTGAACCACTATTGAACTTTTACTAGTCTTTAAAAACCATTACTCACAGATTCCCGAAATGATAGTCATCAGAAGATCAATGTCGTGCATGGAAGGAAGAGGGAAAGATAAAAGATCACCTAGTTTGACTTCAGCAATTAAATCACTTAACTCATCCTCCTCCACATTTGTACAATAGATTATAGGTTTTTCTTTCTCGACCCACGGTCTCCTCTTGCCTCTCATTCTCACTTAGCAGGTCTTCACTCTTAATTCGTAAAGTAGATATTCATCTCAAATAGATTTGGGTGAAAGAATGGAAGAATGTCGCCAGTGAAGAATGTCTTCGACAGATTTGGGTGAAAGAACATCTGATAGCATTGGGAAAAGAATTTTGGGTGAAAAAAGGGAAAATGGATTTCAGTTAATGTGAAAATTGACGCAGGTTAGAGCGCTAAAGATTGACACGGATGGATTTCATGTCTAAAACTAATATATAAGTTAAAAAAATATTTACATTAACAGAGACAGAGATATTCCATATCTGATTTCTAAATTACTATTAATTTATAAAATTGGTACTTTGACACGAAATCAAATACCAAAAAATAGAGACGGACATAATTTGTTTCTTTCTCCGTCTCAGTAAGTAATAATACTTGTTTCAAACTATCATATATAAATTTGTGTCTATTTTTGTCTTTATTATATACAACTTATATTCTGTGTCTAAAATCGGTATCAACTTAACATTTTTCTAGTAGTGTGTTGAGCTCACATGTTAACCCTTTTTTTAAAAAAAATGAAATAGTTGTTTCCTATTTTAGTAAACATTTCACATGCAAAGCAAAGCATTAGTGGTAAGAAGGTACATAGAATATTTCACTATATTAGATTTCCTTTTTTTAATTAATAATTTTACACTCGTTCATTAAATACTAAAGTCTGTAAATTCAACTGACAAAGAAAAGTCTGTAAATCTAAATAAATTTAGTTGAGAAACTTTTTTTGAATTTAATTCTTTTCAAATATATTATATAAATTGAATACTAATTGCACTTTTCTTCTTTTAAATTCTTTTTTAACATGAGTTTAATTCATATAGAGCTACGAGTAGCAGCTGCCTCCTAAACTTGCAGGATTTCAAATATCATAGTTAATGTTTATAATCTATCAATTATATTTCATTTTTATAAGTTCAACGGCATTTACCATTATATTATTTCTATATCTTATATGACAGCCACATGATCGAGCTAGTGGACATGCAGACTTTTGTCCAAGCCAATTTGACCCAGATCATCAATAGATTATGCATGGTTAAAAATAAGTTTTGGACCATGTCATGGATGTCACAATTGAAAATGCGACTTTACAAAACTTTGTTTAATTTCAATAATGTTATAATTATGACTATGTAATGTATAATGACTGTGATTTATGGATGTGAATGTAATTTTGGAATAGTTTTTGGTTGATTCTATTAGCTTAAATTAAGGTAATCTATAGGAATTGAACAAGATGAAAAGAATTTTGCAAATATACAGATAATTTTTTAAAAGAAAATTCACATATTAGCAGCAGTTTAAACCGCAACCTTTATAACTGTAGTTTTAATGGCTTTAGTTGCGGTTGGTGAACAGAAGCTGATGCCGGAACTTCCAATGGTTGATAAAAATTGCAGGTAATATTTTAACCACACATATTAACTATTGCTGATAAATCATTTAGCTACGGTTTGATCATTTAACCGCAGCTAAAGGTGGAAAAACTACAGTCAAATGATTTATTTTTGTTGTAGCATCCTATGTGGAGACAAATTCATAATTTTAAACACAAAGGCTATCACTATTGTGAAAGGAACTTGGTATATAACAACTGTAACGTGAAAGCTATATTATATAAATAGAAGAAAACTAGTTATATGCAAAGTGAAATATTGAAACACCATGCTTGTGAAAAATGATATTAAAACATAAATGTGATTTTCTTACTTTATCTTTAAATTTCATGTTCGTATCTTATCCAATTTTATCTTCTTTGCTTGTTGCATTATTTCATTTTCCATTTTTAATCCATTATATCAATGTCACTCTTCTCTCATCAATCGCAAATAAAAACTGTTTATTTCACTTTCATCTTTGAAAGTATTCTTTTTATTTATTTACTTTGTGGTATTTGTTATGCTTATATAGTAGATTATCTATTCACATAACCTATTTGGCTTATTTATATTAAATAGTTTAAAAAGTTTAAAAGTTGGATGAGAATTTAGGTGGTAACATTATAGTTTTTAGTAGGATAACGACATAGGTGCACATAGCTAAAATGAGTTATTGAAACATATTTAATAATATGAAACTAGTATAAGATATTGAAATGTATCTGGTAATAGGATATATGCATGTGATATTGAAACGTATATGATAATAGGATATGTGTATGAGAAATTGAGATGTATTTAGTAATATGATATAAGTATGAGATATTGAGACGTATGCAGTAATGAGATATAAGTATGAGATATTGAGATATATTAGAAAAATGGATATGAGTATGAGATAGCGAGGCATATATGCAATGGGGATATGGGTTTTATATGCTTGGTGATATATATAATATAGTTATAAAGGTGTGAAATATCATTATGCACCTTGAGGTATTGTCCATTGTGATGATAACGTGTGCTAAGGAATGGGATAATGATATTAGTTCTCTCTTTGATACCCATTCCATTTAAATTTCAAAGTTTAGAAATGGTGGTTTATTCTATTGAAACTCAGTTTCTTCACTTATATTTATATTTGTGAAAAAAATCTAATGCCTTCATTATTTCTCCTTTCGTTCATTTTAATATTTATGCACTCATTAAGTCAGTAATACATTTACACCTCTTTCTTTAACATTGCACATGCTTGTAACTGGTAAAATGGAATTGCTATGGAACCTGCTTGTCGTCCAAACTTTTTGGTATATCATTTTATGTTACTTATAGTTTACATTAGACTCTAAGGTGTTGTTGCTACTAGAAATTGGGTTGTTTAGGACTATATAGATGTTGTGAAACATTGTAGACTTGTGTAGGCCATTACTGTAATATATTATGTTTTATATATTATGTTTTACTATGATTGTAATATTGCTTAACTATAACTAGATGTACAAGTTTGGTAAACATGGTATTCTTAAAGGACCACCTCAAAGTAAACTTGCAAAATTATATCTTGAAGTGTGCTTAATGTGTTTTATTAATATTTTCATAAACCTTGTGAGTGTTGTTTGAGACTTGCTATGGCTAGGTTGGTTTAATCTATGTGCTCAATCACGCGTAATGAATTTGAGTCGAGATACATACCTTAAAATACAATAGCTTGCCCATGATTGTTGCCGAGGAATGTAAAAGCTTGGATCAACTGGGTATAGTTGAAGAGATAGACTAAAAGTTGTGATCATAGAATGTGTTTAAATGGATGACGATTGATCAAATGTCAAGAAATGAAATCATCGAAATGAGTTGTACTGTTATATGGGAGTTCTTTTTAGGATAAAATGGAATAGAAATGGAAAAAACTCGAATAACCTTACTGACCATCCAAATCTCTCTTTTTTTTTTTTTTGTTAATGAATGTATTGCATTGGGTAGCTTATACAATTACATTTATATCTCTTCAATTAAAAGCTTGTTGAAATCATATTTAAGTGCAATACTGGAAAAATAATTTATAAATCATTTCATTCCATTTATGACCTCTGCTCTTTCCTTATTAAAAGCTCTAAATAATGGAATGACGCTTGCCTTATTATTCTATTCTACTATTTGTCATTCTAATTTATCATTATCTTATAAATTTCTAACGCAGCCAAAGAAGCTACTTAATTGCAACACTGAAAGCGGTAAATTTTTCTCTCTTCAGCTGTACATTGTCTTTCTCACTCCAATTATACCAATTCATTTGTCTCTAATTATAGAGGATTTATATTAAAGGACCTCTGACTAATTAGGATGAATGAGATTGTTATTCACTTAATTATTAAGAAGATAAGATAAAGTTGCAAGACAATTTAATTTAAAACTAAATTGCATTTGAAAAAATTATTTATATATTTAGCTTGGAAAATGGTGTCATGGCACCCAAATAATAATAATAATAATAATAATAATAGTTGTTATTATTATTATCATGTTTTGCACTTTTTTCTCATGATTTAGACTTCGACGTTTCACGGCTTAGACTTTGGGTCCCCGAATTCATATTTACTTTGTAACATTTGACCCATAGGAACACCAAAATTTGCTTAGTTATCAACTATTACAATAATTAAACTGCAATTGAACACACAAAAGTATTTTTAAATGCAATTATACAAAACTTACACAACAATTAGTTGAAAATAAATTTAAAAAGCGGACTTAAACTAAACCAAACAAAAGTTAACTCCTCAAATATACCAAAAATACTACCAACCTATCCCTAGCAAAACTTAGTCTTTCTTTACCTCCTATGCTTTTTAACCATCCTTATGTTCACGAAAGAAAAAGGAATGAGTATCAGTATGAACATTACACTTCGACTAGCGAAAGGCACTTTGATCCCTCTCATTTTATAAATTTTTAATTTGGTCTCCCTAATTTAAAAGCAGTTACTTTTCTTTTTCCTCTTTGTTAATAATATCAGGATAATAAATAACGTTTAGGTCAGCAAATTGTTAAATTTTAAATGAATACAGACGGATAAAGTTGGATCATTTATTAAATAATGACATAGTAATATTGCCAACTTAGAGATATGATGTTAATTTTTTTGAAACAATAGATGGACTAAAAGCATATTTAAATTCTTGTTTCCTGTGAAATGAAAATCAGAGAGTTCTATGCTTTTAAAATAGATATAGTTTTGTAATATTCATGGAAATTCCCTTTTAATATTAGTGAAATTTTTTTTTATAAATATTTTCTTTAATAGGAGAAAAGAAGGCAATACATTTGGAGGAATATGAAAATTTAAATAATTGTGAGAAAGTTAGAAAAAAGAGAATTTAAAAAATTCATATATTAATTCAATTAGCATTTTACAAGAGAATTAAGTTAATACAAGTGACTAAACCTTACCCATGAAAACCAATGAGCTTGGGTCTGAATCCTTCAATGACCATTCAGGCAATAATCCAAATTTTTTTTTTTTTACTTATGCCATGTACCCCCTACAAAATGACCAAAATACCCCTTATTTTCCTTCCTTTTTCACGCACATCTCCTTCCTCTTTTGTGTGTTCTTCGTCTCAGAAAAAAATTTTCTTCCCTTTTATTCTATGTTTCGATGTCGATCAAGTGTAACGCCGCTTTTGACGTATTCTGGACTGTTGCCAACAAGTGGAGGCATGAAAAACTCCAAAATTCCTGTCGAGTTGTAGCGTCGATGCTAGGGCAAGAAATCAATGAGAATTTCACTCGATTTGATAAGTTTTACTTCCAAGTTTCTTGAGGGCTTTGCTTTATAGGTGTATTTTGGTATGTTTTCACTCAATCTCAGTGTTTAATTTCAAGTTTTTGCATGAGGATCCAAAAGCCCTCTTTGATCTTGCAAAATGACGTGAATAGTGGCCTGAGTTTAATGAGGCTTTATTTGGTGTGGACTTGTTAAATTTCCTAGGGGTTTCTTCTTCTTGGTAAGAACCTAACATTTCTCCTCTAATTTTGGTAGCCAGTTTACTGTTTTGGCCACCAATTTGAAAACCTTAACTTAGTACCAACCTCAAGCTTAAATTTAATTCTAACCGGTCACTTTGTTTCTATTTTTTCTAAATTTCTTTTTTTAATAATTCTCAAATATAAAAATTTATTCTTGCGCCGAATACATTTTTGTACTTTTCCAATTCATAAAATTATTTTAAAAAAATTTCCTCCCTCAAAATATGATATTTTACATATAAATTTCAAGAATATTACAATCATTCAAAGCTGCACGAAATAAACATTCATGCACTTAATATCATTTATTTAAACTTAGGGCCAAGGTCCAAAGTTAAAATCACGAAAGTGCAAATTGTAGTTAATAAATGGTACTACGAGCACTTGTAAATTGAAATTATCCTATGTGGTGCGTCAATTTATAAATCAACCTTTCTTATATACATTATTATTTGTATCTCGCCAACGATTTAATCATGGTGATGCTCTTTTTTTTTTTTTTTGGGGAACTAAGTGGAGAAAATTCCACGTCCTTAGGAAACCATCAACCCACGCAGGTGACGTCATCGACATTTCCGTAAATATATGAAGGAAATTTTCTACTTTTGATCCTGTAGTTTTACTTGATTATAATTAAAAAATTTGTAATTAAATCCCTAGAGTTTACAAAATTTTTTAGTTTAGTCCTGTATATTTTAGCCAATATGTTGTCATATATGTAAGCTAATTTTAATTTATTATCTATTTTTATCTCTTTTATATAAGCTTAAATAATATTTATTTAAAGTATTAAAATAATGTATAAATAGTTAATATAAGAAAAATTTAATAGAATATTACCAAAGTTTAAGTGGTATGACTAAAATATTTATAAACTATAAGGGTTTAATTACAAATGTCAAACTATGGGGACTAAATTAAATTTAAATAAAATTATAGGGACTGAAAGAAGAATTTTCCCATGTATTAACCATGATTTGAAATGTGATGCGACAACATTAATGTATTAAAACCTTTCTTATAAACTGTGATTTGTTCATGAATGTCCCTAGTTGCATGCAAGGTTGTCAAACTCACGAGTTTAGACAGAATCGAAAAGGGGGATGTAGACTCGTATCGTAAACTCGTAACGTAGAATCGTAAGAGTTTACTTTTATTAATAAATAATTATTTAAATATATAATTACATAGTTAAAATACAATATATAACATGAGATTTATTCAAATATTAATTATATTTAAAATCATTAAAAAAATGAATAAGGTATACCATTAAAAGTTACAAATTAAAAAAAACAAATTGAGTGTAAATTTGTTATCCTTAAAAAAATAGTAGGAGAGGTAATTTGACATGCTTATTTTAAATATTTAATTTCATTATTAATATTAAAAAATATATTTGATACAATTTTAACTATATATATATATATATATGTTTTATCTTTTATTATTCATGATATTATATAAAAATTATACAATTCAAAACAATATATGATGGCTCATGAGAAAATGATATTAACATTTAAAATAAAAGATATTAATAAAAAGTGATAGATTTGAATTTTTTTTTATGTTCCTCATTATCCTAAAATGAAATATAAATCAAATTTTTATATAAAAAGTTATTTTTTAAAATGGCTAACTATATATACGTGTTGGATATTGGTGTGTCAAAAATGGATTGAAGGTCATATTATATATAAAAGTTGCCTGTTATATATTAAATAAGCTTATTGGTTGAGATGGTAAAGGCGCTGGGGCGGTAGAGTGCCGTGTTCGAGATTTGGCGGAGAACATTTTTGCAAAACACATGGCTCAAAGGCAAGTCTTCAACTCGTCCAACTCGGAGCAAACTCTTTGGTTGAGTTTCTCATCCAATCTATTCAAGTAAACCATTCTCTCTCTCTCTCTTCCTCCTTTCTCTTCCTTTCAATGCGATTTGTTCCAATTTTCCAATAACTTGCAATTCTAAAAGTTTCATGGAAGATAGTAACTTGACAATCGAGGTCTTGCTTCCTGTAATAGAGAGCAATTTGTAATAATTTGGGCTAATTTCTTTATGGATTTCCAGTAAAGTAGGTTATTACGCTCTCATTCCATGGATTTTCTTTTGCAATTAATTTATTTAAAATGCGACACAAAATGACTTTTGCATACATGATTCTTGTCCACTTTCTGTGAGACTTTTGAAGTCCTTGGCTAACAATACCATTAAGGATTAACACTCTGCAACTTCAGATTTCCTGGATGCAATAAGTACATTGTTTACCATACTTATGAAGCTTTTGACCATGTATCATCTCAAATTTTTAGTGGTTGATACTTGATATGGACATCTACATGAGGTGCTCTTCCTGCAGGTTTAAATAAAACTTCCAAACCTTCCCGTCGATGTGAGCTCTTGGGGAAGATCAGCCTGTTATCCCCAAGTATTTGTTCTCAATTGGTTGGCTAATATATTTGGTACTTCCTAGGTACCTAATCTATTGACAGGTTGAAAGGCCGATGAAATAAGAATAAAGGAGAATGAATGGGGTGGAAGAATGGAAGCTGGTTTTTTAATTTTGTGCTTTCCAGTTTCAAAGTCTCTCATCCTAGTTGTGTTATTCTCAAAAGCTTTAATGCCCTACTTTTTTCTCTTAATTTAGGTACATGCTTCATCCACTTCATCTCTTTGTCAATTACACATTTCACTCTATTATATGTCGCACTTTCTGTTTTATTATGTTTTCTTGTATTCCATTGATATCCTTCTTTTGTTTGCACTCTTTTTATTTTACTATCTTTGCTTGTATCCCAAAATTGCTGTAGAATCTGAAGATGGGAGTACATTTCAAGTGAGCTTGAAAAATCTGATTTAGAGTTCAAATTGCTGTCTTCAATCTTACTAGAAATGATGAGGTATTCTTTTAACCTTTATCATTTCTAATATATTTCACTGTGTATTTTTTTTCCAACCTACTTATTCATTTGCTTCCATGTTTCACTACTTTCATAATAAGCCAATTGATGATATTTTCTCCTCTTTTTTTTTCCTTTTGCCTATTGATGTGTCACTGCTTTCTCCATGTGTAATAAGTACGATATGATTTATAAAAGTAATCTAATTTTTCCTACAGATGAAGCATATTATTGGATTATTGGGAATCTTGGGATGAGAAGGAACTCCTAATGAAAATTGGTGGACCCAATTGTGCATGTATGTGAACTTGAATTTAGAAAAGGCCATACTTGAGTTTCATTAGATTTCTCTGTACCTAGAAGACAGATTGATAAAAGCATGATAGTTAAGTGAATTTTCCTAAGGAGCTCTTCTACCTTTTAACTTTTTTGAGATTTTTATGTCGTAAATTTTATTATGGATCTTATAATAGTCAATATAGAGATTATCGTGCAAAATTCTTATCATATATACATCTTGTGCTGCATGTAATTTTGCCTTATAAAATTTAGTTTGTATTAAATTAACTCATCCCTCAATTGTATTTTATGACGTTTTAAAATAATTTTTTAATTTTATTACTTTTTTAAAATAATCTCTTAATTTTTGAATATTTAAAATTATTCTTGATGATACAATAAGAAAAGAGAAGTATAGCACAAATTTTTACTTATGTATAATGCTCCTCTTAATTTATTAGTGCTTATTCGAAGAGACATAGTGTGTGAGAACTATTACTTTCGGTAGAATTATCTTGTAATATCTTGTTTTTGTTTTTTAGGTCCTATGTCATCTTGTAACTTTATTTAAAAAATTAAGAGATTAAATTAAAAAATAAAAATAATAGTTAAACTTTAATTAATTCATAGAGTTAGAGTTAGAATCGTTGTTGTTTTGATTTTCTTTTTCATTTTAATAGTACAGGTAATGAGATAAATTCTAATCAGGTTGCACTTAATTAAATGGAATTGAGTGGGAGTTCATGAACATATTGTTGTTTATATGCAGTTATAATTTTAGCTAAGTTATTATTTTGCAAACATTATGGGTAGTTTTAGTTGTTTCTCAGTCCAAGCTCATATCAATGTTAACATTTGAAAGTAGTAGTGATGCTTTTAGACCATATCAGTTCCCCAGCTTAAGTTTCAGTCCTAATTTACTTGTGCAGTTAAATAATTTGCGAAACTTATAGGTCCAACTAACACTGGAAGTAAATTTAGTTAAGGAAGTCTCAAGTTTGTGAACAGTTCTTATTCGTTTTACTAGATACGTGCAGAAGATAACAGCTCGGAAAGTCACTGATGTAATTTGCCGATCAAGTTTGCCATTGGTGTCTGCTGAGGATTGCACATGGGATAATGCATAGGATAGGATAGAAATTTTAATTAAGATTGAGTTGCAAACTTATAATATTGTATGTTGGAGATTCAGGACCACTACAAGACTTCGTAATACACATTTTTAATATTATATGATGAATTTATATATTATAAATTAGTGTTAATATTTTAATTGATATATAGTAGGTGTTAAAATGACATTAATAGATTTAGTGAAGTTTTTGCAAAGATTTAGCAATGATGATACCCTTACCTAAAATTAGCAACAAATTTAGCTATGGTATGGATATAGAAGTATTTAAACAAGCACTTAGCAATGACTGCTTCCAACTCAAGAAGTCAAAATTTTGAAATTTGTTGACCAAGTTTAGTAACATCAATAATTGAATCTGCCTGGGATAATTTTGTTGCTAAATTAGCAATGGAATTGGAATGGACATCACTAAATTTAGCAACGTGCTGATTACTAAGAGATTTAGCGACGTCAATAATTTTTAATCAGCAACAAAATCTTGCTGTTTAGCAATGGATATTATCGTTGCTAAATGGCTTTTTTTTCTAGTAGTGTTCGAGGTTCTTCTTTGCTGCTCTAACTATGCTTCTCAATCTCTAATATCTATTCTGTATTTCTTTCCATGCTTCTTTGAGGTTTGTTGCTTCACTCCAAGTCTTTGGTCCAACCCACCCATTACCATGAACGAAACAAAACTGATTGATCTCAAGAAAAACGGAGCTCAATTTATGGAGTTGAAGCAAAAATGCAACAAAGTGGGATTGCGGCCGCATCAGAGTAGTTTTCCAACTGAAACACTATTTTGTTGCGGCGCAATAGGGTGAATTGCATTCACCTCACAATTATGGAGTGATGTGGATGCGGTGCAAGCCATCAACCTAGGGCCAGAATTTTTGGCCCTTTAAAAGACTAGACGAGCTAGCCGATGTACAATCCTAACATTGAGTATTGTGTATTTTTTTCTTTTGGTGGTAATTTTTGCACTGACTTTATAGTTGTGGGAAAACTACATACAACCCTATATAAACTTTAGTCTAATTAAAATCTTGGTATCAAAATATAAAACACAATACTTTATTCTATTAAAATATCCACACAGATAATCAGTTTTATAACATATCATGGTACCCAGAACCCAATACTCTTCTATATATACATAACCCCCTTAATATTTAAAATTTGATGTTAAGATTAACATGTATCAATTCTCTGTACTTTTAATATAAATAAATTGAAAAGATAATGTCATTATACACGTGCACCTCCTTGTGCATGGAGGGGGACATGGCAATATGGCTATGATTTGTCATCAAGTATGTATTTGATCTTCAAATCTATTAAGGACTCAAAAAAAATGTTATTGATACTTGTCTTATTGGTACTAACAAATGTGTAGTTTGCATGGTCGTATCTTGAGGTATTTAAGGGATTTCTATACAACAATGGTTATTTTGATTCCTGCCTTTCAACTGATATCGAGGGTTTGCTGCCATTATATGAAGCCTCATTTCAGTTAATGGAAGTTGAACTTATATTGGATGAAGCAAGAGATTTTAGCACAGCATATCTCAAAGAATTTGTGAACCAAAACAATAAAGACAATGAGATATCACTCCTAGTTAATCATGCTCCAGAACTTCCTTTACATTGGCGAGTATCGAGGTTAGAATCTCGGTGGTTCATGGATGTCTATGAAATAAGACAAAATATGAGCCCTACCTTGCTGAAACTTGCTAAATTGGATTTCAACATGGTACAAGCCAATCACCAAGAAGATTTCAAACATACATCAAGGTGAATGCTATCTTACATTTTTTTAGTTGAAAATCAATGTTGCTAGTTTCAAAATTTAAATCTTATAACTCTTTCTTTGATTTTCATTTTATAGAAGCTATAGTTCATAAACATTTGTTACGTGATGATTTTAATAACAATATGACAAGCGGAGTATTTTCATCCTAGCTCAACTTGACATGATTAGATCTTTCAATTATATTTAATTACATGTGATGCTCTATTTTAAGAAAACATGATAATAAATACTTTTAAAAACTTACCTAAATTTGTCCTTTGAAGAATACAAGGAGAAAATTAGTGTACTAAAACTAATTTAGTTTTTTGACATTTTTAATGTAAAGATGGTGGAAAAGAACTGGACTTGGAGAAAAGCTGAGTTTTGCAAGAGATAGATTGGTGGAGAACTTTTTCTGGACAGTGGGTTTGGCTTTTGAACCACACTTTGGATATTTTAGAAGAGCAATGACAAAGGTCAGTGCACTAATAACCACAATTGATGATATTTATGATATTTACAAGACATTGGAAGAACTAGAACTCTTCACAAATGTGATTGATAGGTTAGCAAATTGTGTTTAATTAATTAGTACATTATAACTTTCTCATACTTTAGTTTCTCTCCCTATAATTGTTCTAACATATATTACCATTGTGTCCATCGTTATCTTATAGATGGGATATAAATGCCATGGATATACTCCCTGACTATATGAAATTATGCTTCCTTGCACTCTATAATTTTGTTAATGAAGTGGCTTTTGATTGCCAAAAAGACAAAGGGCACAACATCATTCTAGAACTTAAGAAAGTGACATACATTTATTTAATTCAATAATATCTACTTTCATATTTTAATTAGTCACACTTATTCACTAAGTATAACTATGCCTGACTTTTTCAGTGGCTTGACCTCTAACTCATATTTGGTTGAGGCCAAATGGTACTATAGTGATTATCAACTAACCCTGCAAGAGTACGTGGAAAATGCATGGGTTTCAATCAGTGCATCTGTCTTACTTGTTCATGCTTATTTTCACATTTGAATTCCACAAAAGAGGAGACCTTAGTTTGCTTAGAAGAATATTTTCATATTATTCGGTTTTCGACATTGATTTTACGTCTTGCTAATGACTTAGGAACATCTAAGATACCATAAAGTATTCTTCTAATTTTTTTCATTAACTATTCCAAGATCTGCATGAAATATGGCATTGATTTTTTTAAATTACTTTTTTTTTTTTAGCGTGATATGGAGACAAGCGATGTACCCAAATCAATTGAGTGCTATATGACTGAAACTGAAGCATCTGAAGTAGAGGTTCATAAGCACATAAATTCCTTAATATGGGAAGCTCTGAAGAAGATGAATAAAGAAGTTAGAAATTCTTGTTACTCATAGAGTTTCATAGATATTGCTATGAAACTTGCAAGGATGTCACTTTGCATGTACTAGCATGGAGATGGTCATACCTTCCAAGATCCTAAAACTATGAATTTGAGTTGATTCTTTTCGATAATTTAATCCAAACACCATGGCAAAGAACTTAATGTGATGCAGGATTAATTTTTCCTTACAATTATTAGAGTTTGGGTTTTTGATACTATGATGTTATTGAAGTCATAATGAAAGGTATCATGAATTTCATCATTGTCAATCTCTTTTTGTTAACCAAGCTTACTTCTCTTAGTTTTTATAACATATTAAAAATTAGAATAAACTAACAATTTAATCATCAAATTGTTTGTAAATGTTAGATATGCACTTTGCGAGGGAAAAGGCAATAAGTGTCACACCCCAACTCCCAGAGTGTGACCAGCACAGATAATGAGACGAACCTACCTCAATAAGTCTAACAAGTTAATTCCTTAACTGAATCGAAAATCATACATCATGAACATTCATATTCAAGCATATTCACATTCATACATAATTTGTAGAAATTTCGACAGAGTTTCCTTTATAACTGAGACCTCCCGAAGTTTCTACAAATATCTATCAAAACAATAATATTCATAAAAGAAGGCTCAACTCTCAATTTAATTCAGAGACAACTACAACACAGTTGGGGAGTAGGGAATCTACCTGTGGTCATACATATTCATTTACAATTACTTATAGCATTATCAGATTACACTACTACAAAAAGAATATAAAACCCCAACAAAATAGGGAAATCAAAACGTCAGTAGTGCCAATAAGGCTCTTTTAGCCCTCTTAATCAGCAAACTGCTCTGGATGGCTGCCTGAAATTTAGTAAAACATTGACGGGTAGCATTCTAGTAATAAATCAATAATGCCTTTTAAACTAGTCAATTTTTGATAAATCATGATTTAAAACTTTAACAATTTAATGCGATAAAACAACAACTATCATGGATTCATTCCATGGAAATTAAATCAGTCAAGGATACATAGACCTTGGAAATCTCACTTTTAATGGTCAAGGATCCACAACCTTCGAAAAATCTTTCTCATCTATCATGGGTACTTAGCCCTTATATACTTTTATCAAACGGTCAAGGGAACTCAGCCCTTGGGTTCTTGTGAAAAGACATGTGAAAACCTTCCTTTTTATTCAAAATACAATTAGCTCAGAACCTAGATTTAAAGAAGGATTATCAAAGACATCAAGCATTGGTCATGGCCTTGTAGCCCATGTAATTTAATCATCCATAAAAAGCACATAGCATTTCAAGGTAACTCACTATTAGTCGAGAGTACACAACATCTTGGGATAAATCACTATCAGTTGAGGGTATGTATCCCTCGGGTTATTCATATCGATCGAGACTACCCAGTATCTCAGGGTAATTAACTATCGGTCGAGGGTATATATCACTTAGGTTATTCAAATCAGTCGAGAGCACATAGCATCTCAAGGTAAATCACCCATATGGTCGTGAGTCGCAAGCTCATGTTAAAACATCCGTCATATAGTGTCCTCCCTAAATCTAAGGAACTGCCATACATGAGTTTTCCTTCTCATTATCAATGCTATCAAAATCTCTAGTAAAACATTACCCTTTCCTATTCAAACCTCACTTTTTACAATTTTGCATGGACATCACATACCAATCATAAATCATAATTCATTCCAAAGACTAACAAGTCTACCAGATTAAGCTACCATAATATAATACAATCGTAATCATTTAGTTGGAAGAGCTACCGCTTATATGGCGGACGATGTATTCTAAAATAAACTTGTCTTCTTCTCTTGGTTAACAATAGAATTCACCCACATTCCCTATATCATAAAAATATACTTTCCTCAATTCCTATAACATTAATTCATCACATATTTCTTCATTCTCTTTAATTCTTCATATTTCCATTACCAATTTCATATTCCACTTCCTTATCATTACTAAAAACAAGTCCTAGCTTATAATCCCTTATTCCATCACCTAGCTTTCCCTAAATTTTTGTCAATTTACAAACTTCCTAAATTTTCACTTTAATCCCAAATTTCATACTTTTACCTTCAACCCAAGTAAAACCATGAAAAACAATAGGGTTTCATGTCACACACCTTAAAAGTGTTCTTATAAGACCAATTTAAACCCATTAAATTGTAGCATTTAACCATTTTTTGAAAAACCTCAAAATCTCAAAACTTTTCATTTTAGTCCTTGTCAGAACAACTCTTAAAAACTTGCCTAAAATCATGCTTCCAAAGCTGAAATTCAATGGGAAAGAGCCGAAAATACTTCTCGTAACATCATTTTCATGAAAAAATTGATTAAAACTCACCAAAATTTGCTACAAAATCGCTATTCCTTGGCTGTAATGGAACTCGCCGGAAAAACACTACAGTTGCTGGCAACTGCAGGTGGTGGCAGTCTAGAACGCATCACTGGTGAGGGAGGAAGTTGGCCAGAGGTGGTGGCACAGGTGGGCATGGTAGTTGAAGGCAAGAAGCTTTCTGAAAAAGAAGAAGTTGTAGGAGAAGAAGAAGAAAAAATGATGGTAGTTTGGTAATTTCACCCGAGGGGACATGTGTTAGCACAAAAAAATTTCTGAGGGAGAAGGGTGCTACATCTCGAACCCATGCCCTCTTGTATCTGGATGCCATGACTTACCACTAAGCCAAAGCTCATATTAGATTAATAATTTACACCACAAATATTTATAATCTCCCTTTTTCTAAGAACAAAATTTGCATCATATTTTGGCAAGTGTTACATTTTCCCCCCCTTAAAAGAATTCTGTCCCTGAATTTAAATCATGACATACCTTATGCAAATAAATAAGGGTAATGGTCATGAATGATATGTTCATCCTCCCAAGTTGTTTCCTCTTGAGAGTGATTCCTCCATAGCACTTTTACTGAAGGAAATTCCTTGGAGCGCAATTTCCTTACTTGTCTATCCAATATGGCTATTGCCTTTTCTTCATAACTCAAGCCAGTGTCTATCAAAATCATCTTGTGGTGTAATCACATGTAAGGAGTCATATAAATACTTCCTGAGCATAGACACATGAAACACCGGATGGATGTTTAATAACTCAGGAGGCAAAGCAAGGCGATAAGCCATATTACCAATCCTCTCCCATATTGAATCATAATCAATCAAGGTACGAGGCAATCCTGTAACAAAATCCATACTAATTCTCTCCCACTTCCATTCAAGAATTTCTAATCTTTGACGTAGCCCAGTAGGTCTCTGATGTTCAGCTTTAACTTGCTGACACATAATTCAACAAGAGACAAACTCTGCCACATCCATTTTCATGCCTTCCCACCAGTAAATCTAATTCAAATCATGATACATTTTAGTGGCCCTCAGATGCACTGTATAAGCTGAGTGATGACTTCTTCAAGAAGCTTGTTCTTCATACCATCATCTTTAGGTACACACAGTCTCCCTTTCAATCTTAACACTCCTTCTACATCAACAGAGAAATCTTGATGTTTTCCTTCCCTCATCTCATCCATTAATTTACACAATTTCACATTTAACTTTTGAGCGGCTTTTATTTCATTCAAAATAACAAAGTCAGCTTGTACCAGGGTTAACAACACCCTTACATCAGAAATTTACAGATTTACCCCATTTCTTTCTAACTGTTGTAGTTCTTCTAGCAATGGTATCCTTACCAACTGACTATGGGCCAAACTACCCATAGATTACCTACTCAAGGCATTAGCTACCATGTTTGCCTTTCCAAGATGATAATGAATGGTGCAATCATAATCCTTTAACAACTCCATCCATCTCCTTTGCCTAAGATTCAAGTCTCTTTGCTGAAATATATATTTAAGACTTTTATGTTCCAAATAAATCTCACAAATTTCACTATTTAAATAATACTGCCATTTCTAGATCATAGGATGGATAATTTTGTTCATGTTTCTTCAATTGTCTAGATGCATAGGCTATTACATGACCATTTTGCATCAAGACACACCTTAACCCAATGTGAGATGCATCACAATATATAGCATACCCACTTGAACCTAAAGGCAAACTCAAGACAGGTCCTAAAGTTAAACATTCCTTCAATTTTGTGAAACTAGCCTCATCAGAATCATTCCACTCAAACTTTACATTCTTGTGTGTCAACTGTGTCAATGGGGTAGCTATTTTAGAGAAATCTTGCATAAAGCGACGATCTTAACTAGCTAACCCTAAAAAGCTTCATACCTCGGTAACAGTCGAAGGATGGAGCCACTTTTGAACTGCCTCAACTTTGCTTGGTTCTACCTGAATCCCTTCCTTAGACATAATATGGCCCAAAATGCCATCTGTCTTAACCAGAATTCACACTTGGAAAGTTTTGCATACAATTGTTCTTCCCATAACCACTGTAAGACCACTTGTAAATATTACTCATGGTCTTTCGGACCCTTGGAATATACCAAGATATCATCAATGAATACAATAACAAATTTGTTAAGAAAGGGTTTAAACACCCTATTCATCAAATCCATGAAAGCGGTTGGTGCATTAGTTAGCCCAAACGACATCACGAGAAACTCGTAATGGCCATAACGAGTACAAAATGCAGTTTTAGGAATATCTTAACCCTTGATCTTTAATTGATGATAACCAGACATAAGGTCTATTTTAGAAAAACATTGGGCTCCCTATAGCTGGTCAAAAAGAACATCAATATGAGATAACTAATATTTATTCCGTATTGTGACTTTATTTAACTATCTATAATCCACACATAACCTTAGGGAATCATCCTTTTTCTTCACAAATAACACCAGAACACCCCAAGGTGAAGTGTTAGGTGTAATGAACCCCTTTTTAAGTAAAATTTGCAACTGCTCTTTTAACTCTCATAACCCTACAAGAGCCAGGCGATACAAAGGGATAAGGATTAGTTGTGTATTGGGAAATACCTCAATAGAGAATTCTAGTTCTCGATCCAGAGGTAAACCTGGTAATTCATCAGGAAAAATATCTGGAAATTCTTTAACCATTAGAATATCCTCCAGCCCCATTGTTGATTTCTTTACATTCCTGACTAACGCGAGAAATCCTTGACAATCCTTATTTAATAGTTTATAAGCTTTCAAAGCAGAAATTTGCATGGTTGAACTTATACAAGTCTCACCTTGTATTTCAAAAGGAACTACACTAGGGGCTTCAAACCTCACCACTTTGTTCCGGCAATCAACCGTGGCATGACAAGATGCCAACCAATCTATGCCTAAAATTACATCAAGATCTAGCATTTGAAGTAATAGTAGATCCACCAAGGTTTCTTGATTTCAATAGACACCGTACATGATTTGTATATCATTTCAACTAATAAAGATTCTTTGAGAGGTGTTCCCATCATAACCACATTGTCTAATCGAGAAGGGCTTACTTTCAATCGTGTAGCAAAATGTACAGATACAAAGGAATGTGTAGATCCATAATCAAATAATGCACATGCTAGATGTGAATCTACCATAACCATACTTGTGACAACTACATTAGAAGCTTGAGCATCCTGTTTGGATAATACAAACACCCCGACCTATCCTCATCCAGCTGATGTCTGTCCCTGTGCTCTTCTGCCTCGCCTAGGATCACCCCTGCCACCAAAAGAAGAAAACCCTCCCCTCACCACAGTCATGAAAAGAGGAGGTCAAGCACTCAGCTGTATAAAGTCTGGGTTCACCCTAGGCTAAGCTATAGGGCAGTCTCTCTTCATGTGACCCACCTGTCCACAGCGAAAACAAGCACAAGTCATCGAATAACATTCTCTTGAATGACACCTCCCACAAGTGTGACATGCTACCCTCGGGCTAGAAAATTGTGAAACCTCACAAACTCCTGAGATCTAAAATCCCCCGAGGCTGACTAATACAATCTAGGAGGTGGTATAGAAAAGTGAGGAGTTTGTGACCTGGCTAGTCCAAATGCCCTCTGAGACTAAGGCCCTTGTGAAAAAGAAGAACCAGCTCTTTCTTGTTTGCTTACAATTTCTCTTTTTCTCTTCTTGCTCAAGAATTTATCTTGCATATCTCTCTCCTCAATCAAGCGAGCATAATCCACAACAGCTGAATAAGTGGCAAAGTTATTAATTTAGGAAGTCATTACCCAAAACATGGACTTTAGTAATCCCATGACAAACCACTTAATACGATGTTTCTCCAAAGGAACTTAGTATGGTGCAAACTTTGAGAGATAAGTAAAGCAAATATCATACTCTGATATAGTAATTCCAGGAAACCACCTCAATAACTCAAATTCACAAGCTCTCACATCTCGCACACTTTGTGGACTAAATTGCTCTTCAAACATTTCATGAAAATCATCCCATTCCATGAGAGGTAATTCCTTTGATCTCTCCTTCAAGATGGCTTGAAACCCGATGTAGGCCATGTCTTGCAATTGATATTTAGCAAGCTCCACAGACCTATTACCATAAGAACCCAAGACCTTCAATGCCTTTTCCATACCCTCCAGAAATCACTAAGGGTCTTCTATACTTAAAGATACAGAAAATATAGGAGGCCTTAGTCATAAAAATCGAGTTAAAACCTCCCCTATGTCTTGGCTAAACTAAGACTCCCTCGAATGAGTGCGAACAGAGGGGCTATGAATTCACTTAGCTTAGAAACAGACTAGGCAGATGCCTTTTTAGATATATAAGCTAATTCGCACATGTGATGAACACCATGTGTCCGAGGCAGCATGACTTTATCTACAATTATCATGATCAAACATTTAGATATCCAGTCTCATCATCATTGAATATTCCAATCAATCAACATTGAATATTCTAATCAATTAACATCAAATCATGATAACATAGAAATAATAAGCATTCTCATATGACAATCCATCTTAACTACTCCTGATTCAATAATAACATGCAAGTATGACTCGATTGACCACAAGAGACCCCCAAACTTGGGTCTAATACCAATTTTATCACACCTCAACTCCCGAAGTGTGACTAACATAGATAACGAGATTAGCCTGCCTCTGTAAAACTAACAAGTTAATTCCTTAACTGAATAAAAAATCACACATCATGGACATTCATATTCAAGCATATTCACATTCATACATAATTTGTAGAAATTTCAACAAAGTCTCCTCTGTAATTGAGACCTCCCGAAGTTTCTATAAATATATGTCAAAACAATAATATTCATAAAAGAAAGCTCAACTCTCAATTCAATTCAGAGATAACTACAACATAGTAGGGGAGTGGGGAATCTACCTGTAGTCATACATATTCATTTACAATTACTTACAGTATTATCAAATTACATTATTACAAAAAGAATACAAAATCCACAAAAAATAGGGAAATGAAAATGTCAGCAGTGCCAATAGGGCTCCTCTAGCCCTCCTGATCAGCATATTGCTCTGGATGGCTACTTGAAATTCAGTAAAGCATAAACAGGTAGCATTCCAGTAATAAATCAATAATGCCTTTTAAACCAGTCAGTTTTCGGTAAATCATAATTTAAAACTTTAACAATTTAATGCGATAAAACAACAACTATCATGGATTCATTCCATGGAAATTAAATCGGTCAAAGGTACATAGCCCTTGGAAATCTCACTTTTAATGGTCAAGGATCCATAGCCCTCAGAAAACCTTTCTCATCGGTTAACGGTTCTTAGCCCTTATATACTTTTATCAAACGGTCAAGGGAACTTAGCCTTTGGGTTCTTGTTAAAAGACATGTGAAAACCTTCATTTTTATTCAAAATATGATTGGCTCAGAACCTAGATTCAAAGAAGGACTATCAAAGACATCAAGTATCAGTCATGGGCTTATAGCCCATGTAATTTAATCATCCATTGAGGGCACATAGCATCTCGGGGTAACTCACTATCGATCGAGAGCACACAGCATCTCAAGGTAAATCACTACCGGTTGAGGGTATGTATCCCTCGGGTTATTAATATCGGTTGAGACCATGCAGCATCTCAGGGTAATTCACTATCAGTTGAGGGTACGTATCCCTCGGGTTATTCATATCAGTTGAAAGCATACAGCATCTCGAGGTAAATCACCTATATGGTTGTGAGTCGTAAGTTCATGCTAAAACATTCATCATATAGTGTCCTCCCTAAATCTAAGGAACTGTCATACATGAGTTTTCCTTTTCAATATCAATGCTGTCAAAATCTCTAGTAAAACATTACCCTTTTCTATTCAAACCTCACTTTTTACAGTTTTGCATGGACATCACATACCAATCATAAATCATAATTCATTTCAAAGACTAACAAGTCTACCAAATTAGGCTACCATAATATAAAACAATGGTAATCACTTAGTTGGAAGAGCTACTACTTACCTGGCGGATGATGTATTCTAAAATAACCTTGTCTTCTTCTCTTGGTTAACAATAGAATTCACCCACAATTCGTATATCATAAAAATATACTTTTCTCAATTCCCATAATATTAATTCATCACATATTTCTTCATTCTCTTTAATTCGTCATGTTTCCATTACCAATTTCATATTCCACTTCCTTATCATTACTAAAAACACACCCTAGCTCATATTCCTGATTCCGTCACTTAACTTTTCTATAATTTTTGTCAATTTACATTCACTGCCTTAAAAACTTCCTAAATTTTCACTTTAGTCCCAAATTCCATACTTTTACCTTCAACCTAAGTAAAACCATGAAGAAAAATAGGGTGTCATATCATACACCTTAAAAGTGTTCTTATAAGACCAATTTAAACCCATTAAATTGCAGAATTTAACCATTTTCTGAAAAACCCCAAAATCTCAAAACTTCTCAGTTTAGTCCCTGTTAGAACAACTCTAAAAAAATTGCCTAAAATCATGCTTCCAAAGCTGAAATTCAATGGGAAAGGGCCAAAAATGTTTCTCCTAACATCATTTTAATGAAAAAATTGATTAAAACTCACCAAAATCCATTGCAAAATCGTTGTTCCTTGATTGTCACGGAACTCGTCCGAAAAACGCTACTATTGTCGGCGACTGCAAGTGGTGGAGGTCCAGAACGCATTGCTGGTGAGGGAGGAAACTGGCTGGAGGTGGTGGCACAGCTGGGTGTGGTAGTGGAAGGCAGGAACAATGAAAAAATATGGAGAAGCTTTCTGAAAAAGAAGAAGCCGTGGGAGAATAAGAAGAAAAAATTGAGGATAGTTTGGTAATTTCACCTAGGGGGACATGTGTCAGCACCAAAAAATTTCTAAGATAGGAAGGAGCTACATCTCAAACCCACGCCCTCTTGCATCTGAATGCCATGCCATACCACTAAGCTAAAACTCACACATGATTGATAATACACACCACAAATATTTACAATAAGCAAAGTAATTCCTAGTATAAAGGAGGATGTTAGAGGTTTACTCAAATCTAGTTTTAAGTGTGATAACTGTTAATTAAGGAAAATAAAGTGATTCAAATTCAAAATAATGCAATTTTCATATATTTGTCTAGCCCCTTCGACTTTTACACAATTGTAAATGTGTCCTTTAGATATTTTGGGAACATCTTCAAGTGACTTCTCTGACCATTGTGCCCGTATCATCCATTCAAATCCTTTTTTCTTGAATCTTGTTCTTGTTGCAAATTAATGTGTGTAATGAATTCTATACTATAAGTAGAAATTTAGTGAGAAAAATATTATTTCAAATAATGTTAAACTAGGTTATGGGCTATCACACCTGAGATGTGACCACAATAGTGCAAATAGAAAGAGAAATTTTTAATTTTCACTTACAAACAAAAAACAAAATTTTGGAGTTGCCACCAAAATCTTAAAAGGATAAATTTCAAAAAACCAATATATAAGAAAAGGTGGTTCGCGAATCAAAATTTAAGTTTAGGAGTCAGTTGCACGTGAGGAAGGTATTAGGCACCCATTGCTATCATTCCAAAGAATGATTACCCAAAGTTGATTATGTAAAAATGTTATGTCTTTAATTTTAATTTTGATTACTCTCATCAATCACATGCGAAAGAATAATAAAAAAAAAAGGAAATAAAAAATTTAAGAAAATAAAATAAAGGACAAATAATAAAATATTTATAAGGGCCGACTTGACCTAGGATGAAAATCTAAGACCTATGTACTAAGCAATAAGGATCAAAATATACATAGTTTGACTAAAAAGACATGCCAGTTGATTGGTATCTTTTGATTTTTGCGAAAATAACAAAATAGATTTTTGTAAATAAAATGATATTGAAATTCAATTTGTGCGTTTTAATTTAAGGAATCTGTTTGACATCACTTTCTTTCTCTTCTCCCTTTTAAAATTTTTTTAGGTTTTTGGAATTTTAATTTAAATTTTGAAATTCAATGAAATTAGGTAAAGAGAGGGTTTTTGGGATTTTTGAATTCATGATTTTTTTACTTTTGAAATTAAAATTCTTTGTTTTACTTTTCCAAAAGAAATGAAATTAGTACAGGGAAATATTTTGGTTTTTTTTTTATTTATATTTTTTTGGATTTTTGAAGTTAGATTTTTATTTTGAAAATTATAATGGAAAATTTTTTTTAAGGATTTTTGAATTTACGTTTTTAAATTTTTGAAATTAAAATTCTTTGTTTTACTTTTCCAAAAGAAATGAAATTATTAAAGGGAAATATTTTTGGGCTTTTTGGATTTTTTTTTTGCATTTTTTAAGTTAGATTTTTATTTTGAAATTGAAATGGAGTTATAATAGAAATTTTTTTCTTTTTGGGAAACAATATTAGTATTCAAAATCTACAGGACAACAACAACTAAAATCAAATAAAATAATGAAAATAAAATAAAATGAAATAAATGAAATAGAAAAAAACATGCAAAGCCTCCTGTCATTATGAATGTGCTGAGAATTAAACATTATTCCATGAATGTGCTAAGATTAAAAAAAAAAAAAAAACACATTATTCTATCATTGCTTAGTCTTGCCACTTGCTCCTTTTCATTTTCCACTCCCACTCCCTTTCACTTTATTGAAAATGAAAAAGAAGCCAAAAAAAAAAAACTCATGGGCCCATCACTTGACTAAACCAAGCATGAATACAAAATTGATCCTGTTAGACTAAATCATATTTCTAAACACATATCAAGAAGAGGGAAGGACTAACTATGACTATGACATTATGTTTGAAAAGCAATGCAACCCTGTTAAATATATCAAGCATTCATTCCCCCACTATCACTTTATCTGACTTATTCTACACAATTAATATACACTTGAAGCATTAAAATCCAAAGAATAGCAGTTCAAACAAAAAAATTGGTTCAGTCCACTTTGCGTTCCTTTTCCTTGATTTTTAGCTTTTTGCTTTGTATCCATGTCACTCGAACAGGAATGCTTTCTCGCTCTTCTCTCTCTTTGTTTGGGTGTTTCTATTCACCTCAACTCTTGTTTTTGGTCCTTTAATTCTCTATTTGCACAACCATAAAACTGGGATGTTTGAGTCTCTGCTTCATCTTCTTCCTCTTCAAGCCTTCAAGGTGTTTTTCTTTTTCTAGTTTCTTCAAACTCTTCTCCACTCGTTTCCAGCTTCTCCTCCTTGAACTTTTTCTTTGCTTTTTCCTCTCTTCTAGTCTCTCTTCTCTTCCTCGCCCTCTGTCTTCTCTATTTCTGTCTTTTCTCTTTTATGGTCCCAGTTTTCTTCTCCAAGTCTTTCCCTTACTGCCCGAGCTCCCTTCTTCTTCCTCTTCTTCTCTCAGTCTCTTCTTTCCCTTCTGTCTTTTTTTTATTTTTTCTTTTTTTGCTGTGATAGAGCTCTATTTTTCAAAACTCAGAGCAGGGAATGTTTGCTCCCTCTGGACTCTTCCTCCTTCCCCTTCTGTCTCTTTCGTCTTTCTCTCTCTTATTTTCTCTTTTGTTTTGCTGCTCTTTTATTCCTCACAGTCTCCTCCACTCTCTAACAAGTTCACTCTCTCTACATTTTTCTGTTCTTTATCATTCTCATCTGGTCTCTCTTTTCTCTTCTGTTCACTTCTCCTCGATCATACTCTCTTATTTTCTCTTCTGTTTTGCTACTCTTTTATTCCTCTCGATCTCCTACTCTCTTTGATGCTCTCTTTCTTTGTCTTTTATAGCTGAGATAATAGAGACATCGAGGTCCCTCTTCTCTCCTATCTCTCCATTTCCTGTCTTATTCTGAATATATTTAAAATGTATTTAATATAATTATGTCAAACTCTTTATAAGAATTTTATTTTTATTATTTATGGTATCATACAAAATTTTTATAATTATCATCTAAATAACATAAGAGGCTCTTGTAAAATAAAAAGACATTTATAGTTCCAAATTTGTTTTTTTTTATTGGCTATATTTCAAAATAAATTATGAATAATTATTATATATAAAAGTTGTTCTACTTTAATATGCAATGCAAAATGGGAAAAGGAGGGGTCATTGACCCTCTTTGCATCAGGTTATTGGTTCCAATCTCAAGCTTTGAAACTTTCAAAAATAAGATTTGGAGTTGTTACATATTAAAATTGGTACATATATAATAGAAGCTGATGGTGGCTACACGGTTAAGACGTTAACACGCATACACTTGGACGCATTTCAGGATTGGGCACTGGAGGTTTCGTAAAAGTCAGGAGTTTTATAAGGAGTAGTTCAACTTGCCCAAATCGGATGTAACTCACCGATTTCATCGAGTTCGCACGAGTTTGGAGTGAGTTGAACCGAGTTTGCAGCCAATACGAGTTCATAAGCAAGTTAATTTGATTAGTGTAGATAGAAAAGTTGATTTGACGAATTTACTTAGTCAACTTGCAATTTGAACAACACTGATTTTAATCATCAAAACTGTCACTTTTAGTTTTTTTAAAATGAATGTTAGATATCCATGGCAAAATTCTTATAATTATAACACTTGACCTAAACCAACGTTATATACTTGATGTAAAAAATCATTTTTCCTGTAGTGTATAAAATGCAACCTTGCCCAAGTAAATTACTTATTCCAAATCAAAGCGAATCCACATAAAAGTACAAGTAACTAGCCCCTCAATGCATATAGCATAATATCAAAACTATCATATCTTTATACATTA
Organism: Delonix regia; assembly: GCA_037074485.1. Lineage (NCBI taxonomy): Eukaryota > Viridiplantae > Streptophyta > Magnoliopsida > Fabales > Fabaceae > Delonix > Delonix regia. The sequence goes on along the minus strand of CM073452.1, from coordinate 33,141,716 downwards.
AATAGCAATAGGTTGGAAAAATAATGACATTATACAATTCTCAGTTTCAGAGTCTTGGATGGTATGGCCATCTCCATGTTGGTAGATGCAAAGTGACATTCTTGCAAGGTTTAGAGCAATTTCAACAAAAGTCTTTGAGTAAATGGAATTATTGGCTTCTTTGTTCATCTTCTTCCAAGTTTCACATATCAAGGAATTTATGTGCCTTCGAGCATCGGCTTCAGATGCTCCAGTTTCATTCATATAACACTCAATGGATTTGGGCACATCACCAGTCTCCCTTTCACGCTGCCAAACGAACAATGATAAAAAATAATCAAATGTTGTGAAAAGATATCTAGATAATTAAATAATTGGAAGAATAAGCAATAATACCTTAGATGTTCCCAAGTCATCAGCTAGTCGTAAAATTGTCGCCGAAAAACGAACAATTTCAGAATATTCTTCCAAGAATATAAGTCCTCATCTTTTACTGAATTTTGAACTAGAAAATAAGAATGAAAAAGTAGAACTGGTCCACCAACTGAAACCCATGCATTTTCCAAGTACTCCTGCAAGCTTGGTTGATAATTGCTATAGTACCATTTTGCCTCAACCAGATATGATTTACAAAGATCAGCCCACTGAAGAAGTTAGACACAATAACACGTAATTAGAGAATCGCCGTGATTAATTAAGTTATATGATAAAATGCAAGACAAGAAATTAATGTTTTAGTAAATGCATACCACTTTCTTAAGGTGTGGAATGATGTGGTGCCCATTCTCTTTTAAGAAGTCAAATCCCATCTCGTTGACGAGGTTATAGAGTGCAAGGAAGCATATTTTCACGTAGTCTGGAAGTCTATCCATGGCATTTATATCCCATGTATGTGATAACAAAATACAATATGGTAATAATGGTTAATACAAGTATTGGAAAAGAAATTGAAACATAAGATAAAAAAGTTTATACTGTACCAATTCATTAATCACAATTTGCTAACCTGTCAATCACATCAGTGAAAAGTTCTAGTTCTTCCAATGTGCCATACACGTCATAAATATCATCACTTGTGGTTGCGATTGCGTTGACCCTTGTCATTACTCTTCTAAAATATCTGAAGTGCGGTTCAGAAGCCAAACCCACTGTCCAAAAGAAGTTCTCCACCAACCTATCCCTTGCAAAACTCAGCTTTTCCCCATGTCCAATTCTTTTCCACGATCGTTACATTGAAAAAAACCAAACAAATGTAATTAGTATTAGTGCACTAATTTTTTATTCTATCAAGGACTTGACCTATGTAAAATTTTGTAAATATTTATCATCAATTTCTTTAATAATAATTGGACATGAGAAAAATAATTTATATGTCAGATTTTTATTTAAAGAATTATATAAGATTTAAAAATGGATATAGTTTCCAAGCAGGAAAATGTAAAATTGTTTTGCACCTTGATGTATGTTTCAAATCTTCTTGGTGGATGACTTGCACCTTGTTGAAATCCAATTTAGCAAGCTTAAGCAAAGCAGGGCTCATATTCTGTCTTCTTTCATAAACATTCATGAACCATCGAGCTTCCAATCTCGATATCCTCCAATGTAGTGGAAGCTCTAGGGCATGATTAACTAAGAGTGATGTCTCGTTGTCTTCATTATTTTGTTCACAAATTCTCTGAGAGATGTTGAGCTAAAATCTCTTACTTCATCCAATATATTTTCACCATCTATCGATTGAAATGAGGCTTCATACAAAGATAGAAAACCCTTGATATCAACTGAAAGGCGGGAATCAAAATTACCGTTGTAATCTAGAAATACCTTAAATACATCTGGAAACAACCATGCAAATTACACATGTTAGTATCAATTAAGACAAGTCACAATCACAATACTTAAGTAAACTTAATTAATTTGAAGAACCAATAAATACCGGATGACACATTATAGCCATGTTGCCGCAGGAGTCTAAATTCAAGAGCCGAAGTATATAAATTGTCCTTCCTGATTAATGTATCCATATTATTGTAAACCTTTTCCAATATGTTCCCTATTTCCTGACCAAAATGAGCAGCCACTCCTAGTCTTTGCAAGACATCAATGAGCTCAACTTGATCCACAGGATTGGCTAACTCCGAAAGCATCACTCTGACTTCTTCCTTCAGCCGATCACTTTCTTCTGCATATGATTCCACCTATAACAATTTTACGTTTGCTCATTAATAATTTATGAGTCAAAAATTATAAAACCTATAATGCCCAGAAAAACAAATAAAAGATTATCATGATTTCAAATGAGTGTGAGAATAACCATACCTCATAGTCGCTTCTTACTGACTGAATATAGTCATAATTCCAAATTGAAGGTTGGAACTTGGAAGTAATTTGTAGATCGACGAGAAGCATTGTTTTGATCAGAAACAATGGCAGTTGAAGCATTGCATTGAATTGTGCATGGAACAGAAGAGGTCTTGACTGCTGAAACAGAGGATTTTCGATTTGAAGGGAACATTTGGTTTTAGAGGAAGGACGGTTTGAAAGCAAAGCATTTTGGTGAGCCATTGCTATGAGGGAGAAGGGAGAAGCTTTAGCTTATTTCTTCTTAGTTTGCAATGTTCTGTGGTTACTGGAACCAAGCTCAAGCCTTTATGTAGCATTCCAAGGAGTTAAAGTTTATTAATAAATTACCAGTGCTGATATAATGATCCAACTATAGTCAAAGCTACATATGCATTCAATATCATTTATTTAACCTAACTCGTGATGTGCGCACTTGTAAATTGTAATTATCCCATGTGATGTGTGTGCGTTAATTTATTAATCAACCTTATACATAAACTATTACTTGTTTCACTAGCCAATGAATTAATCATGGTGACTCTCTCTCTCTCTCTCTCTTCAAAATGGATCCCCACTCTACAGCACAATGTGAATCTTGCTATGAATATTTCATCTCGTAACATGCGTAACGCGAATATCCAAGTACGGACAAGTAAAGGGTGGTTGTCTGTAAATATAATAACTACGATTTGTAACATGAAAAATGATTTTATGATGCATGAGTAATTTTGCTTTAGTTTATAATAAGTCAATCCAATACTACGAATAATAATTTAATATTATTCGGTTAAATGATTTTGAATTAAAGCGTATGCTGTGTTCTCAAGTAATTCGCATGTTCCTTACAAATATCTAATCACTTTCCCATCTCATAGATCTATTATTGGGTTCATGGAATATAATTTAATCCTTTATTACATAATATCCATATACATAATTTTTATGTGCGAGAAATTGTCATGTCTGTCAACTGATAGCTACACAAACCCTCCAAAAAATATTCTTTATGCTTTTCGTTTGCACGTTCTTGCTCTTTTGGAAGTGCTCTAACTTAGAATAATTTAACCCAAATACCATAAAAAAGTGTTTAATTTCACGTACCAATTTCTTTTCCTGACAATATATAAAAGAGTTTGGTTTTTGCTTACCTCTTGTAATGTTTCAAAATTATTTTTAATCCCTCACTTATCATAAAATTATATTTTAATCTCTCATTTATTATAATATTTAAAATGATTCTCTATTTATTGACAATCATTACATTTAATCCCTTTTGAGTAAATGATAGCTTAAACTGTTTTTTTTTTTTTTCTATATCTGAGAAAATAAAGAAGTTTATTCATCAGGTGAAGTCTGCGCTACAATTTGTGATGTGACGTGACTATATTAATCTCTTATATTAACCTCGATTTACCTGTCCAATCTATTTATATTAAATGGACAGATAATCGATGCTTTTAAATCTTGATTCCAAATTATAAACATTGAGGAACTACTTTTACTTTGATGTGTCCTTGCTTCAATTTATAGTAATTTAATTCACTATACTACGAAAACAGAATTAATTTAATGAGCATTTTTCTTAACAATATATAAAGGAGTTTGGTGGTGTCATTTATGTTATAAAACTTATTATGATCAACCAAGTTACCAATAATTCCATGATTAGTGTAATAACTATAAAATTTATATGCAAAAAGAGAATTCAATTAGAACAAATATAGATACAAATAAAATTTTATCTGATAATGTAACCAAAGTTAGTACTTAAGCCTCACCCTATGTATCTTTAGCACTTGTAACTCAACTAAGTATGGTAACCAAGTATCTGTTAGGAAAATTTTGATTTGATAATATATATATATATAGTAATATTTTTCCATTAAAAATATTTTAAAATTTTCAATTATGTCTACTAACTCCACCTAACCCATATTATTGCCTAATTATGCAACTAACCTCCACCTAATATCCTCAAATCATTTGCAAATAATATCATATACTCATTCCTCCATTCTTACAAGCTTTTTTTCTTTGTTTAGTATGGAAATTCTGGTTTCTCCCTCTAGAAGCCACTGTCACCACCCCCAACAAGTACCGATGACCCTTCATCGACATCACCAGCCCATCCCCAACCATCGTCAACCTACCTACAAAAACTGTCAAAATTTACTATGCAAGCTTCCCGCCGACAAACCGAGGTTGCTCCACCACTGTGAAGGGTCATCGGAGTCTCCTCTCAATGTCAGTAAGTCCATCGTCATGTTCCCCACCGATAACGATCACTGGTTGGTCGGAATATCGCAATTTTCTAGTGGCGGTTCAAAGGGCAAAATCAAAAGCTCCAATTCACAATTTTGGAGCATTTTTAATCCAATTAAACATAAAGCTTCACTTTCTACATTGATTTCATACCTTTCTCCCACATTTACACTAATTGATTTGGTCCAATTTGTTCATAATCACATAACCCTAATTTTGGCATTGTTCATAAAAAAAAGAGGCAAATTTGAGCTCAATTCGAGTTGTTTACTTCAAATTGAGTTAAGATTATACTTCATAGGTGAATTTTATACATTTTTCCTACAAAATCATTGATCAATTGTGAAATTTGGCTTGCGTATTGAAAAACCCTAATTTGGGGGTCTAGGGGCAATTTGGAAATTTAGTGAAAATTGTATTCTTAGAACTTCTTAAATTTTGTTATGCATCTAGGAAGTGATTTAAAATTTTTTGAAATTTTATTTTTAATTTTAGAACAAAATTTGAATTTTTAGTAATTTTCCTAGATTTTTTATGAAGAAAAAAGAAGGAAATTACAAGGAAAAATTAGAATGGCTTGATTGCATAACAATAAATATTGTTTGTGGTTAAATGGAAAATTTAGAATTTATTAGATGACCCTTAAGTGAAATTTATATTATGGTTGGTATTAGAATTTATTAAGTGCATAATGGAATAATTGAATAAAATAAGAATAACAATAATAGTAGTAATAATAATAATAATAATGATAATAATGATAATAGTAATAATAATAATAATAATAATAGTGATAATACTAATAATAGTAATGATAATATTAATGATAATAGTAATAATAAGGATAATAAGTATAATAAAATGAAATATAGATTATAAAAATTTTAAAGTATTCTTTAAGTGGCCCATAAATTTAATTTCTAAATAATCAGTAAAGAAATAGATAAAATAGATAAAGGTGAATAAAAATAATTAATTAGTTCTGTGACAAAATCAAATAATTAAATTAATTATGAGAACTGAATGTTAAAATTATTTTATTAATATTTTATGTGATTAGAAAATTGTCAGCAAAAAAAATTATAATTAATGTATATATATATATATGTGTGTGTGTGTGTGTGTGAAGGGCGGAGCCACATTATCTTGAGTGGAGGCGCATGGTCCTCACTCAAATTTTTAAATTTGATGTATTGGGAATTAAGTTATAATTGTATACTTTCACATATTTTATATTTTTGAATCTACTAGAATTATACACAAATCTTAAACGATTGAGTCATATTATTTTTAATTAATTGATATTTTAATTTCAACCTATTAAACCTACACATGTATTATGTATATAATTTTTATTTAATATATGCATACTTTTAATACTCTTACGTAAATAGAAATTTTATTATAAGTGAGGAGGGTAAAATTAAGTTTAAATGTCAATGTTATTTTAGGTAGGACATGAACAGTTGTCCTTAAAAATACTATGAAGTTCTTAAAATGTTGCTAGATAAAATAATATTTATAACACTGTATAAATATATACATTTTTCATGCAAATTGACAATTATATATTTTTATACTTCAACAAATAATTTTTGCCCTTCAACTGGTTCTTTGGAATTATTTATTTAATAGTCATGATGCTATTAAATAATAATATTTTCTTTTGGCGTAAGCAGGTAAATTGAAATGTATTCATGGGTATTTAGGTATGAAGCTAATATTAATATAGAAATAACATTCAGTACAATACTTATTTAAATTTAAACTTACTTTTAAATATAGAAAAGATAAAATGATGATATTGTAATTTAATTCAAAAGTTACAAAACTTTAATTTAAAAAATAATATTAAAATAAAATTTTAAAATAAAATATAAAAAAATTTCACCCCACTAATACGCTCTGCCACTGTGTGTAATTTTCCAAATCATGCATATTTTCACAGGTCAAATGATTAAGGAACACGTGTTAAATGTTATGTACCTTTGTTTGGAGAGATTTTATGTAAATGACCACTTTTAATTTTCGGCTTTAAATATGCTTGGAAAGAAGACGTGGATATATAGTTTATAAAAAAAAGCCAAAACTTCCTTTTTTCTCTCTCAAATATAAGCCGTTAAAATCAAGTCCTTCAACCATAAAATACATTAAGAACAATAACTGAATCATCAAGCATAGCTCTCATCAAGTGCCATAGCCAATCAGTTAGGCTGAAGTCCACACTACCTTAGATATTATCATTCCCTAAGCGATACAATCAATTACGTAAAACTAATTCTATGGTGCGTTAAATTCAATAGAATAATTGACTGATCATGGAATAATTCTTCTAAAAAGTCCTACCCTGTTAGGCAACTCAAAATAGGCAACAATTAATCTTAGGGGCATTTCATCGTATACCCTGTGGGTTGAGTTGTACAAAATTCGTCAAGTGAAATTTACCCAATTCAATTGTGATTCATATCAATCATTATTTTGTTTATTTGAGTCAAATTGGTTATGATAATTTTGGTTTACTGATTTGGGTTTTACTTGTGTAAGATATTTAACATGTGAAGTATAATTACGTGATGATTCATGGCACGAACATATTGAAATTAATAATAAAAATTATTTTAAGTTGAGTAAAATATTATTTTAATCCTCCTTCTTAATTTAGTTCTTCACTAATCTTAAACTTAATATATTTAGTTTCTTAGTCTAATTTAATAAGAGAGATCATATTGAAAATGACTAATAAGTAAGGAATTAAATTGAAAATAAAAATAAACAAGGGACTGAATTGAGAATAACAATAAGGTATTAGTAGCATAGTAAATTTTTGACATGTCATTTTTTTAATTCAAAAAATAATAAGAAAAACTCAAAATATTATTTTTTTAAGGACTAGACACACATAAATTTTTAATTGTAAAGAAGTAATAACAAGAAGTAGTTCAGTAACAAAGTTTTTTACGCTCATCCAAGTAGTTTAAAATTCAAATAGTAGTAAAAACAAATATTATAAACTAAGATATAATAGTAACTCAAATAATGTCATTACAAATTAGTCCTTTAACTTTAAAATTTTTTCCAGTCCTAAAACGCAGTGTCTTACAATTTTTGTGAAATAGGCCCTACCTCGCCTCTAGGCACCCAAAATGGGTATCACGTGTCTACTAACTACTCCCACATCCTCAAAACTTCTCTGTACCCATAGAATGTAGTCACTTCAATGATGCTTCTAAACATTTCAAAAGTCCTTGAAAACCTTCAAATCATTCTTCAGTGTACTTCATCTTTTCTCCTTTCTTGTGAAAACTTCTACAAATTAAATACACCAAAATAAGGTAAAATCAATTGAGTTTCATCAAATTTTGCAATTAAGCAAGTCAAACTATAAAATAAATGAAAACATACTTTGGTTACTAATAAAGAGAATTTATTCAAAATATATAATTAGTCTCCAGTAAAGAAATGTAAAAACCTAATACAAACAATGACCTATTAATTTTGTGGTTATATGTGTGTGTGTGTGTATATATATATATATATATATATCTAATTAATCCTGCTCCAATAACCCCGCAATAATTCAATTGTGCATACTGATTCTATCAATAATTCAATATTACTCGTGAGAAAGCACTTAAGCAGATTAAATCATACAGAAAACAAAAAAACTGAAAAAAAAGGCCTGATCAAGAGAGAATTCAGAACACACACACACACACACACACACACATATATATATATATATATATGTGTGTGTGTGTGCATATGAGCATTTCCATTTTCTATAAAGAGATATCTGTGGCTGTCCTCACTGCTAACTGCTAACATTCAGTAACAGCCATACATAATTGCTATTTTAAACAATAGAATAATTCAATTGTGCATTGTCTTCTTCACTTCAATTATACCTATTCATCTCTCTACCTAATTGTAGAAGATTTAGATTGAAAATCCTCTGACTAGCTAATTAGGAAGAATGAGATTTGTTATTCACTTAATTATTAAGAAAGTAAAAAAAGTTTGCCGGAAATTTACTTTAAGATCAATTGCATTTGCAATAAAAACATTTATATTGTAATACCCCTATAAAAAAATTAATAAAATATATTTATCCTCACCATAAATATTTTATCACCCAAATCATTATTAATATTTCTACTAAAAATATTTTCTCACAATAATTATATCTTTTATCCCCACATAATTATTCTAAACACCCACTCTTACCCACTATCCCCACTTTAATTAAATTATTATCTCAATTATTTCGATTAACATTATTTTATTAACCCACTTAATTAAACTAACACCATAATTATACCTACTACTTCCACCTATATTATCTTAATACCCAATTATATCTTAAACACATCTAAAACATCACTCCATCTTCACCTCTTCACACTACAATTTCATTCTTCACTGTGCTCATTATTCTGTCAACTTCTGACGACTCTCGCCACTGTCCAACCATCACTGGAGGTCGACTAGTATCCCAACATCTCCACCAGCCTAAGAACCATCAATGACAAGCTCCATGTGGTCAGAAAACTCGTACAGTCTGACGGTCCAAAAAGGGGCAAAAATTCAAGCTTAAAATTATCCAAATTGGTGCATTTTTAATCCAAATTAGCATAGGGCTTCACTTTCTATAGTTTTTTCGCACTTTTCTCCGTTATTTGCACTGATTAATTTGGTCTAATTTGCCTCAGATTGAAGAAACCCCAATTCTGGTACTGTTTATGCAAGAAAGTGATGAAACTGAGCTTAATTCGGTGTAATTCCATCAAATTGAGTTAATATTTTACATAATATGGGAATTTAGCACCTTTCTCCCTCGAAATCATTGATCAATTGTGAATTTTGACTTCCAGATTGAAAAAACCCAATTTAGTGGTCTAGAGGCAATTTGGAAATTTAGTGAAATTTATGTTCTTAAGACTTCTTAAATTTTTTTTATGCATCTAGGGAGTGATATAGAATTTTTTGAAATTTTAATTTGAATTTTAGAACAAATTTCAAATTTTTTCGTAACTTTCCCTAGATTTTTCATGAAAAAAAGGAAGGAAATTAGAAGGAGAAAATTAGTTTGGCTTGATTGGATAACAATAAATATTATTTGAGGTTAAATGGAAAATTTGGAATTTATTTGTTGACCCTGAAGTGAAATTTATGTTATGCTAGATGTTAGAAATTTAATAAGTGCATAATGGAATAATTGAATAACATAATAATAATAATAATAATAATGATGATGATAACAATAATATTAATGACAATAATAATAATAATGATAATATTAATAGTAACAATAATAATAATAATGATATTAATAGTAATAGTAATGATAATAAGAATAATAAAATGAAATATAGGTCATAAGTATTTTAAAGTATTACTTAAGAAAGTGGACCATAAATTTAAATTTTAAAAAAAATAGTAAAGAAATAGGTAAATTGGATAAAGGTGAATAAAGAATAATTAATTAGGTCTATGAAAAAAATAAATAATTAAACTATTTATAAGGATTAGATATTAAGAGTATTTTATTTAATGTTTTAGGTGATTAGAAAAATTGTCAACAAAGGAATTATAATCAAGGATAGAAGAAGATTGATATACTCCTCTCAGGTGAGTAAATTATCCTAATTATGCAAAATATTATTCTGAATTATAAATTTTTAATTTTTAATTATTAAAAATATTGAAATCTGAACTCTAAAGTGGTATGATTTTGAAATTTCTAATATCTATACATGGATATTTATTTATTTCTGATTATTAGGAATGTGTCTAAAACAAAACCCTATAGCTAACAGCAGTAGACGTTAACCGTAGTGTACTATGATTGGTAATCTGACAAGGTTGGATATTATACCCTTACCACCATATTCTGTTTAAGGCCAAGAGCCATTATAATATTTACTCAGAGCCTTCGGCTAAAAGAGCCATTATAATATTTACTCTGTTCTAATGTTATCACTAGCCTTGGGCTACCTCTGTATTATGTAATTTTGAATGGTTCTCTAGTATATTCCTAAATGCATTATGTTAATAATGATTATTCACTATTTGATATTTATGAATTATGACTGTATGATATCTGGTTTTAAATTTCGAAAGACGTACCATAGTAAGTCTGTTCTACTTTTTGCCATATTAGAATCACATACTCATTGAGTTTCTATTCACCCCATTATTTAACATTTTTTAGATTCCAGCACTGATCAAGAACATCCACCTTCAGAATTTTAATTTTGGTGATTATTTCCTTAGTGAGCCTAACCTATTGTCAGAGCTATGTCTTTCCTTATTTTTACATTTCAGTTTAGTCGCTCCCTTGTATACATGCTACAATGTATGATGTATTATTATAGTGTGTTAGACAACGTCTGTATGGAGAGTTATGATATCTTTACCTATTTAATGTGAATTTATATAAGTTCTTATGTTGTGAGGATTTCGACGGATTCATGAGGAATAAAGATACATCATCCCCATGCTAGTCACGTCCTATTGGCTCAGGTGACGTAACATATATATTTAGAAAAATAGTGTCGCAGCAATTGCAATCAAATTATTATTATTATTATTATTATAAAAACATTATTTTATATATAAATAATTTTAAAAACAATATATTTTCTTAATTTCTCACAAATAGAAAAAACAATCTATATCAATTAATATTAACATCTTAAAAATACATACTTTTTAATATGTTAGAAAACTAAGGCTAGCTCGGTTTGTAAAATTTGATTGACAATCATGAAGTATTTTACAATCATATATCGCGTAAGGAAAAAGTACTCTTGTGTCACTAATTATTTATGTTAAATTAAAGCATATGCTGTGTTCCCAAGTAATCACATGTTTCTTACAGATAATCACTTTTCATCTGTAGATCTATTATTGGGTTCAATGAATATAATGAATCCTTTATTATATAATATTTATATACATAATTTCCTTGTGCGAGAAAGTTTGCCAACCCATTTTTCTTAAAAGCAATAATCAGAGATGATTTAGATAATTCACATATTGATTTTAATTTATTTTTGTTTATTTAAATCAAAGCGATGATGATTATTTCGGTTCACACGTTTAAGTTTAGGTGTGCGGTGTGTAAGATATTTAACATGTGAAGTATAAATAGGTGATCATTCATGGTACATATTGAAATTAATATTAGGCATTATTTAAGGTGAAGTAAAATATTAATATGGTCATTCACAATTTTGTTTTTCACTAATTATTATTATTAATTTATCAATTAATTATTACTTTGGTCCCTCACTAATATTAAAGTTAACATATTTAGTTCCTTTTATTTTTGGCCAAAAATTTAGTCCCATGGTCTAAATTATATAAGAGTGACCATGTTGAAAATGAATTAATAAATAAGAGACCATATTGTAAATAAAAAAATGTGAATGACAAAATAGAAAAACTAAATAATAAGTGGGGAACAGAATTAACTTATAAGAGACCAATAATTTAGGCTACCTATTTTTCAAAGGAGTTGTTGGCATGCTTTGTCTGTAAACTGGAATTAGGACATGCATTGATTTAATTTGAATTCTTTATTAACGAGAATGCTATGAAAGGGAATTTAATTTCGCATACGAGTACTTTTTCTAACAATATATAAAAGAGATTGGGTTTTTTCCTAGCTTTTGCAATGCTCTAAACATAAATGATTTTAATAGTTAATTTTAATTTATATATAATATTTTCAGTCTTTATAATAAATTAAGAAAATGAATGGATGTGCTTTATATATATATATATATATATATATATATATGTATATGTATGTATGTATCTGTGTGTGTGTAAAACTGTAACGCCATCATACCTTATTGTTACAGATCACATAATTAAGGAACGCGTGTTAAATGTTATGTACCATATATATATCTTTGTTTAGATTTGTGACTTGTGAGTCACTACATATGAATCACTATTTTTCTTTACTTTTTTTATAGTTATTTTGCTATAAAATGACTTAAAAGACCCCTTAAGTCTTTAGATTTTATGTAAAGACCACTTTTGGTTTTCGGAGTTAAATATGCTTAAAAGAAAAAGAAGACCAGAATGACTTGGATATATAGTTTATTGAAAATGCCAAATCTCCTATTTTTCTCCCTCAAATATGAGTTAGGTTTAAATTTAGTTCTTCAACCAAAAAATACATTCAGGACAATAACCATGGCCAATCAGTTAGATCGAGGTGCATTACCTTAAATGTTATCATTCCCTAAGTGGGACAATCAATTAAGCAAAACTAATCTTACGGTACATTAAATTCAATAGAATATTTGATTAATTAAGAATTAATTCTTCTGAAAAGCCTATCCTTTTAGTCAATTCAAATAGGCTTGTAAGATTATTTTTGCTTCACTTATTAGTTGATTATCAATTTTATTTCTATTTTCATAATCAATTTAGTTCTTCTCATATCAAATTTTTTCAATTTAGTTTCTCTCCAATTTTAAATCAACACATTTAGTTTCTTAGTCTAAATTAAATAAGAGAAATCACGTTGAGAATAAAATGATAAGTGAGGGAATAAATTAAGAATTAGCTAATAAGTGAGAGATTAAATTGAAAATTAACTAATAAGTGAGTGGCTAAATAGAGAACTAACTAATAAGTAAATGATCAAATGAAAAAAATAACTAATAAATAATGAACCAAAATAATATTTTACTCATTTCATACTAGCTATTTTTCGAATGGTGGTTGGCATTTGTATAATGGAATGGGAGGATGCATTAAACAAATTCTTATCCAAAATCTTTTATTTGTTGAGTCATTGTCAACTGATAGCTACAGATTCCCACCAAAATATTACAAAAACTTCTCTTTTGGACCTTCACACAAATTTAATGAAATATATATTTCACTCACTGCTACTGTTTGCTCTAAATTTAGAATTATTAGGCCAAATACCATGAAAAGGAATTTACTTTCACATACAGTACTTTTTTTAACAACATAAAAAAAAAAATTTGGGTTTTTCCTAGCTTTTGTAATGTTATAACAATATATGATTTTAATCGTTAATTTTAATTGATATATAATATTTCCAGTTGTTATGATAATTTAAGAAAATAAATTGTTGTGTTTTAAACTTTGTATATCGAGAGTTTAATTGTGTGGCCATCACACTCACTGCTTTTCTTAACATTTTTTTCAAAGTTACTTTACTATAAAATGACATAAAGACCCCTTAAGTCCTGAGATTTTATGTAAAAGCCAAAACTAGAACTTCTATTTTTTTTCCCTCAAATACGAGTGCAAGTTTAAATTTAGTCCTTCAACTTTCATTATTTAAAATTCATTCATGAACTCTAAATTCTGATTCCAATTTTTGTTCTTCTGAACCCAATCCTTCACCCATAAAACCAATTCTTGCTACACTCCTGTTATTAAAATTCTGCCATTTTTTTAATCAAAATAAAATTAAAAATATTGAACATTATATTTTGATCATATTGGTTTGGATATCTTATATCTAAATCCATATTTAAGGTTATTTGAAACTATATATATTTTTATTTAATTTTAACTATAAAGTTTTAAAGTTTTAAAGTCATCCTCATCTCTTATTTAATTTAAAATTTTATCATCCTAAAATTTATCCGCATATATGAAGTTAGGATAAAAATATTACTTTAAGCTCTCATTTTTTTGCTCAATACGAATTCCTCCCTCCACAAATTTGTAATGACAAAATAGTCCCTTAGAAATTTAACAATATTTTAAATTTTTTAAGAACCATTTTGTCACTACAAGTGGAGGATGAAATTGACACTTAAGCAATAAGTTATGAATTAAATAGCTGCTTTCTTCAAATATATACTATGTAAAAATATGAATAATTTAAAATTAGAAATGGCAAAGAATAATTTAATAAATATGAAATTCCAAAGAATTCTTAAAATAATATTTTATTCAAGTGTTTTGGTGTATTTTTAAGTATTGTATTTATGATTAGTTAGTTATGTATGTATATTAGTTAAAGATCAATTGGACCATTTCAAAATTCACGTTAAATTGTCGAAAGTTTAGAGGGCAAATAAGTAATCGTGACCAAGTAGATTCTCATTGATCCATTGATTATCATGAGTCTGGTAATATTTTATAACAACTATATTATTCGTTTTCATGAGAATAACAATCTAAAATTTTTTATTCTCTAAAATACACACACACACGCATATATTTTAAGTTTTTACATATGAAGATATCACCGTACAGCTATGCAATCGTTACAAACTGTGATTTATAAAATAAAAAAAGGTAATATTTTGAAAATAGGATTATGCCTTTACATGTACATTAAAGCTAATTCAGCTTTTGACAAAAGTCTGACAACACTTGAGAAATATTTTACACATGCTTATAGTTCTGTATAAAATATCATCAACAGTAATAAACCAAATTAGCACTTAGATTCAAGCTTATTGGCTTGCTTTTGGATTGTGATCATTGATTTCAAGTATAGTGATGTTTCTTAGAGAGTTTCAAGTGAATTTGCAATATATTATGTCAGCACACGTGTGCATAGCCAGATTAATTGAACACATGATCGGAACATAGTTGAATATCAAGTTCCAGGGATGTGGATCACCTCTTTCAGCAGAAGCTACTGGAGAATTACTACTCAGGACTTTGCAAATTTAACAGCATTGGATGAGAATTTAATTATGCAAAATTCATCATATTATATTGTAGTTTAATTTTAATTAAATTTTTTTTAGAAAAAGCTGAAGATAATACACAAAATATATTAATATATTATATTTCTCTTTTATAATATAATATCATGTTCAAGAGAAAAAAGTCATTAAACAACTTCTAAAAATATAGTCTATTTCTCACATTGTGTGGTTTATTTTTTTATTTCAATAGATTGTAAGCTGTTAGAAGTTATTTATTTATATATTTTTCTTGAACATGATACAATCGTAAATAAATGATATAAAACACTAATATATCATTATGTATTATAACATTTTTTTAAAAAATTTGATTAAAATTAATATAAAAAGTTATGAGATAAAATTACGACCATGGTTTTTATACCATGCACTACTGGAGGTCATTCTCATCCCGACATCGACCAATACATCAACACGAAGTGGCTTTTGACTTCCTAAAAGACAATGGCATATAAATGCCACGGATATACTCCCTGACTATATGAAATTATGCTTCCTTGCCCTCTATAATTTTGTAACGAAGTGGCTTTTGACTTCCTAGAAGACAATGGGCTCAACATCATTCCACAACTTAAGAAAGCGGTATGCTTTGACTTAATTCATTAATATCTACTTTCATATTTTAACTAGTCACGGTGATTCACTAAGTACAACTATGCCTAATTTTTTCAGTGGACTGATCTCTGTAAATCATATTTGGTTGAGGCCAAATGGTACTACAGTGATTATCAACCAACCCTGAAAGAGTACTTGGAAAATGCATGGGTTTCAATCAGTGCACCTGTCATACTTGTTCATGCTAATTTTCACTTCCAAATTCAGCAAAAGAGGAGAACTTGGTTTGCTTAGAAGAATATTTTGATATTATTCGGTTTTCAGCATTGATTTGAAGACTTGCTAATGACTTAGGAACATATAAGGTACCATAAAGTATTCTTCTAATTTTTTAGTTAACCATACCAAGATCTGCGTGAAATAAGGCATTAATTTTTTAAATTACTTTTATTTTTCTAGCGTGACATGGAGAATGGCGTTGTACCCAAATCAATTGAGTGCTATATGATTGAAACTGGAGCATCTGAAGTAGAGGCTCGTAAGCACATAAATTCCATGATATGTGAAACTTGGAAGAAGATGAATAAAGAAGCTAGCAATTCTTGTTACTCAAAGAGTTTCATAGATAATTCTATAAACGTTGCAAGGATGTCACTTTGCATGTACCAGCAGCATGGAGATGGCCATACCCTCCAAGATCCTGAAACTATGAATAGTATAATATCATTGCTTTTCCAACCTATTGCTATTTAATGTACAATGAGTTGATTTTTTTGGATAATTTAATCCAAAGACCATGGTAAAGAACTTAATTTGATGCAGGATTAATTTTTCCTTACAAGTATTAGAGTTTGAGTTTTTGATACCATGATGTTGTTGAAGTCATAATGCAACTTATCATGAATTTTATCATTGTCAATCTATTTTTGTTAACCAAGCTTATTTCGGTTAGTTTTTATAACATAGTAAAAATTACAATAAACTAATAATTTAATCATCAAATTGTTTATAAGTGTTAGAATGTGAGGGGAAAGGCATAAGCAAACTAATTCCTAGTTTAAGGGAGGATGTTAGAGGTTTACTCAAATCTGTTGGCAAGTGTGATACCCACTAATTAAGGAAAATGAAGTGATTCAAATTCAAAATAAGGCAATTTTCATATATTTCTTCAACTTTTACACAATTGTAAATGTGTCCCTTAGATATTTTTGCTACATCTTCAAGTGACTTCTCTAACCAATGCTCCCTTATCTTCCATTCAAATCCATTTTTCTGCCATGAATCTTAGTTATTGTTGCAAATTAATGTGTGTAATGCATTCTGGTATACAAAAAGTAGAAATTTAATGACAAAAATATTAATTCAAATAATGTTAAACTAAGTTATGGGCTGTAACACCCTAAGATGTGATTGCAATCACTATAGGGAAAAGGTTGTTTTACCACAGTAGTTTAACCATGGTTGAAGAAATAGTGGTTAAATCAAGGATCAACCACAATTTTTGCAATAGTAGTAAAACCACCTAGTTTAACCACTGTTAATAATAATTGTGGTTAAATCATGTGTTTTAGCCATGGTTCATCAAAACCGTGGCAATGTCAGGCAATGTGGGCATTTGAAAATTTTGGTCAAATGTAGTGGCTAGCCACGGTTTTTAGATAAACTGTGGTTAGGGTTTTTGGCCTAACTAAGATTTATCCTCAAGCCTGGTTAAGCCATGGTGAAAATTTGAAAATTTCAGTTTTTAAGTGGCTTAGCCATGGTTGAATACAAACCATGGTTAAGTCTTACTGGGCTTAACCACGATTTCTATTTAACTGTGGTTAGGACAGAATGAAAAGTTAGGAATTTTGGGCAATGTTAGTGTCCTAGCCACGGTTTATCTAAAATCGTGGCTAGGCGTTGTTGAATTTGGCTTAGCCACGGGTGGGAAACCATGGCTAGGTCAGTCCTAGCAATGCTTTTGAGCCAACCGTGGTTAGGCCCATTAACTTGCTTTTACCCTGCTTTCTTTGTCATTTTCATAGATGCATCGTGAAGCTTTGTTATTTGTTGCGAAGATTGTGCTCTCCCACCTACTATTGCTGTAGTGAGCTTTTGCCACCACCAGCGAGGAGTGGTTGTCACCGGTCAACCCACAGGTCATTGGCATCGATGGTTGGTTTGAAGGAGGTTGATTTTTCTTAGAATTTGGAGCTCCAAGTTAGTGTTTTTCCCGCTTTCTTCTTGATTGCTTTCAAAATCAGTGATTATGATCTTAATGTTGTTGTATGGATGTAAGTTTTGGTTGTTCTATCATTGCATTTTTTTTTTTCTAGATTTTATTTTATTTTTTGGTTTTAATTTGTTTTTCCAAATTTTATTCTATTTTTTGGTTTCTATTTTTTTACTAGATTTTATTTTTTTTATTTTTTTCCAAATTTTATTATATTTTTTAGTTTCTATTTTTTTCCAGATTTTATTATTATTATCTTATTTTTTTATTTTGTTATTATTCTTTTTTTTTTAATTGTTGTTTTTTTCTTTCTTTTCAAGATTTAAAGGAAAAAGTCAATTTTTTATTTTTCTTATTATTTTATTATTATTTTTATTTTTAAGGGATGGATGATTAGCTGGATAATGAATGAATTTGCATAATAAGACACACATGTATCGAGTATATAGTATTGCTTAAAAGATAAGAGGAAGAAAAAAAATACTTATGGTCATGTATCATAATGTAACTAAATTTATCAATGTATTCAAGGTAATTAATAAAGTGAATATTCATTGATCACTTCTATGGAAATGTAGCAAGTGAAACATCTATGTCTTGAATATTATTGATTTTGCATTTTTTTTCCAAATTTAATTATTAATTTTGTTTCCTGAATATTCTTACACTTTTGTAATGTTTAGTTTAAGTTTCTTAAAATTAAATTAGTTAAATATTTAGATTAAATTAACCATTTGATATGTGTATTGAATTGATTTACTTTGTATATTTATAAAGGTTGTACTTTGTTATTGAGAAACATGATAATATGTATAACATTCAATTCAATATGAATATTCTTATACCTATGTTGATTGTTGGGAAATTGATATTGTTTCCCATGTTGTGTTTCTTTTTCTTTGTTTGTTAGTCTTTAGGAGATGGATAAGTCTTGGATTCTTATGCCTCAAAATACTCTTGAATATTTAGAGGGATTAAATGGATTCTTGGACTTCACATTTGTAAATAAGAGTATTGGAGATAAGATAATATGCCCATGTCCTAAATGTAGATTTAAGAAATGGCAAGTTAGAAAAGTTGTGTGGGACCACTTAATTATTAAAAAAATGACCTCATGAGGTAGAACATCAAGTTAGAGATGGATCAATTTGTAGGGAAGACTTTATACATAACATGGCTTGTGATGCATTTGGGGTTCATAATGACATTATAAGTGTTAATGATGTTGGTGGTCTAATTTCTACATTAGACCAAACATTACATAGTGGTGTGCAATAATTTCAAGACTTGTTTTGGGATGGATTACAAAAATTATACAAAAGGTGTGAGAAGTACTCTAAGTTGTCCTTTTTAGTGAAATTGTTTCACATAAAGTGTATGTGTGGAATAAGTAAAAAGACTATGTCAATGTTTCTTGAATTATTAGCGGATGAATTTGAACATGTCAAGATTCCATCATCTTTTTATGACATGAAGAAAATTATAAACAAATTAGGGTTAATTACAAAAAAATCCATGCTTGTCCAAATGAATGCATGCTATACTGGGGAGAGGATGAAAATAGAGAAGTGTTTAAGAAGTGTAATACCTCTAGATGGAAACCAAAAGGTAAGTGAAAAAAGTGAACCAAGCAGCCGACAAAAGTACTTAGATACTTTCCATTGAAGCCATGGTTGCAAATGTTGTTTATGTCTTCTAAAATTGCTGAGCATATGCAATAACATGCATTAGATGAGAACAATGATGGCATAATGAGACACCATCCAAAGGATTTTGAGGCATGGAAGAGATTTGACCTAATGTATCCTTAATTTGCCTTAAATCCACATAATGTGCGCTCGGGTTTAGCCACAAATGGTTCTAACCTTTTGGCAATCTAAGTACAAGTTATAGCATCCGGCTAGTGGAGTTAATGTCTTAAAATCTCCCATCTTGGATGCGTATGAAATAGACTTCTTTCATTCTCTCATTGATTATTCCAAGGAAAAGAGCACCCAAAAATGATATAGATGTGTATATGCAACCATTAATAGATGAGTTGAAGGATTTTTGGCATGTTGGAATTGAAACATATGATTCCTTCACCACTGAGGTGTTTAATATGTGTGCGGCACTAATGTGGACTATTAGAGATTTTCCAAGGCTTAGAACTTTATCTAGGTGAAATGTCCACACTGGCTTGATATGTCCCAACTATAATTTTGACTCAACCCCTATTCATTTTCCCTGTAGTCAGAAGTGGTGTTTTATAGGTCATTGTTGTTATTTAAGCCCAGAGCATAAGTTTAGATGGGCCTAAAATCAATTAGATGGAAAGAAGGATAGGAGAAGTTCTCCAAAAGCAAAAACTACCCTAAAATCCTAGAGTAGCTTGAAAATGTTAATGTTATATTTGGGAAAGATGTTAAAGTTGAAGTCCATGGCAAAAGGACTTGAGGAGTTAATGTTAGTGATGGAGAGACTTAACAATGATGTAAGAAAAGTATATTTTTTTCGACTTTTGTATTAAAGGAACCATTTATTATGCCACAATTTAAATGTAATGCATATTGAGAAAAATGTATGTGACAATGTGTTTTTCACTTTGTTAAACAAGCTTGGGTGTTCAAAAGACCATTTAAATGCACGAAGAGACTTGCAAGAAATAAATATTAGGCTTGAGTTTTTGGCCTAATGATAGTAGGAGATAATCTTCAGCTCTATTCACCTTCATAATGCAAATAAGGATGTCTTTCTTAAGACTTTAAAAAATATCATTGTCCCAAATGGCTATTCAAGTAACATTTGTAGGTGCATTGATTTAAGATAGCGTAAGATTGGAGGGTTGAAAAATCTTGACACCCATGTTCTGATGGAGCTATTCTGACCAATAGCAATGTGAATCACACTCCTGAAAGAAGTGTGTGTAGTACTGATTGACTTGTGTGCAATTTTTAGGAAATTATGTAACAAAGTCATAAGCATGAATGAGCTTGACCAACTTCAAAATAGGGTTATTCTTACATTATGTCATTTGGAGATGTTATTTCGGCCTTCATTTTTCATTGTCATGGTTCATTTGGCTATACACTCAGTTGAAGAAGCAAAACTTTGAAGTCCGATACAATATAGATGGATGTACCCTATTGAAAGGTAGGCTTTTAAATCTTTGATGATTAATTCTTTCCCATTCGTCTTAATTATACTCATTGCCAATAAAGAATATGTTTGCTAGGTATTTAGGAAAGTTAAAATCATACATATGCAACAAGGCTCAGCTTAAGGGCTCAACAGCTAAAGGTTATATGGCTCAGTAGATTTCAACTTTTTGTTCATGCTATTTGGACAGAATTGAAACAACATTCAATCAACCCAGGTGCATAGATGATCATCCAGATGTTGGGTCACCAAATCATGACACTTTGTTTCCACCTATTGGAAGACCGATTGGTGGTTTTGAATACTTTGATTTATCTCCTACAGAGAAATTACAAGCACATCGTCATGTGCTAACTAATTGTAGACAAATGGACCAGTTTCTTTAGTTAGTGGATTATACTTATTGGAATTAGTACTTTCATATAGAATTTTATCAATGACATCTCTTGCATATGTCATACAGGGAATTTAGAGATCACATCAGGAGCCAATTACGAAGTCATACATGGTCTTCGACCAAAATAGATTAGAAAGTTCAGCATAAATTTGTTCATTGGTTATGTCGTACACAGTTTAAAAGTCTTGCATGAAAGAAGGTTGAGATGGTAAGGTCATTTTAGTAAACAATATGGCATAACGTACAACATAATTTGAGATACTTCTTTCTTTGAGCTACAGTCTATAAACATTCTGATGGATCATATGTGAACAAGGAGGCGAGAGTTGTTGGTGTGAGTGTTTGAATTATGTTACACTATGGTGTTTGGATAAGCTACTATTTACATGATCTATTCTTTAGATGATTTGTTTCTTCTTATTTAAATTTGTAGGAAAAAATTATTAAAATTGTGCAACAAGACATTGCATCACAGTAAATTTTAGTCAACGATGCATTATCCAAAGCCTTGGGAACATGAGAGCACCATGGATGAGTGTGTGGATTTGGCTTAGGAGTTCGCCCAACGCAGTTATTTGGACACCATAGAAGCTCATCCTCTAATCGTTCTTACAATGAGCTACAAAGTGAGTTAGCACTGCTTAAGCAGAAAATGGCAATAAAGAGGCTGAGATGGCAGAAAGGGATGCCAAGGATGTAGAAAGAGATGCTCAAACACAACAATTAAAAGCAGGGATGACTTTCCTCCTTCAGAGTTTCCATGGTCAAGTGCCACTTGAGCTCGCTACCTTGCAAAACATAAGAGTAATTCTCACTATTTTCTCTAGTTCAATTTAATTTTCATGCATCTTAGCCTTTGTTATATCATTACTCATTACTCATTTATTTGAAATCTAGGT
The DNA here is from genome assembly GCA_037074485.1 of Delonix regia. NCBI lineage: Eukaryota > Viridiplantae > Streptophyta > Magnoliopsida > Fabales > Fabaceae > Delonix > Delonix regia. The sequence continues at coordinate 33,119,204 of CM073452.1, read as the reverse complement.
ACTAAGTGATCAAAATAGTGGACATGTACCATTAGGTAATGCAACTCATTCTCTGCATGGATCAAATGCCTTTGATAAGTAGTTTAGGTGAACCATAATTCTCCGCAACAATAAAGTGGCCACTGGAGAGTTTTAGTGATGATTACGTTTCGTTGTCACTGAAGCCCTTCAGTGGCAACAACGATTACTCATCATTAAACCATATTTTGTAGCTACTAAAGCTTTTTAGTGGCAACCATGAAGTCGCTACTAAAACTCTTTAGTGGTGACAATTTTGTCACTGAAACCTCATATTCAGTGGCAACCAAGACAAATTTTTTAATCAATCTCAATGTAGTGGCAATGATTATCATCATTAATGCTTTTTAGGACAAATTTTGTCACCACTGATTGTGCCCTTTAGTGGTAACTTCTTTTGTCTCTACTATATCCTTTCAATTAAGAGACATCCTATCATCATTGAAGGCAATGTTTTTTGTAGTGACGTTACCGTCATTGTGCAAACACCTCCACCGGCCACCAACGTTGTTTCAACCACCATGATGGGTTCCTGATGCCTCCTCTAAGTTGCAGCGGCACCACTAGCCCTCCAACAACTTCCATCGGCCGCCACATTACCGTAATTTCTTCAATTTTTTAGCGGCCATATCACGTGCAATCTGAGCTCAAAGTTTGTGATTTTTATGCATTTTTGCTTTAATTTAGCTTAGGGCTTTACTTCTTGCACCAATTTCAGTCCTTTCTCCCTTATTTGCATTGATTAATTTGGTCCAATTTGCCTTAGATTGAAGAAACCCCAATTTTGATACTGTTCATTCATGCAAAAATCACTGTTCATGTGAGAATGTGTTGAAATTAAGCTTAGTGTGATCCCATCAAATTAAGTTAGGATTACATATCTAGGTGAATTTCACACCTTTCTCCCTTGAAATCACTAATCAATTGTGAATTTTGGCTTCCGTATTGAAAAATCCCAAATTTTAGGTCTAGGGTAATTTTGGAAATAGTTGAAATTTGAGTTTTTAGGGCTTTTAAAATATTATTATGCATCTAGGGAATGGTTTATAATTTTTCTAAATTTTAGTTTGAATTTTAAGATGAATTTATAAGTTTTCATAATTTTCCTATATTTTTCATGAAGAAAAAGGGAGGAAATTAGAAGGAAAAAATTTGTTTGGCTTGATTAGATAACAATAAATATTATTTAAAGTTATATGGAAATTTTGGAATTTATTAAATGACCCCTAAGTGAAATTGTATGATAGTAGGTGTTAGAAATTTAATAAGTGCATAATGGAACAAATTGAATATGATAATAATAATAAATGAAATATAGGCTATAAGTATTTTGAAGTATTATTGAGGAAAATGGCCCAAAAATTTAATTTCCTAAACCTGAGTAAAGAAAGAGGGCCAAATTGGGTTGAAGAGGTGATTTGGTTAAATGTGAATAAGGAATAATTACTTAGGTTCGTGTTGGAATTAAATAATTAAATTTATTCATGAAAACTGGATAATGAAAGTATTTTATTTAATGTTTTAGGTGACTAGGAAAAATTGTCAGCAAAAGAATTATAAACAAGGATAGGTGGAGATTGGTACATTCCTTTCAGGTGAATAAATAATCCTAATTATGCACGATATTATTTTGAAATATGATTTTGAATTTTGAATTATTAGAAATACTTAAATCTAAACTCTGAAGTGGTACGATTTTGAAATTTCAATATTTGTTCATGGATGTATATTTATTTCTAAAATATTGGGAATGTATCCAAAATATAACCCTATAGCTAATGGTAGTAGATGTTAGTCGAAGTGCACTACGATTGAAAATCTGATATGGTTGAGCATAATGCCATTACCACTTTATTCTGTATGAGGCCTAAGGCCATTATTATAATTACTCAAAGTTCATGGCTGGAATGAGTATCTGTTCTAATATGTTTTCATTAGCTTAGGGCTAATTCTATATTTTGTAATTATGACTGATTTTGCAGGAGATTTCCAAATGCATTCTATTAATGATTATTCTCTGTTTTAGTGATATTAAATTATGAATGTATGATATCTAGCTTTTAAATTTCAAAAGGGATACCATTGTAAGTTTGTTCCATTTTTGCAATATTAGAATTACCTGCTCACTGAATTTTCACTCACCCCACTATTCAACATTTTTCAAATTCCAATGCTGATCTAGAACGCCCACCTATGAAATTATAATCATGGTGATTAATTCTTTGGTGAGCCTAGCCTATTGCTATAGCTATATTTTTCTCTTATTTTATGATTCCGTTTAGTCGCTTATTTGTATACAGGCTAAATGTTTGATGTATTACCATGATATGTGAGATAACTCTACTGTAGAAATTGGGAGGTCCATAACTTAGGGAATAATTTGTCTAACTTTCTACATAGAGATTAAACTAAGTCAGTTAATGTTTGTATGAAAAGTTATGAAATTTAATATTTATTTAATGTGGGTTTACTTTGTTGTTCTGAGGATTTTGATGGATTCACGAGAATAAATGATACCTCATCCTCGGTCACGACTTATCAACTCAGGTTGTGACATGTGTATTAATTGTTTTTCACCCACCCACTTTCATTTTTCTGAAGAGAAAAACACATTTTTTATAGGCTAAAATTATTTTGCAAGAATAAATTTAATGTGAATTACTATTAATTCAATTATTGTTTTAAATTGAGCAATTGATCTACAGGTCAATTGCAAATACTCTATTTTGACAAAAAAAATTTATAAATACCACATGATAGGTTACTCACAAGTCTATCGAGTAGTTACCATCTATTTATAGTCATTAATTAGAATTTTTTATCACATTATTATGTTATGTAATAGAAAAATAATTTTGTTAATAAATTCAATTTGAGGAGTGGAGAGTTGCAATTTAGAAAATAAGATTATTAATTGATAAAAAGTGAATTGCATAAATTAATGACAATGAAACTGAATAATGAGTCATACAGATTATATTCTTTACCGATTTTCGCTGATTTTCTTCTTTTAACTTACTTGGGTTCTTCATATAATTATAGATTTTATCATATGTGCTGACGTGGTTTAATAATCTCTTATTTATATACATCGTAATTTGTGAATGCATTCATGCATAATGTATAAATCAAGGCCAAAGGAGTTTAATTTGTTGTCATTTAACTTATCTATGTACTTCATGTTCATTTCTTAAATATTACATATATATATATATATATATATATATATATAAAGTAGATTTCTTTTAATGTACGAGCTTTATTTGATAGATAAGGAGATTCTGTTGATCAAACTTTGAACTTATTACATTTTATCATTTTCATACATTTATCAAAATTTTTTTGACATGCCTAATTTCTTTATATTCAATTAGAAAAATGATGAAATAATTAACAACATCTTAAATCTAGAATTTTTTGTAGTTAGAAAATTTTTAAACTTAAAGAGAAAATGAATTAATTATTATTTGAAGTGTAAGAATTCTTTGAAATAAATAAAAATAATTAATTAACTGTCCTTTAAATATGAAATTCTAAAAAGGTTTTGACCAAAAAAATTAATTAATTAATAAAATGTACCTTAAATTTTCTAATAAAAGACTATGAATATAACTTGACATAATTAAAAAAAAAAAAACAATATGATTAAATAATTTATAATTATGTCCTTTTAATGAGCACATTTTCGTCACTTCCCTCTCATCAATATTATATAACTAATTTTTTAGACTTTCTCTAATTCATTATATTTTTATTATAATATATTATTAAATTTAATTTTTAACTATTGCTTACAAATATTATTGATTTGAAATGTATTAATATATAATAAAATAAATTAAGTTTTTCTAAGACGGACAAATTAACTAGTTTTTTTAAAATCCGAAGCATGTTGGGAAATCTTGGAGTCAGTTGCTCATGTTTTTAGAATTATCCTCAGAGGCCTTTGCGTGCAAATACCAAAGTGTCGTCTTTCTATCATACCAAAGGTGTGAAACAACGTATATGGATCCTTTCAGCAATTAATATAAAGCACCAATGTTTTTTTCTGCGGAAATTGCTTTTTGGTTTTGGAACAAATTATCCTAATATATAAAGATAATAATATTATTTTATATTCATTTTTATATAAAATAATATTCTATTAAAAGAAAGACAGACACATATATAATACTTTCTAGTTTAAAAAGTAGTCTGTCTTTCACACTGATATAATGATACTAATTTTTGTCGTATTAATATATTAAATTTTTTAACACATATTATTATCATTAATTTGATGCAGTATTTAATAACTTCTTATATAAAAAGCTTTTTGATTTTTTTCTCTTTAATAATAAAAAAATAAAAAATAAAAATATTATTTATGATTATGGAAATAAATTTTTTTTTGGAAAAAAAGTAATATTAAAAAGAGAAAAAGTAGACAAACCCACTCCTTTTCCTCACAAGAGGTCCAAGAAACAAAAGGACCATATCTAATTAAACTTGAATATATACATCCATGCCTTCAAAAGGACCGTATCTAATTAAACTTGAATATATACATCCATATCTTTTCCCTACCTGCTGTATTACTCTCTTATGTGATTGAGAACCACACCTAGTTCCAGACAGGTGGGCCTAAATGAATTTAATTATGAAAGAGGTAATGCAGCTCATAATAAGATTTATCAAAGCTGAGAAAGGTTCTGAGCCAGGAGAGCAAGTTTAATTAACGAAATTTCAATTACTAAAGAAAAATAGAAATATCACCTCTAACCTAACAAATTTGGCACCGTATTATATATGACAAGTTTGTTACAAAAGATTTTGGCTGAAAAAAATCTCCACAAAAAAATAATAATATATATATATACAAAGTAAGCTTCCTTAAACGTTAGAATTCTACTTAATCGATAAGAACTCTTCATTGATCAAATCCTCAACTTCTCGTGTAATGACTTTTTATTTTTTTATATATGTATTGAGAATTCTTTGAAATGTATAAATTCTTTTGAATCAATAAAAAAAATAATAAAGTAATTAATTAATAACTTTTTAAATTGAGAATTCTTTGAAGCCTAAGAATTCTTTGGAATGAACGAGAAAATTAATAAATTAATTAACTGCCTCTTAAATCATAAAGTTTTTAAAGTTTAAACATTTTTTTAGAGTCAACGAGAAACATAATAAATTAATTAACTACCTCTTAAATTTTCTAACAAGTGATTACAAATATAACTTAACATTGCATAGAATGAAAGCTAGAGAAAATGATATATGGTTGAATGATCTATTTAACAATTTGGATCATCCATCATTATATACCATTTAAAGTTAAAAATAGAGTTAAATATGATTTCATCAATTTTTGAAATTCTAACATTCTTGAAAAGAGCAACAATGACAATTACTTCATACGGTAATACCAACAAATACAATTGTTTTAAAATATATTGACATAAAACAAAATAGAGTGTAACAAATCTGCGTTCCATCTCAAAACAGGATGGAAAAGTGTGCTCCGATTTAGAGAAACAAAATTTTGATTCTGAATTGAATTAAAATAAAAATATTATATACAGCTACGGTTTTTACCGTCGCTGAATTTCAATTAGAATTTTAGAAGGATATACCTATATTTTATATTTTAAAATTTTGTGCATCTGTACAAATTACTTCATCTAGCCATTATACATATACAGTCATTATCTTTAATGAAATATTTACATATAGTTGCAATACGTCCAAGCATTCAAACTAAAGAGAACATATTGTTAACACATTGAGATAATTAACTATTTGGTCCTCATACTTTACCATTATTAATTTGTAAATTGCTCTCTATAATTTTTTTCATCAAATAACGTACTCTCTACAGTTTCTAACCGTTTGCAAAAAACTCTCCGCTATCAAAATCTGTTAAGACGCCATTAAATAAATGCACTACTAACTCTGCTAGCGAAATTCACATGGCTGTTGAGATAAATTCCTACATGGCAAAGTCGTCCACCTTGGCATTCAACGAGAAGGAAGAACGTGAGGTAAATAGAAAGGGAAAAACATAGATATTTGCAGCTTCTGCAATCTGCATAATCTCTCTTTTATGAGTAGGTTGTGGTCTTGATATTCAGAAGAGACGCCTTATTTTAATAAGATAACTTTCAATAAGTTAAGTTTTGGACAAAAGGTTGAGAGTATAAAAGCAGAAAATGCAATAATAAGAAAGCCAAGGGCTGTTGTAATTAAGCTACTTGCAATCTCAAACTATTCTGGAAGGATGTAATTTTGTGTCTCCTCGATAATTATGTGCATAATAATGATATCGTCACTTGAAAACATTCTAATAGTTTAATAAATAGTTCAAAAAGTATAGGTAGAAGAAAAAAGTTGGTTTAATTTACCGAAATATAAAAATTTATGAATGTCCGTTTGCAAAAATATATATCTGCTACCACTACAAAGACTATTTATTGAACAAAATTTGATAAGTTTTTAAGTATTTTAAAGACATTTGGCCCAAGGGGCAGTAGGGAGGACATTAATTTGCAAGAGTAGGGAAGAATGAATGGGAAATTATTTAATGTTAGGATACTATATATGGTATTTAATGGTGATAAATTTGAATAATATTTGATATAAATTTTGCCTGTGCATTGTACAATATATATATATATATATATATATATATGGTTAATCTAGGGTGATTGGTTGAATATAAATCTTTTGGTTATATTATAGGTGAACGTAGATTTCTTTGATTTTAAAAAATGGATAGGTCTCAGAATAGTATGTCTCAAAATGCGCTTAAATTAAATATCCAGAAGGACCGAATGGATTTTCATAGCTTTGTGTCTCCAATGAGAGCATGTTGGGTAGAATAATATTTTCACACTAAACTGTAGGTTTAAAAAATAATATTCAAACCTTCTCACTAATGATCATGTTTGTTTGTACTCACTGCTCACGGACATCTATAACGAACTAATTGACGAGAGAATATAATAAAATTATTTTTATATGTTTTAAATTATATTAGTTATTAATATGATATTAAAATTTAATTCGCATAATTATCTGTACTGTCTGTCGCACAAGTTAATAAAATTAGGCTTTTTTAGCCTGAACCCAATCTCCTGTCGCTAATCTTATTGTATTGGGATACTATAGTGTACTTTTTAAAAAATAAATAAAATATATGAGCACGTGGGAGTATCATATGCAATTTTATATAATTATATTTCATTTTTGGAATTTTCAATGGTCGCATGGATTGATCCCACACAAGCAGTGAGGTATACATTTAGATATGATAGTTTTATTGAAAAAATTATATTTTTTGTTTTACAGCTTTAGTCAATTTTTATATTAGTCCTTATAATTCAAAATTTTACAATACAATTAATATATTCTTCATATTAATATATTAAGTACAAAATATGATTAATCATAAAATATGTTTTCACATTTAATTGTAGTTTATTTTTCTTATGAAGTCAAATTTGATTGAAAAATGTTTAAATCAAATTTTTTTCTTTTCTCTTAAAAAGTTATGTCGTATTATTTTTATATTAAAAGATGAATTATAATAATTTTTTCCAAACAGTAAATCACAACCATAAAACAGTAAATATTTAAATTTCATAGTTGATTTTACCCTTATGTTATCTTTAAATTATATTTAATATTTGATCAATAATGAACAAAATAAATGTATTTTTGGTATTAGAATTAGGTATGATTTATTCTGTTTTAATTTTTTTACAATTTTATATTTGATTTTTTGGTTGATTTATCTTGACCCACCAAAACCATTAGTATGGTTCAAATTGACCAGCTTGAACAACTATATTCAAGCGATCTACATTTAATGGAAATAATAAGGAGAAACTATTAATATGGCCAATGAATAATACTAATTATTGTTAAAACCCTTATATTCATTGTGAAAGGCTAATGTAATAAAATTTGATAAGAAATCTGTTTGTGGTTTACTGTTTGGACCAAAAATTAATATAATTTATCTTTTAATCTAAAAATAATATAACATAACCTTTTAAAAGAAAAGAAAAGAACATTTAATTTAAGCATTTTTCAATAAAATAGGACTTTGTAAAAAAATAAACTACAATTAAATGTGAAAGCATATTTTATTATTAATTATACTTTGTACTTGACTAATATAATATATGAATATGATGACTATATTAATTGCATTATAAATTTTTAAATTATAAAAACTAATATAAATATTGACTAAAGTTATGGAACTAAAAATATAAATTTTTTTTTTCTAAAACCATCATATATAAATTGATACCCACCTTTCTCTTTATCCGAGGCCTCTTATTTTTCTTGTGCTCAACAATCATATTTCCTGGGCACAGATGCTCTACAGTAAATGTAGAGAAGTTTTGATCCAACGGATAATATAATCAAAATTTTAATATTAATCAAATAATAGTTAGATCCAATGGTGAAATTGGTACCAAGGGGAGAGTGACTGTAGAGAATCGAAGCCCCATCTCTCCTACGCGATCCCATATTTTTTTTTATTTAAAAATAGTATATTATAGTATCTTGAAGAGATTAGGTTCATAATTGTTTTATGCTGAAGTGTCAAGCTAAAACATCATTAATATTATGCTAAAAAATTTAAATGGAGATTTTTCATTATTTTTATGTTGTTCTCTTTGACAAACGAAAATTATATTATTGATATCTAATAATGATAAGTATATAATATTTCAGTTATATCAGGACATGTGCATAAGCGTAGTTATATATTATTGAGGATAGGCAAATGTTTCTCTCAATTTCTTTTAAGTTTAATATATTTAGTATTAAGCTATAATTTTACGCTTTTCGCTATCTAATATAGTTGAACGCATTAAATAGTTTGAAACTATACACATATCTTATATGATTTGGTTATATTATTTTTTTAATTTGGTATTTTAATTTAAACCCATAAAATTCACATATGTATCATGTATAGTTTTATATTTAATATAAATACACATTTGATACTCTTTTTTTAAATATTAATTTTATAATAATTAAGTAAAACATAATTAAATTCAAATGTCAATATGTTATTTTATCTAGACCCTAAAAATTGCCCCTAAAAATAATGTAAAATTATGATAATGTTATTAGATAAAATGTTCTTTTGAGTTATTTATTAAACTATTATTATTGTTAAACGTTAGTATAATTTTTCAGTAAATCTTTGCTACCCATTACATAAGTATCGGATAGAGTAATATTTGATGCAATATTCATTCAAAGTTAATTTTATTTTTAAATTTAAGAAAGATAAAATGATCATATTATTAATAAGTTAACCTCATTTCATTTAATTTAATTTAAAGAAAATATTTTATTTAAGAAAATATAATATTAAAATGTAATTCTTTAAATAAAATATATAAAAGTTGAAAACTTTTTTTTACTCCCACTCACTCTGGATCCTGAATTCGCCACTCACATGTCTATAATTATTTAAAATAATTTTTTAATTTTTTAATTAAATTTTATATTTTTATATTATTATTAATTAATCATATACTTTTATCAAAGGAGTGGATGCAGTTGCACGTCTCTCTCACGTTTGCCTGATATTTAAATGTTGCAAAATGTGTGGCTGCAGGGAAATTTCAAAGAGGTTTCCATTGAATAATATTCAATGGTAGGTATTGCCTGTTTCATCTTTTCTTCCTTATACATATCCATATATATATACACACACATATATACACATATACAAACATCTTTTCATGAATAATACTCATGTTGTTCTTGCATTCATACATGTGAGTGAAACACGTTTTTCATGAAAATCCAAATACATGGTTGGTATTGCTTGTTTAATCTTTTCTGTCAAAATCACTTATTTTTCATTCTAAAATCGGTAAATTTTCTATATAAGACATTTATACGTCAATCAATGTGCATCACTGTCAAACGTTTTTGTCAATATAATATGCATGTCTACGTTCATATTACTTAGATAAAAATTTAAATGATCAGTTTTATTAAAAACAATCTAATTTATCTATTTTTAACATTAAACAAAATCCAAGAACTCTATAAAAAGTTATGCAAAATGAATCCAAGAATATCACTTATCTTAATTTATTTAATTTTCAATTTGTTTGACCCTATACAATTTAAAATTGTGTAACTAGGCCCTAGCTCATTTATTATTCATAAAACTAATCAGTGCTTGTGATTAAACTCCATTAATTAATGTTCCATTAGATGTTATTAATGTCCAATAATGTGGTGTCTTGATTAAACTAATTTGACTCATGCAGTTCAAAGTGTAGTCAAGATAAAATATAGATGAACCATGCTGTCAGTAAAATGAGAATATCACTTATAAGAGCTCAATTATGAATTTTTAAACTATAGTTAAAAATTTAGTAAACTACTAAAAATAGTATAACATATATTAGTTATTAATAATTTTAGTGTTGAAATATAACTTTGATTGGTGTCCTTATAACTGACCAACAAGAAAAAAAGGATTGGTGTCCTTAGAAAGACACGAGAAAAATGCCAGACGGCAACCAGACTTGTACCAGCCAAGTTTATTATTTATTTTCGAGGGCTATAAAGTAATGGGTTCTACTTCTGGTTTCTACAACTGAACACATTTGTCATTGAATAAAATAATCTTTTGCTCATTCTCTCTATGTCATTCTCTCACCTGAAGCAGAAAGGTTCTCTTATTCCCAGAAGCAATCCCATGGCGGCACGTGTCTCCAAAACAGCTTCCTAAAGTAGAGCCTTTTTCCTGAAGCAGAACATAGCTCGTTCTGCAAGAACCAAATCAATGATCAATGTGAGGGAATTAGTTATCTGCATATCATGAAGAATCTGTCCAAACAATAATTATCTGCCATGGTTTTAATTATTTATCTCTATGTCATGTCATATTGGGGTTTATTCACCGTATGGGAGCACCTGTAGTTTTCATATATTACCGTGTAGAATCTACGGTATCATTTTTTATCACTGGAGAGAAATCTAATAATTTATATTTTTATTAATAATCATATGCGATCATATTTTATTATAAAAAAAAGGAGGTTTTCATGACAGTAATTTAGCTACAGCTAAACCGTGTAGCCATAGCTCTAACAGTGGGGAAGACCACTAATAGTCGCAGTTATGCCCTGCGTTTTTTTGTCTTTATTGTCTATAAATTTGGATTATTTTATTTTATCGAATGGTTTAAATTAAACAAATATTACAAAATCTACAATAACAGTGTTGCTGCAGTGGATGCAGATTGCTTATTTGCATGCATTTTTATTATTTCTAGGTAACTCAAGTGGTTCTTTTCCCGGAGGATTTTCATGTTAGACATGCGAAGGAATTGAAGAACGTGAAGAAAATCCTGGTTGAGAAAGCAAGGCAGAATAATGCAGTTGAAAGGTTTTCTATGATTGATATGATTCAGAGGTTAGGTATTGAACACTACTTTGAAGAGGATATTGAAGCAGCAATTCAGAAGCAGCATCTAATTTTGCTGGAAACTCAAAGCAATGGCTATGGCTTTGGTACCACAGATTATGATACTCAGCTCTATGAAGTTGCTCTTCAATTTCGCTTGTTAAGGCAACAAGGCTGCTATGTACATTTAGCTGAGGTGTTTATTCTCTGTCCACAAGAAAAATTAAAAAAATAATACCGATGTTAATATCATTTTTGGTCTTACTTATAAGTAATTAATTCTAAATTTAACCCCTTATTAATTTCTATTATTATTTAGTCCCTGGTTTATTACGTAATTCACAATTTAATACTTCACTTATTTATGTTTTCAATTTCATTCTTTATTTATTAATTCATTTTTAATTTGGCATTTATGTAAAGCTAAATAATTAAATGTGCAAACTTTAAGATTATAAGGTAGATCAAATTAAAAAAATATTAATTAAAAAATTTAAATTGATAATAAAAATTAGTAAAAAATAAAAATAATAATCAATGAATAAATAAGAGTAAATTAAGAATATAAATAGAATAAACAAATGGAAAAATTATTCATATATGGTTAAAATATAATAAATATATATTTTTAATAATAAGATAATAAATTTATATTTTTTTGTATATATTAACATCACATTGACTTATATTTAAAATAAATTTAATTATATAATGATTTTATTAAAAAACATAATAATAAAAATATAAGAAACTATATTAAGAGTCAACTAAAAAGATATACAAAAATATGTTTTATGGTAGTATAATAAAATTAGAAGAAAGTAAATGCATTTTACCAAGGAGAATGTATATACAGTATTAAGGTAATTATTGGCTAAAATAATTAATGGGGGTTTGCTTCCTTATTGATAGAGGGTAGGTTTATCTTCTTGGCTTGATTGAGAGAAATTTCGTATAGGCCTAGCTTCATGTTTTAAATCTTTCTACATTTAAAATTTAGACCATTAGATTTATCTTCTTTATGTGACATATTTCGGACCGTTGGATGTTCTAAGTTGATTGATCACATCTCCTATCTAATCAGTACAACTATTACTGGACCAGAAAATTAACTTTCATGAGTGCCTTTCATTGAATTATTGTGATGCAGATGTGTTTGAAAACTTCAAGAACGAGATGGGGAGGCTGAAGCAGAAATTCTGCGGAAGCACTGAAGGATTGATTGAGCTGTTTGAAGCCTCACACTTAAGCATAGAAGGAGAGAATGATCTTGATGAAGCTCAAGACTTCACCTTTAATCTTCTTAGTTCATGGGTATCAAGATTCCATGACCATCATGATGCTACTGTTATTGCATATACATTGAAGTATCCAATTCACAAAAGCTGTCAAGGTTCACCCCTAGAAGCTTCCTCTTTCCAAACTCCCAACTTCACAAGGGATGGTTCAGACCTTTACAAAACCTGTTCAAAATAGATACCCAGATAGTTAACTCCGTCAATCTGAAAGAGATATATGCAGTGTCCAAGTGAGTTGTCTCAACTTATGAAGTATTGATACTCAAAGGAGTAAAACATTATTTTAGTCTCTCGTCCAATCTCAATTTAGTTTTTCACTAATATAAAAATTAATACATTTATGTTGGTGAAAAACCGAATTAAAAGTTGAGACATGACTCATAAGTGAATTGAGTGTTATGTATGATATATATTTGACACTGTATTAAATACGATACAAGATGACACGCCAAATTACATTTAAATACTTTGAAATTTGTCATGCAGCATTAATATTCATAATATTTTATATGGTATCTCATATTCATCTCCTATTATTACTTCTTGAGTTTCAACTAACATAATATATGTAGGTGGTGGCAAGACTTAGGTTTGGCCAAAGACTTGAAGTTTGTTAGAGATGAACCAGTGAAGTGGTACATGTAGTCCATGGCATGCCTCAGAGATCCTTGCCTTTCAGAGGAAAGGATTGAACTCACAAAATCCCTGTCCCTAGTATACTTAATTGATGACATGTTTGATGTTTATGGAAGCATGGATGAACTCACTCTCTTCGTAGATGCTGTCAACAGGTAAATATTCTCATGATGTGATATGTTGTCTAAGGTTATAATTATATTATTAATGGGCCATTATGTAATAGATTAAGTTATTTAGTTGAAGTGTTTATCAATTGTCTTAACATTGTGAACAATGTTGTTCAAATCGTGATTAGGAAGACTTGTTTTTGATGGATGAACTCATATTGTAAAATCGTAAGAGTTTACTTATAATAATAATTAATTATTAAAATATATAATTATATCACTAAAATTAATATTTTAAAAATTTAAACTAATTTTTGAATTGGTGAAAGTAATAATCAATAGTCTACTAGTATGACTATAGTTAATAACTAAACATAAATATTTTTTTTAATATTATATATTAAAATTTAAATACGATAGATATTAATAAACAAATACTAACAATTTGAAATTTGAATTAAAATTATTTATACAATTATAAATATAACTATTAAAGACTATTTTGTTAAAACAAATAAATTAACAATATATTAATTTCATATTATTTTTGGGTAAAATATCATATTATAAATATTTAAAAAAGAAAAAAAATTAATATAATAATATTGAAATAATTTAGATTAAAAGACAAAATAGATATCCTTTTAAATAAATTTAAAATAAAATTCTAAAAATAGGTGCAACAAATTATATGATGCTAGTTATGTGTAAATACACACTTTTCTTTGTGCGCATATTCAAATCATTAAGTTCTACTTTTTTTGAAATTATACAAAAATGAAGAGAAAATATATATAAAACGTTGTATACATATTCATAAGAATGGTGTTGGATTAGTAGTATGACATATTGCCACAATTGGTAGTGTTTGAGTTCAAGACATGAATGTGACACTTTTTGAAACTATAAAATGATAAGAGCAAATATATATAAAATGTTGCATATATATACATACGGATCTTGTTGGAGCAGTGGCATGATGTGCTTCAGTAATGGCTAGCGCTTGAATTTGAGATGTGGATATGCTACTTTTTGAGCGACTTTGTAAGGCATTTGAGTTAAGCACCAAGTCGACTTGATTTTTTCTCCTAAAAACGCAAGCGTCCGAGTTAAGCACCGAGTTGACTCGATTTCTTCTCCTGAAAATGCAAACTCGCCGAGTCAACCAAATTGACTCATGAGTTTGACAACTTTGATTGTGAATATGTATGATTCAATATATGCTAGTAAAACATTTAAGAAGAGATAATGAATTAAAATCAACACACATAGACACCAAAATATTGATATAAACATAATGATAGGAATTAAATAAAAAATTATTTAAACCCTAAGTATTTAACTACAAATTTACCTACTACAAGGACAAAATAAAAATTAGCAAAAATTTAAGGATTAAAATTATAATTTTTCTTATGTCTTTTTCAATGTTTTGGTTGTTCGTTTCAATTTATGATGAGGAAAAATTAATCTATATATGTATATTGCAGATGGGATTTGGCAGCAACGGAGCAATTACCAGACTACATGAAGGCATGCTTCAAGGCTATCTATAACATTACCGGTGAATTTGCCAACAAGATCCAAAACAAACATGGATGGAACCCTAGATAAACGATAATCAAATCGGTAATTCAAATCTGTACAATCATGTACATATTTAGGCCTATAAAGAAATGTAAATATTTTCTTTCAATAAATATGAAAAGAAAAAAACTATTTTGAAATTATACTCTTAAATTAGTCTTGTTATAGTCCTTCAAGAATTAAGGATTTTAAATGATATTCCATTAATTTCATTTTGATCATTTACAAATTAAAAATTTTAAAATAGTCCTCCACTTTTCAAAATTTAAATCAAAACGGTTCTCTACTTGTAAATCTCATTAAGAAAAAAATTACATATGGTCAAATTTTGAATAGTGGAAGACTATTTCAAAACTTATAATTGGTCAAAAATTAGAATGAGATTAAATTCAAAAGTGAATGACTAATACAATAATTTTTTAAAGTTAAAAATGATGAATATTTTCTGTTGCAGTGGGTGAGACTGTGAAATGCTTTCATGGAAGAAGCAAAATGGTTTTCTTCTGGGCATTTTCCAAATGCAGAAGAGTATCTGAAGAATGGGATTGTGAGTGCAGGAGTGCAAGTGCCCCTTGTGCATGCCTTCTTTCTCTTTGGTCATGGCATTACAGACGAAACTGTGGCTATCATGGAGGACTTTCCAAATTTGATATCTTCAACAGCCACAATTCTCAGGCTCTCTGATGACTTAGAAGGCGTAAAGGTACGAGAAGAAAATTTTTTAAGTTGATATGACATCATAGTCACATAATCAAGTGGATTAGAGTGTGATTTCATCACCTTCCATAAATTAAAAATAGGGAAGATTTTAATTTCGGTTATCATAGGGTAAATCAATTTTTAATTAAGTCTTTGTAGTTTAAAAATTAGAAATAAGTCTTTAAAATTTACAAATATTTTAATTTAATTTTTATCTTTAAAATTAATTTCATTAAATCTTGTTAATATAATTATTTATAGGTGCTATCTTTGGTACACCAGTACTTCTAGTTATAATGTAGGGGTATAGATGTAATATTATTATTTTTTGAGTTAATATTATTATAATTATGTCCCTAGATGTACCGATGCACTCAAAATCATAAGTACACAAAATTTTTTACCTTATTTATATATTATTGTAATATTTTCATTATGTACAATTTATGCTAATAATGGAAGTAAAAGTAAATAATGAAATAAAATCAACTCATATATATACTAAAATGTTGACAAAAGTGTAGTAGTAGGAACAGAATCGTAAAATATTTAAATTATGAGGACCTAATTATAAAATTTTAAATTATAAAGACCAAATTTAAAATGGAGCAAATTATAAGAACCAAAAAATAATTTCTTCCAAGCATAATCGGCTAAAAAAAATGTTACAAAAGCATAAACCATTTTGTGTTATTGCTTACTTTCATGTGAGGGAACAAAGTTAAATGAATATAATAAAGATCTAGAAAAGTTTTATTTTGGTCATTCATTTTATAATTTTGTTTAATTTTAGTCCTAGGTAAATTGAAAGTCACACTATAGTATTCCACTTTTGAACTTAATCTCATTTTAGTCTTTTGTAAATTGAAAGTCGTAGAATGGTCTTTCACATTTTAAAATCGAACCAAAAGCAATCCCTCTCTAAATGAAACTAAGAGGACCATATGAAATTGAATATTGATAAATAGAAAACCATTTTGAGTTAAATTTTGAAAAATGAAATACCATTTAAAAATTTTAAATTTGTGGAGAATCAAATAAAACTATATTCAAAAGTAGATGACTTGTGATTTTAGATTTGTTGAGTACCATAATAATAATTTTTTCAATAAAATTGTCTATCAACCTTCACTTGCCAATTCAAACTTCAATAACTTTGACAAAGACACCACTTTACATTTCAAAATGGATGATCTCCGGTCAAGGATTTCAAATTGCAGCTACAATTGAACTGACGACACCAATTGAATCAAGTTTTAAATTATTTGTAGCCATCATGTTAAATTTTTTTAATGTTATTGATTTCGGTTTTCGGACTATAAAAAATTTGGATTCATACAAAATTGAAATCAAGGAACAACCTAATATCTCAGTGATAACAACTCACAGTATTTGAATTCCATTGTTGCAGGATGATGATGAAGCTGGTAATGATGGATCCTATCTAATCTGCTACATGAAGGACCATCCTGGAGTTTCTGTTGAACAAGCAAGAGAGCATGTCAAGAATAAGATTTCAGAAGCATGGAAAAGTCTCAACAAAGAGTGCCTTGCCCAAACAAATCCATTTCCATCATCCTTTGCTAAAATCTGCCTAAATGCTGCCAGAATGGTGCCTCTAATGTACAGCTATGACAACTATAGCCCCTCAAGCCTTGAGGAGCATATGAGAGCTTTGCTTGATGGGGATGGTGTTAGAGAGTATACAAGAAGCTAGACCACTTGTTTATGAAAAATAAGATATTGATTTCCCACCATATGTTATATAATGAATTTTTAGGGAAAATTGTAAGTTCTGTCACCTATAGTCTTATTCAAGTTTTATTTGGTTCTTATAGTTTAAAAATTTGTAATTGAATCCTTACAGTTTTACAAATGTTATAATTTAGTGTTTAATTATCAAAATTTTATTAATATTTTTTAAATTTTCCTAATATAGTTATTGTATATTATCTTATCATTATATGATTTATAATATTAAAATATGTAAAAATAAATATTGAAATTAACACACATATATAATAAAATATTGATTAGAAATACAATGATTGGGATTAAATTAAGAATTATTTAAAGGCTTTTTAAACTACACAAATTAAATTAAAATTAAATAAAACTATTGGATTCAAAAGTATAATTTCCCCATATTTTTACATACAATGTCGAAAGTTTGGAATGATCACAGTTGTCATAAAGTTTTTGAGAAGGAGAAATCTTATATGTCTCCCTCTAATGTCCGCACAGTAATGTTGGAGAATGTATTAATTCCCTGTCTCTCACCATAAGGCCCACAAAACAATATCTGACATATTTCTATATATGAATAGTATAGCGAAGGCTTATCTCTTATGTGATATATTTCCATGTAAAAAGTATGGTGCAAAAGAAGAAATGTGTACGACAAAACACCTCAATTATGAATCAGGACCTATATATTCATGAATTGTTATAACGTATATAAGTTATGAATAGAGCTAATTATAACTTCTTAAAAAATTTGTTTGATTCGATGGATTTAACCAAAAAAAAAAAGTACGGATAAAAAATTTTAAAAATATGAATGTGAATTTTTTTTTTAATAAGTAAAAGTTAATTATTTAAAAAAATTGTGTAATGTGACACTTTTATAAAGAAATAAAAATTAATATTTTTTATTTAAATAATTTATATTAATATAATAACTCATTTATATTTACAATTTCACTATATATAATCTTATATGTAATAATAATAATAATTATTTATTTCAAGTTTTAAGTAATAAATTAATTTGATAATTCTTAAAAAAGTCCAATTGACCCAACTTAAAAAATATGAATAAGAGTTTGAATAATATAATCTGATTAAAATACAAACTCAAACTTTTTTTAGTCTAAATTCGAGTTCAATTTTTAAAAATTTGGGCCGATGATAATGTCTAATCATGAAACATGTGTGATCTTTCTTATCTAGATAATGTAGCCACCGGCCTATTGAGTGCGATGTGATGTAATTAAAGTATAAAATATTTTTTTATCGTTCACCTACCATAAATTTATTATATCTATCCTTCACTCATTATGATATTTAAAATGATATTTTATTCATTAAAAATGTTACAATTGGTTTCTTAATTTTTTTAAAAAAATCAAATTTAGTAATTAAATTTAGAGTTTAGAGTTTAATAAAAAAAAATTAAATATGATTTTTTTTAAAGACCAAAGTAATATTTTTTAATAAGTGAAGAATTATTTTTAAATGTTCTAATAAAAAAATTAAAATGACAATTTTATAATTAATAAAGGACTAAAAATATATTTTTCTTTGCAATTAAACAAGAGAAAAAGGAGTAGGCCTACATCCTTACTCCATTTTCTCCTTCACTCAGTTCCTACTTTTGGAAAATTATCAATAATGATAAAAAACTGAATTAATTCATTACTAAAAAATTTTTATATTCCAATATTGTTTTAAAATACCAAAGAACCTAATATTCCTGATGTCGTGATAAAAATACATTTAACGATTTAATGGGAATGTTTCATCATCTAACATTTGAAATAACTCCTATTGTTGGAAGGTTAAGAATATTTTTGACATACGCATATAAAACATTAGGTCCTCTGGTCCTTTAAAATGATATCTGTTAGAGTAAATAATTTAGTTTCTTTTCCTTTTCCTTTCAAAGAGAAGAAAAAGATATATCATGCTTCGTGTGGTCTTTGAAAAAAGTGATATTGAGCAAAATTTAGAAAAAGATAACAGTAACCACATTTTTTTAGGCTGTGATAATTTAGAAGGTTCCATGGTACGTCTAGCGCAGCAAAATTGTTAGAAATTATAATAAAATTATATATGCACTTTCAATTAAAAGTTCAAACTCTACAATGTAATTTTAAACACAAAACACAGTGGGTCTTGCTTTCTTTACACTTCAAATTTAAGATTTCGTGTAAAAGGACATACTAGACATCATAATAAAAAATCACGGCTCCTGTACATCTAGACCACACATAATTGGAGATTTAGACCAAACAAACACAGATTAGGTACACAGCTTACTAAAAATCTTTAAACAATTATCTGCATCCAGTCATTAAAAAGAATTGTTATATAATGCTCCTATGAACTGAATAAAAGCAGGGGTGGATTTAAGTGAGACGGTCCGATGGCTTGCTCCCATTTAAATTTATGAGATTGTCGCGACTTGACCTGGTAGGGCATGACGGGCACAAAGATGAAATGTCATTCATCCTCACGAACTTGTCGGAACACGCATAATGACATAACTTATATAAATTCAAATTAAATAGTATAAGTCTCATACTCTCCATATAGATGTTTTCTGACATACCATAATAATACATCAAATATCTAGCTTGTATACAAGGGAGTGGCTGAATTGAATTTTAAAAATAATGAAAGACATAACTCTTGCAGTATGCTAGGCTCACTAAAGAATTAATCACCAAGATTAAAGTTTCAAAGGTGGACGTTCTAGATCACCGCTAAAATATGAAAAATGTTAAATAATGGGATGAGTAGAAACTCAATGAACAGATAATACTAATATTGTAGAAATTAGAGCATGCTTACAGTGGTACGCCTTTCAAAATTTTAAACTAGATATCATACAGTTGTAATTTAGTAATATCAAATGAAGAATAATCATTAACACAATACATTTGAGAATATCCTACAGAACCAGTCATAATTACATAATACAGAGCTAGCCCAAGGCTAGTGATAATATATTAGAACTTATACTCATTTGGCCATAAGCTCTGAGTAAATATCACAATGGCTCATGGCCTCAAACAGAATATGGTAGTAAGGGTATCATACCTAATCTTATCATATTACTAATCGCAGTGCACTACGGCTAACATCAATTGCCGTTAGTTACAAGGTTTGTTTTGGACATATTCCTAATATTTCAAAAATAGATAATTATCCATGTACAGATATCAGAAATTTCAAAATCGTACCGCTTCAAATTTCATATTTCAATATTTCTAATAATTCAATATATAAAATCATCATGAATAATTTAAAATAATATTTGCATAAATAAGATAATCTACTCACCTGGGAGGAATATATCAACCTCCTTTTATCCTTGATTATAATTCCTCTATAGACAATTTTCTAGTTACCTAAAAACATTAAATAAAATACTCTTAACATTTAGTCCACATAATTAATTTAATTATTTGATTTCGTCACAAAAATAATTAATTATTTCTTATTCACCTTTATCCAATTTACCTATTTCTTTACTAATTTTTTTTATAATTAAATTTATGGGCCACTTTCTTAAATAACACTTTAAAATACTTATGACCTATATTTCATTTTATTATCTTATTATCATTATTATTACTATTATTATTATTATTATTATTATTATTATTATTCAATTATCCCATTACATATTTATTAAATTTCTAACACCTACCATGACACAAATTTCACCTAAAGGCCATCTAATAAATTTCAAAATTTTCATTTAACCTCAAATAATATTTATTGTTTATCCAATCAAGTAGTATTAATTTTCCTTTTGATTTCCTTCCTTTTTCTTCATGAAAAATCTAGAAAAATTACTAAAAATTTGAAATTTGTTCTAAAATTCAAACTAAAATTTCTAAAAATTCTAAATCACTCCCTAGGTGTATAACAAAATTTAAGAAGCTCTATGAACACAAATTTCACTAAATTCCAAAATTGTCCTTAGACCTCTACATTCAGGTTTTTCAATTTGGATGCCAAATTTCACAATTGATCAGTGATTTCAAGCGAAAAAGGTGTAAAATTCACCTTAGAAGTGTAATGCTAACTCAATTTCATATAAGAGATTAAAAAAGGTGGTTTGAAGCGATTATTACCTTCATGAATGGTGAATATACAAAACCCATTATGTCCTTCTGGATGTTCTCTAATTTAAACAAAATTAGAGATTAAAAGCATGATTTGTTCTATAATCTTAGCAATCAATCATGCATCCTCTAAAGTAACAACATACAAAGTGTTGGCATTTGCTTGCTTTTAGTCATGATTAAGTGATTTTACTTACTGTGAAGATCACTTGGGCGATTGAGTCCTTGTGATTGTGACCTCACGAATCATGAGATCGATTGTGAGAGAGTTTGTTGGTTAATTTATTTGAGTCATCCATTTCAATTAGTATTTTATAGATATTGCTAGGTAAATTTTGTTAGCAGCAGATACACCTTATCAATGTGATGCTAACAATTTAATATGCTACTAGTGAGAGATAATTGGATTGATGCCTTAATATTTCTTGTACCTTATCGATATAAAGATGTAGAGACATTTGGTGATATGAGCCTTTAATGTATAATGAGTTTTCTTGATTTATTGTAATATGGGACCTATAAGTAGGATTATAATAAATAATCCTATGAATATAGTTGCATAAGTTGTGTCTTTAGGAGGAAACTTTGTTTTATAATTATGTGTACACACATAATATATGTTTCCTAATTTTCTTACATCAGCTCTTGTATTTAGCAACTATCTGTATTGGCAACTCTTAAAGAGACAAACTATGATGACTTGAAATGTCCAAAAAAATTTGCTTTAACAAATACATTGATAGCCTTAGCCCTTGGATGGATGCACTTATTGCATTTACCAAGGATTCCATTGCTTTATGAAGAGTCTTTCTTGAATAGTGGCACCACCCAATTAGTGTGTATATATGTGTGTGTATAAGACATTAATGGAAACAATAGTAGAATATGTGATGGCCATTAGGGAGAAGTTTTAGACAACTCGATGAGGCTTGAGAAGGGTCATGACCTTTCTCAATTTGAAATCACTTGATTTAAATGAGTGTTTGGTGTTTAAAGAACACATATTGAAGTTTGTGTATATTATTGTAGAGCTTAAATCTTCATTCTTACTTTTGAGATAACATTCACATCTAACATAATTTTGGGTATATTTTGTCTCAATTTAACTATTAAAGGCTTCATACTTTTCCCAGCTAGATAATTTGATAGTTGATGAATTGATTGAAGTTGTTCCCCTTAAAGGAGGAACTCAAAGTAAATGGGTGATACTCCTATTATGAATTCTTTAAATTTTGGATCTAGTTATGAGTTGAATGTAAATTTGTAAAGAATGAAAAGCCCAAGTCCTAATAAGTCATAAGAATGATAGATAGCAAGTTAATGTAATATTTAAGTTGGCTATTTTGGGCCCTTGTGAAGGCAAAATGTTTTTTAATAGTAACTAGATCATAAGATAATGGAATATTACATATGTCCATCTATCGTTAGCTAATTTAAACCTAGTGTTGTTGAACTTCTATTTCTTAACTATTTGAGTTTAAGATTCCACCGCTGACTTTATTATTAAATTACTATCCATTGTTATAAGATAAATGTTTGAGCCACATTTTTTTAGCAAAGTTAATGAGATTGATTAAACAAAACATATTATACAACATTAATTTTAGATTCTATATAGACTATGAAAAGCAGTTATTTTTACTAGATCTAGGTGCATGAGGATAAGTGGGAGTCTAAGACTATTAAGATAACCACTGGCATGAAAGTTTGTAACTCTAACTTCTTGATTATGTTTCTATTATACTATAGTATGATATGCCAGATCCATGAAATTTCTAGCTATTGACATGGTTTATTTGTAGAATATATATAGTTATGACTGATGCTTCATATTTCTTACCCATTAATAAAAAATAAGTAATAATCTATCACCATGTTTGAAATTTTTGGAATTCACATTTGGGTTTTCAAACTGGTGATTATGAGTGGATCATTAGGACTCAATGTGGGATTACGAGAGAAATTTGGAAAAGGTTTTAAAACTAATATAATCATAGCAGATGTAATAAGGTAAAATGAATTGAGTGTTCATATACCTTTTAGTAGTATCCATTGAAAACATTCTTCGAATGATTAGAAAGCTAACTAGACTTTTGATTAGAAATTAGCAAACCTTAGCTAATGATTTTGTGAAATTATAGAATAAGCACTTGATGAGCATATTGAACAATCTATCTTGGGTTAAAATAGATTTTTTAGGCAATATTATCTTCAATTTCAAGAGTTTATATAAAGGTGCAACTTTGTTTTTGTAATGTATGTAAAACAACTTACTATTAGCTTAAAGTGACATTAATTACTTGTGTGATGTTAATCTCTTGGCGTTAACCTTACATATTATATCTTAGAGAGACCTCTTGTGTTCTTGAAATTCAGTTCCATTTTGATAGGTCTATTATTTTTCCATTGTCTCAAGGAACTCCTACTAACCAAGTGCTCACAGAATTCAAAAGGAACTCTTGTTGCATTTGCGATGCACCTATTTAGATAGGTGACAGTCCTTAATGTAACAATGAAAAGACTATGATGGAAAGAAATTACCATTTGCTTTTGTTATTGGTAGCGCAGTGTATGCTTAAGTAGACACTTGTACTGATATGGCCTATGCTATAGTATGCTTAGAATATACTTGAGTAATCCTATTTTGGATGATTAGATAGTTGCTTAGATAGTAGTGTTATACCCATAACTTATTGAGAATCAAATATTCTATTGCAGTGAATTTGATTCACTTGTAATTATTGATAATTTGGATTTAGTTTTGTGATTTGATTGATAATTTGAAATCTACTGTCATATATACAGTTTTATAATATTATATGAGGAGCTGTTTAATGATAAAGTATTGAGTAGACACTTATAGCTACCTCAACTTGGTAATTGTTGTATTTTGAAGGAGCTATTATATGGTAAGGTGTTAAATAGATACTTATAGCTACCTAAATTTGTGTATACATCTTTATGATGTCCTAGATGATGTTTTATTAGAAAGTGTCATGTGAACACTTACAGTTGCTTAACCACTTTTTGCATCTTTATTATATTTAGCAGAGCTATTTTGTTAATAAGTATCAAATGGACACTTATAGCTACCTCATATATATGAGTGAAGATAATGTCACTTGCTTTGTAATGGTCATTTGTTAGGGAGTTTGGTTGTAGAAATGAATTTCTATTGTGCATATATTTAAGGTCTTGGCCAATTTTGTTGTGAAAGGGTCTATGTGATAGGCTTCTCACAAAATTACAAGAATTTTAGTTACATTTAACTTTTTAATAATAATTCTTGTTTGTTGAAGAGAAGACTTGTGAAAACTTCTAACTCTTAGGTATTTTGAAAATTTTGATGTCATTGTTTAGTGGGAGTCTGAGTTGTGTTCTTACGGAATACTTTGACATATTTTGGCATTTATAGCAATTGTTTCCCTAGCAAACTCAATGTTCTTGGTTTTGCTAAATTTTATATATATTTCAAAATTGAAACTTTATTGGCATTTATAACCTCATTTTCCTTATCAAACTTGATGTTTATGTTTTATAGTTTCATTTATGAAATTTACCATATCTCATACTCATGTGGTTTACATTTATGGTAGAGATATGCTTGTAGATCTATTGACCAATGGCCTACCTATAGTAGTATTTCAAAATCTTATAACTCATATAGGTCTTGTTGAATCCCAAATGTAACCTTGGTCTAGTAGGAATATAAGTTGAGTGCTTAAGGGACTTTTGTGAAGTAATATGACACATAGAATGTAATTTTTATTCCATTTTATTCAAGTATTGAGACTATTTTATCATAATGTTTACATCACTTGTTTCTCTATTGAATTCAGTGATCATTGTGTGTTTTCATTTTTGAACTTGACATGCTTTAGTATGTACACACGTCCGCGTGTTTGAGTGAACATTAATTGTTTAATTCTTGTTACTTTTATTGATTGGCCTAATAATTGATTAATGCTATTCAAGTGGGATATTGTTAGAATAATTTTAATAATTTTGTGGATTAGCATTAATTTGATTATTATATCAATTTCTTGTGATGATTAATTGGAAATTAATATTTTTAGTCTAAACCAAGAATGAATTGGGTTTATGTTAAAAAATGGATAATCAGTAATGGTTTAGATTATCCTTAAGCCACTAGGTATATACTCCTACCTACAGACCAAGTTAATTAATAATTATCTCATGAAATTGCTAATTAAGAGTTAACATTGAGAAAGGTATTAAGCTTTTATAAATAAGCTTAGTTAATGGGCTTAATTTTGTAGAATATTGAAAAACCTATTTCTTTTAAAATATATGATTAAGGATTTTCGAATTTTATTGAGACCGTTCAATTATCTGTGAAGCCTAAGTTTTTAGTATCTATCTTTTCCTTCTATGTTAACCCTTTTCAGAGGACTTGGGTATTGTGGGTTGTTGCTCTCTCCTCTTCTTCACTTGAAAATTTATATTATGACTATTGCTCGTTAGTTGGATCATTTTAACCTTTTATTCTCTCATTCCAATCATACTTAGATTTGCTATTGTTAGCATGAACCATTGAGCTTTTAATCTCAATACTCTCCAATGTAATGGAAGTTATAGTGCATGATTAACTACAAGTGGTATCCTATTGGCTTTATTGTTTTTCTTCACAACTTTGAGATATGTTATGCTAAAATATCTTGCTTCTTCCAATATAATTTCACCTTCTGTTGACTAGAAGGAGGTTTCATACAATGATAGCAAAGCCTTGATATCAATCAAAAGCTAGGAATTATAACCATCCTTGTATTTAGCAATTTTTTAGATACCTTTAGATAGAGCCATGCAATTTATACATAGTTTGTTATTACCATTAAGACAAGTTCTCAATCATATTGAAATTAATAATTTAAAGAGAAAATAAATACTTGATGACACATTATAGCCATATTGTCTTAATATTTTAATTTTAAGAGCTGTGGCATATAAAATTTTCTCCCTTTCAATGTATCCTTATTGTTGTAAAGCTTTTCCATTATGTGACTTATTTCGTGGCTAAAAGGACTAGCCACTCCTATTCATTGCTAGACATCAATAAGATCAAGTTGATCTATAGAATTTGTGTATTTACTAAATATCACTCTTACTTCTTCCTTTTTCATATCATGTTGTTCAGTGTACGATTCTTATAACAATTTTGCATTTGCAGATTGAGAAAAATACTATTATATCCATGACTTTTGAAACTTAATTTCATTTTGATCTTTCAAGTATTGAAAATCTCAAAATGGTCTTTCACTTTTGAACTTAGTCATATTTTAGTCTTTCATGAATTGACAATCTCAAAATGGTCCTCAACCTTTCAAGATTTAACTCAAAATGGTGCCTCACTTTTGAACTTAGTCATATTTATGGAATGACTATGTTAAATCAGATCACGAAAAGTGGAGGATCATTTTAATATTTTCAATTTATGGATGACCAAAATAAGACTAAGTTCAAAAGTGGAGAACTAACTTGAGACTTTTAACTTGTGGAGGATAAAAAATGAAACTAGGTTTAAAAGTAGAAGACCAAGATGGTATTTTTCTCTTTGCACATAGCAATAATAGTAAAACCTATAACACCCAGGAAATGAAATAAATGGCTACTAAGATTGAAATAAAATTGTGGCAAACCTAGTAAAAGAGAGTGAAATAAACCATACCACTTAATCACTTCTTAGTGACTGGATATAATCATAATGCCAAATTGAAGGTTGGAAGTAATTTCCAGATCGACCACAACTATTTTTTTTTTTATAAGAAACAATATTGGTTGAAGCCTTACATTGGATTGGACATGGAACACAAGACATCTTGTTTGTTGAATGCAAGGGCTTTGGTATTGATGGGAGCATTTTGGTTTTGATAAGAGTACCATTTGCAAGAAAGGAAAATTGGTGGAGAGCCATTAGCATGAAAGTAAGAAGCTTCTACTAAGTTCTTCCATGTTTGCATATGTTATGTCATTACTGGAAACCAAGCTCATGCCTTCATATAGCTTTACAATTCATCTAAAAAAGCATAGGTCCCTTGTGAAGATATCCTTTTCACTTTTATAACGTTGATTAATAAGTTGATGTAAGGTACATCACATGGGATATAATTTATGTGCTAATATGTTGGTGGCTGTTAAGCTCGGTATCCAACTTTATTTAGTGGTAAACTACATTACATGCACCTAGTATTACATGTTATATTGTAAATTAACTTTGAAACAAATTTGAAATTGAATTATTGTTTTCTTCAATTATATTTTATGTTACAAGGTGCATACTCTAAAGTTGGAAACTGCCCAAATGAACTAATTTAAGAAATATGCAATACAGAAAATTCTTTAAAAATATTTTAGTCTTTCGATGTATATTTAACTATTACATTTATGGTTAGTCAATTATGTTTAGATAATATAGCCAACGATTAATTGGACTTTTTTAGTTCATGTTATGTTTCAAGAGTTGAAAGAGTAAATAATTATATCACAACCCTAATCTTGAGATATGACGAATGTTGTTAAACTCGTGAGTTTAAGTAGAATCGTAAAAGGGGTGTAAACTCATAACGTAAAATCGTAATGTAGAATAGTAAGAGTTTATCTCTATTAATAACTAGCTATTAAACATAATCAAATTTCAAAAATACAAATAAAATGCATACATATATACAAAATACTATTATAATAACCCAAATTATAGAACTAAGAAATGATAAAAACATTATTAAAAATATACTTGAATTATAGAACTTTTAATTATAATTAATTAAGAAAATATTGAGTTTAAAAGTTTTTTGGAAAGGTTGAGATTAAATTTATTAAAAGAAAATTAAAGGAAAGCTTCACCATTATAATACTTACAAATATAGAAATTCAAAGTAATTAAAATTTAAAACAATAGTAATTTTAATTGTTATAATAATGTAAACAAGTTAGAGTACATATTAAATACATATATATACAATGTATTTTAAACTATGCAATTATAAAAATTTTAAAAATTTGAAAGTAGAGTTAATTATTTAATCAAATGTAATATGTTATTTGCTATTAATTGCAAGTAGAATGTATTAGAGTCATAATAATATAATTATATTTGTAATATAATTTTTTTTATGTTTAATGGTTGAAATAATTGAGTTGAACTTAAAGTTAGTTAATTTTTTAAAAAAAAATGATTGAAATGTTAGATTATTTATATTTGGGCTAAAAACTAAAAAAAAAAAATTAATTTAGTTGACTTTGGTCAAACTCGGCGAGTCTACCTGAGTTTGACCTATTCTATCAAAGTTTGACCGATTCTACTCCAATTCCGATTCTACGATCGAGTTAAATCGATTTCTTCTCTTAAACGTAGAATTGGCAAGTTTAACGAGTTGACTCGCGATTTTGACAACTATGGATATGACTAATACAAACATTGGATGAGTCTCAAATTCATAAGCTTAGCAAAAATTCTATGATTATATTTTTTACCCAACAAAATTATAAACAAAAGATGATTAAGGAGGCAATTTTGGTCCAACAAAAGTGCCTAATAGCCTATTTTAGTAAGATGCTCAGTCCTAGACTACAACTTGAGTATTGAGGGACATGCTGGGTACCTGAAGGCATTAAAGTGGTTAGCCCAATGTTTTTACTGGCCCATGATGAAAAAGGCCATCCAAACCCAATGTTTTAAATTGCGGTTGCGATCGTGGTTGCAGTTGCATTGCAATTACTGTGATTGTAGGTGTTGCAGATGTTACAATGTGGGTTGTAGTCATTGTAGTCGTAATTTTTTAAAACTATACAGAATGTTTAAAAGGTATATATAATCGATATAATTTTCAAAATTCAACTATTAATTTATTGAATACATACTAAAAAAATATTTATATCTATAATAAGTGTTTTATCTATTGTTTTGATTCAATATACAATTTATAGTTTAAATAATTAATAAATTTTTTACATATAATGCACATTGAACATAATTTTCGTCCATATTAAGTCAATAAGTATAAATTTTAAAGAAATAATAATTATCCACTTTGTATCTAATATACTCACATCAATTTAATAAATACTCATTTTATTGAATTAATATTCTATTTTTTCTCTTCCCTAAAATTTTTTCAATTTTTTTCCCTTCAAATATTCCCAATCTTAAAAGAATATTTTGAAAAATTCAAGGAATAAATAACATTGATTAACATATATGTACAACCAAATATAAATGCCAACATATTCCATATTTGAAAAATAATATAAAATAATAAACGGGAAACATTCTAAACTAAAGTCTATAAATTTGGGTGCAAAAATATAAAGACTATTGTGTAAAATTGTAAATAATATTCACATATGATATTTTTATTCAATTTCTTTATTGCCACTACCTAAAGTTGTCCTACACAAAAAGCTAGTTATCTTATGAAACAAATGCTTGGATAGTTTATATATTTTATATTCTTGTCTTAGTTTGATATAAAGGGAAGCAGAGAATTTAATTAGGAAACGACAAACCATGTCATTTAAATTCATTTGACAAGATCACACTTTGCCTACATTTCACAACAAACGTCATGGTAGCTGTGATTGGAAATCACCCCGCAATTACGGGCCGCGACTGCAATATTGCGGACATATCTATTGATGCGTTCCGCAATTTAGAACAATGCCGAACCTATTTTTAGGATTGTCTCACCTGTCAGCAAATCGAAGTTCCAACTACGAAGGCTGCTGGCACTTAACTAGCCTTACCAATACCTCAGAAACCGTGGGAAGAACTTAGCATCGACTTCATCACTCAGTTGCCATCTTCACGCGGATTCACCACTATCATGGTAGTGGTTGACTGGCTCACAAAGAAGGCTCACTTTGGGACTCTTAAGCCTGGATATACTACACTAAAAGTGGCCGAGTTGTTCCTTTCATTGGTAGTTAAACTCCATGGATTTCCGCGAACCATTGTCAAATATTGTGATGCAATCATCATCATGAGTGTTTCTAGAAGCAGTTTCAGCGGAGCATAACTAAATTTCAGTTCTGCCTATCACTCAAAATCGGACGACTAATCCAAAGTTGTAAATTATTGCTTGGTGCAGTATCTACGAGCATTTGTTCACTCCAAGCCTCCCCAGTGGGCATATTACCTTTATTGGGCAGAGTTCTCATACAATACCAACCATCATTCGTCTGTCAATTGGACGAACACCTTATCAAGTGGTATATGGGTACTCAACTCCAATGATCTGTCCGTACACAGTAGGGGATTCCCTGGTACAAGTTGTCGACCATCTCCTACAAGATAGACAGGAGCTGCCAACAGATTTACAGAAGCACATCAGAAGGGCGCAAATTCAAATGAAGAAATGAGCAACTAAAAAGAGACAAGAGAAGTCTTTCGAGGAAGGGGAGTTAGTGTGGGTTAAGTTGCACTATTATGAGCAAGTTTTAAATTGCGGTTGCAATCCCGTTTGTGGTTGCGTTGCGATTATTGTGACTGCGGGTGTTGTAGATGCTACAATATTAAACAAAATATTTAAAACTTGATATAATATATGAATCAATTAAATACATTTTCTAAAGACTATAATTTAGTCTTTAAGTACAAAATCAACCCAGATGCAAAAAAGAAGTCATTAATTCACATTCTTCGGTCAACGCCCACCCAATACATCAGTAAACTGATGAACCCACGACCAGCGAAACACTGTGAGGGAAGAATATGGAGGTTTGGGTGCATCTGATCATCATAAAAATTGCTTATTCAAGGTTTCAATAACTGGATGAACGAATATGCAGCAAAATAATGAACCTAAGGGCAACAGAGATTAGCAAAATGAATGCCGTTGGTCCTAAAGCTACAACCAGCGAATCACCCTGCAATTGCGGGGTGATGCGGATGCGGACCGCGTCCGCAATGTTGCGCCTGCATTGCGGACTGCAATTTCAAACAATGATTATGAGCAACAATTAGTAGGTGCCAGGAAAAACTTTAAGCTGGCCAAAAAATATTTTGGTCCCTATACTATCTTAAAACGGGTCGGAGCTGTTGCTTATGTTGTGGAATTACCACCTAAAGCTAGAAT
The DNA here is from genome assembly GCA_037074485.1 of Delonix regia. Lineage (NCBI taxonomy): Eukaryota > Viridiplantae > Streptophyta > Magnoliopsida > Fabales > Fabaceae > Delonix > Delonix regia. The sequence goes on along the minus strand of CM073452.1, from coordinate 33,087,462 downwards.
TCATAATTTTTTTCACGTCTCATTACTAAAAGCTCACAGGGGTCCTGAGTCAGCTATCTCTATCACGGACATAGCTGATGAGAAGGGGGATATCTAATTCTTGAAAGCATTAAGGAAAAAAGGATTCTGCTACTTCAGGATCAATCCAAGCCACAGCTTCTAATTAGATGACACGATTGCCCAGTAGAAGATGCCACGTGGGTAGATGTGTTGATGTTGCAAAACCTCTATCCAGGCTTCCACCTTGAAAACAAGGTGAACTTCAAAGGGACCAGCACTGATAGCATGAGCAGCCAGGGACCAGACCCAAGTAACGTAGGGGATAGGATCAGTATCAAGGAGAGACAGGAGAGAGAAGGACCCATTGGGCCTAGTAAAAGGATGAAGCATAGAAAGAAGAAGTCCGGACGGCTAGCTGACTATGTTAGCTGAAGGAAGGAAGGATTTGGAGGATGCTTGTGTTAGCAAAAAGAATTATCCGTTAAATTTGTTATGCTTAGGGAATGATATTTGTCATATATGGAGGCCAACGTTTTAATAAGGGAACAACCCTCTGGATTAATCATTGTTTAATGAGTGAATTCTGTACTGAATGTTTCCTTTGAATCGAGTAAGGGTCGCATTTGTTATTTTAGCGTTGCATTTCCTCTTTTCCTGCGTTTTTTCCCTTCTTCTCCCACTGTCTTTTACTATTTTTCATTGTCAAGTTTGCCATCACCATTCTACCACTAAACCGTTATACATCATTCATCAATGTAAGAAAAATTTTATATATAATTTTGATTCATGTTTTATCTGTGGAGAATTAATAATATAAAAAATAAAACTTATGTGACCATTAATATTTGCTAATAGTTTTTATGTGCCATCCTCTATTGTCTAAAGGGTAACTAGCAGAATTCTATGTTATACCATAAATAATAGAAATAAAACTAATATAAAAATTATGTTAAAATTATATTAAATATATTTTTAACTACTATGAATGTAATTGAATATTCAAGAAATGTTTGTAAACTTAACTATGCTATTCTTTCTTTTAGGATAACAAATTTACTATCGATTTACCTTTTTACTTTGATTTTCCAAGGGCATCCCCCAACTTTTTTTTGTTTGAAATATAATTAGCATGCGAATAAATTGTATGTTGCATTTAATTATGTAACTATATATTTTAATAATTATTTATTAATAAAAGTAAATTTTTAAGAGTTTACATTATGAGTTCCTATGAGTTCACTTCCTTTTTATGAGTTTTGCTAAACTCTTAACTTTGACAACTTTGCTTGTAAGAAATAAATAATCCTGCATCACAGTATGTTCTTTGCCATGGTGTATAGATTAAGATATTCAAAAGCATCAATGTTTGTACATTAAAAAGCAATAGGTCGGAAAAGCAATGACATTATAAGATTCTAAGTTTCAGGATCTTGGATGTTATGGCCATCTCCATGTTCGTACATGCAAAGTGACATCCTTGCAAGGTTCATAGCAATATCTACAGAAGTTTTTGAGTAACCAGAATTGCTAGCTTCTTTATTCATTTTCTTCCAAGTTTCCGAAATCAAGGAATTTATGTGCTTACGAGCCTCGGCTTCAAAAGCTCCAGTTTCAATCATATAGCACTCAGTTGATTTGGCTACATCCCCAATCACCTTTTCGCGCTAAAAAAGAAAAAGTGATTGAAAACATTAATACCATAGTTCACACAGATCTTGGTAGTCAACTTAAAAATTAGAAGGATATAGTATGGTACCTTAGATGTTCCTAAGTCATCAGAAAATCGTAAAATCAATGCTGAAGAATGAATAATGTCAAAAGATTCTTCTAAGCAAACAATATCATCCTTTTTTATTGAATTTGGAAGTAAAAAATAAGCATGAACAAGTATGACAGGTACGCTGGTTGAAACCCATGCATTTTTCGGGTACTCTTGTAGGGTTCGTTGATAACTGCTATAATTCCATTTTGCCTCAACCAAATATGATTTACAAAGATCAGCCAACTGAAAAAATTTAGGCATAGGAATTCATAAAATTACTGAATCATCGTGACTAACTAAAATATGAAAATAGATATTAATGAACTAAATAAATGCATACCATACCACTTTCTTAAGTTGTGGAATGATGTGGTGACCATTCTCTTTTTGGAAGTCAAAAGCCACTTCATTGACCAAGTTATAGAGTTAAAGGAAGCATATTTTCATATAGTTTGGAAGTCTATCTATGGAGTTGACATCCCATCTATAAAATAACAAAGCATAACATGGTAATCTATGTTAAGGCTACTGCAGAGAACTGTAGCGTGAGAAAGTTTGTACTAATTAAACACAAATTGCTAACCTGTCAACCACATCTGTGAAAAGTTCTAGTTCCCCAATGTTCCATAAACATCATAAACATCATCAATTGTGGTTATTAATGCATTGACCTTCGTCATTATTTTTCTAAAATATCTGTAGTGTGGTTCAAAAGCATAGCCCACGGTCCAAAAGTTCTCGACCAACCTATCCCTTGCAAAACTCAGCTTTTCTCCTAGTGTTATTCTATTCTACCATCTTTACATTAAAAAACCTGAAAATAAAATTAGTTTTATTACACTAATTAATTTATTCCTTTAATTTGTCAAAGGAATTCAATTAAGGTAAAAATTTTGAAGTATTTACTGTCAAATTTGCAAAAAGAAAGAAGCACTCGTGAAGAAATATGCTTGCAAGATCTAACCATGTGTTGGGAAAAAATGCTCCACTTGTCACATTTTTTAATAAAAAAACCAGACAACAAATGTTTAAAAACTATACTAGAGTTTCGTGCATTTGTAAAGCGAAAATCAAAGAAAGAGTTATATGATTTAAAGCTAGTAAGATCGATTTTAATATTTCAAGTAGAAAAATCTAATAGTGTTTTAACCTTGATGCATGTTTTAAATCTTCTTGGTGATGGGCATGTACCAAGTTGAAATCCAATTTAGCAAGCCTGAGCAAAGCTGAGTTTCTATTTTCCATAACCTCCAATGTAATTGGAGCTCTAGGGCGTCATTAACTAAGAGAGATCTCGTTGTCATTATTGGTTTTGTTCACAAATTCTTGTAGATATGTTGAGCTAAAATCTCTTGCTTCATCCATTATGATCTCATTGTCCATTGATTGAAACGAGGCTTTATACAACGAAAGCAAACCCTTAATATCAACCGAAAGACGAGAATTAAGATTATCGTTGTAATCTAGAGAGCCCTCAAATAGCTCTGGAAATGACTATCCAAATTACACATTTGTTAGTACCAGTCTAGTCAAGTCTCAATGACATCTTTTTAAGTGAGCTTAATAAATTTGAATATAAGATAAATACCTATGTTGCCTGAGGAGTCTAAATTCAAATGCCGTGGCGTATAAATTGTTTTTTTTTTTTCTAATGTATTCTTACTATTGTAAACCTTTTCCATTAAGTTCGTTATTTCCAAGCCAAAATGAGCAGCCACTCCTAGTCTTTGCAAGACATCAATAAGCTCAAGGTGATCCACAGGATTTGCGTATTTCCTAGGCATCACTCTAACTTCTTCCTTCAGCTGGTCACTTTCTTCTGCATATGATTCTTCCTATAACAATTTTGCATATGCTCACTATTAATTTACTGGTCATAATTATAAAATCTATTATAATTTCCGTAAAATGAAATAAAAGGATCATGATTGAAATAATACTGTGACAAACTACTAATTCAGAGAAAAATGTTAAACCATACCACATAATTACTTCCTAATGACTGGATATATTCATAATGCCAAATTGAAGGTTGGTAATTTGCAGATCGACGAAAAGTATTATTTTCATCAGAAACAATATTGGTTGAAGCCTTGCCTTGGATTGAACAGGTAACACAAGACCTTTTGATTGTTGAAAGTAGGTTTTGGTATTGATGGGATCATTTCGGTTTTGAAGAGAGTACCATTTGGAAGAAAGGAAAATAGGTGAAGAGCCATTAACATGAAAGGGACAAGCTTTTACTTAGTTCTTCTTTGTCTGCAATGTTAAGTAATTATTGAAAACCACGCTTAACATTTTATATAGATTTACGATTCATCTAACTATATTCAAATTAAGTCAGATCTGGCTATAACTTAAAGCCTGCTTAACAAGATAAGTCTAAAAAAAATAAAACCCTAGCAAAAAAGTTCAATCCCAAATAAACCAAAATTAATATTTTTTAATTAAAAACTTATTATTTAAAGAAAAAAATTTAGTATAACGTGACATCTTATTAAAGAAATAAAAACAAATTTCCCTTATTCAAAGGATATATGCCAATACAATAACTTATTTGTGTTTACAATTTCACTATATATAATCTTGCAAGTAATAATAATTAGTTATATTATATATCAAGTCCTAAATAGTAAATAGACTTAATCATAATTTGAAAAATTCCACTAGGTCTAATAGGTCGATTGAAAAATATAGATAAAAATTTGAATAAAAAAACTGAATTAAAAAATGAGTTCAAACTTTTTTTCGCCTACATATTTTTAAAAGACCAATCCAATAATCAGGTCTAATTCATATTTTATATAATCTAGCTATTCTTACATATGTATGCATTACACATTATATTAAATAGTAGTCCTCTTAAAATATATATTGTTTTGCAATACTAATGATATCTTTGGATGATCTCTCATGATAGTTTTATTGTCCGTTAAGAGAATGAGAATGAAAGTGAGAGAAAAAATAAAAATATTGAAATGTTGTTTGGTTGGGAAGGAATGAGAATGAACATGTCTTTTTTTACTTCGTTTGGTTTGTAGATTATATATGGGAATTAATTAAGTACTGTGCATATTTTACTATATTATCCCTTATCATAAAACAAGAAAAAAGGCAAATATCTCTTTGAATTATTAATTAATAATATAATTATATATTAATAATTGAATAAGAGTGATAATCAATTTGGTTATGATATACCATTAATTCTGTTACAATGATTCAGATTTCAACGCAGTAGAATAATATAGTCTAGTATGAAGTTCGTTAATAGTTGCATTAGCTTTAATGTACAAGCAAATTGCAAAGGCATGTCCCTAGTTTCCAAATATTACTATTTTATTTTAAATTTATAACTCAGCCTATGAGGATTAGATAGTTGTACGATGATACTCTTCATGCATGTAAGGGACGTACATAAAACTTAAAATATATTAATATGTAGTTTTGATTATTATCAAGAATATTCCCAAACTTTAAGTTCACTTGAAGACCACATATTTCTATATTGATTAAGTTAGTTCACTAACTTTAAATACTATCTCCTCTTGTCATCTAAACTAAATGAGAGAAAGAAATAGTTGTGAAAATAGGTTAATTTGCTAATTGAAGGGAATCCCAGACAGTAAAGACCTGAATAGGTTTCAATTGACAATAGCCTCAATTCACATAAGAAGTTCAAAGATTTTATATGCAAATACTTTATATAAATGTAAATGTTTGATACTGATTTTTTAATGATATCATAATTTTTTTAATTATATAATAGTTAGTTGAAGAGCAAAAGTAAAAAAGCAGAAAATGTGAAAGAAAAGTTAAAACATGTGATCACAATCCTTAGTATAAATCTATAATAGTAATGCAATGAGGTTAAACGTGCGCGCATCATGATATGACTTAAATCTATCATGTTTAAATGGCATATTTGTCTTCACTCTGCAAAATGACTTTATATATATATATATATATATATACTTATTTATTTATTTATTTACATATAGCTTCTGTTTTGCCACTTCGTTCCTGTTCATTTTTTTCTCTTTAAATTTCTAGATGTTTTGTTTGGTTTTTGTGAAAACCAAGTCTCACTTGAATATTGGGAAGAGAATATAGAGACTCAGTTATTAACTCAGTAGACTACCGCCCTACACCCTAAACCCTTTACATGTGGACATTACCCAGAAAAAAGAGGGCTCAACCACAGTTTTTGTTTCCTTCTTCTTCTTTTTTTCTGATTTAACCATGGTTATAACTCAGGTTAAGCTTGTTATCCACAATTGTTGAAACCTTGGTAGATCTAGGTCTGGAGAAGGGTGTAACCACAATTATTGATAACTGTGGGTAAAATTATGGTTTAGACATGTCTTAACCACGGTTTAACAACACCATGGTTAGGACATGTCCGAATGATGGTTTCCCAAAATCCTGGTTAAAACATAAACCACGATTTTAAGTGACAATTTTCATAACTTAACTATGATAATTTAATTTAATGACATCTAGTAATTTTACATAATACATGTCGTACTTGACATTCCAGTAAATAGGAGAAAAGAGATGTAAGAAAGGGGTGTAAATTAATACTCAAAACTAATTTTGAAAACCAATACATTGGAGTCACCACCAAAATTTTTTAAATGAAAAATTTTGGAAAATTGAAAGAGAATAAAAGGGTGGTCCACATAACCAGAGATAGGTTCAGAAGTCTATTTGAGTGTGAAGAAAGTGTTAGACACCCTACAACACCTGTTTATGAAGATGATTACGCTAAATTAGTCAAGCAAAGTAAAGGATGCAGCCTTAATTTTATTCTAAATTGTCCATATTAAACACACATGGAAATAAAAGAGAAAAATAAAAAAATGAAATTAATGTAAATAAAAAAAATAGATATTTAAAATATGCAGACTTGACCTAGGATGAGAGCCTAGGGCCTATATAATATGTGAGAGAGATTAAAGTCCACGTAGTTTTTCTAAAAATGCGTGTCAATTGGTCAGTATTTTTATTTTTACTTTTTTAAAAAAGAACAAAGTAGTTGAAATTAAATAGATTTTCTTAAACAAAGTAAATTGGAATTTGTTTGGAGTGTTTTAATTCAAAAAATCAATGTAATTTGACTTCTTCTCCCTCTTCAACTTTCAATTTTTTATTTTTTTTATTTTTTTAAAAGCATGATTTATTTTTATTTTTTAATTGAGATATGAAATGGAAAAGATGAATTTTTATTTTCTGGTTGATAAATAAACATTTTTAAGTTTTGAAATTTGGGATTTATATGAAATATGTGAGTTGGATATGGGTAGTTGGAGCTCAAAATTTATTTAAAACACAAACACATAAAGCATGTTGATTTTTTCTGGGTGATAATTAGACATAATCCAAACAAAAATTAAGAGCATAAGAACTTCCTAATGGAGCCAAAAGCATGTTGGATTTACCAAGCCAAAATTATGCATCTTCCAAACACAAATTGGAAGCATAAGAACAAGAATATCATGAGCCTAATTTGGGGTGAAAATCGACAGCATTGAAGCACAAATTATGAGCCTAAGAATAAGAATAAATGAATGGATTATGATCAAGATAATGAAGAAGGAGAGGGATGAATTCTTTACTTCAATCCCTAGTCTCTTGCTCAACTTCTTCAGTCCACTCCTTGCACCTTTTCATGCCTCCTTTCTCCTTCTTAGTCTATGTTAACTCTCAATAATTTAATTATTTTTTCATGTTTTTAGGAGTTAAGAATTATTTTGTTTTTTGGTTTATGTAATAAAATTAGTGTTTTAGCTCAAGTTACGATTAGGTTTAGTTATGTTTTTTTTTTAGTAGTTTAAGTATTGATTTTTGGTTAGATATTTAATAATTTATAAATAATCAATTTCAGCTCTTTTTTTTAGGTTTAATGCAAAGAAATATAAGCCGAAGGTGTCTCAAAGGTTGACCAATGAAAATTTAGATTAGAGAGATGCAAAATTTAGTTTGAAGCCCTTTGGCTAAATCTGGCACCATTACTAGCCATCAGCTGGTCATAACCTAAAAGGAATTCTAGACAAAATGAAACGTTGTCATGACCAATAGAGAATGGATCATGATGCCATATCATAATTAAGCCAAATGAATGCATTTTGGAATTTTATTTTTACTAGTTTAAAAGGGGATTTAAAGGGTTTTGAAGGGTGGCAACCATTTTAGGTCATTTGGTGATTGAGGAGGCTAGAGAAGGTCTTAAAAGGCTCCAAAGGCAAGGTGAAAGCTTGGGTCTAGAGGATATTCACCAATTAAATTAGTTTTTCTCTTCTTCCCTTACTTCTCTTTGTATTTCTTTGCCCATTTATGATGACATGTTTGAAATGTTGATGTATCTTGTATTGATGAGCTAAACTTGTTAATTAGGGATTGTGATGAACCCTAGTATGTAATAGGACTCTTCACTCTCTTTACTTATATGATTTGTTAATTATATGATTTGTTTACTCAATCTTGTTCGTAATGCTTCTAAGTGTGTGGAAACCATTAGATGATTTTAGTAACCTAAATGAACTTGGGAAAGACAATTTGAGCCTAGCCCATGGATTGAGTAACGTGAGTTCACGAAACTTGTGAAGTTGAGTGGATTGATTTGCTTGTAGGATAGGAATAATATATTTATCGGCCTTGCATAGTCACATTAGGACCTGTTTTCCATTAAGTTTCTTAATCAATTGCACAAGAAATTATAGATTGGTATAAACGGAATACCTATTGGCAATTTGGAATATGCTTATATGTAATTATAAGTCCTAGACTAGCAAATTATACCATTAAATTTATGTTTAGTCTAGAATGTTGCCCTCATTTATTTATTTTTAATGTTTTCATATTAAATTTTCTTAATTATAATTTATCGTTGGGTTAATTTAGATTACGGTGCTAATTTTAATACTTAGTAATTATCTTAGTGCCAAATTATTGTGGAAATGATACTCTACTTATCATTATATTACTTGTGTGATATGTATACTTGCGTGTATGCTTTTGTAGTGCAATAGTTTAACATTTTTCTTTCTTCAGCCCTATTCTCTCTTTTATAGTAAAATAAACTAGGATTTCCTAAAGAATTATTCAATTTACTTATTAACCCCTTCCAATTTTCCTTTTTGATAGTTTCCTTTGTCCATTGCGCCTAGATTTTCAAGAAGGGAAATTCTTTCCTTTGTTTACTTTTTCCATTGTGTCTTGGTTTTCAAGAAAGGAAATTATCCTGTTTATTTCCTTTTTCTTGTTCAATCAATGATTTATTTATGCTTATCTTCAATAAAAAAAATAAGGTTTCCTTTTTTTTTTTTTATTATTCATTTTTTCTTACTTGTTTTCAATCTTTTTATTATTATTATTATTATTGACCTTCCATGTGTTCTAGGTTAGAGATATTTTTATTTCCATTTTTTAACTCACTCCACACATCACTCTCTCTAAGCTCATTCATACCTTTTCATTTTTCTTTTTGGCCCAATTTCCAAATGAATTGTTTATGTCTCTTTCTCCTTCTTTTTTTTAAAAAAAAACCCAATTTCATTTTTAATTTTTTAAAATTTTCTAAGCCTTTTTGTATCTTCTCATTTTCTTTTGAGCCCAATTGCTTGCCCATTCAATTTTACACTTTATCACTCTAAACTTCCAATTTTCCAATTTTCTTCCATTTTCTTGTTGAATTTTCAATCAACTTTCTTCTTCTTCTTCTTCTTCTTTTTACTTTTTTCATTTTCTAATATTTTTGTGAATTAAGTTGTTTAAGATTCCCTTAATTTTTACTGTTTTTAAAAGTTTTCTAGACAAATTATAGTGTTCACAATATGACATACCGTAAAATCTCTTTCAAATGGGGCCCTCTATCCTTAGTTAAAAACCAAGATAAAAATCTTAGACAAAATTGTAAATATAGTAAAACTTTTGATATATAGCTCTAACTAAAAATTTTATTTAGGCATTAGAAAGCAAATTAAGAGAAGTATAGGAAATCTATGGATATTAGCACACCTTAGGGCTAGTTTACAATACAGAAATATAAAAAGGTGTTGTCCTAAAACGTAATATTTCATGAACACGAGGGTGCAAAAATAATTAAGGAAAGTTATGGGATGGATAGCCAAAATGCATCATACAACTTACAAGTAGAAGGAATGACATGGAATGAGGTTGAAATATGATAAAATGGGACCAAAGCTACTTAGTGGAAGGCACAACTAGGTAATGGCATGAGAGAAATTTTTATACAAGACAAAGTATAAGATTGGAGTCCAATTTAGCAATCATTTCAAGTGGCTTTGCTTTCAACTTTTAAACGTATCAAGCTATGTGTCCTTTCGCATGTTAACTTAGCAAAGCACATGGCAATTAAGTTAACCATACAATGACACCTAAGAAGCTAAATAATGCCCATGCATAGAACCTAAAGTATAAATAGGTGATGAAAGAGGCTTTGGCCATTCACAACTTGAGCAACTTTTGTAGTTAAAGAAGGTGAGAAATTAGAGAATGGAAGTACAATGGACGCTAAGAGGGATTCTAAGGAGAAACCAAGAAAGTATTGGTCTTTTGGTATTCTTTTTCCAATTGTTATGTTTATTAGGATAGAAATAATGTAAGTATATACTTTTCTTATTGCTTAATCCTTAGGTCGAGGCATTGGAGATCAAGATAACCAAGGAATTACTAGCTTGAATTATAAGTAGTTAGCTAGCCTAAGTTACTTCATTTTAGTCCTTGGTATTTGATGTTGTATTCTTGCCATGGTGGTTGGCACAATGGTGCGTTGAGCAATTAAATTGTTTAATTGGGAAGCAAATATTATGGCATGCATGTGGCAATTTTTGGATCCATTCACTACTAGAAAAAATGGAAACACAAATGGAAAATTGACAGGGATTTAAATCTGTATCAAATTGAGACCGGATTTGATATGAATTTAAATATAATAATTGTAATTCGATAATATAGACAATTGATATGAAATTAGACATGGATTATATAGGCATCAAAATAATTGGTGTATGATTTTGTGATAATTTATGAATTATATGGTTTAATTTTTTTTGTTAAAACTCATATACGATCAAATCCATGTCGGTTTTCAATGTTGATATCTAACATGAAGTTTTCTCCATGTCTAATATCAATGTTGATATTTGACATGGTGTTCACCTGATAAAGAAAGGAGAATGAGAAAGATGAGAAAGGTAGGAAATGGAGTAAAAGAAGCCATGGTTGAAGTATGGGACGGGAAGAAAATGAAAATGGTTGGAGGTGAATACAAAGAGAATTGGAGGGAGTAAAGATTGCTTCAAAGAGGCCTAGTTGTGATCCAACTTTGTTATAGTACTAAACTATTATTTCTAGTTTGAATTTGGTAGTTGTATTAGAAACTTGCTAAGTACTTTGGGTCATGCGCTTTATGCTTGTTACCTAAGAAACTAAAGGATCATTGAGAGGATTCTAAGAAAGAATGGGAGAATCTGAAACCCCCCTTTTCCCTAATTTATGTGATTTGCATAGTGGTAGATCAATTTAGCCATAATTTGAGTAACATCTTTCATAGTTTGTGCAAGTTAAAGATACCCTATACAAACATTGCATAGTTATTATGGTAAATAAGATCAATAGTTTCTATTTAACTAACATTCCAAGAATTCCTTATAGCATTACTCTTCATTTAACATAAGACAATTCATGAATCTACATCACCCTACTTAGCAAAATTTGCAAATTGATTTGGTACATTTATAAAAGCAAAATGCTAATATGTAGAATGTAATATATACTCTACCTAAACATAGGTGGATTTAGATATGGAAATACAAGCTAGTTTTCACTTTCTAGAGATTAACACAGTGAGTGAAATAGGAAGAGATATATAGTCAAATATACCTTTTTCATAAGAGAATGGCCTTGGAACACAAAATTTACAAACAATAGAATGAACAAAAAGAGCGACTGTGCTTTCATCATTTTTCTCTTATCTTTGGTTTGTGAAAAGAGACTGGAAATAGACATATATAAGGTTCATAATATAATTTCATTTCATCCTTTTCTGAGCTATGTGGTTTGCACTTTAATTAGTATTTATTCTTATTCCTTGGCTAACCATGGATGTTTGAGTTGGATGGACCCCTAGTGTTATCCACTCCTTGTGAAGTTAGATGATGCCAAAAAAGGTATGACAAGTATAATTCTAATATGGTGATTTTTCTCTAAATATATGTGAACACCCCACCTAAAATAATAATAATAATTAATAATAATAATAATAATACTAAAATTAAAAAAATTAATTAATTAATGCAAAAATCAAAATATAGAATTAACATGGGAAAAACCAAAAAATATTAAAAGGGAAAAAAATTCAAAATACATATTTGAAGTAAAGACATGATAATTATCTTGCAAAAAATAAAAATGAATAGAGTCAACAAATTTTTGAATTGATCCAAATACAAAGAGGAGAGAAAGGCCACCTAATTAAAATAAAAATGAAAATGCAAACTAACTCTCACTTGCTCTTATACACTATCACACTCACACACTCCCACTGACACTTGCACACACTCACGGACACACACACCACTCTCACACGCACTCATAAGAGACAAAAAGGACATAAGAAGGGCTGAAAAGAAAAAGGGACAAGAGACACGGCAAGGAAAGGGGGATTTGCTACTGAAAAGTGGAGGTGAGCAGAAGCAAAGGTAGGGGCTGAAAAGGGAGGCAGTGTGCACCAGAAAAAAAAAGATTAAAAGGGATGAAAAAGAGAAGAAAGGAGGAGGTTTGGAGAGGGAGACGGACTGAGAGAAAGGAGAGTAGAAAAGAGAAGAATGTTGGAGGCTTAAACCGAGAAAGGGAGAGACACTGCTGAACCAAGAAAATGCTGAAAGGGTAGCCGAAAAAAACATTGGGGAATTAACTAAGAATGGAAAGCTTCAAGAAGAACACTGGAAGTGGGAACCAAGAAGAGTGTTGGAGACTTAAACTGAGAATCTAAAGACACTGCTGGACCGAGAAACTATCATTGAAGGAGGAAGAAGAAGATAGAAGAGGCAAGGTGCCCAAAGAGAAACTGAAGGTGCTAAGAAGAAGAGGAAGGAGAGAGGAAGAAGAGGAAGAGGAAATCCTCTGTTTTAAGCTCCAAAAAATAGAGCTGAACAGAGGAGGAATTGAAGAGAAGAAGGAGAAAGAAACGCTGAAGATGGAGGCCATCCCGAGAAATCTAACCAATGGGAAATGCTGAAAAAAAAAATTTGAAGGTATGTGAGGAGCCGAGAAGATAGCAGAAACACTGTGAAGAAGAGGAAGAAGATAGGAAGGAAGAAGGAAAGGTATCAAGAGGAAGAAGAAGAAGGAAGGAAGAAAGGAAGGTGTTGAGTTGAAGAGAAGCATTCGGCTTTTGTTTTCCAGCTGAGAAGCAGAAGTTCGGGGCCGTGTTGGAGAGCTGTGAGCAAAGCATCAACTAAGGAAGGATTGTAGGGAGAAGCATTCTTTCATCTGAGCAAGGAAAAAATGCAGAAGAGGAAGCACGTGAGGTATAGCTGCATGGTGGAAATTTTTATGCATGGTTAACACTTTTCACACATTTTGCTTCAGATAACATTGTGTTTATTTGCCTACGTTTTGTTTTAATTTATTTTTGTCATTTTTATTATTCTTATTGTCATTTTTTATGTCAATGTGAAATTGATTTCGGCTTTACAAACAAGGTTTTAAGCTATATCATCATCGTGTGTGAATATTGTTCTCCTCAAGTACTTGGGGTCGTGTGAATTTTAATCTCCTTAGACCCTGAAATTTAGTACATACATGTTTAAAAAATAAATAAATAATAATAATGACAAAAAAATAAATAATAATAACGTAAAAAAATGAATATGTTAATTAAATTATTTACAAAATGATTAAGTTGGGGTTTTTATAAAATTTAATCAATTAAAAGTGTCATGTGGGACTCAGGTTCCCATAGGCTTAGGAGAATTGATCTTGGCTTAAATATTTCCAATTTCAGAATTTGTTTTAAAAAAAGTACATATGAAAAAAAAGCTATATCATCATCATGTGAGAATATTATTCTCCTCAAGTGCTTGGGTTCATGTGAGATTTTAATCTCCTTAGACCCTGAAATTCAGTGCATACTTGTTTAAAAGACAAATAATAATAATAGTGATAAAGAAATAAAACAATAATAATGCAAAGACAAATATTTTAATTGAATTATTTACAAAATAAATAAGTCAGGGTTTTATAAAATTTAATTAATTAAAATGCCATGTGAGACTTGGGTCTTTGTAGGCTTTGGAGAAATCGATCCTATTAAAAATAAGACTAAAAGAATTCTGATTTCAAAACCCTTAAAAAATGTAAAAGTAAAGTCCCAAGAATTTTCAAATGTTTTGTTTTATATTTTGGGTTCTTGTGTGAGATCACTCGTTTCCTCAGGCACCCAAAGGTTAATTAGTAGGGACCGTGTAAGACCTTGAGTCTCCTCAGGTTTCAAAAAAATTAACATTTAAAATATTGGGATGAATTAGTTAAAAATAAGGAAGTTGGTCCTACTTATTATGTAACTAAAAATCCTAAGAAGATTTTTAATTTACTTTAAGTTTCAAATAAATTTTAATTTTAATAAAATATACAAAAATCATAAACTCAAAATCATGGAAATATTTTTCCATTATAGTTTAAAGTTCAGAATAAATTCTAATTAATAAATATGTATATATGTATATATATATATATATATATATTAATTAAAAATCCTGTTAATTATGATCTCACTTTCAAAAATTAGAAAAATTCAAAAAGTTTATAAATTCAAAAATTCCAAAAAAATGGTTTCTGTTATAATTTTGTTCTAATTTCATCAATAAATCCTAATTTTAAAAAATCTAAAAATAAATAAAAAACCAAAAATCCAAAAAAAAAAATCAAAAACTCAAAAATATTCCTTTCGTTATAATTACATTTCAAATTCCAAAAGAAAATAAAATAAAATATAAACTCCCCAAAATCCTAAAAATCTCATCCCATAATATTTTCATTTAAATTTCAAAATAAAGATTAACATTCCAAAAATAAACAAAAATTAAGAGAGGAAAAATGAAGAGGCCAAGAGGGCTAGATTAATCAAGTTATCATTAGTTAAAACTCACAAACCGAGTCTCAATTCCATTTTGTTTATGAAAATCTGTTTAATTTAAACCCTCCTGTTCTTATCACAAAATTTACAAATAATCAATCAATAGACACACCTTTGTGGTCAAACTACGTGGACTTTGATCCTTATCGTAGGGTACGTAGGCCCAAGGCTTTCATCTTAAGTCAAGTCTGCCCTTTGTAAATATCTATTTGTTTGCTTTTATTCTTGTTATTTTGTCTCCTCTGTTTAACAGGCATACATGTCGATAAAAGGGTAATTGAGATAAATTTAAAAGCCATATTCTATTTCAGCTGATTAGTTTAAAGTAACCATCCTTATTGACGGTTGTTGTGGGGTGCCTAACACCTTCCCCACACTCAAATAGACTCCTGAACTCGTTTCTGATTTCGTAGACCATATTGCCTTTTTCTTTTTATTTTAAATTGGTTTCCCAAAGTTTTCCGTTAAAAATTTTGGTGGCGACTCCAAATCAATTGATTTTCAAGATACATTTTAGGAATCAATTTAAACTTTTTTCATTCATTACCGTTGAAAGTTTGGTTACGACAATATAGATAAATGGTAGATTTTGGTAGAGGAAAAGGTAGGGGTAGGGGTAGAGACAGAGGCAGAGGTAGAGAAAGAGGTACATATCAACCCTCTGAACAACCCACCACATCTCTAAGCGCTCAAATTGGGGTTGTACATATCTCACCTTCCCATGCACTATCCATAGAGAGAAACCCTAACCCCTCTTTTAGCTCATTCATTGATATACATGCTAGATAATTGCGTAGATCACCTCCCCAATCACCTAGCTTATTTATCTAACCACTAAACCCATCTATCCCAGTATATGGGTCATCATCTAATACACAGTGAATTATATAGGGGAGCAAAGATGTAAACAGGTGTATTTGGATTAGTCCAAGACTTGGTTTAACGTAAGATTTTTTAATCTCTTCTTAACAATTTATTTTAAATATAAAAAATATATCCTTTTCATTAAAGTGTATATGTTTTCTAGGTTTAAGCCTGCTACAAGTGTACATAGGTATATCTCTTCAATCTTTAAAAGCAAATTTAATAGGCTTTAGACTAATTGGACAGAAGCATCAAATAGAGGTATATTGAGGAATGGTTTACTGAATTTGGGGTAATCTATCACTAATTCATTTGAATAAAGTTACTGATATATTAGTAGATAATTTCCTTAACCTTTGTTCCTTTGTGCAGAGAAAATATAAATGGCCCCCCGAGCATAGTAGTTAGATTAGAAAGATCTTTAATAGTAAGGGATCCAACTTGCTCAAGGTCACTCTAGGAAGGTTGCGAAGAGGGGAGGATAAGGGGAAATGACTCCCTTAAAGTATTTGTGAACATTTGGACATGAAGAGACAAGATCCTAAATGGCAAGATAAATCAAAGCAAAATAGTCAAAATAGGCAATCTGAAGGGGGGCTGTTTATGTATTATGGAGGCATATTGTATAGTGCCAAAAAAGATTTGTGAGTACTTTATGATTGAATTTATCATCCTAGTTTGATATTGAGTGGTTGAATTTGCTTTAATCATTTTATCTTTGTTGAGAAATCAAATTGGAAGAAAGCCAAATTGTTGGGACATGTTCCAATGCCTTCACCTACGTAAAGGGTAAGAAAATCAATGGGACTCCCTAGCATTAGCAAACATTGCTGAAAGTAAAATGAATTTGTAAAATGTTGAAACTGATGCAATCATTCAAATGGTAGAGTGTATGTATAATAGGTCTTTTGTTATCTTCAGCAAGCATTGTTGTAAGTATAATAAATTTGCAAAATGTTGAAACTAATAACACTTCTAAACTTTTGATTTCTTTGTACTGCATTACTTGGTTATGATATGGATAGATATTTTTAATTTCTATTACTATTAATTTGTTTATAGGGTTGAAATATGAAGAAGATACAAGTAAAAAGGGACTAGTTAGCCTCCAAATTACGATTCAAACACAAAATTAAACACTGAAGGAAAATATATAAATTGTCCATTTGAGATGGAAATATTCCATTTCAAATATATAAATATTGAATTAGAGATAGAATGGAAAAAATCAAATTACCAATGTAAAACGGAATAATTTTGTGTCAAAATTTTAGACACTAAATCAAACACCAAGTAAAATATATGAATTGCTGATATGAAACGGATGAAATTCTATATCTATTATTTAGGCACGGAATTTGATATGGAATAAACCAACTTAACTATTTATTTGAGATAGAAATAATTTTGTATATAAATTTCTAACACTAAGTTTAATACGATTAATTCTGTCTCTGTCTTCTAAACATTAATAATAGATATGAGTTTGGTATTTGTATTGAGACATGACTTATTAAAATTTAACATGGTTCAAGCATTATTTAACCATGATTGAAATAACTGTGATTAAGCCTTTATGGTTAAATCCAATTATTTTTGCAGTGCGAGGCAAATGAGTTTGCTAGAGTTGCTCGTTTATCTAAGTTAATATAGAATCTGAGCCTATCTATGAGTTAGTATATTTACTTATGGTGAATATATAAATTTAAGGTTTAATAATGGGTTTAACCCATTATAACATATGTAAAAACTGGGGTAGAATTATGTGTGGAGATAGATGACTTTAACCACAATTTCTACCAAATGTGGATCAGGGTAAACTGAGATTAGAACACATCCTAACCATGATCTTTTTAAACCATGCATTGGACATGTCCTAGCCATGGTTTAGTAAATCATGGTTAGGACATTTTTTAACCACAATTTTATGTAAACATGGTTAAAACACTAAATAACCACAGTTGTAATTGTGGTTAGGACTTATTTAAGTGTTGCTAGATCATTATTCAAACATTTGGTGGTATTTTAAACTACTACTAGTATCTTTTTTTAAAATCATACCTTGAACAAATTGCATAGTTTTTTTGTGGTCAAACAAGCATGTAATTTAAACAATAATAAAATTTAACCAACCAACAACATTTCCTTGTAACAAGATAGGAATTGCCTATTTCATACACATATTTAACTCTATTACATTCATAAAGTTCTTAAGTTTGCTAACATAAATAGAGTTCACCTAATATACTTAAAGTTCTTTAAGTACACTAACATAAATACAATTCATTTGAACTATTTATCTAATGTACTAGCTATAATGTAGAGAATGAGTAGCATAATCTAAAGGAAAGTGTTCACTATTGCGATCACTCGGTACCTT
Organism: Delonix regia; assembly: GCA_037074485.1. Lineage (NCBI taxonomy): Eukaryota > Viridiplantae > Streptophyta > Magnoliopsida > Fabales > Fabaceae > Delonix > Delonix regia. Next base: position 33,069,294 of record CM073452.1, on the reverse strand, counting down.
AATTTCAAATGAAAAAGTTTGACATAATGATATAAAGTCGCTTATAAATGTACATATGATTCAACTAGAGAAACTTCTAAGAATTACTCTTGTAGTTTGTAAACCAAAAAGCTTAGATGACACTTATCCCTAAAATCCCCATAGAAGGAAGGTCATCTCTGCTTCTAATTGTTGTGTCCAAGCATCTCTTTTTGCCATTTGTGCATTTATTTTTGCCAATTTTTCATCTCTTTTTGCTATTTGCTATTTAAGCATTGCCACCTCATTTTGCAACTCATTATAGGAAGGACTAGCGATGAACTTCCACATCCACTTCCATGACATCCAAATTACTGAGTTGGGCAAACACCTAAGCCAAATCCCCACACTTAACCATGGTGCTTTTAGGTTTCTAATGCCCTAGCCAAAGAATCATAGATTGAAATTTGATGTGATGAAAAGTCCTATTCCTTTATAACAAATTTTTTCTTACAAATTTAAACAAGGAAAAATAAAGCATTTCAAGCATATATCATTTCAATAAGAGTATAAGTAAGCACCTTAGTACTGCAAAATTTACACACTCACACCAATAACTCTTGCTTTATGACCCATCAGAATGATTGCGGACTATAGTCCACAAATCTCCTGTTTGATTGGCCTACAACTCTCTGTTTCCTACAAATTTGAAGGCAAATGTAATGCATCTTGGATTACAGAATAAATCATGTTGTATTATTCATCAAAGTGCCCTTACCATCTCAAAATCTTTCATGTAAGGGTTTTTGATCCACTAGTGTATGGCATCACCAACATCTTTTGATTATGGTTATTCTTTTCAGTAATTTTCTGATGATTGAATGAAACTCATCGGTACGATCAACTAATATTACATGTAACTCCAAAAAGTATGTTATCACCTGAGTACTTTGAGAAAGCCTGTAACTAATGAATGTTACCCACTGATGCTTGTCAATTCCCTCAGGCATATCTTGAAGAAATTCCTCTCAAGTGCATGTCCTATCATTTTTATACAAGTCACTCTTCCATTTACCTCCAATGGATTGTAAAAGATACCTTTTATAGACATCATCATTAAGTACAAACTTAATTTGTAGGATACAATCTAATTGTCAATGAATGGTATTATATAGTGGTGCAAGAATAAAGAATGTGACTTTACCTGTATGGTATTTATGTATATATGATATTTATACTCGATAGGTACAAGCTAATCCCTATAACTAATTGGAAATGCATCAAAATCTTAAGCTATAGTTCCTAAGAAAACACCAAGTTGCCTACCTCAATCTCTAACTACTTGATAGGTGTCATTGAATAGGACTATAATTTGGTGCCCACATAAAAGGGACCATGAATCATGTAAGCACTTCTCCATGCTCATCTATTGAGAGAAAATTAGCAAGGCAATAAAAACATATAACTTAAAACTTGGCGCTTGTACAAAAATGTAAATTTTTATAACAATAACATCAACTATCCAAGATCGTCTTTGATGGTGTTGTCCAAGTTAATCACGCTCTAGGGGCTGTCCACACTCATTGGGTTATTCACGCTCTTCGGGCTACTTAGATTATACATTGTCCTCTTCCACCAGCGTGTTATCATTTTGAACATCTGTTAAAATAATTTAGAAGTAAAATCTTTGAGAGGCTAATATGATTGGTGTATTAGACATAGAAGTTCAACTGCTGTGGGAACCACTACACTTCTTGAGTACTTCATTGTCTTTAAAATTTCTATTTAGTAAGAGAAGAAAATAATTAGATCAAGTGTATAGGAAGAAGATAAGCCACATCAATACTTACAATTAATGCAGTATAAAAAATGCTAGTTTAGGAAAACATCATAATTTGCATTTTTCAAGGCAAACAAAGCTAGAGAATATCTCCCATTATCATTAGGCCAAAGTTCAGACATAATATTCATTTCTTATAAATTTCTTTGTGCATTTAAATGATCTTTTGAATCCCTAGACTCTTTTAACAATGTGAAAAGCACGTTGTCACATACATTTTTCTCAATTTGCATTACCTTAAGATTGTGGCATAATAAATGGTTCGCCTAATAAGGAAGTTAGCAAAGTGTACTTTTCTTATGCCATTGTTAAGTGTCACCATCAACACCACTATCTCCTTGATTTCTTCTTCCACTAACTTCATCTTAAATGTCTTTTCCAAATATCACATTAACATTTTCTAGTAGCTCTAAGATTTTTGGGACAGCAATTGCTTTTAGATGACTTATCCTATCCTCCTTTCCATTAAATTGATTTTGGCCAATCATAACTTATGCTCTTAGCTCAAATATTGATGATGACCCACAAAACACCACTTCCGGCTATGAGGAAGATGAATAAAGGTTGATTCAAAATTACAACTAGGACATGCAAACCTGGTGTGGACATTCCACCATGATAAAGTTCTATGTCTTGGAAAATCACTAATGGTCCACATCATTGCTATACATATTGAATACATCATTGGTGAAGGAATCATATTTTTTAACTCTAACATGCCACAACTCCGTCAACTTTACATTAATGGTTACAAATAAACATTTATATCATTTCTTAGTGCTCCTTTATGTGAAATAATCATTTAGAGAATGATAGAATTTTGTTTCATACACATCTGGGGTGGGAGATTGTATGACATTAAAACCACTGGCCTAATGTTATAACTTGTTCTTAAATTGCCAAAAAGGTTAAAACCATATAAGGCCAAACCAAGACACACATTATGTAGATTTGAGAGAAAATGAGGTTTTACTAGGTCAAATCTCTTCCATGCCTCAAATAGGTTTGGAAAGTATTCTCCCTTATCCAATGGGTAGAGTCGTCACCTACAAAAACTCATCGAGGAGAGGGCATCGCAACATGTGAGTAAAAGATAAGGAGGAAGAAAGCATATGGGTTTGAGTGGCTAGGCTTGGGGGGTTAATTTAAAGGACATAACAAACCATTGCTAGGCCCATCAAATAGGCCTAGCAACGGTTCTTTTACCATGCTTGGACATCTTTGGATGTTGCTTATCACCACTTCTAATTGTGGCCTAGCTACAGTTTCAAAACTGTGGCCTAACCCTTTGTGAGCTGAACATGGCGTTTTAACCATCATTTCCAATGAACCTTGGTTAAGACACAAGTCCAAATCATGATTTTGTTTACTGTGGTTGGGACCTAGTTTAGCCATGGTTGTGAAAACTATGGTTAAACCAGTGTTGTCAAGACTCCTTGTTATGGCAATGTATGTATGTATTTTTACATTCATGTACTACATTATTATAATATATTATTAAATTACCTTATTTTAGAAAAGAAAGAGTTTTATATTATTATTATGATGAAATTGAATAATATAGATTTTGTAAAGATTACCACGTGATAATCAATGGACTAACAAGTAAATGATTAATATTTTAAATTATGCGTAATTTAACAAAGTATATATTTCAAGAAAACAACTATTTAATTCCAATAAGTTTCAAAGTTAATTTGCAGTATAATATGTAACACACATATCATGTATGTGTGCAACAATGAATATAGTAGGATATTAAATTCAACAAGTGATGTGCTGATATATCATATTGTGTTGTATTAAACTACATCCCACTTGAATATAGTTGGGACCTATACTTCTTTTTACATACTGGATATAGGATGACTTCAAATATTATGATAAAACTTGAAACCATATATATGCTTCCTTTAAAGAGAGCAAATCAGTGCCACACGAAAGTCATCCGTGGGATATTGGAGAGTGACTCGGGAAATACAAGTTAGTAAGTAGTGAGTTAGATAACACAATGACTCATGGAATAGAAGTAGGATATTGGACTTCATTTATGACAATGGGTTACCTTGTGGCTGTGTGCCCATTCTAGATTTTTTTTTTAATGTTTTTGTCTGTGATAGTTCTATCCTTTAATAGTTTTCAAGAAATGACAATTTCCATCTTTTAATGCTAATTTTCAAACATTAAAGTTTGCTATTACAAGTATTTTAAAAGAATTTGTCTCACCTCTGAGTATTTTTTGGCTTATTCTCTATATAAGAAGTTTTTCCATAACATACACCTCTCTACAGAAATCTTTATAGTTCAATAATTGTCGAATTTCCATTTTTGTAACTTCTGTATATGATTTTATTTTATTCTATTTACTTTATTTTGATCATTCTGTTTTAATAATATCTATTTATTGATTTCAGGGTGCTATTTATGTGATGTATATAATTGTTGTCTCAAATAGTAGGACTAATCAAGTTTAAAGGATTGAGGAGCAATCATAGGTTTCAAATGGCGAGCTCGCTTTGTCTCCTAAGGGTAGATTTTCTCTTGTTTTTCACTCGTGTTTGTAGAGCTCAATTTGAAATTTTCTTTTTGATTACTCTAGTTTTGTATTTTAATTATTTTGTTGTTTATAAGAGCATAGCTCTCTATTGATGAATGGTTTAGACTGACATGTATTATTATCAAGAGATCCCATTTTTAGGGAACACTTTGCCAAAATTTCTATAAAACTCAAGCCTCATGTATAGTTTGAATATCACTTATGCAGGAAGAATTTGGTATATTATTCCTAGTGCATCATATTGATTTTATGTGTATTATATTTTAGCTAGTTTAGGCTTATAAGAAGGATTTCTCCTTTTTTTATTTTGTGCTTGGCACGCTTTGGGTTTTTAGGATGTGAAACATTGGTATTAGAGCTTGGATTTCCTGTTTCTTAGAACCAGTGCAATTCCATGATATCCCTATTACCATTTTAAAATTTAAGCATAACCATAACGGGGATGTCATGGAAGGTTTGTTAGGATGTCTATCTGTCCGTTCTTTTGTTGTTCCTCTTCCAAGCTAGTTAGTTAATACTTAAATTCTTTTTAGACTATTTCATAAGCTTGGAGGCTTAATGTTTGTTTTTGTGTTTCAGATTGAATATTCCTCTATAAAGACATGCTGTTCAAAGAGTGATGGAAGTGAAGGAAATGTCTAAGAGTGCATTTGCATAGCTAGGGGTACCAGCTACTTGAGGCTATGCAAGGAGTGGATGTAGAGGTGCTTAGACTGCCAAGCGTCTTAAGGAGGACCCCTAATTGAGCCAGAAGAGATACTACATGATTAGGAGGCTTACGTACCTCTAATTTAGGCCACTTCATGGGATTCCCAGCCTGATGGAGACTAAAGGGTGACCTTAACATAGTCAAGAAGACCCAAATCTTTTTATAAGGCAATGGGTAAAGCATTGGGTTGCTAGAGTACCAAATCTATAAAGTTTGCTAAATTTCAATTGCGCGATGCTACCCACTTAGAATTTTAATCAATCCTGAGGGATATAAAAGTTTAGTTACCACTCGTGCAGTGGGATAAGTTCCAAGAACTAGTAAAGGGATGGTTCTTGCCACAAGGTGCAGATGATGCCAGGACTCATGAATTTAAGGTGTTGAAACAGGTTTTTGACATGATTGTATTAGAATATATTATCTGATTCAGTTAGCTCCCTCTACACTTTGAGACACCATATGAAAAAAATTCCTGATGGGGTTGCTTAGGCCATATGAAAAGAAAACTTTAAAATCAGTGAATTTGGGTAATCCCCAGCTTAAATTCAATCTAAATTTGCTATTATTGATCAAGTGATGGCTACCCAGAGGTCAAACCTAAAATTGTGCAAGCTAGAATAAACGGTTAGAGAGCGAGAGAGTAAATAATTAACATTCAATTCTAAATTCAAAGGGAGATTATGTGTGCCCAAGATGGTAGAATTAATGAAGGCCAGCGCCTGGCATATACAATACGGGGTCTACTAAAATGAAACAAGATTTGAAATAAGTGTGCTAGTGGGATGGATGGAAGAGAGATGTAGTTGTTTTCATCTCTAGATGCTTGGAGTCCCAACATGTCATGGTCGAAGATCAAAAGCCAGTTCGGTTGCATCAAATGCAAATGATACTATAACGGATTGGAAGGGAATTACTATGAATTTTTTTTTTTTCAGAATTACCACAACCTTCAAAAGGATATGATTCCATATGGGTGATTGTTGATCACAAAATCAATGCACTTTCTTCCTGTCAAAAAAACCTATTCCCTAACTAAGTTTGCTGAGTTGCATGTGATAATCTCAAGTATATAGGTCAAATTACAAGATATAAAAATCTAATATCACTTTATAAGGATAACCTGTTATTTTTATTTTTCCAAGGATTAAATTTTTGTCACTAAATTACCATTTGTACAAAACTATTGGCTTAATGCAACTATTTAAATATATTGATTAGTAACACAGATAAATCCAATCATTAGGAATTGATGTAATTATAGTTAAAATAACCTAAATATTTAAGCTACACTAAGACATATAAGTGCCCATGCCAAAAATAAAATGACTCAACATCACACTAGATTAAACTAATCATGAGCTGAAGAGAAGATAATTAAGTTATTAAGTTCATTATTAACTTTGCACCAATATAGCTCGGCTCCACTTTAACCTACAATAATGATAAACCTAGACCCAATGAATATCCTAATTCCAGTTGAATCTTTGTTGAAAAGTTGAATCCAACCAATCAGGTGATCGACAATAATCAAATTCATGATACCTTGCATTATGACTTTAATAACGTCATGGTATTAACAACACAAACTCTAATAGTTGTAAGTAAAAATCATTTGAGCATCAATTAAGTCCTTTTCCATGGTATTTGGATTAAGTTATTCAAAAGCATCAATCATTGTACATTAAATAGCGATAGGTTCATAAGTTAATGACTTTACACGATTCTTAGTTTTAGGTTTTTGGACAGTATGGCCAACACTATGCTGGTACATGCAAAGTGACATCCTTGCAGGGTTCATAGCGACATCTATGAAACTTTTTGAGTAACAAGAATTGCTAGCTTGTTTATTCATCTTCTTCCAAGTTTCCCATATCAAGGAATTTATGTGCTTACGAGCCTCTCCATCAGATACACCAATTTCAGTCATATAGTACTCAATTGATTTAGGCACATCGCCAGTCTCCTTTTCACGCTAAAAAAATAAAAGAGATTGAAAAAATCAATACCATATTTCATGTAGATCATGGTATTCAATTTAAAAATGAGAAGGATATTGTATGGTACCTTAGAGATTCCAAAGTCATCGACAAGCTATAAAATCAATACGGAAGAACAAATAATGTCAAATTATTATTCAAAGCAAACCAATTCCTCCTTTTTTGATGTATTTCGAAGTAAAAAATAAGTATGAACAAGTATGACAGGTGCACTAATTGAAACCCATGCATTTTCTAGGTACTCCCGTAGGGTTGACTGATATTCACTATACTACCATCTTGCCTCAACCAGATATGATTTACAAAGATTTTCCCATTGAAAAAATTAGGCACAATCATGATGAAATTAGAGAATCACCATGACTAATTGAAATATGGAAGAAGATATTAATGAACAAAGAAAATGCAAACCACGTTCTTGAGTTGTGGAATGATGCGGTGCCCATTCTCCTTTTGGAAGTCAAAACCGACTTCATTGACAAAGTTATAGGTTGCAAGGAAGCATATTTTCATATAGCCTGGAAGTATATCTATGGCATTGATATCCCATCTATATAAAATCAAAGAACAAAATGGTGATATATGTTTAGACGAATATAGGGGGAAAATTGTAGTATAAGAAACTTTGTACTAACTAAAAGCTAATTACTAACCTGACAATCACATCTGTGAAAAGTTCTGGTTCCTCAAATGTCCCATAAACACCATAAACATCATCAATTGTGGTTATTTGTGCACCGACCTTTGTCATAACTCTTCTAAAATATCCGTAGTCAGGTTCAAAAGCCAAACCCACTGTCCAAACGTAGTTCTCCACAAACCTATAACTTAGGTTTTCTCTAAGCCCAATTCTTTTCTACCATCTTTGCATTTAAAAACCAACAGAAAAAAAAAAGTTTTAGTAAATCAATTTTCTCGTTGTATTCTTCAAAGGACTCGATTTAGGTAAAAATTTCGAAGTATTTACTGTCAAGTTTAACTAAAAGAAAGTAACCACTCCTGAAGAAATATGTTTAAAAGAGAAATACTCCACTTGTCACATTCTTATAAAAAGTCAGATACCAATTGTTTAATAATTATGCTTGAGTTTAGTCCTTTTATCGAAAGTCAAACAAATAGTTATAAGATTTTAAACTAGTAAGATCGATTTTAAACTAAAAAATTGTATGATTGTTTTCACCTTGATGTATGTTTCAAATCTTCTTGGTGATGGACTTGTTGTACCATGTTGGAATCCAATTTAGCAAGCTTAAGTAAAGCAGAGCTCTTATTTTGTCGCCTTTCATAAACATCCATGAACCACCGAGCTTCCAATCTCGACATCCTCCAATGTAATGGAAGTTCAAGAGCATGATTAACTAAGAGTGATATCTCGTTGTCATCATTGGTCATGTTCCCAAACCCTTTGAGATATGTTGTGCTAAAGTCTCTTGCTTCATCCAATATAATGTCACCTTCCATCAAGTGAAAGGAGGCATCATACAACAATAACAAACCCTTGATATCAGTCGAAAGGTGAGAACCAAAGTAACCGTTGCTGTCTAGAAATACCTTAAATACCTCTGGAATCAACTATGTAAATTACACATTTGTTAGTAGAACTAAGACAAGTTTCGGTCACAGTTTTTTAGACAAATTTGAAGATCAAATAAATACTTGATGACACAACATAGCCATGTTGGCTTTGGAGTCTAAATTCAAGTGCCGTGGCTTATAGATTGTTCTTCCTATCTAATGTATTCTTATTATTGTAAACCTTTTTCACATTGTTTCTGATCTCCCGGCCAAAATCAGCAGCCACTCCTACTCTTTGCAAGACATCAATAAGCTCAAGTTGATCCACGGGTTTTCGTATTTCCTAAGCATCACTTTTACTTCTTCCTTCAGCTGGTCACTTTCTTCAGCATATAATTTTTCCTATAACAATTTTGCATTTGCTCATTATTAACTTATTGGTTATAAAAACAAAACCTATAATACCCAGAAAATGAAGTAAAAGGCTGCCAAGATTGAAATAAAATTGTGACAAAAAGTAATGAGTCTAAAATAAACTGTAGCACATAATAATCATTTCTTACTGACTGGATTCAATCATAACCCCAGATTGAAGGTTGGAAGTAATTTGCAGATCGACGAGAAATCATTTTGATTTTGAAGACAGTACCATTTGGAAGAAAAGAAAATTGGTGGTGAGCCATTGGCATGAAAGGGAGAAATTTTTACTTAGTTCTTCATTGTTTTCAATGTTCTTGATTTACTATTACTGCAGAGGTAGCTCAAACCTTTATATAGACTTGCGATTCGTCCAGAAAAGCGTAGGAGTTAGGGCCCCTGTGAAGATCTCCTTTCTTTCTTCTATAAAGTCTGTTAATAATTTAATTAAGGTACGTACATCAAAATCACATGGGATAATTCAAGTGTCGATGTCGGAGGATGTTGAACTTCATATATATCTAACTATATTCAGAATTTCAGATCATCCATTTAATCTGGCTATACATACATATGTACGTTACAGTTTCATATAAGATCTTTGTAAGATCTTCATGTAATAAGATCATTCTTAAAGTCTTTGTAAGATCTCCCATTACAGCTTCATGTACTTGTTAAATCTTTGTTATATCTCCGTGACTGACAACTTCATGTACGGCTTATAACTTTGTAAGATCTCCATATGAAGTGCTCTCAATAATGTTTGCAAGAAACAGCTATCAACCACAATAACTTATGTTTGTAAGATAAAAGCACTTGTAAATTGTAGCTATCCCACGTGTTGTGCGTGCATTAGTAATCAACCATAAACACAAACTGAGAAAAAAAAGACTGGAATCAAACGTGCATTAAACAAGATATGATCAGAAATTCCTTTTTTTTTTTTTGCCGGTCTTTGACTCCTTGTCAGTTTATAACTACAAAACTTCCAAAATATTATATAGACTAAAGGTGTCATATTCATGAGTTCAGCCATAGTCGTAACATAATTCGTAAGATAAAATTTTAAAATTTTACTTTTACTGATAAATAGAGTATAATCTCAAAACCACCAAAACAATCATCATACTTAAACACTATTGTCATAATTCAAATTATATAACTAAGGAATTCTTTGCAAAATAAACTTAAATCATAAAGCTTCTAATTATAGTTGACTTGGTAGGGATTGAGTTTTAAAATTTTTTTCTTGAATTTGAAATTTATTAAAAGAAAATTCAAAACAAGCTTTGTCAATGTAATGCTCACTAATTTAAAAATTCAAAATAAGTAGAATTTAAATTAATAGTAATTTCAATAGTAATAATGATGCAAACAACTTAAGGTAATATAAAACTAGAAGCAAGCTTTATCGTTGCTATGTTTATTTTTTATTTTATGTTTAATGGCTGAAAGAGTTGAGTTGTTTTTCTGGGAAAAAAAGTGAGCTGGAATGCTGAATTATTCAGATTTGGGCAAAAAATTGAAAGTCTTTTAAACTACAAATTACTTTTATCTCGCCAATTGATTAATCATGGTGATTATCTTTTTCGTTTTTAATTAACATGCGGCAAAGAGAATATATAAGCTCGGACAAGTAATTAAGGTGTTGTTGTCCGTATATATATTAACTAATTACGATTTGTAACGTGATGCAACTACGTTAATTTATTAATAAACATGAATATTACTTTTACTTTTTATGTAACCTTGCTTGTAATTTATAATAATTTAGTCCAACATTTTGAGAAATAATTTAATTCAATGCACGAGTACTTTTGCTTAACAATATATAAAGGAATTTGGGTTTTGGGTATCATGATATATTTGTTATAAAACTCACTATAATCAACCAAGTTACCAATAATTCCAATATCAATATAATTTACAAACTGAATTCGTCTGACTTAATTTTTGTAATATATTAAAAAAACTTACGAGTTCAAATGTCAAATTTAATTAATATACAATACTTTTATTTTAATTTTTTTGGTTATTTTAAGAAAATAAATTATTCTGTTTTACCATTTTATAAATACCAAAATGTTAATTAGACCATGGTTTAAATAGAGTTATATGAAGTCTGTTTCCCCATAAAGCCATATCCCACGCCTTGCTTTTTAATAGTATGTTTGAGTTACGTAAAAGCTATATATATATATATATTGTGGAATCATGACCAATTGAAGTCATGTGTTCCGATGTGAAGTTCATGCTCGTGTCCACAGCATAACTCAATTTTAGAAGCAACTGGGTTACATTGAGTTTCGATCTTCTGCAGTACAAACATTTTGAACTACTGAATGAAATTCAGCTATCCATTTTTTCATTAATGACAGCATGTAATAGTATGGCTGCATGCAGTCAACTTAAAACAGCAAACTTTAAAACAACATCTTACTAAAATTTAAAATGTTAAAACAAAAATACATTTTTTACATTTTTATGTTAGTTGACTAAAATTTAAAAATTAAATATCACAAGTTTCTCTGAATCTTTTCCATTTCTACGTTTGTTTCCTCGTTATTTCACTTTATTTAATAACCACTTTTTTTAATTGTCATCAGTTGGTATACTATATTCTTTTTAATGTTTTATAACATGTCTTTTGCATTTTCGTTATCACTAACTCTATAGTCTCTTCTTACCTATAGATTTAATCATTCATAAAAAGTTAATTAGTAGATTGCATCATATAAAATAAGATTTATTTAAAATTTTTGGTCATTTCCATACATATATTAAATATTTTTTTGTATTACATAAAATTATTAATATATTATGTTATAATTTATAATCTTGACCCTCAGCCCCCTGATCTACCGGTCACAATGTTCTATGCTAAAAAAATGCAAAAACTCTCTAATGCAGGGGATCCATTGAGAGGCTAAAGTAGCAAGGTTGTTAAACTTGCGAATTTAAGCAGAATCGAAAAAGGAGGTATAGATTCGTGTCGTAAACTCGTAACGTAAAATCGTAAGAGTTTACTTTTATTAATAAATGATTATTTAAATATATAATTACATAGTTAAAATATAATATATAACATGAGGTTTATTTAAATACTATTTATATTTAAAATCATAAAAAATGAATGGGATATACCATTTAAATCATAAATTTACCATCCTTAGATAAAAGTAATAGCATGATGGTTTTACATGATTATCTAAAATTCATAGTATCTAAAAATATATTTAATATAATTTTAAAAAAATTTATATGGATTTTCTCCATATACAAGTTATTATATAAAAATTTTATATTTATTTTTTAAATAATTTAAAATGATTCATGTAAAAAAAATTAATGAAAAGTTTGATTTCAAGTTAAAATTTTAAAATCAAATGAATCAAGTGAAATAAAAATAAAAACTAGTTTATATATAAAAGGTGGGATTGATTCATTGCATTGCCTTCCTAAGTAAGTCAAATTCTTCTTTCCCGAGACCCAGGGTTCCGAGAGTATAGCTATACCTGCTAGTGAGAGTATTGCTATTGAGAAAAGAAGGAACTGAAGCTTAGAGTCATCTACGCAATTTATATATTTCCCGCCCTACCTGCTTCACCATACTGTATTTTGCTTCGGCCTGTTCTCGATTTAGCTTCCTTCTATTCTCACGAGTTGGATTCGAATTCAAAGCAAGACCTCTTTCATTCATCGTAAGCGAACTAAAATTTTGTATAACAGAAACTACTTTATATATAAAAGGTGAGATATATATATTAAGTACCATCATTGGCTGAATAATGGAGGTGCTAGCACATGAGTTGTGAAGGGTCAAGTGAGCACCAAGTTTGAGTTAAGAGATAAGTTTATCGAGTCAACTTGCAAATTTGACAATACTGTAAACCAATGTGCATTGATAGTATATATTAGCCAAATCTTGATCCAAATTAATTACAAAGTATATACTTATGACAGTTTTTTACAAAGGATTAATTAGTAAATTTAGGCACACCAAGTGGATATTAATTATGTGTCCATAATAGATTTTTAGAATTTATTATTTTGGTTCCTATAATTAAGCTTATTCAAACAAACTAAATTTTATTCCCGGAGGAAGGATGAGTGACGTCAGGTTAAGATGACTCCATTTGCGTGGTTATAGTTCTTATGTCCATATCCTGCCAAAATAGTTTCATTAATTAGAATTGTACTGCAAAATCGAATTGAGCAAAAGCTGAAATGCCATTAAGCGTAATTTTTAATAACTGTCTCACTTTTTCTTTGTGTGTTTCTCATTCAACATTTTCATTTCGTAATGAGTACACCAAAGATCAAAATTAAATTCAATATGTGGTTTCTAAGTGGAGCAAAAAGAAAAATAAATTCGGCCTAATTGCATATTAATTTTGACAACAGTTAAGGATGGATTCACATAAATGTCACTTCATGAGGACTAAATCTAAAGTTAACTCATATATGAGAGAAAAAATAGAAGTGTTGGCATTTTCCATAAAATATATAAATCCAAGTAGGGTTGTACTATTGTTGGGCGGAGTTGAGCTTCATATATACCTGAGGCTTGACCTGGAATTAGTTTCGAGTCTGGTTTTGGGCCTCGAGACTGGGCCACTCCCGAATGGACTCAATTACAAACTGGGTCAAACCGAGGTAGGGTCAGGTGCAAAGCTTAGTACAAGATAAAGCCATCATATATAATAGAGAGGCTAGATTTGGGCTTCTCAATGCTGGCGAAGCTAGATCTCAATGCGGGAGAAACCGATGGAGACAATTATGTGTAAGCTTCTTTTAGAGATGAGATGGATCTCAATGGCGAGCTCCTATAAGAACAAAGACGATGAATGGAAAATAGTGTTTCTTCACTTGCTACTCAAGATTCGTCGAAAACATGAGGAACAAAGCCAACTATGTACCCACTAGAAGACGCCGTGGTTCGTGAACTTTCAAGAGGAACATAAGAAGAACAACAAAATTGAAGACAAGAGATAAAATGACGATGAAGAAGAATGAATATGAAAAAACGATTTATATGTCACGGCTCTTGAATTTAGAGTCTTGCGGCAACATGGCTATGATGTCTCATCAGATATTTATTTTATCTCCAAATTAATAATTTCACTTAAAACAATATGATTATATCTTAGCTTGTCATCATTGGTACTAAAGAATATATATATATATATATCTTATACCTATGGAAAACGAACCTAGCTACTGGAGATAGTACTTTTAATCAATTAAATTGGATAAATATATTTTTAATAAAACATTTAAGATATCTTATAACCAAAATATACAAGAAGAATTAGATATATATGATTTAAATGGAACTATAACAAGAACCCCTAAAGAAGTCAAAATCATTAGATAAAGAAATTTTAAATAATAGGATGAGAAGATTATGTAAAATAGCAAAACCATTATAACAAAAAATATACAAAATAAAACTAAAATTAGCGTAGTAGAGATAGAATTGAGAATAATTAGAGAATATACGACACATATAAGATAGGTTTCTGGAATTGAAAAACAAGACAATATAGTAAAAATAAAACAAGAAAATGAAATAAATATTGTGAACACCTCACCCGTAATTATTTAATTATTTAATTAATTGATACACTTATAGAACAAGTAATTATGAAAAGCGTTATTGGTCCTTTGTGAAGAAGATTTTATATTTTCATTAATGAAAGAATGGTAAGAGAATAAGATATGGAATTCTAAACCCATAATATAGGGAATTAAGGGGATTATTTTCAGAAAATACAATAAACTAGTTAGGATCCTATAATTTTGCTACCGGCTCCTTGTATTCTTCAATTAATGTTGAAAATATAAAATCTTTTGGGCAAAGGACCAATAACTATCTTCAGGAATGTATATATGAACAAATGATTTATTACCCGCAAATATTTTGGGATACAGAGAATACAAAGGAAATTGACAACTTATTAGATTTTCTCTAATATCACGATTGCTCTCTAAATTCTTGTTTGCATGTATGCGAAAAAATTTATTTTTACATTAGATGAAGTACAATTCAATTTTGAGATTAAAATTTTTAAATATGAATCATAGATATATAAAATCAAGTTTGACCAAATTTAATTTTAAAAATCAAGTTAATCTCAAATTAATTATACTAGATGAACTCCAATCCAAATAGGCACTAGGACCAAATTTAAGTAACTAAGTTCCTTATATCATTTCTATTAAAATCTTCAGTTTGAATGTGACAAGTGTACTATGATTAACTATAACATAAAAATTATATAATTTGATTTAAATTATATAGTCATCTATGATAACTATACACATGTTATAAATAAAAATAATAATATTTTTATCATATTTTAATTAAAGAACAATATAATAAAAAACTTCATATGATTTTTTTTCCATAATATTATTATATTCGACAGCATTGAGTGCAATCAAACAGGATCATTTATTAGAAGGTTGAATATTTAATGGAAACCTCTTTGCAATTACCTTGCAGCCACACATTTTGCAACATTCAAATATCTGGCATGCCTAAATTAATAGTAATATAAAAAAAATGTAGGAATTCCTTTAAAAATCTATAATTATCTTTAATATTTATATACATGTAAGTGGACTTGGAGTGACTGGAAGCAATTTTTTTATATTTTTTTTAAAGAATTATAATTTGATATTATATTGTTTTATATAAAATTCTTTCCTTTAGTTAAATTAAATTAAATGAGGTTAACTTAATAATATTATTTTTATTTTATTCTTTTCAAATTTAAAAATAAGATTGAATTTGGATGAGTATTGCATCAAATATTGCTCTACTCGATACTTATATAATGAGTAACAAAGATACACTAAAAAATTATATCATCGTTTAACAATATTATATTAGTTCAATAAGCAACTCAAACGGGCATTTTATATAATAACATTTTGATAATTTTACACTATTTTTAGGGGCAATTTTTCAAGGTTTAACTAAAATAATGTATTGACATTTGAACTTAATTATATTTACCTCAATTATTGTAAAATTACTATTTACAAAAGAGTATCAAATCAATACATATATTAAAATATTACATTAAAAAATGACATAACCTAATCATGTCAGTTATGTGTATAGTTTCAAACTTTTTAGTGGGTTCAAATGTACGCAAGGCATAATATTATAACTTAATACCAAATACATCAAACTAAAAAAAGCAAAAACATTTGAGAGAAGCATATACCTATCCTCAATATGCACATGCCCTGATATAAGTAAAATATTGAATACTTGTCTTGTTTTAATTAGATAGCAATAACATAATTTTTGTTTGTCAAAGAGAACAACATGAAAAACTCCATATAAATTTTTTTAGCATAATATTGTTTTTTCTTTTAAGCCTAGGACACCACAATATAAAAATAATTATGAACCCAATCAATCTTATTCAAGATTGTCAAACTCACAATCCTAGGTAAACTCATAAGGGAGAAAGTGAAATCGCAATGTAGAATCGTAAGAGTTTACAATAATAACTATTAAACATAATTATAACATATAAATACATAAAATTTTATACATAAATATTAATTTCATGATCCATAATCTACATTCTATACTTTTTATTCAAGTCAACATATAAATTTCAATAAGCTTCATAATTTAGTACTCATAATAAAATAATACTCATTTAACATAACTAAGTCAAATAAAAACAATAAATAAGATCACATTAGCTAAAGAGAAATCCTAATATCCTAACCATTATAAAAAAGAAATAAAGAAAATATAAATTGATCTTTATCACAACTTAGTTAAAGAGAAATCATAATTTCCTAACCATATATGCTTCAAAATTCAGCAATCAGCATTAACAATTTATAGATTCTTCATTATTTTGGGTAACTATATTAAATAATTCATCTTTAAATTTTTCACTATGTTAAAAATTTATTGGTTTAGATTGAGACTCCAAAATTGTTAGTGTTCAATATAAAAAGTCAATCCAATCATAGTCTAATAAACAAATTATGCAGTCAAGCATTACATATTGTAGTAATTATATATAACGTTCTCCATGTAGACAATAGAAACAACTTTGTGGTTGAGTGGTATGGAGTGCTGGGACCAAGCTAAGGGCGAGTCTGAACTAGGTTTGAGTGAGTGAGCGAGTCAACTCATCGTATTACTTCAAGATACTATAATGTACTATTTTTCAAATGAAAAAATATGGGTTGACGTAGCAGAGATGCGAGTGTTGGGCACAAGAAAAATAAGAGGGCCCTATGCAAAGAGATAGCTGGGTGTGCATTTATATATATAGTTTTAGAGAAAAAAATTATATTTTTGGTTCCTAAAGCTTTAGTCAATTTTTATGTTAGTCCTTATAATTTAAAAATTTACAATGCAATTATATATTCATCATATTAATATTAGTCATGTAAAAAGTATAATTAATAATAAATATGTTTTTACATTTAATTGTAGTTTATTTTTCTTACAAAGTCATATTTTATTGAAAAGTGTTTTTTCTTTTGTCATAAAAAGTTATGTCATATTATTTTTAGATTAAAATAATTTTTAAATTTTATAGTTGCTTTTACCCTTGTGTTATCTTTAAATATTTAATATTTGATCAACAATGAACAAAATAAATATAATGGTATCATAATTAATATTTAACAGAAATGCTGGCCAAGCACTCCCTGTCCCTAATGCTCCTGAAGAGAAGTTCTCCTCCGTCTTCAATGATAACCCTAATGCATGCTCCATCATGTGAACAATGTTCCTAGTGGAGTAAAATATGCTTTTAGTCTGTCACTCATTACAAAATTGTAATTTTGATTCCTCACCTATTGTGATACCTGAAATGGCCCCACCTATTACAAAATGTCACATTTGATTCTTTGTTATTAAAAAAAATCAAATTTAATCCCTTAAATTTAGGATTTAAGATTTGGTAAGAGACTGAATTTAGTATTTTTTTGAAAATTGAAGGACTAAGTATAATATTTTTCAATAAGACATCCTTTTGTGGTCAAAATGGAGCTACTTCTAAAATATAAGGATACATTATTTTATACATGTTTTACCTATAATACAAATTTTTTTTGGTTAAATACAAATAATAAAAACATAAATCAATCTATCCTTTGCTGACACAAGAGTGAGGCTCACCAAGGAAAATCTTATGGCAATTTTCAAGTATTGACTTTGACCTAACTCTTACTTGAAGCTCCAAAATTTCAACAAATACATAACATTCGAAAAATATAAAAAATAAAATGAAATAAATTAAATATGCAAGATGTCAAGATCAAAATATGCATAAAAGTAAATAAGTTCTTAAAATAATAATAAGTTTAAAATCAGAAACCCCAGTTCAAAAATAATACAGCTAATTAGAAAAGAATAAAAAAATTTTAAAATAAAACTATACGTTAGCATTAAAACATTCGAAAGTATCATTTTCAAAAAACTTTTTAAGGGAAGAACTATAGTGGACAAAATCATAACCCACAAGGAGAAATCACAAAACCTCCTACTCCATTTATACAACGGACTAATCAAACTGGATTGTCACCTAATAGCCCAATATGAAGAATGTCAAACCACAGCTTTGTTTAATATTTGATCAACTGCAACCACTGCTTCTGTTCAAGTTAGGCACAGAAGAAAACTAAGATTTTTCCTTTTTCTTTTTAAGAAAAATTATAAATTTTTTTAAATAATTGCAATCCTCCTTAGTCTAAAAGAACGCTAAATTTAATCCCTTATTTAAATTATCTGCCTAGTTTAATTTTAATTATGTGAGGTTAATAACGTATTCTTCCTATTGTTAAATATCCATTTAACCCTTTTTTTTAACCTTCCTCGCATATATATATGCTCAACATTATGAAGATATTTTACAATGACAAAGACATATTACCCATGTGAGATTGATAGCCCATATTCCAAACCAAAGTTGTCAAACTCGCGAGTCAACTCGGTTGACTCGGCGAGTTTGCGTTTTTAGGAGAAGAAATCGAGTCGACTCGGTGTTTAACTCGGACGCCACACGAACTCGGCCAAACTTGGTGTCAACTCGCTCCAACTCGACTGCAGCTCTCCTGTTTTGCGTCAAAAAATGGCTTTCCCAGGACTCGAACACGAGCGCGCCTGCTAGCATTGGAGTACAACATATTGTACCACTAATCCAACCCCATCTTTATGAATATGTTTGCAAAGTTTTATATTTATATACATATATATATATTCTCTTCATCTTTTTATCATTTCAAGAAGAATAGAATTTAGACAACTTGAACATGCGCACACAAAAAAGTGTCTATTTACACATATATATCATCATATAATTTGTTGTATCTATTTTTAGAATTTTATTTTAAATTTATTTAAAAGGATATCTATTTTTTGTTTTAATCTAAATTATTTAAATATTATTATATTAATTTTTTTCTTTTTTAAATATTTATAATATGATATTTTACCCAAAATTAATATGAAATTAATATATTGTTAATTTATTTGTTTTAACAAAATAGTCTTTAATAGTTATATTTATAATTGTATAAATAATTTTAATTCAAATTTCAAATTATTAGTATTTGTTTATTAATATCTATCATACTTTAATTTTAATATATAATATACAAAATATTTATGTTTAGTTATCACCATTTTAACTATAGTTATACTAATAGACCATTGATCATTACTTTCACAAATTCAAAAACTAGTTTGAATTTTAAAATATTAATTTTAATGATATAATTATATATTTCAATCGTTAATTATTATTATAGATAAACTCTTACGATTCTACGTTACGAGTTTACGATACGAGTTCACCTCCCAAAAACGAGTCTGCCTAGAATCGTGATTTTGACAACATTGTTCCAAACTTTGTGTTGGAAAATGAAGTATGCTTTATGTCTCTGTCTCAGAGGAGTGTTCTTTTCTAGTAGTTGTAGAGTGGCTATCAGAATCTGTACTCATCTTGTTACACATTTTAAATTTTTTAGGACCATGTAGTAAAGGTGTCTTACGAGTACTATGAGGATATAAAAATGGTAGAGGCTAATTTTAAAGAGAGTTTCTACTTAATTAGTACTTCTATGAGCTTTATATATATATATATATATATATATATCTCTCTCTCTCTCTCTCTCTCTCTCCCTCCCTCTCTCTCTTTAAACTAGAGATGCGGATGAGTAAGTTACACATAACTCTTAAGATCCTCTGGGTTTATAATAATGAATCCAAAATGTATCATGTACCATATCTCCTGCATAGGGTTATTTATACAAATTTATACTTCTCTTGCTAGTGTCATTGTCTAAAGCTCTCGATGAGGTTCTTCTTTGATTCTCTCCCTATGCCCATAACCAAAATGTGCATCCTTGTAAAAAAAATTTAATAATTAAATGATTAAACACAACTTCTACAACTTGTCATTTTTTAAACTTATATTTAAAATATGATAATATTATTTTACTGTTGATACTCTCATTGACAACACAGATTTGAAAATCCATTCACTCCGTCTAAATATTTAATTTAAGGTCATTTTGAGACATACTAATCCAAGACCTAACTATTTTTTAAAATCAAAGAAATCTATGATCACCTATAACCAAAAAATTTATATTCAACCAATCACACTAAATTAACCATACATAAATTGTACAATACATTGGCAAAATTTATATTAAATGTTATTCAATTTTGTCACCATTAAATACCATATAAAGTATCCTAACATTAAAGTATTTCCCCTTCATTCTTCCCCATTCTTGCAAATTAATGTCCTCCCTACTGCCCCCTAGGCCAAATGTCTTTAAAATACTAACAAAAAAATTGTTCAAATATTGTTTAGTAAATTGTATTCGCTATGGCACTAGAAATAGATTTTTGCAAATGGAAAATCATAAATTTTTATATTTGGTTAAATTAAAAAAACTTTCTTTCTTCACATTATTCTTTTTGAGTTATTTATGATATTATTATAATGTCATCAAGTGATGGTATTTTTTTTTAAATATATCCTTATTATTCACATGAGTATCGAGTAGATACAAAGTTACATCCTGGTAGGTATATACAGAGGTATTTTTAAATTCCAGAATAGTTTAACATTGCAAGTAGCATAATTACAATAGCCCTTGGCTTTCTTATTATTGCATTTTTTGCTTTTATACTTTTAACCCTTTGTCCAAAACTTAAAGTACTAAAAACAATCTTATTAGAATAAGATGTCACTTCTGAATATCAAGACCACTCCTAAACCATAAAAGAGAGATGATGCAGATTGCAGAAGTTGCAAATATCTGTGCTTTTCCCTTTTCCCTTTAACCTCATGTGCTTCCTTCTTATTGAATGCTAATATGGACGACTTTGCCATGTAAAAATCCATTTCAACAGCCATGTGAATTTTGTTAGCAGAGTTACTAGTAGCACTTATTTAATGGCATCTTAATAGATTTTGGTAGTGTGAGTTTTTTGCATATGCTTAGAAATTATAGAGAATAATTTGAAGGAAAAAAACTATCAAGGCCAATTTACAAATGATGGTAAAGCATGAGGACCAACTAGTTAGTTTTCTTAATGTGTTAACATTATGTCCTTTTTAATGTGAATGCTTCTATGCAATGCTATCAAAATCATGATTTAACTCAGTAGAATCATCGATTTTATAATCCTAGATAGCAATTTCATGTTAAATTGCAAATAAAATAGGAATTAGGGCTAACTCGTCAAACTCGCCACTGACTTAGTAAACTTAATGAGTTTGACCGAGTCAAACAAGTTAGCACAATCACCATTTCTGCAACCCAAAAGAAAAAACACATGAGATGAGACACCCAATATTTTCAAATGATGTTGATAGCCCATCCGTGTTGCACTGTTGACAGCCTAAGCTGCCCAAGTCCAATAGATCACCTGCTACCCAAGTCCAACTGATCATCTGTGATGTGTGAATGTGATCACCTGAAAGGGTTTCAGAGCAGTATTACCATCATCTATTCATCGATCCCTAACATGCCTCTGTTCTCTACTTCTCTTTGATCTCTCGATTACTACTGTGCTCTCCTGCTCTTGGTTTGCTGCACTGCACTTCCGCGAGTCTCCTCTCCTGGTCTCAGTTCGTTGCATTGCTTTGCCTCTGTTCTCTCCTGCTCTTGCTTCAGTGGCTGTTCTGCACCTCTCAGTTTGGTGGCTGGTTCTACTCCTCTCGGTGCTTGCTACCTTGCCTCTATTATCTAGTCCTCATCTTGGTTCACTGCCTCTATTCACGCTCGATTCAGTGGTTCACCTCAATTTGGTGGCTGTGTTCTCCTCTCTTTCGGTGCTCGCAATTTCTTCAAGTTCAGGTAACATTGGCTTTTGTTCCTTTATTCAGTCACAATTTTGTATATTACAATGATACAACCTACTTGACTACATTAGAAGAAAGTAGATAGTAATCTTGGAGTGTAAAATAGGGATAAATGGTGCTAGGGACAAGGATGAGCTTGAGTTTGACCTAAAGAGTGTTAGGATATATAGAGAATTTGGCCAAATTGCTTAAAGTACATAGATAATTGTTTGTATAGTAGATCAAATTTATAAATTTTCTGGATTAATAGTTTTAATTTAGATTAAGGGAATCTTAGTTTATTTCATGGTGAATGTACCAAAATTTGGAAAAAAAAGAAAACTAAGAATTATGGGACTCTTTGGGAAGGATGTGTTTCTTTTTATTCTGTCACTTGGATTTCATAGAAAGAAACTCATTGTAAGTTGCTGATAGCTTTTAATGGAAAAAAATGGAAGAAAGAAAGAAACTGTAAAGAATAATATGGTTGGTTAGCTGTTATTATTTTGACCAAATTATAAAACTTATTGTGTTAACTGTTAAGTGTTAACTGTGAATTCATTTCCTACATTTATTCATCTTTGTTTTAGTTAACTTCATTAGATTTCTCTTATATAAACTTATATATTGTTTTATTGTAATACACCAAAGAAAATATGTCTTCAAGTGTAAGTGCTCCATCAGCCCCTATTAGGAAAAATGTAGTTGCTGGCAGGAAGAATTTTTCTGATAATAGATTTGATATAGGGTGGAAACATGGGAAGGATGTTAGTGGGGATGGTAAAAAGGTTCAATGTTGTTATTGTGGCAAGGTTTATAATGGAGGAGTCTATAGGTTCAAACATCATTTAGTTGGCACAAGAATAGATGCTAAACCATATGTTAGTGTTCCAAATGATGTTTAGGCAAAAATGTTACAACATGTTATTGAAACCAAATGTCCATCGTCTAAAAGGAAAAGACAATGGATTGATGTTGGTAAGGAGGAAACTTTGAGCACTCAAGGACATTCTAATTCCAAAGACCACTTAAATTTATTGAGAGCTCCTAAAAAACATAGCAGTGGCCAAGGTAGTTCACAATCTACCATTAATCACATGTTCAAGAAAGATATTAGGGAATATTGCCAACAAGTAGCTTGATTTTTTTACACAAATGCTAATCCCTTTAATTGGGTAAAAAATCTTGAGTTTATTAAGATGTGCGAGATTATTGGAAGATATAGCCAAGGGTTTAAGCCTCCATCCTATCATGAGATTAGAGAAAAATACTTGAATATGGAAGTTAAGAACACACATGCCATGCTTTAAGAGTTTAAACAAGAATGGAAAAAGATGAGTTGTTCTATTATATCTGATGGGTGGACGGATAATAAGAGGCATTTCATTTATAATTTTCTGGTCAATAGTCCTAAAGGGACTGTATTTTTATATTCATTAGACACTTCTCATATTGCTAAAACTACTGGCAAAGTGTTTAAGATGCTTGATGAAGTTGTTGAGAAAGTGGGAGAAGAGAATGTGGTGCAAATAATAACTAACAATGCTGCTAATTACAAGGCAGTTGGACAAAAATTGATGGAGAAAAGAAAACACCTGTATTGGACACCATGTGCAGCCCATTGCATTGATTTGATGTTAAAGGACTTAGAAAAGAAAATAGAGTTGCATAAAGAAACCATAAGTAGGGGTAGAAGAATTACAATTTACATTTATGCAAGATAAATGCTCATCAATATGTTAAGAAAATTTACAAAAAGGAGAGACTTAATTAAGCTAGCTATGACTCATTTTGCCACAGATTATTTGACATTAGGTTGTCGTAATGGCCATCAAGCAGCATTGATAAATCTATTTAATTCTAAGGAATGGAAAGATAGTAAATTTTCTACTACCAAGGATGGGAAGGAAGTGGCAAGAAGTATTATAAATAGCAGGTTGTAGAGGAATATTATTACTTGCCTCAAAGCTGCTGCTCCTCTCATTAAAGTTCTTTGCTTAATGGATTCAAAGGAAAAACCAGCAATGGGATTCATATATAAAGCAATGAAAAGTGCAAAGACAAACATTAAGACAAACTTTAATTTTCAAGGAGGCAAATACAAACAAATATACCTTATATTGGTGCCGTTATCTTTAATATGTTTTGGCTTGATTGTCTGTTAATTACTGCAGTTATAAGCCTGTATTGAACATAATTGATGAAAGGTGGGATGCTCAATTGCATAGGCCTTTACATGCAGCTGCGTACTACCTTAATCCTCATTTCCACTTCAACACTAACTTCCAAGCTAATTATATGGTTAAGCAAGGGTTGTATTAATGAGTAGCAAGACTAGTTAAAGATAAGGGAGAAAGAGACAAAATTGAGTTCTAATTAGTTGAATTCCATTTCGCAAAGGGCATGTTTAGTTGTGGTTTTGCACAGACATTAAGAACACAGTTAGCCCTAACAAAATGGTGGGAAGCCTATTGTAATGGATGCCCAGAACTTAAAAGATTAGCAATTCTCATTCTTAGCTTATGCTATAGCTCTTCTGGATGTGAACGTAATTGGAGTGCTTTTGAAAGGGTAAGCAATTGTAAAATTATAAATTACTTTCTTTCTTTATTTTCATTTTAATTTTTTTAGGGGTTAGAATACTTATCAACATTGTTTGTTTTGTTTAGATTCATACAAAGAAAAGAAATCACTTGCACTAAAAGACAATGAATGACTTGGCATTTGTGATGTGCAATTTAAAGTTAAAAAATAAGTAAACTACAAGAACTCATGTTTATAATTTTGATGATATTCATTCTGATGATGAATGGATAATTGAAGAGATGGGAAATGAAGGTAATGTGGAGGCAGATGATGAGGTTCTTGAACCCATTCAAGTTAATCCTCTTTCGACGGCAATAGAAATTAGTGATTTGGTTGTTCAGCTTGATGCTAATGTTGGTGGTACTAGTGCTGGTAAACAATTTAATAATATGCATTTCGATGATGACTTCCAAGATGAAGAAGATAATAATAATGGTGAGAATGAGAATGAGATAGGTGGAGTTTATATAGGAGATGATCAAGATTCTGGATGTGATGATAGTCGTGGGATTAATGATCTTTATTGAATTTCTATTGAGAGTTTGTTATGTTAAATGAATAATTATTATGTATTATGTGTTATGGATTATATTTTATGGATTTTGGATTATATAACCTATAGATTACAGAGTTTGTTGAGCTTTATATATTATAGATTATGGATTATGAACTATGTATGAAATTTTATGTGATATGGTTATATTCAATAGCTTAAATAATAGGTGTAGGTAAATTCTTATGATTCTACATTATAAGTTTACATTACGAGTCCACCTAGAATCGTAATTTTGATAACATTGCTTGTATGTATTGCAAGCATATGTAAATTTATCATTAAGGAAAATAAATGTATATGTATACTAGCTAGATGAAGTAATTTGTATAGATGCACAAAATTAAAAGAAAAAATATAGGTACATTTTTTTTAAATTCTAATTGAAATTAAGCAATAGTCTATATAATATTTTTATTTTAATGCAATTTAGAATCAAAATTTTGTTTCTCTAAATTGGAGAACACTTTTCCATTCATTTTTTAGAAGAAATGTAAATTTGTTACAATATTTTGCTTATTTAGTGAAGATTTTTTCAACCAAAATTTTTTGTAACAAACTCTGTTTGGTGTTGAATTTGTTAGGTTAGAGACGATATTTTTGTTTTCTTTAGGAGTTGAAATTTCATTAATTAAACTTGCTCTGGCTCACAATCTTTCTCAGCTTTGATAAATCTTATTATGAGTTGCATTACCTCTTCATAGCACTCACGTATTATCAATGGAGGGAACATAATTAAATTCATTTAGGACCCCCTGTCTGGAATTAGGAGTGGTTCATCACATAAAAATTAATTCTATAGGTAGGGAAAAGACTTGTCTCTCTCTTTTTTAAAAAATAAATAATAAAAATATTATTTTGATTTTTTATTTTTTAGTTTAGTTTCATTTTGATCTTTGACAAATCAAAAGTTTCAAATTGATCATTCACTTTTGATTATAGTCTCATTTTGGTCCAACATAAATTGTAAGTCTCAAAATAGTCATATCCTTTTCATGGTCTAACCCAAAATAGCCTCTCTAAATGATACTAAAGAGGATCATTGTGACTCAAATTTTAAAAAGTGGAGGATCATTTTATGACTTTGAATTTTTAGAGGACTGAAATGAGACTATGTTCAAAAGTGGAGGATCATTTTGGGACTTTTAATTCTTAGAAGAACAAAATGGGACCAAGTTTAAAATTGGAGGACCTAAACAAAAGGAATGTAGGTTTAAATCTTCTCGTGGATAACTTTAAACAACCCGTATTTTTTATATTGTGCCAAGTGTCCTCTTGGAATTTACTAAGATAACCTTGTGCCATTTTCTCTTCTTCTTTGGACTCACTTTCACACAAGCCTGAATGAAGGATGTAGCCATCATCTCTCCCTTGTTCACCTTCAATTTGACCTCTGCAGTGAACCTCCTCATAGCTAGTCTATGCTCATCACCTTCCACCGCTGATTTGGCCAAAAAATGTGAGTTTTGACGAGACCACTTCTCCTTACGATTGAGCTTGATTTGCCATATTTTCCTTCCAAATTTCTATAGTGTTTCGTGTCCTACAGGTATTTTGCCTTTTCACTCTTGATTTCAAGATCCAAAAAGTTCGAAACCCCTTTCTACTGCATGTTCATTGTGAATTACTTATACTATTCCTAAATAATAGAGGTTGAGAGTGCATTGCTTTATTTGTAGGTGTACCATCTTAAAATTTACTTGGAAAGATTCTCTTAAAAGGATATCTTTAGGGAAAAGTTAAGGAGAATTATGCAATGAGATTAAGTTACATGATTAAATTTCCTAAATTGGAAATTGGGTTTAGTTAATTAAAATACTTTAAAAAGGAATCCTAGTAAAATAGTCTAAAGATATCTTGAATAAGCTATTAGTAGGTTATTTAATTAGAAATTATCTTGGCCATAAATTAGTAATTTACAAGTCTTCCACATGTCAATTTGGTGTTAGTAAGAAAGACTAATTTGGATTTAGGAATATTAATTGTTATCCTAATTAGTAATATTATTTTAGAAATTTTCTTGCGAATTGGCAATTTAGTATATCTGTGGCAAATATTTTCTCAATATATATATATATATAGGTGGGGTATATGTATGTAAGATTTTTAGATAGTTGGAAAATATTTACATCATGCGTAAAGAAGAAATACATTGATTCCATTATCTACTAATCATGAGAAAGAAATTAGCAAATTAAGTATGAATGAATATCAACACTCCTAGGAAAATGAAGTAGAATGAAGAGCCTGAATGAACATAAGGAGATATGTTGTGGCATTACTAGGGAATAAAGGAGAGATGGAGAATAACTAAACAAGAAAGAAAAAAAAAAAAAAAGATACCACATCTATTATACTCAACCTTTTGAACCTAATATATGATATGATGATGGGTGTAGACCTTAAAATGATTAATTTACCTATCTAATTAACAAAACCAAAATATAATAAGTGGCATATGAGTGCATGGGTATTAACTAAAGCTTTGGGTGTGTTATTGAGCAAGCTAAGGATGTGAGCAAGCTAGATTTTGGTGCACAAATATTAACTGAAGCTTAATAAGACATGGAGGAAGTTCTCTGTCGAATTTCACATTATTTGGATATGGTGTACTCCCTAAACTAAGCCCAATCATACTAGAGTCCTAAATTAGGACTAATCTAAAGTAGCAAATCTACTAATTTTCAACCTAACTTTTTATAGGAACTAAAGAACACTAGAAAGAATAAATATGGAGATTTGAGGATTTATGGGATAGGATAATTAGGTGTTTTCTATTACTTAGTAGACATCAAAGTTTAAGAAGGAAATGCCATTTTGGGAATTTATTGTCATGAAGAAAGAAGTACAATTTTGTATTGTTTGAATATTTACAAGAATATTATTCATAAGAATGTGTTAGTCATATAATTAGATATGTATGGAAGCCTACAATGTTAAATTGGAATTTGTAGATAACAATATGAAAATCAAGGGATTAGTGTAGTTTGCACATTTATGTATTCAAATATGATTTTGGACTCCAGATGCCTTAGAACCATGTAAGAGGATTAAGCACTTAATGTAAGGATGTGATTTTGGGTGTGTTATGTATTCAAATATGATTTTGGGTGTGTTATTGAGCAAGCTAAGGATGTGATTTCCAACAATGTTGCATGCATTCTTTTGGATCCATTGATTTGCATCCTTGTATGTGATCCTTGCTCTTATTGTTGATATATTTGCAACTCTTTCTTCAACCATTATGTAAACATGTTAGAATTTGTCTTTCTAAGCACTGAGATTTGTTTAAATGTCACTTTTTAATGAATACGTTTTTAGATAATCTAGGTAAACAACTAGATTAAGTCCCAAGACTTAGATGACGATTATGGTTAAATGTATTTACACTTATTAGATGTTGAATTACTAAGACTAAGTTGATGTATAATGTGGATAGATCAAGAGTGTGTATTCTAACTATGATAATACCGTATGCAATGTTGTTAAAATCACGATTCTACCTAGACTCGGAAAGGGGGGGTGGACTCGTATCGCAAACTCGTAACATAGAATCGTAAGAGTTTACCTACACCTATTATTTAAGCTATTGAATATAACCATATCACATAAAATTTCATACATAGTTCATAATTCATAATCTATAATATATAAAGTTTAATAAACTCTGTAATCCATATCCATAATCCATAATATATAATCCAAATCAACATACAAAATTAAATAAACTTTGTAATCCATAATATATAATCCAAATCAATATACAAAGTTCAATAAACCCTATAATCCATATGTCATAATCCATAATCCATAAGATATAATCCATCACACATAATACATAATAATCATTCAGTTAACATAACAAACTCTCAATATAAATTCAATAAAGATCATCAATCCCACAACTATCATCACTACCAAAATCTTGATCATCTACTACATAATCTCCACCTATCTCATTCTTATTCTCACCATTATTATTTTCTTCTTCATCTTGGAAGTCATCATCAAAATCCATATTGTTAAATTGTTTACCAGTACTAGTACTACCAACATTAGCATCAAGCTGAACAACCAAATCACCAATTTCTAATGCCGCCAAAACAGGATTCACTTGAATGGGTTCAAGAACCTCATCATCTGCCTCCACATTATCTTCATTTCCCATCTCCTCAGTTATCCATTCATCATCAGAATGAATATCATCAAAATCATAAACATGAGTTCTTATAGTTTGCTTATTTTTTAACTTCAAATTGCACATCACAAATGCCAAGTCATTCATCTTCTTTTGATGTAGACGATTTCTTTTCTTGGTATGAATCTAAACAAAATAAACAATGTTGATAAGCATTCCAACCCCTAAAAAAATTAAAATAAAAATAAAGAAAGAAAGCAATTTATAATTTTACAATTACTTACCCTTTCAAAAGCACTCCAATTACATTCACATCCAGAAGAGCTGCAGCATAAGCTAAGAATGAGAATTGCCAATCTTTTAAGTTCTAGGCATCCATCTCTATAAGCTTCCCACCATTGTGCTGGGGCCAACTGTGTTCTTAATGTTTGTGTAGAACCACAACTAAACATGCCCTTTGCGAAATGGAATTCGACCAATTGGAACTCAATTTTGTCTCTTTCTCCCTTATCTTTAACTAGTCTTGCTATGCATTCATATAGCCCTTGCTTAACCGTATAATCAGCTTGGAAGTCAGTGTTGAAGTGGAAATGAAGATTGAGGTAATACGCAGCTGCATGTAAAGGCCTATGCAATTAAGCATCCCACCTTTCGTCAATTATGTTCAATACAGGCTCATAGCTGCAATATCAACAAACAATCAAGCTAAAATATATTAAAGATAAAGACACTAATATAAGGTATATATGTTTGTATTTACCTCTTTGAAACATTATTAAAGTTCATCTTAATTTTTGCCTTTGCACTTTCCATTGCTTTATATATGAATCCCATGGCTGGTTTTTCCTCTGAATCCACTAAGCGAAGAACTTTAATAAGAGGAGCAGTAACTTTAAGGCAAGTAATCATATTCCTCCACAACCGGTTATCCATAACACTTCTTGCCACTTCCTTCCCATTCTTGGTAGCAGAAAATTTACTATCTTTCCATTCCTCGGAATTAAATAGATTTATCAATGTCACTTTATGGTCATTAAGACAACCTAATGTCAAATAAGCAGTGGCAAAACGAGTCAAAGCTGGCCTAATCAAGTCTTTCCCTTTTGTGAATTTTCTTAACATATTGATAAGCATTGATCTTGCATAAATGTAAGTTGTAATTCTTCTGCCCTTACTTATGGTTTCTTTATGCAACTCTATTTTCTTTTCTAAGTCCTCCAGCATCAAATCAATGCAATGAGCTGAACATGGTGTCCAATACAGGTGCTTTCTTTTCTCCATTAATTTTTGTTCAGCTGCCTTATAATTTGCAGCATTATCAATTATTATTTGCACCACATTCTCCTCTTCCACTTTCTCAACAACATCATCAAGCATCTTAAACACTTTGTTAGCAGTTTTAGAAATATGAGAAGTGTCTAGCCAATATAAAAACATGGTCCCTTTAGGACTATTAACCAAAAAATTACAAATGGAACGCCTCTTATTATCCGTCCACCCATCAGACATAATTGAACAACCCATTTTTTTCCATTCTTGTTTAAACTCTTCAAGCATGGCATGTGTGTTCTTAACTTCCATATTCAAGTATTTTTCTCTAATCTCATGGTAGGATGGAGGCTTAAACCCTTGGCCATATCTCCCAATAATCTCACACATCTTAATAAACTCAGGGTTTTTTACACAATTAAAGGGAATGACACTTGTGTAAAAAAACAGCCTACTTATTGGCAAGCTTCTTCCCTAATATCTTTCTTGAACATGTGATTAATGGTAGATTGTGAACTACCTTGGCCACCACTATGTTTTTTAGGACCCTAATAAATTTAAAAGGTCTTGGGAATTTGAATGTCCTTGAGTGCCTAGAGTTTCTTCCTCACCAACATCAACCCATTGTTTTTTCCTTTTAGATGATGCACATTTAGCATCAATAACATGTTGTAAAATCTGTGCCTTAACATCTTCTGGAACACTAAGACATGATTCAACATCTATTCTGGTACCAGCTAAATAATGTTTAAACCTATAGACTCCTCCACTATAAGTCTTGCCACAATAAATACATTTAACTTTTTTACCATCTCCACTAACATCCATCCCATGTTTCCACCCTATATCTGATCTATTACCAGGAAAATTCTTTCTTCCAGCAGCTACATTTTTTCCAGTAGGGACTGATGGAGCACTTGCACTTGAAGACATAATTCCTTTAATTTATTACAACAAAACAAAGATGAATAAATATAGGAGATCAATTCATAGTTCACACAATAAGTTTTATTTGTTCAAAAATGGAAAAATCTTATATTCACTCCTCAATCATGAAAGTAGAAAATGTAACCACCAATGAGAATTACCAATTCATAATATGACAATAAATCCTTGCATCTCATGCAAATTTAACTAACCATCTAGTACTCTTGGCCAAAACAAAGAATTAAAATGATAGACATTGATATAAAGATCAAGAAGAAAAAAAATGGAAGACATTTATACACTGTAATACAAAATAATTTTGATCAAACTTAACATCTTCATTGCTATGCCTATATGCCTATACCTAAATAATTGTTCGGTAAATGCAAAGGGCAGCACAAGATATCTGCATATAACCCTCAAATGAGGCAGACAAAATAGATTTCTTGCACATTCTGCAATTGTTTTATATAATTTGCATTGAACCATATACCATTCGAAATAGTGAAACACCATTCCATTTCAAAGCATAACAAATTCAACAAGCACCATTCCATTTGAAAGCATAACAAATTCAACAAAATATAAAGATCAAACATTGCACAGAAACATAACGAACAGAACAAGAACAAGCAGCTGCAGCACCATACCATTTCGAAGCATTTATCTACCATTCGAAGCAATGAAGCATTATTCCAAGTTTCCAACCATAAGCAGTAAATGAGCTTCAAAAATACTTGGAGGAGGAAGGAATGAGACATACCAGCAGAGGCAGAGGCAGAGTGTCACTGGCAGGCAGAGGCCGAGCACCGTGAGGTGAGCAGAAGATTATAAATCACAGACCATCGTGAGCAGTGAGGAGAGAGGAAGAGTAGTGGTAGTGAGAGCACCGTGAGCAGTGATGGTGAGAGCACAGTGAGCAGTGAGGAGAGAGGAAGAGCAGTGAGAGGTTGAGAGAGCACCGTGTCTGCGATGGTCAGGCTCAGGCGAATGCTTCTGCAGTCCGTGACGTTCAACGTTATAGCTAGGGATTTTGTTTCAATTTTGAATGCTTCAGTTCTGCCACTGTTTCTGTCACACACTCACGCGAGTCACGCCTACCTTCAATTTAGTTCGAGTCTTCAGTCTTTCTTCAATCTTTAGAGCCTCATTTTTTTTTTTTTGGCAACTTGTGGTATGTGGACTTTGGGCTGAAGCATTTTTGTTTGGGCTAAACCAGTTTTTTTTTTTGCAGAGAAAATGAGGCATCTGATTTTGGGTTGCATAAATGGGCCATAAGGTGGAATCGTATAACTCGGACAAACTCGCCGATTCTATCGATTCTATGCGAGTCAATACTGAGTTTGACTGAGTTAGCACTGATTCCGATTCTTCTTGCGATTTAACAAGAAAATGCTACCTAAGATCGTAAAATCGTTGATTCTAACGAGTTAAATCGCGCTTTTGATAACATTGGCAGTATATATAAAGGCTTAAGCTTGGTTTCAAGTAATCACATAACATTGCAACCAAAGAAGAACTAAGTAAAAGCTTCCCCCTTTCATGCTAATGGCTCTCCACCTAGTTTCCTTTCTTCCAAATGGTACTCTCTTCAAAACCAAAATGCTTCCATCAAGACCAAAACCCTTACTTTCAACAATCAAGAGGTCTTGTGTTCCTTGTCCAATCCAATGTACAGCTTCAACCAATATTGTTTCTAATGAAAACAATACTTTTCGTCGATCCGCAAATTGCTTCCAACCTTCAATTTGGCATTATGATTACATCCAATCATTAAGAAGTGATTATGTGGTATGGTTCATTTCACTCTCATTTATTTAGTTTGCCATAATTTTACTCGAAATCTTGGTAGACTTCTATTTCATTTTCTGGGAATTATAGGCTTTATTATTAGGACTCAATTGATGAGCAAGTGCAAAATTGTTATAAGAAGAATTATATGTAGAAGAAAGTGATAAGCTGAAGGAAGAAGTAAAAGTGATGCTTAGGAAATATGCAAATCCAGTGGATCAACTTGAGCTCATTGATGTCTTGCAAAGACTAGGAGTGGCTGCTTATTTTGGCTTGGAGATAAGGAACATAATGGAAAAGGTTTACAATAATAAGGATACAGTAAACAGGAAGAACAATTTATATACCATGGCTCTTGAATTTAGACTCCTAAGGCAATATGGCTATGATTTGTCATCAGGTACGTATTTGATCTTCAAATCTATGAAGGACTCAAAAAAATGTGATTGATACTTTTCTTATTGGTGCTAACAAATGTGTAATTTGCATGGTCGTTTCCAAAGGTATTTAAGGGATTTCTAGACAACAATGGTAATTTTGATTCCCACCTTTCAATTGATATTGAGGGTTTGTTGTCATTATATGAAGCCTCATTTCAGTCAATGGAAGGTGAACGTATATTGGATGAAGCAAGAGATTTTAGCACAACATATCTCAAAGAATTTGTGAACCAAAACAACAAAGACAATGAGATATCACTCCTAGTTTATCATGCTCTAGAACTTCTATTACATTGGAGGATATCGAGAATCTCGGTGGTTCATGGATGTCTATGAAAGAAGACAAAATATGAGCCCCGCTTTGCTGAAACTTGCTAAATTGGAATTCAACGTGGTACAAGCCAATCACCAAGAAGATTTGAAACATACATCAAGGTGAATGCAATCTTACATTTTTCTAGTTGAAAATCAATCTTGCTAGTTTCAAAATTTAAATCTTATAATTCTTTCTTTGATTTTCATTTTATAGAAGCTGTAGTTCATAAACATTTGTTACGTGATGATTTTAGTAACAATCTGACAAGCGGAGTATTTTCTTCCCAACTCAGCTTGACATGATTACATCTTTCAATCATATTTATTTACGTGTGATGCTCTATTTTAAGAAAACTATATAGTAAATACTTCAAAAAATTTACCTAAATATGTCCTTTGAAGAATACATGGAGAAAATTAGTGTACTAAAACTACTTTAGTTTTTTTTCTTTTTTTGAATTTTTAATGTAAAGATGGTGGAAGAGAACTGAACTTGGAGAAAAGCTGAGTTTTGCAAGAGATAGATTGGTGGAGAACTTTTTCTGGACAGTGGGTTTTGCTTTTGAACCACACTTCGGATATTTTAGA
The DNA here is from genome assembly GCA_037074485.1 of Delonix regia. Lineage (NCBI taxonomy): Eukaryota > Viridiplantae > Streptophyta > Magnoliopsida > Fabales > Fabaceae > Delonix > Delonix regia. The sequence continues at coordinate 33,034,339 of CM073452.1, read as the reverse complement.
AGAGAAATGACAAAGGTCAATGCACTAATAACCACAATTGACGATATTTATGATGTTTATGGGACATTGGAAGAGCTAGAACTCTTCACAGATGTGATTGATAGGTTGGGAAATTGTGTTTAATTAATTAGTACGTGATAACTTTCTCATACTTCAGTTTCTCTCCCTATAATTGTTCTAACGTGTATTACCATTTTGACCTTCGTTATTTTATAGATGGGATATAAATGCCATGGATATACTCCCTGACTACATGAAATTATGCTTCCTTGTACTCTATAATTTTGTCAATGAAGTGGCTTTTGACTTCCTAAAAGACAATGGGCACAACATCATTCCACAACTTAAGAAAGCGGTATACATTTATTTAATTCATTAATATCTCCTATCATATTTTAATTAGGCACAGTGATTCACTAAGTATAACTGTGCCCAATTTTTTCAGTGGGCTGATCTCTGTAAATCATATTTGGTTGAGGCGAAATGGTACTACAGTGATTATCAACCAACCCAGCAAGAGTACTTGGAAAATGCATGGGCTTCAGTCAGTGCACCTGTCATTCTTGTTCATGCTTATTTTTCACTTCCAAATTCAGCAAAAGAGGAGAACTTGGTTTGCTTAGAAGAATATTTTGATATTATTCAGTTTTCAGCATTGATTTTACGACTTGCTGATGACTTAGGAACATCTAAGGTACCATAAAGTATTCTTCTTTTTTTTTTTTAATTAACTATACCAAGATCTGCATGAAATATGGCATTAATTTTTTTAAATTACTATTATTTTTTCAGCGTGAAATGGAGACTGGCGATGTACCCAAGTCAATTGAGTGCTATATGACTGAAACTGGAGCATCTGAAGTAGAGGCTCGTAAGCACATAAATTCCTTGATATTGGAAACTTGGAAGAAGATGAACAAAGAAGCTAGCAATTCTTGTTACTCAAAGAGTTTAGATATTGCTATGAACCTTGCAAGGATGTCACTTTGCATGTACCAACATGGTGATGGCCATACCTTCCAAGATCTTGAAACTATGAATAGTATAATATCATTACTTTTCCAACCTATTGCTATTTAATGTACAATGAGTTGATTCTTTTGGATAATTTAATCCAAACACCGTGGCAAAGAACTTAATTTGATGCAGAATTAATTTTTCCATACAATTATTAGAGTTTGGGTTTTTGATACCATGATGTTAGTCATGATGCAAGGTATCATGAATTTCATCATTGTCAATCTATTTTTGTTAACCAAGCTTGCTTCAGTTAGTTTTTATAACATATTAAAAATTAGAATAAACTAACAATTTAATCATCAAATTGTTTGTAAATGTTAGAATATACACTTTGCGAGGGAAAAGGCAATAAGCAAAGTAATTCCTAGTATAAGGGAGGATGTTAGAGGTTTACTCAAATCTATTTTTAAGTGTGATACTCGCTAATTAAGGAAAATGAAGTAATTCAAATTAAAAATAAGGCAATTTTCTTATCCAGCCCCTTCAACTTTTACACAATTGTAAATGTGTCCCTAAGATATTTTGGGTACATCTTCAAGTGACTTCTCTGACCATTGCTCCCGTGTCTTCCATTCAAATCCATTTTTCTGCCTTGAATCTATTCTTGTTGCAAAATAATGTGTGTAATGAATTATAGTATACTAAAAGTAGAAATTTAGTGAGAAAAATATTAATTCAAATAAAGTTAAACTAGGTTATGGGCTGCCACACCCAAGATGTGACTGTGATAGCGCAAATAGAAGGAGAAATTTTTTATTTTTGTTTAAAAATGGAAACCAAAATTTTGGAGTTGCCAACAAAATTTTTAAAGGATAAATTTTGAAAAAACCAATTTATAAGGAAAAGGTGGTTTGCAAACCAAAATTTAAGTGCAGGAGTTAGTTGCACGTGAATAAGGTGTTAGGTACTTCACAGCAGTCATTCCAAATAATAACTACCCAAAGTTAATTATGCAAAATAGGTATGTCCTTAATTTTAATTTTGAATACTCTCATGAATCACATGAAAAAGAATAATAAAAAAGGAAATAAAAAATTTAAGAAAATAAAATAAATGACGAAAAATAAAATATTTATAAGGGCATACATGTCCTAGGATGATAATCTAGAACCTATGTACCAAGTAATAAGAATCAAAGTCTACGTAGTTTAATCAAAAAGACATGTCAATTGGTTAATGTTTTTTAATTTTTGCAAAAAGAACAAGATAGATTTTTGTAAACAAAATGAGATTGAAATTCAGTTTGTGTATTTTAATTTACGAAACCTGATATCACTTTCTTGCTCTTCTCTCTTTCAAAATATTTTAGGTTTTTTGGATTTAAATTTAAATTTTGAAATTCAATGAAATTATGATGAGAGAGGGTTTTGGGATTTTTAAATTCATGATTTTTTTCATTTTTGAAATTAAAATTCTTTATTTTACTTTCCCAAAAGAAATGAAATTAGTAAAGAGAAATATTTTTGTTTTTTAATATTTTTTTGGATTTTTGAAGTTAGATTTTTATTTTGAAAATTATAATGGAAAAATGTGTTATTTACATATTTTGATTTTTTTTTTTAATTTTTGAAATTAAAATTCTTTGTTTTACTTTTCCAAAAGAAATGACATTATTAAAGGGAGATATTTTTGGGCTTGTTGGATTTTTTTTTTTATTTTTATTTTTTCATTTTTGAAGTTAGATCTTTATTTTGAAATTGAAATGAAGTTGTAATAGAAAATTGTTTTTTTAAAACATATTAATATTCAAAATCTACAGGATAACAAGAGTAAAATGAAATAAAATAAAGAAAATGAAATAAATAAAATAAAATTAAAACATGCAAAGCCTCCTTTAATTATGAATTATGAACGTGCTAAGATAAAACACGCATTACCCCTCATTGGTTAGGTCTTGCCACATGCTCCTCTTTCATTTTCCACTCCCACTCTAGTACTCCTTTTAATTTTATTGAAAAAGAAGAAGACAAAAGTAATCATGGACCCATCACTTGACTAAACGAAGCATGAATACAAAATTGATCACGTTAGGATAAATCATATTTCTAAACACATATCAAGAAGAGGTAAGCGCTAACTATGATCGTGACATTATGTTTGATCACCATTTCAAAAAGCAATGCACTTTTGGCAAAGAGAAAAAAGAAGAAGAGAAAACCAATGCAACTCTGTTAAATATATCAAGCATTCATTCCCAAGGTTGCCACCATCACTTTATCTGACTTAATCTACACAGTTAATATACACCTGAAGCATCAAAATCCCAAGAACAGCAGTGGTTCAAACACCAAAAAATTGGTTCAGTCCACTTTGCGTTCCTTTTGCTCGAATTATAGCTTTTAACAGTATATCCAGGTCACTTGAACCGGAACGCTTTCTCGCTCTTCTCTCCCTTTGTGTGGGTGTTTCTTCCTTCTTCTTTTTTTCTTTGGGCCAACTTTTTATGTGTGTTTCTATTCGCCTCAGCTCTTGTTTTTGGTCCTTCAATTCTCTATTTGCACAGCCATAAAACAGGGATGTTTGAGTCTTTGCTTCATCTACTTCCTCTTCAAGCCTTCAACGTGTTTCTTCAAACTCTTCTCCTCTCGTTTCCAGCTTCTCCTCCATGAACTTGTTCTCTATTTTTTCCTCTCTTCTGATCTCTCTTCTCTTCCTTGCCCTCTTTCTTTTCTATTTCTGTCTTTACTCTTTTATGGTCCCCGTTTTCTTCTCCAAGTCTTTCCCTTACTGCCCGAGCTCCCTTCTTCTTCCTCTTCTTCTCTTAGTCTCTTCTTTCTCTGCTGTCTTTTTTTTGTCTTTTTTTTTTTGGCTGTGATAGAGCTCAGTTTTTTTAGAACTCAAAGCAGGAAACGTTTGCTCCCTCTGGACTCTTCCTCCTTCCTCCTCTATCTCTTTTGTCTTTCTCTCTCTTATTTTCTCCTTTGTTTTGATGCTCTTTTATTCCTCTCGGTCTCCTCCACTCTCTCACGAGCTCACTCTCTCTACATCATTCTGGTCTCTCTCATTCTCGTCTGGTCTCCCTTTTCTCTTCTCTTCACTTCTCCTCGGCCACACTCTGTCATATTTTCTCCTGTTTTGCTGCTCTTTTATTCCTCTCGGTCTCCTACTCTCTTTGAAGCTCCCTTTTTCTTCCTTTTATAGTGGATAAAATAGAGACAACGAGGTTCCTCTTCTCTCCTACCCATGCTCTTTCCATTTCTTGTCATGCTACTCTCAGATGAGCATGGGTGTGTATGGGTCTTCGGCAGCTTTCTCTCCCTTTTTTTTTTTTTTTTTCTTTTTGCTTTCCAGCAAACACAGCTCTTTTTACCATTATGTTGCCCGCGTTTTTCTACAAGATATGGGCTGAGTGGTGATGGTCCTCCATTACTGCTCCATCACCGAATGAAAGGGGCTTCATCATCTCTTTTTTTTTTTTTCTTGTAAACTTTTAAATTTTAATTGATTTAAATCAATCTCTCTTTTCTCTTTTTTTTTTTTTCTCTTTTCCTTTTTCATTTATTTAGATTGCATTGGTCATTATTTATCATATATTTTTTAATTTTTAAAATTTTACTTATTTTAAATTTTAAAACATTCGATTTTTGTTTTGAAAATTATTTTAGTTTAATTAATATATTTTTAAACTTTTAAACTTTTAAATTTTAAAAATTTTAAATCTTCAAATCTTTTTTTTTTTTTTTAAGCTTCGGATTAGGTGTTCACATGGGCTAACCAAAATAGGAGTAAGCTAGGATGGTAGCGAAGTAAGAATTGCTAATAAAACAAAATAAAATAATGTAGGTAACAAATCTATATGGGTATTAAACTAGCTAGTGGATTAATTAAAATGAGATTTCTATTTAATGCAAACAAGGTGTAACATGTGATAAATTAACTGTTCAATTGGACTTAGTGCAGAATTTAAGGGTGACTAGTCTGTAACATCTAGTGGCCCAATCAACCCCAATCAACCAAGTGGGTAAGCTCCTCTTTATGTATTTTCCCCACTCAAATTTGAACCTCAGCCACATTACTTTTGAAGAAAAATTCTTCATCTTTCTTGCAATTTTTAAAATTCTAGCTTACGTGGAGTTACGATTTTACCCTCCACTCAGATTTCGACAACACTATTTCTTTTCTCCTTCCTTTGTAGAGACCTTCTCCCTACGGACTTGAAATTTTCTACTTCCTTTGGTTCTGTCGCATGGGGAGAGTAGTGAGCTTCTGAGTTTCAAACATTTTGTTTTCCTTTCAGTGTTCCTTACCCCTTCTTCGCACCCTCTGCTTCTACCATGTTATTTCAGAAGCGTTCAATCTTCCATTTTCCCCATGGAAACCACTGCATAGTTGTGCCGGATGAAGAAGCTTAGTCTTTCTTTCATTGAGCCCCCTTTTCTTATTTTTATTGTCAAACTTACGAGTTTATAATATGAGTTTACATTATACTTAAAGGAAAATCAGTTAATTCGGTATAAAATTGGCTTAATGTAGACTTAAGTCAACTTGTAAGTTGACTTACTAAGTCTACTAAATTTATAATTTTATTTATAGAAAAATGTGTTAACTAACTTATAATTAATAATATAAGAACTTAAGACCAATGAATATATAGATAGGTTTTTTTCAAGAAGCCATTATAATCAAGTTTATTAATATTTTAAATATATATAAAAATAATTAAATTATAGTAAATATGTACTTATTTAAAAAATAAAATAAATATTATTTAATTGATTATATTGAATGATAATTTTTGTTTGGCTTAATATAATTTGAATAGCATTTGAATAATATTTTATTGTATATAATGTTTTAAATATATAATTATATATTTTAATAACTACTTATTAATTGAGATGAGTTTACGTTATAAATTTACTTCTTTTTTGCAAGTTTGTCTTCTTTACAAGTTTTCCTAGCTAAACCTGTGAGTTTCCCAATCTTGCATGCAATTGTAAGCTTCCATTATCGCTAGAAACAAGGGTGGCCGTGGAAGCTGGAATTTGCAGGTCTATTATCGTCATCTTCCTCCCTACCATTTGATTGTCACGTGGCATTTCGTGTTTCCATCTTCCCTAAAAATTTTGCTTTAGTAGTTTGGTGATTCAACGTTGTGAGCTCCTCTATAGTTCTCCCATGCTTCTTGATTTGTCAAGCTGGCATTGTACTCTTCTTTCCCCATGTTTTTGGGCTTGTTGCACGGTGAGGCTCCACTCCTTTTTTTCTCCTTGCAGTACCTCATGGGACCACGTGGGCGAGAAGGAAGATAGGATTATTTGTTTGAATTAACAACCTTGAGTGGGCGTAGGAATTGGGCTAGAGAAGGAGAACTTATAAGAGATACATTGCTCGTGAGAAATAGGCTTAAAAGATAGGTTTGGACTGAGTAATATATCACAATTAAGTCCCAAAGTTAATATTGGGTTCAAATTGACCCACTTGGCTTCAAAAGAGCGTTTCACTAGTTAGTAGTCAAATTATTGTTGCTATTCTTGAATTCAAACTAGAAAGAAATTAAGATGGCAAAAAAAGTTAGTAGTATACATTAGTAACCCATACAAGTGAATTCAAGTCGAATAACAGTGATTGGGTTTATTTCTAGTGATTGATATTCCAATAATATGAGGAAAAAGATCCGGGGGAAATTAATAAAGCAAAATAAAATTTTGGCAATTTAGTTCCTAGAAACAATCCTAAAGAATGGTTGTGGTCTATATTTCTTTGAACCTTTATATGCTAATTAAGGATGCCACATGCAATCAACTAATTTTAATTTTAATCAAGGTTGTCAAACTCGCAAGTTTAGGCAGACTCGTAAATATGTGTAAACTTGGAACATAAACTTGTATCATAGAATCATATGAGTTTACTTTAGTTAATAAATAGTTATTAAAATATATAATTACAAAGTTATAATACCATATGCAATGTTAAATTTATTCAAATGACATTAAGTAAAGAGTGATTAAAGTTAAAAATACAAAGTGAGTAGGGGATATTATTGGAAAACCAAAAAGAAAAACAAATTAATTAGTAGATTTGTCATCCTTGGAAAAAAAAGCAATAGTACAAATAGAGTTACATGCTTATTATGAATATATTTAAAATGTATTTAATATAATTTTGTCAAACTTTTTATAAGAATTTTATTTTTATTATTCATGGTATCATACAAAATTTTTATAGTTATCCTTTAAATAACATAGGAGGCCCTTGTAAAATAAAAAGACATTTATAGTATGTCAATATATCAAAATAAATTATAAATAGATATTATATATAAAAGTTGTTCTACTTTAATATGCAATGCAAAATGGGAAAGGGAGGAGTCATTGACTCTCTTTGCATCATGTTATTGGTCCCAATCTCAAGCTTTGAAATTTTTAAAAATAAGATTTGGAGTTGTTATATATTAAAATTGGTACATATATGATAGAAGTTGATGGTGGCAACGCAGTCAAGACGTTGACACACACACACTTGGATGCATTTCGAGATTGGCATTGGAGGTATTGTAGAAGTCAAGACTTTTATAAAGAGCAGTTTAACTCGCCCAACTCGGATGTAACTCGTCAATTTCATCAAGTTTGCACGAGTCTGCAGTGAGTTGAACCGAGTTTGTAGCAAGTACAAGTCCATAGGTGAGTTGACTCAATTTGTGTAGGTAAAATCATGGACTTGGAGAGTTTACCGAGTCAACTCGCCATTTTAACAACACTGATTTTAATCGTCAAAACTTTCACTTTTAGTTTTTTTTAAAATGGATGTTAGATATCCGTGGCAAAATTCTTATAATTATAACACTTAACCTAAACTAACATTATATACTTGATGCAAAAAATCATTTTTCTTGTAGTGTATAAAATGCAATAGCCATGCCCAGGGAAATTACTTATTCCAAATAAAGCGAATCCACATAAAAGTACAAGTAACTAGCCCCTCAATACATATAGCATAATATCAAAACTATCATATCTTTATATATTAAATAGCAATAGGTTGGAAAAAATAATGACACTAAACCATTCTTAGTTTCAGAGTCTTGGATGGTATGGCCATCTCCATGTTGGTAGATGCAAAGTGACATTCTTGCAAGGTTTAGAGCAATTTCAACAAAAGTCTTTGAGTAAATGGAATTATTGGCTTCTTTGTTCATCTTCTTCCAAGTTTCACATGTCAAGGAATTTATGTGCCTTCAAGTATTGGCTTCAGATGCTCCAGTTTCATTCATATAGCACTCAATGGATTTGGGCACATCACCAGTCTCCATTTCACGTTGCCAAAAGAACAATGATAAAAACTAATCAAATGTTGTGAAAAGATATCTAGATAATTAAATAATTGAAAGAACAAGCAATAATACTTTAGATGTTCCCAAGTCATCAGCTAGTCGTAAAATTGTTGCCGAAAAATGAACAATTTCATAATATTCTTCTAAGAAATATAAGTCCTCATCTTTTACTGAATTTTGAACTAGAAAATAAGAATGAAAAAGTAGAACTGGTCCACCAACTGAAACCCATGCATTTTCTAAGTACTCCTGCAAGCTTGGTTGATAATTGCTATAGTACCATTTTGCCTCAACCAGATATGATTTACAAAGATCAGCCCACTGAAGAAGATAGACATAATAACACATGAAATTAGAGAATCGCCATGATTAATTGAGTTTTATGATAAAATGCAAGACAAGAAAGTAATGTATTTTGTAAATGCATACCACTTTCTTAAGGTGTGGAATGATGTGGTGCCCATTGTCTTTTAAGAAGTCAAATCCCATTCCATTGACAAGGTTATAAAGTGCAAGGAAGCATATTTTCATGTAGTATGGAAGTCTATCCACGGCATTTATATCCCATCTATGTAATAATAAAATACAAAATGGTAATAATGGTTAGTACAAGTATTGGAGAAGAAATTGAAATATGAGATAAAAAAGTTTATACTGTACCAATTAATTAAGCACAATTTGCTAACCTGTCAATTACATCAGTGAATAGTTCTAGTTCTTCCAATGTGCCATACACATCATAAATATCATCAATTGTGGTTGCTATTGCATTGACCCTTGTCATTACTCTTCTAAAATATCTGAAGTGCGGTTCAGAAGCCAAACCCACTGTTCAAAAGAAGTTCCCCACCAACCTATCCCTTGCAAAACTCAGCTTTTCCCAAAGTCCAATTCTTTTCCACCATCTTTACATTGAAAAAACCAAACAAATGTAATTAGTATTAGTGCACTAATTTTTTTACTTATTTTCTATCAAGGGCTTGACCTATGTAAAATTTTGTATATATTTATCATCAATTTCTTTAATAAAAATTTGACATGAGAAAATAATTTATGTGTCAAATTTTTATTTAAAGAATTATATAAGATTAAAAAATGGATATAGTAGGAAAATGTAAAATTTTTTTACACCTTGATGTATGTTTAAAATCTTCTTGTTGGCTGACTTGCACCTTGTTGAAATCCAATTTAGCAAGCTTAAGCAAAGCAAGGCTCATATTCTGTCTTATTTCATAAACTTTCTTGAAGTATCGAGTTTCCAATCTCGATATCTTCCAATGTGGTGGAAGTTCTAGGGCATGATTAACTAAGAGTGATATCTCGTTGTCTTTATTATTTTTGTTCACAAATTCTCTGAGAGATGTGGAGCTAAAATCTCTTGCTTCATCCAATATATTTTCACCATCTATTGACTGAAATGAGGCTTCATACAACGATAGCAAACCCTTGATATCAACTGAAAGGCGGGAATTAAAATTACCATTGTAATCAAGAAATCCCTTAAATACATCTGGAAACAACCATGCAAATTCACATGTTAGTATCAATTAAGACAAGTCACAATCATAATACTTAAGTGAACTTAATTAATTTGAAGAATAAATTAATACCGGATGACACATCATAGCCATTTTGCCGTAGGAGTCTAAATTCAAGAGCCGAAGTATATAAATTGTCCTTCCTGATTAATGTATCCATATTATTGTAAACCTTTTCCAGTATGTTCCCTATTTCCTGACCAAAATGAGCAGCCACTCCTAGTCTTTGCAAGACATTAATGAGCTCAAGTTGATCCACAGGATTGCTAACTTCGAAAGCATCACTCTGACTTCTTCCTTTAGCCAGTCACTTTCTTCTACATATGATTCCACTTATAACAATTTTACATTTGCTCATTAATAATTTATGAGTAAAAAATTATAAAACCTATAATGCCCAGAAAAAGAAATAAAAGATTATCATGATTTCAAATGAGTGTGAAAATAACCATACCTCATAGTCGCTTCTTACTGACTGAATATAGTCATAATTCCAAATTGAAGGTTGGAAGTAATTTGTAGATCGATGAGAAGCATTGTTTTGATCAGAAACAATGACAGTTAAAGCATTGCATTGAATTGTGCATGGAACAGAAGAGGTCTTGACTGCTGAAAGTGAGGATTTTCGATTTGAAGGGAACATTTGGTTTTGAAGGAGAGGACGGTTTGAAAGCAAAGCAAATTGGAGAGCCATTGCCATGAGGGAGAAGGGAGAAGCTTCAGCTTAGTTCATATTAGTTTACAACGTTCTGTGGTTGCTGGAACCAAGCTCAAGCCTTTATGTAGCATTCCAAGGAGTCAAAGTTTATTAATAAATTACCAGTGCTGATATATTGATCCAACTATAGTCAAAGCTACATATGCATTTAATATCATTGTCAAACCCCAATTTTCAAAGTGTGACTGGCACAGATAACGAGACTAGCCTGTCTTTGTAAACCTAGTAAGTTGATTTCTTAACCGAATCGAAAATCATACATCATGAATATTCATATTCAAACATATTCACATTCATATATAATTTGTAGAAATTTCAGCAGAATCTCCTTTATAACTGAGACCTCTCGAAGTTTCTACAAATATCTACTAAAACAATACTAATTATAAAAGAGAACTCAGCTCTCAATTTAATCCAGAGACAACTACAACACAGGGGGAATGGAGAATTTACCTATGGTCATACATATCAATTTACAATTATTTACATCTTTAACCAATTACAAGATTAAAAAATACAAAAATCCCAACAAAATATGGAAATCAATCATCAGTAGTGCCAATAGGGCTCCTCTAACCCTCCTGGTCAGTAAACTACTCTGAATGTTTGCCTGAAATTTAGTAAAATGTAAACGGATAGCATTCTAGTAATAAATCAATATAATACCTTTTTAATCAGTCAAATTTTGATAAACCATGATTTAAACCTTTGTCAATTTAAGTCATAAACATGCGATAATTTAAGTCATAAACATGCAATAAAACAATAACAATCATGGAATCATTCCATGGAATTTAAATTGGTCATGGGTATATAGCCTTTGGAAATCATATTTTTAACAGTCGAGGATCCATAGCTCTTAGAGAATCTTTCTCATCGGCCAAGGGTTCTTAGCCCTTGTATACTTTCATCAAACGGTCAAGGGAACTTAGCCCTTGGATATCTTTTCTTATCAGTCAAGGGAATTTAGCTCTTGGGTTCTTTTTTTATTGGTGAAGTATGTTTAAGCCATCCATTCTCTCTTTTTACAGTTGTATAATTCTATGCACAATTTACAATTTTTTTTTAGATCTTTGTAAACCATGCAACTAAATCAAATAATTAAACATAGTCCTTTTCAAAACCATATGCATAAATATGTGTGGTTCTTGTTAAAAGACATGTAAAAACCTTCCTTTTTTATTCAAAATATGGTTGGCTCAGAACCAAGATTCAAAGGAGGACTATCAAAGACATCTAGCATCTGTCATAGACTTGTGGCCCATGTAATTTAATCATCTGTAACTCACTATCGGTCGAGGGTATGTATCCCTTGGGTTATTTATATCGGTCGAGAGCACACAACATCTTAGAGTAAATCACTATCGGTCGAGGGTATGTCTTCCTCAGGTTATTCATATTGGTCGAGAGCACATAGTATCTCACGAGCAAGAGCACACAACATCTCGAGGTAAATCACCCATACAGTCGAGGGTATGTCTTCCTTGGGTAATTCATATCGGTTGAGAGCACACAGCATCTCGGGCTAAATCACCCATACGATCATGAGTCGCAAGCTCACGCTAAAGCATCCGTCTTATAGTGTCCTCTTTAAATCTAAGGAACTGTCATACCTAAGTTTTTCTTTTCAATATCAATGTTGTCCAAATCTCTAGTAAAACATTACCATTTTCTATTAAATTCTCTCTTTTTACAGTTTTACATGGACATCATATACCAATTATAAATCATAAGTCATTTGAAAAACTAGCAACTTAGGCTACCATAATATAACACAATGGTAATCATTTAGTTGGAAGAGCTACCGTTTACCAGGTGGATGACGTATGCTACAATAACCTTATCTTCTTCTCTTGGTTAAAAATAGAATTCACCCCCAATCCCTATATTACAAAAATATACTTTCCTCAATTCCCATCACTAAAACATATCAATTTAGATTCATTATAATCCCTCTTAACAAAGTCATAAAGCAACCATAATATCTAATCTTTTCATACTATCTCATAACATTACTTCATCACATATTTCATCCTTCTCTTTAATTCTTCATATTTCCATTACTAATTCCATATTCAATTTCCTTATCATTACTAAGAACAAGCCTTAGCTCATATTCCCTGATTTCATCACATAACTTACCCAGACTTTTCATCAATTTACATTCACTGCCTTAAAAACTTTCTAAATTTTAACTTTAGTCCCAAATTCCATACTTTTTTACCTTCAACCTAAGTAAAACCATGAAGAACAATAGGATTTCATGTCATACACCTTAAAAGTTTTCTTATAAGACCAATTTAAACCCATTAAATTCCTGAATTCCACAATTTTCTGTAAACCCCAAAATGTCAAAAATTTTCAGTTTAGTCCCTATTAGAACAACTCTAAAAAACTTGCCTAAAATCATAATTCCAAAGCTGAAACTCAATGGAAAAGGGCTGAAAATGCTTCTCCTAACATCATTTTCATGAAATTTTGATTAAAAATCACCAAAATCTACTGCAAAACTCACTATTCCTTGGCTGTCATGGAACTCGCAGGAAAACACTACTGTCATTGACAACTGCAGACAGTGGTTGTCCAGAAGGCATCGCCGGTGAAGGAGGAAGCTAGTCAAATGGGAACAGTAGCTAGCTGTGGCAGAGGGATGCAATTACACAAAGAGGAAGAGATGATGTTTCTGCTATAGGGAGGAAAACACGATGGGAAGGAAGAAGAAAATAATTAGGGGCATTTTGGTCTTTTCACACCGGAGGAGGACACGTGTTGGCACAAAAAATTTTCTAAGGGAAGAGGAAGCTATATCTTGAACCCGTGTCCTCATGCTTCAGGTGTCATGCCTTACTACTAAGTCAAAGTTCATATCTAATTAATAATATGCATTACAAATATTTATACTTGTACTCTTGTTAAGAACAAAATTTTTGAATCATATTTTTGGCAAGTGTAATAATCATTTATTTAACCAAATTCGTGATGTGCGCACTTGTAAATTGTAATTATCCCATGTGATGTGTGCGCGTTAATTTATTAATCAACCTTATACATAAACTATTACTTGTTTCACTCGCCAATGAATTAATCATGGTGACTCTCTCTCTCTCTCTCTTCAAAATGGATCCCCACTCTACAACACAATGTGAATCTTGCTATGAATATTTCACCTCGTAACATGCAGCAACGCGAATATCCAAGTATGGACAAGTAAAGGGTGGTTGTCTGTAAATATATTAACTACGATATGTAACATGAAAAATGATTTTATGATGCATGAGTAATTTTGCTTTAGCTCATAATAAGTCAATCCAATACTACGAATAATAATTTAATATTCGTAGTATTGGATTAAATTATTTTGAAATAAAGCGTATGCTGTGTTCCCAAGTAATTCGCATGTTCCTTACAAATATCTAATCACTTTCTCATCTCATAGATCTATTTTGGGTTCATGGAATATAATTTAATCCTTTATTACATAATATCCATATACATAATTTTCATGTGCGAGAAATATAAAACGATGATTATTATTTTGGTTTACTCACTTAAGATTAGGTATTATTTTAGTCTATTTTTCAAATGGCATGCTATGTCTGTATATATTCTGGAATCATAACATGCATTAAACAAGCTATGATCCATAATTCTTTTATTGTCGTGTCTTTGTCAACTGATAGCTACACAAACCCTCCAAAAAATATTCTATATGCTTTTCGTTTGCATGTTCTTGCTCTTTTGGAAGTGCTCTAACTTAGAATAATTTAATCCAAATACCATAAAAAATGTTTAATTTCACGTACCAATTACTTTTCCTGACAATATATTAAAGAGTTTGGTTTTTTCTTACCTCTTGTAATGCTCCAATATTATTTTTAATCCCTCACTTATTATAAAATAATTATTTTAATCTGACTAATTTGTGAAGTGATGTGACTATATTAATTTTTTATATTAACCTCGATTTACCTGTCTAATCTATTTATATTAAATGGACAGATAATCAATGCTTTTAAATCTTGATTCCAAATTATAAATATTGAGGAACTACTTTTACTTTCATGTGACCTTGCTTTAATTTATAATAATTTAATTCACTATACTACGAAAACATAATTAATTTGATGAGTATTTTTCTTAACAATATATAAAGTAGTTTGGGAGTGTCATTTATGTTATAAAACTTATTATGATAAACCAAGTTACCAATAATTCCATGATTAGTATCAATGAAATTTTACAAAACTGCGTCTGACTTATTAGCAACATAATAAAAAGATATGATTTTAAATAATTTTAATTAATATATAAAAATTTCTGTTTTATTTGTTTGGATATTTTAACAGAATAATGTATTTTGTTATACATGTTAAATAAATACCAAAAATTTAATAATTAGACTATAGTGGTTGAATGAGTAAAAACTTGAGTGTGCGACCCTGACGATATTTGGGTTTTTCAAGAATAGAAAGCAAAAGTCAAGGATATTGATCCCAAGGTGTAAGGTTATTTTGTTATTTTAAAAATAAAACATAGAAATGTAATTTGTGGAGGTTAGCAATGACAAAGTGTCAAAGTCAAAGGTGGCTAAACCTCTAGAAAGAATTTTTTGATTATATTTGTAAATTTTCATTGATTATAAATTTTCATTGCTATCCGCTTAGGGAATGGATGTAGGATCTATATTGAACCCAAGCCACTATAAATCTCAAGTTTAATTGTTCCTTGACTTGATTTTTTATGTCTTTATTTTTAAATTCTTTGGCATGGTACTGGATTAGATTATTCTAAATTAAAGCATATGCTATGTTCCCTAGTAATCACACGTTTCTTACACATCACTTCGCATCTCATGGATCTATCATTGGGTTTATTGAATATAATCTATTTGTTACAACTCCCATATTGAGAAGCCTTGCCTGGGAAAAGGAGGGTTGAAAGGGGGCTAGTAAATTTAAGGGGTTCTCCCACTTGATAAATTAGTTTTCCATAATGAATTCTCCATTTGGGCTTATACTCGTAAATTGGTGTTTTCATTGAGAGAAGTCAAGATACGAAAAGGGTAATCTATAGGATGGAATAAGACTAAGGTGTGATGTGACTATACTAAGCACTAGAAGTTGAGTGAAATTGCTAAGAAGGAAATGTCTACTAATAAGCCAATGTCAATAGACTAGGCCGTTGAAAACGTACTCTTAAATGGGGTGTGTATTGTTACGAGTCCCTTATCGTAGAATGCTATCTTTCAGGATAGGATCTCTCTTAGATTTTATGCTCATTACATCATCCTCTATCATATAATATTCATATGCATAAGTTTCATGTGCAAGTAAGTTCACCTACCCTTTGGCCAAAAAAAAATGTTCGCCTACTCTTTCTTCTTAAAAGCAAATAATCAAAGGTGATTTAGATAATTAACATATTGATTTTAATTCATTTCGTTTATCTGATTCAAAAGATGATAATTTTGCTTTACTCACTTAATTTGGACTCTACTTTGTAACGTGATCATGTGAATCTCGTGCATGAGGAAGCATCGCAGCTGCAGAAACATAATTTAATGTGAAGTATAATTAGATGTCATATCATAGTACATATCGAAACTATTATTTTAGGCAAATTTTCGAATGGTTCGAGGGATAGTGGAATCTGAACATGCATTAAGCAACCCATGATCCAAAATTTTTTTGTTTGTCTTGTCTTGTTAACTGATAGCAACACACGCTCCAAAATATTATATATAAGCTATTCCATTTGCACGTTCTTCTTGTTCTTTTGAAATGCTTAACTTAGAATAATTTAATCCAAATACCATAAAAAAGAGTTTAATTTCACGTACCAATTACTTTTTTCTAGCAGTATATAAAAGAGCTTGGGTTTTATACGTTAATTTTAATTGATATATGATATTGTCAGTTAATACATAATAATTTAAAAAATAAAATGGTTGGGTTTTAAACTTTTGATATCTACATTTTAATTAAAGTATATTATTTACAAGAATACGTGCATACACATAATATAAATTATAGACAAAAATATAAAATTTGTCCTTTATTTTTATACTTTATGAAAATTTGATCCATCATAAATTAACACTAACAAATTATTTTCTTATAAATTTAAATCATACTGTGAATTTTTTAAGGAACTTCACTGTAGTAGTGTAGAAGCGTTGCCACAGTCCTTTTGCTATATAATCAACTATGTGTTTTTGTAAAATTATTATTTTAGTCTCTTATTTAATATAATTTTAAAAATAATTTATTACTTATAAAAAAATTTCATATTTAATTTCTCTATTTTTTTACTAGAAATACTATATTTAATTTTTGAGATTTAAATTTAGGGTTTGGATAGGAATACTGAATCTAATATTTTTCTAAGAAGTGAGGAATTAGGTGTAACAATTTTCTATAGTTGAAAAACTGAAAAAATTGAAAGACCAAAATAAGAATTTTGCAATAAATATGAAACCAAAAGTTTATTTTAATATCTTTCCAAATACTTATGACATCCAAATAATTTACGAAGTTCTAAGATGACTTGGACATGCAAATGTGAATATCACATTATTATTGGGATTAAGCTAACCAATTGAAATTGAAACTAAATACTTTTACTCTAAAATTATTCAAGATGTAAGTGAAATTTACATCTATTAATAAAATTATTTAATGCCTAAATATTCACCTCATTCTAAAAAAGTAAAATTGCTTTTGTTGGCATGGGATAAGAGGGAAAGCTCAACCCTTTATTTAGCATTCCAACTTATAAAATTTTATTAATAAATTAATGTAGACACACAAACATATTCAGTACGGTCCAATTATAGTCAAAGCTGTGCAAACGACACATGCCCTTAGCCTACTGGTTCATAGGTAATCCAAAGTTTAAACTGTCGAAAGTGGAAATAAATAAATGGTGTGATGTACCTGCATTAATTTATTAATCAACTTTAAACAAAAACTATTATTTGTATATAGAGCTTGTCACCAGGTTGAGCTTTTAAAAGTGGAATTTGAATTCGAGTTCAAAAAAATTTTAAGTTTATATTTTGATTAGATATTTTTATTTAGATTTTTATCTATATTTTTTTGGTTAGGTTAATTAAGCTTTTTAAAGAGTTTGTTGTTTAAAATTTGAGATAAATAATATAAATAATTATTATTATTACACATAAGATTATATATAAAAAAGTTGTAAATATAAATAAGTTATTATATTGATATAAATACTTTAAATAAGAGGTATTAGTTTTATTTATTTATCAAAAGTCACGTTATACATAATTTTTCTTTAAATAATAATTTTTATTTATTAAAAAAATATTCATTTGGCATTTCAGGCTCAGGCTGGTTTTAAAAGAAATTTGAGCCTGCCATTTTTACAAATCAAGTTTTTTCTGTTTAGAATTTATTTTTGTTAGGCCAAATTCATTGGACCGGACAAACTTTTTAAATTATGATCAGATCTCTCTGTATCTTGCCAATGAAAACTATGGTGATTCTCTTTCTCTCTTTTTTTTTTCTTTTTTAATTATCGTTCATTTATGATGCACGAATACTTTTGGTTTAATTTAGAATAATATAATCCTATACTATGAATAATATATGCTGTGTTCACAAGTAATCGCACCTTCCTTACACATATGTTTTTACTTTTTATCTCATAGATCTGTTATTAGGTTCAACGAATATAGTTAATCCTTTATTATCCATACACATAATTTTCATGTGCTAGTGAGTTCGCCCACCCTCTTTTATAAAAAGTAATAATCAAAGGCGATTTAGATGATTTACTACATATTGATTTTAATTCATTTGGCGCATGATATTATAATGTGAAGCATAATAAGGTTATTAATCCATGGTACATATCGAAAAATATAAACTATTGTCGTGTCTTTGTCAACTGATAGCAACACAAAAACCTCCAAAATACTATATAAACTATTCGATTTCACGTACTCTTGTTGTTTTAATCAAAAGCCCATGAAAATAGGTTTAATGCTCTAACAACATATAAATGAATTTGGGTTATGCTTAGCTTTTGTAATGTTCTAAAAATATGTTATTTTAATTACTACACTAATTTTAATAGGTATATAATATTTTAGTTATGATAATAATTTAAGAAAATAAATTGTTGGGTTAAAATTTTGAATATCAAAATTTTAATTAAAGTATACAATTGAAAAGAATACACACACATATGTACATATATATACATATATATATATATATATGTATATTTATATGTATATATATATGTGTGAGTGTGTATATATATATATTATACTTATGGAAAACGAACCTAGCTACACCATTTATTTTAAATGGAGAAGAAGATAGTATTTTTAATCAATTAAACTAGACAAATATGTTTTTAGCGAAACATTTAGAATGTCATATAGATCCAAATATACAAGAAGAATTAGATATATATGATTTAAATGGAACTATAGCAAGAACCCCTAAAGAAGTTAGAAAATCATTTGATAAAGAAAATTTAAATAATAGGATGAGAAGATTATATGAAATAGAAAAACCATTAGAACAAAAAATATATGAAATAAAACTAGAATTAGCATAGTAGAGATAGAATTGAGAACAATAAGAGAATATACTACACAAATAAGATAGGTTTTAGGAATTAAAAAACAAGACAATATAGTGGAAATAAAACAAGAAAATGAAATATATATGATGAGAGCTATAAGAGAAGTAATATTAGAAGAAAAAAAAAAGAAGAACAAATAAGAGTGCAACAAATTAATGATAATATACATAAAACAAGAATAATAGCAGAAAGATTACAAAGAGGACAAGAAATAATAAATAATAATTTATAGACAATATTTGATGAAATTATAAAATGAGAACCAAAAATAGAAAAAGAAAAAGAAAAAGAAAAAATAGATGAACCATTAGAAGAAATAACTTAAAAAAGATTATGAAATATGGAATTAGCATGCTAAATAAGATTAGATTTATGAAATTATTTAAGTTTAATAAAACCAGAAAGTAGAGAAGACCAAAGTATAGCAATAAGATAGATAAATATGATGAATGTACTAGAATAATTAGAACATAATGAAATAGAAAGAAGAATGGGTAAGGGAGTAGAAGTTTTAGAAGAAATTAGAAATCAATTAGGAAATATGACATTAGGATATGATAAATTAATACAAAATGAAATAAATATGCAAAGTGAATTAACTTCTAGAAATTCAAGAAACCAAGAACCTCCAAATCTCCAAAATTTACAAAACCCAGCATATAATATTAATAATACTGGAAGTAGTAGGATAACAAGAGAACAAGAAAAATTAAGACATAGAGAACCGTTAAGATCCTAAGATTTAACATATTTATATGAAACTACAAATACACCAACACGAAGTAATAAGTAATTTCACACCAACGCCATTAGAACAATTGAAACAAGACAAATATCAAATTCAGGAATATGATTAAATTTAGATTATAATCAAGATAATGAAAAAACAATAAAAGAATGGACTAAAGCCCAATAAATAGCCTTATTAACTTGAAATATAGAAACTAATGCAGCAGATCTACTAGTGGAAGCAAGTTTCATAGGAATAGTGCAAGACTGGTGGAAAAGTAAATCTGAAGAATTTTGGGCAAATGATAGGACAGTAACTGGACATTCAAATAGAAAGGGATTTTATGCTATATTATTGAGACAATAAGAACAATTGTTAAGAAACAAATTTGTAGAAAGAAGTGTAGGTGCTAATTAGACAACAAAAATAGATAGATCAATAACATGATTACGTCAAATAAAAATATGCACATTAGATTCAAATGATTTAAATCAATATATATATATATATATATGCAAATACAAAAAATATTATTATGAAGCAAGACCACAAAACTATGAACAACAAAAATTTTATATGGAATTATTTTATAGAATATTACCAAAATTAATATTAGAAACAATAATAGAAGATTATAAAATCTCATTTAATGACAGACAAGAATTAGTACCATTTATAGACACTATGAGAAGTAGAGAAGATTTTTTCAGAGAATATTTATCCAATAGATGTAAAGAAGCATGGAGAAACATTAAATATTATAAAACTAACAAATTAGTATTAAAATGTAGTGAACTAGAAACACCACATAGATAGGATTGTAAAGTAGAAAAAGAAAAAATATATATATAAAAAAGAAATATTCAAAACCATATAAAAAATATAAAATTAAAAGATATCCAAAATATAAATTTAAAAGTCATTATAACCTAGGAAATACTTTAAGAAAGGAAGTAAAAACTATAGAACAAAGATTATTAGAAAATTATGATGACAATTCATTAACACATTGGGAAAAATCGAAACCAATAGCTAAAATAAAATTGTTAGATTACAGTAAGGAAATAACTAGTAAACCTTACACTTGGACTAAAAAAGATAAAAAAGAATTCATAATGCATATCAATGAGATGAAAAAATATGACGTAATAAGGGAAAGTAGATCAAATTATTGCTCACCAACTATAATAGTAATGAAACAGAGTGAAGGAAAAAGATGAAAGTCTAGAATCGTTATCAATTATAAAAAAATTAAATGAAATAGCAATTAGAAATAGATATTCAATACCAAAAATAGAATTATTATTTAATCTAATAAAAGAAAAAATATTTAGCAAGTTTGATTGTAAATTAGGATTTTTTTCAAATAAAGTTAGAAGAAAATAGTAAAAAAAATATACAACATTTACTACTTCAAAAGACTATATGAATGGAATGTATTGCCAATGGGATTTCATAATAGTCATAGTATATTTCAAGAATATGTTATGAAATTAGTAATACCAATTAGAGATTTTGTAGTTATATATATTGATGACATATTAATATTTTTAAATAATGAGGAAGAACATGAGAATCATTTATGACAATTTATAGATTTAATAGAAACCAAAGGATTAAATATATCACCTAAGAAAACAAAATTACCAAAAACTAGAATAGGATTTTTAGGACATTATATTTCCAAAGACGGAATAGAATCATAAGAAAATATGAGTAAGAAAGCAAAAGAATTTCTTGAGATAACTACAAGGAAAGAACGCTAATCATTTATAGGAATAGTAAACCATGCTAAAAACTTTATTCCACATTTATCTAAATACATTGCAAAAAAATCAAAATTAACAAGAGAAAAAACTAAATGGAACTGGGATAAAAAAACAAGTAAGATAATAGAGAAAACTAAAAAACTATGCAAAAATTTACCAAAATTGACAATACCAACAAAAGAACCAATAAAATGGATAATTTATACAGATGCCTCAGAAAATTGTTGGGGAGTAGCATTATATCATGAAAATGAAGGATAACTAGAAATCATTACTAGATATGTAAGTGGAAAATTTAATGAAAGCCAAAGTAGATATCATTCTAATTGGAAAGAATTTTTACCAATAGTTAAATCAGTAGAAACATTTGAACTACTAATGATAAATTCTCATTTTATTATAAGAACAGATAATACTCAAGTGAAACACTAGTTAGAAAGAGGTATAAGTACTACAAAACTCATAAATAAAATGTTAATAAAATGACAATCAGATCTAGCTCATTATGATTATGAAGTTGAATATATTAAAGAAAAAAATAATTTAATTGCTAATTATTTAAGTAGGGATGGAGCCCAATAAGGGAGACCACTAGAACTGATATTAGTATGAAGCAAGTAATTATGAAGATAAATATTTTGGAAATAAATATGGGGCTATTACAGGCTTAGACGAATAGTCATATCAATAATCTCTTGAACTCCATAAGTAATCTAAGTTAATCTGTGGGTAGCATAATTACCCATGTAAATGACTTGGAGAAACGATTTGCCTAAATGGATAGACTAATAATTCCTGATAGCCCAACTCAAACCCAAACCAATCCACTACTAAAAAACCAAATAACCCATTTTTCCAAAATATTGAAAGCCCAAGAAAAAAATCCTTAAAAGGAACCAAGAGTCCAGCTTAACCCAAAATGACAAACAATTTATTACTCTTTCCACACCAAATAAAAATCAAGCCTCTACATTAACACCACATTCATCCATTAATCCTAAGATTCTAGAACAATTCCAATATTTCAAACTTCTTATCAGTATATTGAACCATATGAAAATCCTTATTGCTACCATCAAATATTTCTCCCACTTTGCTCTCAACAAAGTCATAATCTACCTAGGCACTAATCTAGAATTAGTAAAAACTTTGTATAGTTATGGATTATCCATTTATCCATCCACCAATATGAATAAAATTAGCCAATTGTCCAAAGTCATCCAAGAAACTGCCAAACATTATTTCGAAATAGTAACTCAATATAGAGTTTATATCTAATATTATTCAACAACAGCAGAGATAACCCCTGAAAAATTTTATTTGCCAATTAATTTGATCAAGTTTGAAACCACCAAGAAACCCTTTGAATTCAAAAAGGAGAAAAAAAAGATATTTTAAAAGATGACTTCCCACACACTATTTCAAGAATTAGAGCCCAAGAATTCAACACCATTTTCTTAGAGATGAATAGTATGATCACCAGTGACAAAGCCTAATGGACCTACTTTACAGGCCTAACAACATGTATATATTCGATTGGAAAAAATAGTTGGCAAAGAAAGCAATTTTCATTATAATTAATAATCAATTGATAAATTAATAATGAAAATTAGTGAAGAAAAAAATTGAAAATGATCACAATATTATTTTACTCAGCCTTTAATATCCCCAATATTAATTTCAATATGTACCGTGAATGATCACCTAATTATACTTCACATGTTAAATATCTTACACAACCTAAACTTAAATGAGTGAACCAAATAATCATCATTGCTTTGATTCATGTATACTAAATAAATTAAAATCAATATGTGAATTATCTAAATAACCTCTAATTATTGCATTTAAGAAAAAATGGTTGGCAAACTTTCTCGCACGAGACAATTATGTATATGGATAATATATAATAAAGGATTAATTATTTTCAATGAACCCAATAATAGATGTAAGAGATGAGAAGTGATTATGTGTAAGAAACATGTGATCCCTTGGGAACACAGCATATACTTTAACTTAGAATAAATAATCAGTGACACAAGAGTAGTTTTTCCTAACACAATATATGAAAGGGTTTGGGTTTTGAAATCACCATATGTTATCAACCAAGCTACCAAAAATTTCATGATTGTCAATCAAATTTTACAAACCAAGCTGGTCTTAGTCTTCTATAATTTTAAAAAATATGTATTGTTATATGCTAATATTAATTTATATATGAATGTTTCTATTATTTGAGAGAAATTAAGAAAATAAATAATGTATTTTAAAATATTGATATATATATTTTTTATTCACGTCTTAGAGCTTCCATTACATTGGAGGACCTCAAGACTAGAAGCTTAAAGGTTTATCAATGTCAGGGATCTGGTATCGTTACAGTAGCATTGATCTGACAGCTTAATATTAAATAATTGTATAAATTTAATAGTTCATAATTAAAAAAGAATTACTGATTTTGATAATTTTTTAAAATTTAATCTGACAATTACAGACATTTCAAAAACTTAATCCCATTGATAAAAATTATTTAACCATAGTTGCAGTTAGATCATCGAAAGAGTATCTGGATGGGGTGATGTTATGAAGGTGGGTGGGCCTAGTGATTAGAAGGAAAGAAGGGGGGTTAGTGGGGTCTTACATTTATATTGGGCTAGTGGAGATAGATACTCTGGATGGAAGATAAGAACAAATTCTGATGAGGCGAAAGGGCCCAGCTTTAGTGGTAACAAAGTGAAAGTTGAGGAAGAGAAATTTTTGAAACAGTGGGTTCATACTTGCAAGTTGCTAACTTCTTCAAAAAGTGAAACTAAGTTCCACATATATTGTTCCTAGTGGGTCATGGAAGGATGTTTGGTAGTTCAGGATTCCTCCTAAGCTTAAACATTTTGTTTGTAGAGCTTCATCCAGGGCAATGGCAACTAGAAAGGCTCTTTAAAAGGGAAAGTGTGATGAGGAGCCACTTTGTCTGACTTGTAGAAAGAAACCAGAAACTATGGAGCATTTGTTGTTGCTTTGTCCTTTTATTGAAAGGGTTTGATTTGGTTATCAATTATCTATTTTTATTGACATTGAAAAAGTGACAAGGTTGGATAGTTGGGGCCTAAATTATTTGAAATAGAGGCTGGCCCTCACGACTTTCACTGGATAATAGTAGCTTGTGTGTTATCGCTAGAGGCAACAAGGTTATCAAAGTTGTAAAAGTGAGGTAAACTTATAATATAACCATTGAGGTATATGATTGTACGATTAAAAACAATATTCAACAAAAAAGTTTATTTAAATTATGCTTGTTAATCAAGGACTAATAATTAGTTAAAATAATAATTAAACGTAAGTTTGTCTCTGAAGAAGAAAAAATTGTTGAAAGTGGTTTTATATGCATAACTTGAATACACAAGTGGTGTCATGATATTAAAAAACATATCTTAATATAATAACAAAATTTCTTCGACAAGGCGACAAAAAATAATTACAAGAAAGAAAAGGTGGGGTTATACATATTTAAAAGTGCAATTTCATATGATCTAATAGAGGAGAGGAGACAACAAATATCTTTACTAATGATAGCTATAGTGGGTAGTCCTCTAGATCAGATGGTGGAGCAGCTGAGTTTTCATGGAAAGGAATTGAAGATTGAAGGAGGTTGAGGATATCCAATCACGCTGAGTTATCCAAAGAATCACTCTTTGAATGGCAATGAGGGAAAGGGTAGTGGAATTATGTGTACATTGTCATGTCCAATTCCAATACCTAAAAGTGCTTCTTCCATTAAAGATGATCTTGAAAGCAAAACTTAATCTTCAGGGTCTAGGGATTTTCAGATGCTCTCTCTAAATAATACACAAGCCTTGAACATTAGGATATCTGGTAGGGATAGCAGGTGGAGTCCTACGATGAGCTTTTCTTTTAGAAACCTAAAGTTGAAGAGTACAGGCACTTTGAAAAAAGAACTGAATCCTTTTTAATTCCATAATAGTATCAACTGGAGCTCCTGAATGAGCTCCTGAATGAAGAATTATATTCTTAGTTCTCCAAATAATGTAAAGACTTACATGAATCCAATGGGTGTGAGATTCAAGTGTTTTCAAGTGATTTTTATAGTAATGGAACCAAGATTGATGCCAAAGGATGATATTAACATCACTGAAGTGATTAACCTGAATGCCTAAGGGGGAGGCAAACTAGATGGCTCTGGTAAAGGGGCAGGTGAGAAAGAGAAGATTAATTGATTCCCGTTCATTTAACAGGGTGGGAAGATGGAATCAACTGGCATATGATGACTCTTGAGGATATCTCCAAGGAGGGAAGATTCAGTTAAAAGTCTCCAAGCAAAGGTAATAATCCATAGTGGAAGTCACAAGGCCCAGAGCTCTTTCTAACATGAAGAATGATAATGGACATTGGTTTAGGAGTTCAAAAGCAGAAGATCAAACCATTTTTGACGTTATAAGAGCCTAAGGAACAGCCATTCCAAATTAAAGTATCATTCTTGCATTGTGCTTTTTCTGACAAAGATTATTCCAACCATGCATATGTATGTTAGGATGGTTCTTATTTTGACCCCAAAAGAACTTGGCCTCTACGGAATCAATTCGGGTACAATGCTGTTGATTCAGATTTATATAGGAGAGATGATAGACCAGAGAGGAATTGATAACCAATAAAATAAGTGTCATGTGGCCAACTAAGTCTGGATTTCCCAGATTGAACTTTAGAGTCAATTTTTTCTACAATATTATCCATGATGATCATCTTGTCATGACCAACATCAATCCAAGTTGCCAAACACCTGGCAAATCGTCCAAAAAACTTAACTTAAAATCCATTATACAGGAACTTCTTAAAAATATGTGGGGTGTTGGGACTAAAAGCAATAACGGATTTGGATTTATTAATCTCAAGATCAGATAACTTACAGTAATAGGCAAGGATCTCTTGAACAACGCAACAAGTGGAAGCATCACCTTTGAGGGAAAGAGTTGTATCATTGGCATACATTAAGTGCGAGATAGGACAAGAAAATTTGTTGATTTTGAAACCCTTCCAAAGATTCTTTTCTTCAGCCTCCATAATCATATTGCATAAACAAAGAATAAATATGTGGGGTGAAAGAGGATCTCCTTGTCAGATACCTCGAGAAAGTCAGAATGTTTATGAACGACTACCATTGAGGATTATTTGGTAGCTGATCGTAGAAATACATAGCATGATGATTTGAATCCAAATCCATTGGAACTCCATTTTAATCAAAACAACTTGAATAAACTCTTATGAAACTCGGTAAAAAGCCTTTGCAAGATCAAGTTTCAGTTCACACCATCTATCTTTTTTTTCCTTTTGTATTTTTAGTTTCATGAAAGATTTCAAAGGCCAAGATGGTGTTGTTGGTAATGAGCAAACCCTTGAGAAATGCACTCTGATAGGGTGCAATAAGGTCATTATTGATTAACTTAAGCTTATTGCAAAGAACTTTTGAGATAATCATATAGGCCACATTATATAGGCTATTAGGCTAGGTATCATGGAAAGTTTAAGGAAGTTCAATTTTTGGAATAAAATAAATGAAAGTGTGATTCATGCTCTTTTGAAAAATGCTACTAGAAAAAACATATTTAATTGTACACAAGACATCATGTTCTACAACGTCCCAAAATTGTTGAAAAAAGGCCCTTGAAAACCGTTAGGGCCAAGGGTACTATTAGCTTTGAGTTCAAAAGTAGTTGTTCTAATTTTTGCATAAAAAATATCAGCATTGAGAATGCGTAAATGTTTAGAGTTAAGGATAGCGAGGTTGAGGTTATCATGGGAGGAAGCTTGTAGGTGCTCATTAAGGTCCGAAGAATAGGAATATATACTTTGAGAGTAGCTAATAGCTTCCTTTCAATAAGACTATGTCTTCCAATCACTATTCTCATTTTTTATTTTGAGTAATCATGGAGCGAGCTTGACGCTTAGAGACCAAAGTATGGAAATACTTACTATTACAATCACCATTAAAGAGCCAAGTCTGTCTAGCCTTTTCAACCCAAAGTGATTCCTCAAAGTCATAAAAAAAACTCTAATTCCTCACAAAGGAATATCTCAGTTTTATCTTATCAGGGAGTAAGATGTTGTTTTAAACTTCTTGTAGCGCTTCCTCTATGAACTTGATTTTTGAAGGGATTTTGCCAATTTTAGATTTATTCCAGTAGTCCAGAGCAGTCAAGTCTTAAAGAGTTTTGACCAGAGTACAAAATTGGGAGAACCTATCACAGATTTCTTCCTAGTATCATTAACCAGGGATTTACATTCTTCAAAACGGAACCAAACAAAATCTTAACCATGCCTATTATTAGTCAAAGCAAACCATTGGCCCTTAGGGAATCAAAAGCTCCTAGCAATATAGAGTTATTATTGTGCTTATCTCTCATTCTGTAAATTTGATTAAGGTCCCCAATAAGTAGCCAAGGACCATTAATAAAATTAGAAGAGTTTCTAATCCAATCCTATGAATTGGTCTATGTATGAAATTTGGGAACCCATACTTAAAAGTGACAAAACATATTGAATTCTGGTTTTTGGATGGAAAGGAGATATGAAGCCAATTCTCAGCGAGATCTAAGCCAGTGTAATGAGTGTCCATTTTCTAAGCCAAAATTGTACCTTCTTTTTTTCCATATGGATACCATTAGAACAAAGATAACCAAAAGACTTTATTTTATTAGCAACTATTTATATAGTGAGTTTGGTCTCTATTAAAAGCGAGAACCTAGGGCAGTATTTACCTAGTAGGATCCTAAAGCACTGAACTGCCATGGTTTTTCATAAACCATGACTATTCCAACATACGAATGTCATGGAGGTCAGGGAAGCTTTAAGTGGGTTACCTTTTGGACCTTTTCATGACTAGTAACATCATCATATAATTCTTTATTAACTTCAAGCATCACATGTAGGCTAATTGCAGTTGAAATTTTTATTTTTATTTTCTATATATTAGGGTGCAAAAGTACATCAGATTTACCCTTTCTAGCATGAGAGTTGGATTCAACAAATGATGGATAATTATGTTACAGGAACATGCCATTATGACAACGATACATTAGAAGTAGCAGTAAAATATCATTAAAAAGGGTGTTATTGTCCTAAAGCCAATGATATGCCCAAGTTGTTTCGTTGTATTTGTAAACATAGAGAGAAAGCTAGAAATTGATTCCTGAGTGCATGAGTGCAGTATTACTAAGGTTGCATAGAAACAATTTAGAGCAGAAGAAGTTAATAAAAAAGGACTAAATAGTTTGCTCAAGATTTGGGATGAAGTTGAGAAATAGATTTAACCATGAAATAATATTAGTTGAAGCATAAATACATGGCCAAGCCTACCAAGAGAAGGACATATTATCATTAATCCTAGTTATGAGCCTAATGCTATCCCAATAATCATCCTTCAGCTTAAATAACATTTCCTACCAACTAAGAACAGATTTTGTAGAAGATGTTTTAAAAGAGAGAGCTGCCATGTCATCGTATTGACTACAAGAGGACAATTGAAAAATAATGTTAGGAGGAAGAGATTTTGCTTGATGTATTTGGGATAGGATCACCTAGAGGTTATTGGTCAAAGATTCTAGAATCGAAATGAGAGTGATGTGGCATGTGTTGAGTGGCTTGGCTATCCTGATGATCCTTACAAGTAAAATTCTATCGTAAAAGACTTGCGTCTTCCATGAACAACCCAGCTTTGTCAATTGGAACATGGGAGTCATGGGAAGGTGATTGGTCCATCATGATAAAATAATTCTTAAGTGCCAAAGGATCTTCCTCTAAGATAAGATTAAAATTAGATAGGTTACTTGAAGATCTTGTTGAGAGTGATTCAATTTCTATATTAATGAAATTAAAGGGCTGAGGCAAGTTGGCATTAGAGGAGTGTAAAGATTCTAAATCTCTGCCATGAAAAAAATATATACCACCATCATGGGAAATATTCAAACTCTCTATGGTTGTTTGTCTGAAGTTGCATTTTTTGTGGAATGCCATAGCGTGATTAGGAACCATACGATATCTCAAGTCTATAACAAAGTGAAAATCATATTTAGATGAGATACGTTGCCTGAGAGTGTTTTAAGCCTCCAAAGTTTGTTCAATCACCCATGTACAATTTTTGATCATATGGCCAATGTGTCCACATTGTTAACAAATTTAGAAAACTTGTTCATACAAAATATTCAACCCAAATCCTTCGACTATTGTTGATTTTAATTTGCATGGCTGTAAGAAGGGGGAAGTTGTGATCAATTGCAAACTTGACATGTAAAAAATGAACTTTTTTGGTGACTTGAAAGGCACTATCTAAAGCTTTGGGCTCATTGAAAAGATTCCCAAACTTTTTTGTTATGTCTTCATTCATCTATTCTAGAGGTAAGCTCCATATTTGAACCCATAAAGATACTTGCTTAAGAGACACTTCAGATATGATAAGGTTTGGACACTAATGATGTAAAGCCAGTGAAGAACTATGTGTTAGAGAA
Source organism: Delonix regia (assembly GCA_037074485.1). Lineage (NCBI taxonomy): Eukaryota > Viridiplantae > Streptophyta > Magnoliopsida > Fabales > Fabaceae > Delonix > Delonix regia. The sequence goes on along the minus strand of CM073452.1, from coordinate 33,004,156 downwards.
AAGGTAAGGCAATTTGGATTTAGAATATTCGAAGAGGAAATTCTAAAAGTGGAGAGGAGAAATACTAGTGGAAAGAAAGAAAGACTTCTATTGGATTTTCCTTTAGGCTTGATCCAACAATAGGAGGATCATCCCCTATATATAGTACTCAAAAGAATGTTACAACCAACATTCATTTAATGTAACTCCCAACTACCACTAACTTCTATATTTATTTATTACATCTTTCAACCAACACCTACTTCATTAAATAAGATCATTCTAGATAATAGGCTTAAACTAATGGGCCTAACATAGATTGGATTGAAAGGTACAAATTATGACATACAATATGTTTGGGCTAAAAGCAAGTTTATTTCTAATATCCCACCTTAAACTTTTTTTGTGTGACTCCAAGCATGTTCCTTAATCTTCTAAAATCTCTTTGCTTGAGTGGTTAAGTGAGAATGTTAGCAACTTGCTCTTGTGACTTTATATACTTTACTTGAATCTCCTTCTATGTAATGTATTCTCTAATATAGTGGTTCTGTGTGTCAATGTGCTTACTTCGATAATGAAATACCAGATTATTTGTAAGTGCAAGAGTTGACTTGTTATCAACATAGATTTATGTTGCTTCTTCTTGAGGCATATGTAACTTCTTTAATAAATTTCAAAGCCAAATGGCATGACAAACACATGAATTTGTAGCAATATATTCAACTTGACATGTAGAAAGAGTGACAATAGATTGCTTCTTAGAACTCCAAGTGAATGTTGTTGCTATTTAGGGTAATCAAACCCTAAAAACTTGCCATTTTCATTATTCTCACTAGCCAACTGCTCATCCCCTTTCTTGTTCTCTAATTTTCCAACCAAATCTTCACTAAATTTTGGTGATTTTGTTTTCGAAACCACCAAAATCACCATTTAAACTCAAAAATCTAGGGTTTCACCAATTTAAAAGGGGGTTTTCTGCTCTTCCTTTTCTCAATCCAAAATCTTGCCCCCCATTCTTGATTTCTTGCCACCAAACCTTCTTTCTTGCCTCTCCAACCTCAACCATGGCCCAAAGACTAACTCCTAAGTGTGCAAGGACAAAAAATGTTGCTACATGGTCTTCTAGAGCTTAAGAAATTACTTTTGTTGAGAACTTCCAACAAAAGGTGGTACTTCTTAGTAGATATGTCCATCTACCTTTCCTACAAGAAGAAGGATTTAGACTCTTTGATTTATTGGCACATACTGGTTGAATTTTCTGTTGACTCTGAAGTTGGACTATAGCCCTAAGATTATTAGGGTATTTTAATCTAACCTTACATATAACCCAACTACCTATCTCATCACTATTGAGGTCAGAGTTCTAGGATTGTGTCTGGTGATGTGACCTTAGCAAATATTATAAACCTTCCCATACTGATCAGGCACTATTTCACTGATCGCCCTAACTCCCAAAAGATTATGGCTGGTTATAATAAGTTGGAGATTATGAATAAGATCATTGAGGTTGTCATTGACAATCCCAACACTCCCATCAATGTCAATACCTTTCATTTGAAAATCAGCTACTACATTACATCATTGCTCACTACTTGATCAATAAATCTAGTAACTTTGCATATCACAGTGAGCCAAAGATTTTTATAATGAAGTGCATTCTGGATGGTGAAAAGCTTTAAGCTTTCTTGGTTGATCACATAGTGGATAGCCCCTTGTAAGAAGAAAAAGTCATCCCTACTACCCTATGTTGCCATCATAGCAACCATTCTTCACCACTATGACATTTAACCCTTAGAGGATGATGTGGAATCCCTTCTAAAAATTGGATGGAATAACCTACAAAGAATGGGATTCATCAAGACTCTTCAAGGGAAATGGGTTAGGAAAGCCTAAAGAGTGCCTAGACAACCTTCTTCCCCAACTATTGATGTGCCTCCTCCTGCTTCTTCACCTCTTTACACAGTATCCACTAAGAAGGGACCATCTTTTCATATGCCTTCACCTACTATTCCTATGCCTCCATTGCCACATGCTCATACATCTATAGGATACATGCCTGTTTAGCCTGAGTCCATAGTGATTTTAGAGCCCTTTCTTCTGGCTGAGATTCGTGCCCTACATCAAAAGATGGACACATTCAGTCTTTAGCTCCAAACTCTCCAAAAGACAATGGAAGATGTCAATGCTCACCTGGAATGTATTAAGTCTTATCACGAGTAGGGTCTTGTCTTATAGGGAACTTCAGATTTAGATTATAGTTCCTCCCCTTTTGATGTGACAAAGGGGGAGGAATGTAGGCATTATGATGGTTTGCTTGTTTTAGTTTTAGGAAGTGTATCCTTTATGGTTTAAGTTTGAATTCTGTTATGTTCAACTTTATAGATATTTGCAATGATTTTGAATTCAATAAAAGTAGCTATGATTGATGTTATTTACTGTCATTATCTAGCACTAACTACATTTAAAAGTTGTGAAAGTTAAACAAAGTGAACTTTCACAAAAGGATTTCATCTTGAAAACTTTTCTTTATGAAGAACAAACATTTTCAGGGTTATCATCATAAAAAATGGGGAGATTGTTGAGCCTATTTGCTGAGGGGTCGATGTTTTGATGATAACAACACAAGAAGAAAAGTTTTCTTATGTAATTGTCACACCAGAAATGTGACTACCTAGTGCGAAAAAAGAGAATTATCTTAATTTTTGCCTAAACAACGAAAACCAAAAGTTAGGAGTCGCCACCAAAATTTTAAACGAAAAACCTTGGAAAACTAATTAAATTGATAAGGTGGTATGCGAACCAAAGATCAAGTTTGGGAATCGATTGTGCATAGGGAAGGTGTTAGGCATCTCACAGTACTCGTTCTTAAGAATGATTACCCAAAGTTGATTATGTAAAAAGTATATGGCCTTAATTCAAATTTCGATTACTCTCATCAATCACAAGCAAAAAAAGAAAAGAAAAGGAAAATAATGAAGTAATTCAAAAAACAAAATAAAAGAAGAAAAATAAAATATTTACGAAGGCGGAGTTGACCTAGGATCAGAGCTTAGGGCCTACGTACCCTATGATAGGGATAAAAGTTCATGTAGTTTGGCTTATAATTGTGTGGCAATTGGTTGGTGTCTCTTAATATTTGTGAAAAGAACATGAGAGTTCAAATTAAACAAATTTTTATAAACAAAATGGGATTGAAATTTATTTTATATATTTTAGTCTACAAAAGTTGAATGATCTCACACTCCTGCTTTCTTCATTTTTTTCTCTTTTTAAATTTTTTGTTTATTTTTGAAATTTTAACTTTTATTTTGAAATTTGAATGAAATGGTAATGGGAAAAGATTTTTTAGGACTTTTGAAGTTAAAAGATTATTTGGAAATTGAAGTGAAATTATTATGGAAAATATTTTTAGGATTTTTGAATTTATGAATTTTTCAATTTTTTTGAAGTTAGAATTTATTTTGAAACTGAAGTGACAATATAAGGGAAAAATATTTTCAAATATTTGTTTTTTTTTTTTAATTTTTAAAATGACAGTTTAAAAGAAACAAGATTATCTAAGGGGAGTACTCCTAAATTTTTAGTTACAACTAATGAACAAAATAAACCACCATTTTATTTTTGGAATTGTTTCACTTTTTTGTTTTTTTTTTTTTTTGAAAATGGATGTTAACTTTCAAGACCTGAGGAGACTAAAGATCTCACGCAACGTCTACTAGTTAATTTTCAAGTGCCTAGAAAATTAATGGTCTCACACGGCAACATCTAAAAAAATTAAAAATAAAATGAAATAACATAGAATGCGATAAAATAAATATACAAATGTGCCATATTTCTAATACTTTTATTCAATTTAATATTACATCACACTAAAAGAAAGCTATGCATATATATTTTTTTATGTCTCCTTTATTATGAAATTTTAGTTAGAAGGAAAAATTTTTATATAATTCCCAGTACACGTGTGTCCCATTATTGGTCAAGTAAATTCTTCTTCTATGTTTGCAATCACTTTATAAAGAGACCAAATTAAACTTAAATTTGACACACCATTTGCTTATTATTTGTTTACACCAAATATAATGTGAGTTTCAAGAAAACCAATTTAAATAAAAATGGAAAGTAACCTCCATTAGATCAGGTGTGTAATTTCATGGAGAAACCCATACATGCTCGTATCCCATCTTGGATCCTCATGCAATCAATCTTTGTATGCTTTTTTTTTTCCATCCTCAATCCAAGTGACCTATGATTTTAACAAATGAATGAGACAACATATTAGGGTTTGTTTAGAAGTAGGAATTAAACAAAAATTCTATTTGAAAATCAACATCATATGAAACCCTGTACAAAATCACAGTCGTCATCATAATTCTAGTCAAACCCACGATAAGATATTATGGATATAAGTGTAAATTAATGTATCAAACTGAGAAATATCAAAACCATACAACATTTGAGGTAATCTCTATTAACACGGACATTCACCAAAAGAAACTATAAAATTTATCTAAATTAAAATAAAATTTGGAAATTGACTAGTGGATCAATCAAAGTAAAGGAATAACCACATGCCACTAAAATACCCTAAGCTATATATTTTGGTTCTAGCGATAGTCCCCAAGAAAACAAGGAGATAGATATATATTAAAAGGAAACTCTAGTATCTTACGTTGTGCAACAATTAGTGGGGCTACCATAGCATGACTTGGTTCATCATTCACTGCATGCTCGTGCTTTCTTATTTAGGTGCTTCCACTCACTAGTTCTTCCTTATTGTCTCGGTTCTCTATTTTTGCAGCTTTAAGAACAAGGAAGTTTAAAGATAAGCTCATTCTTATTGTTCTTCCATTTTGTAGCTTTCTTTTACCTGAGCTCTTTATCTACCTCTATGTATCTTTTCTTTCCTCCCTTCTCACTCAAACCACCCAAACTCCTCAACCTTTTCTATTCTCTGTCCATTCTATCTTTTTCAAGTCCCTCTGTTCCTTTATGCATGAAATAGGGATGTTTAAAGATCTTTTCTCATCTTTATCCCTCTGGTTTTTCTGTCTAATTAACTCCTGCTCTTCCTCTTCGATGTCACCTCTTCTAACCTCTTTCTCTTTCTAGTTTTTAGTCTTTCTCCCTCATCCTTTTTTGTTATACATTTTTCTCTCTTATCTCCTAACTCTCTTAGTCTCTCGAAACTCTTTCTCTCTTCTCTCTTTTGTTTTTATTTCTTAAAGCTTCCTTTTGTTCTTCACTCATCTCCTCACCGACACCCTTCATTCTTCTCTTTCTATCTCGTTCTCTTCCACTCTCCCTTGGGCTCTCTCCCTTTTTCACTTCTATCTTTCCATCTTTTCTCTATACAAGAGTCACAAAATAGGGGCTTGGCTACACCCTTCTTTCTCTCTTGGTGTCTCTCCTCTCACTACTCTTTCATGCAGGATGTTTACGTTGAAACGCCCCTTGTCTTACCCTTCTCTTTTCTCTTGGTGTTCGAGGGTTTGATTGGTTTGAGAGTTAGTGGATGAAAGACACAAAGGTATCAAGAAAATGAGTGAAACTGATCTCCACCTCTTGTCCTCGCAACTCATCTCTTTCTTTCTGACAACACTCTCTTCCTTGTGGGGAAGCCAAAGATGCTTAAACCTCCCTCATAACTTGTGTACCCCTTGGTTCCTTAAGCATTTCCTTTTTTATGGTCTGCTCCCTCTTTGGTTCCCTTATTTTATATTATAGACCATAACTCCCTTCATGATGCTGTTAGGAATACAAGGCAATGAGGTTGCAGGGCATGGGTGTTTGGCATGTATGCGATATGGGGTTCTACAAGGGCAAGTATGGGATTTTCCATAGGTGTGGATGTTTGGCATGCATATAGTATGGGGTTCTGCATAGGTAAGTATAGGTCTTCTACCCTTGTTACCATTTTTGACATTTTGCAATTTTCCTTTTTTGATTCTAATTTTTTTTTTTTTGAATTTCTGTTTTTTATTTTATTTTTCATATTTTTTATTTTTATTTATTTATTTTCCTTATTTTTATATATATATTTTTATATTTTTTATTATTTATTTTTATTTATATATTTTATTAATTAATGAGTTAATGAATTAATTAATTTTTATTCTTGATTTATTTTGGGATGGGGTGTTCACAGTAATACTTAGGTTCTAGATGTTTTCAATGTTTAATCATGTTTTATAAACCTTTACAAATGGTATGGAGGCAATAGGAATAAATTAAAATGAATGTATAATTAATCCCATGTCTTAAAAGTTAAGAAAAGCTTATTTGGGAGCTTTCTGTCAGTGAACAATCGACTGGCCATAAGCCAGTAGTTGATTAGTCACCTTCTTGGAAGAGACCAATCAGCTGCTAGCTCAAGCCTAATCAACTAGGAGCTTTTCTAGATAAAGAATTAGTCAACTGCCAGCCTTAAGACCATTGGTTAGGAGCTCTCTGTGAGTGACTAGTCGACTGGTCTAAAGTGAGCAGTCAACTGTCGGGGTCCAGAATTTGAAAATTATGAGAAAGAATGAAGGAACAGTCAACTGGTCAATAGTGAATAGTTGACTGGTCAGTGACAGAGAAGCTATAATGGATCTATAACGGCTATATTTTGAATTTTTTGATTTCCCACTCACTCCCAACGGATCTATTGGACCTCAATCTATATAAACTCAACCTGAGATCTCTAAAACATCAAGAAAAACATTCAAGAGAGTTTATATCATTTGTTTTCATTTACTTATCAACTCTATATCATATTAGTGCTTCATTGTATTATCTACTCTGTTTAGAGAGTTCTTTCATCTGTGATTCTTTCTTTCATCTATGAGAAAAGCTTAAGGAAGTTCCTTGAGAGAGTCAAGCTAAGAGAGAGCTTGGGTTCAGGGGGAGTATATTCCTGAGAGAGAAGTTCAAGGAGGTTCCTTGAAGGTGTCAAGTTGTGAGAGCTTCGGAATTTTGGGAGAGGTTTTCTTGGGAATTGTATTGATTTTCATAGATAGTTAAAACTCCCAAGAGGTTGCTTGGGGACTAGACATAGGCTTGGGTAGAAGCCAAACTAGGATAAATCTCTATGTCCACACTTCTCTCTTACTCCTTTTATATTCTACATTTATTATTTGCTTTTATCATCTCTGTTTCTAAAAGAATTTTTCAGCAAAAATTTTATAAAACACAATTCACCCTCTTTTGGCTTCCAGCCTTGCTCAACAATCCTTTGACCATGCTCTTAGTTGACATTAATTTCAGACTGTCAAAATTTGGATGACCAAGCCTTAAGTGCCAAAGCCAAGAGTTATCTTTCAAACACACCTTCAAGCATTTAACATCATCATTTTGAATTTCAATTAGGAACAACCTATTTCCTACCATTGGCACTTTAGCTATTAGAGTTCCTTCTTAATCTCTTAAATAAAGCTGATGATTTTTCATGTGTATATCAAAGTCTTTTTCAAGTAATTACCTCAAGCATAAGATATTGTTCTTCAAACATGGTATATAATAAACATAAAAAATGAATTCGTGGCTTCTATCTTTGAGAATAACTATGATTTTACCTTTTCCTTGAACATCAGAAAGCTTAAGATATCTTAGACTCATCACCAAAGTTGACATGTCCATTAATTTGCTCTAAGTTCACAAATAGACTTTTCTCACCAGTCAAATGGTTACTTGCCCCAGTGTTAAGATACCATATGCTCTTCTTTGATTCACTATTCTCATTAGTCATCAACAAAGTGAGTTCAACATCTTCCTTCACTTTTACAAGATTAACTTTCTCTTCCAGACGAGTAGCATTTCAGCACTTGGAAGAATAATGGCCAAATTTATGACAAATAAAGCATTTGATTTGAGATTTTTCATACCTATGACTTTTGCCTCCTCTCCCACATTCCTTTTGAGAACCATGACTACTTTCTTCATAATTATTATAATTTCTTTTGTCTTTTTTCCCTGACCTCATCCATATGCATGACCACCACCATGTCCTTGCCATTTGCATTCTTGATCACAATATTCCCTCTATTTGAAAGTGACCCTTGGGAAAAAAGCTTGTTCTAATGGCTCAATCATCTTCTTCTTCCTTATCCTTCCTTAAAGAAAAGGTGGGGCTATTTGGGTTTAGAATATTGGAAATGGAAATTCTAAAAGTGGAGAGGAGAAATACTAGTAAAGAGAAGGAAAGACTTCTATTAGATTTGTCTTTTAGGCTTGATCCAACAATAGGAGGATCATCTCCTATTTATAGGACTTAAGGGAAAGTTACAGCCAACATTCATTTAATGTATCTCCCAAGTACCACCTACTTCTACATTTATTTATTACATCTTCCAACTAACACATACTTCATTACATAAGATAATCCTAGATAATAGGCTTAAACTAATGGGCTTAACATGGATTGGATTGCAAGGTGTGGATTATGACATATAATACATTTGGGCCAAAATAAAGTTTATTTCTAACACTATGCACAGACTAGGGAACAAGTTCAAGTAAAACAGATTGATCTTTATGATTCTCGAACTATATAACAAATTTATTTTAATCTTAGCCAACAACCTAGAAATTTGCTTAAAGGAAAATTCAATCTAAGGTGTGAAAACTACTTTTCATCTGCAATAACTCAAATTTGACAAGTGCTCCAATAATGATGAGTAGGTTCGAGAAAGTCTCTATTAACTCTGAAAGTGGGGCCATTGTGAGATGACATAAAGTAAAATGAAAGGGAGTATAATTTTGAAGTAGAGTTAGAGGAGTTTGAACCCAATAAGCTGTTATTAATCCAATGCTAAGGAGCTCTGTAGATCCATGTTAGTCTGAATAAAGTAGTACAACAAGTTCCAGAGATAGATACTCCAATGGGATAAAAGAAGGCAATAGTAACCAAAGATAATGATGCTCAAGAACATGAAGCAGAGGGCAAAGTACATTAGGAACTTAAGTACCCACTAAGAAAGAGGTCGTGTTTAACTTGAGAACCTGTAAAATAGAGAAATAAAGAAAGCAACATGCAAAGGTACAAGGTTAAAGAAAAAGGAGGAAATGGAGGAAAGGTGAAAGCTTTAAGCACATGTAACAAGACGAAAAGGAGTAGGGATGGCGAGAAATTGCAAGGATGCCATTGTTAACAGAACCAAATAACTCAAAGATTTCATTTAGCAGAGGCTTTTTCTTTTCATATTCTTAACAAATTTTTTAAATAAATTTTATCATTTTATAATCATATATTAAATATTGTACATATGAATTAAATAGTATAAGATGACTCATAAAATAAAGATTTAACAAATTCTTCTTGCAATTCCTTTTACTGAATGTTAGCAGTTAGTATAGCCACAGTTCTCCCTTAATAGAAAATGTAATTGCTTAAATTCATACATATATATATATATATATATATGTATATATATGTGTGTGCTTTGATCTCTCTCTCGTTCATATATTTTTTGGTTATTTTGTTTTCTATATGATTGAATCCGTACAAATGCTTTCTCATAGATATATTGAACTATTAATTGATATATATTATTGAATATGTATGATTGAAACTATAGATAGAAATGAAGATTGAATTTACAATGATTAAATTCTATATAATTTTAGAAATGTATTTATAAAAAAAGTTCCCAGAACTAGTTTGAATAGAATTGATGGTGTGGCCTAACCTTACCTAGTATGTCCTGAGTTTGATTGGGCAAACCCTTTGGCACACAGGCATAATTTCTGACCATTTTAAAAACTGGCCAAGCCATTCTATGTACAGCCCTAGCATTTGGTAACGTGCTATTTCTTTTCTTTTCTTCATAATTTTTATTTAATTATATATGATTTTCGCTCATGTAACTTTTATGTAACTCAAATACTTCTTGGTTATTTTCATCCCTTGAACTTTTATGGCAAGAAAAATTATGTTATATTTGTGGGAAAACTACATATAATCCAATTGAAACTATGTTGTAATTAAAATTTTGATGTTTATTAAAATGTAAAACACAATACTTTATTCTCTCAAAATATAAAAAAAACTATTATATAATAATTAAATTAATTTTTAATATCATATATATATATATATATATATATTCTATTATGTTACATATAAGTCAAACTATGTTTGTAAGCATTGATTGATATTAATCATGGTTGCCAATAAGTAACATATCAGATACCTAAAACCTAGACTCTTCTATATACACATAAAAAGTAAAAGTAACCCCCTCAATATTTTTAATTTGATGTTAAGATTAAAAAGTATCAATTAACTAAATATTGAATGTAAATACATTGGAAAGGTAATGTCATTATACATGTGCATCTCCCACAACATGGAGAGTGACATGCGTGCAATTAGGGACATTCAAGAACAAATCATAGCTTATAAGAATAGTTAATTATTAAATTATTGTTGTCACATCACATTTTAAATCATGGTTAATATACAGGAAAATTTTTCTTTCAGTCCATATAGTTTTAATTAAGTTTTAGTTTAGTGCTTATAGTTTAAACACAACAAGAAAATACAACATTAAGAAATACATTATCTTAAGTTCATTTAAACGCAGGTAAATTTAACTTACTGCCATGGTTTTCAATCGCAGCTGCAAGTGTGGGAAAATTAGATGCAGTTGTAGTCAAACTGCAGTTACTGTTATTCAAAATTTATATTTAAATTAAATTTGCAAGGCTTATGGCGACGGTTGCAATCGCTGCTAATGATAATTTATAGAAAAATAGAATTAAATATGGAATTTATTTTTTTAAAAACCAACTTATAACACTTTCAACTAAGGATCTCATATTCAAACACGACAACATTAATACCAACAATTAACATTGTCATTAAACAAGAAGACATCACATCCAAAGTGCAACATATAAAAAAAAAAATCACATCCAAACATGTTTGTTCTATAGTATAATATAAAGAAAACATCATAAAGTGTAACACCAATACAACGTATTCCTTATAACATTCCAACATAACTAAATCTACGAATTTTCTTCATCAGAAACATATGGGCAGTGATCTACTACACTCAACCAATGTCCACTTGCTCAATCAGGTACCTATTTTGGAGGATAAGAAATAAACACTAAGAGAATGTAATCCAACTTGTAACTAGTTATCTAACATATAAAATAAACTACAATGTATGTATTAAAAACATTATCGGTGATGTTTGGAATGCCCCAAGCTCAAAAGGCAATTAACCCAAAAACTTTTGCACGATAAAGCTCACCAAGGCATTAACTTTTTTGTTTAGATCATGTAGTAGTTAATGTTAATCTTATATTTATCGACTTCAAGTTTACTTCATTGATTGTATTTGAATGAACGGACTTTACAACTCCGTATTGGAAGGACAAGATAAGCTTCATCCACTGTTTGAATTACCAGCACGTGCCAACACTTGGGATGGATATGGACCCATCCTAATCCTCGTACATGACCTACATGCTTTTGCCTTTCTAAAGCATAGGCTAAAGAATCCTCATTGGAAATTTCTTGAGACATGAATGTAGAGTTAGATTCATGGGTAGCAATCTTTTCTTATATAAAAAAAATCATGTATTTACAATTAACTTAAATATGTCAACCTAAACATTATTGCAACAACAATACTTTGACATAAATGAAATAAAGTGCACTGACACAGTCTTTTCAAAGCCTGACCCACTTCATTTTCAAAACAAAGTATAGGAACACTTACACCTATTATTCTAGCATTGTCATTCATGTAAGATACATCAACATGTTTATGTGTTACTATCTACACTTCTCCTTTGCTTACTAGATGACCTAACTCTAACTCCTACGATTGAGAAGTACAAATAACACATATGTATTTAGATGCATGAAAATTAAATAGAACTAGAGAAAATAGTGAGAATTACTCTTGTGTTTTGCAAGGTAGCAAGCTCAGGTGGCACTTGGCCATGGAAATTTCAAAGGAGGAAAGCCATCCCTGCTTCTAATTGCTGTGACCAAGCATTTCTTTTTGCATCCTTGGCATCCCTTTCCACTATCCTGGCCTCTTTTTCGGCCATTTTCTGCTTAAGTAGTGTCAACTTACTTTGTAGCTCATTGTAAGAAGGATTAAAAGATGAGCTTCCATGGCGTCCAAATACTAGAGTTGGGCAAACTCCTAAGCAAAATCTAAGAACTCGTCCATAGTGCTCTTGTGTTCCCAAGGCCTTGGCTAATGCAACATTGACTGAAATTAGCTATTATACAATGTCTTGTTGCTTAATTTCAACAATTTTTTCCTGTAAATTTAAACAAGAAGAAATAACTTATCTAAAGAACAGATCATTTCAACAATAGCTTATCCAAATACTATACTACCATATAATTTAAACACTCACTCTAGCAACTCTGGCCTCCTCATTCGTATATGATCCATCAAAATGTTTATGGATTGCAGTCCATAAATCTGCTCTACTAATTGGCCTTCCACGCTCTACTTCCTACAAATTTAAAGAGAGATGTAAAGTATCTCAAATTATGTTGTAGGTTATGTTATATTATTCACCATAATGACCTTGCCTTCTCAACCTTATTTCGTGTAAGACTTTTAGATCCACAAGTGTGTGGCATTGTTAACATCTTTCAATTCTATTTATTCTTTGTAGCAATTTCCTGGTGGTAAAATAGAACATATTAGTATAATCAATTAAGATCATATGTAACTATAAGAAAAAGTGTGTTCTCACCAGAGTCCACTGAGAACATCTATAATCAATTAAAGTTGCCCATTAATCCTTGTCTATATTATTAGTGACATCATGAAGTAATTCTTCTTGAGTGTGAGCCCTATCATTCTTATATAAGTCACTCCGTGCACCCTTCCATTTACTTCTAATAGATTGAAATACGTACCTCTTATGGACATTATCATTCAGTACAAACTTAGTCTGCAAAAACAAAGAATGTGACTTTACCTATATGGTACCTCTATACATTTGATTTTTGTACTAAGAAGGGACAAACCTCTAATCCCTCTAATTGATTGGAAATGCACTAAATTCCTTGGCAACAAAGCTTAAGAAACACCTAATAGCCCATCTCCATCTCCAACTACTTGGTGAGTGTCATTAAATGGGACTATGATCCTGTGCCCACTCTGAAGGGACCATGCATCATGCACACTAAATGATTAAGTAAGAACTTCTCCTTTTCCATCTATTGTTGGAATGGAAAATAATAAGCCTTCAAAATTATACAAATTTTTAAACCTTTTCAAAATTAGACATTACATACCAATAACATCAACAAGCCAAGATCGTCTTCAATGTTGTCGTGGGGGGACATCACGTGTTGTAGGTTGTTCATTCTCTTTGAGTTCATTCTCTTCAAGCTGTTCAAATTGTACATTGATTTCATCTTGTTCATTATGAACATTATGTAAGATAATGTGGAAGTCAAGTCCTAGAACTTATGATGGGCTAGGGAAATTATACCCAAGATTTCCACCACTATTTCTATTGTTCCTGAAACCACCACCCTGCCTACTTTACACTTCTTGAGGTACTTGTTCACCTTTAGAATTCCTGTGAGGTGAGGAAAGGAAAAAAAAAATATTAGTTCAAGTGCACAAGAAAAAAGATAAGTTCCATCAATACTTATATGTAAAGCAATTTAAAATGAACATTAGCTCAAGTGTAAGACACATTATTCAAGTGTAACACAATGAAAATATTAACTAGATTGATATAAGTTTGCGTCAAACTCAGGGAATATAATTTCTAAGCGTTGAGGTTGGAATGGCTCACTATCATGAACAATAACCTCATCTTCTTCTCCTAAGTCATACAAGTCATGAGGCTTTAAATGGACAACCAAACATAGGTGTTTATCTAACTCATCATCTGTATAATATACTTGTTGAGCTTCTAAAACTTGGATATGTATGACTCATCATCTTCATTGACATCAGTGTGTATCAACCATAAAAAGTTAATGGCTTGAATCTTAATTCGTCATTTATAATCCCTCTAAGATTGGTTGTATTAGCCTATATACATTTGAATAAGGTAACCATAAATTAACCATGGTAATTTAGTTCAATGATATTTACCAATTTTCCATAGTATGACACACCTTCGAAGATCATTTGACCGTCATTAGTACTTGAATAGCTTATAGTTCCAAATGTCCTAAAGACTCCATTATTTTTTGTTTTTAACTCTTGATCTCATTCCATAGTTCAGAATTTGAAACCAAAGACATTATAAGCACTATATTGTCTTACCATATCAAGTGGACCCAATGCAAGCAATTTCATATCAACTAAATGTGATCTATTGATGTCATTTCTTTTCTGGAATTAACCAAATAAATATGTCATTCAATAAAATTATCAAGTGAAAAAACATTTATAGGCAAATATATACTTGCTCGACAACAAAACCAATGAACAAATTCGCAATGAACCTTCATATCTATTTTAGTCGAAGACTGTGTATGACTTTATAATTGTCTCCTGACGTGATCTCTTAATGTATGACATATACAAGAGATGTCATTGATGAAATTGTATATGAAAGTACTAATTTCAATAAGTATAATCCACTTATTGAAGGAACAGGTCCACTTGTCTACAATTAGTTAGTGCATGACAATGTGCTTGTAATTTCTCTATAGGAGATAAAGCAAAGTATTCAAAACCACTTATGGGTCTTCCAATAGGTGGAAACAAAGTATCATGATTTGATGACTTAACAAAAGGATGATCATCTACGTGCCTAGGTCGATTGAATGCTGTCTCAATTCCATATAAAAATCATGAACAAAAAGTTAAAATATCTTGAGCCATATAACCTTCAGCTATTGAGCCCTCAGGCTGAGCCCTGTTGCATACCTATGATTTTAACTAAATACCTAGCAAGTAGATTCTTTATTGGTTGTAAGTATAATTAAAATGAATGGGAAAGAATTAATCTTCAAAGAATTAGAAGTCTACCTTTCAATAGGGTACATCCATCTATATTGTACTGGACCTCTGAGTTTTGCTTCTTCAATCAAGTGTACAGTCAAATGAACCATGACAGTGAAAAATGAGAGTGTGGTTCTCATTGCTCTAGGTAGGAATTATTGCATTAGAACATATGAGTCATGACTTTTCAACCCTCCAATCTTACGCTATCTTAAGTTAATGCACCTACAAATGTTACTTGAATAGCCATCTGGGACGGTGATATTCTTTCAAGTCCTAAGAAAGGCATCCTTATTTACATTTGTCAAGATGAATAGAGCTGGAGAATATCTCCCACTACCATTAGGCCAAAGTTCAGGCCATATATTCATTTCATGCAAGTCTCTTCATACATTTAAATGGTCATTTGAATGCCCAGACTCATTTAACAAAGTGAAAAGCATGTTGTCACATACATTTTTCTCAATATGCATTACATTTAGATTGTGGCATAATAAATGGTTCACCCAATATGGAAGTTGAAAAGTATACTTTTCTTACACCACTGTTGAGTCTTTCCTTCACTAAAACTAACTATTTAAGTCATTTTTCCATGAACATCAACTTCAACATCTTTCCCAAATATAACATTAACATTTTCAAGCTACTTTAGGATTTCTAAGGTAGTAATTACTTTTGGATGACTTCTCTTATCCTCCTTTCCATCAAATCGATTTTTGGCCAATCTAAACTTATGCCTTGGGCTGACAATGACCCATAAAACACCACTTCTGGCAATAGGGAAGACGAATAAGGGTTGAGTCAAAATTACAATTAGGGTTTATGCCAAGCCAATGTGGGCATTCCACCCAGATAAAGTCTCAAGCCCTAGAAAATCACTAATAGTCTACATTAGTGAAGCACACATATTAAACACCTCATTGGTGAAGGAATCATATGTTTCAATTTCAACATGCCATAAATCCTTCAACTCATCTATTAATGGTTGCATATACACATTTATATTATTTCCTAGTGCTCTTTTCCTTGAATAATCATTGAGAGATTGAAAGAACTTTGTTTCATACATATCTAGGGTGGAAGATTGTAAAACAATAACACCATAGGCTAGATGCTATAACTTGTACTCATATTGCCAAAAGGGTTAAAACCATCTATGTCCTAACCTAAGCGTACGTTATGTGGATCTAAGGCAAATTGACTATGCATTAGGTTAAATCTCTTCCATGCCTCATAATCCTTTAAATGTCATATCATGCCATCATTATTCTTATCCAATTCATGCCAGTGCATGTGCTAAGCAATTTTAAAAGACATAAACAACTTTTGCAATTGTGGCTTTAATAGAAAGTATCTAAGTACTTTTACCGATAGCTTGGTTCTCTTTTTTCCCTCACCTTTTGGTTTCCATCTGGAGGTATTATGCTTTTTACACACTTCTCTATTTTCATCCTCCCTCCAGTATAGCATGCAATCATTTAGACAAGCATGAATTTTTTCATAATTAAGCCCTAATTTGTTTATAATTTTCTTTACCTTATAAAAAGGTGATGGAATCTTAGCATGTTCAAATGCATTGGCTAATAATTCAAGGAACACTGACATAGCCTTGTTACTTATTGTACACATACACTTTATGTGAAACAATTTCACCGAAAAAGACAACTTAGAGTACTTCTCACACCTTTCATATAAATTTTGTAATCCATCCTTAAGCAAATCTTGAAATTCTTGCACAACACTATGTAATGTTTGGTCTAATGTTAAAGTTAGACCGCTAACATCATTAACAATTTCGTTATCATTATGAACCCCAAATGCATCACAAACCATGTTATGGATAAGGTATTCCTTGTAAATTGATCCATCTCTAACTTGTGGTCTTACTTGATGTTCTACCTCATAAGGTTCTTCATTAGTTGTTTCCCCATGACTAACCCAAAAAGTGTAACCGTGTGAAAAAAATTTAATAATCAAGTGGTCTCGTACAATTTCTCTAGCTTGCCATTTCTTATATCTACATTTAGGACATGGGCATATTATCTTATCCCTAACATTCTTATTTGCAAATGCAAAGTCCAAGAATCCATTTAATCCCTCTAAATATTTAAGAGTATTTCGAGGCATAAGAATCCAAGACTTATCCATCACCTAAAGAACAAAAAAAAAAAACAACAACATAGGAAACAATCACGTTTCTCAATAACAAAGCACAACCATCATAAATATACAAAGTAAATGAATTCAACACATATATCAAATGGTTAATTTAATCTAAATATGAAACTCATTTAATGTTAAGGAACTTAAACTAAACATTACAAAAATGTAAGAATATTCAAGAAACAAAATTAATAATAAAATAAAAAAACATATTAATAAGAATCATACCATGACTAAAACTAAAATAAAAACAAACATATAAGATAATAATAAAAAATACGAAAAAAATATTTATGTTGTTGATTATGTCTTATGAGTGGGTGCTTTTTTGCTTCTTGATTTGGTTCTCAATCATTCCTGGCTAGAATTTAAATTAATTGATTCAAAGATAAAGATATGTAGACATAGATGTTTCACTTGTTGCATTTTCATGCTTGCAATACTCATGCTTCAACAACGACATTTTTCCCTTTAATAAAAGGCAACATTTTAAGCTGACTATTTCTTTCAACATAAAATGTCTACTTTTAAATGATTGAGTTCAATTATAAATCTCAAGTAATCAGATTTTCCTACTTGTAGAAAGCTAATAAATATTTTGCTACTAGAGGTGTGATATAGAAAAGTATGATCAAATTGATATAAAGTGACCCCAATACTATTATTGGGGGATTAGAAAATACAATGCTTTTGAGAAATTTTAGCACATTTGCTTAAAACAACTAAAGGCCATGGTATGTAAAACTAAAATAACTACATACATATAGGCCTAGCAGGTAGCCATTGCCACCACAACATTACAGGCCATATTGGTAAAATGTTTCCCTCTTTGCCCTCACACACACACACACTTTGCAATACAAGTCTAAGAACATCCAATGCTATAGTTTTCAACCAAATATTCAAAAAAGTTGTAGCTAATTAGTTTAACCCAAAAATAGAAAAAAATATACAATAATAAAAAATAAAAAGAAGAAATAATAATAAAATTGAAAAAATAAAAAAGAAAATAATAATAATAAAATTTGGAAAAAATAAAAACAAAAAATTATAATAAATCTGGAAAAAAAAAAAAAAAAAAAGGCAACAATACCACAAAAAAAACCTACATCCATACAACATATCATCAAACTCATAACCACAAATTTTGCAAACTATTAAGAAAAAAAGAGGGAAGAACACTAACTTGGAGCTTCAAATGCTAACAAAAATCCACCTCCTTTTTGCCAACTAACAATGCTGGCGTTCTCTGGGCTGTTTAGTGGCTACTACTCCTCACTGATAGTGGGGCAAGCTTGTTGCAGTAGCTACAAGCAGGAAAGAACAGTGGGTTGTGTGACAATTTTAGACATTCTGTAAAAATGAGAAAGGAAGAAGGTAGGGTAAACATTTTTAATGGGCTTAACCTTGGTTAAGCTTAAACTGTTGCTTAGCTTGGCCTAGTAACGGTTCAACAATTGTGGTTAGGCCAAATATAGGAAAGGCCTAGCCACAGTTCAACAAACAACTGTTAACATTGTTTGGATAATGATAAATATGAGTTACAAATATAATATTAATATGTGCTTAATTGATTTGCAAGTTGAATATATATTATGTGTAAGATGGTCCAAACAAAGAAGAGTGGGCATAGAAGTGAAAAGAATAAAATATAAATATCATGCTTTACACAATGATAGCAAGAAGGAAAGATGTTATAGGCAATGAAGAAGTTAAGGATTTAAAGCTTGGAAGCATCAAGATAGCAAATGGATTGAATAGGTATAATTATCATAGGCTATTATTATTTTAAGAAGTTCAATGATTTAGATTTGCATTTATTGGTTAAAAATATTTTGATTCTAAAAATATAAGTTTGGACTTAAAAGACAATGAGATATTGATTTTACTTAAAATCATTTTTTACCTATGGTCACTATTTTACTTTTATCTTAAAAACCATATGGGATATTGATATAAAACTTATTTTATTATAAAGTGGACTCAAAAAGCTTTTCAATGATAGGTCATTCACTTAAAACAGAGTTCAAATGAAAAATCTATGACCTTATAAAGTTAAGTTGAATTTGGGACTGCGCCACTGTAAGTGACCAGTCGACTGGTCATACTCAAAAGAGTTGTTATTTACTTTAGAAAACATTTTCTGGAAGCAACTAGTCTACTACCGCGGGCTCGCTAGTTAACTACCCATCAAAATATAACTATTATTTCAAATTTGGAACTGACCAAGCAACTGTCAAGGGCTCACCATTTGACTGCCCACTTTCTGTATTGTACTAGTCGATTGGTCACCTGTGGCTAGTCAACTGGTATAGTACAGAAATTAGTTAGTCGAATGGTGAGCCCTTAATAGTTGCCTAGTCAGTTCTAAATTTGACATAACGGTCATATTTTGATGGGTAGTTGACTAGCAAGCCCGTGACAGTTGACTAGTTGCTCCCAGAAAATGTCTTCTAAAGTAAATAACGGCTCTTTTGAGTATGTAACAACTATTTTTCATCTTGATCTATAAATATGACCTTCCAAATATATTTTTGTGTAGAACCAAATATTAGAATGTGATCTTTAACTTGTTATATCATCTTTGAGAGAGAAACAAACATCATTGAGCTAAACTTGCAAATTCTCTGCCATTTGAGTTCTTAGAGCTTCATTATATATCTACTTCTTTAAGAGAGGTTATTCTTCTGTATTCCTTTCTTCATTGAAAGAGAGAAGCTCAAGGATGTTCCTTAAGGTAGTCAAGTAAGGGTGTGCTTAGGTTGAGGGGGAGGTTCCCCTATTTGCGTGTAAGGAAGAGGTTATCCCTTGTTGTTGTTGTAATTTATTATTGAAATAGTGGAAAATCCTAATAGGTTCCTAGGGGACTAGATGTAGGCTTCAATTAGAGCCAAACCAAGAAAAATCATTGAGTTTGCTTTCTCTATCCCTTTACTTTTTATATTCTGAATTATCATATATGCTCTCCATTTATTGTCGATATTAAACTTAAAGTGTTAATATATATATCCCAAGCATCTACATTAAGCTTCCATTGATTCATATAATTGCTGCTTTACATCATACTCTAATAAGCATAATTGATAACAAAGATTTCTATAAAGCAAATTTTGAAAAGAACTAAAATTCTGTAAATGCCCAGTTCACCCCTCCTCTCGAGTGTTGATTGCCTGGTCTAACAAGAACCATGGCTATATGTATAGTAATTTTAGATGTTGCTAGATGTCAACCATAGTTACTACGTATTTTTTAATTGCAGCTATTTTAAACGTACTTAAAAGTTACATCTACCTACAATATGTATCAACCATGGCTAAAGCCTTTAGCCACCATGGCTTTAATTGTGATTGCTCCAATCGCAATATTAGCCAAATTTAAAAGAAATAAAACCATAGTTAAAGCCCAGTTTTATTGTAGTGATCATAGGAAACTTTATGTTGATGCTTAGAGAGACGGTAATGACCCTTCTTACCAAAATCATAACATTGAACGAAATATAATTAAACTTAATTTAAAATCTTCTTTCTAAGTAATCTATAACAATCATACAATCTCTTTAATGATTAGATTACTTGAAATAGATTTAGGATAATATATCTATCAAGAAATAACAACACTTCATGCATAATAGCAAAATTTAACTGAGTTTTCTTTTCAATAACTAAATATATAAAGAGTATAGGTAAAGAGAAGGAAAACTTCTACATTTATCCCAATTTGGCTCCAATCCAAGCTTAAGTCTTAACTCTAAGCTTTCACTTGAGATTTCTCCACTAATTCTACAAGTTTAATCAGGTACTTGTGATCATTTACAACATCTAACTCAAATTAGAGTTATTTCTCACTTTAAAACCTAAGTACTCCTCTCTTCCTCTAGAAATCACTCCAAGTGATCTTCCATACTCTTATTTTTTTCTCCCAAAAGATACACGACCCCTGGCTTACAAATATTGAAGATGAATAATATTGCTAAAGGAAACTCTCTTAAACAGAACTTAAATAATAAAGATTATGAAAGTCATGACTCAAAGATGATTGCTTACCTCTCAAATATGTTAAAACAAGTTTAAAATCACAATATAACCCTTGGTTCTATATAAAAACAACATTATAAGGTCATATGTATAAGGCTATATAAAAAATAGTCATTAGATACACAAAAGAGCCGTTATTTACTTTAAAAAAGTTGTCCCTGATGCTACCAGTCAACTACCATAGGTCACAATTCCTTAGCTAGAGGTGTGACAAATAAGACATCTCTACTATTTCTCTAGAACTTATTAAAGTTCCTTATGAGAGATTCTAGAAGCTGCTGTCTGTCAACATCAGGGTGCCTGTGATAAATAGTTAGGATGATTTGTCATATACCTTGTAGCAAATATCAGCTTAAGGAGAGAGTGATTAATACATGTTTCTGGGCACAATATTCATCTTCCTTATTTCTATAAATACTTTTTTCGTGGATAGCAACTTGAGGAGGAAATGCTAAGGGAAAAAGAAACTCATATTGTCATGAATAGCCAACTAATATGAGCCCTGGAAACTCATTAAAATAGGAGAAAAATACCATGAAAATGAAGGAAGGGGAAGGACGATCGATGCTCTCGAGTCTCTCTCTTACACCTTGGGCTAGACAAGAACTTGGTTGAAAAATGGAGTTGTACATTAGAAGAAACTCAGCTAAAAGAGGATAAACAATAAAACAATCATTTAACAAAAGAAATTAAAATAGGAGAGTATTGTGCTAAATTGCTGATGTTTTAGGCAGAAGTAATTAAGAGCTCAAAAATTTTCTACTTTCAAGTATAACTTGAAAATAGAAAATGGAGCTATATATCTAGGTTGTAATGTATAACTTGTCAAAATGAATAAGACATCTCAATTGGCTTCCATGTCTAAAAGAGAGTAAATTCTTTAGTGCTCTTAACAAATTTAAGGGCTCTAATGCCTTTACTCGCTAGTGCAGCAAAAAGATGCCATATGTAGTAGTGATGTGGAAAGAAGTGTAAAAAGTTCAAATTCAAAAATTACACCCCACAATTTTTTGTTATTTGCAAGATAATCCCCTATATACTAATCCCAATATTAATAAAATTTATACTTTAAACACAAACTTCATTTGTTGTCATTCATTAGTAGTTATTAGCTCTAAATGATGAAAGCATATCTATATTACTCTTTCCTTAGACATTTAGACTTTTCTTGACTTTTAAATATGTGAAAGGGAAAAAGTAAATGAATTTGGGTTTGAACTCAAATAAAAAACATGTGACAAAAATGAAAATCTTATTAGTATTAGAAATTCATTTATACCAAATAATTAATAAGGGCTATGTTATAAATACAAAAAAAAAATTCTCAAAGTACGAGAAATATCTTTTAGTTTTATCTATAAAAACTCCTTTCCAACTTGACTTACACATGGCACCAATCTATTGGGCTATCAAATAAATGCATTGATGCCCACTAACACTCATGGACATCCAAGAACGCACCTTCATTCAATATAAAAAGTTGCTTTTGAATATTAATAATATTAATAAAAGTAATTTTTGAATAATAACTTATTTTTAATAAAATTATTTTATGAGTATTTATCTCAATATTTTAAGGAGAAATTTTTAATAATAATAATAAATACTACAAAAAGCATATTTTTATTTTTTATAAATATTTATATTATATATAATATTCAAAAAGTAATATATTAATATAAATAATATTACTTTTCCCATCGTTTGGTAATCTTCTCCTTCTATTGTTTCAATTCTGATAAGAGAGGGATATATATACACACACACATACACGTGTATATATATATATATATATATATATGCATATATATATATATATGCACATACACAATATAAAAATGTATTTCTTTAATATAATTAATGGAAATTATACTTTTTTACTTTTGTAAGTATTTATGTTAACACCCTTAATATATTAGTACAGAGCAAAACATGCCTACATGAATCATTATTGTCAAACTCACGAGGCAACTCAGTTGACACACCAAGTCGATGGTTATAGGAGAACAAAACGATCTAACTTAGACATGGACTTGGAATCACCATTAACTCGCCAATGACTCGGTCAAAATCGCCTTACTCGTCAAGTTTGAGAGTTTATACCAGGTTAAGTAGTAGGCCCAAATCATGCAACCTAAACCTATTTTCTTATTAAAAAAAAATTTGAAACACTAACAACCTAACCCATTAGATTAGCCCCAAAAAAAAAAACTTAATATGCTGAGATCCAAAATGAACGCTAAGAAGTGAGACCTATAATCCTTAAGCCAAACTAAATGCACAGAGAGAAAGGAATCTGCATCATCTTCCTCAAATCCTCATCCTTCAACGAACCTAAACCCTACGCTGTGCCCTACTACATAGTAGTAGAGCAGCAAGCCAACAACTATCAATTTGAGTAGTAGCAGTGGTCGGAGCTTTTTTGTAACTTTGAGTCGTCATAGCTTTTGCGGTTCACGATCTTAAGCCTCGCCAAAGCTTTTTGTAGTTTGAGTTCATGATTTTGAGTCTTATTGCCTCGCTAGAGATTGTTCTATCTTTTGTCACTGAAGATATTAAGTCACTATTGTAAGACTACTTCTATTGACATTTGATAAAGCTGAAAATAAAGATTTAAAGATCTGAGTGATAATTACTATATTAGTGTTATTGAAACTTATCCTTTTTGTTCTTCCATATAATATGGTTTTCAAATTTTCCTATGAAGTATGCCTATGCATCTATCATATGTTCTTATTTGTTCATGCACAATGTATCTTCAACATTTATGTTAGTGACCTTGAAAGTTTAAAAGATTTCTTCATGCCATAATCTTTCAACTCTATAATATAAGAGTCTAGAATTTCTGATAATTCTTCTTAGTGAGTCTCCAAACTTGACGAATAATAAAATTGAATAATTGAATAAAATAATAATATGGTTTTTGCATATCGATGTGCATTTGTGTGAAAGATAGAAAAAAAGAATCTCAATAATTTATAGTAAAAATATACCAAAGAGAAATAACTTATCAGTATAACACTATATGATATATTAGTATTGAATATTGATTTTATCTTTGTCATAACCCCCATGAACAAGGATGTGACCAGCATGGGGAAATGAGATAAATCTCACCCTCATAAGCCTACCAGATACTTAAGATTCCAAATACAGTTAGAGTAAATAGAATTCTCAATAGATAGTTATGAACCATAATAACAAATTAGGACCATGCACCTGTATACCAGGGAGCCTAGATCACAATTACAAAATTTACAACAAAGAAGGACTTGCCTTTACAAACAATTCAAGGCTCACATAAGAGATACTTTCTAAGCCCTTAATTCATAAGTGAGGGGTCCAAATAGCGCTATCTTATAAAAAATATTAAACAATGAGGGTGAGTGAAAACTCAGTGAGCATATACTACTAATCACGCAACGGAAGGGACAGACTAGGCACGATAGAGTTTTTCACAATGCATTTATTATCTCAAAATCTGAACACCTTAAAATTTAATACAAATGGTTCAAATGAGGAAAACTTTGTTAATCTTCACATGTAATCCCAAACAAAAGTATAAACAAATCCTGAAGGAAAATGAATCAAATTATTTGCAACATAAAAGTGTCATAATCAAAACAAAATGCTTAGGAGTATCCAAATAAAAAATTAATTCTCAAAAGCATTCAAATCAAAACACAATGCTTGGGAATATCCAAATCAAAATTTCATTCTTAGAAATGTCCAAATCAAAATAAAATGATTGGGCATATCCAAATACAAATTTATTTCTCAGAAATATCTAAATCAAAACATAATGGTTAGGAATATCCAACAGAACCATCAAAAGTCCAAAATAATTGAACTAGCTCAAGGCTAGCATAATTGGAACATATCTATCATGAGCTTCAAGCTTGGAATAATTAGAATCATGTCTTAGGCCTTAGACAGGATATCATAATGGTAGTAACATGCTAAGTCGTATCATAATACAAATCATAGTTCATTACGACTAACGTCTATTGCCATTAGCTACAGGATCCTATTTTGAATTCATTCCCAAAAGTTTCTTTAACATATGTAAATCCATAATCAAAAGACAGAGTTTTGAAAATTCAAAATCAAACTTTTGCATAGAGATAGATATAATTATCCAAATCTCATAATCCAGTACATTATATATACATAATCAAATATCTTTATAATTAAAGAACCAAAGTATTACTTGATTATAAAACTAGAATACTTCAACTTACTGAACAAAGAAATTTAGAAGTTTAAAATTTTTTTTTAACTCATAAATTCAAATTAGAGGAATTTTGAAATATATAATTAGAATAGTTTAGAATTTGCAATCAAAATAATTTTGGAAATGCATAATCATAATGATTCAGAAATACTGAATAAGATAATTCAGAGTTACATAATAAAAATGCTTCAGAAAATATAGAACTAGAGTAATTCAGACATTTAGAGAATTTAGCCAAATACTTAGTAAGATTTTAATCAAAACGAAAGTTTACAAATACTCAGATCATGCATAAATGATGAAATATTTTTTAAATTCCAAGAAGTCTATCCCAGGGAGAGATTTTCAATAACAATCATTTTCAAAGGAATTTGTGTAAACCAGAAAATACGCATAATTAACATTATCTTTTCACCTAGAAAAGGCATGCATAGCACATTTTCTTATTGTCTCCTCTACTATGTGCTAGATACAATGCACCTTCTACGCTCCTAAAATAGAATATAAAAAAATACAACCTTAATGTCCCTCGCTATAATCGTCTAAGCTCGAATAAATTTATAATGAATAGTCCCATAATAAACTTATTAACAAGTAATTTGTCATCCTCAAATGACCTCCATCCAAAATTTTCTTCCTTTCTTTAAAATAACAAACATTCTCTCAAATGATCATAATTGTCATGACTAACAATTACATGCATATACATGTAGAAATATACTCATGGAACCCAAATGATTTGTATGTTACAGTTTTCATTTTTCCACGCATGACCAAGACCAATATACATATATATAGTACTTAGAAAAATTCTTCAAGGTTTTCGTAACGTCCATATCTCCTTATGATAGAAATTTCTATCAATTGACAATTTTTTTGCCTTTAAGTGCAAAACTATGATTGCACAAATATTCCAAAAGTATGACCTTATAAATTATATTTGCCTAAATAGGTCAATTAATCCATTCCACATAGCTCTTGAGCTGTTCAATATCAACCAACGATTTATCATAAGTAAAGTAATTATTCAACATAGTCATTTCCATTGAAATTTTCTTCATCAATCTCCCTTATACAACAACAAAATTTAAGATAACTTGAGAAAAATTCTCTATATAACTTACCACTCAAAACGAAAACTATCAACAAATTTTATTTCTCTTCTTAAGGTCCAATGATGCTAGAAGAATAAGAAATTTTCACATTCCTCTACTTTAAACACTAACTCCAAATTGAGCCCCAATTCGAAAGCTTAAATATTTAAAGTTTTTAATTTGGTAGCATTTTTTAAAAAATAAAACATTTGAGTTGATTTTAAAATGGGCCAAATTAAAACAAAATAATATTAAGGATGAAAGTGATACCTAAAGAAAGGTTAAGGAATCAAATCGAAACAAAATGAATTTAATGACCAAATTAAAATTAAATAAAGTTAAGGAACAAAAACAAAACCTAGGAAAAAAGTTAAAGGACCAAATTAGAAATAAATAAAATTAAAAAAAATTGAAATTTCAAATAGAATTAATGGACAAAAAATAATTTGCCTTTATTTTAATTCAAAAATTTTTAAATAATAATTTATGTAAAAAATAAAATATAAAATATTTTTTTTTTACGCCCCACTGGTCAAGATCCTAGCTCCGCCACTTATTAGTAGTAGTAATAGTAATTAACCAAATTAGCACTTTGGTTCAAGCTTATTGGCTTACTTTTATGACTTATATGTGTACGAGAAGGGCAGCGATCAGGGAATAAATTATTAACTCATCAAATTATCTTATTCGCTCGTTTTCTTCAATAATAAGTCTTATATAGTATAATGTGTACCTGACACTTGAACTGCAAGGTATAGTTTATACAAGCTTTAGGGACTAATCTTGTCAAAATCACGATTCTAAACAGACTCGTTTTTAGGGGGTGAACTTGTAACGTAAACTTGTAACGTAGAATTTTAAGAGTTTACCTATAATAACAATTAAGTATTGAAATATATAATTATATCATTAACATTAATATTTTAAAATTCAAACTAGTTTTCAAATTAGTGAAGGTAATAATTAATGGTCAGTGTATGACTAAAGTTAAAATGGTGATAATTAAACATAAATTTTTTTTAATATTATATATTAAAATTTAAATACAATAGGTATTAATAAACAAACACTAATAATTTGAAATTTGAATTAAAATTATTTATACAATTATTAATATAACTATTAAAGACTATTATGTTAAAACAAATAAATTAACAATATATTAATTTCATATTATTTTTGGGTAAAATATCATCTTATAAATATTTAAAAAAGAAAAAAATTAATATAATAATATTTAAATAATTTAGATTAAAACACAAAATAGAGATCTTTTAAAATAAATTTAAAATAAAATTCTAAAAATAGGTGTAACAAATTATATGATGTTAGTTACGTGTAAATAGACACTTTTCTTTGTGTGCATATTCAAATCGTTTAAGTTTTATCTTTTTTGAAACTATAAAAAGATGAAGAGCAAATATATATACACAACGTTGGATATATATGCATAAGAATAGTGTTGGATTAATGGTACTACATATTGCAACAAATGGTGGTGCTTGAGTTCAAGACTTGGAACTAACATTTTTTTAAACTATAAAATGATAAAGAGCAAATATATATAAAATGTTGCATATTATATATATATATATATATAGTGTTGGATTAGTGGCATCATGTGCTACAACAAGGGGTGACACTTGAGTTCAAGATGTGGAGTTGACATTTTTTGACCTAGAACAAGAGGAGGCATCCAAGTTAGATGAGTTGACTCTTATGCTCATATGATTTTACGTCCGTAGTATATAACAACATTCCAATGATAGAGACAATTTTCATGCATAGTTAATCCTGGTTCTAGTGGAAACTTAGGGGCGAAGGGAAAAAACTGAGTTTATATTATGAAATGTTTTATTTTTTATTTTTAATGAAACAGTGAGAGAACAATTTCTTGTAACCCTTTACAGTCTCTAGATTTTTTGGGTCTTGGGTCATAAATGAGATATCGTTTTTTTGTGCCATATCTGGTGATTCATATAATAAAATTATAGACCGATTTGTTCTGACCCGTTACATGTGTTTTCTTGGTCGAAAATGCACAAAACTACTACAATCAATAATTGCAGGCACTATATTATCTTTATGATTGAGGGCTCTATATTATCTTGAGTCCATAATTGCGGGCTCTATATCTATATTAAAAGTGATTTGAAGCTGACAGTGTTGGCCATAATTGACAAAAAACTTAAAAAGATGTGATTTAAAAAAAATGTGATTCTCATTTTCTTTAAGGCATTCGAATGTTAGTCATGTCCGTGCATTTCATTATTTTTTATTTCAAATTTGAAAGTTTATAATGATGCGCTACGCCATTAAGCACACATCCAATCACAAATCCAACCAAGAGATTGCAATGGAACTGACAGCATGGCTGGCAACCTTTGCCGTCCTCCTCCTCCTCTTCCTCCGTCAACTCTGCCATCGCCGATATAACTTACCACCCGGCCCAAAACCGTGGCCGGTCATCGGAAACCTCAACCTTGTGGACTCACTTCCTCATCAATCCCTCCATGGTCTCTCCCAAACTATGGACCCATTATGCATCTCCAATTGGGCTCCAACCCCGTCATCGTGGGCTCATCCGTTGACGTGGCTAAGGCCTTCATGAAAACCCACGGGCTCACCTTCGCCTCACGGCCCAAAACCACTGCCGGAAAATACACAGCTTAGAACTACTCCGACATTCTTTAGGCCCCATGCGGTCCACACTGGCGCCAAGCCCGCAAAATATGCTTCACGGAATTATTCTCCCCAAAAAGATTGAAATCCTATGAATATATTAGAAAGGAAGAGATGAAAAGTTTTCTTAATGCACTGTTCAGTTCTTCGAACACAAGGATAGTACTGAAAGGCTATCTTTACAACCTGGTGCTAAGTAATATAAGTCGTATGGTGTTGGGGAAAAAGTATGTGGATAAGAAGCAAAGTGCTTTCGTGACCCCAGGAGAGTTCAAGGAAATGCTGGAAGAGTTTTTCTTTCTGAATAATGGGTTTCTGAACATTGGGGATGCGATATCTTGGATTAATTTCTTGGACTTGCAGGGTTACATAAAGAGAATGAAGGATTTTGCGAAGCAATTCGATAGGTTTATAGAGCATGTGTTGGATTAACACAATGCCAGAAGAAGAGGGGTTGAGGATTATGTTGCGAAAGACATGGTGGACGTGCTTTTGCAGTTAGCAGAAGATCCCACTCTTGAGGTCAAGCTCGAAAGGCATAGTGTCAAAGCATTTACTAAGGTGTGTCTAGCCTTTCTTTTTTAAAGAAAAAGCCTAATTCTCTGTCTATATATATATTTCAACTAATTTTAATACGACTATAAAATTAGTTACAATATATACTATTATATTCGTATATGGACCCAGCATTTTCAGATTTTATTTTTATATCTAAGAATGTTTAAAAATTTTCAATGTACCTGCCATATTTTTTAGTTTTAAGTAACCCACAAACCAATAAAAATAAAATTTGGAAGTCATGTAGTTATCAAAAAAACAAAGGTATAAGAGTGAGTTAACAAAGTTATAAATTATTATTTTTATGTGAATTACTAAAAAATAAAAAAGGAAGAAAAAGGTAAATTCAAAAATTTTTAAAATATTTTAAGTTTATAAATAAAATCTAAAAATAATGGGGCCAAAATATAAATATAAAAATTTATTTAACATTATTTTACAAAATATAACATGTTATTATTATGTATCTTCCTCTTAGTATGTCATATTATGTTCGTAACAATATAACTAATTTTATAATTACACCATAGAATTTATAATTTAAATATAAACTAAAATTTGTCTTTATATTAAAAGACGCGCCATGCAAATTAAATTTTTCAAATTTAAATTTTAATTGGAGTAACAGTAACTTACACATACACTATCATTTTTAATTACTATTTTTATTTTTTTGAAGTGATACTTAGTACGACAATAAAAAGGGTGTAAGTAGTGGTTAGAATTGCCGCTAAAATTATTAAATATGTAAAATTTGATGGTATAACTTATACTTGTGCCTGTAGAGGGAACATACCTCTCTTGCATAGTACAGGAGGGCATTTTGTTTTATTTCAGAAAAATTATATCATAATATATAAAAGTAATATTAACACTTTGGATCTTTTTCTTCATAAGATAATATCGTATTGAAATAATTAAAAAAAAAAAAAAAAAAGAATAGCTTTTAACGTTCGTGGCTGCCAGATCTCACACTTTGCATTTTACTTCTGTTCAACAATATGATATATTATTTGTGCATTGAAACTACTAGATTATATACTGAAATTCTAATGATATGTGTTTAAAAAATAAGTTGTTAGTACGAAGATAAATTAGTATTGTCATATCATTTATGTGTATTATAATATTTTATAAAAGAATTAATATTTAAGAAAAAAAAAAAAAGCAAAATGCGGTTCTCTCAAAATAATGCTCAAAATAACAATGTATATAACAGTTCACATTCTAAATTTCAACACAACATGCAATTGAAAAAAATTAAATGCCAACATATTTGATAAGTAGTCCTTTTAAAATCTATTCTTCAGGACCTTTTAACAGGTGGAACAGAAAACACTGCTACAACTGTAGAATGGGCAATGTCTGAGCTCTTGAAAAACCTAGAGACCTTAAAGAAGGCTACAGAAGAGGTAGAGAGAGTAATTGGAAGAGAAAGATGGGTGGAAGAAGAAGACACTGATAACTTGCCTTATATTGAAGCAATTGTCAAAGAGACAATGAGGTTACACCCTGTGGTCCCATTGTTGCCGCCGAGGCTAGGCCAAGATGACTCCAAAGTTATGGGGTGTGACATCCCAAAAGGACCTAAGTGCTTATCAATGTGTGGGCTATTGGAAGAGACTCTACAATTTGAGACAACCCTAATGTTTTCAGGTGTGAGAGGTTCATAGGTAAGAATATTGATGTGAAAGGGCACAACTTTGAGCTTTTGCCATTTGGGGGTGGAAGAAGAATATGCCCTGCCTACCCCTCTCACTTAAGGTGGTTCAGTCATGTTTGGCAAATTTGGTGCATGGGTTTTCTTGGAGATTGCCAGATAATATGAAGGAGGTGGAGTTGAATATGGAGGAAATTTCAAGGCTCACTACTACTAAGAAAAAACCTCTTGAAGCTCTCATTGAGCCTAGACTTCCATCTCATCTTTATTCTCTCTAACAATCACGTACTTTAATAAGTTGCCATTATATATAATTAAGGGGTTATGGGAAAACTTGGAAAGAGAGTATTTATCAAATCTATGCTGCTGGGTCAGTTAGGCTAAGGAAGAGAGGTTATCTACTTATAAATTTTATAACTACCTTATACTATTATTTAGTTAATTGTTAGTCATATGATGCAATGCATGCAACAAACAATAAGACAAAAATAATGCCGAGAGGTTTTTATTTCCCATGTTAGAAAGGCTATAGCAACAACTCCACTACTTACTTATGGCTTTCCGTTGAAATAACAAGACCAAGTAATTCTGCATGGCTAAATCATTGTTCAAATAGTGTTTTGAGATTGTATGGCCCAACGATACTCTAATAAATAGCTTATTAACCCTTTCAGTAGGATGAGATAAGTCAAAAAAGACATATTTTTTAGGATTCTAACATAACTCAGTCTTTGACTGCTCTTTGTCTTCACAACTGTAATATCCCCTAGAAGGATCATTGCACATCTTGCCTCACCCCCATCTCTGAAACTTCATGGCATATTGAACCACAAAGATTACAACCATAGTATTTAAAACTGTGAGGTCTAGTTTCCAATGATATGATTAAAATATAAGTAAAGATGTTTTCAAGTTTTATATTCTATCACAATTAAAAAATTGTGTTCTAACCATGGTTTTTCTGTGGACTAACAAACTGTGGTAAAACCAACAGTGGAGAAGAAGTTAACCACATTTATGTGACAATAGCAGGAGAGTTTCCTAAGATAATATATGACTTATCATGGCATTTCATTGCAAGCATGCTACCATACTATCAAAATTATTATGATTGCATAAAATTGCATCTGCAAAACACTTTGGTGTTTAATAAGCAATCACCAATCACATACCATACTCTAGGATTGCATGCGTAGGCAGCTATGCAATCCTAGTAGTCAATCCATCTTTCATGCAATTCATGAGAACTGACAAATTTCATATGCATGCTTGTCTACCTTCTTCCCACTAGAATCACGTCTTCTCAACTTGTATTATGGCCTGACGTTATGGTTGCCAACTGAAAGGATAAGGATTAAAATCAAAGTTCAAGAAAACCAGTGCAAGGCAATGCAAAATATAATATTAACTTGAATTCTTTTGTCCCAACATTTAAATTTCACAATCACCCTTCCTTCCTTTCAATTTCAATTTATCACTACATTTTTCTCTTCATTCGTCATGTATTTCATTTTTTTTCCTCTTATAAAAATATCCACAATTCATGGCTACTTTACCTTCACTTTCTTCACTTTTTCTCTTCTTTTTGACACACAACCTTTGGCTAAATCCTTAATTACCCTATCATTTTTCCAAATGAATCAACAATACATGTGCTCACACTCCTCTTGAAATGGAGTCAACATGTTTTCATGTTTCCATTTGTTTTTATTCCTTTGGTGGGCATCATGTTGGCATAAAAATAAAGGAATATACATGATTCCTTTTATTAGGCACAAATTCTTAAATATTTTAGGAAATTCTAGCACCTAGGCTCTAGCTCTCCTACTAGACTAGCTTTGATGTTTTGGCCATAAATTTGTGCTATAATGCTAGAATTTGATTAAACCTCACTCATTAAAAAGGTCTCCAGGAGTTCTATAATTTTTTGTTAAAATAGTTATATCCAAATTTCGAGGTCTAACGGTGCAAAAATTGTCTTAGGGCATTCACTTAAGACCATCATATCTTCCTTCCAAGGCCTAGACAAGGTAGAAAGCCATAGTAGTAGCTCATAGTTAGATAAATATTTGCAGGTAAATAAAAAAATTGACATGGATCAATACTAAAATATTCAAAAACTTAAACTAACAAAAGCAAAATGACTCAAGTGATAGAATTGACTGAAAATCAGTATAAAACTATTAAAATTACTCAATTAATTAGCATTAATGTACCTAAATAACTCTACTTCATTGAGTTATCATTATTTTTGAGATGTATAAGGGGATGAATAGAATTATTTTTATGGACAATATAATAGTTGCACGAAATTTTGAATATACATAATAATTGTTAAAGAGAGGAAATGATACTATATGTGATGGTTTCAATTATTTCTTTTAGGAAGGACTAGCTTGGGATACTAGTAGCTAGCTAACAATGGTCCTATTAGCCCTTATCCCTTCATACTTCTTGGAACACCCAGGTAGCAAAAGTGATAGGAGATGCTTGTCTCGTGCGATGACCATCAGAAATAGACATTTGGATGGTTGGTTCATGAACAAAGATCTTATGCCTATAGGTTATTTCCCTTAAAGGGCTATGTGTCATCACCATATTTGTGAGTTACTCCCATGCATTGTATGAGCACTCTGAATTTTTATTTCATCTGCATTAATTCGTCCCGTGAATAGTTTTCAATAGTTGATAACTTACCATCTTTTGATACTAGCTTGAAAACTTATTTCAATTATTAGGTGATTTCCTTGAGATTTGCCTCATCAAACTAATATCTTACATTTGTGTTTTGACAAGAAACTTATTGGAATTTTGTTCTTCCATAGTTTTTATTTTATTTCTTGTTATTTACCGATTTAAGTGTTTTATTTTAAACATATTAATTTCTTTTAGGATGTTATCTACTACTTGAACATTTGGTACCTTTAAGTAATAAAGTTAAGCTGGAGCCTCGTTCGAGAATTAAAATTAGAGATCCATGGTTAGCCACACTTTTTGTGTTTGTGCGGGCAAGATTGTTAATGTTTTACTATTTGAGAAAGATTGTTGATGTTATTATTTGTAATTTTTTAAAAAAAAATTTGAGATGCCCATGGAGATCTGCATAAAGATGGAAATTTTTTTTTCCGATCCAGTAAAAAATAAGGATGGGAATGAGAAACACGAATAATGAATCCTACAAAATTGTCATCCCTAACTGAAATTGGAGCTTCTGAAGATGCTCTTGTGTGCATAAATTCCTTGATATGGGAAACATGGAAGATGATGAATAAATAAACTAACAAATCTTGTTACTCAAAGAGTTTCATAGATATTGCTATGAACCTTGCAAGGATGTCACTCTGCATGTACCAGCATGGAGATGGCCATACGGTCTAAGGTCCTGTAACTAAGAATCGTATAATGTCATTACTTTTCAACCTATTGCGTTTTAATAACCAAGGAACTGATACTTTGTTATCAATTTATATATATTGTGGGGAGGGGGGGGGGGGTGGGGGTTTATGTGAGCTCACTTTATTTCGAATAATTAAATCCAAATACCTTGAAAAGAACTTTATTTGATGCAGGAGTAATTTCACCATACAAGTATTGGAGTTTGGGCCGGTGACACTATAGTGTTATTTTAGTCGTAACGCAAGGTATCTTGAATTCGATCGTTGTCAATCGGTTTTGATTAATCAAGCTTATTTCAGGCAGTTTATGTAACTCGTCAATTTAATCCTCTTGTGCTTTGAAGCCAATGCAATATCTTAATTTTTGAAGAATATCTCAAAAATCTAATTGGGCCAGTGGCAGAACCAAGACACTGTGCCAGTAGGGATGTGAAATTTTTTTAAATTTTTTTTTTAGTTTATTTTAAATGTTATATATTTTTTTCAAATGAACTTCTTTCTTCTAAATTTTTGAATTAAACTAAATAAAACCAATATATTTACAATATTCCAACTCTCCCCTTCTTAAATTTAAAAATGAGGCTAAATTTAAATGAGTATGGTATCATATAGTACTTTACATATTAATATTAATTTCACTACCAAAATACTTATAAAATATTTGTATCAACTCACTATACATATAATGTATGACAAAAATATACCATATATATATATATATATATATATTTACATAACAATGCTATGATAGTTCAATAAACAACTTAAAAGAATATTTTGAAAAAATATATATATATAACATTATAAATATTATTTTATCCATCAACATTTCAAAAGTTTATACAACGTGCTTAAAGACAAATGTTGAAGTTCTAGCTAAAACTAATATACTAACATTTGAACTTGATTCTATTCTAATCAATTATATATAATACATGTGTCAATCTAATGGATACGAATTAAAATATCAAATAATAATAAAAAATAACATGATTCAATCATGTAATATCAATAATTTCAGTAGGTTGAAAAATTAAAATATATGGCTGCATAAAGTTATAACTTAATACTATATAATTGCAAAAAAAAAAAAAATCAGTGGGGGCAAGCATGGTTGTTAACTCTAGATAAACTCACTGAATTTATGTTATCAATTATGAAAAATCAGTCAACTCACTAGTTGAATCGAACTCCATTAGACTCAACTGAATTATCTTCAGAGTTTATGTTATCAATTATGGAAAAGATGAAAATTTTATTTTGGTCCTCCACTCATTGCCTTAGTTCCATTTTGGTCCCCCACTAAACATCAGTTCCAACTCACCCCCACTCAATGATTTTTTCTCATTTTGGTCCCTCTGTTTAGACAACGTTGTACGCTTGCTTACCTGGAGCATCAGTACAATGACATGGAATGTTCCACGTGCTATTCTACCTATTTTTTTCCCGAACATTTGTCCTTGCACGCAATCCTTCTCGACCATCAGAGCTTCGTCCTCTTTCTTGTTCTCATCGAAATTCCTTTCCCTTGAGTTGAAACTGAGTTCTTCCTCTTCTGCTTCGTGGCACAACTCTCTCCCATCTTCTCTGTTATTTTGGCCGCCATTGAAGAACGACAGAGCTTCATTCCATGCCTTCAATATGCTCATCCTCCTTGCCACTTTGGGTTTTTATTCTCTCCCCCCCCCCCCCCCCCCCCCAACCC
This sequence comes from Delonix regia, assembly GCA_037074485.1. Lineage (NCBI taxonomy): Eukaryota > Viridiplantae > Streptophyta > Magnoliopsida > Fabales > Fabaceae > Delonix > Delonix regia. Next base: position 32,967,713 of record CM073452.1, on the reverse strand, counting down.
CGCCCCTTTCTGCCATTCTCCTGCAGAACTCGAGCCCACTTTTTCTGCTTCATCAAGCAGAAAAATTTAGTAAAGCCTTGAGAGGTGTTAAGCCCTTGCCGTACTTTTTTACATGGAAATATAAAATCACATAAGAGATAAGCCTTTGCCGTACTATCCGTACGTAGAAATATCTCAGATATTGTTGTGTGGACATTTACGGTGAGAGACAGGGAATTAATACATTCTCCAGCATTATTGTGTGGACACTTAGAGTGAGAGACATATAAGTTTTTCTCTTCTCAAAAACTTTATGATAACTGTTATCTTTTCAAACTTTCATCATTGTATGTAAAAATAAAGCGAAATTATACTTTTGAATCCCATAGTTTTATTTAAGTTGTATAGTTTAAAATTTATAAGTAAATCTTTTGCCTTTAAATAAAATTTAATTTAATCCCTATCATAATTTTTAATTAATATTTTATTATATATGTGAGTAAATTTAATTTCATTATTTAATTTTATATATTTTATTAGTATGGGTCCTACATATTCAAAATGTTAAGATGATCTAAAATAATTACATCATGAAAATTTAACAGAATATTAATAAAATTTTAATAAGAAAGACTAAATTATGACATTTGTAAAATTGTAAACATCCAATTAGAAATTTTTAAGCTATAAAGACCAAATTAAAACTTAAATAAGACTATAGTGACTGAATGTACAACTTTCTCTAAAAAGTCATTAATACTGCAATGTGCATACATAACTATAAAATGTTGCAAAAACAAATCAATGTCTTATTTTTCATAGAACAAGGGGTCTAGCTTCTTTTTCTTCTATACTCTCTCTAATACCAACCCCATAAAGCAAAGATCTCATATGCTCCTCAAGGCTTGAGGGGCTATAGTTCTCATAGCTGTACATTAGAGGCACCATTCTGGCAACATTTAGGCAGATTTAAGCAAAAGATGAGGGAAATGGGTTTGTTTGGTCAAGGCACTCTTGGTTGAGAGTTTTTCATGAATCTGAAATCATATGTTTGACATAGTCTCTTGCTTGTTCAACAGAAACTCCAGGGTGGTCCTCATATAGCAGATAAGATAGGACCCATCATTTCCAGCTTGATTATCATCCTGCGCCAATGGAAATCATACCACTGAGTTTTTGTTATCGAAGAGATACCCAATTGTGCGGCCCAAATGTAATACACTCGGATTCTTTATAGTTTTTTTGTTTTTTGGTAGCGGGGATGTATTGATTTATAATGAGAACATCTAAGGGTTAATGTTTATAGTCTGAAATTCGAAATAAATATTCTTTAAAGATTTAATTTGAGGGCTGCAAATAACTTAAAATTTAATCTAATTGGTGTCCTTAATTCAATTCTTAACCAGAGAGCATTCATTTCGAAATGTAAAGTGGGTGTCTTTGTTCAAGTTTATTGAAGTTTGAATTGGTAAGTGAACGTTGAATGACAATAATATATTCATTTAACATTGTTCCCTCACATGAAAGTCATATAAACTTTAAATATAGACAAAGCAATGACAAAATATATGCTTTATGCTTGTAACTTGTTTTTTGGTCTATTATGATTGTCAAAATTATATTTTGGTTTTTATAGTTTTTTATTTTTAATTTTTTTTCATAATTTAAAAGCTTATAATTAGGTTTTTGTAATTTAAATAATTTACAATTAAGTCCATATACTATATTTTTGTTTGTATTTTACTATGAGCTAATTTTACTCCATTATCTACTTTTATTTCTATTATTAGTATAAATTATAAATATTCTGAATATTAAGACAATATATAATTAGTTATACTAAAAAAATTTAATAAAATACTTATATAATTTTAATTGTAGGGATTAAATTAAAAAAATTATAAATTATGTGGCCTTTTTCAAAATTTTAAATTAAAAATTAACTGAAATTAAGGGAACCTATAGAATAATATTCTGTATTATTAATTAATTAAAAGATATTAAAATCACACTCTAATCCACTTGATTATGACACTATATTGTCATGTTAAGGACTTTACTCGCTTCAACTCAAAAACTTATATTATCGAGTAAAATTAATAAATATTCTAATTATAATCTCCGAAAAGTTTTCTTCTCGTACCTTTACACCTTCTAGTCATCACAGAGCCTCAGAATTGTGGCTGTTGAAGATATCAAATTTGGAAAGTCCTCCATGAGAGCCACAGTTTGCCCTGTAATGCCATGACCTAAGAGAAAGAAGGCAAGCACAAGTGGGCATTTTGCACTCCTGCGCTCACGATCCCATTCTTCAAATACTCCTCAGCATCTGGTAACTGCCCAGAAGTAAACCATTTTGCTTCTTCCAAGAAAGCATCGTAAAGTCTCACCCACTGAAACAGAAAATATTTATCATTTTCAAATTTAAAAAATTACCATTTTTGACATTTATTTTTAAATTTTGTCCCATTTTGATCCTTTATAAATTAAAATTCTAAAAATAATCCTCCACTTTTGCACTTTGTCACATTTTGGTTCTCTAACTAGTTGAAAAGTCCCAAAATAGTTCTCAACTTTTCAACATCTAACACAAAATAATTCTTTACTGAATCAGACTAAGTTAAAAAATGGATAACTATTTTGTGACTTCCAATTCCCGGAGGATTAAATTGTGATTAATTTCAGAAATGAGGACCAAAGTGATATTTTTCTCTTTTCAAAGTTATATAAAGAAATAATTCACATTCTTAATTTATAGACCAAAAAATATACTTGATTGTACAGATTTTAATTGCCGAATTGATTATGGTTTTTTCAGGTTTCCATCCATGTTTGTTTTGAATTTTGTTAGCAAATTCACCGGTAATGTTGTAGATAGCGTTGAAGCATGCCTTCATGTAGTCTGGTAATTGCTCAGTTGCTGCCAAATCCCATCTGCAATATTTATATATAGATTAATTTTTCCTCATTATAAATTGAAACGAACAACCCAAACATTAACAAAGATATAAGGGAAATTATACTTTCAGTCCTTATAGTTTTGTTAATTTTTTATTTAGTCCTTGTAGTTCATAAATTTGTAGTTAAGTCCTTAGGGTTTAAATACTTTTAATTTAATTCCTACCATTATGTTTATATCAATATTTTGGCATCTGTACGAGTTTATTTTAATTCATTGCCTATTTCTATATCTTGTACTAGCGTATATTAAATCATGCATATTCATAATGTTAAGATAATATATAGTTAACAATATTAGCAAAATTTAATATAATATTAATAAAACTTTTAAAAATATGGACTAAATTGAAGCATTTAATTAAAAATTTATAAACTATAGGGACCATTTAAAAATTCAATGAAACTGTAGAGATTGAAAGTATAATTTTTTTCTAAAATATGTTGATGAGGATTATGTTTTTGATCACTTGTCATAGAAGTCTTTTATGTCTCGTCAATTGATAAACACTTCAAATAAATAACTTAAGCTATTACATAAAGGCCCATTCTTAATTTAAGTATAACCTAGGACAACACATGCACATCATGGGAATCTTTACCTGTTGACAGCATCTACAAAAAGAATGAGTTCATCCATGCTTCCATAAACATCAAATATGTCATCAATTCAATATAATAGGGACAAGGGTTTTGTGAGTTCAATCCTTTCCTCTGAAAAGCAAGGATCTTTGAGGCATGCCATGGACCACATGTACTTCACTGATTCATCTCTAACTAACTTCAAGTCTTTGGCCAACCCTAGGTTTTCCACCACCTATATATATTATGTTAGTTCAAACTCAAACAATAATAATACAGACAAGAATGTGAGATATAACACCCACTTCATTTTTAAGTATGAGTAAAACATTATTTTTTGTCCACCACTTATCAATCATGTCTTAATTTGGTTCCTCACTTATGAATTCAATATCAATTTAGTCCCTCACTAATATAAATATTAGTACGTTTAGTCCAAATTTTATTAGATTGATGAATACCAATTGTATTAATTTTCATGTTAGTAAGGGACCAATTATATTAACTTTCATTTTAGTGAGGGACCAACAGAGACTAAACTTATAAGTGAGGGACCAAATTGAAATTGTACAGACAAGTGAGAGAACAAAATAGTGTCTTACTCTTTTTAATTATCAATACTTCATTATTTGAAGCCAAATACAAACATAATAACCAATTATGTAAATTCTTCTTGAGTTTGAAGCAACTTAATTCGACATTGCATATATCTCTTTCAGATTGATGGAGCCTTACTTATGGATTTGAAACTCAAGAAGTCATATATACAAGATAAAACACACACTTCACATGCCAACTATGTCTTAATGTGGTCCTTTACTTATACATTTAGTTTCAATTTAGTCCCTTACTAATATAAATATTAGCATTTTTATTCCACATTTAGTGAAAACTGAGAGACCAAATGTGTAAACTTTCACATTAATAAAGAACCAATTAAGACTAGACTGATTAGTAAGAGACCAAAAATGTTGTTTACTCTTTTTAGTATCATTAATTCATAAGTTCAAGCCAAATGCAAACATAATAACTAATTATGTAAGTTCTTGATTTTAAAGCAACTTACTTGGACATCACATATATCTCTTTCAAATTATTAGAGTTAACTATCTAGGTATATATTTTGGACAAGTTTTTTAAAGGCCAAAACCATCCTTTATGAAGCTGGAAGTTTGGAATGAGTAAGTGTTTGGGGGCAAACCTTAACAAACTTTTGTGAATTGGATACTTCAGTGTCTTTGCAATAACATTAGCATCTTGATGATCATGGAATCTTGACAACCATGAATTAAGAAGATGAAAGGTAAAGTCTTGAGCTTCATCAAGATCATTCTCTCCTTCTATACTTAAGTGGAAGCTTCAAATAGTTTAATCAATCCTTCAGTCTTTCCCTATTAGGAAATAGGTGTTCTGAGTCACGTTGTAGAACACTATAATTAGGAATATTTCACAAACATATGAATTTCCACAAGGATTAAATAGACCATTTTGAGTGAGAACAAAGGAGCAGAAGCTAGTAAAAAGAGAAGAGAAATGATGATAGTTGTTATAGGAGAAGACCTAGTCATTGTTATCATAAATACAATGGTAAAAGAATTATTACAAAATAATAATTAATGGCTGGTAATAGTAAACTTCAATGGTCAAGGTTGGGAACCATAAAGTCCAAAGGCCAAGAAAAATTTCAACGGTCGGGTTCCAAAAACTGATTGGCTAATTTAGGCTCTTTCATGATAAGAGAAAAATTAATTATATAAATTATTATTTTTCGAATGAACTAGTTGAAATAATTTTTTGCAAAAAGTTGGGTTGCACAATTTTTTCACATGCACCAAGGGATGAAATCCCCAATTTAAACTACGTTTGAGTTCATTGGCCTATACTTCTATGCATGAGGCCTCTTCCTTCCTTGGCTCTTTACAAGCCCAATATCACATGTTATTATATATACACTCATGGCCTCACATTTCCAAAGAATATGGGACTTCTTTCGAAATACCTACATACACACTCTCTTCAACCTTCCCCAACACATTTCAAAAGAATGATTTAAAATAAAAGGTGAATTTGGGTTAGAGAAAACCTTTGGGTCATATACACGAGCTTCATAGTTTTGAATCTGGTGTCTTTTGGACTATGAACAAAATCTGGATTGATAAGATTTAACCCACAAAGACATAGTGAAGTTTAGAAATTTTATTATCCAAAAACTCTTGTTTGCAAGCTATAGATCTTATTAGCCATATTATATCCCCTACAATTCTTGTTGTTATCGCGATTTAGCATTTTAATCGGTCATGTGCATGCCTGGTAGTTCATGAGTGCTCTAGATATTCTGCCAATATCTAATAGGAGCAGCCTCACTCAACACTCATATGGGTGATTTCATTAAGTGTATCAACAATGAATATACCACCCATAAGGGCTATGAAATCATTAAGAGTTTTGTTCATATTATCCCATTTAATGCATTATAGCACTTTCTCACACTAGATGAAGGGACAATAATTAATAGTGCTAATAAAACTAACAGTTGACTTGTTATTACCTATATGAACCTTCTATTGAATGCCGATAAAGTGTATACAATGTCTCACACAAGTGTACATGGTCAAGCAAGTAGTGTAATGATGAAGTGAGTGTTGATCCCTTAGAGACTCAATTATAATTTCAACTTATTTTCTATTCTTAAGTTGTGCAATCAAAATTAAGTTGTATAAATGTAAATAAAGTTTTAACAGTTAATTGATTAAGATTTTGAACTATCAAAACTAGGATTTTGACCTTTCACCATATGCAAGTTTGCTTTATATTATGGTTATTACCTTGAATCACTTAGTGAATAAATTGGTAACCTAGGATTCTTACTTATATGCTTCTATCGAATTCATACAAGCAAGACTAGTTTCCTGTAATTCCCTATATGTCAATGGAAACTAGTAGAGATAATACCCTTATAAATTCTAAACCTAAATGTGGTTATTAAAAATAGTCATATACTTCGTCTTAACTGCGAATTACACATATGTAAACAATGATTACATGTTTGAATGTTAAGTGACCTTATCAAGTTAACCTAATTTCTAATTTATTTCCTACAATGATCAAACTTAAAAAGCAATCATTGCAGGATCAATATAAACAATCATTCATTCAAGTAAAATTGTAACAAAACTTCAACAAAAAAAATCTCTAACATGGGTTCAGTCAAAATCCAAGGACTAACCTACTTAGCCACTCATACGCATCAATTCATAATCAAATATGAAATAAAAAACAGAAATAACATAATAAGAAGAAGGAAGAGGAAAAAGTTAAGAGGAGGCGCAACTCTTTAAAGAGCCTTATCTATAGTAAAACCCTCTCATTAGTGAGTCTCAAACCTTCTTTAGTCATATCTCTCTTTTGGTATCTCCAATACTCTTTAGCTTGATAACCCTCATTGCACACCCCAAGGATCCTATATATAGGCTTCAAAAACCCAAGAAGTTTACTTTAAGTCGTGCATAGAGTCCTAATTAATCTGTGCAAATTAAGGTTTCTGATGACGCTCCCAAGCGAGGCTTATCTAGTACTTGGCCATCAACTCACTGGTTTTGGCGCCCAGGTGCTAAGATCTTATTGCCTGTGCATTGTTTTTTGTATTTAGATAGCATCTAGCCAATGTCTTCATGGTGGCTAGCGTGATGTCTCTAGTTTTGACATCTGGGCACTAAGACCCTATTGCCAGGGTGTCATTTTCCTAGACCTTTCTGTACTCCTTTAGTAACTGCCTAGGAGTTGTAAGTTTGTCTTATGGGCACTAATTCTCGAATTTTAGTGCTTAGGTGCTAGATTTTTCTGACTTCTTTTGATTAGATATACTACTATTGCTCTAGCTCTTTTTTTTTTTTTTTTAAAGTCAACATTGAGAATGCTTAACTATTTTTTTAATAAATGTTAGAGGTAAACTTTCAAGTTACATATGAAACCCGTGAGATTTATCTAGAATCTAAGTGTTTCTTCCATTAGCATTGCTTTAGATAAGTCACTTTTAGATAGTTATCACCTTCTTCATGGGATTTCCAATCACAAAAATTGAGTTACCATCACTGTTAATTTCAAATTGGCTTATGTTTTATTCCCCTCGACATTTCAAGCATTCATGTCCTTACCAAAGGTTTTGTCATTGGATTTGCTAAATTCATCTCTAATCTCACATAACCAATCAATATTACATTATATCTCAGCAGTTGCTTAACCATATCATGTCTTAGATGAATATGTCTATTTTTACTAGTGAAAGTTTTATTTTGAGCAATGGCTATTACTGCTTGGCAATCATAATGCATTGCATAGAAGGAGTTGGTTTTACTCCTAATGGCTTGTTTGCTAAGAAGTTTCTTAACCAATCTACTTCATTACCAACCAAGTCAAGAGCAATAAACTTTGACTTCATAGTGGATCTTGCTATAATAGTTTGTTTGGCTCATCTCTAGGTTACTACTCCACCACCAAGGGTGAATAAATAACCACAAGTAGATTTAGTCTCATATGAATTTGAGATCCAGTTAGCATCATTGTAACCTTTTAATATAGTAGAAAATCCACTATACATGATACCATAATTCATAGTACCTCTTAAATATCTCATTAATCTAACCAATGCAATCCAATGATCACAACTTAGGGTGTGAGTATATCTACTTAATCAACACACTACATAAGCTATATCAGGTTGGGTAAAGTTCATTAAATGCAACAAACTCCTAATAATTTGTACATATTTAGATTAAGGAATGGTTTCTCCTTTATTTTTCTTTAGTTGAATGTTAAAATCATACGAAGTGTACATCGGTTTGTCATTGTAATGACTAAACCTTCTTAATATTTTTTCAACATAATGTTCTTGTGATAACAATGTACCATCACCACTCCTAATGATCTTAATACCAAAAATTACTTTAGCCTCACCCATGTCTTTCTTGTCAAACTTAGCTGCTAGAAACAATTGTTTTTTTTCACAACATCTATGCAAGTACCGTGGATCAACATATCACTTACATATAAACAAATAATAACATAATTAATATTTTTAAGTTTTGTATGCATATATCTATCTACTTCAATAGAAGTGAAACCATCATTGGTCAAAAATTAATCTAATTTCATATGCCATTGTTGTAGCACTTGTTTCAATCCATATAAGGATTTGAGAAGTTTGCAAATTTTGTTTTCTTGTCCTAAAACATCACAGCCCTCAGGTTGCTCTATGTAAATTTTGACTTCTAAATCACCATTTAGAATAGGTTGCCTTAACATGTATTTGATGAATAAAAAGCTTGTAGGCTGAGGCTAAAGCCATCAAAACTCTAATAAAAGAAATTCTTGTAATAGGAGTAAAAGTGTCAAAACAATCAACATTTTGTTTTGAGTAAAACCTTTTTCTACCAATCTCACTTTATATTCATTAATAAAACCATCAAGATTATATTTCCTTTTGAAAATCCATTTACTACCTATAGTCTTTACGTCTAAAGGCAAATTTACTAAAGTCCATGTTTTATTTTTTGTACAAGACTCAATTTCAACTTTAATTGCTTCGTTCTAAAGTTGTGCATCAGGAGATGCAACAACCTCAAAATAAGGTAGACGATCATCTTCCACAAGATAATTATAAAAGTCATCACTAAAGGAAGTCTCCATCTTTGTCGTTTGCTTGTTCTCAAACCCTCAAATGAATTCTCAAGGTTTCCTCCACTAGCTACAAGAGAATGTGTGAATGCAGGTGCACAAGATATTATCAATTTTCAATGGAAAAATATGGCAAAAAAATTCTGTATTCTTAGTCGTTACTATCATATTGGAATTAGGCACATCACTTTTCAAGACAAGAAATCTATATGCAACTTTATTCTCCGCATATCCAATAAACATACAATCAGAAGTTATAAAGTCTATTTTTTGTTGGGGTTAGGAAGCATCACCTTTGCTAGGCACCCTTACACTTTTAAATATTTTAGGATAGGTGCATACCCATTCCATAACTTATATGGTGTTTCATCATTCTTCATATGAGGTATTTTATTTTGTAAATAACATGCAGATAACAAAGCCTCACCCTAAAGATTATTCGAGGTTGAAGAGCTAACATAGTACTTATCATCTCTTTTAGAGTTTTATTTTCCTTTTTTGCTACTCAATTAGACTCAGGAGAATATGGGGGAGTAATTTAATGAATTATTGCTTCCTTCTCACAAACTCATTAAATAATACATTTTAACCTCCTCTATCTGACCTTGCTCTTTTAATTTTCTTATCTAATTTATTTTTTACTTTGGCTTTATATAAGAGGATAGTGTTATATGTCTCATCTTTATTTCTAAGTAAGTACACCTAAGAGTATCTTGAAAAATCATCTATAGATGTTATGTAATTATTTTTCCATCTCTAGTCAATGTTGTTTTAAGTCCCCTAAGGTTGTATAAATTAAACTGAGTGATTTAGTTTCTCTTTATACATTATAAAAAAACTTTTTCATTTGTTTAGATTTAGCATAAGTCTCACATTTGTTTAAAATCGTACTATTAATTCTAGAAATTAAACTAAGATTTTTCATTTTCTTAATATAATGAATACTAATATATCCTAATTTAGCATGCCACAAATCAATATAGTCAATCAAGCAAGTAGAAGAAGATGCATTCTCATTCATAATTTTAGAAACTCTAAGTATAAATACAGTAGCCTTTGTCAACAAAAAACATTATTCTTTGTCATTACAATCTTGTCATATTTAAATGACACTTTAACTCCAATCTTTCTTAATAGAGCCATAAAGATGAAATTTTCTCTAATTTTAGGTACATGTTGCATGTCTCTGAGGGCCAAGGGCTTGCGAGATGTGAGCTTGAGAAGAACCTTACTATTTCCAAGAACTTTGGTAGTTTTTGAATCACCAAGGTACATATATTCTTCTCCATCTCCCACTGCAGTATAGGTGGTAAAGGCATCTTTGTTTGCATAAATATGCCTAGTAGTACCAAAGTGTACTAACCATTCTTTCATATTAGTTATCATGAGAGCTTAAGAAATAACCATGGTGATTATGTCATCTCCTTGGACCAATTTGCATTTAGCCTTAGAGGCTTGTCATTTATTGCTCTCTTCCTACATTAAGCAGCATGATGACCTGACTTTCCATAGACAAAATAGTCCTCCTTCTTTTTGATTGTGGGGTTAGATTGCTTAGGCATGTAATCAATTTTCTTTTAATCATACCTTTTTTTGTGTGGCTTTTCTTGCACCAAGTTTGCCTTTATGGTCATTTCCTTTGATTTTGCAATTTTGAGCTCTTTATAGTTTTGTGCCTACTATTATGTTGTGAGTAATTAAATCTACAAATGACATTTGCTTTTGCTTGTGCTTAAGCTATTGTTTGTAATCATGCCATGAATCTAGTAACTTCTCAATCAGCAAAATAGCTACAAACTCATCAGGGATGTTAACTTCATAGCTCGAAATTCCTCTAATAATTTGTGATATTCATTGATTTGCATTTTTATGTCTTTTTCATTAGCCATCTCCAATTTGTAGTAGTTGCCTATGACACCAACATCCTCAGCAGTATATTTAAAAGTCATTGATTCTTAAATTTTGTTGTTTCCTTGTACGTGCAATACATATTGAACGAATCGTTAGACCAAGTGCTCATTATTGTATGTCTGCATAACTTGTTTGCATATGTCAAAGTCTCTAATGTTTTTACATCAGAGATTGACAATGGCATTGGGTCAATAAAAGTAGAAGCAACTCCATCATGTCCAAGGTAGAGAAAATCCACTATTTCCATCTCTGAAATTTTTGTCTGTCAAACAGTTGATATTTGATATATTTGGAAATGACTTTGCATAGGAAACAGGTGACATGACTAGAACAGCTATAGTTCCTTGAGCAAAGATTATAGGTGATAGTGTAATATCATCTGAGGTATTGGTAGCAGCGATAACGGTATCCATTTTCCTAAGATTGTTGGGAAATAAATGATTTGAGTCATGTTGTAGAAAGATGTCCTTAGGAATATTTTATGAACAAGAAAATTTATCCCAAGATTAAATAGACCTTTCTAAGTGAGAAAACAGGAGCATAAGCTAGCAAGAAGAGAAGAGAGACAATGATAATTGTTATGTGTCATGCAAACCAAAGAGATGCTTGACATTTATAGTCATTGGTATCACAAAGACAACGGTAAAAGAAACATTACAAAATAGTAATTAATGGCCAGAAATGGTAAACTTCAATTGTCATGGCTGACAATGATAAGGTTCGACGGTTAGGAAAAATTCTAACATCTCTTTCATGGTAAGAGAAAAATTAATTATATAAGTTATTATTTTCAGATAGACAAGTTTAAATAATTTTTGTAAAAAGCCAGGTCATACAATTTTATCACGCGCACTTGTGAAGGCACAAAATCCTCAATTTGAACTATGTTAGAGCACGTTGGTTCATGCTTATGTGCACAAGGCCTCTACCCATCCTTGGCTCTTTACAAGTCCAATATCACATGTTATTATATATATTCAAGGCCTCACACTTCCCAGCAACGTAGGTCTTCTTTTGAAATACCCATACACACTCTTTTTAGCATTCCCCAAAATTTCTACTTCAGCCTCCCCTTCTTGTCCTTAAAGTTTTCAAACACATTTGCGTCACAATAATTCAATAATAGACACCCTTGAAATTTAATTTTCTAGTACAATAATAGATGTACTGATCAGATAGGAGATGTGATCAATCAATTTAGAGCATCCGACGGTTAAGAATATGCCACATGAAGAAAATAAATTTAACGGTCTAAAGTTTAAATGTAGAAAAATTTAGAACATGAAGCTAGACTTATGCGAAATTTTTCTCTCAACCAAGCCAAGAAGATAAACCTACTCTTTGTCAATAAGTAAGCAAACCCTCATTAATTATTTTTGCCAGTGATTACCTTCAATACTAATCTACATTTTCCTTGGGGAAAGAATGTTCTTAAAATGCATTTACTTTCCCCTAATTTTACTATAGTACCATAAATCATATTTTTGTATACCTTTTTAGTTGACTCTTAATATAGTTCCTTACATTTTTATTAATCATAATATATGTAACAAATTTTTAAATATAAGTCAATGTGATGTTGAATTTTTAATATATACAAAAAATATAAATTTATTATATTATTATTAAAAATTTATATTTATTATATTTTAACCTTATATGAATAATTTCTCCATCTGTTTTTGCCTTTCGGGATCTAGGAATCTGAATCCCCAATAGTTGAGGGGATTTGCTGTGAATTTTGCACTATTATATTAAACTCTAATGGTTTAGATCTTTATCAATGACTGGATATTACCATGAGTCTTAATTTTTATTCATAAATTTGAACAGTTAAAACTTGGTCCAAAAATAACTTTACTTCACTAAAGCTGTTCACCCTAATTTAATCAGGCACACGAGCTTTCTTTTTTTGTCCACGGAACACAACTAGACAAAATCACCGAATGTGGGTGGGGTCCTTAGTTGTATATTAGCACGTATATGCTCACACTCATACTCACTTCCTACTGTCACGGGGCCTAAAGGAAAACGAATTTTGTGAAATTAAATTTTAAATGCAGATAAATTTAATAAAATTTTGAATATTAAATAAAAATTTAATGATTTAAATTTAAAAATAATTAAAAACTATTTAACATTTATTAAAATATGAACCATTAAATAAAAATTTAATGAACCTATGTCCTTTTTAAATACAGAACATTTAAACTTTGATATCCAAATAATCTGAAAAGCCATCACTAGGGCCGCTAATTGTGTCAAATATCAGTATCACCAACATGAAATTATTGCTTTGTCTATGCAATTATCGATTCCATGCGTGTAAATAATATTACTTGTAGTAGTATTCCGTTTTCCAAGGTGAAGTAAAATGACAGAAATTTTAAGAACACATCTCATAAAATAGGAGTTTTTAAATTTTAAAATATAATTACTTAAAATTTAAAACATAATTATTCTAACTTCATATCAATTAATTATTCTTCATTTAGTCTTTTATTTTTAGTTTATTATTATTTTTATTCTTTATTGATTTTCATTATAAATTTAATTCTTTTTTATTAGTTATTTTTAATTTGAATGTTTGCACATTTAATCATTTAGTCTTACTTAAATAAGAGGAGCCAAATTAAAAATGAATTAATTAGTGAAAAATCAAATTGAAAATAAAAATCAATAAAGTATTAAATTGAGAATCAAGTAATAAATAAGGGACCAAATTGATAATAAAAATTAATATAAGACTATATTGAGAGCTATTTATAAATAAGGGACCAAAAATGATATTAACATCCGTATTATAATAACCTCACCTGAATGTACGCAGGGACCTTGTTGCCGTAACAAGCGAAATTGAAGAGCAACTTCATAGAGCTGAGTATCATAATCTGTGGTGCCAAAGCCATAGCCATAACTTTGAGTTTCCAGCATAATTAGATTCTGCTTCTGAATTGCTGCTTCAATCTCCTCTTCAAAGTAGTGTCCTAACCTATGAATCATATCAATCATAGAAAAACCTTCAACTCCATTGACGTTCTTCAATTCCTATGCATGTCTAACATGAATATCCTCCTGGAAAAAAAGATACATGAGTTATCCAGATATAATAAAAATGTACAAATAAGCAATCAGCATCCACTACAACGACATTGTTATCGTGAGTTTTGCATTATTTATTTAATTTAAACTATTAGATAAAATACATCAATCTAATTTAGAGCGGTGGCTAAACAGTTTAGCCATGGCTAAATTATTGTCACGAGAACTTTGATTTTTGTTCTAATGAAATATAATCGCATGTAGTTATTAATAAATATTTCAATTATTAAATTTTTTTTCAATAATAAAAAAATAACACTGCAAATTCTGCACGGTAATATATAAAAACTAGTGGTGATCCCATCCCGCAAATAAGCCCCCAATATGACCTGACACATAAACAAATAAATAAATAAAACCATAGCATATTCTTCATCTAGACAATTAATTTTTTGTCAGATTCTTCAGGTCATGCGGATAATTAACTCCCTCACATTGATCATTGATCAGCTTGTTGCAGAAGGAGCTATGTTCTGCTTCATGAAAATGGCTGTACTTTGGGAAGCAGTGTTGGAGATGTTTGATGATGGACTCTTTTTTATGCATATCCCCCTTGAGTTCTTCATGGTTCTGCTTAATCTCAGTCACTTCATCGCCCTTCAGAAGCAGCTCTTGATCCAGCTTCTCAATTTTGAGCTTTGCTTCCCGTATCTGATTGACCTGTGCATTGTGGAAACTTTTCAAGTTCTCAAGTGAATCTGTCTTGCCTCTTAGTTCTGCCTTGAGTCTCTCAATTAATATAATTTTCGTTTGTCAAAGAGAACAACATAAAAATAATGAAAAATCTCCATTTAAATTTTTTTAGCATAATATTAATGATGTTTTAGCTTGACACTTCAGCATAAAACAATTATGAACCTAATCTCTTGCCCCCAATCTTATTGCTTCAAGATACTATAATATACTATTTTTAAATAAAAAAAAATATGGGATCGCGTAGGAGAGATAGGGCTTCGATTCTCTACAGTCACTCTCCCCTTGGTACCAATTTCACCATTGGATCCAACTATTATTTGATTATATTATCCGTTGGATCAAAACTTCTCTACATTTACTGCAGAGCATCTGTGCCCAGGAAATATGAGTGTTGCGCACAAGAAAAATAAGAGGGCCTCGGATAAAGAGGAAGATGGGTATCAATTTATATATGATGGTTTTAGAAAAAAAATTTATATTTTTAGTTCCACAACTTTAGTCAATACTTATATTAGTCTTTATAATTTAAAATTTTATAATGCAATTAATATAGTCATCATATTAATATATTATATTAGTCAAATACAAAGTATAATTAATAATAAAATATGTTTTCACATTTAATTGTAGTTTACTTTCTTATAAAGTCATATTTTATTGAAAAATGCTTAAATTAAATGTATTTTTCTTTTCTCTTAAAAGGTTATGTCATTATTTTTAGATTAAAAGATAAATTATATTAATTTTTTGTCCAAACAGTAAACCACAATCAGATTTCTTATCAAATTTTATTTCATTTAGCCTTTCACAATGAAATAAGGGTTTTAACAATAATTAGTATTGTTCATTGGCCATATTAATAGTTTCTCCTTATTATTTCCATTAAATGTTGATCGCTTGAATATAGTTGTCCAGGTCAATTTGAACCATACTAATGGTTTTGGTAGGTCAAGATAAATAAATAAAAAAAATAAAAATAAAATTGTAAAAAAAATTAAAAAAAAATAAATCACATCTAATTCTAATACCAAAAATACATTTATTTTGTTCATTGTTGATCAAATATTAAATATAATTTAAAGATAACATAAGGGTAAAAACAACTATGAAATTTAAATATTTACTGTTTTATGGTTGTGGCTTACTGTTTGGACAAAAAATTATTATCATTCACCTTTTAATATAAAAATAATACAACATAACTTTTTAAGAGAAAAGAAAAAAAATTGATTTAAACATTTTTCAATAAAATATGACTTTGTAAGAAAAATAAACTACAATTATATATGAAAACATATTTTATGATTAATCATATTTTGTACTTAATATATTAATATGATGAATATATTAATTGTATTGTAAATTTTTGAATTATAAGGACTAATATAAAATTGACTAAAGCTGTAAAACCAAAAATATAATTTTTTCAATAAAACTATCATATCTAAATGTATACGTCACTGTTTGTGTGGGATCAATCCATGCGACCATTGAAAATTCCAAAAATGAAATATAATTATATAAAATTGCATATGAAACTCCTACGTGGTCCCATATTTTATTTATTTTGAAAAAAGTACACTATATTATCTTAATACAATAAGATTAGCGACAGGAGATTGGGTTCAGGCTAAAAAAGCCTAATATTAATAACCGTGTGACAGACAGTACAGATAGAAATGTTTGATTATTTAGTTATGCGAATTAAATTTTAATGTCATATTAATAACTAATATAATTTAAAACATATAAAAATAATTTCATTATATTCACTCGTCAATGAGTTCGTTATAGGTTTTCGTGAGCAGCGAGTACAAACAAACATGATCATTAGTGAGAAGGTTTGAATATTATTTTTTAAACCTACAGTTTAGTGTGAGAATATTATTCTACCCAACATGCTCTCATTGGAGACACAAAGCTATGAAAATCCATTCGGTCCTTCTGGATATTTAATTTAAGCGCATTTTGAGACATACTATTCTGAGACCTATCCATTTTTTAAAATCAAAGAAATCTACGTTCACCTATAACCAAAAGATTTATATTCAATCAATCACCCAAGATTAACCATATATATATATATATATATATTGTACAATGCACAGGTAAATTTTATATTAAATATTATTCAAATTTATCACCATGAAATACCATATATAGTATCCTAACATTAAATAATTTCCCCTTCATTCTTCCCTACTCTTGCAAACTAATGTCCTTCCTACTGCCCCTTGGGCCAAATGTCTTTAAAATACTAAAAAACTTATCAAATTTGGTTCAATAAATAGTCTTTGTTGTGGTAGCAGATATATATTTTTGCAAACGGACATTCATAAATTTTTATATTTCGGTAAATTAAACCAACTTTTTTCTTCTACCTATTCTTTTTGAACTATTTATTAAACTATTAGAATGTTTTCAAGTGACGATATCATTATTATGCACATAATTATCGAGGAGACACAAAATTACATCCTTCCAGAATAGTTTAACATTGCAAGTAGCTTAATTACAACAGCCCTTGGCTTTCTTATTATTGCATTTTCTGCTTTTATACTCTTAACCCCAAAACTTAGCTTATTGAAAGTTATCTTATTAAAATAACGCGTCTCTTCTGAATATCAAGACCACAACGTACTCATAAAAGAGAGATTATGCAGATTGCAGAAGCTGCAAATATCTATGTTTTTCCCTTTCTATTTACCTCTCGTTCTTCCTTCTCGTTGAATGCCAAGGTGGACGACTTTGCCATGTAGGAATTTATCTCAACAGCCATGTGAATTTCGCTAGCAGAGTTAGTAGTGCATTTATTTAATGGCGTCTTAACAGATTTTGATAGCGGAGAGTTTTTTGCAAACGGTTAGAAACTGTAGAGAGTACGTTATTTGATGAAAAAAATTATAGAGAGCAATTTACAAATTAATAATGGTAAAGTATGAGGACCAAATAGTTAATTTTCTCAATGTGTTAACAATATGTTCTCTTTAGTTTGAATGCTTGGACGTATTGCAACTATATGTAAATATTTCATTAAAGATAATGACTGTATATGTATAATGGCTAGATGAAGTAATTTGTATAGATGCACCCAAAAGTTAAAATATATATATAGGTATATCCTTCTAAAATTCTAATTGAAATTCAGCGACGGTAAAAACCGTAGCTGTATATAATATTTTTATTTTAATTCAATTCAGAATCAAAATTTTTTTTCTCTGAATCGGAGCATACTTTTCCATCCTGTTTTGAGATGGAATGCAAATTTGTTACACTCTATTTTGTTTTATGCCAATATATTTTAAAACAATTGTATTTGTTGGTGTTACTGTATCAAGTAATTGTCATTATTGCTTTTTTCAAGAATGTTAGAATTTTAAAAATTGATGAAATCATATTTGATTCTATTTTTAATTTTAAATAATATATGATTATGGATAATCTAAATTGTCAAATAGATCATTCAATTATATATCATTTTCTCTAATTTTTATTCTATACAATGTCAAGTTATATTTATAATCGCTTGTTAGAAAATTTAAGATATAGCTAATTAATTTATTATATTTTTTGTTGACTCTAAAAAAATTTTAAACTTTAAAAAATTCCTAATTTAAAAGACAATTAATTAATTTATTAATTTTTGTTTTACTCTAAAGAATTCATAAGCTTCAAAGAATTCTCAATTTAAAAAGTTATTAATTAATTAATTAATTTATTATTTTATTATTTTTTTTCATTGATTCAAAAGAATTTATGTATTTCAAAAAAAATTTTATACATATATAAGAAAGTAAAAAGTTACCGCACTAGGAACTGACAATTTGATCAATGAAGAACCCTCTTCGATTAAGTAGAATTCTCACAAAGCTTACGTTGTGTATATATATATATATATTGCTTTTTTCTTGTGGAGATTTTTTTCAGCCAAAATCTTTTGTAACAAACTTGTCATATACAATATGGTGCCAAATTTGTTAGGTTAGAAGTGGTATTTCTCTTTTTCTTTAGTAATTGAAATTTCATTAATTAAACTTGCTCTCCTGGCTCAGAACCTTTCTCAGCTTTGATAAATCTTATCATGAGCT
The DNA here is from genome assembly GCA_037074485.1 of Delonix regia. Lineage (NCBI taxonomy): Eukaryota > Viridiplantae > Streptophyta > Magnoliopsida > Fabales > Fabaceae > Delonix > Delonix regia. The sequence goes on along the minus strand of CM073452.1, from coordinate 32,948,724 downwards.
GTGTTACCTCTTCATAATTAAATTCATTTAGGCCCACCTGTCAGGAATTAGGAGCGGTTCTCAATCACATAAAAGAGTAATACAGCTGGTAGGGAAAAGACATGGATGTATATGCTCAAGCATAATTAGATATGGTCCTTTTGTTTCTTGCATCTCTGGTGAGGAAAAGAAGGCGTGAGCTTGTCTACTTTTTCTCTTTTTAATATTACTTTTTTTTTCAAAAAAAAATATTTCGATATACATAAATAATATATTTATTTTTCATTTTTTCTTATTAAAGAGAAAAAATTAAAGAGCTTTTAATATAAGAAGTTATTAACTACTGCATCAAATTAATGATAATAATATGTCTTTAAAATTTTAATATATTAATATGACAAAAATTAGTATCATTATATCAGTGTGAAGACAGACTACTTTTTAAACTCGAAAGTATTATATATGTGTCTGTCTTTCTTTTAATAGAATATTATTTTATATAAAAATGAATATAAAATAATATTATTATCTTTACATATTAGGATAATTTGTTCCAAAACCAAAAAGCACTTTCCGCAGAAAAAACATTGGTGCTTTATATTAATTGTTGAAAGGATCCATATACGTTGTTTCACACCTTTCGTATGATAGAAAGACGACATTTTGGTATTTGCATGCAAAGGCCTCTGGGGATAATTCTAAAAACGTGAGCAACTGACTCCAAGATTTCCCAACATGCTTTGGGTTTTCAAAAAAACTAGTTATTTGTCCGTCTTAGAAAAAATTAATTTATTTTATTATATGTTAATACATTTTAAATCAATGATATTTGTAAACATTAATAAAAAAAATTAAATTTAATAATATATTATGATAAAAAAATATATAATGAATTAGAGAAAGTCTAAAAAATTGGTTATATGATATTGATGAGAAAGAAGTGACGACAATATACTCATTAAAAGAACACAATTATAAATTATTCAATCATATATTTTTTTGGTTTTATTTTTGAATTATGTCAAGTTATGTTTATAGTCCTTTATTAAAAAATTTAAGGTACATTTTATTAATTAATTTTTTTGTTGATTCTAAAAAATTCCAAACTTTAAAGAATTTCATATTTAAAAGATAGTTAATTAATTTTTTATTTATTTCAAAGAATTCTCGCACTTCAAATAATAATTAATTCATTTTCTCTTTAAGTTTAAAAATTTTCTAACTACAAAAAATTTTAGATTTAAGATATTAATTATTTCATCATTTTTCTAATTGAATATGAAGAAATTAGGCATGTCAACAAATTTTTGATAGATGTATGAAAATTATAGAATGTAATAAACTAAAAGTTTGATCAATGAAACCTTCTTATCTATCAAACGAAGCTCTTACATTAAAAGATATCTACACTATATATATATATATATATATATATATATATATATAAAATAGATTTAAGAGATGAAAATGAAGTACATAGATGAGTTAAATGACAACAAATTAAACTCCTTTGGTCTTGATTTATACATTATGCATGAATGCATTCACAAATTACGATGTATATAACTAAAGAGTTTATTAAACCACATCAACACATATGATAAAATCTATAATTATATGAAGAACACAAATAAATCAAAGGAAGAAAATCAGCGAAAATCGGGTAAAGAATATAATCTGTATGACTCATTATTCTTTTTCATTGTCATTACTTTATGCAATTCACTTTTTATCAATTAATAATCTTATTTTCTAAATTGCAACTCTCCACTCCTCAAATTGAATTTATTAACAAAAATATTTTCTTTTACATCAGATACTAATGTGATAAAAAATTCTAATTAATGACTATAAATAGATGGTAACTACTCAATAAACTTGTGAGTAACCTATCATATGGTATTTATAAATTTTTTTGGTCAAAATAGAGTATTTACAATTGACCTGTAGATCAATTGCTAAATTTAAAACAATAATTGAATTAATAGTAATTCACATTAAATTTATTCTTGCAAAATAATTTTAGCCTATAAAAAATGTGTTTTTCTCTTCAGAAAAATGAAAGTGGGTGGGTGAAAAACAATTAATACACATGTCACGACCTGAGTCGATAAGACATAACCAGCACGGGGATGAGGTATCCTTCATCCTCATGAACCCATCAAAATCCTCAAAACAGCAGAACATGTGTAAACCTACATTAAATAAATATTAAATCCCATAGCTTTTCATACAAACATTAACTGACTCAGTTTAATCTCTATGTAGAAAGTTGGGCAAATTATTCCCTGAGTTATGGACCTCCCAATTTCTACAATAGAGTTATTAGATATATCATGGTAATACATCAAACATTTAACCTGTATACAAAGGAGCGACTAAACGGAATCATAAAATAAGAGAAAAATATAGCTCTAGCAATAGACTAAGCTCACCAAGGAATTAATCACCATGATTACAATTTCATAGGTGGACATTCTAGATCAACATTGGAATCTGAAAAATGTTGAATAGTAGGGTGAGTGAAAACTCAATGGGCAAGTACTTCTAATATTGCAGAAATGGAACAAACTTACAATGGTATGCCTTTTGAAATTTAAAAACCAGATATCATACATTTATAATTTAATATCACTAAAATGGAGAATAATCATTAACATAATGTATATGAGAATCTGCTACAGAACCAATCATAATTACAAAATACAGAACTAGCCCTAGGCTAATGAAAACAGATTAGAACATATAATCATTCCAGCCATGAACTTTGAGTAATTATAATAATGGTCTCAGGCCTTATACAGAATAAGGTGGTAATGGCATTATGCTCAACCACTGTGCACTACAACTAACATCTACTACTGTTAACTACAGGGTTCTGTTTTGGACACATTCCCAATATTTTAGAAATAAATATACATCTATGAACAGATATCGAAATTTCAAAATCGTACAACTTCAGAGTTTAGATTTAAGTATTTCTAGTAATTCAAAATTCATAATCATAATTCAGAATGATATCGTGCATTATTAGGATTATCTACTCACCTAAGAGAAGTATACCAATCTCCTCCTATCCTTGTTTATAATTCTTTTGCTGACAATTTTTCCTAATCACCTAAAACATTAAATAAAATACTTTCATCATCCAGTTTTCATGAATAAATTTAATTATTTAATTCCAACACCAACGTAATTAATTATTTTTTATTCACCTTTAACCAAATCACCTCTTCAACCTAATTTTGCCCTCTTTCTTTACTCAGTTTTAGGAAATTAAATTTTTGGGCCACTTTCCTTAATAATACTTCAAAATACTTAAGCCCTATATTTCATTATTATTATTATTATTATTATTATTATTATTATTATTATTATTATTATTATTATTATTATTATTATTATTATTATTATTATTATTATATTCAATTTATTCCATTATGCACTAATTAAATTTCTAACACCTACCATCACACAATTTCACTTAGGGTTATTTAATAAATTCCAAAATTTCCATTTAACTTCAAATAATATTTATTGCTATATAATCAAGCCAAACAAATTTTTCCCTCCTTTTTTTCTTCATGAAAAATATAGGAAAATTATGAAAACTTAGAAATTCATCTTAAAATTCAAACTAAAATTTACAAAAATTCTAAACCACTTCCTAGATGCATAATAATATTTAAAAAGCCCCAAGAACTCAAATTTCACCTATTTCCAAAATTACCCTAGATCTAAAATTTGGCATTTTTCAATTTGGAAGCCAAAATTCACAATTGATTAGTGATTTCAAGGGAGAAAGGTGCAAAATTCACCTAGATATGTAATCCTAACTTAATTTGATAGGATTACACTAAGTTTAATTTCAACACATTCTCACATGAACAGTGATTTTACATGGATGAACATTACCCAAATTGGGGTTTCTTCAATCTGAGGCAAATTGGACCAAATTAATCAGTGCAAATGAGGGAGAAAGAACTGAAATTGATGCAGGAAGTAAAGCCTTAAGCTAAATTGAAGCAAAAACGCATCAAAATCTCGAACTTTGAGCTCAGATTGCATGTGATATGGCCGCCAGAAAATTGAAGAAATTACGACAATGTGGCAGCCAGTGGAAGTTATTAGAGGGCTAATGGTGCCGTTGCAGCTTGGAGGAGGCATCGACGACCCATCATGGTGGCCGAAACAACATCGGTGGGCGGTGGAGGTGTTTGCACAATGACGGTAACGTCATTACAAAAAACATTGCCTTCAATGATGACAGGATGTCCCGTAATTGAAAGGATATAATAGAGACAAAAGAAGTCACCACTAAAGGGCATAATCACTGGTGACAATAGTCGCTACTAAAAAGCATTAGTGATGATAATCATTGCCACTACATTGAGATTGATTAAAAAAATTTGTCTTGGTTGCCACTGAATGTGAGGTTTCAATGACAAACATGTCGCCACTAAAGAGTTTTAGTGGCGACTGCATGATCGCCACTAAAAAGCTTTAGTAGCTACAAAATATGGTTTAGTGGCGAGTAGACGTTGTTGCCACTTAAGGGCTTTAGTGACAATGAAACATAGTTGTCACTAAAGCTCTCTAGTGACAACTTTATTGTCGCCATTGATGAGCTATTGTGGGAACTGTTTGTACTCGCCACTAAAGAGCTTTAGTGACAATGAAATGTAATCATCACTAAAACTCTCCAGTGGCCACTTTATTGTTGCCACTTATGAGCTTTGGCAACAAGACTTAAAGTTGTCGCTAAAGGTTTTTTTTTTTATTTTACATATTTTATATATATTTAGGCTTTAAAAACCTATAAACTGATATATAATAAATTGACATAATACATATAAGACCAGTATTCGTAGCCCAAACAATGAAGGCAATATTTAAATATTACAAACATAAAATCAACTAATGAATTACAACTAATTATAACATACAAGACTAAATATGTGTATCCCAAATGTAGAAAACAAAAGTGATTTACAATCAACTTGAAAGTTACTTCCTCCAACATATACAAATTAGACTTCCAATATTTCATAAGAAACCTAAAATTCTAAAGACATAATAGCAACTCATTGAAATATTTTTGTCATTAGAGATTGCTCTTCAAAGTCTATGTGTGCCATTTTAATAAGCATTATCATTTCCTGCAACAAGCCAATGATACCAGCTTAAGTAAAAGTGAATAATTTTAGAACAAGGCATAAGATACATGTAATATTTTCATAACATATGACTCTTAAACTAGCACACACATGTTTAGGAACCAAATAAGAACTAGGCATGAGGCTATACATTTACCTTAGTTATGCAATTTCCTTACGAGGTCATTTAGTAGGTTTTATCATCATTGCCTTGAAGAGTTAGAAGATATGTGTCCCTGTTGTAAGCTAGCCATTAAGGTGGCCATTTGAGCTTGAATCTTAGCTTGCATTTATTGTTGAAGCTCAATTCGTTCTTCTTGTAATTTTCTCTCCATTTCTTCATGTATCTTAGTACAATCTTCATCCCGTTGCCTCTCCAACTCAGCACAGTCTATCTCTCGTTGCCTCTTTAACTTAGCATGATATTCATCCCATTGTCTTTCCATATCAGCCTGCATCTGCTCATGCACTTGTTCAATTCTATAGTCTATGTCAGCTGAGTTCACATTTTTTCTCTTTTGGGGCTTTTTGCCATACCTTTTTCCACACACATACCTTAATTGCTCTCCCAATATAGTAATAAGTATCTTATCTCTAGCCATTGGTGTCTCATTATCTTTTGATTGTTGTTGAAGAACAAGGTCATGAATGTGACCTTGCCATTATATGAACAATTAAAGTAATGTACTAGAATATATAATTGAAAGGACATTGAAACTTAATAAATTTATAAGTTATACATGAATTTCTTGTGAATATGGATCTAACCATACTACTTCTCCTTCCTTAGTCCATTGAGTGTATTGTATCTCTCAAACTCGATCATGTGGCGCCTTTTCCCTAGTCACAAGATCCCTCTATAACGTAGTTTGTCTAAAGAATATTTAATAGTACCAAATAATTTAATTGTCACTATGTACATGACGGGAAAAAAAGGAATGTATGCTCACCGTTGATTCTTCCACCTCAGCAAATGACCTTGTCCCATATGGATGCTTTGTAAGTTGCTTACTACTATTTGATTTACCCCTACTACTTGTTGACTGTAATGAAATTAATAATGTTATCTATTAAAAATAAAGAAGACAATTTAGATTAACTTGAAAAGAACTAGATACCTTGAACTTATCAGACTCAAAGTGATGACATAGCTACTCCCAATCTTCATGACTAACCAAATTAGGCCTAACTACTTCTCTCTCATCATCTATCTCACACTTCATGTACAATGTGTGCCAGCTACTTTTCCAATTCCTAAAAAGTCGTTGTATAGTACTTATACAAAAAACTTTCATTGCAATCTCTCGTCGATTGTCTATGGCTTCAAACTTATCCTACAAATGATCAGGACAAGTAGTTGCACTTACTAACAAAACCAACTTGCAGTAATAAAGCAAAGATAATGTTTTAGATAGCTAACTATTTACCTTAACTTCAAACCACATCATTTGCCCATCCTTTGAGAAGATTATATCCCACTCGTGACCTTTAAACGAGACAGTAGTTCGCACTACTCACCCGCAATAGTTCACTTAGTCCTGAGCCCCGTCTCCAACTGCTCTATCGATGTCGTCTGAAATATCAATTTTGATTTTTTACACCATATTTAGTTTTTATGTCAACTAAAAGGCTCTTATACTTTCCTCTCTTTGACTTGACAGTGCTACAAGAAACTATGACATGTAGAGATAAAATTATAATTTCATATTCATACTGTACTACTCTGAAGTTGCAATGGCAATATGAGATGAGAAGCCTCAAGGTCTTGCTTAGTTACTGGTAATAAGGCCAGTGAAGAATCCCTAGGCTCTAGCACCCCACCTCTTTGTGTTTCAAGCAACCGTAAGGGTGATGTTACTTCTCAATGGTTATCACATCTCCCTTAACCACTATTGTGTGTAAGGCCTCTTCCACCTTGTCCTTCTCCCCTACTATGTCCACCACCTAACATTTTTTGCAACAAAAAATTCAAATGTTAAATTAACCACAAAAAGTAAAGAGTACACATTAAATAAAAAAATGCAACATATTACTATAAACAAAGTTAAACATATGGTCAATCTTTCAATATATACTTAAAAGTTACCATAAGCTTAGTTACTATTAGTCAACATCTGTTTCATTTGCATCATCATCAATTGATTCTTCATCATTTTCTTTATCACTAACCACATCCTCATCATTGTCATTAATGAAGTCATCTATCCTATTAGCTATATTTGGTCAACTTGTTTTATAACCTAGTGCTGCTTGACAAAGGAAGAAGAATTATTGCCGAAAAAAGAGGTAACGATGGCCCTGGAGTTGCTAGAAAAATGGTTGAGAGGATGATTGGCAGCAACACATGGTGAGAATTGTAGAGGTACGAAGGAGACGGAACAGTAGCTTGCAAATGATCAATGAGAGAGGAAGAAGGAGGTGTCGAGGTGAGTAGTGGTAGATAAAGAAGAAAAATAAGAAGAATAAGAATTAGGTCAAACCCAATTAATAACGAAGGAAAAGAAAAAATAAAAAAGAATAATAAGAAGATAAAGAAAAAGAATAAAAAGAAGATAAATTTGAAGTTTTCCTATACATATATCGACAAAGCAATCACTGTCATGAACAAAATAGAGGGATTAGTAAAGGAAAGAGAGAGTAATGTTAAAAAAATGATCATGATTACAAACTTACTATTTCTCACTACCCGCCATTGTTGCTAGAGAGTGAGCAACGGAAGAAAAGTGTAAGAAATACTCAGATGGTATGCTTTGCACCTATCTAGACTTTAAAACATATTTAAATAATTGGGCAAAGTAAGACAAGAATACCAAGTACGGAACGATTAAATTTTCTGTAGCATTATTGCATAAAGATATTGTTGTAAAATGGTGTGATTTGATGTTGCTAATAAGGATAAAGCATACATTCAATATAAAGAATGCTAATAAGATATATGGAATTTATGCAAAACCATAAATTGTGAGAAAAATTAATCATTTTATCATAAATTGTGATAAATAGTCCATCTTATAATTATATAGTATCAATTATTTGTTTATTATATAAACTGTATATTTTATAGATGTATGATAAATCATTTTATTTTATGGTAATTTAGAGTTTATTGGAAGGTTATAAAAGAATGAATACATCCATGCTCAACTCTCTTATAGGTCCATATTCTTCGACACTTTGTTTGGTAAAATAAAATGCAAACCTAACATACTTATATGGCTATATAAGACATCTGTGCAACAAGAAAGTGTAACTATTATATATTATATAACATTACATTTAATGTCATGGAACCATGTAATTTATTTGAGTCAGCTTTTCACTTTGATCATATTACCTGAATTTGACTTCCATTCCAATAAAGCATTTACTATTTTTTGTAAATAAGAAAGTTTAAATATAGCTACAAGACATCAATACATTAAGAAAGTTTAAATATTTCTTTATCAAGCCATAATTCATTATCTCTTTATTAGGCCACAATTTTTCGGAAGCAAAACTTATTTTTGAAACTAGTGGATAATGATATAATATGATTATTTGGACTTTCATGTATAGAAGTAAAACTAAACATAATAATAGTTTGCACCTAAGTTTGAGTAATTATATATTTTGAACCAACCACAAAGCAACCAAAACTAAATACTTTTAAGCAAAAACATGAAATTAGGAAACATAGATCTAATAAGAGGACTTACTTGTTCTCACTCAAGACCAACACAAGATTGAGCAGATACTTGCACAAGCTGTAATGATTAATCATTAAGTTTATTCATTAACAATGGTTAAAAGATAAGTTTAATAAATAGGAAAAAAACTTAGTAAGTAGCGTACCAAGCAAGCCAAAAAAAACTGTAAATCTGCACAAAGGGATTCAATTCCTGCTATGCTAATAAACCAAAATTTGAAAAAACAAATTCATCAATTGGCCATTTTATGAAGCGTAGCCATGGGGATTCGAACATAAGACATGTAACAACAACATTCTATTCCATCCAACTACATTCCTATTCTTAATTTAAGAGACCAATTGTGCCAGTGTCATCTTTAGCCTTAAGTTTTACTTACTTTATATTTAAGTCAACCTTCTACCTCTTTTTAATATTTCCTTAAAATCAAAAAAATTAATCCTCTGATTTAGACATTCAAAAAATGAAATAAATAAATATAATAAGAAATAATATGAACTGAACTACCTACTATGAATTTTATGGGCAGACACTCTTTTATTCCAAAAAAAAAAGTAGTCAGATTAATCAAGGAAAGAAGCTCTCGATGACACGTGAAAATGAGAGCGATCTTATGTCATCCAAGATTAATTGTACCTTATTCCGAATGAGCCAATTATAATTATTCAAGTTAATTTAATTTTAATATACATTAAATGAGAAAATTGTTGCTATGAATCAAATAATTTAAAACATTCTTATTTATATATATGTCACTCCATCACCTGAAGCATATATATCATTGGCTTTTTTTCTTAAAAAAGATTTTTAATTTATTAGGAGAAGAATCAATTAGCTAGCTAGTGCGTTTTCATTCTTTTCATTAATCTCCATGATGGTAATTCATTGAACCTTCCCAGTTCATATCTAAGATTACACCAATCAATAAAACTTCCTAAAGCAATGGCTTCACTTTCCATTATATATGGAAACAAGAATAAATAATTCTTCATTGAAGCACCAAAAATCAAAACACACAGTACCAAAATTTATATTTATGCAAGATTTCCACCGCCACCATGCACCGCCCTAAAACAAGAAAAAACTAAGTTATAACAAATTATCTCAAAATGTTAACACAATGAATGCAAACTTCAAAAAGTGTGTTGATACAATGTATGATGCTTCACTTATCGATGTAAAGGAATGGTTTTTGGAAAATCCAACAAAAGGAATGGCTTTATATCATATCTCTAATAGATTGTGCCCTAGAATAAAATAATATAGAAGTTGATATCCATATTTGTGTCAAGTTGTTTGCTTCACTATTTATTTATTTATTTATCTTAAATATTGCCCTGCACAACTCATTTAATTTATTTAATTCAGAAAGTTAAATCTACATGAATTGATAGGAAGTTGAAGAAGTAATTTTTTAAATATAAACTATTAAAGAAAATACATTAAATTTAAATAAAATAAGTTCAACTAAAATAAAATTATACCCATAAATTATAACAATGTCCAAATAAATATTGTTAAAAAGAGATTGGAGAGTGAGATCAAAAAATATTGAAGAAAACCAAGAGCACCTAGTGATATTATACTAATTACATTGAACATTGAATTGTAAAACCAAAAGCACAACTTTCTATAAAGCTTGTGATAAATGTTTCTCCACATAATGACGGCAGTATATGTTTTGACAGCTAGAGCCATAGCACCTAGGGTGTCCATTGTGACGTTCTATGTGGCATCTTACTAATCTATCCAAAAAAAGCATTTTGATAGGTTGGGAATATTTTGATAGGCTGGGAATAATGACAGCTATTAACGAGGTTAAATTGCTTTACATGAAAATCCAAGTACTGTAATACTTATTAAAGTTTTAAAATTTCTATTCAAAATTTATATGCTTTTGAGAATCAAATATAAATCAACAATAATTTGGGTCTAAACATTAAACTGAAACTTATGAATTTTTCATAGAATCTTAATTCCATAAAAAAACTATAAATATGTTATGAAGAAATTAATCATTGAAATAAAGAAGCCAGAATTATATAATACTTACCACAATCATATAATACTAAAACAACTAAAACAAAATAAAAAGAATATTAATTGATAAGATATTTAATTATATGGCAAGTTGCATCACGTCTCTCCCTCTTAACCTAGCTATCTATATATCTAAGCATTAAACTTAATGCATCTCTTGCTTAAACATCTATAATTTATGGCATGAATAATCAAATAATGTAGTTATATATGTATTAATTAATTAAGTGGTAATATAGTTATATATGCTTTGGTTCATAAAGGTTTAAATTGTAAAATAAATGGTTAGAATGTGGATAAAGTATCCCAAAAATTTTTGGAAAAAGAGAAGGGTTGTTTATGCATAGCACAAGTCTAAAATTCAAAACGTTTAAAAAAAGAATTGCATTTAAAGGAGCAGTACGTAGAAATAACTAATCAAACTCTGCCACCTAATAATAAGTTATTTTAGATTTTATAATTAAAAATGGACATAAATGAAAGCAGAACTGGATTTCAGCGGAATCAAAATTGTAATTCAACAATATAATGTGGGAGAATATATTCAACTATCTGACCTGATGGAGACGACATCGTTGCTTTGAATGTTGGTTGAGTCCGATCAGTTCAACCCACAATACCCCAGAGTGCTTTACAGAGAGTCTTGACGGCAGAGAGAGAGTTGTAAATTTATTTTGTGTCAGTTATGAAAACTAGGGCTTCATTCTGTTATTTATAGGACTTTATTAAACCAATATAATTAATTAATATTATTCAGTAAAATCCTCCAGAATCTTTGAAACAATTTTAAATTTAAATTAAGCCCATAAAATCTCTCTCTCTGGATAGCAATCTTGGATTAGTAATCTGACGGGATGATTACTAATGCTCTCGGGCTGTGGGTTGGGTTTCTGCCTTTTGTGGGCTTGTGGATAATCGAACCCATCACCGATTATCCACACACATATTAAAATAAAACCCAGTCCATTCTCAGTTTATAAATTGTAACATTGATTGCCTAATTAGGTACTAATCAAATAAAATAATTAATGCTAATCCATAAAATTTTAAAATTATTCCAACAATCTCCCACTTGGATAGCATTAATTAAATTATTGGATCAATAAACGAATAGTTAATCAGGCGCAATAATGTTTACATAGATACATGGATGAATGTATATTTATAAACTATACAAGATTCAGTGGAGAAACCATACACAAAATCACTGAAACCGATAGGGATTCAAGTGATGTCAACATTTCCATAAATAAGTTTCATCAACTGAATTGAATGGAACATAAAATAACGTTCAAAATTGTCAAATAACAATTCAAAAATCCCTTAAGAATTTTTTTAATCCAGACTCCCACTAAACCAAGGCTACATCAAAATTTTTTAACAATGCCCATGTGAGTCACATGATTCTTAAAGACTCCTACGGGCAAGCCTTTGGTCAATGGATCCGCCAACATGTGTTCACCAGGAATATGAACCAAACGAGTCTGAGATTCAGCAATCTTTTCTCTTACGAATAGGAACTTAACATCAAAGTGTTTAGTGCGACTGGAGTTCCTATGATTCTGAGAAAAGCTGACAGCAGACGAACTATCGCAGTATATGGTTAGAGGTCGTGATATAGAATCAACTAGATGCATGCCAGATATCAGTTTCCTCAACCATATGGCCTGGCGGGTAGCCTCATAACAAGCGATATATTCTGCTTCCATAGTCGAGGTAGCTGTGACTGATTGCTTGCAACTTTTCCACGATACAGCTCCTCCAGACATCATAAAGATGTATCCAGAAGTGGATTTTCGGTCATCCACACAAGATGCATAATCGGAATCTGAATAACCCACAATTTCAAGTGGCTCAGATTTTCTAAAAGTAAGCATATGATGCTTTGTACCCTGTAAGTACCTCATGACTTTCTTTGCAGCCCTCCAATGATCAGGACCAGGATTACTCAGGTATCTGCCAAGCACACTGACAGCGAAAGCAATGTCAGGACGTGTGCACACCTGAGCATACATGAGGCTGCCAACAGCGGATGCATATGGAATTTTGTTCATCTCAATTTTCGAATTGTCATCATTGGGACAGGATGAACTAGATAACTTTTCACCTTTCTGTACAGGTGCTGCACAAGGAGCGCAAGTATGCATGTTGAATTTCTTCAGTACTCGTTCTATATAGGTTGCTTGAGATAAACCAAGAGTGCCACAAGATCTATCACGGTGAATCTGAATTCCCAGGACGAAAGAGGCTTCACCAAGATCTTTCATGTCAAAGTGGCATGACAAAACGTGTTTAACCTCATTCAACATGGCTACTGAGTTGCTAGCCAGGAGTATATCATCAACATACAGAACGAGTATCATGAAATTATCTTTATCAAATTTCTGGTAGATACATTGATCAGCAACGTTCTCTGTAAAACCAAGTGAGGTGATTATTTGATCAAATTTTAAATACCACTGCCTTGAGGCCTGTTTAAGTCCATAAATGGATCTTTTCAACTTACACACTAAGTGTTCTTTCCCTGCCTCAGTGAATCCATCAGGTTGTGTCATATAAACGTCCTCAAGTAAATCACCATTTAAGAACGCAGTTTTGACGTCCATCTGGTGAAGTTCAAGATTCAATTGCGCAACAAGAGCCATTACGACTCTAAAGGCATCTTTAGTAGATACGGGTGAGAATGTTTCCGTATAATCGATCCCTTCCTTCTGATTATAGCCTTTAGCTACAAGCCTGGCTTTGAATCTTTCAACTTCACCATTGGCCCCTCTCTTGGTTTTAAAGACCCATTTACAACCAACGGGTTTACAACCATCCGGTAACTCAGTTAATTCCCATACATGATTGAGAGACATAGAGGACATCTCATCATTCATAGCCTCCAACCATTCAGATGAATGAGATCCTGTTATAGCCTCGCCATAAGAAATTGGATCTGAGCCATCAATAGTGTCTGACTCGAACTCCTGCAAGTACACTATATAGTCATCTGAAATTGCAGGTCTACAAATCCTTTGTGATCGCCTCAAATTAAGAGCTGGCTCTCCTACATCAGTTACAGGAGCTTCTACAATAGGATTAATTGGATTTTCAACAAGGATGTCATCTCCAATATCATGTTCTACTGGTTGAGATGACGACGATGGCATAGGCAGGATGTTATCCACACTATGCAGGTTAATTACTCTAGGGACACCACTCCCACTATCTAAATCATCCTCAAAGTAGAAGGCCCTGTCAGACTCAATGACCCTGGTAGTATGACTGGGACAATAAAACCTGCATCCTCTGGATCCTGAACAATACCCAATAAAAAATCCACTAATAGTTCTAGAATCAAGTTTCTTGAGCTGTGGATTATAGGGTCTCACTTCTGCTTTACAACCCCACACGCGAAAATGCCTCAGACTAGGCTTCTTACTGGTGAAAAGCTCATACGGTGTCTTTTCAACAGATTTACTTGGAACTTGATTCAGGACATAGGCTGCTGTCTTAAGGGCATCACCCCACAGAAATTCTGGTAATGAAGAGTGACTGATCATGCTTCTGACCATGTCCATCAAGGTGCGATTACGCCTCTCAGCAACTCCATTTTGTTGTGGAGTGCCAGGCATAGTATACTGAGCTTCAATCCCTTGTTCCTGTAAGAATAAAGCAAACGGACCAGGGTTTCTCCCGGTTTCAGTATATCTGCCATAATATTCTCCACCTCTGTCTGATCTTACACTCTTGATTACTTTGCCAGACTTTAATTCAACGACAGCCTTAAATGCTTTAAAGGCATCTAGCGAGTCAGATTTTTCATGCAACAGATCAACCCAGCCAAATCTGGAATAGTCGTCTATGAAGGTTATGAAATATTTGTAATTGCCCATAGCATATGGAGTAATTGGTCCACTTATATCTGTGTGAATCAATTCCAAAATAGATTCAGACCTATTAGCCCCTTTCTTCCTAGCTTTAGCGGGAAGTTTTCCCTTAATGCAGTCAATACAAGATTCAAAATCAGAAAAATTTAAGTCATGTAAAATGCCTTGTCTAACCATTCTCTCCAATCTCTCTTTTGAGATATGGCCCAAACGCCGATGCCACAACATGGAAGAGTTCTCATCAATTCTTCGACGTTTATGTCTTATGACAGTATTAATTGATGCCATAGGAGTAGAATCTGAACAGACATTTGCATTCAAGCAATATAGGCCATTCAGTAATCTGGCAGTTCCAACAATGATAGAATTAAAATAAATGTCAATTCTGCCATTTCCTTGCCAAAATGAATATCCATCTTTGTCTAATACAGAACTTGAAACTAGATTCCTCCTTGAAGAAGGCACACAGACAACGTTATTTAAAGTTAAAGTATGTCCAGAGTACAAGTTCAAAACTACAGTTCCTACGCAATCCACTGCAGCTGAACTTCCTTCCACTCCTAGAATGGTCTTTTCTCTCTCATTTGGGCTCCTCCTGTCTTTGAGCCCCTGCAAGGAATTAGTTACGTGAACAGTTGCACCAGAATCCAACCACCAAGTATCCATAGAGGTTTCAAAGTTATTGGATTCAAGACAAACTAAAGCTAAGGGGGCAGTTTCAGGAAAGATACCTTCATTTTCACGCTTGTGTTTCAGTTTAAGGCAATCTGAGATTTTATGGCCAGGCTTTTTACAGTAATTACAATTACCCTTAAATCTGTTCTTCTGACCCTTGTTCTTCTTATTGTTTTTCTTGATCTCAAAGAACCTTTTCCCACCAGGCTTGCTCTCAGATTTCTTTCCCTTAAATTTCTCATTTCCAGTCTTACTTGATGAAGCATGGGAGACATAGTTCACTGAATGACCACGTGAATTTGATTTCTTTAGCGACTCCTCCTCTTGAGTTACAATAGACATCATCTGATCGATGGTCCACTCAGCTTCCTGTGAGTTATATGTGGTTCTGAGGACCCCGTATTCTGCTGGAAGGGACTGTAAGACTTTATAGACTAGATAACTTTCGCCCAGGTCCACATTTAAAGATTTCAGCTTGTTGAAATAATTCACCAGCTTCATCATGTGCTCACGTACACCAGACGCTCCATCATAATGAGTGTTATCTAATAATGAAAGATAATACGCCTTTTGCGTCTTATCGAACTTCTTGAACTTTTCACCCACAGCTTTAAGGTATTCCACAGCGGTGTCTTTCTCAGGAATACTCTGTCTGATAGTCTTCTCTATAGTGTATTTTATGACCGTCAAACAGATCCTGTTGGAATCGTACCACTGCTTGTGATAAGTTCTATCAGCAGCACTAGACCCAGCAGTGAGATCTGCTGGTTTTGGATCTCTTATGGCCAAATCCTCCTTGGAGATTATCAGGTACATATTAAGGGACTCATACCAGTCATCATAGTTCGTCCCGTTCAGAGTTTTCACCACAGACAGTTGCTGAAACACAGAAGCTGATAAAGCAAAACAAGGAAATATTAATTATGTCCCGGAAACATAATCATAAAACAAGATTTCCTTTACAAAAAATCAGCTTATGCAACTGTATTATCAAGATGTGGTTTATAATCCTATTTAATGTCTCGGATTATAACAGATTATGAAAAGAAAATTTACATGCCCTATTGATTTGGCCATAAAAGGAAATAACAAAATGTACCCATCATTCCCACATCGATAGGATATAAGAAACAATGAAGACATTAGAATGGGATGCTGCCAACAATTCGTGAATGAATGAATTTCTTATGAATATATATTGATAACGTCACACCGATGGGGTATATCCATCATCAATATAACATATATTAATGTATATATATATATATATATATACTCTCTTATGGGTTCATCGTAATTTTCACACTCTTCCCTGATGAGGCCAACTAAACTATCCAGAATTGTAAGAAATTTATTCATAATCAGACATAACACCATGATTGGGCCCACGATAGGCGAACACGCAACCATTATGTGTATGTGATCCAAAAATTAGAATAGATTTCATCAATGGTTTATTCCCAGTCCAGGTACACACTTAAATAGGAATAAAACATAATAATTAATATAAAATATCAGTTATGATTTAATTGCACATAATCAGGGAGAGTGATTTTAACACATGGTCCCATATTATATCTATTCTAGGTACAAATTTTCTCGGATCGAAATACCTTATTTAAATATTATTTTTGAGCCTTTTAATTTTGTAAAATTTCAAAACTCCTATTTACAGGGCTCAAAAAATTCCACAAAATTCACCATAATTTAAATCGGGGCGAGTAGAGGCGAATCCAAAATTTTGGAGTTGACCCGATTGACGGTGTGGGCACACGCGCCCACACGCGCCAGAGGAGCGCGTGGGCAAGGCCCACGCGCTTCTTCTTCAACCTCTGGCGGGTCGTTTTGACCCGCCAGAGATCCGACGGGTACCCATCACAGACCCGTCGGATTTCTTGGTTTTAGGGCTTCAAAATTGGCCCTTTTGTTCGTCGTTCAGCGATCTACCAGATTCCGGTGTGTATAACCAACGAATCTGACCCAAGTTTTTCGAAAAAATGGAGTTTTGGTTGATTGGAACCTCGGCTTGATCGCGAGTCACGGTCGGTGTGTTTTCACGGTCAAAACTCGCCGGCGACGACAACGAGCATAGTGGTGAAGTCGAGTTTTAGCCGGCAACCGATGAAAAATCACACCGGTGCCTCAGTCAGCGAATCCGATGGTTGTACAGAACAATACGTCGAAAAATTTTTTTTTTTTTTTTTGTTTGATAATTATTAACCCAAAATTTGGACAAATGCAGTAATGTTTCTGCGCACTGACAGGTTCATAATCCAATAAATTAACGTTTTTGTCTGATGAGAAAAATATCATAAATTTTATAATCAGACAACCAGGCTCTGATACCATTTGAAAGCAGAACTGGATTTCAGCGGAATCAAAATTGTAATTCAACAATATAATGTGGGAGAATATATTCAACTATCTGACCTGATGGAGACGACATCGTTGCTTTGAATGTTGGTTGAGTCCGATCAGTTCAACCCACAATACCCCAGAGTGCTTTACAGAGAGTCTTGACGGCAGAGAGAGAGTTGTAAATTTATTTTGTGTCAGTTATGAAAACTAGGGCTTCATTCTGTTATTTATAGGACTTTATTAAACCAATATAATTAATTAATATTATTCAGTAAAATCCTCCAGAATCTTTGAAACAATTTTAAATTTAAATTAAGCCCATAAAATCTCTCTCTCTGGATAGCAATCTTGGATTAGTAATCTGACGGGATGATTACTAATGCTCTCGGGCTGTGGGTTGGGTTTCTGCCTTTTGTGGGCTTGTGGATAATCGAACCCATCACCGATTATCCACACACATATTAAAATAAAACCCAGTCCATTCTCAGTTTATAAATTGTAACATTGATTGCCTAATTAGGTACTAATCAAATAAAATAATTAATGCTAATCCATAAAATTTTAAAATTATTCCAACAATAAAAACATAAGTGATAATAATTAAAGAGTAAATATGAAGCAAGCAGCAAATACATATTATTAATTTCTCTCTCTCACTCACTCAAGTGTACCTATCGAAAATGTTAATTATATTTTGATGAATTCTAACAAAATGACATTTTGAAAGTTGTTTATTAATTACGAGCCTTAATCATTTTTTCAAATTTTAAAAATTTAACTACCCACTTAATTAATATCTACTAGCTGCTCAATGTTTCTTATTTTATTCTTAGACAAGAAGAAAATAATTCTTCAGAAACCACAGGGAGGAAAATTAAAGTTCTAAAAACTAATTAACGTGGAGATATATGGTTAATGAGTTTATAGAGTAGGTTAATCATCAGAATTTTGCAAGAAAACTCAATCTTTATTATTCTTTATTTATTTTCAAAAATTAATTATAAGAAAACGTATAAATATATTTTCTTTTTCCTCATCTATGCAAAAATTTATCATCAATATAAAATCTTTAACTTATTCTAACAAAACTTCTCTCTTCCAATATTCTTGTCAATTTTCGCTCGTCTTCATTGCATAAAAAACTATGCATCAAGTTCGGTTATTAAATCACATACATCTAAATCAAAGAGGGGCAAGGAAAAATCAGAAGAAGCTAAAGAATTTCCCAGTAAAGAAGCATAGTAGCGAAAGCAACAAGAGTATATAAGAAATGTGGAATACGTACGTTGTTGTCACGTTTACACATAATTTCATGCCTCTCACACAAACACACACCATGTGCATGTGATGTGAGCGTTGAAACAAGAAGCTCTAAAGCTAAAGGCATAGGCATAGCCCCCACCTTTTAATTTATTTTCTTCTATAAATCAGAAACCAACCCACAATTACTTTTTGGACCACACTCACAGACAATTAGCACTCTCTTCTTGCTGTTTTATGGTCCCTACCCAACATAACACACACACTAGCAGGTGAATGAAATAAAGCCCTCTGAGATCTTTCTCTCTTTCTCTCTCTTTCTCTTTCTTTCTCTCTTGCAGTTTTAATCCTAAATTTACTTTATATACTGATTCTTTCTTTTCTGCTGCTGAATCGCATACCAAGAGAAGCAATTTTTTAATTCCCAGATCTGTAAATCTGCTAGAGCTAATCTCAGTTTACTGTAGATCATGGACACGAAATTTATCTGCAGATCATGCAAAAGAATGGGAAGACTTACCGAGATCGAAAAGTTGCACGATTGAAAGCGAAGCAGAAAGAGATTTCTTCACTAAATTCAATGGATGTGCCAAGTAGTGCTAGATCTCTGGGTCAAGAACTAATATCTCTCTCCCTCTGTCTTTGAGCAGCAGCATTGTCTCTCGGATGTTTCTACTATTCCCGGGAGCCGCCAAGAGATATATATATTGCCTCGTGTGATTTCTTTTCCACGTGTCTGAAGATTACAATGTATGTCCGTGATGGGCACCACCCAAATGGGCTCTTCAGCAGAATGGACCCAAATAGCAATTTTATTGATAGTTTTTCTATTTGGTCCGATGTTAAAATTTGGAAGTCAGATAGTTTTTCTATTAAAATTTTATCAATTATTTAATTGTTAATTATTAAAATAGTTATTTAGAATATTAAATTATTATTTACCCAATAATTGACACATTCAAATTTCCAATTTTTAATAACAATTTAACTATTCATAAATTAATTATTTATTTATACTATAAAGTATTTATTTATTATTTAACATTTTTAATTTTTTCACTCCTTTAAAAGTTTGATTCATTAATTTATTCCACATAAAATTTTTTAATATTAATAGTTCAATTCATTTGAATATTTGAACTTTGTTTCCTTGCAAATTTAATTCATTAAATTATTCTATTTAAAAATCTAAATAATAATCATTCAATTTAGTATTAAAAAAATAATTCATTTAATTTTTCCTATTAGGGATATTATACACTATCTGTGTTATTTTAATTTAAATATATATTTATCCATTAATTATTAATAAATAAAATATTTATTTATATTATTAAATTATTTTATATTTATTAATTGAAATATTTGAATTTCCATATTTAATAAATATTAACCTAATTATAAATTAATTATTCATTTATGCTATAAAATTATTATTCATTATTTTTTTTAATTTCGTTTGATTTTTTAAATTTTAATTTATTAATTTACTCCACAGAAAAATTTAAATACTAATAATTTTAGTTACTTAAAATATTTGAATTTTTTTAATTCAAATCTAATTCAATAAATAATTCTATTTAAAAACTATATATTAATGATTCAATTTAGTGTTAAGAGTAACATTAAATATTTTTAATACATATTTTATAAATTTATTTTCCTTAAATGGATATTATAAACTATCAAAATTACTTTATTTTGAAAATAATTTTACCAATTTTTTTAATTATTAATATTTAAAATAGCTATTTATATTATTGAATTATTATTTATTCATTAATTAGAATTTTGGAATTTTATTTCCAAAATTGCTTCTATTAAAAATTTAAAAATTAATTTCTTTTCAGTAATTTTAGTTCAATATTGATATAAATATAATAATGAAATTAAAAAATTATGCTAATACTATTTTTATAAAAAATATTAGAATTAGTGATGACCAATGAAGAATTGTCATAAAAGGTCTTTTGTGGTAATATTTAAGGGTCGCCACAAAAGATTCTTAGTGGCAACCATGAAAAATTACCACTGAATACACTTTTGTGGAAACCCAAGATTGCACAAAAGGTGTTTTAGTAACGACATGTCATAGTCACCTTTAAATAGTTTGATAGTTTTAATATTTTATCCAAGTTTTAGTAACAACAAAGGAAAAGTTGCCACTAAAAATCTTCTGTAGTAATTAATTTGTTCCCACTAAATACCCTTTAGTGGTGACATTACATTTGTTGCCACTAAAAGTCTTTAGTGGTGACAAAATTGTCACCACAAAAATTGTTTAACTGCGACACAGAGATGTTGCCACTATAGGTATACCTTTAGTGGTAACTTTTTGGGGTCACCATTGAAGGTTACCACTAAAAACTTAATTTTTTGTAATGCATGACCTAATTTTCCAGTGATATAGCCGGTGGGGCGAAGGTGTTGCTAATGGGTCACCGGTGCTTGCCGACAATGGTGAAGTGGTTGTCGAAGGGAGAGGTGGATCTAGCGTACTAACAGGAGAAGAATGAGTTTGCAAAATGATTGGGATTATGATGGAATTAGTGCATTAAAATAATCAAATTGGTAATAATAGTTATGATTAGAGTAATAAAATAATGTTAATGGGAATAATGGGTATAATTAGGATATTAAAATATTTTAAGTGGGGAATATGGCATTTGATCTAATAAAAAAATTATTGACAAATACTTGGACATCATACTTTGTTGAGTTACAATTATTAGGAATACACAGGGTAAAGCTTAGATACTCACTTTAGTTACAATGTCAAACAATTTTATCTGCATCTACGTTTAGCACTAATTGACTTCTCTTTTAAGTATAAATTTTATGGGTATTACAACACATACACAAGGGACTCGTGTACAAGAATTTCCTGTTTCGAAATTATGTGTTTCATGATATGATATATTTGTTCTAAAATATCTAAACTTAAATTTTTTAAATTTCCGGAAAATTTATGTTGTTGACTAATTTTAAGATCCTAGTTATTTATCATAACAGACTTCAAGTATTGTCTGCACAAATTCATATGGATATATCATATAATAATTAGGTTAAAATAGTGATTTGATCCTTTAATTTTAGTTACTGTTTCAAAATAGTCTCTTAAATTTAAATTGTGGTTCCTGAAATTTTTGTACATATAAAATGTCTTTTTCTAATAAATTTTGTTAATACATTAATACCGACAATTTTAATATTAATATGACAACCACTTATGTTTTTAAATCATAATTTATGAAATAATTTGAGATTCAATTAACATTTAACCTTAAAATTAAAAATATGGATATAATAATTGACTTGTTCTTATCATCCTATCATTACGAGAGGTACTGCAATAAAGCATGTAAATGGCTGGACATGAATAAGACTCTGGCATGCACATACCATAGCACATCTTTAGAAAATAATAATAATAATAATAATAATAATAATAAATCGATTTAAATTCATGTAAATTACACCATCCCCCTCTTAAAATATAGATTAAGAAGGAATTTAGATTTAAATGTTTGGATAGATGATAAAAAATAAAATATTATGAAGTGAAGTAGCTAATTGAAGTACACCAATATTTGAAAATACATTTTAAGGTGAAAAAGAATCACAAAAAAGAGATTCTAAAACTCTTCATTGTCATTTAGAACCTTATTTTTTGATCCCATTAATTTGAATGGAATGAAATAGTCAAATAATATAATTACTATGACATTCTCATTAATTATAAATTTACTATAATAACATTATATTTATGAAAATAATATTATAAAAATATAATATAGAGCATTATATTTCTTTCTCCTTTTTTATCATTTTATTAAACTTTGAAACAATAAAATAACATATATTTTATATTCCACATTCTTTTATTATCAATTATTCTATCTCTAAATATAGCCTAAGTATACGATATTCCTCCTAACAAAGTTGGTGCCACATATTGGTGGAATAAAATTTTCCAAATAGCAGTACAGTAATTTTTTTAAAAATTTCTGTGCCACATTAATGTCAAGAAGCCCTAAAATACTTTTACATCCATTCAATTGTCCTCATCGTACAATCATGCATATGTCACCTTTTTATTGGAATTACAGTAAAAATGGGACCCCAATTGATTATGTTGCGAACTAATAATAACGATGATTGATCCATTAGATTAGACATAAATTACATTTTTTGAAAGAAAAATATATATATTGTCAAATCAAAATCCCAACAAGATTTAGATTATGTTAAACATGAAAAATAGAAATTTATGAGAAAATTAATTTTTCAACAAAATTTAGCCAGGCCTATATTAGCTTGAAAATTAAGAATAAATTCAAAGAAAGACACGAGCCTTTTTTTGTAAATTTTTAAAATTTTAATTTTTATGTATAATTTTATCTTATATTTTTATTTAATTATTTAATTTATAAAAACTCGTTCTAATAAAAATTTATTTATTTTATTCAAATAATTATTCCAAAAATTTGTATTCTACTTCAAATCAAAACCTAAGCTAAAAAGTTACTTTATACTTGGAATTGGCATAAAAACATTTGGTTTATGGGCCATATTTTTTCACAAAAAGTTTTATGGGATAAACACAAATGTATTGCATATTGGGCCTAACTCTTATATCTGCAAGGAACAATAAGTGGGCTTTACTTTAACACAAGTAGAATAGAGAAGTATTGAGGACTTGAATTCTATCCTGGAAACGTGGGCTGAGAAATCTCATCCAGCGACTCACTAACTCTTGGCTTCAAATGAAGAGTTACAGTGAGACCATGAATTTTTCGAGAACAGATCCCTCTGGTAATGTATGGCTCTATTTTTTTTTTTCAGAAATCAAGATCGTTGGATTGGACCTAAAAAAATCAAATAAAAATTAATTTTTTGAAAAAAGAATTAACTATTGAAAAAAAATAGAAATTTATTAATATTTTTTTTTATACAAAATAATATCTTAATGAAAAAAATGAATTATTCTGTATAAAATAGACTATAAAATATTATAAGTAATTCAATCATTTTTGTGACGGATAGTCTTTTGTATAAAAGATAAATATAAAATATTAATATGTCTCTAATTTTTAAAATACTTAATTTTTATCTTTTAAAAGTTATTTTATATGTGATTTTTTCGGGACGGTTGCATGAGATCCAATGGTCCCAATTTTTTAACGGAGAAAACAATCCTCTGCAATAAATGTAATAGATGTGTTCTCGAATTTTTCATACCAAAATATGATCGTAATGCACTACTCATTTGATGCAAATAATTGAACTAAGTCTTTAGAATGGGGGCATTTTTGTCATTTGGTTATATAACTTTTCCATTTTTAGTGTTTTTCTGCCAACCAAATATTGTAAAGTTAATGTCTCCTCTTTCCTTTCCATGTTTAATTAAATATAAATATAATCATTTCCATTATAATATATTTTTATTCTCAATTCCACTTATTTCTGTTCACATTCTATCCATTTTGTTTTTAGCAACTAAATGGATTATTAGTCAGTGTTCAGATTCAAAAAATAATATTTTTATTTTTGTGAGTAAACCATGACACTATAAAAGAAGAAACTAAAATCACAATGCATAAAGAGAATTAAACCAAAACACAAGACAAGGTAGGCTTTGGTAAGGTAAAATGAGTAAATAAACACCTAGAGCGAACACTGTAGAACTAGGAACGAACACCTAAGCTAAAAGTATTACTTTGGAACTATTTAAACAAGGAAAATTAGTAGTGATAGCCATAAAACACCTTAAGTACTAACATGAATGGAATTAAGAAGAATTGTTCTATTAGAGAAAAGATCCAATGCAGTACAATATAATGTGCTGTACAGCCTGGACCATTATATCAAGGTGGGTCCCACCTTAATCTATAACCTTAATCTATAAGTCTCACTTTCATTTAACAGTTCAAGCTTTACAACACACTATGTTTTACAACACTAGATTCAACTTTTTTTATGAGCTATAAAAGTTTTTCTGTACTATTTTATGAATTGGTGTGGTTGACTAAGCAAATGGTCATGAAATGAGATGAAATTTGGTATGTATTACATAAAAATGAATTTGATATGAAAAGTTATGAGAAATTTGGGACAGGCTGATATGATTTTTTACTCAACGAAAGTTGCATTGATATAAGAGACTATTGATCTTGTGTTCCAAAATTGTTCATTTGGAAGGGTAAATATAGATTACATTGCCCTTTCAACTAAGTCTAAACAGATTGGCCTTTGAAATAGGACTAATATGCATTGTTCTACAAATTAACTTGGTTTAGACAATAGTTTTTGGGTCCAAATTTTTCTGAGAGATAGGAGACACATAGAAGGTCTAATAAAAAAATTTTCATAAATTTTGAACTAGGCTACAATGGAATTCTTAGACAGGGAAGTCATGTTAGAATTTAGGTGCTATTTGGAAAGGTGTAAAGTTTAATTTTATATAGGCTGGTGTAATAACCCAAAAAAAAACAATATATATATATATATATATATATGTATGTATGTATGTATGTATGGATTTTAAGAATAACAGTATACAAACAAAATAGAATTTTATGGATTAAAATGAAAGGAAAAAAGTATTTAGAGTACAAATTATAATTTTACCTTATTTTTAGAGACTAAAATGGAAAGAAAAATATTTTTAAGGATAAAATATAATTTTAACTATTGCATAGTAACTTGCATAGTAAATGTCGGCAAAAACATGTTGTTACTGTGCAAATTTCAACGTAATTATTGTTCAAATTTCAACAAAAACATGTAGTTACAGTGTCAAATAATAACTTGAAAATATCTATAAATTGCACAAACATTTCTTAATTTTCTCATTCAAATTAGAAAGAGAGGTTGTGGAAAGTGCATTCATATTTGTGAGAGATAGCTTTGCAGAGACCTCTTTAATCCAGGCTATGCTGTGGGAATAAGGGATCTCTACTATTAATCCTATTTGTGAGTGTATAATTAGCAAAGTAACACTTTTTATTTTATTGAATGTCTTTATTTTCTAATCTAACTTTCACTTTCCTTATTCCATTTTCAGCGTTTTATGGGGAAACAAATCTATATTCTTTTGAACATTTCAACTGCGTATATATGATATAATATGTACGAATATAAAAAAATAATACAATGATAAATGATATTATCAAATTTTATGAATTATTATCATTATGAAAGGCACTTGGTATAAAGGATTGTTATTATCAAATATAAGGAAGTAATATTATATGAAAGAAAAAAAGTTATGGTAAAATTCTTAATTATAATTGCTTCTTTTACTTTATCTAAATTTATTTTATGTGACTGTTACATTATTGTATTTTTTATTTTAAATCCTTTATATTGTTGTTACTTCTCTCCTAACCACTCTTTATTTTATTTTATTTTATCTTCAAGATTATTTTTATTTAAATTACTTTATGGTAATAAATATGTTTAAATAAAATTATTTATTTATGTATCTTATTTACACAATTTATTTATATTCAATGGATTTTATAATTTAAATGATGGATGGAAATTCATTTAAGAACACTGTAGGCGTTAGCGGGGGTAACGACCTTAGTGTACCTTGTTGAAATGAATTATTGAGACATATCTAGTGAAGGGATATGAGTAAAAACTATTTAGATGTATCCAATGAAGGGATACAGATATAAGATATTAAGATGTATTCGGTGAAGGGATACGAGTATAAATGATTAAGATGTATCTAGTGAAAAGATACAGATATAAGATATTAAGATGTATTCAGTTAAGGGATACGAGTATGAACTATTAAGATATATCCAATGAAGGGATATGGATATAAGGTATTGATATGTATCTGGTAAAGGGATACAAGTATGAATTATTGAAATGTATCCAGTGAAAGGATATAGATATGAGATATTAATATGTATTTGGTTAAGGGATATGAGTATGAATTATTGAGACATATCTGGTAAAGAAATATAAGTATAAGATATTGAAATATATCCAATAAAGGGATACCGTATGAATTGTTAAAACATATTCGATAAAGGAATATAATTATAATAATATTGGTTCTTTCCTTAATACTCACTTTATACAAAATTATAAGATTTAGAAATTGTGTTTTTATTTTATCAAAAATTATTTCTTTACTTAAATAAATGTTTGTTAAAAACTCTAAGGCCTCTATCATTTTCCTTCCACTTACTTTGTGATTTATGCATTCACTAAGTCAATAGTAGACTTACACCTCTCTCTTTAACATTTTACAAATTAGTAAGTGATAAAAAAAGTTAAAACTTTCTTGTCGCTCAAACATTTTAAGGTGACATTTTGGGTTAATTATCATGTATGTCTGACTCCAAGGTTGTAGCTACTAGATGTCAACTTGTTTTAGATGTATAATTATTGTACAGTATTGAAAGTTATTCTTATACCATACTAAATATATAATTGGAGAGATTTTTATACTAGTTTAATGATTATCATTAAAATATGATTAGTTGTATAAGTTTGGAAAATATTGAATTTTATATAGGTGCTGTCAAATTTTAGGTAACCTCTAATAAGTTTCTTTGAATTAAATTTTAAAAGTACATTTAATGCATTTTATTAATATATCATAAACTTTGTAAGAATGTTTTAGACTTACTGGACTAGGTTAGATTAGCCTATACATCGATTATAACTAATAATTTTGGGTCGTGACAATTGAATTCCTTGCTTGGATGCTTGAAAAAGGAGAGGAATCTACAGGGAAAAGTACTTCTGGAGCCTCCCAAGTTAGATAAACTTTACTTGCCTATCATCTTGATTTTGTTTTCATATCAAATTTAATTATTATTGATTGTTTGACTTCTTAGATGATGAACTGTAGTATGTTTTGATATTCCTCCTTCTAATTAAAGTTTAAATGCTAAGATATGAGTAAAATATTTTTTTTAGTCCCTCATTTAATACAAAATTATTATTTTGATTCCTTACTTATTGAAATGTTTAAAATGATCTTCTATTCATTGAAAAATATTACATTTAGTTCATTAATTTTAAAAAAATATCAAATTTAATCTCTTCAATTTAAAGTTTAGAGTTTGTTAAAGGGACTAAATCTGGTAATATTATAAGATTTGAAGAATTAAGTGTGATATTTTTTTAATGAGTAAAAGACTATTTTAAATATTTTAATAAATAAAAAAATAAAATAATATTTTAGTGATAAGTAAAGAATCAAAAATATATATTTCTCGCTAAAATATGCATCAAAGTTGCTTTCCCGGGTGGGCATCACCTTGTGGAGTAGTAGGAGTCATTATTTACTAGTATGAGACAATAATTGAGGCAATATCAGAACATAGGTCCACAGTTTGATCACAAAGTTATATACCAGCTGTAGTCATTCTTTTTCACTATGTAAGATCAATGGGTATTATGTGAATGAGGCAAATAAAGTTGAAATTCTTCAGAAATTGTTTGTTAACTATTAACTTATCTTTATGTCGTTGTTTTATCTATAAAGAAGGAGAATAGCTCCCTTTGTGCAGTGTAATGAGATCTGTAGTGTGGTATCCTTGAGATACTCAACATTAATTCTGAAAGATACGTGACAAGTTTGAATTGAGAAAATGAGCAAAATGCTCCAAGTACAGAATATGAATTTTTGTTTTTAAAAAAACCAAATTAATGGGCAATTGTAAAAATGAGTGATGCAATCTGCAACTATTTAAAAAAAATTTTTAAAATGAAAAATAGATCTGTAAAAATAAAAATAGCGACTAAACGTTTAAAGCATTAAATGATTTGAAATTAGGCTGAGAGTCAAAAAACCGATCCTTTGAAGTGAAATTCTAGATAGGTTTGTAGGGTTTTACCCATTAGGGCTACTCACAGGTTAGATTAGGTTTGAACAAGACTTGAGACTTAGTCCGATTGGGTCTATTCTTTTTTAATTTTTTATTTTAAAATTTTTTATTAAGAAAAAAATTTTTAAAGAAAAAACTGAAAAGTTTAAAATAAAAAATAGAATGAGTAAAAAATTAAGATAAGAATTAGAAAATAATTAAGATTTAAGAAGAATGAAAGTTTTAAAAAAGTAATCATAACTAAAGTTTATTTCAATAAAATAAAATAAAAATAAAATAAAATAAAATTAATACTAGGTTGAGTCGGGTTATGTATGACCTCAGGGATTGAGCTAGCCTGGTTATTTGACTCGATTTAGCTTGGTTGATATAAAATGTACATTTTTATTTGGCCTAGCCCGATCTGATTCAATGTGATTGGGTCAAATTAAGTTTGTTGAGCCATTTAGGTTGATACTCACCCGTACTGCCCATTAGAGTGTGTGATAATGTTTCCTTGAAAACAAGGATTAAATTAAAATTGTAGAACAAAGAAGGACTGTTATAAAAAGTAATTCTTAGGGAAATCAATAACTTGAATAGAAAAAATTCAAGGGATAAATAAGGTAAAAACTAAAATTTTAAGAGGCCATGCAACAACAAAAATAATAATGACGAAATAAACCGATGGAAAATGACGAAAACTGATTTTTATTGTTTTAAAGCAGGGGCTGCTTGAAGCTTGAGTTTTCTATATAAGATGGGATCATTAATATTAAAGAATTGCACAAATCTAACTATTCACATTTAAAGTTAGATGTCAAAATTAGTAATTTTCAATCTTCGAAATCAGTAAAATCAAGAAGTTAATCCAATAGTCTATATCAAGCAAATTGCGTGATGTAGCCGTAGTTGAATAAATTACAAGAAATCCAAACTCATATTTTTTCCTCTATTTGCTCTCACTTGGCTTCAACTCCCTCTACAGTTGTGAATGGTAATCTTACAATAATCTTTCATAAGAATTCAGCCATGAAATAAATAGAAATAAATTTAACAATTTAAATAATAAAGACAGGTGTCTAAATATAAAATTTCAAAACATGACAGACTAAACGTTTGAAGCATAGAACTATAGTTAAAAAATTTGTCTTCAAGGCAAGAGAATATAAATTAAAATTTGTTCAATACGCAGAGAATGATGTATGATTGGAAAGTAAGTATAATTATTAGCTTATCTATTCATCTTTAGTCCAATCATTTTTTCGTATTGCTTCCTTCACTAGCATGCTTCTTCATTATTTTAAGTCCTAAAATTTTTCAATTTTTATTACTTCTTAATATTCGCTCCATAACAACAATAAATCTACGAGTAACTTGTAGAAATTTTGAGATTCAGAGACTTCGTTAAAATTTCTGCAAATATATCAATTCTTTTGGTAAAAAGGATAATAAGATGTAAGCCCTTTTGATATTATAAATTATATATGTTTTTAAATTCCCCTTGCCCTTATAAAATTTACATCAGATTTCATGTTGATTAATTAAATATTAATAATTTCTATTTTAATATGATTTTATTTTTATTACTTTAAACATTAATTATTATATTAACTACATTATTAGATTAAATATTAATAAATAATAAATAAGTAATAAATAAATAAATATTAATAAATTAAAAAAAAAGATTGTAATAAAACTATTATTTGAGAGTCATGACAATTTTCAATTGTCTATTTCAACACATGACACACATGTTCAATTTACAAAAAAATTGTGGAGTTACAATTCTTCCAATGAATCAAATTTCTTCATTCTTGGGAATTTAATGCTCAATATGTAGGGTTTAAAATAAGGTGTCATCTTTGTTTACTTACAATTTTGAGTACATTAGTGCACGCAGTTATAATATAGGAATATAATTATAATACTATCAATTTAAAAAATAGTAATATTATAATTATATTCCTATATTATAATTGCATGCACTAGTGCATTTAAAATTGTGAGTGCATCAAAGATTTTACCTTAAAATAAACTAAAAAGATGAAATTACATATATAATTTTAGTGGAACGGGAACCTAATTCGCATCAAAATTGGTAATGGCTTCTTATACTCAAGATGCTTTTTTGAAGTTGGTTATGTCTTGTTATTTGGCTTTTGTCTATTTTTTTGAAGGCTACTTAAAATTATGTAAAACATGTTTAAAAAGAGGTCAAAGTCTACTCATTGACATTGTCCTTTTACTAATTTTAATATATATATATATATATATAGTCATTCCAATTAATTTATTTAATTTTGTATGGCCTTTTGATTTCTAAAACATCTTCCAATATTAAAACATTAATCATATTGATAATATAAATGAGCCTTGAATCTATAGGTAATATAAAGCAAGAATGAAAAACTTCTTACTTTAATTGATGACAAGAAAGCTCAAATGAATTTATGTAACACCAAAATAATTCGTTGATAAATACTATCAAACAAATGTGTAAATAAATTCTTCAATCAAATGAGAAAATAAATAAAATTGATTTGAACTAAAAATTTTTAAAACTTATAGCAAAGTCATGCTGCTAAAGTATTGTAAAATTAATGAAATTATAAGAAAATACGAGAGACAATTGATAGCAGAAAGGAAAGAATAATTCTTATTCATATAGATCTTTTACATAACTTTATTTATAGACCTTCAATTTATAAAGATAGATGTATAAATTTATACAATGATGCAAATAAAAATTAATCTATATAATTATACAATATGAATCATTTAAAAGTTAAACATTAAAAAACAAAGTCTTAAAAGTCATTTTGAGAGAGTAATGGATATCCACAAATATATATCATTAGAAAATTATTCTTTAGCCCATGAATTTTTGAAGTTTGTTATTGTGCCCAATAATCGATAACTTATTCATGGTGATTATAAAAAATGTCTTCAATATATCAATGTGTGCCGTTAATAGCAACATTATGTTTATTTAATTCATCTTTATTGTTATTTGTAATTAAAATAAGATCGTCATCTAGCCACCCATACAACCTCGCACCCAATATTTTTTTTGTCAACACATACAATCTCTCACACTAATTTTCCTCCAGGTTGGATTCCATGAAGTGATGGGTTCCCCATTTTACCTAATTGGGGTCCAGTGACGTACCTGTTATGGTAAAAACGGGTTTATGAAGTTCCAACTCTCAAAGTTTTCATAGATTCTAAATAGAAATATAATATTATATACTTTCACTAGAAAAAAAAAAAGTAAATGATAATCATCCTTTTCATTACTTAATCATGTAATTAATTAGTAATTAATCCATTCGTCGTCTCACGTGGTAATTTGGCCTACAGTCTTTCCAAAATACTATTATAATTTGTGTGGGTGTCTATTTAAAATTAATTTGATCTTTTAAATAAACTAACTCAATTTATTTTTTCATATGTAGATGATCATTCTAATACTTTTTTTATTTTTTAGAGAATTAAATTAATACTTTATTAAAAAATGACAGACCAATATTTTTTTTGGTTATATATATATTTATAACCTATGTAATGGCATTTTTTGGTGCATCTATGATTATAGTGACATTATGTGACACATAAAAATGAAGACATAAAACAATAATATTTTAAAATATGCTAATTATTTTTTTTTTGTATTTTTATTTTGATTCCAATATTTTCAAATTTTATTGAGAATCCAAAACTCTTTTCAAATGTTTTAATTTACCCTTTTATTTTTTTTATTGCTTAATAACTCCTAAAAGAACTTTAGTTTATAAATTTGTTAGTTCACTATTGTACTTCCTTTATTTTTCAAAAAATTTCTATTTAAAAACTATTATTAAAAATATTGGAATAGTGCAAAATTTTTGCAAGTAGGAAAACTATTGGAATGAACACAACGTAAAATTTATCGGAATAACGAAAAATCTCTTCAATTTTCAAAATATAATTATAATTAATTAAAAAATTTAAATAAGCAGGGGCATGACTATGATTTCTACAATAAAAAAATAATTTAAAAAAGATAAAATTAGAAATAACTTAATTTTGGATCATACGCCGATCCATATTTTTTTATTATTTCATCTCACTTTTGTTTCCTTTTTTTTTCGTTAAAATACATCTTACTTCTTTTTACACAATTTTTAAGAATTTTTTTAGACATTTATCATTCAACTTCTTATCGACAAATATACCAACCCAAACGAAAAGAAGTGCAGAACATAAATTAAAACAGAATGAAAATGAAAAGAAGAAAAATAAAATAATCAGCATAAGCAATCACATAATGTACATCAGCTGGAAAGCGGAACATTCCTACTGTTGACCGCTGGGTGCGAGCCCTTGAGGTCAATGATTAGTCATAATACCAATTAGCGAAAACTTTTGATTAATATATTATTTTTTTCAAAAAGAAAAAAATTTACTTTTAGTCCTTATAATTTTAGTGATCCTAACGTGGTCCTTATAGTTTAAAAATTTATTATTAAGTCCTAGAATTTAAATCATTTTTATTTTAGTCCCTATCATTATATATATTTTTCCCAATGCTTTGCTATACAAATAAGAAAATCTTAGTTCATTATTTATTTTTATTTCTTATACTAACATAAATCATACACATTCAAATCATCAATATTCAACTATTTATACAAACAAAATTTAACAAACTATTAACGTTATTTTCATAGTAAGGACTAAATTAAAATATTGAATAAAATACTATTTTGGTTCTCTAGTTATCAGCTAATTTTTTATTTTGTCCCTCATTTATTAATTCATTCTCAATTTGTTTTTTTACTTGTCAAACTATCTCAATGTTATTCCTCTCATTTAATTAAAAATAAGGGCTAAATATGTTAATTTTAAAATTAATAAAAGACTAAATTAATAATAAACTAATAAGAGAGAAACTATATTAAAAATAAAAATCACTGAAGAACCAAATTAAGAATCAATTGATAAATGATAGACCATATTGATAACAAAAAATAGTAAATAAACCAAATTAATGATAAACTTATTAGCAAGATATCAAAATAGTATTTTACTCTTAAAGTATTTGTAAATAGTAAGGATTAACTTATAATATTTTAAATTATAAGGATCAACTTAAAAATTGAATGAAATAGAGTAAAAATTAAATTTTCCCTAGATTAAATTGCTAAAAGGATTCTTCCTCAATCTCATAGCGTGTCATTGACAAATTGGATTTAAATTTACTTTTCCCCACATTGTTCACCTAAAAACGTGTATTTTATATTCCTTCAAATGAAGCAAACCACCTAAAACTGGTCAATTTTCTTCTCTCTCTTCGCTTTTCCGCGCCTCACTTCCTTGAAACTTCTTCACCTTGTTGTTCCTCATCATCTTCATCTTCTTTTTCTTCTTCATTTTCATTCTCACCCATTTTCATAACACCACCCAGAAACATGATCATCACACATTTGGTTATTCTTCACCTTCTTCTATTACCATTCTTCTTCATCCTCTGTTTCCATGCTCTGTCCTCCCATGCAGCTAGTTCCATCGCACCAGGCAAACTGATCAGAGACGGTGGTGACACTCTACTCTCAGACGGACTCGATTTCGAACTAGGCTTCTTCAGTTTAGGAAACAACACTGAAAGATACGTCGGAATTTGGTACTACAGGGTTCCTGGAGCGGCAATCATATGGGTCGCAAACAGAGACAAACCCATTTACGACAGAGGAGGGGTTATAACAATTGAAAACGATGGCAATCTGGTTGTTCTCGATGGACAGAAGAATCAAGTATGGTCAAGCAATGCATCGAACCCCATCAAAAATTCTGAAGCTGTTCTTCAGGATGATGGAAACCTCGTTCTTTCTTCCACCACGGATGACAGGGAAAAAATATGGCGAAGCTTCGATCATCCAACAGACACCTTTCTTCCTGGTATGACTCTAACTATACCAAATCATTCATCAGGGGAGATTCGAGCCTTTGTGTCGTGGAAATCGAGTACAGATCCTTCTAAAGGGAACTTCACAATGGGGATTGATCCTCGTGCATCGACACAGATAGTGATTTGGCAAGGAGAGAGAAAGAGGTGGAGAAGTGGGTATTGGGATGGAAGAATATTCACAGGAGTTTCAAACATGACAGGCAGTTATCTCTATGGATTCAAACTCAACACTGATTCTGAAGGAGCAAGGCATTTAGTTTATAACTCACAGAACAGTACTGAGAAGGTGAGGTTTCAGATAGGATGGGATGGGTATGAGAGGCAGTTCAAATGGAACGAGGGTGAGAAACAATGGAGCCAAAGACAGAAGGAGCCTTATAGTGATTGTCAGGTTTATAACAAGTGTGGAAGTTTTGCAGAATGCAGTGTGGTTTCTTCAGAGTGTGTTTGCTTGAGAGGTTTTGAAACCAAGAAATCTGGTGGGTGTAGGAGGATGACACCATTGAAGGCTGAAAGGAATAACAGTAATGCTAGTTCTTCTTCTGCAACAGTGGTGAATGTTGAAGAAGATGGCTTCTTGGAGCTGAAATTCAGAAAGTTGCCAGATTTTGCACAATTGGTGAGTGCTGGAAATACAGATGATTGTGAGAGAAATTGTCTGCAGGATAGGAATTGTACTGCTTATAGTGATGTTAATGGAATTGGGTGCTTGATATGGCATGGAGAGTTACTTGATATTGAACACTTTGAAAATGGAGGAAACACACTCCATATTCGTCTGGCTCATTCTGATTTAGGTGAGGTACAAAACCCTAATAATGATTCAGAACTTCTTTCTCATCTCCTAGAGGGAAAGTTATTTCTCCTTATGATGAATCATAGTTTTGTCATGACTGAGATCATCTTGCAGCAGTTTAACAATCTCAACTGTCATATACATTGACTTTTCTTCTGTCAATCTGTTAATATAATTGTCCTTGAATATTGATGGAAAGGAGGATGTCACTTCTAAAGTTCAAAAAAACTCAGA
Source organism: Delonix regia (assembly GCA_037074485.1). NCBI lineage: Eukaryota > Viridiplantae > Streptophyta > Magnoliopsida > Fabales > Fabaceae > Delonix > Delonix regia. The sequence continues at coordinate 32,912,876 of CM073452.1, read as the reverse complement.
CAAGCTCTCAATATATAGTTTCTCTGATAGTCAAGTTGTGATCACTGTATCTGACTTCTGTGTCTGCAAAATACAGTTGACAGAAGCTAAAAGACCAAGACTGTGATAATTTCTCACTTCTGTCACTTTTAAAGTTAAAAAAACCTACATGTTCCAATAGTTTCTCTGATAGTGAGGTTGTGATTACTGTATCTAACTTCTGTGTCTGCAAATACAGTTGATGGAAGCAAAAAGACCAAGATTGTGATCATATCTTCTATTGTGTTGGGGTTGGTCTGCCTGGGAATCTCTTTGGGGCTGGTATGGTGGTTCAAGGGAAGAAAAGGTAGAAAAATCTCATTTCCTAAAACTTTTTATCATTGATGGGATAACAATTACATGAATGTCTCTTGTTATTTAACTCATGTATGTTGTGATGTTCTTCCTTCCTTTCTGCGCAACAGTTGCTGCAGCCTCATGCTGTAAGAATAGCAATGTACCAATCTTCGACTCGGGAAGGAAGAGTAGGCAAGTGTCTGCAGAATTTTCAGGATCTGCAGAACACAGTTTGGATGGTGCACAACTAAGTGGACCAGAACTGCCAATATTCAATTTTGATTGTATTGCAATAGCCACAGACAATTTCTCAGAGGAAAATAAGCTAGGGCAAGGAGGATTTGGACCTGTTTACAAGGTAAAAATGGTCATGTTGAGCTTTTCTTTAGGCATGGATGGTAATTAATAAAATCTGATAAAAATTGGTTCATTCAATTTACTAGGGAAAGCTTGGCAGGGGCGAAGAAATCGCAGTGAAGAGGCTTTCAAGAAGATCTGGGCAAGGTCTTGAGGAGTTTAAGAATGAGATGATGCTAATAGCCAAACTACAACATAGAAATCTTGTGAGACTAATGGGATGTTCCATTCATGGGGAAGAGAAGTTGCTGGTATATGAATACATGCCAAACAAAAGCTTGGATTGTTTCTTGTTTGGTTAGTTTCTCTCTGTTTTGTGCTGCCTATAGATTCTTTCTGTATAATTAAAATCATTAGGTATGAGAAAATATAGACTAACTAGTAACTACACATTCTTATAATAAATGGATTGTTCTAATAAGGTTTCTGCACTTTTTGGTGCAGATCCAGTCAAACAAACACAACTAGACTGGAATAAACGCTTTGAAATCATTGAAGGGATAGCAAGAGGGTTGCTTTATCTCCACCGAGATTCAAGACTTCGAATAATCCACAGAGATCTTAAGGCAAGCAACATTTTGTTGGACGAAGACATGAATCCAAAAATTTCAGACTTTGGATTGGCCAGAATATTCGGGGGAAACCAAAATGAGGCAAATACCACCAGAGTGGTTGGCACATAGTAAGCATGCTTTAATTTCCCCTTTGTACTAAGCCTTTCCTCATTAATCCTTACCATGAACTAACTAATCTATAACACTTTGCACTTACAGTGGTTATATGTCTCCTGAATACGCAATGGAAGGTCTATTCTCATTTAAATCAGATGTCTATAGCTTCGGTGTATTACTAATTGAGATTGTGAGTGGCCGCAAAAACACTAGCTTTCGCCATTCAGATGACTCAAGTCTCATAGGATATGTATGTAACTCCTATCCTTAACTATTATTACAAACATTTTACCGACATAGGATAGGAGCATTAACTATCATGTTCGTAATCTTTGTAAACTTTAAGACAACTTCTTGCATGATCCAAGAAACACAATTGGATAAAATCATCTAATACAGGTGATATCCTTGATCTTATTATATACTCATACACACACCCACTCCTATCGACGTGGGGCCTAAATCCACTACATGGCACAGCTAAAAACTATATGATTTATCTATGGCTAAATGGGTGCAGGCCTGGCATCTTTGGAATGAAAACAGAGCAATGGAGCTTATGGATCCTTCAATTCACAATTCAAGTTCTAAGAGTAAGGTTCTGAGATGCATACATATAGGGATGCTATGCGTGCAGGATTTAGCAGCTCATAGACCAACCATGTCTTCTGTGGTATTGATGCTAGAAAGTGAAGCCACAAGTCTTCCTTTGCCAAGACAACCTTTGCTCACTTCCATGAGGAGGAGATTTGAAGACCGAGACTTCTATATGGATGGCCTTGATGTTTCTGCAAATGATCTCACAGTTACAATGGTGGTGGGGAGATAGAACAATTTGAATTTCCTCTTTCCTCTCTTTCCTTTTGTATATATATTCTCTTCCCTTAATTTCACCCTACAAACAAATGTAGGCTATAAATATACATATTTTTCTCCTTTCCCATTTCAAACTACCCTTAAAATTGAGTCCAATGTATATATTTTTAAGGAAAATTTATACTTTTGATCTCTATAATTTTAGTTAATTTTTTATCTAGTCTCTATAATTTAAAAATTTATAATCGAATCCTTATAGTTTACAAATATTTTAATGCAGTCCTTATAGTTAAAATGATGAAAATGTTTTATTAAATTTTGTTGATATAACTAATTAGATATTGTTTTAATGCTTTAAATATGTATGATTTATGAAAAGAATGGAAGTAAAATTAGATAATGAAACAAAATTAATTAATATGTATGACAAAATATTGTCAAAAATATAGTAACGGGAACTAAATTGTAAATTATTCAAACTGAGAACCTAATTATAAATTTTTAAACTATAAAAATTAAAATAAAAATTGAGTGAAACTATAAGAACTAAAATATAAATTCCCCTATTTATAACTGCATATTTGTTTTGGACTTTATACATTATTTACATGCCCATAAAAGGTCTTGGCTCATTTTGTAAGGTGAACCACTGCGTCGATAAAATATTATAAGTAGATAATATTAACTATATTTTTTTATTTTACTTATTTTATTTTAATTAAAATTTTCTATTGCTTTCCAGTGAACAAGGTTCTTATCCATATTATTTTTTGTAGCTGAAAATTTAGATTGGGACGTTTTGAATCATCCAACCATTCGAATTATTTACAATTTGATATCGTTGAAACCATTTGAATTATTCATAATTTGATCTAAAGATAAATCCTAATGAAAATTTGCACCATGTCACATAATTTTAAATTGTAAAAGTATTTTTGGAGATTATCTACTTTAGAACCTTGCAAGTAATAGTAGTTTTAATTATAGTTCACTGTAATCGAAACCTCAACTAAAAGTTCATCGTCGATCAGATTGTCACAAATCATGTGCTCTTCTGGGGTCTTCACGGAATCTTGTAGAGAAAAGTCCCACACCCTAAGCCCATTCAAATATTTTTTACTTTTACCTCAACATTCTCTCCCCTTGGTTAATACAGCCTTTTACTTGAAAATTACCAAAAGTTGGGAGTCCAACTATAGATGATTAAATTCTGATTCATGTTGAGGGTGGAAACTGTGTTGATTATGAATCGTCTGATTGTTTACTGTATGAAATTTGAACTGTCAGATCAAATTTTTTTATTGTATACGGTCAAAAAGTTATTAACCTTATTTTGAACAATTGAATTTGTGTATTTTAGTCACAAATGCAACAAAACTTTTCGTTAAATGATCTTTACCACACTCTTCACCTATGATTAATAATTATTGCGAGGTACGTACTTTACGTTCGTGGTTACTTTTCCTTCACAAGCCATGTGACTTGCATTTGTTTCATGTTAAGATTGGCTAGATTCTTTGTTTTGATACTTTTTTTTATTGATGTTACTTGCATATTTGATTCACAAATGATTATTTGATGTCATATTGATATCACCTTTTTTTTAACTCAATTATGTGCTGCCAGTTACATGAATTTCTCACTCAAAACCTACCCTTCATAATAAAACATTGAGGTTCCATTATCAATAATCATTCACACCTTCTTTTCCTCACTTTTTATCCCTAGGGAAGGCCATTAATTACAGAAAAAATAGTAATTGATTTTGATATATTTATATGACAATTGATGCATGTATCAGTTCAATTAAATTATTAAATTATTAAATTTTTTTTAATAATTTCAATTTTTTAAAATAATTTAATTAAAATTAATATATGTTATTATATAAATGTGTTCCGAGTAATATTTTTTTTGTTAATTGCATATGAATTTGCAGAATATGACCGACGACCAATGTGCTGCAGGTAAAGAAGACTTGTCTTATCATTTGAAATCCCTTGATTGTATGACCCTACTATGTCACTGAACGTGTTTAAGTTATATAATGTAGAAGATAATTTTATTTTTATTCCTTATAATTTTACTTAATTTTATTTTGACCCTTATGATTTAAAAATTTGTAATTAAGTCTTTAAAATTTAAATCATTTTTAATCAAGTTCCAGCCATTATATTTCTATCAATATTTTGTCATATATATATATATATATATATATATGTATAAGGCATTTTCTTATGAAAAAAACTTATATGTTATTCTTTATATACTTATATCTTATATCATATTCCTCCAATTAGCTAATGACATGTTGACAATTTTTTAAAAAGTATGAGTTAATGATGTTAATAAAAAAATGAATGAGGTGTAAATTGTCCATATATTATTAACTGATTAGGGAACCTAATATAAGTATATAAGGAATAATATTTTCTCCTTTTATTATATATTTATATCTCCTTTATTATTATAAATCATACATAGTTTGGGTGTTAGATAGTATAAATAGCTTATATTAGCAGAATTTAATAACATATTAACAGAATTTTGATAGTAAGGACTAAATATTACTAAATAATACATTTGTAAACTATAATGTCCAAATTAAATTTTAATAAAACATAAAGACTAAAAATATAAATTTCCATAATTTAAAATTAGATTAAAATATATTTTTTAAAATAAAAAACTTGTGTAATTTCAGTAAACTTAAAAAATATAAGTGTGATTATATATATATATATATATATAAACACTTGCGTGCCTTCTACTAATTTTCTAAATGTGAAAAGAATGGCTAACCCAAAAAACAAAATGTGAAAAGGACTCGTGGACATATGCCTTTGCTCTAAGCAATTGAGGAAAAACTCAAATATATAATACCCGTTATTTCCATATTAAAAATTATATAACTTCCTTCTTACTATATATATATATATATATACATATATATATATATATATATATATAGTTGTTAAACTCGTGAACTAATACAAACTTGTAAAATGGAGATAAACTCATAATGTAGACTCGTAATATAAACTTATAAGAGTTTACTTCTATTAGTAAATAGTTATCAAAATATGTAATTTTATAGTTTAAATACTATATATATTAAAAAATTATTCAAATGTAATTCAAATTATACTTAACCAAACAAAAACTATTCATATTTCATAATTTGTAATATTCGACATGAATATATTAATATAGTCATACATAAATAATTATTTAATATAACTAATTAAATAATATTTATTATATTTTTTAATAAGTACATATTAAATGTAATTTTATTATTTTTTATGTATATTCAAACTTGTGATAAAATAAATTGTAATAATTTCATGGAAAAAAAGCTATTTATATCTTGTTTAGTTTTGAATTTAAATTATTATGTTGCTGACTTTATAAACTAGTTGATATATTAAACTTGTAAACTTAATAGACTCAATAAATCAACTTGCAAGTTTATACGAGTTTGTACTAAATATAAGTCTATATCAAGTTAACTAATGTTATTTATATACAATGGTAAATTCAAACAACCATATATATATATATATATATATATATATTAGGTGATGTTTCGCAACTTGTATAGGTTTGTCGTTCATATTGACCAAGTCATGACAATACAACGATTGATAATTGCATTCCTCTCACATGCACACAAAAGCGTTTCAAAATTCTTGCCTAATAGAATTATTTTTTTATTTTAGTACCTTATATATGAGATTTTTTCATTTGGTCCATCACAAAGAAAATTATTATCAATAATATCCTTTATGAATAAGCTAATTTGAAAAATATGAATTCATAGAAAATTTTCTCAATTTGGTCCTCAAATCTAAGATATTTTCAATTTGATTCCTCATAGAATTATGTTCTTAATTTAGTCCCTTGCACATTTAAATTTATCCATTTGATCCCTTACAAATAAAATTATTATCTATCCTATAAAAGTCTGCTAATTTAAAAATAGGAACTCATAGAGATTTCTTTCAATTTGATTCCTCACATATAAGATATTCTTAAATTTGATCTCTAATAAAATTGTCTTCTAAATTTAGTCTATCACATAATTGTTTCAATTTAGTCCCTTATATATGGATACTTCTCTATTTGATCATTTGTAAATAAAATTGTTATTAATAATATAATTAAAAATAAGTTATTTAAAAACTCTAAAAGACATTATTGATGATGATTTGATTTTTGAGAGACCAAATTGAGAAATATCAAAATGTGAGGGACTAAATTAAAAAATATCTTATTTATGAGGGACCCAATTGAAAAAGAAATTCTATGATGGACCAAATTGAAAAATATTCTAGATGTGATAATCAAAATGAGATTTCACTTATTTATTTATTATTTCAAATTTTAATTTTTCTCATTTCACCTTAAATGTGTAGTGATATATTACTATTATATTAATGTATATAAGGGCCAAAAAACATCAAATTATTTTTCGTTAAGCATTTTAATGATTTTTTTTTTAAGCAAATGACATTTTTGTCCAAATAGCTAATTTTTATCTTGTCCAGTGTACAATAGTCTGTCACCAAAAATAAAATAGTATTATCTTATGCACTACAATATTTTATATAGTATCATACCAACCACTACATTATATTAAATTCTTATCAAGTCATACCCTCTCTACCCTTATCCTATTAAGCTTTATCATATCAGACTTTATATGATATGCCATATAGAAGAAAATTATACTTTTGGTTTTTATGATTTATAAATTTATAATTAAGTCTTAAATTTTAAATAATTTTATTTTAGTTTTGACCATTATATTTTTTTTCTATATTTTGTCATTATATGAGGTAAATTTACTTCATTATTTATTTTTATCTCATTTATTATCATAATTCATATTTAGGATTTTAAGATAATATACAATAGCTTACATGAACAAGATTTAATAGAATATTAACAAAATTTTGATATTGGGGACTAAATAATACTTTTGTAAAGTGTAAAGATTTAATGACTAATTTTTAAACTATAAGGACCAACTTAAAAATTCAATGAAACTATAAGGACTAAAAATGTAAATTTCCCTCGATAAATAAGATTAAATTATATTTTTTTGAAATAAAAAACTGTGTAATTTTAACACGTGCGTGCCTTCTACTAATTTCTTAAATGTGAAAAGAATTACTACCAAAAATAAATGTGAAAAGGACTCGTGATACACATGCCTTTGCTCTACACAATTGAGGAAAAAAATCAAATATATAATACCCGTTATTTCCAATTGAAAATTATATAACTTTATTGTTACACTAAATATATCTAACTTAAAAATAAGTGATATTGCACAACTTGTTTAAGTTTATCGTTTTGAGATTTTTTTTTTTCTGGGTATATGAAGGCGTTTGATACTTTTATAATAGAGAAAAATATACTTTTGATCTCTCACTTTATTACAAAATTGTTATTTTAGTCCCTCACTTATTAAAATACCAAAAATAATTTTTCATTCATTGAAAAATATTACACTTGATCCTTCACTTTTTGAAAAATTATCAAATTTAGTTTATCTACCAAACCCTAAATCTTAAATCTGATATTTTTTTTAAAAAAATTAGAGTCTAAATGTGACATTTTCTAATAAGTGAGAAACTATTTTAGGTATTTCAATGTATAGGGGACTAAATAATAATTTTATAATAAATAAGGGACTAAAAATATATTTTACTATTTTATAATGTCAATATTAAGAAAGTGCTTCACAAGCCGTTACATATGAGGTTAGGCAAACACAAACCCCTTCAGACATGTACGAGGCTTTTAAAGATTTTGAGTAAGACGTTATTCTAATTTGATTATTTACTGATCTCAATTGATTTATCATTGATTTCAATTCTCAATAATTAATGAGAATTTGAAACCCCGTTGGAATCTGTCATTTTAAATGCGAAGTAATTAAATCTTTAGATTTATTAATTCCTTTCAAGTCCATGAAATGTTTGAATGTTGGATTAGTCTTCCTGAGCTATTTCAAAATAAAAATTTATTTATTAATATTATGATTGAATATTACATGATTTTATCCTTCAATCTTTGTTCTGAAAAAAAAAAATCATTAAAGAAGAGGATTTAATTTTTTTAGCCTTACATCTCTTAAAATTATTTATGCTATGTGGGTTTAAATTTGGTCTCAGAAACTTGTGTGTACAAGGTATATGAGGACCCCCTTGCATACCACCTGTGTGAGGCCAATAATTTATTCTTTTTATCATATTGTTTATATAAAAGAAAAAAATCAAAACTAGAGATTCATATTTGAAACAAAATCTCACATGTCGAAATAAAAGAAATGTTCAACTTCCGTAAAATTTTAATAGAAGGTTAATTATGTTTATGTCAAAGTTCATTGTTAGTCTAAAAATGATGATTGATTGGATTTTTTAATTATAGTTTTGCATTTCAAAAATCCACATTGGACTTGGAACCTTGGCTTCATTTTTCAATATTTTTTAACTTCCTCCAAACTCAAAAATTGAGTCAAGCAGTCAATAAGAGTATGGGGAAGCAAGCAAGTGAACCACACAACTAAATTTATAACTAGTTTATTTGTCTAGGTATTGTACTGACTTTAAAAAAATTGATTTATTTTACTATACTTTAATACATTTTAAATTAATAGGATTGATAAGTGTTAGTAAAAAACTTAATGTGATATAAAGAAAATATAATAAAGTAGGGAAATCTATAAAATTGATTATGTAATATTGATGAAAAAAAATGACAATAATGGAATTATTGAAATGACACTATCATAAATTATTTAATCATATATTGTTTTCTCCTATTAGAATTTTGGAGTATGACAAGTTACAATTATAATTTTTTATTAGAAAATTTAAGAGATAATCAATCAATTAATTCATTATATTTTTTGTTAACTTTAAAAAAAAATGTCTGAATTTTAAAGAATTCTTTATTTAAAAGATGATGAATTCGTTAATTTTTTTGTACATTTCAAAAAATTCTCAAATTTTGAAGTATAATTCATTATTTTTTTTTATTCCCTTAAAAAATTCTCACAATTCAAAATATTTTTAATTTAAAAGGTGTTAATCAATTTTTTAATTAATTACTTCATAATTTTTTTCATTAACTACATAAAATTTACGTACTTTAAATAATTCTTAATACATATATAAAAAAAAGGTGAAAATTCATACTTAAAAAGAAATTTATTAATTGAGAAATCACCAACAACTATAAGATAATCTAATTAAAGACTTAATTTTTCCACTTTTAATAAATAGATTCTACACAGCTTTGCATTAAATTTTTAAACTTGATATTTCAACTTGTTCAAATAGCTCATTTAATAAATAAAGTAAGTCAATTTTATGTGATGACCAAGTCAGAGACATGTTTAGGCGTTCAAAGGATTAGAAAATGATAGCTTATTTTAATAAACATAAAATTCCCGTCATTTTCTGTTTGGAAGCTTCTATTGTTTCATCATTAATTTGAATATGCATTTCTTAAATATTCCACAGTTTGATTCTTCATATTACACTTTTTTATGTATTGGTCCAGTTTAAACTATTCCCTTTTTCGGTCATGAGGATCTAGAAACCAGCCAAAAAAACAAAAACTACCAGAAATTTGTTCAAAATTTTCAATGTGCAGAATTTGTTGGAGTAAAATATTATTTTTGTCCTTCATATATTAGTTGATTTTCAATTGGCATTTCACTATTTTCAATTTCAATTTAATCCCTCACTTATGATGACTCCATTATTATTTTGTCATCTCACTAATATAAAGTTAATACATTTAGTGAATCTCTTATTTGTAATTAAATTTGGACTACTAAATGTAGTAATATATATATTAGTGATTAGTAAAGGACCAAATTCAAAATTAATTGATAAGTAAGGAGTTAAATTGATATTGAAAAACAGGGAGAGATCAAATTGAGATTAGGTTCATATTAGGGACTAAATTATAATTAAACTCATAAATGAGAGACCAAAATTATATATTTTTTACTTGAATTTGTTGCGCAGCAAACGTTGTATTTTCATTACCTAAACATATTTGGTGATTTAAAAATCAATTACTAATTGACTAATTAAACTGAAAATATATCTATTTTCATGCTTATTGACACATAGAAAGAACCAAAGACTTTGATGACAGAGGCATATATATATTAGGTTTGGTTTGGTAGTTGGATGAATAAAGAAAAGAATAATAGTTAAAAACACAATGGACTTAGAATAAACTATGACCAAAGATTAAACTGGAGAGTAAAATTTGACTGTTTGATTTCCTCTTTTAAGTTTTTGTATTTAAAAACATTATACAATTTGTTAAAGAGTAAAATATTATATTGGTCTCTCATTTATAATTTGATTTTCAAATAGGTCACTTCCTTATTTTTATTTTTAATTCGATTCTTTACTTGTTAGTCTATTTTTAATTTAGTCTCTTACTTATTAATTTATTCACAATTTAGTCCTTCATTAATATAGAAGATAACAAATTGAGTCTTTCAATCTAAATTAAAATTGAGGATAGACTAACAAGTGAAAAATTAAATTAATAATAGAATAAAAAATAAAGGACCAAATTAAAAGTTATTTAATAAATGAGAAACTAAAATAATATTTCACTTGTATTAATTCAAGATCATGTCAATTCTAAATTTGGTATTTGAGTCATGGGTGTGGTCTAGTGAAAGGTTTGATTAGTTAATAAGAAGAGTTAGGCTTAAATTTTTCCTCCTCCTAGGAAAAAAATTGTGAATAGAGTGACCAGCCAAATCACCTTTCACAGTTGAAATTTCCTAGCAATCTTTACAATAGGCCTCCCAACTCTTTTATTCTTTTAACTTTTGATAACTCAATCGGATAATTTTTTTTTATCAAAGATTGAAGGTAAAATCTCCTAACGTGAGTGAAACCCAATCAATTGATAAATTATTATAGAAAAACTGATCCTTATAGTTTAGCTTAATTTTCAATTAGATCCCTACATTTTGTTTTCTTTCAAAATGATTCATATAGTTTCCAAACCTTCAAAATCAGCCCCCACCGTCTTCTAGAGAAAAACATCGACATAATCATAACAATGTCTTCTGTGTTTGCGTAAAAACCCAAACTTGTGGTAATAGTTTCCATCCACCTCAGCACAAAGTTTGGGAAATTATAGGGATCATTTTGAAAAAAATGCTAGAGGAATTCAATTGAAAATTAGACTGAACTATAAGGACTAAAGAAATGATTTTTCCATTATTATATTGGGTAATTATTTTAGGATCCTGATTGATTTGATAGGTAACCTTAAAAAAATCCTGAGGAATAGGTCATGTTGATATAGGTAAAACTAGTGCAGTTAATAAATCGAGAAAAAAAGACAAAAACAAGAAAACAGAGGAGGTGATGAAAGGATAGTTTTTCAGAGTGAAGAAAGAGGAAGAACAGGAATAGGAACCAGTGAATAATTCCTAAAATTTATGATGATATATATTGAAATTCAAAATTTAAAAATAAAACTATTCATCAATAAAGATTCAATTGACAATCAAAGACTCTAATAGTGACGTGGATAAGCTATTAAAGCTAACAAATTTAATAGATTTTTTTATTAAGTATTATATTTTAATTTATAATATTTATTTTCAAAAAAATTTGAATTTGAAATAGCGCGAATGGAAATAAAAAACTTTATTATCGGATTATCCCGCTATACTTAAATCTAAAAGTTTGTTTGAATTAAAGTTGTGAAAACTTGATTGTAAGTTGACTTGATTTGCATCAAGACTTGATTGTGAATAATTTTGTTTGTTTTTTATAATTAGTCATTTTATCAAATAATTTTATAATTCTATAAATTTTAAAAGTGACAATTTTATGTCAGTCAAATACATATTAATATTTGTTGTATTATGGTACTTTGGTCAAAATAGGCATATATGTAATTTATCTTTTGCAACACAAATTGACAAGAAGCGAGCATAGCCCGTCTTTTTATTTTGAGGAAGATTGTTGTAATTCTTCAACACAAAAAATGCAAAATTATGTAATTTGGCATCTCTCAAAATTAAAAATAGAAGAAAGCACCCTAATCATTAAATGAATTTAAATAGCTTTTTAACAAAATCATATTATTATAATCATATGAGTTGATCTAGTCCCATTTTTTTTTTTTTTTTACATAAATTGCAAAGAGGGATCTATTGGATATGACATGTCACGGTTTCATGTAGTTTAATTTATCATTTAAAAATTAATACTTTTATAAACCATTTATAATATTAATATACTTTTGTGTCATAGACTCATATAGTAATATTTTTAAATATTAATATTTATTAAAATTAAATTAAATAATCACATATAATGTTTGAACGTTAGATAGTTTCATTCAACAATCAAAATTTCATGTGTAGAATAAATGTAGAGATCTTCAACTGTAGGAATTTTTATTCAAAAAATAGAGAAGATGTAATATGGAAAAAAATTGCACGTTCTCAAATATGATATGATTATATTACTTAATCATCAACATCTTAAAAAATTATATCGAATTTTGCATTATCAATTAGGTCACATGAAACTGATGTCGTATCAAAATCTTACCAATATACTCTCTTTTCAAATTTTGTAGTGCCTGATTCAAAGGAGAAATAAGAGAGACGCTAAAGAATGTTTAAACTTGGATTAAGCATGTCAACCTGCTCTGCTTTCTTGTACAGCTGAATCAAATAGATAACAAAAAACATATTTTGATCCCTAATTTATTAATTAATTTTTATGTTAACCCCTTACTAATTTTCAGTTTCAATTTGATAATTTAGTTCATTGCTCGTAAGTATGGTATCAACTAATCCCTCACTGATATAAAAGTTAATACATTAATCTCTCATTTTTAACTAAATTTTGACAAAATATACTTAACATGTATTATATATAAGTAATGTAAATTCTCTTTAACATATAGCTCTTTGAAGTTTGGATACTTTTTGAAGCTAGCAAGAAAATAATTAATTAATTATCTCTTCAATTTTATAGTCAAGGATTATAAATATAACTTGATATGATAAAAAAAAAATATGGTTAAATAATTTATAATAATGCTCACTCAATGAATTCATTAATGTCATTTCTCTCTTACTTATAACTAATTTTACAGACTTTATTTAATTTATTATTTTTTATATTACAATATATTATTAAATTTATTTATTTTACTGTGCTTATAAATATTATTTATTTAAAATATATTAACACATAGTAAAATAAACTCATTTTTCTTAAAATTCATGCAACTGATGAACTAAATAAAAAATATATAAATAAGTAAGGGTCCAAACTAATATTGAATTGGTAAGTCAGAAAACTAAACAGTGTTTTACTTCCAAAGAAACGTTTTGGACATGGATGCATCCAACTACTTAACCTACTTTCACAAACAAGTCTCCAACTTCTTGCTCTGCAAATCAAACATTATGGGAGGTTTCTCTAACCTCTTCTTCTTCTTCGCTTTCCTCACTTTCTTCCCTACAACTTCAATCTCTTCAGATATTCTTAATTCAACACAATCTCTCAGAACCAACGAAACGCTTTCATCTCCAAAGCAGATTTTCGAGGTGGGTTTCTATTCTCCAGACAGCTCCAGATACTATCTGGGAATCTGGTACAAGAACATTCCTGATCAAACAGTGGTTTGGGTCGCAAACAGAGACACCCCACTTGAGGATCCAAAAGGGTTTGTCAAGATCGGAGACAGAGGAAACATGGTGATCTTCAATCAATCAGGGAACCCCATATGGTCCTCGAATCAAACCACAGCCAAAAACCCTGTTCTTCAGATTCTCGATACGGGGAATCTGATTCTCAGAGAAGCAGATTCGGATAGTCCCTTGAATTCTCTCTGGAACAGCTTCGATTACCCCACAGACACACTCTTACCAGGCATGAAGCTTCTCTATAACTATGACACAGGCCTGGAGAAGCACATAACTTCATGGAGTAGCAGCGATGATCCATCAAGCGGAGGTTTTTCCTTCAAGCTCGATTTCCATGGCCTCCCAGAGATCTTCCTCCGGAACGAACAGACCAAGATGTATCGAAGTGGTCCTTGGAATGGCGAAAGATTCAGTGGGGTTCCAGAAATGCAACGAGGCACAGACACCATTCAGTTCACCTTCCATGAAGATGAACACCAAGTGTACTACACATTCTCCATTGGAAACCATTCTCTGCTTTCGAGACTCGCTGTAACATCTGGAGGCGAGCTTCAACGCATGACATGGATAGAAGACAATCAAGTTTGGACTAAATTCTGGTACGCACCGAAAGATCAATGCGATGATTACAGAGAGTGTGGTCCATATGGGATTTGCGACACAAATGCTTCCCCAGTTTGTACATGTATGAGAGGGTTCAGGCCGAAGAACCAGCAAGCATGGAATCTGAGAGATGGGTCCGATGGGTGTGTGAGGAACACAGATTTGGACTGTGGCACCGACAAGTTCTTGAGGGTGCAGAACGTGAAGCTGCCGGAGACAACCTCGGTGTTCGTGAACAGGAGCATGAACCTTATCGAGTGCGAAGCCCTGTGTCAGAAGAACTGTTCATGCACTGCTTATGCTAACATAGAGATCACCAACGGAGGAAGTGGATGTGTGATGTGGAGTGATGAGCTTATAGACATGAGAGTGTATTCTGAAGGTGGCCAAGATCTATATGTCAGATTAGCAGCTTCTGATATAGGTATGTTTCTTTCTTCTATCCTCTGTTTCTTAGTTTCAATTGGTTATGTTCATTATGTATATATATTATGTTCTTATCTATATTACTGTGTGATTGAAAATTATGATTGAAAAAATAGGTTGAGATGTTACAAGTTTTTTAGTTTTATCTGATCAAAGTAGAAAACTCTAGAAAAACAGATTAAGTCTTACAAATTATGAATGAACCAGAGGAGCACTTGGGTCTGGAAAAAACAGGGGAAATTAGCAGTATTATTGGTGTTTTTCTTAGTTGTGATTTGAGATATAACTTGCTTGACTTGCATAATCTTAGGTTCAGATCTGTCTACTTGGAAATTTTAAAGTCAAATTTAGTCGTTGTGAAAAAATGGAAGTGAACATGTTTTCTTTTGCTTTCTTTCGCTTTCTTTCAGGGGATTGGCTAGGATTTTAATAGGAAAATAAGGGAGAATTAGGAGTAGTTTTCTTGGGGGTATGCCTTCAGTTCAAGCTGATGCATTAGGACCATTGGATCTGCAGATTCAATGGTACAAAATGTGATGATTTTTTAAAAATAAAAATCAATTTTTTTAAAAAAATTACTACATAATGACACATTAATATTTTAAATGTCTTTTTATACAGGATAGTATTTTGTTGAAAAGAAAAAGAAAACTAAGATATTTCACACATATAATAGTCTATTCTTCTTCAATAGTATGTTATCATGTATAAATAAAAGATAAAAAAATATTAATTTGTTCTTGTGTAATAATTTTTTTTTTAAAATCCTTACATTTTAGACTTAGTGTATTAATTGCGAATTCATATCTATTTTGAAAGTAGATTCCTTACATTTGAAAATTCAAATACAAGTAACATTAATTAGATTTAAATTATTAAATGGATTTTAATAATTCATATTTTAACAAATTATTTAACTTTTTTTAATGTTCATTAAAATTTAGGCCATTAGAATTCCATCTAATGGTCCAAATTTCATCAAATTTACCTACCCAAATGTTAAGAATGTGAACCCATCTATTTTTTAAGTGGTCCTATCTTCACTTGGAAGCTTACATTCATTTTTATTGAGAATAGTCTTTCTTGAAATGAATGAGTGTAGTTGTGGCATGATATTATACGCAAGGTTTAAAACAATGAGGAAGTAGTGATGGTTGGTTTGAATTATTAGTTTTCAAGTCACAAGTCTTCACCTCAATAAAATTTATCCATGTTTTTAGAAAAATAATATGTAGGTATTCACATGAAAAAATAATGTATAGAGAATGGATCAGTCTTTCATATCCAACATATATTGTAAGGTTTTCTTAGTTGATATTGTTATTAATTATTAGGTAAATTTAGATGTGGAATGATTTTTAATCACTTTCATTTTTGGTTCCATTTTGAAGCATGATTCTAAAATTATTTGAGCACAATTGACAAGGAAAAGTGAATCTTCTAGAAATGTAGTAACTTCTAAAATTATTTTAATTGGTTAACTCTATATTTTGAAAAAAAGTTAAATATATTTTTAGTCCTTTTAATTTCTTTAAAAAATTGAAGTTAGTCTTCTTATTAATAAATATAGCATTAAATCTTAGATATATTGTGAGGTTGAAAAGTAAACTTGAATCATTTAAAAAAATATGATAATAAATTTCTCTAATAATAAATTACGAGAATTAAATTAATTTTTTTTTAAAATTAGAATGGATTAGACTTTATTTGATAATGATAATAGTAAAAAAAAATTATAATAATCAAAGCATAGAGGTGTGAAACAGACTTGTTTGTCATATGCTGTTTTAAGCCGTTTGCTTTGTCAAATTCCTTATCATACTCAAAAAGAGTTCCTAAATTTTTTATTTAATTAGTAATTTTTCAGTTGAATATTTTGTTCATCAAATTTTTCTAAAAAAATATCATAATTCTAACCCAACTTAAGACAACTTTTGCCATAAAATATTATTATAATAAATTATTTTAAGTTTATTTACAAAAATCATATTACATCGTAACATTATTTAAAAAATTACATAGTTATTACATTTTAAATTAAAAAAATAGTATAACAACAAATATTGAAAAAATTTCTATTCAAAATCGGCCTCCCTTATTTGAATTCGAGTAAAAGATTTACGAAATGACTTTTCAAAAATTTTGTGGGCCCACCGGAAGACGATTTATCCCTCTGGAGGCGTTCGGGGTCTCAAACGGTGGCTCCTGGGCCGACCTTTTTGACTTGTTGGTTATCCATGGGCCCACAACGTAAGTGCTTATCTCAGTGTTTTGTATACAATCAATTTTTAATTTAAAAAATTCACAAAAAAATTAGAAATAGTCGGTACTAGGTAAGATTTATGATCATTCGTTCAAGTAACACCTTTTGTAAATATGTGTTTTAAAGTTCTGATACAATTCATGTGCCTCTTTACCCCATGTAATAAAAGATAATGGATGCTCAATAAAAGCTTCAATCAAACATAATTTTAGATGTAGAAAAAATAATTTTTTACTCTCTCATATATTATAAAATTATCATTTTAGTCCCTTACTCATTGAAATATAAAAAATAGTCTTCCATTAATTAGAAAATGTCATAATTAATTCTCCACTTGTTAAAAAAAATTGGATTTAGTCCTCTAAATTTAGAATTTGGATATAGTAGATGAACAATTTGATAATTTTTTAAAATGTAAGAGATTAAGTGTGATATTTTTTAATAAATAATAGACTATTTTGTACATTTCAATAAGTAAGAAGATAAAATAATAATTTTGTAATAAGTGAAAGACTAAAAAAATATTTTTCTCTTTTGATGAAAGTACATATTTTTAATAAAAGAAAATTTTTATTATTAATTTATTATTAAATTATCATTTTGATCTCACACTTATTTTATTTTATAAAATAATTTTTTACTGATTAAAAATTTTTATTTTTAGTTCCCATACTTTGAGATCATTATTATATGTAATCTTTCAATTTAAACTCTGTTAATTTATTTGGAGACATTAAAAATAATTATCTTTAACTAATAAGAGATTATTTCAAAATTAAAATGAGTAAATGACCAACATAATAATTTAATAATAAGTTGGGGGCAAAAATAATGTTTCTTCATAATAATTGAAAGCAGAAAAAAGTTAAACCGTGGGAGGATTACAGTGTATTGGCTGAAAAATGGGCTGGATTTGGTGACATGGGACCTACAACCTTTTATGGTGGGACTCAAAAAAGGTATTTTTTAGACATTGTGGGAGCAGTTAGTTGCCTCCCTATATTGGCCCGTCTCCGTCAAACATTCTAGAAATACTTAAATGGCTAGTTGCCCTAACCTTTTACGAGATGAAAATATAAAATAGATATTACATTTTTGAATTTTATGATAATTTAATTTTTTATAAATTAATTATAATAAATTAATACTTCATAAATTTAAATTTATATAAAATTAGTCTCTTTATTTAATTTTAAAAAACTAATTTGTTATAAATAATTTATTATAAACTAAATATCATAAAATATAAAAATAAAAGACTGATTCTGTACTCTTTTGTTTTTAGGACTGCAATTTTTCTTTTAATTGCCAAGTTTTGAAAAATAATAACAGTTCAACTGTCACAAAGCGATAAGAAAGAAAAAGAAGAAGAAAAAAAGAACAGAGCCATTTCGATATGTTTCTTACTTTTAGTAAGTCTATGCCTATCCTTACATGAATTGTTTTGCACACAAAGTCAAGTTGAGCACTACAAAGTGTTCTTCATGTACACATTGCACAATACTTGCTGTGCAAAAGGCAAAGCAAAATGGATTGTACATTTTTGTTATGCTCTTAGATGTTCTATTTTAATTAATTACTGTAGTTATTTAATTGTTTATATTAAATTAATAGTAATATTTAACATTTTATATCAAATTAAGAAGTTATCAATTTTAGTAATTTTTTAAAATTTAATTGGACGGTCACCAAATAATTTAAAAATTTAATCCAAAAGTTATTAGGAAATTACAATATCTACTTTAAATATTATTAATACGGGAATCCAAACTTGTATAATAACTAATAAAAATCCATTAATACATATGTAAGTAAATTTTATTACTTATGATAATTATTTAAACCAAATTTTAATATATTATTGTTAACGTTATATATGTAAGAATTTCTTTTATGCAATAGTGTGTGTTTTGGCTTACTTTTACATACTTACATTCAATTTGTATTTACTATGTTGGTTACCCATTTTAATGTTTGAACTTCATGCCGTATAACTTACAAAAATATCTGAATTTTCAAAAGAAACCTACTTTTGATCAAACTTTAAAGTAAATAGTTAATATCTCCACCAAAATATCAGTTTTACTTAGATAATATAGAATCTGCAGGTGGCTCTCACAAGACGAAAGATATTGCTAAGGCTGTAGGCGTTACAGTTGCTGCAGCTATTATAATATTGGGATTCGTCCTCTATTTCTTGTGGAAGAAAGGGAAATTGAAAAGCATATTCAAAGGGAAAACAGAATTCAGAGGTAGAACATCAGTAATGTACTTTCCCATATGAATGCTTATGATATGCACTTGAGATGTTTGACAAAATGCTTTTCTTGTTTTCAAAGGTTCTTTCGAGAGAAGTCAAGATTGGCTGATAAATGAGGCAGTGTTCACAACTAATAGAGGAAACTCTGGTGAACGTAATATGGATGAACTAGAGTTGCCATTGTTTGATCTTAATACCATAACAATGGCTACAAACAACTTCTCTGAAGAAAATAAACTTGGAGAAGGAGGCTTTGGGAGTGTTTACATGGTAAGTTGTTTACATAGTTGAGATGTCCAAATACATCTTTAATATCACAAAGCATCGTAATGAAACTAATAGGAAATGATTGTTGTTATGCCAGGGTAGACTGAGTGAAGGCCAAGAAATTGCTGTGAAAAGGTTATCAAGAAACTCTGGTCAAGGAACCGAAGAGTTTAAGACCGAGGTCAAGTTAATTGTGAAACTTCAACACCGAAATCTTGTTCGACTATTTGGTTGCTGTGTTGAGATGGATGAGAAGATACTGCTTTATGAGTACATGGAAAATAGAAGCCTTGATTCCTTTTTGTTTGGTGAGTGAATTGTACATTCTATATCTTTAAGCTTTAGCTTTGCAGTTAAGTTTGACTTTTGTGAACTAAACTTTTATTCTATTACTTGACTTTTTCCACTAACAATGTTTCAGACAAGGTGAAAAGATCTTTACTCGATTGGCAAAGGCGCTTTAACATTATATGTGGAATAGCTAGAGGGCTTCTTTATTTGCACCAAGATTCTAGATTTAGGATTATTCATAGGGATCTCAAGGCAAGCAATATTCTACTTGACAAGGAAATGAATCCAAAGATATCGGATTTTGGAATGGCTAGAATTTTTGGCACAAATCAAACAGAAGCGAATACAATGAGAGTTGTTGGAACATAGTGAGTACCACAACAACTCTAAGTGCTCTATGAAAGACCAAACATAGCAACCTCACTATTTATATCTTTTTCCTTGTGTGCAGTGGCTATATGTCACCAGAATATGCTATGGATGGAATTTTTTCGATAAAGTCTGATGTTTTTAGTTTTGGGGTTCTAGTACTGGAGATCATAAGCGGCAAGAAGAACAGAGGGTTCTATTACTCAGACAGTGACTTGAATCTTTTAGGACATGTATGTCAAATAGTTGCTTTTATTAGAGTATCACTTTCTTGGCAATATGGCATACCATCTCCTGCTAACAAATGTTTGATTGTTTTCTTGTAGGCGTGGAAGGAATGGAAAGAAGGAAGAACATTCCAACTGATTGATCCATCAATTGCGAATTCATATTCGCCATCCGAAGTTCTTCGATGCATACAGGTTGGGCTTCTGTGTGTTCAAGAGCGTGCAGAAGATAGGCCAACAATGTCTACTGTGGTACTGATGTTAAGTAGTGAAACTGCATTGATGCCACAGCCTAAAAGCCCTGGGTTTTGCCTAGGAAGAAGAAACCCTAATGAAACAGATTCTTCTTCAAGTAAGCAAGATGAATCATTCACTGTGAACCAAGTCACAGTCACAATGCTTAATGCTAGGTAGTGAAAGAAGTATGGCCTCTTCAGGCATATCTGTATATTCCAAATGACTTTGCAGAAAATGTGTATATTTTCCAGTTTATGATAGTTGCGGCATCTTTGAGATCATCTTTGATCTCATTTTGTGTGATATGGGAGAGATACTTTTACTACATAGTTAATACTTAACTGTTCTACCTCATATTACTGAAATTTGATTTCATTATGTCACTCACATGAACAAAGTCTTTATTTCTTATAGTTACAGAGTCATGGCATTATTATACTGATGGGAAGTGAATTCTGTTTGGTATAGTTGAATCTTCTTCCTTGTGGAGTAGTTAGGAATAGTAGGACATGAAGGTTTTTTCTTTAGAGGAATTAAAATAGAATCAAGCTCTTAGTGGTAATATCTTTTAGGATGGTGAATAAGTAATTGAAGATCAAATATTGCCTTTGCCAAGGAGAAGACTTCAGCAAGAGGAGAAAACTAACTCTTACTAATTAGAAAATAAACCAAAATTTCCAAATACATTTATGGTGCATCTAATGCTTTGAATAACAACAGGTTCTTCATCCAATGCTTATTTCATTAACTGAAATAATTCAGTAGTAATTGAGTCTTATGTGTTTTTCATCAGACTAGAGAAGAGAGTTCTTATTTTTAAGCTATAAAATGTCCAAAATTAGGCAGGAATTATTTCCTGTCATTGCAGAGTATACCAATGTCAAATTCTGCCATAAGAAAATGTTTTCAATAGGAATTGCAAGGAAGTAGGAATAAATGTTTTTTAAATTTTAAACCACGATAAATCCTGACTTGTATTTCTCAGGAATACAAGTACTAACTTTAAGGTATTTTTAACCAAGGAATACAACTGGACAAATCCATCTAATGCATATGAATGGTGTCCTTAGTAGTGTATTATTCTGTTATATACTCGCACACACACTCACTTTTCGCAGATCTAGGGCCTAAAGCTACCAGAAGTACCAAGTTTAAAGTTCAAATAGAGACAAGTTGCTAATTTCAAGCTTCCAAAAGCTTTCAAAAGTTCAGTAGACATATGAAGGGGCCATAGAATAATACCGTCATGAGAATCTCACCTTATATCCCTTGTCGCTTTGTTCACGTATCCTTTCTATAACTACTTCCAATTGTCATACCAGATATCGAAGTATTTTATACCTTTGTTTCCTAATCCCTATATCATGGTATGCAAAATACATCATGAAATGTGAGATAGCAGTGTATCAAACATATTGTTAACTGTAGGCAACTGAAAGTCTGAAACAAAAATCCAAATTCCTTGAATGCTGAAAAAAATGTGACCTCATTATTCGTTATCAATATGGATCGAGACAAGTTATAGATAACATTTGGACCATTTAATAAATATTCAATAGTTTAGATTTATTGACAATACACATGCGGTTATTAATAAAAATCTGAATCATTAGGTTTCTATGTATAAGTCCAAACTTAATAGATTGAAGAGCGAAGTTGAAATAAGGCAAGAGAGAATCCGAATCCATTGGTTACAGAAATGTGGTTTGAAGGCAGTAATGGTTTCCAATGATCTTTGTTCATTTAAATACCTTTCCAAATTCCACTCTTGAGAATGATGTTGAGTCTCTAACGAATTACCATTTCAGGAATCTTTGTATGATCAAAGTGTTAGAACTCCACTGACTATTCTCTTCATCTACAATAATCTTGCACCTTCAGCAAAGAAAAAAAAAAAGGCTGCTATAAGAGAATGGAAGATTTTTGAGACTGATGAGGCAGTGATGTGGAGAAATGGCACCGGCCTTGTGTATCTATATAAATAGATTTGTGCAAGTGTGTGTGATGCGTGGGAATAAGCAAGTATGATGTGTAGAGAGTAACATGAGTTTCCTGACGCGCACATTTTGGACCATTGAAACTCGACCGAATACAATGGGTTTTTGTGATCCAACGTTCCAAATTGTTCGCGATATTGCTGTGAATAGTAAAAAATCTGGATCGGTGTAGAGAGGCAAAGTGACTGACCTGAGATCGTAATACCGTGGGAGAGAGAGGGTTGGTGAGGTGTGAAAAAAAATAAAGTGTATTGTATTTTTGCTTTCAGCAATAATATAGTTATTTTAGTTAGTCCCTATTTTAGTTCTTCACTTCTACAGAAAGCTGTAGGTAGAGTTTCC
This sequence comes from Delonix regia, assembly GCA_037074485.1. Classification (NCBI taxonomy): domain Eukaryota; kingdom Viridiplantae; phylum Streptophyta; class Magnoliopsida; order Fabales; family Fabaceae; genus Delonix; species Delonix regia. The sequence goes on along the minus strand of CM073452.1, from coordinate 32,889,698 downwards.
TTTAGAGGCGTCATTGCCACTATTGGAAGAAGTCATGTTCTAGTTCAGACCTGAGTCCTTATGCCAACCAAACCTCATTCCTGGTAACAACGAATCTGTCAGATAATCAAAGGTCTGTCATATGTAACAACTAGAATCACCATCTTTTCCATTTATCAAAACTATATTCCCAGAATGCAGAATCTTAGCAATTGGCTTTTGAAGAACTTGTAGACCAGACTATGTTCTCTTCTCCATCCAGAAAAGCAAAGTTCCCACCAGCACCAATGGTAAGAATCCTGGAGTGAAGATTCCTGTTCAGACCTGAGTTTTGGTGAATGATATTCTTATATCATGGTCCTATTAGTGATTTTTGGAGCTTCCCGGGGTGGAGAATCCATGAACACCAATTTGTGGAGCAGAAGTAGATTCTTGGCCATCAAGCATGGACTGTTTTGAAGCTAAGGCATCTAATGCAGGAGCAAATTCTGCTATGAGGAAGGGTTGTAAGGATTGAAGGGTTCATGGAAAATCAGGAGTATAGCGTCTTGAATAGCTAGAGTATTGAGAAAAATATTATTTTGGTCTCCAATTTATCATTAAATTATTACTTTAGTCCCTTGCTCATTTTATTACTTAAAATGTTCTCCTATTGATTGAAAATTATTATTTTTAGTCTCTGTGTTTTTAAGATCATTACCATATTTTGTCCATTGAGTTAAATCTCATTAACTCACATGGAAGGTCAAAAAGTGATAATTTCCAATATGCTTGGACTAATTTAGATAATAAAATGAGTAAATGACTAAAATGATAATTTAGTAATATATTAGAGATTAAAATTATATTTTTTCTTTAATTTTTTCTTTTTATCTTTTTCCATTCATTCTGCGTAAAGACAATTCTGCCTTTGTGTTTTTTGTTTTCCCTGTTCTCCAGTATTTTCATATAATTCCAATATATTTTCTTGTGTATTTGCGTGGGTTGCAACTTTCAACACAGGCAGAACATAAACGAAGGACTAGGACATTATCCATATACACGCTCTTTCTCATTATTACTGAACTCTAAACGGTTATTTTCCTGAGAAAAATATACTTTTTGATTCCTCATCTTTTGTCATCTGATTAATTTGATTTTTAAAAAATAAAAAGTATTAAATTAGTCTTTTAAAAATTGTACTATGATCACATTTGGTCCTTTCGTTTTGAGACCATTAAAACTAATGTAAGCAAAAACATTTTCTGCTGATACAATATGTTATACGTTGAGATAGATTAGTAGTTTGTCCTATTATTGAACAATTTGGCCCATCATCTTGCATTACTAAATCAATTTAGTCTATTATATTTTACAATTAGATCAATTTGGTCGCTCATCTTTGACATTAAATCAATTTGGACCCTGAACTTTTGACACTAGATTCATTTGGTCTCTCAACTATCACCATTCGATCAAATCGATCCCTTAATGATTTCAACATAATCAAAGTTGGTTGTTAGCAATAAAGATAAAATAATTATGGTGCTACTTTCAAATTTTTTTTTTATGTTGGTTAAAATAAAATAAGAATATAAATAATACTTAACAGCAATGCATAATAAATTATTTGTTACATTAACACAAATATACACATATACATAGTATTCAACTTATACTTTCTAGAATCATATAACGCATATGCGTTATCAGTTTCTAAATTGATAGGTCATTCATTTGTGTTGTCTTCATTAACCAATACAATGTAAATATTTTTTATTATTTATTAATATTTTAATTTTTCCATTAAATTTTATAAAATATAATTCTTTTTAATTTATATAGGCATCAATATTTGAAAAACTAATATAATTTCCTTCTACTTATATGATTTACATAATAATTATTAAGATATTTTTATATCTTTAATAAACTTTGAAGCATAGCATAATTTCGTTTCAAATAGTAGTACTTTTTTAAACTTTTAAACATAAGATAACTCTTTTTGAAATCTTCAATAATTTTTCTATTATTTTTATATGAAATAATTTTAGAAATATAGATATTTACATAGATCCTATTTATGTAATGCAAAGAGTTAATTCATCGCATAGAATCATCATAAAGTATTTATTTTTTTACAATATTGCATGCTTTTAAATTTTATTATAATTATAATATGAGCTTATCAATGAAATGTAATTTTGAAAGTAATTTTAATTGTAATGTTCAAATTGTCCACGTTATAATTATGTTTGCAATAGAGTTAAACTGATCAATATTTTGGAAGTTTAAGTTACATGAATTAAAAAAATAGCTAAATATTGGGGAATGATAAATCTAATTCACTTAATTAACATAATTATAAAATTTAATAAAAGAAGTAAAATATTAATAAATTATTGAAAATAATTATGTTGTGTTGGTTTTGGAAAAAAAAAAACACTAATGAATGACCCATCAATTTGGGTATTGATGCTTAGATATTTATATTTTGTGGTTTTAGGACAAATTAAATACTATGTGTGTATGTGTATTTGTGTTAATATAGTTGATAATTTATCATGCATTGTTATTAAATCCTATTTATATTCATATTTTATTTTAACTAACATTAAAAATCTTTTGAAAGTGACACTATAATTATTTTATTTTTATCGTTGAGGACCAATTTTGGTCACACTGAAAATTTTGAGGGACCAAAATTATTTTAGTGGCGAAAGATGAGGGACCAAATTAATCTAGTGATGATAGATGAGACACTAAATTGATTTAGTGTCAAAAAGATGAAGGACCAAATTGATTTAATGTAGAAGATTAAAAGACCAAATTGATTTAATTGTGAAAGATAAGGAACTAAACCGATCTAATGGTACAAGATGAGGGACTAAATTATTCATTAACAGATCAAAACTACTAATCCACCTTAACAAATAATGTGTTGCAGAAAACTGTCCAACTTAGAGCAATTTTAATGACCTCATGATAGAAGGATCAAATGTATTACGGTGCAATCTTTGAGGGAGTAATTTAGTATTTTCTATATTTCAAGGATCAAATTGATCTAACGACAAAGGATAAGAGACCAAAAGTGTATTTTTTTCCTTATTTGCCATCCATAAGCAACGTATAAATGGAATATGATAGATAGGATACGATTGCTAGAATACATGTGTTAATGGTGAAAATAGATCTGAATTCTGCCAACAAAAAATAGCAAGGTACTCGCACCCTCCGAGATATAATTGATTTGAAATAGACTCGGCAAATTCCACTTTTTCTTTGAATCCAAACTTTACATGGTTTTGTGCTTAGGAATATGTTCTACCCAAACTTAATATTATTAAGCTAAATTGTACGTAACTCCTATGATCTTTAGGCCATGTGCAAATAATTTTATAATCTTCAAAAATTTGACAACAAACCCCTTTAAACTTTTAAATTTGTGCAAATAACCCCATTGTTATTATATAAACTTCCTAAACTTTAACATTTTATATTAATAATTTCGTTCAAACTGTGTAAATAAATCCTCTGAACTTTGAATCTGTGCAAATAATTACCATATTTATCCTGTTCCAATAAGTGAAATAATTGGTTAACTAATGCTAGGATTTTACTTGCACATAATATCAAGTTTAAGAAAATTCATTGTCTAAGTTTTGAAATTCAAGAAGTTATTTGCGCATAACCTAAAACTTAAGAAAGTTATATGCTATGTGTTATATTTTGTTAGGAAGCACAAGTCAAGATAACTTGAGAGTCCCACATCGGGTGAAATATCATTTGGTGGGGGGCTTATAAGTCTTTTGGACACTTCTCTTAGCTTTTGGGGATGAATTCTACCCAAGAGTTCCATCATATTCTAGTTAGAGTAATGTTTGTGCAATCCATCAATTTAGCATATGTGCTCCTCAAAGTGTCATTATTTGCTTTCTGTCCCACATTGGGCAACCATATATATTTTTTCCCTTGTCTTGTGGTCCGTTTGGTTAAAAAGATATGACGCCTTAGTGTGTTCATGTCATATGGTATCTCCGGAAACAGTCAGATTAAGGATAGTGGCTCACGCGTACTGACATATCTCATCTTAGTGCTTTGAGACTTAAGGAAACATCTTGAAAGTTAGACTTTATACAAGGTTAAAGGTACACCAAAAGTGAATGTGTTCTATTCTGGTCCTTCTTCTGAGTCCTCCATAGGTGAGTATTCTGCACTAGACTTAGAAAAGTATGTTTAAAGAAATTTGACTCTTGTTATGAGATTGCTAACATAGATGAAGATTGCAGAAATAAAAACTTACTTTCCCATCCTCAAGTATTTATCAAGTTTTTGTCAATCTATTGAAAAAGCTTGGAACCAACTCACAAAGGCTGGTACAAGCTTCACAAGGATCTTTACACTTCATAGTATATGAACAAGTTAACAGAGAAAAAAGCATGACAAGTAACCTGAAATAAAGTCACTAATTTTGAGCCTCTATTAAGGCAATACTCAAAACATTACTGCTACTACTAACTACGACAATCATCCTCTCTTAAAAGACTTTTCATTGAAGGCTTTTTTGGTTGCTGTAGAGTCATACTTAGGTTTTCCAGCATGAAAACCTAATACATCATAGTTGTTCTTTCTTTGGAAACTGTTGCACGAACAAGAGACAAACTTGGAGGCATCCTAGTAGTTCAGATGGAAAAGCTGAAATGTCAAATTTAAAATCCCTAAACTCCAGAGGTTATCTATCTTTCCACATCATACATGCCTAGGTAGACCGGTGAAAGTTAATTCTGTAATGCAAATTATAGAAAAATAATTAAGAGTTAAACTTGTTGAAATGTGAATACAGCATTGCATGCTTGTTTGGACGTACCTCCCCCAATATATTAAACCAGATCCTGAGAGGAATTTGAGAGGAAAAGGAAGAATTGGTTTTTTAAATTTGAAACCACACAATGGATCTTCACTGACATTTCTTTAGACTACAATTACAAACTTTAAGAGTCAAACCAAGACAAGTTGTTAATTTCGGGCTTCCAAAAGTGTAATAGTCATAGCATTGTTACTACAATTGTCGTCCTCACTTTCACAAAACTGTTCTTGGAAGAACCCAGGCAACTTTGGTTGGGGAACTGTCATTCATTGGACAACATGAAAACCACGGACAGCATAGTTGGTCTATCTTCAGGGAACTTTTGCACACACAAGAGACCAACTTGCAGGCACCTTATTAGTTCAGTTGGGACAGCTGTGAGGTCAAAATTTACATCCATAAATTCCAAGTGTCGTCTTTCTTTCTGCAGTATCCATGCCTAGATATGTCAAGAGAAGTAAATTGTGAAGAACAAATCACAAAATGGAAGAAAAATTTTAGGCTTTTAATGTAAAGTTCTTCAATCAAATTATGATGCGTGGAAGAGCTCTTCTGAAGCAATCAATGATGAACTTTTGAGTTAAAAATTTATCAATTCACATGATATGTTTCTATTAACCAATCTGATAGCAAATGCTTAAAAAGAATTGAACGTAGTCTTGCTCTTTAAAACATTAATCAAGATGAGGCTTAAACTTAATTATGCATTACAAGTAACTATTTGAGGTTACCTGCCCCAACAGATTATGACAGCCATCTGGATTGTTGTAGTGACTATTTCTGATGCCACTCAATATCTCTAACACTATAACTCCAAAGCTATATACATCAGACTTCATAGAAAAAAGCCCATGTACTGCATACTCTGGTGACATATAACCACTGCACATTATTGGATAATAGACAATATTAGTTTTTTCTGTTCCTGCAATTAAGAATTATATTAGATTGTGTAATGGCAAAGTTTCTTAGTAATCCAATGTACAACTTACTATGTTCCAACAATTCTTTTTGCTTTCACTGTTGAATGATCTCCTTCAAAGATATGAGCCATACCAAAATCAGATATTTTGGGGTGCATTTCATTGTCTAATAGAATATTACTAGTTTTCAAATCCCAATGGATGATGGTTAATCTAGAGTCTTGATGAAGATAAAGTAGTCCCCGAGCAATCCCCACTATGATTTCGTACCGTTTCCTCCAATTCAAAAGTTTGCCTTGTCCAGGATCTAACCAAGGTCAGCCAAAGCTCAGTCAATTGTTACAGTGCAAGTTATTTAAATTAAAACAGAGCAGCTGCTGATATGCATGCAGAGCTTTTTCAGGTTACAAGTAAGTCAATCATGACAAATTACACTGTTTTGCAAGGGTGGTCTTACCGAAAATGAAATAGTCCAAACTTGTATTATGCATGTATTCATAGACCAACATTGTTTCTTCTCCTTGAACACATCCACCCAAAACCCTCACAAGATTACGGTGTTGGAGTTTAGCAACCAATCCAACTTCATTCATAAACTCTTCAATCCCTTGTTTTGAGCTTTTTGATAGCCTTTTCATAGCTATTTCTTTTCCTTCTTCCAACTTACCCTGAATTTTAATGTACAGAAATATAAAATTTATACTTAAATAAAAGAGCACTTCTTAAAGCATTATCCAGGACAAGAAGAATTACCTTGTATACATGGCCAAAACCCCCTTCTCCAATATGGTTCTCCTTAGAGAAATAGTTTGTAGCAGCTAAAACGGTAAGACTATCAAAAAGAGGCAATGCTTGCTCTTCGTTCTTGTTTCTATGCCCTGCAACTTGGAGAAATAATTTCCATAATGAACACTGAAACGTATCATAATACCTTATATGATCATTGCATAATTCACATTGACACAGATGCTACCTTTGACCTTATTAGCATTATGGAATTCTGAATAAAAGGTCTTCTTTTTACTCATACTGTCAAGTGTTAAGTTTATATATCCCAATAGTTAACATGTTCCTCTTATTCTTTAAAATGACAGAATGAATAATGAGAAACAACACTGAGCTATGTCAATACTTTGTGGTCCAGTCTTTGAAATAACCATATTGTTTTTCCCAATAAACTACAGCCCATTGTTCAGGAGTGTAGTTTGTAATGGCAGAATCAAACAGAGATATATTATGACTTAGCTCTTAAATGTCAGAATCCAGATAGATGAAAGAATTATCCAAAAACAAGTAGAAGAATCTTACCCAAATCTGGAGTGATGATCTTCCGCTCTTTATACTTCTTAGCAAGGTATAATATGGAGCACAACATAAGCATTGGCAAAGACAGTGAAATAACGATCACTGCCACTTTCCTTCTACTACCATGACACCGATTCTTAGCAAGAGTCAATCTTCAACATACAAGATATGTGTGTGTGTGTGTGTGTGTGTATGTATACATATAAGAGAATCTATTCAAGAACGAGGTTTATTGAAGTGTTTGTGGATGAACACATTATCTGTATCTATAGTGTCCATTTCAAATGGTTGAGTATAAAATTGTAACTTCTGTTAGCCTAGAGGGAAAAATGTCACAACAACAAATTGATATGTGATTGCTACAAGCCTAGAGTGAAGATTGTGAATAAAACTGAAGGCAGAAGCTGAGATTTCTATTTTCTAACTTCCTCTTACATACTAAAACAAAGACATTGTGAAGGCAGCCTTATGTGCCATATTAAAGCAGAAGTACAACCAGTGCATACCCACTTCTGAAGCAGCTAACCTCACATAGAGATCCTGTTGGGAACCCTCTTTAATTAGGAGTAGCCTCATGTCAACCAAGTCCCCAAACGAAAGCAAGCAGCCATGAGGCCCTCCATTTAGAGCAGAATTCACATAAGCTGTACAAGAACAGTCCTTCAAGCACTCCACCTTACATTCTTCAAGACTCATGCTATTATTTGTCCAAAATTGCAGTAACATTGGCAATTTCACCCAGCTTAACTTTATAAACTTGTCGCCCTGTGAGCATGCTAATGGTGTTCTCCTAGTGCATCCTCCAGAGCGATTGAATGCATTCCATTCCTCTTGAGATTACGGCTCAAAACCATACAAGCAGTCACAATATACAGGCACATCATCAATATTGCAAATGCTATTTGCACCACAAGTTCCATAGTTATCACAAAAGTCTTTTCTTGCCTCATATATATAAGTCCACTTTACATTTTGGTTGTCCCATATATATCTTTCAACTAGTCCGTCATCTGTCAACACAAACCTTGAAAGTGTATCTCCTGGTTCATCCCAATATACTATCTCATTGTCGGTTACTGATATTTCTAGCTTGAAGGCTGTAAGTGATTTCCAACGGTCTGAATTAATTGCAACACCGTTCCAAATTCCAGACCTGAACATGATGTTTGATCCCTTGCGAAGCACCAGTTCTGGAAATTCAATATGATCAAAGGTGTAGGTAAAGTTTCCTTTAGAAGGGTCATTAGCACTCTTCCAAGAAGTCAAGTACCTGTTTAGGCCTGAATTCTTATCCCAACCAATCCTCATGCCTGGTAATGAAGTATCAGTTGGATAATCAAAGCTCTGCCATAAGTAACCACCAGAATCACCATCTTTTCCATCCAGCAAAACTAAATTTTCAGAATCTAGCAGCTTTGCAATTGGCTCTTGAATTGCTCTTGACACATGTGTAGACCATACAATATTCTCTGCTCCATCCAAAAGTACAAGATTCCCATTGGCACCAAAGGTGACATTCCCGCGTGAGTCATTCAGTGGCTTATCTCTGTTGGCAACCCAGACAACAGTTTGGGGCATGATATTCTTATACCATAGTCCTAGGTAGCGACTTTTGGAGCTTCCAGGGCTGAAGAATCCAAGAACAAAAGTTTGTCCAGCAGAAAGCTCTTGGTCATCTATAATAGAGTATTTTGGGGTTAAAATCTGCTGCAGATGATGTTTTATGAGGGATAAGTAGACAGGCAAAACACAAAACAAACATTAGAAAATTATGCATATGCACCCTCCTCTTCATCCTATATAATTCTCAAATTCAAGGCCACAAAGCAGAGTATTTTGCATCCTAAGATACATATAAAACAGAACGGTTTATACACAGAGAAAACTTCCCGTTTAAGAGATAATTATTCCAATAAACAGGATAGGTAAGAAATGGAGAAAATCAAACAAAGAAGGTCATACAAGTAAGGTTGAGATTTTAATACTAAATTATATGAATGAATGTTTACTAGTTATAAGCTAAGTCATAGAAGATCATAGAATAGGGCATAGTTTTATAAATTTAAGAACAAAAAAGTCAACAAGAGGAGGGGAATATGAGTGTTATTTCTTCCCAGAAATGCATAAATCAGTTATAGTTGAAGAAATTCATTTCTTATCTATCTGTCAAAGTCAAGTTGATTGTGAAATCTATAAATTGTTTGATTGCAAAATTAACAGCAAAAATAAAAAAGTCAACAAGAGGAGGGGAATAAGAGTGTTATTGCTTCCGGGAAATGCATAAATCAGTTATAGGTGAACAAATTCATTTGTTATCTACCTATCAAAGTCAAGTTGATTTTAAAATCCATAAATTGATTGTTTGCAGAAATTAGTAACAAAATATCAGTTTAATGTAGGTCTGTCACAGTCACACTGCGTTTGTAGCAGATATTAATCTTAACATACGCAAATCAGAGTATTGTAGAGAAATGGAGAATCATTCTACCCAAAACAATTTATCTCAAATTGGAAAAAAGAAAAAACTGACATCACCGGAATAGCAGAACAGCGGTGGCTTGGGCTGGGAAAGCCGAGCCTGAGCTCTGTACAAGACTATAGAAGATTCGATCTATGCGCGAGTGTGGTGTAGGAGGGAGATTGGCAGAGCTCTGCATCCGAACATGATTTTTTCACTAACTCTAATTTCTTTTAGATGCAAAATTAAATCAGATTATATGCCTCTCTCCTGGTTAGGTAAAATTTTATTAATTGAGGATTTATTAAATTGATATGTGGTTAAGTGTGATCAACACTTATTTTATAGTAAGACAAAAAGGATCGTGACTAAGTCTAACTATATTATTTTAGGTTTTAAATTATTCTGATTATTTTGCTTTTTCACTAATTTTATTACTTAAAAAAATAATTTGTCACTAATTAAAAATTATTACATATAATTATTATCGTAATTATCAAAAAATAAAATTAAAAAATAAAAATTTTCAACTAAAAAAAATTATCTTAGATAATAAAATAAGTGAAGAGTTAAAATAATAATTGGGTGATAATTTAAAGATCAGAATAATATTTTTTAATTAAATTATGTTTCCAACTTATTGTGTTTTTTAAATAGGCATAAGTTTAGGTGTAATCTTTTAAGTTTTTTTCTATTAAATTTTTAATATAAAATTAACAAATAATAATTTTCAACATGTGAGCATTAAATAATTGAGTCATTTAAAAAAAATTTGTTTAAATGAAATATTTAACAACAAAACCTTAAAAAAATTTCTAGATCTTATATGCTTTCTAGTAAAATACATTTGACGTCAATATTATATTAAAAAACAAATTCAATTTTAGTTTTCTACCATTAAATTTAGTTTTATTTAATTTTTTCATAAATTAAAAATCTTTAAAATGGTTGTTACTTTTGAAGTTAGTTTATATTGAGTAACACCTAAGAGCACTGGGGAGCCGTTCAAAATCTTGAACTCTAGGGTCTTACTCCTATAATTGTGTAAATAGCCTTGCATATCAATTTTGATAAATTGACATATTGATTATTCATTTAATCTCTTAAAAAAATTTTTATGGACTTCAAAATATCAATTGTGAGAAAAAAAAACATGCATATGCATTATGTTGCGTTTAATATGTTAATAAGTAATTTATTTTTTATAGTATGATATTAAATATAATTACATGAGTTAAATAATATAACAAACACCGGTAGACTTAACTTCAGTGTGAGGATGGTACTTCCTAAGTTGAATAATGACCTGCTCAATTTGGTTAACACGACTTGACCTGGTTACATCGTATTAGGTTATAATTAGGATAAACTAAAAATTTTGCTTCTTTGATTGGAATAGACCATGTCCTGAGATGATATAAAGTTTGACCTGATATTTATTTTTTTTGAATTTTTTTTATTTTTACAATATTTTTTAATTTGATTTAAACTAAAATTTATTTATAATTAAATTTTAAAATATCAATTCTTTTCAACTTTTAATTATTTTTCATTCTAAATTTTTTTTTTCAGTCCATTTTATTTCCTTTCAAATCTTAATTCTTTTTTTCATTTTTTGTTAAAAAAATATTTTCACTAATAAATTTATTTTTTGATTTTGAAAAAGAAAAGAGTCTTGACCCAAACTTAGTTGAACTCGGCCCGGCCCAATTGTTAATTGGGTCTAGGGTTAAAGAGTTGTGGCCCAGTATAAAACCAAACCGAGTCCCAAGTCGACAAAAAACTCAGTCTGACCTAACCCGTGTACACCCCAAGTACTTCCACCCTCAATTATATATATATATATATATATATATATATGATATCATGCTCTACATATTTTAATTTTTAACTCACTAAAGCCATACATATATATAATTTTGTCATTATATTATGCTATTTTTTTTTATATAATTCTATTTTTAATTTATGTACACATTTGATGTATTTTTGTAAATAATAGTTTACAATAACTGAGCGAGACACAACCAGATTCAAATGTTAATATATTACTTTTTGCGGGACTCAGAGCAATTATCCTTGAAAATGAGGTTAACTTTTTTTCAATGTTGTTGGATGTTCGCATTGTTTTGTAATTATAGTTTTTTACAAATTAATAATCTTAAATATTAAATTTATTTTCCCTTCAAATGCTCTTCTTAACTATTTATTAAACTATTATAGTGACAATATATTATTTTAGTATATCCAGATTATATATTACGTGAGTAGTAAATAAATATAGAAACATTAAAGTAATAAAATTGTTAATATTAATATAAAAAGTAATTTTTGATAGAATGCTAATTTAAATTTAAACTTGTCTTTAAAGAGGATGAAAGTCATAATATTGTTAGATGTAATCTCATTTGGTTTAATCTAAATGTTTAAATGCTTTAGGATTTATGGTTTAAAGGGAAAAAATATTTAAAAATATAATATTAAAGTATAAGTTTTAAAATAAAATATAGAAGAGTTTTAGGATTTTTTTTTTTTTGGTTTCTCGTTAACTCAAGGTTCTAGCCATGTGGAAAAAATCAAGCATATAATTAAAAGCTAGAATAATTATCATGACTTATATTTTGCATCTTTGTATAATTTTTGTTAAAAGAATTACGGCTATAATGGTTGAAAATTTAAATTTGACCAAAATTAAATTTCTAATCACAGTAATCATCAGCCGCTCTCAAGATGCCAAATGTTCCCAATCAAGACTGAAGGTCTTGTTTCCTATGGACAAATAAGTAAGAAAATTATTCAAGAAAAAAGTTAAACGACAAATGATGAATAAGAATATAATAACATTATCAAAATTTAAAACTATGTATGAACACCGTATTAGAATCAGTTCAAAAATTCACTTAAGTATAGAGTTATAAATATGTATTAAAAACAACATATGAAATCACGCAAAGTTGTCCCTATACTTTCTATATTATCTACTCATAATTGAACAATTCATAGACAGACAAGCTCAATTTGGATCAATACACTAATGTGTCTAATGCATCTATCAAACAAATCCATTTTTTTATTCTTGAAAATAGGTTCAGGAATGACAAATAAGAATGATTAACTATTATAGGAATCCAGATTAATTTCATTCAATTTGTGCATGCCAATTATAGCTGCAGTAAAAATTCAACAGCTAATATTTATTTCAGGGTCAAAAAATTAAATATAATAGTGCGGTCATGATTTCTATATAAACTATAGCTACATTAACTACAAGAAATTCAAATCACCATTATAGAGAGCATAAATGCAAAATAATCCTATGTGAAAAGCCTAAAACCTTTTCAAAATGGAATTTCCTAAGGCAGTGCCAAAACTCTTATTCTTGTTCAACTCTAACATTTCTACTACTCCTAATAAATTATTCCCAATTCATAAATCATAATAATGTCTCACAATTTTATGGAACAGTATGGATTTTCTTTTTTGAAAATTATACAGTTGATACACCATATAACCTAGAATAATTGATGAAAAACATGTTTTAGTTCATGAAATCAATATAAAACTACCCAACATCTTTGAAACCCAAAAAACAAAAGAATTTAGGGTTAGGTTTCAATCAAAATTCTCAAAATTAAAAAGAATGAAGTTTATTCAAGTTGGTGTTGTTAAAGGGGGCAATGGAAGGAGCTGAATGGTCTCAATATCTCTTACACCTTAATGGTCTATTTGCTTATACGATTTGGGCTGAGGGAATGGGAATCAGGATCCCTTACCAGCCTAATACTACATTTGCTAACTTTAAAACCATGAGAATATACTTTACCTAAGTAATGATAATTTGATCAAATGAGGGTGATGGAAATCCTCCAAGGGGGTTAGGTAATCAACAATCATTCTTGGGAATTAGAAATTAGTTGATCATTTTGCCTCATTTGTCCTTCTCTTCTCCCATCGAGTGACGCATTCATCAGCAAGAGGTCTATCACCAACGATGAGAGATCTCATCACTAGCGTCCTCTCCAGATCTTGTTGCCATCATCCTCACAAGACCAAAGGTGAGCGGCACATCTTCTCCATGCATCTCTTTGTGCTCAGGTGTGCACTATAGTTCAAGTACAATGGGTTTTCTTCTCTTTCCATGTTCTGTACTATGCATTTCTTCCTTTTATGTTTTTTGTGCTTTGATCTGGTTGATTCGAAGGTTGGGGGAGTTATTTTAGGTTAAAAAAACATGGTCAATTTGAGAAGCACTGGCATTAAAAACATACCACTGATGAATGCTTGAAAAAGTAGCTACCTTCGAATAAGATGGGTTCATGTTAAAATGGGAAAAGCTCTTGTCATTGAATTTGCTTAGGATTTTGATTTTGAATGTCAGTGAAGCCACAAACACCAGTAATTCCATATATGCTTTTATAGTGTCCAAAGATTTTGCTTAGGATTTTGATTTTGATTTATGTTTACCTGTTGTCATTGGTTGAGGTTGTTTAATTGTATTCTGTGCCATGAGTTTAGGTCAGTTCTATACATCTATTTGCATATTTTTTGGTCATTGCCTTATTTCTTTTCTTCATGTCTGTCATTGGCCCTTCATTTCACAGAACAATACCTTTAAGAAGTGAAGTTCAACTTAGCTTAATTTCAGCTCTATTTATCTTATAATTTGAGGTAATCAATACTGAAATTGTACCATAACATTTTGACCCTTACTTTTTTCTTTATCTTATCATTCTTCCTATTTTATCAATATAACTTTTGTCCTATGCTCTTATAATTGCGAAATAATAGTTTGAAATCACTAATAGGGATTAATTGCATAATATTTTATTTGAGGAAGGAAGGTTTTAGTGTACAATGACTTATTTACAACTAATACGAGAAGCTCATATTATCTTGCCATCGTTAAGGTGCCAATTTGAGACTTGAATTCCCATTGACAGTGCAATGAACAAGGATTGAAGTGTATAGTAAACACACTAGCCAAACGATAGTTTCTACTATAGGTATAAATACATAGATTATGCATCAATTCTGTATCCTACATTGTTTGCTCATTTTAAATGAAAAATCATAACAAGTAATAAAAATCACATTTCCCATGTAGAGTTTACTACAATGCTGCTAATCCCTTATGTCCTATATGATTGCATTTTGTTTAGGGTCAAATATGGAGAACAAAAAATTAGAGTTATCAATTTTCTATGATTTTATTGCATATAGTCTGTTTTTGGGAGAGCATTGGCTTGCACTAAATGGTCATTCTTATTTTTGAATAAAAATTCTATACTGGCAGACCTTGGTTTCTAAACTTGGCTCCTTGGCTCCTTGTCCAAGTCTAAATGAAATCATAATCAATTAATGCACTAGTTATTGACATATATGGATTATTTGTAGTGAATGTATTCAAATCTAGAGAGAAAATGACAAAAGATGAGTAAAAATATTTATGAAATACATTTTAATCTTTTTGTTCATTTAGTCTTCATGAATTTATATCATATTTACTTTTTTTTAATTATTGATATTATGAAGCTTATTTTAAAATTTTGTTATTTAGTGTACTTGCTGCTTTGATTAATCTTATATAGTTGGCAAAATAGTTAAGCTTCCTTGACAGGCCATAAACTTTTGAAATGAGAATAGACGTAATAAGTTTACAACACAATTTAAATAGTGATAAGCCAACTAAGAATGGTATGGTTCTATAGTCATTCTCATATTTATAATTTTTTTTCATTTATATATAAACAAGAAACAACTCTAGGAGAAGCAACTAGAAGAATTATTCAATGATGTTAACTAATTTCTTCTTATGAAAGCTTAATTTGAAGTAAAACTTAGGCCGTTAGAAGAGTGATAACTTTCATTTTATTGAGGGTGAATTAATTTTTCCCATTTTAAAATAAAAGAAATATAATTTAAGCATCTGTAGAAAGAAACTGATGTACTTTTTACTTATGAGATAATTTTTTTTTAATTTTGCCCATGTAGAGCATATTGATGATGATGACTATGTTATGGATTATTATATACTATATTGGCTAATTAATGTTTATCAAAAAATTGATCAGCTATAAATTTATGAGTATTTTGGCTCGTTTAGTTATAGATGTAGCTAAACTAAACTTGAAGAAAGGAGCATGAACTTAAACAATTGTCATGTGTAGGCAAAGAGTTTCTCTGTCCTTTTTTGATTTTTTTATTTTTTATGTTGATGAGTAGTGATGACTGTTTGGACATAAGATTTTTGTATCTATGTATATGATTGTTGCACCAAAAATTTGTTCTATTATTTCTCCTTATTTGATTTGGATTTTGTTATTCAATAAGTGACAACAATATAACACGAAGAAGCCACTATGTTTAGTTTGATTGTTGTTATGGGTTCATGGTTGTTTAGGAATGGATTGAAGAACTAGACAAGTGATAGTAGGTATCTTGGTATGGAGTGTCAACCTTGTAGTTACAATACATCAATGTTTTTATGCCAAAGTCTTCGCATAGCACTATATCGAGGGCACATTCGCAATGGGTCCTACACCTTAAACTTTCATGCAAAGAGAGTGCATTTGTGGAATTTGGTTTACCATGTGACATTACTTGTTTCAACCAAATTTGGATGTACAGATTGATGTTTGATCAATTATATTCCATGCTTGACATAATGGGAGGGTTGAAGCCTAGTAAAAACATGTTGATTGATGAGCAAATGGCTACGACTTTACATACACTTGCTTATCACGTTAAGAATAGGGTAATCCACTTTGGTAGATCTGGGGAAACAATTAGCTGATATTTCAACTTGGTTTTAAATGCAATAATGCGTTTAGTAGGTGAGCTTTTTAAAACACCAAAGCAAGTTCTTGAGGATTCAATTGATGAGAAATGGAAATGGTTTAGGGTATAATCAATGAATTAATTGCCTCATTTTATCACCTCTTATTACTGTGTTACCCACTTTGACTTCATTATTTTGTTAGAATTGCCTTGGTGCTTTAGATGAAACAAACATAAAGATAAAAGTGTCATTCCAAGACAAGGCTAGGTATCGAAACCGAAAAAGAGAAGTGACAATCAATATTTTGCGTGTTTGCTCACAAGATGCACAATTCATCTCTGTGCTATTTGGATGGGAAGGTTCAACAGCTGATGGAAGGGTTTTGCATGATGCCATTAGTAAAAGGCATGGGTTGAAAGTGCCAACTGGTGAGTGCATATGCCTCTTTTTGGATGGGAGGTTACCTAACATTATGTATGAATGTATGGACTTCCATTAATAACAATATTGCATTTTTGCATTCTTTAGGTCAATACTACTTGGTTGATGTGGGGTACACTAATTGTGAAGGATTTCTGGCACCTAATAGAGGCCAGAGGTACCACTTGCATGAGTAGGGAGATGGTCGATAGCCAACTACTCTCCGTAAGTGCTTCAATATAAGACACTCGACTACTTGCAATGTTATAAAGACATGTTTCAGATTGCTTAAATTATGTTAGACCATTCTGAGAAGCCTTTCCTTCTTCCCAATAAGGACACAAATCGAATTGTGATAGCTTATTGCTTACTACATAATCTAATTAGGCAAGAAAATGCCATAGACTCACTAGAAGGTGAGGTTGACAATATGGTGCCTGAAGATCCAAACATTGACATCAACCCCATAGCTACCATGGAGACAAGTGATGCTTGGACCAATTAGTTAGATAACCTAGCCACTCAAATGTTTAATGAGATGAGGGGCCAGAGAGGCAATTGAATAGATGTTATTTATCTCTTGTTATATTGTGAAATGTATTTAGCTGTTGTAGATGTTATTTATCTCCTGTTATAGCATGAACTATAGTTGTTCTCTATGTTTCAATATACTGTATTGGAACTTAGAGTTGTCCTTTATGTTTCAATGAACTGTATTGGTTCTTGTAGTTGTCTTATATGTTTCAATGAATTGTATTTGAGTTTAACCTGTTACTTACACATAACTACTAGTTTTTGAATATATGTAGTAGAGTTTGAAATGTAATATATATGTTCCATTATTGGTCTTTCTTAACTGATGCATTTCCATTCGAGTAAGAACGTTATGCAGCAAACATTTTCCATGGCACAGTCATCCACACCTAGAGCCAAAAGTGCTAGACATGTGTGGATGAGTGATGAGGACAAGATCCTTGTGGAGTGTCTAGTTGAATTACGGGCAGATAAAAAATATATGCAAGGAAATTAGTTCAAACCTGGGCACTTGCAAGCCATTAAGTCCATGATGGAGTGATGAGGATGAGTGATAAGGACAAGATCCTTGTGGAGTGCCTAGTTGAGCTGTGGGCAAATAAGAAATATATGCAGGGAAATTAGTTCAAACTTGGGCACTTGCAAGCCATTAAGTCCATGATGGAGCATAAATGCTCGGGCTGTAGCCTCAAAGCCAGTCTTTTCATTCAATATAGAATTAAGACAATGAAGATGTAATGGGGTGTTGTGTATGATATGATGTTTGAGATGAACACTAGTGGTTTTGGGTGGGACAATGATAAAAAATTTGTTATTGCAGACAAGGAAGTTAGGGATGAATACATCAAGGTATAAGCTACCTGCTTCTTACTTGTTTCCTATTGGTTTGGTTAGTCATATCCCACACTAGGCCAATCAACTTAGCAAGTGATCCAATTTCCTATGTTTATTTAGTAAATTAAGAAGCTGTGATTATATAACTAAATAACCTATTGCTTGTTGTATGGGATTAACATCCTAACATCTACACCACTGATTGTGAGTTAATTCTGTTAACAACATCAAAAAAATATGATGACTTCATTCCATGTTCTATGAACTGAAAAGTTCTATTTTTTAGTTATTGTAAATTTGCTTTGCTTATCTGAGACCTCTATTCCACACTTCAAATCTACATTCAAATAGGAGCATAGTGCAAGTCTATATTCCATAGAGGATGTTAAAAAAGTTTGAATTTGTAGTTGTTGATATAAACATATTATTTTTATCTTCGTTTATCATGTGAAGTTGCTAACATAAGTTTATATTATGAAATTTTCTTCTATTTTATGCATTTCTCTTACTTGTCCATACTTTTTACCTAACAATGGAAGTTTCAACAAATGAGTGGTGGTCATAAAATTACCACACAAAATATTAATGTACTAAGGAAGGACATCATATTTTGGGAGGTATAGTGATATTATTGAAGTTAGAATTTGTCTAATGCAAGTAATAATGCAAGTTTATTTTGTGCAGGGAAACAAGAAGGCTACACCTTACAAGAATAAGCCTTTTCCCCACTTAAATGATTTATGCTTTGTGTGGGGGTGGGATTGTGAAACTGGTAAGAATGCACAATGTGCTCATGAGCTTAACTCAGACAATGAACAAGTAGATGTGGATCCTAAGCTTGAGGACATAGAGGATGTTGACGTTGCAATTGATGTTGACACTCCCATTGTTGGCATTGATCGCCCTGTGAACAATTTCCTTGAATCCATCTAACCATCAAGGAAAAAGAGAAGACACAGTATTAACAATGCCTTTATGGATGGATTCAAGGATATAAGTTGTCAGTTAGAGGGTAGCCTGACAAACTTATGCACAAGTGTGAATAAACTGGCATATAAGGTGAAGATGAAGACCATGAGAGAGCATCTGACTTTTGAGGTGAACATGGTGGAAGGCCTCACTTGGAGAGAGATTGTTGATGCTCATGTAAAGCTCTTAAGTAATGAAAAGTTAATGGTTGCCTTTTGCTTACTCTTTAAAGACATAAAGACTGAGTGGATTTGAGAGGTCATTGGGTAAACTTGGTGGGATTGGATATGGTTGTAGCTTTTTGTACATTTTGTAACACACTTCCATGTGTATATATGGAACCACTGGGCGGAATGCACTTATAAGAATTTTTTTTTGTCCATTTTGTAGCATAAATGATGTGTATATAACTTGTAGGCCGTATTGGACATTATGTCCACATTTGTTTTTGTAGCATTTTGTAGCCTATTCTTAGTCTAGAAGTATGTCTAAACTTGCTTCAGTGTTATATGCTGTGTAGGCCATAACTATTGGATGAAAAATGTCCATATATGAATGTACAAACATGCTCAAATATAAATGAAAATTTTCTGTTAGCATTGTAACTATATATGGAAAATTCTCTATATTGGTCTTTCTTTGGTAGATTGCCATCCTCTGGGAATATGCATTCATATTGGCTTGTAGTAGATTATTCTTTCTTTGTTACATAGTTTTGATTCTAGTTATAGTCTATACCATATATTATGGTTATGAATCTGTTCTGATTGTAACTGGCAGAAGTTTAAATTTGTCTTTTATTGTGAGTTGTATAGAGTTTGTTAACAAAGGTTTGAACCTTTGCAATGGTTTTTTCCCCTTCTTTTATGACAAACTAATATCATGGAAAAATAATTCTAGAACAAATATTCATACATAAATTAATGATGCATAATCAATAGTGTGACTTTCGTACAACGTATGCATTACAATCTTTTAATAGAACATGAAAGAGGAATTAAAAAGTTATTAGTGCAAGATGGAAGAATGAAAGAGTTGAAATTGTCCAAGTAATTTGTCTTCTCTTCTTTCTCTCAAGTTATCATGTTGCTTTTTTATTTTTTAAAAATAATTTTCTGGCCATACACTTATTATTCATTAATCTAATAATATAATTTAAATATTCATCTTGCACATGATATAATGAATATTTAGAATAGGAATGGAGATTGTTTTCCTGGATTTAGAATAATCATAATATTCATACTCAAATTGATGATCACTTTCAAGCAAGCTGTGTTTTCCAATAGCTATTGTTGTAATCGATCTTTCGGCGGAATAAAATAAAAGTGTTTAAATTGATTCCCAAAAACGAGTCTTGAAAATCAATTTATTTGGAGTCGCCACCAAAATTTTTAATGGAAAACTTTGGAAAACCCATTTAAAATAAAAAAGAAAAAAGGCAACGTGGTCTGCGAAATCAGAAATGAGTTCGGGAGTCTATTTAAGTGTGGGGAAAGTGTTAGGCACCCCACAACACCCGTCCATAAGGACGGTTACCTTAAACTAGTCAATTGAAATAAAATATGGCCTTTAAATCTATCTCAATTACCCTTTTATGAACATGCATGCCTATTAAACAGAGGAGACAAAACAACAAGAATGAAGGCAAACAGATAGATATTTACAAAAGGCGGACTTGACCTAGGATGAAAACCTAGGGCCTACGTACCCTATGATAGGGATCAAAGTCCACGTAGTTCGACCAAATGGCATGTTTATTGGTTAATGATTTGTGAATTTTGACAGGAGGGTTTCAGTTAAACAGATTTTCGTAAACAAAACGTAATTGGGATTTGGTTCATGTGTTTTAATTTACGACAACCTGATTAATCTGACCCTCTTGACCTTTTCATTTTTCTCTCTTTTTAATTTATTATTTTTTTTGTTTTTGGGATTTTAATCTTTATTTTGAAATTTAAATAAAATGAAATGATTATAAGGAACGAATTCGATCACGTAAAGAAACAAAATTATTTAATTAAGACATTTATTTTTGTAATATTGTTATTATTATTTTGTAACAAATATGTGCTGATTTTGGGGATCCAAGGAGATTAAAATCTCACATGACCCCATGTAATCGAGGAAAACAATATTCTCACACGATAATTTCGTAAATAATAGAAATTATTTAATTAAAGTAAATATTTAGTTGTTAATATATTTAAAACCAATGTGTACCAAATTTCGGGATCTAAGGAGATTAAAATCTCACATGGTCCCATGCAATCAAGGAGAACAAAATTCTCACACGATTATTTCATAAATAATGGAAAATTATTTAATTAAAGTAAATATTTAATTATTATTATTTTTAAAACAAATGTGCTAATTTTTAAAAGATCTAAGGAGATTAAAATCTCACATGATCTCATGCAATCGAGAAGAACCGAATCCCCACACAATAATTTCATAAATAATGGAAATATTTAATTAAGTCAATATTAAATTATTATTATTTTTAAAATAAATGTGCTAATTTTTAAAAGATCTGAGGAGATTAAAATCTCACATGATCTCATGCAATTGAGGAGAACTGAATTCTCACACGATAATTTCATAAATAATGGAAAATATTTAATTAAGTCAATATTAAGTTATTATTATTTTTAAAACAAATGTGCTAATTTTTAAAAGATCTAAGGAGATTAAAATCTCACATGATCTCATGCAATCGAGGAGGACAATGTTCTCACATGATTGTTTCGTAAATAATGGACGATGTTTAAATAGGATGAATATTTAGTTATTATTGTTTATCTATTTATCTCAAAAAAGTGTGTATTAATTTTTGAAGCCTAAGAAGCCTAAAAATTTCACACAACCTCTGTTCGTTACTTTCAAAGTGCCTAAGGAGGTCAGTAGCCCCACACGACAACTTTTCCAACATAATGCCTAATTAGAAAAATTTATCTATTTATCCTTCTATTATTATTATTATCATTTGTTGTTAAGGTGTCTTTATCTTTATTAGTGATATTCTTATTTCTCTTTTCTTATTATATCTTTCATTTCGAAAAATCATTAACTTTATAGTCTAAGGAGACTAAAGTCTCACATAGCTTAAATGTCTGAAAAGACTGACCGTCCCACACGGTAACCCATTTTCCCATTTCTTTCTTTTAATGAATAAAGATAATTTAGAATAGATCATTGTTACATATTAAACTTATTCATTCATTTGATATGAGTAACTATGAATTAATTTCTAAAGCCTAAGGAGACTAAGATCTCACATGGCTTTATATTAATTAACTTTTAAGTGTTTGAGGAGACTAATGATCTCACTTGGCAACTCCAAAAATAATAAAATAAAATAAAATCCCAACGTTAGTTTATTTGGTAATTTTGTAGATGAAAATACAACATCATACATATACACACCCATACACAAAGCTAACTCTGAACCAATTATATATTTAATCTTCCTATTTCAAGAATGGGCCCTACCACAAACTCTAAAAGTAAAGCTTGAAGATTAGAATATATATATATATATATATCTATAAACTCTTACTGGTTTTACGTTGCACCCAACCCATGAAGCCTATCTATTCCAAACATCTACTTACTGCAAAATAAAAGGTTGAGCTAGGATATCATTGAAGTGTCAAACCAAAGTGCAACCCAAATCATATATGAACCCATGAAAATGGTATGCAGACCTTACGAAGGAAAGAAAGAGAATAAATGCCAAGCACTACTCTGAACCGAAACCAAAAAAGAGAAAGAAAATTGGTTGCCAAAGCTTTGAAAGAACAAAGCAAAGAAACAGAAATACAACACCCCCTTTTTTAAAGCAACAAAAAAAGAAATGTGGCAACCTTAAAATGATTTTTGACAGAAAAACATGGTTCTCATTTACAGCTAGTTCCAACAGGTTTTTTTCTTGGCAGCCAATGGGTGATATATTGTAGTACAGTTACAAAGGCTTTGCAGTAACATTTTTTGACAGAAAAAAAAATGATGATTTTGCAGTTGGTTCAGATCGGTTTTGACAGCCAATGAGTGGTATGTTGCTGTGATATTACAACAGTTTTGCAGCAACATTTTTTGACAGAAAAAAAACGATGGTCATGTAGTAAAACGAAGTTGAACAAAAGTAGAAAACAAAGGAAGGCGGTGAAGCTGCAAATCGAGGAGCCTGAATAGCCACTTCCAACGTTCTTCATGGCCTCTGTTTACCTCTATTTTAGTGTGTGTGAACAGAGGAATTGGCTCAACAGTGTCACCTTTCTCACAGCATGGGAAAAGAGTTAAAGAGGAGGAGAAAGTGACACTCACAGTAATGAAGACCAGCCAGAGGGGAAAGTGAGGAAAGGAGGAAGTAAAATAAACAAACCATTGCCATGCATGCATGTAAACCAGCTAACCTTAGGCACCGAAGAAAAGAAGGCTAAGCGATGGTGT
Organism: Delonix regia; assembly: GCA_037074485.1. Taxonomy (NCBI): domain Eukaryota; kingdom Viridiplantae; phylum Streptophyta; class Magnoliopsida; order Fabales; family Fabaceae; genus Delonix; species Delonix regia. The sequence continues at coordinate 32,866,200 of CM073452.1, read as the reverse complement.
GTCTCTTCGGCTGGTGATTTCGTGGCCCTCAGCTCAGCTTCCTTCTTTCTCAGTTTGCTCAGTCTGTGGCTTCTCTTGGCTCCTTCTCTTCTTCTCGATTTTCTCATCTACCTTCCTCCTGCCATGGTCTCCTCCAGCCACAGTCTTTTTTTTTTCAGCCACGGTCTCCCCTCTTTTTTCTGCTTTTTATGAAACCACCAGCTGCCTCCTTTCTCTGCTCACGGTCTCCTCCTCTTTTCTGCTTTTTTTGAAACCACTAGCTGCTCCACTCTCTGCTCCAGCCAACCTCTTTCCTTTTTCTGCATGAGCTGCTCCACTTTCTGCTCTCCTCTGAAACAACCAGCTCCTTCTTGCTTTTCAGCCCTCCTTGTCCTTTTGTTTCTTAGTAATGTGTGTGTGTGCGTGAATGTATACATGTGGGAGTGGGAGTGTATGAATGTAAGCAAGTGGGAGTGTGTGAGTGTGAGCAAGTGAGGGTGTGTGAGTGTGAGCATGTGTGAGAGCAAGTAAGCAAGTGAGAGTGTGTGAGTGTGAGCAAGTGAGAGTGTGTGAGAGCAAGTGAGAGTATGTGAGTGTGAGCAAGTGAGAGTGTGTGAGAGCAAGTGAGAGTATGTGAGTGTGAGCAAGTGAGAGTGTGTGAGAGCAAGTGAGCAAGTTTTGCATTTTTATTTTAATTAGGTGGCTTTTTTCTCCTCTTTGTATTTAGACAAATTTATTAACCCTATTCATTTTATTTTTTTGTAAGATGATTATCATGTCTCTACTTCAAACATATATTTTGAATTTTTCCTTTTAATATTTTTGGTTTTTATATTTGGTTTTTTCCATATTACTTCTATTTTTTGCTTTTTGCAATTTTGTTTTAATTAATTAATTTTTAAAATTTTTAATTTTATTTATTATCATTACTATAATTATTATTATTGTTAGTTTAGGTGGGGTGTTCACAGCTATAATATTCATAGAAACCAGAGTTTCACTATTCAAATACATTTCACTGCAAATTTGTAGTCCACTAGAAATTCATAGCAATAAAAGCTACAATCCTTAAATACATTAGACATTGTCTAAAATATTAAACTCCAAACATGCTTTCCAACTTATCAAAGTATGCAAATTGTCGATTCTTTAGGTATATCATATCCCTATTTACCTACAAAAATAAACAAATGAATAAATAAATCAAGTGTACACAATATATACTTATGTTAGATTAAATTGAAATGGCTAACACATTAGAAAATTGTATAGCAAGGAAAAAAAAATTATACTACCTCCCAGGTTTCACCGGATGCTTCCAATGCCCTAATTTGGCTGTTCCATTTAAAGGCTAGGTTATGTAAAGCATGTTAAATGTATCTAAAGTCCTTCTTCATCTTTTTAATTCTATTCAAAATATTTGTCTCATTGCTTTCAATTTGCATCAAGTGCATTATATTTGCATATGAATTATGTAACACCCTTGTTACAAAATATAGAATTTATAATAAGTTTCATTTAAAATTATTATAAAGCGAGAATTATGAAAAATACATTAGAATATCTAAAACATAATAGTATAATTATATATAACAAAAGTTCATACATTCATTTGTTCATACATTGGTATAAATAATTCAACGAAATTGGGAGAAGGGGTATTAGGCTTATATATATATATATATGTCTGTATCTATCGAAATTAGGCCTAATATTAAGGACTTACTTAGGACTTAAAAGACTAGTAAGATTCATGCCATCTTGCGACAAGAACATAAGTGGTATAACGCATAAGACCATATCACATCTTACGATCTTAATAGCCAGCACTTCCCAATTGGTGGGACAAACACCCATTTTGCATGGACTTCAAGAGAAATCTAGTAATTCGCCATCTAAAAACATCATCAACCGAATGGTGAGAATAGTTTCTTAGTAACATGAAAAGGTATATATGATACTCGAAATATCCATGGAATATAATCTAATTTTAAATTATGTTCTTTATGATATATGTATGGATGTTAGATATCATAACATACAAATATGCATTAACAAATATATGGCAAATAGAGGTCGACAATATCTTTAACCAATAGGCATTGGGAAGTTAAATCTGGGTTATTTAAGTCTTATGAAGCCTAACATATGACTATTATACCTAGGCGATCGAGTCTTATGAAACCTAGTGTGTGGCCCTACCTTTAGTTATGGTGTGCCCCAGTGGGTACCAAAGACAAAGTTAGATAATATAATCTTTATCTTAACATGTCACCCAAGCTATCATGTGGTCAAGATTGAATTTGTTTGAGAGAAAACTTTCAATGTTTCTTTTGTAAACCTCTAAATATTAATGTTCATATGACGATTAGGAATTACTTTTGTGTCAATTAAATTCAAGATGTTCCCAACAAGGACATTCTTGTCCTCTCTTGAATTTTTAAGACCATCTAGGCGGCATAGCCTACCATTGATCTTAGAATCCAAGTCGTGGCCTAAGAAGTGTAATAACACCATTTTTCTTGTAATCATTTAGGCGGTATAACCAGCCATAAATTGCAAGATTAATGGGATATAATGCTTTGCTAAGGAACCTATAGGTTTCACAATATATATTAAAGGGCATAGCCAGCCATTATCAAATGAGATTCTAAACTATCAATAAGTATATAATGTACAAGAATAGTTTAATATCACAAATAGTAGTTTTCTTCTCAAATAACCATATTGTCATCCCATCATACAAAGTTGAAATACACAATAACATAGGCAATTATAGTGCATGAGTAACAAAATATTTATGTGTTACATAATATTTCCCTAGATATTTCAAAATATCTATCTATCCTTATCTTATCTAATTCTAGCCTTCTTAGACTTTGAATGAGCTCATGGAAGATCATGGTGACAAAATTTCAAGATAAATGACCTTAGGCCAAAATGGATTACCATGAAGACCATTCAAGAAGAAGAAGGAAAAGAGCATAAGAGAAACTATAATATGTTAAATCATATTACTTGGATACACTCTCATTTCTTGTAATTCTTCTAAAATTACTTCTTTCTTTCTTAATCTAAGTGTGGTACCAAAGTGGAGAGGTGAGTGTGAGTGGAATAGGTATGGGGAAGAATGTAGGGTATGATGTGAAGAAGAGGGGTATGGTGTAGGGTATTTAAAGAGAATTTGACGGCTAAGATTTAACCATATATTTTTAATCCAACAGTTGTAATTCTATCTCAAATCATAAATATATAAGATATAATTATAGTGTGGGCCCCAATGATATTTAATATTTTATTATGATGTGGGCTGCATGGATATCTAATATTTTATTATAGTATAGGCCTCACGGATATCTAATATTTTATTATGGTATGTCCCTACATGTGTGGGCCTTGCAGGTTAAGTAATGCCACTTGTCCCTCCTTGTGAATTTACTATTTTTCCCTTGGCATTCTTTCAAAATAACTTTTTTGCCTTTTGCCTTGTAAATTTACCATTTTTGCCCTTAGCATTGTTCAAAAATGACCATTTTGCCTCTATGCCTTAAAACTAAGCTATAGGTTGTTTTCTTTAAATGATTCAACTGGGCATATTTATTCTTGTTTAATTCTTTCTGATTTTCCCTAAATAATTTAGCTTATATTAAAAATACTAAATTAGGGATGTTACGTTTCTCCCTTTCTAAATAAAAATTTTGCCCTCAAAATTTGTAAATTCTTACTTAATTAAATAATTTTGGATATCTTTGTCTCATATCCTCCTTTTTAATCCCATGTAGCTTCTTTAGAAGTCAATCCTTCCCATGCCACTTTCACTAAGGGGGTGGTCTTATTCCTTAATTGTTTTTTATCAGTCCTTAATATTGATACATGCCTTGTCGGATATGTTAGATATTCTTGGCACTGCACTATTTCTTCTTCTAAAGTATGTGAAGGGTTAGGAATGTATTTTCGTAGTTGGGATACATGAATGACATCATGCAGGTTAGATAAGTGTGGTGGTAAGGCTATATGATAAGCAATTGGTCTTACTTTTTCCAAAATTAGATATGGGCCAAGATATCTTGGGTGTAATTTCTTAGTTCTAATATCTTGGCCAATGCTGGTATTAGGAATTACTTTAAGGAAAACATGATCTCCTTCTTTAAATTCTAGGTGTTTTCTTTTTAAATAAGCATAACTCTTTTGCCTATGTTTAATTTGTTTTAAAGTTTCTTACACTAAATTGGGTTCTAATAAAGTTCTTTCTCCAATCTCATACCAGCATAATGATGACCTACATTTTCTTCCATACAATGCTTTATAAGGTATCATTCTTATACTAGCATGATAACTATTATTTTATACAGACTCTGCTAATGGTAAATATTTATCCAAATTTCCCTTTTGTTCTAACATACAAGCTTTAAGCATATCTTCTAAGGTTTGAATGGTCCTTTTAGTTTGGCCATTTGTTTGGGGATGATAGTCAATACTTTGGAGAAATCTTGTCCTAAAAGCTTTCTAAAAGGATCCCTAAAACCTTGAAGTAAACCTAGAATCTCTATCAGAAATAATACTGGTTGGTGCTCAATACAACTTAACTATTTCTTGTATATACAATTGAGCTAACTTATCTAAAGAATAAGAGATTTTTATAGGCAAGAAATGCGCTTATTTAGTTAGTCTATCTACAATTACCTAAATAACATTATATCCCGATGCAATTCTAGGTAGTCCAGTCACAAAATCCATTGATATGCTTTCCCATTTCCATTTAGGGATTTCTAAAGGTTGTAATAACCTAGATGGTCTTTGATGTTATATTTTGATTTTTTGGCACACTAAACACTTAGATACAAATTTAGCTATATCCTTTTTCATTCATTTTTCTATGGTGTGTTTACTTTTGTGGGCTTATTCTAGAATTGTCCTTTTAAGCTCTTCATTTACAGGAACATACCATCGTTCTTGAAATTTTATGATTCCATTTAGTGTTTTGGAAAATTTTGTTTATCCTATTTTATTTTGTAAGGCTTGATCTAATTCTTAAGCTTTGTTAAGTTGGTTTATGAATTCACTTGAGATTTCAAGCATTTTTAATCTAAATCCTCCAATGGTTTTGGTGAAAGAAATTCCTAAATTGCTAATTTCGTCTATTAAATTCATTTTAGGTACCATCAGAGCCTAAACATGTAAGAATTTCCTACTAAAAGCATTAGCCATAACATTTACCTTTTCTGGATGCTATTTAAGTTGAAAATCATAACCTTTTAATAATTCCATCTATCTTCTTTGTCTAATGTTAAGTTACTTCTGATTAAATATATACTTTAGACTTTTATGGTCACTATAAATATCAAAAGTGGCACCATATAGATAAAGTCTTTAAATCTTTAAGGTCAAAACTATGGCTGCTAGTTCCAAGTCATGAGTAGGATAATTTTCTTCATGAGGTATCAATTGTCTTGATGCATAAGCTACCACCTTTCTATTCCATATCAACACACACCCTAATCCTTTCTTGGAAACATCACTATAAATTTCAAAATGTCCTAAAGGATCAGGCATGGTTAATACAGAGGCAGTAGTCAGTTTTTCTTTTAAGGTTTAGAAGCTCCTTTTCAAACTCTTAGGTCCACAAATGGGATCCCTTTTCTAGTTAACTTAGTTAAATATGAGGCAATTTGAGAAAATCCTTGAATGAATTTATGATAATATTCGGCTAGTCCTAGGAAACTCCTAATTTTTCTGACTGTTTTTGTCTTTCCCACTTAAGGATGGCCTCAACCATGTTAGGATCCACAGATACTCCTTCTTTAGAAATCACATGGCCTAGGAATTTGACCTCTGGTAAACAAAATTCACATTTTTCCAATTTGGCATATAATTATTTATCCTTACAAGTTTGTAAGACTATCCTCAAATGTTCAGCATGTTGATCCTTATTCCTAGAATAAATTAAAATATCATCAATGAAAACTACAACAAATTGATGTAAATAAGGTTGAAAAATCCAATTCATATAATCCATGAAAATTGCTAGAGCATTGGTAAGTCCAAATGACATAAATACAAACTCATAATGGCCATATCTAGTCCTAAAAGCAATTTAGGGAATATTAGATTCCTTAACTTTAATTTGGTTATATCCTGACCTTAAATCAATCTTTGAAAATATAGTATCTCCCCTACATTGGTTTATAAGATCATCAATCTTAGGGAGAGGATATTTATTCTTAATTGTTACCTTATTCAATTGCCTATAGTCTATACATAATCTAAGACTATCATCCTTTTAAGGAACAAACAGTACAGGTGTGCCCTAAGGTGATGCACTATGTCTAATGAATTTCTTTCCCAATAACTCATTTATTTGCTTTTTCAATTCTTGTAGTTCTAAAGGTGACATCTTATTTAGAGCTATGGAGATAGGTCTAGTTCTTAATACTTGATCTATGGAGAATTCTATTTGCCTTTCTGGGGCTAGGCCTAGAATTTATGCAAGAACGACCTCTAGGAAATTCATTTACTATAGGGATCTTAGCTACTTTTAGCTCAGTGGCAGTAGAGTTTAGAAAGATAGATTTAGTTTCCCTAAAATTTTCTTCCTCAACTACTGGATTGGCATTTGAGAAAAATGGTGGATTTAGAAAAGACATGGACTTAGTTTGACAATTCAAAATGACATTACTTGTTGACATCCAATCCATTCCAAGAATAACATGAAGGTCAATCATTAGTAGACAAATAAGGTTCACAACAAAAGTGTGTTATCCTATTTGAATGGGACAATTTACATAAGTATGAAAAGTCAAGAGATATTGGTAATTATAAGGTAAAGTTGATATTGGTAATTATAAAGTTTTAACACAGTCAAGAGATATAAATGAATGTGTAGCCTTCAGAATCAAATAATATCGGTAATTCAATATTTTTGATAATGCACGTACTTTGTATCAATTTAGAAGACTAATTAGTTTTCTTTTTATTTACGACATAGACTCACCTTTGTTGTTGTGGCTTGGGGTTTGGATTGGCCTTAAGATTCTTCCCCTTCCACTGTGGGTATTCTCTGGCAAAATGTCATGTATGGCCACATTTATAACAAATAATTGGCCCTTAGGAGCATGGCTTGTCCTGGTGTTGTCTTCCACATTTTCTACAAACTTGGTTTGCCAAATTTTTAAGGTTAAAGGGCTTTTTCCCATTTTTATCATTTCTTTGGAATAAGTGAAAATCCCTCTTTCTTTTCCACAAATTTGATCCTATCCTTTTAGCTTCAACCTCTTGTAGGTTTTTAGCCACCACCCTACATCTATTCACTAACTCAGGATAATTTCTTATTGCTATTAGTGTGATGGCCTTCATTTCAATATTAAGCTCAGACTCTAACTTTATGCATTTTTAGGCTTCATCTTGGTTGTATCGTAGGTAGGAGGAGAATTTTGATAATTCCTTAAGTTTGGCCAAATATTGTTCAAAAGTCATGTTCCCTTATACTAATCTTAAGTATTCAACTTCTTTTTCAATTCTTATTTCCTCAGGAAAATATTTTTCAAACACTTCCTGGAAAATATTCGAATATATCAGGGTTCCATGACTTTCCAATAGTTGTCTAGTTTTATTCCCCCAATGCTCAACATCCCCTAATAATTTGAAGGTAGTGAAAGTGACATTTTGTTCACCAGGGAATCCTAAAACATTGAAAGTTTTCTCTATCTCTCTTAACCAAGCTTCAGCCTTTTCAAAATGATATTCCCTATTAAAGGAGGGTGGATTTTCTTTCATAAATTCAGACTAACCATTTTGATGTTCTATTTCTCTTCTTTGTCCCCTGTTGTTATGATTTTGTTGGTATTGAAGGATTTGGTGCATAGCAGTAGCTTGCTCCCAAATAGCCAAGCCAATTCTTACAAAGACTTAGCAGAATGGTTCTAACAAGTTGCCATGCTTATCCTGTGTACATGAACATATATTATTGAGGTGATTAGTCTCAATAATAGAAAGAAGAAACACCATAACTTTATGGAGTATCCACTATGAGTTAATTAGCATGTAGGTAAGGAAACTAGTAATTTCCTATCTAGACTAACCCTCTGCAAGGTCTAACCTATGACTTTTTTAGGAATTCACCTAGATTGATCATAATGGCCATAACCTTTTGGTCTTCATTTGGATCGACCTGCTCTGATACCATATATATAACACCTTTCTTACAAAGTATAGAATTTATTATAAATTTCAATTAAAATTATTATGAAGCGAGAATAATGAAAAATGCATTAGAATATCTAAAACATGACAGTATAATTATAAATAACAAAAATTCGTACATCTATTTATTCATACATCTATATAGATAATTTAACAAAATTAGAAGAAGGGGTATTAGGCCTATATCTATATCTATATTTGTATCTATCAAAATTAGGACTAATATTAAGGACTTAAACAAAACTAGTAAGATTCTTGCCCTTTTGTGACACAAACATAAGTGGTATTACGCATAAGGCCATATCACATCTTACGATCTTAATAACAAGCACTTCCCAAATGGTAGGACAAATACCTATTTTGCATGGATTTCAAGAGAAATATGGTAATTCACCATCTAAAAACATCATCAACTGAATGGTGAGAATAATTTCTCAGTACATGAAAAAGCATATATGATACTCGAAATATTCATAAAATATAATCTGACTTTAAATTATGTTCTTTATGAAATATGTATGGATGTTAGATCTCATAACATACAAATATGCATTAGCAAAGATGTGGCAAATAGAGGTAGACAATATACTCAACCATTAGGCATTGGAAAGTCATATATAGGTTATTCGAGTTTTATGAAGCCCAGTATATGACTGTCATACCTAGGCGATCTAATCTCACAAACCCCAGTGTATGACACCTGACCGGTAGGCACAATCCCACCTTTAGCTAAGACGTCCCCCAGTGGGTACCCAAAACAAAGTCAAGCAATATAATCTTTATCTTAACATGTCACCCAAGCCATCATGTGGTCAAGATTGAATTAGTTTGAGAGAGAACTTTTAAGATTTCTTTTGTAATCCTCTAAACACTGATGTTCTTATGATGATTAGGATTTCCTTTAGTGCCAATAAAATTCAAGATGTTCCTAGTAAGGATATATTCTTGTCCTTTCTTGAATTTTTAAGACCATATAGGTGGCACAGCCTGCCATTGATCATATAATTCAATTTGTAGGCCAAGAAGTGTAATAATACCATTTTTCCTGTAATCATTTAGGCAGTATGACCAGCCATAAATTACAAGATTAATGAGATATAATGACTTGCTAAGGAACTCATTGGGTTCACAATATATATTAAAGTGGCATAGCCAGCCATTATCAAATTGTAGTGCAAACTATCCGTAAGTACATAGTGTACAGGAATAGTTTAATCTCACAAATAATAGTTCTCTTCTTAAACAACCATATTGTCACCCCATCATACAATGTTAAAATATACAATAACATAGGTAATTATAATGTATGAATAACAAAATATTTATATAAGGATACGTAATGCACACAAAAATCCACACATTAAAATTGTTAGCCAAAAGTTGTCATGTCTTACATAATATTTCCCTAGATATTTCAAAACATCTATCTATCCTCAATCTTATCTAATTCTAGCCTTCTTAGACCTTAAATGAGCTCATAGAAGATCATAGTGACAAAATTTCATGATAAATGACCCTAGGCCAAAATGGATTACCATGAAAACCATTCAAGAAGAAGAAGAAAAAAAGAAGAAGAAACTATAATATTCTAAATCATGTTTCCTAGATACACTTTCCTTTCTTGTAATTCTCCTAAAATTGTTATCTTCCTTCTTTATCTATGTGTGGTGCCAAAGCGGAGAGGCGAGTGTGACTGGAATGTGTATGGGGAAGAATGTAAGGCATGATGTGAAGAAGAGGGGTAAGGTGTAAGGTATTTAAAGAGAATTTGACGGCTAGGATTTAATCACATATTTTTAATCCAACAGTTGTGATTCAATCTTAAATCATAAATATCTAAGACATAAGTATGGTGTGGGCCCCATGGATAACTAATATTTTATTATAGTGTGGGCCTTGCAGGTTATGTAATGCCATATGTCCCTCCTTGTGAATTTACCATTTTACCCTTGACATTCTTTCAAAATAACCATTTTGCCCCTATGCCTTAAAACTAAGCTATAAGTTGTTTTCTTTAAATGATTCAACTGGGCATATTGATTCTTGTTTAATTCTTTCTGATTTCCCCCTAAATAATTTAGCTTATATTAAAAATCACTAAATTAGGGATGTTACGCATTAAGCTTAGCTCCTTGGCTTTTGATGATCCATCCTCTATTAAAGGCTTCTTCCAAAGCATTTATCTAGGCATTGTCCTCATCTATAGTCCAAGTAATAAGGTTTGCATTTATGTCTCTCTGCATGATTCCTTATTTCATTGATTTGGTTTAGATCAATAATGTAAATTTAGTACCTTAGCAAACATATCAATAAATAGACCATTAGCCAAAATAAAATTAAAGGAGAAATTGTTGAGTGAGTTGTCTAAACTAAATTGTTCCATTGCATTTAATCAAACATACTTAAAATAAATTATTCAGTTGCTGCTTTCTAAAATTTTCTTTGGTTTCAATAATTCCATAGTTCCATATGGGAAACCTTTATCTTTCTAGCCAATGTGGCCAATTCATATGGAGTAATAGTGAGATTCATACAACCAAACCTTACCTTGAAGTAATCAAATGGAAAAACAGGATTGAATGGAACATGTCTAACTTTAGCTAATTATAATTACATAGCCAAGGGAATATAAGATCATATAATAAAAGTCATCATTCATATAATATGGAAAAAGGAAAAATTGTTTTCATATAATTAATGCATAATTCTTAAAACATTATATATATTTAAAATAACTACTCCAAAATGGAGGGGAAAATTAAAAAACCATAATCTGTAAAAGGAATACAATCTAACTATGAAGATATTTTCCATTGTTATATTTTCATTCATATTGAAATATATGGTAACAGAAAATCATAACCCAAAAGCATGCCTAAATAAACCAAGAGATAATGAGAATGGAGAAAAAGATGAAGAGGAAAAAGTTTCATAAAGTGTTCCACTCTTGACCATTAACTATATACCTATGCCTATCCATCTATATGAAAAGGGAAACATTTATCTTTACAATCAACTCTAAACAATTTATATCATATTTTTCCCCACACACCATCTTGATTCACCATCCACCTTAACATGGGTCTTCAAGTTTTTCCCATTCTCGACTTCATCATTTTGTTTATGATAAAAGTGAATAATGACATAGTTAACCATCACCCATATCACACAACACATACGCACATGCAAGGTTCAATCCTAGAGAGCATAAAGGTCTCTTATGGGACATATAATCAACAACAATTAATAACCTTGCTAAACTATTGTGATAATCTCATGACTAAGTTAACCAATGGTATATTGACTAATATGTAAGTTAGCATAATATTCAACCATGAAAGTATTAATTCAATGTTTAGGAAGCATGAACACAAACCCCACAAAGGATGCTTCTAATCCATATTCTCATAAGCCTATTGTGGACAATCATACACACATAGATATGGATCTGTTTGTAATACTACAAATCCTAATATACTACTACATGAGAAAGAGAACAATTGCTTAGAAGATAAGGTCAACAGGCAATCTCTAATCAACGGATGATTATCTAGATGAAGTAATGACCAAGATTGTGATCATGATATTGACGATAGTGGGAAGATGTCCTTGTAGCGTCGATACAACACTGGTTGTCACTGACTTTCCCACTCCTGTGCTACGTTGAGATTCCCTACCCTCTCAGCATTGATCACCCCTGGCTGCCCTCTTGTGCTTATCCAGAGATAAGAAAAGTCATTGATCTTCTCTGTTTTTTTTAGTTCATTTTATGAGGGGCAAATTGGTAAAATACTATATCATTTCCCATATATAATCTACTAACCAAACAAAGTAAGAGAAATATCTGTATATAATCCAATGGTCCAAAAGTCGCTGCAGTGCCTTGGTAGACATTGGCATATTTTATAGCCATAGAAGTTTGGCCGAAGTATTATTATAACAATATATGTGTTTATGAGTTAAGGTGAATCAGGTTTAAACAATATTGGGGACCTAACTGAGATCTAACTCGATTAGGTAAAGCAACCAATCAAGTCTTCATTTTTTTAATTTAAAATTTATAAAACATTTACTAATAAAAAAAGTTTAAGATTTGAAGTAAAAAATATTAAAATGTGGAATTAAAAATAATTAAGATTTAAAAAGATTAATATTTTTAAAATTAATCATAGATAAAATAAAATAAAAAATAAAAAATATTATTTAAAAAATAAAAACAAAACCAAGTTGGGTTGGCTATTGAGCAAAACCAAGATCTTGCCAACTCGATCACTAAACCTAGTTTAGCTTAGGTAAAATGCAATTTTTTATTTTTTTTATTTTGAGCCCAACCTATTTTAAATATGATCAGACAAAGGCAGATTCACTAGGATGATGTACAACCCTAATAAAAATCATAAAAACCAGCCTAATAAATAAATAACAAGGTAAAGTGGTTATTATCACTTATGAAATATGGCTTGATGACTTTATGAGTACACTTGATGATTATTATAACTTAGATTTGATAAATATTATGCTTGATTAGTTCATTATATGTCAGATTTTGTAATAAACTTGCATTCATATATATATATATATATATATATATATATATATATATATATAATATTTTTAGCATTATTTTCCCATTTAAGCACTTCCCAGGTAAGGTCTTATTACATCTTATATAACTCATCATAAATAAATAAACAATTTTTTTTAAAATTTTGAAAACTAATTTTTTATGAAGTCATCATGAAAATTTTTAAATAGAAAAAGTTTAGAAAACCATTTTTAAAAGATAAGATGGTACACTAACCAAAGATAGGTTTGGAAATGGAGACAAGTTTTATTTTGGTTTTTCACTTTTTGTCTTAGTTCAATTTAGTCTCCATAAATTTGGAGTGCTAATTTGGTCTCTAAAAAATTCAATATTAATAAAAAATAGTCTTTTATTAAGTCAATCATAACCTTTTTAAGGGACTACTTTTGATTAATATTAAAAATTTGAGTAACCATTTTGACACTATAAATTTGTAAAGGATCAAATTGACATTAAAACTAAAATGATTATTTTCTCTTTGGGAATCTATTTGGGCATAAAAAGGTGTTAAAAACTTCACAATACCTCTTCATAAGACTACATTAAATTAACAATGCAAAACACATATTGTTTTAATCTTTAAATACCCTAATTAAAACGCATGCAGAAGGAAAATACAAGAAAATAATAAATAGCAATCCTTACAAGAAATTGGATAAAACAAAAGAAAAGAGAAAAATATTTAACCAAATTTAAAAATAAAAATAAAATATTTACAAAATAAAGCAAACAACAACAATAGTAAGTTCCTAAAACGTTTCAAAAAGGTCCTTCACATATATTTTTGAAGAAAAATATTTATAAAATTGATAAAAATGAATATTTGAAAGAATGACAATACAAAACAATGATTTCATCACTAAAAGTTATTTTTCTCCTATAATAACTTTCATAAAATTATTTGAAATTTAAATGGCATATATATTTACTAAAATTTATGAACTTACTCTATGATAAAATAAAGTTAATTTTAACTTGGCAAATATAGAAAAATTTTAAAATGGTCAATCATTGTTTGACGCTAATTGTCTACATGAGAAACCCACTGAATTATTCATAACTTAGAAGTATGGTTACACCATCACTAATATACTTAATTACTTCATATTGTATTAATTAGAAGAAAACCATTCTTCTTAACAATTAAATATCGAGAAATCGTGTATGTGTGTACGTGTATAGTGATATTATTTTTAGCATGTACATAGACTGTTCAGCACTAACTTGATACAATTTACCATGTGACTGCATTTAGGTGAGAACAATCAAATTTAGATACAACCACAAGTCCGATTTTGCGGGGTTTATGTTGAATATTTTGCTTGGCTAACAGTAATCATGTGATAAGGGAGAACATAGATTCGTTTGAAAATGTTCCCAATTGAACATATATTTTACAAATACATAGCTTCAGACGATTTAGAAAACTTCATACTACATATACAAGGAGAAAAATATTATTTTGGTCTTCAACTCTTGAATTTAATTTCATTTCGGTCCATCGCAAATTGAAAGCCTTAAGCAAATTGAAAGCCTTAATATGATTATTTATTTTTAAACTTAGTCTCATTTTGGTCATTTACAAATTTAAAAACTCAAAATGGTGATTAATTTTTTTTTTCATACTTAAAATGGTTCTCAAGTTTTGAATATAATCTAATTTAGGGAGAAATCACTTTAGGCCAGATTGTGAAAGACCATTTTGAGACTTTTAATTTATGGAGGACTAAAATGAAACTAAGTTAAAAAATGAAAGATCATATTAAGACTTTTAATTTGTAAAAGAAAAAAAAAAGGATTAAAATAGTATTTTTCTCCATATGCAAACTAAGAAGAAGTTCGACAAGTCACTGATTAATTTCGAGCCTCTATTAAAGTAATAGTCATGGCATTACTACTACAGCAATCCTCCTCACTGAACTCAAGCAAGTCGTCATTGAAGAAGCCAGGCTCCTTCGGCTGGGGCAGTGTGATGCTTTCATTGCCCAACATGAAAACCACAGACAACATAGTTGGTCTGTCTCTTGGAAACTTTTGCACACACAGCAAACCAACTTGAAAACATCTTAATATTTCAAATGGAATAGCTGCAATGTCCAAATTAACATCCATGAACTCCACAGGTCGTCCCTCTTTCCATAATATCCATGCCTAGAAAAAAGAATGATCAGATTTAAAATTCCTATGAAAGAAAAATACAATTTCGATCTTTAACTTATTACTAAATTGTTATTTTAGTCCCTCATTCATTTTATTCTCCAAAATGGTCCTCCATTCATTGGAAATTGTTAATTTTGATCTCCCATATTTGAAATCGTTAGCATATGTAGTCCCTTGAGTTAAACCTTGCTAATTCACGTTGAGGGACGAGAAGTGGCAATTTCCAATCAGTAGGGAACTATTTTGGGAAATAAAATGAGTGAAAGGACAAAATAACAATTTATTAAGAAGTCCAGGACCAAAGTTGTTATTTTCTCCTTACTATAATATTAATATATTACGTTACATGTGAGTATTTTTTGTTACCTGTCCCAACAGATTCCGGTGGTGATCTGGATGGTTGAAATTGGTATTTCGAATACCACTTAATATCTCTAACACTATGACTCCAAAGCCAAACACATCAGAACTCACAGAAAAAATACCATTTGTTGCATATTCAGGTGACATATAACCCCTGTACATTATTAACACAGCATTAGTTTCTTTTAACAATTTATTTCAGCAAGACATTATATTAGGTTTCATAATGGAAAATAAATATCCTGGTAGTCCATCATACAACTTACAATGTGCCAACAATTCTTTTTGTTTTAACTGCAGAATGTCCTTCGAAGACATGAGCTGTACCAAAGTCAGAAATTTTGGGGTTCAATTCACTGTCTAATAAAATGTTACTAGTTTTCAAATCTCTGTGAATGATGGTTAATCTAGAATCTTGATGAAGATAAAGTAACCCTCGAGCAATCCCCATAATGATTTCATATCGTTTCCTCCAGCTCAGTAATTTGCCTTGTTTAGGATCTGAGCAATGTCAAAGAAAAGCTCACTTATGAATTCAGTGCAGAATAATTGATTGTTAAAGAGTGTGCTTGCAGAGATATAATGTGACCATACCAAAAATGAAACGGTCCAAACTTCCATTAGGCATGTATTCATAGACCAACATTCTTTCTTCTCCTTTAATGCACCCACCCAAAACCCTCACAAGATTACGATGTTGCAATTTGGTAACCAATCCAACTTCATTCATGAACTCTGGGATTCCTTGTTTTGAGGTTTTTGACAGCCTTTTCACGGCTATTTCCTGACCTTGTGCCAACTTACCCTGATTTTGAATGGAAATAAAGAGATTTCATGATAAAAAGAGATGAAGTAAATGCATGTCATAGGGATTTTGAATCGTATGGGATGCTTAAGTCTCATATCGAGTAGTATGAGATGCTTGAAAATGTATACAAAGAGTGTGGTTCTTCTCCTTTACAAATTGGATTTTCAGTTGCATACTATTCGATGTGAGACTTTGGCATCCTATATCCAAAGTACCTCTTAGCATGCTCTTTAGTGCATGCGTGAGGAGAAGAGGAGTTACCTTGTATACAGGACCAAATCCCCCTTCCCCAATCTTGTTCTTGTTAGAGAAGTTGTTTGTAGCAGCTAGAATAGTATCAATATCGAAAAGAGGCATTGCTTGATCTCCATTCTGGTTGTTACGTCCTGCAGCAAGAAGAAACAATTGCCATAATAGTGATGGCTTAAGCCTATCAGAGCAAACTATTCAACTATTGCATGGGAGACAATGTATTGTTTGCGTTCACAGTTTGATGGTCTTGTAACATTCTCATATGATATAGATTGTGATTATGCTCCAATCATACTTCAAAAACACTGAACTAACTAGAGCTTGAATCTTCTATATTTCATTTTCTGGAAAAATACAAAATCCTCACTTGACCATTGGATCTCTTGCTAACAGCCCCTGAAATTAGATCCCTCAATCTTTCACTCAGATGGAATATCAATGAAGTAGACTTGTTTGGATGTATTGTGAGGTTCATCAATGAATTATACAGAAAGACTTATTTCTAGGAATGTGAAAGCAGAAGGACCTAATTGATTGTTCTTAAATGTTTAGGAACCTATTTGCAACTGACCCAAAATTTAAGAGGAATTTTAGCATTCTTCTTTTTTCTAACAAGCCAATATTTATTGAAACAAATAGTTGATAGATGAATGAACCAGAGCTAATAAGACAATAATTCTCTACAAAAACAAGTTGAAAAGCCTTACCCAAATTGAGAGTGTTCTTTCGTTTCTTATACTTCTTGGCAAGGTACAAAATGGAACATAAAAGAGACATTGCCAAAGAAACTGATATAGCCAATGCTATCTTTCTTCCTTTACTTCCTTTACTGGAATTACCTTCCGACTCTTCACATGCATGAAAAAGAAAAAAAGAAAACAGTATGCATGAATCCTCCTTCAAGATAATGCAGACTTTAACATAAAGCAAACCTAACAAAGTATGCATACACTTCAGTGCAAATGGATGAATAAGTAGACTAACATAATTATGATCCCTAAATCTAATGTCCAATAGAAATATGCCTTAGAAAAAACTAGACCATGGAATACAAAAACTTACTAACAACAGAAGCTTCAACCCTGACATAAAGATCTTGGCCACCTACAGAAAAATGCCCCATGTCCAAAAGCACATCTGTCCACATCACACAACCTGTCCCTCCATTGGTAATCTCAGAATTAGCATAAGCAGTGCAAGAACAATTTTCCAGGCACATTTTCTTGCATTCCACAAGGTTCATGCTCCTGTTCACAAACACTGTTTTTAACGTTGTATCTGGTAACTCCATCTTCTGGAGGTGCAGAAACTTGTCATTCCTACAATTCAATTCTATGTTTCTCACACAACCATCAGAAAAATTCCTCAAATTCCAAGCCTGTGGATTCTTGGGACTAAATCCTTCTGCACAACTGCATATTGGAAAACCACCTGCATCACATATACCATATGGACCACACTGCAAGTAATTATCACACTGGTCTCTAGGTGCATACCATAACTTGTTCCAATTTTGGCTGCTTTCTATCCACACGAGGCGTTGAATTTGACCAGTGGACTTCATTGTAAGTCTTGTAAGTGCAGATGTTTTTCGAGTTGAAGGCATGAAGTAAACCTTATGTGCATCTTCAGACATGGTATCTTCTATAATAGCATCCGCAGGCAAAACTGGTAATTCGCTAAATGTTACACCATTCCATGGTCCAGTTCTAAATTCTCTACTTTGTTTGTTCCATAAGAAAATTTCCGGGATTCCATGAAAATCTAGCCTGTAAGAAAAATCTCCGCTTGATGGGTTATCTTCACTCCTCCACGATGTTATGTACCGCTCGCTGTGAGTGTCCAGGTTCCATCCTAGCATCATACCAGGTAAGATAGTGTCTGCTGGATAATCAAAGCTTTGCCATAGAAACTTTGAAGGTTCATTCTCATTAGCTTCTCTAATAACCAAATTCCCTGAATCCAAAAGCTGAAGAACAGGATTCACGGCTCTGGTTTGATTTGAGGACCAAATAGATTTCCCTGATTGATCAAGAAGAACCATGTTTCCTGTGTCTCCGATCTTGAGGATTCCAGTGGAGTTTTCTAGAGGGCTGTCTCTGTTTGCGACCCAAACCACTGCTTTATCAGGAATAGTTTTGTACCATATCCCCAAGTACCATCTGGAACTGCTTGGATTGAAGAAGCCAAACTCAAACACCTCCTTGGGAGATACAAGTGTTTGGTTGATTCCAAGATATTGTGATGCAGTTAAGGTATCCACAGAGATTGAAATTGAAGCAAGGAAACTTGGCAACGTGAAACTCCATAAGAGGTAGATATTAAGATCAGTAAAAATTCCCATATTCATGGCGTAGCTGTTTTGAACATTCAAAGGCAGAATGAAGATTTGGGAATTGAATAGGATTGATAGTTTGTCATTTCAAGAAAATGAAGTAATGGGCAATTAGAGATGTATAATATCCCATTAAGAAAGAAGTACAAATTGAACTGTTTGGCCTATAACGGTGATTCTTGGTCAGAAAAATTCATTGTGCTACTTGGTCATTGATATATTAAATTCAATAAATACCGGATTAGAAGTGTTTTATTGATTGTAGTTTTCTGATTCAGAAGGCTTCAGAATAAAATATGGTACAAACTGCAAATCTTTGACTGGGTCTACATACAAAATATGTATTAGCTAACTCCTTTCATGCTTTCAAGTCTATCTCAATAAGGAATTGATATTTAATCAGAAAGTCAACCAGGTTATGATAATGACCCCCAGGAGTAAAGAAAATATATATTAATGATTAATTGGTTCTTTCTTACAATTCAAGACATCCATCTAATTCAAACCAATGATCACACATTCAAACTAATAAAATTGAGAGTGAAATTCTAAGACAAGGCACTAGGACTAGTTTTGGTGAAAATTTATTTTATATGGACTGACAAAATCTCGTGCAGAGAGATGAAAGGCATGGAGGAGCAAAATATTGGTCCTTATGTACTTCACCCCTGTGAAGTGCACATGCCCTCTTCAATCATGCTAAAAAATGATTTTATGTTAGTCCATGTTCTTGTAGACTGCATCAAAATAATGAAACAGTAATATAAAAAGAAAATCAGCAATGCCCAGTTGTTCGTAGAGTGCTAGTTTCCTCTAGTGGTTTTTCATGGAAAAATATAATGACTAAAATACCATTTTGGTCCCTTACTTACCAGCTAATTCTCAATTTGGTCTCTTATTAATTTTTATTCTCATCTTGGCCCCTTACTTATCAATTGATTTTCAATTTAGTCCCTTACTTATTTGTCCATTCTCAATTTGGTCCCTCTTGTTTAATTAAGACTAAAGGACTAAATATGCTAATTTTAAGATGAGTAAGGGATCAAACTAAGAATGCATTGATAAGAGAAGGACTAAATCGAGAATAAAAAAATTAGTGAGGGAACAAATTGAGAGTGAAAATTAGTTAAGGACCAAACTAAAAATCAACTGATAAGTGAGGGATCCAAATAATGTTTTACGGAAAAAATCATGTTAGCCCTCACATGCACAGGAATAAAATGGAGAAGGTAACAGTAATAGAATTGTTTAATTATGAAAATCGCCACATTCAAACATTCTCACGCTTAAAAGAGTTGAAGGTATAACATTTAACACATTCAGAGGATTCCAAACTCATAAAGTCAGTAACCAAATTTATGGTTTACCACCAAAGTATATAAGTATTCTTATAGCATTTAAAAATCAAACGTCATTCTAAGAGGAGCAACCATGAAGCACCACAAGACTGTAAACAACACTTTACTACAACATCCAAGATCAATTATAACTACGTATAGGGTTTGATGTTTTTCAAAATTTGTCAACTTATGTCAAGGATTAAAGAAAAAATAAAAAATAAAAAATCGTATGCTTATCATTTGATTACTTGCTTACTTTGTCTATTGTTGACATTTTGAGTTTTAACTCTAACAAGTAAGAGGTCATTTTTACCTATGACTAACATGAAAGAAAAAAACAAAACTTTAAAAATAAGATTAAAGATGGTTTTCATATACACTACGTGATTACTTAAATCAAAAGAGCAATATAAAATATACACAGCTAAAATGTACAAAACTTGATTAGAGACAGGATTTTCAATCTCTAATCTGTCTCTAAGTAGAGACAAATTTCGGATGAAAAATTCATCTTTAATTAGAAGCAGAATTTTCCATCTATGATCCGTGTCTAAATTTGTTATTCAAACCAAAAGAAATATATTCAGCAACGATTTTGACCGCTGCCAAATGTAAATAAAATGTTTTTGGAAAAATCCACCCTACATTGACAACTGCTGCAAAATGGCTTTAAAGAAAAAGTCTTATCAATTCCTACTTCTCAGATTCACCATAATCAATTATGTAAATGAAGTACTTAAAATCAAATTTTTAAAACTTTCCAATTTAGAGCTTTAACTATAGCTTTTTTTACATTGAGGAGAAAGGTGGAATAGCATGGATTTGGATCCTCTCCATTTCTCTCCGTCAATTTTTTTCTCTATTATGGAGTTCTAAACACAGAGTAAACGTGATTCATTTAAGTGGGAACCATTTAAACTGTAGGTCACACTCACTCTGTGTCTATCTCTCTTTAAAATTAAGAAAGAAATTGATAAAGAGAAATGAAGAGGATTCAAATCCAGAATAGCATATCTTTATTTTTTCTAGAGCAATATTTCCTTTTCAGGGCAAAGGAGTATAATATAAGGAAAAGCAAGAGTAGTTGTATTCAGGTATATTATAAGACCACGAGGTATAATTGCCTTTCCTAAACTTCTAGTCAAGCTTACAATTGCTTTTAACATACCTGAATAATAAAAGATTGACATTAGAATAAAGGAATCAAAAAATTAATTAAATTACATTAACAACTGCTATCCATGAAACTTTTAAGACACAAAATGACTGAAATCTATCAAAGACCAAATTTACAAACTACCATAGAAGATAAAATCAATACACAAACAAGATATTAAGAAGGATGTGACTTGAAAACCATCTCATGCAAATAGACTCTTCATCACTGTTGACAGAGTCAGAACCTAAGCTTGACAGAAGCTTCCTAAACAAAAAAATGGTAACAAACACAGCAGCTTTTATAACGCCCCCCTCTTTCCCCTCCTTAAAACACAAAATAGGGAATAAACACTGCCATTGTTTTTATTCATTCACGAATGGTTACAAATAAACCCTTTGCACATAACAAACACAAACATTTGGTTTGCAAGAATGATATCCATCCTTTGGTCTCTAGTCTTCCTATATTTCTGCATGAGTCAAAATTAAATATTTGCTAAAGAGGATTTTCACAAAATTGGAATAGGGAAATAAGCAACAAAAGCTGGAACTGTCAACGACAATTGTAGAAAATGTGCTGGTGAATCCATTAATAATGTGTGATGCACATGTTATGGATATGGTGCACATGAGAGATAAGATAATTCAGGTACATAGATGATTCTGGTAATTCCCAGCTGATAGTAAACATAAATAGGTGACTTCATATGTTTTTCCACCTTATCAGAGGCAAACAAAAACACAATATAGCGTGAACAACATTCATGAGAACAGAACAAAAACTATGATGATGATTAAACAATTCAAAAGAGAAATTTCTATAAAGGATAATTAGATGTACAGTCTGGCTGCATGTTTTATCAAAAGAGCTTTGGATGAATGCTACTTCGTCAGCAAAATTTTTTAACACGCATTCAGACTCAAACCTATCATCATTTTCAACACCTTGATAGAAAATAAGATAATCACAGTCAGCATTAAACCAGAGTGAACAAATAAAATCAAAGCACGATTGCACTTGAGCATACATCTTAAGAAGCATATAGGGAGGCAACTCCGATAGGAATGAAGACAACACTGACAAGCAAGAATGCTGAAATAACCTGCAGAAAAATTTTTAAATAAAAAAAGTTTCTGCCTGTTTGAACAATGGCTTTCACAAATATGTAGATCACATATATAATCATGGGTAACACAGAAAAATAGGCAGCATAGGAGAATTGCTCTGCTGCTAATAACATCTCAGGGCATAAGAGAACAAAGAGAGGCATCAACCATCCTTATACAGTGTGCCAAACGGGGCCTTAATGCTAACATCCAAATCCAGGGCCTGTTTTGAAGCCTAGCACTTAAAATCGCACAAGAATCATAATTTCTACTTTTATTTAATTAGAGCACAGCTGATTTGATTAACTAAGGGTTTCTTATTTGTAATATATGGGATACAAACAGATAACATTGAAAGCAAACCTAATTTCTTTCAACTACCGCAACTGAAAATAATTAAGGAATATTTTAAGCAAAACTTTGAATGAAATCCAATCAGACCATTCATTATATCAACATTTCATTTGATCAGCAGATGTACCATGTTAAGGTTCAACTATCAATTTTTATTTCTACAAGGATCTGCAAATGTTAAATGTATTAAACCATGAGTAATAGATATTTATCTAACCTCTTACATACCTAAAAATAGGAAGTCAAGGTTAGTGGATTGGTTTTTGAAATTTTCAAACTCCTTTGTTTTCTCTCAATCATCTAATATCTAACATAATCTAAGTGTGGGCTACAGACAAGAAGGTTAGTAAATCAACTAGGGTATATAAGGCATTTATGTCAAGTTATAGATAGAAAATTTGCCCATTTGCCTGCACTTAAATAAATAAAATTCAATTCTGACAGAAGTTTAAAAAGACAACATAAAGAAGTAAAGTAATTAGCATAATTACTGTAAACAATTGATTTTACACTGCCATTTATGTGTCAAATAAAGGCTATCTACCTGCATTTTGTCCTGCCCTTTTTTGAGTTCAACACCAAGTTTTTCAATGGAAGAATCAGTCTGCTGTGCAGAAACAGGTTTCGTAACGGTTATTGATTATGCCTCTCAATGGTTGTTATGTAAGGCACATCAACTGGTGCTGTCCCCATGGACTGTGTTTTATTATTATTCTTTCCTTTGTCAGGGAACACAACTAGACAAAACCATCTTACACGGATAGAGTCTTCATTCGTGTATTAACACCTTATATAATTATATAGTCACATACTCACTCACCTTTTATTGATGTAAGGTCTAAAGCCACCACAAGGGCATTTGCCAAGCAATGCAGTAATAGCTTCCCACTACGAATTTTTCACTTGCACACAAGCCTTTTTCTTTTTTTTTTAACCAACGAACACAACTGAACAAAAGGTCTGTGTATTATTCAAAACAGACCGTACCTGCCTCTCAATGTCCGTGGGCATTCTAATCTGCAGAAAGCTCAGAATCATCATTTTCCATCTTGTAAATTAATCTGTCCACCATGTGGCCAATGAAACATGGAGTACAACAAAAAGAACAGGGAAAAATAAAAACGAGCGTTAACAATTCTAATATTTCTTTCCAATTCCAACTACTTCCATCTCACATTAGTTTTAAAATTTGCCACACAAAAGAAACAGAACGAAAATCAAGTTTCAAGAAAAAGCTACGAAAATAAGACAGATTCAACAAATAAAAAATTAGTCATTTTGCCCTCTCCCGCAAGTCAATCGCTCTCAATAGTCAGGACTCTTGAGTAATAATACCCAAATACAAGTGGATAAATACACTGAACAATCATAGATTGAGGTATTTTAAAAAATACCCACTACAAACTTCCTGAATGCTGCTGGATTGGAGAGAACCTTGGTAGAAATTTAAGTTGGGGTCGATTAAATGCAAGGGTTTGAGATGTAGCTGTTTTGAATGAAGATGAAAGAATGGCGATCTTAAGCCTTCCTTTGAGACATGTTTGGATGTGGGCTTATTACAAATAATTTTTTATTTTTATAAAGTATTACAATTAATTTATTACTTTAAAAAAAATATCAAATTCAATTTTTTTTAACAAACTCTAAATTTAAAATTGAGCAACTAAATATAATATTTTTTAAAATAAGAAATTAATTTTGACATTTTAAAATAAATTAAGGATTATTTTAAGCATTATAACTAGTGAGCAATTAAAATAATAATTTTAATATAAACAAAAAATAAAAAAAATAATTACCATTTTTTCCTTGTTATATTTAATATACAATTAAATTACCATTTTAATTGTTGAAAGCTTTATTTTGCATTCATTAATTTAATTAAGAAAATTATTTTAGTCCTAACTTATACCTGAGTTGATGTCAATGAAATATTTTAGAGACGATGGTTGTAAATCTTTTGTTTATATGACATAGAATTGATTAAAAAGGTTATTTTAAATTAAATTAATATTTTTGAAATTCTTTAATAACCAATATAATATTTTTTTATTTTAGTATATTATTGTTTACGTCATCCAAATATAATTGGATATCATTTTCCTTTGTGTTTCAAAATTGAAATTGCAGTTACAATTTCAAAAAGTAGATCGAAACAGTGTCAAATCAAACATAGATTAGGTATATATAGGTTTTATCCTTATGAGAAATATTTCACAATGGTATCACACCATCTACTTCGTAATAAACTGAGAGACACACTACGAAGGGAATAAAAAGTGTATATTGATTTAATGATATGATTAAAAGAAGTATAATTCAATCAAAATTGTCGAAAACTAGAGTATAAATATCACATGTATTGCGTAACACTTTGATATAACTTTCAACTTGAGAGGAGTTTTGGTGCTTATAATACATTTCATGCAACTTGCAAGTTTATAGAAGAATTGAGAAAATTATTATTTTGGCCATCTACTTTTAAAGTTAATTTCATTTGATCCTTTACCAATTAAAATTTCAATTGGTTGTATACTTTATAAGATTTGACTTAAAATAGTACCTCTCTAATAATAACTAAGCAAATCAGACTTGTGACAGAGAGAAAGAGGAATTACTTTGCATTGTATTTTGAGAAGTGAATGATTATTTTAAAATTTTTAATTTATAAAAAATCGAAGTAAAGATATGTTAACAAATAAAAGACCAAAATAGGATTGTTCTATAGAAAAATGAAAACAGAAAATGGACAACACTTTCAAAAAAATTCAGCTAATAATTAAATTTACAATTATTGACTTTCATGAAGACAAAAACTTTTGGGAAAAAAAAAATGAATAAACACAAATCTCCTGTTAGTTGGTACTTCTTATCGGGCATCAACTACAGTGACTGTCACTTGGTTCACTGAGTATGACCCTTCTTGTTGCACTGAAGAAGAATCAGTCTGAATAGGAGTCCTTGCAAGGCTAAAACCGGGGACTCCAGGCTGTGGTATTGGTGCATTTTCACTGCTCAACATCAGCACCACTGAAGCCATTGTTGGCCTATCTTCTGGTCTTTCTTGAACACATATGAGACCAATCTGTATGCATCTCAAAGCTTCAGAAGATGAATATGAATTACCAAATGATGAATCTACCAGTTCCATTGCACGCCCTTCATTCCACAGCCTCCATGACTATCATAAAGCACAAGAAGTTTTCTGTTAGTGAAGCAAATTATGGATGAAAGAGCACTTCTACTTCAGAATATATAGCTTTGGTACTCACATGTCCGAGTAGGTTTAACTCGTCTGAGTAATAAAATCCTCTGTTCTTTCTGCCACTTACGATCTCTAGTACAAGAACTCCAAAGCTAAAAACATCTGACTTTACAGAGAAAAGCCCGTCTAATGCATATTCTGGAGACATATAGCCACTATGTATAAAAGAAATATGGATTATTAGGATATAGTATGACTTTTCAATGATGAAGAATTGATACTTAAACATGATGTGGAATTTCAAAGTATATGGGTCTTAGCTTTGGGTAGTGCTAAGTGTGTTGCTGCGGTACTCACTATGTTCCAACAACTCTGATTGTATTTGCCTCTGTTTGATCATTGCCGAAAATTCTAGCCATCCCAAAATCTGATATTTTTGGATTCATTTCTTTATCAAGTAAAATGTTGCTTGCTTTGAGATCTCTGTGAATAATTCTGAGCCTAGAGTCTTGGTGAAGATAAAGAAGTCCTCTAGCTATTCCACATATAATGTTGAAGCGCAATTGCCAATCCAATAAAGAACCTTTTTCTTTGTCTGTGAACAATTTTTTATTAGTTACCATAAACAACAAGTGTTATATCCTTGCAAAGCAACAATGAGAGTTTGAAAATACATAATGTAAAAAATAACTCACCAAATAGAAAGAAATCAAGGCTTGTATTTTCCATGTACTCATAGACCAACATCTTTTCATCCTTCTCAATACAGCAACCAAACATTCTTACAAGATTTCTATGTTGAAGCTTTGCAATTAACCTAACCTCATTCTTGAATTCTTCAGTTCCTTGTCCAGAGCTTTTTGATAGTCTCTTCACAGCAATTTCTTGGCCTTCAAACAACCTACCCTGAGATGACCAAAACTACTCCTATCAGTATTGTCCTATCAAATAATTGATGCGTTCTTTACAAATTTGAGCATCTACAGTGACAGTTATACATTACAAAGAAAAACAAATTTACCCGGTAAACGCTTCCAAAGCCTCCTCGTCCAAGTTTATTTGTCTCAGAGAAGTTGTCTGTAGCCATTGTTATGGTATTAAAATCAAACAATGGCAACTCTAGGTCATCCATGTTCCTATCACCTGAATGTTCTGTATTTCTTGAATAAAATAGCATTTCTTGACTCATCCCAATGCCACCTAGGTAGATGAGAACAAGGGAAACATTATATAAAGGACAAGAAACACCACAGCAACTTTGAATCATACACATTACTTTTGTATTACCTAACTGCTCTGTTCTTCTTTTTGGTATATTCTGTGATCTCCTCTTCATCCACAAAACAAAGATAACCATCCCCAAAACTAAGATAATTGCACCGACTGTAATGCCTACAATCATGCCTACATTGTTCTTCTTGCCAGATCCTCCTGCAGGCCCTGAATCAGCTGAAAAATGAACACAACTTTCAGTATAATCATCTGCTTTAGATTTGGCCTAATTAACATTTGTCTTGCTATATGAACTCAGATATGGTACCTTATTACAACATGCAAACAAGTAATGAAGGAAACAAATTTAGATCCTCTCATGTTTTGTATTCCGACATGACAAGAAAATGAAAGAAGAGAACTTGAAAGGATCTGAATTCGAATGAAACATGGAAGAAACATACCAATAACAGAAGCAGCCACTTTGATAAAGGCATCTTGGCCACCTTCAGAAAACTGCCTCATGTCTTTGAGCTCCTCAGTCCACATCACACAACCAGTCCCTCCATTAGTAACCTCCACATTAGCATAAGCATTACAAGAACAATTTTTCCTGCACATATCCTCACATTGTGAGAGAGACATGGTCTTGTTCACAAACACTGTCGTGGTATCAGGTAATTCCACGTGCTGCAGCTGCAAGAACTTGTCTTCCCCACATTCCAACCCGGTGCTTCTCGTGCAGCCACTCAAAAAATCTCTTAAATCCCATTGTTGTTGGTTCTTGGGATTGAACCCTTGAAAGCATTTGCATGCAGGAAAAGCATTAGCATCACATATGCCATATGGACCACACTCAAAGTAACCATCACATTGGTCTTTTGGTGCAGACCATAACATGTTCCAACTTTGGCTGTCTTCTGTCATTGCAAAGCGTTGAACTTCACCTGTCCAGTTTACAACAAGCCTTGTAAGTATTGATTGATTCCCAGTGAAAACCGAGGAGGGTGTATAGTAAACCTCATGTGCATCTTCAACCATAGTGTCTTGCACAACAGCTTGTGATGTCAGTACTGGTAATCCTCCAAATCTGATACCATTCCATGGCCCAGTTCGAAAAGTCTTGACCTCTTTGTTATACAGAAATGCTTCTGGGATTCCACGGTATTCTAGTCTGAAAGAGTAATCTCCACTCGATGGATCATCTTGGCTCTTCCATGATGTTATACGCCGTTCAATGCCAGTGACTAAGTCCCATCCTAGCTTCATACCAGGTAATAAAGTATCAGTTGGGAAATCAAAACTCTGCCAGAGAATCTTGGTGGTGTCATTAAGAACCAGGTTCCCAGAATCCAAAAGCTGAAGCACGAGGTTCGAACTTGAAGTTACTGCTTCTGATTGATTCGAGGACCATTTGGAGTTTCCTGCAGGATCAAGAAGAACCAGGTTTCCTCTGTCTCCGAGTTTCAATGTTGCAGTCGAATTCTCAAGTGGGGTGTCTCTGTTTGCGACCCAAACAATTGTTCTCTGAGGAATGTTCTTGTACCAGATTCCTAAGTACCATTTAGAACTCGACGTGGTTGAGTTAAAGAAGCCTAGTTCAAACACTTGATTGGGAGATATAAGCGTTTGGTTGATTCCAAGAGATTGGGTTGAAGTTAAGGTATCAACAGAGATTGAAACTGGAGAAAATAAAGAGAGTAAGGCAAAGCTCCAAAAGAGACTGATATGGAGGAGGAGGTCGAGAAAACCTCCCATGGTGTTGAAGTTGAGAGAAGTTCTTGAAGGAAATGATGAAGCATTAGGCTCCTTCATGATCATGATTTTCTCAAGATATCTGGCTTGATTAGTGTGAAAGATGCTATTGCTTCTAGTCCTTGGTCTAAGTTTTTGAGCCAAATTGTCCGTTTAAAATTCATTAGTTTAAAATTAAAAATAAATAAATAAAGAAAGAGTTCCGTTGACCTGACATACACTTTTTTCAGGGAAATATATAGTTTTGGTTCTTATAATTTTACTTAATTTTTAATTTAATTTTTATAATTTAAAAAGTTTGTAATTAGATATTTAAAATTTAAATATTAATTTAGTTCATATCATTATATTTTTATTAATATTCTGATGATTTAATTACTTTTTTCTCTTTTAATAATAATAATAATAATAATAATAATAAAGACTAAATTAAAACAGTTGTAGATTTAAAATTTTTATTATAGAAACTAAATTAAAAAAAATTAATGAAACTATAGCACTGAAATTGTGATTTTTCTTTTTTTGCAGCAGTTGCTTGAATATTCAAATTCTCATCCAGCAGCCATCCACTAAAACATTTTTCTTCCCACCAAACAAGAAATTCATTGTTAATCAGAGAGTCAACGAAGTACTAACAATGTCTTCGTAAGAAAAAAAAAAAAGAATTAATGAAAATATAAATATAAAAGACCATGTGATCTCTTAGGGTTAATTTTAACTAAAGTTTAATTATTTTTATTTTTATTTTTTTTTTGTCTAAAATTTAACAAATATTTATTATATATTAAAATCTATGAATCAATTTTATAATCAGACTTTCCATTCATATAGATATAACATACTTCTTTTCCCGAATAAAAGTAATTATAATATTCATCGCTTTGTTTATAGTAAGATACCATTTATATCTTTTCTTTTATATTGGAGAGATAAATAAAAGGTCGTGGAATTAGTTATTTAAGTAGACTTCACAATTTCTATATCTATTTGGAAAAGAATAGCGCGGATTCTCTATATTTATTAAAAAATATATGGATTTCAATAATTATTATTTAAAAAAATACGTGATTTGATAGTTTATATTAAACTTAAAAACTGTTTATGGTAAAAATTTTGAAATTGTTCAAGATTTTTAATTTAACAATTCAAATGTGAAAAACTATGCAATTCTACTGTTAATTAAAAATTAAAACCAAGAATAGAGAAGAATGAAAGGTAGGAATTGATATCTTTGAACATTCAATTTCACTTTCGGTGGTTGAGGCCAGTTTCTAGAAGCATGATGCAGAAATTGTTGAAACGTGTCCATAATAATCAATATTTTAATTGCAGACGTGGAACGTTACAACAAAAGATGGAGCATTATTAGGTACCTCACATGAAAACAACCTAATGAAACTCTATTCCTTGTCTGGTATGACTATGGATAAGTTTATAAATAGGATAGTATATTGCTCATATTCAAATTTATATATAGCAGGTAAAAGTTTGGGAAATATATATTTTTTATCTTTATAATTTCACTCAAACTTTAATCTAGTCCTTAAATTTAAAAATTTATAAATACGTTCTCATAATTTAAATGATTTACAATTTAGTCTCTATTATTATATCTGAGTTAATTTTGTTTCATTATATATTTACTTTTTATTGTAGGGACTAAACTAGAATATTTGTAAATTACAAAATTTTAAATTACAAAGCTTAAATTAAAAATTAACTAAAATTATGAGGACCAAAAAATTAAATTTTCCTAAAAGTTTTTGTTCTTATTAAATATTTCAATGTTTAAACTCAAACTCATTTATTAAAAAACTTTTAAAATATTTTTTCCAATATTGATATTCTTTTATATAAAATTATAACAAGCAATAAAGTGTCTTAAACAACCATTAATATAATTCAAAATTTTGAATACTATAGATTAGATTCCCTTGGGTGCAATCATTTATATCTCTACAAGTTTTTAATTAAAATATTACGAGTATATAATTTTTTAATGATAACAAAATAAGTGTACAGTTTATTTAGAAAATTATGTATTTATTTGCGAAGATCACATTTTTTCACATTTTTTTATTAAAAAAAATATACTTATTATGTTTTAATTGATGAATTTGATAATAGAGATATAAAAAATTTTATATAAATATTTTTCTATGTAGGTGGCATCATTTTAATTTTTATAATAATAATAATACATATTGTATATATGTGTATGTCTGTATATAACCTTCAATTTTATATGTTGGACCAAAAAAAATTTCACTTTTTGTGTGACCTTATCACTTTAATTTCAAATAATTTAATCCATATACTATGGAAAAAATAGTCTTCCATAAATAATTTGAACGCAATGTTTTTTGCAAAGTGTTAACTTTAGTATAATAGAATTTGAAGTGCATTTGTATACTAAATTATAATATAAAGACATAATTATAAAAATATCAACTAAAAAAATAATAATATAATAATTATATCTCTTCATTGTAACTGGGTATACTACTACACTCAAAATTGCGTGTACAATAAAAATTTTACTTTTATTTAATGTTTTGTATTCTTTAAAGTGATAATTAATTTTAAATCAATCTTGTATATGCAGTCAATTTCAATTAAATTTTAATTTAAGTCAAAATCAATTTAATTGTCTTGGTTTTTTAATTTTGACTTTGAGTCAGTTTGATTTATTTTTTTAAATTTGAATTATTTTAAAATGAATAATAAATAATTAAATAAATATGATAAGCCAAAAAAATGAAAATATGTTAAATTAAAAAAAGAAAGAGAAAAAGATTAAGCCTTTTGTTTTTATCTCAATCCTTCTATCATAAGTTAAAAATAAGATGAAAAGCCTAGCTCACATTATTTTTTAAAAATAATTAATGAAAAGAGATTAAATAAATAAAGGAAGAGAGAACACACTGTTATTTTCTTCTTTTCTCATAATTTTAAAAGCTTACATTCAAGATTTAAAACAAGATAAACATTAAAAATAGGTGGTAGATATGAGTTATGACAATAGTAAATCTAATCCTCTTATAACTTTCACCCATTAAAGGAGGCCACTGCCGAGGTTAATGCAAAGTCATTGGCACTTGAAAAATAAATTGGAGAATTTATCGAAGAAGATCCCAAAGAAAAGGCTAATATTGATATGTATTTATTGGAAAAAATAGTCATTTTGATTCCTTACTCATTGAAATATAAAAAATAATCTCTCATTTATTAGAAAATGTCATATTAGTTTCTCACTTTTTTTAAAATTACTAAATTTTAATGCGCAATCAAACCTTAAACCATAAATTTAGTATTTATTTGACAAATGGAGGACTAAGTATAATATTTTCTAAAAAGTAAGGGATTATTACAGATATTTCAATAAGTGAGAAACTAAAATAATATTTTTATGATAAGTGAGGGACAAAAAAAAAATTTCTCATATTTATTCCTTTCTTATGTAGATGCTTTAAGTTTTTGTAGGCATATAGAATGTCAGCTAGTGGGCTACATGACACTTTTAAGCCTATGCAAGTAACAATGCTAGTTAGTTCATATAATTATTTTGGGTTTTGATTACCAGCATAAAAATCACTTTTCTTTATAAAAAAAATAACCAATAAATAAATTCTTTGGAATAAAAGTTATTAAATTTTATTTAAAAATCCTAGAAAAAAATAAAGAAAATGAAGAGAAAGCAAGAACATAGAGTTAAATTGAGTTCATGAATTAAAACTCAACAACCCATATGACAATTGTTTTATTTGTGAAGTTAAATGTAACACTCATTAATATTTTTCTATATTTAAAATTGTATTTTGGAAAGGAAAAGATGGGAGAGTTATATAATAAATTCATTAACATGAAAGTTAAAGTTGTAGTTGGTATAAGTGGATAATCCTCTCTTAAACATCTTCCTTTACATGCGTTTTAGTCTTGGAGCTGAGGATATTGTTTTTTATGCTTTGACATGTGTTCCTCTTTCATGAAATTACAAAATTGTCAAAGGAGGTGCCTAACTTTGAAAATAATGATGGTTGGTGGCTAAACTTTATTAATTACAATTTAGTCCTTTGAAAATTGCATTAAAGCCCTTCAACCTTCCCTATTAATAGAGAACTTCAAAACCTCATTTCTCACAACCAAGAAAGGAGCAATCCTATATAGAGAGAAAGAGTTGAGATATATAGAGGGTTGTGAGATTAGTATTATCCTATCAGCATATTATCCTTGCTATATAGAGAGAATGTGTAACTCCTAATTTTTCTCATAGTGAAGTCATTTCTTCTTTGTCCGTGGTTTTTTACCCTATTGGGATTTTTCACGTTAAATTTTGTGTGTCATCTTAAATTATTTGCAACAGTTTTGCTTCTATCTGGTATTTATTTGCTCTATAAGTGATATCATAGCCTATTTAGGTGTGTTATTATCTACTTATCATATGCTCCATGGTTACCACTAATATAGTGGATCCTTCATATCAGAAAATAAGTAAAATTATTTTTACCCAAGGTATTGGGTACTATTCACATGTACGGTGAACTATTCATATGTATGGGTATTGTTTATATGTATAATTACTATTTACAAAAAATAGTAGGAGCTATTTTTGCTCACAAATAGATTGTGATTGAAACAATGGCAGTGAAATTTGAGATTGAAAAGTTTAATAATAGTAACTTCTCACTGTGGAAGTTGAAGATAAAGGCTATTATAAACACCCCATCCCAAATGAGATAAGAATAAAAATTAATGATTAAGTAATTAATCAATTAATTAATTCATTAAGCAAATGCAAAATAGGTGTCAAAAGGAAAAAAATAAATCTAAATAGGAAAAATAAATAAAGATCAAAATATGAAAAATGAAATAAAAAAATCAAAAATAAGGAAAAACAATATATAATAATAATAATAATAATAATAATAATAATAATAATAATAATAATAATATAAAATTATAAGAAAAGGCAAAAAATACATGATCTGAACAAAGCAAATGTTAATGCATGTAAAGGACGGTGCAGCTCTGTGCATAGCCTCTCGAATTCTGCAGATTACACCATTTAGGAAAGCACTATGCCGCATTAGGTTAGAGGGATAAAGACACAAGTTGAGAAGAAGGAAGGTCTCGGTGGAGCTGGCTGAAAGGGGTGTCCTTTGGCTCTATTTTGGTGTATTTACGCCTCCTTGGGTTCAGAGGCTCAATCTCCCTCCATATTTTTTTTCTTACTTCGTTCTTGGGTTGTAGGGAAAGGGGGTTTGGAGAGGATTTTTTTTCTGTTTGGGGTCAAGCCTTCTCTGGGGGTATCTCCCAAGTTCTCCCTCCCACTGTCGAAGGCTCAGATTCTCTTGTCAACTGGTGTCTCTCTTATCTTTTGGTCATTTTCTCTTCAGCTCTTTATGGCTTTCTTTTTCTTTTTATTTTTTCCTTCTCTTTAGCTCTTTCCCCCCTCTGATACGAACTCAGTTGCTGATGGTGATGGTCTGAAACTGATCTACGAACAGATTCAATCCATTTGGTGGTGAATGGATGCAATTCAAAAGCAAGCCTCCAAGCTACAAGAACATGTTACTCACCAACAATAGGTTGTCCTGAAACAATTTGGGGCAGGGGGATATGGAGGTTCAGGAAAGCATTATCAAAAGGGATATTATCCGTGGTGTAGAAGGTTATATTGTTACTAGATCCAAGCAAGTTGAAATAGGAATGAAGTTTTTGGAAGATAGTAGGAAATATGGTGTAGAAAATACATGTACCAGTACTAATACATTATCCAGAGTTGCACTAAGTTGTGCTCATGCCCGTGCTCAAGTAGAAAAGGAGCGTGGGAACTTACTAAAAGCTCTTGGGACACAGATGGTAGAGCCCTTGAGAGCAATGGTGATGGCAGCTCCATTGGAGGATGCTTGGCATCTAGCTCAATCTTATGACAAAATGCAGCAGAGAGAAACTAAAACCGACAAAAGAAAGGAAAGAGATTGAGGTGCGATGACTAAGAAGAACAGAAACACGAGGAGTGCCATTCAGAATAAAGAAAGACACAGGAAGGAAAAAAAAGGGCTAAACAAGCGAGTGAGGCATCAGAATCATGAACATAAAACGTTCCTTTAGTCTGCTTCATCGTGTCTTTGACATTGAAAATCTCGGTATGCTCGCTTCCTATTTCTCTCTCTAGAACCCTTAGATTCATCTAAATTCAAGTGGGCTTGTGAGACAAATAAAATGGAAGCAATAAGGTGCTGGTTTAATAAGTTCAAGTCAAAGGATAAAATGAAGTCGCCAAAGACCAAGGAATTTATAGCTGCTGTAAAAGAAGTTTCAAGACTGCCAATAAATGAAGAAGCTCCTTCAAATGTGACCAAACAGAAGGCTATGGCAGTAAAGCAGTACATAGAAAACCATAATAAGAAGCAGATGAAAAACTTGCAGGAAATGAGGAGAAGACGAGGAGGAGAGCTCATGATAGAGTTGAACCGAGGGTGCCAAGCCACGGGAAGGAGAAGAGAAGAGAGAGAAACATTATGGGCTCATTATGGACCGAAGAGAGAGGGAAGCAAGGAGGAAAGAGAAGGAGAGAACCACCGGAAACGCTGGTCGAGGAGAAGCTGAGGCTGGAAGAAGAAGGAAAGAACCAGGTATGGTATGCTTGCATGGAAATATTCACGTCTAGTAACCTCCTGTAACACGACGCCATTTGCTATTTTGTTTTTTGTCGTGTTTCATATATGTTTTTACTTTATTACTTGTTTTTATATATGCTAATGTGAGATTAATCTTGATCCTATAAGTGAGGTTGTAAAAATCCTTGTGTGAGAATATTGTTCTTCTCGAATGCTTGGGATTATGTGAGATTTTAATTTCCTTATATCCCTAAAATAAGTAAACTTTTGTTTTAAAATAATAATAATGAAAAAAATACTTTAATTAAATATTTTCTATTATTTACGAAATTATCATGTGAGAATATTGTTCTCCTTAAATTCCTAAAATAGGTACATATGTGTTTTGAAATAATAATAATGCAAAAATAAATACTTTAATTAAATATTTTCTATTATTTACGAAATCATCGTGTGAGAATATTATTCTCCTCTAGTGCTCAGGGTCATGTGAGATTTTAATCTCTATATACCTAGAAATTTAATACATACTTATTTTAAACTAATAATAATGATAAATAAATAAATAATAATAATGTAAAGACAAATATTTTGATTAAATTATTTACAAAATAAATAAGTTAGGGTTTTATAAAATTTAATTAATAAAAAAAGAATGCCATGTGGGACTTGGGTCTCCGTAGGCTTTGGAAAATTTATCTTACTAAAAATAAGACTAAAAGAATTCTGATTTCAAAATCCTTAAAAAATATAAAAATAAAATCCTGAGAATTTTCAAATGTTTTGTTCCATATTTTAGGTTCTTGTGTGAGATCGCTCATCTCATCAGGCACCCAAAGATTAATTAGTAAAGACCGTGTGAGACCTTGAGTCTCCTCAGGTTTCAAAAATTAACATTTAAAATACTGGGAAGAATTAATTAAAAAAATAAGGGGGTTTTGTCCCATCTATTGTGTAATTAAAAATCCTAAGAATATTTTTCTATTTTAGTTTTACTTTAAGTATCAAAATAAATTCAATTTTCATGAAATAAAAATAAATAAAAAACACATAAATTCAAAAATCTGAAAACGGTTTTATTTTTGTCCTAATTTCAACGATAAATTCTAATTTTAAAAATCCAATAAATAAATAAATTCAAAAATTCAAATATATTTCTTTCATTATAATTACGTTTCAATTCCAAAAAATATAAACTCTTGAAAATCCTAAAAATTTCATCCCATAATCATTTCATTTAAATTTCAAAATAAAGATTTAAAATACAAAACGGAACAAAAAAATTAAGAAGAGAGAAAATGAAGAGATTGGGAGAGCTAGATTAATCAGGTTGTTGTAAATTAAAACACACAAATCAAATTCCAATCCCGTTTTGTTTACAAAAATCTGTTTAATTTAAACCCTCCTGTTCTTATTGTAAAAGTTAAAAATCACCAACCAATAGACATGCCTTTTTGGTCGAATTACATGGACTTTGATCTCTATCATGGGGTACATAGGCCCTAGGCTTTTATCCTAGGTTAAGTTTGTCCTTTGTAAGCTTTCATTATTGTTGATTTGAACTCCTCTATTTAATGAACATGCATGTTAATAAAAGGGTAATTGAGATAAATTTAAGGCCATATTCTATTTCAATTGACTAGTTTAAGGTAACCGTCTTTATGGACGGGTGTTGTGGGGTGCCTAACACCTTCCCCACATTCAAATAGACTCCCGAACCCATCTTTGTTTTTGTAGACCATTTTGCCTTATTCTTTTTATTTTTAATTGGTTTTCCAAAGTTTTTCTTTAAAAATTTTGGTGGCGACTTCAAACAAATTAATTTTCAAGATTTGTTATCAATTTAAACACTTTTTAATTCCTCTCATTGAAAGGTCGGCTATGACAGCCATCCTGAGAAAAGATAATTGTCTTGCAACTATTAGTGAAAGGCTGATAGAATTCATAGATGAAAATAAATAGAACGAGATCGATGAGAATGCAGTTGCAAATCTTCATCTAGCACTTGTAGATGAGACATTGTCCAGCATAGAGGAGAAGAAGATGATGAAAGAAATTTGGGATCATTTGACCAAATTATATGAGGCTAAGTCATTATACAACAAAATTTTCCTTAAAAGGAAATTATACACTTTGCGAATGTCTGAAACAACTTCAGTGACAAAGCACATCAACACTCTGAACACTCTATTTTCTTAACTCACATTATTGCGTAACAAAATAAAGGCGAATGAATGTGCTGAAATTTTGCTGCAAAGCCTACCCGATTCCTATGACCAACTCGTCATCAACCTAACTAATGTTCTTATGGACTACCTAGTTTTTGATGACATTGCACTGGCTATTCTAAAAGAAGAAAATTGACCCAAAAACAAGGAAGACAAGTTGATTAGTTCACAACAAGTGGAAGCGTTAGCAGTGATGAAAGGAAGACCAACAAAACGTGGCTCAAGTGGGAGCTAGAATCGAGGTAGATCAAAATCAAAAAGCAAGAAGAATATCAGATCTTTCAAGTGCAACAAAAGGGGACACTATAAAAATGAGTGTTAAAATTTGAAGAACACAGAGGCTAATGACAAAGACACTGAGTCGTTAAGTGCTCAGGTATGCGTTGTAAGTACCTCAGATGATAAAGAAGTCTCATACAGTAAGGCAGTAATAGTTGCTTATGGAAAAAAAAGGTTAACTGATATCTAGCTTGTAAACTCAGCAGCAACGTGGCACATGACCTCAAGGAGAGAGTGGTTCCACCAATATAAACCTATATGTAGAAGATATGTGTTTATAGGAGATGATTGTTACTTGAAGATTACTGAATAGGCACCATCAAATTAAAAATGTATCATGGTACAACTCACACCATCCAAGAGGTCCAACATGTGAAGGGTCTCAAGAAAAATCTATTGTCTTGAGGACAATTTGATAGCAATAGGTATAAAACCCAGATACTAGATGACATTATAAAAGTCATTAAAGGCGCACATGTAGTTATGAAAGCAGAAAAGATAGCAACCAACTTATATATGCTTAAAGGAGAAGCAAAACAGTAAGGAGAAGTCTTAGTTGCATCAACTAATCTAGTAGCTAAGGAATCAACGATATTGTGGCTCTATAAACTTGGCCACATGTCAAAACGTGGATTGAAGGTTCTTGTAGAATGAAATCTTCTTCCCAAACTAAAAATGGTTTCTCTACCTTTTTGTGAGCATTGTGTTACAAGTAAGCAACATAGGTTGATGTTCAATCGCTCAAAAGAGATAAGTATAGCTATCTTAGACTTAGTGCACTTTGATGTTTGGCAAGCACCTGTCTTATCATTGGGTGGAACAAAGTATTTTGTGTCATTCATCGATGACTACTCCAGGCGATGTTAGGTGTATCCAATCAAGAGAAAGGGAGATGTGTTTGAAGCTTTCAAAACCTTCAAAGCACGTATGGAACGTGAATATGAAAAAATGATTAAATGCCTGAGATCAAACAATGAAGGAGAATACACGAGTGATGGATTTAGTACTTTATGTCAACAAAAAGCTATCAAAAGGCAATTCACAGTGGTGTACACTCCACAGCAAAATGAAGTGGCAGAGCAAATGAACAGAACTTTGTTGGAAAGGACAAAGGCAATGTTAAGAACTGTTGGATTAGCCAATTCATTTTGGGTAGAAGCAGTCAAAACAACTTGCTACATGATCAATCGGTCACCATCAACTGCAATTGATCTAAATACCCCAATGGAGATATGGACTGGGAAGCTAGCTGATTATACAAGCCTCTATATGTTTAGAAGTCTAGTATACGTGACGTACAATGCCTAAGAAATTACAAAGCTAGATTTAAAATCTAAAAGATGCTTATTTTTGATATATTCTGACAAAATAAAAGGGTATCGCATATGGGATCCCACTAACCACAACGTTATAGTTAGTAAGGATGTCATCTTTCCTGAAGAAAAATAACATATACTTGAAGGTGATAGCACTTCAAAGGAAATAGTGGGGACCACTACAGTGCAGATTGAAGGAGGAGAAAATAAATTAGAAGTACCAGATTCTTCTAAAGCAGCACCAGAGTATGATAAACAAGAACAATATAATCTTATGACTCCATAAATTTGATGGTCAATTCGTGAGAGGAAGGAACCAGTTTGGCACTCAGATTACATTATTGAAGGGAATGTTGCATATTGTCTACTTACAAAAGATAGAGAGCCTTTAACTTTTCGAGAGGCTATGGAAAGCTTAGAAGCTTATCTGTGGTTAGCAACAATGCAAGAAGAAATTGAAGCCCTCTATAAGAACAAGAATGGGATCATGTTCCACTACCAAAAGGATGAAAGGCCATTAGGAACAAATAAGTGTATAAGATCAAGAGAACTGGTGATGATTAAGTTGAATGATATCATGCTAGATTGGTGGTAAAAGGATTTGCTCAGAAAGAAGGCATTGATTACAATGAGATATTTTCTCTGGTGGTTCAACTTACAACAATTCAAATGGTCTTAGCAATATGTACTACACTTGATTTACATCTAGAGTAGTTAGATATGAAAATTGCCTTTCTTCATGAAGATCTTAAAGAAGAAATTTATATGCTTCAACCAGAAGGGTTTGAAGAAAAAGGAAAAGATAACTTGGTTTGTAGGTTGAACAAATCTCTATATGGTCTCAAACAAGTGCCAAGATGTTGGTATAAGAGATTTGATTCCTTCATCATGATCTTTGGATACAACAGACATAATGCAGACTCTTGTACATATATCAAGAGGTTTAGTATAAATGATTTCATTATCTTGCTATTGTATGTAAATGACATGCTGGTAGTAGGCCCAAAGAAAGATTGTATCAATGAATTAAAGGCACAATTGGTTAGGGAATTTGATATGAAGGACTTAGGCTTGGCAAACAAGATTCTAGGGATGCAAATTCTCCGAGATAGAAATAAAAAGAAGATTTGGCTTTCTTAAAAGAATTATTTAAAAAAGATCTTATGACGCTTTAATATAAATTATTGTAAGACAATATTTATCCCACTTCTTGTTAATTTCAAGTTATCATCAAGTATGAGTCCTAGCAATGAAGAAGAGAGGAAGGAAATGTCTCGATTACCGTACACATCAGCAGTGGGTAGCCTAATGTTCATTATGATTTGCACAAGACCAGACATTATACAAGCAGTGGAAGTTGTTAGTCGATATATGGTGAATCCTGGCTGAGAGCATTTGAATGCTATAAAAAGGGTCTTAAGATACAATAAAGGGACCACAAATGTTGCATTGCATTATAGAGGATCTGATTTCACCATTAGAAGCTATATAGATTCAAATTTTATAGGTGATCTTGACAATAGCAAATCCACCAGTGGTTATGTGTTTACTCTTGCAAGCAGAGCTGTAAGCTGGGTTTCAAAATTGCAACCTATTATGGCCACTTCAACAAAAGAGGAATAATATATTGCAGCTACACAAGCTAGCAAAGAAGCAATCTGGTTGTAAATATTGTTAGAAGAGCTTAGGCACAATCCTGGGAAGATTACATTATTTTGTGATAATCAAAGTGCTCTCCACCTGACAAACAATCTGGCATTCCATTCTATGACTAAACACATGCATGTTCAATATCATTTTGTCCAAGAAAAGGTGGAAGAAGGAAGTGTGGATATGTAAAAAA
This sequence comes from Delonix regia, assembly GCA_037074485.1. Classification (NCBI taxonomy): domain Eukaryota; kingdom Viridiplantae; phylum Streptophyta; class Magnoliopsida; order Fabales; family Fabaceae; genus Delonix; species Delonix regia. Next base: position 32,825,099 of record CM073452.1, on the reverse strand, counting down.
TTCACACTAAAGATAACCTAGCAAATGCAATGACAAAGCCAGTAAATACTAATAAGTTTATATGGTGTAGATCTTCCATTGGCTTAGTAGAGACGTAAGTAGTAGGCAATTGCAAGGAAGAAAGAATGTTGTGAAGATTGATTAATTCTCAATCAAATCTTCAAGTGGGAGATTGTCAAATAAGGTGCCTAACTTTGAAAATAATGGTGGTTGGTGGCTAAACTTTATTAGTTGCAATTTAGTCCTTTGTAGCATTGAAGCCCTTCATCCTTCCCTATAAATAGAGAGCTTCATAACCTCATTTCTCATAAGTAAGAAAGGAGTAATCCTATATATATATATATATATATATATATAGAGAGAGAGAGAGAGAGAGAGAGAGAGAGAGAGTTGTGAGATTAGTATTCTCATATTAGCATATTATCCTTGTTATATAGAGAGAAGGTGTAACTCTTAATTTTTCTCATAATGAAGCCATTTATTCCTTATCCATGGTTTTTTACCCTATTGGGGTTTTCCATGTAAAATTTTGTGTGTCATCTCAAATTATTTGCTATAGTTTTGCTTTTATTCAGTGCCAATTTGCTCTGCAAAAACTACTCATAACTTCTCTTTTCTTCCTCACGCTACCCATCTATCACGCATGAATAGAGAAGCATAGGAAACTGAGATTTCCTTTTTACCTCCCTCGATTCATGTTCGTTAGCAAGCATCTAGAATACTCTCACCATCTCTGGCCAGAATTTAGTTGGATTCTAGCATGTTTGGTAGTAGGAAACCACATTAGAACTTAATAAGGTTCAACTTCAAATTTGTTCAAAATTGAACATGATTTAGGTAAAGATTGGTTAAATCTCCTTAGGGTTTTACTTTCATAGTCTATTTCAGGCTTTCTCTTTGCATGTTGATGACGTAAAGCTCAAAATTTGTCTTAATTTTAGTATGATTCCTTTAAATTAAGTTGAGGCTTCATGTTCTTGGTATAATTGTCATCCATTTCTTTCTTAATTTTGGTGGTCAATTTCAAGTTTTAGCTCCAAAATTTAAAAATCCTAAATTGGTTATGTGTTCATGCTCTAAGGAAAGGGTTAAGACTACTAGAAATTTTTGTTAAGTTATAAGTTGATTTGATAATTTTTCTCAATTTGGAGTTGATCAAATGACCTTAAGTAATTATCTCAATTTAATGGCTAACTTTTGAACTTAGGTTAGCTAATCCCTAAGCCACAATGAAGTTGAATAAACTCTTGGTGATGTAATAAGGACATAATAGAGCTTGTTGGAGAATATTTAAGGCACTAAATTTTATTTAATGTCATAAATTGATTTTGGACAAAGAGAGTTCTATTTCCCTAGTGAGGGATGAAGTTAGATGGCCAGTGATCATAATGATGAAACTTAGAGAAAGATTTTGTTGAAAGTGTCTTGAAATAGAGTAGATAATTAAATTTTAAATGAATTGAATATATTATAATGTTCATATTTGAATTCATATTTAGCTAGAAAAAGGTTTGTGCGAAATATACTTTTAGTACTTATCGTTTTCCTAAATTTTATAAAACATATTTTTAATCTTTATGGTTTCACTCAAATTTTAACTTGATCTTTATGTTTTAAAAATTTATAGGTTCTCATAATTTAAATGATTTAAAATTTAGTCCCTAATAGGTTATTTGACTACATTTTTATCAATATTTGGTCCTACATATGAATTAATTTTGTTTCAATATGCACTTAATTTTTACTTTTATTGTTAGCATTTATCATACATATTTAGAGTATTGAAAGAATATATAATTAGTTACATCAATAATTTTAATATAATATGTAAATAATTTTATGTATGGGGACTAAACAAAAACACTTGTAAACTATGAGGGTTAATTACAAAATTTTAAATTAGAGGTTCTAAATTAAAAATTAACTGAAACTATGAGGGCCAAAGAATAATTTTTCTAAAATTTTTTATTCTTATTGAATATTTCAATGTTTTAACTTAGATTCATTTATTAAAAGAATTTAGGAAAAAAGTTTTTTTAATGTTAATATTCATTTATATAAAATTATAACAAGCAATAAAATGACTCAAACAACCATCAATATAATTCAAAATTTAGAATACTATAGATTACATTTCCTTAAGTGCAATATTTTATATCTCTACAGGTTTTCAATTAGAACATAACTAGTATATAATTTTATATAATTTTCAACTAATAACAAAATAAGTGTATAGTTTAACAAAAATAATATGTATTTGTTTACAAAGATTACACATTTGTCATATTTTTAGTGGAAAAATATATACTTATCATGTTTTAATTGTTCTAATAAGAAAGATATAAAAATTGTATATAAATATATTTATATGTAGATATCATCGTTTTTACTTTTTATAATAATAATAATACATAATAATAATAATACATAATACATATATATATATATATATATATATATATATATGTCTTTAACTTTTATGTGAACTCATCATTTTGGAATAATTTAATCCAAATGGCAAAGAATTTAAGTTGGAAAAAAATTTTAATCCCTCACTTTGACCACAATATTAGTTTGATCCTTTAAAAATAGAAAAGTATTAAAATTGTCTTTTAAAGATGAAACTTTTAAAAAATAATGGTCCTTCAAAGATTAAAAGAATCCTTAGGATAACCAAATTTATTCACATTTCCATCTTTAGAATAAAATTTTGATATTTTCTCTTTTTAGAAGACTAAATTAATCTTGAGGCCAAGAGTGAGGAATCCAAATTGTATTTTAATCTAAACATTTAGGTTGTTGATAGTGTAATACTATTTTAAGTCATGATCACCAATCAAATTGACCCATTAAAAATAGAAACAATACAAAACATTAAAAAAAATACAAAAAAAAAAAAGAAAAAAAAGTGTAGCAATTACTAATCCCATTACATCTTGTTATGCATGCCATGTGGAAGAGTTTTTCTTACTTCCTTTCCAATGCATTATTTAAGTCATAATTGCTCTGAGCACAAATGACAAAAGTTGTGATGACATGAATGATTATATGAAATAAGTGTTTTGGATCACATTGTAATTAATTTAGGCCTAAGATGTATATGGTTATATATTAGACTTCTATTTTAATATCTGAAGTTATTTTTAGCATTATTTGACCCAACTTACTGAGGGCCCAATGCTGCATTTCGAAATTAGGGTTTCTTATGAGGTTTGAAGCTTATAAAAAGGCTTAAGTCTCAACCTTGTAAGACATCAAGTTTCATTTTATCAAAGAAACATTTTAGTTTCTTTCTTGGCTAGGCCAAAGTTCTCTAGGAGAGGATAGCTTGTTTTCTTTTATTGCAACAAGAATTAATTCTTAGCAAGGTGATCTCTTGAGATGAATTTATTCTTATTTCTAATCAACCTATCATTTGTGTTTCCATTTGCATTTGTCATCTAGGGGTTCAATAGGTTGGGGGTTCATTCCATTTCATGTTCTTGCCATAGTGTGTGTTCAAGGAGTTTTAGGTTCTTTATAACCTTGGGGTTTCACATCATTTAGTATTAGAGTTTGGATAGGGGTAAATTCTTATTTATTCTAATTGTTGTTTGTTGTTCATAACCTTCTTGTGTGTTCTAGAATTAAAAAGAAAATAGTCTTTGTTCATTCTCTTTTGGTCTTAATCTTACCTAGATTGTTTCATCTATTACTAAGTTTTGTTCATCAATGTATTTCCTTTTGATCTTGCTTCTGTATTCTTATTTTCTTGATCCTATCTTAGAGTGTTTTTTAGAAAATGAAAAAAAAAAAAAAAGTCTTTACTCATTCTATTTTAATTCGATCTTGCCCAAATTGATCCTTCTACCCTTAATTTTTTGTTCATCCACTATCATGTTTTGTTCATCAATGAATTTCCCTTTGATACTACTCAGTATTCATATCTTCTTTGGGAGAAAAAAAATTAAAATAAAAGAAAAAGTGTTGGAAAGTGTTAAGTGTTTTGCATAGAAGTCAAAAGTAAAAGTATCTTTTGAAGACTTCTATTGAGTGCTTGTTGGAGTTAGTAGCTTACCACAAGAATCTAAAAATTTTGAATGTACCTTGGAGTAGCTGTCTAACTTAGGAATCCAAGGGAATTAGGGTTACTGTTTCATTTTTCTTAGAAGAAAAAAAATCAGAAGTTAAAAAAAAAAAAAAGGTTGTATTATTGAAAATAAATTGGTCAAGGGTATTGGACAAATAAGCAGACTTTGTAAGTTGCCATAAGTCTATCTTCATTTTTCTTTCACATGCCTTCTGCAGTTTGATTTTGTTATTCTTATATCATTCCACTGTCTCTAGTCCATAATCTCTTATATTCCCATCCATTCATTTAATTTGCAAAAGAGGTCTATCTTGCGTGGAAATATATTTTGAAGTGCAATCAAGGTCAACAAGCTTTAGTGGTAAAACAACTTGAGTGTTGGTGAGCTTAAGAGAGGTAAAATCCAAAAATTAGTGTGAAATACGGGTGAATTAAACATTCCTGAGTGTAAACACATGAGGTAGTATGTTGCTTACCAATATATTCTACTTTGTTTTCTTGAGTTATTTTTCAGATTGAGAATTATGAGTAGTTTTGGAGAAAATAATGAAGTTGATATGAGGCTATGTATGAAGGCTATACAAGACCAATTCAAAGCTCTAAATTTGAGGTTAGATAATTTAGAGTCACTAAGCAGGTTAGACCTACCTGAAGGCCTCAGTTTGTTGAAGAAGAAAGAGAATCTAATCGTGTTGATGCAAACTCCATGAGAAATAGAAGAAGGAAGGTATGAACTGAAAGAAATGATAACAATCTCAATGTTATCAAGATGAGCATTCCTCCATTTAAAGGTAAGAATGATGTTGAAACTTATCTTGAATGGGAGAGGAAGGTTAAGATGTTATTTGCATGCCATAATTATTCGGAGGAGAAAAATATCCGATTAGTTGCAGTTGAATTTTCAGATTATGCTTTAGTTTGGTGGGGGAAACTTGTAAAGTCTAGAAGAAGAAACAGTGAGGTTCCAATTGAGTCTTAGGCTAAGATGAAGAGAATGATAAGAAAGCGAATTGTGCCCTCTTATTACTATAGAGAAATACATCAAAAGCTACAAAGGCTTATTAAAGGGTCAAAGTCTGTCAAAGATTACCACAAGGAGATGGAGATGCTAATGATAAAAGCTAATATTAAGGAAGATGAAGAAGTGACAATGTCTAGATTTCTTGTTGGTTTGAATAAAGAAATTGCCAACGTGGTAGACTTGCACCCTTTAGTAGAGATGGAGGATTTAATCAGCCTAGCCATGAAAGTGGAGAGGCAACAAAAACAAAAGAGTTCAACATGATCATTTCCAAATTTTAGCAGTAAATGGAGCTCAAAATGGTGTAAAGATGATAGTAAAAGGATAGGACCATGTTTGGATTCAAGAGAGAAGGCCAATGAAGCAGACAAAAGCAAGGTGAATAATACTTTGAATAAAAAAGGTACTTCTAATTTTCCTTCTAAACATAGATAAATTATGTGTTTTAAGTGCCAAGGGCATGGTCATTATGCATATGATTGTCCTGATCGAAAGACTATGCTTGTTAAGGGGAAATGAAATTGTTTTAAAATTTGAGTATGATAGTGATCTTGATGATAACTTAAGTATGCTAGCTTTAGTGGATTATTCAGATGTTGATGAAGATATTGAACATGTTGTGCAAGGAAAACCCTAGTGACACATTAAATTTGACTATTAAGAAAGAAGCTTATAACAAAGGGAAAATATATTTCATACTAAATGCTTGGTAAGTGGGAAAGTCAGTAGCCTGATCATAGATGGTGGTAGTTATACTAATGTGGCTAGTACATACTTGGTAGAGAAGTTAAGGCTAGAGTGAGAAAAACACCCTAAATCGTAAAGACTCTTATGGTTGAATAATAGTGGAAAGTGCAAAGTAACTAAGCAGGTTGTTGTGCCATTTTCCATTGGCAAATATATTGACAAAGTGAGGTGTGATGTAGTACCTATGCAAGCTGGACATGTTTTATTAGGCAAGGCTTGGCAATTCATAATGGATTCATAAATAAGTACACGTTTGAGATGAACAGCCATAAAAGTACACTTGTTCCAATGACACTATCTGAAATTTATCAAGACCAGCTTAAAACACGGTGTTCGGTAAATAAAGGCTAAGATTGTGAGGGTTCAAAGAGAAAAGAGAGAAAAGTGGCCAAGAGTTTAATGAATAAAGAAAAAGGCCCAATAGTGAGTGACTACATAAGTGAGAAAAAGAAGGTGATATGTGCAAAAGAGAAGTTAGTGATTGAAAAGCAAGAAAAGAATGCAGAATGTGAGGGAAAAAAAAATAGAGAGGGGTGAAAAACATTGTTATTTTTCAAAAGAAAGAGAGCTAAAAAGTGCATACTTAGGTAAAAGAGCTTTAATCCTCATACGATTTGAGGAAACTTTGTTCATTAACACTGACCTTGATTCGAATTTATCTTGTGTGTTTGTGACTTTAATATAGGAGTATGATGATGTGTTTTTTGAAGAGGAATCTCACAGGTTACCACCATTCAAAGGGATTGAACATCATATTGATTTCATCCCCAGAGCACAAATTCCTAATAGGCTAGCTTATTGAAGCAATTCCGAGGAAACAAAAGAGTTGCAAAGGCAAGTCGATGAGTTGTTAGCAAAAGGGTACGTGAGGGAAAGCATGAGTCCTTGTGTTGTTCCTATCCTCTTGGTACCAAAGAAAGATGGAACTTGGAGGATGTGCATGGATTGTAGGGCAATCAATAAAATCATTGTAAAGTATCGTCATCCTATTCTTAGATTAGATGATATGCTGGATGAATTGCATAGTGCATGTGTTTTATCTAAAATTGATTTGAAAAGTGGCTGTCATTAGATTAAGATGAAAGAAGGTGATGAATGGAAAATTGCATTTAAGACAAAATATGGATTGTATGAGTGGTTAGTGATGCCTTATGGGTTATCTAATGCACCAGTACATTCATATGCTTAATGAATCATGTCTTGCAAGAGTTTCTTGGAAAGTTTGTTCTTGTCTATTTTGATGACATTTTGATTTACAACAAGAGCTTAGAAGATCACACCTTGTATGTTAGGGTCGTTTTGGATGTGCTTTGGAAAGAGAATTATAAGCGAATCTTAAGAAATGCGCTTTTTGTATGGATAAAGTTATATTCTTAGGTTTTTTCGTGAGTTTAAAAGGAGTTAAGGTTGATTCTGAAAAGGTGAAAGCTATCCATGAATGGCCAAAGCCTAAGTTTGTTAGTGAGGTTATAAGCTTCCATGGTTTGACAAGTTTTTATAGGTGATTTATTAAAAAGTTTTCTACTATTGTAGCCCCATTAAATAAAATTTTTAAAAAGAGTGTTAGATTTAAATGCAAAAAGGAACAAGAAGATTCATTTAACACTTTGAAGAACAAATTATGTTCTGCACTTGTTTTATGTCTACTTGATTTTTTTAAAACCTTTGAGATTGAATATGATGCTTTTGGGATTGGTATAAGGGCTATTTTGATGCAGGAAAACCAACTGATAGCATATTTCAATGAAAAGTTGAATGAACTAACTCTAAATTACTCCACTTATGGTAAAGAGTTCTATGCCTTAGTGAGGGCTCTTAGAGTGTAGGAACATTATGGCTAAGGAGTTTGTCATCCATAGTGATCACCAATCACTAAAATACTTGAAGGGGCAAGGAAAGTTGAGCAAGAGGCATGCAAAATGGGTGGAATATCTTGAAAAATTTCCTTACATGATCAAATACAAGTAAGGGAGAGACAATGTCGTAGCTAATGCACTTTCAAGAAGGTATGCTTTGATTTCCATGCTTAGCTCAAAGCTACTTGGATATAAGCATTTGAAAGAATTGTATTGTAATGATTTTAATTTTGGTGATGTGTATCAAGCTTGTGAACATGCTACATTTAACAAGTTCTATAGGCATAAAGGATTTCTCTTTAAAAATAAATACTTATGCATATCTACATGTTCTATTAGAGAATTGCTTGTGAGGAAATCACATAGAGGTGGGCTAATGGGACATTTTGGTGTTCAAAAGACTTTAGACATCCTTATTGAACATTTTTATTGGCCAAATATGAGAAAATATGTTGAAAGAGTTTGTGCTGAGTGTATCACATGCAAACAAGCTAAGTCTAAGTCTATGCCACATGGCTTGTATACACCTTTGCCTGTTCCTACTGAACCTTGGATTGATATATCAATGGATTTTTTTTTTTTTGGGACTACCTAGTTCCATAAAGGGCAGAGATAACATATTTATTATAGTTGATAGATTTAGTAAAATGGCTCATTTTATTGCTTACCATAAAATAGAAGATGCAACAAACATTGCTGATTTTTTCTTTAGGGAAGTGGTTAGACTTCATGGTGTGCCAAGAACCATAGTTTCTTATAAGGATGCAAAGTTCCTTAGTCATTTTTGGAAAGTCATATAGGGAAAGCTTGGTACTAAGCTTTTATTCTCCACTACATGCCACCCACAGATTGATGGCCAAACTGAAGTGGTAAATAGGACATTAGGAACTATGTTGTGTGGTATTATGGCAAAGAATTTAAAAACTTGGGAAGATTGCTTGCCATTTATTGAGTTTGCATATAATTAAGCTATCCATTCTTCCATAGGTTTTTCACCGTTTGAAATTGTGTATGGCTTTAACCCATTAACTATGTTAGATTTGATGCCTTTGCCTTCGAGTGAAACTGTTAACTAAGATGTAGAAAAGAAGGTTGAAATGGTTAAAGCAATACATAAAAAAACACACAAGCAAATTGAAAAACAGAACCGCATGTATGCTCAAAGAGCCAATAAAGGTCGAAAGCAAGTTAGTTTTCAACTAGGAAATTGGGTTTGGGTGCTCTTGTGAAAGGAAAGATTTCCACAGTAAAGAAAATCAAAACTTAATGCAAGAGGCGATAGACCATTTCAAGTGCTAGAAAAGATCAATAACAATGCATACAAAATAGATTTGCTAGGTGAGTACAATGTAAGTGTCACTTTCAATGTTTTTGATCTTTCTCCATTTGATTTTGATTCATATTCAAGGTTAAATCTTTTTTAAGAAGGAGGGAATGATGTGAACACAGATGATAAGAGGCGCGATGGCATGAATAATGATATGAATTTTCCTCTGGGTCTAATTACAAGACTAAGAGCCAAGAAGTTCAAGGAATTGTTGTAAATTTATGTGGGAAAATTCTTAGATAATGCAAAAGAATGTCACTTGGACGGTTTTAGCTTGGAGAACGAGACCCAAGTGATTGATTTGAGACATGTCCAGCCTAAATAAAGGCCCAATTCGTTTGGGTTGTATCCTTTAGAAATATTGCTACTGAAATAAGTGTTTTGGACCACATTGTAATTAATTTGGGCCTAAGATGTATATGGTTATATATTAGGCTTCTATTTTAATGTCTAAAGATATTTTTAGCATCATTTGACCTAACTTATTTAGGGCCCAATGTTGCATTTCGAAATTAGGGTTTCTTAGAGGGTTTGAAGCTTATAAAAAGGCTTGAACCTCAACCTTGTAAGACATCAAGTTTCATTTTATCAAAGAAACATTTTAGTTTCCTTCTTGGCTTGGCCAGAGTTCTCTAAGGGAGGATAACTTGTCTTCTTTTATTGCAACAAGAATTAATTCTTAGCAAGGTTATCTCTTGAGGTGAATTTATTCTTATTTCTAATCAAATTATCATTTGTGTTTCCATTTGCATCTGTCATCTGGGGGTTCAATAGGTTGAGGGTTTATTTCATTTCATGTTCTTGTCATAGTGTGTGTTCTAGGAGTTTTAGGTTCTTCATAATCTTGGGGTTCAGCATCAATAATGTCTCATGGAAATTTTACAATTGGAGCTAAACTTGCTCAATTTTTTGGGCATATTGAAAAATATAATATACTAAAATTTAATCCTCAAATTGTATTAATTTCCAAATATTTTAGTATGCATGAGTTAGTCTCTCAAACCAAGTGTGATACCCACAAATTTAGAAATTTAAAATAATAGTAATCTAAATAATGCATAAGACATATGGATTTTAGACTTTAAATAAATTGTTTAAGGCCCTTAAGAATAAAAAATTCCAAGCGGACGATATTGGTATAAAGCCATTGTAAGTAAAATAATAATAATAATAAAATAAAAATTAAATTAATCAAAAGGAGAACAAAAGGGAAATTAACAATAGGCCAAATATAAATGAAGAGAAAATATAACATAAAATTGATGCTAGCATAGTTGGTCATGCATGCCTTAAGCACTTCTTATGTCATGAGTTCAAATCCCGAAAAGTGAAATTTTTGTTCATTTTTCTTTTTGTTTTGACGAGTATTTCTCTACTATGAATTTACAAAATTACCCCTCAACTTTTTTTCCTCCTTCCTCATGACTTCGTCATCTCTCTCTTGAACGTTTATCAGCAACCAACTTCCACCTACTTCTTCTCCACATTCTAGCCAAGTCTCATTATCTCTGGGCATTCCATTGTAATTTTCAACTTGTCTCTAGCTCATTTTCGGCGTGCATGGGTCAAAAAACATCATATTTTTTGTGGGTATTGATTTTTACATTTTCACTGGGATTAGATCGAGATTCAATGAGTTTATCTCATAATTTCTTTAGGGCTTTGCTTCCATATCATATTTCAGCTCTTTTGCCTTTAATCTATGCGTTCAATTTGAAGGTTTTGGTGCTAAAATTGAAAACCCCTTTTTAAGCATGTTCTTCATGAAAGTAAGGGAAACCAGCGTGATTTGGTGAAATTACGAGAGACTTTTATGGGATTTCACTTCAAAGGGGTTGTTTGGCCATCTATCTCTCATTTCTATTAATCAATTTTGTCCATAAAGTTCAAAATTGAAAAACTCTAAATTTTGGTATAGTTCATGTGCAAAAAATAGGGAATTGAGTTCAATTTAGTATAACCTGATCAAATTGAGTTGGAGTTTCACATCCTAGGTAAATTTCGGACTTATCTTCATTAATTTTGAGTTTTAGCTTTAGAACTAAAAAACCTTAATCTGGCTAAATGTTTTCATACTTGTAGAGGATGAAATTTGAAGTTTTTAAACTCCTATAGCATCCCTAAACATTTAGAAAAAGGTTTGAGGCTCTCGATAGTTTTTCATTTCAAGTTGTAAGTTGATTTGTAGATTTCTTAATTTTCTTGAATTTTACATAGAGAAAAAGGAAATGAATATGAACAGGAAACCTCAAGGGACTTGATTAAGTGGCCATAGATGATAATATCAGTTAATGAATAATTTTATAAGTTGATTATTTAATTTCTAATACCACGTTGATGATATTGGTAAATTCTTGAATATGATAAGAATGCATTATAAAGCATACTAAGATTCAAGGTATTAAGTGTTATTAAATATCATGAATAAATTGGACAAGAGTGTAAATTTCTGAAGTTACTAAAAAGTAAGAGTTGCAAGTGGAGGTGGAGATGATTATAGAAAATTTTGTTTGGAAATTTGAAAGTGTAAACAGTGAGGCTTATGTCATGGTTTAGAAAAAAGGAATAGCTAAATAAATAGAATGATAGAATAATTTAAACTATTTCTGGACAATAGAGGCTAAGAGCATGTTGCTTGATGTTATAAGTATTTAGGACTGATTTTGATCAAGAAAATTGTAGGAGTTAGGAGGAGGTTGGCGTATCCCTCTCCAGGTGAGTAAATTTTACTAAATATGAATGTTTTCTTTATTTTTAAATCTTTCTTGTGAATTAATATATATGTGTACGCTCTAGCTCCCTGGGAACAAACTTCTTAAAAGGTATTGTTTTCCTTTAAGGCTATCTTGAGAACTTTAGCAAATTGTGTAGTAATTTTTTATAAAGTTGTATGTTTATATCCGCATCAACTGTGAGAAGTAGTCTATTATTTGAATGATTTGTAGCAGGATTGAAATGAAAGATTGCTATATGATTTATGTATATGTCTAAATGAAATTGGTTGTTGTAAACCTTATGCATTGAAACATTACTATTTATCTATTTAAATCAAAATTATGTTGTTATTAAATAAATGGTTTTCCTTGGAAACATGTCTAATGCAAAACCTTATAGCTAATGAAAGTAAGTGTTAACCATGAAGCACCATGAACTGTATCACTATACTAAGGCCTTATGCCGTATTACTGACTGATTGTCAGCCTCCTTACTCACTGCTAAATATCATACTGTACTATACTGTACTATTATTGCTAGCATATGCTAACACTTGATTACTGATTTACTATTTGTTCAATGGGATGTTTTCCACACTTATATGTTTTTAATCATAGTTTGAATGTTTATTAGTTCGCCTCATCTTGCATAGTATCTTTAATATAGAAGTTTATATATTTATATGGTGATTTAAATTTTATAGCTTTGCAAATATTTTGCATTATGGTACTTATCAAGTTCTCATTGAAATGATAAATGATTGCAAAAAACTCTACCAATCTTGTCTATTCCCTTAGTTAGTGGTATTTACTCACTGAGTCTTGTCACTCATTCTTTATTTCTGTATGTTTTTCAGATAGTATTGCTAATCTTGGACCTTCCTCTACTGAGTATAGTTTAGAGTATTACTTTCAGTGAGCCCTGCATTGTCCACAAGGGCAATGACAATTCTTTTGTTGGAACTCTTATATATATATATATATATATATATATTGTAATCTAGTAGCTCCAAACATCATAGGCAGATGTTAGTGTTTATATTGTATATATAATGGGCAGTCTGATTATAAACCTTTTGTGAGAGCAAAGCTCTCCCCCTTTTGATTCACAAGCCCTAGTTATGGAAATTTCAAAAAGTTTGTATTTTAAGGGAGACTTTGTTGAAATTTCCAAACAAAGGTTATATGTTTATGTATGATCAATATGATATTCTTCAAGTGGTGAATTGATGTAATTTAGTAATTACTTTTTATGTTGCTTCAATCAACAAACTTATTTGATAGACTTATCTAACCTTTAATTTGCTGCTTTGATGGTCGAAGGATAGCCCAATCTCTTGCCTTTTATGCCTTACTACAAGTTCATCTTATTCGATGGCAACCCAAGGAACTTTGAAATGCCTCATTCCTTTTCATTGAATTGCCTAGTAGCAAAAACGGAAAGGTTTCAACATATCCATATCGCCTTTTATACTTGTTTCTCGTAATTGTATTGATGCGTTAAGCAAGGAAATATAGATATTCCTAAAATGCATGTCATAAAATAATATTGCAAATGTCACGTTCAATGAATAGTTATTTTGCATATGGAATGAATTAAGTAAGTACAAAAGAAATGTCATGTTGCAATGGTAAGGAGCAAAAGAAAGCAAGTAAATTAAATGAATAAACAACTTTATTTCATTAAGAGTAATCACAAAACACCAAAGGGAAAGAGTGAGAAATTGAGTACAAAGAAAGTGATGGTCAAATGCAAAAAGGAACATCCTTAACTTCGGCCCCTTGTAGCCTTGTTTGATTAGTCCATGTACTACTATAGATATGCATATTCTAAAATTTGTTAATGATAATACCTTTAATGGTTCACTTGGATAAATTTCTAATCTTTGCTTAAGTCATCTCCTTGAACTTTAATTCACCATTTTTGTTGCCCTAACTTTTGCTTAAGTCACCTTTTTAGGTTTTAACTTAATAAGCTTCCATTGTAACTCTTCTTTTTCTCTTTTTAAACAATATATCTTTTTGCTATATATGTGTTAATCGGCTTTCCAAGCTCTTTTCCTTCCATATCAGCAAGGATAAGTGCACCTCTAGAGAAAACTTGCTAATAACATATGGACCTTCATAGGTAGGTGCTTATTTGCCTTTACTATCTTCCTGGTTTGGAAGGATTCTCTGGGCTAAAGTTTTTTGTTCAAATCTCTTGCCGTTGTTTTTATATAATTGCCTATGACTCACAGCCACTAGTCATTTTTCTTCAATCATATTCAACTACTCATATCAAGTTTTAAGCCATTCACTTATTTTAAACTGGACTCTATCAAAACTCAAAGAGAAGGAATTTCAACTTTGATAGGTGTAACGACTTCCATGTCGTACACTAAAGGGTAAAGGGTTGCCCTTGTGGAGATTCGTATCGTCGTACGGTACCCATCGAGAGCATACATGAGCATCTCATGCTAATCTTAATATGTAACAATCATTTTTCTAATGATCTTCTTGATATTTTTATTAGCTACTTTGACAGCCCCATTTATCTGCGGTCGATAAGGTGCAGAATTATGAAGCTTGATTTTGAATTGCTCATATAGACTTTTGATTTCATCCGCATTTAAGTTAGGAGCATTATCTACAATAATCCTTTTTGGTATCCCGTATCAAAAAATGATGTTCAATTATAAGAAATGAAGAATGAACCTTTGGGTAATATTGGCAAACGAACCTGCCTCTATCCATTTCATGAAGTAATTAATGGCTACTAAGATGAAGTGATGCCCGTTTGATGCCGTTGGATTAATCAAACTAATCACATTGATTCCCAACATAAAGAATGGCCAAGGGCCACTAAGTTGTGCAGTGGATGTGGTGGAGCATTGATCCTATTGGCATACGTCTGACACTTACGACATTTTCTAATATGTTTGATGGAATCCTTCTCAAGGTTAGCCAAAAGTAATTGCACCTTTGTATCTATCTAGTCAAGGTATAACCATTAGTATGGGTTCCACACGTCTCCTTATGAATTTTCGTTATGATTTTTTGTACTTTCATTGCTTCTACGCATCTGAGTAGTATGCTATCCTATGACATCTTATATAACACTTCTCTACTAAGGAAGAAATTCATTACCAAGCAATGACTAGTCTTCTGATCATTTTCAGATGCACCAACCAGATATTGTTGGCTTTAAATGTAGGTTTTTATATCATGGAACCATAGTTATCCATCCCCTTCTTCCTACATTCAAACAGTTAGAAGGGGTGCTCCAAGTCTCGATCTATATCGACAATACATTAACCCCACAATCTATTTAACCATTATGACCAGAGTAGCCAATGAATCAATGAACTAATTCTTGTTATGGGTCATATGTGTGAAAGTAATTTTTTTAATCTTTGTGATTAATTTGGTCAAATACTTTTGGTATGGGATAAATTTGGGGTCTTTAATCTACCATTCCCCTTTCATTGAATTAATTATAAGGGTTAAATTCCCAAAAAGGTTAAGGTTTTTGATACCAAATGCTAGGGCTACTTGCAAACCATTAATAAAACCTTCATACTTTACCATATTGCATGTGCAATTAAAACTAAGCTTGATTGCCATTGGATACTATTTAACTTATGGGGATAATATCACTGTCCCTAATCTGTGGCCATTTACAATGGTTGCCCCATCAAAATATATTCTCCATGTAAGCTCCTTGGGCTTGTCTTCCTACACTGTTAGAATATCCTCATCTGGGAACTAGAAGTCCAAGGGTTGGTATTCATTCAAGGGATTAGTTGCCAAGTGCTTAGCTATCATGCTTACCTTGACTGACTTGGAATTCATATACTTCACATTGTGTTCCGAGATTATTACTTGCCACTTAGATACTATACCTGACACATGAGGAGTTTCAAAAATGTATTTGATTGGATCCATCTTGGAAATCAACCATGTGAGATGATACAACATATATTACCTCAGTCTCTTTGTGGTCCACGCAAGACCATAATAGGTTTTTCAATCAATAGATATCGTGAGTTAAATTTCTTGCTCATGTAATAAATTGCTTGCTCCTTCTTTCCTGACTCATCATGTTGCCCTAACACAACACCTATGGGTTTTGGTTGGATTGTCATGTAAAGCATGAGGAGCCAAACTGACATAGGAGGTACCAAAATAGGTGGTATTTATGTAATAGTTTAAAAATTGGCTCGAAAGTAGCAGTCAGGTTTGCAACGAATCTGGCTATGTAGTTCAAACACCTAAGAAAACTTTGAACTTCTTTTTAAGTTTAGGATGGTGGTATATCACAGATTGCCATAATCTTGTCAAGGTCTACCTCTATTCCCCTTTTGCATCATGTCATGTAAAAGAACCACCATTGCTCGTTGATAGGTTGCCCTAGTATTTTTTTAGTCTAAATGGCATTACTTTGTAGTAGAAGGTTCTCCATTGAGTGATGAAAATGGCCTTCTCCTTATCATCAAGGTGCACATGAATTTGATGTTCATATTGTTAAACATTAAGAACAATGTTCATTTTTAAGTTTAGAGGTAAAGAAATTAAAATCTTATTGATTTGAAATGTGTGTTTTCTACTACTTATCCTTACTTGTGTTTGTGAAAGTCAAATTCCCATGATGAATTTAATTCCAGCCAAAATTATGGTTAGCATGAAGTAGATGTTAATGTTTTTACTTTGTGGATTAATAGGTAACACATATTTCTTTTATATTTTCTTTAGATATTTTGAGTACAAGGTAGCTTTACAAGAGTTTGCTTTATATTCTTTGAAGGCAAAATCTTAGGCTTTACATGAATTAGAGAGATGATTTAAGCATTTGATTTTACTTTTATTCCATTTTAAGCCATCACCCAGGTATAGGTACAAACCTAACAACCTTATTTGAGCTTTAATGGTAAGACCATGTAATTTTTAATTTTAAAGACACCTTCATGATGCTAATCTTTTTCTAGCCATATGATGAAACTAATCTACCCTATTCAAGAGAAAAGAGTGAGCACATGTGTGTTTTAAAATAATTATAGGGTGAATATGGAGTTAAGAAGTCAATCACAGTCAACGACTGTGTGTTAAAAAAAAGAATGAGATCAAAGAACATAAAGATCGATATATAAAAGAAAGTGATGGTTAAGCTAAGCATGGATTTTGTAGAGCTTATGATTGAAAAAACTAAAGAAAAAAGGGTATTGGCCTTGTTTGAAAGGAAGTAATTGGAAAAGAAAAAATGAAATGAATGAATGATGAATGTAGAAAAATTTAAAGTTACTGAAAATGAAACAAAAGAAGAGTATATAAAGATGTAGTGTTAAAGATGAGAGAATTCATATATTGTGGCATACTTTGAGTTTGCTTACTGTATTTCTTTTTACGTTATAATTTTTATCCATATACTTCTGTTTGGTTATCTTAGTCCAAGGCCACATTATAAGCTATAAAGACCTGATGATCTTTAAGCAGTGTATTGCCTACAAGCAAACATATGAAGTATCTATTATTCGAATTAATCATATATTCAAGATTGCATGAAAAATGACTTGATTACATACATGATAGGATTGTATAGCTATTGTATACACACAATCCAAGAATATTAAAAGAGATGTGAGATTACTATTTGAACTAATGAGAATCAAAATAACCAAGGAGCTAACTTAGGCCAAGCAACACTAACATCGAGGTCGATTACTTGTTCTATGGCCAAGAATATTTAGGCAATTCTGATTAGTCACCTTAATTAGTCTTTAACTAACTCAAAGTCTAAGCCCAACTTCTATATAGGCCCAAGTTCAAGTGGAATAATTTAATCATATGCTATAACGACTGCAATATAAAAAGTTAGTCATGCATGTGATGAGAAATGAAACTGTGAATGCTCTAAAAATTGGCCTAACCTTTATGTGCTTATCTTTTATCTAAGTTTTTTATATTTAGTGGTGAAAGTATCCCTGATTCTTATCACTCTCCTCCTTCTATTCTAGAGTGTGGCAAATCAAACCTAGTGTTCTTAAGTGTGACATGCAAACTTGTCAATTGAGAGTGCTAGTTGTTTTATCTTTTCTTTTTCTTTTTCATTTACTTGTGTTTTAAGCTTGTTTAATCCAAACCTCCTTGAAGCACATCATTAACTTTGCACCGACTTGCATTATATGGTAATTCTTGTAAATAATAAGTCCATGTACAATTGGTTATTTGGAATGTAAATTGATGGTTGTTTTACTCCTCTTTTGGTTATGTTTCCTGATGTGAATTGGATTTTTCATATGGATATGCTAGGCTAAGAGTTTATTTCTCTAGGATTACATTTATTTGGCATGCAGATTGATGATTGTTGTTACTTTCCTTTTTGAATTTCATTGTAAATGAACTTATTTAGTTCAATTTTTCATTGTTCCTTTTTTAATTGGCCACCAATTAGGGTTTATCTTGAGAATTTGGGAATTATTAAAAGAGAAGCACATGTTTAGTTATAAGACAAAATATCGCTTGATTATTATAAATTAAGTGCTTGAATTGACTCAATTTGCCTTTAGGATAGATATATATCTATTGTACAAATGGAGTTTTGATTTGCCATATGTAATCAATCTCTTGAATTGGATTCTCAAAGAAATATAGAGAATTAAATTAAGGCGATAAAATTTATAACAGATTGACTAATTCTTATAATGAAATTAATTAGAGACTTTGACTAATTCATAAGCATTGAATTCAAATTAGGAAAGTAATTATATTGCAATTGAAATGTCAAATTAAATTATATTCCTAAGGATTTTTCATTGACATATACTCAACTCTTTAGTCTCACTCTATTTGTTCTTTTGAATTATTGTTTTGTTTAATTTGAATATAACAATTAGCTTTGATAAGGAGACCATGTAGTACTTAGCAAAAGTCTTAGCTAGAGTTTCAGAGGATGATACTTTATTTTTCACTAATATATTACTTATTAATGGTGTGTACTTGCACCGTGGTGGTTAGCTACCCACAACAGATGTCATGGGATGTTTAGAGTCGATAACAAAACCACATCTTAATCCTTACACTATTGGTTGGATTGAATCTGCAAAGAAGATTTGGGTTACACAATGTTGGAAGATATCTTTTCCATTGGTAATTACAAGGATGAGTTTTATTTTGATATCATAAACATTGATGCATGTCACTTATTCCTTGGTCGGCTTAGGTAGCTTGACACAATGGTGAAAAAAATATTTATAAGTTGGAGAAGGATGGAGCAAAGTTTGTGTTCCTTCCATTAAAAGTGAGTTTAGTGTCCAAAGATTCTAAAGTGGATGGATGGGCTTCTGTAGTCTTTACACATTTTGAATTTGAAATGGCATTTGCTACTAAAGATTCAAAAGTGATGCAAGTTGTTCAAGCAAAGGTGAAGGAGAAGCTTGTGCAGGCTGATGCAAAATGCAATAGTGTAGCTTATCAACATTGCTGTATATAATTTTTTAAGGAATGGGATTAAGTGATGGAGTTTCTACTACGTGAGTGATTTCTTGTAGGCACTATAGCAAATCACAACCTAAGAAGTATGACCTATATTAGATCTTGAAAAGATCAACAATAATGCTTATATTGTGGACTTACTAAAAGCAATGGGGATCTCCTAAACATTTAATGTAGCAAACATTTACCCATTATACTCGTCTAATCAACCTTTGTACCTGGATATTCTGTAACACCCACAAAAAGCTGATAATGTCGATAAACTAAGGAAAAGAAAGATTTAAAATGTTTTCTAATAAATGTACAAGGACCCAAGCAATTTCTATGATAGATTATATCTATTTTCTCATTTATAGTTACCAAAGTCTTTAGTTCTTTAATTTAAAATTAGTTTAGTATGTGATATTATGAATGGAGATTTAGTTAATAAATATACGAATAAAATAAGAAAAATTTAATATTTTACCCTGAATGTATAAGAGTGTAATAAATTAGGAGGGAACATCCCTTCCTTACTCTACGTTTGTATAAATTATAACCAAAACTTAAATAATTACAAAAACCTATGAATAATTGAACTTTAAAATTTCTCTTGATTAGTATTTTGTTTTTGACTTTAACTATCCCTTAATCTTTCAATTAGGGTTTAATAAGTGGAAAAATAAAACATAACCATTTGGTCTTGTGCATGTCCATATTGTCAACAGTTAGTGATTACGTCTGTAATACATCACACAATACATAAATAATTAAGATCTTTAAATGTTTTACAAATACAAATTCTTATAATATAACTCTAGGTCCTTATGTCAATAGGAATACCTTAATATGCTAATTCCTGGGTCTCACTTCCTAATTGGGTTCTTGGTTATGTGGAAATTGAAATACATAAAAATATGTTTGCAATCTCAATAGTTAGTTGTTCAATCAAAACGTTCTATTTCCAGCCATCACACATCAAATATGTATAAATCACATAAGAAAAGCTATACACATGATGACATGCTGGGAAAACCTTTTATCCCTCTTTTGGGCCAAACTTGATGGACCTTGTTTGGAAACTTTGACCCTTCACTGTCTCTTACTAATTCAAGGTTTCATGCTACCTTATAATGTGAAGGCCAATCACAGGGGAACCTTGTGACGCCAAACCTAATGAGTGTCTTCCCACTAACACGCATATACCAAAACATATAAAACACGTCATATGTACATAGCTATCATAAATAAACATTTCAAAGGAAAGTAATATGTGTGAGGGAGAAGCTTAAAGCCACCTGTGTGAGGGTACTTTAACCTTTTGCCTTAGGTTGTATATATGCTTCTAGGATACCAGGGTACCTTATCTATCATAATAAATAAATTCTTAATAATGTATTGCTATCTAAATTTCTAGAATAATTAATTCTAATATCCCACTTTCCTAAAAATAACTTAATTGCTTTGCTATGGGTTTGGATTACTTTATCCTTGGAAAATGCAAGGTCTAATTAGATTACTCTTTTTCACTTCTTTTTTCTTCTTGCAAAGCACATGAATTATATCCTACATGTAATTGATTTATATTACCAACTAATTAGATATTTCTTTACAAAAATAAGATGAATAATGATTAAACAAATATCCATCCAATATCTTACAAAATAATTAAATGACTACTTAAATAACAAACTTTATCATTTTCTAAACTCTTAAAATTAATGTTTAGCTATTAGTTGTCTCTTTGTAACCCAATACTTGAATTACAAAACTTATATTTAGCCCTCCTTTTATAGTTACTTTTATAATGGGAAAGGACATATATATATATATATATATATGAATATGTATATAGATATATATATATATATACCTATGTATATTTATCCTTTTTCATGCTCATATATTATTATTATTATTATTATTATTATTATTATTATTATTTTCTTTTCTAACAAATAAAAAGATCTTTTGAGTTTATTCATAGACCCCAAAAAAATTGATGTTACTTTCGCATACTCACTTGGAGAAAATTTCTTCGTAATGCCAACCTAGCACCTCTCTCTTCATGGGTTTGTCTGTTTTCATGCAACAAATATAACTATACATATATATACATATATATATATATACACGCGCGCGCGCGCATATATTTCTCCATTCCTTGCTGATATTTCCTTTATTTCAGAAACAAAGATTCAAGAAAATTTACTTAATTTACTGCATAAAACCCTTTATTTTTCAGAGTTGGATTTTGGAGAGTGTGTACCTTTTCCTTGGCTAGCCTCTTCCTTGCTTCTCCTTCTTCCTTCCTTGTTGTTTCTGCACTTTCCCTAAGATATTTCGTGTTCCTCACTGCCCATATAATGGACATAAGCTTCGAGGGAACTTAAAAAAAGTAACAAAATCGAAACTGCACCATTTTCTGGACGGAAACAGAGTTTGTTTCGTTGGCTTCTGTTTGATCCCTTTTCTCCTTTATTTCTCCCACTTTCCTCTCTTTCTAGCTTGTCTTCTCTCTACTCAAACTTCCCTTAGAGTTTTTCGAGCCTCACTCTGCCCAGAAACTCAACAAAACGCGCTGGATTTTACCACACTCTCGTGATGCTCTGTTTTTTGCGTAAAAAACGCAGAGCTATTTTTAGCTTGGTTTCTGCAGTGATCTACCTCATCCTTGGCCTCCCTTTTATAGAGGACCTCTTCCCCTTTGAAGGTGCTTCAAGATGAAGCAACTTGGCCACCCAAACCATCATCACAACCTCTGATATTTCGGCTGCAACTTGCTCAACTTCCCACTCTGTTTTTTCGGTACCACCGCAGGGATTTCGGTTTGCTGTGTTCTCATCCAGTTTTGCCCATTGTTGGTTGAATTTGTTGGCATATTTTATTCCCTCTAACCTTCATTAAGCACGAAGAATTCTCCTATCAACTTGCCATGCCATTTAAATCATCTTAAACCCCACGTTTAGCTGCATATTCTTATCTGTCCATTACCCTTCCCTTTTCTGCGTTTTACTGTAACTTCTTATTTCCTCTCGGTTTGGTTGGCCCAGTGCCTGACAGCACCTCCTCTTAGCTGAGTTGGAGTATTAATTGAGCCCATATGCTTGCTGCAACTTTGAAGGAAGTCCACGTGATTTATATATATATATATATATATATATATATATATATTCCCAACCAAGTTTGTCTTTACTACTATTAGTTTGGTTATCTTGCTTCGAAAAGTTTTATTCTTATTGGACCGAAACAACCAACCATTTCTTTTACATATTGAGGTAAAATATAATATGATTTCAATGAATTTTGTTTGGTGAAATATCCCTAATGCATTGTTTTGTACTGATGTTGGGCAGAAGTTTCCTTCGTTCATATATTGGATTTGGATAATTAATTTGACTTATACAATTTTAAGTATTTATATTTAGTTATTATCTTACCAAAAAAGTGCTATTTTGCATTCTACTAATGATAAAATTTCTATGAATGTTTTTTAAGGTTTATGTTTTACTCAAATCTTCCTTCTAAGTCATTGGGCTTCTAAAATTTAAGTGGACGTATCTCTAATATAAGTATTAGTGTATATACCATATAGGCTTTTTGATTTTATTCCCATAATCAAAGTTATTTACCTAATATTCACAAACTCTTAAATCTAAGGCCATTAAAATTTCTAACCTTGTATGCCCAATTGTTTTTTTAACCAATAGATATTTTGAATCAAGTTAATCATAAATTATGATTATTATTATCATTATTATTTTCTAATTAGGGTGGATTATCTTGGCATAATCTTGTATGAACATATCATATTATCTTATAGGAAATTATACTCTTAATATGGGAATTTTGAATAACACATTCTTCTTAAATAATCTTATTGGTTAATCCAAGCTTAAGTTAAATGTTATGTAAGGATCTCCTAAAAATGAAGCTCTAGATATGACACAGGTATGAAATCTCTTGGACATCTTGTATCTTATAAAATTCTTAGCACACCAAGGTGCAAATTTCTACCTTATTTAATCAAACATTAAACACAGGTATTTTACTTTATGGTATTGTAAGTTATTTATTTATTTGTCCTAATTCTTGAAAGAGATGATATATTTCCTAATTTCACTTTCAAATATGGGAGTAATATATTAAATGCCCCCCTAATTTATTTCACTCTTATACATTCAGGGTTAAATATGAACTTTTTCTTATTTTATTTGTATACAATTTATTAACTAAATCTCCATTCACAATATCACATACTAAACTAATTTTAAATTAAAGAATTAATGACTTTGGTGACTATAAAGGAATAAATAGATATAATCTATTATAGAAATTGCTGGGATCCTTGTCCATTTATTAGAAATTATTTCAAATCTTTCTTTTCCCCAGTTTATCGGCATTATCAGCTTTTTATGCGTGTTACATATTCCAGGTACTCGAGGTTGTGTTTTTTTCCAAGAGGGGGAGATTAACGCAAAGCATCTAGCTGATAACTACATAGGTGGAGCAGAGTGACATATGCCTAAGCACAGGTCCCGTAAGACCTAGTTGACCTAGTTGACCTAGTTGTTGTCAAAATTTTGAAGAACTTTTTATTTTGTTTTCAATTTGGACTTGGATTTGTGTGTTTATTTTTGTGTTTCTTTTCTTTAAATACCCTACTGCATTGTTGTGAGAGGGCAAATTTTAGAAAGCTTTTTCCTTTTATTTTTGGTTGTTTGTTGCGTGACTTCATCAGATAATTGATGAAAGTTTTTTTTTTTTTTAAATATTAACTTCCAAGTTCTAGACTCTCTCTGTGGTATTGCTCAGGGCTGTGACATCCTTCCTTAGATTAGCTAAGTAAGGTTATTTAAAAGAAAAAAACCTTAGTCTGAAAATTTCTTTTTCATTTATCTTTTTATCTTAAGCCAAGAGTCTAATATTTAATTCTTGATCTCTAACTACTAATGTTAAATCTCCACGAATTTAATAAAACAAATATTTTATTATGACAAGTAGGTGTTTGACGAATTTATGTAAATTCTACCATAACTTTCGTAATTTAAAAAGAGTTTTATTTTAGAACGTAGTCTAAATATTTCTATTGATTCTTCTAAAGCCACAGGTACTTCACTTTATTGATCTATATTTCATTTTAGCTGTTTATGTCTTAGCGCACCGTCTTGGCTCATATTAAAATGACTTCAAAAGAGAACGTTATATTTTCATGTTTTAGAAATTAGCATAAAATAATAAAACAATGTCATTCCCAGTCCTTCCGTATGTCAAACATTAAATTATCCACGCATAATCATTATTGGGGCTACTACCGAAATCTGACTGGACCTATCTCCATCTCATCTGCTAGTCTTCTTCAAAACTCTATCCTCTTTCCAAATGTCCAAGGCTGTTATCAGGAATTTAACGTTATCATGTTGAATTCACTTATATTTATTTACCTATGAACTATGTTATTTCTCTATTTCTCTTTTTTTTTTTTTTGGTGATTATTCCTAATTTAGTTTTTGTAAAATTCATAATTAATTTATCTCACCTTATTTTCCTGTTGGTGCTTAAAAATGCCATTTTACTTTATCTGTATTTATATTTCTTGATAATCAATACAATTTAGATTAAAGTTTTCTATACTTCAACCTTCGGAGAAGCTCTTATATTAGTTCCTACCATAATCTATAGTATCTCATTTATTTCCCATGATCATGAAAGTTCCTTTCTTACTTAATTACTGCTAAGTTTCTCTCATGTTCATGTTGCGTTTGATAGTAACTTATCTTATCAAATATTAATTAAAACTCATCAACCACATAATTTCATTAAACTAAAACTCATTATTCTCCTTTATTCTTATCTGTAGATGCCACCGAAAGACCTTCTCATGTCCATTCTCTACTTTATGTCCTCAAGGATTTGCCGTCAAAGCTGTCCATATGTCCCTTTACTTTATGCTGCACGTAGCAACCAAACACTAAGCTCGTTTCATTATATACCATCTATATGCAGTGGTTGTTTGATTGTTAAAATTAATATAATAGAAATAAAAATAAAAATAAAAATAAAAATATTAAAATATTATTTAATTAAAAAAAATAAAAATAAAAATGTCTTCTTTTATTTTATTTGATTAATAAATTATATATGAAAATCAATTAAGTAATATGTATATTTTGTCATATTATTCTTTATTATAAAATAAAAAAGGGTTATATATTAATATATATTTAATTGATAAAATAATAATTTTAATAATTAATATAATAATATATATTTAATAAATAAATAATAATAAATTAAAAATAATAATTTAATAATTAATAAATAATAAATAATAATAAATTAAAAATATTAATTTAAGAATAATTAATTAATAAATAATTATAAAATAAAATTTTGATATATCATAGGAGCATTTTTGTCTAAAAATTATTATAAGTAAGTATAATTTTGTCTTATATATTTTTATTCTCAATATACTAATTTAATTCTATAACTTTAGTTAGGGATATAATTTTTTCTTATATAAGGGAGAGTAAGCTCCCTAAAAAATTGAGAATGAAAACTCAATCTATTAATCAAACATAAAAATATCAAACACTTTCATTCTCATTTCATTTCTTCGCCTTTTACTAAAGGCCTTATGTTTTCACTATAAGATATTATAACTTCAATCCCCAGGAGCACCTTTCTCCAGTAAGAATTTGGGTTCATTAATAAATTTTTTATAAAATATATTTTTTTAAAAATGAAAAATAATTATTTTTATAAATAAAAACATATTAATATTTTAGATTACTTTGGCTAAATTGCTTGTGTAATTACAAATCTTACATTCTTTCTGATTTTATTTATCTTTATTTTATACTAATTAGTTTCAAAAGTCATCTTGTTAGTACTTTTATTTAGTAGTTGCACAAATTTTGGGATTTAAGTGCCAATAAGGTAAATTTTAATAAATTCTTAAGATATTTAAGTATTCTATTTCATACTTATTCTAAAATTCTGTTTATTTTTTCCTATTTATCCATTTTAGCTTCAAGACTAAATAGTTATGGAAATAAATTTTTAAACTGCATATGTTGCCATAATAACTGAATAATTTATCAAATTCCTTAAATGACACTTTTTGTAGATTTATCAAGAGATTTAATTTTATATCAAATTTCTCTCACATTCTCTTTAATGGTACTTAGAGCTCAAATCTTATAACTTAATCTTGTGATTTTATTTCCCTGAAATTTTTTCCTACTAATAAAATCATTCTATGAAAACTTTGGAGATATTACAAGAGCTTTTTCTCTCCTCTCACTTTTACTCTGTTTGGGCAAAATTTTTGATGCTATAAGTTGCTAATTATGCTGAATAATTATTATGGGTACATTTAAATATTTTTAAAAGAATATTTAATCATAGTTTTTTTTTTTTGTAGTCTCTCGATTTTTCTAGCGTCCCATCGTACAATCATGTCTTATATGCAAGATCATTTTCCCCATTTCTTTTGCTTTCCCTGAGTTTCATGAAGCCACCGTCATTAATAATTTCACCTTTAGTCATAATCATAATCATTTACTTTTTTCTTCTACTATCCAATTCATTGAGTATAGAAAAAATGTTCTTCATAATTCCATGTGTCCCATCGTATCATCAGAACTTATAAGATCAATTTCCTTAATTCTATTTCTTTTCCAGAGGCCCTGCTCATTTTTCCTTCGGTCATAAAATTTAACTAAAAAAATTACATATAATAATAATTTTAAAAATAAATAATTGAAAATTATAATTTCAAATTAATAAGTTTCTATTTAAAAAATAAATCAAAATAATAATTTAGTGATAAGTCAAGAACTAAAATAATTAAAAAAGAATAGATTTTCAGTCTTTATATTGTATTTTTGTTAATATTTTGCAATATATGTAAATTAATTTTACTGTATTATTTGCTATTATTTTGCTGTCAATATAATTCATGCATATTTAAAATATTAAGATAGTATATAATTAGTTATATCAATTAAATATAATAAAATACTTGTATACGTTTAATTACAATAATTAAATTAAGATTAAGGACTTAATTTTAAATTTCTAAACTGCGAAAATTAAATTAAAAATTAACGGACCAAAAGTATTTTATTTTCATCTTGTATTTTTCTCGTTCCATGTGTGTCCCATCGTATCATCAGATCTATTAAGATCAATTTCGCCATTTCTATTGATTTTCCCTCAGTTTCCAGAAGCCACATCCATTCCTCCATCAGTCATTATCATGATTTATTTATTAAACAAAATATACAATTACAGAAATAATTGAAGTAAACATAGAATGGCTGATAGTGAATTTTGATTCTTCGCCAATAATACATGAATATATGTACTGGCTTGTCTAAAAAAATGAGTTCGAAATTTGATTTTCCATCATAGATCCACAAAATTCATCAGTTCTTATACGATTAATTTAGTCATTTCTATTGATTTTCCCCCAGTTTCCAGAAGCCTCATCCATTCCTCCATCAGTCATTATCATGATCTATTTATTAAACAAAATGTATAATTACATAAATAATTGAAATAAACATAGAATGGCTAATATTGAATTTTGATTCTTCGCCAATTGTTAGAATATCGTATAATATTTAATGAATAAGTCTGTTAAGATATTATACAGTGTATATCCATAAGGAATACTCATTAAAATAAAGATCAAATAGTAATTATAAGAATTACTACTAAACCTTAACTTTACCTAACATTTTATAAATAGGGTTAGACTAGAGTATAATGTGAATAACTAATTAGAGAGTGAGATTTAAAATACTCTGAGTAAAATACCTACGAATATTCTGCAGTCATATTTGAGAAAGAATTTAGGTTATAAAAGCCTGAAATATACTTAATACATTGTGGTATCCTATTCGATTAATGATCTCAGTCAGATATTAATAAGCTTCTGTAATTAAGAAATCAATGTAAGTCTCATACTCGCAACTTTCTGAATATATTTATGTTCTTTTATTCCCTTCACTAATAATACTTGAATATATGTACTGGCTCGTCTAAAAAAATTTGTTCCAAATTTGATTTTTTATCATAGATCCATAAAAATTTATTTTAAAAAAAATTAAGAGTTTTGTTCAAGTTTAGCTATTAAATTTGTAGATCAGCGACATTTACATATATAAACTAACTTCAAGATAGTTATTGTACAGTGATACAATACAAATACATTAACGAGCATTAATTAATATTATTCACACAATGTTTATAGATAATTTTGAGTCTTTGATTGCAAATAAATTAAAACTAGAGCTAAATACCTTAGAATCATTGAATTAAGTCTTTTAATGTTAACAGATACCTAAGGTTACCAAAATTAAAATTAAAAGAAAGAATACAACTTTCTCCATGGGAATATATCGTTAATTATCATCTAGTTTAGTTCTTAAAATTTATTGCAATTGATTTAATTTTGATATTATAAAGAATATATCATTATTGTCGGCATGTTAGCTCTTTAAGAAAACATTGGCGAATTCCATTTTTTCCAACAGTGGCACACAACAAAATCTATCATACTTATCTATAATGCAGCTATCTTGTACTCATTTTTTAATTGGGAAAGCAATCCCTATCGTTGATTAAGACCAAAATAATGTATATTGACAACAACTTTATAAGAACTAACTTGATAAAATTAGAGTCATTTCAAAAGCCAATAGGTAATTGTAAATTGTAACAATGCTGGGATAGATGTTTGTATTTTATGTCGGCGATGGGACTAAGCGTGGAGAGCGAATAATGTGGATTCTCTGAAGTGTAAAACTTAAATGTGTATAAAAATTAGAAAAAGATAGGGAGAAATAGAGAGTTTTGTCATATTCTTTCTAATTCTACGCTTTAGAAAATTCAAACTAATGGTGACAGAGTGTGACATACATTAATGTCATATATAGGATCTATTTCTTCAGTGATAATCATAAAAATTTACTTGAATGAGTAAAATGATAATGAACAAAGAGTAATATACACTTTTAGTTTTTTTGTTTATCATAAAATTATTATTTTAATTTTTGCTTTTTAAAATATGTAAAATGGTCCTCTATTCATTAAAACACATTTAGTTTATTGCCTTTCATAACAACATATTACCAAATATAGTTTTTAAAATTTAAGATTTAGGATTTAATAGATGGATTAAATTTAATAACTTTTTTAAAAATAAAAGATTAGATATAATATTTTTCAACAAATAAAAAATTAAAATAACAATTTTATAATAAATAAAAGACCAAATATATATATATATATATATATTTTATATGTGACATTGGGATAGGAATATGGGTAAAAGGATAGTGAAGTACTCGCAATTTAGGATAAGGAACGAGCCTGGACAAAAGACAACCTCACTAATGGGGTCATCTCAACTCAACATCACTATCTTTTCTAAGAGTACGTAAGATTAAAAAAATAAGTAAACGTATCTGGACTAAAATTACAAAGATCAAAAGAGCAATTTAATTTGTCTCAAATAATGTTACGAAGAAATGCGATAAAAATAGTTTACGCACGATATAAAATTAATGAGTTACATATTATTTTATGTTTTGTACGAAAAAATATAATTAATTATTACTTGCTCTTTATGAACAATTTACTTGAATAATTTTAAATACTTAAAAATAATAAAATTGAAAAAGATAAAGAATTTGAGGAGAAGAATCTTATATAAATTTAAGAGAATGAATTATAAATGAAAGCTTCGCCCTTACATTTTTATGTTGGTGAACACAAATATACTACCTCTCATGCATCTTGCATGTCATGACATTACACACCTGTATAATGATACAAACCCCGATGCTCTAAATTAGCTTCTTTAATTTTAATACAATATGTTACCTTTGTTGTTTCACATATGATACGTTCATTGTAGTATAATTAAAATAACTTTTTAAAAATATTGTCAATTTTAAACTACAGTCTCTACACTGCTATAAAAGCGTTGAGCTGGATTCCGTAACACACCACATTGCAAATAGCTCTCCACCAATTTGCCTTGCTTTCAAACGACTCTCTCTTCAAAAACAAAATGTTTGCATCAAAACCAAAATCCTTACTTTCAACAATCAAGTTCAAGAGCTCTTTTGTTTCATGTACAATTCAATGCAAGGTTTCAATCACTATTGTTTTTGATCAAAACAATACTCTTCGTCGATCTGCAAATTTCTTTCAACCTTCAATCTGGCATCATGATTATATCCAGTTATTAAGAAGTGATTATGCGGTATGCTTAATTTCAGATTCCTTTACTAGGTTTTTGATAACTTCATTTCAATTCTTGAACCTTGATAACCTTTTATTTAACTTTTTGGGTACTTTATTGGCTTTATTTTCATGACTAACA
Organism: Delonix regia; assembly: GCA_037074485.1. Taxonomy (NCBI): domain Eukaryota; kingdom Viridiplantae; phylum Streptophyta; class Magnoliopsida; order Fabales; family Fabaceae; genus Delonix; species Delonix regia. Next base: position 32,794,512 of record CM073452.1, on the reverse strand, counting down.
AATTAACAATTAGAAAACGTGCAAAAATTGTTGAAGGAAGAATCGTGTAAAAAAGAATGTGTTTAACTGAAGGAAGAAGTAAGACCGATGCTTTCAATATTGGCAAATCTTGTGGATCAACTTGAATTTGCTGACGTCTTGCAAAGACTAGGCTTGGCTGCTCATTTTAGCCTTGAAATAAGGAACACAATGGAGAAGGTTTACAACAACAAGGATATATTTAAATATAAGAATGATTTATATGCCACGGCCCTTGTATTTAGACTCTTAAGAAAACATGGCTATGATATGTCATCAGGTATTTATTTGGTTTTCAAATTATTAAGTTCACTTCAAAAAATTTGAAGTAGGGTGTGGGGTGACAATAGTATATATTAAGGACTACTCTTTGTGAGAGGAGAACCATAGTATATAGGATTTTCAAACAACCATAGTATATATTAAGGACTTAATTTTAAAATTTTAAACTGTGAAAATTAAATTAAAAATTAACGGACCAAAAGTATTTTATTTTTCTCTTGTATTTTTCTCGTTGCATATGTGTCCCATCGTATTATCAGATCTGTTAAGATCAATTTCGCCATTTCTATTGATTTTCCCTCAGTTTCCAGAAACCTCATCCATTTCTCCATCAGTCATTATCATGATTTATTTATTAAACAAAATGTACAATTACAGAAATAATTGAAGTAAACATAGAATGACTAATAGTGAATTTTGATTCTTCGCTAATAATACTTGAATATATGTACTGGCTCATCTAAAACGATGAGTTCTAAATTTGATTTTCCATCATAGATCCATAAAATTTAATTTTTAAAAAATAAAGAGTTTTGTTCGAGTTTAGCTATTGAATTTGTAGATCAGCGACATTTACATATATAGACTAACTTCATGATAGTTATTGTACAGTGACACAATACAAATACATTAACGAGCATTAATTAATATTATTCACACAATGCTTATAAATAATTTTGAGTCTTTGATTGCAGATAAATTAAAACTAGAGCTAAATACCTTAGAATCATTGAATTAAGTCTTTTAATGTTAACAGATACCTAAGTTTACCAAAATTAAAATTAAAAGAAAGAATACAACTTTCTCCTTGGGAATAGATCTTTAATTATCATCTAGTTTAGTTCTTAAAATTTATTGCAATTGATTTAATTTTAATATTATAAAGAATATATCATTATTGTCGGCATGTTAGCTCTTTAAGAAAACATTAGCGAATTCCATTTTTTCCAAACGAGGCACACAACAAAATCTATCATACTTATCTATAATGCAGCTATCTTGTACTCATTTTTTAATTGGGAAAGCAATACCTATCGTTGATTAAGACCAAAATAATGTATATTGACAACAACTTTTTAGGAACTAACTTGATAAAATTAGAGTCATTTCAAATGCCAATAGGTGATTGTAAATTGTAACAATGATGGGATAGATGTTTGTATTTTATGTAGGCGAGGGGACTAAGCGTGGATGGCGAACAATGTGGATTCTCCGAAGTGTAACACTTAAATGTGTATAAAAATTAGAAAAAGATAGGGAGAAATAGAGAGTTTTGTCACATTCTTTCTAATTCTACGCTTTAGAAAATTCAAACTAATGGTGACAGTGTGTGACATACATTAATGTCACATATAGGATCTATTTCTTAAGTGATAATCATAAAAATTCTCTTGAATGAGTGAAATGATAATAAACAAAAAGAAAAACTATACTTTTAATTTTTTATTTATTATAAAATTATTATTTTAATTTTTACTTTAAAATACGTAAAATGGTTCTCTATTTATTAAAACATATTTAGTATATCATTTTTTATAAAAAATATTACTAAGTTAATTTTTTAAATTTAAAATTTAGGATTTAATAGATGAATTAAATTTAATAATTTTTTAAAAAATAAAAAATTAAGTATAATATTTTTTTTAATAAATAAAAAATTAAAATACTAATTTTATAATAAGTAAAAAATTAAAATATTTTTTTTTATTTGTGACAATAGGATAAGAATATGGGTAAAAAGATAGTGAACTACTCGCAATTTAGGATGTGGAATGAACCTGGACAAAAGACAAACACTGTAATGCGGTCATGTCAACTCAACATCACTATCTTTTCTAAGAGTACGTAAGATTAAAAATTAAGTAAACGTATTTGGATTAAAATTATAAAGATCAAAAGAGCAATTAATCTGTCTCAAATAACGTTACGAAGAAATGTGATAAAAATAGTTTACACATGATACAAAATTAATGAGTTACATATTATTTTATGTTTTGTACGAAAAAAATATAATTAATTATTACTTGCTCTTTATGAACAATTTACTTGAATAATTTTAAATATTTAAAAATAATAAATTGAAAAAGATAAAGAATTTAAGGAGAAGAATCTTATATAAATTTAAGAGAATGAATTATAAATAAAAGCTTCGCCCTTACATTTTTATGTCAGTAAACACAAACATACTACCTTTCATGCTGTAAATTAGCTTCTTTAATTTTAATACAATATGTTACCTTTGTTGTTTCACATATGATACATTCATTGTAGTAGAATTAAAATATATTTTAAAAAACATTGTCAATTTTAAACTACAGTCTCTACACGGCTATAAAAACGTTGAGCTTGATTCCAGTAACCTCACCACCTTGCAAATGGCTCTCCACCAATTTGCCTGGCTTTCAAATAGCTCTCTCTTCGAAAACAAAATGTTCCCATCAAAACCAAAATCTTCACTTTCAACAATCAAGTTCAAGAACTCTTCTGTTCTACGTACAATTCAATGCAAGGCTTCAACCATTATTGTTTATGGTCAAAACAATACTTTTTGTCGATCTACAAATTTCTTTCAATCTTCAATCTGGCATCATGATTATATCCAGTCATTGAGAAGTGATTATGCAGTATGCTTAATTTCAAATTCCTTTACTTTGTTTTTGATAACTTCATCTCCATTCTTGAACCGTGGTAACCATTTATTTAACTTTTTGGATACTTTATTGGTTTTATTTTTATGACTAACAAATTAATAATTAAAAAACGTGCAAAAATTGTTGTAGGAAGAATCATGTGGAGAAGAATGTGTTCAACTGAAGGAAGAAGTACGAGCAATGCTTTCAAAATTGCTAAATCCTATGGATCAACTTGAACTTGTTGACGTCTTGCAAAGACTAAGCTTGGCTGCTCATTTTAGCCTTGAAATAAGGAACATAATGGAAAAAGTTTATAACAATAAGGATATATTAAAATATAAGAATGATTTATATGTCGTTGCCCTTGTATTTAGACTCTTAAGAAAACATGGCTATGATGTGTCATCAGGTATTTATATTTCCTTTAAGATTTTGCCCAAACCCTAGCTTAGGTTACTTTATGATAACATTGTAATTTTGAATAAATTTTTGATTATAGGTTGTTTATGCATATTCTGTGCTTATTGCTTTCCTAGTCTAATTTACTTAGGTTTAACTTTGAATCTCAAATTAGCCTAATAAGGAAGTTTAAATTTAGAATTGAATGTGTATAATCATTATTTGATGTTAAATATTTTATGCAATTGGCAATTAAGATGAAAGTACTTGGTTATCTATGACAAACAAACATAGGGCTAGCATTATGAGGTTGTGATCTTAGCTATTTATCATAGACATATAGGGTTAAGACATCCAACTAAGGCTATATGAATTTAACATAATCATATAAACAACAAAGAGGTCCCTAGGTTAGCAATCTTAGTAATTAATTCGAATTTGATTGTTAAAAAGAAGTAACTCTTAATGTAGTGAAGGCAGGATCCTAGGTCTTATAGTCTTATAACTAATTAAGTTTAATTAATTGACTGTTATTATTTAACTTAATTGTATGCATTAAAGGCTTAGCACTAGGAAATTCAACTGAGTGAGCCTAAGTCTCTATGGGATCGACGCTCCACTGATCATTTTATTATTTGTTGACTACATATACTTGAATGTCCTGCTTTTTCCTACTTTTACCACCAACAACAGTTGAATCGAGAAAAAGTATGAATGATTCACCTTCTGAATAGGTTACAAGTTGCACATAGTGATAGATCAAGTGTAGGCTTATAAAGAGTTCAAATAGATATCTCACTTTGAGTGCATGCTTGTAACCTAACTAGATCATTGAAAGCTCACTAATAACTAGGTTGGTGAAAATGGTGTAACCCACTCTTTTCTCTCTTCCACTATGTTTTTGAGTCCCAATTCACATCTTCATTCTAGAGCCCTTGGGCATTTTATAGTCTATAATCCTAACTGCTAATTTCACATTCATTGATAGGGAATCTTTTGGTCAAACTATCTCTTCTTGCCATATATAAGAGCAACATTCAAGTCACATATCGGGAAATTAAGCAATTAGTGTGATGTTGCCCTTTTATTTGTCATGCTTCCTTCTTACGGTTGTACATACCTATAATGGTATTTTGGATTCCCTACTATAATAAGGGTTAGAACCAATATATTGTAGAACTATTAACTCTACTTTTAGCACAGATTTGTTTCAATCAAGCCCATTTCAATTTAGCCCCATTTCAAAGTGACATTGCCTATAGCAGGAGCTCAATTAGGTCTATCAAAGACTTTTTCAATGTAATCACTCAATTGATATTCTGGCTTATGTTGATTTACTAAAAAGACCCAAACTGGTTATGTGCTATTTCGAAGTTTGCCTGATATTGGTAATTATTTTTTTTACAATATTTGATTTTCCATGTAATATTGTTTGACATGATTAAAAATCCATTAGAGAAGTGTACATCAACATCAACTGTCATTTCTACAAATTGAGAAGTACAAAAACTACCGTTTGTACATAAATCTCCATTAGTTCTTAAGAAGCAAAATTAATTTGATACCAATTACAAATTTCTGTTAGATACCCTTTTACATAACAAACATTCATGTAAAAGTTATAGGCACAAAACACATGACATATAACATATACACAGCCAATTTTGAAAGTATCGCACTTATTTCTTCCTTTAATCGAACACATTCTTCTCCACACGATTCTTCCTACAACAATTTTTGTACGTTTTCTAATTGTTAATTTGTTAGTCATAAAAATAAAACCAATAAAGTACCCAAAAAGTTAAATAAAAGTCTATCAAAGTTCAAGAATTGAAATGAAGTTATCAAAAACAAAATAAAAAAAATATGAAATTAAGCATACCGCATAATCACTTTTTAATGACTGAATATAATCATGATGTCAGATTGAAGGTTGAAAAAAATTTACAGATCAACAAAGAGTATTGTTTTATTCAGAAACAATAATAGTTGAAGCCTTGCATTGAATTGTACGTGGAACAAAAGAGCTCTTGAACTTGATTGTTAAAGGTGAGGATTTTGGTTTTGATGGGAACATTTTGTTTTTGAAGAGAGAGCCGTTTGAAGGCAAGGCAAATTGGTGGAGAGCCCTTTGCAATGTGGTGTGGTTACAAGAATCAAGCTCAACGTTTTCATAGCAGTGTAAAGACTAGTTTAGTATTGACAATATTTTTTAAAAATTATTTTAATTCTACTACAATGAATGTATCATATGTGAAACAACAAAGGTAACATATTGTATTAAAATTAGAGAAGCTAATTTACAGCATGAAAGGTAGTATATTTGTGTTTGCTGACATAAAAATGTAAGGGCGAAGCTTTCATTTATAATTCATTCTCTTAAATTTATATAAGATTCTTCTCCTTAAATTCTTTATCTTTTTCAATTCTATTATTTTTAAATATTTAAAATTATTCAAGTAAATTGTTCATAAAGAGCAAGTAATAATTAATTATATTTTTTTCGTACAAAACATAAAATAATATGTAACTCATTAATTTTGTATCATGCGTAAACTATTTTTATCACATTTCTTCGTAACGTTATTTGAGACAGATTAAATTGCTCGTTTGATCTTTATAATTTTAGTCCAGATACGTTTACTTAATTTTTAATCTTACGTACTCTTTAGAAAAGATAGTGACGTTGAGTTGACATGACTGCATTACAGTGGCTGTCTTTTGTCCAGGTTCATTCCACATCTTAAATTGCGAGTACTTCACTATCTTTTTACCCATATTCTTATCCTATTGTCACAAATAAAAAATTTTTTTATTATAAAATTAATATTTTATTTTTTATTTATTAAAAAATATTATATTCAATTTTTTACCTTTTTAAAAATTATTAAATTTAATTTATCTACTAAATTTTAAATCTTAAATTTTAAAAACTAATTTAGTAATATTCTTTTATGAAAAACGAGATACTAAATATGTTTTAATAAATAGAGAACCATTTTACATATATTAAAAAGAGAAAATTAAAATAATAATTTTATAATAAATAAAAAATTAAAAATATATTTTTCTCTTTGTTTATTATCATTTTACTCATTCAAGTGAATTTTTATGATTATCACTGAAGAAATAGATCCGATATGTGAAATTAATGTATGTCACACACTGTCACCATTCGTTTGAATTTTCTAAAGCGTAGAATTAGAAAGAATATGACAAAACTCTCTATTTCTCCCTATCTTTTTCTAATTTTTATACACATTTAAGTTTTACACTTCGGAGAATCCACATTGTTCGCCCTCCACGCTTGGTCCCCTCGCCTACATAAAATACAAACATCTATGCCATCATTGTTACAATTTACAATTACCTATTGGCCTTTGAAATGACTCTAATTTTATCAAGTTAGTTCTTATAAAGTTGTTGTCAATATACATTATTTTGGTCTTAATCAACGATAGGGATTGCTTTCCCAATTAAAAAATGAGTACAAGATAGCTGCATTATAGATAAGTATGATAGATTTGATTGTGTGCCACGTTTGGAAAAAATGGAATTTGCTAATGTTTTCTTAAAGAGCTAACATGCCGACAATAATGATATATTCTTTATAATATTAAAATTAAATCAATTGCAATAAATTTTAAGAACTAAACTAGATGATAATTAACGATATATTCCCAAGGAGAAAGTTGTATTCTTTCTTTTAATTTTAATTTTGGTAAACTTAGGTATCTGTTAACATTAAAAGACTTAATTCAATGATTCTAAGGTATTTAGCTTTAGTTTTAATTTATTTGCAATCAAAGACTCAAAATTATCTATAAGCATTGTGTAAATAACATTAATTAATGCTCGTTAATGTATTTGTATTGTATCACTGTACAATAACTATCATGAAGTTAGTCTATATATGTAAATGTCGCTGATCTACATATTTAATAGCCACACTTGAACAAAACTCTTTATTTTTTAAAAAATAAATTTTATGGATCTATGATGGAAAATCAAATTTAGAACTCATTGTTTTAGACGAGCCAGTACATATATTCAAGTATTATTAGCGAAGAATCAAAATTCACTATTAGCCATTCTATGTTTACTTCAATTATTTCTGTAATTGTACATTTTGTTTAATAAATAAATCATGATAATGACTAATGGAGAAATGGATGAGGCTTCTGGGAACTGAGGGAAAATCAATAGAGATGGCGAAATTGATCTTAATAGATCTGATGATACGATGGGACACATATGGAACAAGAAAAATACAAGAGAAAAATAAAATACTTTTGGTGCGTTAATTTTTAATTTAATTTTCACAGTTTTAAAAAAATTCATAAAAAATTTATCATTAGTAGAATGCAAAATAGCATTTTGTGGTAAGATAATAACTAAATATAAATACTTACAATTGTATAAGTCAAATTAATTACCCAAATCCCATATATGAACGAAGGAAACTTCTGCCCAACATCGGTATAAAACAATGAAGCATCCTATATACTAATATATTAGTCACATGAAGAAAGTCAAACAATTTCCATTAACTTAAACATAAAATGTCAATAACAAGTAGGAAGTGGCATTAGGGATATTCCATGTAATACCCACCAAATAAAAACAAAGAAGAGGAAACTCAGTTAGAACAAATATAGATGCAGATAAAATTTTATCAGAGAATGTAACCAAAATTAGTACCAAAGCCTCACTCTGTATATTTTAGCACTTGTAACTCAACTAAGTATGGTAACTATGTATCTGTTAGGAAAATTTTGATCTGACAAAATATGTATATAATAATATTTTCCATTTAAAAAAAAATCTCAATTATTCTACTAACTCCACCTAACCCATATTATTGTCTAATTATCCAAGTAACCTACACCTAATATCCTTAAATAATTTGCAAAATTATTCATCAGATACCATTCCTCCATTTGCAAGATTTTCACAGTTCATTATACAAATTTTGGTTTCTCCCTCCTGCGGCCATTGTCACCATCGCCAGAGAGTACCGACAACTCTCTAGCGGCATCACCGGCCCATCCCCAATCACCGGCAACCTCCCTATCGTCGAAAATCACCAGAAAATCACATCAAAGACTCCTCATGGTGCAATTTTTTTTTCCAGCCAACCAGAGCTTCCACCGGCCTCGTTCAACCTCGCTGGTGACTCTTCTCAGCCACTACGGCCCAATTGACTTCCCAGCCACCTCCACCAACCACCACACTGCTGGAATTTCATCAAATTTATACCCGAAAATAGCTTGAAATTTGAAGCTTCAATTCATGATTTTGGTGGGTTTTTAATCCAAATATACATAGGGTTTTATTTCCTGCATTGATTTTGCACCTTTCTCCCTCATTTACACTGATCAATTCGGTCCAATTTGCTCAAAATAGAAAGAAAGTGATGAAATTGAGCTCAATTCGGGTTGCTTGTTTCAAATTGAGTTAAGATTACACTTCTAAGGTGAATTTAGCACTTTTCTCCCTTGAAATCATTGATCAATTATGAATTTTAACTTTCGGATTGAAAAACCCTAATTTATGGGTCTAGGGGCAATTTGGAAATTTTGTGAAAACTGTGTTCTTAGGACTTCTTAAATTTTTTTATGTATCTAGGGAGTGATTTAGAATTTTTAGAAATTTTAGTTTGAATTTTAGAACAAAATTCAAATTTTTCGTAATTTTTCAAGATTTGTCATGAAGAAAAAGGAAGGAAATTAGAAGGAAAAATATGAATGGCTTGATTGTATAACAATAAATATTATTTGAGGTTAAATGGAAATTTTGAAATTTATTTAATGACCGTTAAGTGAAATTTGTGTTATGGTAGCTGTTAGAAATTTAGAACGTGCATGATGGAATAACCGAATAAAATAATAATAATAGTAATGATAATAATAATGATAATAATGATAATAAGGATAATAAAATGAAATATAGGTGATAAGTATTTTAAAGTATTCTTTAAGTGGCTCATAAATTTGATTTCCAACATTTATAAAAGAAAGAGGTGAATTGGATAAAAATACATGAGGGTTAATTAATTAAGTATGTGATAGAATTAAAATAAATAAATTTATCTGTAAGGATTGGATAATAAGAGTATTTTATTTAATATTTTTAGGTGACTAGGATATTTTCAACAAAGGAATTATAATCAAGGATAGAAGGAGGTTGGTATACTTCTCTTAAGTAAGTAGATAATCGTAATTATGCGAAAGATTATTTTAAATTATTCATGATGATTTTGAATATTGAATTATTATAAATACTAAAATATGAATTCTGAAGTGGTACGATTTTAAAATTTTTGATATCTGTACATGGATAATTATTTGTCTTTGAAATATTAGGAATATATCCAAAACAAAACCCTATAACTAATGGCAGTTGATGTTAGCTATAGTACACTGTAATTGGTATTCAGATAAGGTTGGGTATGATACCCATACCTCTATATTCTGTTTGAGGCTGAGGGTCATTATGATATTTACTCATAGCCTATGGCTGAATGAGTATCTATTCCGATCTGTTATCACTAGTCTTGGGCTAGCTCTATACTAAGTAATTATGACTGGTTTTATAGGAGATTCCTAATTACATTATGATGATGATTTTTCTTTATTTAATATCACTGAATTATGTCTATGTGATATTTGGTTTTAAATTTTGAAAGTCATACCACCGTAAGTCTGTCTTAATTTTTATAATATTAGAATTACTTGCTCATTGAGTTTCCACTCACCCCATTATTTAACATTTTTTAGATATCAGTGCTAATTCAAAACGTCCACCTTCAAAATTTTAATCTTGGTGATTAATTCCTTGGTGAGCCTAGCTTACTGCTAGAGTTATATCTTTCAGTATTTTTATGATTAAGTTCACTCGCTCCCTGACATACAGGTTAAATGTTTAATGTATTACTATGGTGTGTCAGAAACTATTTGTATGAATAGTTATGTAATCTATGTTTGTTTAATATGTATTTATATAAGTGTTGCCATTATGAGGGTTCTGACAGGTTCGCAAGGATGAATGACACCTCATCCCTATGTCGGTCACTCCTTACCGGCTCAGGTTATAACAAGGTTAGTATTAGAGCTCGGTTTAGAGGTCCTTGGTATGCTTGTATCTTGTGGAGCAAGGTGTCCCAAGTGGTACCTCGGTTATCATTATGTACCGGGGCATAATCATAACTGAGTTTTTGTTAGCAATCTCATAGAGTATCTAGTGTCATTTATCTAGTCTATTTTGTCTATCATATTTATGAGAGTTTGTATTTCTGGATTTGGCATTGAACAAATTTCTTCTTGAATGTGAAGGGACAATGCTGTCTAAATCACATGCCACTGCTGATTAGGCCGTAGAAAAGGCCTCTGTAGGGGTTGCTATTCAACCTAACATACCACTTCTTAGCGGTCTAGGTAAGGGATAAGCACATGCAGGAAGTGCTGGCAAAGATCGAGCAAGAGGTGGACAAGCAGTCAAGCCTCCCATCAGGAATGTTTTAGAGGAGTGGGCAAAATCTTCTCAACCTTAGGTCCTTACTAATGCATAATTAGCAGCTAGACTACAGGGTGTTCACAGAGCTGTAGAAAGTCTTACAGCGCTAATGGCAACACAAATGATTGGCTAAAATACTCCTCCAACCATTGTGCCCCCTATAGAACAAATGAGAGCTAAAGAACCTCAAGTTGGAACTGAAAAGACTGGTAGCAGAAGGATCCTAACTGAATTCATCAAATTCAAGCCTTTTATTTTTTTTGGGTTAGATAATCAGGAAGACCCTTAACAGTTCATTGAAGACATTGAACAAATATGTGTGGCACTTGACTGTACTCTGAGGAAATCAGTTACCTTAGCTGCTTTCCAATTGAAGAAAGTTGTCAGATCGTGGTACGAGTCACTACTGTAAGGAAGACCATCTGAGTTGCCTCCTCTTGAATGGGAAGAATTTATAAAATTTTTTATGAAGTTATTTTTACCCATGAGCCTCAGGGATGCTCGTGCTAGGGATTTCGAGAGCTTACGACAACTCCCTGGGGTATCAATTGATGAATTTGTCATACAATTTACTGAGCTGCCCAAGTATGCCCCTCATTTAGTTCCTACTAAAAGAGATAGAATTAAATGGCTTGGGATGAGCTTGATAAAACCATTATTCAGGGTTGTGGTGCCCAGATCAGTCAGTTTACCTCCATCACTGCAGCAGCTGACTGTGCCAGAATGATTGAGATGAGGGATAAAGATAATACAGTATAGAAAAAGAGGAAGCGGTCAGAGGAAAGAAAACCTTTAGGGAGTTTTACCATGAGTGGATCATCTAAAGGCCTAGGGCATTAGGTTTGGCTCAAACATTTAGGTCCAACCCAGAATCATAATTCAAACGATGGCAAGTACTAGAAGACACAAAGGGAATTCTAGGGACTTTAGACCTACTACTACATCTGATTCAACACAGTATCCAAGAGGTAAACCACCATGTTCCATGTGTGGGAAATATCATTTTGGTACATGTCACAAAGAGTCCAAAGCATGCTTTAGATGCGGGCAAGTAGGGCACGTGATACAGATTGCCCTCAACCACTTTATAGCTCTAGCCAAGGTTCAGTACAATTGTTTAATTTGACGTATACAGGACCTAGGCCCTAGGGTGCATTTTCAACTT